>CP097505.1:20203099-25003099 GCA_023547065.1 Musa troglodytarum | reverse complement strand
TTTTTCTAATCTTGAACTTGTAAACAAGATTCTAAGATCCCTTCCAAAAAGTTAAGATCCTAAAGTAATGGCAATCTAAGAAGCAAAGGACTTAAATAATTTTTCACTCAAAGAACTTATTGGGTCCATGATGACCTATGAAATAACTCAATTAGCATAAGACGAATATAAGAACCACATTCTAAAGGACATGAAGGATTTGATACTTAGAACAAAAGAAGACCACTTGAGAGAAAACTCAAGTGATGATCATGATGATGTTGACTTTGAACTTCTTACAATAAAATTTAAAAAATTCATAAAACAAGAAACTAAGAACAAAAATTAATTTAAAAAGAAGAAGTTGTCAAAAAAGAAGAAGACACTCAAGGATGAATCGAGTGTATCCGAAGATAAAGTGGCAAACTACGCTTTGATGGTTCACAATTATGAAGTAAGTAACTCAATCAAATCTCTTTTACCTTAATATGAAATTACTTAGTGCTTTTCATGATTTGATGAATTTAAATTAGTTTTTTTTTAAATATATTTTATCATAACAATTACATACTTTATAATAAAAGATTAAAATATTATATTTAAATCTAATGCTTGTACACCAAATAAGAATAATTCCATGTATGCTTATTTTGATGATTTCTATATCATTTTTCAGTTTCAAACATGATGTATGGTTTTGACATTAAAAAAAGAAACTTGAGCATGCTTATATGAAATCAATTGCATAAATTAAATCACTAAAAGAGGAATGCATTTTTTCCTTGAAAATTTCTCTATCTCTATTTTTTTAATTTTTCAACAAGTGATTCTTAGTGATGGATCTATTTTTTTTATGAATCTCTTGAAAGTGATTTTGATGATTTGATGATTTAAATTTAAATGAGTTTTATCCAAATCATTAACTTAATACTTGAATTTTCTTTATAAATCAAGATCTTTGATCTCCTAAGATTTTCTTTTCATTATTTGCTAAAAATGAGATTTGTCAAAATGAATTGACTTTTGGATTCATGACTTGATCCTTCATTCGTTCATCATGTGATAGTTGAAATAATTGCACCCTTGAATTCTTTTCTTCTTCTTTCCTTTTTTCTTTAATAATAAAGGGGAGAAAGAAAATTGTTAGCACCTAAAAGAGAACCTTAAGTGCTAGCTTGAATGTTAAACTTAGGTATGTTAAATCTCCCAAATGCATAAATTCTTCTTATATATTTTTTGGATCATTATCTAGATTCCTCAGTTTATATGACATGAGTTTTCTTTTTTAATCAAGATTGCTTTCTTCTTCTTGCCATTCAAAAAGAAGAAATTTATAAACATGATTCATGGTCCTTTGGTATTCACGACTTGATCATCCACGATCTTTGACATTATATCTTCTATAATTGTGATTAGAGCATTATTGTAAAAAGAAAAATTATATCATTATATTTCTCCCTTCTTTTTGATAATGACAAAGGGTGAGAAAGTCTTATTAGCATGCACATCACAAATGAAAGCAAAGTTTGCTAGCTTGCACATTTTAAGGAAGCAAAAAATTGCTAGCTTGCTCATTGAAAAGGAAGCAAAAGGTTGCTAGCTTGTACTTTTCAAAAGATAAGAAAGAATTTAATATCTTGCACAACTCAGGAGAAGCAAAATTTGCTAGCCTTCATACTTCAAAGAGAAGTAATACTTGCCAACTTGTTAACTTGCATGTTGTAAAGTGATATAAAATTTGCTAAATTGCTAGCTTGAATGTTATAAAACTTACATATCTCAAAAACTTGCTAAATGCACTTATTTTTTTTGTTGATGACGAAGGGGGAGAAGTTATGATAATAATTATGCATGGAATGATATATTGAAATTATGATTATGCATGATATTCTCATGATTTTCTGAATTTAAAGTTTCTTTTTCGTTTATATCAATATGTGATATTGATAGGGGGAGTTAAGGTTAACTCCGTCATCATTAAAAAGGGAGAGATTATTGAATATTAGATTTTGATGATGAAACCAATTGATAGAGTTTATGATCTAATTTATGTTTTGAGTGACGCAAGATTAGCTTCAATCAAGGAGAGATGATTAAAGCAAGAGAAATCGGATGTTAGGCCAGATTGGAATTTGTCAGAAGATTGGACATCGAGTCAGAAGATCGATCGATGTATCAGCAGAAGGCTTTGTGTCATGAGTTCAGGCATTAGGCCAAAAAGAATGGACATTGCACTATGGAGATCGAAGTTGCAGAGGTCAATAGGCCAATTGGGCAATATGCCACAAGAGATGATGATGTGTCGAAAGATCGGATGAAGCATCGATGAACAAATGATATGCTGGATAACAAATGATTCATGCTTTATAATAATTATCTAGATCAAAGTAGTTTTAAGTTATAATTGGGTTAAAATTAGGTCAACTTAATTAGGAGCCCATTGGGCCTAAGTTAGGGCTGTATTGGGCCAAGAGAAAGGTCCAATCAATGACCCAAAAGGTGGATCAGGCGATAACACCGCTAGAATAGATAATGGAACCACTGGTAGCTCAGTCTCCAAGACAGTCTCAAAGACTATGTCAGGCAGTGGTACTGCCTAGTGTTATGGCAGATTGGGCAATAGTACTACTCAATATTGGTGGTGGTACCACCAGTATCCTGAAGACCTAGGATAAAACTATTTTTGGCTCTAAGTTTGAATCTATTTGGGGCCTATAAATACCCCTCTCATCCTTGCTCAGAATACACAAGCACTGAGAACTTAAAAGTGGAAAATCGCTGTTGTAATTACTTGAGAGATCCCCTCCTCTAGCCTTAAGATTGATTTCAGTTTAAGAGAGAAGTGAGTACTTGTAAAAGTTGTCTCCTAAACCTGTGAAAAGGAGAAGAGGGCTGTAAGAAGGTAGTTGATCTTCACCCATTGAAAAAAGATCGTTAGTGGAAGCCGATAGCCTCGATGGAAGAAGAATCGGGAGTGAATTAGGTCACGACGACTGAACCACTATAAATCAATTTGCTTACATTTCTTTGTTGTTTACCTTTACTACAAACCACTTTACTTGCTCACTACTCTCATGAACATTTTTAAGTTTAAAGCATTCCCGATATAGTTTTCATCGTATGAAATTTTTGAATCGAATAATGTTTTCCAAACCATTTTATCGTAAGGACTAATTCACCCCCCCCCCTTCCCCTCTTATTGCCGACTTGGTCCTAACATCTATTTGCTATATATTAAAAAGAAGTTTTATTGAAATCAATCTTGATTTCTTGGAATTATAACTTAAAATTTTTTATGAATCAAGATCTTCGATCTCCTAAGAATTCTTTTTATTATTTACTAAAAAAGAGATTTGTCAAAATGAATCATGTCTTTTAGTATTTACGAATTGATCTTTCTTGATCTTTCATATTAATATCTTTCATGATTCTCGTATGACTCTTTTGTATTTATATTTGTATATCTTATGTTAAGATTAGAACATTGATATAGAAGAAAAATTGTATCATTGCATTCTTTCCTTCTTTTTAATGACAAAAGGGAGAGAGAAAAAGTGCAAGCTTGAATGTTAAACTTAGGCATATGCATAAATTCTTCTTATATATTTTTCATATCATTATCTTGATTACTTGGTTTTTATGACTTGAGTTCTCTTTTTAAATTAAGATCATTTTCTATCATTCCTTCTATTTACAAAAGAAGAGATTTGTCAAAAGTGATTCATGGTCTTAATGACTTAATCTTTCATTTTTTATGATTTAAATATTGATATAAATTTATCTTTGTCATTAATATTAGTGATGATTTGAACATTGATGTTAAGGGAAAAGAATTTCACTAATTTATCCTTCCCTTCCTTTTGAAAATGACAAAGGGGGAGAAAGAATTGCTAACTTGTACACTTCAAGAAAAAGCAAAAATTACTAAACTTGCACATCTCAAGAGAAGTAAAGAATTGCTAGTTTACACATTGCAAAAAGAAAAGAAAAAATCACTAGCTTGCACTTCTCAAAAAAGAAAAAAAAATTTGTTAGCTTGCACATCTCAAGAAAAACAAGAATTACTAACTTGCACATCTTTAATACTTACTAGCTTGCATGTTCTAAAGTGATGTAAAACTTACATATTTCAAAAGCTTGAGAGTTATACTTTTATCCTTTTTGTTGATAAAAAAGGAGGAGAAGTTATAATGATTTAAAATTTGAATCATGCATGGTATGATGAATGAGTTGAAAATGTAAATGTTTGTGTATCATGCTTGATGATTTTATGCATGTTATACCTTGATTTGAAATCATGTTTATAATGATGATGCATGCAATACTCATGATTTTTTAAATTTAAAGGTTCTATCAATATGACATATTGATAGGGGAAGTTTAGTTAAACTCCGTTATCAATTGGTTGTCATCATCAAAAAGGAAGAGATTGTTGAATCTCAGATTTTGATGATGAAACCAATTGATAAAGTTATGATATAATGTGTGTTTGAGTGATGCAGAACTAGCTTCAATTAGGGTAAGAGAAATAGATTAAAGTAGTGGAATCATATGTTAGGCCGGAATTGAACATGTTAGAAGATTGGACGTCGAACTAGTCGACGTGTCAGCTGAAGGCTTCATGCCATGAGTTCAGGCATCGGGCCAGAAGGATCAAAAATTACATCAAGGAGATCAGATGTTGCAACGGTCAACATACTGATTGGACAATACACTATAAGAGAGGATAATGTGTCAAAGGTTCAGACAAAACACCGGATGAACCAATTACTATTGAATCTCAAATTTTGTTGATGAAACCAATTGATAGAGTTTATGATCTAATCTACATTTTGAGTGACATAGGACTAGTTTTGATCAAGAAGAGGCAAATTGATTAAAGCATGAGGAATCAGACGTTGGGCCAGAGTGGAACATATCAAAAAATTAGACATCAAGTCAGAGGATCGGTCGATGTATCGGTAGAAGGCTTCGAACAATGAGTTCAGGCATTGGGCCAAGAAGAGTCGACATTGTGTTGTAAGAGGGTAGTTGGTCTTCGCCCATTGAAGGAAGATCGTTAGTATACACCGGTGGCCTCGATGGAAGAAGAATCGGGAGTGGATGTAGGTCACGATGACCGAACGATTATAAATTTGGTGTGCACTCTCTTTCTTCTCGTCTTTGCTATTTTGCATACTACCTTGCTTATTAAACTCTTACAAATATTTTCAAAGTTAAATGCTTTTTTGATACAATTTTTATCGAGCCAAAAGTTTTCTGAATCATTGACTTTTTTAATGAATGCACTAATTCACCCCCCCCCCCCCCCCCCTCCCCCTCTTAATGCCGACTCGGTCCTACCAGTTGGCATCATAGCCACATTTTTCTCATTTAGTTTAATACCTAAAAAGAAATGGCTTTTTTTGGCTTTCAAGAGGGTCTTTCTATCATTCATCCTCTAATGTTCAATGGGACAGACTACGCATATTGAAAAACTCGAATAAAAGTTTTCTTGCTTTCTTTGAATTTAAGTTTATGGAATATTATTAGAAATGATTTTCAAAAGTCTTCCAAACCAATGAATGAATGGAATGATTTGGAGAGAAAGACTTTTACGTTAAATACAAAAGCTATGAATGGTTTGTTTTATGACTTAAACAAAAATGAATTTAATCATATTTCTATTTGCGAAACAGCATATGAGATTTGATACACTCTTGAAGTCACACATGAAGGCACTAGTAGAGTTAAAATTTAAAAATTAATCTTTTGATACATAATTTTGAATTATTTCGTATGAAACCAAGCAAGACTATTGGAGACATATACACCCATTTTACAGATGTCATATTGGTAAAGGTTTATGATAAAGGTTTTTCTAATTTTAAACTTATTAACAAGATTCTAATATCTCTTTCAAAGAGTTGGGATCTGAAAGTGACTACTATTCAAGAAACAAAGGACTTGAACTGCTATCCTATTGAAGAACTCATAAGATCTTTAATGACTTATGAAATGACTTATGTTGAACATGATAAACATAAGAACAACCTTCCAAAGGACAAGAGGATTTAGCACTTTGAACAATAGAAGACCACTTGAGTGATAACTCAAGTGATGATGATGATGACCTTGAACTTATCACTATAAAATTTAAAAAATTCATAAAATAAGAAATTAAGAACAAAAATGAACTTAAAAAGAAGAAGGTAGCAAAGAAGAAGAAAGCACTTAAGGATAAATTGAGTGCATCCAAAGATGAGGAGCAAACCAATGACGGTAAGATGGAGAACTACACCTTGATGGCTCATAATGATAAGGTAAGTGACTCAATCGAATCTCTTTTACCTTACCATGAAATAACTTAGTGCTTTTCATAATTTGATTCAAATTAGTTAGTAAAAAATTTATATATAAATTGTTAATATATATATATATATATATGTATATTGATCATGACAATTGCATATTTTATGATAAAGAAACAAAATGTCAGTTAGTTATAGGTGCCCTACAAGCCAATCACGCGAGTGATGACACCTGTTACACGCTGCATCAGTCTCTTTGCATATGATTATTGGTATTTTCTCATATTATCTAGATGTAAATTGTGATATCCTTGGATTTATGCAATAGGAATTGGATCGTGATAAGATCACGATAATGAGACCGATTCACCTTTAAACACAGACCCTAGATAATCTCGGTCATAGATTACTCAAGAGGAACATCAAGATAACCGAACAAACTGGTGTACTATATACCCATCCATATGATAGAAGTGGTTGTTCTCATAACTACTCATGTGGGGACACTAAGGATATAGTGCAGGTGCTCATTGGAGAATGAGTTCATTTATTGATCCGCTTATGAAATGCTGGATGGTTAATGATACCTATTGTCAAACAACGATTTCGTAGTCCTATTAGTATATCTGGTCCTTAGACTTGAGACACCAAGGATGTTCTATATGAGTACACTTTTTAATACTAAACTTATAGGTTTAGAAGTTATAAATCTAGTACAGCCATTTCTTGGGAGTGGCAACCAACCTTACGAGGGCTATTGAGTATCAATAGAGGATCATCCGCTCTTGATATTATGAGAAGAATATCTTATGTTCTTGTTTAGGCAAATCCCTAACCAGGGTCATTTGAATTGAGAGAGAAAGAGTTCTCCAAGAGAATCCGTTTAGAGAGAGACTCGAGTGGAAATCATATGGGCCTGATAGCACCATGCCTGGTATACAATCTTCGAGATATTAGATGGACGAGGGACTATAGGTATAATGTAATTGAGGATAAATATGTCCAAATGATTGGATTCCCTTGTATCATCTAGGGACTACGGTGTAGTGGCCTAGTATGTTCGTAATTGATGAGTCGATTGAATTATTATAGAGATAATAATTTACTGAGTCAGAAGGAGTTATAATAGGTATGACTCATGGCCAGCTGATATTGGGCCTAGAGGGTCATATACATATGGTAAGTGTTGCAATGAGTAAAGGTTCAGATATGAGATATTCATCGGAGCCCCTATCTTATTAGATATCTAATAAGCCCCAAAATTATTGGATCCCATGGATGAGATCCAATAAGAGCTAATAAGAGATTATTGGGTAGAGACCCATTAATCTAAGAAGCATGGGTAATTGATAGAGATCCAGTACCTAATAAGGTACGATCCATTAGAGTTAATAAGGGGCCTCTTTAAATAGGAGAGAAACAAAGGCCCATAGGCTAGGGCTTCCTAGTAGCCACCTCCTATTCTCCTCTCTCTAGAGAGGAGTATCTTCGTAGCTCCTACCATATGGATCACCATTAGAGAGGAGGACACTTGACCTCCTTTATCCTTACCCATAGATTTGTATGAATCTTAGGGATATACGACCTCTCTAGGTACTATCTTTCTTATATATGTAGTTTTCAATTTTATGAATTTTTGCGCACCAATCTTCGCACGACGACAAAACCTTTTTGTGAAAATCTAGGATTTTGTTTTGTGTTTTTTATTCTTTCACTACACATGTGATGTCATCTCTAGATTTCCCAACATGTACACCTAATAATATTAATCCTATGTATGTTTTAAGAAGCATTAATGCGTATCTTGATGACTTTTTTGATAAAAATTATTTTTTCTATCTTAAACGTTGATACATGTTTTTATTTGGCATAAAAGACAAAGGCATGCTTGTATGAAATAAATCACTTAAATTGAAATACATAAAAAGGAATGCATTTTCTATCTCTATCTTATTAATTTTTCAATAAGAGATTAATGAATCTATTTGTGTTATTTTATGAATATAGAGAACTATGAAAGTGATTTTGATGATGATGATGAGTTTTATCCAAATCTATTTATGTCATTTTGAATCTCTAGAAAGTAATGATTTGATGATTTAAATTTGAATAAGTTTTATCCAAATCTTACACTTGATACTTGAAATTTTTATGAATTAAGATAAATTGAGATATATTATGCATGAATCAAGTTCTCATATGTTTCATTCTGCTATAGAGAAATTTTTATCCTAATCATGATCTTGATTTCTCAAAATTATAACTTGAAATTTTTTTTAAATCAAGATCTTTGATCTCCTAAGAATTCTTTTCATTATTTACTAAAAAGGAGATTTATCAAATGAATCATAATTATTCTTTTGATTTCTCAAAATTACAACTTGAAAGTTTTCTATGAATCAAGATTTTTTTTCACTAAAGAAGAATGAAAATTGATTCTTTCACTTGAAAGTTTTCTATGAATCCAAATCTTTTCTAATCTGCATTCTGAGTGATGTTGGACTATCTTCGATCAAAGAGAGGCAAATTGATTAAAGTAGGAGAAATCGGATATTGGGTTGGAGTGGAACATGTCAGAAGATTAGACGTCGAGCAGAAGGATTGATCGACTATCGGCAGAAGTCTTCAGACGATGAGTTCGGGCATTGGGTCAAGAAGAGTGAACATTACACAAAGGAGATTAGAGTTGTGGGGTCAACATGCCGATTGGCCAAAAGGCCATAAGAGAGGAAGATGCATTGAAGTGCCGATGAACCAATGGCATGTTGCATAAAATAAGATTCATACTTGTAATAATTTATTTAGATTGAAATAGTTTATGGGGCTAATTGAGTTAGTTTTAATGTAATTAGACTAAATCAATTAGGGGCCCATTAGGCCTAAGTTAGGGATGTGTTGGGCTAAGAGAAAAGCTCAAACAGTGACCCAAAAGGTGGGTCAAGCATTGGCACCACCAGAACAAGCAATGAAACAGCTGGTGTCTTAATCTCCGAGACAAGGTCTCCAAGAATGTGTCAGGCGGAGGTACCACCTAGTGTCAGGTAGTAGTACCATTAGATTGGGCAGTTGCACCACCCAATGTCAGGGCAGACTAGGTAGTGGTACCGCCCAACACTAGCGGTGGTACCGCCAGTACCCTAAAGACCTAAGATAAGACTGGTTTTGGCTCCAAGTTTGAATCTATTTAGGGCCTATAAATACCCCTCTCATCCCTACTTAGAATACATAAGCACTAAGAACTTAAAAGTGGGAAAACACTATTGTAATTACTTGAGAGATCCCCTCCTCTAGCCTTAAGATTGATTTCAATTTAAGAGAAGAGTGAGTGCTTGTAACTGTTGTCTCCTAAGCCTATGAAAAGGAGAAGAGAGCTGTAAGAGGGTAGTTGGTCTTTGCCTATTGAAGGAAGACTGTTAGTGGACACTAGTGGCCTCGACAGAAGAGGAATCAGGAGTGGATATAGGTCAAGGTGACTGAACCACTATAAATTTGGTGTGCACTCTCTTCCTTCTCCTCTTTGCTATTTTGCATACTACCTTACTTGCTCATTAAACTCTTATGAATATTTTTAAAGTTAAATGCTTTTCTGATATGATTTTTATCAAGCCAAAAGTTTTTCGAATCATCGACTTTTTTAATGAACGCACTAATTCACCCCTCCCCCCCTTCCCCTCTTTGTGCCAACTCAATCCTAACAATAACATGTTAAATAATTTAGTATTCTTGTTTGTAATCGATTATGTCTAGATTGAAGTAGTTGTGATTATAATTGAGTTAATTTTGGGTGTAACCATGCCAACTCAATTAGGCTAGAATTGGAGCTGTTTTTGGCTAAGAGGAAGGCTCAATTAGTAACCAAAAGTTGGGTCAGGCAGTAGCATCACCAAACTAGGTGGTGGAACTACTAGTGGTCCAGTCTCCGAGACAGTCTCCAAGACAGTGTTAGGCGGTTGTACCACCTAGTGTTAGTATTGTAGGTGGTGGTACCGCTAATATATGAAGATCCAGGATTATTAGGATCGAGTTCGGCACTAAGAGGGGGGTGAATTAGTGCAGTAGTAAAAACGTTTGATTTATGCGATTTTAGAAAAATTTATATGATGAAAGCTTTATCGATGAAAATCGATTTCGATTAAAAGCATATCGAAAATGCTTTATCTTGAGAGTGATTATAAGAAAGTGATGAGGAAGTAGGTAAAGTGGTTTGCAGAAAGATAAATAGTAAAGAAATAAAGGCAAACCAATTTATAGTGGTTCGATCATCCAACCTATGTCCACTCCCGATTCCTTCTTCGTTAAGACCACCAGCTTTCACTATTAGTCTTCTTTCAACTAAGTGAAGACTAAGTACTCTTACAACCCTTTTCTCTTTTTACAGGTTTAGGAGAATAACCTTTACAAGACCTCTCACCCCTCTCTTAAACTAGACTAGGACTTAGAGCTAGAGGGGAGGATTTCTTAAGTGATTACAGTAGAATTTTTCATCTTTTTGTTCTCATTTGGTGTATCTTTAGCCAAGGATGAGAGAGGTATTTATAGGCCTTAAGGGGATTCTCAAATTTGAATCATCCTGAGTTTTTAAGGTGCTGGTGGTACCACCGCCAATGTTGGGTGGTACCAATGCCCAGGCTTTGTCATTGGGTAACACCACTGCCTAGTTTGGTGGTACCACCACCCAAGCAAAGTCTCGGCTATTAGACTTGGGTAGTACCACCAGACTATGGTACTGCCCAGTGTTAGAGAACCATAGTAGTGCCACTGCTTGATGTGGCTCTAGAACACTGTTTAGGCCTTTCACTTGGCCCAACACAACACTGATTTAGGCCCAATTGGCCCCTAATTAAGTTGACCCAATTTCAATTCAATTAGACCTAATCCTACTTCAATCTAAACAATTATTACAAAGCTTTGAATCCATTCATTGTCCGGCATATCATTGGACCATCAGTGCTTCGTCTAATTCTTCGGCGCATCGTCCTCTCTTGCGACTTGTTGCCTAATCAGTTGTTGTCCTCTATAACTCTAATCTCCTTAGCATAACTCCACTCTTCTTATCCTGATGCCCGAATCCTTTGTCTGAACCTTCAGCCGATATATTGACTAATCCTCTGGCTCGACATCCAATCTTATGACATGTTCTCCTCTAGCCCAATATGTTGGAAAATCCTTCAGGGGAGCTACATCTCATGCACAGCGGAAGAATAGAAAATAAAATACCCCATATTTTCTGTAGAAAGGTTTCATCATCGTGTGAAGATCAGTGCATCAAAACAAATCTACGAAAAACTACGTGTAAAAGAACATACCTAGGGAGATCGTATATCCCTGAATTCCTACAAATCTATAGGAGAGGATGAAGGAGGTCAAGCGTCCTCCTTTCTAGCGGTATCCACAAGGCAGGGACTACGACGATGCACCTCTCTAGGAAGAGAAGAATAGAAGGTGGCTACCAAAAGAAGCCCTCAGCCTATAGAGCTTTGGTTCCCTCCTATTTATAGAGGCCCCCTATAAACCCTAATGGATCTTGCCCTATTGGGTATTGGATTTCCATCCAATTACCCAAGCCTCTTGGATTAGTGGGTCTCTACCTAATAATCTCTTATTAGCAATTATTGGATCTCATCTTAGGATCCAATAATTCAGGGGCTTATTGGATATCCAATAAGATAAGGGGTTCAGCGGATATCTCATATTCGAACATCTACTCATCGCAATACCTTCCATATATGTGTGACCCTCTAGGCCCAATATCAAGTTGGTCGTGAGTCATACTTGTCAGAACTCTTTCTGACTTAGCGAATTATTATCTCTATAATAATTCACCCAACTCATCGACTGTGGATGTACCAGGCCACTACGCCGCAGCACCCAGATGATACAGGGGAATCCTATCCTTTGGACCTATCTGTCCTCAGTTACTATGTATCTGCAGTCCCTCATCCATCTAATATCCTAGAGACCCTATACTGGGCATGGTGCTGTCAGGCCCATACGGTCTCTCCTCGAGTCTTGCTCTTGTCGGATTCTCCCGAAGAACTCTCTCTCTCAATCTGAATAACCTTGGCCAAGGATTTGTTCGAGCAAGAATACATGGGATATTCCTCTCATGATACTAAGAGTAGATGATCCTCTATTGACACTCAATAGCCCTCGTAAGATTGGCTACCACTCCCAATAACCAGTTGTACTAGATCTGGAACTTTCCAAACCTATAAGTCTGGTATCAAAGAGTGGAGTACTCATACAGGACATCCTTGGTGTCTCAAGTCTAAGGACCAGATACACTACTGGGACTATGGAATCACTGTCTGACGTGAGGTATCAATAACCATCCAACATTCCGTAGGTGGATCAATCAGTCAACTCATTCCCCAATGAGCACCCGCACTATACCCTTAGTATCTCCACACGAGTAGCTATGAGACCAGCCACCTCCATCATATGGACGGGTATACAGCACACCAAACTATCCGATTTTCTCTGTTGGGAAATCCTTATCTGGGGAGCGACATCTCATGCGCAGTAGAAGAACAAAAACAAAACACCCCAGATTTTCCATAGAAAGTTTTCATTGTCGTGCGAAGATCGGTGCATCCAAAACAAATCTGCGAAAACTGCATGTGTTAAAGAAGATACCTAGGGAGATCGTATATCCCTGAATTCCTACAGATCTGTGGGAAAGGATAAGGGAGGTCAAGCGACCTCCTCTCTGGTGGTATCCACACGGCAGGGATTGCGACGATGCACCTCTCTCTTTGGGGAGAGGAGAATAGGAGGTGGCTACCAAAAGAAATCGTCAGCCTATAGAGCTTTGGTTCCCTCCTATTTATAGAGGCCCCCTAAAAACCCTAATGGATCTTTTGCCCTATTGGGTATTGGATCTCTATCCAATTACCCAAGACTCTTGGATTAGTGGGTCTCTACCCAATAATCTCTTATTAGCAATTATTGGATCTCATCTCAAGATCTAATAATTCAGGGGCTTAATGGATATCCAATAAGATAGGGGGTTCAGCGGATATCTCATATCTGAATCTCTACTCGTCACAACACCTACCATATGTGTGTGACCCTTTAGGCCCAATATCGAGCTGGCCGTGAGTTATACTTGTCAGAATTTCTTCTGACATAGTGAATTATTATCTTTATAATAATTCACCTAACTCATTGACTACGGACGTACCAGGCCACTACGCCGCGGCCCATAGATAATACAGGAGAATGCAATCCTTTGGACCTATCTATCCTTAGTTACCATATATCTATAGTCCCTCATCCATCTAATATCCCGGAGACCCTATACCAGGCAAGGTGCTGTCAGGCCCATACGGTCTCTCCTCGAGTCTTGCTCTTGTCGGATTCTCCCGGAGAACCCTTTCTCTCTCAATCTGAATAACCTTAGCTAATGATTTGTTCGAGCAAGAACATATGAGATATTCCTCTCATGATATCAAGAGTGGATGATCCTTTATTGATACTCAATAGCCCTCGTAAGGTTGGCTACTACTCTCAATAACCAGTTGTACTAGATCTGGAACTTTCAAAACCTATAAGTCCGGTATCAAAGAGTGGAGTACTTATACAGGACATCCTTGGTGTCTCAAGTCTAAGGACCAGATACACTACTAGGACTATGGAATCACTGTCTGACATGAGGTATCAATAACCATCTAGCATTCCGTAGGCGGATCAATCAGTCAACTCATTCCCCAATGAGCACCCACACTGTACCCTTAGTGTCCCCACATGAGTAGCTATGAGACCAGCTACCTCCATCATATGGACGGGTATACAACACACCAGTCTATCCAATTATCTCGATGTCCTTCTCGAGTAACCTATGACCAAGATATTTCATGGTCTGTGTTTAAAGGTGAATCGGTCTCATTATCGTGATCTCATCATGATCCAATTCTCATTGCACAGATCCAAGGACATCACAATATATGCAACATGCAAGATAAAGTGATAAAACGCCTAATAATAAGCAGAGAGAAAAAATGCATATCAAGTCACAAGTGCCATCACTCATATGATTGGCTTGTAGGGCACATATGACTAGCAATCTCGATGTCCTTCTCGAGTAACTTGTGACCAAGATAATTTAGAGTCTGTGTTTAAAGGTGAATCGGTCTCATTATCGTGATCTCATCACGATCCGATTCCTATTGCACAGATCCAAGGACATCACAATATATGCAACATGCAAGATAAAGTAATAAAATGCCTAATAATACGCAAAGAAAAAAAGTACATATCAAGTCACAAGTGCCATCATTCATGTGATTGGCTTGTAGGGCACATATGACTAGCATAATATTCAATTCTTCTTGCTTCAATTATCTATTCCTGATCGAAAGTAGTTCTGCATCACTCAAAACGTAGTCAGATCAAAATCACTATCAATTGGTTTCATCATCAAAATCCAAGATTCAATAATCTCCCCCTTTTTGATGATGACAACTAATTGATGACGGAGTTAACCTTAACTCCCCCTATCAATATGTCATATTGATAGACAATTCAAACTTTAAAAAATTTAAATAAATCATGCAAAATCAAGAAGTTCAATACATCATATAATGCATGATTATCATTATACTTCTCCCCCTTTGTTATCAACAAAAAGGAGAAGTGCATCTAGCTAGTTTTAAGAATATACAAGTTTTACAACATACTAGCAAGATTTACATCACTTTACAACATGCATGATCTCCAAATTATCATTTTAAGGATGTGCAAGATTGCAAATTTTCAGGTTTGCACTTTTTCTTCTAGCAATTCTTTGTGATATTTCAAGATGGCAAGTTCTTTCTCTTTTGAGAAGTGCAAGCAAGTTTTTCTTCCTTTGCATTAATCGAGCTAGCAATTCTTTCTTTATGATGCAAAAGCGAGCAAACTAACTCCCCCTTTATCTTTGTTAAAAAGAAGGGAAGAATACAAATTTTTTATTACATCAATGTTCTAATCATCACAAAAGGTATGCAACCAATACAAAAGAATCTTGATATAAAAAAATATCAATATCAAAGATCAAGTCATGATTCATTTTGATATGTCTCTTCTTTTGCAAATAGTAAAAAGGAATCTTAGGAAAACAAAGAAGAGATCTCGATTCATTCATAATATCTATCAAATCATTATGAATCATAATAAATTTAAGTTATGAATCTGAAAAATTCATGATACATTTAGAAAGTTTTCCCTTTTAATAAATGACAAGAAAAAACATAGGAGAAAAACTCTCGATTCAAGCATAAGACATTTCATCAAGATCACATTTCATAAAAAAAAATTCAAGTATCAAATATCGAGATATCAAGATCATGAGTAGATAAATATTCTCTTAAAAGAATGAATTATATAAGAATTAAGAAGTATATGTAAAATGTATCACAATCGTAAATACCGATAAATGATTCATTTGAATATATCATCTCATTCATAAAAGAATCATATGAGAACATGATTCATGTATAAGAAGTCTTAATAAGTCATGATTCATAAAAATCAAGTTATGATTCCAAGAAATCAAGAGAAAAAGTACTGAATCATTTGGAAAAATCTCATTTAAATTCAATTCATCAACTCTAAACTCATCATTAAATCACCAAAATCACTTTCTAGATTCATAAAATAGCATAACAAGATTCGTCAATCTCTTGATGAAAAATCACTAAAACATTAGAGACAAATGTATTTCCTTTTTAGTCTCAAATTAAGTGATTTATTTCACATAAGTATGCCTAAAAACAAACATCAACATTCAAGACCAAAAGGCAAATTTCGTCAAAAATATCATCAAGGCCAAAAATATAACATGTCAAACATACGTCATCTTTAAACAAAATATTCAATTTATCATGATAATACATTTACTTTTTTTTGTTTCAATTTAAGTGAGCATGTTCAAAAATTTTTATGTAAAGGCCAAGCAACATGTTTAGAACTGAAAGCATCATCAAAATCACTTTTCTTTCATTTTGAGAATATATTGAAGGCAATAATGTTGGTTAATTCCTATACGTTTTGTAATTGATTTCATACAAGTATGCTTAAGTCTTTTAAATAAATACATGCATCAATGTTTAAAACTGATTTTATCATAAAGAAAAATCATTAAGACCAAAAACACATTAATCAAAACATAAGATTCACTCATCATGCATAATACAAAATCATTAAGCATGATACCAAAAAGCATCTTCACAATCATTTTAACTCCAAAGATATTTCCTTTTATTGTTATTGATTATAACATGACATTTTCTTTCTTAAATGAATTGAACTTTTTATGCTTACTGCAAGAAATCAATATGCAATAGTCATACTCAAATTTTCAAAATCGCTAGAAAGAAAAGCATGATATATTTTTATAAAATTTTTATTTCCTACAAACTAAATTAAGTAACTCATGAAAAGATCAAGTAATTTCATAATAATATAAAAACATTTTGGGTGAGTTACTTACCTTATCATTGTGAGCCATCAAGGCGTAGTTTACGTTTTCATCTTTGAATGTACTCGTTTCTTCCTTGCATGCTTTCTTCTTCTTCACTTTTGTATACTCATTTTTGTAGCACCCTAGCTTCTTGCATTCATAGTAAGAGGATACATTCTTTTTAAGTTTATTTTTATTCTTCGATTCTTATTTTATAAACTTTTTAAATTTCATTGTCATGAGTTCAATGTCATCATCACTTGAGCTTTTGCTCGAGTGGTCTTCTATAGTTCGAAGTCTCAAATCCTTCCTATTCTTTGGAAGGTGGTTCTCATGTTTATAATGTTCTAAACATGTCATCTCATAGGTCATTAATGACCCGATAAACTCTTTAATAAGAAATTATTTAAATTTTTTGTTTCTTATATCGTTGTTACTTTCAGATCCCAACTTTTTAGAAGGGATCTCAAAATCTTGTTTACAAGTTATTAATGATATCCATAAAATAAGTGAACATGTCACCAATAGCTTTGTTTGGTGCTATTCAAAAAAGTTCAAAATTGTATATCAAAATATTTATTTTCGAGTCTTTGACTCTACTTATGCCTTCATGTGTGATTTCAAGTATGTGCCAAATGTCAAAAGTCATTTCGCAAATAGAAATCCGATTTAGCTTGTTTTTATCCAAGGCAATCATAGCCTTTACATTTAACGAAAATGATTTTTTCTCAAAATTATTCTATTCATTTGTGGGTTTAGAGGGTGTTTGAAATCTATTTTTAATGATGTTCTATAAATCCAAATCCAAAGAAAATAAGAAAACTCTCATTCAAGTTTTTCAATAAGTGTAGTTCATTCTATTGAACATGGGAGGACGAACAAAAGAAAAACCCTCTTGAAATCCGAAAATAGCCATTTTTATTAGGTGTTAATCCAAATAATAAATATTTAGGCTCTGATACCAATTGTTTGTTAGGATCAGTTAGGCACTAAGAGGGGGGGGGGGTGAATTAGTACAGCAGTTAAGATATGACAAATTCGGTGATTTCATAAAACCCCATACAAAAAGAATCATGTTTTGATGAAAATCGATTTTGATTGCATTTTAACTTGAAGACATTCATAAGAAAGCGATGAGGAAGTGGAGCAAGTAAAGTAAAGGCTTGCAGCAAAGATAAACAACAATAAGTAAATACAAACCTGATTTTTATAGTGGTTCGGTCATTCGACCTACGTCCACTCCCGATTCCTCTTCACTTGAGGCCACCGGCTTTCCACTAGTAGTCTTCCTTCCAACGGGCGAAGACTTACTCCCTTTTACAACCCTCTCTTATCAGATTTTCGTCACTCTCCCTTAGAGTTATACTTTTATGCTTAAGGCAGAGGGACATTTTAATTTTACAAGGCTTTCAATAGAGTTATGGATCCTTTCTTTTACTCAATTCATGCTCTCCCAAGCAAGAATGGCTAGGGTATTTATAGACCCCAAATTTGAATCATCCCAAATTTCTGAGATACTGGCGGTACCACCACCAGTGCTAGGTGGTACCACCACCTAGGTACATTAATACTGGGTGGTACCACCACCAAGTCTAGTGATGCCATAACCAAACAGGGTTCAGCAACCCAATTTGGGTCTTGAGTCTGACCCAAACCTATCCAAGTACGGGCCCATTTGGCCTCTAATTGGGTTGGCCCAATTACAACCCAATTAGATCAAATCCTACTTCGATCTAAATAATTATTATTATAACACGAATCAAAATATCGCCTGGCACGTCATTGACCCATCGGCGCTTCGTCCGTTTCTTCGACGCATCATCCTCTCTTGCGACCTATTGTCCAATCAATAGTTGACCTCCATAACTCTGATCTCCTTGGCGCAACTTCGCTCTTCTTAGCCCGATGCTCGATTTCTTTGCCTAAAGCCTTCTATCGATTATCGATCGGACCTCCAACACAACGTCTAATCTCCTGACGTGTTCTCCTCCGACGCAACGCTAATTCTTCCTATGTAAATTGTCTAATCTTGATCGAGAGTAGACTTGTGTGAATCAAAATGTAGTTAGATAACCAAAACATAATCAATTAATTTCATCATTAAAATCCAAGATTTAACATTATTAGGATTGAGTCCGGCACTAAGAGGGAGGGGGGGGTGAATTAGTGCAATAGTAAAAACGTTCGATTTATACGATTTTAGAAAACTTCGTATGATGAAAGCCTTATCGATGAAAATTGATTTCGATTGAAAGCATATCGAAAATGCTTTAGCTTGAGATTGATTGTAAGAAAGTGATAAGGAAGTAGGTAAAGTGGTTTGTAAAAAGATAAATAGCAAAGAAAAAAAGATAAACCAATTTATAGTGGTTCGGTCATCCGACCAATGTCCACTCTAAATTCCTCCTTTATCGAGGCCACTAGCTTTCACTATTAGTCTTCTTTCAATCGGGTAAAGACTAACTACCCTTACAACCCTTTTCTCCTTTTACAGATTTAGGAGAACAACCTTTACAAGACCTCTTACCCCTCTATTAAACTAGACCAGGACTTAGAGCTAGAGGGGAGGACTTCTCAAGTGATTACAGTAGAATTTTCTCTCTTTTTGTTCTCAATTGGTGTATCTCTAACCAAGGATGAGAGTGGTATTTATAGGCCTCAAGGGGATTCAAATTTGGAGCCCAAATTTGAATCATCCTAGGTTTTCAAGATGCTGGAGGTACCACTGCCCAAGCTTTCGATCATTGGGCGATACCACTACCCAATCTAGCAGTACAACCGCTTGGGTTCTCTGATACTAGGTAGTACCACTGCCTAGTCTGGCGGTACCACCGCCCAGGCAGAGTCTCAGCTACTAGACCTAGGCAATACCACTGCCTACTCTCAACCTTGGAGGCTAAGCTTTTAGGTGGTTCCACCGCCCACCCTGGTGGTGCCACCGCTTGACGTGGCTTAAGGGTGTTTGAGCCTTTCACTTAGCTCAATATAGTCCTGATTTGGGCCCAATTGGTCTCTAATTGAGATGGCCCAATTCCAACCAATTAGACCTAATCCTACTTCGATCTAGACAATTATTACAAAGCTTTGAATATATTCGTTGTTCGACATATCATTGGTCCATCGACGCTTCGTCCGATTCTTTAGCATATCATCCTCTCTTATGGCCTATTGCCCAATTGGTAGTTATCCTCCGTAACTTCAATCTTCTTGGTGCAACTCTATTCTTCTTGGCCCAATAACCAAATCCTTTATCCGAAGCCTTTTTCCGATACGTCGACCGATCCTTCAGCTCGACATCCAATATTATGACATGTTCCCCTCTAGCCCAAAGTATGATTCTTCCTGCTTCAATTATCTAGTCCTGATTGAAAGTAGTCCTACGTCACTCAAAACATAGTTAGATCAAAATCACTATCAATTAGTTTCATCATCAAAATCTGAGATTCAATAAGGATGAGACAATTTGATCGGTAGTTGTCCTCCGAAACTCCGATCTTCTTGGTGCAACTCCATTCTTCTTGGCCCAATGTCAAAATCCTTTGTCTGAAGTCTTTTGCTAATACATCGACCGATCCTCCAGCTCGATGTCCAATCTTGTGACATATTCCCCTCTGACCCAAAGTCTAATTCTTCCTGCTTTAATTGTCTAGTCTTGAGGGGAGGATTTCTCAAGTGATTACAGTAGAATTTTCTCTCTTTTTGTTCTCAATTGGTGTATCTTTAACCAAGGATGAGAGTGGTATTTATAGGCCTCAAGGGGATTCAAATTTGGAGCCCAAATTTGAATCATCCTAGGTTTTCAAGATGCTGGAGGTACCACTGCCCAAGCTTTCGATCATTGGGCGATACCACTGCCCAATCTAGCAGTACCACCGCTTGGGTTCTCTAACACTGGACAGTACCATTGCCTAGTCTGGTGGTACCATCGCCAAAGCAGAGTCTCAATTACTAGACCTGGGTGGTACCACCGCCCAATCTCAGCCTTGGAAGTTGAGCCTTCAGGCGGTTCCACCGCCCACCCTGGTGGTGCCATCACCTGACGTGGCTCAAGGGCATTTGGGCTTTTTACTTGGCCCAACATAGTCCTGATTTGGGCCTAGTTGGTCCCTAATTGAGTTAGCCCAATTCCAACCCAGTTAGACCTAATCCTACTTCGATCTAGATAATTATTACAAAGCTTTGAATCTATTCATTGTTTGGCATGTCATTGGTCCATCGGTGCTTTATCCAATTATTCAGCACATCGTCCTCTCTTACGACCAATTGCCCAATCGGTAGTTGTCCTCCGAAACTTCGATCTTCTTGGTGCAACTCCACTCTTCTTGGCCCAATGTCAAAATCCTTTGTCTGAAGTCTTTTGCTAATACATCGACCGATCCTCCAGCTCGATGTCCAATCTTGTGACATATTCCCCTCTGACCCAAAGTCTAATTCTTCCTGCTTTAATTGTCTAGTCTTGATCAAAAGTAGTCCTGTGTCACTCAAAACATAGTTAGATCAAAATCACTATCAATTAGTTTCATTATCAAAATCTGAGATTTAATAGGGATGAGACCATTTGTGGCTCCAAATTTGAATCCATTTGAGTCCTATCAATACCTCACTCATCCATACTCAATGTACATAAGAACTGAGAACAAAAATTGGGGAAAACACTATTGTAATCTTGTGAGAATTCTCCTCCTCTAGCTCTAAGTATTGATTTCAGTTTAAGAGATGGGTAAGTGGTTTGAAAAGGTTATCTTGTAAACATGTGAAAAGAAGAAAAGGGTTGTAAGAGAGTAGTTGATCATTGCCTATTGAAAAAAGATTGATAGTGGAACCCGGTGGCCTCGATAGAGGACGAATCGGGAGTGGATGTAGATCACAACAACTGAACCACTATAAATTTGGTGTGCATCTTCTTTCTACTTTTCATTACTATTATTTTTCTATGTTAACTGCTTATTACGTTTACTCTAATTCAACGACACTTCGATATCATTCCAATATGGCTCTATCGATTGAAAGTTTGGAATTGATTTTTTACAAAAGCACTAATTCACCCCCCCCCCCTCCACGCCCCGCTTTATCGATCAATATAGCTTTATTGATTATCGAACAGACCTCCAGCTTGACGTCCAATCTCCTAACATATTCTCCTCTGACGCAACGTTGGTTCTTCCTATGTCAATTGTCTAATCCTGATCGAGAGTAGACCAGCATGAGTCAAAACACAATAAGATGGCCAAAACATAATCAATTACTTTCATCATCAAAATCTGAGATTCAACATTATTAGGATTGAGTCCGGTACTAAGGAGGGGGGGGGGTGAATTAGTGTAGTAGTAAAAATGTTTAATTTATGCGACTTTGGAAAACTTCGTATGATGAAAGCCTTATCGATGAAAATCAAGTTTGATTGAAAGTGTATCGAAAATGCTTTAGCTTGATAGTGATTGTACGAAAGTGATAAGGAAGTAGGTAAAGTGGTTTGAAGAAAGATAAATAGCAAAGAAATAAAGGCAAACCAATTTATAGTGGTTCGGTTATCTGACCTATGTCCACTCTCGATTCCTCATTCGTTGAGGCCACCAGCTTTCACTAGTAGTCTTCTTTCAATCGGGTGAAGACTAACTACCCTTACAAGCCTTTTCTCCTTTTATAGGTTTAGGAGAACAACCTTTACAAGACCTCTCACCCCTCTCTTAAACTAGGCCAAGACTTAGAGCTAGAGGAGAGGATTTCTCAAGTGATTACAGCAGAATTTTCTCTCTTTTTGTTCTCAGTTGGTGTATCTCTAACCAAGGATGAGAGTGGTATTTATAGGCCTCAAGGGGATTTAAATTTGGAGCCCAAATTTGAATCATCCTAGGTTTTCAAGATGCTGGAGGTACCACTGCCCAAGCTTTCGATCATTGGGCGATACCACTGCCCAATCTAGTAGTACCACCGCTTGGGTTCTCTAACACTGGACAGTACCATTGCCTAGTCTGGTGGTACCATCGCCAAAGCAGAGTCTCAATTACTAGACCTGGGTGGTACCACCGCCCAATCTCAGCCTTGGAAGTTGAGCCTTCAGGCGGTTCCACCGCCCACCCTGGTGGTGCCATCACCTGACGTGGCTCAAGGGTATTTGGGCTTTTTACTTGGCCCAACACAGTCCTGATTTGGGCCTAGTTGGTCCCTAATTGAGTTAGCCCAATTCCAACCCAGTTAGACCTAATCCTACTTCGATCTAGATAATTATTACAAAGCTTTGAATCTATTCATTGTTTGGCATGTCATTGGTCCATCGGTGCTTTATCCAATTATTCAGCACATCGTCCTCTCTTACGACCAATTGCCCAATCGGTAGTTGTCCTCTAAAACTCCGATCTTCTTGGTGCAACTCCACTCTTCTTGGCCCAATGTCAAAATCCTTTGTCTGAAGTCTTTTGCTAATACATCGACCGATCCTCCAGCTCGAGATCTAATCTTGTGACATATTCCCCTCTAACCCAAAGTCTAATTCTTCTTGCTTTAATTGTCTAGTCTTGATCAAAAGTAGTCCTGTGTCACTCAAAACATAGTTAGATCAAAATCACTATCAATTAGTTTCATTATCAAAATCTGAGATTTAATAGGGATGAGACCATTTTTGGCTCCAAATTTGAATCCATTCGAGTCCTATCAATACCTCACTTATCCATACTCAATGTACATAAGAACTGAGAACAAAAATTAGGGAAAACACTATTGTAATCTTGTGAGAATTCTCCTCCTCTAGCTCTAAGTATTGATTTCAATTTAAGAGATATGTAAGTGGCTTGAAAAGGTTATCTCCTAAACTTGTGAAAAGGAGAAAAGGGTTGTAAGAGAGTAGTTGATCTTTGCCCATTGAAAGAAGATTGATAGTAGAAGCCAGTGGCCTCGACGGAGGAGGAATCGAGAGTAGATGTAGATCAAAACAACCGAACCACTATAAATTTGGTGTGCATCTTCTTTCTACTCTTCGTTACTATTATTTTTCTATTTTAACTCCTTATTATGTTTACTTTAAGTCAAGCACACTTTGATATCATTCCAATATGGCTTTATCGATTGAAAGTTTTGAATCGATGTTTTTACAAAAGCAGTAATTCACCCCCCCCCCCCTCCACGCCCTGCTTTATCGATTAATATGGCTTTATCGATTATCGACCGGATCTCCGGCTTGACGTCCAATCTCTTAACGTGTTCTCCTCTGACACAACGCTGATTCTTCCTATGTCAGATGTCTAATCCTTATCGAGAGTAGACCTACGTGACTCAACATAGTTAGATAACCAAAACATAATCAATTAGTTTCATCATCAAAATCCGAGATTCAACATTGTTAGGATCGAGTCCGACACTAAAAGGGGGGGGGTGAATTAGTGTAGTAGTAAAAACATTTAATTTATGTTATTTTGGAAAACTTCGTATGATAAAAGCCTTATCGATGAAAACTGATTTCGATTGAAAGTGTATCGGAAATGCTTTAGCTTGAGAGTGATTTTAAGAAAGTGATAAGGAAGTAGGTAAAGTAGTTTGCAGAAAGATAAATAGCATTGAAATAAAGGCAAACCAATTTATAGTGGTTTAGTCATGCGACCTATGTCCACTCCTAATTCCTCCTTTGTTGACACCACCGGCTTTCACTATCAGTCTTTTTTTAATCGGGTGAAGGCTAACTACCCTTACAACCCTTTTCTCCTTTTATAGGTTTAGGAGAACAACCTTTATAAGACCTCTCACCCCTCTCTTAAAGTAGACCAGGACTTAGAGCTAGAGGGGAGGATTTCTCAAGTGATTATTGTAGAATTTTCTCTCTTTTTGTTCTTAATTGGTATATCTCTAACCAAAGATGAGAGGGGTGTTTATAGGCCTCAAGAAGATTCAAATTTAGTACCTAAATTTGAATCATCCCGGGTTTTCAAGATGCTGATGTTACCACTGCCCAAGCTTTTTATCATTGGGCGATACCACCGCCTAGTCTAGCGGTACCACTGCTTGAGTTCTCTGACACTAGGTAGTTTCACTGCCTAGTCTGGCAGTACCACTGCCCAGGCAGAGTCTCAACTACTGGACCTGGGTGGTACCACCTATCGAATCTCGGATTTTAATGATGAAGTCAATTGATAGGTTATTTGATATATTCCATATTTTTGAGATAAGTGTGTAGGATTAACTATGATAGCATGAAGACATAAAGCAAATTACCAGAGTCAAGTTGTTGGGAGTTCGAGAGTCCACAAGAAGTCCGAAGGATTGTCGAAAGTGCTACTAGAACCAATCGAGAAAGAATCGAGGACTTGCCGAAGGTTTCAAAAGTTTGCCGAAAAGATCGTCGGAGGTTCGCAGAGTTCACCGAGAAGGTTCGAAAGCCTGCCAAAGATTCGTGGAACTCGCCACAAGTCCAAGAGCCTACTAGGAGTATGCCGGAAGAAATTCAAGGGTGCGTCGGAAGTCCACCGGAAGTTCGCTAGAAGCTCACCGGAAGAAAACTTGAAGCTGCCGGTTTAGTCTTTGCTTAGAATTATGTCTAAATTTTGTAGTTAGCATATAATTAGGGTAAGGATTAGGTAATAATCCTATTTAACCCTGGTATGGGTCAATTGGGCCTTGTCTAAACTGAATTGGGCCGGATTCAGGGCCTATTTAGAATCTTGGACTAGGTCTAGTAGTGGCACCGCCAGACTGGGGCGGTGGCACCACCCCGAGAACAACTTCCCAGACGGTCTGGGCGGTGGCACTGCTCTAGGTCAGCGGTGGTACCGCTAGCAGTTATTACCTGCTAGCAATGGTACGGCTTAACAAGCAATGGTATCGCTAGTCCACAGAGCCCGAGGACTCTATCAAGCGGTGGTACCGCCTAGTATACTAAAAGAGTAGGGTGAACAAGTGGTGGTACTGTCAGTACTTGAAAATCCAAGATGTGACTCATTTTAGCTTCATTTTTTAGAGTCATTTGAGTCTATAAATACCCCTATTTACTCAGCTGGAAAAGCACCTTTTGAGAAGTTGAAAACTGAGTCAAAGCTATAGCAAAATCTTATTTCAATAGCTTGAGTATTCACCTCCCTCTTTTTCTTTGTAAAAATCTGTAAAAGTATGAGCCACTTGTAAAAGTTTGTAAGAGGAGTGTTTGGTCCTTCCTCTTCAAAGAAGTTTGATAGTGGAAGTTGGGAGCCTCATCGGAGGAGGCTTCGGAAGTGGATGTAGATCATTTGACCGAACCATTATACATCACTACGTACTTTGGTTGTGAGTTTTTAATATCTGCATCTTACCTTTACTTGGCTGCAAATTATTTGGTCTTCTTCTCCCTACTCTCAGTTGCATTCACTCGAACCATTTTAGCTAAACTCTCTTTCATCGAATCAAAGTTTCTGTTCGAACCAACTATTTCTGAAATCGACTTCAAATTTATCATTTTAATCCACTGCACTAATTCACTCCCCCCCCCTCCCCCCTCCCCTCTTAGTGCTGCTCAGATCCTAACAATTGGTATCAGAGCTTGGTCACTCTCATTTGGTTTAAAACCCAAGAGAGATGGCTTATTCCGGCATGCAAGAGGGTCATTCCATTACACATCCACCTATGTTTAATGGGTCAGATTACACCTATTGGAAGACTCGCATAAATATTTTTTTGATTTCCATGGATTTTGAGCTTTGGAATATCATCGAAAATGGATTTCAAAATCATCTCTTTCGATGAGCGAATGGAATGAATCGGAGAAGAAGGTTTTTGCTTTAAATGCAAAGGCTATGAATGTCTTGTTTTATGCACTTGATAAAAATGAGTTTAATCACGTTTCGATTTGTGAATCGGCTTTTGATACTTGGCATACTCTTGAAATCACTCATGAAGGTACTAGCCGAGTGAAAGAGTCCAAAATAAATCTCTTGGTGCATTCTTATGAACTTTTTCGAATAAAACCAAATGAGTCAATCGGAGACATATACACCCGTTTCACGAATGTCATCAATGGACTCAAAGCACTTGGTAAAGATTTTTCTAATTTTGAACTTATAACTAAAATTTTAAGATCCCTTCTAAAGAGTTGGGATCCAAAAATTACAGTCATTCAAGAGGCCAAGGACCTTAAAACATTTTCTCTCGAAGAACTCATTGGGTCTTTGATGACTTGCGAAATAACATACCATGCTCATTATGAGCTAGAGAACCCCCTTCCAAAGAACATGAAGGATATGGCATTGAGAACACAAGAAGACCACTTGAAAAAAGTTTCAAGTGATGTGGACCTTGATGATGAACTTGTACTCTTAACACGAAAATTTAAAAAATTTATAAGAAAGAATAAATTTAAAAATAACACTAAAAATAAACTTGAATTAAAGAAGGACCAAGTCATATGTTACGAATGCAAGAAGCCGGGTCACTTCAAAAGTGAATGCTCTCAAGCCATGAAAAAGCTACCAAAGAAGAAAAAAGCTCTAAAGGTGACGTGGGACGACTCAAGTGGTTCCGAAGATGAAGAAGCAAGCAATAGAGAGGAGGCCAACTTCACACTAATGGCTTTAGGAGATGAGGTAAGTGAGTTATTTAATAAAGATTTATCTTTTGATGAACTTTTGATTACTTTCCATGAATTGTTTGATGAGTGTAGAAGTATTAGTAAGAAGTTCAATTTATTAAAGAAGTAGTATGCTTTATTATAAGATAAGCTTAATAGCCTTCAAACTCCCTCTTTACCCCCATGCTCTAAGTGTGAACACTTAGAAGCAATGAAAAATGAGAACTTACTACTCAAGGAGACCTTAAACAAGTTTAAGGTCGGTAGCAAGGGCTTGGACATGATTCTTGCAAACAAGGGTCATGTCGAAAAAAGAAGTGGAATTGGATTCATAAGTGGATCTCACCGAACTAAAACTACCTTCATTAAAGGACCCACACTACATGTATCATCTCACTTGAAATGCAACTTTTGTTGTAAATCCAGACATGTTGCTTACAAATATCTGTATAAGAAACTTAGCCCACATAGGTTAATATGGGTTCCTAAAGGAATGATAAGGAACTCAATGAACAATGATAAGTTTAGTAGATCAATTTTTTAGGAACCTAAGTTCAAATTGGTACTTAAAAACCATCCTTTTTTGTAGACACACTCACCCACAAAAGCTAGGAGCAAGAGATGGTACCTTGATATTGGATGCTCAAGGCACATGACCGGAGATCCATCTTAATTCTCTAAGCTCACTAGCCAAGATGAAGGGTATGTCATTTTCGGAGATGACAATAAGGGTAAAATCATTGGCAAGGGAACTATAGATAACAAATTAAGTTTTTAAATTGATAATGTGTTATTAGTAGATGGTTTAAGGTATAATCTTTTGAGCATTAGTCAATTATGTGATAATGGATATATTATGAAATTTGAATCTAATGCTTGTATCATTAAAAGACCACATAATAACATATCTATGATTGCACTAAAACAAAATAATATCTACACCATAAACATTGATGATCTTAGTAATGAAATATATTTTTCGGTTTTGAATGATGATGCTTGGCTTTGGTATAGGAGATTAAGTCATGCAAGCATGAAACTAATCACTCAATTCACATCTAAAAGACTTGTAAGAGGCATTCCCAACGTTAAGTTCATTAAAGACAAAGTATGTGATGCATATCAACTAGGAAAACAAATAAAAACTAGCTTCAAACCAAAGAATCAAATAAGCACCTCTAGACCATTACAATTGATCCATATAGATTTATTTGGACCAATTGACACAACGAGTCTAGGAGGTAGTAAATATACATTTGTCATTGTAGATGACTATAGTAGATACACTTGGACCTATTTTTTAGCTCACAAAATTGATTGCTTTAAATATTTTTCTAAATTTTGTAAACTTACTCAAAACGAAAAGGGTTTCATGATTTCATCATTTCGGAGTGATCATAGTGGAGAATTCCAAAACTATGACTTTCAAAATTTTTGTGAATCTAATGGATACAACCACAACTTCTCTACTCCAAGAAATCCTCAATAAAATGGAGTAGTGGAAAGAAATAATAGAAATTTATAAGAAATGACAAGAACCATATTAAATGAACATAGTTTACTTAAATACTTTTGGATTGAAGCCGTTAATACGGCTTGCTATGTCATGAATAGGGTTCTAGTAAGACCATCTCTATCCAAAACCCCTTATGAATTATGGAATGACAAAAAACCAAATGTTTCTTATTTTAAAGTTTTCGATTGCAAATGCTTTATCCTAAATGAAAAGGATACCTTAGGAAAATTTGATGCTAAATCCGATGAAGGCATCTTTCTTGGTTACTCTTCAGTTTCTAAAACTTTTTGTATTTTTAACAAAAGAACCTTGATTATCGAAGAGTTTATTCATGTAGTTTTTAATAAAGTTTTCAAATTTAAGAAAAAAGATTTTGATGATGATCTTGGTTTTGATGGTTTGAATTTAAATGAACCCTCTCCTTAAAATAGCAAATTGGATGCATCTTCTTCCCAAATTTCCTTACCTAAGAAATGGAAGTATATAGATGCCCATCCAAAGGAGCTAATTATAGGAGATACATCGAAAGGAGTTCAAACTCGTTCTTCTTTTAAAAATTTTTGTGCCAACACCGCTTTCCTCTCTCAAATTGAACCTAAATGCATTGACAAAGCCCTTAAAGATGATTGTTGGGTTATCACAATGCAAGAGGAATCGAACCAATTTGAGAGGAATGAGGTGTGGAAGCTTGTTCCTAGACCAAGTAACTATTTAGTTATAGGTACTAAATGGGTATTTAGAAATAAGCAAGATGAATTTGGTATCGTGGTTACAAACAAGGCTAGATTAGTGGCCAAAGGTTTCAACTAAGAAGAATGTATCGATTACGAAGAGACCTTCACTCCTATGGCAAGATTAGAAGCCATTAGGATGCTCCTTGCCTATGCTAGTAGTAATAATTTTAAATTATTTCAAATGGATGTCAAAAGTGCATTCTTAAATGGTTTTATTTTCGAAGAAGTTTTTGTTGAATAACCACCCAGTTTTGAAAACTCTTTTTTATAACCATGTGTTTAAATTGACTAAGGCTCTCTATGGTTTAAAACAAGCCCCAAGGGCTTGGTATGAGAAACTTAGCTCATTTCTAATTTTAAATAATTTTACTAAAGGCAAGGTTGATACTACATTATTTGTTAAATATTTTAAAAATAATTTTTTTATTATTTAAATTTATGTTAATGATATTATTTTTGGTTCTACTAATGAATTATTATGTGAATCATTCACCAAATGTATGAGTCATGAATTTGAAATGAGTCTAATGGGTGAACTAACCTTTTTTCTAGGATTACAAATTAAATAACTTAGTGATGGTATATTTCTTAATCAATCTAAATATACATTAGAATTGCTAAAATGATTTAACATAGATAGTTCAAAAGCTATAAACACTCTTATGAGTACTTCCACTAAGTTAGACATGGATGAAAGTGGAGAAAATTTTGATCAAAAAACATATAGAGGAATGATAGATAATTTACTTTACCTCACCGCAACTAGACCGGATATCATATTTAATATAGGGCTTTGTGTAAGATTTCAAGTTAATCCTAAGTTGTCTCACCTTAAAGCTGTTAAAAGAATCCTTAGATATCTTAAAGAAACTCCTAACTTAGGATTATGGTATCCAAAATTCGATGACTTTGATTTAAAAGCCTATGCGGATGCAGATTTTGGTGGATGTAGAATAGATAGAAAAAGCACATCCGGGACATGCCAATTTTTAGGACATGCACTTGTTTCTTGGACTTCCAAGAAACAAAATTCGGTAACACTATCTATGGCGAAAGCCGAATACATAGCTTCAAGTGCATATTATGCACAAGTTGTATGGATGAAAAATATGTTAGAAGACTTTGGAATTCATTTAAAGAACATTCTCATAAAATGTGATAACACAAGTGCTGTTTATCTAACCAAAAATCCAATTTAACACCCTAGAACTAAGTATATTGACATTAGGCATCACTTTATACGAGATCATGTCAATAATAATAATGTCACTCTAGAATTTATTGATACAAAACACTAATTAGTGGACATCTTCACAAAACTCCTAAATGAAGAACAATTTGACTTCATTAGCAGAGAGTTAGGCATGTTAAATTGTCCTAATGCATGAAAATATTATATATTCATTTTCTGAAATTTTTCTACTTCGGTTTTGATAGTCTCAACCTTGATATTGTTTTCGGATTTTGATGACATCTTTGTATCATTTATTTATGAAGCTCTCATTTGTTATCTTTAATCATAATGTTTTGATTCAAATGAGGTTTTCATTATTTGAATGTTGCTCTCCTCCTTCCAATGATGGATTTCAATGATATAGTAAAAATTGATTTTATACTCCCTCCAATTCCTTTAAGCATGACTAAAGAAATCTCATAACTTGCATTTCACATAAAGCATAACATATGCATAAATTAATGTCATGAATTTTGCTTTTAAAAAAAATTAAGCTCTTAAATGTTTATTTCAGATTTTTATTCTTGTGCTAATTCAAGGTTTTAAGACTTAATATCCTTCACCTCATGTTTTCTATGAGAATGCTAAGTTAAATCTTTCTATGAAAATTTTGATATTGATATGTTTCACTTCATAAATTCGTAAATGCAAAGTTAAAGTTTTATAAATTTTAACATTTTTTTATCATGGATTTTATCTTTAAAGTGATATGAGATGTTTGATGAATGGCTTTAATGATCTATCCTTCTACTTTATAACGTTATTCTTGGATTTTCAAAATTGCATCTTAAGTCTTTCAACCTCTTTCATGTATGAATCCTTCATAGATTGATAAATGATGATTGATCATTTTTTGGATTTCATAAACATGATTTAAAATGATGATCAAAACATTTTCGAATTTATCGGGTGACATATTTTCTAAGCCTCATGTTTCAAATGAGTTTGATATTCTTGATAAATGACCACTTCACCTCCTTTTGTTGAGGACAAAGGGGGAGAAGAATGTATAAATAAATTGATGACATGTGCAAATGACTTGATAAAATGTCTTGCATGCATCGAGAAGAATATGATAAACAAATTAACAAATGACTTACATGCATCATATCGTAATGACTTATATGTTGCAATATGATGGAATGAAAAAATATCTTATATGCTTTAAATTGCAATATGATTGCTTTTGCCATGCTTTAGAATCAAAAATTGGTTGATATCCTTAAAAGCATCGCAATAAAATTTGCATCATATCGCAATGTATCACATGTATCACAAATGCTTAACATGTTAACACTTTTTGAAAAATTATTATCATATCATGTTTAAAATTTGGTATCCTTTATTAATATGAAAAATTATCATTTGATAATATATCTTTTAATGATATCATGCCTTGCATTTGTATCAATATCATTTGATCCATGTTGTATTTCAAATTATAATTGGTATCTCTTATCGAAGTGATAAATGTCTATCATTCAACTTGAAAATAGGTGTCATATCTTGACATTGTGAAAAATATGAAGTATCGTATTTATAGATGAAAAATCATGCCTCTTAAGCATGATGATAAGTTCAACAGATGAAACTTATCGGTTGTAGCTTGAATTCAAGGAGATTGAATTCAAATGTTTTCTTTCTCAATAAATGACATATAGATAGGGGGAGTTAAGGGTAACTCTATCATCAATTGATTTTCATCATCAAAAAGGGGGAAATTGTTGAATCTCGGATTTTGATTATGAAGTCAATTGATAGGTTATTTGATCTATTTCATATTATTGAGATAAGTGAGCAAGATTAACTATGATAGCATGAAGACATAAAGTAAATTATCAGAGTCAAGTTGTTGGAAGTTCGAGAGTCCACCGAAAGTCCGAAGGATCGTCGAAAGTGCTACCGGAACTAACCGAGAAAGAATCGGGAACTTGCCGAAGGTTTCGAAAGTTCACCAAAAAGATCATCAGAGGTTCGCAAAGTTCACCGAGAAGGTTCGGAAGCTTGCCAAAGATTTATCGAACTCGCCATAAGTTTGGGAGCCTACTGAGAGTCCGCCGAAAGAAATCCAAGGGTGCATCAGAAGTCCACCAGAAGTTCGCCAGAAGCTCGCCGAAAGAAAACTTGAAGCTGCCAGTTTAGTCTTTACTTAGAATTATGTCTAAATTTCATAGTTAGTATGTAATTAGGATAAGGATTAGGTAATAATCCTATTTAACCCTAGTAGGGGCCAGCTAAGCTTTGTTTAAACTGAATTGGACCAGATTTAGGGCCCATTCAGAATCCTGGACTAAGTCTAGCGGTGGCACCGCCCTAGGAATAACTTCCTAGATGGTCTGGGTGGTGGCACCACCCCAGGTCAACGGTGGTACTGTTGGCATTTATTACCTGCCAGCGGTGGTACCACTAGTCCACAAAGCCCGAGGACTCTGTCAGGCGATGGTACCGTCAGTTTGGGTAGTGGTACCGCCTAGTACACTAACAGAGTAGGGTGAACAGGTGGTGGTACCACCAATACCAAGCGATTGTACCACCAATACCAAGCGATGGTACCGTCAGTACCCAAAAACCAGGATGTGACTCTTTTTTGTTCCTTTTTTGAAAGCTAATTGAGTCTATAAATACCTCTCTTTCCTCAGTTGCAAAAGCACCTTTTGAGAAGTTGAAAACTACTAGTCATATGTGCTCTGCAAGCCAATCACATGAGTGATGGCACTTGTGACTTGATATGTACTCTTTTTCTTTGCTTATTATTAGACATTTTATCATTTTATATTATGTGTTGCATATATTGTGATGATGTCTTTGGATCTGTACAATGGGAATCAGATCATGATGAGATCACGATAATGAGACTGATTCACCTTTAAACACAGACCCTAAATAATCCTGGTCATAGTTTACTCGAGAAGGACATCGAGATAACTAGATAGACTGGTGTGCTGTATAGCCATCCATATGATGGAGGTGGCTAGTCTCATAGCTACTCATGTGGGGACACTAAGGGTACAGTGCAGGTGCTCATTGGGGAATGAGTTCACTGATTGATCCGCCTACGGAATGCTGGATGGTTATTGATACCTCACGTCAGACAATGATTCCATAGTCCCAGTAGTGTATTTGGCCCTTAGACTTGAGACATCAAGGATATCCTGTATGAGTACTCCATTCTTTGATACAGGACTTATAGGTTTAGAAAGTTCTAGATCTAGTACAGTCGGTTATTAGGAGTGATAGCCAACCTTACGAGGGCTATTGAGTGTCAATAGAGGATCATTCGCTCTCAATATCATGAGAGAAATATCCCATGTATTCTTGCTTAAATAAATCCTTAGCCAAGGTTATTCGGATTGAGAGAAAAAGAGTTCTTTGGGAGAATCCGATAAGAGCAAGACTCGAGAAGAGACCGTATGGGCTTGATAGCACCATGCCCGATATAGGGTCTTTGGGATATTAGTTGGATGAGGGACTATAGATACATGGTAACTAAGGACAGATAGGTCCAAAGGATTGGATTCCCCTGTATCGTCTAGGGGCTGCAACGTAGTGGCCTAGTACGTCCGTAGTCGATGAGTTGGATAAATTATAATAGAGATAATAATTCAATAAGTTAGAAAAAGTTCGGACAGGTATGACTCACAGCCAACTCAATATTGGGCCTAGAGGGTCACACACATATGGTAGGTGTTGCGATGAATAGAGGTTCGGATATGAGATATCCATTGGAGCTCCTATCTTATTGGATATCCATTAAGCCCCTAAATTATTAGATCCTAAGATAAGATCCAATAATTGCTAATAAGAGATTATTGGGTAGAGACCCACTAATATAAGAGGCTTGGGTAATTGGATGGAGATCTAATACCCAACAAGGCAAGATCCATTAGGATTTACAGGGGGCCTCTATAAATAGGAGGGAACCAAAGCTCTATAGGTTGAGGGTTCTTTTAGTAGCCACCTTCTATTCTCCTATCCCCAAAGAGGTGCATCATCGTGGTCCCTGCCGTGTGGATATCACTAGAGAGGAGGACACTTGACCTCTTTCATCCTTCCTACAGATTAGCAGAGATTCATGGATATACGATCTCCCTAGGTATTTTCTTTTACACATGTAGTTTTCGCGGATTTGTTTTGACGCACCGATCATTGCATGACGATAGAACCTTTCCATGAGAAATCTGTGGTTTTGTTTTTTATTCTTCCACTACACATGTGATGTCACCCTATAGGATTTCCCAACAAAAACTGAGTCAAAGCTATAGCAAAATCTTGTTTCAATAGCTTGAGTGTTCACCTCCCTCTTTTTCTTTGTAAAAATCTATAAGAATGTGAACCACTTGTAAAAGTTTATAAGAGGGGTGTTTGGTCCTTCTCCTTCAAAGAAGTTTGATAGTGGAAGTTAGGAACCTCATCGGAGAAGGCTTCAGAAGTGGACGTAGGTCATTTGACCGAACCACTATACATCGCTACATACTTTGGTTGTGAGTTTTTAATATCTACATCTTACCTTTACTTGGCTGCAAATTGTTTGGTCTTCTTCTCCCTACTCTCAATTGCATTCACTCGAACCATTTTAGCTAAACTCTCTTTCATCGAATCAAAGTTTCTATTCGAACGAACTATTTTCGAAATCGGCTTCAAATTTATCGTTTTAATCCACCTGACAAGTAGTGGTACCACCAATCCACAGAGCCCGAGGACTCTGTCAGGCGATGGTATTGCTAGTTTGGGCAGTGGCACCACCTAGTACACTGACAGAGTAGGGTGAACAGGCGGTGGTACCGCCATTCCCCAAAAATCCGAGATGTGACTCTTTTTGGCTCCATTTTTGAAAGTCAATTGAGTTTATAAATACCCCTCTTTCCTCAGCTGGAAACGCACCTTTTGAGAAGTTGAAAATTGAGTCAAAGCTATAGCAAAATCTTGTTTCAATAGCTCGAGTGTTCACCTCCCTCTTTTTATTTGTAAAAATCTATAAGAGTGTGAACCACTTGTAAAAGTTTATAAGAGGGGTGTTTGGTCCTTCCCCTTTAAAGAAGTTTGATAGTGGAAGTTGGGAGCCTCATTGGAGGAGGCTTCGGATGTGGCCGTAGGTCATTTGACCGAACCACTATACATCGCTGCGTACTTTGATTGTGAGTTTTTAATATCTGCATCTTACCTTTACTTGGCTGTAAATTGTTTGGTCTTTTTCTCCCTACTTTCAATTGCATTCACTCGAACCATTTTAGCTAAACTCTCTTTCGTTGAATCAAAGTTTCTGTTTGAACCAATTATTTCTAAAATCGACTTTAAATTTACCATTTTAATCTGCTTAATAGGCGATGGTACCGCTAGTCCACAGAGCCCGAGGACACTGTCAAGCAATGGTACTACCAGTCTGGGTAGTGGTACCGCCCAGTACACTGATAGAGCAGGGTGAATAGGCGGTGGTACCGCCAATACCAAGTGATGGTACCGCCATTCCCCAAAAATTAGAGATGTGACTCTTTTTTGCTCCATTTTTTAAATCCAATTGAGTCTATAAATACCCGTCTTTCCTTAGTTAGAAAAGCACTTTTTGAGAAATTAAAAACTGAGTCAAAGCTATAGCAAAATCTTGTTTCAATAGCATGAGTGTTCACCTCCCTCTTTTTCTTTATAAAAATCTATAAGAGTATGAACCACTTGTAAAAGTTTGTAAGAAGGGTGTTTGGTCCTTCCCCTTCAAAGAAATAGTGAAAGTTGAGAGCCTCATCGGAGGAGGCTTCAGAAGTAGACGTAGGTTATTTGACCGAACCACTATACATCGCTGTATACTTTGGTTGTGAGTTTTTAATATCTGCATCTTACCTTTACTTGGCTGCAAATTATTTGGTCTTCTTCTCCTTACTCTCAATTGTATTCACTCGTACCATTTTAGCTAAACTCTCTTTCGTCGAATCAAAGTTTCTGTTCGAACCAACTATTTTCGAAATCAGCTTCAAATTTATAGTTTTAATCCACTACACTAATTCAGCCCTCCCCCACACACCCAGTCTCAGCCTTGCAGGCTGAGCCTTTAAGTGGTTTCATCGCCCACCTTAGTGGTGCCATCTCTTGACGTGGCTCAAGGGCATTTGGGCCTTTCACTTGGCCCAACACAGTTCTGATTTGGGCCTAGTTGGTCCCTAATTGAGTTGGCCCAATTTTAACCCAATTAGACCTAATCCTACTTTGATCTAAACAATTATTATAAAGCTTTAAATCTATTCGTTGTCCGACATGTCATTGGTCTTTCGACGCTTCATCTGATTCTTCAGCACATCGTCCTCTCTTATGACCTATTGCCTAATCGGCAATTGTCCTCCATAACTTCGATCTCCTTGGTGCAACTACACTCTTCTTGGCCAAATGCCCAATTCCTTTATCTGAAGCCTTTTGTCGATATGTCGACCAATCCTCCGGCTCGATGTTCAATCTTGTGACATGTTCCCCTTCGGCCCAAAGTATGATTCTTCTTACTTCAATTTGTTAGGATCTAAAAGGCACTAAGAGGGGGGGGGTGAATTAGTGCAGCGGATAAAACGATGGATTTTTCAACGATTTAAAACAAGCTTCGAAAACTTCGTACGATGAAAACAACGTTTCGTTTGAAACCGATATTTGCGTTTTAAAGCATACGTATAAAGAGGGCAAGTAGAGTAAAGGCTTGCAGCAAAGTAAAACAGAAATTTAAACACTCACACAATCAAGACATAGCGATGTATAGTGGTTTGGTCAAAGTGACCTACATCCACTTCCGAAGCCTTCTCCGATGAGGCTTCCTTCTTCCACTATCAAATCCTTTGAAGGGGAAGGATCAAATACCCCTTTTTACAGCCCTTTACAAGGAGTTCACACTTGTATAAGATTTCTCAAGAAAAGAAGAAGGTGAACACTTAGCAAGAACAAGACTTTTCAACACTCTACGAAAGCTCAAGACTTAAGAATTTTGCTCAAAAGGGTGCCCTTTTAGCTGAGAAAGGGGGTATTTATAGATCCAAAGTGGATTCAAATTGGGCTCCAAATTTGAAATCAATTTGGAGTGTCAATGTGTCGATTTGTGTGTGCCTGGTGAAGCGCGGCGTGTTACCCACCGTCTGTTGATCGACGCATGTGGCATCGTCACGGTGGCGGTGTTGGCGCTGCGCTACCGTTGATCGACGATAGCGGTGTTACCCGCCCAGCGTGGAGTTCCACCGCTCGTCTATGTACAAGGGTGGTGTTATCGCTGCAAGCGGTTCCACCGCCTCGTCAGGTATAAGGGCGGTGCTACGCACCACCAGCGGTGCCACCGCCCAGCTGGGCGTTCAACCGCCGCCCTATCTGCACAAAGCCGAATGGGCCTGTTTAAGTCCCAACTTGGCTCGAGAGGCCCGGTTGGCCCTCATCAATTTAGGCAGGATTTTTTCCTAAATCCTTGCTCTACTCATGTGCAAACTACGAACCTAAAACATAACTCAACGTGATTTGATCCGACACTCTTCAAGTCAACTTCCGGTGAGCTTTACGGTGAGATTCCGGTAGCCTTCCGATGCTTCCCTCGGATTGCTTCTAGTGGGCTCCCAGCATACTCCGGATTGTATGGCGAGCTCAACGAGTCTTCGGCTTGCTTCCGAATCTTCCCGATGAGTTCTGCGAACCTTCGATGATCTTTGAGATGAACTTCCAAAAACTTCGGCAAGTCCCTAATTCGATCTTGGATGGTTCCAGCAACACTTCCGAAAATCTCTCGGACTTCCGATGAACTCTTGAACCCCCGACAGACTTGACCTCGGTAAATCACTTTATGTTTTCTTCCCATCGTAGTTATTCCTGCACACTTATCTCGACAAAGTAGATTAGAACAAATATTTCACCAATTGACTTCATCATCAAAATCCGAGATTCAACAATCTCCCCCTTTTTGATGATGACAATCAATTGGTGATGGAGTTACTCTTAACTCCCTCTATATGCCATAAAGAAAGAATTGCTTGAATTCAATTTTTGAATTCAACACAATAAATTGACAAAGTTGATGTTGGACAATAAGATGTCAAATAGGTATCAAAGATATCAATGAAGTATACATAATTAAAAACATGATATCAAGAACCTAAATAAGCATTTTAACTTGTAATATCTTGTAAAGCATGGAAAATGCATATAACTTGTCAACATATGGCAATACACATATTATTTCTCCCCCTTTGTCATCAACAAAAAGGTAATGAGGGATTCAAATATAACAATAAAGGATGGCCGACAAATATCACAAATGTGGAAAAGGAAATCAATCAGAAAGCCGAAAATCATGTCACAGTGGCCAAGAAGATGTAATGAAGATAAGACAACATATATGTCAAGATGTAATGAAGATAATACAACATATATGTCAACATACAACATCGTTCAAAAAGAAAATACAGCAAGCTACTCCTCAGGAGGAATGCCAAGATGCCTATACATGTGATCGATCTTTAGGTTCATCTTCCGCATTTCCTTCAAAATTTTAATTTGCTGTAGTTTTACTTCATTTAACTCTCTCATGATCGGATCGTTAGAAGATGGAGCAGAAAATGTCACTGATGTAGCTGCAACAAAAGGATCAGGAGGAGGAGATTCATTTCCCCTAAGGACTGGTGTTTCAGGATGGTCTACTGATGGGGGAGGTATATCACATCTTCTAGGTTGTCTAACCCCTATACCATGCTCGAAGGTATACCTAAGTCGCCTAAGTAGTTTAACGTTAATGATATTAAATCTGTCCACTTGTAATGCTTCTTCATTTGGTGGAATGCAAATATTATGGGCATGCAATAGTTTAGTTATTAAACCTCCATATGGTAACATTGATCCTTTAGAAAGGACCTCTATCATGTGCTGCCGAATTAGGTAACCAAAACGAAAATGTTGTCTGGTTATGATCCAATATAAGGTACCTAACTCAGTGAAACTGATCTCATCATGATGAAACTGTTTAGGAATGACAATGCTTATAAGAATGTGATGCAAAATCTTAGAGTTAAAAGATAGTAAATGTTCACAACTCTTGGGGATTATACCTAAATTTGGGTTTGCAAACACAGTTTCTAAAGCTTCAGAGTGGGTGGCACCAACTGTGTCCATATCCCATTTTCCTCTAAAATAACATCATAGTTCTTTTTCAACAATTCCAATTAATGAGCATATAGTATTATCACATATTTGGATCTCATTACCTAGAAGATAAGTTGACAAGCCATCATCACTCACAATTAAATTAGCATAGAATAATTTAACTAAGCGTGGATAAACAGGTTCAATAATTTACAAAATGGGTAAGGCCTCTAAGTCTGCAATCCACATGATAGGTTCTAGGTTCCCTAATTGATTCAAATCAACATATTTTCCTTTATGAATGGGTCTAGAACCAAGTTCAGAAAATCTAAGGGAAGCTTCTTGTGATCTAAACAAGGATTGGTCAAATGAATCTACCTCCATCCTTTTTCCTTTGTCTCTTGATGTTCTTCTAGGAGCCATTTCTATCTAGGATTGATCAATAATCAATTAAAGAAAGAAATTAATTTAGACAAGAAAAGGAAAGAGAAATAATTTTGTTTTTACCTTAGATTGTTCCTTTGAGATGTAGGAAGCTTGAATCAAAGTAAGATCTCCTTCTTAGGCTTCTAGAGGGAAGAAATGATACCAAAATGATGCTTGGGAGAGTTTAGATGAGTGTAGAGAGGTGAGGAGAGTACTAGCTGGCTGTTACATTGCTGCCCTAACATCTTAAGAAGTAGGCTTGAAATGACAGGCTACACAGTAGTAGGTGTCTATCACTGGGACTGATCTTACCCAAAGGTGCCATCAACAGATCAAAGTATCACAGAGTGCACAAAAAAAAATATCCGTGATTTCAACTTTTTTTTTTTTTTTTTTTTAAAAAAATGGTCTTAGAGATGGGATGAAGTAAAAAAGAATCAGAATGTGTGGAATTAAATCCAAAAAAGCATAATTAGAATTGTGGAATTAAATTGATGAAAACCATAATGTGTGGAATCAAATCGATGAAAACCATAATTTCAAGGAAAGATATCATCAAATAGAGTTTACTCATTTGGACAGTTCAACATGCCTAATTCCCTTTTAATAAAATCAAATTGTTCCTCATTCAAAGGTTTCATATAAATGTCCGCTAATTGATGATTTGTATCAACAAATTCAAGGGTGACATCTCTACTACTTACATGATCACGTATAAAATGATGCCTAATGTCAATGTGCTTAGTTCGAGAGTGTTGAATCGGATTTTTAGTTAGACAAATAGCACTCGTGTTATCACATTTTATAGGAATGTTTTTTAAGTAGATTCCATAGTCTTCTAGTGTATTTTTCATCCAGATAACCTGTGCACAGCATGCACTTGCAGCTATGTATTCAGCTTCTGCCGTAGATAGTGCAACCGAATTTTGTTTCTTGGAAGTCCAAGAAACAAGTGCATGACCTAGAAATTGGCATGTTCCGGATGTGCTTTTTCTATCTAATTTACATCCACCAAAGTCCGCATCAGCATAAGCTTTCAAATCAAAATTGTCAGATCTTGGATACCATAATCCAAGATTAGGGGTACTTATAAGGTATCTAAAAATCCTCTTGACTTTCAAGTGAGATGGCTTAGGATTAGCTTGGAATCTTACACATAGCCCTACACCGAACATGATGTCGTGTCAGTTGCGATGAGATAAAGTAGGCTACCTATCATGCCCCTATAAGTTTTTTGATCAAAACTTTCTCCATTTTCATCCATATCTAATTTAACGGAAGTGCTCATAGGAGTGCTAATATCTTTTGATCCATCCATGTTAAATCGTTTTAACAAATCCAATGTGTATTTTGATTGATTTAGAAATATACCATCACTTAGTTGCTTGATTTGTAGTCCTTAAAAGAAATTTAGTTCTCCCATTAGGCTCATTTCAAATTCATCACTCATATCCTTAGCAAATAATTCACATAGTGATTTATTACAAGACCCAAAAATAATATCATCAACATAAATTTGAACAATAAGAACATTGTTTTCAAAGTGTTTAATAAATAATGTAGTATCAACCTTGCCTTTAGTGAAATCATTTGAAATTAAAAAAGAACTTAGCCTCTCATACCAAGCCCTAGGGGCTTGTTTTAAACCATATAGAGCCTTAGTTAGCTTAAACACGTGGTTAGGAAATAGAGAGTTTTCAAATCCGGGTGGTTGTTCGACATACACTTCTTCGGAAATAAAACCATTTAAGAATGCACTTTTGACATCCATTTGAAATAATTTGAAATCTTTACTACTAGCATAGGCAAGGAGCATCCTAATGGCTTCCAATCTTGCCTCTGGTGTGAAGGTCTCTTCATAATCGATACCTTCTTCTTGGTTGAAACCTCTGGTCACTAGTCTAGCCTTGGTTCTAACCATGACAACACTTTCGTCTTGCTTGTTTCTAAAGACCCACTTAGTACCAATAACTAAGTGGTCATTAGGTCTAGGAACAAGCTTCCAAACCTCATTCCTCTCAAATTGATTCAATTCTTCTTGCATTGCGATAACCCATGAAACATCTTTCAGGACATCAACAATGCATTTTGGTTCAACTTGAGAAAGAAAACCGGCATGGGCACAAAAATTTTTGAAAGAAGAGCGAGTTTGAACCCCTTTCGATGCATCTCCTATAATTAACTCCTTGGGATGAGCATCTACATACTTCCATTCCTTGGGTAAGGAAGTTTGGGAAGAAGATGCATCCAAGTTGTCATTTTGAGGAGAGGGTTCATTCAAATTCAAATTATCAAGACCAAAATCATCATCAAAATCTTTCTTCTTAAATTCGGAAATTTCATTAAAAACCACATTAATAGATTCTTCTATAAGTAAGGTTCTTTTGTTGAAAACACGAAAAGCCTTAGAAACTGAAGAATAACCAAGAAATATGCCTTCATTAGATTTTGCATCGAATTTTCCTAAGGCATCCTTTTTATTTAAAATAAAGTATTTACAACCAAAAACTTTAAAATAAGAAACATTGGGTTTTTTATCATTCCATAATTCATATGGAGTTATAGATAAGGATGGTCTCACTAGAACTCTATTCATAACATAGCAAGCCGTTTTCACGGCTTCGGCCCAAAAGTATTTTGGTAAATTATATTCATTTAACATGGTTCTAGCCATTTCTTGCAAACTTCTATTTTTCCTTTCCACTACTCCATTTTGTTGTGGATTTCTTGGAGTAGAGAAGTTGTGATTGTATCCGTTTATTTCACAAAATTTTGGAAGTCATGATTTTGAAATTCACCTCCATGATCACTTGAATTGATGAAATCATAAAGCCTTTTTCATTTTGAGTGAGTTTACAAAATTTAGAGAAACATTTGAAAAAATCACTTTTATGAGCCAAGAAATAGGTCCAAGTGTATCTACTATAGTCATCCACAATTACAAAGGCATATTTGCTACCTCCTAGGCTTGTTATGTCAATTGGTCCAAATAAGTCCAAATGGATCAATTGCAATGGTCTAGTGGTGCTAATTTGATTTTTTTGATTTGAAACTAGTCTTTATTTGTTTTCCTAGTTGACATGCATCACATACCTTATCCTTAACAAATTTCATATTTGGGATGCCTCTTACTAAATCTCTAGATGAAATCTTAGAGATTAGTTTCATGCTTACATGGCCTAGTCTCCTATGCCAAAGCCAAGCATCATCATTCAAAACCGAAAAGCACATTTCATTACTTAATTTATCAATATTTATGGTGTAGACATTGTTTTGTTTTAAAGCAATAATGGATATGTTGTTGTTGGGTTTTTCAATAATGCAAACATTAGATTCAAATCTAACAACATAACATTTATCACATAGTTGACTAATACTTAAAAGATTATGTTTTAAACCATCAACTAGTAACACATCATCAATTGAAAAACTCGATTTGTTACCTATGGTTCCCTTGCCAATGATTTTACCCTTGTTGTTGTCTCCGAAGGTGACATACCCTTTTTCTTTGCTAGAGAGCATAGAGAAATGAGATGGATCTCGGGTCATGTGCCTTGAGCATCCACTATCAAGATACCATTTCTTGCTCCTAGCTTGTGAGTTTGTCTACAAAAGAGGATGGTTTTTAGGTACCCATTTGATTTTGGGTGCCTTACAAAATGATCTACTTACTTTGTAATTAATCATTGAACTGTTTATGGTTCCTTTAGGAACCCATATCAATTTTTGTGGATTAATTTTCTTGAATGGACATTTGTAGGCAACATGTCCCGTTTTGCCATAAAAATTACATTTCAAATGAGGTGATACATGCAATGTAAGCCCTTTAAAGAAGGTGGTGGGATTTTGGTGAGAACCTCTCACAAATCCGATACCACTTCTATTTCCTACGTGACCTTTGTTAGCAAGAATCATGTCTAAGCTCTTGCTACCGACCTTAAACTTGTTTAGGGTCTCTTTGAGTAGCAAGTTCTCCTCTTTGTTGCAACTAAGTCTTCACACTTAAAGTATGGGGTAGAGAAGGGTTTTGAAGACTATTGAACTTACTTTGTAATAAAGCATGCTCTTTCTTAAGCAAATTGAACTTTTTACTAATAGTTCTACATTCATCAAATAACTCATGAAAAGCCATAGAAAGTTCATCGAAAGATAATTCTTCACTAAGTAACTCACTAACCTCTTCTCCAAATGCCATTAGTGCGAAGTTTGCCTCCTCTTTGTTGCTAGCTTCTTCAACCTCGAAGTCACTTGAATCATCCCACGTGGCCTTCAAGGCTTTTTTCTTCTTGAATTGTTTCTTCTTGGCTTGAGGGCATTCATTCTTGAAGTGTCCCGGTTCTTGCATTCGTAGCAAATGACTTGGTCCTTTTTGTGTTCAAATTTGCTTTTTGTGTCATTTTTAAATTTATTCTTTCTTATAAATTTCTTAAACTTTCGAGTTAGAAGTGCAATGTCATTGTCACTGTCCTCATCACTTGATGTTCCTTTCAAGTGGTCTTCTTGTGTTCTAAGCGCCATATCCTTCTTGTTCTTTGGAAGGGGGTTCTCAAGCTCTTCATGAGCATGGCACGTCATCTCGTAAGTCATTAGAGATCCAATAAGTTCTTCAAGCGGAAATACTTTAAGATCCTTGGCCTCTTGAAAGGCCATGACCTTTGGATCCCAACACTTTGGAAGGGATCTTAAAATTTTAGTTACCAATTCAAAATTAGAAAAACCTTTACCAAGAGCTTTAAGTCCATTGATGACATCCGTAAAGCGGGTGTACATGTCTCCAATGGACTCATTTGGTTTCATCCGAAAAAGTTCATAAGAATGCACAAGAATGTTGATTTTGGACTCTTTCACTCGGCTAGTGCCTTCATGAGTGATTTCAAGAGTGCACCAAATATCAAATGCCGATTCACAAATAGAAACCCGATTAAACTCATTCTTGTCAAGCGCACAAAATAAGACATTCATAGCCTTTGCATTGAGAGCAAAAATCTTCCTCTCTGACTCATTCCATTCACTCATCGGAAGAGAAGATTTTGCAAAGCCATTTTCAACAATGTTCCAAAGTTTGAAGTCCATGGAAATGAGAAAAATCCTCATACGAGTCTTCCAATACGTATAATCCGACCCATTAAACATAGGCGGACGAGTAATGGAGAGACCCTCTTGCATACCGGAGTAGGCCATCTCTCTTGGGTTTTAAACCAATATGAGAGCAAACCTCGCTCTGATACCAATTGTTAGGATCTAAAAGGCACTAAGAGGGGGGGTGAATTAGTGCAGCGGATAAAACGATGGATTTTTCAGCAATTTAAAACAAGCTTCGGAAACTTCGTACGATGAAAACAACGTTTCGTTTGAAACCGATATTTGCATTTTAAAGCATACGTATAAAGAGGGCAAGTAGAGTAAAGGCTTGCAGCAAAGTAAAACAGAAATTTAAACACTCACACAATCAAGACGTAGCGATGTATAGTGGTTCGGTCAAAGTGACCTACATCCACTTCCGAAACCTTCTCCGATGAGGTTTCCTTCTTCCACTATCAAATCCTTTGAAGGGGAAGGATCAAATACCCCTTTTTACAGCCCTTTATAAGGAGTTCACACTTGTACAAGATTTCTCAAGAAAAGAAGAAGGTGAACACTTAGCAAGAACAAGACTTTTCAATACTCTACGAAAGCTCAAGACTTAAGAATTTTGCTCAAAAGGGTGCCCTTTCAGCTGAGAAAGGGGGTATTTATAGATCCAAAGTGGATTCAAAATTGGGCTCCAACGGAAATCAATTTGGAGTTCCAATGCTCGTTCATGGGGAAGTAAGCAGGTTACCACCGCTTGCGCTTGGGTGGCGGTACACCGCACATCATAATCAGACCGGCATGTGGCGGAAAGCCATCACTGGTGTAGGTATGTTCTAATTACTTATTCCAGGCTGTATGTACATGGTATACGCTTTCGTGAGCAAAGTGCTCCACCGCCTGCTCGCGGTACAAGGTAAGAAAAGGTCAAGATTCACGAAAGCGTACCACCTCAGATACACCGCTCTATTCTGACAATGTCATCCACCGCCCATTCGACAAAGCTAACGGGCCCTTTGTCCTAACTGCTCAAAGAGAGGTCTGCATTCTCATCAATTTAGGCGGATTTTTCTAAATCCTTGCTCTACTCATGTGCAAACTACGAACCTAAAACATAACTCAACGTGATTTGATCCGACACTCTTCAAGTCAACTTCCGGCGAGCTTTACGGCGAGATTCCGGCAGCCTTCCGATGCTTCCCTCGGATTGCTTCTAGTGGGCTCCCAGCATACTTCGGATTGTATGGCGAGCTCAACGAGTCTTCGAATTGCTTCCGAATCTTCCCGATGAGTTCCGCGAACCTTCGACGATCTTTGAGATGAACTTCAGAAAACTTCGGCAAGTCCCTGATTCGATCTTGGATGGTTCCGGCAACACTTCCGAAAATCTCTCGGACTTCCGATGAACTCTTAAACCCCCAACGGACTTGACCTCGGTAAATCACTTTATGTTTTCTTCCCATCGTAGTTATTCCTGCACACTTATCTTGACAAAGTAGATTAGAACAAATATTTCACCAATTGACTTCATCATCAAAATCCGAGATTCAACACAATTATCTAGTCCTGATTGAAAGTAATCCTGCGTCACTCAAAATATAATTACTATCAATTGGTTTCATCATCAAAATCACTATCAATTGGTTTTATCATCAAAATCTGAGATTCAATAGGGATGAGACCATTTTTGGCTCCAAATTTGAATCCATTTGAGGCCTATAAATACCTCACTCATCCATACTCAATATACATAAAAACTGAGAACAAAAATTTAGGAAAATACTATTGTAATCTTGTAAGAATTCTCCTCCTCTAGCTCTAAGTATTGATTTCAGTTTAAGAGATGGATAAGTGGCTTGAAAAGGTTATCTCCTAAACCTGTGAAAAGGAGAAAAGGGTTGCAAGAGAATAGTTGATCTTTGCCCATTGAAAAAAGATTGATAGTGGAAACCAGTGGCCTCGACGGAGGAGGAATCGAGAGTGAATGTAGATCACAACAACCAAACCACTATAAATTTGGTGTGCATCTTCTTTCTACTCTTCATTACTATTATTTTTCTGTTTTAACTGCTTACTATGTTTACTCTAAGTCAAGCACACTTCGATATCATTCCAATATGGCTTTATCGATTGAAAGTTTTGAATCAATATTTTTACAAAAGCACTAATTCACCCCCCCCCCCTCCACGCACCACTTTATCGATTGTCGATCAGATCTCCGGCTCAACGTCTAATCTCCTGACGTGTTCTCCTCTGACTCAACGTTGATTCTTCCTATGTCAATTGTCTAATCTTGATCGAGAGTAGACTTACATGACTCAAAACGTAATTAGATGACCAAAACATAATCAATTAGTTTCATCATCAAAATCTGAGATTCAACATTGTTAGGATCGAGTCCGACACTAAGAGTGATTGATTATGCGATTTTGGAAAACTTTATACGATGAAAGCCTTATCAATGAATTAGTATAGTAGTAAAAACGTTCGATTTATGTGATTTTAGAAAACTTCATACGATGAAAGCCTTATCAATGAAAACTGATTTCGATTGAAAGCATATCGAAAATGCTTTAGCTTGAGAGTGATTGTAAGAAAGTGATAAAGAAGTAGGTAAAGTAGTTTGTAGAAAGATAAATAGTAAAGAAATAAAGACAAACCAATTTATAATGGTTCGGTCATCCGACCTATGTCCACTCTCGATTCCTCCTTTGTCATGGCCACCGACTTTCACTATTGGTCTTCTTTCAATCAGGTGAAGACAAACTACCCTTATAACCTTTTTCTCCTTTTACAAGTTTAGGAGAACAACCTTTACAAGACCTCTCACCCATCTCTTAAACTAGACCAGGACTTAGAGCTAGAGGGGAGGATTTCTCAAGTAATTACAGTAGAATTTTCTCTCTTTTTGTTCTCAGTTAGTGTATCTCTAACCAAGGATGAGAGGGGTATTTATTGGCCTCAAGGGGATTCAAATTTGGAGCCATCCCAGGTTTTCAAGATGCCGGCGACCGCCTAAGCTTTGTATCACTAGGTGGTACCACCACCCAAACTAGCAGTACCACCGCTTGGGTTCTCTAACACTGGGCAATACCACTACCTAGTTTGTCGGTACCACTGCCCAAGCAGAGTGTCAACTACTGGACCTGGGCGGTACCACTGTCCAGTCTCAGCCTTGGAGGTTGAGCCTTCAGGCAGTTCAACCGCCGACCCTGGTGGTGCCACCGCTTGACATGGCTCAAGGGCATTTGGGGCTTCACTTGGCCCAACACAATCCTGATTTGGGCCTAGTTGGCCCCTAATTGAGTTGGCCTAATTTCAGCCCAATTAGACCCAATCCTACTTCGATCTAGACAATTAAGCTTTGAATCTATTCATTGTCTGGTAGGTCATTGGTCCATCGGTGCTTCATCCGATTATTCAGCACATCGTCCTCTCTTATGACCTATTGCCTAATCGGTAGTTGTCCTTCGCAACTCTGATCTCCTTGGTGCAACTCCACTCTTCTTGGCCCAATGCTCAAATCCTTTGTCCAAAGCCTTTTGCCGATACGTCGACCGATCCTTTGGCTCGACATCCAATCTTGTGACATGTTTCTCTCTAGCCCAAATTCTGATTCTTCTTGCTACAATTGTCTAGTCCTGATCGAAAGTAATCCTACGTCACTCAAAATATAATTAGATCAAAATCACTATCAATTGGTTTCATCATCAAAATCTGAGATTCAATAGGGATGAGACCATTTTTGGCTCCAAATTTGAATCCATTTAAGGCCTATAATTATCTCACTCATCCATACTCAATGTACATAAGAACTAAGAACAAAAATTTAGGAAAACACTATTATAATCTTGTAAGAATTCTCCTCCTCTAGCTCTAAGTATTGATTTCAGTTTAAGAGATGGGTAAGTGGCTTGAAAAGGTTATCTCCTAAACCTATGAAAAGGAGAAAAGGGTTGTAAGAGAGTAGTTGATCTTTGCCCATTGAAAGAAGATTGATAGTGGAAGCCAGTGGCCTCGACGGAGGAGGAATTGGGTGAGGATGTAGATCACAACAATCGAACCACTATAAATTTAGTGTGCATCTTCTTTCTGCTCTTTATTACTATTATTTTTCTGTTTTAACTACTTATTATGTTTACTCTAAGTCAAGCACACTTTGATATCATTCCAATATGGCTTTATCGATTGAAAGTTTTGAATCGATATTTTTACAAAAGCACTAATTCACCCCCACCCCACCCCCCTCCCCCCCCCCCCCCCCCCCCCCCATCCTCTTAGTGTCAATTTTGGTCCTAACACTATATCCTTAGTATCCCCCACATAAATAGTTATGAGACCAACTACCTCCATCACATGGATGGATATATAGTATACCAATATCTTCGGTTATCTCAATATCCCTCTCGAGTAATCTATGATCGAAAATATTTATGGTCTATATTTACAAATGAATTATTCTTATTATTATGATATTATTATTGTTGAATCTCGGATTTTGATGATGAAGTCAATTGGTGAAATATTTGTTCTAATCTACTTTGTCGAGATAAGTATGCAGGAACAACTACGATAGGAAGAAAACATAAAGCGATTGACCGAGGTCAAGTCCGTCGGGGGTTCAAGAGTTCATCGGAAGTCCAAGAGATCTTCGGAAATATTGCCGGAACCATCCAAGATTGAATCAGTGACTTGCCAAAGTTTTCGGAAGTTCATCGCAAAGATCGTCGAAGGTTCGCGGAACTTACCGGGAAGATTCGGAAGCTAGCCGAAGACTCATTGAGCTCACCATACAATCTGGGAGTATGCTGGGAGTCCGCTGGAAGCAATCCGAGGGAAGCATCGGAAGCTTGCCGGAATCTCACCGTAAAACTCGTCGGAAGTTGACTTGAAGAGTGTCGGGTCAAATCACCTTGAGTTATGTTTTTAAGTTCGTAGTATGCATATGAGTAGAGCAAGGGTTTAGAAAAAATCCTGTCTAAATTCAGTGGGGGCCAACCGGGCCTCTACTGGGCCGAGTTGGGCCTTAAACAGGGCCCATTCAGCCTTGGTTGAATGGGCCAGGTGGTTGAACCGCCCAACTTGGGGCGGTGGCACCGCCCAGCCTGGGGCGGTAGCACCGCCGCCATCAGAGCCAGCCGGTAGCACCGCCGGTGAGGTGGTGGTACACTGTGTGTCGGGCCACACGGTGATCGCCTCGACACCGCCGACGACGACAACTCCAACCATTCAAATTTGGAGCCCAAATTTGAATCCACTTTAGATCTATAAATAACCCCCCTTTCTCAGCTGAAAGGTAACCCTTTTGAGAGTTAAAAATCTTGAGTTAAAGTCTTTGATTAGTCTTGAAAAGTCTTGTCTCTTGCTAAGTGTTCACCTCCTCCTTGTTCTTGAGAAATCTTGTAAGAGTGTGAACCTCTTGTAAAGGGTTGTAAAAGGAGTATTTGGTCCTTCCCTTTCAAAGGATTTGCTAGTGGAAGAGCGGAGCCTCATCGTGAAGGCTTCAAGAGTGGATGTAGGTCATTTGATCGAACCACTATACATCATTGTGTTCATGAATGTGTGAGGGTTTACATTGTTGAATCATTTCATTAGTTAGCTGCAAGTTGTTTAGTTCCTTGTTATTTCCTTTACTCAAGCAATTACTTTCAAGTTCTCTTTCGTCAAATCGAAATCTTCCTACGAACTTGTGTTTGTGTAAAATCGGTTTCAAAAGTACGATTTTAATCCGCTGCACTAATTCACCCCCCCCTCTTAGTGCCTTTTAGATCCTAACAATTGGTATCAGAGCAAGGTTTGCTCTCATATTGGTTTAAAACCCAAGAGAGATGGCCTACTCCGGTATGCAAGAGGGTCACTCCATTACTCGTCCGCCTATGTTTAATGGGTCGGATTATACGTATTGAAAGACTCGTATGAGGATTTTTCTCATTTCTATGGACTTCAAACTTTGGAACATTGTTGAAAATGGCTTTGCAAAATCTTCTCTTCCGATGAGTGAGTGGAATGAGTCAGAAAGGAAGATTTTTACTCTCAATGCAAAGGCTATGAATGTCTTATTTTGTGCGCTTGATAAGAATGAGTTTAATCGGGTTTCTATTTGCGAATCGGCATTTGATATTTGGTGTACTCTTGAAATCACTCATGAAGGCACTAGCCGAGTGAAAGAGTCCAAAATCATCATTCTTGTGCATTCCGATAAACTTTTTCGGATGAAACCAAATGAGTCCATTGGAGACATGTACACCCGCTTTACAGATGTCATCAATGGACTTAAAGCTCTTGGTAAAGGTTTTTCTAATTTTGAATTGGTAACTAAAATTTTAAGATCCCTTCCAAAGAGTTGGGATCCAAAGGTTACGGCCATCAAGAGGCCAAGGATCTTAAAGTATTTCCGCTTGAAGAACTTATTGGGTCTCTAATGACCTACGAGATGACGTGTCATGCTTATGAAGAGCTTGAGAACCCCCTTCCAAAGAACAGGAAGGATATGGCACTTAGAACACAAGAAGACCACTTGAAAGGAACATCAAGTGATGAGGACAGTGACAATGACATTACACTTTTAACTCGAAAGTTTAAGAAATTTATAAGAAAGAATAAATTTAAAAATGACACAAAAAATAAATTTGAACACAAAAAGGACCAAGTTATTTGCTACGAATGCGAATGAATGCCCTCAAGCCAAGAAGAAGCAATTCAAGAAGAAAAATGCTTTGAAGACCACGTGGGATGATTCAAGTGACTCCGAGGTTGAAGAAGCAAGCAACAAAGAGGAGGCCAACTTCACGCTAATGGCATTAGGAGAAGAGGTTAGTGAGTTATTTAATGAAGAGTTATCTTTCGATGAACTTTCTAGTGCTTTTCATGAGTTATTTGATGAATGTAGAACTATTAGTAAGAAGTTCAATTTGCTTAAGAAAGAACATGCTTTATTACAAAGTAAGTTCAATAGTCTTCAAACCCCTTCTCTACCCCCATGCTCTAAGTGTGAACACTTAGATGCAACAAAAAGGGAGAACTTGCTACTCAAAGAGACCCTAAACAAGTTTAAGGTCGGTAGCAAGGGCTTCGCATTGATCCTTGCTAACAAGGGTCACGTCGGAAATAGAAGTGGAATCGGATTTGTGAGTGGTTCTCACCAAAATCCCACCACCTTCATTAAAGGTCCTACATTGCATGTATCACCCCATTTGAAATGTAATTTTTGTAGTAAAACGGGATATATTGCTTACAAATGTCCATTCAAGAAAATTAATCTACAAAAATTGATATGGGTCCCTAAAGGAACCATAAACAATTCAATATTAAACTACAAATTAAGTAGATCAATTTGTAAGGCACCCAAAATCAAATGGGTACCTAAAAACCATTCTCTTTTGTAGACAAACTCACAAGCTAGGAGCAAGAAATGGTATCTTGATAGTGGATGCTCAAGGCACATGACCGGAGATCCATCTCATTTCTCTATGCTCACTAGCAAAGAAGAAGGGTATGTCACCTTCGGAGACAACAACAAGGGTAAAATCATTGGCAAGGGAACCATTGGTAACAAATCAAGTTTTTCAATTGATGATGTGTTACTAGTTGATGGTTTGAAACATAATCTTTTAAGCATTAGTCAATTATGCGATAAAGGTTATGTTGTTAGATTTGAATCTAATGTTTGCATCATTGAAAAACCAAACAATGACATATCCATGATTGCTTTAAAACAAAACAATGTCTACACCATAAATATTGATGAATTAAGTAATGAAATGTGTTTTTCAGTTTTGAATGATGATGCTTAGCTTTGGCATAGGAGATTAGGCCATGCAAATATGAAACTAATTTCTAAGATTTCATCTAGAGAGTTAGTAAGAGGAATCCCAAACATGAAATTCGTTAAAGACAAGGTATGTGATGCATGTCAACTAGGAAAATAAATAAAAACTAGTTTCAAATCAAAAAATCAAATTAGCACCACTAGACCATTGCAATTGATCCATTTGGACTTATTTGGACCAATTGACATAACAAGCCTAGGAGGTAGCAAATATGCCTTTGTAATTGTTGATGACTATAGTAGATACACTTGGACCTATTTCTTGGCTCACAAAAGTGATTGTTTCAAATGTTTCTCTAAATTTTGTAAACTCACTCAAAATGAAAAAGATTTTATGATTTCATCAATTCGAAGTGATCATAGAGGTGAATTTCAAAATCATGACTTCCAAAATTTTTGTGAAATAAACGGATATAATCATAACTTCTCTACTCCAAGAAATCCATAACAAAATGGAGTAGTAGAAAGGAAAAATAGAAGTTTGCAAGAAATGGCTAGAACCATATTAAATGAATATAATTTACCAAAATATTTTTGGGCCGAAGCCGTGAATACGGCTTGCTATGTTATGAATAGAGTTCTAGTGAGACCATCCCTATCTAAAACTCCATATGAATTATGGAATGATAAAAAACCCAATGTTTCTTATTTTAAAGTTTTTGATTGTAAATGCTTTATTTTAAATGAAAAGGATGCCTTAGGAAAATTCGATGCAAAATCCAATGAAGACATATTTCTTGGTTATTCTTCAGTTTCTAAGGCTTTTCGTGTTTTCAACAAAAGAACCTTAGTTATAGAAGAATCTATTCATGTGGTTTTTAATGAAATTTTTGAATTTAAGAAGAAAGATTTTGATGATGATTTTGGTCTTGATAATTTGAATTTGAATGAACCCTCTCCTCAAAATGACAACTTAGATGCATCTTCTTCCCAAATTTCCTTACCCAAGGAATGGAAGTATGTAGATGCTCATCCCAAGGAGTTAATTATAGGAGATGCATCGAAAGGGGTTCAAAGTCGCTCTTCTTTCAAAGATTTTTGTGCCCATGCCGCTTTTCTTTCTCAAGTTGAACCAAAATGCATTGTTGATGCCTTGAAAGATGATTCTTGGGTTATCGCAATGCAAGAAGAATTGAATCAATTTGAGAGGAATGAGGTATGGAAGCTTGTTCCTAGACCTAATGACCACTTAGTTATTGGTACTAAGTGGGTCTTTAGAAACAAGCAAGATGAATACGGTATCATGGTTAGAAACAAGGCTAGACTAGTGGCCAAAGGTTTCAACCAAGAAGAAGATATCGATTATGAAGAGACCTTCGCTCCGATGGCAAGATTAGAAGCCATTAGGATGCTCCTTGCCTATGCTAGTAGTAATGATTTCAAATTATTTCAAATGGATGTCAAAAGTGCATTCTCAAATGGTTTTATTTCCCAAGAAGTGTATGTCGAACAACCATCCGGATTTGAAAACTCACTTTTTCCTAACCATGTGTTTAAGCTAACTAAGGCTCTATATGGTCTAAAACAAGCCCCTAGGGCTTGGTATGAGAGGCTTAGTTCTTTTTAATTTCAAATGATTTCACTAAAGGCAAGGTTAATACTACATTGTTTATTAAATATTTTAAAAATAATTTTCTTATTGTTCAAATTTATGTTGATGATATTATTTTTGGTTCTTGTAATAAATCACTATGTGAATCATTTGCTAAGAATATGAGTGATGAATTTGAGATGAGCCTAATGGGAGAACTAAATTTCTTTTTAGGACTGCAAATTAAGCAACTAAGTGATGGTATATTTCTAAATCAATCAAAATACACATTGGAATTGTTAAAACGATTTAACAAAAGATATTAGCACTCCTATGAGCACCTCCACTAAATTAGATATGGATGAAAATGGAGAAAATTTTGATCAAAAAACTTATAGGGGCATGATAGGTAGCCGGCTTTATCTCACTACAACCAGACCTAACATTATGTTTAGTGTAGGGCTATGTGCAAGATTCCAAGCTAATCCTAAGCTATCTCACTTCAAAGCTATTAAGAGAATCCTTAGATATCTTAAAGGGACTCCTAATCTTGGATTATGGTATCCAAAATCCGATAACTTTGATTTGAGAGCTTATGCAGATGCGAATTTTGGTGGATGTAAAATAGATAGAAAAAGCACATCCGGAACATGCCAATTTCTAGGACATGCACTTGTTTCTTGGACGTCCAAGAAACAAAATTCGGTTGCACTATCTACGGCAGAAGTCGAATATATAGCTGCAAGTGCACGTACAAAGTTATCTGGATGAAACATACACTAGAAGACTATGGAATTTACTTAAAAAATATTCCTATAAAATGTGATAACATGAGTGCTATCAGTCTAACTAAAAATCTGATTCAACACTCTCGAACTAAGCACATTGACATTAGGCATCATTTTATACGTGATCATGTAAGTAGTAAAGATGTCACCCTTGAATTTGTTGATACAAATCATCAATTAGCGGATATTTTTACAAAACCTTTAAATGAGGAATAATTTGATTTTATTAGAAGGGAATTAGACATGTTGAATTGTCCTAATAAGTGAGCTTTATTATATGATATCTTTCCTTGAAATTTTGGTATTCATCGATTTGTTTCCAAATCTTTTTGGTTTTTATCCTTCCTCTTGGATTTCTTTTCATCGAATTCCTTTTGACTTCATCCCATCTCTAAAAACAAATTCAAAAAAAATATTAAAAAAAAAGGGTGCGGATTTTTGTGCTACCGACGGTAGCACCGCCAGATCCGACGGTGGCACCGCCTGGGTAGTCAGCCCCAGGCGGTAGAACCGCCTGCTGGGGCGGTAGTACCGCCCGAACACCCCTTATATAAGGGGTGAGTTAGGGCCGGCGGTAGAACCGCCCCCTAACCCGAGAGCTCTCTTCCTCACCTCTCTACACCCCTCTAAAAACTTTCCAAGCATCATTCCTTCCCTCTAGAAGCCTAAGGAGGGGATCTTTCCTTGATTCAAGCTCCCTACCTCTCAAAGGAACAATCTAAGGTAAAAACTAAAATTTTCTCCTCTTTTTCTTGTCTAGTTTAATTCCTTCATTTCAATTGATTATTGATCAATCCTCAATAGAAATGGCTCCTAAAAGATCATCAAGAGACAAAGGAAAAAAGGGTGGAGGTAGATTCATTTGACCAATCTTTGTTCAAATCAAAAGAAGCTTCCCTTAGATTTTCTGAACTTAGTTATAAAACCATTCATAAAGGAAAATATGTTGATTTGAATCAATTAGGGAACCTAGAACCCATCATGTGGTTTGCGGACTTAGAGGCCTTACCCATTTTGCAAGTTCTTTGAACCTATTTATCCACGCTTGATTAAATTGTTTTATGCTAATTTAAGCATAAATGATGATGGCTTATCAACTTATCTTCTAGGAAATGAGATCCAAATATTTGATAGTACTATATGCTCATTAATTGGAATTGTTGAGAAAGAGTTAGGATGTTATTTTAGAGGGAAATGAGACATGGACACAATCAGAGCCACCCACTCTGAAGCCTTAGAAACCGTGTTTGCAAATCCAAATTTAGGCATAATTCCTAAGAGTTGTGAACATTTGTTACCTTTTAACTCTAAAATTTTATATCACATTCTTGTAAGCATTATCATTCCTAAACAGTTTCATCATGATGAGATCAGTTTCACTGAGTTAGGTACCATATATTGGATCATGACTAGACAGAATTTTTGTTTTGGATACCTAATCCGGCAGTACATGATAGAAGTCCTTTCTAAAGGATCAATGTTACCATATGGAGGGTTAATAACTAAACTATTGCATGCCCATAATATTTGCATTCCACCTGATGAAGAAGTAATACAAGTGGACAGATTTAACATCATTGACGTGAAACTACTTAGGTGACTTAGATGTACATTCGAGCATGGAATAGGGGTTAGACAACCTAGGAGAAGTGATATGCCTCCCCCACCAGTAGACCATCCCGAAACACCAGTCTTTAGGGGAAGTGAATCTCCTCCTCCTGATCCTTTTGATGCAGCTCCATCAGTGCCAGCTTCAGCTCCACCTTCTGACGATCCGATCATGAGAGAGTTAAATGAAGTAAAATTACAGCAAATTAAAATTTTGAAGGAAATGCGAAAGATGAACCAAAAGATAGATCACATGTATAGGCACTTTGGCATTCCTCCTGAGGAGTAGTTTGTTGTATTTTCCTTTTGAACATTGTAAACATGTGTGCAACTTTGACATCTATGTAGCTTTGACATATATGTTGTATTATCTTCACTACATCTTCTAGGGCACTGAGGAATGATATTCGGATTTCTGAATGATTTCCTTTTCCACATTTGTGATATTTTTCGGACATCCTTTATTGTTACATATATTTGGACGCACACTCATAATATGAATCCCTCTTTTCCTTTTTGTTGATGACAAAAGGAGAGAAAGAATATGTGAATGCAATTGCCATACGTTGAATGTTATATGCATTTCCCATGCTTTATAAGTTATTACAAGTTATATGCTTAAAATGCTTATTTAGGTTCTTGATATCATGTTTTTATTATGTATACTTCATTGATATCATTTTGATACCTATTTGACATCTTAATGATGAATGTCCAACATCGACTTTGTTATCATTAAGTAAATCATGAAGTTTTTCTTTCATATGTTAAACTTATTATGTTGAATTCAAAATTTGAATTCAAGCAATTTTTATTATCTATGGCATATAGATAAGGGGAGTTAAGAGTAACTCCATCATCAATTGATTGTCATCATCAAAAAGGGGGAGATTGTTGAATCTCGGATTTTAATAATGAAGTCAATTGGTGAAATATTTGTTTTAATCTACTTTGTCGAGATAAGTGTGCAGGAACAACTACGATGGGAAGAAAACATAAAGTGATTGACCGAGGTCAAGTCCGTCGGGGGTTCAAGAGTTCATCGGAAGTCCGAGAGATCTTCGAAAGTATTACCGGAACCATCCAAGATCGAATCAGGGACTTGCCGAAGTTTTCGGAAGTTCATCGCAAAGATTGTCGAAGGTTCACGGAACTTACCGGGAAGATTCAGAAGCTAGCCGAAGACTCGTTGAGCTCACCATACAATCCGGGAGTATGCTGGGAGTCCGCTGGAAGCAATCCGAGGGAAGCATCGGAAGCCTACCGGAATCTCGCCGTAAAGCTCGCCGGAAGTTGACTTGAAGAGTGTCGGGTCAAATCACCTTGAGTTATGTTTTTAAGTTCGTAGTTTGCACATGAGTAGAGCAAGGGTTTAGAAAAAATCCTGCCTAAATTCAGTGGGGGCCAACCGGGCCTCTACTGGGCCGAGTTGGGCCTTAAACAGGGCCCATTCAGCCTTGGCTGAATGGGCCAAGCGGTTGAACCGCCCAGCCTGGGGCGGTAGCACCGCCTGGCTGGGGCGGTAGCACCGCCCGGCTACTGTAGCCCGGCTACTGTAGCTCGGCTACTGTAGCCAGCGATAGCACCGCTTTGGCTAGGCGGTGGTACATACAATGTGTCGTCGGCCAGACCGACAGTGCACCGCCTCGACACTCCGTTCAAATTTGGAGCCTAAATTTGAATCCACTTTGGATCTATAAATACCCCCCCCCCCCCTTTCTCAGCTGAAAGGTAACCCTTTTGAGAGTTAAAAATCTTGAGTTAAAGTCTTTGATTAGTCTTGAAATGTCTTGTCTCTTGCTAAGTGTTCACCTCCTCCTTGTTCTTGAGAAATCTTGTAAGAGTGTGAACCTCTTGTAAAGGGTTGTAAAAGAGTTATTTGTTCCTTCCCCTTCAAAGGATTTGCTAATGGAAGAGCGGAGCCTCATTGTGAAGGCTTCAAGAGTGGATGTAGGTCATTTGACCGAACCACTATACATTATTATGTTCATGAATGTGTGAGTGTTTACATTGTTAAATCATTTCATTACTTAGCTACAAGTTATTTAGTTCCTTGTTATTTTCTTTACTCAAGCAATTACTTTCAAGTTCTCTTTCATTAAATCAAAATCTTCCTACGAACTTGTGTTTGTGTAAAATCGGTTTCAAAAGTATGATTTTAATCCGCTGTACTAATTCACCCCCCCCCCCCTCTTAGTGCCTTTTAGATCCTAACAATTATGATTTTAGTGTATCACACATATCATCACTAATGTGATTTGCTTATAGAACACCTATAACTAACATATACATTATGCTAAAAGCTTTGTAAATATGTCAAATATGTAGTTTACTTATTAAAATCTTGATTGAGGTCATTTTGGATTAATTTGAGTTGATATTAGGCTAAAACAATACCAACTTATCAAGAAAGCTAGTAACCTTAAAGTTGGGCTAAATTGAGCCTATTAGAAGGCTAAATAGGTGGCTAAAAGTAGGTATAGGCGATAGTACTACTTGAGTCAACCGACAAGCACTATTTTTTGCTTATTAAGCTTTCTGATGGTAGTATTGATTAGGTTAGTGGTATTAACATTAGAGCCAATATTCATAGCCTTGTTGCGGTAGTAGTACCTCCCTAGTGCTGATAGTAGTACTGCTCGTACCCTAAAATTTAAGGGATTTAAATTTTTGGCTACAATTTTGAAGCCTTTTGGGGTCTATAGATACCTCATTCAAGCTTGGTTGATGGTGCATCTATTCCTAAGCAAAAAATTATTGTAAACTCTCATTTTGAACATAGTTTAAGTCTTCTCCTCTTGAATAAGTTATAATTCTAAATTATAGAAGGTGAGAAATCTTGCATAAAAAGAAAGTGTGAAAGTTATCTCCTCAGCTTAAAAAAAGAAAAAATTATAATAAGGGTAATTGATCTTCACCCATTGGAACGAAGATTGATAGTGAAAGCTAGTAATCTCAAGGGAAAAGGAATAAGAAGTGGAGGTAGGTCAAAAAAATCGAACCACTATAAATTGATTTATCTCTCATTACTTGTCCTTTATGATTTAGTTTTATTCTCTTTATTTGTAACTTTAACTTTATCAAGATTTTGAAACATATTAATTTATAAATTAAATTTTAAAATCAATTAAAAATATTATTTCACTAATTCTCCCCCACTCTTAATGCAGTTAAGACCCTAACAATATATATATATATATATATATATATATATATATATATATATATATATTCTTCTTATCCTAGTTATCTTAATTCACTTTTTGTCTACCAGTGTTTAATCTTAATTCTTTAAATCGTTTGAGTCTAATTAGGAATAAGATCGTTTCATTTGCTATATATGTTGATGAAAAATCTGCATTATATTTTTCAAAAGAAATTAGTCCAGTAAGAGCAATTACTTCAAGTTTAGGGCATAATAAAAACTGTAGATTAGGAAGCAGATCCTATTTTCACAAGTTGGGAAGGACTCTAGCAAGATTGATTAATGAGTCTGTAGGTTGATTTTTCTCCTTATAATATTGAATTCTCCTAATAAATCTAAGTACATTTATATGTCAAACAATCAAATACTGAGCCACTCTAAAAAATCTATCTTGATTTTAAAAATTTTGTATAATCAATTATCTCTCAGTTTGATGATCATTTTGATTATTGGAGTATGGTGATGAAAAATTTTAATGGCCAAAGAAGTATCGATCATAAAATCTAAAGTACTTCAACTAGCACTAGCGGTGGTTGAAAGAACAAAAATCGAAAGTTCTAAAAGCAACGAATTTTGCCTTTTGTAAGTGATTGATCATATAATCTTGAAAACAATTCATTACAAAGAAACTTTAAGTAGATATGAGATTTATGAAACAAAAGTATCAATAATCCATTAGGTCGAGCACTTGGCATCGACTTTAAAATCCTATGCATGAAATCAAGTGAATTAGTTTTAGATTATGATGTCAATCACAAATAAATTGTATATTTATGGTGATAAGATGAAGTTTGTTGTTATTATGGAGAAAATAATTCATATAATAACATCAAATTTTAACATCATATATGGGATAATTATTTTAACATGAAAATAATTTTAATTTTGTTGTTATTATATTTTTAATTAAAAAATCTAAAAACATTGATGAATTTACTATTGATAAATTATAAAAATTTTATTTATTCATGAGTAGAAAATTATCCCATATATATGTGCATCAATTAATTAAAAGGAGCAAGTCATGGAGTGGTAAGATGGAAAAGCAAAGGCAAACACCACAAATAAAATACAATGCCATCGATTCCCAAAGGAAAGAAGCAAACTATGATCAATCTGATTTATTCTTATTAATTTTGAATATAATATCGTAACCAAGGTTCATAAAAAGAACAAGTAAGTCAGAAAGATTTAAAAAGAGATCTAAATGTTGGCCGTAGTAGATGAGAAAAAAAGGTCCATATTGCAGTTTGATCTATCCTTACCAAAAGATGATTAAGGTGCACATGAATATAAAAATATGTTAGAAAATATTTATATGTAAGAAGGATTTATTTAAAAGAGGATTAAGAGCATAATACCACATCCACGAGAAATGAAAGAGTCAATGGCATATATTAGGTTAATCCATAATAATTTTAAAATTTTAGATTAAATTGATGCTTAATTTAATGTATATCAACTTAGACTCCTCCTCAGTGAGCTTCTAACACTTGCATTGATTAATTGGTTGGGGATATGTCTCTCTTCTGGCCCAAAAGGTTGTGGGACGCTTACGGGAGTAGGTGATATGAAGGCCATAAGAAGAAGTCGCGGCTGTTGACCGCATGTCACCTATTTTTGTGTTCATAAGTTTACATAAACTTATGAACACAAAACTTAGAAGTCATGGCCGTTGACAACACATCACATCAACTTGAAACAAAGCACTCTCTATTTTGGAGCGATATGTTAAAATTATTGTATTAAAATTAATTTATTTATTATATATTTTTAAATAAAAAATAAGTGATAAAGGAAACTTTTAAACCTATGACCTTATTATTTGAGGTAGAGAAAAAAAATTTATAAAAAATAAAAATTGAGAGATCAACAATTAAAAGCGTATCAGAAAATCAACATAAGATTAACATGGTTCGATAAATCTATATCCATATAGAAAATCAAATGATTCATCGTATGAGATTAAAATCTATATCTATATAGAAAATCAAATGATTCATCGTATGAGATTAAATACAACATCTTGAGTTTCCCAACTCAGGTATAATTTTTCTCACATATCCTCTCAATTTGACTCTGGAAGAATTTACATATTTTCTTGCATCCTCTTTATAAATCCCTAAATGTTATAGAATAATCTCTTTAAATATTTTAGAAAGAAACATAGAAACACCAAGAGTATTTTTCACATCTCAAGATGCATAAGATAGTTATAAAAGATACATGAGATAGTTATAAAAGAATCAAACCTTGATTATCATATTCTTTTTTCCTTCATGAGAATTTATTTTTGTATTATAATTTATTATTCCACTGACAACTGACTCTAGAATATTAAACTTATAATAAACTAACTAAGTGTAATAGAGAAGCTAGCTAATATTAAACTCATGATTATAGAGACTTATGTTTAATTGAAGCTTGTTGTCCAATTAGTTACTTGGAGAGCTTTATCTGTCTTTTCCTTGGGTTTTCAATCCCTTGGCTTATTTCTAATCTATTTTTGTGTTTATAATTTTTTTAAAAAATAAAAAATAAATTTGAGATTCAATCCCAAATTTTATTATTAATCGTCAATACTTTTATCAATTAAATTTTATGTAGAAGTAATATTAACCGATAGCTCTCAAATATTCAATCGGACAAGTAGATATGTTAAATAACTGCTGATCGATTTTGCCTGAGAAGTGTGAATTCACTGTCTCATGCATACAAGCTTCACATGAATTCTAGTTTACCATTACATTCCTTATTGAAACTATGTTAATATCAAATTAAATATAAGTGAAAATTATTTCATGAATTTTGGAACTATTTTATTCAACAGACTTTGTTTTTGGAATTCTACTGGTAAATATTAATATTAACCTAATACAAAAACCCGTATTACAAAGAGAACACAATGGTTGCATATCATAATCTCATAAAAAGAATCAAATCATATTGTAGCAATACTGGTTTCAAATGTTATACAACTTCTGAATTCTTATGATCTAATATTGCCATGCCCGTTCAATAGGGACAACCTTATAAGAGAGAGACTCCACTGTAATCCTTCTCACTCGAACCATTTGAGTGTGTAGTTGACTCCGGCTTGTCTGAATCAATAGGGACAACCTTACGAAATCAAAGAAAGAGATGTATATGACATCACATCTTTGATCATTTCTATGGAGGAGTTTGTTCTACGTTTCAACAAGCCGTACCTTCCCCTTTGCCTTCCTTCTCTCTCATATACTTTTGCTGCCAACGATGTAATGACATGATCTGGTCACAGTGGCAACAAAGAGAGAAGGCTATCAGTAAGACATGGTACGTAGAACTTCTGCGTGTTTGTTGGAAAAAAAAAAAAAGTTTTAAATAAAAATAAATTCCAACATCAACAACTAAATAACATACGAAAAAGTCTGACACATCTAAATAGTTGGACATTCCTTGTCTAGATCGATGGGAAAAAAAATACATATAATAAATATCTCTATCGATTTTAACCATTTGAATCTCTTGTTTACTCTCTCATACATATTTGAAAAAAAAATTTCTCAGTCATTTCTAAATCTATTAGAGAATATTTCAATAGTACCCAAAGTGGCTTCATCAATATTTATTAGTTTTCATCAAAATCATCAGATATATGACGTATTTATTGGAATAATTTCTAGTTCACTACGGACATCATCCTACTTGAATCCCTAGTCTAAATCTTAATTACAATCCATCAATGAGTTTGAATCTGATTAGGAATCATCCAATTAATTTGAATCTAAATATGATTCCAAATACTCACCAATCCTAACAACTATTGGGTAATGTCCTAGAACAATAAAGAAAGATCCAAGAAGAGAGAAGAGATATCGATTAGAAAAAAGAATCCAAAAAAATATAAACTTGGAAAAATTGTCACAAGAAAGTTAAATACTCGTTGTATCAACCCAAGTTTTACTAGTTCAATACAAATTTCATTGTATATACATTCTCATATAACTCCAAAAATATTTCTCTACCTTTTTTCTTTATATCGATAAATGAATTATTTATAGAATAATCTAATCCTAATATATATATATATATATATATATATATATGTTCTCTTTCATATATAAATCTTAATTCCTTTCAATAATTAAAAAAAAAGAACTTTCATCTCCAACCGTCCGGAACTATCATGCCAAGAAACTCCTGCTTGCTGCGGTATAGATTGAGTGACCCTGCACCACCCACTCCACTTCAGGAAGCAACGAGGAAACTTTTGGAGACCAAGAAACTTTAATCAGCAGTACAATTAGGTAACTGGAAGCAATTTTCTCCTCAAAGATAGACTTCCAGCAGTTGTTTGTTAGCCGCTCAATTCAACTCATAAGTTCTTTATCAGTCCATAACTCATTTTTTTTTTCAAAATTCTAAATTTAATTAGAGAGCTAATGATAATTATGAAAATTAAAAAAAACTATAGCAAAAAGATAGTAATTTTTCGGTAAGGTAATTCAAAAAAAAGAAATAAGAGCACAAAAAATAAGAGAAAAAGAAAAGAAAGAAAACAAAGACTACATAAAAACTATTATTATTCATCCAAACAGTATTCTCATATTAGGTTTTGGATATTGTACACAGTAATGTAATCCTTATATCCTAATTATTCTCTTGTGATTATTGCTTGGGTTTTAGGAAAAAATTTTGAGAATTGTATATTCATTATTCCTATAGTGAATTTTCTCTGGTTTACCCCATGATTTTTACCCTTCACGTTAGAGGGGTTTTCTATATAAATTTTGGTGTCATATTTGATTATGACTTTATTTAATTCCACTATGTGTTATGGTCTGATAGTATTTGTTCATATACAAAAGTTCTTCCTTGTTCTTATTTTTATCTTATCAACTAGTATCAGAGCTAAGTTTTGGTGATTTTAATTTTGTGTTTGAACATGAAGGTGGGTAGTGTTTCTCGCCTGATTAGCTTGAACAGAAACAATTGGATGATATGAAAATCAAAAATGGAAGTTCTCTTATATTACAAAGATTTGTATAGACCTTTGCAAAGAGATAGTGCAAAACCCATAGCTATGATAGATGATGAGTGAAAAAAGTTAGACAAAAAAATGGTCGGGTTTATTCGACAATGGCTTGATGACAGTGTATTTTATCATGTTTTTATTGAAAGTTCTGCATATTCTCTTTGGAAAAAGTTGGAAAGTCTCTATGAAAGAAAAACAGTTGGGAACAAAGCTTTTTTTATCAGAAAACTTGTGAACCAGAAATATAAAGAAGGTGCTTCTATTGCTGAGCATGTGAATGAAATGTAGAGTATTACTAACCAGTTATCTTTTATAAAAATATCTCTTGATGATGAGTTACTAGCATTATTACTTCTCAGTTCATTGCTAGAAAGCTAGGAGACATTGGTGATTTCCCTTAATAATTCTGCACCAGATGGTATTGTCACCATGAGTCAAGTAACAAGTAGTTTGTTGAATGAGAAGTTGAAAAGAAAGCACTCAATAGCATCTTAGATTGATTTACAAGTACTTATCTCATAGAATAGAGAAATGTCAAAGTCTAAAGATAGAAGCAATTTACGTATGGATAGAAGCAAGTCAAAATCAAGAAAAGATATTGTTTACTACAACTGTGGTGAGAAAGGATATTATAAGAATCAATATAAATAATATATGAAAAGCAAGAAAAAGGAAAAAGAAGTGGAGTCTACAAAGTCAAAAGAGAATACCACAACTACAGTGCAAGGTGGTGATTATTTAATTTTGTCCCCTTCTGATGATATTTTTTCTTGTGTGTTAGGATCTCGAGTGGATAATTGACACAGAAACTTCTTATCATGCTACACTACGGAGGGAGTTCTTTATTACCTATAGGTTTAGAAATTTTGGTATTATCAAGATGGGCAACTATGGCACAACAAACATAATTGGCATAGGTGATATCCACATAAAGACCAATTTTGGTGGTAAGTTGGTACTTAAAGATGTGAGGTATGTGGTTGACTTGAAGTAGAATCTAATTTCAATTGGAAGACTAGATGATGAAGACTATGATAGTAGGTTTCACAGAGGGCAATGGAAGCTCAATAAGAGTTCCCTTGTTATAGCTAGTAGAAAGAAATGTCATACTTTATATAGGTTATAGGCCAAAGCTTGTGGTGATCAGTTAAATGCTATAGAGAAAGACTTCAACATGGAGTTATGGCATAGGCGACTAGGACACATGAGCAAGAAGGAACTGTAAGCTTTTTCCAAGAGAGAGGTATTACTAGACCTCAGAGGTACATGTCTAAACTCTTATATTGATTGTTTGGTTGGTAAACAACATAGAGTTTCTTTTGCTAGTCCTGCTTTATCTAGAAAAATGCATGTCTTGGACCGAGTTTATACAGATGTATATAGTCCTTTGAGGACAAAAACTCCTAGTGGTCCTATTAATGTTCTTGGCGTCAATGGTGTATTTTATTTTATTATTTTTATAGATGATTTTTCTAGGAAAGTTTGGGCCTATGCTTTGAAGACCAAGGATCAGGTTATTAGTGTCTTCAAAGAGTTTCATGCTAGAGTTGAAAGGAAGATAGAAAGACAACTGAAATACATAAGATCAGATAATGGTGGTGAGTATACAGGATTGTTTAATTATTATTGCAAGTCACATGGTATCCAACATGAGATGACAGTTCTTGGTATACCTTAGCATTGTTGGGAAATCCAAGGGGGTGACATCTCATGCGCAGCGGAAGAACAGAAAACAAAACACCCTAGATTTTTGTAAAAGGTTCCGTCATCATACGAAGATCGGTGCATCAAAAATAAATCTGCAAATCCGAAAACTACGTATGTAAGAAAGGAATGATAGTACCTAGGGAGATCGTATATCCCTGAGATTCCTACAGATCCATGAGGAGAATGAAGGAGATCAAGTATCCTCCTCTCTAGCGGTATCCACATGGTAGGGACTGCAACTATGCTCCTCTCTGGAGAGAGGAGAACAGGAGGTAGCTACCAAGAGAACCCCCAGCCTATAAGCCTTTGGTTCCCTCCTATTTATAGAGGCCCCTTGTCAACCCTAATGGATCCAGCCCTATTGGGTATTGGATCTCTATCCAATTACGCAAGCCTCTTAGATCAATGGGTCTCTACCCAATAATCTAGCTCTTATTGAATCTCATCTATGAGATCCAATAATATAGGGGCTTATTGGATATTCAATAAGATAGGGGCTCCGATGGATATCTCATATCCGAACCTCTACTCGTCGCAACACCTACAATATATGTGACCCTCTAGGCCCAATATCGAGGTGGCCGTGAGTCATACCTATCAGAACTCCTTCTGACTTAAAGAATTATTATCTCTATAATAATTTCACTCGACCCATCGATTGCGGACGTACTAGGCCACTACGCCGTAATCCCTAGATGATATAGGGGAATCCAATCCTTTAGACCTATCTATCCTCAATTACCATGCATCTATAGTCCCTTATCCATCTAATATCCCAAAGACTATATATCGGACATGGTGCTATCAGGCCCATACGGTTTTCAATCGAGTCTCGCTCTAATCGGATTCTCCTAGAGAACTCTTTCACTCTCAATCCGAATGACCCTGGCCAGGGATTTGCTTGAGTAAGAACATATGGGATATTACTCTCATGATACCGAGAGTGGATGATCCTCTATTGACACTCAATAGCCCTCGTAAGGTTGGTTGCCACTCCCAATAACCAGCTATACTAGATCTAAAACTTCTAAACCTATAAGTCCAGTATCAAAAAGCGGAGTACTCATACAGGACTTCCTTGGTGTCTTAAGTTTAAAGACCATATACACTACTAAGACTACAGAATCTCTGTCTGACATGAGGTATCAATGACCATCCAGCATTCCGTAAGTGGATCAATAAGTGAACTCATTCTCTAATAAGCACCTGCACTGTATCTTTAGTATCCCTACACAAGTAGCTATCAGACCAACCATCTCCATCATATGGACAGGTATACAACACACTAGTCTATTCGGTTATCTCGACGTCCCTCTCGAGTAACCTATGACCGAGATTATTTAGGGACTGTGTTTAAAGATGCATCAGTCTCATTATCATGATCTCATTTTGATCTGATTCCCATTACACAGATCCAAGGATATCACAATATGCATATGAATAATATGATAAAATACCAATAATCATAAGCAAAAAGATTGACGTAGCATGTTATAGGTGTCATCACTCACATGATTGGCTTGTAGGGCACCTATAACTAGCAAGCATAATACAATTGCAGAAAGGATAAACTGCACTATCATGGAAAAGATCAAATGTATGCTTTCACAAACAAAACTACCCAAAAAGTTTTATGATAAGGCTTCAAGGACTACAATTGATGTGATCAACTTATCTCCCTATACAGCCCTAGATGGTGATGTTGTAGAGCATGTATAGTTAGAGAAATATGTTTCCTATAAGAATTTAAGAGTGTTTGGTTATTGTGTATTTACATATATTCCAGACAATGAGAGATATAAACTAGATGATAAGACAAAAGAATATATTTTTCTTAGCTACTAATATGATCAATTTGGTTACAGGCTTTGGGATCCAAAAAAGTAGAATGTATTTAAAAGCAAAGATGTTGTCTTCTTTGAGGATCAAACCTTTGAGGATTTGAAGGAGGCACTAGCCAAGACTTCTACAGAAGGATTAGTATATTGTGACCCAGTTATTCCTCCAATATATCAAGGTGATAGGGGAGATATGCAAGAAGATGGTGTAGAACCAAATGTTAATCAATCTGCAAGATATGTTGAGCAAGAAGAAGTTGAGGGGCAACTTCTCGCAGAACCTCAGTTGAGAAGATTTTCTAAATAATGTCAGCCTTCCAGAAGATACTATGCAAATGAGTATGTAATAGTTACTAATGTGGGTGAACCAGAGAGTTACCAAGAATTAGTTGAAAGTGAGCAGAAAACGTAGTTAGTTGTTATGTAGGAAGAGATGGATGCTCTACAGAAGAACCATATATATAATTTGGTGCAACTACTATAAGGAATGAAGGCCTTGAAGAACAAGTGGGTTTTCAGGTTGAAGACTCAAGAATATTATTCTCAACTAAAGTACAAAGCCAGATTGGTTGTGAAAGACTTTAGTCAAAAGAAATGTATTAACTTTGAAGAGATTTTTTTCTCCTGTTGTTAAAATATCTTCTATTCGTGTTTCTCTTAGTATTATTGCTAACCAAGACTTAGATATTGAGTAGTTAGATATGAAGACAGTTTTCCTTCATAGTGATTTAGAGGAGGAAATTTATATGGAGCAACCAGAAGGTTTCAAAGTCAAAGGTAAAGAAAATTTTGTTTGTAAGTTGAGAAAGAGTTTGTATAGGTTAAAGCAAGCTCCAAGATAATGGTACATAAAGTTTGATTCATTTATGATTGAAAATAGATACAAAAGAATGGCTTCAGATCATTGTGTGTACAACAAATAGTTTGGTGAGGATTTTATTATTCTCTTACTTTATGTTGATAATAAGCTTATCCTTGGAAATTATATGTGTACAATTATCAGGTTAAAGAAGGAACCGAGTGAGTTCTTTGCAATGAAGGACATCGGGCCAACAAAGCAAATACTAGGCAAGTAGATTTCTCGTGACAAGAAAAACAAGAAGATTTGATTATCACAGGAGAAATACATCGAGAAGATATTACAAAGGTTCAGTATAAGCAATACAAAACCAGTTGCTTCTCCTTTTTCAGGTCACTTCAAATTATGCTCAGAGCAAAGTCCATCAAATGATAAGGAGAAAGAGAAAATGCAAAAAGTTTCTTATGCTTCAGTAGTTGGAAGTTTAATATATGCAATGGTATGTCTGAGGCCGGACATCGCATATACAATGGGTGTTACTAGTAGATTTCTTGCAAATCCAAGAAAAGAGCACTGAGCAACAGTGAAGTAGATCTTGAGAGGTCTCAGAGGAAACTCTAAGATTTGTTTAAGTTTTGGAGGTGGACCACCTATACTAATGGGTTACATAGATGTAGATATGGCTAGAGATATTGATATAAAAAAATTCATATTAGGTTTTGTACTTACTTTTGTAGGGGGAGCTGTGTCATGGCAATCCAGATTACAAAAGTGTATTGCTCTCTCTACCATAGAGACAGAATATATTATTGCTATAGACGTTTGCAAAAAAATATTATGGATGAAAGAATTTTTATAAGAATTGGGGTTGAAATAGAAAAATTATGTGGTGCATTGTGACAGCCAGAGTGCTATCCATTTATGTAAGAACCCAACTTTTCATTCCAAGTTAAAGCATATAGATATCAAATATCACTGGATTCAAAATATACTTGAAGAGAAGCAGTTGCAACTTTAGAAAATTCATACAGATGATAATGGAGCAGACATGTTAACAAAGGCCTTACCGAAAGAGAGACAGGAGATGTGCCGACAATTGGTCGGCATGGCTTCACACTGAAGAGTTATGAGATAGTCTCCTTTATGGGCTGAAGGGGGAGGTTATTGGGCAATTTACCCAATTCAGCCCATATAGGCTTTATCAACCCATAGCCCGTCTTTTCTTTTTTTAAATCCTAAGTTTAATTAGGGAGCTAATGGTGGATGCAAAAATTAGGAAAAAACTACATCAAAAGGGTAACGATTTTTGCAACAGTAAGGTAATTCAAAAAGAGGAGAAAAGGGTATAAAAACAAGAGAAAAAGAAAGGGAAGAAGACAAGGAGCATACAGAGACTGTTCTTATTTATCCAAACAGTATTATCATCTTAGGTTAGATTAGATCTGTAGTGAATTTTTACTATGATTACTTAGGGAGGTTTTGGATATTGTGTACAGTTACGTGATCCTTGTTGGGAAATCCTTAAGGAGAGTGACATCACATGCGCAGCGGAAGAACAAAAAACAAAACCCTAGATTTCCCAAAGAGAGTTTTCATTGTCGTGCGAAGATCAGTGCATCAAAAATAAATCCGCAAAACTGCACATGTAAAAGAAGATACCTAGGGAGATCGTATATCCCTAAATTTCTACAGATCTGTGGGAGAGGATGAAGAAGGTCAAGCGTCCTCCTCTCTAGAGGTATCCACATGGTAGGGATTACGACGATGCACCTCTCTCTCTAAGGAGAGGAGAATAGGAGGTGACTACCAAAAATAAACCCTCAGCCTATATAGCTTTGGTTCCCTCCTATTTATAGAGGCCTCCTGAAAACCCTAATGGATCTTTTGCCCTATTAGGTATTGGATCTCCATCCAATTACCCAAGCCTCTTGGATTAGTGGGTCTCTACCCAACAATCACTTATTAGCAATTATTGAATCTCATCTCAGGATCCAATAATTCAGGGGCTTAATGGATATCCAATAAGATAGGGAATTCAGCGGATATCTCATATCTGAACCTCTACTCGTCGCAACACCTACCATATGTGTGTGACCCTCTAGGCCCAATATCGAGCTGGCCGTGAGTCATACTTATCAGAACTCCTTCTGACTTAGTGAATTATTATCTCTATAATAATTTACCCAACTCATCGACTACGGACGTACCATGCCACTGTACCACGTCCCCTAGACGATATAGGGGAATCCAATCCTTTGGACCTATCTGTCCTCAGTTACCATGTATCTATAGTCCCTCATCCATCCAATATCCCAAAGACCCTATACCGAGCATGGTGCTATTAGGCCCATATGGTATCTCCTCGAGTCTTGCTCTTATCGGATTCTCCCAAAGAACTCTTTCTCTCTCAATCCGAATAACCTTGGCCAAGGATTTGTTCGAGTAAGAACACATGGGATATTCCTCTAATGATACCGAGAGCAGATGATCCTCTATTGACACTCAATAGCCCTCGTAAGGTTGGCTACCACTCCCAATAACTGGTTGTACTAGAAGTGGAACTTTTCAAACCTATAAGTTCGGTATCAAAGAGTGGAGTATGCTAGTCATATATGCCCTGCAAACCAATCACATGAGTGATGGCACTTATGACTTGACATGTATTTTTTCTCTTTGCTTATTATTAGGCGTTTTATCACTTTATCATGCGTGTTGCATATATTGTGATGTCCTTGGATCTGTGCAATGGGAATCGGATCGTGATGAGATCATGATAATGAGACCGATTTACCTTTAAACACAGACCCTGAATTATCCTGGTTATAGGTTACTCGAGAAGGACATCGAGATAATCGGATAGATTGTTATGCTATATACCCGTCCATATGATGGAGGTAACTGGTCTCATAGCATTGGTGTGCTGTATACTCGAGAAGGACATCGAGACCGATTCCCTTGTATCATTTGGGGGTCGCGGCGTAGTGGCCTGGTACGTCCGCAGTCGATGAGTTGGGTGAATTATTATAGAGATAATAATTCACTAAGTCAGAAGGAGTTCTGGCAAGTATGACTCACGGCCAGCTCGATATTAGGCCTAGAGGGTCACACATATATGGTAGATGTTGCGATGAATAGAGGTTCGGATATGAGATATCCGTTGAACCTCCTATCTTATTGGATATCCATTAAGCCCCTGAATTATTGGAACTGCAAAGAGTACCTTGCAGAGAGGGCGAAACAGAAGCTTACATAAGTTTCAGGTACATTTATGATCTGTCTCCATTTGTCAAAACTTTATGATAACACATGGGTATTGGATACCGAGAGTGCTTATCATATTTGTAATTCATTACAGGTTCTGGCAGGACCTAGGAGATTGAACAGAGGCGAGATGGACCTTAAGATGGGTAATGGAGCAAAGGTTGCTATAGTGGCAATTGGCAAGGTCACCTTACATCTTCCTGGTGGAGCTATTATTACATTAGATGCATGCTATTATGTTCCTTCTATTATCAAAAACATTATTTCCATTTCATGTTTAACAGTTAATGGATAAAAATTAGTTTTTAAGAATAATGATTGTTCAATAATATTAGATGATGAGATCATCACGAGAGGAACAATGCATAATGGTTTATTTATGCTAAATACAGCTCTATATATCATGAGTGTAAGTGAGTCTAAGACGAAACGAGAAGTGGAGAACCAAACAGGAAAAAGTATTAAAACCCTTCGATCAGATCGAAGAGGTGAGTACTTGAGTATAGATCCAATAATTCAGGGGCTTAATGGATATCCAATAAGATATAGGGTTCAACGGATATCTCATATCTGAATCTCTACTCGTCGCAACACCTACCATATATGTGTGACCCTCTAGGCCCAATATCGAGTTGGCCATGAGTCATACTTATCAGAACTCCTTCTGACTTAGTGAATTATTATCTCTATAATAATTCACCCAACTCATCGACTGCGGACGTACCAGACCACTACGCCACGGCCCCCAAACGATACAGGGGAATCGGTCTCGATGTCCTTCTCGAGTATACAACACAATAATGCTATGAGACCAGCTACCTCCATCATATTGTCGGGTATACAGCACACCAGTCTATCCGGTTTTCTTGATGTACTTCTCAAGTAACCTATGATCAGGATAATTCATGGTCTGTTTAAAGGTGAATCGGTCTCATTATCGTGATCTCATCACGATCCGATTCCTATTGTACAGATCCAAGGACATCACAATATATGCAACACGCACGATAAAGTGATAAAACGCTTAATAATAAGTAAAGAGAAAAAATACATATCAAGTCCCAAGTGCCATCACTCATGTGATTGGCTTGCAGGGCACATATGACTAGCAATCTCCCACTTGACCTAAAGCCAATCACCTATATGTCTGATCCCTATCAGACCTCTATGACGCTCAAAGAAAATTTGAGACAATAGCTTGGTCAGTGGATCTGCAATGTTATCTTCAGATGGAACTCTTTCCACTACTACATCTCTTCGGGTCACGATCTCTCTAATAAGTTGAAACCTCCTCAGAACACTTCTGATGAGACCCGGGTTCCCTTATTTGAGTAATTATCCCGTAGTTGTCATAATATAAGGGAATCAACTCTTCATTACTCGACATGACTCTCAAATCTATGATGAACTTCTTCATCCAAACTCCCTCCTTTACTACCTCTATCGTAGTAATGTATTCCACCTCTGTGGTCAAGTCAGCAGTAGTGTCTTGCTTAGAACTCTTCTAGCATACTGCTCCTCCATTCAGGGTGAACATATACCCTGAATTAGACTTGCTATCATCAACATCGGACTGGAGGCTTGAGTCCGTATAGCCCTCAACCCTGAGGCTACTACCTCCATATACTAGTAAAAGATCCTAGTCCTTCTCAAGTACTTAAGGATACTTTTTACTGCTTTCTAGTGCTCCAAGCCTGGATCTGCCTAATATCTGCTCGTGACACTCAGAGCATGCACTATATTAGGCCTGGTATATAGCATAGCATACATGATAGATCCTATTGTTGATGCATTTGGTATCATAGTCTTTGGGGACATACTCCTAGAAAATGATATTTCATGTCTCATTGGTATGAGACCTCTCTTAGAATTTTCCATACCAAACCTTTTGACAATGGTATCTATGTACTTAGACTGGGATAAGCCAAGCATCCTCTTGGATCTATCTCTATAGATCCGTATCCCCAATATGCAGGATGCTTCCCCTAAGTCCTTCATGGAGAAGTGCCTAGATAACCAAGTCTTTACTATGGAGAGCATTCTTACATCATTCCCAATGATTAGGATGTCATCTACATATAATACCAAAAAGGTGATCGTGCTCCCACTTACTTTCTTGTACACACAAGGCTCATCTTTGTTCTTAACAAAGTCATAAGATCTGATCGCAACATCAAATCTTATGTTCCAACTTCGGGAAGCTTGCTTCAATCCATAAATGGACCTAAGCAACCTGCACACCTTATCTGGGTTATCCCTGGACATAAATCTCTCAGGCTGTATCATATACACCTCCTCTTCGAGGTTACCATTGAGGAATGCGGTTTTGACGTCCATCTGCCAGATCTCATAATCATAGTGTCCTGCAATAGCCAATAAAATTTGAATGGATTTTAGTATGGCTACAAGTGAGAAAGTTTTGTCATAGTCAACACCTTGTCTTTGACGATACCCTTTAGCCACTAGTCTTGCTTTATAGGTCTCTATCTTTCCATCTACTCCAATCTTCTTTTTGAAGATTCACTTGCAGCCAATGGGTACAATACCCTCGGGTGCATTAACTAGGTTCCAAACCTTGTTGGAGTACATGGAATCCATTTTTGAATTCATGGCTTCTTGCCATTTTCCGAAGTCTATGCTCATAATAGCTTCCTCGTAGATTTGAGGATTAATATCCTCAACATCCTCTCTTCTGATATGTCCCACATATCTCTCAGGAGGATGGGATACTCTATCGGACCTACATAAAGTTAGAACTTGTGTGTTAGGTATCTGAACAGACTCTGGCTGTGGAATGGTGCTTGAGCTAGGTTCTCTAACCTCACTCAATTCTATCATGCTCCCACTATCTCCACTAAGAATGTGTTCCTTCTCAAGGAACACTGCTCTCTTGGCTACAATGACCTTTTGGTCCTCAAGGTGATAGAAATAATACCCACAAGTTTTATTGGGGTATCCCACGAAGTTGCATCATTCCGTTCTGGATTCCAACTTGTCAGGGTTGTGTCTCTTAACGTGAGCAGGGCAGCCCCAAATCTTAATAATCTTAAGATCAAGCATCTTCCTATTCCATATCTCATATGGAGTAGACATCATTAACTTGGTTGAAATTCTGTTCAAAAGGTAAGCTGCGGTCTCTTGGGCATATCCCCAAAATAAGATGGGTAGGTCGGTAAAACATATCATGTAATGCACCATATCTAATAGTGTGCGATTCCTCCTTTCTGATATACCATTAAGCCGTGGTGTATAAGGAGGTGTCCATTGGGATAAGATCCCATAGTCTTTAAGGAACTGGGTGAACTTTGTACTCAAGTATTCACCTCCTTGATCTGATCGAAGGGTTTTAATACTCTTTCCTGTTTGGTTCTCCACTTCATTTGTATATTTTCTGAATTTCTTAAAAGCTTCAGACTTGTACTTCATCAAGTACACATGTCATCAGTGAAAGTAATGAAGTAGGAGTAACCACCTACGACATGAGTCGACATGGGACCGCATACATCACTATGTATGAGTTCTAGTAACTCAGTGACTCTCTCTCTCCAGTTCCACTAAATGGAGAGTTTGTCATCTTTCCTCAAAGGCAAGGTTCACATGTCGCATATGACTCATAGTCAAATGGATCTAGATATCCATCTTTTAGCAACTTTTGAATCCTTCCCTCATGGATGTGACCTAGCCTACAATGCCAAAGATATGCATTGTTCACCTCTTCTCATTTTCTCTTAGACTCACTTATACTCATGATATGTGGAGCTGTATCTAGCATTAATAAACCATTATGCAATGTTCCTCTCGTGATGATCTGATCATCTAATATTATTAAACAACCATTGTTCTCAAAAACTAATTTATATCCACTAACTGCCAAACATGAAATGGAAATAATATTTTTGATAATAGAAGGAACATAATAGCATGCATCTAATGCAATAATAGCTCCACCAGGCAGATGTAAAGTGACCTTGCCAATAGCCACTATACCAACCTTTGCTCGATTGTCCATCTTAAGGTCCATCTCACCTCTGTTCAATCTCCTAAGTCCTGCCAAAACCTTCAACGAATTACAAATATGATAAGCACTCCTGGTATCCAATACCCATGTGTTATCAAAAGATTTTGACAAATGGAGACTGATCATGAATATACCTGAAGCTTCTGCAAGCTTCTATTTCACCCTCTCTACAAGGTACTCTTTGCAGTTCCTCTTCTAATGCCCATCTTTGCCATAGTGGAAGCACTGGCCTTTGTCCTTTATTGGATCTTTCTTGGCAACCTTTGCCTTTGCCCTTGCCCTTCTTAAGGGTCTTCTCAGCCTTCCTTTTCTTTCTAGTCTCACCAGCATAGAGAACTGGCTTCTCTTTCTTGATGGTGCTCCTGCTTCTCTCAACATATTGAGGAGCTTTGAAGGGTCATCTTAAGTTTGTTCATATTAAAATTCATTATGAACTGAGAAAAGGAATCTTGTAGGGATTGAAGTACAAGATCCACACACAGGTTATCCTCTAGGACCATTCCTAGACCTATGAGTTTCTCGATCCACTCAATTATCTTAAGGACATAGTTTTGAACCGGTATCCCCTTAGTCATCCTGGCACAAAAAAGACTCTTTGATATCTCATATCGCTGAGTTCTTTCCTGTCCCTCAAACAGTTTACGGAGATGCAAGAGTATGGAATTAGCAACCATATTTTCATGCAGTCTCTGTAACTCAGTAGTCATAGAGGCCAACATATAACACTAAGCAAGAGTGGAATCATCTAAGTACTTTATATAACGAGCGATCTCATCCTCGCTTACCCCTTCGTCGGGCGTAGGGATCACTGTATCAAGGACATATACGATTTTCTCCACCGTGAGAACGATTCTCAGATTGTGAAGCCAATCTGTATAATTTGGACCAGTGAGGAGGTTGGCATCAAGTATGCCACGTAAAGGATTTGAAAGCAATATTTTTTGAAATTAAAGATGAAGCAGAAATAAATAACATGCAGACTTTGTAAAAATTAAATAGTTAAGATAAGGACTTCTATCTTAATGTACTCTCACTAATTTTTCGCTAGACACGCAATATCCTTCGGTATGTGAATCGGAGACCCCCGGCGGATCTCTAGTGGAGATCGGGATCCAATCGGCATCTTAACGTAACCTCGAGGGACTCAACCAATTACGTTAAGCCCGTAATGGTAGGCAACTCTTGCCAATCACAACTCCTTGTGATTCCCGTCCTGTTCGGCCTCCGAACCACCATAGCCTCGAGGGACTCGACCAACCATGATGTTCGGGTAAGTCATCACCATCATTATAAGATGAGTCTAATTCGGTGATATACTCTCGAGGGACTCGACCAAGCATACCATGTCCTCAGGTCACCGGTGATATCTCTATGTCATAGATAAGATAGCGAGACGTGATATAGGTGAGTCTCGAGGGACTCGACCAACTCAACCTACACCGGAATCGGTTCCTAGCTATAACGATGGAAGGCCACGTGGGTTAATTTAATTGCCTCACGTTTACCGATTTAATATTATTAATAGAGAAGATTTTTGATTTGGTCTCCTAACATAATGTGTCACACACATACGTATTATATCTACATCACATGCAAATATATATATATATATATCTAGTAGGTGTATATCTAATCACACATCACATGAGCAATCACACCAGATGATCATGGACCACATTGTAATATGATCAGGCCCGAACCAGTGGGCCCAATCACTCACATCAAGATTTATGTGTACTTCGACACATCTCTATGCCCTGTGATCGTCCATCTCGCTTCATCGGATCCGTCGGCATCTCAACGCATCTCCATGCGTTGGATCGTCTGTCTCGGCCTCATGAGTCACGCTATCGCTACACCTCCTCATGTAATTATAATATAATTACAGGCACGTAGGCCCGACAATAAATGAGAAAAGAATAGAGGCTCGCAGGCCCCAATAATAATAATCACATGTACACACATCACATCACAGGTCCATGATCATTTATTCACATCATACATCACATGTATATGTTATTTTATAAGACTACTAGACAAAAATAATAGTTAATTAAACTATTTAATTAACATATTTAATTTTTTAAAATCAGGGATATAAAGAGTATTTTTCAATTCCCAAGGGTATTTTGGTAATTCAGCCAAAATGGTATTTTGGTAATTCTGTCAAAGGGGATAGATTCTAGAATTTCTAAAATTTTGAGGGGTATTTTGGTAATTCTATCAAAAGGGGCAGAATCTGGGATTTCTGAAATTCCAAGGGGCAAAACCATCTTTTGCCCTAAAACCCTAACTCCTCACCCCTAGCTGCCTGCGTTGCAGTTGTGGCCGCCGCCACCTTGTCGGCAGTGGCCCCTATGCCCGATGAGGACGTCAGGGTGGTGGCACCTGCCGTCCATGTGGGCGGCGCCGTCGCTGCCCTACGGACGCAACGCCCGCAGGCGCTGCCCCGTGGCGTTGTCCCGCGGGTGCAGCGCTCGTAGGCGCTACCCTGCAGGTAACCCGTCGGCGCCCCTATGGCCAGCAGCCGCTGCGCCCGCAGCGAGCCATAGGCAGCTTGCACGAGGCCGTGAGCCCAGTCGCGATTCGCTTATGCGAGCAAGGCTGCAAGTAGCCTTGCGGTCGCTACACAAACACAACAAGGGCAGCAATAGTTGCTGCCCTTCCTAGTCCTTTTGCGCCAACGATTTTGGCGTCAAAAGTAGATCCAAAATATAACACACGTAGTTTAAGATCCGATCTTTGCACAAACAACCTAGCTCTGATACCACTGTTGGGAAATCATTAAGGGGAGTGACATCACATGCGCAGCGGAAGAATAGAAAATAAAATCCCAGATTTCTCATAGAAAGTTTCTGTTTTCGTGTGAAGATCAGTGCGTCAAAAACAAATCTGCAAAACTGTACATGTAAAAGAAGATACCTAGGGAGATCGTATATCCCTGAATTCCTGTAGATCTGTGGGAGAGGATGAAGGAGGTCAAGCGTCCTCCTCTCTAGCGGTATCTACATGGCAGGGATTGCGACAATGCACCTCTCTCTCTAGGGAGAGAAGAACATGAGGTGGCTACCAAAAAGAAACCCTTAGCCTATAGAGCTTTTGTTCCCTCCTATTTATAGAGGCCCCCTGAAAACCCTAATGGATCTTTTACCCTATTGGGTATTGGATCTCCATCCAATTATCTAAGCCTCTTGGATTAGTAGGTCTTTACCCAATAATCTCTTATTAGCAATTATTGGATCTCATCTCAGGATCCAATAATTCAGGGGCTTAATGGATATCCAATAAGATAGGGGGTTCAGCGGATATCTCATATCCGAACCTCTACTCGTCGCAACACCTACCATATGTGTGTGACCCTCTAGGCTCAATATCAAGCTAGCCATGAGTCATACTTGTCAGAACTCCTTTTGACTTAGTGAATTATTATCTCTATAATAATTCACCCAACTCATCGATTGCAGACGTACCAGGCCACTACGCTGCGGCCCCCAAACGATACAAGGGAATCCAATCCTTTGGATATATCTTTCCTCAGTTAACATGTATCTATAGTCCCTCATCCATCCAATATCCCAGAGACCCTATACCAGGCATGGCACTATCAGGCCCATATGGTATCTCCTCGAGTCTTGCTCTTATCAGATTCTCTCGGAGAACTCTTTCTCTCTCAATCCGAATAACCTTGGCCAAGGATTTGTTCGAGCAAGAACACATGGAATATTCCTCTCACGATACCGAGAGCGAATGATCCTCTATTGACACTCAATAGCCCTCGTAAGGTTGGCTACCACTCCCAATAATTGGTTGTACTAGATCTGAAACTTTCCAAACCCATAAGTCCGGTATCAAAGAATGGAGTACTTATACAGGACATCCTTGGTGTCTCAAGTCTAAGGACCAGATACACTATTGGAACTATGGAATCGCTGTCTGATGTGAGGTATCAATAACCATCCAGCATTCCATATGTGTATCAATCAGTGAACTCATTCCCCAATGAGCACTTACACTGTACCCTTAGTATCCCCACACGAGTAGCTATGAGACCAGCTACCTCCATCATATGGACAGGTATACAGCACACCAGTCTATCCGGTTATCTCGATGTCCTTCTCGAGTAACCTATGACTAGGATAATTCATGGTCTGTGTTTAAAGGTGAATCGATCTCATTATCGTGATTTCATCATGATCCAATTCCCATTGCACAGATTCAAGGACATCACAATATATGTAACACGCATGATAAAGTGATAAAACGCCTAATAATAAGCAAAGAGAAAAAATGCATATCAAGTCAAAGTGTCATCACTCATGTGATTGACTTGCAGGGCACATATGACTAGCAATCCTTGTATCCTAGTTATTCTCTTGTGATTGTTGCTTAAGTTTTGGGTAAGAGACTTTGATAATTATATATTCATTATTCTTATAATGGATTTTCTCTTGTTTACCCTATAATTTTTATCCTTCACGTTGGAGTTTTTCACATAAATTTTAGAGTCATATTTGAATATAATTTTGTTTAATTCTACTGTATATTATGATATGATAGTATTTATTCATATGAAAAAAAAATTTCTATCTTGTTATTTTTATCCTATCGTTCTAAGTGAATGTCGATGTGACATCACATTTTGACAGCAAGCGTCACCCACTTGAACGCAAGTATTTGCCTGTCATGCATGCCAGTTCTACCACCGTATCTCAGCATTTCTCCCAAGCTTCAATGGCTGCCCTCAATGCTTCCAACTGTACGGGAACCAATGGCATCAATCTGACTTATCCCTTGAAAAGAACATGTTAAAGAACAGTTTAGATGCTCATTCATGATCCCATGTACCAAGGTACAAACTCTAACAGGACTGAGTTGGCTGCCCATGAAGGAGCTGATCACATGAGCATGATGAGCTGCTACCAAGTGGGAATGCAGACAATAAGGGACGCACTAACTGGTGGTTCAGTGCAGACAAGGTGAAGTGAGATGGTACGAGCCAGCAGACACCCTCAAGCAGAGGAATCACGGGTACCTCCTTGTGGTCAAGCAATAGAGGCGTGCTGGAGGAATGAGTGGTGCGGTGGGCGGCACATGCTCGACAGCGAGATCAGGATGAGAGAGAGAGAGCGAAAGAGAGAGAGAGAGAGAGAGAGAGAGAGAGAGAGCAGAATGCACACAGAATATACCTTGTTAGTGGGAGGGAGAAGACAGTGGCAATGCGTTCACGTGGATCTTCCTTCTTCCACCCCTTTATGGAGTAGCTCCCACTACCAGGCTTCAATCATGGAGCAACCAAGGCAGGAAGCCTCCTTCAATGAGATGATCATTCACATCACTACATGGTTTGTGGCCTCCTGCCACAACAAAACGCTTGCTAAATGTAGTGACATCTCGATGCAGCTCATTCCAATGACGGAACAGAGGCCACAAGGTGCTCTGCTATTTTTCTACTTCAACAAAACCATGATGCTGCTGTGTCATGTCAGTGATGCCACCATGGCCACCAGATCCTGCTTTTGCTGCTTCAAGCAACTGACCATCTTGTTGTGGATTGCAGATGCTGCATTACTGGGTTGACTATATATATATATATATGAATTGAGGGGATCTCTTCTTTGGCAGTATTCCAGTCCCCACATCCCACCGACTCTCTCTCTCTCTCTCTCTCTCTCTCTCTCTCTCTCAAGTCCATGATATATTGACATCTCAACTCAATTGAAAGGAATCTATGCAAGTTGTGGTTGTGACAAAAGGAAGGAAATTTCTCCGCTGGCAGCACACCAAACATAAAACCCAAAGCTAGTCTCTGTTCTTGAGAATGAGCTCCTTGAGACACACCAAACATTAACCCCAAATCCAGTCCATCTCTCTCTCTCTCTCTCTCTCTCTAAAATGTCCATGATATGTTGACACTCTCACAGGTGTGGTTCTGACACAAGGAAAGCTCTTCACTAGCAGAACTCCTATGTATTACCATCACCTATTTCTCTGTACTTTAGCGGAGCTACTTCAGACACTCGACACACAGGTCCCAAGAACTGCTTCTCTCTCACCAGTGAGAAAGCATGCCATGCGAATCCATTATTGGTTTCCTGACACTGGTATGTTTGATTACTAATATGCTTCATGTTGTCCAATTGTTATATTGATATGTTGTTGCTGATGCTGGCACAGCATTAGTGAGAGGCAACTGAGCCATGCAGCTGTGAGTTCTTGCAGCACTTCAATGGCAGCTTTCCCATTCTTGCCATCCGTGTGGTTGTTTCTCTGTCTTGTGCTAAACCTACTTCAGACTGATTCTCCAATCTAAGAGTAATTATGTTCTTTTGAGCATAAAATTCAGGCCCCTTCACCACTGAATTGCTAATTCTTTTGATAGATTGATTACCTTTAAACATGCCTATTAGTATGAAGACAAGATTCTAAGAATATGGTAACAATAGGTGGTAGATATGAATGAAGTATATATACCAACAGCATCATCACCAGCAATGCTATCAAGAAATTTCTATTGTCTTTGCTTCCTTTCCCATAGAAAAAAAAAATGATCTTCATGTTCGTAATAAACATCACTTTGCTCTTCTTCTTCTTCTTGGCCGGTACTTCTCCTGTATCTTATTTATACTCCAAAAACACTGCTAACTTTCTATCAATCCAATATTTTGCAGCTGTTCAGTATGAATCACCTTTTTTTTTTCATTTCAAGCAATAGATCATGTTCAGTAATTCTTGTTTATTGAAATTGTAACCCCCAAAACTGCATCTCTGTACATCCAAAACTTTCCAGTGGAGGAGAAGACAGAAAACGAAGGCATCTAGGCTTGTCCATGATGAACTGCCACCCAAATGCATGTTATCATGAGCTCATTGGCTTAATATCCATTAAAAAAAATGCTGCACATTAATGAATAGTGGCCCAGAAAAGTTAGATGAGGTCTTGGTGGATGGAAGTTGTAGTCATTAACTACTTACTCCATCCAAAGTGCAGAGGACAATTAGTGGCTGGAGGCGGTGCTCCTTGCTCCATTAGCATCTAGGACCAGTTCACACTCTCCTCGTTTTTATATGTGCTGAAACTGTGGCTTGAGCTGATATGGTTGTAGTTTCCAGTTGAACTTTTATGGTTGGAGGTTGGTGAATGAAAGGTTTTGATCACAGGCGGTTGCTTTAGGTTATTGATGTTCTTGATTATTTCTGTAGGCCCTGCAATCCAAAGAAAAGACGTGAGAGCACAAAAAGAAAGGCCAGTTCTATGGGGATCCTGAGGTCCTCAGAAATCCTAATCCTTGGATGTTGTCTCCCTAAAAAAGTCCCATATAATGGGGTTCAAATAGCTAGACTCTGCTACTGATATGGCCAACATGATGTCAGTTGCAATGGGGGTGATGGCTCTGTGCCTGGCCACCAGCCAATCACTCCTCACCACCTGATCCCTTCATGTCTCCTTAGTGGAGTGTGACATGATCCCCTGGTTTGCAAAAATTATGACGTCCTCGACCTTGTTTTCATGAATTTTTTGGCAGGCTATGGCCTGCAGCTTTACTCTCTTTTATGAATTGCATGTACTCTGCGTTTTGGCAAAAGTGAATCGCAAACATCAAATACAATTCTTTCTCAGCAGGAAAAATACGTGAATACAGTGGATTTTGAATATAAAAATAACTTCTCAGCTTCCATTTCTGACAAACAAACAGGACGCATAAATTAGACCTAACACACATTTTGATGCCTATGCTATTGACCTCAGAGTAATATGTCATAAATCCTACCTCGCTAATTCAGTGACTTTCAGCTGTAGACCTACACCTATATTAAAAGTCGCACAAACGTCAAAACTGGTTCTTTAGGAGTAAATTTTTGTGTCTTTTCTAAGTAGCATTTCATTAATGGGTATCAGAAACCGGAAAGGAGTGCAGATATATAAGATGTGAGATCTGGCAATCGATTCTACCTCAACAGAACTACATGTGATCCACTTCTCTACCACTACTTCTTCTTCCTCCACCATATGTATTCAAACTCTGTTGCTTAATGTCAGATGTCGAGTTATATAGCTCGTTTTCTGCCTGCCGACCAAGCAAGACAGGCATTCATCTTGAGTTGCGACCCGAAGTCTTTATTTCATGCAGGTTAGAGTTTGAGGGAAGACGAAATCGCTGATCAAGAGGAGAAGAAGATCTCATGCATGCCATTGGTGAAAGGGAAGAACCACAGCAAGGATGAAGTACATGAAACTGGGAACAAAGCCAGACACATTTTACACAGAAGAAGCTGTAAGGTGTATATGCAGGTGTTGACATTGCAGACTAACAAAAATGACAAGGAATAGTTCTTTCCAAGTAAAACTTTGATCAGAATGTTGGTGACCTTCAGCTAGAAGTTTTGCTGGGATCTTTTGAGCAAAACTTTGATCAGAATGTTACAAACAGTAGTTCCTTATAGCTGAATAGATTTGCAATTTTAAATTCTCATGAAGTTCCCAACAATTTTTTTGCAGGTCAGTGTTGTCAGATGTACCAACAGACCTCATTATTCATGTCAATAACACTAAATACCTCTTGCACAAGGTACAATCCCAGCCCTGTGTGTGTGTGTTACGCATGCACTGACACGCAGATAGATTTATACGTCATGGTAAATAGTACATGCCTTCAGGCTCCAATTAGTTCAAAGCTTTTGATTTCAGAGCATTTTAACTGTAGTTTCCGCTCCTATTAAAGTGCGGCCTCATACAACGCCTCTGTTCCAACGCCGACAACGAAACTGGCCAGCCAATTCCGATGGCTCTTCACGACATCCCCGGAGGGGAAGAAGCTTTTGAACTCTGCGCCAAGTTCTGCTATGGAATCACCATCAATCTCAGTGCTCATAACTTTGTGGCAGCAGTCTCTGCAGCCAAGTTCCTACGGATGACCGAGTCGGTTGCCAAAGGAAACTTCATCGCAAAGCTCGATCTGTTCTTCGAGTCATGCATCCTCCAAGGGTGGAAGGACTCGATCATGACGCTCCAGTCCCTGTGGAGACACTCTGCGTGGTCGGATGACCATCGAATAATGCAGCCGTGCATGAACTCGGTCATTGAGAAGATACTCATCCACCCCTCGCAGGTTTGTGTTCTGAATTCTTCATCTAGCAGTTCTCTTGTGCTTCATGGTCACGGTTCTCTTCTCCAGGTCACATGGTCCTATATCTACACAAGGCCAGGCTACACGAAGAAGCCGCAACGCAGTGCAGCCCCAAAAGACTGGTGGACGGAGGATGTATCTGAGCTTGACCTTGATATCTTCCGGTCGATCATCTCCACCATCCGATCCACCAAGAAGTTCCTGCCAACACTCATCGGAGAAGCGCTCCATGTCTACGCATGCAAACACCCCCCGAGCCCACTGGAGTTCCAAGAACAAGCTCAGAGCTCGTCAGCTCTAACTGATGACACCCTAAACAAGCACCAACGGGTGCTCGAGGCCATTGTCAGCATGATCCCGACTGAGCCAGGATCAGTATCAGGGAGTTTCCTGTTCCGGCTTCTCAAGATTGCTTGTTATGTCGGCGCCTCTACGTCTACCAAAGCTGAGCTTATAAGACGATCAGGTCGCCAACTGGATGAAACCACCGCAAGTGATCTGCTAATTCCATCAACTACCGATCCCCAGTCTCATGATTTCGGCACGGTGGCGGCGGTCCTTGAGAGTTTCCTGTTGCAATTTCGCCGACATATGCCTCGAGAAGAGACCGAAAGGATGATCATGTCCACGACCAAGGTGGGGAGGATCTACGACGGCTACCTGCAGATCATTGCAAGCGATAGTACTTTACCAGTCTCAAAGTTCATTGAACTAGCAGAGTCGTTGCCTGAAATGGCACGGGAGGAGCACGATGGGCTGTATCAAGCTATTGATACTTACCTCAAGGTAAGCTACATTATGCAAAAGCAAAAGCAGAGATCGATCTTTCAGCGTGGTTATTATTGAACTTGAACTCCGTATATATTGATTTAGGAGCACGCAGAGTTGAGCAAGGCAGAGAGGAAGAGGCTCTGCAGGTTGATCGACTGCCGGAAACTGTCACCTGAAGTACGAGCAAACGCTATAGCCAACGACCAACTGCCTTTGCGCACCATAGTGCAACTCCTGTTCATTGAGCAAGATAGAGTTGGCGGAGCTGGCGGTAGCAAAGGAGCTTCTGTAATCTCAACCTTGAATGAGTTTTCAGACGCCATGGCAGCTCTGGATGAGGCAAGAAGGTTCAGGCATGGATTGGAAGGAGGGCATCGACGTGAAGATCCTGCTATGGGTGCAAGAACAGACAACATAAGGGTGGCACCATCACCATCTGAACCCAAGATTGCAAAGGATGAGAGGAAGAAGGCTGAAGGACTCGGGGACAAGTACTACAACAAAACCAAGTAAGCAGCACACCAAGTTGAAAAGGATAAAGAATGTGATTGGTATGGCGCCCCCCTTCTCTCTCTCTCTCTCTCTCTCTCTCTCTCTCAGTTATCATTTATTGATATTTGAAATGGTGTTCATGATTTTTTTTTAACCTTTGGATACAGATCTCAGACATCCTTCATTGGTGGATAAATTGTGTGATTACTTTACCGGTTGATTGATGCTCCATATTTATCTCCTATAGAACAATAATGGTAACAGAAGCAATAAAACAATTAGGTCCATCTAAGCTATAAAACAAATAAATAAAGTTATATATTTTTTTACTAACAAAGAAATCTACGCTACATTAAGAAATCGACTCAATCGTAAGGCTCATCACTTGTGTAATAATTCACATACCACTAAGATGTTGAGAATAAGGTTACATGTTAATTGTATTGTTTTGTACTATCAAGCCAATAACTCATTATTCCTTGTGCGAAGTTCTTTCTTCATGTGTTTCATCTGGGTAGCCAAATTATAAAATATTTTTTTATATTGAATATTAACTAATGCAGCTGTGATTTACTGATCAAATTTCCTATCGTTCATTATTGCAATTATCAGATTATTTGATCCTTGTAAAAAAAAATTAATTTCTTTACTAAACTTGTTAGATTCTCTACAGCCTGAACTATGCTTTATACATCAGTCATAGCAAACACCAAAGAGATGATGCTCCCTCAACCACTAAATTTCCTTCACACAGTGTCACTAAGATTCTTATTGACTTTGTTATATTTAAAGATCATACTTCATTATATATAATTTGTCATGTTGAACTCACTGTTGAATTACCTAAAGTAATGTGTTTAAGGGAGTGCACTTTTGTCAATGGACATGGACTCTTGGGAGAAGAAGAAAAGATCATATCTCCACAAAATGCAATCAATTAGATAATAGTAGGATATGTATAAATTTCAGTGATACCAAAAAAAAAAAAAAGAAAAGAAAAAGACAAAGGAAGCATTATTAAGTATCCAACACATACAATGGTAAACATGGTCATACATCGTTATACCATCATATCATATGAAATGAGATGAAACAAATAGTACATATCATTTCGATAGTTGAAAAGTTCAATTTCGTTCATACAAATGATTAATTAGCCCCAGTAATCAATTTGACCATTAGAAGTTATTTTGAGGTTATAATATCCACTCACTACTCTCTTTTACTCACTCTCATTTTTAGTCTTACTCTTTATGCGTACCTAAAAAGCTTATAGGACGTGTTTTGTTAACGGCGACTCACTCTCATTCTAAACATCTTTTTTTTTTTCTTTCTCACTCTTTCTTACTCTCCTTCATGCCTCTGGACATTCCTAAGGCACGTGTTATTAATGACCATATTGATGTATCGATACAAGATTTACTAATATAATATATGTTAGGAAAAGTTAAAGATGACTTGAGTACGAAAGTGATAATCTTTCTTTTTCTTTTATACGAATCAAATAGGATATAATTTTAACGCCAAATATATTATAAATAATTAAACTGTGCTAGCCAATCTAATTAGTGATAAAATAATAAGTATAACATAAGATAAGATTTATATGAAAAGCCCTTAAACATGAAGGGAAAAATCATGGGCAAACCTATCCAAATCTTCCATTATAGAATAATGAGGTTATAAAATTCTCTCTCTAGACTAACTAGATGATATCAAATGCCATGTGCAAAATAGATATTTAAATGAGTTTCAAGAAACTATTGAGAAAAAAATTTGAGTAGAAAAAGAAATATAAAAAATATGTATCGATTAATTCAAAGAGATTTAGATGAACATACCAAAAAATCATGATATGAATCTTTTTTATTCTCATATGAAAGCCTTTTTTTCTTCCCTATGTATGACGCTAAAATTTTTTTTCCTCATCTAATCTCTTATTAGGTTAGAGTTAGAATTTTTAATTAACTCTATAGGTCACACCATTTATGTCATAGGAGAGACCACTCCACAAATCTTCAGCTCATGCCCTTGTGAGGAGTTTTTTTTGTGCTTGCTATCTCTCTATAATTAATATGCTTTTCCGAAGTCAATGATTTAGTCATCATATTTAATTCATTTTTATCAGTATGAATTTTCTTAAGATGCAATGACTTATCTCTAGTATATCTCAAATTCAATGGTACTTGACATCAATATACTTGGATCTTCAATAAAAGTTAGATTTTTATTGAGATGCATAGCACTTTGATTATTGTAAAATAAGCTTCTCTTATTTAAGTCCCAACTCTGGTAGATACTTTTCATCCATAAGAGTTTTTTACAAGCTTCTGATGCAGTTGTCATGCCCCAACCCCTCCGTGTTATCGTATTCAAGAGGTGTGACCCTGTCTTAAATCAATAATATTATAATTCAACAATAATCCAATCTCAAAATCCAAACTAGCATTTGAGGACACTAAGAAAATATTTGAGACAGAATTCATATTCATAAAACCTATGCAGTTTATAATTATATATCACATCACTCAAACATTTATGAAAACCTAAACCAACTTAACAAAATATTAACCATACTTTTAAGTCCTCCAAGTGTAAGAATTTATATAATCAAAACTCCAACCATTTACTATAAATTCATATCATCTTAAACTAAATTTAATATTCTAAAATTTTATATATGAGAGGTCTTTTAAAGCTTTTACATGATATATCAATTCAAATTTGTCGACAACATTTCATTGTATACGTACATTTATACAGTAATGACATAATAACCCACAAGGATTTGGCATAATCTGAATAGCTTTTCACTATCTCTGTCCAATTCTAATACTTCAGTGAGTGATAAGCTAACATGAAAGATTTATATAATAACAGAGTATGTTACAAAGCTCAAAAGTAGCAAGCATATCGAGGATAAGCAGAGAAGTTTCAAGCAAGATTGGTATCAAAATGTAAGGTAGGATATAATAATTCATAGATATCAACTCATTAGATATAGAATCATAAATGTCATTTCATTCAAAATATATTTGGTTCATAACAAATGGAATAAAGAGTAACTGGAGCATATCAATGACATATGAAATATTTTAAAATATATCAATGACATATGAAATATTTCAGAACATATCGATGGTATTTGAAATATTTTAGAGCATATCAAATGAACAAATATGAAATAGAACCTCAAATGTCATATTTGACATTGTATTCATTTTAGTCTTATCAAAAGCGCACTTAGAAATACATAACTAAAGCTTTGAATATCATATCAAACATACAGAAGGTGAAGTGGGATCACATACATAATATGGTCTATCTAAAGCATGGATCATCACCAAACATAAGTCTCCTATATCTGGGAGTACCATCCACCTAAGTTTAAGTGAAGTCATAGGGGGCTGGCAAAGTATCGCGAGCTCTAAGCATAACTCCCCTTATTATTTCTAGCAAAGGTTCACATTATCCCACAAACACTAGAGTATAGAATAATATTATGAACAATAAAATTGGCACATATCATAAGCATATGTGGAATAATGAAACATACATGTGCCTTTATGAGTCAATATGATGCAAACATATCCTTTCACAAATGCATTCAAAATTGAACAAAAATAATATTGAATCTCGGATATTGATGATAAAATCAATTGATAAATTATTGATCTAATCAATATGTTAAGAAAAGTGTGCAAGATTAACTACAATAATGAATAAGGCATAAAGCAAATATAGTACTAGAGTCAAAGATCAGACGATTCATAGGGAGTCCGAGGGTTCATTGGGAGTCCAAAAGTTCATCGGGATTATTGCGAAACTTACCGATAGTTCGTCGGGAGCTTGCCGAAATATACATCAAAAGTTTGTCGAGAAGTTCATTGGAAGTTCGCTGGAGCTCGCTGAGAAGATCAGAGCTCGCTAAGAAGATCATTAAGAGTTCAAGAGCTTGCTAGGAGTCCGTTGGAAGATCACCGAGAGTTCGTCGGAAGTCTGCCAGAAGATCGTCCAAAGCTCGCCGGAAGAAATTTTAACCTACTAGACTTACTTGCTTTAGTTGATATCTTAATTATCATAGTTAGGATATAATTAGTATTAGGTTTAGAAGGTAATCCCAATAACTTAGTTAGGGGATAACTGGGCCCAAATCCAAACTATTGGGTCAGACTATTAGCCCAAACAGTATTGCTGAACCCTATCTAGTGGTGGCACCACCAAAACTAGGCTGTGGAATAGCCCAAGGCTAAGTCTCCTAGGTGTTTGGGCAGTAGTACTATTGACAGTTATTAATTGCCAAGCGATAGTACCGCTTAGTTCCAATAGCCGAGACTTTATCTAGCAATAGTACCACTAAATTAGATAGTGGTATCGCCTAGTGTCAAAGTCTACTAGTAGTGGTACTGCCAAGGATAGGCGATGATACCACCAATACCCTAGAAATGGGATAAGACATTTTTTGGCTCTATTTTTGAAGGCAACTGAGGCTTATAAATATCCCATACTTCTCAACTTGTTGCACATAGAGAAGTGAACAAAAGAATTGAGATTATAGTGAAATCGCTGCTTGTAAACTTTAAGAGTTCACCTCCATTGATTCTAAGTGTTAGAAACTTGTATAAGGAGAGTAAGCAACCTATAAAGAGTTCTGTAAAGGAGTGATTGATCCTTGCCATTGAAGAAAGATCAATAGTGGAAGCCAATGACCTCATCGGAGGAGGTATCGGGAGTAAACGTAGGTCGGAGGACCGAACTATTATAAATTGGTGTATTCTTTCCTTGCATTTTTCTTTCTTAGCTGCATTCTATTTTTCTTTTCTTAACAATAATTGCTCTACTTCTTCTCTATCCACTTACAAATGTGTTCAAAGTTAAACATCTTTGTTTAAATGAGTTTTTATTGAATGAATCTTTTCACCAAAATAATTTTCCAAAATCAAAAGTTTTAACCGCTACACTAATTCACCCCCCATAGTGCCGAACTTAATCTTAACAATTAGTATCAGAGCTAGGTCACTCTCAATTTGGTTTGAAACCCAAGAGAGATGACATTTACTGGCAATCAAGAGGGTCATTCAATCACACGTCCACCTTTGTTCAATGGGATAGATTACATGTATTGGAAAACTAGGATTATGATTTTCTTATTTCTATGGATTTTGAATTATAGAACATCATAGAAAATGATTTTCAAAATTCTTCTCTTCCAATGAATGATTGGAATGATTTGAAGGAGAAGACTTTCTCCTTAAATGCCAAGGCTATGAATGCCTTGTTTTACTCTTTAGATAATAATGAATTTAGTCAAGTTTCTATTTGTGAAATAGCTTATGACATTTAGCATATACTCAAAATCATACACGAAGGCACTAGTAGAGTAAAGGAGTTTAAAATCAATCTTTTAGTTTAAAGTTACGAATTGTTTTGCATGAAACCAAGTGAGACCATTAGAGATATGTACACTCAGTTTATTGATGTTGTCAATGGTTTAAAAGCCCTTGGTAAAAGTTTTTCAACTTTGAACTTGTTAATAAAATATTAAGATCTCTTCTAAAGAGTCGGGACCCTAAAGTAATGACTATTCAAGAAGCCAAGGATTTGAACAATTTCCCACTCGAAGAATTTATCAGGTCTCTAATGACCTACGAAATGACATACAATGCACATGAAGAACTTGAGAACAACCTTCCAAAAAATAGGAAGGACTTGGCACTTAGAACTCATGAAGACCACTTGAGAGAAAGCTTAAGTGATGAGGATAATGATGATGACTTGGCACTCTTAACAAGAAAATTCAAAAAATAAAAAATAAATAAATCTAAAAATGACACTAAAAATAAAATTGAACTTAAGAAAGAATAAATTATTTGCTATGAGTGTAAAAAGTCGGGACACTTCAAAAGTGAATGTCCTCAAGTGAAGAAGAAACAACCAAAAAAGAAGAAAGCACTCAAAGCTACATGGGATGATTCAAGTGCTTCCGAAGATGAGGAGCAAAACAACAAGGAGATTACTTACTACGCGATATTGGCAATTGGCAATGAGGTAAGTAGTTCTTTTGATGCAAATTTATCTTTTAATAAATTATTGAGTACTTTTCATGATTTATTCGATGAATGTAGATTAATTAATAAAAAGTATAATTTATTAAAAAAGAGCATACCTTTCTAAATAGTGAATTTGAAAAATTAAAAATTAAGCATGACAATGATATATCGCCTCCATGCACCAAGTGTGAATACTTAGAGGCACTAAAAAAGAAAAACTTACTCCTAAATGAAACTCTAGAAAAGTTTAAGATTGGTAGCAAATTCTTGAATATGATCCTTGTCAATAAGGGTCACGTTCATAGAAGATATGGAATTGGCTTTGTGAGTAACACTCATCAAAAGTCAACCATCTTTGTTAAAGGACCACCTTACATGTTTCACCCCGCATCAAATATAATTTTTATTGCAAACTCAGACATTATGCTCATAAATGTTCATTTAAGAAATATAGTCTGCACAAGTTAATTTGGGTTCCTAAAGGAACCGTAAAAGACTATGCAAAATGATAAATTAGGAAGATCGATTTATGAGGCACCTAAAGTCAAATGGGTATCTAAAAAACCCCCTTTCTTATAGATGTCTATAATCACAAGCTAGGAGAGGGAAATGGTACCTCGATGATGCATGCTCATAATCAAGCCCACTTGCTCAAACAATAATGAAAGATTATTGATTGTCTAATGATTGAAACATGTTGATCATTTATACGTTAACTTTTAACCTTGAATAATGATGCTAAAATATACTAGTGTTGAGACTAAGGGACACTAGCTAAATTATTTTTATTAGATTTCTCGAAAAGTGATTTTGATGATGATCTTGATTTCACTTATAATTGTTGAATCTTGAATTTTGATGATGAAGTCAATTGATAGATTATTTAATCTAATATATATTATTGAGAAAAGTGTGCAAGATTAACTATGATAGTAATGAAGATATAAACCAAAATGACATGTTGGATTCAAGTACGATCGAATGATTGGAAGTTCGAGAGTCCGCCGGAAGTCCGAAGATTTGTCAGAAGTGTTTCCAGAACTAGCCAAGAAAGAATCGAGGGCTTACCGATGGGTTATCGAAATTTACCGAAAGGTTCGTCAGAAGTTCACGGAGCTCATCGAGAAGATCGGAGCATGCCAAAGAAAACTCATTGGAACTTGCCAAGGTTGTAGCAAAGTCTGGGAGCCTTCTAGAAGTCCACCGAAAGATGTCTGAGGGTTCGTCGGAAGTCCATCAAAAGTTCGCCAGAAGCTCATCGGAAGAAGACTTGATGTGCCGATTTATGTTTTTGCTTAGTGTATATCTTTAATGTCATAGTTAGCACATAATTAGGATTATGATTAAGTGTTAATTTTAATTAACCCTAGTAGGGGCCAACTGGGCCTTAAATGAATTGGATTGGGTCAGATTCAAGACCCATCCAAATTGTTGAAACTTGTTTGGCAGTGGCACCACTAGACTAGGGTGGTGGAACTATGTAGGGACCAAGTTCCCAAGTGCATTGGGCGATGGTACTACCTAGGTGGGCGATGGTACCGCTTGATAATTATTAACTACTAGGCGGTGGTTTTGCCCAATAGTTATTAATTGCCAAGCGGTGGTACCGCCCCTCCATAGAACCTGAAACCCTGTCAGGTGGTAGTACCGCCAAATTAGGTGGTGGTACCACCCAATGTCAGGGTCAACTGGCGTTGGTATTGCCAACTCCCAGAAACTAGGATGGGACCTTTTTTGGCTCCAATTTTGAAGCCAATTGAACCTATAAATACTCCTTACTTCTCATCTAGCTAAGCACATTAAGAAGTGTTAAGAATTGAGTCAAAGCTATAGCGAAATTGCCTTAAAAAGCTAGAGTGTTCACCTCCCAAATTCCCGCTTGTAAAATTTCTATAAAAGGGTGTGAGCCACTTGTAGAGTTCTGTAAAAGGGGTATTTGTTCCTTCCCCTTCAAGAAGGATTGATAGTGGAAGCTGGAAACCTTATCGAAGGAGGTTTCAGAAGTGGACGTAGGTCATTTGATTGAACCACTATAAATCCCTATGTACTTCTCTTGGTGTGAAGTTTTAATTACTATTGCATTCAATTCTTTACTTCACTACACTCGTATTCTCTTTCTCTATGTTAGAACCCTCCGTGGATTCTAAGCTTGGGGTTGATCTCTATAGGGGATTGGCCTCCTTGGAACTCTATAGGGGTTCCTTCAAGTTGCTGCTCAAAGGCTACTAAAAGATTGATCTCTTCATTGATTAAAAGAGGATGAATACATGGCTATTTATAGGGCTTCTAAGCCCCAACTCCTAATAGGACTCTTACTTAAGACTCCTATTTCTAACCAACTTCTAATTAGGACTCCTTCTCTAGTAGGATTCCTAATTCTAATAGGACTTTTTCCCTAATAGGACTTCTACTTCTAATAGGACTCTTTTCCTAATAGGACTCCTACTTCTAATAGGACTCTTTTCCTAATAGAACTCCTACTTCTAATAGGACTCTTTCTCTAATAGGACTCCTTTTCTAAGAAGCAACCTAACCCTAACCTAGCTGGCCTCTTCACCTCTTTAATAAGGGTCGGCTAGATAGGATTTACATGAATGCCCTTATCAATAAAACTAAATTAGGACTCTCATAGCTAGAGTCCTAACAGACCCGCCCTCTTCAAATCAGCCTTATCCTCGAGACTGACGATCCATGAATTCTAAGAATTTGATCTTCAAGTCGTCGTAGTTCTCCCAAGTGGCATCTTCTGCTGGTAGGTTTGCCCACTGTATTAACACTTCAGTAGCAGGTTGTCGTCGTCGAGTCACGATCCGTCGATCAATAATGGCACTTGGTTGGGTTTGGAGCTCTCCTTGGGTAGTTATATTTGGTAGATGGCTTTGGGCTGTCTCGTGTTGTCCCAACTTGAGCTTCAAACACAATACATGGAAGACTGGATAGATTTGGGAGCTGGTGGGTAAGTCCAATCTGTATGCTACTGCTCCAATGTGCTCCAAAATCTGGTAGGGTCCATAGAACCAAGGTGAAAGCTTCACAGATGCTTTGGCTTGGATTGATGTTTGCTTGTATGGCTGGAGCCGTAGGAAGACCCAATCTCCTACTGAAAATTCTCTTTCGCCTTTGTGTTGATCATATTGCTGTTTCATCCTTGCTTATGCTATAGGTGTAGAATGCATCTCTTGAAGGATGGTCTTTATGCAAGTAGAATTTGGCACAAGCACAATGTATCCTTTATATCGCAAGTCCTTTGATTCCCAACTGTAATAAGCCATAGAGCTTGGTGCTTCCTTTAATTTTTTTATGATTTTACTCATTTCCGGATTATCTTGCCATTCCCTCCTAATATCCTCAAGGAAGTCGCTGGTCGGAAGTGAAACAGCCGAAAATTCAGCTTGCTCGGGTAGCCGTGAAAGCGCATCTGCAACAACATTATCTTTCCCCTTTTTGTAAGTTATTTCATAATCATATCCAAGAAGCTTTGTTACCCATTTTTGCTGCTCAGGGGAAGATATCTTCTGCTCCAAGAAATATTTTAGGCTTTTATGGTCGGTCTTGACGTGAAAGCATCGCCCAATTAAGTACGGTCTCCATTTGGACACCACATGCACAATCGCGAGTATCTCCTTGTCATAAATAGTCATCTTGAGATGGGAAGGAGATAATGCCTTACTAGTATAAGTGAGGGGTCGGCCATCTTGCATTAGTACAGCACCAATTCTTGCTCTGGAGGCATCAGCTTCAATAATAAAAGTCTTGTCGAAGTCGGGTAATGCTAGTACTAGCGTTGTTATCATTGCAACTTTAAGTTCGTCGAAGGTGGTGGTGGCTTTGTCCGACCACTGGAAAGTATCTTTTTTCAGCAAGGAAGTAAGGGGTGCACTGATCTTTCCATAGTCTTTCACAAACTTACGGTAGTAACCTGTTAAACCAAGAAAGCCGCGTAATGATTTTATGTTCCTTGGGGTTGGCCAGTTTTGCATTGGTTCAATTTTGGAGGAGTCCACTGCCACCCCTTCTTCTGATATGATATGCCCAAGATATTCCACCTTTTATTGAAAAAAGCTACACTTCATTTTTTGACAAAAAGAACATGTTCTCGTAAAATTGTCAAAATAAGTCGTAAGTGCTAAATGACTTTCAAGAGAAGGGCTGTAAATAAGGATATCGTCAAAGAAAACTAGCACAAACTTTCGAAGATAACTCCGAAAAATATCATTCATAAGGCTCTGGAAGGTGGAGGGAGCATTGGTGAGACCAAAGGGCATTACCAGAAATTCATAATGACTGTTGTGTGTTTGAAAGGTAATTTTCGGTATATCTTCTTCGCACACTCATATTTGATGATACTCGGATCGAAGGTCCAACTTTGTGAAGACTCATGCTCCCTTTAATTCATCAAGAAATTCATCTACTACTAGAATAGGATACTTATCCTTGACAGTTATGTCGTTGAGAGCTCAGTAATCAATGCACATTCACCATGTTCCGTCTTTTGTACGAGGAGCATTGGTAAAGAGTACGGGCTGCAACTTGGCCAAATAACTCCTGTTTCAAGCATCTCTTTTACAATCCTTTCTATTTCATCTTTTTGGAGATGTGGATACTGATATGGTCGAGTATTTGTTGGAGGTTTCCCTGGAAGAATCGGTATACGATGATCGTGCCGGCGGTTAGGAGGTAGGCTGCGTGGTTCGTCAAATATATCTGAAAATTCAGCAAGCAAGGGAAAGTAGGTTTGGATCTTCAAATTTGGTTGGCTCTCCCTTAGATTGCTGCTCAAGTTGTATCAAAAAGCCACTGCATGCTTTATGCAAAACTTTCTCCATTCGTTGTGTGCAAATTATCGTTACGTCGCCCCCACGTTTCCTGTACAGTATCACTTGTTTCCCCTTGCTATAAAATTTCATAATTAATTTCAAAAAATTCCAAGAAATATCACCTAATGTTGTCAACCATTCGATGCCAAGCACAGCCTCATAATCATCGAGAGAGAGGAGGAAAAACTCTGCAATTATCTCTTGGTCCTGCAGCAACAGTTTCACCCGTGGGCACTTACGATCACACTTCAAAATTCATCCATCTATGACTTTAACATCGAACCTGCTGCAATTCTCAATAGGTAAGGCCATCTGGACAGCAACCTTTATGTTCATAAAATTATTAGTGCTCCCGGTGTCAATAAGAATGGTGATCGGTTGTTGCTTCAGAAATCCTCCCACTTTCATTGTTTGCGGGTTCGCATAACCGGCATGGGCATGCATTATAATATCAATTGGCTGCTGTTCTTTATCCATGACCTCTTTCTCATGCTCCTGGACCTCCTCCTCTATGTTTTCAAGAGGTTCAATCAATAGGAGGCGGCCCATTTTACAGCGATGATCGCGGTTCCACGGCTCGTCGCAATGCCAACAAAGACCCTTTGCTGATCAGTCACGTAGTTCTTCTCTTGTCAATTTTTTGGGCAGCGAAGGATGGCTGGGAGCAGAAGGGGGTTTATATGTTGAGGTTCTAGGAGTGGTTCTTATCCTCCGAGCATCTTGGTTGAGTCGTTCTTCTTGTATTCGGGCAAAAGAAATCGCAGCCATCACGGTACAGGGTTGTCGCGCCTTAACTTCCCCTTTTATCTCTGGCTTGAGTCCTTCAATAAATGTTCCTAATAATTGATGGTCAATCCAATCATGAGCAAGGTAGGATAGCTTCTCAAACCTGGTTTGGTACTCTTGAATCGTAGAGGTTTGTCGAATCTTTGCGAGTTGGCCGTCGATATTTTCATACTCCGTAGGTCCGAAACGGTTCAGCAGTGCATTCTTAAATTGATTCCATGTCAGAGCCCCATGATTATATTCCAACTAATTGTACTATTGAATAGCATCTCCTTCAAGGTAGATGACAGCAATCTCTATCATAGCATTATCCGACGTTCGGTAGTAGCGAAAGTAACGTTCTGCGCGCGAAATCCACCCTGCTGGATCTCCTTCTTCCCATCGTAGGAAGTCCACCCTCATGCATGGCTGAAGCATGTCCAAGGGCTATCCCTCCTTCTCTGGGGTCCTTTCTAAATTCTCTCCTTGCTGCAGTTTGGTTGGACTCGATGGTTGTCCAATTCTGAATTCTGCAAACAAAGCGCGCAATTTGTTTTCCAAGCGTGATTCAAGCCGTGATTCAATCTGAGATTCCCATGCTTCAAATTTGGCATCAATTGGATCTTAAGAAGCCATTGCATATGTATATAGATCAGAGATACCCTTGTCTTTTTTCTGTTGACGGGTTAATGGAATGGGGTGGTGGAAGGTTCAGATAATAGATTGGTGATTGAAGGGTTTAGCTGTAATGGTTTACTGTATTGGGCTGTGGTTTTTGATGTTGTTAGAGTTATGAAACTAGGTTATGATGGCTGCGTCTTGAGGCTAGAGGGATGCCCTAAAGATATCTTGGCTTGTGGCAGCAAGGTGGCTAGGGTTTGGTAGGTTACGGAGAAGAAAATAGGACAAAGGTGCAATACCAGATTTTTCACCGAAAAAATTCCAATAGTAAAGATGTAATTTTTTCTAGAAATTTTCAAAAGAGATTCAAGTAAAACTCAAAGGGGATCTACTGATAAGGAAGAGATAATACTGTAAAAAATTTCGTAGGAAGAAACGATAGCAAGAGGTTTGGCAAAATTGACAATCACGGAGAGGTATTATAGCAGATTTTTACGTCTAAAGTGCAGCAGCTTGGACGTAAAAGATAATTGGTTTATATTGAGAATTTTTCGACAAAAATAAAGGGAAAACCATGGTTAGGAAGTGTCAAAGCCACCATAAAAATTTCATAAAGATTTGGATAGAAAAAACGCAGTAGCAAGATCAAAAAGGTAGTGCTATGCGGCTGAAATTCTGCAGTGCGACTTTCGTTGTAGAGATGAAAACTTTGTGATGAAAAGTTTATGTAGCAATATAGGAACGAATTTTTTTGGATTTTTTGAATAAGGATAACTAAATTGTAGTAGCAGTAAGGTAGATAACCAGAACCTGTTGTAATTCACGGGAAGATCAAAGGATGATCTACGGTGGTGGAGATGACGGCGGAATTCAGCGATGATCTTCTAAGCAATTGTGGGAATTGCTTTGCGCGGTTGTGGAGGGCTGGTGGATGGCTGTGGAAGGGCAGCGAGATGCCAAGAACACTGCTCTGATACTAAGTGTTAGAACCCTCCACGGATTCTAAGCTTGGGGTTGATCTCTATAGGGGATCGGCCTCCTTGGAACTCTATAGGGGTTCCTTCCTCCAAGTTGCTGCTCAAAGACTACTAAAAGATTGATCTCTTCATTGATTAAAAGAGGATGAATACATGGCTATTTATAGGGCTTCTAAGCCCCAACTCCTAATAGGACTCTTACTCAAGACTCCTACTTCTAACCAACTTCTAATTAGGACTCCTTCTCTAGTAGGATTCCTAATTCTAATAGGACTTTTTCCCTAATAGGACTTCTACTTCTAATAGGATTCTTTTCCTAATAGGACTCCTACTTCTAATAGGATTCTTTTCCTAATAGAACTACTACTTTTAATAGGACTCTTTCTCTAATAGGACTCCTTTTCTAAGAAACAACCTAACCCTAACCTAGCTGGCCTCTTCACCTCTTTAATAGGGGTCGGCTAGATAGGATTTACATGAATGCCCTTATCAATGAAACTAAATTAGGACTCTCATAGCTTGAGTCCTAACACTCTACTCTCTTACGTATTCACTTGAATCAAACTTCTTTGCTGAAATCACTTTCATTGGACAAAACTTTCTTAATGCATAAAGTTTTCTGAAATTTGTTTAAATCATAGATTTTTATCCGCTGCACTAATTCACCCCCCTCCCCACCTCTTAGTGTTGTTCTAAATCCTAACAGTTGGTATCAGAACCAGGTCACTCATTCTGGTCTAAAACCTAAGAGAGATGACATTTGTTGACATGTCAGAGGGTTACTCAATTATACATCCGCCTATGTTCAATGGGTCGGATTATGCTTATTGGAAGATTCGTATGAGAATTTTTCTTATTTCTATGGATTTGGAACTTTAGAATATTATTGAAAATGACTTTCAAAATCCTTCTCTTCCGATGAATGAATGGAATGAGTCAGAAAAGAAGATTTTTGCTCTTAATGCCAAGGCTTTGAATATCTTATTTTGCACCCTTGACAAAAATGAATTTAATCGTGTTTTAATTTGTGAATTGGCTTTTGATATTTGGCACAGTCTTAAAATTACTCACGAAGGAACAAGTCGAGTGAAAGAGTCCAAAATCAATCTTTTAGTGCATTCTTACGAGTTATTTCAGATGAAACCTAGTGAGTCCATTGGAGACATGTACACCCATTTTATGGATGCTGTTAATGGACTAAACGCACTTGGGAAAGGTTTTTAAAATTTTAAACTTGTAACTATAATCTTAAGATCCCTCCCAAAGAGTTGGGATCCTAAAATTATGGCCATTCAAGCGGTCAAGGACCTAAAGAACTTTCCTCTCGAAGAACTAATTGGGTCATTAATGACCTATGAGATGACTTGCAATACTCATGATGAACTTGAGAACTCCCTTCGAAAGAACAGGAAGGATATGACATTGAGAACATAAGAAGACCACTTGAAAGAATCTTCATATGATGAGGACTACAATGACAAACTTGCACTTTTGACTTAAAAATTTTAAAAAAATTATAAGAAGAAATAAATTTAAAAATGACTCTAAAAATAAACTTGAACTTAAGAAGGAAGAAGTGATTTTCTATGAATGCAAGTGTTGAATCTCAGATTTTGATGATGAAACTAATTGATCGTGTTTTGTCTATCTAACTACGTTTTGAGATACATAGGTCTACTCTCGATCAGGATTAGATAATTGGCACAGGATGAATCAACGTTACATCGGAGGAAATCACGTTAGGAGATTAGACGTCAAGCCGGAGGTCTAGTCGACGATTAGCAGAAGGCTTCGGACAATGAAATAGGGAATCGAGCTAAGAAGAGCGGAGTTGCGCCAAGGAGATCCGGGCTATGATGGTTAGCTACTGATTATGCAATAAGCCGCAAGAGAGGATGATGTGCCAAAGTGTCAGACGAAGCACTGATAGGCCAATGACATGCCAGGCGACATTTTGATTCGTGTTATAATAATAATTATCTAGATTGAAGTAGGATTAGGTCTAATTGGGTTGTAATTGGGTCAACCTAGTTAGGGGCCAGTTGGGCCCATATCCGGATAGGTTTGGGCCAGATGATAGGCCCAAACATGGTTGCTGAACCTTATTTAGTGGTGGCACCGCCAGACTGGGGCGATGGTACCACTTGGGTTCAGTCTTCCAGGTGGTCTGGGCGGTGGTACCACCTTGGGACAGAGTGCCCGGGCGGTGGCACCGCTGGCTGGGCGGTGGTACTACCTATTACACTGACCGTGTTAGTGTGTTAGGCAATGGTACCACTAATGACAGGCGGTGGTACTGCTAATACCCCAAAAATCTGGGATGATTCAAATTTGAGCTTCAAATTTAAATTCTCTTGGGGTTTATAAATACTCCAGATATTCTTGCTTGGGATAGCAAGAATTATGTAAGAAACTAAGGGAAAACTCTATTAATCTTAGTTGAAATCCCTCCTTCAAAAGTTTGAAAGTTATTTTTGAGAGAGGTATTGAGGGAAGCTTTGTAAACAGTCTGTAAAAGGGAGTTTGTCCTCGCCCGTTGGAAGGAGGATAACTAGTGAAAAAGTCGATGGCCTCAAGTGAAGAGAAATCGAGAGTGGACGTAGGTCGTATGACCGAACTACTATAAAATCGGTTTGCATTTACGTTATCGTAATTTACATTTCAACAAACCTTCTTTACTTGTTCGACCTCCTCATCATCTTCTTTAAGCACTTTCAAGTTCAATACGTTTCTAACCAGGCTTTAATCGAATTGCTTTTAATCGAAACATTGCTTTGAATCATATGAAGTTTCTGAACTTGTTTTAAATCACCAAAATTTATCATCTTTACCCGTTACACTAATTCAACCCCCCTCTTAGTGCCGCTCTTGATCCCAACAATTAGTATCAGAGCCTCGTTATTTCTCTTTCAGATTCATACCCGTGAGAAATGGCTCTTCATAGCTTTCAAGAGGGTTTTTCGATTGTTCGTCCTCCGTTATTTAATGGTTTGGGCTACACTTATTGAAAAACTCGAATGAGAGTTTTCTTGATTTTTATGAATTTAGACTTATGGAATATTGTTGAAATTGGTTTTCAACTTCCCTCTAAACCGACGAACGAATGGTCGAATTTAGAGAGAAATTTTTTTTCTTTAAATGCAATAGCTATGAATGCCTTGTTTTGTGCTTTAGATAAGAATGAGTTTAATCGGATTTCAACGTGTGAAATGGTTTTTGATATTTAGCACAAACTTGAAGTCATTTACGAAGGAATGAGTAGAGTCAAAGACTCAAAAATTAATATTTTGATGCACGATTTTGAGCTTTTCTGAATGACACCAAGCGAGTTTATCGGCAACATGTACACTCGTTTCATGGATATCGTCAATAGTTTGAAAAGTCTTGGTAAACATGTTTCAAATTTTGAAGTCACTAATAAGATCTTAAGATCCCTTCCAAAAAGGTGGGATCCTAAAGGAACCAAAATACAAGAGACCAAAAATTTTAATGATTTTTCATTTGAAGAACTCATTTGCTCTTTAATGACATATGAAATGAGTTTCTTGGAATATGTTGAACTCGATGAATATATAAACTACCTTCCAAAGAACAGGAAGGATTTGGCACTTCGAACAAGAGAATGCCACTTGAGTGATGACTCAAGTGATGAGGACAATGTTGAGAACTTTAAACTTTTGATATTAAAATTTAAAAAATTTATTAAGTAAGAATTAAAGAACACAAATGAAAAGAACACTAACTCTTGCTATGAACGCAAGAAACCGAAATGCTCCAAAGACGAATACACAAAAATGAAGAAGAGGAAAGCGCACAAAAAGGATGAAAATGTAAACTATGCCTTGTTGGTTTTTGACAATGAGGTAAGAAACTCACCTAAGTTGCTTTTATCTTATTTTGAAATTACATGATGTTTTTCATGAGTACTAAATTTAGATAGTAGGAAATAAAAAAATTATTTTCAAAAATTATATCATACTTCTCTTTTTAGCATTTTTGAAAAATTAAAAAAAAATTAATCATGAAAAACTATATTGTTAAAGTTTCATGCATGTTATGATTCAAAACATTGAATGATTATGGATGATAATTACATGATGTGTGATAATCCATGCATATGATTTCCATTTCAATCTCGATATATGGTTTTGACATAATAAATCAATTAGCATGATTATACATCTAATAGCATTAATCTATGATTGTATATTTCATTTTTCATGCTTAATGATATTATGCATGAGAATTTGAAATAATGATATCCTATGTTTTGGAATGATGCCTTGATGGTTTTGACAAAACTCGTGAATCGGATTTATACAATGATGCTTTTGGCTCTAAATATGATGCATGACACCTTCATAACATTTCTTGAACATACTCAACCTAAAATGAAACACGTAAAAAAAAAACAAAATGTATGATCGTGATGAATTCATGTTGATCTTGGTTTCAAAACAAAATGCATTGTTTGTTACACAAAAAATTAAACATCATGATAATGGCATGTTTCATGATAATGCTTGCACACCAAATGTGATTAAAGATAGAAGCAAGCATATTGATGGTTTCGCTTTCAACATAATGCATGGCCTTTTACATAAAAATTAAAAATATGCTATTATTTTTTATGTAGTTGGTCTTGTTGATTTTTTGACGAAACTTATGTCTCATTTTTTTTAAATGTTAAAACATATTTTTATAAAAGATTTGAGAATACCTTATGAAATCATCCTTGATAATGATGAAATGAAAATATTAAAATAATGTTATCATACTTGAAAGTTATGGATTCATGCTTAATGATTTGTTTTACGAAATTTGCCTTTTCGCTCTTGTATGTTAATACTTGTTTTTATTGAAGGCAAAAGCTTGATTATAAAATAAAACACATTATGATAAATTGAATCTTGTGTTTTGAAATAATGTGTTATATTTGTGTCTTGACTAATTTTATGATGAAGTTTGTCTTTTGGTGTTGAATGTTGATATTTCTATTTTATTTGACATTAAAAGACAAAGGCATGCTCATATGAAATGAATCATAAAATGGAAATACATGTTTCTTGAAATCTTTCTATCTCTAAAGTTTTCGGTTTTGATGAATCCATGTGAGTCACTTGAATTGTAAATGAGATTTTGATGATATGTTAAAGTATCCATTTATATGAATCTATGAAAATGATTTTGATGACAAATATGAAGTAGTCAACTTGAATTTGAATGAAACTTGTTAATGATTCTTGACTCTTCTCTTAATCTCTACCTATCATGACTTTTTGAGATATATAATGCTTAAATCAAGTTCTAAAAGATTTCATTTTGATATAAAGAAATTTTATTGAATTCATGATCTTGATATCTTGATAATTGAATTTTTATACTTAATGTGATATTGTTTTCATGATACTTAAATTTTTTTTTTTGAAATCTTGATGAGAATTTTTATGCATGAATCAAGTTGTTCTTTTTGTTATTTTCTACCAAATGAATCATGATTGATATCATTGCTATTATACCTCATATGATTCATGTTGTAGAGAAAGAATTCATAAATCATGATGCAATGAGAATTCTTATGCAATAATCAAGTGCTCATGTGATTCTTTCCTAAAGAAAATATTTACGATTCATAAAATTGATAATTATAACTTGAAACTTTTTAAAATCAAGATCGTATGCCATGATTATTTCATTTATCAAAAGAAATTTTTTAAAATAAAATATAACTTGTCTTTTGATTTCTCAGAATTTCATACTTGAATTTTTATGAATTCATGATCTTGATATTTGGAATATTTTTAATGTGATCTTGATGAGAATGCTTCAAGTAGCTCCTTATTACCTCATGAATCTTGATCTTGATCTCATTAGAAAGAATGTAAATGGATCATGAATGATATCTTTAGTATTCTCGTATTGATCTTTATTGATATCTTTCATGAATTCTTTATGACTTGTATAATGATTGCAATTTTTAGCCATTGGGTCCTCCCTTCTTTTTGACAAAAACAAAGGGGGATAAAGTTTAGTGCTAGCTTGCACATCTCAATAAAAATTTGCTAGCTCGAACATTGCAAAGAATTTGCCATCTTGATTCTTACCTTGTAATTTCATGAGAAGCTAAGAATTGCTATATCAAAGGATGCAAATATTATTATCTTGCCTATCGTGAGAAACAAAGTGCAAACTTGCACATCTTTGAAAACTATTAGCTTGCATATTCAAAGTGATGTATATTGCAAATCTTTAGCTTGAAAATTAAACTCAAAAAACCTTGCTATGATTGAATGTGGTAAATCTAGCTTATATGAGTTGACTTGCATATTTTTTAAAATAGCAAGAGCTACTTCTCCTTTTTGTTGATGACACAGGGGGAGAAGTAGATTGATGACTTAATGCAATGTAATGTTGATTGAATATTTTACATATTTGCATGATGTTTTTGATAATATGTGATGAATTTTACTTGGATTTGGCATAATCTAAGGGTCCTATCAATATAGTATACTGATAGAGGGAGTTTGGATAAATTCTGTGAGTTAAGGTTAACTCTATCATTAATTAGTTATCATCATAAAAAAGGGGGAGATTATTGAATCTCGGATTTTGATGATGAAACTAATTGATCGTGTTTTGTTTATCTAACTGTGTTTTGAGATACGCAGGTCTACTCTCGATCAGGATTAGACAATTAACACAGAATGAATCAGCGTTGCGTCGGAGGAAATCACATTAGGAGATTGGACGTCAAGCCGAAAGTCTGATCGACGATCGGTAGAAGGCTTCGGACAATGAAATCGGGCATTGGGCCAAGAAGAGCAAAGTTGCGCCAAGGAGATTAGGGCTGCAGAGGTCAATTGTTGATTGGGCAACAAGCTGCAAGAGAGGATGATGTGCCAAAGTGTCGGACGAAGCACCGATAGGCCAATGATGTGCTGGGCGACATTTTGATTCACGTTGTAATAATAATTGTCTAGATCATGGTAGGATTTGGTCTAATTGAGTTGTAATTAGGTCAACCTAGTTAGGGGCTAGTTGGGCCCGTACCCAAATAGGTTTGGGCTGGATTAAAGGCCCAAACAAGGTTACTGAACCTTGCCTGGCGGTGGCACCGCCATAGTGGTGTGGTGGTACCACCTAGGTTTAGTCTCCCAAGTGGTCTGGGCGGTGGGGCAAAGTGCCCGGGCGATGGCATCGCTAGCTGGGTGGTGGTACCGCCTAGTACACTAACTATGTCAATATTCAGGCGGTGGTACTACTAGACTGAGCGGTGGTATCGCCCAGTGTCAGAGTCAGACTAGCAGTTATATCATCAGTGATAGGCGGTGGTACCGCCAGTACCTCGGAAATCTAGGTTGATTCAAATTTGGGCTCCAAATTTGAATCCTCTTGGGGTCTATAAATACCCTAGATGTTCTTGCTTGGGATAGCAAGAATTGTGCAAGAAACTAAGGGAAAACTCTATTAATCTTAGTTGAAATCCCTCCTCCAAAAGTTTGAAAGTTATCTTTGATAGAGGTGTTGAGGGAAGCTTTGTAAACAAAGTCTATAAAAGGAAGTTTGTCATTGCTCGTTGGAAGGAGGATAGCTAGTGAAAAAGCCGATGGCCTTAAGTGAAGAGGAATCAGGAGTGGACGTGGGTCGTATGTCCGAACCACTAAAAAATCAGTTTGTATTTACATTATCATAATTTTACATTTCAGCAAACCTTCTTTACTTGTTCGACTTCCTCATCATCTTCTTTAAACGCTTTCAAGTTCAATACGTTTCCAACTGGGCTTTAATCGAAATGCTTTTAATCAAAACATTGCTTTGAATCATATGAAGTTTTCGAACTTGTTTTAAATCACAGAAATTTATCATCTTTATCCATTGCACTAATTCACCCCCCCTCTTAGTGTCGCTCTCGATCCCAACAGCAACATGCTGGGGCATTTCAAAAGCGAATGCCCTTAAGCAAAGAAGAAGTATTCGAAAAAGAAGAAGGCTCTAAAGGTAATATGGGATGACTTAAGTAGCTCCGAAGATAAAGAAGCAACCAACAAGGAGGTTGCCAACTTCACTTTAATGGTCATCGAAGAAGAGGTAAGTGATTTATTTAATAAAAGTTTAACTTTCGATGAGATTTCAAATGCCTTCCATGAATTATCTGATGAGTGTAGAGTAATTAGTAGAAAGTTTAGCTTGTTGAAAAAGGAGCATGCTCTCTTAGTTAATAAATTTGAAGACCTTAAATGTAATACTCCTTCTTTGCCTCTATACTCTAAGTGTGAACACTTAGAGGAACTTAAGAATGAGAACATGCTACTTAAAGAAACCTTAGATAAATTCAAGGTTGGTAGCAAATCTTTGGACATGTTTCTTGCTAATAAAGGTCAAGTTCATTAAAAAAGTGGAATCGAATTTGTGAGAGGATCTCACCGAAATCTAACCACCTTCATTAAAGGACCTACATTGCATATATCACCTCACACTAAGTGTAACTTTTGTTGCAAACCCGAACATGTTGCTTACAAATGTCTGTTTAAGAAACTTAGCCCACATAAATTGATATGGGTTCCTAAAGGGACCGTAAATATATCAATGCAAAATGATAAGATACGAAGATCAATTTTTGAGGCACCCAATGTCAAATTGGTATCTAAAAACCATCCTCTTTTGTAGACACATTCACCATCACATGCTAGGAGCAAGAGATGGTACCTTGATAGTGGATACTTAAGGCACATGACCAGAGATCCATTACAATTCTCTAATCTCACTAGCCAAGACGAAGGGTATGTCACTTTCGGAGATAACAAGGGTAAAATCATTGGTAAGGGAACCATAGGTAACAAATCAAGCTTTTTAATTAATGATGTATTATTAGTAGATGGCTTAAAACATAATCTTTTGAGCATTAGTCAATTATGTGATAAAGGATACATCGTAAAATTTGAATCTAATACTTGTATTATTGAAAAACCATAAAACAACACATCTATAATTGTCCTAAAACAAAATATATCTACACTATTAATATTGATGAACTTAGCAATGAAATGTGCTTTTCAGTTTTGAATGACGATGCTTAGCTTTGGCATAGGAGATTAGGCCATGTAAGCATGAAACTAATTTCTAAAATCATATCTAGAGAACTAGAAAGAGACATTCTTAATGTTAAATTTGTCAAAGACAAAGTGTGTGATGTTTGTCAACTAGGAAAATAAATAAAAAATAGTTTCAAATCAAAGAATCAAATAAGCACCTCTAGACCATTGCAATTGATCCATATGAACTTATTTGGACTAATTGACATAATAAGCCTAGGAGGTAGTAAATATGTCATTATAATCGTAGATGACTATAGTAGATATACTTGGACATATTTTTTGGCACACAAAAGTAATTATTTTAAGTGTTTCTTGAAGTTTTACAAACTTGTTCAAAATGAAAAAGGTTTTATGATTTCATCGATAAGGAGTGATCACGGTGGTGAATTTCAAAATTATGATTTTCAAAACTTTTGTGAATCTAATGGTTACAACCACAATTTCTCTACTCTAAGGAATCCTCAATAAAATGGGATAGTAGAAAGAAAGAATAAGAATTTACAAGAAATGATAAGAACCATGTTGAATGAACATAGTTTACCTAAATACTTTTAGGCCGAAGCCATTAATATGACATGAATAGGGTTCTAGTAAGACCATTTCTCTCTAAAACTCCTTATAAATTGTGGAATAATAAAAAACTAAACGTTTCATATTTTAAAGTGTTTGGTTGTAAATGTTTTATATTAAATGAAAAAGATGCCTTAGGAAAGTTTGATGCAAAATCCGATGAAGGTATATTTCTAGGTTATTCTTCTATTTCTAAGGCCTTTCATGTTTTTAATTAAAGAACATTGGTTATAGAAGAATATATTCATGTTGTTTTTAATGAAGTTTTCGAATTTAAGAAAAACGATTTTGATGATAATCTTGTTTTTAATGGTTTGAATTTGAACGAAACCTCTCCTCCAAATAGCAACTTAGATACATCTTCTTCTGAAATTTCCTTACCTAAGGAATGGACGTATGTAGATGCCCATCCGAAGGAGCTAATTATAGGAGATACATCAATAGGAGTTTAAACTCATTCTTCTTTTAAGAATTTTTTTGCCAACGCTGCTTTTCTTTCTTAAATTGAACCTAAATGCATTAACGAGGCCTTGAAAGATGATTCATAGGTTATCACAATACAAGAGGAATTGAACCAATTTAAAAGAAATGAGGTATGAAAGCTTGCTCCTAGATCTAGTGACCATTTAGTTATTAATACTAAATGGGTCTTTAGAAATAAGCAAGATTAACTTGGTATCGTAGTTAGAAATAAGGCTAGATTAGTGGCCAAAGGTTTTAACTAAGAAGAAGGTACTAAGAAGAAGGTATCAATTACGAAGAAACCTTCGCTCTTGTGACAAGATTAGAAGCCATAAAAATGCTCCTTGCCTATGCTAGTAGTTATAATTTTAAGCTATTTCAAATGGATGTTTAAAGTGCATTCTTAAATGGTTTTATTTTTGAAGAAGTATATGTTGAGCAACCACTCGGATTTAAAAACTCTTTTTTTTCTAATTATGTGTTTAAATTAACTAAGGCTCTTTATGGATTAAAACAAGTCCCTAGGGCTTGGTATGAAAGGCTTAGCTCTTTTCTTATTTCAAATAATTTCACTAAAGGCAAGGTTGATACTACATTGTTTATTAAAAATTTTGAAAATAATTTTTTTATTGTTCAAATTTATGTTGATGATTATGTGAATCATTTGCCAAGTGTATGAGCTAAGAGTTTAAATTGAGTCTAATAGTTGAACTAACCTTCTTTCTAGGATTACAAATTAAATAATTTAGTGATGGTATATTTCTTAGTCAAACCAAATATGCTTTAGAATTGTTAAAATGGTTTAATATGGATGGTTCAAAAGCCATCAACACTCCTATGAGTATCTCCACTAAGTTAGACATGGACGAAAGTGGAGAAAGTTTTGATAAAAAAACATATAGAGGAATGATAGGTAGTTTACTTTACCTCACCGCAACTAGATTGGATATTATGTTTAGTGTAGGACTTTGTACTAAATTTCAAGCTAATCCTAAATTATCTCATCTTAAAACCGTTAAAAGAATCATTAGATATCTTAAAGAAACTCCTAACCTAGGATTATGGTATCCAAAATCTAATAACTTTGATTTAATAGCGCATGCAGATGCGGATTTTGTTGGATGTATAATAGATAGAAAATGCACATCTAGAATATGCAAATTTTTAAGACATACACTTATTTCTTGGACTTTAAAGAAATAAAACTCGATTGCACTATCTACGGCCGAAGCCGAATATATAGCCGCAAGTGCGTGTTGTGTACAAGTTGTTTGGATAAAAAATATATTAGAAGATTATGAAATTCATTGAAAGAATATTCCTATAAAATGTAATAACACAAGTGCTATATGTTTGACTAAAAATCTCATTCAATACTCTAGAACTAAACATATTGACATTAGACATTATTTTATACGAGATCATGTCAATAACAATGATGTTATTCTAGAATTTATTAATACAAAATATCAATTGACGGATTTCTTTATAAAACCCTTAAATGAAGAATAATTTGATTTCATTATAAGAGAATTAGGCATGTTAAATTGTCCTATTGCTTGAGTTTGTCTCTCTTCCGAATATTTTCAATTGTGTATCATCATTTTTCTGTTTTCAAGAACCTATTTTGATCCTTCACTTATCTTGATATTATCTTTTCCGACTTCGTATTATCTTGTGCCATCTTTTCGATGGAGCTTTCATTTTTGTCTTGGATTGATTCTCTTGCTTCATTGAATGATGATTTTAAGTATCATTTGACGATTCACATTTCATAATTTCTAAATAGATAATATGCCCATTTAATGACTTGGTAAAGTTGATTCTATCGATTTTATCCTCCCTCTACTTCCATTGGCATGGATGAATGGCTTTCATGATTGACTTTTCATGGCATCACAGACATTTTCATGACTTTGATGAAAAATAAAAGTTTGATAAAATCTTGAGTAAATTGCTTTCATAGACCACCGAATTCTTCTTATACATGAAAAGTAGAAGCTTCGATGAATGCTCTCATAAAATTAATTTGGGTTTCATTCACTTCTCTAATTGCAAAAATTTAATGATCTAACTCTTGTATAAATCTTTTTGTCATAAGCATTTATGAATTTTTCATGATTTGATTGGTTTCCACTTCATGGATTTTTCTTTGAAAATGTCAAGTTAGCTTTTATCACGATATGAATTTTTGATCATTCGAACGAATTGCCTCTTGATATCTCAATTCTTCTTGAATGGACTTTCTTGACTCTTACGATGAGTTATTATGAGTTTTGCGCTTGAATGATCTTCTCTCTACCTCACAAATTTGACTTGGTGAAAATACAGAATTTTTTTATGAATTTGACTTGTTGTAAATTCATGTATGAATGAATTCTTTTTAAGACGAGTTCTTGATGTATCTATCTTTTCTACATTACGAATGAATGGCTATCCTTTCTTCTTCTATGGCATGAATTTTCAATAGAATGAATGAGTTGCTTTTCATTATTCTTGAATGAAATTTTCTTGATGAATTCATGGATATAAGTCATGAATTCTCTTTTTGCCATTCTCACAAAAGTTCTATCGTAAAATTTGGTATCAATGGCCCATTTCCTTTTTGTTGATGACAAAAGGGGAGAAAAATGTAGCAAATTGATGACTTGATGGCATGATTTGTATTGAAAAATGCAATTTATAAAATGCTTTGTTTATATCATAAAAGAAAAATTATTGCCATGCTTCCTATCATAAAATGCTTGCTATTATTAAAAGCATCGCATTGTATCGTAAATATATGAAATGTATCACAAATAATTGAAGTGTATTGCAATATATCATAATTGTATGGAATGTATTGTATGCATCACAAATAACACATGTATGCTTAAAATGTTAATATTTCTATGATAGTTATCATATCATGTTTAAATTTGGTATCTTCCCTTGATACGATAATGTGGTTTCATTTTTGAATCATTGAATGATGTATCGTCAATTGATATCATGCCTTAGATATATGAATCTTCATTTGATATCATTTGATTTCAAAATTAAAGTTTGTATCATTTGTTGAGATGACGATTGTCTATCATCATTCAACATTGGACATGAAAATGGATGTCATGCCTAGACATCATTTTTGTATTGTGAAAAATACAAAGTATCATATTTGGGATAAAAAATCATACTTGTTGAGCATGTCGATAAGTTTAAATGGATGGAACTTATCAGTTTTGGCTTGAATTCAAGGGGCTTGAATTCAAGTGTTCTTTTCTCAAATATAGCATATAGATAGGGGGAGTTAAGGTTAACTCCGTCATCAATTGATTGTTATTATCAAAAAAGGGGAGATTATTGAATCTCAGATTTTGATGATGAAGTCAATTAATAGATTATTTAATCTAATCCATATTATTGTGAAAAGTGTGTAGGACTAACTACGATAGCAATAAAGATGTAAAGCAAAATGACATACCAAAATTAAGTGTGATTGAATGATTGGAAGTCTGAGAGTACGTTGGAAGTTCGAAGATTCATTGGAAGTGCTGTCGGAACTAGTCGAGAAAGAATTGAGGGCTTACCGATGGGTTGTCAGAAGTTCGTTGGACAGTGTTGAGAACAGAAGAACAGCGGAAGCGGAAGAACAGAAAACAAAACCCCAGATTTCCCATAGAAAGTTTCTGTCATCGTGCAAAGATCGATGCGTCAAAACAAATCCACAAAACTGCACGTGTAAAAGAAGATACCTATGGAGATCGTATATCCCTGAATTCCTGTAGATCTGTAAGAGAGAACGAAGGAGGTCAAGTGTCCTCTTCTCTAGCGGTATCCACACGGCAAGGATTGCGATGATGCATCTCTCTCTCTGGGGAGAGGAGAATAGGAGGTGGACACCAAAAGAAACCCTCAGCCTATAGAGCTTTGGTTCCCTCCTATTTATAGAGGCCCCCTGAAAACCCTAATGGATCTTTTGCCCTATTGGGTATTGGATCTCCATCCAATCACCCAAGCCTCTTGGATTAGTGGGTTTCTACCCAATAATCTCTTATTCGCAATTATTGGATCTCATCTCAGGATCCAATAATTCAGGGACTTAATGGATATCTGATAAGATAGGGGGTTCAGCGAATATCTCATATCCGAACCTCTACTCGTCGTAACACCTACCATATGTGTGTGACCCTCTAGGCCCAATATCGAGCTGACTGTGAGTCATACTTGTCAGAACTCCTTCTGACTTAGTGAATTATTATCTCTATAATAATTCACCCAACCATCAACTACAGACATACCAGGCCACTACGCCGTGGCCCCCAGACGATATAGGGGAATCCAATCCTTTGGACCTATCTATCCTCAGTTACCATGTATCTATAATCTCTCATCCATCTAGTATCCCAAAGACCCTATACTGGGCATGGTGCTTGTAGGCCCATACGGTCTCTCCTTGAGTCTTACTCTTGTTAGATTCTCCCGAAGAATCCTTTCTCTCTCAATCCGAATAACCTTGGCCATGGATTTGTTCGAGCAAGAACATATGAGATATTCCTCTCATAATACCGAGAGTAGATGATCCTCTATTGACACTTAATAACTCTCGTAAGGTTGGCTGTCACTCTCAATGACCGGCTGTACTAGATCTGGAACTTTCCAAACCTATAAGTTCGGTATCAAAGAGTGGAGTACTCATATAGGACATCCTTGATGTCTCAAGTTTAAGAACCAGATACATTACTGAGACTACGAAATCACTGTTTGACGTGAGGTATCAGTAACCATCCAGCATTCCGTAGGCGGATCAATCAATGAACTCATTCCCTAATGAGCACCTGCATTGTACCCTTAGTGTCTCCACACGAGTAGCTATGAGACCAGCCACCTCCATCATATGGATGGGTATACAGTACACCAGTCTATATGGTTATCTCGATATCCTTCTCGAGTAACCTATGACCAGGATAATTTAGGGTATGTATTTAAAGGTGAATCGGTCTCATTATCGTCATCTTATCACGCTCCGATTCCCATTGCACAGATCCAAGGACATCACAGTATTTGCAACATGCAAGATAAAGTGATAAAATGCCTAATAATGAGCAAAGAGATAAAGTGCATATTAAGTCACGAGTGCCATCACTCATGTGATTGGCTTGCAGGGCACATATGACTAGCAATCTCCCACTTGACCTAAAGCCAATCACTAACATGTATGATCCCCATCAGACCTCTATGATGCTCAAAGACAATCTGAGTCAATGGCTTTGTTAGTGGATCTGCAATGTTATCTTCGGATGGAACTCTTTCCACTACTACATCTTTTCGGGCCACGATCTCTCTAATAAGTTGGAACCTCGTCAGAACACTTCTGATGAGACCTGGGTTCCCTTATTTGAGTAATCACCCCATATTTGTCACAATATAAAGGAATCAGCTCCTTGTTGTTAGAGATGACTCCTAGATCTGTGATGAACTTCTTCATCCAGACTCCCTCCTTTGCTGCCTCTGTCGCAGCAATGTATTCCGCCTCTGTGGTCGAGTCAGCAGTAGTGTCTTGCTTGGAACTCTTCCAGCATACTGCTCCTCCATTCAGGGTGAACACATACCCTGAATTAGACTTGCTATCATCGACATCGGACTGGAAGCTCGAGTCCGTGTAGCCCTCAACCCTGAGGCTACTATCTCCATATACCAGTAAAAGATCCTTAGTCCTTCTCAAGTACTTAAGGATACTTTTTACTGCTTTCTAGTGCTCCAAGCTTGGATCTGCCTGATATCTGCTCGTGACACTCAGAGCATGCGCTATATCAGGCCTGGTACATAGCATAGCATACATGATAGATCCTATCACTGATGCATATGGTATTATATCCATGAGTTGAGTCTTTGGGGACATACTCTTAGAAAGTGATATTCCATGTCTCATTGGTATGAGACCTCTCTTGGAATTTTTCATGCCAAACCTTTTGACAATGGTGTCTATGTACCTGGACTGGGACAAGCCAAGCATCCTCTTGGATCTATCTCTATAGATCCGTATCCCCAATATGTAGGATGCTTCCCCTAAGTCCTTTATGGAGAAGTGCCTAGATAACCAAGTCTTTACTGTGGAGATCATTCCTACATCATTCCCAATGATCAGGATGTCATCCATATATAATACCAAAAAGGTGATAGTGCTTCCACTTACTTTCCTATACACACAAGGCTTATCTTTATTCTTAACGAAGTCATAAGATCTGATCGCCTCATCAAATCTTATGTTCCAACTTCGGGAAGCTTGCTTCAATCCATAAATGGACCTAAGCAACCTGCACACCTTATCTGGGTTATCACAGGACACGAATCCCTTAAGCTTTATCATATACACCTCCTCCTCGAGGTTACCATTAAGGAATGCAGTTTTGACGTCCATTTGCCAGATCTCATTATCATAGTGTGCTACAATAGCCAATAGAATTCTAATGGATTTTAGCATGGCTACAAGTGAGAAAGTTTCATCTTAACACCTTGTCTTTAACGATACCCCTTAGCCACTAGCCTTGCTTTATAGGTCTCTACCTTTCCATCTACTCCAATCTTCTTTTTGAAGATCCACTTACAACCAATGGGTGCAATACCCTCCGGTGCATCAACTAGGTTCCAAACCTTGTTGGAGTACATGGAATCCATTTCTGAATTCATGGCTTCTAGTCATTTCCCGGAGTCTATGCTCATAATAGCCTCCTCATAGGTCTGAGGATCAATATCCTCAACATCCTCTCTTCTGATATGTCCCACATATCTCTCAGGAGGATGGGATACTCTATCGAACCTATGTAAAGTTAGAACTTGTGTGTTAGGTATCTGAATAGACTTTGGCTATGGAATGGTGCTTGAGCTAGGTTCTTAAACCTCACTCAATTCTATCATGCTCCCGCTGTCTTCACCAAGAATGTGTTCCTTCTTAAGGAACACTACTCTCTTGGCTACAAAGATCTTTTGGTCCTTAGGGTGATAGAAATAATACCCACAAGTTTCCTTAGGGTATCCCACGAACTTGCACCGTTCCGTTCTGGATTCCAACTTGTTAGGGTTATGTCTCTTAACGTAGGTAGGACAGCCTCAAATCTTAATAATCTTAAGATCAGGTATCTTCCTATTCCATATCTCATATGGAGTAGACATCACTGACTTGGTTGGAATTCTATTCAGAAGGTAAGCTACGGTCTATAGAGCATATCCCCAGAATGAGATGAGTAGGTCGGCGAAACACATCATGGAACGCACCATGTCTAACAGTGTGCGATTCCTCCTTTCTGATACACCATTAAGCTGTGGTGTATAAGGAGGTGTCCATTGGGATAAGATCTCATAGTCTTTGAGGAACTGGGTGAACTCTGTACTCAAGTACTCACCTCCTCGATCTGATTGAAGGGTTTTAATACTCTTTTCTGTTTGGTTCTCCACTTCATTTTTATATTCCCTGAATTTCTCAAAAGCTTCGGACTTGTACTTCATCAAGTACATATATCCGTATCTTGAGAAATCATCAGTGAAAGTAATGAAGTAGGAGTAACCACCTATGGCATGAGTCGACATGGGACCGCATACATCACTATGTATGAGTTCTAGTAACTCAGTGGCTCTCTCTTCAGTTCCACTAAATGGAGAGTTGGTCATCTTTCCCCGAAGGCAAGGTTCACATGTCACATATGACTCATAGTCAAATGGATCTAGATATCCATCTTTTAGCAACTTTTGAATCCTTCCCTCGTGGATGTGACCTAGCCTACAATGCCAAAGATATGCATTGTTCACCTCTTCTCGTTTCCTCTTAGACTCACTTACACTCATGATATGTGGAGCTGTATCTAGCATAAATAAACTATTATGCAATGTTCCTCTCGTGATGATCTGATCATCTAATATTATTGAATAACCATTGTTCTCAAAAACTAATTTATATCCAATAACTATCAAACACGAAATGAAAATAATATTTTTGATAATAGAAGGAACATAACAACATGCATCTAATGTAATAATAGCTCCACTAGGCATATGTAAAGTGACCTTGCTAATAGCCATTGTAGCAACCTTTGCTCCATTGCCCATCTTAAGGTCCATCTTGCCTCTATTCAATCTCCTAGGTCTTGCTAGAATCTGTAATGAATTACAGATATGATAAGCATGCCCAATATCCAATTCCCATATGTTATCATAAGATTATGACAAATGGAGATTGATCATGAATGTATCTGAAGCTTCTCCAAGCTTCTGTTTCGCCCTTTTTACAAGATACTCTTTGCAGTTCCTCTTCCAATGCCCATCTATGTCGCAATGGAAGCACTGGCCTTTGTCCTTTGTTGGGTCTTTCTTGGCAACCATTGCCTTACCCATTTTGCCCTTACCCATGCCCTTTTTAAGGGTCTTCTCAGCCTTCCTTTTCTTTCTAGTCTCACCAGTATAGAGAATCAGTTTCTCTTTCTTAATGGTGCTCTCTACTTCTCTCAACATATTGAGGAGCTCTGGGAGGGTCACCTCAAGTTTGTTCATATTAAAATTTATTATGAACTGAGAAAAGGAATCTGGTAGGGATTGAAGTACAAGATCCACACACAGGTTATCCTCTAGGACCATTCCTAGACCTGTGAGTTTCACGATCCATTCAATCATCTTAAGGACATGGTTTTGAACCGGTGTCCCCTCAGTCATCATAGCACGGAAAAGACTCTTTGATATCTCATATCGCTGAGTTCTTCCCTGTTCCTCAAACAGTTTATGGAGATGCAGGAGTATGAAATTAACATCCATATTTTCATGTTGTCTCTGTAACTCAGTAGTCATAGAGGCCAACATATAACACTGAGCAAGAGTAGAATCATCTAAGTACTTCATATAATGAGCGATCTCATCCTCGCTTGCCCCTTTGTCGGGCGTAGGGATCACTGTATCAAGGACATATACGATTTTCTCCATCGTGAGAATGATTCTCAGATTGTGAAGCCAATCATATAATTTGGACCAGTGAAGTGGTTGGCATCAAGTATGCCACGTAAAGGATTTGAAAGCGATATTTTTCTGAAATAAAAGATGTAGCAGAAATAAATAACATGTAGACTTTGCAAAAATTTAAATAATTAAGATAAGGACTTCTATCTTAATGTACTCACACTAATTTTTCGTGAGACACACAACACCCTCCGATATGTGAATCGGAGACCCCCGGTGGATCTCTAGTGGGGATCGGGATCCAATCGGCGTCTTAACGTAACCTCGAGGGACTCGACCAATCACGTTAAGCCCGTAAAGGTAGGCAACTCTTGCCAATCACAACTCCTTATAATTCCCATCCTGTTTGGCCTCCGAACCACCATGGCCTCGAGGGACTCGACCAACCACGATGTTTGGTTAAGTCATCACCTTCATTACCAGATGAGTTTGATTCGGTGATATACTCTTAAGGAACTCGACTAAGCATATCATGTCCTCAGTTCACCAATGACATCTCTATGTCATAGATAAGATAGCGAAACGCGATATAGATGAGTCTCGAGGGACTCGATCAACTCAACCTACACCGGGAATCGGTTCCTAGCTATAACAATGGAAGGCCACATGGGTCAATCTAATTGCCTCACGTTTACTGACTTAATATTATTTATGGAGAGGATTTTTGATTTGGTCTCCTGACATAATGTGTCACACACATACATATTTAATATATATATTTACATCGCATGCAAATATATATATATATACATATCTAGTAGGTGTATATCTAATCACATATCACATGAGCAATCACACCAGATGATCATGGACCACATCCTAATGTGATCAGGCCCGAGCCAGTGGGCCCAATCACTCACATCAAGATCTATGTATGCTTCGGCGCATCTCCATGCCCTGTGACCGCCCTTCTCACTTTGTCAGTTCCCTCGGCATCTCAACATATCTTTATGTGTCGGATCGTTCGTCTCGGCCTCGTGAGTCACGCTACTACTACACCTCCTCATGTAATTACAATATAATTATAGGTACACAGGCCCGACAATAAATGAGAAAAGAATAGAGGCTCATAGGCCCCAATAATAATAATCACATGTACACACATCACATCACAGGTCCATGATCATTTGTCCACATCATACATCACATGTATATATTATTTTATAGGACTACTAGATAAAGAAAATAATAGTTAATTAAACTATTTAATTAACATATTTATTTTTCTAAAATCAGGGACATAAAGGGATTTTTTTTAAATTTCCAAGGGTATTTTGGTAATTCAGCTAAAAGTATTTTGGTAATTCTGTTAAAAGGGACCGAATCTAAAATTTCTAAAATTCAGAGGGGTATTTTAGTAATTCTATCAAAAGGGATAGAATCAAGAATTTCTAAAATTTCGAGGGGCAAAATCGTCATTTGCCCTAAAACCCTAATCCCTTACCCTTACTGTCGGCGGCGCCCCTTGCGTGCGGGGAGGGCGGTGCTACCGCCGTTGCCCCGTGGGTGGAGCGCCCGCCGCCACCCAGCCAGCGGCGCGGCTGGCGCACGGCCGCAGGCGGTGCAGCGCCCGCAAGCGCTGCCCTAGCTGCGGGTGGGCACCACTTGCGCAAGCGCCACCCACAGGGCAGCGCCCGTAGGCGCTGCCCCGCGGGCACCCCATGGGCAACCCGTGGGCCCCCTTGCGGCGCTGCCCCACGGGCTCCCCGCGGGCGCGGGCGCCTTTGCGGCACTAGCCCACGGGCATGAGCACCTAGCGTCGGCGCCTCTGCGGCGCTGGCCCGCCGGCGGAGCACCCGCCGGCGCCCTTGGGGTTGAGCCGCAACCGTTGGCGCAGGCAGCCTGCCTGCGGCCAGCAGCCCGCTGCACGAGCGCAGCAAGGGCAGCAATAGTTGCTGCCCTTCCTGGCCCTTTTGCGCCAACGATTTTGGAGTTAAAAGCAGATCTAAAACACAACACACGTAATTTAAGATCCGATCTTCGCACGAACAACCTGGCTCTGATTCCATTGTTGGGAAATCCATAAGGGGAGCGACATCACATGCGCAGCGGAAGAACAGAAAACAAAACCCAAGATTTCTCGTAGAAAGTTTCCATCGTCGTGTGAAGATCAGTGCGTCAAAACAAATCCACAAAACTGCATGTATAAAAGAAGATACCTAGGGAGATCGTATATCCCTGAATTTCTACAGATTTGTGGGAGAGGACGAAGGAGGTCGAGCGTCCTCTTCTATAGAGGTATCCACATGGCAAGGATTACGACGATGCACCTCTCTCTCTGGGGAGAGGAGAACAGGAGGTAGATACCAAAAGAAACCCTCAGCCTATAGAACTTTGGTTCCCTCCTATTTATAGAGGCCCCTTGAAAACCCTAATCGATCTTTTGCCCTATTGGGTATTGGATCTTCATCCAATCACCCAAGCCTCTTGGATTAGTAGGTTTTTACCCAATAATCTCTTATTAGCAATTATTGGATCTCATCTCAGGATCCAATAATTCAAGGGCTTAATGGATTTCCAATAAGATAGGGGGTTTAGCAAATATCTCATATCCGAACCTCTACTCGTCGCAACACCTACCATATGTGTGTGACCCTCTAGGCCCAATATCGAGCTGGCCGTGAGTCATACTTGTTAGAACTCCTTCTGACTTAGTGAATTATTATCTCTCTAATAATTCACCCAACTCATCGACTGTAGACGTACCATGCCACTACGCTGCGGCCCCAAACAATACAGGAGAATCCAATCCTTTGGACCTATCTATCCTCAGTTACCATGTATCTATAATCTCTTATCCATCTAGTATCCCAGAGACCTTATATCGGGCATGGTGCTGTCAGGCCCATACGGTCTCTCCTCGAGTCTTGCTCTTGTCGGATTCTCCTGGAGAACTCTTTCTCCCTCAATCTGAATAACCTTGGCCAAGGATTTGTTTGAGCAAAAACACATGAGATATTCCTCTCATGTTACTGAGAGCGGATGATCCTCTATTGACACTCAATAGCCCTCGTAAGATTGGTTGCCACTCCCAATGACCGGCTGTAGTAGATTTGGAACTTTCCAAACCTATAAGTCTGGTATCAAAGAGTGGAGTACTCATATAGGACATCCTTGGTGTCTCAAGTCTAAGGACCAGATACACTACTGGGACTACGGAATCGCTGTCTGACGTGAGGTATCAATAACCATTCAACATTCCGTAGGCGGATCAATCAGTGAACTCATTCCCCAATGAGCACCTGCACTGTACCCTTAGTGTCCCCACACGAGTAGCTATGAGACCAGCTACCTCCATCATATGGATGAGTATACAGCACACCAGTCTATCCGGTTATCTCGATGTCCTTCTCGAGTAACCTATGACCAGGATAATTTAGGGTCTATATTTAAAGGTGAATTGGTCTCATTATCGTGATCTCATCACGATCCAATTCCCATTACATAGATCCAAGGACATCATAGTATTTACAACACGCAAGATAAAGTGATAAAACACCTAATAATGAGTAAAGAGATAAAGTACATATTAAGTCACAAGTGCCATCACTCATGTGATTGGCTTGCAGGGCATATATGACTAGCAGACGATTCATCGGAAGTTTGTGGAGCTCACCGAGAATGATCAGAGCATGCCGAAGAAGACTCATCGGTACTTGCCAAGGTCATAGTAAAGTCCGAGAGCTTGTCGGAAGTCCACCGGAAGTTCACTTAAAGCTTATTGGAAGAAGACTTGATGTGCTGGTTTATGTTTTTGCTTAGTGTATGTCTTTAATGTCATAGTTAGCACATAATTAGGGTAAGATTATGTTAATCCTAATTAACCCTGGTTGGGGTTTATTACGCCTTAAATGGACTAGATTTGGGCTAGATTCAAGGCCCATCCAGATTGTTGGAACCTGTCTAGCGATGGCACCACAAGACTGGGGCGGTGGAACTGCCCAAGAATCAGTTTCCTAGGTGCACTAGGCGGTGGTACCGCTTGACAGTTATTAACTGCTAGGCGGTGGCACCGCTTGTCAGGCGGTGGTATCATCATTCCACAAAATCTGAAACCCTGTCAAGCGATAGTACTACTAGATTGGGCGATGGTACTACCTAGTGTTAGGGTCAATTGGCGATAGTACCACCAATGTCAGGTGGTGGTACCGCTAGCTCCCGAAAATCTGAGATGGGACCTTTTTTGGCTCCAATTCTGAAGCCAATTGAACCTATAAATACCCCTTACTTCTCAACTAGCTAAGCACATTGAGAAGTGTTACGAACTTAGTCAAAACTATAGTGAAATTTCCTTGAAAAGCTAGAGTGTTTACCTCCCAAATTCCCACTTGTAAAATTTTTGTAAAAGGGTGTGAGCCACTTGTAAAGTTCTATAAAAGGAGTATTTGTTCCTTCCTCTTCAATAAGGATTGAGAGTGGAAGCCGAAAACCTCATCGGAGGAGGTTTCGAAAGTAGACGTAGGTCATTTGACCGAACCATTATAAATCCTTACATACTTCTCTTGGTGTGTAAGTTTTAATTGTTGTTGCATTCAATTCTTTACTTCACTGCACTCGTATTCTCTTTCTCTACTCTCTTATGTATTCACTCGAATCAAACTTCTTTGCCGAAATCGTTTTCATCGGATGAAACTTTCTCAAAGTACAAAGTTTTTCAAAATTGGTTTAAATCATAGATTTTTATCCACTACATAAATTTCTTCTCTCAACTCTCTCTCTAGTGCTCTCTCTCTCGCGCGCATCTAGATCCTAACAATAATATGTTGGTATTCAAGCCTTCATGAATCTCAAAAATGCTTATCTAAACTCCTCTCTTAATAGTCAAATTGTCAATTTTGTCATTAACCGTTCTTCCTTGATCCTCCTAATAGACTAAAGAAAATGTTCATGAACCTTTTGATGATCATGGCATCTCATCATATAAAATATCTTTGTATGATTGAATCTCAGTTGAAAAGGTTTGATGAGTTGTATCTCTTAAAAGAAATGAAAAAGTTCACTCTAATTGATAAAAAAGGAGGAGATTTGAATGATTTAAATGATGTTATTTCACTTGATTAATTATATGATAATTAAGTCAAACATTCAATATTAGACTCACTCTAAAATAGATGTTAAATGAGAAATATCAATTAATCAAGTGATAAAAGTGTTGTAGCCCTAAATGAGCCTAAGAGAGTGCACTAACGATGGCACCGCTGGAATTGGTGGTAACACCACTAGAACACTCTGTTCTTAGGCAATGGCACCACCTGAGACTACCCTATAAAAGGGCACTTTAGGGCCAGTGGTAGAACCGACCACAACACCCTTCACATCCCTCAAAAACTCTCCCCTACCTCCCACTCTTCATCCTCCTCCTCTAAGAAACCATGAAGGCCTCTCTTCTCCATAAATCTTAGGATCAATCTCAAATTTTTGGAGATCACTACAAATGTAATCTTTAAATTCCCTCTCTTAATTCTTGAAGTTGTTTCTGCCTTTTCATGTAGATTTCTTTCATTGTTAATACATGTAGACTAATGACACCTAGAAGATCCTCAAGGGACAAGGGGAAGAGGAGAGTAGATGAATCCTATGACCCCATCCTCTTTAACTCAAATGAAAATACCCTTAACTTTTCTAATTTTGAATCTAAGAATGTACACAAGGGAAAATATGTAGATCTAGAAGAATTAGGGGATTTGGAGCCTATCCAATGGTTTACAAACTTAGACGTTCTTCCTATCTTGTAAATTAGTGAACCAATTTACCCTAGACTTGTGTATTTATTTTATAATAATTTGAATGTAGATGAAGACGATAGAGTGTCAACTTACCTCCTACGGCATCATATATTTATTATGGATAGTGTAATTTATAACCTTATAGGAATTTTCGAGAAAAGAAGAGGTTGCAACTTTAGAAGTCAATGGGACTTAGATGCAATTGGAATCACTTACTTTGAAGCCTTAGATATCATTTTTGGAAACCCAAATTTGTCGATCATTCCTAAAAGTTGTGAACATTTAATTCTCTTTAATTCAAAAGTATTTCATCATATCATAATAAGTATTTTACTTCCTAAACAATATCATCATGATGAGATAAGTCAAATGGAGCTAGGAATGATGTATTGGATCATGGCCGGACATCAAAATTGTTTTGGATACTTAATACGATAAAACATAATCAAACTTTCAACTAAAGATTTAATATTTCCTTATGATGGTTTAATCACTAGGCTAATATATGCACATGATATTGTGATTCCACTAAATGAGGAAATCATAAAGGTAGATAGATTTAATATAATCAATAGAAACATACAAAGACGATTAAGGTGTACACTAAGAAATGACATTTGGACTAGGCTACCTAGAAGAACTGATCCTCCCTCTCCTAAACTAGAACCTAATGTTAGAATTTAGAGTGGCACTAAGAAGGGGGGGGGGGTGAGTTAGTGTAGTGGTGAAGAATGATAAATTTTGATAATTTAAAATGATTTTAAAAACTTCATACGATAAAAATCACGTTTCGACTAAAACTAATTTCGATTAAAGCTTATCGAAAACATAATTAACTTAAAAGTATTTAGAGATGAAGAAAGGTAGTAAGCAAGTAGAGTAGCGAAGTGAAGATGGTTTACAGTAAGGTAAATTTGCAAGAAGTAAATGCAGACCGATTTTTATAGTGGTTCGGTCATTCAACCTACGTCCACTCCCGATTTCTCTTCACTTGAGGTCACCGACTTTTCCACTAGTTGTCTTCCTTCCATTGGGTGAAGTCTAACTCTCTCTTTTACAATGCTCTCTCATTTTGATGGGCTTAGGAGGTAACCCTTACAAGCACACTCCTCTCTTTAGGCTAAAATCTAATTTAAGCTAGATGAGGGAAGTTTTAAAGAGGTTTTTATATTATTTTCTTTCTTTTAAATTCTTTGTGCTTATATATTCAACTCAGGGATGAGAGGGGTATTTATAGCCTCCAAACTGCTTCAAACTTGGAGCCAAAAACCTTCCCATCCCAGGCTTTCCCAGTGCTGGTGGTACCATCGCTTGTCACTGATAGTACTACCGCTAGTTTGATCTTGACACTAGGCGATACCACCGCTCAAGCATGTTGAATCTTGGATTTTGATGATGAAGTCAATTGATGGTTATTTGATCTAATCTATTTTTGAGATAAGTGTGCAGGATTAACTATGAGAGAGCTAATTACCGGAGTCAATTTGCTGGAAGTTCAAGAGTCCACCAGAAGTCCGAAGGATCATCGGAAGTGCTGCCGGAGCCAACCGAGATAAAATTGGGGACTTGCCGAAGGTTTCGGAAGTTTGCTGGAAAGATTGTCGGAGGTTCGCGGAGACAACCGAGAAGGTTCAGAAGGGTGCCAAAGACTCGTTGAACTCACCATAGAATCTGGGAGCTTGTTGGGAGTCCGCCGGAAGGAATCTGAGGGAGTGTCGGAAGTCCACTAGAAGATCGCCGGAAAGCTCTACGGAAGATAACTTGATGGTATCAGTTTAATTTGACTTTAAAAGTTCATAGTTAGCACTTAATTAGGGTATAGACTAGATGTTAATCCTGTCTAGACCTGTATTAGGCCAATTGGGCCTTTAATGGGCTATATTGGGCCGAAAGTTAGGCCCATACAATTCGGCCGCACAAAGAACACCGGACGTCGCAGCAGCAGGCAATCGCTGTTGACTGTAGGCCAGGCGATAGCACCGTCGGACCCAAGCGGTAGCACCGGGCTCACAATAGGCGGTAGCACAGCCCTGTAGCGGTGGTGCCGTCGATGGTTGCAACCACTGTGTCGCGAGTAAGCAAGACACACACGCAAAGGTGTCGCGAGTACCATTTTCAGGTGTAGCACCGCCTATAGTCTGAAATTTCGGATGAGACCCCTCTTTGAGCGGGATTTTTGAATCCTAAAAAGCTCTATAAATACCCCTTTACTCCTAGCTGGTTGGGGGATCTTTGCAGTGTTAGAATTGTGTCTAAGCTATAACAAATTTCTGCTTTCATTTGCTCAAGTGTTCTCCTCCTTTCTTCTCCTTGTAAAAATCTTGTAAAGAGAGGGAACCTCTTGTAAAAGGCTGTAACGGGGTGTTTGGTCCTTCCCCTTCAAGAGACTTGGTAGTGGAAGTTGGGAGCCTCATTAGAGGAGGCTTCAAGAGTGGACGTAGGTCATTTGACCGAACCACTATACATCGCTACGTTTACTTGTTGTGTGAGTACTTAAAATTCTGCATCATAAATTTCTTAAGCTGCAAACTGATCGGATTTCTTCTCCCTACTTTCAATTTCATTTACCCGAATATTTTCAAGTTAAAGTCTCTTTCGCTGAATCAAGTTCTTAAGCAAATCTCCGGAATCAGTTTTCAAGCTTTATTCATTTTAATCCACTGCACTAATTCCCCCCCCCCCTCTTAGTGCCACTCTGAACCTAACAATTGGTATCAGAGCGAGGTTCACTCTCATATTTAGTCTAAAACTCAAGAGAGATGGCCTTTTCCGGCATGCAAGAGGGTCACTCCATTACTCATCCATCTATGTTTAATGGGTCAGATTATACGTATTGAAAGACTCGTATGAGGATTTTTCTTATTTCTATGGATTTTGAGCTTTGGAATATCGTTGAAAATGGGTTTCAAAAATCTTCTCTTCCGATGAGCGAATGGAATGAGTCAGAGAAGAAGGTGTTTGCTTTAAATGCCAAGGCTATGAATGCCTTATTTTGTGCACTAGACAAAAATGAATTTAATCGCGTATCAATTTGTGAATCAGCTTTTGATATTTGGCAAACTCTTGAGATCACTCATGAAGGCACTAGCCGAGTAAAAGAGTCCAAAATCAACATTCTTGTGCATTCTTATGAGCTTTTTCGAATGAAACCAAGTGAGTCCATTGAAGACATGTACACCTGCTTTACGGATGTCATCAATAGACTCAAGGCACTTGGTAAAGATTTTTCTAATTTTGAATTAGTAACAAAAATTTTAAGATCCCTTCCGAAATGTTGGGATCCAAAGGTTACGGCCATTCAAGAGACCAAGGACCTTAAGACTTTTCCTATCGAAGAACTCATAGGGTCTTTCATAATGACCTATGAAATGATATGTCATGCTCATGATGAGCTAGAGAACTCCCTTCCAAAGAATAGGAAGGATATGACATTAAGAACTCAAGAAGACCACTTGAAAGGAACATCAAGTGATGAGGATTTTGACGAGGACATTGCACTCTTAACTAGAAAATTTAAAAAATTCATTAAAAAGGGTAAATTTAAAAATGAATTCAAGAACAAACTTGAACAAAAAAAGGACCAAGTCATATGTTATAAATGCAAGAAGCCGGGGCACTTCAAAAATGAATGCCCCCAAGCCAAGAAGAAGCAACTCAAGAAGAAGAAGGCATTGAAGGCTACATGGGATGACTCGAGTGATTCCGAGGATGAAGAAGCAATCATCAAAGAGGAGGCCAACTTCGCTCTAATGGCTTTGGGAGAAGAGGTAAGTGATTTACTTAATAAAAATTTATCTTTCGATGAGCTTTTAATTGCTTTCCATGAATTATTTGATGAATGTAGAACTGTTATAAAAAGCTTCAATTCTTTAAAAAAGGAACATGCTTTATTACTAGATAAGTTTAAGAGTCTTAAGCATGATTCTCTCCCTCTACTCCCATGCTCTAAGTGATTACACTTAGAAGCAATAAAAAAGGAGAACGTGCTACTCAAAGAGATCTTAAACAAGTTTAAGGTCGGTAGCAAGTGCTTAGACATGATTCTTGCTAACAAGGGATATGTCAGAAATAGATATGGAATTGGATTCGTGAGTGGATCTCACCGAACTCAAACCACATTCATTAAAGGGCCAATATTACATGTATCCTCTCATTTGAAATGTAATTTTTGTTGCAAATCCGGATATGTTGTTTATAAATGTCCATATAGGAAACTTAGCCCAAATGAATTAGTATGGGTTCCTAAAGGATCAATTAGGAACTCATTGAATAATGATAAATTTAGTAGATTAGTTTTTGAGGCACCCAAGTCAAAATGGGTACCTAAAAACCATCCTTTTTTGTAGACAAAAACACCCACACAAGCTAGGAGCAAGAGATGATACCTTGATAGTGGATGCTCAAGGCACATGACCGGAGATCCATCTCACTCTAAGCTCTCTAGCCAAGATGAAGGGTTTGTCACCTTCGGAGACAACAACAAGGGTAAAATCATTGGCAATGGTACTATAGGTAACAAATCAACCTTTTCAATTGATAATGTGTTATTAGTAGATGGTTTAAAACATAATCTCTTGAGCATTAGTCAATTATGTGATAATGGTTATATTGTAAGATTTGAATCTAATGCTTGCATCGTTGAAAAATCACACAACAATACATCTATAATTGTAATTAAGAAAAATAATGTCTACACTATTAATCTTGATGATCTTAGTAGTGAAATATGTTTTTCAGCTTTGAATGATGATGCTTGGCTTTGGCATAGAAGATTAGGTCATGCTAGCATGAAACTAATCTCTCAAATCACATCTAAAAGCCTTGTAAGAGGCATTTCTAAGGTTAAGTTCATTAAAAATAAAGTATGTGATGCTTGTCAACTAGGGAAACAAATCAAAACTAGCTTCAAGCCAAAAAATCAAATAAGTACCTCTAGACCATTACAATCGATCCATATGGATTTGTTTGGACCAATTGACACAACAAGCCTAGGAGGTAGCAAATATGCCTTTGTGATTGTAGATGACTATAGTAGATTCGCGTGGACTGCACCTATCTTCTTTCTTTCTCCGTAGCTACAGCTCATGCAGAACATAGGAGGTCACAGTCGCAGCCATGGCTGCAGCCGCAGCCACAGCCACAAGCCCCTCTCTTCTTCCTCTCCTCTTCTTTTTCTTTCCAGCCACAGCTGCCACACAGTAGCCATAGCCTTCCTTCATTCCTCTGCTTCTTTCCTAGCCACAATTGCGGTCACTGATGCATCCACAACCGTAGCCCTCGTTCCTCTTCCCTTCCTCCTCTTTTCCCTCTTTTTCTACTCCTCTTCTTCCCTTTTTCTTCTTCTTTCCCAGCTGCAGCTGCCACAGTCTCAGCTAGAGCCACAGCCACGGCCACTGCTGCAGCCCTCTTTCCTCTTTTTCTTCTCTTTTCTTCTCCCTCTCCTTCTCTTCTTCTTCTTCTTTTCTTCCCTTCTCCTCCCCGACACACCACACCACTTCTCCTCTGTTTCCTCCTGCGGAAAACATATGCGTAGCCCTAGTTGCAGCCACCTCCTTCCTCTCTTCTTCCTCGTCTTCTTCTTCTTCTTCTCCTTCTCTTCTCTTCTTCTTTTCTTCTCTTCTTCTTCTCCTACGCATGACACCTGCCTCTCCTTTGTTTCCTAATGCACCACGTGGGAAATAGAGGTGCATGGGGGACTGTGGGATGAGGCTGATATTTATTTATTTATTTTTTCAACTTAACAATTTAGTCCCTAAAATTTCTATATTTACAAGTAGGTCTTCCAATTTGAAGAATAAGTCCTTGACTTTTACAAATAAGTCCTTATGAATGATTCAAAATAACTCCTTATATAAATTTCAGAAATGAGGGATGTTATAACCATCGCCTAGCCAGTGGTGCCACCGCCAAGACACTCTACCCCAAAGTGGTACCACCGCCCAAACCACTTGGGAGACTGAACCCAAGCGGTACACCGCCCTAGTCTGGCGGTGCCACCACCAGACAAGCTTTAACAACCCTATTTGGGCCTTGAGTCTAGCCCAAACTTGTCCTGATATTGGCCCAACAAGCCCCTAACTGGGTTAGCCCAATTACAACCCAATTAGTCCTTAATCCTACTTTGATCTAAATAATTATTATAATGCTTTAATCGAAATGTCGCTCGACACATCATTGGTACATCGACGCTTCATCCATTTCTTCGGCGCATCATCCTTTCTTGTGGCTTGTTGCCCAATTAACAGTTGACACCTGTAACCCTGATCTTCTTAGCGGAACTCCACTCTTCTTAACCCGACGCCCGATTTCTTTGTCCGAAGTCTTTTACCGATTGTTGACTGGACCTCTGGCTCAACGTCTAATCTCCTGATGTGTTTTCCTTGGACGCAACATCGATTCTCCCTGCATCAATTGTCTAAGCTTGATCAAGAGTAGACCTACGTGATTGAAAACGTAGTTATATAAACAAAACATGATCAATTAGTTTCGTCATCAAAATCCGAGATTCAACAATCTCCCCTTTTTTAAGTTGACAAATAATTGGTAACTAATGGAGTTAACCTTAACTCCTCAGAGTTTAAACAAACTTCCCCTATCATTATGTTATATTGATAGAACACTTGGATTATGCCAAATCCAATCAACATGTATCAAAAACATATTTATCAAAAACATCCTGAAAATATATAAAAATATTCAATACAATATATATTACATGAATTCATTAATCTCCTTCTCCCCCTTTGTCATCAACAAAAAGGAGAAATTGCATCTTAGCTAGTTTTAAGGATGTCCAAATTTTACAACACACTAGCAAGATTCAATCATAGCAAGTTTATAAGATTAAGCATGACAATTTTTACTTGCTTCTTGAGATATACAAGTTTGCACTTAGTTTCTCATGGTAGGCATGATAGCAATTTTTGTAATGTTTGAGATAGCAAGTAATACTAGCAATATTTGTAACTTGAGAGATAGCAACTTTTTGCTTGTCTTTACAATATTTATACTAGCAATTTTTGTACCCAATGAGCTAGTAATTTTACATCACTTTAAACATGCAAGCTTTAAAAAACAAAATTTTAACTTTGCAATTTCTTTCTTCACTTTGAGAAGTGCAAGCTTGCAAGTTTTGCTTCCTTAGCATGCTAGCAATTTTATTTTCATTTTCAATGCGCAAGCTAGCAAACCCTTCTCCCCCTTTGTCAATGTCAAAAAGAATAGGAGGATTAATACTTCAAATAATCTTGGATGAGATTCAACAATTGGTAACAAAAATGCAAGCAATTTTGTTGAAAGAGTGAAGTTTAGCAAAATTTTTGCCTCTCTTGAGATAGCAACTTTTTGCTTCTCAATGTTCATGCTAGCAACTTTTGATGCATAAACTAGCAATTTTTGATGCATAAGCTAGCAATATAACTCCCCCTGTATCATTATTAAAAAGAAGGGAGGAACCAATGATATAGACTTTTACATCAATTGTAAATTTGCATCAATCAATATTCTATATCAATCTTCAAATCATGACAACCAATATAAAGAATCAAGATATCAATATTAATGATCAATTCATGATTCATTTCAATATATCTCTTCTTTTGTAAATAGCAAAAATCTTAGGAAAATAAAGAAGAGATCATGATATATGCATTATATTTCTAAATTCATCATGAATCATAAGAAAAAATTTCAAGTATCAACTATCGAGATATCAAGACTTTGATTGTTTTCCTCTTTACCAAATGATAAAATGGAGTCATAGAGGGAAAGTATTTCAATTTGCATAAAAAATATTTCAAGTCAAAAAATCAAAAGAGAGTTTATGATTCGCTTGAAACAAAAATCTCATTCAAACCAATTTAACAACTTGAAACCCATAATCAAATCAAAATCATTTTCAAGATTCAAAATGCTAGCAATTTACATTAATCATGACAACTGATACATCAAAAGTCTTCATCAATATTTCAATCATCAAGTCATGAAGCATACAAAGTAGTATTGAAACATAGGAGAAAAATCAATTTAAGCATGCAATGTTTCAATCAAATTCAAGTCATGGATACCAATGCTAGCATATTTTCTTTACATGTATTTTTTAAGCCATGACAAAAAGAATAAATCAATAATTCAATCATATCATGTCACGAAAGATATCAATATGAAAAATCAATAAGGATCAAAAATATCATACGTGGTTCATAAGTATTCCTTTTCAGAGGTATCAAGATCATAATTCAATGATTCATAATAAAGTAAATTAATTTTAAATCACCACATAAAGCATACAAACCAAAGTGATCATGTCATTTCTAAGTCATCAAGGCTCAAGAAAAAATCAAGATGAACATGATTCATTTAAATGGATTCTTTAACACATCATCAAAATCTCATTCATAATTCAAGTGATAAACAGGATATCATAAATTAATTTATTACTTGTCTTTTATTGAAAAATCATAAACTTTAGAGAAAGGAAGATGTTCACGAAAAATGCATTTCGCTTTTAGTGATTTCAATTCCTGCATTGATTTCATATAAACATGCCGTTGTCTTTTTATGTCAAATCAAAATAAGCATGAAGGTTCAAGACTTAAAGGCAAAATTTCATAAAACAAATCATAATATGTATTATCATATAAATCCGAAATCAATTTTCAAGAGAAATCACTAAGACCAAAAACATGATACACACATTTGTTTTCAAAGCATTCATCATGATTATCTTCAAGAGGTTCATAAGATTCATAAAATGAATTCATTAACCTCAATAGGAGAGAAAATACAATCTCTTTTTATGTGTTTCAACCTATAATCATGCCTTTGTTGAATCTCGAATTTTGATGATGAAGTCAATTGGTGAAATATTTGTTCTAATCTACTTTGTCGAGATAAGTGTGCAGGAATAACTACGATGGGAAGAAAACATAAAGTGATTTACCGAGGATAAGTCCGTCGGGGGTTCAAGAGTTCATCGGAAGTCCGAGAGATTTTCGAAGTGTTGCCGAACTATCCAAGATCGAATCGTGGACTTGCCAAAGTTTTCAAGTTCATCTCAAAGATCGCCAAGGTTCGCGAACTCACCGAAGATTCTGGCAAGTCAAGACTCGCTGAGCTCGCCATACAATCCGAAGTATGCTGGGAGCCCACTGGAAGCAATCCGAGGGAAGCATCGGAAGGCTACCGGAATCTCGCCGTAAAGCTTGCCGGAAGTTGACTTGAAGAGTGTCGGATCAAATCACGTTGAGTTATGTTTTAGGTTCGTAGTTTGCACATGAGTAGAGCAAGGATTTAAGAAAAAATCCTGCCTAAGTTCAGTGGGGGCCAATCGGGCCTCATCGAGCCAAGTTGGGACTTAAATGTGGCCCATTCGGCTTTGTCCGAATGGGGCAGGCAGTTGAACCGCCACCGGTGGCATCGCTCGGCCGAGCGTAGCACCGCTCAGACATGCATCCGGTGGAACCACTGCTCGAGCGTAGCACCACCCCGCATACGACGGGTGGTGGAACCGCTTGTCCGAGCGTAGCACCGCCGCATACGCATAAGCGTGGAACTGCGGCGGTGGCACCGCCCCGCCAACAGCATCGAGCGGTAGCACCGCCGCCGGGCGTGGCATCGCTCGACGCCGGGCCATCAGATCGACACAAAGTGTGGCACCGCTCGACCACCAGAACATTGGAACTCCAAATTGATTTCAAATTTGGAGCCCAATTTTGAATCCACTTTGGATCTATAAATACCCCCCCCTTTCTCAGCTGAAAGGGCACCCCTTTTGAGCAAAAATTCTTAAGTCTTGAGCTTTTGTAGAGTGTTGAAAGGTCTTGTTCTTACTAAGTGTTCACCTTCTTCTTTTCTTGAGAAATCTTGTACAAGTGTGAACATCTTGTAAAGGGCTATAAAAGGGGTATTTGATCCTTCCCCTTCAAAGGATTTGATAGTGGAAGAAGGGAGTCTCAACGGAGAAGGCTTCGGAAGTGGATGTAGGTCACTTTGACCGAACCACTATACATCGCTGCGTCTTGATTGTGTGAGTTGTTAAATTTCTAGTTTACTTTGCTACAAGCCATTACTTTACTTGCTCCACTTCCTTTTTATCTTTGTACGCATGCTTTAAAGTTAGAATGCAAAAATCGATTTCAAACGAAACGTTGTTTTCATCGTACGAAGTTTCCGAAGCTTGTTTTAAATCACTAAAAAATCCATCGTTTTATCCGCTGCACTAATTCACCCCCCCTCTTAGTGTCACTCGATCCCTAACAATTGGTATCAGAGCAAGGTTTGCTCTCATATTGGTTTAAAACCCAAGAGAGATGGCCTACTCCGGTATGCAAGAGGGTCTCTCCATTACTCGTCCGCCTATGTTTAATGGGTCGGATTATACGTATCGGAAGACTCGTATGAGGATTTTTCTCATTTCCATGGACTTCGAACTTTGGAACATTGTTGAAAATGGCTTTGCAAAATCTTCTCTTCCGATGAGTGAATGGAATGAGTCGGAGAGGAAGATTTTTGCTCTCAATGCAAAGGCTATGAATGCCTTATTTTGTGCGCTTGATAAGAATGAGTTTAATCGGGTTTCTATTTGTGAATCGGTATTTGATATTTGGCGCACTCTTGAAATCACTCATGAAGGCACTAGCTGAGTGAAAGAGTCCAAAATCAACATTCTTGTGCATTCTTATGAACTTTTACGGATGAAACCAAATGAGTCCATTGGAGACATGTACACCCGCTTTACGGATGTCATCAATGGACTTAAAGCTCTTGGTAAAGGTTTTTCTAATTTTGAATTGGTAACTAAAATTTTAAGATCTCTTCCAAAGTGTTGGGATCCAAAGGTCACGACCATTCAAGAGGCCAAGGATCTTAAAGTATTTCCGCTTGAAGAACTTATTGGATCTCTAATGACTTACGAGATGACGTGCCATGCTCATGAAGAGCTTGAGAACCCCCTTCCAAAGAACAGGAAGGATATGGCACTTAGAACACAAGAAGACCACTTGAAAGGAACATCAAGTGATGAGGATGACAATGACATTGCACTTCTAACTCGAAAGTTTAAGAAATTTATAAGAAAGAACAAATTTAAAAATGACACAAAAAGTAAATTTGAACACAAAAAGGACCAAGTCATTTGCTACAAATGCAAGAAGCCAGGACACTTCAAGAATGAATGCCCTCAAGCCAAGAAGAAGCAATTCAAGAAGAAAAAAGCCTTGAAGGCCATGTGGGATGATTCAAGTGACTCCGAGGTTGAAGAAGCTAGCAACAAAGAGGAGGCAAACTTCGCACTAATGGCATTTGAAGAAGAGGTTAGTGAGTTACTTAGTGAAGAATTATCTTTCGATGAACTTTCTATGGCTTTTTATGAGTTATTTGATTAATGTAGAACTATTAGTAAGAAGTTCAATTTGCTTAAGAAAGAGCATGCTTTATTACAAAGTAAGTTCAATAGTCTTCAAAACCCTTCTCTACCCCCATGCTCTAAGTGTGAAGACTTAGATGCAACAAAGAGGGAGAACTTGCTACTCAAAGAGACCCTAAACAAGTTTAAGGTCGGTAGCAAGAGCTTAGACATGTTTCTTGCCAACAAAGGTCACGTAGGAAATAGAAGTGGTATCGGATTTGTGAGAGGTTCTCAACAAAATCACACCACCTTCGTTAAAGGGCCTACATTGCATGTATCACCTCATTTGAAATGTAATTTTTGTGGCAAAATAGGACATGTTGCCTACAAATGTCCATTCAAGAAAATTAATCCACAAAAATTGATATGGGTTCCTAAAGGAACCATAAACAATTCAATGATAAATTACAAAGTAGTAGATCATTTTGTAAGGCACCCAAAATCAAATGGGTACCTAAAAACCATCCTCTTTTGTAGACAAACTCACAAGCTAGGAGCAAGAAATGGTATCTTGATAGTGGATGCTCAAGGCACATGACCGGAGATCCATCTCATTTCTCTATGCTCTCTAGCAAAGAAGAAGGATATGTCACCTTCGGAGACAACAACAAGGGTAAAATCATTGGCAAGGGAACCATAGGTAACAAATCGAGTTTTTAATTGATGATGTGTTACTAGTTGATGGTTTAAAACATAATCTTTTAAGTATTAGTCAACTATGTGATAAAGGTTATGTTGTTAGATTTGAATCTAATGTTTGCATTATTGAAAAACCCAACAACAACATATCCATGATTGCTTTAAAACAAAACAATGTCTACACCATAAATATTGATAAATTAAGTAATGAAATGTGCTTTTCGGTTTTGAATGATGATGCTTGGCTTTGGCATAGGAGACTAGGCCATGCAAGCATGAAACTAATCTCTAAGATTTCATCTAGAGATTTAGTAAGATTTATCCCAAACACGAAATTTGTTAAGGATAAGGTATGTGATGCATGTCAACTAGGAAAACAAATAAAGACTAGTTTTAAATCAAAAAATCAAATTAGCACCACTAGACCATTGCAATTGATCCATTTGGACTTATTTGGACCAATTGACATAACAAGCCTAGGAGGTAGCAAATATGCCTTTGTAATTGTGGATGACTATAGTAGATACACTTGGACCTATTTCTTAGCTCATAAAAGTGATTGTTTCAAATGTTTCTCTAAATTTTGTAAACTCACTCAAAATGAAAAAGGCTTTATGATTTCATCAATTTGAAGTGATCATGGAGGTGAATTTCAAAATCATGACTTCCAAAATTTTTGTGAAATAAACGGATACAATCACAACTTTTCTACTCCAAGAAATCCACAACAAAATGGAGTAGTGGAAAGGAAAAATAGAAGTTTGCAAGAAATGGCTAGAACCATGTTAAATGAATATAATTTACCAAAATATTTTTGGGCCGAAGCCGTGAATACGACACTATATTATGAATAGAGTTCTAGTGAGACCATCCCTATCTAAAACTCCATATGAATTATGGAATGATAAAAACCCAATGTTTCTTATTTTAAAGTTTTTGGTTGTAAATGCTTTATTTTAAATGAAAAGGATGCCTTAGGAAAATTCGATGCAAAATCCAATGAAGGCATATTTCTTGGTTATTCTTCGATTTCTAAGGCTTTTCGTGTTTTCAACAAAAGAACCTTACTTATAGAAGAATCTATTCATGTGGTTTTTAATGAAATTTCCGAATTTAAGAAGAAAGATTTTGATGATGATTTTGGTCTTGATAATTTGAATTTGAATTTGAATGAACCCTCTCCTCAAAATGACAACTTGGATGCATCTTCTTCCCAAACTTCCTTACCCAAGGAATGGAAGTATGTAGATGCTCATCCCAAGGAGTTAATTATAGGAGATGCATCGAAAGGGGTTCAAACTCACTCTTCTTTCAAAAATTTTTGTGCCCATGCCGCTTTTCTTTCTCAAGTTGAACCAAAATACATTGTTGATGCCCTGAAAGATGATTTATGGGTTATCGCAATGCAAGAAGAATTGAATCAATTTGAGAGGAATGAGGTATGGAAGCTTGTTCCTAGACCTAATGACCACTTAGTTATTGGTACTAAGTGGGTCTTTAGAAACAAGCAAGATGAATACGGTATCGTGGTTAGAAACAAGGCTAGACTAGTGGCCAAAGGTTTCAACCAAGAAGAAGGTATCGATTATGAAGAGACCTTCGCTCCGGTGGCAAGATTAGAAGCCATTAGGATGCTCCTTGCCTATGCTAGTAGTAAAGATTTCAAATTATTTCAAATGGATGTCAAAAGTGCATTCTTAAATGGTGTTATTTTCGAAGAAGTGTATGTCGAACAACCACCCGGATTTGAAAACTCTCTATTTCCTAACCACGTGTTTAAGCTAACTAAGGCTCTATATGGTCTAAAACAAGCCCCTAGGGCTTGGTATGAGGCTTAGTTCTTTTTTAATTTCAAATGATTTCACTAAAGGCAAGGTTGATACTATATTGTTTATTAAACATTTTAAAAATAATTTTTTTATTGTTCAAATTTATGTTGATGATATTATTTTTGGGTCTTGTAATAAATCACTATGTGAATTATTTGCTAAGGATATGAGTGATGAATTTGAGATGAGCCTAATGGGAGAACTAAATTTCTTTTTAGGACTACAAATCAAGCAACTAAGTGATGGTATATTTCTAAATCAATCAAAATACACATTGGAATTGTTAAAACGATTTAACATGGATGGATCAAAAGATGTTAGCACTCCTATGAGCACCTCCGTTAAATTAGATATGGATGAAAATGGAGAAAGTTTTGATCAAAAAACTTATAGGGGCATGATAGGTAGCCTGCTTTATCTCACTACAACCAGACCTAACATTTTTACGAAACCTTTAAATGAGGAACAATTTGATTTTATTAAAAGGGAATTAGGCATGTTGAACTGTCCAAATGAGTAAGCTCTAGTTGATGATATCTTTCCTTGAAATTATAGATTTCATCGATTTGATTCTACACATTATGGTTTTCATCAATTTGATTCCACACATTCTAATTATGGTTTTTTGGATTTGATTCCACACATTTTGATTCTTTTTTACTTCATCCCATCTCTAAGACCTTTTTTATTTTTTTAAAATATATAAAAAAAATGAAATGCGGATTTTTTTTTGTGCTACCGGCGGTAGCTGCAGATACTGTGCGTGGCACACTGGGTAGTCATCCAGTGATGGAATCACTTTCAAGAAGTAACACGCCTTAACACCCTTTATACAGGGGTGAGAATGGCTGCGAACACTCTTCCTCACCTCTCTATACTCCTCTAAACTCTCCCAAGCATCATTTTGGTATCATTTCTTCCCTCTAGAAGCCTAAGAAGGAGATCTTACTTTGATTCAAGCTTCCTACATCTCAAAGGAACAATCTAAGGTAAAAACAGAATTATTTCTCTTTCCTTTTCTTGTCTAATTTAATTCCTTTCTTCAATTGATTATTGATCAATCCTAGATAGAAATGGCTCCTAAAAGAACATCAAGAGACAAAGGAAAAAGGATGGAGGTAGATTCATTTGACCAATCCTTGTTTAAATCACAAGAAGCTTCCCTTAGATTTTCTGAACTTGCTTCTAGACCCATTCATAAAGGAAAATATGTTGATTTGAATCAATTAGGGAACCTAGAACCTATCATGTGGTTTACAGACTTAGAGGCCTTACCCATTTTACAAATTATTGAACCTGTTTATCCACGCTTAGTTAAATTATTCTATGCTAATTTAACTGTGAATGATGATGGCTTGTCAACTTATCTTCTAGGTAATGAGATCCAAATATGTGATAATACTATATGCTCATTAATTGGAATTGTTGAAAAAGAACTAGGATGTTATTTTCGAGGAAAATGGGATATGGACACAGTTGGTGCCACCCACTCTGAAGCTTTAGAAACTGTGTTTGCAAACCCAAATTTAGGTATAATCCCCAAGAGTTGTGAACATTTACTACCTTTTAACTCTAAGATTTTGCATCACATTCTTGTAAGCATTGTCATTCCTAAACAGTTTCATCATGATGAGATCAGTTTCACTGAGTTAGGTACCTTATATTGGATCATGACCAGACAACATTTTTGTTTTGGTTACCTAATTCGGCAGCACATGATAGAGGTCCTTTCTAAAGGATCAATGTTACCATATGGAGGTTTAATAACTAAACTATTGCATGCCCATAATATTTGCATTCCACTAAATGAAGAAGTAATAAAAGTGGACAGATTTAATATCATTGACGTTAAACTACTTAGGCGACTTAGGTGTACATTCGAGCATGGAATAGGGGTTAGACAACCTAGGAGATGTGATATACCTTCCCTACCAGTAGACCATCCTGAAACACTAGTCCTTAGGGGAAATGAATCTCCTCCTCCTGATCCTTTTGTTGTAGCTACATCAGTGACATTTTCTGCTCCATCTTCTGACAATCCGATTATGAGAGAATTAAATGAAGTAAAACTACAGCAAATTAAAATTTTGAAGGAAATGCGGATGATGAACCTAAAGATCGATCACATGTATAGGCATCTTGGCATTCCTCCTGAGGAGTAGCTTGCTGTATTTTCTTTTTGAACGATGTAAACTTGTGTTGTATGTTGACATATACGTTGTATTATCTTCATTACATCTTGACATATATGTTGTATTATCTTCATTACATCATCTTGGCCACTGTGACATGATTTTCGGCTTTCTGATTGATTTCCTTTTCCACATTTGTGATATTTTTCGGCCATCCTTTATTGTTACATATGAATCCCTCGTTTCCTTTTTGTTGATGACAAAGGGGGAGAAATAATATGTGTATTGCCATATGTTGACAGTTATATGCATTTTCCATGCTTTACAAGTTATTGTAAGTTAAAATGCTTATTTAGGTTCTGGATATCATGTTTTTAATTATGTATACTTCATTGATATCTTTGATACCTATTTGACATCTTATTGTCCAACATCAACTTTGTCATCATAAAGTTGAATTGTGTTGAATTCAAAAATTGAATTCAAGCAATTCTTTCTTTATGGCATATAGATAGGGGGTGTTAAGAGTAACTCCATCACCAATTGATTGTCATCATCAAAAAGGGGGAGATTATTGAATCTCAAATTTTGATGATGAAGTCAATTGGTGAAATATTTGTTCTAATCTACTTTGTCGAGATAAGTGTACAGGAATAACTACAATGGGAAGAAAACATAAAGTGATTTACCGAGGACAAGTCCGTCGGGGGTTCAAGAGTTCATCGGAAGTCCGAGAGATTTTCGGAAGTGTTGCCGGAACCATCCAAGATCGAATCAAGGACTTGTCGAAGTTTTCAGAAGTTCATCTCAAAGATCATCGAAGGTTTACGGAACTCACCGAGAAGATTTGGAAGCAAGCCGATGACTCGTTGAGCTCGCCATACAATCCGGAGTATGCTGGGAGCCCACTGGAAGCAATCTGAGGGAAGCATCGGAAGGCTGCCGGAATCTCGCCGTAAAGCTTGCCGAAAGTTGACTTGAAGAGTGTCGGATCAAATCACATTGAGTTATGTTTTAGGTTCGTAGTTTGCACATGAGTAGAGCAAGGATTTAAGAAAAAATCCTGCCTAAGTTCAGTGGGGGCCAACCGGGCCTCTACTGAGCCAAGTTGGGACTTAAAGCGAGGCCCATTCGGCTTTGTCCGAATGGGGCAGTTGAATTGAACTGCCCGGCTGAGCGGTGGCACCGCTGGCTAGAGCGTAGCACCGCCACATACGTGAGCGCGGTGGAACGCATGCAGAGCGATAACACCGCCCAGTACGAGATAGGCGGTGGAACCGCTGTCTGGAGCGTAGCACCGCCATACCTGAGCGGCGGTGGAACCGCTGGTGAGCGATGGCACTGCCTAGTCAGCGGGCGGTAGGCACAGTCAGAGTGGCGCTTGCACGTGTCGATCACATGTGTCGGCACACAGAGCCAACACCAACGGACACAGTGGCACACCACCCGCACCAAAACTCCAAATTGATTTCAAATTTGGAGCCCAATTTTGAATCCACTTTGGATCTATAAATACCCCCTTCCCTTTCTCAGCTGAAAGGGCACCCATTTTGAGCAAAAATTCTTAAGTCTTGAGCTTTTATAGAGTGTTGAAAGGTCTTGTTCTTGCTAAGTGTTCACCTTTTTCTTTTCTTGAGAAATCTTGTACAAGTGTGAACATCTTGTAAAGGGCTGTAAAAGGGTTATTTGATCCTTTCCCTTCAAAGGATTTGATAGTAGAAGAAGGGAGCCTCAACGGAGAAGGCTTCGGAAGTGGATGTAGGTCACTTTGACCGAACCACTATACATCGTTGTGTCTTGATTGTGTGAGTGGTTAAATTTCTGTTTTACTTTGCTGCAAGCCTTTACTTTACTTGCTCCACTTCCTTTTTATCTTTGTACGTATGCTTTAAAGTTAGAATGCAAAAATCGGTTTCAAACGAAACGTTGTTTTCATCGTACGAAGTTTCCGAAGCTTGTTTTAAATCGCTGAAAAATCCATCGTTTTATCCGCTGCACTAATTCACCCCCTCCCCCCCCCCCCCCTTCTTAGTGCCACTCGATCCCTAACAGCCTTTGCCTTTAGTAAAAACAAGTATCAATATTCAAAAGCGAAAAGGCAAATTTCATAAAACAATTCATCAAGCATGATTCTATAACTTTCAAGCATGATAACATCCTTTTAATATCGAGATAGTCATTATCAAGTATGATTTCAAAAGGTATGTTTAAGATTTTTTATTTGAAAGCCATGTATCATCATACAAATTGGATATTATTATCAAAATCTTTCATTAAAAATTTTTATTTATAACAATGTAGATTAATTACATGTAAGCATGCTCAAGTCCTCTTTCTATAAATGTTGTGTATCAAGTTTAAGACTGAAAAGGTGATTTCATCAAAGCCATCAAGATCAAACACATAAAACACAAAAACATCATGATAGAACATTTTACATTTTTATGAGTTTCAATTTAAGTGATTTAATCTTTCATAAGAATGTTCAAAATTTTCATATGAAAATGTCATGCATCATATTTAAAAATGAAAGCATCATCGAAATCATTTTAATTCTTTCTTTCATTAGTTATAACAAGATGATCAATGCTCAAATTTTTGCTAAAATCATGTATCATTTTATAAATTTTATTATAAAAATGATTAAGACCTATTAATCCAAGATAGAAGTTTTCAAATTATAATCATGATACACACATCTATTATCAAAAGACTTTCAAGAAATTCATACATAGATATGTATCATGTTTAAAGTTGAAAATCAATACGGAAAGCATACATGGATTTTATCCTTTTAGGTGTACATGCATTATGTCATCTTAATTTGTCATGAGAATGATTAGACCAAAAATATGTTTATCCAAAACATAGAGTTTCAAATCAATATCACTTCAAAAACCCATACATGATATAAAATCGTCAAGCATCATGTTTAGAAATAAAAAATAATATAAAACATCAAGATACACATGCATGGATTAATCCTATTAGGTGTGCACGCATTATCACAAATCATGCAAGTATCATTTTAATTTTTACTTTTCAAAAATACTAGAAAGAAAAGCATGATATAATTTTTTGAAAAATAATTATTTATTTCCTACTAACTAAACTAAGCAACTCATGAAAAGATCATATAATTTCAAAATCAGGTAAAAGCATAATGGGTGAGTTACTTACCTCATTGACGAAATCCGTCAAAGCCCAATTTGCCTCTTCTTTACTTGATTCACCTTTGGGTACCTTCCTTTTCTTTGGCCTCTTCCTCCATTCAAGTTTATTTTTTATTTTAGATTTTTATTTAATGAATTTATTAAAATTGATTAAAAGTTCAATGTCCTCTTCATTGTTCTCATCACTTGAGTCATCACTCAAGTGTCATTTTATAGTTCGAAGTTCCAAATCCTTCCTGTTCTTTAGAAGGTGGTTCATGTGTTCATCGAGTTCAAAATATTCTAAGAGTGTCATTTCATAAGTCATTAATGACCCAATTAATTCTTCTAATGGAAAATCATTTAAATTTTTAGTCTCTTATATTGCGGTTACTTTAGGATCCTACCTTTTTAAAAGGGATCTTAAGATCTTGTTAGTGAGTTTAAAATTTAAAAAATATTTACAAAGACTTTTCAAGCTATTGACGACATTCGTGAAACGGGTGTATATATCACCGATAGACTCACTTGGTGTCATTCGGAAGACCTCAAAATCATACAATAAGAGGTTTATTTTCGAGTCTTTGACTCTACTAGTTTCCTCATGCGTGATTTTAAGTGTCCACCAAATATCAAAAGTCATTTCGCACGTAAAAACCCGTTTAAACTTGTTCTTGTCTAAAGCACAAAATAAGGCATTCATAGCCTTTGCACTTAAAGAAAAATATTTCTTTTCTAAATTTGACCATTCGTTCGTCGGTTTAGAGGGAAGTTGAAAACCATTTTCAATAATATTCCATAAGTTTAAATCTAGAGAAATCAAGAAAATTCTCATTCGAGTTTTTCAATATGTGTAGTCCGATCCATTAAAGAACGGAGGACGAACAATCGAAAAATCCTCTTTAAAGCCGTGAAGAGCTATTTCTCACGGGTGTGAAACTAAAAGAGAAATAACGAGGCTCTGATACCAATTATTAGGATCTGAGCAATACTAAGAGGGGGGGGGGGGGGGGGGGCAAAATTAGTGCAGTAGTTAAAGATGATAAATTCTTTGATTAAAAATACTTTCGGATACTTTATGTGATAAAAATACGTTTTGATGAAAACCGATCTCGATTGCACATAATGAAAGATGTAAAGCTTGAAGCCATTTGTAAGAATGAGAAGAGGTGGTGGAGCAAGTAAAGTAAAGGCTTGCAGCTATGTAAATGACAATAAGTAAATGCAAACCTGATTTTATAGTGGTTCGGTCATACAACCTACGTCCACTCCCAATTCCTATTCTCTTAAGGCTACCGGCTTTCCACTAGTTGTCCTCCTTCCAATGGGTGAGGACTGACTCTCTTATAGCTCTCTCTTTTAAACGGGCTTAGAAGGTAATCCTTACAAAGCCTCTTACCCCTCTCTTGGACTAGATCAAACTTAAAGCTTAGAGAGAAGATTTTGACACTATTACAATGGAGTATTCCCATTTTGTTTCTCAGATTTTGTGTGTTTTTCAGCCCTGGATGAGTGGGGTATTTATAAGCCTCAATGTTATTTAAATTTGGAGCCCAAATTTGAATCATCCCAGATTTCCAAGTACCGACGGTACCACCACCTGACACTAGTGGTACCACTGCTAGTGCACTCTAGTTCTGTTAGTGTATCGAGCCGTACTACCACCCAGTCTAGCGATACCACCATCGGACACACTGACACGATCAATGTATTGGGTGGTGCCATCGCCCAAGCACTCTGCCTCAGGGCAGTACCATCGCCCAAACTATTAGGAAATCCACAAGCACTCTGCCCCAGAGCGATATCACATGTGCAGTGGAAGAACAGAAAACAAAACCACAGATTTCTCATAGAAAGTTTTCATCATTGTGCGAAGATCGGTGCATCAAAAATAAATCCGCAAAACTACATGTGTAAAAGAAGATACCTAGGGAGATCGTATATCTCTAAATTCTTACAGATCTATAGGAGAGGATGAAGGAGATCAAGCGTCCTCCTCTCTAGCGATATCCACACATGTGTAGATCTGTAAGAGAGAACGAAGGAGGTCAAGTGTCCTCTTCTCTAGCGGTATCCACACGGCAAGGATTGCGATGATGCACCTCTCTCTCTGGGGAGAGGAGAACAGGAGATGGCTACTAAAAGAAACCCTCAGCCTATAGAGCTTTGGTTCCCTCCTATTTATAAAGGCCCTCTAAAAACCCTAATGGATCTTTTGCCCTATTGGGTATTGGATCTCCATCCAATTACCCAAGCCTCTTGGATTAGTGGGTCTCTACCCAATAATCTCTTATTAGCAATTATTGGATCTCATCTCAGGATCTAATAATTCAGAGGCTTAATGGATATCCAATAAGATAGGGGGTTCAGCGGATATCTCATATCCGAACCTCTACTCATCGCAACACCTACCATATGTGTGTGACCCTCTAGGTCCAATATCAAGTTGGCCGTGAGTCATACTTATTAGAACTCCTTCTGACTTAGTGAATTATTATCTCTATAATAATTCACTTAACTCATTGATTGCGGATGTACTAGGCCATTACGTCGTGTCCCCCAGACGATACAGGGAAATCCAATCCTTTGGACCTATCTGTCCTCGGTTATCATGTATCTATAGTCCCTCATCCATCTAATATCCCAAAGACCCTATACTGGGCATGGTGCTATCAAGCCCATACGATCTCTCCTCGAGTCTTGCTCTTGTCGGATTCTCCCGGAAAACTCTTTCTCTCTCAATCTGAATAACCTTGGCCAAGGATTTGTTCGAGCAAGAACACATGAGATATTTCTCTCATGATACCGAGAATGGATGATCCTCTATTGACACTTAATAGCCTCGTAAGGTTAGCTACTACTCCCAATGATCGGTTGTACTAGATCTTGAACTTTTTAAACCTATAAGTCCGGTATCAAAGAGTGGAGTATTCATACAAGACATCCTTGGTGTCTTAAGTCTAAGGACCAGATACACTATTGGGACTACGAAATTGCTGTCTGACGTGAGGTATCAATAACCATCAGTGAACTCATTCTCCTATGAGCACCTACACTGTACCCTTAGTGTCCCCACATGAGTAGCTATGAGACCAGCTACCTCCATCATATGAACGGGTATACAACACACCAGTCTATCCAGTTATCTCGATGTCCTTCTCGAATAACCTATGACCAGTATAATTTAGAGTCTGTGTTAAAGATGAATCGATCTCATTATCGTGATCTCATCACGATCCAATTCCCATTGCATAGATCCAAGGACATCACAGTATATGCAACACGCAAGATAAAGTGATAAAATGCCTAATAATACGTAAAAAGAAAAAGTGCATATCAAGTCATAAGTGCCATCACTCATGCGATTGGCTTGCAGGGCACATATGACTAGCAATCTCCCACTTGACCTAAAGCCAATCACCAACATGTCTGGTCCCCATCAGACCTCTGTGACGCTCAAAGATAATCTAAGTCAATGGCTTTGTCAATGGATCTGCAATGTTATCTTCGGATGGAACTCTTTCCACTACTACATCTCTTCGGGCCATGATCTCTTTAATAAGTTGGAACCTCCTCAGAATACTTTTGATGAGACCTAGGTTCCCTTATTTGAGTAATCGTCCCGTATTTGTCGTAATATAAAGGAATCAGCTCCTCGCTGCTTGGGATGACTCTTAGATCTGTGATGAACTTCTTCATCTAGACTCCCTCCTCTGCTGCCTCAATGTATTCTGCCTTTGTGGTCGAGTCAACAGTAATGTCTTACTTGGAACTCTTCCAGCATACTGCTCCTCCATTCAGGGTGAACACAGACCTTGAATTAGACTTGCTATCATCGACATCGGATTGGAAGCTCGAGTCCGTATAGCCCTCAACCTTGAGACTACAACCTCCATATACCAATAAAAGATCCTTAGTCCTTCTCAAGTACTTAAGGATAAATTTTACTGCTTTCCAGTGCTCCAAGCTTGGATCTGCCTGATATCAGCTTGTGACACTTAGAGCATGCACTATATCAGGCATGGTATATAGCATAGCGTACATGATAGATCCTATCGCTGATGCATATAGCATCATATCCATGTGTACCCTTTCTTCAGGAGTCTTTGGGGACATACTCCTAGAAAGTGATATTCCATGTCTCATTGGTATGAGACATATCTTGGAATTTTCCATGCCAAACCTTTTGACAATGGTGTCTATGTACCTAGACTGAGATAAGCCAAGCATCCTCTTGGATCTATCTCTATAGATCTGTATCTCCAATATGCAGGATGCTTCCCCTAAGTCCTTCATGAAAAAGTGCCTAGATAACTAAGTCTTTACTATAGAGAGCATTCCTACATCATTCCCAATGATCAGGATGTCATCCACATATAATACCAAAAAGGTGATAGTGCTCCCACTTAATTTCCTGTACACACAAGGTTCATTTTCTTTCTTAATGAAGTCATAAGATCTGATCGCCTCAACAAATCTTATGTTCTAACTTCGGGAAGCTTACTTCAATCCATAAATGGACCTAAGCAACTTGCACACCTTATTTGGGTTATCCCTAGATACGAATCTCTCAGGTTGTATCATATACACCTCCTCATCGAGGTTACCATTGAGGAATACAATTTTGATGTCCATCTGCCAGATCTCATAATCATAGTGTGCTGCAATAACCAATAGAATTCGAATGGATTTTAGCATGGCTATAGGTGAGAAAGTTTCGTCATAGTCAACACCTTGCCTTTGACGATACCCCTTAGCCACTAGCCTTGCTTTATAGGTCTCTACCTTTCTATGTACTCCAATCTTCTTTTTGAAAATCCACTTGCAACCAATGGGTACAATACCCTCGGGTGCATCAATTAGGTTCCAAACCTTGTTGGAGTACATAGAATCCATTTCTGAATTCATGGCTTCTTACCATTTCTCGGAGTATATGCTTATAATAGCCTCCTCGTATGTCTGAGGATCAATATCCTCAACATCCTCTCTTCTGATATGTCTCACATATCTCTAAGGAGGATGGGATACTCTATCGGACCTACGTAAAGTTGGAACTTGTGTGTTAGGTATCTGAATAGATTCTAGAATGGTACTTGAGCTAGGTTCTCCTACCTCGCTCAACTCTATCATGCTCCCACTATCTCCACCAAGAATGTATTTCTTCTCAAGGAACACTGCTCTCTTGGTTACAAAGACCTTTCGATCCTTAGGGTGATAGAAATAATACCCATAAGTTTCTTTGGGATATCCCATGAACTTGCACCATTCCATCCTAGATCCAACTTGTCAGGGTTATGTCTCTTAATGTGGGCAAGGCAGCCTCAAATCTTAACAACTTTAAGATCGGGCTTCTTCCCATTCTATATCTCATATGGAGTAGACATCACTGACTTGGTTGAAATTCTGTTCAAAGATATTCTCTTTGAAATATCTTTTGAATATGACTCTTAGTGATAAATGTTTTAAAATATATTTGACGATCTTTTACTTATCTTATATATGATGAGTAACACATGAATCATTAATTTATCTTTATTCCCGATTGAAATTTTTTTTCTTAATTTCTCAGACGTATGACTGAAAATAGTGTGATTCATAATTTTGATATTTATAAACTATGAATGACATCGTTTGATTGAATTTTACATCTTTCATGATTTCAAAAATTGATTGGTGTAAGTTTTGACAATGATACGCTAGTATTCATAACTTTCAGAAATCACTACTCTTATATCATTCAAGATTACTTGCCTTTACATTATCATTCTCTCTCAAACCGCTTGATGAGAAAGTTTCCGATATTTCTTGATTACAACGCTTTAATGTGATTAATCATTTGTTAAGTAAATGCACTTAATAAAAATTTACCTCACGATTAGTATGAGATCGGAAGTAATTCAAAGACATCATTTTATCTCAAATTAAACATCTGATATAGATGTTAATTAATATAAAAAGGGGAACAAATTGATCAAATGATTAAGGTGTTGTAGCCCATCTAAAATTGTCGAAGTCTGAGTGTCAGCAGTGGCACCACCAGTACTAGTGATAGCACCGCCTGGGCATTTTATTCCCAAGCGGTGACACCACTCAGTTGGTGGTAGCACTGCCCGAGAGCCCCCTTATATAAAGGGGCTTTAGGGTCGGTGGTAGAACTGCCCCGAACTCTTGCAGTTGCCTCCAAATACACTTCCCCTCCTCTCAAATCTTCACCTTTTTTCTCAAGAAGGCCAAGAGAGGCTTCTATCCTCTCAAATCTTGGATCAATGTCTCTATTTCTCAAGAAACCTCTACTAAGGTAATCTTTGACACTCCCTCTTTGATTTCTTGATACATGTTTGCCTTTATTATAATTCGCTTTCACTATCATTATTTTTAGATAAATGGCTCCTAGGAGATCACCTAGAGACAAAGGGAAGAGGAGGAAAGGAGATTCATATGACCCATCTCTTTTAGCTCTAGTAAAAATTATTGGGAAACACAGGGGGCAACATCTCATGTGTAACGAAAGAATAGAAAACAAAAATCCTGAATTTTCACGAAAGGTTCCGTCATTGTGCGAAGATCGATGCATAAAAAATAAATTTGTAAATCTGAAAACTGCATGTGTAAAAAGAAACGATAGTACCTAGGGAGATCGTACATCCCTGGGTTCCTATAAATACATGAGGGAGGAAAAAGGAGGTCAAGCATCCTTCTCTCTAGCGGTATCCGCACGGTAGGGACTACAATAATGCTCCTCTCTTGAGATAAGAGAATATGATGCGACTACCAAAAAACCCCAACCTATGGACCTTTGGTTCTCTCCTATTTATAGAGGCCCCTTGTAAACCTTAATGGATCCTACCCTATTGGGTATTAGATCTCCATCCAATTACCCAAGCCTCTTAGATTATTGGATCTTTATCCAATAATCTAGCTCTTATTAGATCTCATCTGTAGGATCCAATAATATAGGGGATTATTGGATATCCATCTCATATTCAAACTTTTACTCGTCGTAACACCTACTATATGTGTGTGACCCTCTAGGCCCAATATCGAGCTAGCCATGAGTCATACTTGTCAGAACTCCTTCTGACTCAGTTAATTATTCTCTATAATAATTCACTCGACTCAACGACTATGGACGTACTAGGCCACTACGTCGTAGTCCCCAGATGATACAAGGGAATCCAATCCTTTGGACCTATCTATCCTCAGTTACCATATACCTATAGTCCCTCATCTATCTAATATCCTAGAGACTGTATATTGGGCATAGTGCTATCAGGCCCATACGATTTCTAATCGAGTCTCGCTCTAATCGGATTCTCCCGAAGAACTCTTTCTCTCTCAATCCGAATGACCTTGGCCAAGGATTTGCTTGGCAAAGAACACATGGGATATTCCTCTCATAATACCAAGAGTGGATGATCCTTTATTGACACTCAATTGCCCTCGTAAGATTGGCTGCCACTCCCAATAACCGGCTATACTAGATCTGAAACTTCTAAACCTATAAGTTCGATATCAAAGAGTGGAGTACTCATATAGGACATTCTTGGTCTCTTAAGTCTAAGGACCAGATACACTATTGGGACTACAGAATCGCTGTTTGATGTGAGGTATCAATAACCATCCAACATTCTATAAGCGAATCAATCAGTTGAATCATTCTCCAATGAGCACCTGTGCTGTACCCTTAGTGTCCCCACATTAGCAACTATTAGACCAGCCACCTCCATCATATTGCTATGAATCTTTTACTTTCTAAGCTTTGGATAATGTTATGGAGTTGTCTAGTAGGGAGTCGGTTACTGATTCGGTTACGGAGTCGGTTAATAAGAGTCCAAGTCCTTGGGGACTCTATGTGGGACTCTATAAATAGGGATGTAACTATTTGTTTTAGACAAGGAGAAAGGAATGAAGAATTATTCAATCTTTTGGCTAAACTAAGGAGGTCGATCCCTTCGAAACGATGAAAGGAGACCAATCCCCTCGAAGTGATCAAGGAGGCCGATCGCTTCTCCTTCGTTTCTTTCGCCTTTTCCATGATAAAACCCTAAGGGGTCTCATCATTTGGTATAAGAGCAGCGATCCTCGATATTTTCACTACAACTTCGCATCTTATCGCAGCAACAATCGACGTCCTGATAGGACCCTAGCAGGGTTAGGTCCTATTCAACCATGTAGCAGCTAATAAAAACCCTGTGAGAATGTAATAAACCCCACCTAGCTGCCTCTATCCTATAAAGAAGAGAGGCTAGGGTTTATATTTGGGTCTTTGGGCTTCTTAGCCGCCGCCCCCCTTGTTACTGGGCCGGCCCACTAAAGTTGAGGGCAAATTGGGTAGTTCACTTAGGAAGCAGCCCCTAGGGCTAGGGTTTGAAGCTCTATATAAGCTTGTAGCCTCCACCTCTTTAGAATAAGAAAAATCAATCTACAATTGCAGCCACCAGGCTACTTGGAGGGTGGAACCCTTATAGCGTTCCAAGGATTGATCCCCCCTCAAAGATCAATCTCCATAGAATTCCTCTAGGGTTCTATCACGTCCGTTGCAACCGTCGTAGCTGCACCCCTAGCGCTGCCTTTTAACCACCCCTGTTTTGCATCCTCTACCGTAGAACGCTACTGCTTTCACCCACGACATTATTGCTTTAGCCCCACAATGATGCTGCCTTCTCCCCATGACACTACTGCCTTCTTCCCATGAACGTTGCCTTCCAACATCGATGTTGCCACCATCCAGCCCTCGGCACCTGTAGTAATAACGCACGTAGTGATAGAAATAGGGAATGTCTACCAACAACTCAGTTAAGGCCTAAATTGAAGCATTTGAAATCAGAATTGAAAATTGACTGCAGGAGACCCTTAACGAATTCAAAAGAAGCCTGCTGGAGAACTTTAGTACGTTTCAATAAGATGGATAGCTCGCTCAAATTCATCAGACTTCTACAGTGTTAGAATATCAAGATAGATTCCAATGATTGTCAAATCAAGCCACAAATTAGTCTGAATGACAGCTAGTGGATACCTTTATTAAAGGGCTTAATCCAGATGATAGATATGAAGTTAAGGCTCGATAGCCCCGCACTATAATAGCTGTAATTTCATTTGCACGTCTATATGAGGAAAAAATCAATCGAGAAAATCATCGACACAAAAGTGACTATAAACAAATGATCAACGAACCACCTAGTAAGGAGCACCAATGTAAATAAGAGCAACCTCTGGTGATTGAACCAATTAGAGAGGATCTGAAAGCTAACAAAGTTGACTCCGATCATGAAGTTGAAGGAATTTGGGAATATCAACCTGTTACAGTTCTGATTGATACCGGTAGCACTAATGATTTTATGGACAGCAAGGGTGCTAACCGATTGGCCTACCATATTGAAGACTGTAACAAATTAGAAGTAAAGGTTACTGATAGACAAACTTTAACTTATGATAGCAAATATTCAAAGATAAAGCTAATTATACAAGGCAAAAAACTACTGGAGGATTTCTTTTTGCTACCCCTAGAAGACTTTGAAGTGATGATCCTAAAGGGAAGAAGAAGTAAAGTCACAACTACTACTAGCCATCGGACGAAGAGGGTTCTCCAAAAGACTATAATAACTCCTATACTAAAAGGCCGACCTATTGCTCACACTATCAAAAGATGGAGGTTGTACATACTTGATCAGCGAGTTGTAATGCGCCACATATACCTTATGCCGAATTTGATGTCGCTCAGCCTTGAGGACAAGGCTGATTTGACGAGGGCAAAACTGTTACGAATCTTTTACTTTCTAAGCTTTGGATAATGCTTTGGATAATGTTATGAAGATGTCAAGTAGGGAGTCGGTTATTGATTCGATTACGGAGTCGATTAATAAGAGTCCAAGTCTTGGGAGACTCTATTTGGGACTCTATAAATAGGGATGTAACTATTTCTTTCAGACAATGAGAAAGGAATGAAGAATTATTTAGTCTTTTGGCTAAACTAAGGAGGTCGATCCCCTCAAAGTGATCAAAGGAGACCGATCCCCTCGAAGCAATCAAGGAGGCCGATCACCTCGAAACGATCATTTATCCCCTTTTCCCCCACTTCTTCTGCTTCTCCTCTACTTCTTCTATAATAAAACCCTATGGGGTCTTATCACATATGGATGGGTATACAACACACTAGTCTGTTAGGTTATCTCGATGTCCTAATCGAGTAACCTATGACCGGGATTATTTAGGGTCTATGTTTAAAGGTGAATCGATCTCATTATCATGATCTCATCATGATCCGATTACTATTTCCAAGATCCAAGGACATCACAATATACATCCAGATAATGTGAGGAAATATTAATAATCATAAGCAAAGAGATTGACGCAACGTGTTATAGGTGCCATCACTCACGTGATTGGCTTGTAGGGCACCTGTAACTTGCAATCTTCCACTTGACCTAAAGCTAATCACCTATGTGTCTGATCCCCATCAGACCTTTATGATGCTCAAAGACAATTTGAGTCAATGGCTTTGTCAGTAGATCTATAATGCTATCTTTGGATGAAACTCTTTCTACTATTACATCTCTTCAGGCCACGATCTCTCTAATAAGCTGAAATCTCCTCAGAACACTTCTAATGAGATGTGGGTTCCCTTATTTGAGTAATCGCCCTATAGTTGCCATAATATAAGGGAATCAGCTCCTCGCTGCATGGCACGACTCCCAAATTTATGATGAATTGCTTCATCCAAACTCCCTTCTTTACTACCTCTACTACAGTAATGTACTCCGCCTCTATGGTTGAGTCAGTAGTAGTATCTTGCTTGAAACTCTTCTAGTATACTGCTCCTTCATTCAGGGTGAACACATACCCTGAATTAGACTTGCTATCATTGACATCGGATTGGAAGCTCGAGTCTGTGTAGTCCTCAATACTAAGGCTACTTTCTCTATAAATAAAAAAAAGATCCTTAGTTCTTCTTAAGTATTTAAGGATACACTTTACTGATTTCCAATGCTCCAAGCCAGGATCCGCTTGATACCTGCTCATGACACTCAGGTTATACGCTACATCAAACCTAGTACATTGCATAGCATACATGATAGACCCTATCATTGAGGCATAGGGTATCCTATCCATGTCTGCCCTTTCTTCTAGAGTGTTTGGGGACATACTCCTTTAAAGTAATAGCCTATGTCTCAATAGCATGAGACCTCTCTTGAAATTTTTTATGTCAAACCTTTTGACAATGATCTCTATGTTCCTGGACTGCGACAAGCCAAGCATCCACTTGGATTTATCTCTATAGATCTAAATCCCTAATAAGTAGGATACTTCCCCTAAGTCCTTCGTGGAGAAATGTGCTGGTCATCTGTGCCCTACAAGCTAATCACATGAGTGATGACACTTGTGACTTGATATGCACTCTTTATTTTTACTTATTATTATTAGGTATTTTATCATTTTATCTTGCGTGTTGCATATATTATGATGTCCTTGGATCTGTGCAATGTGAATCGGATCATGATGAGATCAAGATAATGAGACCAATTCACCTTTAAATACAGACCCTAAATAGTCCCGATCATATGTTACTAAAAAGGGACATCAAGATAATCAGATAGACTGGTGTGTTGTATACCTGTCCATATGATGAAGGTGCCTAGACTCATAGCTACTCGTGTGGAGACACTAAGGGTACAATACAGGTGCACATTGGAGAATGAATTCACTGATTGATTTGCTTACGGAATGTTGAATGGTTATTAATATCTCATGTCAGATAGCGATTCCGTATTCCCAGTAGTGTATCTGGTCCTTAGACTTGAGACACCAAGGATGTCCTATATGAGTACTCCACTCTTTGACATCGGACTTATAGGTTTGGAAGTTCCAAATCTAGTACAATCGATTATTGAGAGTGATCGCTAACCTTACAAGAGCTATTGAGTATCAATAGAGGATCATCCGCCCTTGGTATCATGAGAGGAATATCCCATGTATTCTTGCTAGAACAAATCCTTGACCAAGGTTATTCGGATTGAGAGAGAAAGAGTTCTCCAAGAGAATCCGATAAGAGCGAGACTCGAGGAGAGACCATATAGGCCTAATAGCACCATGCCCGGTATAGGGTCTCTGGGATATTAGATGGATGAGGGACTATAGATACATGGTAACTGAGGACAGATAGGTTTAAAAGATTGGATTCCCCTGTATCATCTAGGGACTGCAGCATAGTGGCCTAGTATGTCCGTAGTCGATGAGTCGGGTGAATTATTATGGAGATAATAATTCACTAAGTTAGAAGAAGTTTAGACAAATATGACTAACAGCCAACTCGATATTGGGCCTAGAGGGTCACACACATATGGTAGGTGTTGCGACGAGTAGAGGTTCGAATATGAGATATCTGCCGGAGACCCTAACTTATTGGATATCTGTTAAGCCCTTAAATTATTGGATCCTAAGATTAGATCCAATAAGACCTAATAAGAGATTATTGGGTAGAGACCCACTAATCCAAGAGACTTAGGCAATTGGATTGAGATCCAATACCCAATAGGGCAAGATCCATTAGGGTTTACAGGGGGCCTCTATAAATATGAGGGAATCAAAGCTCCATAGGCTGGGGATTCTCTTGATAGTCACCTTCTATTCTCCTCTCCCAAGAGAGGAGCATCGTTGTAGTCCCTACCATGTGGATACCGCTAAAGAGGAGGATGCTTGACCTTCTTTATCCTCTCCTACAGATTTGCAGGGACTCGGGGATATACGATCTCCCTAGGTACTTTCTTTTATACATGTAGTTTTCACAGATTTATTTTTGACACATCGATCTTCGCATGACAATGAACTTTCATGGGAATCCAAGGGTTTTGTTTTTCTATTCTTCCACTATGTATGAGATTTCGCCCCTTGTGGATTTTTCAACAGTGGTTTTAGAGCCAGGTTGTTCGTGTGAAGATCAGATCTTAAACTACACGTGTTGTGATTTAGAATAATTTTTATCATCAAAATTATTAGCGCAAAAGGTGAGGAAGGGCAGCAAGTGTTGCTGCCCTTGCTACGCTAGCACAGCGGCCGTAAGGCTACTTACAGCCTTACTGCCTGCAACGGTAGCAGCGGCATCTGCGGGCAAGGGGCCCGCAGGATGGCTGCGGCTGCAGATGGCTGGCAACTCACCTATAGCAACTGCCCTTGTGGGGTTGCCTGCCCGCATGGGCGGGGAGGGCCTGTGGGCATTGCACCCGCAGGGATGCAACGCCACCTACGGGCAGACCACCCGTGGGCGAGCCGTCCACAAGTGCGGTGCCTGTGGGGGGCAAGGCCACCTGAGGAGGCAGCGCCTGCCTTGCACAGCGTCACCCGTGGGCGAGTCATTTGCTTACGGGCACTACGCTCGCTATGGCGGCCTCGCCCACAAGGGCGACCGTCGCCATGGGCACAAAGCCACTAGGGGCGCCCGCAAGGTAGCGATGGGTAGAGGCCAAAGCACTCGTCGCGTAGAGGCTGCCACTGGCAGGGTGGCGGCAGTCGCAACACAACATGCAGAAGTTAGGGATTAGGGTTTTCAAGCAAAAGATAGTTTTGCCTCTTAGAATTTTAGAAATTTCGATTTCTGTCCCTTTTGACAAAATGACCAAAGTACCCCTCAAAATTTTAAAAATTTTAGTCTTATCCTTTCCTATCGAATGATTAAAATACCCTTCAAAATTTAGAAAATTTCTTGTATATCCATATTTTCTAAAAATATTATTTAATTAAAATGTTTAATTAACTATTATTATTTATCTAATAGTCCTATATAATAACATATATATGTGATGTATGATGTAGACAAATGATCATAGACCGTGTGATTTGATGTGTGTACATGTGATTATTATTATTGGGGCCTGTGAGCCTCTATTTTTCTCGTTTATTATCGGGACTGCATGCTTGTAATTTTTTATAATTACATGAGGCGCAATGGGAGCATGAAAGTGATAGCGAGACCCATGAGGTTGAGACGGACTATCCGACGCATGGAGATGCGTTGAGATACCGACGGAACCGACGAAGCGAGATGGACGATCATAGGGTATAGAGATGCGTCGATTCACACGAATCATGATGTGAGTGATTGGGCCCATTGGCTCAGGCCTAATCACATTAGGATTTGGTCCATGATCATCTAGTGTGATTGTTCATGTGATGTGTGATTAATTATACACCTACTAGATATGTATATATATTTACATATGATGTAGATATTAAATATGTATATGTGTGACACATTATGTTAGGAGACCAAATCAAAAATCTCCTCTATTAATAATATTAAGTAGGTAAATGTGAGGCAATTAGATTGACCCACATGGCCTTCCATCGGTATAGGTAGGAACCGATTTTTGGTGTACGTTGAGTTGGTCGAGTCCCTCGAGACTCACCTATATCATGTTTCGCTATCTTATTTATGACATAGAGATGTCACCGGTGACCTGAGGATATGGTATGCTTGGTCGAGTCCCTCGAGAGTATATCATTGAATCATACTCATCTTGTAATGATGGTGATGACTAAACTGAACATCATGGTTATTCAAGTCCCTCGAGGCCATGGTGGTTCGGAGGCCGAATAGGATAGGAATCACAAGGAGTTGTGATTGGCAAGAGTTGCCTAGCTTTACGGGCTTAACGTGATTGGTCGAGTCCCTCGAGGTTACCTTAAGATGCCGATTGGATCCCAATCCCCACTAGAGATCGCCAGGGGGCTCCGATTCACATACCGGAAGGTGTTGTGTGTCTCGTGAAAAATTAGTGGGAATACATTAAGATAGAAGTCCTTATCTTAACTATTTAATTTTTACAAAATCTGCATGTTATTTATTTTTGCTACATCTTTAATTTCTGAAAAATATCGCTTTCAAATCCTTTACATGGCATATTTGTTGCCAACTGCTTCACTGGTCCAAATTATACAGATTAGCTTCGCAATCTGAGAATCGTTCTCACAACAGAAAAATCGCATATGTCTTTGATACAATGATCCCTACGCCCGATGAAGGGGCAAGCGAGGATGAGATCACTCATTATGTAAAATACATAGATGATTCTACTCTTGCTTAGTCTTATATGTTGGCCTCTATGACTACTAAGATACAGAGATAGCAAGAAAATGTGGATGCTAATTCTATACTCCAACATCTCCACAAACTGTTTGTGGAACAGGGAAGAACTCAGTAATATGAGATATCTAAGAGTCTTTTCCATGCCAAGATGACTGAGGGAGCATTGGTTCAGAACCATGTCCTTAAAATGATTGAGTCGATCGAGAAACTCACAGGTCTAGGAATGATCCTAGAGGATAACCTGTGTGTGGATCTTATGCTTTAGTCTCTACCAGATTCCTTTTCTCAGTTTATAATGAATTTTAATATGAACAAGCTTAAGGTGACCCTCCTAGAGCTCCTCAATATGTTGAGAGAAGTAGAGAGCACCATTAAGAAAGAGAAGCCAATTCTCTATGCTGGTGAGACCAGAAAGAAAAGGAAGGCTAAGAAGTCCCTTAAGAAGGGCAAGGGTAAGGGCAAAATAGGTAAGGCAAAGGTTGCTAAGAAAGACCCAACAAAGGACAAAGGCCAGTGCTTCCACTACGGTAAAGATGGGCACTAGAAGAGGAACTGCAAAGAGTATCTTACAAAGAGGGTGAAATAGAAGCTTGGAGAAGTTTTAGGTACATTTATGATCAGTCTCCATTTGTTAGAATCTTATGATAACACATGGGTATTGGATACCGGGAGTGCTTATCATATTTACAATTCGTTGCAGGTTCTAGCAGGACCTAAGAGATTGAAGAGAGGCGAGATGGATCGTAAGATGGGCAATGGAGCAAAGATTGTTATAGTGGCTATTGGCAAGGTCACTTTACATCTGCTTGGTGGAGCTATTGTTGCATTAGATGCATGCTATTATGTTCCTTCTATTATCAAAAATATTATTTCTATTTCATATTTGATAGTTAGTGGATATAAATTAGTTTTTGAGAATAATAGTTGTTCAATAGCATTAGATGATGAGATCATCACGAGAGGAACATTGCATAATAGTTTATTTATGCTAGATATAGCTCCACACATCATGAGTGTAAGTGAGTCTAAGAGGAAATGAGAAGAGATGAACAATGCATATCTGTGGCATTGTAGGCTATGTCACATCCATGAGGAAAGGATTCAAAAGTTATTGAAGAATGGATATCTAGATCTATTCGACTATGATTAATATGCGACTTGCGAACCTTATCTTCAGGGAAAGATGACCAATTCTCCATTTAGTAGAACTAGAGAGAGAGCCACTAAGTTACTGAAACTTATACATAGTGATGTATGTGGTCCCATGTCAACTCATGCCATAGGTGGTTACTCTTACTTTATTACTTTTACTGATGATTTCTCAAGATACGAACATATGTACTTAATGAAGTACAAGTCTGAGGCTTTTGAGAAATTCAGAGAATATAAGAATGAAGTGGAGAACCAAACTGGAAAGAGTATTAAAACCTTTTGATCAGATCGAGGAGGTGAGTACTCGAGTATAGAGTTCACCTAATTCCTCAAAGACTATGGGATTGTATCCCAATGGATACCTCCTTATACACCGCAGCTTAATGGTATATCAAAAAGGAGGAATCACACACTGTTAGACATGGTGAGTTCCATGATGAGTTTCGCCGACCTACCCATCTCATTCTAGGGATATGCCCTAAAGATCGTAGCTTACCTTTTGAATAGAATTCCAACTAAGTCAGTAGTGTCTACTCCATATGAGATATGGAATGCGAAGAAGCCCAATCTTAAGGTTGTTAAGATTTGGGGCAGCCCTACCCACGTTAAGAGATATAAACCCGACAAGTTGGAATCTAGGACGGAACGGTGCAAGTTCATGGGATACCCCAAGAACACTTATAGGTATTATTTCTATCACCCTTATGACCAAAAGGTCTTTATAGCTAAGAGAGCAGTGTTCCTTGAGAAGAAACACATTCTTGGTGGAGACAGTGGGAGCATGATAGAGTTGAGCAAGGTTGGAGAACCTAGCTCAAGTACCATTCCACAACCAGAATCTGTTTAGGTACCTAGCACACAAGTTCCAACTTTACGTAGGTCTGATAGAGTATCCCATCCTCCTGAGAGATATGTGGGACATATCAGAAGAGAGGATGTTGAGGATATTGATCCTCAGACCTATGAGGAGGCTATTATGAGCATAGACTTCGGGAAATAGCAAGAAGCCATGAATTCAGAAATGAATTCCATGTACTCCAACAAAGTTGGGAACCTAGTTGTTGCACTCGAAGGTATTATACCCATTGGCTGCAAGTGGATCTTCAAAAAGAAGATTAGAGTAGATGGAAAGATAGAGACCTATAAAGTAAGGCTAGTGGCTAAAGGGTATCGTTAAAAGTAAGGTATTGACTATGATGAAACTTTCTCACCCATGGCCATACTAAAATCTATTTGAATTCTATTAGCTATTGTAGCATACTATGATTATGAGATCTAACAGATGGATGTCAAAATCGCATTCCTCAATGGCAACCTCAAGGAGGAGGTGTATATGATACAGTCTGAGAGATTTGTGTCTAGGGATAACTCAGACAAGGTGTGCAGGTTGCTTAGATCCATCTATGGACTGAAGCAAGCTTTCTGAAGTTGGAACATAAGATTTGATGAGATGATCAGATCTTATAACTTCGTTAAGAACGAAGATAAGCCTTGGGTGTACAAGAAGGTAAGTGGGAGTGCTATCACCTTTTTGGTACTGTATGTAGATGACATCCTGATCATTGGGAATGATGTAGGAATGCACTCCACAGTAAAGACTTGGCTATCTAGGCACTTCTCCATGAAGGACTTAGGGGAAGCATCCTGCGTATTGGGGATATGGATCTATAGAGAGATCCAAGAGGATGCCTGGCTTGCCCCAGTCTAGGTATATAGGCACCATTGTCAAAAGGTTTGGCATGAAAAATTCCAAGAGAGGTCTCATACCAATGAAACAAGGAATATCACTTTCTAGGAGTATGTCCCCAAAGACTCCTGAAGAAAGGGCACACATGGATAGGATATCATATGCCTCAGTGATAGGATCTATCATATATGCTATGCTATGTACCAGGCCTGATATAGCATATGCTATGAGTGTCACGAGCATGTATCAGGCAGATCCTAGCTTAGAGTACTAGAAAGCAGTAAAATTCATCCTTAAGTACTTAAGAAGGACTAAGGATCTCTGACTGGTATATAGACGCAATAGCCTCAAGGTTGATGGCTACACGAACTCGAGCTTACACTCCGATGTCGATGACAGCAAGTCTAATTCTGGGTATGACAGCAAGTCTAATTCTAGGTATGTGTTCACCCTGAATGAAGGAGCAGTATGCTAGAAGAGTTCTAAGCAAGACACTACTACTGACTCGACCACAAAGGCAGAATACATTGCTGTGGCAGAGGCAATAAAGGAGGGAGTCTGGATGAAGAAGTTCATCACAGATTTGGGAGTCGTCCCGAGCAGCAAGGAGCTGATTCCCTTATATTACGACAACTACGGGGCGATGATAGAACCATAAAGGAATTCTATATAGATTTGATCTTTGAGGGGGATCAACCCTTGGAACGCTATAGGGGTTCCACCCTCCATGTAGTCGGCCTAGTGGCTGCAATTGTAGATGAATCTTCTTTTCTTATTCCAAAGAGGCGGAGGCTACATGCTTATATAGGACTCCAACTCAAGACCCCTAGTATAGCTAGAGTTCTTTATTGTTAGGACTTCTACTCAAGACTCCTACTTTTAATAAACTCTCCTACTCAAGACTCCTACTTTTAATGAACTCTTAATGCTTCTCAAGAAACCTCCCAACTAATCCTAACCCTAGCTGCCCTCTTCACCTCTTTAATAAGGGTCAGCTAGATAGGATTTACATGAATGCTCTTATCAATGAAACTCAATTAGGTCTCTCCTAGCTAAAGTCCCAACAGGTTTGGACTCTCCTAGCTAGAGTCTTAACAGACCTGCCCTCTTGAAATCAGCATTGTCCTCGAGGTTGATGCTCCATGAATTCTGGGAATTTGATCTTCAAGTCGTCATAGTTCTCCCAAGTGGCATCTTCGAATGGTAAATTATTCCAATACACTAGTACTTCAATAGAGGGATGTCGACAATGCATCACGATTCTGCGATCGAGGATGGCTTGTGGTTGGGCTTGAATATCTCCATCATTAGTGGTGTTGGGTAGTTGAATCTGGGGTGACTCGTGTTTTCCTAACTTGGGCTTCAGGCATGACACATGGAAGACAGGGTGGATTTTAGCATCCTCAGGCAATTTAAGTATGTATGCCACGGCTCCAATACGCTATGTGATCTAATAGGGCCCATAAAAATATGGGGATAACTTCATAGAGGCTCGTGTGTTGATGGAGAGTTGCTTGTATGGCTGCAGGTGAAGATAAACCCAATCTCCTACTGAAAATTCTCATTCGTTTCATCGTGTGTTGTCTTGTTGTTTCATTTTGGGTTGAGCGGTAAAGAGATTATCCTTTAGCAGCTATAGGAGTTTGTTCCTATCAATTAAATCTTGGTCGACCTGATCTACCTTGGCCAAGCCAATTTCATATTTTGGAATCACAAGGGCAGCGATGTATAGTGGTTCGGTCAAAGTAAAGAGATAAAATAGAAATTTAAACACTCACACAATCAAAACGCAGCGATGTATAGTGGTTCGGTCAAAGTGACCTACATCCACTTCCGAAGCCTTCTCCAATGAGACTCCCTTCTTCCACTACCAAATCCTTTGAAGGGGAGGATCAAATACCCCTCTTACAACCCTTTACAAGTGGTTCACACTCTTACAAGATTTCACAAGAAGAATGAGGTGAACACTTAGCAAGAACAAGACTTTTCAAGACTTTTCAAAGACTTAAAACTAAGATTCTAACTCTCAAAAGGGTTCTTCTTTCAGCTGAGAAAGAAGGGGTATTTATAAGCCTCAAAGTGATTCAAATTTGGAGCCCAAACTTGGAGCCAAAAATTTAAATCTTTTGAGTTTTTTGGTGCTGTTAGTCCTAGTAGACTAACACACCCAGGCAATGCTACCGCTCAAGAATCGGCGGTGCTTCACCCAGCGGTGCTACCGCTGCTATAGTAGCGGCGCCGCTACAATAGCCAACATCACATGGGCGGTGCTACCACCCCAGGTTGGGCGGTTTAACCGCCTGGCCCATTCAGCCAAGGCTGAATGGGCCTTGTTTAAGGCCCAACTTGGCCTAGTTGGCCCCCACTAAATTTAGGCAGGATTTTTTCTAAATCCTTGCCCTACTCATATGCAAACTATGAACTTAAAGACATTCCTAAGCTGTTACAAAGTCCGCAAGTCAAGTCTTCTTCCGTCAAGCTTCCGGCGAACTTCTGGCGGTCTTCCGACGATCCCTCGGAAACCATCCTGTGGACTCCCGGCAAGCTCTCAGACTCCATGATGATTTTGGCGAGTTCCCTTGAGCTTCTTTGGCAAGCTCCGATCTTTCTTGGCAAGCTTCGCGAACTTCCGATGAACCTCCCGGCGAACTTCCGAAAACCCTTCGGCAAGCTCCCTACTCGTTCTCGGCTAGTTCCGGCAGCACTCCCAACGAATCTTCAGACTTCCATCGAACACTCGAACTCCCAATGATCCATCGCACTTGACTTCGACCCTTTGTTTCGCTTTATGTCTTCATCCTTATCATAGTTACTCCTGCACACAAACAACAAACACTCTACTTCGATCTAGACAATTATTACAACACGAATTGACGTTCAGTTGCCCGGCACGTCATTGGTCGGCACTTCGTCCGATCCTTCGGCACATCGTCCTCTCTTGCGGTCCATTACCCAATCGGTGATTGAGCTCCGCAATCCTGATATCCTTGGCGCAACACGCTCTTCTTGGCCCGATGCCCGACGTACGAAGCCTCCTGTCGATAGTCGACCGAACCTCCGGCTCAACATCCAATATCCTGACATGATCACCTCCGGTGCAACATCAATTCCTCCAGTGTCAACTATCTAATCCTAATCGATAGTAGACCTGCATAACTCAACACGTAGTTAGACCACAAATCACACAATTAGTTTCATCATCAAAATCCGAGATTCAACAGAGATAGATAGCAAGACTTCTTTTTGGTATTTTGAATGGAAAATTGTAGCAGCAAAAGGTATTGGTGATAGGAGAAATACTAGATCTTTGATGTAATTAGAGGTGGCGGTAGCAGATTGATTTGATCTACGGCAGAAGATGACGGTGGAGATGGCGATGTCAAGAGCAATTATGGGAATTGCTTAGCTGATGGTGGGTAGCAGGGATGGCATCAAAACAACAAGATCACTACTCTGATACCAGATGATAGAACCCTAGAGGAATTCTATGTAGATTTGATCTTTGAGGGGGATCAACCCTTGGAACGCTATAGGGGTCCACCCTCCAAGTAGTCAGCCTAGTGGCTGCAATTGTAGATGAATCTTCTTTTCTTATTCCAAAGAGGTGGAGGCTACATGCTTATATAGGACTCCAACTCAAGACCCCTAGTATAGCTAGAGTTCTCTATTGTTATGACTCTTACTCCAGACTCCTACTTTTAATAAACTCTCCTACTCAAGACTCCTACTTTTAATAAACTCTTAATGCTTCTCTAAGAAGCAACCTCCTAACTAATCCTAACCCTAGCCACCCTCTTCACCTCTTTAATAAGGGTCGGCTAGATAGGATTTACATGAATGCCTTTATCAATGAAACTCAATTAGGACCCTCTTAGGTAGAGTCTCAACAGGTTAGGACTCTCCTAGCTAGAGTCTTAACTAGCGATTACTCAAATAAGGGAGCCCGGGTCTCATCAGAAGTGTTCTGAGGAGGTTCCAACTTATTAAAAAGATCGTGGCCCGAAGAGATGTAGTAGTGGAAGAAGTTCCATCCGAAGATAACATTGTAGATCCATTGATAAAGCCATTGACTCAACTTATCTTTGAGCGTCATAGAGGTCTGATAGAGATCAGACACATAGGTGATTGGCTTTAGGTCAAGTGAGAGATTGCTAGTCATATGTGCCCTGCAAACTAATCACATGAGTGATGGCACTTGTGACTTGATATGCACTCTTCCTTTTTGCTTATTATTATTAGGCATTTTATCACTTTATCTTGCGTGTTGCATATATTATAATGTTCTTGGATCTGTGCAATGTGAATCAGATCATGATGAGATTATGATAATGAGACCGATTCACTATTAAACACAAACTCTAAATAATCCCGGTCATAGGTTACTCGAAAAGGACATCGAGATAACTAGATAGACTGGTGTGCTATGTACCTATCTATATAATGGAGGTGGCTGGTCTTAGAGCTACTCATGTGAAGACACTAAGGATACAGTACAAGTGCTCATTGAAGAATGGGTTTACTGATTGATCCGATTACGGAATGCTGGATGGTTATTGATACCTCACGTCAGACAGCAATTTCGTAGTCCCAATAGTATATCTAGTCCTTAGACTTGTGATACCAAGGTTGTCCTGTATGAGTACTCCACTCTTTGATACTAGACTTATAGGTTTGAAAGTTCCAGATCTAGTATAGCCAGTTATTAGGAGTGATAGCTAACATTACGAGGGCTATTGAGTGTCAATAGAGGATCATCCGCTCTGGTATCATGAGAGGAATATCTCATATATTCTAACTCAAATAAATCCTTAGCTAAGGTTATTCAGGTTGAGAGAGAAAGAGTTCTCCGGGAGAATCTGATAAGAGCGAAACTCGAGGAGAGACCGTATGAGCTTGAAAGCACCATGTCCGGTATAGGGTCTCTGGGATATTAGATGGATGAGAGACTATAGATACATGGTAACTGAGGATAAATAGGTCCAAAGGATTGGATTCCCCTGTATCGTCTGGGGACTACGGTGTAATGGCCTAGTACGTCCGTAGTTGATAAGTCGGATGAATTATTATAGAGATAATAATTCACTAAGTCAGAAGGATTTTTGACAAATATGACTCATGGCTAGCTCGATATTGGGCTTAGAGGATCACACACATATGGTAGGTGTTGCGACGAGTAGAGGTTCGAATATGAGATATCCGCTGGAGCTCCTAACTTATTGGATATCCGTTAAGCCCCTGAATTATTAGATCCTAAGATGAGATCCAATAAGAGCTAATAAGAGATTATTGGATAGAGACCCACTAATCCAAGAGGCTTGGGTAATTGGATAGAGATCCAATACCCAATAGGGCAAGATCCATTAGGGTTTACAAGGGGCCTCTTTAAATAGGAGAGAATCAAAGCTCCATAGGCTGGGGGTTCTCTTGATAGCCACCTTATATTCTCCTCTCCCAAGAGAGGAGCATCATTACAGTTCCTGTCATGTAGATACCGCTAGAGAGAAGGATGCTTGACCTTTCTTTATCCTCTCCTACAGATCTGTAGGGATTCAGGGATATACGATCTCCCTAGGTACATTCTTTTACACATGCAGTTTTTGCTGATTTGTTTTTGACGCACCGTTCTTCGCATGACGATGAGCTTTCATGAAATCTAGGGGTTTTATTATTTTGTTCTTCCATTACGCATGAGATGTCGCCCCTTGTGGATTTTCCAACAAAATGTCTAGATGGCCAAGCCTTTATTATGGAGAGCATTCCTATATCATTCCCAATGATCAGGATGTCATCCACATATAGCACTAAAAAGGTGATAACGCTCTCACTTACCTTCCTATACACACAAGGCTCATCTTCATTCTTAACAAACTCATAAGATCTGATCGCCTCATCAAATTTTATGTTCCAACTTTAGGAAGCTTGCTTTAGTCCATAAATGGACCTAAGCAACCTACACACCTTATCTGGACTGTTCTTAATATGAATCTCTCAGGCTGTATCATATACACCTCTTCCTCGAGGTTACCATTGAGGAACACAATTTTCATGTCCATCTATTAGATCTCATAATCAAGGTGTGCTACAATAGCCAATAGAATTCAGATGGATTTTAGCATGGCTATGGGTAAGAAGGTTTTGTCATAGTCAATACCTTGGCTTTGACGATACTCCTTAGCCACTAGCCTTATAGGTCTCTACCTTTCCATCTACTCCGATCTTCTTCTTGAAGATCTACTTGCAGCCAATGGGTACGATACCCTCGAATGCATCAACCAGGTTCTAAACCTTGTTGGAGTATATGAAATCCATCTTTGAATTCATGGCTTCTTGCCACTTCTCGAAGTCTATACTCATAATAGGCTCATCGTAGGTTTGAGGATCAATATCCTCAACATCTGCTCCTCTGATATGTCTCATATACTCTTAGAAGGATGAGATACTCTATTACACCTACGTAAAGTTAGAACTTGTGTGCTAGGTACCTGAACAGATTCTAGCTGTGGAATGGTGCTTGAGCTAGGTTCTCCAACCTTGCTCAACTCTATCATGCTCTCACTGTCTCTACCAAGAATATGTTCCTTCTTAAGGAGCTATACTCTCTTAGCTACAAAAATGGGGTGATATAAATAATACCCACAAGTTTCCTTGGGGTATCCCATGAGCTTGCATGTTTATATTCTGGAATCCAACTTGTCGGGCTTGTGTCTTTTAATATGGGTAGGGTAGCCCTAAATCTTAACAACATTAAGATCAGGCTTCCCTTTCTATATCTCATATAATGTAGACACTATCGACTTAGTTGGAACTCTGTTCAGAAGGTAAGCTGCGGACTCTAGGGCATGTCCCTAAAATGAGACGGGTAGGTCAGTCAAACTTATCATGGACTACACCATGTCTAACAGTGTGTGATTTCTCCTTTCATATACACCATTGAGCTAGGGTGTATAAGGAGGTGTCCATTGGGATAGAATCTCATGGTCCTTGAGGAACTGGGTGAACTCTATACTCAAGTACTCATCTCCTCGATCTGATCGAAGAGTTTTAATACTCTTTTCTCTCTGAACCTCTACTTCATTCTTATACTTCTTGAATTTCTCGAAGGCTTCAGATTTGTACTTCATCAATTACACATGTTCGTACCTAGAGAAATCATAAGTGAAAATACTGAAGTAGGAATAACCATTGATGGCTTGAGTTGACATGGGACCACATACATAACTATGTATTAGTACCAATAACTCAGTGGCTCTCTCTCCAATTTCACTAAATAGAGAGTTGGTCATCTTTCCATGAAAGCAAGGTTCACAAGTCGCATATGACTCATAGTCAAATGGATTCAGGTATCCATTTGTCAGCAACTTTTGAATCCTTCCCTCATGGATATCACCTAGCCTATAATGCCATAGGTATACACTATTCACCTCATCTCGTTTTCTCCTAGACTCACTTACATTCATGATATGGGGAGTAGTATCTAGCTTAATGAAACCATTATGCAATGCTCTTCTCGTGATGATCTTATCATCCTCAATAGTTAAACAACTATTGTTTTAAAAAAACTACTTTATAACTATTCAATATCAAACATGAAATGGAAATAACAATTTTGATAATAGAGGAAATAAAATAATATGCATTTAATGCAATAGTAGCTCCACCAGGCAGAAGTAGGGCAATCTCACCAATAGCAATAGCAGCAACTCTTACTTCATTACCCATCTTGAGGTCCATCTTGTCTCTTATCAATCTTCTAGATCTCGCCAAAACCTGCAACGAATTACATATATGATAAACATGATCGGTATCCAATACCCATGTGTTATCGTATGAATCTGATAAATAGAGACTAATCATGAATGCAAATCTGAAGTTCTCTAAGCTTCTATTTCACCTTCTATGTAATAATGTACACTTTGCAGTTCCTCTTCCAATGCCCGTCTTTGCCTCAATGGAAGCATTGGTTTTTGTCCTCTTTCGGGTCTTCTTAGCAACCTTTACTTTACCCGATTTGCCCTTACCCTTTGCCCTTCTCAAGACATTTCTATATCTTCCTATTATTTTTGGTCTTACTGCATAGAGAACTATGAAAAGAAATCGAGTAGGGGCTGAAGCACAAGATCCATACACAGGTTATCCTTTAGGACCATTACTAGACCTATAAGTTTCTCTATCCACTCAATCATCTTAAGGACACTATTCTAAATCGATGTCCTCTAAATCATCGTAGCATGGAAGAGACTCTTCGATATCTCATATCGTTGAGTTCTTCCCTATTCCTCAAATAATTTGAGGAGATGTAAGAGTGTGGATCTGACATCCACCTTTTCATGTTGTCTCTATAACTCGGAAGTCATGGAGCCAAACATGTAATATTGAGCAAGAGTAGAGTCATCTACGTGCTTCATATAGTGAGTGATCTCATTCTCGCTTACCCTTTCCTTGGTCATAGGCATCACTATTTCAAGGACATATATGATTTTCTCCACTATGAGAATTATTCTTAGGTTACAGAGTCAGTCCACATAGTTGCTAGTCGTATGTGCCCTGCAAGCTAATCATATGAGTGATGGCACTTGTGACTTGATATGCATTTTTTCTCTTTACTTATTATTAGGCGTTTTATCACTTTATCATGCGTGTTGCATATATTGTGATGTCCTTGGATCTGTGCAATGGGAATCGGATCATGATGAGATCATGATAATGAGAACAATTCACCTTTAAACACAGACCCTAAATTATCCTGGTCATAGGTTACTCGAGAAGGATATCAAGATAACCAGATTGACTGGTGTGCTATATACCTGTCCATATGATGGAGGTAGCTGGTCTCATAACTACTCATGTGGGGACACTAAGGGTATAGTGCAGGTGCTCATTAGGGAATGAGTTCACAAATTGATCCGCCTACGGAATGCTGGATGGTTATTGATACCTCACGTCAAATAGCGATTCTATAGTCCTAGTAGTGTATCTGGTCCTTAGGCTTGAGACACCAAGGATGTCCTGTATGAGTACTCCACTCTTTGATATCGGACTTATAGGTTTGAAAAGTTTCAGATCTAGTACAACCGGTTATTAGGAGTGGTAGTCAACCTTATGAGGGCTATTGAGTGTCAATAGAGGATCATCCGCTCTCGGTATCATGAGAGGAATATCCCATGTATTCTTGCTCGAACAAATCCTTGGCCAAGGTTATTCGGATTGAGAGAGAAAGAGTTCTACGGGAGAATCCGACAAGAGCAAGACTCGAGGAGAGATCGTATAGGCTTGATAGCACCATACCCGATATAGGGTCTCTGGGATATTGGATGGATGAGGGACTATAGATACATGTGGCCTGGTATGTCCACAATCGATGAGTTGGGTGAATTATTATAGAGATAATAATTCACTAAGTCAAAAGGAGTTCTGACAAGTATGACTCACGACCAGCTCGATATTGGGCCTAGAGGGTCACACACATATGGTAGGTATTGTGACGAGTAGAGGTTCGGATATGAGATATCCGCTGAACCCCCTATCTTATTGGATATCCATTAAGCCTCCAAATTATTAGATCCATAGATGAGATCCAATAATTGCTAATAAGAGATTATTGGGTAGAGACCCACTAATTCAAGAGGCTTGGGTAATTGGATGAAGATCCAATACCCAATAGGGCAAAAGATCTATTAGGGTTTTCAAGGGGCCTCTATAAATAGGGGGGAACCAAAACTCTATAGGCTGAGGGTTTCTTTTTGGTAGCCACCTCTTGTTTTCCTCTCCCCAGAGAGAGAGGTGCATCATTGCAATCCCTGCCATGTGGATACCGCTAGAGAGGAGGACGCTTAACCTCCTTCATCCTCTCCCACAGATCTGCAAGAATTCAGGGATATACGATCTCTCTAGGTATCTTCTTTTACACGTGCAGTTTTGTAGATTTATTTTTGACGCACCTATCTTCGCATGACGATGAAAACTTACTACGAAAAATCTAGGGTTTTGTTTTCTGTTCTTCTACTGCGTATGTGATGTCGCTCCCCTTAAGGATTTCCCAACAATAGTTTTGACCAATAAAGTAGTTGGCATCAAGTATGCCATATGGAGAGTCTAATAGTAATATTTTTTAAAAATAAAGATGTAGCATAAATAAATAATATGTAGATTTTATAGAAATATTAATAATCAAGATATGGACTTCTATCTTGACATGCTCCCACTATTTTTTTGGCGAGTCACACGACACCCTCAACACATGAAATGAAAGTCTTCGGCAGACTTCTAGTGGGGATCGGGATCCAATTCGCATCTTAATGTAACCTCGAGAGACTCGACCAATCACACTAAGCCCAAAAGGTAGACAACTCTTACCAATCACAACTCTTTGTGATTCTCATCCTATTCAGCCTCCGAACCACTATGGCCTCGAGGGACTCGACCAACCATGATGTTCAGTTAACTCATCACCATCATTATAAGATGAGTCTGATTCGATGATATACTCTCGAGGGACTCGACCAAGTATACCATATCCTCAAGTCACCGGTGACATCTCTATGTCATAGATAAGATAGCAAATCACGATATAGGTGAGTCTCGAGAGACTCGACCAACTCAACCTATACCGGGAATCAGTTCCTACCTATAACGATGGAAGGCCACGTGGGTCAATCTAATTGTCTCACGTTTACCGACTTAATATTATCGAGAAAGAGGATTTTTGATTTGGTCTCCTAATGTGATCACACTAGATGATTATGGACCACATCCTAATATGATCAAGTCCAAGCTAGTGGGCCCAATCACTCACATTAAGATCTATATGTGTATCAGTGCATCTCCATGCCCACTGATCTTCCATCTCACTTCGTCGGTACCGTCGGCATCTCAACGGATCAATATGCATCGGATCGTCTGTCTCGGCCTCGTGGGTCCTGCTATCGCTTCCATGCTCCCACTGCACCTTCTCATATAATTACAATATAATTACAAGCACGCAGACCCAATAATAAATGAGAAAAATAGAGGCTCGTGGGCCCCAATAATAATAATCACATGTACACACATCATATGGTCCATGATCATCTGTCCACAACATACATCACATGTACATATCATTATATAGGACTACTAGATAAATAATAATAATAGTTAATTAAACCTTTTAATTAACTATAATTTTTCTAAAAATAGGGACATATAGGGAATTTTTTAAATTCTAAAGGGCATTCTAGTCATTCGACCAAAAGGGATAAAATTGAAAATTTTGAAATTCTAAGGGGCAAAACTATCTTTTGTCAGAAAACCCTAATCCCTAAATTTGCTTGCACTGTGGCTGTCGCCACCGTGCCGGCGACGGTCATTACGGGCGGGCATGCCACCCTTGCCCATGGGCGTAGCACCCCCGTAGGCGCCATCCTTACGGGAGCACATCCCTATGGTTGTCTCGCCCATTGGCAGGGCGACGTCACTGCGGGTGGTGTGCCCGTGGCAGCTATTGCTCGTAGCCCTTGTGGGCACCGCCGGCACCACGGGCGAGCATTGCCCCCGCCTACGGGCGTGCTGCCCTTGCGAGGTAGTGCCCGTAGCGGACTGGCTCCCACATGTGACTCTACCCCTTGCGGGCGTAGTGCCTAAGCATAAATAGGCTACCTGCGTAGGCAGCCTACAGCCGCTACTTGCTTGCAGCCCGTAACCAACCGACCAGCTACATGTAGATCGTCGGTGACAACCAAGGCTACAAGCAGCCTTTGGCCATTTTGCGAGGGCAGCAATAGTTGTTGCCCCTTTTTTGCTATTGTATCAATAATTTTGACGTCAAAAGTACATCTAAAACATAACACACATAGTTAAAATCCGATTTTCGTACGAACAACCTGACTCTGATACCATTGTTAGGAAATCTAGGGAGCGACATCTCATGCGCAGCGGAAGAACCAAAAATAAAAACATGGATTTTCACAAAAGGTTCCATCGTCATGCGAAGATCGAGGCATAAAAAATAAATCCGTAAATCTAAAAACTATGTGTATAAAAAAGAAACGATAGTACCTAGGGAGATTATATATCCTTGAGTCCCTACAGATCCATGGGGGAGGATGAAAGAGGTCAAACATCCTCCTCTCTAGTGGTATCCATACGGTAGGGACTGCAACGATGCTCCTCTCTAGAGAGAGGAGAACAGGAGGTGGCTACCAAAAATCTCTAGCCTATGGACCTTTGGTTCCCTCCTAATATTCTCTAACCTTTGGTTACTAAACTGTTTATAACTCCTTATTGGAAACTCTAATTCATGCAAAACTTTATTTATCTAAAACTAGATTGATATATCTTTCAAATGACACTTATTTTGAACAAATTGGAGCATATTTTGTTATTCAAATAGTTCATGCAATATGTCTTTCGAATTCTGTTAGAATTAAACTTTTGTTGATACTACCTATTGTTATTTCATCCCTTTAGAAATTAATTTCAGCTAAAATTCTTCCTTCAATTTGAGCTTTATATTAATGCTTTGAATTCTTGTATACTCTTGTCCTTCAATTATTGAAAACCTGAATCTATTTATGAAAGAATATGTTTGTATCGCATTGTTTCGTAAAGTCACATGTACGTTTTGTTGTTCCGCATGTGCTTCTGATATGCATCAATTTTATTGTTCACACTGTCCTTTTATACTATGGTGAATTGTGGGATAATTTGGATCTTTACCAAAAATGGCAAAGAGATTATTTGGACCTTTGCTAGAAATGATAAAGGGTATATGCTTAGAGCCCGCGATGCTTTGACTTATGTTTGGTGGTCATCCAGAAATGGATGAACCATATTATAAATATGGTCCAATAATACCCTATATATTTTTTTGATATGATATCCAAAGTATTGCTTACATGTTTATCTATGTGCTTTGGATTAGAATGTAATAAATGTAACGTTAGATATGGCATTTGAGCTTCTGTTCCTTATTTATTATTCTGATATGCTCTGAGATATCTCATATGTCATTGTTACGCTTTGAAATATATTCCGAATCATTTCATATGCTATTGATATATTCTAAAATGTTTCATTTGCCCTTGTTATGCTCCGAAATATTTCAAACATTGATATGCTTCGAAATGTCCTTTACGCCATTGTTATGCCCCTAAATGCTTCTTCTGCCATTGATATATTCTGAAATATTTTATTTGCCCTTTATATACTCCAAAACATTTCATACACCGTTGATATATTTCAAAATGTTTCAGATGTCATTGATATTTTCCAAAACCTTTCATACATCCTTGATATGTTCCGAAATGTTTTATTTGCCCTTGATATACTCTGAAATATTTTATACATCATTAATATGTTTCATATGTCATTGATATATTACGAAACCTTTTATATGTCATTGATATGCTCCGAAATGTTTCATTTGCCCTTGATATGCTCCGAAACATTTCATACATCCTTGATATATTTCAAAATACTTTTTATGCTCTTGATATGCTTCCAAATATTTTATACTTTATTGATATGCTCTGAAATATTTCATATGCCATTGATATAATCTAAAACATTTTATATACTATTGATACACTCCGAAATATCCTATATACCATTGATATGCTCCCAAATGCTTTTTATGCCCTAGATATGCTCCAAAACATTTTATACATCATTGATATACTCCAAATAGTTTCGTATGTCATGGACATGCTCTTAAACATTCTTATGCCTTTGATATGTGCCTAAATGCTTTAAATGTCATTTGATACATGCCTAAATGCTTCCTATGCTAATGATATGATCCCCATTTCCTCTCCTTAATTGTTAAGAATAAAATATGATTCGAATGAAATGACCCTTGTGATTTTGCTTCTAATGAGTTGCTATCTATAAACTCTTGTATTCCTGCCTCACATTTTGATACCAAGTTTGTTTGAAAACTATCCTCTTTTGTCATGGATGTTAGTCGCTTGCTGAGCTCTTTATGCTCACTCTATGGCTATATAAATTTTTTAGGTTAGCTTGTCCTTCACTAAAAAGCTAGATTTAGGCTGAAGCAGTGAAAAGCTAGAAGTGGTATCAGAGCATGCTTTGCGGATCACTGAGATATTTGATAAGTTTGATGTGCAGACTATATTGAGGCTTAGTAATTTTGTGGCGATCGATAGTAATTATATGGTGATCGGTAGAAACTTTCTTTGAGGTTTAGAAATTATATGATGATTGAGAATATTTGATCCTACCTCATTTTCTTTTGATTAATTCAGTGGGATGAAAGGGTTGATCAAGGATATCAAATCAAAATGGATTGAAAATTAAACAGTTTAAGAAGCTCAGTCCTCCTAGTTTTAGTGATAAGCCTAATCCAATAATAGTAGAATAATGAATGATATGAATAGAGAAAATATTTGATGTCTTAAATTGCCCTGATGATCAAAAGATTTCTTTTGCTACCTTTATGTTGGAAGGAGAGGCTAAGCATTGGTGGGAACAATAAAAAAGAATTTTAGGAGATCAAGGACAAGAATAGTAAGGACATATTTACCAACAATAAATAAGATAGACAAGAGCCTCTAGTCTCACTATTCCAAGTGATAATAAGTGATAAGTAGTTTGTACGAATGCTTCGAGAAACGGCTAAGGTGGGAAAGTGATTATTTAAGCTTCCAAACTGTCACGCCCCCCCAAAATTATCACATTTAGGAGGTGTGAACCTGTCATAAAAACTATAACATTAAAATTTTAACAATGATCCAATCCCTGAATCTAAACTAACATTTGAAGATACAGAGAAACATTCAAATATCAATCATGTCCATAAAACCTATGCAGTTACAATCATACATCATATCACATGAACCTTTATAAGAATCCAAACCAACTTAACAAAATATTAACCTTACTTATAATTCCACAAGCATAAGAATTATACAAATCAGAATTCCAACCATTTACCATAATTTCATATCATCGTAAACTAAACTCAACATTCCAAAATCTCAATCGTACAAGATCTTTTAAAGCTTTTACAAGATACATCAATTCAAATCTGTCAACAACATCTCATTTCATACAAAATACATTTATAAAACAATAATATAACAATCCATAATGACTTGCCATAATCCGAATAGTTGTTCACTATCACGGCCCAATTCTAACATTTTAGCGAGTGACAAGCTTACATGAAAAAGGGTTATATAATAACGGAGTGAGCTACAAAGCTCAGCAAGTGGCAAATATATCTAGAACAAAATGATAGTTTCAAACCAACTTGATATCAAAATACAAAGTAGAGATACAAGAATTCATGGATATAAACTCAATAAATACAGAATCTCAAATGTCATTTCATTCAAAACATGTTTGGCTCATACAAATGGAGTAAAGAGTAATTAGAACTTATCAGATAACGTAAATAGTATTTCGGAGCATATCAAAAGACATGTAGGATATTACAAAGCATATAATTGGTGCATAGGACATTTTAGAGCATATTAATGGCACATAGGACATTTCAGAGTATATCAATGATGTATAAAATGTTTCAGAGCATATTCAATGACATATGAAACATTTAGGAACTTATCAATAATGTATGAACTGTTTCGGAGCATATCAAGGGCAAAGGAAAACATTTCGGAACATAGCAAAGATGTATGAAATGTTTTGAAGCATATCAAGAGTAAAGGGAACATTTTGGACATATCAATGGCGTATTGGAATATTTTGGAGCAAATCAAAGGCAAATGAAACATTTCAGAATATAACAATGATGTATGAAATGTTTCGAAGCAAATCAAAGGTAAAGGAAACATTTCCGAACATAGCAAAGATGTATGAAATATTTTGAAGTATATCAAGGGTAAAAAAAATATTTCAGAATATATCAATGACGTATGGAATGTTTTTGAAGCATATCAATGACTTATGGAATGTTTTTGAAGCATATCAAGAGCAAAGGAAATATTTCGGAACATAGCAAAGACGTATGAAATGTTTCAAAGCATATCAAGAGTAAATGAAACATTTCAAAATATATCAATGACGTGTGAATGTTTTCGGAGCATATCAAGAGTGAATGAAATATTTTAGAATAATATCAATAGCATATGAAATGTTTTAGAGCATAGCAATATAATAAATAAGAAACAGAAGCTCGAATGCCAAATTTGGCATCACATTCATTTCATTATTACCCAAAGCACATAACCAAAGCTTTGGATATCATATCAAAAATATAGAGGGCACTGTGGGATCACATACATAACATAGTTCATCCATTTCAGGATGACCACCAAACATAAGTCTCCCACATCTGGGAGCTCCATCCACCTACATTTGAGTGAAGTCAATGGGGTCGGCAGAACAATCACGGGGCTCTCATCACATATCCTTTACCATTTCTAGCAAAGGTCTAAATTATCTTACAAGACACCAGAGTACAAAAGGGTAGTATGAACAATAACATTAGCATATATCAGAAGCACATGCAGAACAACAAAAATATACGTGTGCCTTTACGAAATAAGATAATGCAAACATGAACATTACATAATAGATTTCAGGTATACAAATAATTTTAGGATGAACAAGACAAGAATTGCAAAGGACTAATATAAAGCTCAACTAAAGAAGAATTTAGCTGAAATCAGTTTCCAATAGGATGAAACGTGAATAGGCAAACTTAACAAAATCTCAATTCTAGCAAAATTTGAGTGGTACATTTCCTAAATAGTTTGAATAACCAATTATGCTCCAATTTACTCAAAAAAGGTGTCATTGGAAAGCTGTATCGATTTACATTCAAGTAAAATAAGTTTCATATAAATTGGAGTTTCCATCAAGGAATTACAAATGATTTAGTAAACAAGAGTCAGGGAACAAAATCTTTATTTCAGAAATGATAGGATCGAATTCAACAGAATTCTGGGCAGTCATTTGGACCCCAAACTTTCAATGTAGGTGTAAAAAGAAAGATCTATAAGTCTAGTTTCCAACAAAGTAAGTTTTGTATAAATCAAAGTTCCCAGTAGAGAGTCATAGGCTGTTTAGTATCAAAAGGTCAGAACTTATAATCTCTGTTTTACAGATTCCATAGAGTTGATTCAATTTGATGTTTGGATAGGCAAATTTACTCCAAATCATACAAGTAGGCTGTCAAAAGAAAGGTTTACAAGTCTATATTCAGATTAAATAAGTTTTGCCTAAATTAGAAACCTATGCAGGGATTTATAGCCAAAATAATCTAGAAGGGTCAGAATCTTGATAATTTTTTAGATTCAAACATTTACATTCCAAATAATAGAGATATCAGATTTCAAGGCTAGAACAATTCAAATTTCTCATATCTAAGGCAAAAGAAAATTTTAGAATTTTAATGGAAAGGAGTGGAACACTTGCCTTTTGAAGATTTTAATCCAACGAAATTGTAAGCCCAAATCCTTCTACCTTTCCTCCATCTCCTCTCCATGTATCATTTTCTTCACCTATCTTCTTTCTTTCTCCATAGCTGCAGCTCATGCAGAACATAGGAGGTCACAGTCACCTACTTTCCCTTTCTTTTTCCCAACCATAGCTGCCATAGTCACAGCTGCCGCAGCCGCAGCCACAACCACAACCTCTTCCACTGTGCTATTTTCTCTCCTTCTCTCTCAGCCATAGCCTCTTCTTTCCCTACTGCAGCTGCCACAACTATAGCCATAGCCTTCCTTCCTTCCTCCTCTTCTCTTCTTCTTCTTCCTTCCTCTACTTTCTTTCCCAGCCATAGCTGCAGCAACCGCCGCAGCCACAGCCATGCCGCAGCCCTCTTTCCTCTTCCCTTCCTCCTCTTCTCTTATTCTCTTCTCTCCTTCTTCCCCTTCTCTTCTTCTCTTCTTCCTCTCTGTCCCCTCATCCATCGATGCACCTCCTTGTGCAGAAGGCAGAGGAGCGCAGCTCCCTTCTTTGCCTTTTCCCCTCCTTTCCTCTCCTTCTCTTCTTCTCTTCTCTTCTTCTTCTTTTCTTCTCTTCTTCTTCTCCTACGCATGACACCTACCTCTCCTCTATTTCCCAACACAACACCATGTGGGAAATAAAGGTGCATGGGGGGGGGGGGGGTGGTTTTCCTGTGGGATAAGGTTGACATTTTTTTTTCAACTTAACAATATAGCCCCTAAAATTTTTATATTTATAAGTAGGTCCTCTAATTTGATAAATAAGTCCTCATCTTTTACAAATAGATCCTTATGAATGATTCAAAATAAATCCTTACATAAATTTTAGAAATGAGGGATATTACATAGACAACTAAAGAGTTATGAACAGAATTATCCAATTCATGATTTGGAATTAGTAGCAATTGTTTTTGCTCTAAAGATTTGGAGACGTTATTCATATGGATAGATATTTAAAATCTTTACTGATCAGGAGAGTTTAAAATATATTTTTGCTTAGAAAGAGTTAAATATGAGACAATGAAGATGAATAGAACTTTTAAAGGATTATGATTGTACCTTCCATTACCACCCTAAGTAAAGCCAATGATGTAGCTAATGCATTTTGGTAAAAAAAAAATCTACAAGTTTTATGACTAGTTTAGTTGTGAAGCAATGAAAGTTATTGGAAGAAAATTACGACTTGAATGTTATGAGAAACGTGCAACACTCAATGATATTGATGGCTTTATTTCAGGTTCAATATGATCTTATTCAACAAATTAATGATGAGATCCACATTTAGTTTACTTGAGAAATGAAGTAGAAAAATGATTAAAGCTAGATTTTTGAATTTCAAGTGATGGCCTATTGAGATTTGGGGATAGAATATGCATCCATAATGATCGAGATATTGAGAAATGAATCTTAGGAAAAAGTTATATTTTCAAGTACACCAAGCATCTGGGTAGTACTAAGATGTATAGAGATCCTAAAAGTCATTATTGGTGGGAAGGCATGAAGATTGAAGTTACAATAAATGTTTCAAAATATTTGACTTATCAGCAAATCAAAGTAAAATACCAAAGACCTGGAGGTTTGTTACAAATTTTAAATATTCATGAGTGGAAATGAGAATGTGAAACTATGGATTTTATTTTGGATCTACCCAGAACTTTTAAAAGGCATGATACTATTTGGGTCATCATTGATAGGTTAACCAAATTTGCACATTTCTTACCTATCAATATGACTTGTGGATTTATATATCCATGATTTTTAATGCTTAGAGAGTATGTACCTGATCTCTCTCATATTACTAAGTATGAGTCAATTGTAATTGATAATGACTTGTCTTAGGTAGAAGAGCTTACTCAGATCATTGATAAGAAAGAAATAGATCCTAAAAAATAAGGGTCATTCCTCTAGGTAAAATGATTTGGAGGACATCATTCTATTGATGAACCTACTTAAAAGCTAAAGAAGGACACGAAGAAAGTGTATCCTCATCGTTTCATCGATGGAGGTATGATAAATTTAGAGGACTAAATTTTATTTTTAAGGGGGGGAGAGTGTAACATCTCTCATTTTTGAAAATTTTTAAGGGCTTATTTGTAATATAAGTGCCTATTTGTAAATATGAAGATTATTTAATAATTCTTTACACTAAATAATTTTATATTAAAAGTTAATTGCTAGGGACTAAAGTGTGAATCTAAGAAATTCGATATGATTTATGAAATATTCATATTAAGTTATAAAAAAATGGAGAACATGTGTCATTAGCTAACCTAAGATTGTGTCATTTATGTTTGTTTTATGGATGACATATAGGCTTCCATCATGCATGCTTGTCACCTTACTATCTTTGCATTAGCCAAACCTAACTAATTAGAGGAGACACTAAAAGAAAACTTAACAAAGAAGAGAGACTTGTTGCAACGTAGACTTGAGAAGAGAAGGGAAAAGGAATTGAAGGAGGAGAAGAAATTTTGCTTTAGCTTGAGATTTTGGATCAATTCCTCACATTTGGGTATCAAATTTTTCTAAGGCAAGTGTTCTAACCCCATCCTATGGCAATCTTGAACTATGTTTTCATCTCAATTTTGTTAAATTTGAAAGATTATTTCTTTGTATATGATATCTCTCCCATTTAGGAATAAAACTATGAATCTTGAATTTTTTGAGATTTTAACCTTTTAGCATTGTCCTTGTTATAACTTTTTGTACCGTACTCTGATTTTAGCAAAACCTAGTTCATCCGAAAATAGCCTCAAATATCTTTCTTGTGATACTAATATTGTCAAATTTGAAGTCTCAATGCTTATTCAAACTATTATTTTATCTGACCCTATGAAATCTGTAAAACAGAGACTATCGGTTCTAATCTTTCAGTACCTTTTTACATGTAACTCTTTGTCTAAGAAAATAATTATTACAAATCCTATTCCATGAGAAACTAGACTCCTAGATCTTTCTTTTGATACCAATACAACAATATTTGAGATACAAATTCCTATTGAAACATTTGTTCTAATCATCACTATAAATTCTGCAAAACAGAGATGATATTATCTGGCCTTTGGTTACTAAACTATTTATAACTTCTTATTAGAAACTCTAATTCATGAAAAACTTTATTTATCTGAAACTATATTGATATATTTTTCAAATGACACCTATTCTGAGCAAATTAGAGTATATTTTGTGATTCAAATAGTTCATGCAATGTGCCTTTCGAATTCTGCCAGAATCAAACTTTTATCAATATTGCCTATTATTGTTTCATCCCTTTGGAAATTGATTTCAACTAAAATACTTCCTTCAATTTGAGCTTTATATTATTGCTTTGAATTCTTATTTACTCGTCCTTCAATTATTAAAAATCAGAATCTATTTGTGAAAGAATATGTTTGTATCGCATTATTTCGTAAAGGCAGATGTACATTTTGTTGTTCCGCATGTGCTTCCGATATGTATCAATTTTATTGTTCACACTATCCTTTCATATTATGATATCTTGTGAGATAATTTGGACCTTTCCTAGAAATGATAAATGGATTATTTTGATCTTTTTCAGAAATGATAAAGGGTATATGCTTAGAGCCCACGATGCTCTGACTTATGTTTGGTGGTCATCCAGAAATGGATGAACCATATTATGAATGCGGTCCCACAGCACCCTCTATATTTTTTTGATATGATATCCAAAGCATTACTTATATGTTTATCTATGCGCTTCGGATGAGAATAAAATGAATGTAATGTCAGATATGGCATTTGAATTTCTGTTCCTTATTTATTATTCTAATATGCTCTGAGATATCTCATATGCCATTGTTATGCTTTGAAATATATTCTGAATCATTTCATATGCTATTGATATATTTCAAAATATTTCATTTGCCCTTGTTATGCTCTGAAACATTTCATACGTCATTGGTATGCTTCGAAATATCCTTTGCGCCATTGATATGCCCCTAAATGCTTCTTCTGCATTTGATATATTCTGAAATATTTCATATATCATCGATATATTTTAAAACCTTTCATATATCATTGATATGTCCTGAAATATTTTATTTTCCCTTGATATACTCCGAAACATTTCGTACGCCATTGATATATTTTGAAATGTTTCATATGTCATTGATATGTTCCGAAACCTTTCATACGTCATTGATATATTCTGAAATATTTTATTTGCCCTTGATATACTCTGAACCATTTCATGCATCACTGATATATTCTGAAATGTTTCATATGCCGTTGATATGTTCTGAAACCTTTTATACGTCATTGATATGTTCCAAAATGTTTTATTTGCCCTTGATATGCTCCGAAATATTTCATACATCCTTGATATATTCTGAAATGCTTCTTACACTCTTAATATGCTTTGAAACATTTTATACATCATTGATATGCTCTGAAATATTTCATATATCATTGATATAATCTTAAATATTTCATATGCTATTGATACACTCTGAAATGTCCTATGTGCCATTGATATACTCTGAAATGCTTCTTATGCCCTTGATATGCTACAAAACATTTTATAAGTCATTGATATGCTCTGAAAAGTTTCATATATCATGGACATGATCCTAAACATTCTTACACCTTTGATATGTGCCTAAATGCTTCATATGTCATTTGATACATACCTAAATGCTTCCCATGCTAATGATATGCTCCCTATTTCCTCTCCTCAATTATTATGAATAAAGTATGATTCGAATGAAATGGCCTTAATGAAATGCTTCCTATGTTAATGATATGCTCAGTTAGATCATTGATAAGAAACAATTGAATCCTAAGAAATAACGATCATTCCTCTAGTTAAAATGATTTGGAGGGTATCATTCTATTGATGAACCTACTTAAAAGCTAGAGAAGGAAATGAAGAAAGCTTATCCTTATATTTTCATTAATGGAGGTATGATAAATTTAGAGGATTTAATTTTTATTTTAAGGGGGGGAGAGTGTAACATCCCTCATTTTTGAAAATTTTGTAAGGGTTTGTTTATAATGTAAGGACCTATTTGTAAATATGAGGATTATTTAATAATTTTTTTATATTAAACAATTTTATATTAAAAATTTATTGCTAGGAAATAAAGTGTGAATCTTAGTAATTAGATATGATTTATGAAAGATTCACATTAAGTTAAAGAAAAAAATGGAGGACATGTGTCACTAGCTAACCTAAGGATAGTGCCACTTATGTTTATTCTATGGATGATACATAAGGCTTCCATCATGCATGCTTGCCACCTTACTATCTTTGCATTAGTCAAACCTAAGTAATTAGAGGAAAACTTTACAAAAGAGGGAGATTTGCTACAACTTGCTACAATGTAGACTTGAGAAGAGAAGGAGAAGGAATTGAAGGAGAAGGAGAAGTTTTGCTTTGGCTTGAGGCTTTGCATCAATTCCTCACATTTGGAAATCAAATTTTTCTAAGACAAGTGTTCTAACCCTATCTTATGATAATTCTGAACTTTGATTTCATCTCAATTCTATTAAATTCAAAAGATTATATCTTTGTATATGATATCTCTCCCATTTAGAATAAAACTATGAATTTGGAATTTTTTGAGATTTTAACCTTTTAGCATTTTCCTTACTATAACTTTTTGTACCGAACTCTGATTTTAGCAAAACCTAGTTCATCCGAAAATAGACTCAAATATCTTTCTTGTGATACTAAGATTGTCAAATTTGGAGTCTAAATGCCTACCCAAACTATTATTTCAACTAACCCTATGAAATCTATAAAATAGAAACTATCGATTCTAACCTTTCAATACTCTTTTACTTGTAACTCTTTGTCTAAGAATCTAATTATAGCAGATCCTACTTCATGAGAAACTAGACCCATAGATCTTTTGATACTAATATAGAAAGATTTGAGATAAAAATGCCTATTGAAACATATGTTCTAATTATCTATATAAATTCTATAAAATAGAGATGATGTTTTCTGACCTTTGGTTATGAAACTATTTATAACTCATTGTTAGAAACTCTAATTCATACAAAAATTTATTTATCTAAAACTAGATTAATATATTTTTCAAATAAGACTTATTTAAATTAAATTGGAGCATATTTGGTGATTCAAATAGTTCATGCAATATGCCTTTCGAATTCTGCCATAATCAAACTTTTGTCGATGTTGCCTATTATTATTTCATCCCTTTGGAAATTGATATCAGCTAAAATCCCTCATTCAATTTAAGATTTATATTATTGATTTGAATTCTTGTATACTCTTGTCCTTCAATTATTACAAACCTGAATCTATTTGTGAAAGAATATGTTTGCATCACATTATTTCGTAAAAGCATATGTACATTTCGTTATTCCGCATGTTCTTCTGATATATATCAATTTTATTGTTCACACTATCCTTTTGTACTCTGGTGTCTTGTGGGATAATTTGGATCTTTGGTAGAAATGGTAAAGGGATTATTTGGACCTTTGCCAAGGGTATATGCTTAGAGCCCGCGATGCTTTGACTTATGTTTGGTGGTCATCTAGAAATAGATGAACCATATTATAAATATGGTCCCATAGCACCCTCTATGTTCTTTGATATAATATTCAAAGTAGTAGTTATATGTTTGTATATGCGCTTTGGATGAAAATGAAATGAATGTAACGTTAGATATGACATTTGAGCTTCTGTTTCTTATTCGTTATACTGATATACTCTAAGATATCTCATATGCCATTGTTATGCTTCAAAATATGTTCTGAATCATTTCATATACCATTGATATACTTCAAAATACTTCTTATGCACTTGCTATGCTCTAAAATATTTCATACGTTATTGATATATTCTGAAATGTTTCATTTGCCCTTGCTATGCTTCGAAACCTTTCATATGTCATTGATATGTTCCGAAATATTTCATTTTCTCTTGCTCTGCTCTGAAACATTTCATACATCATTGATATATTTTGAAATATTTCATTCGCCCTTGATATGCTTCGAAACATTTCATATATCATTGATATGTTCCGAAATATTTCATTTGGTCTTAATATGCTCCAAAGCATTTCATACGTCCTTGATATGTTTTGAAATACTTCTTATGCCCTTGATATGCTCCGAAACATTTTATACTTCATTGATATACTCCGAAATGCTTCTTATGCCCTTGATATACTCCGAAACATTTTATACGTCATTGATATGCTCCGAAAAGTTTCGTATGTCATTGATATGCTCCTAAACATTCTTACGCCTTTGATATGTGCCTAAATACTTCACATGCCATCTGATACATGCCTAAATGCTTCCTATGCTAATGGTATGCTCCCTAATTTTTTATCTTCAATTGTTATGAATAAAGTATGATTTGAATGAAATGGTCCTTGTGATTTTGCATCTAATGAGATGCTATCTATGAACTCTTATATTCTTGCCTTGCATTTTGATACCAAGTTTGCTTGAAATGATATCAAATATAATTTTAAAATATAGCAAGGATCAAATGATATCAAAATAAAATGCACAAATCCAAGGCATGATATCATTTTGCGATACATCATCAAATGGTACTCAAATGAAAGCTTATCATGTCAAAGCAAGATATCAAATTCAAGTAGCATGATATGATAATGATCATAGAGCAATTTTCATTTCAAGTATTTATGAAACATGTGATACATTCCAATACAATTGCGATACGCTACATATAATTGTGATACATTGCGATGCTTTTAAAGATAGCAATCAATTTCCGATACACAACATGGCAATTGCGATACATTGGAATAAGATACATACAAAGCACTTATCATTCCATCAAGTCATCAATTCAACTTGCCATATTTTTCTCCCCCTTTGTCATCAACAAAAAGGAAATGGGCCTTTATGCCAAATATTATGATTGGAGTTTTTGTGAAAAATGGCAAAAAAATGAAGGATAAATCCATCAAGAAAAATAACAAAAAACAATTTGTTCATTCTAATTGAAAATTTATGTCTATAAAATCATAAGATAGATCATTGAGGCCAAAATTCATAAGAAATTTTAAGAGCTCATGAAAAATTCATACATGAAAAATTCAGCATTAAGAGTTAATTCTGCATAATAATTCTTGAAGCATAAGAGTGAATCATTCAAGTCATTAAAAAGCTTACAAGAATAGTTTCTACCAAATGAAATTAGTGAGGTAGATCTCTCATTTGAATATAAAATTTATAAAACTCATGATAAGAATTATGAATGTTCATTCAAGAAGGATTGAGATGAAAAGTTCAAGAGGCAACTTGATTGAAAATTCAAGCCATAAAATCATAAAGTGGAAAAGATAGATCATTGAAGCCATTCATCAAAAATTTCATCAAGAGCTCATGACGTTCATTCAAGAAAAATTTGTGAGGAAGAAAAGAGAGATCATTTAAGCTCAAAACTCATGAAAAGAGTCATGATGATGTTTTCATACTTAAAGGTTCAACTTGGCATTTCCATGACAAATTTATGAAATCCTACACATCATCGTCAAAAATTTCATAAAGGGCTAACTTGGCATTCTCATAAGAATTCATGAGGTGGAAAATAACCAATCAAGCCATAAAAGCTCAAGATGTTGAAATTAGCACAAGGGTGAAGAATTCATCAAATTCGCATGGATGAAATCCGAAGAGAGTGTTTAAGCTATATGGATTTTGAGAGCTTCTTTTCATGCGAAGTTCATGATATAAAGATAAGAAAAGGAAAATAGTTTTGATTATCAAACTTCAGATTTCATGATATGAAAGTGTGAGAAAAATAAATAATGAAATTCATTCATTCATTCCATCAGAAGTAGAGGGAGTATAAAATCGATAGAAGTCATTAAAAGGACATGATATCAATTAAAAATCATCAATCAAGAGTCATGTATATGATGCTAAAATTCTTCAATAGATGAAACAAGAGTATCAATTTAAGATAAAATGAAAGTTTCATCAAAAATACAAGATTGAAAGATGTCGTAAGATCGGAAAAGATAATATCTAAGTCCATGAAAACCAAAAAGATGAAGTTGAAAACTTTCGGAGAGGAAACATACAACAACTTCATGCATTAGGATAATTTAGCATGCCTAATTCTTCATTTAAAGGTTTTGTGAAGATGTCTACTAATTGGTGTTTTGTATCAATAAATTCTAGAGTAATGTCATTATTATTAACATGATCTCATATAAAGTGATGTCTAATGTCAATATGCTTAGTTCTAGAGTATTGAATGAGATTTTTGGTTAAACAAATAACACTTATCTTATCACATTTTATGGGAATATTTTTTAAATAAATTTCATAGTCTTCTAATGTACTTTTCATCCAAATAACTTGTGCACAACATTCACTTGCGGTTATATATTCGGTTTCGGTCATAGATAGTACAATCGAGTTTTATTTTTTGGAAGTCCAAGAAACAAGTACGTGTCCTAAAAATTGGCATGTTCTGGATGTACTTTTTTTATCTATTCTATATCCGCCAAAATTCGTATCCGCATAGGTTATCAAATCAAAGTCATCATATTTTAGATATCATAATCCTAGGTTAGGAGTTCCATTAAGATATCTAAGGATTCTTTTAATGACTTTAAGATGAGATAACTTAGGATTAGCTTAAAATCTAGCACAAAGTCATACACTAAACATGATATCCGGTCTAGTTGTGGTGAGGTAAAGCAAACTACCTATCATTCCCCTATATATTTTTTGATCAAAATTTTCTTTACTTTCATCCAAGTCTAACTTAGTGGAGGTACTCATAGGAGTGTTTATGGCTTTTGAACCATCCATGTTAAATCATTTTAATAATTCTAATATATATTTAGTTTGATTAAGAAATATAACATCACTAAGTTGTTTAATTTGCAATCCTAAAAAGAAGGTTAGTTCACCCATTAAACTCATATCAAACTTATGACTCATACACTTAGTAAATGATTCACATAGTGATTCGTTTGTAGAACCAAAGATAATATCATCAACATAAATTTGAACAATAAGAAAATTATTTTTAAAATATTTTATAAACAATGTAGTATCTACTAGTTATAGGTGCCCTACAAGCCAATCATGTGAGTGATGGCACCTGTAACACGCTGCGTTAATCTCTTTGTTTATTATTATTGACATTTTCTCACATTATCTCGATGTATATTATGATGTCCTTGGATCTGTGCAATAAGAATCGGATCATGATGAGATCACGATAATGAGACCGATTCACGTTTAAACACAAACCCTAAATAATCCCGGTTATAGGTTACTCGAGTTGGACATCGAGATTTCCGAATGGACTAGTGTGTTGTATACCCATCCATATGATGGAGGTGACTGGTCTCATAGCTACTTATGTGGGGACACTAAGGGTATAATGCAGGTGCTCATCGGAGAATGAGTTCACTGATTGATCTACTTATAGAATACTGGATAGTCATTGATATCTCACATCATACAGCAATTTCATAGTCCCAATAGTATATCTAGTCCTTAGACATGAGACACCAAGGATGTCCTGTATGAGTATTTCACTCTTTGATACCGGACTTATAGGTTTTGGAAGTTTCAGATCTTGTATAGCCGGTTATTAGGAGTGACAACCAACCTTATGAGGGCTATTAAATATCAATAGAGGACCATCCACTCTCAGTATTATGAGAGAAATATCCCATGTGTTCTTGCTTAGGCAAATCCCAAGCTAGGATCATTCGTATTGAGAGAGAAAGAGTTCTCCGGGAAAATCCAATTAGAGCGAGACTCGATTGGAAACCATATGGTCGCCTGACAGCATCAAGTCCGATATACAGTCTTTGGGATATTAGATAGATGAGGGACTATAGCTACATGATAACTGAGGATAGATAGGTCCAAAGGGTTGGATTCCCCTATATCATCTTGGGACTACGGCATAGTGGCCTAGTGCATCCGTAGTCGATGAGTCAAGTGAATTATTATAGAGATAATAATTCATTGAGTCAAAAGGAGTTCTGATAGATATGACTTATGGCTAAATCGATATTGGGCCTAAAGGGTCATACACATATGGTAGGTATTGTGATGAGTAGAGCTTCGGATATGAGATATCCGTTGGAGTCCCTATCTTATTGGATATCCAATAAGCCCCCGTATTATTGGATCCCATGGATGAGATCCAATAAGAGCTAGATTATTAGGTAGAGACCCATTGATCTAAGAGGCTTGGGTAATTGGATAGAGATCTAATACCCAAAAGTGTTAGATCTATTAAGGTTGACAGGGGACTCTATAAATAGGATGAAACCAAAAGGCCCATAGGCTGGGGTTTTTCTTGGCAACCACCTTCTATTCTCTGCTCCCCAAGGGAGGAGCATCGTTGTAGTACTTACCGTGTGGATACTGCTAGAGAGGAGGATGCTTGACCTCTTTCATCCTCCCCTATGAATCTGTAGGAATTCAGGGATATATGATCTCCGTATGTACTTTCTTTTTATACACATAGTTTTCAGATTCACGGATTTGTTTTTGATGGACCGATCTTCACACGACGACGGAACCTTTTGCGAAAATCTAAGATGTTTTGTTTCTATTCTTTCGCTGCGCATGAGATGTCGCCCCCCTAGATTTCCCAATAATTATATCAGAGCCAAGTTGTTCGTGCGAAGATAAGATTTTAATTATGTGTGTTATGTTTTGGATGTGCTTTTGATGCCAAAATTATTGATGCAAAAGACATAAGAGGGCATAGCTGTTTGGCTAAGGCTACTTGCAACCATGGCCGTGCATGTAGGGGCCGTCGGCGACCGGTGTTGGCCGCCAAGCAGACAACGCTTGCAAGCTACCTTCGCAGGCACCTTGCTTGCAAGGGGCGGGTGGTGCCCACAGGGGCGACCGTTGTCGCCCGTGGGCAAGGATGAACGCTCGCCCTATGGGCACAACACCACCCGCGGACAAGCGGCCCGCAAGGGCAGCGCTCACGATCGCCCGCAAGGGGCAATGCCTATGATCGGTGCTACCCTGCAGGTGGCGCTTGCGTGAGCAACACCCACCCGTGGCAGGGGCAATGCCACCCACATGCATGGGCGTCGTCGTGCCCAACGGCCGCAGCACAGTGGCAGGAACGATGCAAGGGAGGGAATATGATTTTTCGAGCAAAAGATAATTTTGCCCCTAGGAATTTTTAAAATTCTAATTTTGTTCCTTTTGGCTGAATGACCAAAATGCCCTTCAGAATTTAAAAAATTTCTTATATATCCCTATTTTAAAAAAATATTAGTTAATTAAAATATTTAATTAACTATTATTATTTATCTAGTAGTCCTATATAATAACATTGTTAGAACCCTCCACGGATTCTAAGCTCGGGGTTGATCTCTATAGGGGATCGGCCTCCTTGGAACTCTATAGGGGTTCCTTCCTCCAAGTTGCTGCTCAAAGGCTACTAAAAGATTGATCTCTTCATTGATTAAAAGAGGATGAATACATGGCTATTTATAGGGCTTCTAAGCCCCAACTCCTAATAGGACTCTTACTCAAGACTCCTACTTCTAATCAACTTCTAATTAGGACTCCTTCTCTAGTAGGATTCGTAATTCTAATAGGACTTTGTCCTTAATAGGATTCCTACTTCTAATAGAACTCTTTTCCTAATAGAACTCCTACTTCTAATAGGACTCTTTCTCTAATAGGACTCCTTTTCTAAGAAGCAACCTAACCCCAACCTAGCCAACCTCTTCACCTCTTTAATAGGGGTCGGCTAGATAGGATTTACATGAATGCCCTTATCAATGAAACTAAATTCGGACTCTCATAGCTAGAGTCCTAACAGACCCGCCCTCTTCAAATCAGCCTTGTCCTCGAGGCTGAGGTTCCATGAATTCTGAGAATTTGATCTTCAAGTCATTGTAGTTCTCCCAAGTGGCATCTTCTGCTGGTAGGTTTGCCCACTATATTAACACTTCAGTAGTAGGTCGTCATCGTCAAGTCACAATCCGTCGATCAATAATGACACTTGGTTGGGTCTGGAGCTCTCCTTGGGTAGTTATATTTGGTAGATGGCTTTGGGCTGTCTCGTGTTGTCTCAACTTGAGCTTCAAACACGATACATGGAAGACTGGATGGATTCGGGAGCTGGTGGGTAAGTCTAATCTGTATGCTACTGCTCCGATGCACTCCAAAATCTGGTAGGATCCATAGAACTGAGGTGAAAGCTTCATAGACGCTCTGGTTTAGATTGATGTTTGCTTGTATGGCTGGAGCCGTAGGAAGACCCAATCTCCCACTAAAATTTCTCTTTCGCTTTTGTGTTGATCATATTGCTGTTTCATCCTTGCTTATGCTGCAGTTAGATTATCTTTTAGCAATTTCAGCATTTTGTCTCTATCTTATAGTTCCCTATCTACTTGTTCTACTTTAGAGAAGCCCAACACATATTTTGGAATTATAGGAGGGGGTTAGCCATACATGGCCTCATAAGGAGTATATTTTGTGGAGGAATGATAAGTTGTATTATACCACCACTCAGCCCAGGGAAGCCACTTTGTCCATTCTTTTGGTCAGTCACTGGTAAAGCATCTAAGGTATGTCTCTAAACACCTGTTCACCACTTCAGTTTGGCCGTCGGTTTGTGGGTGATATGCCGTACTCATCTTTAATTTAGTGCCTTGCATCTGGAATAACTCTATCCAAAATTTGCTTGTGAAGACCTTATCATGATCACTTATAATAGATCTCGGCATCCCATGTAATTTTACAATATTCTCCATAAAGATTCGAGCAATACTAAAAGCAGTGTAGGGATTACGAATGGCACAAAAGTGAGCATACTTTGTAAGGCGATCAACCACGATAAAAATTGTACCTTTTCCTTATGATGAAGGGAAGCCCTTCGATGAAATCCATTGATATATCAATCCATATTGATTCTGGGATGGGTAGAGGTTGTAACTTTCCGGGACTTGCCACTGTCTCACCTTTGTGTCGTTGACATATATCACATTGTGCTACAAATTCAGTAATAATATTTTTCATCCCTATCCAATAAAAATTTTGCTTCATTCTTTTATAGGTTCTAAGGAACCCGGAGTGCCCAGCACAGGTGTGGAATGCATCTCTTGAACGATGGTCTTTATGCAAGTAGAATTTGGCACAAGCACAATGCGTCATTTATATCGCAAGTCCTTTGAGTCCCAACTGTAATGAGCCATAGAGCTTGGTGCTTCCTTTAATGTTTTTATGATTTTACTCATTTTTGGATTATCTTGCCATTCCCTCCTAATATCCTTAAGGAAGTCGCTGGTCGGAAGTGAAACAACCGAAAATTCAGCTTGCTCGGGTAGCCGTGAAAGCGCATCTGCAACAACATTATCTTTCCCCTTTTTGTAAGTTATTTCATAATCATATCCAAGAAGCTTTGTTACCTATTTTTGCTACTCAGGGGAAGATATCTTCTACTCCAAGAAATATTTTAGGCTTTTATGGTCGGTCTTGACGTGAAAGCGTCGCCCAATTAAGTACGGTCTCCATTTGGACACCGCATGCACAATCGCGAGCATCTCCTTGTCGTAAATAGTCATCTTGAGATGGGAAGGAGATAACACCTTACTAGTATAAGCGAGGGGTCAGCCATCTTGCATTAGTACAGCACCAATTCCTGCTCCAGAGGCATCAGCTTCAATAATAAAAGTCTTTTCGAAGTCGGGTAATGCTAGTACTGGCATTGTTATCATTGTGACTTTAAGTTCGTCAAAGGCGGTGGTGGCTTTGTTCGACCACTGGAAAGCATCTTTTTTCAGTAAAGAAGGGGTGCACTAATCTTTCTAAAGTCTTTCACGAACTTACGGTAGTAACCTGTTAAACCGAGAAAGCCGCGCAGTGATTTTATGTTCCTCGGGGTTGGCCAGTGTTAGGACTCTAGCTATGAGAGTCCTAATTTAGTTTCATTGATAAGGGCATTCATGTAAATCTTATCTAGCCGACCCCTATTAAAGAGGTGAAGAGGCCGGCTAGGTTAGGGTTAGGTTGCTTCTTAGAAAAGGAGTCCTATTAGAGAAAGAGTCCTATTAGAAGTAGGAGTTCTATTAGGAAAAGAGTCCTATTAGAAGTAGGAGTCCTATTAGAAAAAGAGTCATATTAGAAGTAGGAGTCCTATTAGGAAAAGAGTCCTATTAGAAGTAGAAGTCCTATTAGGGAAAAAGTCCTATTAGAATTAGGAATCCTACTAGAGAAGGAGTCCTAATTAGAAGTTGGTTAGTAGTAGGAGTCTTGAGTAAGAGTCCTATTAGGAGTTGGGGCTTAGAAGCCTTATAAATAGCCATGTATTCATCCTCTTTTAATCAATGAAGAGATCAATCTTTTAGTAGCCTTTGAGCAGCAACTTGGAGGAAGGAACCCCTATAGAGTTCCAAGGAGGCCAATCCCCTATAGAGATCAACCCCAAGCTTAGAATCTACGGAGGGTTCTAACACTTGGTATCAGAGTAGTGTTCTTGGCATCTCGTTGCCCTTCCACAGCCATCCACCAGCCCTCCACAATTGCGCAAAGCAATTCCCACAATTGCTTAGAAGATCATCGCTGAATTCCGTCGTCATCTCCACCACCGTAGATCATCCTTTGATCTTCCCGTGAATTGCAATAAGTTCTGGTTATCTACCTTACTGCTGCTGCAATTTAGTTATTCTTATTCAAAAAATCCAAAAAATTTGTTCCTATATTGCTGCATTAACTTTTCGTCGTAAAGTTTTCATCTCTTCAACGAAAGTCGCACTGCAGAATTTCAGCCGCATAGCACAGCCTTTTTGATCTTGCTACTATGTTTTTTCTATCCAAATCTCTATGAAATTTTAATGATGACTTTGACACTTCCTAAAAGTGGTTTTCCCTTTGGTTTTGTCAAAAAATTCTCAATAGAAACCACTTATCTTTTACGTCCAAACTGTTGCACTTTAGACGTAAAAATCTGCTATAATACCTCTCCGTAATTCTCAATTTTTCCAAACCTCTTGCTGTCATTTCTTCCTACAAAATTTTTTACAATATTATCTCTTCCTTATCAGTAGATTCCCTTTGAGTTTTACTTGAATCTCTTTTGAAAATTTCTAGAAAAAATTACATCTTTACTGCTGGAATTTTTTTGGTGAAAAATCTGGTATTGCACCTTTGTCCTTTTTTCTTCTCTGTAACCTACCAAACCCTAGCCACCTTGCTGCCACAAGCTAAGTTGTCTTTAGGGCATCCCTCTAGCCTCAAGACACAGCCATCATAACCTTGTTTCATAACCCTAACAGCATCAAAAACCACAGCTCAAAACAGTAAACCATTACAACTGAACCCTTCAATCACTGATCTATTGTCCGAACCTTCCACCACTCCATGCTATTAAACCATCAACAGAAAAAAGACAAGGGCATCTCTGATCTACAGACATATGCTATGGCTTCTCAAGATCCAATTGATGCCAAATTTGAAGCATGGGAATCTTGGATTGAATCACCGCTTGAATCGCGCTTGGAAGACAAATTGCGCGCTTTGTTTGCAGAAATCAGAATTGGACAACCATCGAGTCCAACAAAACTGCAGCAAGGAGAGAATTTAGAAAGGACCCCAGAGAAGGAGGGACAGCCCTCGGACATACTTCAGCCACGCATGAGGGTGGACTTCCCACAATGGGAAGAAGGAGACCCAACGGGGTGGATTTCGTGCGTAGAATGTTACTTTCTCTACTATCGAACGTCGGATAATGCTATGGTGGAGATTGCTGTCATCCACTTTGAAGGAGATGCTATTCAATGGTACAATTGGCTAGAATATAATCATGGGGCTCCGACATGGAATCAATTTAAGAATGCACTGCTAAACCATTTCGGACCTCCGGAGTATGAAAACATCGACGGCCAACTCGCAAAGATTCGACAAACTTCTACGATTCAAGAGTATCAAACCAGGTTTGAGAAGCTATCCTACCTTACTCATGATTGGACTGACCATCAATTGTTAGGAACATTTATCGAAGGACTCAAGCCAGAGATAAAAGGGGAAGTTAAGGCGCGACAGCCCCGTACCGTGATGGCTACGATTTCTTTTGCTCGAATACAAGAAGAATGACTCAACCAAGATGCTCAGAGGATGAGAACCACTCCTAGAACCTCAACATATAAACCCCCTTCTACTCCTAGCCATCCTTCGCTGCTCAAAAAATTGACAAGAGAAGAACTACGTGACCGATCAGCAAAGAGTCTTTGTTGGCATTGCGACGAGCCATGAAACCGCGATCATCGCTGCAAAAGGGGCCACCTCCTATTGATTGAACCTCTTGAAGACATGGAGGAGGAGGTCCAGGAGCATGAGGAAGAGGTCACGGATGAAGAACAGTAGCCAATTGATATTATGAAGCATGCCCTTGCCTGTTACACGAACCCGCAAACAATGGAAGTGGGAGGAATTCTGAAGCAACAACCGATCACTGTTCTTATTGACACCGGGAGCACTAATAATTTTATGAATAGCAAGGTTGCTATCCAGATGTCCTTATCTATTGAGAATTGCAGCAGGTTCGATGTTAAAGTCACAGATGGATGAAATTTGAAGTGTGATCGTAAGTGCCCATGAGTGAAACTGTTGCTGCAGGACCAAGAGATAATTGTAGAATTTTTTTCTCCTCTCTCTCAATGATTATGAGGCCGTGCTTGGCAATAAATGGTTGATGACATTAGGTGATGTTTCCTGGAATTTTTTGAAATTAATTGTGAAATTTTACAACAAGGGAAAACAGGTGATACTGTATGAGAAATGTGGGGGCGACGTAACGACAATTTGCACACAACAAATGGAGAATGTTTTCCACAAAGCATGCAGCAGCTTTTTGGTACAACTTGAGCAGCAATCTAAGGGAGAGCCAACCAAATTTGAAGATCCAAACCTACTTCTCTTGCTTGTTGAATTTTCAGATATATTTGATGAACCACACAGCCTACCTCCTAATCGCTGGCACGATCATCGTATACCGATTCTTCCAGGAAAACCTCCAGCAAATACTCAACCATATCAGTATCCACATATCCAAAAAGATGAAATAGAAAGGATTGTAAAAGAGATGCTTGAAACAGGAGTTATTCGGCCAAGTTGCAGCCCCTACTCTTCACCAGTGCTCCTCGTACGAAAGAAAGACGGAACATGGCAAATATGCATTGATTACCGAGCTCTCAACGACATAACTGTCAAGGACAAGTATCCTATTCCAGTAGTAGATGAATTGCTTGATGAATTAAAGGGATCACGAGTCTTCATAAAGTTAGACCTTTGATTCGGGTATCATCAAATATGAGTGTGCGAAGAAGACACCGAAAACTGCCTTTTGAACGCACAACGGTCACTATGAATTTTTGGTAATGCCCTTTGGTCTCACCAATGCTCCCTCCACCTTCCAGAGCCTTATGAATGATATTTTCTGGAGTTATCTTCGAAATTTTGTGCTAGTTTTCTTTGATGATATCCTTATTTACAGCCCTTCTCTTAAAAGTCATATTCAGCACTTACGACTTGTTTTGACAATTTTGCGAGAACATGTTCTTTTTGTCAAAAAAAATGAAGTGTAGCTTTCTTCAACAAAAGGTGAAATATCTTGGACATATCATATCAGAGGAAGGAGTGGCAGTGGACCCCTCCAAAATTGAAGCAATGCAGAACTGGCCAACCCCGAGGAACATAAAATCACTTCCAAGCGCGATTCAAGCCGTGATTCAATCCGAGATTCCCATACCTCAAATTTGGCATCAATTGGATCTTGAGAAGCCATAGCATATGTCTGTAGATCAGAGATGCCCTTGTCTTTTTTCTGTTGATGGGTTAATGGCATGGGGTGGTGGAAAGTTCAGACAATAGATCGGTGATTAAAGAGTTCAGCTGTAATGGTTTACTGTTTTGGGCTGTGGTTTTTGATGCTGTTAGGGTTATGAAACTAGGTTATGATGGCTGCGTCTTGAGGCTAGAGGGATGCCCTAAAGATGTCTTGGCTTGTGGCAGCAAGGTGGCTAGGGTTTGGTAGGTTACGGAGAAGAAAAAAGGACAAAGGTGCAATACCAGATTTTTCGTCGAAAAAATTCCAGCAGTAAAAATATAATTTTTTCAGAAATTTTTGAAAGAGATTCAAGTAAAACTCAAAGGGGGTCTACTGATAAGGAAGAGGTAATACTGTAAAAATTTTCATAGAAAGAAACGACAGCAAGAGGTTTGGCAAAATTGAGAATCACGGAGAGGTATTATAGCAGATTTTTACGTCTAAAGTGCAACAGTTTGGACGTAAAAGATAAGTGGTTTATATTGAGAATTTTTTGACAAAACTAAAGGGAAAACCACTGTTAGGAAGTGTCAAAGCTGTCATAAAAATTTCATAGAGATTTGGATAGAAAAAACATAGTAGCAAGATCAAAAAGGCTGTGCTATGTGGCTGAAATTCTGCAGTGCGACTTTCGTTTTAGAGTTGAAAAGTTTGCGACGAAAAGTTTATGCAACAGTATAGGAACAAATTTTTTGGATTTTTTGAATAAGGATAACTAAATTACAGCAACAGTAAGGTAGATAACCAGAACCTGTTAAAATTCACAGGAAGATCAAAGGATGATCTACGGTGGTGGAGATGACGACGGAATTCAGCGATGATCTTCTAAGCAATTGTGGGAATTACTTTGCGCGGTTGTGGAGGGCTGGTAGATGGCTGTGGAAGGGTAGTGAGATACCAAGAACGCTGCTCTAATACCAAGTGTTAGAACCCTCCGTAGATTCTAAGCTTGGGGTTGATCTCTATAGGGGATCGGCCTCCTTGGAACTCTATAGGGGTTCCTTCCTCCAAGTTGCTGCTCAAAGGCTACTAAAAGATTGATCTCTTCATTGATTAAAAGAGGATGAATACATGGCTATTTATAGGGCTTCTAAGCCCCAACTCCTAATAGGACTCTTACTCAAGACTCCTACTTCTAACCAACTTCTAATTAGGACTCCTTCTCTAGTAGGATTCCTAATTCTAATAGGATTTTTTCCCTAATAGGACTCCTACTTCTAATAGGACTCTTTTCCTAATAGAACTCCTACTTCTAATATGACTCTTTCTCTAATAGGACTCCTTTTCTAAGAAGCAACCTAGCTGGCCTCTTCACCTCTTCAATAGGGGTCGGCTAGATAGGATATACATGAATGCCCTTATCAATGAAACTAAATTAGGACTCTCATAGCTAGAGTCCTAACAAACATATACATGTGATGTATGATGTGAACAGATGATCATAGACCATGTGATATGATGTGTGTACATGTAATTATTATTATTTGGGCCTATGAGCCTCTATTTTTTTCATTTATTATCGGGCCTATGCGCTTGTAATTATATTATAATTACACGAAGAGGTGCAACGGGAGTGGGACCCACGAGGTTAAGATGGACGATTCGACGCTAGGAGATGTATTGAGATACCGACGGAACCGACAAAACGAGATGGACGATCAAAGGACATGGAGATGCACCGAAGCACACATAGATCTTGATATGAGTGATTGGGCCCACTAGCTCGGGCTTGATCATATTAGGATATAGACCATGATCATCTAGTGTAATTACTCATGTGATGTGTGATTAGTTATACACCTACTAGATATTTATATATATATTTGCATGCGATGTAGATATATATTAAATATGTATGTGTGTGATATATTATATTAGGAGACCAAATCAAAAATCCCTTCTATTAATAATATTAAATTGGTAAACATGAGGCAATTAGATTGACCCATGTGGCCTTCCATCGTTATAGGTAGGAACCGATTCTCGGTATAGTTTGAGTAGGTCGAGTCCCTCGAGACTCACCTATATCGTGATTTGCTATCTTATCTATGACATAGAGATGTCATCGGTGACCTAAGGATATGGTATGCTTGGTCTTGTCCCTTGAGGGTATATCATCGAATCAGACTCATCTTGTAACGATGGTGATGATTTAACTGAACATCTTGGCTGGTCGAGTCCCTCGAGGCTATGGTGGTTCGAAGGTCGAACAGGATGGGAATCACAAAGAGTTGTGATCGATAAGAGTTGCCTACCTTTTGGGATTAGTGTGATTGGTCGAGTCCCTCGAGGTTACACTAAGATGTTGATTGGATCTCGATCCCCACTAGAAGTCTACCGGAGACTTCCGTTTCATATGCTGAGTGTCGCGTGACTCGCTAGAAAAATAGCGAGAGTACATCAAGATAGAAGTCCATATCTTGATTATTTATATTTCTGCAAAATCTACATATTATTTATTTATGCTACATCTTTAATTTTTTTAGAAAATATCGCTATTAGACTCTCTATGTGGCATACTTGATGCCAACCGCCTTATTGGTCCAAATTATATGAATTGGCTGCACAAGCTAAGAACCGTTCTCATGACGGAGAAAATCGCATATGTCTTTGAAATAGTGATACGTATGCCTAAGGAAAGGGGAAGTGACGATGAAATCGCTCGCTATGTGAAGTACGTAGATGACTCCACTCTTGCTTAGTATTACATGTTGGGCTCCATGACTCCTAAGTTATAGAAACAACATAAAAGGATGGATGGTAGATCCATACTCCTGTATCTCCATAAATTATTTGAGAAATAGGAAAAAACTTAATGATATGAGATATTGAAGAGTCTCTTCCATACCAGGATGACTAAGAGGACATTGGTTTAGAACCATGTCCTTAAGATGACTGAGTGGATAGAGACACTCATAAGTCTAAGAATGGTCCTAGATGATAACCTGTGTGTGGATCTTGTGCTTCAGTCCCTACTCAATTCCTTTTCATAGTTCTTTATTCTTATAATACTAAGAAATCAGGAGATTCGGCATCTCATGTGTAGCGAAAAACAAAAACAAGATAGGATTTCTCATAGTTACGTATTTGGCTGTCGTGCGATGATTGGTACGTAAAATATAACAAATCCAAAAAATCCACATGTATCATCTCAGAGGCGTTACCTAGGGAGATCGTATATCCCTGAAAATTCTAGATCCGATGAAGAGGATGAAGGAGCTCTAACGTACTCCTCTCTAGCGGTAATCCACACAACAGACATAGCAATGACACTCCTCAGATCACCACGGGATCTCTCTCTACATGCACCACAAGGCTGCCAGAGCCAAGGAGGAGAGGAGACTGAGGAGAATAGGAGGATGACTACCAAGAGCTCTCAACCTATTAACCAAAATGTTCCTCCTATTTATAGAGGTGGAGGAAGCTTATCCTTAACAGATCCTATTCACATTGGATCTCTATCCAGTTGGATCTCATTGGATCTTATCTACAAGATCTAATTTGATATCATCCAATTGGATCTTATCCAATCATTTAATTGGATCTCATCCAATTACCTAATTGGATCTCATCCACAGGATCCAAACTAGGGGCTTGCGGATATCTCATATTTGCACCTCTACTCATCATAACATCCACCTTATGTGTGTGACCCTCTAGGCCCGATACTGCACTGGCCGTGAGTCACTCTCGTCAGAACTCTTTCTGACTCAGAACACCTTCTGATATAGTGAATTATTATCTCCATAATAATTCACTCGACTCATCGACTATGGACGTACTAGGCTACTACGCCATAGTCCCCAAACGGTACAGGGGGATCTAATCCATCGGACCTGTCTATCCTCAGTTACCATATATTGATAGTCCCTCATCTATCTAATATCCCAGAGACCGTATATTGGGCATGGTAAAGTCAGGCCCATACGGAATCATGTTCGAGTCTCGCTCTAATCGGATTCTCCCGAAGAACTCTTTCTCTCTCAATCCGAACGAACCTGGCTAGGGTTTTGGCCTGAGTGAGCATATGCAAGATATATCTCTCATGATACCGAGAGTAGATGATCCTCTATTGATAAGCAATTACCTTCGTAAAGTTGGCTACCATTCCCGAGAATCGACTATACCAGATCTGGAGCTCTCCAAACTTGTAAGTCCGACATCAAAGAATGAAGTACTCAAATAAGGCATCTTTAGTGCCTTAAGTCTAAGGACCAGACACACTACTAGGACTACGGAATTGCTGTCTGACATTAGGTATCATTAACCATACAACATTCTGTAAGTGGATCAATCAGTGAACTCATTCTCCAATGTGCACCTGCACTATACTTCTAGTATCCCCACACAAGCGACTATGAGACCAGCCACCTCCATCATATAGATGAGTATACAGTGCACTAGTCTATCCGGTTATCTCAATGTCCTCATCGAGTAACCTATGACCAGGATGATTTAGGATCTGTATTTAAAGGTATATCGGTCTCATTATCGTGATCTCATCATGATCCGATTCCCTTTGTATAGATCTATGGACATCACAATACTCATCTAGATAATGTGAGAAAATACCAATAATAATATGCGAAGAGATTGATGTAACATGTCACTGGTGCCATCACTCACGTGATTGGCTTATAAGGCACCTACTGTTGAATCTTAGATTTTGATGATAAAACTAATTGATTGTGTTTTATGATCTAACTATATTTTGAGTAACGTAGGTCTACTATCGATTAGGATTAGACAGTTGATACTGGAGGAATTGACGTTGCACTGGGTGATCACGTCAGGATATTGGATGTCAAGCCGGAGGTCCGGTCGATAATCAATAGAAGGGTTCGGACGTCGGGCATCGGGCCAAGAAGAGCGGAGTTGTGCCAAGGATATCGGGGTTGCGGAGGTCAACCGCCGATTGGGCAACAAAACGTAAGAGAGGATGATGCGCCGAAGAATCGAACAAAGCACTGACCAATAACGTGCCGAGCAACTGAATGTCAATTCGTGTTATAATAATTGTCTAGATCGAAGTAGAGTTTTGTTTGTGTGTATGCAGGATTAACTACGATAACGATGAAGATGTAAAGCAAAATAAAGTGCCAGAAGACAGTGTGATGGATCGTTGGGAGTTCGAGACTTCAACGGAAGTTCGAAGATTCATTGGGAGTGCTACCGAAACTGGCCGAGAACGAGTAAGGAGCTTGCTGAAGGGTTTTTGGAAGTTCACCTGAAGGTTCATCGGAAGTTCACGGGGCTTGCCAAGAAAGATCAAAGCTTGCTAAAGAAGCTCATTGGAACTCGCAAAGATCATCATAAAGTCCAGGAGCTTGCCGGGAGTCCACAGAATGGTTTTTGAGGGTTCATCGAAAGACCACCAGAAGTTCGCCGAAAGCTCACCGGAAGAGGTCTTGACTTATGGACTTTCTAATAGCTTAGGAAAGGCCTTTAATTTTATAGTTAGCACATTAATTTATGTTAGGATTAGGTGTTAATCCTATAACCCAAGTAGGGGCCAATTGGGCTTTGTTTCGGACTGGTTTGGGCCCAGTTTAAGGCCCAACCAGTGAGCTGGAAATGCCACCGTCGGGCTAGGCGGTGGTACTGCCGCTGGGCAGCAAGCCCAGGTGGTGGCACCACCAGATTGGGCAGTGGCACCGCCTAGTACACTATCAGTGTTTGACACTGACAAGTAGTGGCACCACCACTGATAGGCAGTGGCACCACTAGCATTGGGAAAAATGAAAGTGATTCAAATTTGGGCTCCAAATTTGAATCCTCTTAAGGTCAATAAATACCTCTCTCATTCATGGTTGAAAGGGGGTCTAGAACTGAGAAAGAAAAAGGGAAAACTCTTATCAAAATCTTCCCTCTAAGCTTTGAGTGTGTTCTAGTCCAAGAGAGGGGTAAGAGGCCTTGTAAGGGTTACCTCCTAAGCCCATCAAAAGGAGAGGTATTGTAAGGGAGTTCATCCTTGCCCATTAGAAGGAGGATAGCTAGTGGAAAGCTGGTGGCCTCAAGCAAAGAGGAATCAGGAGTGGATGTAGGTCGGATGACCGAACCACTATAAAAATAATTTACATTTATGTTTATGCATTTATCTTTCTGCAAACCTTTACATTGCTAAGTTCACTGCCCTCATTTTCTTATGTACACTTTCAATGTAATTGAAACGGTTTTAATCGAAACGTTATTCTTTTTGTACGAAGTTTTCAAAACTTGTTTAAAATTATCGAAAGTTTATCGTTCTTTACCGCTGCACTAATTCAACCCCCCCCCCTCTTACTTTCACTCGATCTCTAACACCTACAACCAACAATCTCCCACTTGACCTAAAGCCAATCACCTACGTGTCTAATCCCCATCAAACTCTTGTGATGCTCAAATATAATTTGAGTCAATGTCTTTGTCAGTAAATCTGCAATGTTATCTTCAGATGGAGCTCTTTCCACTACTACATCTCCTCGGGCCACAATCTCTCAAATTAAGTGGAACCTCCTCAGAATGTGCTGAGACTTCTGATAAGACCTAGGTTCCTTTGCTTAAGCAATTGCCCCATTGTTGTCGCAATATAAGATAATCGGCTCCTCACTATTTGGTATGACTCCTAGATCTGCGATGAACTTCTTCATCTAGACTCCCTCCTTTGGTACCTCTACCATAACAATGTATTCCGCCTCTGTAGTCGAGTCAGTAGTAGTATCTTGCTTAGAACTTTTCTAGCATACTGCTCCTCCATTCAAGGTGAAGACATATCCTGAATTCGACTTGCTATTATTAACATCGGATTGGAAGCTCGAGTCCGTTGAGCCCTCAACTCTGATGCTACTACCTCCATATACTAGTAAAAGATCCTTAGTCCTTCTCAAGTACTTAAGGATACACTTTACTACTAATTATAAGTGCCCTATAAGCCAATCACGTGAGTGATTGCACTTGTAACATGCTACGTCAATCTCTTTGCTTATATTTATTGGTATTTTCTCACAATATTTGGATGTATATTGTGATGTCCTTGGATCTGACCCTAAATAATCCAGGTCATAGGTTACTTAAGAGGGACATCGAGATAATCAGAGAGACTGGTGTGCTGTATACCCATCCATATGATAGAGGTAGCTAGACTCATAGCTACTCGTGTAGGGACACTAAGGGTACAGTACAGGTGCTCATTAGAGAATGAGTTCACTGATTGATCCGCTTATGGAATGCTGGATAGTTATTGAGACCTCACGTCGGATAGTGATTCCATAGTCCCAGTAGTGTCTCTGGTCCTTACACTTGAGACACCAAGAATGTCCTGTATGAGTACTCCACTCTTTGATACCGGACTTATAGGTTTAGAAGTTTCAGATCTAGTATAGCCGATTATTGGGAGTGGCAACCAACCTTATAAGGGCTATTGAGTGTCAATAGAGGATCATCCACTCTCAGTATCATGAGAGGAATATCTCATGTATTCTTACTTAGGCAAATCCCTAGCCAGGGTTACTCAGAATGAGAGAGAAAGAGTTTTTCGGGAGAATTTGACTAGAGCGAGACTCGACTAAAAACCATATGGGCTTGACATAATCATGCCCGATATATGGTTTCTAGGATATTAGATGGATGAGAGACTATTGGTACATGGTAACTGAGGATAGATAGGTCCAAAGGATTGGATTCCCCTGTATCGTTTGGGGACTACGGCGTAGTGGCCTAGTAAGTCCGCAACCAATGAGTCGAGTAAAATATTATAGAGATAATAATTCACTGAGTCAGAAGGAGTTCTGATAGGTATGACTCACGGCCAGCTTGATATTAGGCCAAGAGAGTCACACACATATAGTAGGTATTACAACGAGTAGAGGTTCGGATATGAGATATCCATCGGAGCCCCTATCTTATTGGATATCCAATAAGCCCTTGTATTATTGGATCCCATGGATGTGATCTAAGAAGAGCTAGATTATTATGTAGAGACCTATTGATCTAAGAGGCTTGGGTAATTGGATAAAGATCCAATACCCAATATGGTTGGATCCATTAGGGTTGACAGGGGGCCTCTATAAATAGGAGGAATCCAAAGGCCCATAGGTTGGGGTTCTCTTGGTAGCCACCTTATGTTCTCCTCTCTACAGAGAGGAGCATCATCACAGTCCCTGCCATGTAGGTACCATTTGAGAGGAGGATGCTTGATCTCCTTCATCCTCTCCATAGATCTGTAGGAATCTTAAAGATATACGATCTCCCTAGGTGTTATTGTTTCTTTTACACATGTAGTTTTCAGATTCGCGGATTTGTTTTTGACGCATCGATCTTCGCACGATGATTGAACCTTTTACGAAAATCTAGGGTGTTTTGTTTTCTATTCTTCCGCTGCGCTTGAGATATCACCCCCTTGGATTTCCCAACAGTGGTATCAAAGCTAGGTTGTTCGTGCAAATATCGAATTTTAACTGCATGTGTTGTGTTCTGATGTCAAAATCGTTGATACAAAAGTGAAAAAGGGTAGCAACTATTACTGCCCTTGCGGATGGTAGCCTTGGTTGCCATCTGAATGCAGGCGGTAGGCGGCAACCGATGGCCGGTGACCTGCGTGCAAGCGGCAGATAGCAACCGACGGATTGCGGGTGCAAGGGGTGGGCGTTGCGGCGACCGGCCCGCATGGGTTGCCGGCACCCACGGTAGCAGTGCCGCCTACCGGCGACCTGCCCACAAGGGTGGGCGCACCCACGTGGTAGCACCACCCATGGCGCCCTCAAGGCCTATGCACGGGGCACTACGCCCGCCGCTGGGGCACCCTGCTTGCGCAAGGGCACTGCGCCTGCGGGCAAGCGGCAGAGCAGCTCGCGGGCAAGCAGCAGAGCCGCCCACAGGGGAAGGCAGTGTTCGCAGCGGCGCTCGCCCGCATAGGGGCGCCGGGCCACTACAAGCATTGCCCCGCAGGGGTAGCACTAGCGGGTGGGCTCTTACGCGCCATAGCGGCGCGCTCGTAAGCCCATGGCGTGGCGCCTACGAGCCACGGGTAGGGCGGTGCTCCCCCTGATAGTGCCGGCAAGGTAGCGGCAGCAGCGACGAGGCGTGTGTAGCAAGGGAGGAATTAGGGCTTTCTAAGCTAAAGATAATTTTGCCCCTGAAAATTTTTGAAATTTATTTTTGTCCTTTCTGGCCGAATGACCAAAATATCCTTTAGAATTTATAAAATTCCCTACATATCCCTAATTTCAGAAAAAAAAAATATTAATATTAGTTAATTAAATGGTTTAATTAAATATTATTATTATTTATCTAGTAGTCCTATATAATAACATATACATGTGATGTATGATGTGGACAAATGATCATAAACCATGTGATGTGATGTGTGTACATGTGATTATTATTATTGGGGCCTGCTAGCCTCTATTTTTCTCATTTATTATTGGGCCTGCATATCTGTAATTATACTGTAATTACATGAGGAGGCCTAGTAGGAGCGAGACCCACGAGGTCTAGACGGATGATCCGACGCATGGAGATGTGTTAAGATACCGACGAAACCAACAAAGAGAGATGGACGATCACAGGGCATGGAGATGCGCCGAAGCACACATAGATCTTGATGTGAGTAATTGGGCCCATTGGCTCAAGCTTGTTCACATTAGGATGTGGTTCATGATCATCTAGTGTGATTACTCATGTAATGTGTGATTGGTTATGCACCTACTAGATATGTATATATATTTGTAGGCAATGTAGATATATATTAAATATGTATGTGTGTGACACATTATATTAGGAGACCAAATCAAAAATCCCTTCTATTAATAATATTAAGTCGGTAAACGTGAGGCAATTAGATTGACCCACGTGGCCTTCCATCGTTATAGGTAAGAACCGATTCCCGGTGTAGGTTGAGTTGGTCGAGTCTCTCGAGACTCACCTATATCACGATTCGCTATCTTATCTACAACATAGAGATGTTACCGGTGACATGAGGACATGATATGCTTAGTCGAGTCCCTCGAGGGAATATCATCGAATCAGACTCATCTTATAACGATGGTGATGACTTAACCGAACATCATGGTTGGACGAGTCCCTTGAGGCCATGGTGGTTCGGAGGCCGAATAGGATGGGAATCATAAGGAATTGTGATCGGTAAGAGTTGCCTACCTTTTGGGCTTAGTGTGATTGGTCGAGTCCCTCGAGATTACACTAAGATGCTGATTGGATCTCAATCCGCACTAGAAGTCTGCTGGAGACTTCCGTTTCACGTGCTGAGGGTGTCGCATGACTCGCTAGAAAAATAGTAGGAGTACATCGAGATAGAAGTCTATATCTTGATTATTTATATTTCTATAAAATCTGCATGTTATTTATTTATGCTACATATTTATTTTTTGAAAATGTCACTATTAGATTCTTTATATGGCATATTGATGTCAACCGCCTCACTGGTCAAAACTATGTGGATTAGCTCCGCAAGCTAAGAATCGTTCTCATGATGGAGAAAATCGTGTATGTCCTTGATATAGTGATTCCTATACCCAAAGAAGGGACAAGCGAGGATGAGATCGTTCACTACATGAAGCACGCAGATGACTCCACTCTTGCTCAGTATTACATGTTGGGCTCCATGACTCCCGAGTTATAGAGACAACATGAAAAGATGGGTGGTAGATCCATAGTCCTACATCTCCATAAATTGTTTGAGGAATAGAAAAGAACTCAATGATATGAAATATCAAAGAGTCTCTTCCATACCAAGATGACTAAGAGGATACCGGTTCAAAACCATAACCTTAAGATAATTGAGTAGATAGAGAAACTCATAGGTCTAGGAATACTCCTAGAGGATAACCTGTGTGTAGATCTTGTGCTTCAATCCCTACTCGATTCCTTTGCACAATTTTCTAAGCTAGTAAGACCAAAAAGAAAAGGAAGACAGAAAAGTCCCTTGAGAAGGACAAAGGGCAAGGGCAGACCGGGTAAAACAAAGGTTGCGACGAAGGACCTAGTAAAAGGACAAAAGCCAGTGCTTCCACTACGGCAAAGACAAGCATTGGAAGAGGAACTGCAAAGAGTATATTATAGAGAAGGCGAAACAGAAGCTTAGAAAAGCTTCAGAATACATTCATGATTAGTCTCTATCTGTTAGATTCATTTGATAACACATAGGTATTGGATACCGATAGTGTTTATCATATCTATAATTTGTTGTAGGTTCTGGCATGACCTAGGAGATTGATGAGAGACAAGATGGACCTCAAGATGGGCAACAAAGCAAGAGTTGTTGCTATTGCTATTAGCAAGGTCACTCTACATCTGCCTAGTGGAGCTACTATTGCATTAGATGCATGCTAGTTTGTTTTCTTTATTATCAAAAACCTTATTTCCATTTTATGTTTGACATTGAATGGTTATAAAGTAGTTTATGAGAATAATAGTTATTCAACTATTGAGGATGATAAGATCATCACGAGAGGAACATTGCATAATGGTTTGATTATGCTAAACACTACTCCACGTATCATAAATGTAAGTGTGTCAAAGAGAAAACAAGATGAGATGAACAATGTAAACCTATGGCATTGTAGGCTAGGTCATATCTATGAGGGAAGGATTCAAAAGTTGCTAACAGATGGATACCTAGATCCATTTGACTATTAGTCATATGCGACTTGTGAACGTTGCTTTTGTGGAAAGATGACCAACTCTCCATTTAGTAGAACTGGAGAGAGAGCCACTGAGTTTGTTAGTACTTATACATAGTGATGTATGTGGTCCCATGTCAACTCAAGCCATCAGTGGTTTTTCCTACTTCATTATTTTTACTGACAATTTCTCTAGGTACGGACATATGTACTTGATGAAGTACAAGTTCGAAGCCCTCGAGAAATTTAAGGAGTATAAGAATGAAGTAGAGATTCAGATAGGAAAGAGTATCAAGACTCTTTGATCAGATTAAGGAGGTAAGTACTTGAGTACAAAGTTCACCTAGTTCCTCAAGGACCAGAGGATTTTATCCTAATGGACACCTCCTTATACACCATAGCTCAATGGTGTATTCAAATGGAGGAATTGCACATTGTTAGACATGGTGCAGTCTATGATAAGTTTCATCGACCTACCCATCTCATTCTGGGATATGCCCTAGAGTCTATAACTTACCTTGTGAACAAAGTTCTAACTAAGTCGGTAGTGTCTACACCATATGAGATATGGAAAGGGAAGCCCGATCTTAAGGATGTTAAGATTTGTGGTTGCTTTGCCCATGATAAGAGACATATACCCAATAAGTTAGAATCCAAGATAGAATGGTGCAAGTTCATAGGATACCCCAAAAAAACTTATGGGCATTATTTCTATCACCCCATCTTTGTAGCTAAGAGAGTAGTGTTCCTTGAGAAGGAACACATTCTTGGTGGAGACAATGGGAGTATGATAGAGTTATGCGAGGTTGGAGAACCTAGCTCAAGCACCATTCCATAGCCAAAATCTGTTCAGGTACCTAGCACACAAGTTCTAACTTTACGTAGGTGGGGTAGAGTATCCCATTCTCCTAAGAGTATGTGGGACATATCAAAGGAGTGGATATTGAGGATATTGATCCTCAAACCTACGAGGAGCCTATTATGAGTATAGACTCCGGAAAGTGGTAAGAAGCCATGAATTCAAAGATGGATTCCATGTACTCCAACTAGGTTTGGAACATAGTTGATGCACCCAAGGGTATCATACCCATTAGCTGCAAGTAGATCTTTAAGAAGAAGATCAGAGTAGACAGAAATGTAGATACCTGTAAAGCAAGGCTAGTGGATAAGGAGTATCGTCAAAGCTAAGGTGTTGACTATGACAAAACCTTCTCACCCATAGTCATGCTAAGATCTATCCGAATTCTATTGGCTATTGGCACACTAAGATTATGAGATCTGACAGATGGACGTCAAAACCGTATTCCTCAATGGTAACCTTGAGGAGGATATGTATATGATACAACCTGAGGGATTCGTGTCCAAGGACAGTCCAGATAAGGTGTGCAGGTTGCTTAGGTCTATCTATGGACTAAAGTAAGCTTCCCAAAGTTGGAACATAAGATTTGATGAGGCGATCAGAACTTATAACTTCGTTAAGAATAAAGAGGAGCCTTGTGTGTACAGGAAGGTAAGTAGGAGCACTATCACCTTTTTGGTGCTGTGTGTGGATGACATCCTAATCATTGAGAATGATGTAGGATTGCTCTCCACGCTAAAAGCTTGGCTATCCAGACACTTCTCTATGAAGGACTTAGGGGAAGCATCTTACTTATTGGTGATTCAGATCTATATAGATAAATCCAAGTAGATGCTTAGCTTGTCCCAATCTAGGTACATAGACATCATTGACAAAAGGTTTGACATGGAAAATTTCAAGAGAGGTCTCATACTGATGAGACATAGGCTATCACTTTCTAGGAGTATATCCCCAAAGGCTCCTAGAAAGGGCATACATGGATAGGATACCCTATGCTTTAGCGATATGGTGTATCATGTATACTATGCTATATACCAGGCCTGATATAGCGCATGTTTTGAGTGTCACGAGCAAGCATTAAGCGGATCTAGGCTTGGGGCATTGGAAAGCAGTAAAAAGTATCCTTAAGTACTTGAGAAGGACTAAAGATCTTTTACTAGTATATAGAGAAAGTAGCCTTAGGATTGAGGGCTACACGGACTCGAGCTTCCAGTTTGATATCGATGATGGCAAGTCTAATTCAAGGTATATATTCACCCTGAATGAAGGAGCAGTATGCTGGAAGAGTTCCAAGTAAGACACTATTGCTGACTCGACTACGGAGAGGTGGAGTACATTGTTATGGTAGAGGCAATAAAGGAGGGAGTCTGGATGAAGTAGCTCATCATAGATTTAGGAGTCGTGCCAAGTAATGAGGAGCTGATTTCCTTATATTATGATAACTACAGGGGGATTATTCAAATAAGGGAACCCGGGTCTCATCAGAAGTATTCCGAGAAGGTTCCAGCTTATTAAAGAGATCATGACCCAAATAGATGTAGTAGTGGAAAGAGTTCTATCTGAAGATAACATTGTTGACTAACAAAGCCATTGACTCAGATTGTCTTTAGGTATCACAGACGTTTGATGGGGATCAGACATATAGGTGATTGACTTGAGGTCAAGTGGAAAATTGCTAGTTATATGTGCCCTACAAGCCAATCACGTGAGTGATTGCACTTGTAACATGTTGCATCAATCTCTTTGTTTATGATTATTGATATTTTCTCACATTATTTGGATGTATATTGTTATGTCCATAGATCTATGTAATGGGAATCGGATCGTGATGAGATCACGATAATGAGATTGATTCACCTTTAAACACAGACCCTAAATAGTCTCGATCATAGGTTACTCGAGAGGGACATTGAGATAACCAGATAGACTAGTGTGCTATATACCCGTCCATATGATAGAAGTGGCTAGTCTCATAGCTACTCATGTGGGGACACTAAGGGTATAGTACAGGTGCTCATTGGAGAATGAGTTCACTAATTGATCTGCTTACTGAATGTTGGATGGTTATTGATACCTCACGTTAAACAGTGACTCCATAGTCCCAATAGTGTATTTGGTCCTTAGACTTGAGACACCAAAGATGTCCTATATGAGTACTCCACTCTTTGATACCAGACTTATAAGTTTGAAAGTTCCAAATCTAGTATAGCAGGTTATTGGGAGTGGCAGCCAACCTTATGAGGGATATTGAATGTCACTAGAGGATCATCCAATCTCAGTATCATAAGAGGAATATCCCATGTGTTCTTGCTTAGGCAAATCCATGGCCAGGGTCATTTGGATTAAGGGAGAAAGAGTTCTTTGAGAGTATCTAACTAGAGCGAGACTCGATTGGAAACTATATGGGCCTGACAGAACCATGCCTGATATACGGTTTCTGGGATATTAGATGGATGAGGGACTATAAGTACATGGTAACTAAGGACAGATATGTCCAAAGGATTGGATTCCCCTATATCGTCTAGGGACTACAGCGCAGTGGCCTAGTACGTCCGTAGTCGATGAGTCGAGTGAATTATTATAGAGATAATAATTCACTGAGTTAGAAGGAGTTTTAATAGGTATGACTCATGACCAGCTCAATATTGGGCCTAGAGGGTTACACACATATGGTAGGTGTTGCGACGAGTAGAGGTTCGGATATGTGATATCCACTAGAGCCCCTACTTATTGGATATCCAATAAGCCCTGTATTATTAGATCCCATGAATAAGATCTAATAAGAGCTAGATTATTGGGTAAAGGCCCATTGATCTAAGAGGCTTGAGTAATTGGATAAAGATCTAATACCCAATAGGGTTGGATCCATTAGGGTTGACAGGAGGCCTCTATAAATAGGAGGGAACCAAAGGCCCATAGGCTGGGGTTTTCTTGGTAGCCACCTCCTGATCTCTTCTCTACAGAGGAGCATCGTCGTAGTCCCTACTGTGTGGATATTGCTAGAGAAGAGGATGCTTGATCTCCTTCATCCTCCCCATAGATCTGTAGGAATCTTAGGGATATACAATCTCCCAAGGTATTATCATTTTTTTACACACGTAATTTTCGGATTTGTTATTGATGCATCAATATTCACACGACGACGGAACCTTTTGTGAAAATTTAGGGTGTTTTATTTTCTGTTCTTCCGCTGTGCATGAGATGTCGCCCCCTTGGATTTCCCAACATTTATTATTTTTTAGTGCTCCAAGCCTAGATCTGTCTAATACCTGCTCATGACACTTAGAGCATGCGCTACGTCAGCTCTAGTACATAGCATAGCATACATGATAGACCCTATCACTGAGGCATATGGTATTGTATCCATGTGTGCCCTTTCTTTAGGAGTCTTTGGGGACATACTCCTAGAAAGTGATATTCAATGTCTCATAGGTATGAGACTTCTCTTGGAATTTTTCATGCCAAACCTTTTGACAATAGAGTCTATGTACATAGATTGGGATAAGCCAAGCATCCTCTTGGATCTATCTCTATAAATCTGAATCCCCAGAATATAGGATGCTTCCCCTAAGTTCTTCATGGAGAAGTGTCTAGATAGCCAAGCTTTATTGTGGAGAGTATTCCTACATCATTCTTAATTATTAAGATGTCATCCACATATAGCACCAAGAAGGTGATAGCGCTCCCACTTACCTTCCTATAAACACAAGGCTTATCTTTGTTCTTAATGAAGTCATAAGATCTGATCGCCTCATCAAATCTTATGTTCCAACTTCGGGAAGCTTACTTTAGTTCATAAATGGACTTAAGCAATCTGCACACATTATCTGGATTGTGCTTGGACATGAACCCCTTAAGCTGTATCATATACACTTCCTCTTCGAGGTTGCCATTGAGGAATGCAGTTTTCATGTCTATCTGCAAGATCTCATAGCCATAATGTGCTACAATAGCTAATAGAATTCAGATGTATTTTAGCAAAGCTACGAGTGCAAAGGTTTCGTCATAGTCAACACCTTGCCTCTGATGATACCCCTAAGCCACTAGCTTTGCCTTATAGGTCTCCACCTTTTCATCTACCCCGATCTTATTCTTGAAGATCCATTTGTAGCTAATGGGTACGATACCCTCAAGTGCATCAATAAGGTTCCAAACCTTGTTAGAGTACATGGATTCCATCTTAGAATTCATAGTTTCTTGCCACTTCCCGGAGTCTATGCACATAATAGCCTCTTCGTAGGTCTGAGGATCAATGTCTTGAATGTCCTCTCTACTAATATGTCCCACATATCTTTTAGGAGGGTGTGACACTCTACTAGTCCTATGCAAAATTGAAACTTGTGTGTTAGGCACCTGAACAGACTCGATCTCTAGAATGGTGCCTGAACTAGGTTCTCCAACCTTGCTCAATTCTCTCATGCTCCCACTATCTCTACCAAGAATGTGTTACTTCTCAAGAAACACTGCTCTCTTGGCAACAAAGACCTTTTGGTCCTCATGGTGATAGAAATAATAACCACAAGTTTCCTTAGGGTATCCCACGAACTTGCACCATTCCGTCTTGGATTCCAACTTATTAGGGTCGTGTCTTTTAACATGAGCAGGGTAGCCCCAAATCTTAACAACCTTAAGATCGGGTTTCTTCCTTCTCCATATCTCATATGGTGTAGACACTACCGATCTAGATGGAACTCTATTCAGAAGGTAAATTATGGTCTGTAGGGCATATCCCCAAAATGAGATGGGTAGGTCAGCGAAACTGATTATGGACTGCACCATATTTAATAGTGTATAATTCCTCCTTTCTGATACACCATTGAGTTATGGTGTATAAGGAGGTGTCCATTGGGACAGAATCCCATGGTCCTTGAGAAACTATGTGAATTTTGTACTCAAGTATTCTTCTCCTCGATCTGATTGAAAAGTTTTAATACTCTTTCCAGTCTGGTTCTCTATTTCATTCTTATACTCCCTGAATTTCTCGAAGGCTTCAGACTTATACTTCATCAAGTACACATGTCCATACCTAGAGAAATCATTTGTAAAAGTAATGAAGTAGGAATAACCACCTATGGCATGAGTTGACATAGGACCACATATATCACTATGTACAAGTTCTAGTAAGTCAATGGCTCTCTCTCCAGTTCTACTAAATGGAGAGTTGGTCAATTTTCCACGAAGGTAAGGCTCGCAAGTTGTATATGACTCAGTCAAATGGATCTAAGTATCCATCTTTCAACAACTTTCGAATCCTTACCTCATGGATATGACCTAGCCTATAATGCCACAAATATATATTGTTCACCTTTTCTCATTTCCTCTTGGATACATTTACATTCATGATATGTGGAGTAGTATTTAGTATAAATAAACCATTATGCAATGTCCCTCTAGTGATGATCTTATCATTCTTATTAATTGAATAACAATTGTTCTCAAAAAGCACTTTATAACCATTTAATGTCAAACATGAAATGGAAATAACATTTTTGATAATAAAGGGAACAAAATAACATGCATCTAATGCAATGTTAACTCCATCAGGTAGATGTAGAGTGACCTCACCGATAGCAACAATAGCAACTCTTGCTCCATTGCCTATCTTGAGGTCCATCTCATCTTTTGCCAATCTTCTATGTCATGTCAAAACCTGCAATGAATTGTAGATATGATAAGCACTACAGGTATCCAATACCCATGCATTATCACAAGAATCTAACACATGAAGATTGATCATGAAAGTACGTGAAGCTTTTCCATGCTTATGTTTCACTTTTTCTGCAAGATATGCCTTGCAGTTCCTCTTCTAATGCCCATCTTGACCGTAGTGGAAGCACTGGCCTTTATCCTTTGTTAGGTCAATTTTGGCAATCTTTGGTTTACCTCGTTTGCCCTTGCCCTTACCCTTCTCAAGGGTCTTCCCAGCCTTCCTTTTCCTTTTGGTCTCACCAACATAGAGAACTAATTTCTCTTTCTTGATTATGCTCTCTGCCTCTCTCAATATATCGAAGAGCTTAGGGAGAGATACCTCAAGTTTATTCATATTGAAATTCACGATGAACTGAGAAAAGGAAACTGGTAGGGACTGAAGTATAAGATCAACACACAGGTTATCATCTAGGACCATTCCTAGACTTGTGAGTTTTTAAATCCACTCTATTATCTTCAGGACATGGTTCTTAACCGGTGTTGCCTCAGTCATCCTGGCACGGAAGAGACTCTTGGATATCTCATATCGCTGAGTTCTTTCCTATTCCTCAAACAGTTTGCAGAGGTGCAGGAGTATGGAATGAGCATCCATGTTTTCATGTTGTCTCTATAACTAAGGAGTCATAGAGGCTAACATGTAACACTGAGCGAGAGTGGAATCATCTATATACTTCACATATTAGACAAACTCTTCTTAAGGAGCTTCTGCCTTAGGTTGGGGCATGAATGTATCTAGGATATATGTGATTTTCTTTACTGTTAGAATTATTCTTAGGTTGCGAAGCTAATCCATATAATTTAGACCAATGAGGCAGTTAGCATCAAGTATGCCATATAGAGGGTTTGATGACGATATGTTTTTGATAAACAGGGGATATAGCATAAATGAATAATACAGATTTTTTAAAAATAAACAATTAAGATATGGACTTCTATCTTGATATACTCCCACTAATTTTTCTAGCGAGTCACGTGACACCCTCATGCACGTGAAACGAAAGTCTCTGGCAGACTTCTAGTGGGGATCGGGATGCAATGGGCATCTTAGTACAACCTCGAGGGACTCGACTAATCACACTAAGCCCAAAAGGTAGAAAACTCTTACCAATCACAACTCCTTGTGATTCCCATCATATTTGACCTCCGAAGCATCATGGCCTCGAAGGACTCGACCAACCATGATATCCAGTTAAGTCATCACCATCGTTATAAGATGAGTCTCATTTGGTGATATACCCTTGAGGGACTCGACTAAGCATATCATGTCCTCAGGTCACCGGTGACATCTCTATATCGAAGACAAGATAGAGAGATGCAAAATAGGTGAGCCTCGAGGGACTCAACCAACTCAGCCTATGTCGGGAATCGGTTCCTACCCCTAATGATGGAAGGCCATGTGGGTCAATCTTATTGCCTCACGCTTACCAACTTAATATTATCATAGGAGGGGTTTTAGGTTCGGTCTTATGATGTGACATGTCACACATATACATATTTAATATATTTACATCGTATACAAATATATATATATATACTTATCTAGTAGGTGTATAGCATTCATATGTATAAGTACACCAGATGATCATGGACTTCAACCTAATATGATTAGGCCTGAGTAGAGTAGGCCTAATCAATTACATCAAGATCTATGTGCATATCAGTGCATCTTTATGCATAATGATCATCCATCTCATCATCGTCGGATCTACCGGCACCTCGATGCATTTCCATGCATAACGATCATCTGAATCGGCCTCAGGGGTTCCGCTACCACCTCCAGGCTTCCATCGCACCTTTAGGATAACTACAACATAATTACAGGTATGAAGGCCCAATAATCAACGAAAAATGAAAGATCGTAGGCCCCAATAATCACATATACATATCACAAAGTTTATTATCATCTTCCCACATCACATCACATCACATCACATCATATATATATATTATGTAGGATTACTAAATAAATAATAAAAGTTACTTAAACCTTTTAAATAACTAAAATTTGAAATTAGGGACATGCAGGAAATTTTTTAAATTCTAAAGGGTATTTTGGTCATTCTATCATAAGAGACAAAATTAGAATTTATAAAATTTTGAGAGGCAAAACTGTCTTTTGACTGAAAAACCCTAATTCTCATTCCCTTTGCTTTCTGCAGCATTGTGGTTGTGGCCGCCGCCACCATATCGGCGACGGCCATGCGTGCGGGGCGCCGCGGGGGGGCGGCGGCCATGCTTGCAGGTGGCTCACCCACGGGCGACGCCACCGCTACTTGTGGGCACCACACCCATAGGCACTACCTTTACGACATTGTCCCGCTGGCCTCCTCGCGGACTCCCCTATGGCGTTGCCCTTGCGGGGCAAAGCCTACAGGCAGCGCTGCCCTCCCTTGCGGGCAGGCCACTCATGGGCCTTGCGCCCATAGGCGCCGCCCCTGCTGGGTGTGGCGCTGCCTCCGCGGGCATAGCCCGCCCCTGTGGGCTCCCTGCGCACATGCAGCTAGTGTTGCCACTACGAGCAAATGGCCATCGGTGGCCCTACGCGCACGGCCATGGCTGCAAGCAGCCTTGGCCAAACAACGAGGCTAGCAATAGTTACTGTCCTCTCTTATCTTTTGCATCAATGATTTTGGCATCAAAAGCGCATCCAAAACACAACATATACAATTTATAAGCAAATCATCGCATGACGAACCTGGCTCTGATACCACTGTTGGGAAATCAGGAGATTCATCATCTCATGCACAGCGGAAAACAAAAACATGATCGGATTTTCAATAATTACATACTTGGCCGTCATGCAATGATTGGTGCATAAAAAATTATAAATCCAAAAAATCTACATGTATCATGTCAAAAGCGTTACTTGGGGAGATCGTATATCCCCAAAAATTTTAAATCCGATGAAGAGGATGAAGGAGCACTAGCGTACTCCTCTCTAGCGGTAATCCACACAACGGACGGTGCAACGATGCTCCTTAGATCACCACGGGATCTCTCTTCACGTACACCACAAGGCTACCAGAGCTAAGGAGGAGAGGAGACTGAGGAGAATAGGAGGATGACTACTAAGAGCTCTCAGCCTATAAACCAGAAGGTTCCTCCTATTTATAGAGGTAGAGGAAGCCTATCCTTAACAGATCCTGTTCACACTAGATCTCTATCCAATTGGATCTTATCCAATTTAATCGTATCCAATTTAATCGTATCCAATTTAATCTTATCCAATTTAATCTCATCCAATTGGATCTTATCCAATTATTTAATTAGATCTCATCCAATTACCCAATTGGATCTCATCCATAGGATCCAAAGTAGGGGCTTCGTAGATATCTCATATTTGCACCTCTACTCATCATAACATCCACCTTATGTGTGTGACCCTCTAGGCCCGATATCGAGCTGGCCGTGAGTCGCTCCCATTAGAACTCCTTCTAACTCAGAACACCTTCTAATATAGTGAATTATTATCTCCATAATAATTCACTCGACTCATCGACTATGGACGTACTAGGCCACTACACCATAGTCCCCAGACGGTACAGGGGGATCTAATCCATCGGACCTATCTGTCCTCAGTTACCATGTATCTATAGTCCCTCATCCATCTAATATCCCAGAGATCATATATTAGGCATAGTAAAGTCAGGCCCATACGGAATCCTGTTTGAGTCTCGCTTTAATCGGATTCTCTTAGAGAACTCTTTCTCTCTTAATCCGAACGACCGTGGCCAGGGTTTTTGCTTGAGCGAGCATACGCAGGATATATCTCTCATGATACTAAGAGTGGATGATCCTCTATTGACACATAATTTCCTTTATAAGGATAGATAGCATTCCCGAGAACTGACTATATCAGATCTGGAGCTCTCCAAACCTATAAGTCCGATGTCAAAGAATGGAGTACTCAAATAAAGCATCTTTGGTGCATATTATGAATCTTTTACTTTCTAAGCTTTGGATAATACTTTGGATAATGTTATGGAGTTATCTAGTAGGGAGTCGATTACTGATTTGGTTAGGAGTTAGTTACGGAGTCGGTTCATAAGAGTCCAAGTCTTGGAAGACTCTATGTGGGACTCTATAAAAAGGGATGTAACTATTTCTTTCAGACAATGAGAAAGGAAGGAAGAATCATTTAGTCCTTTGGCTAAACTAAGGAGATCGATCCCCTCGAAGCGATCAAAGAAGGCCGATCCCCTTGAAGAGATCAAGGAGACCGATCCCCTCGAAGCAATCATTATCCCCTTTTCTTCCATTTCTTCCATTTCTCCTCCGTTTCTTTCACCTTTTCCATGATAAAACCCTAAGGGGTCTTATCATTTAGTATCAGAGCCATCATTTGGTATCAAAGCCATCATTTGGTATCAAAGCCTTATCATTTAGTATTAGAGTGACGATCCTCAATGTTTTCATTATAACTTCGCATCACTTTGCCGCAGCCACCATCACCTAAAAAAAAAAGAAAAAAAAAGAGCTCTTCCCATGACCACCACAAGCATCGGCTGCCATCACAAACTCCTCAACCGCCATGACTGCGGGAGCCGCCCACGACCAATACTAACTTCCCACGACACTATTGCCTTCTCCCCACGTCACTACTGTCTTCTTTCCATGAACGTTGCCTTCCAACATCGACGTTGCCACCATCTAGCCCTCGACACCTACAGTAATACCGCATGTAGTGATAGAAATAGGGAATGGCTACCGACAACTCAGTTAAGGCCCAAATTGAAGCATTTGAATTCAAAATTAAAAATCGACTGTAGGAGACCCTTAACGAATTTAAAAGAAGCCTGCTGGAGAACTTTAGTAAGTTTCAACAAGATGGATAGCTTGCTAAAATTCGTCAGACTTCTACAGTGTTAGAATATCAAGATAGATTCTAACGATTATCAAATCAAGCCACAAATTAGTCTGAACGATAGCTAGTGGATACCTTTATTGAAGGGCTTAATACAGATATCAAATATGAAGTTAAGGCTCGACAGCCCTGCACTATAATAGCTGCAATTTCATTTGCATGTCTACATGAGGAAAAAATCAACCGAGAAAATTATCGATACAGAAGTGACTATAAACAAATGATCAATGAGCCACCTAGTAAGGAGCACCAATATAAACAAGAGCAACCTCTGATGATTGAACTAATTAGAGAGGAACCAGAAGCTGACAAAGTTGACTTCGATAATGAAGGTATGAATTTTGATAAAGATGTTGAACCTATTATACATACAGTGTATGCATTAGTTAACTATTCTAACCCACAAACTATGAAAGCTGAAGGAATTTTGGAACATTAACCTATTACAGTCCTGATTGATATCGGTAGCACTAACAATTTCATGGACAGTAAGGTTGTTGACCGATTAGCCTATCATATTGAAGACTATGACAAATTCGAAGTAACGATCATTGATGGATGACCTTTGACTTATGACAACAAATGTTCAAAGATAAAATTGTTTATATAGGGCTAAAAACTACTGTGGGATTTCTTTTTGTTACCCTTAGAAGACTTTGTAATGGTGATCCTAAATGGAAGACAAAGAAGTAAGGCCACAACTGCTACTAGCCATAGGATGAAGAGGGTTCTCTAAAAGAATTTAAAGACTACTACACTAAAAGGCCGACCTGTTGCTCACACCATCAAGTGGAGGTCGTACTTACTTGATCAATGAGTTGTAATGTGACACAGATACCTTGTGCCGAATTTGATGTCGCTCAGCCTTGAGGACAAGGCTGATTTGATGAGGGCAGAACTATTATAAATCTTTTACTTTCTAAGCTTTGGATAATGTTATGGAGTTATCTAGTAGGGAGTCGGTTACTGATTCGGTTAGGAGTCGGTTAATAAGAGTCCAAGTCCTAGGGGACTCTATATGGGACTCTATAAAAAGGGATGTAACTATTTTTTTCAGACAATGATAAAGGAAGGAAGAATCATTTAGTCTTTTGGCTAAACTAAGGAGGTCAATCCCCTCGAAGCAATCAAAGGAGGCTGATCCCCTCGAAGAGATCAAGGAGGCCAATCCCCTCAAAGCGATCATTATCCTATTTTCTTCCATTTCTTCTGCTTCACCTCCGTTTCTTTCACCTTTTCCATGATAAAACCCTAAGGGGTCTTATCAGTGCCTCAAGTCTATGGACCAGACACACTATTGGGACTACGGAATCGCTGTCTAACAATAGGTATCATTAACTATACAGTATTCTGTAAGTGAATCAATCAGTAAACTCATTCTCCAATGAGCACCTACATTGTACCTCTAGTGTCTCCACACAAGCGACTATGAGACTAGTCGCTTCCATCATATATACGAGTATATAGTGCACCAATCGATCCGGTTATCTCGATGTCCTCATCGAGTAACCTATTCCCAGGATGATTTAGGATCTGTGTTTAAAGGTATATCGGTATCATTATCATGATCTCTTCACGATCCAATTCTCATTGCACAAATCCATGGATATTACAATATTCATCCAGATAATGTGAGAAAATATCGATAATAATATGTTAAGAGATCAACATAACATGTCATAGGTGCCATCACTCACGTGATTGGCTTGTAGGGCACCTACAACCAACAAGTAAGACCAGAAAGTGCCCTACAAGCCAACAGGTAAGACCAGAAAGAAAAGGAAGATAGAGAAGTCCCTTGATAAGGGCAAAGGGCAAGGGTAGATCGGGTAAAGCAAAGGTTGCTACGAAGACTCAAAAGAGGACAAAGCCAGTGCTTCCACTATGGCAAAGACGGGCATTGGAAGAGAAACTACAAAGAGTATATTGTAGAAAAGGTGAAACAGAAGCTTAGAGAAGCTTCAAATATGCATTCATGATTAGTCTCTATCTGTAGACTCATATGACAACACATAGGTATTGGATACCGATAGTGTTTATCATATCTGTAATTCATTGTAGGTTTTGGCAGGACCTAGGAGATTGATGAGAGGTAAGATGGACCTCAAGATAGGCAATGAAGCAAGTATTGCTACTATTGCTATTAGCGAAGTCACCCTACATCTGCCTGGTGGAGCTACTATTGCATTAGATGCATGCTATTATATTCCTTCTATTATCAAAAATATTATTTCCATTTCATATTTAATAGTTAGTGGATATAAATTAGTCTTTGATAATAATAGTTGTTCAACTATTAAGGATGATAAGATCATCACGAGAGGAACATTGCATAATGGTTTGATTATGCTAGTCACTACTCCACATATCATGAATGTAAGGGTGTTCAAGAAGAAACGAGATGAGGTGAACAATGTATAGCTATGACATTATAGGTTAGGTCATATCCATGAGCGAAGGATTCAAAAGTTGCTATTAGATGGATACCTAGATCCATTTGACTATAAGTCATATGGGACTTGCGAACCTTGCTTTCGTGGAAAGATGACCAACTCTCCATTTAGCGGAATTGGAGAGAGAGCCACTAAGTTGTTGGTACTTATACATAGTGATGTATGTGGTCCCATGTCAACTCAAGCTATTAGTGGTTATTCCTACTTTATTATTTTCACTAACGATTTCTCTAGGTATAAACATATGTACTTGATGAAGTACAAGTCTGAAGCCTTTGAGAAATTCAGGGAGTATTAGAATGAAGTAGAGGTTCAGACTAGAAAGAGTATCAAGACTCTTCGATCAGATCGAGGAGGTGAGTATAGAGTTCACCCTGTTCCTTAAGGACCGAGGGATTCTATCGCAATGGACATCTCCTTATACACCATAGCTCAATGGTATATTTGAAAAGAGGAATCACATACTATTAGATATAGTACAGTCCATGATGAGTTTCGTAGACCTACCCATCTCATTCTAGGGATATGCCCTAGAGTCCGCAACTTACCTTCTGAATAGAGTTCCAAATAAGTCAGCAGTATCTACATCATATGAGATATGGAAAGGGAAGCCCGATCTTTAGGTTGTTAAGATTTGAGACTGCCCTACCCACATTAAGAGACACATACCCAATAAGTTAGAATCCAAGACATAATGGTGCAAGTTCGTGGGATATCCCAAGAAAACTTATGGGTATTATTTCTATCACCCCATCTTTGTAGCTAAGAGAGTAGTGTTCCTTGAGAAGGAACACATTTTTGGTGGAGATAGTGGGAGCATGATAAAGTTGAGCGAGATTCGAGAACCTAGCTCAAGCACCATTCTATAGCTAGAGTATGTTCAGGTACCTAGTACATATGTTCCAACTTTATATAGGTGCAGTAGAGTATCCTATCCTCCTAAGAGTATGTGGGATATATCAGAGGAGCATATGTTGAGGATATTGATCCTCAGACCTACGAGGAGCCTATTACAAGTATAGACTTCGGGAAGTTGCAAGAAGCCATGAATTCAAAGATGGATTCCATGTACTCCAACAAGGTTTAGAACCTGGTTGATGTATCCGAGGGTATCGTACTCATTGGCTATAAGTAATTCTTCAAGAAGAAGATTGGAGTAGATGGAAAGGTAAAGACCTATAAAGCAAGGCTAGTGGCTAAGGGGTATCGTCAAAGACAAGGTGTTGACTATGATAAAACTTTCTCACCCGTAGCCATGCTAAAATCCAATTTAATTCTATTAGCTATTATAACACACTATGATTATGAGATCTGGTAGATGGTCGTCAAAACCACATTCCTCAATGGTAACCTTGAGGAGGAGATGTATATGATACAACTTGAGGGATTCGTGTCCAAGGACAGTCCAAGTAAGGTGTGCAGGTTTCTTAGGTCCATATATGGATTGAAGAAAGCTTCCCGAAGTTGGAATATAAGATTTGATGAGGCGATCAGATCTTATGACTTCGTTAAGAACAAAGATGAGCCTTGTGTATACAGGAAGGTAAGTGGGAGCACTATTACCTTTTTAGTGCTGTATGTGGATGATATCCTAATCATTGAGAATGATGTAGGAATGCTCTCCATGCTAAAAGCTTGGCTATCTAGACACTTCTCTACGAAGGATTTAGGGGAAGTATCCTACTTATTAGGGATTCAGATCTATAGAGATAGATCTAAGTAGATGCTTAGCTTGTCCCAATCCAAGTACATAGACAGCATTGTCAAAAGGTTTGACATAAAAAATTTCAAGAGAGGTCTCATACCTATGAGACATAGGCTATCACTTTCTAGGAGTATGTCCCCAAAGACTCCTGAAGAAATGACAAACATGGATAGGATACCCTATGCCTTAGTGATAGGGTCTATCATATATGTTATGCTATATACCAGACCTGATATAGCATATACTCTGAGTGTCACGAGCAAGCATCAAGCAGATCCAGGCTTGGATCACTGGAAAACAGTAAAGAGTAACCTTAAGTACTTGAGGAGGACTAAGGATCTTTTACTGGTATATGGAGAAAGTAGCCTCAGGGTTGAGGATATATGAACTCGACCTTCTAGTTTGATGTTGATGATGGTAAGCCAATTCAGGGCATATGTTTACCCTGAATGAAGAAGTAGTATGCTGGAAGAGTTCCAAGCAAGACACTATTGCTAACTCGACTACAAAGAGGCGGAGTACATTGTTGCGGTAGAGGCAGCAAAGGAGGGAGTCTAGATGAAGTAGTTCATCATAGATTTGGGAGTTGTGCCGAGTAGCGAGGAGTTGATTCTCTTATATTGTGACAACTATAGAGCGATTGCTCAAATAAGGGAACCCAGGTCTCATCAGAAGTATTCTGAGGAGGTTCAAACTTATTATAGAGATCGTGGCCCGAAGAGATGTAATAGTGGAAAAAGTTCCATCCGAAGATAACATTGCAGATTCACTAACAAAGCCATTGACTCAGATTGTCTTTGAGCGTCATGGAGGTCTGATGGGAATCAGACACATACGTGATTGGCTTTAGGTCAAGTGGGAGATTGTTAGTTATAGGTGCCCTACAAGCCAAAAATGTGAGTGATGGCACCTGTAACATGCTGCATCAATCTCTTTGCTTATGATTATTAACATTTTCTCACATTATCTCGATGCATATTGTGATGTCCTTTGATTTATGCAATGGAAATCAGATCGTAATGAGATCATGATAATGAGACCGATTCACCTTTAAACATAGACCCTAAATAATCCCGGTTATAGGTTACTCGAGAGGGACATCGAGATAACCGGACAGACTGGTGTGCTGTATACTTGTCTATATGATGGAGGTGGTTGGTCTTATAGCTACTCATGCGGGGACACTAAGGGTACAGTGTAGGTGCTCATTGGAGAATGAGTTCACTGATTGATCAACTTACAGAATGCTGGATGGTCATTGATACCTCACGTCAGACTGTAATTCCGTAGTCCCAGTAGTGTATTTGGTCCTTAGACTTGAGACACCAAGGATGTCCTGTATGAGTACTTCACTCTTTGATATCAAACTTATAGGTTTGGAAGTTCCAGATCTAGTATAGCCGATTATTGGGAGTGGCAGCCAACCTTATGAGGGCTATTAAGTGTCAATAGAGGATCATCCACTCTCGGTATCATGAGAGGAATATCTCATGTGTTCTTGCTTAGGTAAATCCCTTGGCTAGGGTCATTCAAATTGAAAGAGAAAGAGTTCTCCAGGAAAATCCGATTAGAGCGAGACTCGATTGGAAACCGTATGGGCGCTTTGTAGCACCATGCCTAATATATGATTTCTGGGATATTAGATGGATGAGGGACTATAGCTACATGATAATTGAGGATAGATAGGTCCAAAGGATTGGATTCTCCTATATCGTTTGGGGATTGTGGCATAGTGGCCTAGTACATCCGCAGTCGATGAGTCGAGTGAATTATTATAGAGATAATAATTCACTTAGTCAGGAGGAATTCTGATAGGCATGACTCATGGCCAGCTCGATATTGGGCCTAGAGGGTCACACACATATGGTAGGTGTTGTGACGAGTAGAGGTTCGGATATAAGATATTCGTCGGAACCCCTATCTTATTGGATATCCAATAAGCCCTTGTATTATTGGATCCCTTGGATGAGATCCATTAAGAGCTAGATTATTGGGTAGAGACCCATTGATATAAGAGATTTGGGTATTTAGATAGAGATCCAATACCCAATAGGGCTAGATCCATTAGAGTTGATAGGGGACCTCTATAAATAGGATGGAACCAAAGGCCCATAGGCTGGGGTTTTTCTTGGTAGCCACCTTCTATTCTCCTCTCCCTAAGAGAGGAGCATCATTGCAGTCCCTGCTGTGTGGATACCGCTAGAGAGGAGGATGCTTGACCTCCTTCATCCTTCCCCATGGATCTGTAGGAATTCAGGGATATACGATCTCCCTAGGTACTTTTCTTTTATACACATATTTTTCGAATTCGAAAATTTGTTTTTGACGGACCAATCTTCGTATGACGATGAAACCTTTTACGAAAATCTAGAATGTTTTATTTTCTATTCTTCCGCTACGCATAAGATGACGTCCCCCTCGATTTCCCAATAGTATCGACCTTGCCTTTAGTAAAATTATTTGAAATAGGAAAAGAGCTAAGTTTCTCATACCAAGTCCTTGGGACCTATTTTAACCTATAGAGAACCTTAGTCAATTTAAACATATGATTAAGAAAAAGAGAGTTTTCAAAATCGAGTGGTTGTTTAACAAACACTTCTTCGAAAATAAAACCATTTAAGAAAGCACTTTTGACATCCATTTGAAATAACTTAAAATTCTTACTACTAGTATAGGCAAGGAGCATCCTAATGGCTTCTAATCTTGCCACAAGAATGAAGGTCTTTTCGTAATCGATACCTTCTTCTTGGTTAAAACCCATGGCCACTAATCTAGCCTTGTTTCCAACCACAAAACCAAATTTATCTTGCTTGTTTCTAAATACCCATTTAGTACTTATAACTAAATGGTCACTAGGTATAAGAACAAGCTTCCACACCTCATTCCTCTCAAATTGGTTCAATTCCTCTTGCATTACGATAACCCAAGAATCATCTTTCAAGACTTTGTCAATGCACTTAGGTTCAATTTTAGAAAGAAAAGCGGCATTGGCACAAAAATTCTTAAAAGAAGAATGAGTTTGAGCTCCTTTTGATGTGTCTCCTATAATTAACTCCTTTGGATGAGCATCTACATACTTCCATTTTCTCTTTTTTGATTATGCTTTTTGCCTCCCTCAACATATTGAGGAGCTCAGGGAGAGATTCCTCAAGTTTGTTCATATTGAAATTCATGATGAACTAAGAAAAGGAATCTGGTAGAGACTGAAGTATAAGATCAATACAGATTATCATCTAGGACCATTCCTAGACCTTTGAGCTTTTCAATGCACTCTATCATCTTCAGGACATGATTCTAAACCGGTATCCCCTCAGTCATCCTAGCACGGAAGAGACTCTTGGATATCTCATATCGCTGAGTTCTTCCCTATTCTTCAAACAATTTATGGAGGTGTAGGAGTATGGAATGAGCATCCATGTTTTTATGTTATCTCTGTAACTCAGGAGTCAGAGGCTAACATGTAACACTGAGCGAGAGTAGAATAATCTATATAATTCGCATATTGGGCAAACTCTTCTTGAGGAGCTTCTACCTCAGGTTGGGGCATGACCGTATCTAGGACATATGCGATTTTCTCTACTATATGAACTATTCTTAGGTTGTAGAGCCAATCTATATAATTTAGACCAGTGAGGCAGTTGGCATCAAGTATGCCACGTAGAAGGTTTGATGACGACATGTTTCTAATAAACAAGAGATATAGCATAAGTGAATAACACGCAGATTTCACAAAAATAAACAATCAAGATATGGACTTCTATCTTGACATGCTCCCACTAATTTTTCTAGTGAGTCACGTGATAGCCTCATGCACATGAAATGGAAGTCTTCGGTAGACTTCTAGTGGGGATTGGAATCCAATCGGCATCTTAATGCAACGTCGAGCGACTCGACCAATCATACTAAGCTCTAAAGATAGACAAACTTGCCAATCACAACTCCTTGTGATTCCCATCATATTTAGCCTCCGAACCACCATGGCCTCGAGGGACTCAACCAACCATGATGTCTAGTTAAGTCATCACCATCGTTACAAGATGAGTCTAATTCGGGGATATGCTCTCGAGAGACTCAACCAAGTATACCATGTCCTCAGGTCACCGGTGACATCTCTATGTCGAAGATGATATAGCGAGACGCGAAATAGGTGAGTCTCGAGGGACTTGACCAACTCAGCCTATGTCGGGAATCAGTTCCTGCCCCTAACGATGGAAGGCCACATGGGTCAATCTTATTGCCTCATGCTTACCGACTTAATATTCTCAAAGGAGGGGTTTTAGGTTCGATCTCATGATATAATGTGTCACACACATACATATTTAATATATTTACACGTATGTAAATATATATATATACTTATCTAGTAGGTGTATAGCATTCACATGCACAAGCACACCAGATGATCATGGACTTTAACCTAATATGATTAGGCCTGAGCTAATATGCCTAATCACTTACATCAGGATCTATGTGCATATCAGTGCATCTTTATGCATGGTGATCATCCATCTCATCATCGTCAGATCTATCGGCACCTCGACGCATCTCCATGCGTCGTAATCGTCTGAATCAACCTCAGGGGTCTTGCTACCACCTCTAGGCTTCCATCGTGCCTCTAGGATAATTACAACATAATTACAAGTACGCAGGCCTAGCAATCAACGAAAAATGAAGGCTCGCAAGCCCCAATAATCACATATACACATCACAAAGTCCATGATCATCTTCCCACATCACATCACATGTATATATCATATATTGGGAAGAAGATGCATCTAAGTTGCTATTTGGAGGAGAGGTCTCATTTAAAATTAAATCATTAAAATCAAGATCATCATCAAAATTATTTTTCTTAAATTGGAAAACTTTATTGAAAACAACATGAATAGATTCTTCTATAACTAAGGTTCTTTTATTAAAAACACAAAAAGCTTTAGAAATAGAAGAGTAACAAAGAAAGATATCTTTATCAGATTTTGTATCAAACTTTCCTAAGGCATCCTTTTCATTCAAGATAAAGCATTTGTAACCGAAAACTTTAAAATAAGAAATATTTAGTTTTTGTTATTCCACAATTCATAAGGAGTTTTGGAGAGAGATGGTCTTATTAGAATCCTATTTTTGATATAGCAAGCCGTATTAACAGCTTCGGCCCAAAAGTATTTGGGTAAACTATGTTCATTCAACATGGTTCTTGCCATTTCTTGTAAATTCCTATTCTTTCTTTCTACTACTCCATTTTGTTGAGGTTTCCTCGGAGTAGAGAAATTATGGTTATGTCCATTAGATTCACAAAAATTTTAGAGGTCATGGTTTAAAAATTCACCACTGTGATCACTCCGAATCGATGAAATCATAAAACCTTTTTTGTTTTAAGTTTGTAAAATTTAGAAAAACATTTAAAGCAATCACTTTTGTGAGCCAAAAAATAGGTCCATGTATATCTACTATAGTCATCTACGATTACAAAGGCATATTTGTTACCTCCTAGGCTCGTTACGTCAATTGATCCAAATAAATCTATATTGATTAATTACAATGGTCTAGAGGTGCTTATTTGATTCTTTAGTTTTAAATTACTGTTTATTTATTTTCCTTGTTGACAAGCATCATACACTTTGTCTTTAATGAACTTAGCATTGGGAATGCCTCTTACAAGTTCTTTAGATGTGATTTGAGTGATTAGTTTCATGCTAGCATGACCTAATCTCCTATTTAAAGTTAAGCATCATCATTCGAAGCCGAAAAGCATATTTTATTGCTAAGATCATCAATGTTATAGTATAGACATTATTTTGTTTTAGTGTAATTATAGATATGTTGTTGTGTAGTTTTTCAATAATGTAAGCATTAGATTTAAATTTTACGATATATCCTTTATTACATAGTTGACTAAAAGATTATGCTTTAAGCCATCTACCAACAATATATCATTAATTAAAAATCTTGATTTGTTACCTATGGTTCCCTTACCAATTATTTTACCCTTGTTGTTGTCTCCGAAGGTGACATACCCTTCGTCTTAGCTAGTGAGCTTAGAGAATTAAGATGGATCTCCGATCATGTACCTTGAGCATTCACTATCAAGGTATCATCTCTTGCTCCTAACTTGTATAGGTGAATGTGTCTACAAAAGATGATGGTTTTTAGGTGCCCATTTGAACTTGGGTACCTCAAAAATTAATCTACTAATCTTGTCATTATTCATTGAGTTCCTTATAGTTCCTTTCGGAACCCATATCAAGTTATGTGAGCTAAGTTTCTTAAATGAATATTTATAAACATGTCTGGGTTTGCAACAAAAGTTAAACTTTTAGTGAGATGATACATGTAGTGTAGTTCCTTTAATGAAGGTGGTTGGATTTCGGTGAGATCCACTCACAAATTCAATTCCACTTCTTTTTCCAACATGATTTTTATTTGCATGGATCATGTCCAGGCCCTTGCTACCAATCTTAAATTTATTTAAAGTCTCCTTGAGTAGCAAGTTCTCTTTTTTAATTGCCTCTAAGTGTTCACACTTAGAGCATGGAGGTAAAAAAAGGAGTATCAAGTTTAAGACTATCAAGTTTATCAACTAAGAGAGCATGCTCCTTTTTTAGCAAATTAAACTTTTTACTAATAACTCAACACTCATCAAATAATTCATAAAAGGCATTTGAAAGCTCATCAAAGGTTAAATTTTCATTAACTAAATCACATACCTCTTCTCCGAAAGCCATTAAAGTAAAGTTAGCCACCTTCTTGTTGCTTGCTTCTTCGTTTTCGGAGCCACTTGAATCATCCTATGTTGTTTTTAGAGCCTTCTTCTTCTTTGGTTGCTTCTTCTTGGCTTGGGGGTATTCACTTTTGAAGTGCCCCAGCTTCTTGCATTTATAGCATATTACTTATTCCTTTTTGGGTTCAAGTTTATTTTTAGAATCATTTTTAAATTTATTCCTTCTTATAAATTTTTTGAATTTTTGAGTCAAGAGTGTAAGTTTATCATCAAGGTCCTCATCACTTGAATATTCTTTCAAGTGATCTTCTTATTTTCTTAATGTCATATCTTTCCTGTTCTTTGGAAGGAAGTTCCTAAGCTCATCATGAGCATGACAAGTTATTTCATAGGTCATCAATGACCTAATGAGTTCTTTGAAAGGAAAATTCTATAGGTCCTTGGCCTCTTGAATGGCCGTAACTTGTAGATCCCAACTTTTGGGAGGGATCTTAAGATTTTAGTTTTAAGTTCAAAATTAGAAAAACCTTTCCCAAGTGCTTTGAGTCCATTGACGACATCCGATGGACTCACTTGGTTTCATCTGAAATAATTCATAAGAATGCACCAAAAGATTAATTTTGGACTCTATCACTTGGCTAGTACCTTTATAAGTGATTTCAAGAGTATGCCAAATATCAAAAGCTAATTCACAAATTGAGACACCATTAAATTTATTTTTATTAAGAGGGCAAAATAAGGCACTCATAGCCTTTATAGTAAGAGCAAAAACCTTCTTCTCTAATTCATTCCATTCGTTCATCGAAAGAGAAGATTTTTGGAAGCTGTTTTTAATAATATTTTAAAGTTTAAAATCCATATAAATAAGAAAAATCTCCATGCGAGTCTTTCAATAGGTGTAATCTGACCCATTAAACATAGGCGAACGTATAATTGAATGATCCTCTTGCATGCTGAAAAATGCTCTCTCTTACGTTTTAAATCAAATGAGAGTGACCTTGCTCTGATACCAACTGTTATAATCTAGAGCGGCACTAAAAGGGGGGGGGGTGTGAATTAGTGTAATGGATAAAAATCATAAATTCAAATCAATTTCAAAAAGAGTTGTGCGTTAAGAAATTTTGGTCCAACGAAAATGATTTTGGCAAAGTGAATGTTTTGATTAAATATGAAAGAGAGTTAAGAGACGGAGATTAAGAGATTGCAGCCAAGTAAAACTTGAAATACAGTAATTTAAAAACTCACACCAAGAGAAGTACGTAGTGATTTATAGTGGTTTGATCAAATGACCTACGTCCACTTCTAAAACCTCCTCCGATGAGGCTTTCGGCTTTGACTATCAATTCTTCTTGAAGGGGAAGGACCAAGCACTCCTCATATATACTTTTACAAGTGGTTCACACTCTCTTACAGAACTTTTACAAATGAGACTTTGAGAGGTGAACACTTAAACTTTCGAAAACAATTTTGCTAGAGTTTTAACTCAATTCTTATCACTTCTCAATGTTCCTTAGCTAGCTAAGAAGTAAGGGGTATTTATAGGCTCAATTGGCTTTAGAATTAGAGTAAAAAAGAGTCACATCATGGATTTTCAAGTACTGGAAGTACCACCGCCTGGCATTAGCGGTACCACCGCCAGTTGACCTTGCTCTATTAGTGTACTAGGTGATACTATCACCTAATAGGGTCCTCTGGCTCTTTGGAGGGGCAATACCATCGCCTATTAGGTGGTACCACTGCTTGTCAGGTGGTACCACCGTTGACAAGTAATAATTGTCAATGGTACCACCGTTGACCTAGGGCAGTACCACCACCCAGACCACTTGGGAACCTGTTCTCGGGGTGGTGCCACCGCCCCAGTCTAGCGGTGCTACCACCAGACATGGTTCAGCACTACTGAATGGGTTTTGAATACAGCCCAATCCAATCCAATTAGGGCCCAATTGGCCTCTACTAGGATTAATTATGATTATCACCTAATCCTAACCCTAATTATATACTAACTACGAAATTGAAAATATATTCTAAGAAAAAATGTAAACTAGCACATCAGGTCTTCTTTCGGTGAACTTCTGGCGGACTTTTGACACACCCTCGGATATCTTCTGGCGGACTTCCAATAAGCTCCCGGACTTTATGGTGAGTTCTGACGAATCTTTTGGCAAGCTTCCAACTATCTCGGTGAGCTCCGCGAACCTCCGATGAACCTTCCGACGAATTTCTGACACTCCTTCAGCAAGTCCTCGATTCATTCTCGACTAGTTCTGGCAGCACTTCCGATGAACCTTCGGACTTCCGGCGGGCTCTTAGACTCCCAACATACTTGGCTCCGATAATTTACTTTATGTCTTCATTGCTATCGTAGTTAATCCTACACACTTATCTCAATAATATGGATTAGATCAAATAACCTATCAATTGACTTGATCATTAAAATCTGAGATTCAACAGTACACCCGGTTTACAATAGTCGTCAATGATCTAAAAGCATTTGGTAAAAGTTTTTTTAAATTTGAACTTATTAACAAGATATTAAGATCCCTTCCAAAAAGCTAGGATCCTAAAGTAATGATAATAAAAGAAGCAAAGGACCTAAATAACTTTTTGCTTGAAGAACTATTGGGTCTTTGATAACCTATGAAATGATGTGTATAGCATATGATGAACTTAAGAACAACCTTCCAAAGAATAAGAAGGACATGACACTTAAAACCAAAGAAGGACACTTGGGTAAAAACTCAAGTAATGTTGATGATGATGATGACTTGGCACTTCTTACAGGAAAGTTCAAAAAAAATTAAAAATGAATAAAATAAAATAAGACATTACGAATGAAAGTGAACTAAAAAACGATCAAATAATATGCTATGAATGCAAAAAGCTAGGGCACTTCAAAAATAAATGACCCCAAGTAAAGAAGAAGCCATCAAAGAAAAAGAAAGTACTTAAAGCTACTTGGGATAACTCAAGTGCATCTGAAGACGAGGAGTCTTACAACAAAGAAGAAGTTGCAAATTATACTCTAATGGCCCATAATGATGAAGTAAATAACTCAATCAAAGCTTATTTATCTTATGATGAATTATTAAATATTTTTCATGATTTGTTTGAAGAATGTAAATTAGTTAGTAAAAAAGTATAAATTGTTAAAAAAAGAAGCATGCTTCTCTTGTTAGTGAATTTGATAAATTAAAAATTAAGCATGACAATGATATGTTAGCTCCTTGCACTAAGTATGAAGAGATAGATTCACTTAAGAAAAAAAATATTTTACTACAAGAAATATTAAAAAAAATTTAAAATAGATAAAAAATCTCTAAACAAGATCCTTGTTAATAAGGGTCATGTTCATAGAAAGAAAGGAATTGGCTTTATGAGTAACACTCAACAAAACCAACTATCTTGGTTAAAGGGCCAACATTACATTTTTCACCCCAAAACAAATATAACTTTTGTTGTAAATTTGGATATTATACTTATAAATATCCTTTTAAAAAGTATAGTCCACACAAATTAATTTAGGTTCCTAAAAGAACCATAAATAATTCAATGTAAATTGTTAAGTTAGGTAGTTCTATTAATGAGACACCCAAAGTTAAGTGGGTACATAAAAGAAAACCCCCTTTCTATAGATATGTTTACAATCAAATGCTAAGAGCAAGAGATGGTACCTTGATAGTGGATGCTCAAGGCACATGATTGGAGATCCGACAGACTTCTCTAAGCTTACTAGCCAAGATAAAGGGTACATCACCTTCGGAGATAACAACAAAGGAAAAAATATTACAAAAGGAACCATAGATAACAAGTCAAACCTTTTGATTGAATATGTGCTATTAGCAAATAGGTTAAAATATAATCTAATAGGCATTAGTCAATTATACAATAAAGGATATATCATCAAATTTGAATCTAATGCTTGTATAATTGAAATATCACACAAAAATAAATCTATGATTGTCTTAGAAAATAATAATGTGTATACTATTGATATTGATGATTTTTATAATGAAACAAATTTTTTGGCTTTAAATGATGATGCATAGCTTTGACATAGGAGACTAGGTCATGCTAGCATGAAATTAATATCACAAATTATTAATAAAGAACTAGTAAGAGGAATGCCTAGCATTAAATTTGTCAAAGATAAAGTTTATGATGCATGCCAACTAGGAAAATAAATAAAAAGTAGTTTTAAATTAAAGAATCAAATAAGTACCTCTAGACCACTACAATTAATCCATATGAGCTTATTTAGACCAATTGATATAATAAGTCTAGGAGATAGTAAATATGCATTTATAATTGTTGATGATTATAATAGATACATTTGGACATACTTCTTAGTATACATAAGAGATTACTTTAAATATTTTTTAAGTTTTTGTAAACTTGTTCAAAATAAAAATGATTTTATAATTTCGTCTATTCGTAGTGATCACAGTGGTGAGTTTCAAAACTATGATTTTCAAAATTTTTATGTGTCAAATGGGTACAACTAAAATTTCTCTACCCCAAGAAATCCATAATAAATTGGAGTAATTGAAAGAAAAACTAGAAACTTATAAGAGATGACAAGAACTATGTTAAACGAATATAACCTACCCAAATATTTTTAGGTCGAAACCATTAACATGGAATGCTATGTCATGAATAGGGTTTTCATAAGACTATTATATTTCAAAACTCCTTATGAATTATTGAATAATAAAAGACCCAACATTTCATATTTTAAAATTTTTGATTGTAAATGTTCTATTTTAAATGAAAAAGATGCCTTAGGAAAATTTGATGTAAAATTTGATAAAAGTATTTTTCTTAGTTATTCTTCTACTTCTAAAGCATTTCATGTCTTTAATAAAAGAACTTTAGTTATAGAAGAATCTTTTCATGTTATTTTTAATGAGATTTTTGAATTTAAGAAAAATAATTTTGATGATGATTTTGATTTTGATATTTTAAATTTGAATGAAACCTCTCCTCCCACTAGAAACTTGGATGCATCTCCTTCCAAAATATCCTTATCTAAGGAATGGAAGTATGTAGATGCTTACCCTAAGGAGCTAATTATAGGAGATACATCAAAAGGTGTTTAAACTCGCTCTTCATTTAAAAATTTTTGTGCTAACGCTACCTTTTTATCTCAAATTGAACTAAAATGCATTAATGAAGCCCTAAAAGATGATTCATGGGTTATCGTAGTGCAAGAAGAGTTAAATCAATTTGAGAGAAATAAGGTATGGAAGTTTGTTCCTAGACCTAATGACCATTTGGTAATTGGTACTAAATGAGTTTTTAGAAACAAGTAAGATGAACTTAGCATCGTGATTAGAAATAAGGCTAGATTAGTAGTTAAAGGTTTCAACCAAGAAGAAGGTATTGATTATGAAGAAACCTTTACTCCTGTAGCTAGACTTAAAGTCATAAGGATTCTCCATGCTTATGTATATTGTAATAATTTTAAGTTATTTCAAATTAATGTTAAAAGTGCTTTGCTTAATGGCTTTATTTCCGAAGAAGTTTATGTTGAGCAACCACTTGGATTTGAAAATATTCATTTTTCAAATCATGTTTACAAGTTACACAAGGCTCTCTTTGGATTGAAATAAGCTTCAAGGGATTGGTATGAGAGACTTAGTTCATTTTTTATTAAGAATAATTTTTTGAAAGACAAGGTCGATACTATATTATTTATTAAATATTTTGAAAATAATTTTTTTATTATTCAAATTTATGTTCATGATATCATTTTTGGTTCTTCAAATGAATCATTATGTGAATCTTTTCAAAAGTATGAGCCAAGAATTCGAAATGAGCCTAATGGGTGAATTAACTTTCCTTTTAGGATTACAGATTAAGTAATTAAGTAATGGAACTTTTATTAGTCAAACTAAGTATGCTTAAGATCTATTAAAATGATTTAATATGGATAGTGCTAAGGCTATTAATATACCAATGAGCACTTCCACAAAGTTAGATATGGACCATGATGGAGAAAATTTTGATAAAAAAACTTATAGGGGTACGATAGGTAGTTTACTATATCTCACAACAACTAGATCAGACATTATATTTAGTGTTAGACTTTGTATTATATTTCAATCTAATCCCAAGCAATCTCACTTTAAAGCTCTTAAAAGGATTTTTAGATACCTAAAAGGAACTCCTAATCTAGGATTATGGTATCCAAAATTAAAAAATTTTGAATTAATTACTTATGTCAATATTGATTTTGCTAGATATAGAATAGATAGAAAAAGCACATCTGGAACATGTCAACTCTTAAGTCATGCACTTGTCTCTTGGTCTTCAAAGAAACAAAACTCGGTTACATTATCCATAGGCAAGGCAAAATACATTGCAGCAGATGTATGTTGTTGCATGTTGTGCACAAGTTATTTGGATGAAAAATATTTTAGAATATTATGGACTATATTTGAAAAATATCCCTATAAAATGCAATAATACTAGTGCAATATATTTAACAAAAAATCACATTCAATACTCTAGAACTAAACATATTGATATTAGGCATCATTTTATTAGAGATCATGTTAATAACTATGATGTATCTTTAGAATTTATTAATACAAAATATCAATTAGTTGATATTTTTACAAGACCTTTGAATGAGGAATAATTTAATTTTATTAGAAGAGAATTAGGCATGTTAAATCTTCCTAATGTATGAATTCCTCTTATACATTTTTTGGATTTTTTAATTTTCATAACTTGAATTTCTTTTTAAATCAAGATCATTTCCTATGATTCCTTCCTCTTTCACAATTTACAAAAGAAGATTTATCAAAATGATTCATGATATTTTAGATTTATGACTTGATCTTTCATGTGATGATCATTTCCTTGATCTTTATTCGTTCATGATATAAATTTTTGTACCAATGAACTCTTCTCTTCTTCTTTATTTTCTAATAACAAAAAGGAGAAAGAAACTAGCTAGTATATCAAGAAAAGTAAAAATGCTAACTTGCACATCTCAAGAGAACCAAAAGTACTTGCATATCACAAGAGAACCTAAAGTGCTTGCACATCTAAAAAGACATGCTAGCTTGTCTATTTCAATAAGTATAAATTTTGCTTAACTTCTCATCTCAAAAACTTGCTAGCTTGCATATTCTAAAGTGGTGTAAACCTTGCTAAAGTACTAGCTTGCATGTTTCAAAATTCACTTATTGAACTTTTCTCCTTTTTGTTGATGACAAAGGGGGAGAAGTAAGTAATGATGAATGATTAAAAATTTTAATGTTTTGGTATCATGTATGTTATACCTAAAGTGATGTTGATTTGTTTTTGGTATCATGCATGAAGTGATAATGAGTTGTAATGTTTTGAAATGGTGCTTGTTGTATTTTGATGATTTGAAACTATGTTGCACAATGCATGAAATTTTGATATGATATGTTACAAATGGTTAAAATTATTTCACTTGAATTTAAAGGTTATTATTATTGAATTTTAGATTTTGATGATGAAACAAATTGATTGTGATTTATTGTTTAACTACGTTTTGAGTTACGTAGGTCTACTATCGATCAGGATTAGACAATTGACGCTGGAGGAATTGACGTTGCGCCGGGTGATTATGTCTGGATATTGGATATCGAGCCAGAGGTTCGATCGTCAATCGACTGAAGGCTTCGTACGTCAGACATCGGGCCAAGATGCATGTTGCGCTAAGGATATCGGGGTTGCGGAAGTCATTCGCCGATTGGGCAATGGACCGCAAAAGAGGATGATGTGTCGAAGGATCGGACGAAGCACCGACCAATGACATGCCGAGCAACTGAATGTCAATTCATATTGTAATAACTATCTAGATCGAAGTAGAGTGTTTGTTTGTTTGTGTGTAGGATTAACTACGATGATGATGAAGACATAAAGCGAAACAAAGTGCCGGAAGACAAGTGGGATGGATCATTGGGATTTTGAGAGTTCGATGGAAGTACGAAGATTCGTTGGGAGTAGTTGCCGGAACCGACCGAGAATGAGTAGGAAGCTTGCCGAAGGGTTTTCGGAAGTTCGCCGGAAGGTTCGTCGGAAGTTTGTAGAGCTTGCCAAGAAAGATCGGAGCTTGCCAATGAAGCTCGTTGGAACTCGCCAAGATCATTGTGAAGTCTGGGAGCTTACCGGGAGTCCCCAGAATGGTTTCCGAGGGTTCGTTGGAAGACCGCCGGAAGTTCGCCGAAAGCTCACCGAAAGAAGTCTTGTCTTATGGACTTTGAAATAGCTTAAAAAATGTCTTTAAAATTTATAGTTAGTAAATAATTTGGTTTAGGATTAGGTGTTAATCCTATAAACCAAATTTGAGCCAATTCGGACTTCGTTTGGACAGGTTTCGATCGAGTTTTCGGTCGAAACCACTGTGCTGAAAATAACTTGGGTGGTAGTACCGGCCAACCTCGGGCGGTAGTACCGCCCAGCTACAGTAATAGTGGCGGTAGTTCCACCTGTGCACTGTCAGTTTGACGACTGACAGCCGGTAGCACCGCTAGCACCGGGAACTCCAATTTGATTTCAAATTTAGAGCCTAAATTTGAAACCATTTTAGATCTATAAATACCCCCCCCCTTTCTCAGCTGAAAGAGAACCCTTTTGAGAGTTAGAAATTGAGGAAAAGGCTTAGGAAAGTCTAGTTTTCAATAGCTTATGTTCACCTCTTTCTTTCTCTTTGAAAAATTTGTAAGAGTGTGAACTTCTTGTAAAAGGGTTGTAAGAGGGGTATTTGGTCCTTCCCCTTCAAAAGGATTTGCTAGTGGAAGTTAGGAGCCTCATCGGAGAAGGCTTCGGAAGTGGATGTAGGTCGGATGACCGAACCACTATAAATCGGTTTGCATTTACTTTCTCGCAACTTACTTTATTGCAAACCATTTTCATTTGTTACCTTATTTACTCAACTTCATCTTCATCTTCTTACGTATGCTTTAAAGTTAAAACGTAATCTTTTCGGGTTCAAACGAAATGCTGCATTCATTCGTATGAAGTTTCTGAACTTGTGTTAATCGTTGAAAAATCTATCATTCTTTACCGCTGCACTAATTCACCCCCTCCCCTCTTAGTGCCGCTCAATCCCTAACAAGTGGTATCAGAGCCACGTTCTTTCTCTTTCAGATTTACACCCGTGAGAAATGGCTCTAAATGGTTTTCAAGAGGGCTTTTCGATTTTTCGTCCACCGTTCTTTAACGGTATGGACTACACTTATTGGAAAACTCGAATGAGAGTTTTCATGCTTTCAATGAATTTGGATTTATGGAACATCATCGAAAGTGGCTTTCAACTTCCCTCTAAACCGATGAACGAATGGTCGGACTTAGAGAAGAAATCATTTCCTTTAAATGCAAAGGCTATGAATGCCTTATTTTGTGCTTTGGACAAGAACGAGTTCAATCGGATTTCTATGTGCGAAATGACTTTTGACATTTAGCGAACTCTTGAAATCACGCATGAGGGAACTAGTGTTAGGGATCGAGTGGCACTAAGAGGGGGGTTGAATTAGTGCAGCGGATAAAATGATGGATTTTTCAGCAATTTAAAACAAGCTTCGGAAACTTTGTACGATGAAACCAACATTTCATTTGAAACCAATTTTTGCATTTTAACTTTAAAGCATGCGTACAAAGATAAAAAGGAAGTGGAGCAAGTAAAGTAAAGGCTTACAGCAAAGTAAAACAGAAATTTAAACACTCACACAATCAAGATGCAGCGATGTATAGTGGTTCGGTCAAAGTGACCTACATCCACTTCCAAAGCCTTCTCCGATGAGGCTCCCTTCTTCCACTATCAAATCCTTTGAAGGGGAAGGATCAAATACCCCTCTTACAACCCTTTACAAGTGGTTCACACTCTTACAAGATTTCTCAAGGAGAAGAAGGAGGTGAACACTTAGCAAGAACAAGACTTTTCAAGACTTTTCAAAAGCTCAAAACCAAGATTCTAACTCTCAAAAGGGTTCACTTTCAGTTGAGAAAGGGGGGGTATTTATAGATCCAAAGTGGATTCAAAATTGGGCTCCAAATTTGAAATCAAATTTGGAGTTCCCGGTTCTGGGTGTCAGAGGCGGTGCCACTAATTGGCCATCAGTTGATCGATGTACAGGGCGGTACCACCGCCCCCCAGTAAAGTAAAGTACCGCTCCACCGTGATCGGGAAGGGAAGCACTGCCCAGCCAGCGGTTCCAACGCTTGTCTGTATAGTGGTAAGCAATGGGGCCTGGCATACAGCAGCGGTTCCACCATTGTTCAGGCATAGGCTGTTATCAGCCCAAATGCAGCGGTGCCATCATTTCAGCCGGCTATTCACGCTCGCCCATTCACCAAAGCCGAACGCCTCGCTTAAGCCCCAATCTCATTTTAATAGAGGCCCGCCAATTCTCATCAATTTATAGGCAGGATTTTCTTTTCCTAAATCCTTTCTCTACTCATGTGCAAACTACGAACTTAAAAACATAACTCAATGTGATTTGATCCGACACTCTTCAAGTCAACTTCCGGCAAGCTTTACGACGAGATTTCGGTAGGCTTCCGATGCTTCCCTCGGATTGCTTCCAGTGGACTCCCAGCATACTCCGGATTGTATGGCGAGCTCAACGAGTCTTCGGCTAGCTTCTGAATCTTCCCGGTAAGTTCCATGAACCTTCGACGATCTTTGAGAAGAACTTCCGAAAACTTCGGTAAGTCCCTGATTTGATCTTGGATGGTTCCGGCAACACTTCCGAAAATCTCTCGGACTTCCGATGAACTCTTGAACCCCCGATGGACTTGACCTCGGTAAATCACTTTATGTTTTCTTCCCATCATAGTTGTTCCTGCACAAACAAACACCAAACACTCTACTTCGATCTAGACAGTTATTACAACGCGAATTGACATTCAGTTGCCCGACACGTCATTGGTTGGCGCTTCGTCCGATCCTTCGATACATCGCCCTCTCTAGCGGCTTGTTGCCCAATCGATGGTTGACCTCCGCAACCTCGATATCCATGGCGCAACTCCGCACTTCTTGGCCCGATGCCCGACGTACGAAGCCTCCTGCCGATAGTCGACCGAACCTCCAGCTCGACACCCAATATCCTGACGTGATCACCTCCGGTGCAACATCAATTCCTCCAGTGTCAACTGTCTAATCCTGATCGATAGTAGACCTGCGTAACTCAACACGCAGTTAAACAACAAAACACACTCAATTAGTTTCATCATCAAAATCCAAGATTCAACAATCTGCCCCTTTTTGATGATGACAACTAATTGATGACTAACGGAGTTAACTAAAACTCCCCGGAGTTTAACACAAACTCCCCCTATCAATATGCAATTGATAGAACCCTTGGATTATCCCAAATCTAAGCAACATTCATCACAATATTATGAGAATAAATTAAACTATCATGCAAATATATAAAATATTCAATCAATGCATGAAGTCATCAATCTACTTCTCCCCCTTTGTCATCAACAAAAAGGAGAAGTAGCATCATAGCTAGTTTAAAAGATATACAAATCTTTACAACATACTAGCTATTTATCACATCATACAATACAACATCAAATAATACCATTCAATCATAGCAAGTTTCAAACATGGGCAATGATGGTAATTTTCACTTGCTTCTTGAGATGTGCAAGTAGGCACCTTGTTTCTCATGATAGCAATATTTGCATCCTTTGATATAACAATTCTTAGCTTCTCATGAAGTTGCAAAATAGGAATCAAGATGGCAAATTTTTACAGTGTTCGAGCTAAAAACTTTCTCCCCCTTTGTTAGCATCAAAAAGAAAGGGAGGATCAAATATTTCAAATAATCTTGCATGAGATTCAACAATAATTTGCAACAAAAAAAATGTAAGCAATTTTGAAGAAGTGAAATTGAGCAAGATTTTTGCCTCTCTTGAGATAGCACCATTTTGCTTCTTTTGCATGTTTTTAGCTAGCAAAATTTTTCTTTGCGATACATAAGCTAGCAATAAATCTTCTCCCCCTTTGTTTTTGTCAAAAAAAATGGAGTACAAATAGTCATGACAAAATAACAAATTTCCATCATGAATTTTTAACATATCAAGTCATGAATTCAAGGGAGTCATAAACAAATCATGGTATGAGGGAAATTTATGACAAGCAATAATGATAAGCTAGTATACTTTGCAATACGCAAACTAGCTCTCTTTCAATTTTTCTCATTTGCACCTAAGTTTCCCTTTTGCAAGTAATCAACTTCATGTTTGCAATGAGCTAGTAATTTTTGTAAAATTTATAACATTTTAAACATGCAAACTTATGAGTTAAAAATAATGCAACTTTGTAATTTCTTTCTTCTCATTTTGAGAAGTGCAAGTTTTGCCTTTTGCAAGTTCTAGGTAGCTATGTTTGCCACTTTCACTTGTGATGCATAAGCTAGCAAGCTAACTCCCCCTTTGTCACTATCGAAAAGAAGGGATGAATAATATTTCAATGCAATAATTTTGCATTAATCAATATTTTAATTTTTTCCAAGATGCATACAAGATGGTATTAAAACATGAGAAATCATGTCATGAAGGATATCAATATGTAAATTCAACAAGAATCAAAACCAAAAGATATCATCCATGATTAATAACTTTTCATTTTAGCAAGATCTAGATTCATATTTATCAATTTTTAATTCAAGATAAATGTCATACAACCAAGAATCATGATATATAAAAGCATATTAATATTAAGGATCAAATCATGATTACAAGTGCCAACATATTTTCTTTTCATTCATTTTTAAGCCATGATAAATGATTCAAATATTAAGCACATTTTTTTATCAAATTTTCAATCATCACATAAGGCATTCAAGGAAGTATTGAAACAATAAAAAGAATCAATTTTAGCATATAATGTTTCAATCTTCAATCTTGAGTCATGAATCAAAAGGTTCATGAATCATTTTAACAAGTCTCTTTTTAGGAAATAACAAGTGGAAGTCTTAGGAGATCACACACGAGATCTTGATTCTTACATAGGAATTTTTACCAAGATCACATTTCATAAGAATCAAGACACGAATTCATAAAAATTCAAGTATTGAATTCCGAGAAATCAAAAGACAAGTTACATTTCATTTAAGGAATTTTCTTTTGATAAGACGGAAGGAGCATGGTAAAAGATCTTGATTTATAAAGAGTTTCAAGTCATAGTTGTCAAGATCATGATTTCAATAAAATTTCTTTATACCAAAATAAAATCTTTTAGAACTTCATTCAAGCATTAAATATGTCTTAACAAGTCATAATTCTAGAAGATTCAAGAATCATTAAAAGAAAAATCATTCAAGCTCAATTTATCAACTCAAGACTCATAATTAAATTATTATTTTTGAGATTAATAACATGAATAAAGTCATTACCGTATCATCAAAATCTCATTCATAATTCTAATGATTTATAAAATATCATAAATGAATTTATCACTTGCCTTTCATCAAAAATTGAAAATAAAACTTTATCATAAAAATTGTCAAGGCATAAATGCAACATATTATTCCAAGACATGAGATTCAATTTATCATGATAATATGTTTCATATTTCAAAAGATGAGCATCAAATTTTAAAATCGAAACATGAGTTTGTTATCAAGATATAATATCACAAAGTAATGAAGCATGATAACAAACTTCTAATATTTTCATTTCAATGATGATTTCATAATGTATGTTGAAATATTTATACGGAAGCCATCATTGTATAAATTTGAAATACAAGTTGTCATTTAGCCCATTAAGATCAAAAGCATTACACGTAAAGCATCATGATAGTGTAATTTCTCATTTTTTTTATGTGTTCCATTTCAAGTGATTTGACGTTCATATGAGTATACTCATATTTTTCATATAGGTCCAAAGAGCATGTTTCAAGAGAAATCATTAAGACCGAAACATGAGACATTTTTTAAAATATCCATCATGTTTATTTTTATGAGATTCACAAGACTCATAACATAAATTCATTCATCTCAATAGAATGAGAAAAATACATTTTCACTTTAAGCAATTTGATGTGAGCATATTCAAAATTTTTATGAAAACATGTATCAAAATAAAACACAAGCTTAGTCATAAAATCGTCAAGACCAAATATGTAAAAATGATAGCACACTTTCAATTTTCATGTTAAAAGGCCATGTTCAAATTTTTGCCAAAATCATGCATCTATTTATAAATTCGAAAAATATGTTTCATCATCACAATATGACACTTTATTACTTCAAAAGCTCATGCATGATATAAAATCATCAAGCATTATATTTGGAGACAATGTAAACCATCAAGATACACATGCATGGATTAATCCTAAGCATTATCACAAATCTTGCATCATTCATATGTTTACTTTTCAAAAATACTATAAAGAAAAGCATAGTATAATTTCGAAATTTTTTTTTAATTTCGAAAAACACAAGAAAAGCATAAAAAAAATCCTACTAACTAAGTTAAGCATTCATGGAAATCATCAAGTAATTTTAAAATAATTCAAGGAAGTTAAGTTACTTACCTCATTGTCGAAGCCCATTAAAGTGTAGTTTACTTCTTCTTTTTTTGATTCTTCTTTCTAAGCCTTCTTCTTCTTCTTTGGCCTCTTTCTCCGTTCAAGTTCGTTTGTGTTTTTTAATTTTTGTTTAATGAACTTGTTAACATTCATTGTTATGTATTCAATGTCCTCATTGTCCTCATCACTTGAGTCATTACTCAAGTGGCATTTCATAGTTCGGAGTTCAAAAACCTTCTTGTTCTTTAGAAGGTTATTTATGTGTTCATCATGTTTATCATATTCATCATGTTCCATTTCATAGGTCTTTAAGGACCCAATGAGTTCATCAATAGAATAATTATTTAGATCCTTTGATTCTTGAATCGCCATTATTTTAGGATCCCACCATTTTGAAAGGGATCTTAAGATCTTGTTAGTGAGTTCAAAATCTGAAAAACTTTTACCAAGACTTTTCAAGCTATTGACGACATCCGTGAAGCGTGTACATGTCGATAGATTCGCTGTCATTTGGAAGAGCTCAAAATCATGCAACAAGAGGTTTATTTTTGAGTCTTTAACTCTACTAGTTCCCTCATGCGTGATTTCAAGAGTTCGCCAAATGTCAAAAGCCATTTCGCACATAGAAATCCGATTGAACTCGTTCTTGTTCAAAGCGCAAAATAAGGCATTCATAGCCTTTGCGTTTAAAGAAAATGACCTTTTCTCCAAAACCGACCATTCGTTCGTCGGTTTAGAGGAAGGTTGAAAACCATTTTCGATGATGTTCCACAAATCTAAATCCATTGAAAGCATGAAAACTCTCATTCGAGTTTTCCAATATGTGTAGTCTGAATAGTTAAAAAACGGTGGACGAAAAACCGAAAAGCCCTCTTGAAAACCATTTAGAGCCATTTCTCACGGGTGTAAATCCGAAAGAGAAAGAACGTGGCTCTGATACCAATTGTTAAGGATCGAGCGGCACTAAGAGGGGGGGTGAATTAGTGCAGCGGATAAAATGATGGATTTTTTAGCGATTTAAAACAAGCTTCAGAAACTTCGTACGATGAAACTAACGTTTCATTTGAAACCGATTTTTGCATTTTAACTTTAAAGCATGCGTACAAAGATAAAAAGGAAGTGGAGCAAGTAAAGTAAAGGCTTGCAGCAAAGTAAAACAAAAATTTAAACACTCACACAATCAAGACGCAACGATGTATAGTGGTTCGGTCAAAGTGACCTACATCCACTTCCGAAGCCTTCTCCGATGAGGCTCCCTTCTTCCACTATCAAATCCTTTGAAGGGGAAGGATCAAATACCCCTCTTACAACCCTTTACAAGTGGTTCATACTCTTACAAGATTTCTCAAGGAGAAGAAGGAGGTGAACACTTAGCAAGAACAAGACTTTTCAAGACTTTTCAAAGCTCAAAACCAAGATTCTAACTCTCAAAAGGGTTCACTTTCAGCTGAGAAAGGGGGGGTATTTATAGATCCAAAGTGGATTCAAAATTGGGCTCCAAATTTGAAATCAAATTTGGAGTTCACAGTTACAGGTGTCGAGCGGTGCCACGCACTTGCGGAAAGCGATGCCACGCTGTGTCGATCTGTTGATGGCGTGCAAGCGATACCACCGCCCGACGACGGTGCTACCACTCGATTTGGTAGTAGAAGGCAATGCCACCGCCCGAGGACGGTTCCAGCACTTTATGCGTATCTGAGGCGATGCTACTGCTCGGTTCAAGCGGTTCCGCTTGCGACTTTATGCGAGCGGTGCTACCCCGCTCGGCCGGTGATTGCCTACGCTCGGCCGAGCGGTGCCGCACTTGGTGGCGGTTCCAGCGCTTAGCCCGATCAACAAGCCAAATGGGCCCTGTTTAAGCCCCTGACTTAGCCCGATGAGGCGGTTGGCTGAATTTAGGTAGGATTTTCTTTTCTAAATCCTTGCTCTACTCATGTGCAAACTACGAACTTAAAAACATAACTCAACGTGATTTGATCCGACACTCTTCAAGTCAACTTCCCGTGAGCTTTACGGGAAGATTCGGCGAACTTCAATGCTTCCCTGGATTGCTTCCAGCGGACTCGACATACTCGGATTGTATGGCGAGCTCAACGAGTCTTCGGCTAGCTTCGAATCTTCCGGTAAGTTTCGGCGATCTTTGAGATGAACTTGAAAACTGCCAAGTCCCTGATTCGATCTTGGATGGTTCTGGCAACACTTCCGAAAATTTCTCGGACTTCCGATGAACTCTTGAACCCCCGACGGACTTGACCTCGGTAAATCACTTTATGTTTTCTTCCCATCGTAGTTGTTCCTGCATAAACAAACACCAAACACTCTACTTCGATCTAGACAGTTATTACAACACGAATTAACATTCAGTTGCCCGACACATCATTGGTTGGCGCTTCGTCCGATCCTTCGGCACATCGCCCTCTCTAGCGGCTTGTTGCCCAATCGATGGTTGACCTCCGCAACCTCGATATCCATTGCGCAACTCTGCACTTCTTGGCTCGATGCCCGATGTACGAAGCCTCTTGCCGATAGTCGACCGAACCTCCGGCTCAACACCCAATATCCTGATGTGATCACCTCCGGTGCAACATCAATTCCTCCAGTGTCAACTATCTAATCCTGATTGATAGTAGACTTGCGTAACTCAACATGTAGTTAAACAACAAAACACACTCAATTAGTTTCATCATCAAAATCCGAGATTCAACAACTAGTAGAGTTAAAGACTCGAAAGTAAACCTCTTGTTGCATGATTTTGAGCTCTTCCGAATGACACCAAGCGAAACTATCGGTGATATGTACACCCGTTTCACGGATGTCATCAATAGTTTGAAAAGTCTTGGTAAATCTTTTTCAAGTTTTGATTTAGTAAACAAGATTTTAAGATCCCTTCCAAAAGAGTGGGATCCAAAAGTAACGATAATATAAGAAGCTAAAAATTTACATGACTTATCTCTTGAAGAACTCATTGGGTCTTTAATGACCTATGAAATGGCTTTCTTGATACACAATGAACTCGATAAACACATGGACCACCTTCCAAAGAACAGGAAGGATTTGGCACTTCGGACTATGAAGTGCCACTTGAGTGATGACTCAAGTAATGAGGACAATGAGGATATTGAACTTTTAATGAATCTTAATAAGTTCATTAAACAAAAATCTAAAATAGACAATGAACTTGAACGGAGGAAGAGGCCAAAGAAGAAGAAGAAGGCTTGCAAAGAAGAATCAAGTAAAGAAGAGGCAAAATGGGCTTTGACGGTTTTCGACAATGAGGTAAGAAACTCACCCAAGTTGCTTCTAACTTATTTTGAAATTACATGATACTTTCCATGAATGCTTAACTTAGTTAGTAGGAATTTTTTCATGCTTTTCTTGTGTTTTTAGAAATTAAAAAAAATATTTTAAAAATTATACTATGCTTTTCTTTATAGTATTTTTGAAAAGTAAAAATATGAATGATGATTGTATGATTTGTGATAATGTTTAGACACCTAATAGAATCAACCCATGCATGAGTATCTTGATGGTTTACATTGTCTCTAAACATGATGCTTGATGATTTTATATCATGCATGAGTTGTTGAAGTGATGTTGATTTAAAAACTTCTATCTTGGATTAATGGGTCTTGACCCTTTTTATGATGAAATTTTTAGATGATACATGTCTTCATGAAATCAATTATAAAGACCTAACCCATAAATTTTCCAAATGAAAGAAATGAGATTTTAATGTTGCCTTGTATTACATTTGGACTTGAGGATTTTCATGATGAAAATTATTTTTCAGATTTATAAAATGATGCATGATTTTACCAAAAAAAATTTAGCATCGATCATCTTGTTATAACTAATGTAAGAAAGAATTAAAATGATTTTGATAATATTTTCGTTTTTGAATATGATGCATGACATTTTTATATGAAAAATTTGAACATTCTTATGAAAGATCAAATCACTTAAATTGAAACTCATAAAATGAGAAAATATACTATCATGATGTTTGATGCATATGATCTTGATGGATTTAATGACAAACTTATGTTTTGAATTTCTACAATGATGGGTTCCATATAAATGTTTGAACATACATTATGAAATCATCATTGAAATGAAAATACTAAAAGTTTGTTATCATGCTTAATGACTTTGTGATATCATATCTTGATGACAAACTCATGTTTTGGTCTTAAATTTGATACTCATCTTTTGAAACATGAGCACACTTGTTTGAAATAAAATGAAACACATTATCATGATAAATTAAATCTCATGTCTTGAAATGATGTGTTATATTTTTGTCTTAACGATTTTTATAATGAAGTTTGTCTTTCGGTTTTGAATATTTTGATTTGGCATATAAAGGCAAAAGACATACTTATATGATGAAACATAAAGAAATTATGTTTACTATCTTATTGAGATTAATGATTTCATGATATCTTAAGAATCTCGTAAATTATAGAAGTGATTTCGATGAATTGATTATAATTTGATAATTTGAACTTTTCTCTCATGTTTCAATACTACTTTGTATGGTTCATGACTTGTTGATTGAAATAATGATGTAGACTTTTGATGTATCACTTGTCATGATTAATACAAATTGCTAGCATTTTGAATCTCGAAAATGATTGCTTCTTTTTATCATTTACCAAAGAGGAGAACAATTCAAGTTTATGTTTATTTGTGAATCTCATAAACTATGTTAATGATTTTGATGATTTGAACTTGAGTAAGCTTTATCACAATCCAAGTCTTGATATCTTAATACTTGATACTTGGAATTCTTATGCATGAATCAAGTTGCTCTTTGTGCTATATCTTTTTAAATGAATCATGAGCCTTATTATCATATATTTCATAATATAGAAATGATAAAAATTCTTTGGCTTGTATGTCTTATGTGGTAATTGAAAAATTGATGATTGAAAAGAAATTTGCCTTATGATGAATCAATGAATCATGACTTGATCTATGAGAATGATATGTTTTTATGCATCATGATTCTTGGTTGTATACCCTTTGTCATAAATTGATATTTGCCGTGTAAGCCCTATATGATTCAAAATTGATGTAAAAGAATTGTGCTTAATGATTGAATCATTAATTTATTCTTTTATCATGGCTTGAAAATGAATGAAAAGAAAATATGTTAGCACTTGTAATCATGATTTGATCCTTGATATTGATATGCTTTTATATATCATGATTCTTGGTTGTATGACATTTATCTTAAATTAAAAATTGATAAATATGAATTTTGATCTTGCTAAAAAGAAAGTTATGAATGATATCTTTTGGTTTTGATCCTTCATAAATTTACATATTGATATCCTTCATGACATGATTTCTTTGCATTATTATCTTATTTGCATCATGTGATGATTGAACAATTGATGTATATTTTTATTGATGCAAATTTATAATTGATATGAAAAATGTCTTGTATAATGATTGAAATTTTTAGCCATTTAGTCCTCCCTTCTTTTTGACAAAGACAAAGGGGGAGAAAAATTGCTACCTCGCAATTTCACAAGAAGTTAAGGATTGCTATCTCAAAGGATGTAAATATTGCTATCTTGACTATTTCAAAAGAAGCAAAATGTAAAACTTTAAAAATTTGAAATGTTACACTTGCCATGCCTTTATGTTTGTATGTTTTAATGAAAAGTTAGCATATATGTTTAAAGTGATTATATGTAATTGCTAGCTCATTGCAAACAAAAAGTTGATAGCATGGGTGAAACTTAGTTACAAAAGAGAAGAATTGAAAGGAAGCTAACTTGCGTGTCGCAAAGTATATTAGCTTGCTTATCATTATTGATTGCTTGTTTATCATCCTTTTCTCTCATATCATGATTTTTGACTCCCTTGAATTCATGGCTTAATATGCTAAAAATTCATGTTGCAAATTTGTTATTTTGTCATGATCAAAGCATTGATTATTTATACTCCATTTTTTTGACAAAAACAAAGGGGGAGAAGATTTATTGCTAGCTTATGTATCACAAAGAAAAATTTTGCTAGCTAGAACATGCAAAGGAAGCAAAGAAAGTACAACTTGCACATCTCAAGAAGCAAGTGAAAAAATTACCATCATTGCCCATCCTTAAAAACTTGCTATGATTGAATGGTGTGATTGGATGTTGTATTGCAAAGCTATGCTTAAATGTTGTATGATGTATATCTAGATTAATAGCTAGTATGATTGTAATATTTGTATATCTTTAAAAACTAGCTATGATGCAACTTCTCCTTTTTGTTGATGACATAGGGGGAGAAGTAGATTGATGACTTTATGCATTGATTGACATATTTATATATTTGCATGATGGTTTGATTTATTCTCTTAATTGTGATGAATGTTGTTTGATTTGGGATAATCCAAGTATTCTATCAATGGCATATTGATAGGGGGAGTTTGGTTAAACTCTAGGGAGTTATGGTTAACTCCGTTAGTCATCAATTAGTTGTCATCATCGAAAAGGGAGAGATTGTTAAATCTCGGATTTTGATGATGAAACTAATTGATTGTGGTTTATTGTTTAACTACGTTTTGAGTTACGCAGGTCTACTATCAATCAAGATTAGACAGTTGACACAGGAGGAATTTATGTTGCGCCGGATGATCACGTCTGGATATTGGATGTTGAGCCGGAGGTTCGATCGACAATCGGCTGAAGGTTTCGTACTTCGGGCATCGGGCCAAGATGCATGTTACGCCAAGGATACCGGGGTTGCGGATGTCATCCGCCGATTGGGCAATGGACCGCAAACGAGGATGATGTGCCGAAGGATCGGACGAAGCGCCGACCAATGATGTGCCGGGCAACTGAATGTCAATTCGTATTGTAATAACTATCTAGATCGAAGTAGAGTGTTTGTTTGTTTGTGTGCAAGATTAACTACGATGACGATGAAGACATAAAGCAAAACAAAGTGCTGGAAGACAAGTGGGATGGATCATTGGGAGTTCGAGAGTTCGATGGAAGTCCGAAGATTCATTGGGAGTAGTTGTCGGAACCGACCGAGAACGAGTAGGGAGCTTACCGAAGGGTTTTCGGAAGTTCGCCGAAAGGTTCATCGGAAGTTCGTGGAGCTTGCTAAGAAAGATCGGAGCTTGCCAATGAAGCTCGTTGGAACTCGCCAAGATCATCGTGAAGTCTAGGAGCTTGCCGGGAGTCCACATAATGGTTTCTGAGGGTTCGTTGGAAGACCACCGGAAGTTCGCCGAAAGCTCACCGAAAGAAGTCTTATCTTATGAACTTTGAAATAGCTTAAAAAATATCTTTAAAATTTGTAGTTAGCACATAATTTGGTTTAGGATTAGGTGTTAATCCTATAAATCAAATTTGAGCCAATTCAGACTTCGTTTGGATCAGTTTCGGTCGAGTTTTCGATCGAAACCACTGTGCTGAAAATGACCTGGGCGGTAGTACCGCCTAGCCTGGGGTGGTAGTACCGCCCAGCTATAGTAATAGTGGTGATAGTACCGCCTGCTCTAGGCGGTAGTACCACCTGTGCACTGTCAGTCTGACGACTGACAGGCGGTAACACCACCTTTGACAAGCGATAGCACCGCTAGCACCGGGAACTCCAATTTGATTTCAAATTTGGAGCCCAAATTTGAAACCATTTTGGATCTATAAATACCCCCCCCCCCTTTCTCAACTGAAAGAGAACCCTTTTGAGAGTTAGAAATTGAGGAAAAGGCTTAGGAAAGTCTAGTTTTCAATAGCTTGTGTTCACCTCCTTCTTTCTCTTTGAAAAAATTTATAAGAGTATGAACTTCTTGTAAAAGGGTTGTAAGAGGGGTATTCGGTCCTTCCCCTTAAAAAGGATTTGCTAGTGGAAGTTGGGAGCCTCATCGGAGAAGGCTTCAAAAGTGGATGTAGGTCGGATGACCGAACCACTATAAATCGGTTTGCATTTACTTTCTCGCAACTTACTTTGCTGCAAACCATTTTCATTTGCTGCCTTATTTACACAACTTCATCTTCATCTTCTTACGTATGCTTTAAAGTTAAAACGTAATCTTTTCGGGTTCAAACGAAATGCTGCATTCATTCGTATGAAGTTTCTGAACTTGTGTTAATCGCTGAAAAATCTATCGTTCTTTACCGCTGCACTAATTCACTCCCCCCCCCCCCTCTTAGTGCCGCTCGATCCCTAACAATTATTCCCTTTCAATTTAAATTTACCTTATTTCAATATGGTATATAGATAGGGGGAGTTGAGTGTAACTCCATCATCAGTTGGTTGTCATCATAAAAAAGGGAGAGATTATTGAATCTCAGATTTTGATGATGAAATTAATTGATATGTTTGTGATCTAATCTATGCTCTAAGATAAGTGATACTAAACTAACTTTAATTAGAAAAGGTAAAACAATTAAAGCAAGAATGGACATTGGGTCAGAGTTAGAAATTAGGCATCGGGCCGAAAGAATTGGATGTTGCACCAAGATCGAAAGTTGCGGGAGTCAACATACTGAAGGATCAGGTAATACGCTGAAGATTCAGAAGATGTGCTAGAAGTTTGGATGATGTTTAGATGAAATGATATGTCGGGCAATAAAGAATTCTTGTCTTTAGTTGTTTATGTCTTAATTATTGAAGATTAGGTCAAAATTGAGTTAGATTCAAGTGTAACCATGATAACTCAATTAGGAGCCAATTAAGCCTAAATTGGGACTGAATTGTGCTCCTTAGGAGGCCCATTCAGTGACCCAAAAGTTGCTACAGGTGGTGGCATTGCCAAACTGGCAATGGAACTGCCTATGAGTTAGAAAAGTAAAAAAAAATACTTTTCCTGGCTGCAGGTGGTGGTACCACAAGCATTAAAGCTGGTAGGTAGTGGTACTACCTAGGCTTATGGTAGCATCACCAGAACCTCTATTTTTTAAGTTCTATAGGTGGTAGCACCGCCCAATGTAGGCATTGGTATCGCCTGTACCCAGAAGACCTAAAAATTTAAATTTTGACTTCGTTTTCGAAGCCATTTGGGGCCTATAAATACCCCACTCATCCCTGTAAGGATCACGTAAGAAAAAGGCTAAAACTAGTTGAATCTTGGATTTTGATGATGAAATCACTTGATAAATTATTGATCTAATCCATATATTGAGAAAAGTGTTGCAGGATTAACTATGATCATGAATAAGGCATAAAGTAGATGTTGTGCCGAAGTCAATGGTCAGATGATTCATCAGGAGTTCATCAAGAGTTTGTCAAGAGCTCACCGAGAAGTTCGTTTGGAACTCGTCGAAAAGTTCATTGGGAGTTCACCAAAAAGTTCATCAGGAGTTCGTTGAGAAGTTAATCGGGAATTCATCAAAGCTTACTGAGAAGTTCATCAGGAGCTCATCGAGAATTTTGTTGAGAGTTTACCAAGAAGATCATCGAGAGTTTAAGAGCTTGCTAGGAGTTTGTCGGAAGATCATTGAGAGTCCATCAGAAGTCCGTCGAAAGATTGCAGGAAGCTTGCTAGGATTTTGTTAGAAGAACATTTGACATACCAAATATAATTTGCTTAGTTAATGTCTTAATTATTATAGTTATGGCTTAGTTTGAGTTAGGATTAGGAGATAATCCTACTAACTCAGTTAGGGGCCAATTGGGCCCGAATAAGGATTGATTTGGGCTGGATTGATGGCCCAAATAGTGACCTAAAATCTGTCTAGCGATGGCACCACTAGAATTGGGCAGTGGAACTGCCCAGGGCATAGTCTCCTAATTGGTTTGGGTAGTGGTACCACCGACAGTTAATGCTGCCAAGGAGATGGTACCGCTTGGGTCCAATAGCTGAGATTCTATCTAGCGGTAGTATTGCTAGATTGGGCGATGGTGCCACCCAATGTCAGATAGTACTAGCAGTGGTACCGCTAACACCCTAAAAATCCGAGATGAGACCTTTCTTAGCTCTATTTTTTAAGCCAATTGAGGCCTATAAATACCCCACACTATTCTGCTTATGAAGCATGGAAAAGTGAACAAAAAAACTAAGATCTTAGTGAAAACGCTATTGTAATCTTTTGAGAGTTCACCTCCACCGGTTCTAGCCTAGAATTTTGTATAAGGAGAAGTAAGCAAATTGTAAAAAGGTTAACTCCTAAACTTGTTAAAAGGATAAGATCTATAAAAGGGGTGATTGATCTTCGCCCATTGAAGGAAGATCAATACTGGAAGCCGGTGACTTCGACGGAGGAGGAATCGGAAGTGGACGTAGGTCACAACAACCGAACTACTATAAATTTGGTGTGTTTTTTCCTTATTGCTTACTCTTATTACTTAGCTGCTCTCTTTACTTTACATTTACTTCAAGTCGATATCTTTTCGATATGATTTCATCGATATGATTTTATCAACTCGAAAGGATTTCGAATCGTAACCATTTTTAACGTACGCACTAATTCATGCCCCCCCTAGTGCTATCTTGATCCTAACAATCAGGAGAGTCATTCTATCACACGTGCTCCTATGTTCAATAGGGCAGATTACATGTATTGAAAGACTAGAATGAGGATTTTTTTAATTTCTATGGATTTCGAGTTATGGAATATTGTTGAAAATGGATTTCAAAAGTCTTCTAATCCAATGAACGAATAGAATGATTTGGATAAGAAGACTTCGTCTTTGAACGCTAAAGTTATGAATGTTTTATTTTGTGCTTTGGATAAAACTGAATTCAATCAGGTTTCTATTTGCGAAACTACATATAAGATTTGGCATACACTTGAAATCACACACGAAGGCACAAGTAGGGTTAAGGAGTCAAAAATTAATCTTTTGGTTCATAGCTATAAATTGTTTCGCATAAAACCAAGCGAGACCATTGGAGACATATACACCCGATTTATGGATGTCATTAATGGTCTAAAAGCACTTGGTAAAAGTTTTTCTAATTTTGAATTTATTAACAAGATATTAAGATCCCTTTCAAAAAGTTGAGATCTTAAAGTAATAGCAATTCAAGAAACCAATGACTTGAATAACTTTCTACTTGAAGAATTTATCGAGTCTTTGATAACCTATGAAATGACATGCAATATATATGAAGAACTTGAGAACAACCTTCCAAAGAACATGAAGGATTTGACACTTAGAACTCAAGAAGACAACACTCAAGTGAGGATGATGATGATGATGACTTGGCACTTCTAACAAGAAAATTTAAAAAATTTACAAAAAGAAATAAAACTAAACATAACACTAAAAATAAAAATGAACTAAAAAAGGATCAAATAATTTGCTAAGAATGCAAGAAGCCGAGACACTTCAAAAATGAATGTCCCCAAGTGAAGAAGATGCAACTGAAGAAAAGAAAGTGCTCAAAGCTACTTAGGACGATTCAAGTGCATCTGAAGACGATGAGCCAACCAACAAAGAAGTTTCTAACTATGCATTAATAGCGCTTGGTGACGACATAAGTAACTCAATCGAAGCTCATTTATATTTTGATAAATTGTCAAATATTTTTTATGATTTATCTGATGAATGCAAGTTAGTAGTAAAAAGTATAAATTGTTAAAAAATGGAGCATGCCTCTCTTGTTAGTGAATTAGAAAGGTTAAAGATTGAGCATGATAATGAGATGTTGCTTCCTTGCACTAAATGTGAAAAATTAGAGATACTTAAAAAGGATAATTTGCTACTACATGAAACTTTAGAAAAATTTAAAATTGGAAGTAATTATTTAAACATGATCCTTGCTAATAATGGTCATATTCATAGAAAGGATGAAATTAGCTTTGTGAGTAACACTCATCAAAAACTAACCATCTTCATTAAAGGCCCAACTTTACCTATTTCACCTTGAAACAAATATAATTTTTATTATAAATATAGATATTATGCTTATAAATGTCTATTTAAGAGGTATAGTCTAAATAAGTTAATTTGGGTTTCTAAAGAAACCATACATGACTCAATACAAATTGATAAGTTAGGTAGATCGATTAATGAGGCACCTAAAGTCAAATGAGTACATAAAAGAAAACCTCCTTTCTTGTAGATATGTTTACAATTACAAGCTAGGAGTAAGAGATGGTACATCGATAGTGGATACTCAAGGCATATGACCGGAGATCCAACTTAATTATCTAAGCTCACTAGCCAAAACGAAGGGTATGTCACTTTCGGAGATAACAACAAAGGTAAAATTATTGACAAAAGAACCATCGGTAACAAGTCAAACCTCTTGATTAAATATATGTTATTAATAGATGGTTTAAAGCAAAATTTACTAAGCATTAATCAATTATGTGATAAAGGATATAGTATAAGATTTGAATCTAATACTTGCATAATCGAAATACCACACAAAAATACATCTATGATTATCTTAAAATATAACAATATGTATACTATTAACATTAATGATCTTTGTGATGAAACATGCTTTTCGACATTAAACGATGATGCTTGGCTTTGGCATAGGAGATTAGGTCATGCTAACATGAAACTAATCTCTTAAATTTCAACTAGAGAACTTATAAGAGGGATGCTTAGCATCAAGTTTGTCAAAAATAAAATTTATGATGCATGTCAACTAAGAAAATAAATAAAAAGTAGTTTCAAATTAAAGAATCAAATAAGCACATCTAGACCATTGTAATTAATCCATATGGATTTATTTGGACCAACTAACACAACAAGCCTAGGATGCCTCTGTAATTATTGATAATTATAATAGATATACTTGGACATACTTCTTGGCACACAAATATGATTGTTTTAAATATTTTTTAAAATTTTATAAACTTGTTCAAAATAGAAAAAGCTTTATGATTTCATCTATTTGTAGTGATCATGGTGATGAGTTTCAAAATCGTGATTTTCAAAACTTCTATGAGTCAAATGGGTACAACCATAATTTCTCTACTCTAAGAAACTCACAACAAAATGGAGTAGTTGAAAGAAAAAATAGAAGCTCATAATAAATGGCAAGAACCATGTTAAACGAATATAGCTTACCCAAATATTTTTCGGCCAAAGCTATTAACATAGTATGCTATTTCATGAATAGGGTTCTAGTAAGACCATTATTTTCTAAAACTCCTTATGAATTATGGAATAACAAAAGATCTAATGTTTCATATTTTAAAGTTTTCGATTGTAAATTTTTTGTTTTAAATAAAAAAGATACCTTAGAAAAATTTGATGTAAAATCGGATGATGACATTTTTCTTGGTTATTCTTCTACTTCTAAAGCATTTCGTATCTTTAATAAAAGAACTTTAATTATAGAAGAATATATTCATGTTGTTTTTAATGAGATTTTTAAATTTTAAAAAAATAATTTTGATGATGATTTTGATTTTGATGCTTTAAATTTGAATAAAACCTCTCCTCCCACTAGAAACTTGGATGCATCTTCTTCCAAAGTATCATTACCTAATGAAAATATATAAATGCCCATCCTAAGGAGCTAATCATAGGAGACACATCAAAAGGCATTCAAACTTACTCTTCCTTTTAAATTTTTTGTGCTAACACTGCTCTTTTATCTCAAATTGAACCAAAATGCATTGAGAGGTTTTGAAAAATGATTCATGGGTTATCGCAATGTAAGAAGAGTTAAATCAATTTGAGAGAAATGAGGTGTGGAAGCTTGTTCCTAGACTTAGTGACCATTTAGTGATTGGTACTAAATGGGTGTTTAGAACCAAACAAGATAATCTTTGTATCATGGTTAGAAATAAGACTAGATTAGTGGCCAAATATTTCAACCAAGAAGAAGGTATCGATTATAAAGAAATCTTCGCTTCTATGGTAAGGTTAAAAGCTATAAGGATGCTTCTTGCCTATGCTTGTTGTAATAATTTAAAGTTATTTCAATTGGACGTTAAAAGTGCATTCTTAAATGATTTTATCTATGAAGAAGTTTATGTTCAACAACCATCCGGATTTGAGAATGTTTCTTTTCCTAATCACGTGTTTAAGTTATGTAAGGCTCTCTATGGATTGAAATAAGCCCCAAGGGCTTAGTATGCGAGACTCAATTCTTTTCTTATCCAAAATGATTTCTCGAAAGGCAAGGTCAATACTGCATTATTTATTAAAAATTTTAAAAATAATTTTCTTGTTGTTCAAATTTATGTTGATGATATTGTTTTTGACTCTATGAATGAGTTGTTATATGAATCTTTTGTCAAAAGTATAAGCTAAGAGTTCGAAATGAGCTTAATGGGTGAAATAACCTTTTTCTTAGGTTTATAAATCAAGCAATTAAGTGATAAAATTTTTCTTAGTCAAACTAAATATACATTAGATTTGCTAAAACGATTCAAGATAGATAGTTAAAAGGCTATAAATATACCAATAAGCATTTCCACTAAGTTAGATATGGATGATAATAAACAAAACTTTAATAAAAAAAACTTATAGGGCTATGATAGATAGTTTACTATATATCACTACAACTAGACTAGACATTATGTTTAGTGTTGGACTTTATGCTAGATTTCAATCTAATCCCAAACTATCTCATTTTAAATTTGTTTAAAAGATCTTTAGATACCTAAAAGGAACTCCAAATCTATGATTATGGTATCTAAAATCCAAGAACTTTGAATTAACTGCTTATGTCGATGCTGATTTTGTTGGATGTGAAATATATAGAAAAAGTATATCTGGAACTTGTCAATTCTTAGGTTATGCACTTGTTTCTTGGTCTTCCAAGAAATAAAATTCGGTTGCACTATCTACAACTGAAGCCAAATATATAGCAGCAAGTACATGTTATGCACAAATTATATGGATGAAAAACACATTAGAAGATTACAGAATTCACTTAAAAAATATTTCTATAAAATGTGATAATACTAGTGCAATATGTTTAACAAAAAATTTCATTCAACACTCTAGAACTAAACATATTGATATTAGGCATCATTTTATAAAAGATCATGTTAATAACCATGATATAACTTTAGAATTAATTGATACGAAATATTGATTAGCTGATATTTTTATAAAACCTTTAAATGAAGAACATTTTGATTTTATTAAAAGAGAATTAGACATGTTAAATCTTCTAAATGCATGAGTTTCTCATATATATATATTTCAAATTTTTTTGATTTTCGATAACAGAGCTTTTAACGAGTTCATTTCCTATCTTCTTCTTGCAATCTCATTTATTAATTTTTGATACACTTGTTTCATCATTTGATGAGCTTTTCCCATAAACTAAACAACCACCGCCACCCCCCCCCCCCCCTTCACTTATAAAAGAAGAAGTTTTATTCACACACTTTTTGGTACACTTAATTTTTGTGCGAAGATCATTTACTATGAACCCTTCTTCTTTCTATCTACAAAAATAGGGATTTGATTCATAAACCTTGAACATACACATTTTGATCTTTTATGTGATGAATTCTTTCTCTATTTACGAAAGTAGAAGTTTGATTTATGGATTTTCGATTCTTGCAGCTTGATTTTTCTTGTGATGAATAATTTCCTCCCTTCTCCTTTTTTTTTCTTCTCTTTTTTGTATGATAAAGGGGAGATATTAAAAACTACTTGTACATCTCAAGAGTAGTGCTAGTTTGTACATCTAAAAGCAAAAGTCACTATCTTGTAGAGATTTTTGCTAGCTTGCTGATTTAAAGAAATAAATGTTACTATCATAATGGTGTAAAACTATCTTGCGTGTTTAGTGTAATGGTGTCAAAATGTTTGCACATTTCCTTTTTGTTGATGACAAAGGAGGAGAAATTAATAAATGCTTAAGTATCATAATGTTTAGTATCATGTTTGGCATCATGCTTAAATGTTTGAAATTGTATCAAAATGAATATTTGAAATGATAAATTTTGTTATCATGCTTAAATGTTTGGTATCATGATGAATGATTGGTATCATGCTTAGTATCATACTTAAATGATGAATCATGATCATGCTTAGTATCATGCTTAAATGATGAATGTTTGGCATCATGCTTAAATATTTGAAATGGTATCATAATGATAAATTTTGGTATCATGCATGAAGTGATGATTGCCAAATGGATTAGTTTCTAGTGTCATAGATAAATTGTGCATGTTACACCCTGATAACTTGAAACTATAATGATGCACAATATATGAATTTTTTTTATCAAAATCAGTTAATGCATGAATTCAAAGGTTGTAAATTCAAGTTTGTCTTTTCTCAAATATGACATATATATAGGGGGAGTTAAGGTTAACTCCATCATCAATTGGTTGTCATCATCAAAAAGGGGGAGATTGTTGAATCTTGAATTTTGATGATGAAATCAATTGATATATTATCGATCTAATCTATATATTGAGAAAAGTGTTATAGGATTAACTACGATCATGAATAAGCCATAAAGCAGATGTTATGCTGGATTTAAAGCTCGGATGATTTGTTGGGAGTTCATAGAGAGTTCGTCGAGAGCTCACCGAGAAGTTCGTCGAGAGCTCACCGAGAAGTTCGTCGGGAGTTCATTGGAGCTCGCCGAAAAGTTCATCGGGAGTTCGTCAAAAAGTTCATTGGGAGTTCGCCAAGAAGTTCATTGGGAATTCATTGGAGCTCGTTGAGAAGTTCGTTAGGAGCTCACTGAGAAGTTCATCGGGAGTTTGCCAAGAAGATCATCGAGAGTTCAAGAGCTTATCGGGAGTCCATTGGATGATCACCGAGAGTTCATCAGAAGTCCATCAGAAGATCGCCAGAAGCTTGTCGAGATTTCATCGAAAGAATATTTAATATACTAAACATAATTTACTTAGTTAATATCTTAATTATCATAGTTAGGGCTTAGTTTGAGTTAGGATTGAGAGGTAATCCCACTAACTCAGTTAAGGGCCAACTGGGCCCCAATCAAGACTGATTTGGGTCGAACTGATGGCCCAAACAATGACTTGGAATCTATCTAGTAGTGGCACCACCAGAACTAGGTAGTGGAACCGTTTAGGGCTTAGTCTCCTAGGAGGTCTGAGCGATGGTACCATTGGTAGTTAATGCTATCAAGCGGTGGTACTGCTTGGGTCCAATAGTCAAGACTCTGTCTGGTGGTGGTACTGCTAGTACCCCGAAAATCTAGGATGAGACCTTTTTTAGCTTCATTTTTGAAGTCAATTAAGGCCTATAAATACCCAACAATTTTCTGCTTATGGAGCATAGAAAAGTGAAAACAAAAAATTGAGATCTTAGTTAAAATGCTATTGTAATCTTTTGAAAGTTTGCCTCCACTAGTTCTAGCTTAGAATTTTGTATAAGAAGAAGTGAGTGAATTGTAAAAAGGTTAACTCCTGAACCTGTTAAAAGGAGAAAAGATATGTAAAAGGGGTGATTGATCTTCGCCCATTAAAATAGTGGAAGCCGATGATCTTGATGGAGGAGGAATCGGAAGTGGACGTAAGTCACAACAATTGAACCACTATAAATTTGTTATGTTCTTTCCTTGTTGCTTACTCTTATTACTTAGCTACTCTCTTTACTATATATTTACTTCAAGTTGATATCTTTTTGATATGATTTCATCGATACGATTTTATCAACTCGAAAGGATTTCAAATCATAATCGTCTTTAATGTATGCACTAATTCACACCCCCCCTCTCTCTTAGTGTCATGTTGATCCTAACAAAACTCTAGTGAATCAAAGTTGTAATCTTGAAAAGTGTTGAGTGTTCCTTCCCTCCTCTTGAAAAATTTAGAATTTTGTCTAAGGGATGTATGAGACTTGTAGAGGTTATCTCCTAAACCTTTAAAAAGGAGAAAGACTTATAAAAGGGTAGTTGATCTTTGCCCATTAAAAGAAGATCATTAGTGAAAGTTGGTGACATCGACGGAGGAGGAATCAGGAGTAGAGTTGGAGAACCGAACCACTATAAATCTGATGTGCACTTTTCCCTTTATGCTTTTCGCTCTTATTACTTGCTAAGCTAGTTGCTCAATACTTTTACTTACATTCCAAGTCAAAACGCATTTCTGATACATTTCATCAAATGAATTTTTTAAATCGATGTAATTTTTTAAAAGCACTAATTCACTCCCCCCCCCGGCGTTGGGAAATCCAAGGGGCGACATCTCATGTGCAGTAGAAGAACAGAAAATAAAACACTTAGATTTTCGTAAAAGGTTCCATCATCGTGCGAAGATCAATGTGTCAAAAACAAATCTGCGAATCTGAAAACTACGTGTATAAAAAGATAGTACCTAGGGAGATCGTATATCCTTGAGTTTCTACAGATCCGTAGGGAGGATGAAGGAGGTCAAGCGTCCTCCTCTCTAGCGGTATCCACACGGTAAGGACTGCGATGATGCTCCACTCTTGGGGAGAGAAGAATAGAAGGTGGCTACCAAGAGAAAAATCCTAGCCTATGGGCCTTTGGTTCCCTCCTATTTATAGAGGCCCCTTGTCAACCCTAATGGATCTAGCCCTATTGGGTATTAGATCTCTATCCAATTACCTAAGCCTCTTAGATCAATAGGTCTCTACCCAATAATCTAGCTCTTATTGGATCTCATCGATGAGATCCAATAATAAAGAGGCTTATTGGAGGGCTTTGGCAGATATCTTATATCCGAACCTCTACTCGTCGCAATACCTACCATATGTGTGTGACCCTCTAGGCCCAATATCGAGCTGGTCATGAGTCATACCTATCAGAACTCCTTCTGACTCAATGAATTATTATCTCTATAATAATTCACTCGATTCATCGATTACGGATGTACTAGGCCACTACGCCATAGTCCCTAGATGATATAGGGGAATCCAATCCTTTGAACCTATCTGTCCTCTGTTACCATGTACCTATAGTCCATCATCCATCAAATATTCCAAAGATTATATATCGGGCATGGTGTTGTCAAGCCCATATGATTTCCAATCGAGTCTTGCTCTAATTGAATTCTCCCAAAGAACTCTTTCTCTCTCAATCAGAATGACCCTGGCTAGGGATTTGCCTAAGCAAGAACACATGAGATATTCCTCTCATGATACTGAGAGTAGATGATCCTCTATTGACACTCAATAGCCCTCGTAAGGTTGACTGCCACTCCCAATAACCGGCTATACTAGATCTGAAACTTCCAAACCTATAAGTCCGGTATCAAAGAGTGGAGTACTCATACAGGACATCCTTGGTGTCTCAAGTCTAAGGACCAGATACACTACTAGGACTATGGAATCGCTGTCTAACGTGAGGTATTAATAACTATCTAGTATTTCGTAAGCGGATCAATCAGTGAACTCATTCTCCAACGAGCACCTGCACTATACCCTTAGTGTTCTCACACAAGTAGCTATGAGATCAGCCACCTCCATCATATGAACGGCTATATAGCACACCAATCTATCTAATTATCTCGATATCCTTCTCGAGTAACCTATGACTGGGATTATTTAGGGTCTATATTTAAAGGTGAATCGGTCTCATTATTGTAATCTCATCACGATCTGATTCATATTGCACAGATTCAAGGACATCAAAATATACATCCAGATATTGTGAGAAAATATCAATAATCATAAGCAAAGAGATTGATGCAGCATGTTACAAGTGCCATCACTCACGTGATTGGCTTGCAGGGCACCTATAACTAGCAATCTCTCACTTGACCTAAAACCAATCACCTAAGTGTCTGATCCCTATCAGACCTCTTTGACGCTCAAAGATAATCTGAGTCAATGGCTTTGTTAGTAGATCTGCAATGTTATCTTGAGATAAAACTCTTTCCAGTGCTGTATCTCTTTAGGCCACGATCTCTTTAATAAGTTGGAATCTCCTCAGAATACTTCTGATGAGACCCGGGTTCCCTTATTTGAGTAATCGCCCCGTAGTTATTGCAATATAAGGGAATCAGCTCCTCGTTGCTCAACACGACTCCCAAATCTATGATGAACTACTTCATCCAGACTCTCTCCTTTACTGCCTCTACCGTAGTAATGTATTTCTTCTCTTTGTGGTCGAGTCAGCAGTACTATCTTGTTTAGAATACTTCCAGCATACTGCTCCTCCATTCAGAGTGAATATATATCTTGAATTAGACTTGTCATCATCTACATTAGACTAGAAGCTCGAGTCCATATAGCCCTCAATCCTAAGGCTACTTTCTTCATATACTAGTAAAAGATCCTTAGTCCTTCTCAAGTACTTAAGGATATATTTTACTACTTTTCAATACTCCAAGTCTAGATCTGCTTGATACTTGCTCGTGACACTCAAAGCAAACGCTATATTAGGCCTGGTACATAGCATAAAATACATGATAGACCCTATCACTGAGGCATAGGATATCCTATCCATGTCTGCCCTTTCTTCAGGAGTCTTTGGGGACAAACTTCTAGAAAGTGATAGCCTATGTCTCATCGGTATGAGATCTCTCTTGAAATTTTTCATGTCAAACCTTTTGACAATAGTGTCTATATACTTGGACTAGGACAAGCTAAGCATCTACTTGGATCTATCTCTATAGATCTGAATCCCCAATAAGTAGGATGCTTCCCTTAAGTCCTTCATGGAGAAGTGTCTAAATAGCCAAGCTTTTAACGTAGAGAGCATACCTACATCATTCTCAATGATTAGGACGTCATCCATAAACAGTACCAAAAAGGTGATAGTACTCTTACTTACCTTCCTGTATACACAAGGCTCATCTTCATTCTTAACGAACTTATAAGATCTGATCACCTCATCAAATCTTATGTTCCAACTTTAGAAAGCTTGCTTTAGTCCGTAGATGGACCGAAGCAATCTGTACACCATATCTGGATTGTCCTTGGATATAAATCCCTCAGGTTATATCATATACACCTTCTCCTCGAGGTTACTATTGAGGAACATAATTTTCATGTCCATCTGCTAGATCTCATAATTAAGGTGTGCTATAATAGCCAATAGAATTCGGATGGATTTTAGCATGGCTATGAGTGAGAAGGTTTTGTTATAGTCAACACCTTGGCTTTGACGATACCCCTTAGCCACTAGCCTTGCTTTATAGGTCTCTACCTTTTCATCTACTCCGATCTTCTTCTTAAAGATCCACTTATAGCCAATGGGTACGATACCCTCGAGTGCATCAACCAGGTTCCAAACCTAGTTGGAGTACATGAAATCCATCTTTGAATTCATGGTTTTTTACCACTTCTTGGAGTCTATACTCATAATAGGCTCCTCGTAGGTCTAATGATCAATATCCTCAATATCCTCTCCTCTGATATGTCCCACATACTCTTAGGAGGATGGGATACTCTACCGCACCTACGTAAAGTTGGAACTTGTGTGCTATGTACCTGAACAGACTCTAGCTATGGAATGGTACTTGAGCTAGGTTCTCCAATCTCGCCTTAACTCTATTATGCTCCCATTATCTCTACCAAGTATATGTTCCTTCTCAAGGAACACAACTCTCTTAGCTACAAAGATGGGGTGATAGAAATAATACCCACAAGTTTTCTTGGAGTATCCCATGAACTTGTATTGTTACATTCTGGATTCCAACTTGTCGAGCTTGTGTCTCTTAACGTGGGCAAAGCAACCCCAAATATTAACAACCTTAAGATCAAGCTTCCCTTTCCATATCTCATATGGTGTAGACACTACCGACTTAGTTGAAACTCTGTTCAGAAGGTAAGCTGCGGACTCTAAGGCATATCCCCAGAATGAGACGGGTATGTTGACGAAACTCATCATGGACTGCACCATGTCTAACAGTGTGTGATTTCTCCTTTCGAATACACCATTGAGCTTGGGTGTATAAGGAGGTGTCCACTGGGATAGAATCCCCTAGTCCTTGAGGAACTAGGTGAACTCTGTACTCAAGTAATCACCTCCTCGATTTGATCAAAGAGTCTTGATACTCTTTCTAGTCTGAACCTTTACTTCATTCTTATACTCCCTGAATTTCTCTAAGGCTTCAGACTTATACTTCATCAAGTACAAATGTCCGTACCTAGAGAAATCATCAGTGAAAATAATAAAGTAGAAATAACCACTAATGGCCTGAGTTGACATGGGACCACATACATCACTATGCATAAGTACCAACAACTTAGTGGCTCTCTCTCCAATTCTACTAAATGGAGAGTTGGTCATCTTTCCACAAAAGTAAGGTTCACAAGTCGCATATAACTCATAGTCAAATGGATCTAAGTATCCATTTGTTAGCAACTTTGAATCCTTCCCTCATAGATATGACTTAGCCTACAATGCCATAGGTATGCATTGTTCACCTCATCTCATTTCCGCTTGGACTCACTTACATTCATGATATGTGAAGTAGTGTCTAGTATAATCAAACTATTATGCAATGTTCCTCTCGTAATGATTTCATCATCCTTAAGAATTGAACAACTATTATTTTAAAAAACTTCTTTATAACCATTTAATGTCAAACATGAAATGGAAATAATATTTTTGATAATATAGGGAATAAAATAATATGCATCTAATGTAAAAGTAGCTCCATTAGGCAGATGTAGGGTGACCTCGTTAATAGCAATAGCAGTAACTCTAGCTTTATTGCCCATCTTAAGGTCCATCTTGCCTCTCATCAGTCTCCTAGGTTTTGTCAGAACCTGCAACGAATTACATATATGATAAACACTATCGGTATCCAATACCTATGTGTTATCATATGAGTCTGACAAATAGAGACTAATCCTAAATGTATATTTGAAGCTTCTCTAAGCTTCTATTTTGCCTTCTCTGTAATATACTCTTTGTAGTTCCTCTTCCAATGCCCATCTTTGCCACAATGGAAGCATTAGCTTTTGTCCCCTTTCGGTTCTTCTTAGCAACCTTTGCTTTACTCAATTTGCCCTGGTCCTTTGCCCTTCTCAAGGGACTTCTCTGTCTTCCTTTTCTTTCTGGTCTTGCCAGCATAGAGAACTATGAAAAGGAATTGAGTAGGGACGGAAACACAAGATCCACACATAGGTTATCCTCTAGGACCATTCCTAGACCTATGAGTTTCTCTATCCACTCAATTATCTTATGGACATGGTTCTGAACCGGTATCCTCTCAGTCATCCTAGTATGGAAGAGACTTTTCGATATCTCATATTGTTGAGTTCTTCTATGTTTCTTAAATAATTTATGGAGATGTAGGACTATGGATCTACCGTCCATCTTTTTCATGTTGTCTCTATAATTCGGGAGTCATGGAGCCCAACATATAATACTGAGCAAAAGTGGAATCATCTGCGTACTTCACATAGCGAGCGATCTCATCCTCACTTCCCCTTTCCTTCGGCATAGACATCACTATTTCAAGAATATATATGATTTTTTCCACTGTGAGAACTACTCTCAAGTTACGAAGTCGGTCCATATAGTTTTGACTAGTGAGGTGGTTGGCATCAAGTATGCCATATAGAGTCTAATGGCGATATTTTCAAAAGATGTGGCAATAAATAAATAACATATAGATTTTGTAGAAATATAAATAATCAAGATATGGACATCTATCTTGACGTACTCCCACTATTTTTCTAGCGAGTCACGCGACACCCTTAGCACGTGAAATGGAAGTCTCCAGTAGACTTCTAGTGGAGATCGAGATCCAATCAGTATCTTAGTGTAACCTCGAGGGACTCGACTAATCACACTAAGCCCAAAAGGTAAGCAACTCTTGTCAATCATAACTCCTTATGATTCTCGTCCTATTCGACCTCTGAACCACCATGGCCTCGAGGGACTCGACCAACCATGATGTTCGGTTAAGTCATCACCATCATTAGAAGATGAGTCTGATTCAATGATATACCCTCGAGGGACTCGACCAAGCACATCATGTCCTCAGGTCACCGATGACATCTCTAAGTCGTAGATAAGATAGTGAGTCACGATATAGGTGAGTCTCGAGGGACTCGACTAACTCAACCTACACCAAGAATCGGTTCCTACCTATAACGATAGAAGGCCACGTGGGTTAATCTAATTGCCTTACATTTATCGACTTAATATTATTAATAGAGAAGATTTTTTATTTAGTCTCATAATATAACGTATCACACACGTACATATTTAATATATATCTACATCGTGTTAGTCATATATGCCCTGCAAGCCAATCACATGAGTGATGGCACTTGTGACTTGATATGCACTTTATCTCTTTGCTTATTATTAGGCATTTTATCACTTTATCTTGCGTGTTGCATATATTGTGATGTCCTTGGATCTATGCAATGGGAATCGGATCGTGATGAGATCACGATAATGAGACCGATTCATCTTTAAATATAGACCCTAAATTATCCTGGTCCTAGGTTATTCGAGAAGGACATCAAGATAACCGGATAGACTGGTATGCTGTATACCCATTCATATGATAGAGGTAGCTGGTCTTATAGCTACTCGTGTGGGGATACTAAGGGTACAGTGTAGGTGCTCATTAGAGAATGAGTTCACTGATTGATCCACCTACGGAATACTGGATGGTTATTGATACCTCACGTCAGACAGCGATTCCGTAGTCCCAGTAGTGTATCTGGTCCTTAGACTTGAGACACCAAGGGTGTCCTATATGAGTACTCCACTCTTTGATACTGGACTTATAGGTTTGGAAAGTTCTAGATCTAGTACAACCAGTCATTGGGAGTGGTAGCCAACCTTACGAGGGCTATTGAGTGTTAATAGAGGATCATATGCTCTCGGTATCATGAGAGAAATATCCCATGTGTTCTTGCTCGAACAAATCCTTGGCCAAGGTTATTCGGATTGAGAGAGAAAGGGTTCTATGGGAGAATCTGACAAGAGCAAGACTCGAGGAGAGACCGTATCGGCCTAACAGCACTATGCCCAGTATAAGGTCTCTAAGATACTAGATGAATGAGAGATTATAGATACATGGTAACTGAGGACAGATAGGTCCAAAGGATTGGATTCCCCTATATCGTTTGGGGGCTGCAGCGTAGTGGCCTGGTACGTCCGTAGTCGATGAGTTGAGTGAATTATTATAGAGATAATAATTCACTAAGTCAGAAGGAGTTCTGACAAGTATGACTCACGGCCAGCTCGATATTGGGCCTAGAGGGTCACACACATATGGTAGTGTTGAATCTCGGATTTTGATGATAAAATCAATTGATAAAATATTTATTCTAATCTATATTGTCAAAGATAAGTGTTCAGAATTAACTACGATGGGTCAAAAACATAAAGTGATTTGCCGAGGTCAAGTCTGTCGGGTGTTCAAGAGTTCATCGAAAGTCCGAAGGATCGTTAGAAGTGTTGCCGGAACCAACCAAGATCGAATCAGGGACTTGCCGAAGTTTTCGAAAGTTCATTGCAAAGATCGTCGAAGGTTCGCGGAACTTTATCGAGAAGGTTCGGAAGCTTGTCGAAGACTCATTGAGCGTGCCATACAAGCCGGGAGCATGCTGGGAATCCGCCGAAAGAAATCCGAGGGAAGTTTCGAAGGACCACCGAAGCCTCATCGTAAATTCGCCAGAATAAGACTTGAAGAATGTTGGTTTAAATCACTATAAATTATGTTTTAATTTCGTAGTTGGCACATACTTAGGGCAAGGATTTCGAATTAATCATGCTCTAAATTGGTAGCCTTCAACTTTTACCTAGCCTTAGGCTCAAGGCCCAGCTACCAGTTTGAATGGGCTGGGCCAGCAGAGAACTGCTTGTACCAGGCGGTAGCACCGCTTGGCAGCCGTGTGTTGGGCGGTGCTACCACCCAGCCTGGGGCGGTAGTACCGCCCGGCTATAGTGAATAGTGGCGGTAGTACCGCTTCCGTGTGGTAACATCCGCTGCACCGTCCGATGATGACAAAGCGTAGCACCACCTCTCGATCGGGCGAGCACCGCCAAAGACTGAACTCCAATTTGATTTCAAATTTGGAGCCCAAATTTGAAACCATTTTGGATCTATAAATACCCCCCCTTTCTCAACTGAAAGGGCACCCTTTTGAGAGTTAGAAATTAAGCTAAAGTCTTGCAAAAGTCTTATTTCAGTAGTTTGTGTTCACCTCATTCTTTCTCTTTGAAAAATCTATAAGAGTGTGAACTTCTTGTAAAGGGTTGTAAGAGGGGTGATTGGTCCTTCCCCTTCAAAAAGATTTGCTAATGAAAGTTGGGAGCCTCATCGGAGAAGGCTTCGGAAATGGATGTAGGTCACTTTGACCGAACCACTATACATCGCTGCGTCTTGAATGTGTGAGTGTTTAAATTTCTGTTTCATCTCTTTACTTGGCTGCAAACCATTCAGTTTGACATTACTTTTACTCAAGCAACTTCTACCAAGTCATCTTTCGTCAGATCGAAGTTTTCATATGAACTAGTCTTTTACTAAAATCGGTTCCAAGTTTACGATTTTAATCCGCTGCACTAATTCACCCCTCTCCCCCCCCCCTCTTAGTGCTTGTCCGATCCTAACAATTGGTATCAAAGCGAGGTTTACTCTCATATTGGTTTAAAACCCAAGAGAGATGACCTACTCCGGTATGCAAGAGGGTCACTCTATTACTCGTCCGCCTATGTTTAATGAGTCGGATTATATGTATTGGAAGACTTGTATGAGGATTTTTCTCATTTCTATGGACTTCAAACTTTGGAACATTGTTGAAAATGGCTTTGCAAAATCTTCTCTTCCGATGAGTGAGTGGAATGAGTCGGAAAGGAAGATTTTTGCTCTCAATGCAAAGGCTATGAATGCCTTATTTTGTGCACTTGATAAGAATGAGTTTAATCGGGTTTCTATTTGTGAATCGGCATTTGATATTTGGCACACTCTTGAAATCACTCATGAATGCACTAGCCGAGTGAAAGAGTCCAAAATCAACATTCTTGTGCATTCTTATGAACTTTTTCAGATGAAACCAAATAAGTTCATTGGAGACATGTACACCCGATTTACGGATGTCATCAATGGACTTAAAGCTCTTGGTAAAGGATTTTTTAATTTTGAGTTGGTAACTAAAATTTTAAGATCTCTTCCAAAGAGTTGGGATCCAAAGGTTACGGCCATTCAAGAGGCCAAGGATCTTAAAATATTTCTGCTTGAAGAACTTATTGGGTCTCTAATGACCTACGAGATGACGTGTCATGCTCATGAAGAGCTTGAGAACCCCCTTCCAAAGAACAGGAAGGATATGGCACTTAGAATACAAGAAGACCACTTGAAAGGCACATCAAGTGATGAGGACAGTGACAATGACATTACAGTTTTAACTCGAAAGTTTAAGAAATTTATAAGAAAGAACAAATTTAAAAATGACACAAAAAATAAATTTGAACACAAAAAGGACCAAGTTATTTGCTACGAATGCTAGAAGCCGGGACACTTCAAGAATGAATGCCCTCAAGCCAAGAAGAAGCAATTCAAGAAGAAGAAAGCTTTGAAGGCCACGTGGGATGATTCAAGTGACTCCGAGGTTGAAGAAGCTAGCAACAAAGAAGAGGCCAACTTCGCGCTAATGGCATTAGGAGAAGATGTTAGTGAGTTATTTAATGAACTTTCTATCGCTTTTCATGAGTTATTTGATGAATGTAGAACTCTTAGTAAGAAGTTCAATTTGCTTAAGAAAGAGCATGCTTTATTACAAAATAAGTTCAATAGTCTCCAAACCCCTTCTCTACCCCCATGCTCTAAGTGTGAATACTTAGAAGCAACAAAAAGGGAGAACTTGCTACTTAAAGAGACCCTAAATAAGTTTAAGATTGGTAGCAAGGGCTTGGACATGATCCTTGCTAACAAGGGTCACGTCGGAAATAGGAGTGGAATCGGATTTGTGAGTGGATCTCACCAAAATCCCACCACCTTCATTAAAGGACTCACATTGCATGTATCACCCCAATTGAAATGTAATGAAATGTGTTTTTCGGTTTTGAATGATGATGCTTGGCTTTGGCATAAGAGACTAGGCCATGCAAGCATGAAACTAATTTCTAAGATTTCATCTAGAGAGTTAGTAAGAGGTATCCCAAATATGAAATTTGTCAAGGACAAGGTATGTGATGTATGTCAACTAGGAAAACAAATAAAAACTAGTTTCAAATCAAAAAATCAAATTAGCACCACTAGACCATTGCAATTGATCCATTTGGACTTATTTGGACCAATTGACATAACAAGCCTAGGAGGTAGCAAATATGTCTTTGTAATTGTGGATGACTATAGTAGATACACTTGGACCTATTTCTTAGCTCACAAAAATGATTATTTCAAATGTTTCTCTAAATTTTGTAAACTCACTCAAAATGAAAAAGGTTTTATGATTTCATCAATTCGAAGTGATCACGGAGGTGAATTTCAAAATTATGACTTCCAAAATTTTTGTGAAATAAATGGATATAACCATAACTTCTCTACTCCAAGAAACCCACAACAAAATGGAGTAGTGGAAAGAAAAAATAGAAGTTTGCAAGAAATGGCTAGAACCATGTTAAATGAATATAATTTACCAAAATATTTTTGGGTTGAAGCCGTGAATACGGCTTGCTATGTTATGAATAGAGTTCTAGTGAGACCATCCCTATCTAAAACTCCATATGAATTATGGAATGATAAAAAACCCAATGTTTCTTATTTTAAAGTTTTTGGTTGTAAATGCTTTATTTTAAATGAAAAGGATACCTTAGGAAAATTCGATGCAAAATCCAATGAAGGCATATTTCTTGGTTATTCTTCCGTTTCTAAGGCTTTTCGTGTTTCAACAAAAGAACCTTAGTTATAGAAGAATCTATTCATGTGGTTTTTAATGAAATTTCCGAATCTAAGAAGAAAGATTTTGATGATGATTTTGGCTTTGATAATTTGAATTTAAATGAACCCTCTCCTCAAAATAACAACTTGGATGCATCTTCTTCCCAAACTTCCTTACCCAAGGAATGGAAGTATGTAGATGCTCATCCCAAGGAGTTAATTATAGGACATGCATCGAAAGGGGTTCAAACTCACTCTTCTTTCAAAGATTTTTGTGCCCATGCTGCTTTTTTTTCTTAAGTTGAACCAAAATGCATTAATGATGCCTTGAAAGATGATTCTTGGGTTATCGCAATGCAAGAAGAATTGAATCAATTTGAGAGAAATGAGGTATGGAAGCTTGTTCCTAGACCTAATGACCACTTAGTTATTGGTACTAAGTGGGTCTTTAGAAACAAGCAAGATGAATGTGGTATCGTGGTTAGAAACAAGGCTAGACTAGTGGCCAAAGGTTTCAACCAAGAAGAAGGTATCGATTACGAAGAGACCTTCGCTCCGGTAGCAAGATTAGAAGCCATTAGGATGCTCCTTGCCTATATTAGTAGTAATGATTTCAAATTATTTCAAATGGATGTCAAAAGTGCATTCTTAAATGGTTTTATTTCCAAAGAAGTGTATGTCGAACAACCATCCGGATTTGAAAACTCTCTTCTTCCTAACCATGTGTTTAAGCTAACTAAGGCTTTATATGGTCTAAAACAAGCCCCTATGGCTTGGTATGAGAGGCTTAGTTCTTTTTTAATTTCAAATGATTTCACTAAAGGCAAGGTTGATACTACATTGTTTATTAAACATTTTGAAAATACTTTTCTTATTGTTCAAATTTATGTTGATGATATTATTTTTGGTTCTTCTAATAAATCACTATGTGAATCATTTGCCAAGAATATGAGTGATGAATTTGAGATGAGCCTAATGGGAGAACTAAATTTATTTTTAGGATTGTAAATTAAGCAACTAAGTGATGGTATATTTTTAAATCAATCTAAGTATACATTAGAATTGTTAAAACGATTTAACATGGATGGATCAAAAGATATTAGCACTCCTATGAGCACCTCCACTAAGTTAGATATGGATGAAAATGGAGAAAATTTTGATCAAAAAACATATAGGGGCATGATAGGTAGCCTGCTTTATCTCACTGCAACTAGACCTGACATCATGTTTAGTGTGGGGCTATGTGCAAGATTCCAAGTTAATCCTAAGCTATCTCATTTCAAAGCCATTAAGAGAATCCTTAGATATCTTAAAGGGACTCCGAATCTTGGATTATGGTATCCAAAATCCGATAACTTTGATTTGACAGCTTACGCACATGCGAATTTTGGTGGATGTAAAATAGATAGAAAAAGTACATCTGGAACATGCCAATTTCTAGGACATGCACTTTTTTCTTGGACTTCCAAGAAACAAAATTCGGTTACACTATCTACGGCAAAAGCCGAATACATAGCTGCAAGTGCATGTTGTGCACAGGTTATTTGGATGAAAAATACACTAGAAGACTATGGAATTTATTTAAAGAATATTCCTATAAAATGTGATAACACAAGTGCTATCTGTCTAACTAAAAATCCGATTCAACACTCTCGAACTAAGCACATTAACATTAGGCATCATTTTATACGTGATCATGTCAGTAATAAAGATATCACCCTTGAATTTATTGATACAAATCATCATTTAGCGGACATTTTTACAAAACCCTTAAATGAGGAACAAATTGATTTTATTAGAAGGGAAATAGGCATGTTAAATTGTTCTTGAAAATGAGTAGCATTATATTTAGTTTCTTTCGGCTTTAGTGGTTTTTACGAAAACTCAGCTCTTGCAAATTTGCCTCCCTCATTTTAATTCTATATCTTAAGGAGTGATCTATGATTACATATTATCTCAACACTAGCAAACAAATTTGAGATTTAAAATATATATATATATTTGTGGTGCCAACGGTAGCACCGCCTGAACCGGCGGTAGTACCGCTTGGGTACTCTGCTCCCAGGCGGTAGCACTGCTTGGTTGGCGGTAGTACCGCCCGAACACCCCCATATTAAAGGGGGTGTTAGGGTCGACGGTAGAACCAACCGAAACACTCTCCCTTTGATCCTTCTTCCTTCTAAGCTCCTCTAAGTCTTCTCCTCTCCATTTTTCCTCCTCCTAAAGGGCAATCAAAGGTATTTTTGTGATCCAAGCTCCTCACCTCTCTAGGAAACACAAACAAGGTAATAGATGAAGTTTTCTCTTCTACTCACAATTGCTTGTCTTTTCCTTATTATTTCCTTTTGTTTGTTCATCATGAATAGATATAGACATGGCTCCTAAGAAATCAACAAGCGGCAAACGGAAAAGGTTGGAAGGAGATTCATTTGACCCAACCCTTTTTAGATCTAGTGAGGTAGTCTTAAGATGCCCAAATTTTGATTGTAAAACCATACATAAGGGTAAGCATGTTGATCTAGGTGAACTAAGGAACCTAAAACCTATTAGATGGTTTGCTAATCTAAATGCTCTACCTATCTTGCAAATTAATGAACCAATCTACCCTAGGTTGGTTATGCTATTTTATGCTAACATAATTATTAAAGATGATGTTTTGTCCACCTATGTGTTAGGAACCACAATTTAGATTTCTGATTGTATCATATGTGAGTTACTTGGAATTGAAGAAAAGAATAGAGGATGTTATTTTAGAGGGCAATGGGATATGGATGCAATCGGAGCAACCCACTCCGAAGCCTTAGAAATGATTTTTGCTAATCCTAACCTAGGCATCATCCCTAAGAGCTACGAGCACTTATTACCTTTTAACTCGAAATTACTTCATCACATTATGATAAGCATTCTACTTCCGAAGCAGTTTCATCCTGATGAAATGAGTATGTTAGAATTGAGTACGATGTATTGGATTATGACTAGACAAAACAACTGCTTTGGTTATTTGATTAGACAACACATGATAGAAATTTTCTCTAGAGACTCGATGTTGTCATATGGTGGGTTGATCACTAGACTCATTTTTGCCCATAATATTTGTGTGTCACCCGACGAGGAAGTAATGAAGGTTGATAGATATAACACAATTAATAGAAGTCTCCTGAAGTGGCTTAGATGCACCTTTAGAGATGGCATATGGATTAGGCAACCTAGAAGGGTTGATATAGTTCCTCCACCAGTAGAGCAACCTGAAACACCAATTTTTAGGGGAAATGAATCTCCTCCGCCTAGTCCTGTTGATCCAGCACCGTCTGAGCCAGCTCCTGCTCCATCTACTGAAGATCTGATCATGCTTGCCTTAAATCAAATCACATCACAACAAGCTAAAATTTTGAACGAAGTGCAACAAATGAATCGCAAAATAAATCACTTGTATAGACATTTCGGCGTTTCCCCTCCGGAGTAGCTGTTGTTTTCTTTTTAAACACTTGTCCTGTTATGCTTATGACTACTATGGATGATGTTATGTGTTGTTATTTTCATTTCATCTACTCAGCTTTTGAATGAACTTTTTTTTTCAATTTGATCGTAATTTGACACCTTCCTTCTTGTGACTACTATGGATGACACTTTTATATTACTTTATGACTTGATACCTTCCTTAAATGGTTTCTTGCTCTCTCCATGGCTTACTTATTGACAATGAATGGTTTCTTCACCTTCATCATTTTTGTTGATGACAAAGGGGGAGAAAAATGTAAATTGCTATGATGGAGTAATTGTTGCTATGTTGGAATAAAATGCTTAAAGTGAAAAATGAATCAATTGTATCGCATTGCAAACTCTTATTCTTGAGATAAGCTACTTTTTCATTGGATATCATGTCTTGATATTAAAACACTCTTTTAAATATCACTTGATCTTTATCATGTTTGAATTAATATTTCTGGTTATTATAGGTGTAAATATTTTGACATTATTTAAAATACATTGTTTTTAGTATTTATGCCTAAGCTTGTTTATTAAGCTTTATATTGAATGAAATCTATTCGATTTGACTTAAATTCAAAAGATTGAATTTAAGTGCTTTTTACCTTCTAATTATATGGCATATAGATAGGGGGAGTTGAGTTTAACTCCATCATCAATTGATTGTCATCATCAAAAAGGGGGAGATTGTTGAATCTCAGATTTTGATGATAAAATCAATTGATGAAATATTTATTCTAATCTATATTGTCAAAGATAAGTGTGCAGGATTAACTACGATGGGTCAAAAACATAAAGTGATTTTCCGAGGTCAAGTCCGTCGGGTGCTCAAGAGTTCATCGGAAGTCCGAAGGATCGTCGGAAGTGTTGCTGGAACCAACCAAGATCGAATCAGGGACTTGCCGAAGTTTTTGGAAGTTCATCGCAAAGATTGTTGAAGGTTCGCAAAACTTTGCCGAGAAGGTTCGGAAGCTTGTCGAAGACTCATTGAGCGTGCCATACAAGCCGGGAGCATGCTGGGAATCCGTCGGAAGAAATCCGAGGGAAGTTTCGGAGGACCGCCGAAGTCTCATCGTAAAGCTCGCCGGAATAAGACTTGAAGAATGTCGGTTTAAATCACTATAAATTATGTTTTAATTTCGTAGTTGGCATGTACTTAGGGCAAGGATTTCGAATTAATCCTGCTCTAAATTGGTAGAGACCAACCAGGCCTTTACTAGGCCTTTTGGGCCTTGAACAAGGCCCATTCGACTCTTGAATGGGCGAACAATAGAACGCTTGTGCCAAGCGGTAGCACAGTAGCCATGTCTTTGGGTGGTGCTAGCCCAACTGAAGCGGTAGTACCACCCGGCTACAGTGAACAATGGCGGTAGTACCGCCTGCTCTAAGCGGTAGCAGCTCGGTTTGTGCACCGCCTTTCAAATTTGGAGCCCAAATTTGAAACCATTTTGGATCTATAAATACCCCCCCTTTCTCAGCTGAAAGGGCACCCTTTTGAGAGTTAGAAATCAAGCTAAAGTCTTGCAAAAGTCTTGTTTTCAATAGTTTGTGTTCACCTCATTCTTTCTCTTTGGAAAATCTGTAAGAGTGTGAACTTCTTGTAAAGGGTTGTAAGAGGGGTGATTGGTCCTTCCCCTTCAAAAAGATTTGCTAGTGGAAGTTGGGAGCCTCATCGGAGAAGGCTTCGGAAGTGGATGTAGGTCACTTTGACCGAACCACTATACATCGCTGCTTCTTGAATGTGTGAGTGTTTAAATTTCTGTTTCATCTCTTTACTTGGCTGTAAACCATTCAGTTTGGCATTACTTTTACTTAAGCAACTTCTACCAAGTCATCTTTTGTCGGATCGAAGTTTTCATACGAACTAGTCTTTTACTAAAATTGGTTCCAAGTTTACGATTTTAATCCACTGCACTAATTCACCCCCCCTTAGTGCTTGTCCGATCCTAATAGGTAAGTGTTGCGACGAGTAGAGGTTCGGATATGAGATATTCGCTGAACCCCCTATCTTATTGGATATCCATTAAGCCCCTGAAATATTGGATCCTGAAATGAGATCCAATAATTGCTAATAAGAGATTATTGGGTAGAAACCCACTAATCCAAGAGGCTTGGGTAATTGGATGGAGATCCAATACCCAATAGGGCAAAAAGATCTATTAGGGTTTTCAGGGGGCCTCTATAAATAGGAGGGAACCAAAGCTCTATAGGCTGAGGTTTTCTTTTGATAGCCACCTCCTATTCTCCTCTCCCTAGAGAGAGGTGCATCGTTGCAATCCCAGTCGTGTGGATACCGCTAGAGAGGAGGACGCTTGACCTCCTTCATCCTCTCCTACAGATCTATAAGAATTCAAGGATATACGATCTCCCTAGGTATCTTCTTTTACACGTGTAGTTTTATGAATTTGTTTTTGACGCATCGATCTTCGCACGATGATGGAAACTTTATACGGGAAATCTGGGGTTTTGTTTTCTATTCTTCCGCTACGCATGTGATGTCGCTCCCTTGAAGGATTTCCAAACAGTAGTATCAGAGCCAGGTTATTTGTGCGAAGATCGGATCTTAAACTGCGTGTGTTCTATTTTAGATCTGTTTTCACGCCAAAATCATTGGCACGAAGGGCGAGAAAGGGCAGCAACTGTTGCTGCCCGCTCGTGCAACAACCGCAAGGCTGCTTGCAGCCTTACTACCTGCATAGGCAGCAGCCGGCGGCCTGCGGGCCAGCCCGCAGGGGCACCGACGAGCTGCCAACAGGGAAGCTCCTACAGGCGCTGCACCTGCGGGCCACACCCCAGAGGCGTCAGCGCTGCGCGCGAGACAGCACCGCGGGGCAACGCCCCAGGGGCGCCGGTGGGCACTCCGCCCGCAAGATAGCACCGCCAAGGCAGTGCCCCAGGGGCACCAGTGGGCACTCCACCCTCGGGGCAGCGGTGTCACCGCCACCCTGCCCACACGCAGGGGGCACCGCCGGCAGGGTGGCGGCGACCGTAGGCGTAATAAGGGTGATGGATTAGGGTTTTAGGGCAAAAGATGATTTTACCCTTCAGAATTTTAGAAATTTCAGATTCTGTCCCTTTTGACAAAATTACTAAAATACCCCTTAAAATTTTTAAAATTATAGATTCTGTCCCTTTGACAAAATTACCAAAATACCCTTGGAAATTAAGAAAATTTCCTCTATGTCCTTGGTTTCAAAAAATTAAATATGTAATTAAATAGTTTAATTAACTATTATTTTTTTATCTAGTAGTCCTATAAAGTAACATATACATGTGATGTATGATATGGACAGATGATCATGGACTTATGATGTGATGTGTGTACATGTGATTATTTTTATTGGGGTCTGCGAGCCTCTATTTTTCTCGTTTATTGTCGGGCCTGTGTGTTTATAATTATATTATAATTATAAGAGGAGGCGCAGCGGTAGCGGGACCCACGAGGCCGAGACTGTTGAATCTTGGATTTTGATGATGAAACTAATTGAGTGTGATTTGTGGTCTAACTGTGTTTTGAGTTACGTAGGTCTACTATCGATCAGGATTAGACAGTTGACGCTGGAGGAATTGACGTTGCGCCGGAGGTGATCACGTCAGGATATTGGATGTCGAGCCGGAGATTCGATCGACTATCGGCAGGAGGCTTCGTACGTCGGGCATCGGGCCAAAAAGTACGGAGTTGCGCCATGGATATCGAGGTTACGGAGGTCAATTGTCGATTGGGCAACAAGCCGCTAGAGAGGGCGATGTGCCGAAGGATCGGACGAAGCGCCAACCAATGATGTGCCGGGCAACTGAATGTCAATTCGCGTTGTAATAACCGTCTAGATCGAAGTAGAGTTTTTGTTGTTTGTCTGTGCAGGAGTAACTACGATAAGGATGAAGACGTAAAGCAAAACAAAGGGTCAAAGTCAAGTGTGATGGATCATTGGAGTTTGAGTGTTCGATGGAAGTCTGAAGATTCATTGGGAGTGCTGCCAAAACTGGCCGAGAACGAGTAGGGAGCTTGCCGAAGAGTTTTCGGAAGTTCACCGGGAGGTTCATCGGAAGTTCGCGGAGCTTGCCAAGAAAGATCGGAGCTTGCCAAAGAAGCTCGAGGGAACTCGCCAAAATCATCGTGGAGTCCAAGAGCTTGCCGGGAGTCCGTAGGATGGCTTCCGAGGGATCGTCGTAATACCGCCGGAAGCTCGCCGAAAGCTCGCCGGAAGAAGACTTGACTTGCGGACTTTGTAATAGCTCAGGAATGTCTTTAATTTCGTAGTTAGCACATCAATTTGGGTTAGGATTAGGGGTTAATCCTTTAACCCAAGTATGGGCCCATTGGGCCTTGTTCGGAACCGGTTTGGGCCAAGTTTTCGACCAAAATAAAATGTAGATTTGTGCTGGGCGGTGGAGCCCAACAGCCAATGTGCCCAGCAGCATGTGTGCATGCATGCATGCATGTTGGGCTACGTGCATGCATGCTGGGCGGTTGCACCGCCAGCAGCATGCATGCTACTATGTGCATGCATGCTGGGCGGTAGCACCGCCCAGTAGAACCAGCAACTACTAGCTGGGGCGGTAGCACCGCCCAGCAGCACCAGCAGCATGCATGCATGCTACGTGCATGCTGCTGTAGCCCGGGTACTATAACCCGGGTACTGTAGCCCGGTACTGTAGCCAGGCGGTAGCACCGCCTGGCTGGGGCGGTAGCACTGGTGCTACCGCCCAGCGCCTGGAAAACCAGGCGGTAGCACCGCCTGGCTGGGGCGGTGGCACCGCCTGGGTGTGTCAGTCTGCCAGGACTGACAGCACCGAGAAACTCAAATTTTGGCTCCAAGTTTTGGCTCTAAATTTGAGTCCTTTTGAGCTCTATAAATTCCCCTCTTTTGCAGGTTCAAAGGGCAGCAAGAAGAGTGAAAATCTTGAGGGAAAACTCTACTCAAATAGTGTCAAAAACTTCCCTCTTACTCTTAAGTGTTTTCTTGTTCAAGAGAGGGGTGAAAGCTTTGTAAGGGTTATCTTCCAAGCCCGTCAAAAGAAGAGGTGTTGCAAGGGAGTTCTTCCTCGCCCATTGGAAAGAGGAAAGCTAGTGGAAAGCCGGTGTCCTCAAGCGAAGAGGAATCAGAAGTGGATGTAGGTCGGATGACCGAACCACTATAAAAATCTGGTTTGCATTTACGTTCTTACTATTTACTTTGCTGCAAACCATTTTTACTTGCTGCCTTATTTACTCAACTTCCTTATCATCTTATTACGTATGCTTTAAAGTTAAAACGCAATCTTTCCGGGTTCAAACGAAACGTTGCATTCATTCGTACGAAGTTTCCAAAGCTTGTTTTAAATCACTGAAAATCTATCGTTTTATCCACTGCACTAATTCACCCCCCCCCCCCTCTTAGTGCCGCTCGATCCCTAACAATTGGTATCAGAGCCACGTTCTTTCTCTTTCGGATTTACACCCGTGAGAAATGGCTCTAAATGATTTTCAAGAGGGCTTTTCGGTTTTTCATCCACCGTTCTTTAACGGATCGGACTACACTTATTGGAAAACTCGAATGAGAGTTTTCATGCTTTCAATGGATTTGGATTTGTGGAACATCATCGAAAATGGTTTTCAACCTTCCTCTAAACCGACGAACGAATGGTCGGTTTTGGAGAAAAGGTCATTTTCTTTAAATGCAAAGGCTATGAATGCCTTATTTTGTGCTTTGAACAAGAACAAGTTCAATCGGATTTCTATATGCGAAACGGCTTTTGACATTTGGCGAACTCTTGAAACCATGCATGAGGGAACTAGTAGAGTTAAAGACTGGAAAGTAAACCTCTTGTTGCATGATTTTGAGCTCTTCCAAATGACACCAAGCGAATCTATCGACGACATGTACACCCGCTTCACGAATGTCGTCAATAGCTTGAAAAGTCTTGGTAAAAGTTTTTTGGATTTTGAACTCACTAACAAGATCTTAAGATCCCTTTCAAAATGGTGGGATCCTAAAATAACGGCGATTCAAGAATCAAAGGATCTAAATAATTATTCTATTGATGAACTCATTGGGTCTTTAAAGACCTATGAAATGGAACATGATGAATATAATGAACATGATGAACACATGAACCACCTTCTAAAGAAGAAGAAGGTTTTTGAACTCCGAACTATGAAATGCCACTTGAGTAATGACTCAAGTGATGAGGACAATGAAGACATTGAACACATAACAATGAATGTTAACAAGTTCATTAAACAAAAATTAAAAAACACAAATGAACTTGAATGGAGAAAGAGGCCAAAGAAGAAGAAGAAGGGTTGCAAAGAAGAATCAAGTAAAGAAGAGGCGAAATGGGCTTTGACGGTTTTCGACAATGAGGTAAGTAACTTAACTTCCTTGAATTATTTTGAAATTACTTGATGATTTCCATGAATGCTTAACTTAGTTAGTAGGAATTTTTTTTATGCTTTTCTTGTGTTTTTAGAAATTAAAAAAAAATTGAAATTATACTATGCTTTTCTTTATAGTATTTTTGAAAAGTAAAAATATGAATGACGATTGTAAGATTTGTGATAATGCTTAGGATTAAACCATGCATGAGTATCTTGATGGTTTACATTGTCTCTAAACATGATGCTTGATGATTTTATATCATGCATGAGTTGTTGAAGTGATGTTGATCTAAAAACTTCTATCTTGGATTAATGGGTCTTAATTTTTTTTTTATGATGAAATTTTTATTGATACATGTCTTCATGAAATCAATTATAAAGACCCAACCCATAAATTTTCAAAATGAAAGAAATATGGCTTTAATGTTGCCGTGTATTACATTTGGACTTGATGATTTTTATGACGAAAATTATTTTTCAGATTTATAAAATGATGCATGATTTTACCAAAAAATTGAGCATCGATCATCTTGTTATAACTAATGTAAGAAAGAATTAAAATGATTTTGATGATATTTTCGTTTCTGAATATGATGCATGACATTTTCATATGAAAAAGTTGAACATTCTTATGAAAGATCAAATCACTTAAATTGAAACTTATAAAGATGAGAAAATGTATTGTCATGATGTTTGATGCATATGATCTGGATGGATTTAATGACAAACTTATGTTTTGAATTTCTACAAAATCGGTTTCAAATGAAACATTGCTTTCATCGTACGAAGTTTCCGAAGCTTGTTTTAAATCGCTGAAAAATCCATCGTTTTATCCGCTGCACTAATTCACCCTCCCCCCCCCCCTCTTAGTGCCGCTCGATCCCTAACAATGACAACTAATCGACGACTAACAGAGTTAACTAAAACTCCCCGGAGTTTAAAACAAACTCCCCCTATCAATATGCAATTGATAGAACCCTTGGATTATCCCAAATCCAAGCAACATTCATCACAATATTATGAGAATAAATCAAACCATCATGCAAATATATAAAATATTCAATCAATGCATGAAGTCATCAATCTACTTCTCCCCCTATGTCATCAACAAAAAGGAGAAGTAGCATCATAGTTAGTTTAAAAGATATACAAATCTTTACAACATACTAGCTATTTATCACATCATACAATACAACATCAAATAATACCATTCAATCATAGCAAGTTTCAAACATGGGCAATGATGGTAATTTTCACTTGCTTCTTGAGATGTGCAAGTAGGCACCTTGTTTCTCATGATAGCAATATTTGCATCCTTTGATATAACAATTCTTAGCTTCTCATAAAGTTGCAAAATAGGAATCAAGATGGTAAATTTTTGCAATGTTCGAGCTAAAAACTTTCTCCCCCTTTGTTAGCATCAAAAAGAAAGGGAGGATCAAATATTTCAAATAATCTTGCATGAGATTCAACAATAATTTGTAACAAAAAATATAAGCAATTTTGAAGAAGTGAAATTGAGCAAGATTTTTGCCTCTCTTGAGATAACAACTTTTTGCTTCTCAATGTTCAAGTTAGCAAAATTTTTCTTTTGATGCACAAGCTAGCAATTTTCTTCCTCTTGAATGAGCTAGCAAATTAATCATGCAAGCTAGCAATAAATCTTCTCCTTCTTTGATTTTGTCAAAAAGAATGGAAGAATATAATTCTTTTCCCTTTACATGAGTGCTTCCATCATAACAAAATAACAAATTTCCATCATGAATTTTTAACATATCAAGTCATGAATTCAAGAGAGTCATAAACAAATCATGGTATGAGGAAAATTTATGACAAGCAATAATGATAAGCTAGTATACTTTGCAATACACAAACTAGCTCTTTTTTAATTTTTCTCATTTGCACCTAAGTTTCCCTTTTGCAAGTAATCAACTTCATGTTTGCAATGAGCTAGTAATTTTTGTAAAATTTATAACATTTTAAACATGCAAACTTATGAGTTAAAAAATAATGCAACTTTGCAATTTCTTTCTTCTCATTTTGAGAAGTGCAAGTTTTGCCTTTTGCAAGTTCTAGCTAGCTATGTTTGCCACTTTCACTTGTGATGCATAAGCTAGCAAGCTAACTCCCCCTTTGTCACTATCGAAAAGAAGGGATGAATAATATTTCAATGCAATAATTTTGCATCAATCAATATTTCAATTTTTTCCAAGATGCATACAAGATGGTATTAAAACATGAGAAATCATGTCATGAAGGATATCAATATGTAAATTCAACAAGAATCAAAACCAAAAGATATCATCCATGATTAATAACTTTTCATTTTAGCAAGATCTAGATTCATATTTATCAATTTTTAATTCAAGATAAATGTCATACAACCAAGAATCATGATATATAAAAGCATATCAATATTAAGGATCAAATCATGATTACAAGTGCCAAGATATTTTCTTTTCATTCATTTTTAAGCCATGATAAAAGAATAAATCAATGATTCAAATATTAAGCACAATTTTTTTTTATCAAATTTTCAATCATTACATAAGGCATTTGAGGAAGTATTGAAACAAAAAAAAAATCAATTTTAGCATATAATGTTTCAATCTTCAATCTTGAGTCATGAATCCAAAAGTCATAAATCAAAAGGTTCATGAATCATTTTGACAAATCTCCTTTTTAGGAAATAACAAGTAGAAGTCTTAGGAGATCAAACATAAGATCTTGATTCATACATAAGAATTTTTTACCAAGATCATATTTCATAAGAATCACGACACGAATTCATAAAAATTCAAGTATTAAATTCTGAGAAATCAAAAGACAAGTTACATTTCATTTAAAGAATTTTCTTTTGATAAGACGGAAGGAGCATGGTAAAAGATCTTGATTTATAAAGAGTTTTAAGTCATAGTTGTCAAGATCATGATTTCAATAAAATTTCTCTATAGCAAAATGAAATCTTTTAGAACTTGATTCAAGCATTAAATATGTCTTAATAAGTCATAATTCTAGAAGATTCAAGAATCATTAAAAGAAAAATCATTCAAGCTCAATTTATCAACTCAAGACTCATAATTAAATTATTATTTTTGAGATTAATAACATGAATAAAGTCATTACCGTATCATCAAAATCTCATTCGTAATTCTAATGATTTATAAAATATCATAAATGAATTTATCACTTGCCTTTCATTAAAAATTGAAAATCAAACTTTATCATAAAATTGTCAAGGCATAAATGCAACATATTATTCCAAGACATGAGATTTAATTTATCATGATAATATGTTTCATGTTTCAAAAGATGAGTATCAAATTTTAAAACCGAAACATGAGTTTGTCATCAAGATATAATATCACAAAGTCATTAAGCATGATAACAAACTTCTAATATTTTCATTTCAATGATGATTTCATAATGTATGTTCAAATATTTATACGGAAGCCATCATTGTATAAATTTGAAATACAAGTTGTCATTTAGCCCATTAAGATCAAAAGCATTACACGTAAAGCATCATGATAGTGTAATTTCTCTTTTTTTTATGTGTTCCATTTCAAGTGATTTGACGTTCATATAAGTATACTCATGTTTTTCATATAGGTCCAAAGAGCATGTTTCAAGAGAAATCATTAAGATCGAAAACGTGAGGCACATTTTTTTAAAATATTCATCATGTTTTTATTTTTATGAGATTCACAAGACTCATAACATGAATTCATTCATCTCAATAGAATGAGAAAAAATACATTTTCATTTTAAGCAATTTGATGTGAGCATATTCAAAATTTTTATGAAAACATGTATGAAAATAAAACACAAGCTTAGTCATAAAATCGTCAAGACCAAATATGTAAAAATGATAGCACACTTTCAATTTTTATGTTAAAAGGCCATGTTCAAATTTTTACCAAAATCATGCATCTATTTATAAATTCGAAAAATATGTTTCATCATCACAATATGACACTTTATTACTTCAAAAGCTCATGCATGATATAAAATCATCAAGCATCATATTTGGAGACAATGTAAACCATCAAGATACAAATGCATGGATTAATCCTAAGCATTATCACAAATCTTGCATCATTCATATGTTTACTTTTCAAAAATACTATAAAGAAAAACATAGTATAATTTTTTTTAATTTCTAAAAACATAAGAAAAGCATAAAAAAAATTCCTACTAACTAAGTTAAGCATTCATGGAAATCATCAAGTAATTTCAAAATAATTCCAGGAAGTTAAGTTACTTACCTCATTGTCGAAGCCCATTAAAGCGTAGTTTGCTTCTTCTTTTCTTGATTCTTCTTTCCAAGCCTTCTTCTTCTTCTTTGGCCTCTTTCTCCATTCAAGTTCATTTGTGTTTTTTAATTTTTGTTTAATGAACTTGTTAACATTCATTGTTATGTGTTCAATATCCTCATTGTCCTCATCACTTGAGTCATTACTCAAGTGGCATTTCATAGTTCGGAGTTCAAAAACCTTCTTGTTCTTTAGAAGGTTGTTCATGTGTTCATCATGTTTATCATATTCATCATGTTCCATTTCATAGGTCTTTAAGGACCCAATGAGTTCATCAATAGAATAATTATTTAGATCCTTTGATTCTTGAATCGCCGTTATTTTAGGATCCCATCATTTTGAAAGGGATCTTAAGATCTTGTTAGTGAGTTCAAAATCCAAAAAATTTTTACCAAGACTTTTCAAGCTATTGACGACATCCGTGAAGCGGGTGTACATGTCATCGATAGATTAGCTTGGTGTCATTTGGAAGAGCTCAAAATCATGCAACAAGAGGTTTATTTTTGAGTCTTTAACTCTACTAGTTCCCACATGCGTGATTTCAAGAGTTCGCCAAATGTCAAAAGCCGTTTCGCACATAGAAATCCGATTGAACTCGTTCTTGTTCAAAGCGCAAAATAAGGCATTCATAGCCTTTGCGTTTAAAGAAAACGACCTTTTCTCCAAAACCGACCATTCGTTAAATCGGTTTAGAGGAAGGTTGAAAACCATTTTGATGATGTTCCACAAATCTAAATCCATTGAAAGCATGAAAACTCTCATTCGAGTTTTCCAATATGTAGTCCGAACCGTTAAAAAGCGGTGGGCGAAAAACCAAAAGCCCTCTTGAAAACCATTTGGAGCCATTTCTCATGGGTGTAAAACCGAAAGAGAAAGATTGTGGCTCTGATACCAATTGTTAGGGATCGAGCGGCACTAAGAGGGGGGGGGTGAATTAGTGCAGCGGATAAAATGATGGATTTTTCAGCGATTTAAAACAAGCTTCGGAATCTTCGTACGATGAAAGCAACGTTTCATTTGAAACCGATTTTTGCGTTCTAACTTTGAAGCATGCGTACAAAGATAAAAAGGAAGTGGAGCAAGTAAAGTAAAGGCTTGCAGCAAAGTAAAACAGAAATTTAAACACTCACACAATCAAGATGCAGCGATGTATAGTGGTTCGGTCAAAGTGACCTACATCCACTTCCGAAGCCTTCTCCAATGAGGCTCCCTTCTTCCACTATCAAATCCTTTGATGGGGAAGGACCAAATACCCCTCTTACAACCCTTTACAATCGGTTCACACTCTTACAAGATTTCTCAAGGAGAAGAAGGAGGAGAACACTTAGCAAGAACAAGACTTTTCAAGACTTTTCAAAAGCTCAAAACCAAGATTCTAACTCTCAAAAGGGTTCTATTTTTCAGCTGAAAAGAAAGGGGTATTTATAAGCCTCAAAGTGATTCAAATTTGGAGCCCAAACTTGGAGCCAAAAATTTGAATCTTTTTTTTTTTCGCGCGCCTTGGCAGATCGACACCCAAGCGGTTCTACCGCGCGGCTAAGGCGGTGCTACCGCTGACCAGTGGTACTATCGTCACAGAGCGATGGCGGTGCTAGCCCAGTGCAGCGGTACTACCACCTGCTATAGTAGCCGGCTATAGTAACCAGCTACAGTGCCATGCACGTAGCATGCACGTAGCATGTGTTGGTGTTGTTTGGGCCAAAAACTTTGGCCCAAACTAAGGCCCAATGGCCCCTACTTCGGGTTAAAGGATTAACCTCTAATCCTAACCCAAATTAATGTGCTAACTACGAAATTAAAGACATTCCTAAGCTATTACAAAGTTCGCAAGTCAAGTCTTCTTCCGTCGAGCTTCCGGCGAACTTCCGGTGGTCTTCCGACGATCCCTTGAAAACCATCCTGTGGACTCCCGGCAAGCTCTTGGACTCCATGATGATCTTGGCGAGTTCCCCCGAGCTTCTTTGGCAAGCTCCGATCTTTCTTGGCAAGCTCCGCGAACTTCCGACGAACCTCCCGGCGAACTTCCGAAAACCCTTCGGCAAGCTCCCTACTTATTCTCGGCCAGTTCCGGTAGCACTCCCAATGAATCTTCAGACTTCCGTCAAACTCTCGAACTCCCAACAATCCATCGCACTTGACTTCGGCCCTTGATTTCGCTTTATGTCTTCATCCCTTTCGTAGTTACTCCTGCACAAATAAACACCAAACACTCTACTTTGATCTAGACAGTTATTACAACGCGAATTGACATTCAGTTGCTCGACACATCATTGGTTGGCGCCGTCGATCCTTGACATCGCCCTCTAGCGGCTTGTTGCCCAATCGACGGTTGACCTCCGCAACCTCGATATCCATGGCGCAACTCCGCACTTCTTGGCCTGATGCTCGATGTATGAAGTCTCCTGCCGATAGTCGACCGAACCTCCGGCTCGACATCCAATATACTGACGTGATCACCTCTGGCGCAACGTCAATTCCTCCAGCGTCAACTGTCTAATCTTGATCGATAGTAGACCTGCACAACTCAAAACGCAGTTAAACAATAAATCACACTCAATTAGTTTCATCATCAAAATCTGAGATTCAACAGTCATCATAAAAAAAGGGGAGATTGTTGAATCTCGGATTTTGATGATGAAACTAGTTGAGTGTGATTTGTGGTCTAACTGCGTTTTGAGTTACACAGGTCTACTATCGATCAGGATTAGACAATTGATGCTGGAGGAATTGACGTTGCGCCGGAGGTGATCACATTAGGATATTGGATGTCGAACCGGAGATTCGGTCGACTATCGGCAGGAGGCTTCGTACGTCGGGCATCAGGCCAAGAAGTGCAGAGTTGCGCCATGGATATTGAGGTTGCGGAGGTCAACCGTCAATTGGGCAACAAGCCGCTAGAGAGGGCGATGTGTCGAAGGATCGGACGAAGCGTCGACGAATGATGTGCCGGGCAACTGAATGTCCATTCACGTTGTAATAACTATCTAGATCGATGTAGGGTTTTTGGTGTTTGTCTGTGCAGGAGTAACTACGATAAGGATGAAGACGTAAAGCAAAACAAAGGGTCGAAGTCAAGTGTGATGGATCATTGGGAGTTCGAGTGTTCGATGGAAGTCTAAAGATTCATTGGGAGTGCTGCCAGAACTAGCCGAGAACGAGTAGGGAGCTTACCGAAGAGTTTTCGAAAGTTCACCGGGAGGTTCGTCGGAAGTTCGTGGAGCTTGCCAAGAAAGATCGGAGCTTGCCAAAAAAGCTCGGGGGAACTCGCCAAAATCATCGTGGAGTCCGAGAGCTTGCCGAATCAGAGATGGTTTCCGAGGATCATCTAAGACCACTAAGCTCACCGGAAGAAGACTTGACTTGCGGACTTTGTAATAGCTTAGGAATGTCTTTAATTAGTACATCAATTTGTTAGGATTAGGGTTAACTTTAACTCAAGTATGGGGCCCATTGGGCCTTGTTCGAACCGATTTGGGCCAAGTTTTCGCCCAAACCAAATGTAGATTTGTCTGGGCAATGGAGCCCGGCCAATGTGCCCAGCAGCATGTGTGCATGCATGCATGCATGCTGGGCTACGTGCATGCATGCTGGGTGGTTGCACCGCCAGCAGCATGCATGCTGCTACGTGCATGCATGCTGGGCGGTAGCACCGCCCAGCAGAACTAGCAGCTGCTGGCTGGGGCGGTAGCACCGCCCAGCAGCACCAGCAGCATGCATGCATGCTACGTGCATGCTGTTGTAGCCCGGGTACTGTAGCCCGGTACTGTAGCCAGGCGGTAGCACCGCCTGGCTGGGGCGGTAGCACTGGTGCTACCGCCGCCTGAAAACTGCGGTAGCACCGCTATCGTGGCGGTGGCATCGCTGGGTGTGTCGATCTGCAGATCGACAACACCGAGAAACTCAAATTTTGGCTCCAAGTTTTGGCTCCAAATTTGAGTCCTCTTGAGCTCTATAAATTCTCCTCTTTTGCAGGTTCAAAGGGCAGCAAGAAGAGTGAAAATCTTGAGGGAAAACTCTGCTCAAATAGTGTCAAAAACTTTCCTCTTACTCTTAAGTGTTTTCTTTTCAAGAGAGGTGAGAGCTTTGTAAGGGTTATCTTCTAAGCCCGTCAAAAGAAGAGGTGTTGCAAGGGAGTTCTTCCTCACCCATTGGAAGGAGGAAAGCTAGTGGAAAGCCGGTGTCCTCAAGCGAAGAGGAATCGGAAGTGGATGTAGGTCGGATGACCGAACCACTATAAAAATCTGGTTTGCATTTACGTTCTTACTATTTACTTTGCTGCAAACCATTTTTACTTGCTGCCTTATTTACTCAACTTCCTTATCATCTTATTACGTATGCTTTAAAGTTAAAACGTAATCTTTCTGGGTTCAAACGAAACGTTGAATTCATTCGTACGAAGTTTCCAAAGCTTGTTTTAAATCGCTAAAAATCTATCGTTTTATCCACTGCACTTATTCACCCCCCCCCCTCTCTTAGTGCCGCTCGATCCCTAACAGAGACGAACGATCCGACGCATGGAGATGCGTTGAGATGCCGACGGATCTGACGAAGCGAGATGGATGATCACAGGGCATGGAGATGCGCCGAAGCACACATAGATCTTGATGTGAGTGATTGGGCCTACTGGCTCGGGCCTAATCACAATAAGATGTGGTCCATGATCATCTGGTGTGTTTACTCATATGATGTGTGATTAGTTATACACCTACTAGATATATATATATATATATATATATATACATGTAATATAGATATATATATATATTAAATACGTATATGTATGTGTGTGACACATTATATTAGGAGACCAAACCAAAATCCCCTCTATTAATAATATTAAGTCGGTGAACGTGAGGCAATTAGATTGACCCACATGGCCTTCCATCATTATAGGTAGGAACCGATTCCCGTTGTAGGTTGAGTTGGTCGAGTCCCTCGAGACTCACCTATATCGTGTTTCACTATCTTATCTACGAGATAGAGATGTCATTGGTGACCTAAGGACATGGTATGTTTGGTCGAGTACCTCGAGAGTATATCACCGAATCAGACTCATCTGGTAATGATGGTGATGACTTAACCGAACATCATGGTTGGTTGAGTCCCTCGAGGTCATGGTAGTTCAAAGACCGAACAGGACGGGAATCACAAGGAGTTGTGATTGGCAAGAGTTGCCTATCTTTACAGGCTTAACGTGATTGGTCGAGTTCCTCGAGGTTACATTAAGATACCGATTGGATCCGGATCCCCACTAGAGATCCGTCAGGAGTCTCCGATTCACATACCGGAGGGTATTGTGTGTCTCGCGAAAAATTAGTGGGAATACATTAAGATAGAAATGCTTATCTTAATTGTTTAAATTTCTACAAAGTCTGCATATTATTTATTTCTACTACATCTTTTATTTCGGAAAAATGTCGCTTTCAAATCCTTTACGTGGCATACTTGATACCAACTGCCTCACTGGTCCAAATTATACGGATTGGCTTCGCAATCTAAGAATCATTCTCACGGCGAAGAAAATCATATATGTCCTTGATATAGTGATCCCTACGCCCGATGAAGGGGCAAGCTAGGATGAGATCGCTCATTATGTGAAGTACTTAGATGATTCCACTCTTGCTCAGTGTTATATGTTGGCCTCTATGACTACTGAGTTACAGAGACAGCATGAAAATATGGATGCCAATTTTATACTCCTACATCTCCGCAAACTATTTGAGGAACAGGGAAGAACTCAGCGATATGAGATATCAAAGAGTCTTTTCCATGCTAGGATGATTGAGGGGACACCAGTTTAGAACCATGTCCTTAAAATGATTAAGTGGATCGAGAAACTCACAGGTCTAAGAATGGTCCTAAAGTATAACCTGTGTGTGGATCTTATACTTCAGTCCCTACCAAATTCCTTTTCTCAGTGCATAATAAATTTTAATATGAACAAACTTGAGGTGACCCTCCCAGAGTTCCTCAATATGTTGAGAGAAGCAGAGAGCACCATCAAAGAAGAGAAGCCAGTTCTCTACACTGGTGAGACTAGAAAGAAAAGGAAGGCTGAGAAGTCCCTTAAGAAGGGCAAGGGCAAGGGTAAAATGGGTAAGGCAAAGGTTGTCAAGAAAGACCCAATAAAGGAAAAAGGCTAGTGCTTCCACTACGGCAAAGATAGGCACTAGAAGAGGAACTGCAAAGAGTACCTTGCAGAGAGGGTGAAATAGAAGCTTGCAGAGAGGGTGAAATAGAAGCTTGCAGAAGCTTCAGGTACATTTATGATCATTCTCCATTTGTCAAAACCTTATGATAACACATAGGTATTGGATACCAGGAGTGCTTATCATATTTGTAATTCGTTGCAGGTTTTGGCAGGACCTAGGAGATTGAACAAAGGCGAGATGGGCCTTAAGATAGGCAATGGAGCAAAGGTTACTGCAATGGCTGTTGGCAATGTCACCATACATTTGCCTGGTAGAGCTATTATTGCATTAGATGCATGCTATTATGTTCCTTCTATTATCAAAAATATTATTTCTATTTCATGTTTGATAGTTAATGGATATAAATTAGTTTTCGATAATAATGGTTATTTAATAATATTAGATGATGAGATCATCACGAGAGGAATGATGCATAATGGTTTATTTATGCTAGATACAACTCCACATATCATGAGTGTAAGTGAGTCTAAGAGGAAATGAGAAGTGGAGAACCAAACAGGAAAGAGTATTAAAACCCTTCAATCAGATCGAGGAGGTGAGTAATTGAGTATAAAGTTCACCCAGTTTCTCAAAAACTATGGGATTTTATCTCAATGGACACCTCCTTATACACCACAGCTTAATGGTGTATCAGAAAGAAGGAATCGCACACTGTTAGACATGTTGCGTTCCATGATGTGTTTCGCCGACCTACCCATCTCATTCTGGGGATATGCCCTAGCAACCGTAGTTTACTTTGTGAATAGAATTCCAACTAAGTCAGTGATGTCTACTCCATATGAGATATGGAATGGGAAGAAGCCCAATCTTAAGATTGTTAAGATTTGGGGCTACCCTGCCCACATTAAGAGACACAACCTTAACAAGTTGGAATCTAGGATGGAATGGTGCAAGTTCATGGGATACCCCAAGGAAACTTGTGGGTATTATTTCTATCACCCTAATGACCAAAAGGTTTTTGTAGCCAAGAGAGCAGTGTTCCTTGAGAATGAACACATTCTTGGTAAAGCCAGTAGGAGCATGATAGAATTGAGTGATGTTAGAGAACCTAGCTCAAGCACCATTCCAAAGCCAGAGTTTGTTCAGATACCTAGCATACAAGTTCTAACTTTATGTAGGTCCGATAGAATATCTCATCCTCCTGAGAGATATGTGGGATATATCAGAAGAGAGAATGTTGAGGATATTGATCCTTAGACCTACGAGGAGGCTATTATGAGCATAGACTCTGGGAAATGGCAATAAGCCATGAATTCAGAAATGGATTCCATGTACTCCAACAAGATTTGGAACCTAGTTAATGAACCCGAGGGCAATGTACCCATTAGCTGTAAGTGGATCTTCAAAAAGAAGATTAGAGTAGATAGAAAGGTAAAGACCTATAAAGCAAGGCTAGTGGCTAAAGGGTATCGTCAAAGGCAATATGTTGACTATGACGAAACTTTCTCACCTGTAGCCATACTAAAATCCATTTAAATTCTATTGGCTATTGCAGCACACAATGATGATGAGATCTGGTAGATGGACGTCAAAACCACATTCCTCAATAGAAACCTTGAGGAGGAGGTGTATATGATACAGCCTGAGGGATTCGTGTCCTTAGATAACCCAGATAAGGTGTGCAGGTTGCTTAGGTCCATTTATGGATTGAAGCAAGCTTCCCAAAGTTGGAACATAAGATTTGATGATGCGATCAGATCTTATGACTTCGTTACGAATGAAGATGAGCCTTGTGTGTACAGGAAAGTAAGTGGGAGCACTATCACCTTTTTGGTATTATATGTCGATGACATCCTGATCATTGGGAATGATGTAGGAATGCTCTCCATAGTAAAGACTTGGTTATCTAGGCACTTCTCCATAAAGAACTTAGGAGAAGCATCCTATATATTGGGGATACGGATCTATAGAGATAGATCCAAGAGGATGCTTGGCTTGTTCCAGTCCAGGTACATAGACACTATTGTCAAAAGGTTTGGCATGGAAAATTCCAAGAGAGGTCTCATACCAATGAGATATGGAATATCACTTTCTAGGAGTATGTCCCCAAAGGCTCCTAAAGAAAGGGCACACATGGATATAATGCCATATGCATCAGTGATAGGATCTATCATGTATGCTATGCTATGTACCAGGCCTGATATAGCGCATGCTCTGAGTGTCACGAGCAGATATTTCTAGTCATATGTGCCCTGCAAGCCAGTCACATGAGTGATGGCACTTGTGACTTGATATGCACTTTTTCTCTTTGCTTATTATTAGGCGTTTTATCACTTTATCATATGTGTTGCATATATTGTGATGTCCTTGGATTTGTACAATGGGAATCAAATCGTGATGAGATCACGATAATGAGACCGATTCACCTTTAAACATAGACCCTAAATTATCCTGGTCATAGGTTACTCGAGAAGGACATCGAGATAATCAGATAGACTAGTGTGTTGTATACCTGTTCATATGATGGAGGAAGCTGGTCTTATAGCTACTCATGAGGGGACACTAAGGGTACAGTGCAGGTGCTCATTGGAGAATGAGTTCACTGATTGATCCGCTTGCGGAATGTTGGATGGTTATTGATATCTCACATTAGACAGTGATTCCGTAGTCCCAGTAGTGTATCTGGTCCTTAGACTTGAGACACCAAGGATGTCCTGTATGAGGACACCACTCTTTGATACCGGACTTATATGTTTGGAAAGTTCCAGATCTAGTACAACCGGTCATTGGGAGTGGTAGCCAACCTTACGAGGGTTATTGAGTGTCAATAGAGGATCATCCGCTCTCGGTATCATGAGAGGAATATCCCATGTGTTCTTGCTCAAACAAATCCTTAGCCAAGGTTATTTGGATTGAGAGAGAAAGAGTTCTCCGGGAGAATTCGACAAGAGCAAGACTCAAGGAGAGATCGTATAGGCTTGACAGCACCATGCCTAGTATAGGGTCTCTAGGATATTAGATGGATGAGGAACTATAGATACATGGTAACTGAGGATAGATAGGTCCAAAGGATTAGATTTCCCTGTATTGTCTAGGGGCCACGGCATAGTGGCCTAGTATATCTACAGTCGATGAGTTGGGTGAATTATTATAGAGATAATAATTCACTAAGTCAGAAGGAGTTCTGACAAGTATGACTCACGGCCAGCTCAATATTGGGCCTAGAGAGTCACACACATATGGAAGATGTTGCGACGAGTAAAGGTTCGGATATGAGATATCCGCTGAACCCCCTGTCTTATTGGATATCCATTAAGCCCCTAAATTATTGGATCTTGAGATAAGATCCAATAATTGCTAATAAGAGATTATTAGATAGAAACTCACTAAATCAAGAAGCTTGGGTAATTGGATGGAGATCCAATACCCAAAAGGGCAAAAGATCCATTAGGGTTTTCAGGGGGCCTCTATAAATAGGAGGGAACCAAAGCTCTATAGGCTGAGGGTTTCTTTTGGTAGCCACCTCCTGTTCTCCTCTCCCCAGAGAGAGAGGTGCATCGTTGCAATCCCTGCCGTGTGGATACCGCTAGAGAGGAGGACGCTTGACCTCCTTCATCCTCTCCCACAGATCTGCAGAAATTTAGGGATATATGATCTCCCTAGGTATCTTCTTTTACACGTGCAGCTTTGCGGATTTGTTTTTGACGCACCGATCTTCGCACGATGATAGAAACTTTCTACAGGAAATCTGGGGTTTTGTTTTCTGTTCTTCCGCTGCGCATATGATGTCGTTCCCCTGAAGGATTTCCCAATAGTGGTATCAGATCCAGGTTATTCATGCGGAAATTGGATCTTAAACTACGTGTGTTATGTTTTAGATCTGCTTTTGACATCAAAATCATTGGCACGTAGGGCGAGAAAGGGTGGCAACTATTGCTGCCTGCTCATGTAGCAACCGCAAGTCTTCTTGCAGCCTTGTTGCTGTCATGCAGTGCGACCATCGGCCGACGCCATCGCCGCGGGGTGCCGCGGTCGCCATCAGGCAACGCTGCGCGGCGCCGCGCCGCCAGAGGCGTTGGCGCTGGCGCCGTGCCAGAGCGGGCCAGCCAGAGGCGCCAAAGATCGATACCCACACCGCGGGCGCGGCGTCGCCACCCTCCCCATGCGCAAGGGACACCACCGGTAGTGTGGCGACGACCGTAAGCGCAACAAGGGTGAGGGATTAGGGTTTTTAGGGCAAAAGATGATTTTGCCCCTTGGAATTGTAGAAATTCCAAATTCTATCCCTTTTGATAGAATTACCAAAATACCCTCGGAATTTTAGAAATTCCAAGTTCTATTTTCTTTGACAGAATTATCAAAATACCCTTTTGGCTGAATTATCAAAATACCTCTGGGAATTCAAAAATTCCCTTTATGTTCCTGATTTCAGAAAAATAAATTTATTAATTAAATAGTTTAATTAACTATTATTTTTTTTATCTAGCAATCCTATAAAATAACATATACATATGATATATGATGTGGACAGATGATCATGGACCTGTGATGTGATGTGTGTACATGTGATTATTATTATTAGGGCTTGCGAGCCTCTATTCTTTTCTAATTTATTATCGGGCTTACGTGCTTGTAATTATGTTGTAATTACATAAGGATGCGCAGCGGTAGCGTGACTCACGAGGTCGAGACGGACGATCCGACGCATAAAGATGTGTTGAGATGCCGATGGAACCGACGAAGCGAGAAGAGCGATCACAGGGCATGGAGATGCGTCGAAGCACACATAGATTTTGGTGTGAGTGATTGGGCCCACTGGCTCGGGCCTAATCATATTAGGATGTGGTCCATGACCATCTGGTGTGATTGCTCATGTGATGTGTGATTAGTTATACACCTACTAGATATATATATATATATATATATATATATATATATATATATATATATATATATATTTACATGCGATGTAAATATATATATTAAATACATATATGTATGTGTGTGACACATTATATTAGGAGACCAAACCAAAATCCCCTCTATTAATAATATTAAGTCGATAAACATGAGGCAATTAGCTTGACCCACATGGCCTTCCATCGTTATAGGTATGAACCGATTTCTGGTGCAGGTTGAGTTGGTCGAGTCGCTCGAAACTCACCTATATCGCGTTTCACTATCTTATCTATGATATAGAGATGTCATTGGTGACCCGAGAATATGATATGCTTGGTCGAGTCCCTCGAGAGTATATCACCGAATCAGACTCATCTGGTAACGATGGTGATGACTTAACCGAACATTATGGTTAGTCGAGTCCCTCGAGGCCATGGTGGTTCAGAGGCCGAACAGGACGGGATTCACAAGGAGTTATGATTGGTAAGAGTTGCCTACCTTTACGGGCTTAACGTGATTGGTCGAGTCCCTCGAGGTTACGTTAAGACGCCGATTGGATCTTGATCCCCACTAGAGATCCGCCGGGGGTTTCCGATTCACAAACCGGAGGGTGTGGTGTGTCTCGTGAAAAATTAGTGGGAATACATTAAGATAGAAGTCCTTATCTTAATTGTTTAAATTTCTACAAAGTCTGCATGTTATTTATTTCTGCTACATTTTTATTTCAAAAAATGTCGCTTTCAAATCCTTTACGTGGCATACTTGATGCCAACCGCCTCACTGGTCCAAACTATACGGATTGGCTTCGCAATCTGAGAATCATTCTCATAGCAGAGAAAATCACGTATGTCCTTGATACAGTGATCCCTACCCCGACGAAGGGGCAAGCGAGGATGAGATCGCTCGTCATGTAAAGTACTTAGATGATTCCGCTCTTGCTCGGTGTTATATGTTGGCCTCTATGACTACTGAGTTACAAAGACAGCATGAAAATATGGATGCCAATTCCATACTCCTGCATCTCCACAAACTATTTGAGGAAAAGAGAAGAACTTAGCGATATGAGATATCAAAGAGTCTTTTCCATGCTAGGATGACTGAGGGGACACCGGTTCAAAATAATATCCTTAAGATGATTAAGTGGATCGAGAAACTCACAGGTCTTGGAATGGTCCTAGAGGATAACCTGTGTGTGGATCTTGTGCTTCAGTTCCTACTAGATTCCTTTTCTCAGTTTATAATGAATTTTAATATGAATAAACTTGAGGTGACCCTCCCAGAGCTCCTCAATATGTTGAGAGAAGCAGAGAGCACCATCAAAAAAGAGAAGCTGGTTCTCTACACTGGTGAGACTAGAATGAAAAGGAAGGTTGAGAAGACCCTTAAGAAAGGCAAGGGCAAGGGTAAAATAGGTAAGGCAAAGGTTGCTAAGAAAGACCCAACAAAGAACAAAGGCTAGTGCTTCCACTGCGACAAAGATGGGCATCGGAAGAGGAACTACAAACGGTACCTTGCTAGTTATAGGTGCCCTACAAGCCAATCACATGAGTGATTGCACCTGTAAGACGCTGCGTCAATCTCTTTGATTATGATTATTGACATTATCTCACATTATCTAGATGTATATTGTGATGTCCTTGGATCTGTGCAATGGGAATTGGATCATGATGAGAATACGATAATGAGATCAATTCACCTTTAAACACAGACCCTAAATTATCCTAGTCATAGGTTACTCGAGAAGGACATCGAGATAACTGGATAGATTGGTGTGCTATATACCCATTCATATAATAGAGGTAGCTGGTCTCATAGCTACTCATGTGGGGACACTAAGGGTATAGTGTAGGTGCTTATTGGAGAATGAGTTCACTGATTGATCCGCCTACGGAATGCTGGATGCTTATTGATACCTCACATCAGACAGCGATTCCATAGTCCCAGTAGTGTATCCGGTCCTTAGACTTGAGACACCAAGGATGTCCTGTATGAGTACTCCACTCTTTGATACCGGACTTTTGGGTTTGGAAAGCTCCAGATCTAGTACAGCCAGTCATTGGGAGTGGTAGCCAAACTTACGAGGGCTATTGAGTGTCAATAGAGGATCATCCGCTCTCGGTATCATGGGTGAAATATCTCATGTGTTCTTACTCGAATAAATCCTTGGCCAAGGTTATTCAGATTGAGAGAGAAAGAGTTCTCCGGGAGAATCCGACAAGAGCAAGACTCGAGGAGAGACCGTATGGGCCGGACAGCACCATGCCCGGTATAGGGTCTCTAGGATATTAGATGGATGAGAGATTATAGATACATGGTAACTAAGGACAGATAGGTCCAAAGGATTGGATTCCCCTGTATCGTCTAGGGGCCGCGACGTAGTGGCCTGGTACGTCCGCAGTCGATGAGTTGGGTAAATTATTATAGAGATAATAATTCACTATGTCAGAAGGAGTTTTGACAAGTATAACTCACGGCCAGCTCGATATTGGGCCTAGAGGGTCACACACATATGCTAGGTGTTGCGACGAGTAGAGGTTCGGATATGAGATATCCGTTAAACCCCTTATCTTATTGTATATCCATTAAGCCCCTGAATTATTAGATCCTGAGATGAGATTCAATAATTGCTAATAATAGATTATTGGGTAGAAACCCACTAATCCAAGAGGCTTGGGTAATTGGATGGTGATCCAATACCCAATAGGGCAAAAGATCCATTAGGGTTTTTCAGGGGGCCTCTATAAATAGGAGGGAACCAAAGCTCTATAGGCTGAGGGTTTTTGGTAGCCACCTCCTGTTCTCCTCTCCCAAGAGAGAGAGGTGCATCGTCACAATCCCTGCTATGTGGATATCGCTAGAGAGGAGGACGCTTAACCTCCTTCATCATCTCCCATAGATCTGTAGGAATTCAGGGATATACGATCTCCCTAAGTATCTTCTTTTACATGTGCGGTTTTACGGATTTGTTTTTAACGTACCGACCTTCGCATGACGACGGAAAATTTCTATGGGAAATCTGGGGTTTTATTTTTCTGTTCTTCCGCTACGCATGTGATATCGCTCCCCCTAACGGATTTTCCAATAGTGGTATCAGAGCCAGGTTGTTCGTGCGAAGATCAGATCTTAAACTACATGCGTTATGTTCTAGATCTGCTTTTGACACCAAAATCGTTGGCGCAAAAGGGCCAGGAAGGGCAGATTCTGTCCCTTTTGATAGAATTACTATAATACCCCTCTGAATTTCATAAATTCTAGATTCTATCCCTTTTGACAGAATTACCAAAATACCTTTTGGTTGACTTACCAAAATACCCTTGGGAATTCCAAAAATTCCCTTTATGTCCCTAATTTTAGAAAAGTAAATATGTTAATTAAATAGTTTAATTAACTATTATTTTTTTTATCTAGTAGTCCTATAAAATAACATATACATGTGATGTATGACGTGGACAGATGATTATGGACTTATGATGTGATGTGTGTATATGTGATTATTATTATTGGGGCCTGCGAGCCTCTATTCTTTTCTCATTTATTGTCGAGCCTGCATGCCTGTAATTATATTGTAATTACATGAGGAGGCGCAGCGGTAGCGTAACTCACGAGGCCGAGACGAACGATTCGACACATAAAGATGTGTTAAGATGCCGACGGATCCGACGAAGTGAGATGGACGATCACAGGACATAGAGATGCGCCGAAGTATACAAAGATCTTGATGTGAGTGATTGGGCCCACTAGCTCGGGCCTGATCACATTAGGATGTGGTCCATGATCATCTGGTGTGATTGCTCATGTGATGTGTGATTAGATATACACCTACTATATATGTATATATATATATTTGCATGCGATGTAGATACATATATTAAATAAGTATGCGTGTGACACATTATATTAGGAGACCTAACCAAAATCCCCTCTATTAATAATATTAAGTCGATAAACATGAGGCAATTAGATTGACCCACGTGGCCTTCCATCGTTATAGCTAGGAGCCGATTCCCGGTGTAGGTTGAGTTAGTCGAGTCCCTCGAGATTCACCTATATCGTGTCTCGCCATCTTATCTACGAGATAGAGATGTCATAGGTGACCTGAGGACATGGTATGCTTAGTCGAGTCCCTCAAGAGTATATCACCTAATCAGACTCATCTAGTAACAATGTTAATGACTTAACCGAACATCATGGTTGGTCAAGTCCCTCGAGGCCATGGTGGTTCGGAGGCCGAATAGGACGGGAATCACAAGGAGTTATGATTGGCAAGAGTTGTCTACCTTTACGGGCTTAACGTGATTGGTTGAGTCCCTCGAGATTACATTAAGATGCCGATTGGATCCTGATCCCCACTAGAGATCCGCCTGGGGTCTTCGATTCACATCCCGGAGGGTGTTGTGTGTCTCACAAAAAATTAGTGGGAGTACTTCAAGATAGAAGTCCTTATCTTAATTGTTTAAATTTCTATAAAGTCTGCATGTTATTTATTTCTACTACATCTTTTATTTCAGAAAAATGTCACTTTCAAATCCTTTACGTGGCATACTTGATGCCAACCGCCTCACTGGTCCAAATTATACGGATTGGCTTCGTAATCTGAGAATCATTCTCACGGCGGAGAAAATCGCATATGTCCTTGATACAGTGATCCCTACGCCCGACGAAGGGGCAAGCAAGGATGAGATCGCTCGTTATGTGAAGTACTTAGATGATTCCACTCATGCTTAGTGTTATATGTTGGCCTTTATTACTACTGAATTACAGAGACAACATGAAAATATGGATGCTAATTCCATAGTCCTGCATCTCCGCAAACTGTTTGAGGAACAGGGAAGAACTTAGCGATATGAGATTTCAAAGAGTCTTTTCCGTACTAGGATGACTGAGGGGACACCGGTTCAGAACCATGTCCTTAAGATGATTAAGTGGATCGAGAAACGTACAGGTCTAGGAATGGTCCTAGAGGATAACCTGTGCGTAGATCTTGTGCTTCAGTCCCTACCAGATTCCTTTTCTCAGTTCATAATAAATTTTAATATGAACAAACTTAAGGTGACCCTCCCAGAGCTCCTCAATATGTTGAAAGAAGAAAGAGCACCATCAAGAAAGAGAAGCTGGTTCTCTATACTGGTGAGACCAGAAAGAAAAGGAAGACTGAGAAGACCCTTAAGAAGGGCAAGGGCAAGGGCAAAATGGGTAAGGCAAAGGTTGCCAAGGAACACCCAACAAAAGACAAAGGCCAGTGCTTCCACTACGGTAAAGATGGGCATTGGAAGAGGAACTACAAAGAGTACCTTGCAGAGAGGGCGAAACAGAAGCTTACAGAAGCTTCAGGTACCTTCATGATCAGTCTCCATTTATCAGAATCTTATGATAACACATGGGTATTGGATATTGGGAGTGCTTATCATATTTACAATTCATTGCAGGTTCTAACAGGACTTAGGAGATTAAACAAAGGAGAGATGGACCTTAAGATGGGCAATGGAGCAAAGGTTGCTGCAGTAGTTGTTGGCAAGGTCACCTTACATCGGCCTGATGGAGCTATTATTACATTAGATGCATGCTATTATGTTCCTTCTATTATCAAAAATATTATTTCCATTTTATGTATGAAGAGAGGAGTCATAAAATCATTCAAACTCATTTTGTCAACTCGAAACTCACAATCAAATTATCAAAATCATTCTCGAGATTCAAGAGACTTATATGAACATAGTATAGATGGATTCATCATTTGTCTTATTATGCCAAATCAAAATAAGTATTCAAAAAACAAAAGGCAAACTTCATTATAAAAATTGTCAAGACAAAAATATAATACATTATTTCAAGATATGATATTCAATTTTTCATGATAATGTGTTTCATTTTGTTTCAAACAAGTGTGCTCATATTTCAAAAGATGAGTATCAAATTTAAGACCAAAACATGAGTTTGTCATCAAGATATGATATCACAAAGTCATTAAGCATGATAACAAACTTTTAATATTTTCATTTCAATGATGATTTCATAATGTATGTTCAAATATTTATATGGAAGCCATCATTGTATAAATTCAAAATACAAGTTTGTCATTAAACCCATTAAGATCAAATGCATCAAAATCTTTCATTCGAAAATTTTAATAAGAGCAACATAAATTGATTAAATGTGAGCATGTATCAACTTTTCAATGCAAGACGTAAGTTTCGTCATAAAGACCGTTAAGACCAAACACATCAAAAATAAAACATTATGATAGTGCATTTTCTTATTTTTAAGAGTTTCAATTTACGTGATTTGATCTTTCATAAGAATGATCAATGTCATGCATCATATTTAAACATGAGAGCATCATCATATTTAGAAATGAATTCATCATTAAAATCATTTCACTTCTTTCTTTCATTTGTTATAACAAGATGATCAATGCTCAAACTTTTGCTAAAATCATACATCATTTTAAAAATCTGAAAAATAACTTTCGTCATGAAACCCATTAAGTCCAAATATAACACAAGGCAACATCAAAGCCACATTTCTTTCATTTTGAAAATTTGTGGGTTGAGTCTTTATAATTGATTTCATGAAGACTTGTATCAATAAAAATTTTATCATTAAAAAGGGTTAAAACCCACTAAGCCAAGATGGAAGTTTCAAATTATAATCAAGATACATACATCTATCATCAAAAGATTTTCAAGAAATTCATACATAGATATGTATCATGTTTAAGATTGAAAACCGATATGAAAAGTATACATGAAATTTCATCATCTCAAAATGTCATCTTAATTTGTCATGAAAACAATTAGACCAAGAATACGTTAATCCACAACATAGAGTCAAATCAATATTACTTCAAAAACTAATACATGTTACAAAATCATCAAGCATCATGTTTATAAATGAAATATAAAACATCAAGATACACATGCATGGATTAATCCTAAGCATTATCACAAATCATGCATCATTCATATTTTTAATTTTCAAAAAATTACTAGAAAAAAAAAGCATAAAAAAAATCCTACCAACTATTTCAAGCAACTCATGAAAAGCATCATATAATTTCAAAATAAGGTAAAAGCAACTTAGGTGAGTTTCTTACCTCATTGTCGAAAACCATTAAAGCATAGTTTGCTTCTTCTTTCCTTGATTCTTCTCGGTGAGCCTTCTTCTTCTTCATTGGTCTCTTCCTCCATTCAAGTTCATTGTTGATTTTAGATTTTTGTTTAATGAACTTATTAAAATCGATTAAAGGTTCAAAGTCCTCTTCATTGTCCTCATCACTTGAGTCATCACTCAAGTGGCATTCTCTTGTTCGAAATTCAAAAACCTTCTTATTCATTAGAAGGTGGTTCAAATGTTCATCATGTTCATCATGTTCCAAGAGTGTCATTTCATAGGTCATTAATGACCCGATTAGTTCTTCAAGTGAATAATCATTCAAGTTTTTAGACTCTTGAATAGCCATAATTTTTGGATCCCAACTCTTTAGGAGGGATCTTAAAATCTTGTTAGTGAGTTCAAAGTTAGAAAAATATTTACCAAGATTTTTTAAGCTATTGATGACATCCGTGAACCGAGTGAACATATCACCAATAGTTTCGCTTGGTGTCATTCGGAAGAGCTCAAAATCATGCAATAAGATATTTACTTTCGAGTCTTTAACTCTACTAGTTCCCTCATGCGTGATTTCAAGAGTTCGCCAAATATCAAAAGCCGTTTCACACATAGAAATCCGATTAAATTCGTTCTTGTCTAAGGTGCAAAATAAGGTATTCATAGCCTTTGCATTCCAGGAAAAAGATTTTCTCTCTAAGTCCGACCATTCGTTCGTCGGTTTATAGAGGGAAGTTGAAAACCGTTTTCAATAATGTTCCATAAATCTAAGTCCATTGAAAGTATAAAAACCCTCATTCGAGTTTTCCAATAAGTGTAGTCCGATCCGTTAAAGAACGGTGGACGAAAAACTGAAAAGCCTTCTTGAAAGCCAAAACGAGCCATTTCCCATGGGTGTAAATCCGAAAGAGAAAGAGCGTGGCTCTGATACCAATTGTAAGGGATCGAGCGGCACTAAGAGGGGGGGGGGTTGAATTAGTGCAGCGGTAAGGAACGAGAAATTTTCAGCGATTTGAACAAGTTTGGAAACTTCGTACGAATGAAGGCAACATTTAGTTTGAACTCGGAAGATTACGTTTTAACTTTAAAGCATACATAATAAGATGAAGATGAAGTTGAGTAAATAAGGCAGTAAGTGGAAAGGGTTTGCAGCAAAGTAAATAGCAAGAACGTAAATGCAAACCAGATTTTTATAGTGGTTCGATCATCCGACCTACGTCCACTCCCGATTCCTCTTGCTTGAGGCCACCGGCATTCCACAAGCTATCCTCCTTCCAACAGGCGAGGATGAACTCCTTCATAGCACCTCTCCTTTTGACAGGCTTAAGAGATAACCCTTACAAAGCACTCTTACCCTTCTCTTGGACTAGAACACTCTTAAGACTTAGAGGGAAGATTTGACACACTTTCAAGAGAGTTTCCCCCTTTTTTTCAGTTCTAAACACCTTTCATCCAAGAATGTGAGGGGTATTTATAGAACTCAAAGTGATTCAAATTTGGGCTCCAAATTTGAATTTTTTTGAGTTTCCCGGTGTCGGGCGGTTCAACCGCCTATCAGAGGCGGTTCTACCGCCTGTTAGTCTAGCAGACTGACACAACAGGTGCTGGACGGTGCTACCGCCTGCTTAGGGCAGTTCCACCGCCCAGGTCTCGGCCTCTGGGCGGTGCCACCGCCTAGCCTGGGGCGGTTCAACCGCCCAGGTCATTTTTTTCAGCACAGTGGTTTCGGCCGAAACTCGACCGAAACTGGTCCAAACGAAGTTCGAATTGGCTCAAATTTGGTTTATAGGATAAACACCTAATCCTAAACCAAATTATGTGCTAACTACAAATTTTAAAGATATTTTTTAAGCTATTTCAAAGTCCATAAGATAAGACTTCTTTCGGTGAGCTTTCAGTGAACTTCCGGCAGTCTTCCGACGAACCCTCGGAAACCATTCTGCGGACTCCCGGCAAGCTCCCGGACTTTATGATGATCTTGGCAAGTTCTATCGAGCTTCTTTGGCAAGCTTCGATCTTTCTTGACAAGCTCCGCAAACTTCCGACGAACCTTCCGGCGAACTTCCAAAAACCCTTCAGCAAGCTCCCTACTCGTTCTCAGTCGGTTCCGACAACTACTCCCAATGAATCTTCGGACTTCCATCGAACTCTCGAACTCCCAATGATCCATCCCACTTGTCTTCTAACACTTTGTTTCACTTTACGTCTTTATCTTCATCATAGTTAATCCTGCACACAAATAAACAAACACTCTACTTCGATCTAGACAGTTATTACAACACAAATTGACATTTAGTTGCCCGGCATGTCATTGGTCGGTGCTTCGTCTGATCCTTCGGCACATCATCCTCTTTTGCGGTCCGTTGCCCAATCGGTGGATGACCTCCGCAACCCCGATATCCTTGGCGCAACATGCATCTTGGCCCGATGCCCGATGTACGAAGCCTTCAGCTGATTGTCGATCGAACCTCCGGCTTGACATCCAATATCCTGACGTGATCACCTCCGGCACAACGTCAATTCCCCCAGCGTCAACTGTCTAATCCTGATCGATAGTAGACCTGCGTAGCTTAAAAAGTAGTTAAACAATAAACAACAATCAATTAGTTTCATCATCAAAATCCGAGATTCAATAGCTTGACCTCCTTCATGCTCTCCCATAGATCTGTAGGAATTCAAGGATATATGATCTCCCTAGGTATCTTCTTTTACACGTGCAGTTTTACGGATTTGTTTTTAATGTACCGATCTTTGCACGATGACAGAAACTTTCTACAGGAAATCTGGGGTTTTGTTTTTCTGTTCTTCCGCTACACATGTGATGTCGCTCCCCCTGATGGATTTCCCAACATACCTTGTAGAGAGGGCGAAACAAAAGCTTGTAGAAGCTTCAGGTACATTCATGATCAGTCTCCATTTGTCAGAATCTTATGATAACACATGGGTATTGGATACCAGGAGTGCTTATCATATTTGCAATTCGTTGCAGGTTCTAGCAGGACTTAGGAGATTGAACAAAGGCAAGATGGTCCTTAAGATGGGCAATGGAGCAAAGGTTGCTGCAGTGGCTATTGGCAAGGTCACCTTACATCTGCCCAGTGGAGCTATTATTGCATTAGATGCATGCTATTATGTCCCTTCTATTATCAAAAACATTATTTCCATTTCATGTTTGACAGTTAATGGATAAAAATTAGTTTTAAGAACAATGGTTGTTCAACAATATTAGATGATGAGATCATCACGAGAGGAACATTGCATAATGGTTTATTTATGCTAAATACAGCTCCACATATTATGAGTGTAAGTGAGTCTAAGAGGAAACGAGAAGTGGAGAACCAGACTGGAAAGAGTATTAAAACCCTTCGATCAGATCTAGGAGGTGAGTACTTGAGTATAGAGTTCACCCAATTCCTCAAAGACTATGGGATATTATCCCAATGGATACCTCCTTATACACCACAGCTTAATAGTGTATCAAAAAGGAGGAATCGCACACTGTTAGACATGGTGCGTTCCATGATGTGTTTCGCCGACCTACCCATCTCATTCTGGGGATATGCCTTAGAGACCGCAGCTTACCTTCTGAACAGAATTCCAACTAAATCAGTGATGTCTACTCCATATGAGATATGGAATGGGAAGAAGCCCGATCTTAAAGTTGTTATGATTTGGGGCTGCCCTGCCCACGTTAAGAGACACAACCCTGACAAGTTGGAATCTAGGACGGAACGGTGCAAGTTCGTGGGATACCCCAAAGAAACTTGTGGGTATTATTTCTATCACCCTGAGGACTGAAAGGTCTTTGTAGCCAAGAGAGCAGTGTTCCTTGAGAAGGAACACATTCTTGGTGGAGATAGTGGGAGCATGATAGAGTTGAGCGAGGTTGGAGAACCTAGCTCAAGCACCATTCCAGAATCTGTTCAGATACCTAACACACAAGTTCCAACTTTACGTCGGTCCGATAGAATATCTCATCCTCCTGAGAGATATGTGGGACATATCAGAAGAGAGGATATTGAGGATATTGATCCTTAGACCTACGAGGAGGCTATTATGAGCATAAACTCTGAGAAATGGCAAGAAGCCATGAATTCAGAAATAGATTCCCTGTACTCTAACAAGGTTTGAAACCTAGTCGATGCACCCGAGGGTATTGTACCCATTGGTTACAAGTGGATATTCAAAAAGAAGATTGGAGTAGATGGAAAGGTAGAGACCTATAAAGCAAGGCTAGTGGCTAAGGAGTATCGTCAAAGGCATAGTGTTGACTATGATGAAACTTTCTCACCTGTAGCCATGCTAAAATCCATTCGAATTCTATTGACTATTGCAGCACACTATGATTATGAGATCTGGCAGATGGACGTCAAAATCGTATTCCTCAATGGTAACCTCGAGGAGGAGGTGTATAGCCTGAGGGATTCGTGTTCAGGAATAACCCAGATAAGGTGTAGAGGTTGCTTAGGTCCATTTATGGATTGAAGCAAGCTTCCCGAAGTTGAAACATAAGATTTGAGAGGCGATCAGATCTTATGACTTCGTTAAGAACGAAAATGAGCCTTGTGTGTACAGGAAAGTAAGTGAGAGAACTATCACCTTTTTTGTATTATATGTGGATGACATCCTGATCATTGGGAATGATGTAGGAATGCTCTCCACAGTAAAGACTTGGTTATCTAGGCACTTTTCCATGAAGGACTTAGGGGAAGCATCCTACATATTGGGGATACGGATCTATAGAGATAGATCCAAGAGGGTGCTTGGCTTGTCCCAGTCTAGGTACATAGACACCATTGTCAAAAGGTTTGGCATGGAAAATTCCAAGAGAGGTCTTATACCAATAAGACATGGAATATCACTTTCTAGGAGTATGTCCCCAAAGACTCCTAAAGAAAGGACACATATGGATATGATACCATATGCATCAGCGATAGGATCTATCATGTATGCTATACTATGTATCAGGCCTGATATAGCGCATGCTCTGAGTGTCACTAGTAGATATTAGGCAGATCTAGGCTTGGAGCACTGGAAAGCAGTAAAAAGTATCCTTAAGTATTTGAGAAGGACTAAGGATCTTTTACTGGTATATGGAGGTAGTAGCCTCAGGGTTGAGGGCTACACGGACTTGAGCTTCTAGTTCGATGTCGATGATAGCAAGTCTAATTCAGGGTATGTGTTCACCTTAAATGGAGGAGTAGTATGCTAGAAGAGTTCCAAGCAAGACACTACTGCCGACTCGACCACAGAGACGGAATACATTGCCACAGCAGAGGCAGCAAAGGAGGGAGTTTGGATGAAGAAGTTCATCATAGATCTAGGAGTCATCCCGAGCAGCGAGGAGCTGATTCCTTTATATTGCGACAAATATGGGACAATTACTCAAATAAGGGAACTCAGGTCTCATTAGAAGTGTTCTAAGGAGGTTCCAACTTATTAGAGAGATCGTGGCTCGAAGAGATGTAGTAATGGAAAGAGTTCCAACCAAAGATAACATTGCAGATCCACTGACAAAGTCATTGACTCAGATTATCTTTGAGCGTCACAGAGGTCTGATGGGGATCAGATATGTTGGTGATTGGCTTTAGGTCAAGTGGGAGATTGCTAGTCATATGTGCCCTGCAAGCCAATCACATAAGTGATGGTAGTTGTGACTTGAGATGCACTTTTTCTCTTTGCTTATTATTAGGTATTTTTTCACTTTATCATGCATGTTGCATATATTGTGATGTCCTTGGATTTGTGCATTGAGAATCGAATTATGATGAGATCACGATAATGAGATCGATTCACCTTTAAACACAAACCCTAACTTATCCTGGTTATAGGTTACTCAAGAAGGACATCAAGATAACCAGATAGATTGGTGTGCTGTATACCCATTTATATGATGGAGGTAGCTGATCTCATAGCTACTCATGTGGGAACACTAAGAGTACAGTGCAGGTGCTCATTGGAGAATGAGTTCACTGATTGATCCACCTACATAATGTTGGATGGTTATTGATACCTCACATCAGACAGCGATTCCGTAGTGTTAGGTTCAGAGTGGCACTAAGAGGGGGGGTGAATTAGTGCAACGGATTAAACTGAATAAAGCTTGAAAACCGATTCCAAAGATTTACTTAAGAATTTGATTCCGCGAAATAGACTTTAACTTGAAAATATTCAGGTAAATGAAATTGGAAGTAAGGAGAAGAAATCCGATCAGTTTGTAGCTTAAGAAATTTACGATGCAAAATTTAAGTACTCACACAGCAAGCAAACGCAGCGATGTATAGTGGTTCGGTCAAATGACCTACTGTCACGGACAAATTGTAAACGACTTGTTCGGTGAAATGCTTATGCATGTCTGTATCCCTTTTGATTTGTTATAGCTTGTAAAGCATGTAAAGGGCTTGCCAAAGGCTAAATACCCCATTTGAGTGAGTTTGGCAGCCATTGTAGGCTTGTACATAAAGTTTGCGTCGAGTGAATACTTGTACTAGAATTCGGTCTGTAGTGGACCAATTTTATACCTTTGTTGTGCAACCGTTCTGAGCTTGTGATATCCATGGTTGGAATGTGCATTGGCTATAAAGTGTTTGCTAAAAGAGTGGCTTGCGGATCTCGTGTGAAGCGCTTTCTCTGTCCCGTCTTCTCTTTCGTAGGTCCTAAGGGATTGTAGGAGATTTCGGGTAGGCTGACCTTTGCGGTGATACGCATCGGTGCCGCACGGCTTAGGAAAAACAAGTTAAGTCCATGACAGTTGGTATCAGAGCGGGACAAGCCCACTTAGAAACACTTAGCATGCAAATGTGGGGGACCTAGTGAGGCACCATGAGTACAACAAGCTAAGAGAAATTGCGTAGCACACAAAGGTTAGGATGGTTGAGTTCGAGCAGTGGCTTGACGTTGGCACCCAAACTTGATGATGCTTGAGGCAAGCGGGGTGCTTGGAAAAGGAGGTGATCGTGCAAGGTGGATTGGGTTGTTCAATGATCGAAAGAGTGGTGCAAAGCTCACAGAGGTGAGGAGAACTGCAAACTCAAGGAATTCGAAACTTATGCAAGGGCTTGCATGCGGATGATGGACTGTCTGTGGCCATCCCAAGGCGGCTGAAGGTCGGTGCCATGGAGCATTGAAACTTTCTCTTTGGCATGTGCAGGATACTTTTGTAAGAAGCTGAAGTGTGCAACAGGTTCAGCATGTTGCTAGACCCAGAGGGGTGCAGTGCGAGCTGTATTGGTGAAGTGTCACAATCTAGCAAGTGCATTTGCAAAGGCAGAATTGGGCACAGTTTGTTCAGCAGAGGCGGAGTAGTCCAAGGGGATGGTGGTCTCCAAAACTTCCAAAGGGAAGAATGCGAAGAGAGAAGTTGCTCCAACGGGGCAGATACCCAGGAGGGATAAGTCCCGATTCTCCAGAGGTGGAATCATATGCAATGAACCACACTAGTTGAGGAGTACCTCAAGACAAAGCTCGATGGATCGAGTGAGCGATAAGGAGTCATTGCATGATCTCGCAAGTGGTGATGCGTTGGTGGACGCATAGCAAGATCAAGTGGGAGAGTAACCCAAGGCAACACAAAGTGAAGGTACACTTAGAGCTGATAGTGAGATCGGACTCGTTAGAGAGCTAACCCGTGGAATGGTGGGCGTGAGGGCCACCATTAACGCAATGCAAATCGAGAAGCGGAACAACTTGGGGGTAACTTGTTGATGTACCCAAGCCGCATGAAGGGAGTTGGCAAAGAAGATAGAACGTGGAGCGGAGGCGTGGAGCTTTCCTTAGACAGAAGTCAAGGACATGGACTCTTGCAGAGACAGGAGTAGGATTATGTCGTTCCAGGGGTTCTTTATTCTGATGGAGCAGACTCATCTTGCATGGTGCCAAAGACGAAGGGAGTTTTGAGGCACATGCACCTTATCTCGATGAAGCATTTGGTGGAGGAACTAAGGCGACATAGTTTACAGAGGCAAAGTTAGTGTCAAAAGGCCTTGGCACGGGGCAAGAGGATGCATTGACAGTTGCTCTTGAAGAATATGCCACAGTGTTGCCATTCGAGTTCCATGAGGAAAGTGGTATACAGCGGTGATTGTGCTGGTAGGGGTAGAGGCCCAGGATCCAGATAATAGTGCACTAATTTCTGCGAAGTCAGGGGACTTCAAAGGAGCTGCTAGGCGATGGACCGAGAGCGGGTGGACGAAGGTCGATTGCCAAAGGAGCGAACAGAATCGAAGGTGGCAGAGGCCCTGCGATGTGTTGGCGGAGTCCACACATGGAGATATCACAGTTCGAGTTCATACCACAGGGATCAGAATGCAAGGAGATGTCACCAGGAGGCGACATGATGCAGGGGATCGTGGTGGAATGGTTCGTGGCAAGGCGGCACACACAGTGAGTCCCATGGGGGGACTAGATCGTGCAGAGGTATAATCGGGAGCGCGACTAGGAGCTCCAAGTCGGTGAACAACACGATGGCAAGAAGAGCTATGGATTCAAGCAGTGAATGCCATGGTACCGCAGAGGCGGGTCTTCCGTGTGTGAATGTTGCATTGAATGGAAGCCTTGGACATTAGCTTATGGGGGCTATGCACTATCGAGGAAGAAGTTCAGATGCAAGTACCAGGGAGTCCCATGTGGGGACTGGATCATGCAGAGGTATGATCGGAGCGACTGAAGAGTGGAACTGCTTCAGAGCTCACATTCGCTTAAGGGAGCCTGGCAAGTCAGAGGATAAGGCCGAGTAAGCGAACGTTGCAACCAATGAAGCTAAGGAGAACAGAAGCGGTGCAAACCCTACAACATGATGGCAGAGGCCATAATGGGAGTTGTAATCTGTCTTTCCATCGACCAAGTAGAACTGCTCAGAGAACACAGAGGTGTTGAAGCAGATGGTCGAAAAAGGGCGAGGAAGCAATGACGAGTCCAAAGGGACTCAGCTACCTAAGATCAATCATCGGTTAGAATGAAGGTGGACTTAGAGGAGTGTCACAGTGCCATAGAGGCAGATCTACCGATCACGGAGAAGGGATGCAGATGCGAGACAACGGATAGTAGTGTCATAGGCATTGCAGCGCCATGGTACCGCAGAGGCGGGACTTCCGAGGAGTCATCAATCCCTTGCTCTCATAGAGGGAGAGCGCTAGGCCGTCATATGGGCCATAGAGGAGGAGAATGCTTTGGCAAACTCTATGTACCAAGACAAGGCTGAAGGGCGAAGGCCAGAGAACTTCGTAAGACCGGTGTCAACAGACTTTCCATCAAGATAGCCATGAGTGAAGGACTTCGGGTCGATGCAAGAGTGCATGACTAAGGATCGGAGCAGGCAATACGCGGTGCTGTACCTTTGCTACTTAGAGGAGTCGACGACAAAAATGATGGAGAAGACAGTACAATCCCAAAGGCGACCAAACCTATCGGAGACCTACTCCAAGTTGGAGTGAAAACTTCTTGCATTCCAGAAGTTCAATGGCAATGAGAAGGAGAATCACAGTAGTTGACTCAGTGCAAGGATTGCAAACACTTCAAGTGCTTCGGAAGTGTGAGCTAAGAGCAGGCGAAGTCTCGTAACCAGCTTGACGCATGAAGTACAATCTCGAGGAGGCGGGCGAAGTCAAGTAACCTTTGCCTTCTCAACTCTCAAGAGAATGGGCGAAACCGAGTACCCCAGCTCTCTTAGTTATCTAGCAGAGGAGCTCTGCACAAATTTGAAGACCCTTCGAAGAGACTAATGGAAGACAACAGTTGTCAAGCCCTCACCAACGATGATCAGTGCTATTGAGAGTAGACTGTCCGCTTCATTTCTCAATTGAATGTCAATCAAAAACGGAAGTGATGCGAGCCTACTTGGGCAAGATAACTAAGTGGAAGAAGATTCGATGGGCAAATTTTGCGGAGAAAGGACCTGAAAACTTTAAAGGTTACGAGGCGATGCTCGTTAAAGCTCCAACAAGCATCTATCCAGTTCAAGAGATAAGAAAATTTTGAAGACTGGCGCATATCAAAGATGGTCTTTTCCCTTCGTCAAATGAATCCGCAAGACTCAGCAAGGATCAGCACAACTCCGTCAACCCCACACCAGAGTCAGAGTTATTGGCTAGTTGAAGCAGCATGGCAGATTAAAGTTCGACGACTCAACAATAACAAGTGGAGAACAATTGGGAGCCAAGGGGCGTATCGCAGCATGAGCAGAAAATCGAAGATCCAACAAAGAAAAGAAGTTGCAGCGTTAGCAAATGCTTTGACGAGGACATCGAAGGAATAAGTGGGGAAGAATGTCACGGACAAATTGTAAACGGCTTGTTCAGTGAAATGCTTATGCGTGTCTGTGTCCTTTTTGGTTTGTTATAGCTTGTAAAGCATGTAAAGGGCTTGTCAAAGGCTAAATGCCCCATTTGAGTGAGTTTGGCAGCCATTGTAGGTTTGTACATAAAGTTTGCATCGAGTGAATACTTGTACTAGAATTCGGTCTGTTGTGGACCAATTTTATACCTTTGTTGTGCAACTGTTCTGAGCTTGTGATATCCATGGTTGGAATGTGCATTGGTTATAAAGTGTTTGCTAAAAGAGTGGCTTGCGGATCTCATGTGAAGCGCTTTCTCTGTCCTGTCTTCTCTTTCGTAGGTCCTAAGGGATTGTACGAGATTTCGAGTAGGCTGACCTTTGCGGTGATACACATCGGTGCCGCACAGCTTAGGCAAAATCAGTTAAGTCCATGACACTACGTCCACTCTTAAAGCCTCCTCCAATGAGGCTCCCAACTTCCACTACCAAGTCTCTTGAAGGGGAAGGACCAAACACCCCTTTACAGCCTTTTACAAGAGGTTCCCTCTCTTTACAGGATTTTTGCAAGGAGAAGAAAGGAGGAGAACACTTGAGCAAATGAAAGTAGGAATTTGCTATAGCTTAGACTCAATTCTAACTCTACAAAAGGTCCCTCAACCAACTAGGAGTAAAGGGGTATTTATAGAGCTTTTTGGGATTCAAAGCGGCTCGTTCCTTTGACACTACTGCAGATTACGGCATTACGCGGTTTGGCACATCGCTCGCATTGCGCGGTACTACCGCTGACACACCTTTGCGTATGTGTACTACCGCTTGTCACCGACGATCCTATCACCGACACGGTGGTTGCAACCAGCCAAGGTACCACCGCTTGCCTAGGTGGTGCTACCGCCTCCTACGGCCAACAAAGCGGTGCTACCACTGGTCGGCTGCTACCCTTGCTAGAAACTGTATGGGCCTAACCTTCGGCCCAATACAGCCCAATAAAGGCCCAATTGGCCCCCTACCTGGGTTAATGGATTAACACCCAATCCTAACCCAAATTAACATGCTAACTATGAAATTAAAGACTTTTCTAAGCTATTACAAAATCCAATAAGTCAAGACTTCTTCCGGTGAGCTTCCGACGAACTTCCGAGGGTCTTCCGATGAACCCTCGGAAACCATTCTGCAGACTCCCTATTGAATCTCAGATTTTGATGATGAAACTAATTGAGTATGATTTGTGGTCTAATTGCATGTTGAGTTACGCAGGTCTACTATCGATCAGATTAGACAGTTGACGCTGGAGGAATTGACGTTGCGCCGGAGGTGATCACGTCAGGATATTGGATGTCGAGCCGGAGGTTCGATCGACTATCGGCAGGAGGCTTCGTACGTCGGGCATCGGGCCAAGAAGTGCGGAGTTGCGCCATGGATATCGAGGTTGCGGAGGTCAACCGTAGATTGGGCAACAAGCCGCTAGAGAGGGCGATGTGCCGAAGGATCAAACGAAGCGCTGACGAATGATGTGCCGGGCAACTGAATGTCAATTCGCATTGTAATAAATGTCTAGATCGAAGTAGAGTTTTTGGTGTTTGTTTATGCAGGAGTGACTATGATAGGGATGAAGACATAAAGTGAAACAAAGGGCCGAAGACAAGTGTGATGAATCGTTGGGAGTTCGAGTGTTCAACGGAAGTCCGAAGATTCATTGGGAGCATTGCCGGAACCGGCCAAGAATGAGTAGGGAGCTTGCCGAAGGGTTTTCGGAAGTTCGCCGGGAGGTTCGTCGAAAGTTCGTGGAGCTTGCCAAGAAAGATCGGAGCTTGCCAAAGAAGCTCGGGGGAACTCGCCAAGATCATCGTGAAGTCCGAGAGCTTGCTATGAGTCCGCGGAATGGTTTCCGAAGGTTCGTCGGAAGACCATCGAAAGTTGACCGGAAGCTCACCGGAAGAAGTTGTCATGTGGACTTTGTAATAGCTTAGGAAATGTCTTTAAAATTCATAGTTAGCACGTATTTTGGGTTAGGATTAGATAACCCAAAGTGGGGGCCCATTGGGCCTTGATTAGGATGATTTTGGGCCCATTGGGCCTTGATTAGGATGATTTTGGGCCAAAATTTTGGCCCAAACTGAACCAGCAGCATGCGTGTTACTACGCGCATGCATGCTACGTACATGCATGCTGGGCGATGGCACCGCCCAACAACTTTGGGCCGGGCGTAGCACCGCCGGCCATCGTAGCGCTCGCCATCGTAGCAAGCGTAGCACCGCTGGCCGGGCAGTAGCACCGCCGCTGGGGTAGTAGCACTGCCCGGCTGGGCAGCAGCACTGCCCGCCACTATATAGCGTGCAAGAGCACCGCTGGTCGCGAGCATCACCGGGTGTCTGCCAGGACTGACAACACCGAAAAACTCAAAAGATTCAAATTTTTGGCTCCAAGTTTGGGCTCCAAATTTGAATCACTTTGAGGCTTATAAATACCCCTCATATTCTTGGATGAAAGGTGTCTAGAACTAAAAAAAGGAAGGGGGAAACTCTCTTGAAAGTGTGTCAAATCTTCCTTAAGTCTTAAGAGTGTTCTAGTCCAAGAGAGAGGTAAGAGTGCTTTGTAAGGGTTATCTCCTAAGCCCATCAAAAGGAGAGGTGCTGTAAGGGAGTTCATCCTCGCCCATTAGAAGGAGGATAGCTAGTGGAAAGCCGGTGGCCTCAAGCAAGGGGAATCGGGAGTGACGAGGTCGGATGACCGAACCACTATAAAAATCTGGTTTGCATTTACGTTCTTGCTATTTACTTTGCTGCAAACTCTTTTCACTTGCTGCCTTATTTACTCAACTTCATCTTCATCTTATTACGTATGCTTTAAAGTTAAAACGCAATCTTTCCGGGTTCAAACGAAACGTTGCATTCATTCATACGAAGTTTCCAAAGCTTGTTTTAAATCGCTGAAAAATCTATCGTTTTATCCGCTGCACTAATTCACCCCCCCCCCTCTCTCTTAGTGCCGTTCTTTCTCTTCCAGATTTACACCCGTGAGAAATGGCTCTAAATGGTTTTCAAGAGGGCTTTTCGATTTTTCGTCCACCGTTCTTTAACGGTTCAGACTACACATATTAGAAAACTCGAATGAGAGTTTTCATGCTTTCAATGGATTTAGATTTGTGGAACATCATCGAAAATGGTTTTCAACCTTCCTCTAAACCGACGAACGAATGGTCGGTTTTGGAGAAAAGGTCGTTTTCTTTAAACGCAAAGGCTATGAATGCCTTATTTTGCGCTTTGAACAAGAACGAGTTCAATCGGATTTCTATGTGCGAAATGACTATTGACATTTGGCGAACTCTTAAAATCATGCATGAGGGAACTAGTAGAGTTAAAGACTCGAAAATAAATCTCTTGTTGCATGATTTTGAGCTCTTCTAAATGACACCAAGCGAATCTATCGACGACATATACACCCGCTTCACGGATGTCGTCAATAGCTTGAAAAGTCTTGGTAAAAGTTTTTCGGATTTTGAACTTACTAACAAGATCTTAAGATCCCTTTCAAAATGGTGGGATCCTAAAATAACGGCGATTCAAGAATCAAAGGATCTAAATAATTATTCTATTGATGAACTCATTGGGTCTTTAAAGACCTATGAAATGGAACATGATGAATATGATGAACATGATGAACACATGAACCACCTTCTAAAGAACAAGAAGGTTTTTGAACTCCGAACTATGAAATGCCACTTGAGTAATGACTCAAGTGATGAGGACAATGAAGACATTGAACACAAAACAATGAATGTTAACAAGTTCATTAAATAAAAATTAAAAAACACAAATGAACTTGAATAGAGAAAGAGGCCAAAGAAGAATAAGAAGGCTTGCAAAGAAGAATCAAGGAAAGAAGAAGCAAACTACGCTTTAATGGGCTTCCACTATGAGGTAAGTAACTTAACTTCCTTGAATTATTTTAAAATTACTTGATGATTTCCATGAATGCTTAACTTAGTTAGTAGGAATTTTTTTTATGCTTTTCTTGTGTTTTTAGAAATTAAAATTTTCGAAATTATACTATGCGTTTCTTTATAGTATTTTTGAAAAGTAAACATATGAATGATGCAAGATTTGTGATAATGCTTAGGATTAATCCATGCATGTGTATCTTAATGGTTTACATTGTCTCCAAATATGATGCTTGATGATTTTATATCATGCATGAGCTTTTGAAGTAATAAAGTGTCATATTGTGATGATGAAACATATTTTTTGAATTTATAAATAGATGCATGATTTTGGCAAAAATTTGAACATAGCCTTTTAACATAAAAATTGAAAGTGTGCTATCATTTTTACATATTTGATCTTGACGATTTTATGACTAAGCTTGTGTTTTATTTTGATACATGTTTTCATAAAAATTTTGAATATGCTCACATCAAATTGCTTTAAATGAAAATATCTTTTTTATTCTATTGAGATGAATGAATTCATGTTATGAGTCTTGTGAATCTCATGAAAATAAACATGATGAATATTTTTAAAAATGTGCTTCATGTTTTCGGTCTTAATAATTTCTCTTGAAACTTGCTCTTTGGATCTATAAGAAAAACATGAGTATACTCATATGAACGTCAAATCACTTGAAATGGAACACAAAAATGAGAAATTGCACTATCATGATGCTTTACGGGTAATGCTTTTGATCTTAATGGACTACATGACAACTTGTATTTCAAAGTAATACAATGATGATTTTCATATATATAATTGGACATACCTTATGTAATCATCATTGATAATGATAGTTGGTTGTCATGCTTAATGATTTTATGATATCATGAGTATTTAAAGACATTATATCTTGATGACAAACTCATGTTTTGGTCTTAAATTTGATACTCATTTTAGAAACATGAGCATACTTGTATGAAACAAACAACTTAAAAAGAAGATATTGTTCTTATCTTATCGAGATTAATGATTTCATGATATTTTGTGAATCTCAATTTTGATGATTCGATTATGAGTTCCAAGTTAATAATTTGATTTGAATGAGCTTAAACTACATTGTGATCTTGAGTCTTTCTCCCATGTTGTTGAAAAAAATAAATAAATAAATTATTGTCTCTTAACTTATTGATACTCAATTTGAGAAAATTTGTTTTGATGATTGAAACATTGTACATGCACAATTTGATTTTTCTCCTATGTTTCAATACACATGACTTGATGATTGAAATATAAATGCAAATGTTTGATATATCACTTGTCATGGTTTGAATATCGATGTACAAAAAATGTTGCTCTTCTTGATATCTTTTATGAATTTGAATAAGACTTGTTAAAGATTCTTGATTCATCTCTTAATCTCTTGGAATCATAACTTGACTTGTGTGAATCAAGATACATGAAATAAATTGTTCTCTTTGCAATTTGCTATCCAATGAATCATGATTGATATTATTGCTATTTTACCTCCTATGATTCATGTTGTAAAATTTTATAAATCATGATGTAATAAAATTATTTATGCAATAATCAAGTGCTTATGTGATTCTTTGCTAATGAAAATACTTTAGTGAAATTATGATCTTGCAAATTATAACTTGAAGTTCTTTATAAATCAAGATCGTTTGTATCTTGTCTTTTGATTTCTCGGAATTTAATACTTGAATTTTTATGAATTTGTGATCTTGATATCTTGATTCTTATGAAATGTGATCTTGATGAAAAATCTTATACATGAATCAAGTTACTCTTTATGCTATATCTTTTCAAATGGATCATGAGCCTTGATGTCATATATTTCATGATCCTAGAAGTGATATGATTTCTTTGCCTTGTACAATGATTAAAAATTAATTTTCTTTATGATAAATTATGAATCATGACTTGATCTATGAGATTGATATGCTTTTATATATCATGATTCTTGGTTGTATGATATTTATCTTGAATTAAAAAATTGATAAATATGAATTTTGATCTTGCTAAAGAGAAAATTATGAATCATGGATGATATCTTTTGGTTTTGATTCTTGTTGAATTTACATATTGATATCCTTCATGACATGATTTCTCATGTCTCAATATCATCTCGTATGCATCATGTGATGATTGATATATTGATTGATGCAATTTTCTCATTGGTTCCTCCCTTCTTTTTGATATTGATAAAGGGAGAGAAAAATTGTTAACTTGTGTATCAAAAAGGAAAAATTTGCTAGCTTAAACATTGAGAAGCAAAAAGTTGCTATCTCAAGAGAGGCAAAAATGTTGCTCAACTTCACTTTTCTTTTCAACAAAATTGCTTGCATCTTTGTTACAAATTATTGTTGAATCTCATGCAAAATTATTTGTAGTATTAATCCTCCTTTTCTTTTTGATATTGATAAAGGGGGAGAAGACTTTTACAAATGAATGCAAAAGTCCTAGCATGCAAAGAAAGCAAAACTTGGAAGCTTGCTCTTCTCAAAAGAGAAGAAAGAAATTATAAAATTACATGCATATCGCAAAAGAAGTCAAGAAAATGTACAATTTGCTTATACTTCTCAAAGAAACATAGAAAAACTTGCCATCATCACGACAAGTACTATCTTGCTTATCATGATAAACATGCGATACCTAAATGTTGTATGATGTGATTAATAGCTAGTATGTTTGTAATATTTGCATATCCCTGAAAACTAGCTATAATGTTACTTCTCCTTTTTGTTGATGACATAGGGGGAGAAGTAGATTGATGACTTCATGCATTGATTGAATATTTTATATTTGCATGATGGTTTGTTCTTATTTCACTACATGAATAATACATGTTACTTGGATTTGGGATAATCCAAGGGTTCTATCAATTGCATATTGATAGGGGGAGTTTGTGTTAAACTCCGGGGAGTTATGGTTAACTCCGTTAGTCATCAATTAGTTGTCATCATCAAAAAGGGAGAGATTGTTGAATCTCGGATTTTGATAATGAAACTAACTGAGTATGATTTGTGGTCTAATTGCGTGTTGAGTTACGCAGGTCTACTATCGATCAGGATTAGATAGTTGATGCTGGAGGAATTGACGTTGCGCCGGAGGTGATCACGTCAGGATATTGGATGTCGAGCTAGAGGTTCGGTCGACTATCGGCAAGAGGCTTCGTATGTCGGGCATCGGGCCAAGAAGTGCGGAGTTACACCATGGATATCGAGGTTGCGAAGGTCAACCGTCGATTGGGCAACAAGCCGCTAGAGAGGGCGATGTGCCGAAGGATCGAATGAAGCATCGACCAATGATGTGCCGGGCAACTGACTGTCAATTCGCGTTGTAATAACTGTCTAGATCGAAGTAGAGTTTTTGGTGTTTGTTTGTGCAGGAGTGACTACGATAGGGATGAAGACGTAAAGTGAAACAAAAGGTCGAAGACAAGTGTGATGAATTGTTGGGAGTTCGAGTGTTCAACGGAAGTCCGAAGATTCGTTGGGAGCATTGCCGAAATTGGCAAAGAACGAGTAGGGAGCTTGCCGAAGGGTTTTCGGAAGTTCACAGGGAGGTTCGTCGGAAGTTCGTGGAGCTTGCCAAGAAAGATCGGAGCTTGCCAAAGTAGCTCGGGGGAACTCGCCAAGATCATCGTGAAGTCTGAGAGCTTGATGTGAGTCCGCGGAATGGTTTCCGAAGGTTCGTTGGAAGACCATCGAAAGTTGACCTGAAGCTCGCCGGAAGAAGTTGTCATGTGGACTTTGTAATAGCTTAGGAAACGTCTTTAAAATTCGTAGTTAGCATGTATTTTGGGTTAGGATTAGATAACCCAAAGTGGGGGCCCATTGGGCCTTGATTAGGATGAGTTTGGGCCAAAATTTTGGCCTAAACCGAACCAAAGAAGATGCATATCGCTACGCATGCATGCATGCTACGACATGCATGCCGGCGGTGGCACCACCCAAAGAACTTGCCGGGTCGCGTAGCACCATCCGACTATCAGAGCGTGCTCTCGCCATCGTAGCGCACCCGCCATCTGAGCAGGTGGTAGCATCGCTGGTCGCGTAGCACCGCCTGGCTGTCTGCCAGGATTGATAACACCGAAAAACTCAAAAGATTCAAATTTTTGGCTCCAAGTTTGGGCTCTAAATTTGAATCACTTTGAGGCCTATAAATACCCCTCATATTCTTGGATAAAAGGTGTCTAGAACTAAAAAAAAAGGAAGGGGGAAACTCTCTTGAAAGTGTGTCAAATCTTCCCTAAGTCTTAAGAGTGTTCTAATCCAAGAGAGGGCTAAGAGTGCTTTGTAAGGGTTATCTCCTAAGCCCGTCAAAAAGAGAGGTACTATGAGGGAGTTCATCCTTGCCCATTAGAAGGAGGATAGCTAGTGGAAAGCCAGTGGCCTCAAGCAAGGGGAATCGGGAGTGGACGTAGGTCGGATGACCGAACCACTATAAAAATCTGGTTTGCATTTACGTTCTTGCTATTTACTTTACTGTAAACCCTTTTCACTTGCTGCCTTATTTACTCAACTTCATCTTCATCTTATTATATATGCTTTAAAGTTAAAACGTAATCTTTCTGGGTTTAAACGAAACATTGCATTCATTCGTACGAAGTTTCCAAAGCTTGTTTTAAATCGCTGAAAAATCTATCGTTTTATCCGCTGCACTAATTCACCCCCCCCCCCCTCTTAGTGCCCCTCGATCCCTAACACTCCCGGCAAGCTCCTGGACTTCACGATGATCTTGGCGGGTTCCTACGAGCTTCTTTGGTAGGCTCTGATCTTTCTTGGCAAGCTCCGCGAACTTCCGACGAACCTTCCGGCGAACTTCCGAAAACCCTTCGGCAAGCTCCCTACTCGTTCTCGGCCAGTTCTGGCAGCACTCCTAATGAATCTTTGGACTTCTATCGAACTCTCGAACTTCCAACGATCCATCACACTTGACTTTCGGCACTTTGTTTTACTTTACGTCTTCATCGTTATCGTAGTTAATACTGCACACAAAAAACAAACACTCTACTTCGATCTAGACAGTTATTATAATACGAATCGACATTCTGTTGCCCAGCACGTCATTGGCTTATCAACACTTTGTCCGTTTCTTCGGCACACCGTCCTCTCTTGCGATCCGTTACCCAATCAGTGGTTGACCTCCGCAACCTCAATATCCTTGGCACAACTTCACTCTTCTTGGCCCGATGCCCGACGTCTGAAGCCTTCTGCCAATTGTCTAATATCCTGACGTGATTTCCTCTGTTACAATGTCAATTCCTCCAGCGTCAATTGTCTAATTCTAATCGAGTAGACCTGCGTAACTCAAAACGCAATTAGACAAACAAAATATAATCAATTAGTTTCATCATCAAAATCTGAGATTCAACAATCTCCCCCTTTTTGATGATGACAACTAATTGATGACTAATGGAGTTAACCTTAACTCCACGGAGTTTAACCCAAACTCCCCCTATCAATATGCCATTGATAGAACACTTGGATTATCCCAAATCTAAGTTACATGTATCACATGTTGAGAGAAAACATCAAACCATCATGCAAATATATAAAATACTCAATCAGCATTACATTGCATGAACTCATCAATCTACACTTCTCCCCCTTTGTCATCAACAAAAAGGAGAAGTAGCATTTAGCTAGTTTTTAAAAGATATGCAAGTTTTAAATCATACTAGCTAGATTTTTATTAACATTCAACATTCAATCACGAAAAATTTATCACGATATGCAAGATATCACTTGTTGTGATGATGTTCATGATAATTCAACACTTGCTTCTAGTGCAAATTTGCACTTTGCTTTTCTTGAGATTACAAGGTAGCAATTTTGTTATTGTCAAGATAGCAAGTTCCTTTATGGTTAGCACGATACTAATTGTTAGCGATACCGATTGTTGATAAGCAAGCAAGTAAGATAACAAGCTATCAAATTGTTAATCATGATAACAAGTGATACCAATTGTTAATAAGCAAACAAGCAATAATGATAAGCAAGCTAGCATTCTTTGCGATACACAAGCTAGCTCCCTTTCAATTTTATGCAACCAAGTTTTTCTTTTGCAAGCTATCAAATTTTTGTTTGCAATGAGCTAACAATTTTGTAAAATTTACAACATTTTTAAACATGCAAGCACATGAGTTAAAAAATATATATAACTTTGCAATTTCTTTCTTCTCATTTTGAGAAGTGGAATTTTTATCTTTTTGCAATTTCTAGCTAGCTATGTTTGTTACTTTCTCTTGTGATATCCAAGCTAGCATGTTAACTTCCCCTTTGTCATTGTCGAAAAGAAGAGAGGAATAATATTTCATTTAAATAATTTTACATTAATCAATATTTCAATTTTTAAGTGATACAAACAAGCCATAGATGTAAAGAATTCCTGAAAGATATCAATATAAGACAAGGATCGAGTCATGAATTCCAAAAGACATCTTAAGTTGTCAAAATCTTTTTAGAAAGATATTTCAAAAGGATATATCACAATCATAAATATTGATAGGTGATTCATTTGAATGTATCATTTAACTTAAAACTCATGATCAAAATTACATTCAAGAAATTTATGAGATTCATAACATGAATAAAGTTATTACCACATCATCAAAATCTTGTTCATAATTTAAGTGATTTATAAATAAATTCATTCACATTAATAGAATAGAAAATGTAATCTCTTTTTATGTGATTCATTCTATAAGCATGCTTTTGCCTTTAGTAGAAACATGTATTAACATTCTAGAGCGAAAGGCAAACTTCGTCCTAAAAATCGTTAAGTCAAATCACATTAAGTATGTGACATTTTCCAAAAGATTTGATTCAAGAGATTCACATGGATTCATCAAAACCAAAAACTTTAGAGATAGAAAAATTTTCAAGATCATGCATTTTCTTTTTATGATTTATTTCAAATAAGCATGCCTTTGCCTTCAACAAGTTTCAACATTTAAAAACAAAAGGCAAATTTCAGAAAACAATTTATCAAGCATGATTCCATAACTTTCAAGCATGATAACATCCTTTTAATATCGAGATGTTCATCATCAAGTAAGATTTCAAAAGGTATGTTCAAGATTTTTTATTCGAAAGCCATATATCATCATACAAATTGGATATTATTATCAAAATCTTTCATTCAGAAATTTTACTTAGAACAATGTAGATTAATTATATGTAAGCATGCTCAAGTCCCCCTTTTTTTTTATAAAAGTTGTATATCAAGTTTAAGACCGAAAAGGTGATCTCATCAAAGCCATCAAGAACAAACACAAAGTGTAAAAGACATCATGATAACATATTTTCCATTTTTATGCGATTAATCTTTCATAAGAATTTTCAAAATTTTTATATGAAGACCATCATCGTATAAATTTGAAATACAAGTTTTGTCAACAAAATCATCAAACCAAACATATCAAACATGAAACATCATGATGGTGCATCTTTCATTTTTATGCATTTCACTTTAAGTTGATTTGATCTTTCATAGGAATGTTTAAATGTCATGCATCATATTTTAAATAAAATGAGAGCATCATTAAAATTAGTTATAACAAGATGATCAATGCTCAAATCTTTTGCTAAAATCATGCATCATTTTATAAATCCGAAAAGTAATTTTTATCATAAGATCCGAAGTACATAATCATGGTTAACCCTATTAAGCCTAATCATGCTAATTAAATTTTGTGTTAAAACCATGCATCAAAAACCGATATGGAAATCATAAGCATTCATGGAATTAATCTTGCACACAAATCAAGTGATTATCACCCATAATGTTGCATCATTCAAAATTTCAAAACATAACATGCATGAAAGCTTAGCAATATAATTTTCATGGTCTAAGTTTTTTTTAATTTTTAAAGATGCTAAAAAGAGAAACATGATATAATTTTTGAAAAATAATTTTTATTACCTACTTTCTAAATTAAGCACTCATAAAAAAGATATCAAGTAATTTCAAAATAATTTAAGGGAGTTAAGTTGCTTACCTTGTAGTCGAAGCCCATCAAAGCCCAATTCACCATTTCGTCATTTGATTCTTCTTTACACTTCTTCTTCAACTTTGGCCTCTTCCTTCATTCAAGTTCATTGTTTATTTTAGATTTTTGTTTAATGAACTTATTAAAATGCATTTTTATATGTTCAATGTCCTCATCACTTGAGTCATTACTCAAGTGGCAATCATTTGTCCAAGGTTCCAAATCCTTCCTGTTCTTTGGAAGGTGGTTCAAGTATTCTTCGGGTTCAAAATATTCCATAAGTGTCATTTCGTAGGTCATTAATGACCCGATTAATTCTTCTAATGGAATATCATTTAAGTTTCTTGTCTCTTGTATTGCAGTTATTTTAGGATCCCATCTTTTTGGAAGAGATCTTAAGATCTTGCTTACGAGATCAAAATTTGAAAAAGATTTACCAAGAACTCTTAGACTATTGACGACATCCGTGAAATGGGTGTACATATCGCATATAGTCTCGCTTAGTTGCATTCGAAAAACTTCAAAATCGTGCATCAAAATATTAACTTTTGAGTTTTTGACTCTACTCGTTCCTTCATGTGTGACTTCAAGTTTGTGCCAAATTTCAAAAACCGTTTTGCATGTTGAAATCCGATTGAACTCGTTCTTGTCCAAAGTGCAAAATAAGGCATTCATAGCCTTTGCATTTAAAGAAAAATATTTTTTCTCTAAGTCCGACCATTCGTTCATCAGTTTAGAGGGAAGTTGAAAATTGTTTTCAATAATATTCCATAAATCCAAATTCATAGAAATCAAGAAAACTCTCATTCGAGTTTTCCAATAAGTGTAGTCCGATCCATTAAACAACGGTGGACGAAAGATAGAAAAGCCCTCTTGAAAGCCATTTAGAGCTATTTCTCACGGGTGTAAATCCGAAATGAGAAATACCGAGCTCTGATACCAATTATTAGGTTTAGAGTGGCACTAAGAGGGGGGGTGAATTAGTGCAGCGGATTAAACTGAATAAAGCTTGAAAACCGATTCCGGAGATTTGCTTAAGAATTTGATTCCGCGAAAGAGACTTTAACTTGAAAATATTTAGGTAAATGAAATTGGAAGTAGGGAGAAGAAATCCGATCAGTTTGCAACTTAAGAAATTTACGATGCAAAATTTAAGTACTCACACAGCAAGTAAATGCAGCGATGTATAGTGGTTCGGTCAAATGACCTACGTCCACTCTTGAAGCCTCCTCCAATGAGGCTCACAACTTCCACTACCAAATCTCTTGAAGGGGAAGGACCAAACACCCCTTTATAGCCTTTTACAAGAGGTTCTCTCTCTTTATAGGATTTTTACAGGGAGAAGAAAGGAGTAGAACACTTGAGTAAATGAAAGCAAGAATTTGCTATAGCTTAGACTCAATTCTAACACTGCAAAAGGTCCCTCAACTAGCTAGGAGTAAAGGGGTATTTATAGAACTTTTAGGATTCAAAAATCCCGCTCAAAGAGGTCTCGTCCAAAGCTGTGGTATCACACGGTACCACCAGCTTCAGCCTTTGCGATCCACGACTGATTCCCACACCTTTGGGAATTCGGTGCAATCAGCAAACTACCCTGACACGTATGGACATAACCACTGCCGCGGTACTAACGTCATTGAGGCTGGTTACCGCGCTGCACAGTGCATGGCTCTGGCGGCTATTTATAGAAGCAGCAGCACGCTGTCCGACGGCATACGCTTCTCACAGAAACTGTATGGGTTTCAACTCTGGCCCAATACAGCCCAATTGGCCCCCTACCTGGGTTATTGGATTAACACCTAATCCTAACTCAAATTAACTCAAATTAACATGCTAACTACGAAATTAAAGACTTTTCTTAGCTATTACAAAATCCAATAAGTCAAGACTTCTTCCGGTGAACTTCCAGGGGTCTTCCAACTAACCCTTGAAAACCATTATGCGGACTCCCGGCAAGCTCCTGGACTTCACGATGATCTTGGCGGGTTCCTACGAGCTTCTTTGGCAAGCTCCGATCTTTCTTGGCAAGCTCCGTGAACTTCCGATGAACCTTCCGGCGAACTTCCGAAAACCCTTCAGCAAGCTCCCTACTCGTTCTCAGCCAGTTCCGGCAGCACTCCCAATGAATCTTCGGACCTCCGTCGAACTCTTGAATTTCCAACGATCCATCGCACTTGACTTTCGGCACTTTGTTTCACTTTACGTCTTCATCGTTATCATAGTTAATCCTACACATAAAAAATAAACACTCTACTTCGATCTAAACAATTATTATAACGCGAATCGACATTCTGTTGCCCGACACATCATTGGCTTATCAGCGCTTTGTCCGTTTCTTCAGCACACCGTCCTCTCTTGCGATCCGTTGCCCAATCGGTGGTTGACCTCCGCAACCTCGATATCCTTGGCACAACTTCGCTCTTCTTGGCTCGATGCCCGACGTCCGAAGCCTTCTGCCGATTGTCCAATATCTGACGTGATTTCCTCCGGTGCAACATCAATTCCTCCAGCGTCAACTGTCTAATTCTAATCGAGTAGACCTGCATAACTCAAAATGCAGTTAGATAAACAAAATGCAATCAATTAGTTTCATCATTAAAATTTGAGATTCAACACGTAGTCACAGTAGTGTATCTGGTCCTTAGACTTGAGACACCAAGGATGTCGTGTCTGACTACTCCACTCTTTAATACCGGACTTATAGGTTTGGAAAGTTTCAGATCTAGTACAGCCGGTTATTGGGAGTAGTAGCCAACCTTACAAGGGCTATTGAGTGTCAATAGAGGATCATCTGCTCTCGGTATCATGAGAGGAATATCTCATGTATTCTTGCTTGAGCAAATCCTTGGCCAAGGTTATTCGGATTAAGAGAGAAAGAGTTCTCTGGGAGAATCCGACAAGAGGAAGACTCGATGAGAGACCGTATGGACTTGACAGCACCATGCTCAGTATAGGATCTCTAGGATATTACATGGATGAGGGACTATAGATACATGGTAACTGAGAACAGATAGGTCTAAAGGATTGGATTCCCCTGTATCGTCTGGGGGCCGCTACGTAGTGGCCTGGTACGTCCACAATTGATGAGTTGGGTGAATTATTATAGAGATAATAATTCACTAAGTCAGAAGGAGTTTTGACAAGTATGACTCACGGCCAGCTCGACATTGGGCCTAGATGGTCACACACATATAGTAGGTGTTGCGATGAGTAAAGGTTCAGATATGAGATATCCGCTGAACCCCCTATCTTATTGGATATCCATTAAGCCCCTGAATTATTAGATCTTGAGATGAGATCCAATAATTGCTAATAAGAGATTATTGGGTAGAAACCCACTAATCCAAGAGGCTTGGGTAATTGGATGGAGATCCAATGCCCAATAGAGCAAAAGATCCATTAGGGTTTTCAGGGGGCCTCTATAAATAGGAGGGAGCCAAAGCTCTATAGGTTGAGGGTTTCTTTTGGTAGCCACCTCCTTTTCTCCTCTCCCTAGAGAGAGTTGCATCATTGCAATTCCTACCACGTGGATACCGCTACAGAGGAGGACGCTTGACCTCCTTCATCTTCTCCCATAGATCTGTAGAAATTCAGGAATATACGATCTCCTTAGGTATCTTCTTTTACACGTGCAGTTTTACGAATTTGTTTTTAACACACCGATCTTCGCACGACGATGAAAACTTTCTACAGGAAATCTGGGGTTTTGTTTTCTGTTCTTTCGCTGCGCATGTGATGTCACTCCCCTAAATGATTTCCCAACAGATATCAGGCAAATCCAGGCTTGGAGCACTGGAAAGCAGTAAAATGTATCCTTAAGTACTTGATAAGGACTAAGGATCTTTTACTGGTATATGGAGGTAGTAGCCTCAAGGTTGAGGGCTATACGGACTCGAGCTTCCAATCTGATGTCGATGATAGTAAGTCTAATTCAGGGTATATGTTCACCCTGAATGGAGGAGCAGTATGCTGGAAGAGTTCCAAGCAAGACACTACTGCTGACTCAACCACAGAGGCAGAATACATTGTTGCGGTAGAGGTAGCAAATGAGGAAGTCTGGATGAAGAAGTTCATCACAGATCTACGAGTCGTCCTAGGTAGCAAGGAGCTGATTCCTTTATATTGCGATAATTATGGGGCGATTACTCGAATAAAGGAATCTGGGTCTCATCAGAAGTGTTCTGAGGTGGTTCCAACTTATTAGAGAGATCATGGCCAGAAAAGATGTAGTAATGGAAAGAGTTTCATCCGAAGATAACATTGCAATCCACTGACAAAGCCATTGACACAGATTGTCTTTGAGCATCACATAGGTCTAATTGGAATCAGATATATTGGTGATTAGCTTTAGGTCAAGAGGGAGATTGCTAGTCATATATGCCCTGCAAGCCAATCTCATGAGTGATGGCACTTGTGATTTGATATGCACTTTCTCTTTTTGCTTATTATTAGGCGTTTTATCACTTTATCTTGCGTGTTGTATATACTGTGATGTCCTTGGATCTATGCAATGGGAATCGAATCGTGATGAGATCACGATAATGAGACCGATTCATCTTTAACCACAGACCCTAAATTATCCTGGTCATAGGTTATTCGAGAAGGACATCGAGATAACCGAATAGACTGGTGTACTGTATACCCGTTCATATGATGGAGATAGCTGGTCTCATAGCTACTCGTGTAGGGACACTAAGGGTACAGTGCAGGTGCTCATTGGAGAATGAGTTCACTGATTGATCCGCCTATGGAATGCTGGATGGTTATTGATACCTCACGTCAGACAGCGATTCCGTAGTCTCAGTAGTGTATTTGGTCCTTAGACTTGAGACACCAAGGATGTCCTGTATGAGTACTCTACTCTTTGATACCAGACTTATAGGTTTGGAAAGTTCTAGATCTACTATAGTCGGTCATTGGGAGTGGTAACCAACCTTACGATGACTATTGAATGTCAATAGAGGATCATCCGCTTTCAGTATTATGAGAGGAATATCTCATGTGTTCTTGCTCGAACAAATCCTTAGCCAAGGTTATTCGAATTGAGAGAGAAAGGGTTCTCCGGGAGACTCCGACAAGAGCAAGACTCGATGAGAGACCATATGGGCCTGACAGCACCATGCCCGATATAGGATCTCTGGAATACTAGATGGATGAGAGATTATAGATAAATGGTAATTGAGGACAGATAGGTCCAAAGGATTAGATTCCCCTGTATCATCTACGGGCTGCGGCGTAGTGGCCTGGTACGTCCGTAGTCAATAAGTTGGGTGAATTATTATAGAGATGATAATTCACTAAGTCAGAAGGAGTTCTGATAAATATGACTCATGGCCAGCTCGATATTAGGCCTAGAGGGTCACACACATATGGTAGGTATTACAACGAGTAGAGGTTCGGATATGAGATATTCGTTGAACCTCCTATCTTCTTGGATATCCATTAATCTCCTGAATTATTGGATCCTGAGATGAGATCCAATAATTGCTAATAAGAGATTATTGGGTAGAAACCCACTAATCTAAGAGGCTTGGGTGATTGGATGGAGATCCAATACCCAATAGGGTAAAAAGATCCATTAGAGGTTTCAAAGGGCATCTATAAATATGAGGGAACCGAAGCTCTATAGGCTGAGGGTTTCTTTTGGTAGCCACCTCCTGTTCTCCTCTCCCCAGAGAGAGAGGTGCATCGTTGCAATCCCTGCCATGTGGATACCGTTAGAGAGGAGGACGCTTGACCTCCTTCATCCTCTCCCACAGATCTGTAGGAATTCAGGGATATACGATCTCCCTAGGTATCTTCTTTTACACATGCAGTTTTGTGGATTCATTTTTGACGCACTGATCTTCGCATGATGACGGAAACTTTCTACGAAAAATCTGGGGTTTTGTTTTTTGTTCTTCCGCTACACATGTGATGTCGCTCCCCTGAAGGATTTCCCAACACATCGCATGCAAATATATATATCTGGTAGATGTATAAATAATCACACATCACATGAGCAATCACACCAGATAATCATGGACCACATCCTAATGTGATCAAGCCTGAGCTAGTGGGCTCAATCACTCACATCAAGATCTATGTATGCCTCGGCGTATCTCTATGTCCTGTGATCGTCCATCTCGTTTCGTCGGTTCTGTCAGCATCTCAACGCATCTCCATGCGTCAGATCGTTTGTCTCAACCTCATGGGTCCCGCTCCCGCTGCGTCTCCTCGTGTAATTACTATATAATTACAAGCATGCAGGCTCGACAATAAACGAGAAAAATATAGGCTCGTAGGCCCCAATGATAATCATATGTATACACATTATACGGTCCATAATCATCTGTCCACATCATACATTAAATGTATATATCATTATATAGGACTACTAGATAAATGATAATAATAGTTAATTAAATATTTTAATTAACTAATTTTTTTCTAAATTTTGAAGGGCATTTTGGTCATTCGACCAAAAGGAAAAATTAGAATTTTTATAATTTCTAGGGGGCAAAATATCTTTTTCCCAAAAACCTAATCCCTCCCTTTGTTGCAGCGTTACAACCGTTGCCACCCTGCCAGCGGCGGCCATGCCCGTGGGGCGCCACCTCCCGTGCCTACGGGTGGCGCCGTTGCTATATGCGGGTGCAGCGCCTGCAGGCGCTGCCTTTGCAGCACTGCCCCACAGACTCCCCACAGGTGCCCCTATGGGGGATCGCTTGTAGGTGTCGCCGCAGGCAAGCGCCACCTCCTCAGGCGGCCTTGCCCCCCAATGGGCGACTACAGGCACTGCCTGCCTAGCCACGGGCACCGCTGCCCGCCCCTTGCAGGCAAGCACCTGCGTAGGTAGCCTGCAAGCGCTACTTTCCTAGCGGCCAACACCAGCCATCGACAGCCCCTGCATGCACAACCATGGCTGCAAGTAGCCATCGCCATACTACGAGGGCAGCAATAGTTACCGCCCTCTCACGTCCTTTGCGTCAACAATTTTGGCGTCAATAGCGCATCCAAAATACAACACACGCAGTTAAAATCCAATCTTTGTATGAACAACCTGGCTTTGATACCAGTGTTGGGAAATCCAGGGGGCGACATCTCATGCGCAGCAGAAGAACAGAAAACAAAATACCTTAGATTTTCGTAAAATGTTCCGTCGTCGTGTGAAGATTGGTGCATCAAAAACAAATCTGTGAATCCGAAAACTACATATATGAAAAGATAGTACCTAGGGAGATCGTATATTCCTGAGTTCCTACAGATCCGTGGGAAAGAAGACGGAGGTCAAGCGTCCTCCTCTCTAATGGTATCCACACGATAGGGATTGTGACGATGCTCCTCTCTTAGGAAGAGGAGAATAGAAGATGGCTACTAAGAGACAAGCCCCAACTTATGGACCTTTGGTTCCCTCCTATTTATAGAGGCTCCTTGTCAACCCTAATAGATCTAGCCCTATTAGGTATTGGATCACTATCCAATTACTCAAGCCTCTTATATCAATAGGTCTCTAACCAATAATCTAGCTCTTATTGGATCTCATCTATGAGATCCAATAATACAGGGGCTTATTGGATTTCTAATAAGATAGGGGCTCCGGCGGATATCTCATATCTGAATCTTTACTCGTCGCAACACCTACCATATATGTGTGACCCTCTAGGCCCAATATCGAGCTGACCGTGAGTTATACCTATCAGAACTCCTTCTGACTCAATGAATTATTATCTCTATAATAATTTACTCGACTCATCGACTATGGACGTACTAGGCCACTACGCCGCAGTCCCCAAATGATATAGGGGAATCCAATCCTTTGGACCTATCTGCCCTCAATTATCATGTACTTATAGTCCCTCATCCATCTAATGTCCCAGAGATCGTATATCGGGCATGGTGCTGTCAGTCCCATAGGATTTCCAATCGAGTCTTGCTCTAATCGGATTCTCCCGGAGAATTCTTTCTCTCTCAATTTGAATGACCCTGGTCAAGGATTTGCCTAAGCAAGAACATATGAGGTATTCCTCTCATGATACCGAGAGTGGATGATCCTCTATTGACACTCAATAGCCCTCATAAGATTGGCTGTCACTCCCAATAACCGGCTGTATTAGATCTAGAACTTCCAAACCTATAAGTCCAATATCAAAGAGTGGAGTACTCATACAGGACATCCTTAGTGTCTCAAGTCTAAGGACCAGATACACTATTAGGACTATGGAGTCGTTATCTAACGTGAGGTATCAATAACTATCTAGCATTCCGTAAGCGGATCAATCAGTGAACTCATTCTCCAAAGAGCACCTATACTGTACTCTTAGTGTCCCCACATGAGTAGCCATGAGACTAGCCACCTCTATCATATGGACGGGTATACACAGCACACCAGCCTATCCGGTTATCTCGATGTCCCTCTCAAGTAACTTATGACCGGGATTATTTAGGGTCTGTGTTTAAAGGTGAATCGGTCTCATTATCGTGATCTCATCACGATCTGATTCTCATTGCACAGATCCAAAGACATCACAATATACATCTAGATATTGTAAGAAAATATCAATAATCAAAAGCAAAGAGATTGACGCAGCATGTTACAAGTGTCATCACTCACGTGATTGACTTGTAGGGCACCTATAACTAGCACCCCCCCCCTTAGTGTTATTGCGATCGTAATAGGAAGTTTGTTGAGAGTTCGTCGAGAGTTCATCGGAAGTTTGCCAAGAGTTCATCAGAAGTTCACCGAGAGTTCGAATAAACAACTGACATGCTAGACAACTAAGATTACTTGTATTGTAATTGTTTAAGCCTTAATTATCATAGTTAGGGTCTCAATTTGAGTTAGTTTTGGAGTAATCCTACTAACTCAATTAAGGGTCAATTGAGCCTGAATCAGGGCTGATTTGGATCGACTAGATGGCCCATTCAGTGACTTGGAGCCATGTTAAGCGATGACATTGCTTGAGGTTTGACCTCTTAGGAAGAGTTTAGGCGGTGGTACCATCCAAATTGGGCGGTGGCACAGCTAGAGTCCAGTCTCTAAGGATCTACCATGCAATAGTATCGCTCAGACTAGTAGTAATACCACTAATGCAGGGTGTGTTAAGTGGTAGTACCGCCTAGTACTGGCGGTGGTATTACTTGTACCCTGAGAACCCAGGATGAGATATTTTTATGCTCTATTTTTAAAGTCATTTGAGGCCTATAAATATCTCACTCATTCCTGTTTGATAGATACATCAACTTGAACAAAAACTTGTGAGAAAATACTATTATAATTCCTTGAGAATTCTCCTCCTCTTATTCATAGTTTCAAATTTTGTTTAAAGAAGAGGTGAGTGACTTATAAAGGTTATCTCCTAAACTTATGAAAATAAGAAAAAAGATGTAAGAGGGTAGTTGATCTTTGTCCGTTGAAAGAAGATCAATAATGGAAGCCAATGACCTTAACGGAGGAAGAACAAAGAGTGGATGTAGGTCACAATGATCGAACCACTATAAAGTTGGCGTGCTTTCTCTTCTTTACTATTTACTTATATTGCAAATTGCTTTACTTAATTATTACACTTGTGAATATTTTTAAATGCATTTTTGATATGAACTTAATTGAATAAAATTTTGAATGGATGAAAGTTTTTCAAAAATACTAATTCACTCCCTCCTCTTAGTGTCGATTCGATCCAACACTTCTTAATATTTAAATCCTTTCATATGGATAATAGAGAGAGTGATTAATATAACCTAATTTATTATATTAAAATAGTAAGTTGACGAATTATGCTCGTCAATATATATAGTTATCGCTTTGAAAACCTTACGATAAAGTGATTATATTAATGAATATAAGTCCTTAGGTTAAGAGAACCATTTCTTCCCAATGAAACATCATTGGAGTCAGGTTGAAGAGAAAGACATGCTAGAGACGATGTGGTAGGAGGGTAGATCTGTAGTACCTTGATCTGATTCATATCGCAGGCAACACCATCTATTGCCGAGGAAGAGAGAGGGTACGATTAGAAGGTCATCTTCTGGCCATTGTCTGCCTTGCACGAGCAGATCAGAACTATCTTTGTCTGCCGAGCAGAACGGATAAAATCAGTTGCATGAGCTGATAAGTCGCTGTCCACGTTCAGTTGCATGAGCAAAGAGGTTTCGTCAGAGCAAATAGGCGGAGAATGGCTATTGGAGGGCCGGGAGTCGTGAAGGGCAGCCTGCGGTGTGAGGAAGACATGGCTTGAAGCATCATCGAGGAACACGCGGACTCGGCTTTGAGTTGGAGAAGACTTTGTGAGGAAGACGTGGCCTGAAGCATCGTCCAGGAACACGTGTCTCGAACCGCACAAGGAAGAGTGGCCGCCTGCGGTTGCACACCTTAGTGGGGAAGACGATATCACAAGTAGATAAGGAGTACTATGGCGTGTGGTGTTGTGAGAAGACACCAGTGAGCGGAAGACAACCTGATCAGGAATCCCTCAGTTGGAGCAAGTGTGGCAAGCAGGCATTGAAGGATCTAGTGGGACCGCTATCAGCACGAGTTTGGGTAGGAAGGCTTGCTTGACATAAGAAAATTCTGATATCATGAAGAAAAAATATGTAGTAAAAAGTTATAATCTCATTGATGTATGGTATTCTATATTTATATAGATTGAAGAAGGATTGATTGTCCTTCAATGATTGTCAATCATAGATTGAGGATAATGTCATATATGGAATGCAAATGATTGTCAATCATTTATAGCCTAATTTTTATCCAGTAAACCTCTATCCATTTGATATCCTTATATTTGTACTTTTATATTGGCTCATCACATCCGTAGACCACATCAGTGAGAACATATTCTCTTGACAATATAGATCATGAAGCATTATAATGCTTCCATAAGATCGAACTCATACCTTCAATCCGTTCACCGACAACGATATGGTTGAGCGAAATCCATCTGTAACGTAGACTTATAATTTGTATATGGTGACTAACCCCTTCAATTGGAATAATATTAATGAGTATCTTAGATGTTCATGGACAACATATAACAGAGAATAACAGGAATAATATTAATAACGTATTTTGCTTCCATTCTCCCACACGGACGCTTACTGCATCGAAGAAAATACTTGTGGGCTTCAACATTGAATCATGCAGCAATAACAGGACTCCCTCCTAAGCCTGTGAGCTCTGTCAACAATGGCTGCTTTGTCAAAGCCTCTTGACTTTTGTAGACTCCCAAGTTATTTGAGAGCTTTGCCCAAAGCTGTAAGGATATAGAGAAGACGGAATTAGATCTAAGCTGTAAGATCTCCCGTCTCTCACCGACAAGTAATAGGAACTTTAGAGGTGGATGATCATGCCTGCCGATATAAGGAAGAGTCTCCCTGTGTTTTCCTTAATTCCACTACGTACAATGAAGGACCGAGCACAAACACCTAAGTTTCAGAAGACAACCTGCAATGAGAATGCTTGTGCATGGAAAACATTCATGAGGTTTGGGCTACTAGAGAGTACCTCAGCAACAGCTGAAAAGGATCTGCTGCTTGACTTGCTGTCACACTGTTGCATGACTTTTAGCTGCGAAGGACAGGATAAACACTTTGAAGATAGAGAAAAAGGGATCAGAGAAGTCAGTTGATTTGGAGAATTCTGAGATGCCAACCTTGCCATGGCCTCTCTGCACCTGGAATCCCATTCCTGAGACAATGTCCTCAATCTTCTTCAGCATCTCCTCTGGTTGACAATTTGAGGTGAATCTGATCTTTCTCCCAGAGGCATCCTAAGATTACCGGATAACATTAAGAACATGGTTAATTCCAAGATTGCTGTCAATTGGAGGCTCACCTCTTCCTCAAAAAACCCAGAGAGATCAAGGCAGGAAGACATTCCGATTAGCTCGAAAGCATTGATATGGGTGTATGCATCTCCATGTCTCTCTGCCTCTGCAACCTTGACCAACCATCCAACTTCTTCAGTTTCAATGAGCAATCCGTAAATGATGTGGAAATGGAAGAACAAGAGATCATTGGCTGTGATGTGGTTCTACCTCTTTGATCGAGAAGGCTTCATCGTCACTGCTTCTATCTTCTTCATCTTCCTCTGGCTTAGCAGGGTCATAATCTTGCTTGAACCATTTGTCTTCTTTGATCTGAGCCATGTTCATCCGGGTATGAGGATTTGGATCAAGAATTCTCCTTATCATGTTACGGGCTCCCGGCGAAAGCCATTTGGGTATCTGGACATCACCTTTTAAGATCTAGTCAACCAAGAAAAGAGTTTATTAAATGCACATTATATGAAAAGAAAGAGATGATTTTGTAGTCTTTTGGGGTCACCTTTTGATAGAGAACGGCAAGGTTTGTGTCATCGAAGGGAAGACATCCAGTAAGAATGACATACAAGATCACACCACAAGACCAGATGTCTGACATTGCACCATCGTAGCCTTTGTTGGCAATAACCTGAAGATTATGACGAAGAACATCTCTCACCACATCTCCTACCAAAGATTAGTTATAAATGACTTCCTATTACCTCAGGAGCAACGTAGTTCGGACTCCCACATGTCGTGTGCAGTAAACCATCATGCTGGTACACAACAACAGAAGAGAAATTGAAACAAGTTGCGAACGAGAAGACACCGTTAAGCATTCTTGCAAGCATGTAACGTGCATACCCCAAACTGTTGAGGCAAAGCACTGAGGCCGAAGTCTGAGATCTTAGCATTTCCTTGTGTGTCAAGAAGCACATTCTCTGGCTGTAACCGCAGCATGGAAAAGAGAACAAGAAAGCTACAGAGGAATGCAGGTTGGCATTATGTCTAGAATACAAAGGCTATCGTGTTGTGTTTACCTTCAGATCTCTATGGAAAACACCCTTTTCATGGCAATAGCTGACAGCATCGATCAGCTGCTGGAAAAGCTTACGCCCTTCGGGTTCTGATAGTCTTCCTTTAGACTCCTTGAGATCAAAGGAACAACAGATGAACAATTTGGCACACGCTGTCATCATGTGTGGTTATCAAGGAAACATTGTTGCTTACTATTCTGTCAAATAGTTCGCCCCCATCGACGTATTCGAGAACCATGTAGATCTTGGTTTTGCTCGCCAGGACCTGCAGACCACAGAAAGTTCATGTGCTTTGTAAGAAGCCATGGCAAACAATTAACTGTGATCTTCATGACTGATAAAAATGATCAGACATCCAAGAAGAACACGGAAAGCTTATGATCGGATTGAGCCCGAGTCGACGAGATGGAGACTGAGTAGTGCACCATGTGTCCCATGGAGAGAGAGAGAGAGAGAGAGAGAGAGAGAGAGAGAGAGAGAGAGGTCCAGCCGACGCCCAAGATCAGTGGAGGAAGGCGAGGAGAAACCGGTGCCACAATGAACACGGCAGAATGACTTCGATGCACGAGTGAAGATGCGGGTCTCAGACCGAGGAGGGTCATGTCGTGGGGATGTGCGCCACGTCAATAAGTGGTGCCGCAATTCGTAAATTGAGTAGACCGATGGAGATTGGAAGAGACTTATCTCTTATTTGTGCGGGTCAACGAAGACCGAGTCAAAGCAAGGGGAGGAGATCCAGGACACGCAGACCACAAACACATTCCCTGACTCTCACAGAAATCAGAGCGAGACATGGGGAAGAGAGTGGTGCAGACCTCGCACAATCTGACGACGTTGGGATGCTTGAGGAGCTTCAGCGTGCCAATCTCCCTCTTAATCTGCCACAGAACTCAAAGCTCATCCTTAATCATCATCCTTATCATCTAGCCTCCAAAAGAGGATCTTAATCTGTCATCTAAAGTAGAAATAAGAACAGGGGGGACCTGATCGTGGGTGTGGAGGTCGAGGATGCGCTTGCGCTCGAGGACCTTAACGGCGAAGCAGCGGCCGGAGTCGACGTGGCGAGCGAGCTTGACTTTGGCGAAGTTGCCCTCCCCAAGCGTCCGCCCCACCTCGTACTTGCCCACCCGCACCACCTCCCCCTCTCTCTTCATGGATATATCTATAGGTGTACTACCGCCCGCGGCCGGTTCAAAGGGCGACAGTGTTTGGCTGGGGGGGTGGGGGGGAGGAGGAAACGAGAAAGCTTTCGTTCAAGTGGAGGCGCTGGTCCAATAGGTAGGAGGAGTGGGAGGGGGTGACGACGGTCCGCCGATACACAAAGAAGAGACGAATGAACTCTGGAGACAACCAATTTGAGTGGTGCGCGAGGCATACGACTGAACATATCATACAGTCATCACTTATTCCTTTTTTACCTGGACACCAAAATGTTGGCCTGTGTGCGTCTCACTGAGAGAGAAGACTCGTGATGTGATTGGCTAGGAAGTACGGACGTGAGCGAAATTGATTGCATCAGATGACAGGGCGAGGGCAGGGGCAGGGGCGGCGGCGGGGCCGAGTGCGGGAACGATTGGCTACCGCCTAGAAGGAGTGCGTCTGATCCCAAATACAAATCAACAAAAACCAAATTCCTAATGGCGAAACATGTGGAGCCCACGACAGCAACAGTCTGGGAGGTCGTGTTCCCCTGTTTGGTATATCGACGGAGACACAAGAGCCTAGAGGTAGACGATCATGATTCACTCCGCAGCACTTCGTGTCATAATATATCACCACTAGATTTTTCTGCTTCTTCTTTCTCCAAAACAATCAATAAATCCATTGCCCAAGATAATCGTAAGCTTAAAATACATATCCGAGTAAGATCATGGATAAGAAAGTCGATCACAAGAACAATAGTTTCACAATACTCAGAGGCAACACTTGTCCAAAAGATATATAGTGACAAGAAAAATAATGTTAGAGGCCTATGGGTGCAAGGAAACACGATGTCAAAGATAACATATTGAATCGAAAGGATAAGGTAAGCATATGGGTGCAAAAGACAAATTATCAGAGGCCTCGAGGGAGGACTGTGGAAGGTTCATCAGACTGAATATATGTATACATATACATGTATATGTATATATATATATATATAAATATGTGTGTATATATATATATACATGCATAAAATATATGTATATATATATACACACACATATATATATATATATATATATATATATATATATATATATATATATATGTATACATATGTATATGTATATATGGATATGTATATATATATATGTATATATGTATATGTATGTATATATATACATATATGTATGTATATGTATATGTATATATATATGTATATGTATACATATGTATGTATGTATATAAATATGTATATATGTATATATATATGTATATATATATATATGTACATATATGTATACATATATGTCTGTATTATTGAATCTCAGATTTTGATGATGAAATCAATTGATAAGTTTATAGACTAATAAACATTTAAGATATAGGACAAACTTCGATCATAGAAAAGCAAATAATTGAAGCGGGAGAATAAAACATTGTGTCGGTGAGCATCATGTCAGGGATTAGGTATCGGGACAAAAGGATTGGGCATTGCGCTAAGAAGATCAGATGTTATGGAAGATTAATATACCAATGGATCGGGCAATACATCGAAGGAAAGGACGATGCACCGGAGGTTTGGACGAAGTGTCGGATGAATAAATAACATGCTGAATAACGTAAGCTTCATGATTGTAATTATTGAGTCTTGATTGAAGTAGTTTAAATCTAATTGAGTTAATTTTGGGGCGTAATCGTACCAACTTGATTAGGAGCCCATTGAGCCTAAATCAAGATTGAATTAGGCCTATTGGAAGGTCAATTTTGTGACTTGGGGTTAGGCCAAGTAGTGGTACCGCCTACGAGCTGAAAAATATGAATTATACTTTTTAAGAAAACCTGACGGTAGTACCACTAGAGTAAGTAATGGTACTATTGAATCCCAGATTTTGATGATAAAATTAATTGATGAGTTTTATGATATAATCAATGTTTGAGAAAAGTGATGCTGGACTAATTTCGATAATAAAAAGGTAAATTAATTTAAGCAGAATAATTAGATATTGAGCCGGAGTGGATCATATTAGAGATTGAGCATTACACTAAGATCAGATGTTGTGAGACATCAACATGCCGATGGATCGGGCAACACACCGAAAGTATGACACTCCGAAAATTTGAACGAAGTGGTGGATGAACCAATGATATACCGAACAACATAAGGATTCATACTTGTAATCATTTGCCTTGATCAAAGTAGATTAAATGACTAATTGAGTTGATTTTGGGTATAATCAAGTCAACTCAATTAGTGACCTATTGGGATCGAATCAAGACTGAATTGGGCCATTCTCCTAGTTTAATCGATTTACCTTTCTATGATCGATGTTAGTCCTACATTACTTTTCTCAAACACTGATTAGATCATAAATTCATCAGTTGATTTCATCATTAAAATTTGGGATTCAACAATCTCTCATTTTTGATGATAACAACCAATTGATGATGGAGTTTTAACTAAACTTTCCCTATCTATATGCCATAAAAATAAATTTGAATTTAGAAAATAATAACTTTAGAATTTAAGTCAAAATAATTTTAATAATTTTCTTTATAAAGATCATATGCAAAATAATTATTTCAACCTTCATATGTGTTGCATATAATATCAAAGGATGAGTTAAGATTCCAAATCATCATAGCATACATGATTAAAATTTTAAATCATCATAACTTTGAGTACAACTTCAAATCATCAAGATACATCATAAAATACATGATTCTAAAGCATTAAAATTTTAAATCATTATAACTTCTCTCCTTTTGTCATCAAAAATAAGAAAAGTGTAAGTATTTTACTTCTCTTAGAAGTGTGCAAGTTAGCAAGTTTTTACTTCTCTTTGATATGTGCAAGCTAGCAAGCTTTTGCTTCTCTTCTTACAACGTGCAAACTAGTAATTTTTGCTTCACTTTGCATGCTACTACTTATCTTGCTCCCTCTTTGTTGTCATAAAAAAGAAGAGAAGTATATCATTGATTCATGGTGCTATTAATGTAAGATATTAATATCAAGAAAAACTTCAAATTATAAAAGATCAATTTGATGATAAATACAAAAGAGTCATAATAAATCTCAAGTTGAGAAATCAAGATCATAATTTGGATAAATCTCCTTTTTAAAAAGGAAGAATTATAGAAGATCAAATAGTGAAAGATTCAAAAGAAATCTCTCTATTGATTTAGAATATTGAGAAATCAAGAAAAAGATCATGATTCATTTAGAAAAAAGTCTCCTCTTTAGTAAATAGCAAAAGGAAGAAAAATAGGAGATCAAATAGTAAAAGATTTAATTCATACAAATGAAATATTAAATCATGAAGATAAAAAAAATCAAGATAATGATTCATTTAAAAAATATATGAGAAAAATTCATATGTTTGAAAGATTCAACACACCTAATTCTTTTTTAATAAAATTTAATTGTTCCTCATTCAATGGTTTAATAAAAATATCTATTAATTGATATTTTGTATTAATAAAATCTAAAAATATATGATAATTATTAATATGATCCTTAATAAAATAATATCTAATATCAATGTGCTTATTTCTAGAGTATTGAATAAGATTCTTTGTTAAAAAAATTACACTGGTATTATCATATTTTATAGAAATATTTTTAAAATAAAGTCCATAGTCTTTTAAGGTATTTTTCATCCATATTACTTGTACACAGTATGTACCTATTGCTACATATTTAGCCTTGATTATAGATAATATAATAGAATTTTATTTCTTTGAAGATCAAGAAATAAGTGCATGACTTAGAAGTTGACATGTTCTAGAAGTGCTTTTTCTATCTATTCTAAATATAGCAAAGTCAACATCAACATAAGTAATCAAATCAAAATTTTAGATTTTGGATACTATAATCCTATTTTAGGAGTTCCTTTAAGTATCTAAAAATCTTTTTAACTACTTTATAATGATATTATTTAGGGCTGGATTGAAATCTTATATAAAGTCTAACATAGAATATTATATCAGGTCTAGTTGCAATAAGATATAGCAAGCTACCTATCATACTTTTATAAGTTTTTTTATCAAAGCATTCACCTTTATTGTCCGTATCTAACTTAGCAGAAATGCTTATTATTGTATTAATAGCCTTAGCACTATCCATATGAAATCATTTTAGTAGCTCCAAGGTGCATTTAAGTTAACTAATAAAAATTCCATCATTTAGTTGCTTAATTTGTAATCGTAAGAAAAATATTAATTCATCCATTAAGCTCATTTCAAATTCTTGGCTTATATTTTTTGAAAATAATTCACACAAAGATTCATTTATAGAACCAAAAATAATATCATCAACATAAATTTGAATAATAAAAAAATTATTTTTAAAATATTTAATAAATAATGTGGTATCGACCTTATCTTTCAAGAAGTTATTTTAAATAAGAAAGAAACTAAGTCTTTAATAGGAAGTCCTTGGGGCTTGCTTCAACCCATAGAAAGCTTTAGATAACTTATAAACATGGTTAGGAAAAAGAACATTCTTAAATCTAGGTGGTTGCTCAACATAAACTTTTTTGGAAATAAAATCATTAAGAAAAACACTTTTGATATCCATTTGAAATAATTAAAAAATTTTACATGTATAGGCAAGGAGTATCCTTATGGTTTCAAATCTTGTCATAGGAGTGAAAGTTTCTTCATAGTCTCTACCTTCTTCTTGGTTGAAACCTTTGACCACTAATCTAACCTTATTTCAAACCATGATACCAAGTTCATCTTTCTTATTCCAAAAGACTCATTTAGTATCAATTATAAGACGGTCACTAAGTTTGAGAACAAGTGTCTAAACCTTAGTTCTCTTAAATTGATTTAATTCTTCATATATTGCAAAAATCTGTTAGTCATCTTTGAGAGTATCATTAATGTATTTAGGTTCAATTTGAGAAAAAAAAGTCACATTTGTGTAAAATTTTTTAAAAGAAGAACGAATTTGAACACCTTTTAATGTATCTCTAATGATTAGCTCCTTAGGATGTGCATCTACATAATTTTAATCTTTGGGTAAGGGTTCTTTGGAAGTAGATGCATCCAAGTTGCTTGGAAGAGTATGATTCTATTTAGATTAAAAATATCAAATTCAAAATCATCATCAAAATTATTTTTCTTAAATTCAAGAGACTCATTAAAAGTAATATGATAGATTCCTCAATGACTAAAGTTCTTTTATTAAAAACACAATAAGCTTTAGCAATAGAGAAATATCTAAGAAAAATGCTTTCATCAGATTTTGTATTAAATTTTCCTAAGGCATCCTTTTTATTTAAAATAAAACATTTACAATCGAAAACTTTAAAAATATTAAATATTAGATCTTTTATTATTCCATAATTCATAGAGCGTTTTAAATAGTAGTAGTCTTATAAGAACCCCGTTCATGACATAGCATGTCATGTTAATGGTTTCGGCCCAAAAATATTTGGGTCAACAATATTTATTTAGCTTGGTTCATATCATCTTTTGTAAACTCTTATTTTTTCTTTCAGCAACTCCATTATATTGTGGATTTCTTTGATTAGAGAAATTATGGTCATACCTATTTGAATCATAAAATTTTTAAAAATCATGGTTTTTAAATTCACCACCATGATCACTACGAATAAAAGAAATCATAAAACCTTTTTAATTTTAAACTTATTTACAAAACTTCATAAAACATTTAAAGTAATCACTTTTATATGCCAAGAAGTATATCTATTGGGAAATTTAGGGTGACATCATATGCGTAGTGGAAGAACAAAAACAAAAACCATAGATTTCCTACAAAATAAAGGTTTCTTATCATCATACAAAATTGGTGTGCAAAAATCCGTGAAACTGAAAAACTATGTGTAAGATAATTACCTAGGGATATCATATATCCCTGAATTTTTACAGATCTGTGGGATTGGATGAAGGAGTTCAAGCGCCCTCCTCTTTAGTAATGATCCATGTTGGGACTATAATCGACAGTAATCCATGTTAGGACTGTATAAGCTTACGATAAAAATGATTCGATTCGAAAAACTTCGTTTCGATAAAAGCTCATATTGGAAATGTGTTTGAACTTAAAACATTTGTAAGTGTATTAAGCAAGAAAATCTATTTGTAATATGAATGAAAAGTATAAAGTAAATACAAACCATATTTTATAGTGGTTTGGTCGTCCTAACCTACGTCCACTCTCGATTCCTCTTCACTTGAGGCCACCAACTTTCACTATGAATCTTCTTTCCTATTGAATCTTAGATTTTGATGGTGAAACCAATTGATAATGATTAAGATCTAATCTGTGTTTTAAATAACACAGGTAGTTTCGATTAGGAATAGACAATTGAAGTAGGAAGAATCGAACATTGGGTCGGAGGAGAACATGTAAAAAGATTGGATGTTAAGCTGAAGGATCGATCGACATATCAGTAGAAGGTTTCAGATGATGGACTCGGGCACCAGGCTAAGAAGAGCGAAAATTGCCCCAGGAAGATCAGAGTTGTGGAGGACAACTATCGATTGGACAATAGGCCGCAAGAGATGACGATGCACTGAAGAATCAAATGAAGCGTTGATGGAGTAATGATAAGCCGGACAAATTGATTCATGCTTTATAATAATTATCTAGATCAAAGTAGGTTTTAGGACTAATTGGGTTAGAATTGGGCCAACTTAATTAAGGGCCAATTGGGCCCAAGTGTGCACTATGTTTGGCCAAATAAAAGGCCCAAAAAGTAACCCAAGAGGTGGGTCAAGTATCAATAGCTTGGTCTCCAAGAGTCTCTGAGTCTATGTCAGGTGATGGTACCATCAGACTGGGAGATGGTACTAACTAGTGTTAGAAAGCCTAGGCAGTGGTACTGCTAGTTCCCCGAAATTTCGAGGTATTTGAATTTTGACTCTAACATTTGAAGCCATTTGAAGTCTATAAATACCCCAGCTATTCTTTCTTAGGATAGCAAAAATTAAGCAAAAAAGAGAGCAAAAACTCTGTAAAATTTGAAGTTGAATCCCTTGTAAAAATATAAAGTCCCTCCTCCTTAAGCATAGAGTGTACTCTAAGGGAGAGTGTGAGGGAAACCTTGTAAGAGAGGGTGATAAAAGGGTGATTAGTCTTCACCCATTGAAGGAAGACTACTAGTGGATATTGGTGGCCTTGATGAAGGAGGAATCGGGAGTGGACGTAGGTCGGATGACCGAACCACTATAAATTGGTGTGTTCTTTCCTTGTGCAATTTCTATTCTGCTTTTATTTATATTGCAAAATCACCTTGCTTGCTCACTGCCCTCATTAAGTTCTTACAATCACTCACAAGTTTAAAGTATTGTTGAAATATGTTTTGATCGAACGAAAGATTTTATTGAATGAAGTTTTTTGAAATTGATGTTTTTAGCACTGCACTAATTCAACCCCCCCTCTTAGTGCCGAACTTGATCTTAACATTTCCAACGGGCGAAGATCAACTACCCTTATAATACTTTCTCCTTTTCATAAGCTCAGGAGAGAACCTTTACACCCCTCTTTTATAAGTGTTCCCTCATACACCTCTCTTAGGACTACTACTTAGCTCTAGGAGGAGGGACTCTACACTTTTAAGAGATTACAACTTTGGAATTATTCTTGTTTTATTCCTCTATCTTGATTAATTCTTGTTTTACCAAGTATGAATAGCTAGGGTATTTATAGACCCCAAGTGGCTTAAAAAATAAAGCCAAAATCTCAAACACCTCGATATTTTGGGGTATTGGTGGTATCATCGCTAGTGCTGGGCGATACCACTACTCAGTTTGGCGTTACCATCGATTGACACTGGGCGGTACCACTGCTTGACATAGTCTTGGAGACTGTCTCGAAGACTGAGCCAACGACGGTTCCATAACCTGTTTTAGTGATGCCACCGCTTGACCTACCTTTTAGGTCATTGTTTGGGCCTTTCTCTTAGCCCAACACAACCTTAACTTTGTCCAATGGGTCCCTAATTAAGTTAGATTAATTATATTAAAACTAACTCAATTAGCCCCCTAAACTACTTCGATCTAGATAAATTATTACAAGCATAAATCTTATGTTATCCGTCATGTCATTGGTTCATCGGTGCTTCATCCGATCCTTCGGCGTATCATCCTCTCTTACGACCTATTACTCAATCGACATGTTGACCTCACAACTCTAATCTCATTAGCATAATGTTTGCTCTTCTTGCCTCGATACCCAAATTCATCATCCAAAAACTTATGCTAATACGTCGACCGATCCTCTGGCTTGACGTCCAATCTCCTAACATGTTCCACTCCGACCCAATGTCTGATTCCTCTTGTTTTAATTAATTTGTCTCTCCTTGATTGAATTAGTCTTGTGTCACTCAAAACATAGATTAGATCATAAACTCTATTAATTAGTTTCATCATCAAAATCCGAGATTCAATAACCTCCCCCTTTTCGATGATGATAACCAATTGTTGACGGAGTTAACCTTAACTCTCCATATCAATATGCCATATTGATAGAAACTTTAAATTCAAAAAATCATGGGTATTGCATGCATCATGATGATTTCAAATCAAGGTATAACATGCATAAAATCATCAAACATAATACACAAACATTTACATTTTCAACTTATTTATCATACCATGCATCAAATTTTAACATCATCATCATACTTCTCTCCCTTTGCCATCAACAAAAAGGAGAAGTGCAATTAGCAATTTTTGGAGATATGCAAGCTTAGCAATTTTATAATTTTTTCATCACTTTAGAACATGCAAGCTAATAAGTCCTTTCTTCTCTTTTGAGAAGTGCAAGCTAGCAATTTAGCAAGTTTTACATAACTTTAGAACACACAAGCTAGCAAGTTTTAGGGATGTGAAAGTTGAACAAAATTTTTGTTTCTCTTGATATAGCAACTTTTGCTTCTCTTTACGATGTTCATGCTAGCAAATTCTTTCTTCTCTTTTGAGAAGTGCAAGCTAGCAAGTTTTGTCTCTCTTTGCAAGCTAGTAATTTTATATTTCTTGAGATATACAGGTTTAGCAATTTGTCCTTCCTATACAATGTTCGAGCTAGTAATTTTTGCTTCCTTTTGCAATGTTCACGCTAGCAAGTCTTTCTCCCCCTTTGTCATTATCAAAAAGAAGGGAAGAATACAAATTTTCTTTTACATCAATGCTCTAATCATGATAAAAATTAATAAATTTATATCATCATATCATGAGGTATATAAATCATAAATACAGAAGAGTATTAAAACATAGAAGAAAAATCAATTTATACATACAGTATTCCAACCATCAAAGCACATAATTTCAAGTTGTGAGTATTAAAAAGAAACAAGAAAATATCATGATTCATTTGGATAATTATTCTCTTTGATAATGAGATAATTATACGAGAATAAGGAGTAAGAGATCTTGATTCATATAAAAAAAATATCAAGTTATTAGGATCACGATTCAAAAAAAAATCTCAAGTAATATGTGTAAGATTTGAATGGAACTTATTCAAATCAAGATGAAGTTGTAATAAAAAAAACCATAATTCATTTTGAAAAATCTCCTTTTAAATAATAAGAAGGAATGACATGAGAACACATAATAAGAGATCTTGATTCATAAAAAATTTAATGTTATAAGTCTCAAGAAATCAAGATTATGATTATGATAAAAAGTAATTCAAATTTCAATCATCAAAATCACTTTCGTAGTTCAAGAGATTCATAAATAATAGATTCATCACTTTATATTTTATTAAAAAAATCAAAAAGATAGAGATAGTGAAATTAAAAAAAATCATTCCTCTTTTAGTGATTGGTTTCATACAAACATGCCTTTATCTTTTAAGCCAAATCTATGTATCGTTGTTTAAAATCAAAAAACATGTTTCATCATGACACATTAACATAAAATAAAACATCTTTGATGAAAAGATTTGATTTATTATTTTAATTTCAATGATTTATTTGATTTGATATATTTTTATTCTTAAGTGAGTCTAACTCTTTATACTTAGTGCAATGAATTAATATGCAATAGTCATGCTCAATTTTTTTTATATCAAAACCATGCATCATGTTTGTAACCAAAAGGCGATATGAAAATCATCAAGATAAACATACTAGGAATTGTATTTGGTGTACAAGCATTAGATTTAAATCTAACATTTTATTCCTTTATCATAAAACATACAATTTTCATGATCAAATTTTTAATTTTTTAAAATCACTAGAAAGAGCAACATGAATTTTTTTATTTTATATTTCTTACTAATTTAAAAATAACTCATGAAATGTATAAAGTAGTTTCATAATAAAGTAAAAGGATTTTGGTTAAGTTACTTACCTAGTTGTCGAAAACCGTTAAAGCATAATTTGCAACCTCGTCCTTGGATGCACTCATTTCATCATTGAGTATTTTCTTCTTCATTTTTGTATACTTGTCTTTGGAGTGTCTCGGCTTCTTATGTTCATAGCAAGTGGTTGTATCCATATTGAGTTTATTTTTATTCTTTAATTCTTATTTAATGAACTTTTTAAATTTTATAGCGAGAAGTTCAAGATCATCATCATTATCACTTGAGTTATCACTCAAGTGATCTTCTATTATTTAAAATGTCAAATCCTTCTTATTCTTTGGATAGTTGTTCTCATATTCATTATGTTATGAACATATCATTTCATAGGTCATTAAAGACCCGATAAGTTCTTCAATAGGAAAATTATTCATGTCTTTTGTTTCTTGTATAGCCGTCACTTTCGGATCCTAACTTTTTGGAAGGGATCTTCGTATTTTGTTTACAAGTTCAAGATTAGAAAAATATTTACCAAAACTTTTTAAACCATTGACAACATCTGTAAACTAGGTGTACATGTCTCCAATGGTTTCACTTGGTTTCATATGAAACAATTCAAAAGATTAATTTTTAGATTAATTTTTGACTCTTTAACTCTACTTGTGCCTTCGTGTGTGATTTTAAGAGTGTGCTAAATCTCATATGCAGTTTCACAAATAGAAACATGATTAAATTCATTTTTATTCAAAGCATAAAATAAAGCATTCATAGCTTTTGCATTTAATGAAAAAGTCTTCTCCAAATTATTCTATTCATTCATTAGTTTGGAAGACTTTTGAAAATCACATTCGATAATATTCTACAAATTTAAATCCAAAGAAAGTAAGAAAACTCTCATTTGAGCTTTTCAATATGTATAGTTCATCCCATTGAATATAGGAGGACGAATGATAGAGTGACCCTCTTGAAAGCCGAAAAGAGCTATTTCTCTTGAGAGTTAAACCAAACAAAAAATACACGTGGCTCTAATACCAACTATTAGGACTGAAATCAGTATTAAGAGGGGAGGGGGGATGGATTAGTGCTTGCGATAAAAATGATTTGATTTAGAAAACTTCATTTTAATGAAAGCTTATATCAGAAATGCGTTTGAACTTAAAACATTCATAAGCATATTAAGCAAGTAAATCTATTTGCAATATGAATGAAAAGTATAAAGTAAATGCAAATTAGATTTTATAGTGGTTCAGTCATCCCGACCTACGTCTACTCCTGATTCCTCTTCACTCGAGCCCACTGACTTTCACTACCGATCTTCTTTTCAACGGACGAAGATCAATTACCCTTACAGCACTTTCTCCTTTTGATAGGCTCAGGAGAGAACCTTTACACCCCTCTTTTACAAGTGTTCTCTCACACACTTCTCTTAGGACTATCGCTTAACTCTAAGAGGAGGGACTCTACACTTTCAAGAGATTACAACCTTAGAATCATAGAGTTTTTATTCCTCTATCTTGCTTAATTCTTGCTGTGCCAAGCAAGAATAACTAGGGTTTTTATAGACCCCAAGTGGCTTAAAAAATAGAGCTAAAATGTTAAACACTTTGAGATTTCGGGGTATTAGCGGTACCATCATTAGTGATCGACGGTACTGTTAAATCTCGGATTTTGATGATGAAACCAATCGATTATGTTTATGATCTAACTATGTTTTGAGCGATGCAAGACTATCTTCGATCATGATTAGACAATTGAAGTAGGAAGAATTAATGTTGGGCCGGAGGAGAACATGTCAAAAGATTGGACGTTGAGCCGAAGGATCGGCCGACGTATTGGTAGAAGGCTTCGGACAAGGGATTCGGGCATCAGGCCAAGATGAGCGGAATTGCACCAAGGAGATCAGAGTTGTGGAGGACAAATGCTAATTAGGTAATAGGCCATAAGAGAGGATGATGCATCGTAGAATCGAATGAAGCGCCGATGGACCACTGACATGCTGGGCATCAAATTCAATTAAAGCTTTATAATAATTATCTAAATCGACATAGGATTAAGGTACAATTTAAGTTAGAATTGGGCCAACTCAATTAGAGGCCAACTGAGACCAAATCAGGGCTGTGTTGGGCCAAATGAAAGGCCCAAACAGTGACCTAAAGTCACGTTAAGTGGTTGCATCATTAGGGTGGGCGGTGGAACTGCTTGAAAGCTTAGCCTCCAAGGTTGAGTCTGGGCGATAGTATTGCCCAAACTAGGCAATGGTACTACCAAATATCAGGCAGCCTTAGTGGTAGTATCGCCAGACTGGGCAATGGTACCATTCAGTACATTGTCAGCCTAGTGTGCCAGTGATGGTACCGCTAGACTAGGTGGTAGTACCGTCTAGTGACAGAAAGCTTAGGCGGTGGTACCGCTAGTACCCTGAAGACCAGGGTGATTCAAATTTAGGTTTCAAATTTAAATCTACTTGAGGTCTATAAATACTCCTCTCATCCCTGGTTAGACTACACACCAACTGAAAAAGAAAAGAGAGAAAAACTTTGTTGAAATCTTATCAAAATTCCTCCCCTCTAGTTTAGTATTGGTTAATTCTAAGAGAGGGGTGAGGGGCTTATAAGAGGTTAACTCCATAACTTTTTAAAAGGAGAAGAGAGTTGTAATGGTGGTTAGTCTTTGACCATTGAAGGAAGACCAATAGTGAAAGTCGATGGCCTCAACAAAGGAGGAATCGAGAGTAGACGTAGGTCAGACGACCGAACCACTATAAAAAGCTAGTGTGTTCTGTGCTTTACTTGTTTACTTATCTTGCAAGTGTTTTACCTACTTATTCTATCTTTCATTTACTTTAATTCCAAGCACAATTGAAATTAGTTTTTATTGATAAGGCTTTCATCATAAGAACCGAACATTTTTTGAATTCGAAATCAAACGTTTTTACCACTACACTAATTCACCCCCCTCTCTTTTAGTGCCAGACTCAATCCTAATAGTTGGTATCAGAGCCTCGACGTTTCTCATTTGAATTAATACTAAAGAAAAATGGCTCTTTTCGGCTTTCAAGAGTGTCATTCTATCGTTCGTTCTCCCATGTTCAATGGGACGAACTACACTTATTAGGAAACTCGAATGAGAGTTTTCTTACTTTTTTTAAATCTTGATTTATGGAATATTATTGAATCCGGTTTTCAACATCCCTCGAAACCTATGAATGAATGGATGGGTTTTGAGAAAAATATCATTTTGCTTGAATGCGAAAGCTATGAATGTCGTGTTTTGTGCCTTAGACAAGAATGAATTCAATCGAGTTTCTATTTGCGAAATGACTTTTGACATTTGACACACACTTGAAATCATGCACGAAGGCACAAGTAGAGTCAAAGACTCGAAAATAAATATTGTGATGCATGATTTTGAACTTTTTTGAATGGCACCAAGCGAAACTATTGGTGACATGCACACCCATTTTACGGATGTCGTCAATAGTTTAAAAGCTCTTGGTAAATCATTTTTGAGTTTTGAACTTATAAACAAGATTTTAAGATCCCTTCCAAAAAGTTGGGATCCGAAACTAATCACTATTCAAGAGGTAAAAGATTTAAATAATTTTTCATTGGAAGAACTCATCGGGTCTTTGATGACCTATGAAATGACACTTATGGGACATGATAAACTTGAGAACTACCTTCCAAAGAATAAGAAGGATTTGAGACTTTGAACTATAAAAGACCACTTAAGCAAAGTGTTGATGACCTTGAACTCATAACAATGAAATTTAAAAAATTCATAAAACAAGAACTAGAAAATAAAAATGAACTTGAAAAGAAGAAGATGCCAAAGAAAAAGAAAGAACTCAATGACAAATTGGGAACATCCGATTGCAAGATGGTGAATTGTGCTTTGATGGCTTTTGACAACGCTAAGGTAAGTAATTCACCCAAAATGTTTTTACATTATTATAAAATTACTTGATCTTTTTATGAGTTGCTTAATTTAGTTTGTAGGAAATAAATTTTTTTTTTGCAAAAATATGTCATGTTTTTCTTTCTAGTAATTTTTGAAAATTAAAATTATGAATGATAACTGGATGATTTGTGATAATATTTGTACACCTAACAAGATTAATTCCATGAATATTTATCTTGATGATTTCCATATCACTTTTCATAATGCATGATTTTGGCATAAAGACTTGGGCATGCTTATATGAAATCATGCTTGATGATTTTAATGATGTAATGAAAATATGTGATAATTTAAAATATTATGTTTTAGAATAATGTGTTTTTGGTTTTGATGGTTTTTATGACAAAACTTATGAATTGGTTTTAAATGTTGATGCATGTCTTTATTTAAAAGACTTAAACATACTTGTATGAAATTAATTACAAAACTAGAAGACTTAACTCACATTGCATTCAATAAATTTTTCGAATGAAAGAAAAGTGATTTTGATGATGCTTTCGGTTCTAAATATGATGCTTGGCCTTTGTATGAAAAATTTGAACATGCTCACTTAAATTGAAACACATAAAAAAGGAAAAATGTATTATCATGATGAATCAAATCTATTGAAGATGCTTTATGTGTTTGGTCTTTATTGTTTTTATGATAAATTTTTTTTAAGATGATGTGTTATATTTTTGGCCTCGATGATCTTTATGACGAAGTTTGCCTTTCGCTCTTGAACATTGATACTTATTTTTATTTAGCATTAAAGGCAAAGGCATGCTTATAAAAAGCAAATCACATAAATAGAAACTTATAAAAATGAAATGCAATTCTCTATCTCAATCTTATCAATTTTTTAATAAGAAATTCATAAAATGTAACTCAATTAGGGACCAACTAGGCCCAAATTAGGGCTGTGTTGGGCCAAGTGAAAGACCCAAACAATGACTTGAAGCCACATCAAGCAGTGGAACTGCTAGGGTGGGCGGTGATACCGCTTGAAGGCTCAGCCTCATCCTCTCTTATGGCCTATTGCCCAATCAGAATATTGATCCCGTAACTCCGATCTCCTTAGCACAATGTCTGCTCTTCTTGGCCCGATGCCCGAACTCATCGTCTCTGCCGATATGTCGACTGATTCTCTAGCTTGACATCTAATCTTCTGACATGTTCCACTCTGGCCCAATGTTTGATTCATCCTACTTTAATTAATTTGTCTCTCCTTGATCGAAGCTAGTTCTACATCACTTAAAACACATATTAGATTATAAACTCTATTAATTGATTTAATCATCAAAATATGAGATTCAACAATCCACACGATTATGATAATACTCCTCAAATCGCTGCTCAAATCTCCTCGCTACATGCACCATGCAATCAAGAAGGGGCTGACCCTTCTTGTTGTTCACATACCCCAAATAGAGGCTACTATTTGAGGAGGAGGGAGGGGAGATATGAATAGAAGGTAGCGGCCAAAAAGCCTTAGCCTATGGGCCTTTGGTTCCCTCTTATTTATAGATGTCCTCAATCAACTTAACCCTAATGGATCCTGTACTATTGGGTATTAGATCTCTATCCAATTACCCAAGCCTCTTAGATTAGTGGGTCTCTACCCAATAATCTCATATTAGCTCTTATTGGATATTATCCATAGGATCCAATAATTCAAGGGCTTAATAGATATTTGATGAAAATCATCAACTTACCAACTATACATCTCGAGAGCTAAAGAGCTATGATACATATGGAATGCATATTGACACCCTCCAACAAATTGAAAACAAGACAGATCGTTCAAGATTGAAGTAAGAGAAATTATTCTAATCAGTTTATCAATGAAAAATTGATAAAATAATTAGAATAGCTTTTTGATTCTCTTAAAATGCCATAAACTAAGAAGTTTGATAAGTTGAAAGGAAAAGCAAAGAGTTTGGTTTTGAACACCACAAGTAGAAAAGCTTGATAAGTTCCAAAGTTTATGCAAGAACTTGAAAACAAAACACTCATCAGTGTTAAAGGTGCTAGTTATAGGTGCCCTATAAGCCAATCACGTGAGTGATGACACTTGTAACATGCTACGTTAATCTCTTTGCTTATGATTATTGGTATTTTCTCATATTATCTCGATGTATATTGTGATATCCTTGGATCTGTGCAATGGGAATCGGATTATGATAAGATCATAATAATGAGATCGATTCATCTTTAAACATAGACCCTAAATAATCCTGGTTATAGGTTACTTAAGAAGGATATCGAGATAACCGGATAGACTGGTGTGCTGTATACCCGTCCATATGATAGAGGTGGCTGGTCTCATAGCTACTCGTGTGGGGACACTAAGGATACAATACGGGTGCTCATTAGAGAATGTGTTCACTGATTGATCCGCTTACGAAATGCTAGATGGCTATTGATATCTCACGTCAAATAGCGATTCCGTAGTCCCAGTAGTGTATCTGATCCTTAAACTTGAGATACTAAGGATGTATTGTATGAGTACTCCACTTTTTGATATCGAGCTTATAGGTTTGGAAGTTTTAGATCTAGTACAACCAGTTATTGGGAGTGGCAGCCAATTTTACGAGGGCAATTAAGTGTCATAAAGGATCATCCACTCTCGGTATCATGAGAGGAATATCCCATGTATTCTTGCTCAGGCAAATCCCCAGTCAGGGTCATTCGGATTGAGAGAGAAAGAGTTCTCCAAGAGAATCCGATTAGAGTGAAACTCGATTGGAAATCATATGGGCCTAACAACACCATGCCCGATATATGGTCTTTGGAATATTATATGGATGAGGGACTATAGGTACATGTTAACTGAGGACAGATAGGTCCAAAGGATTGAATTCCCTTGTATCGTCTAGGGACTACGATGTAGTGGCCTAGTATGTCGATAGTTGATGAGTCGAGTGAATTATTATAGAGATAATAATTCACTAAGTCAAAATGAGTTCTGATAGGTATGACTCATGTCGATATTGGGCCTAGAGGGTCACACACATATGGTAGGTGTTGCGACTAGTAGAGGTTCGGATATGAGATATCTGCTAGAGACCCTATCTTATTGAATATCCATTAAGCCCTTGTATTATTGGATCCCATGGATGAGATCCAATAAGAGCTAGATTATTAGGTAGAGATGCAATGATCTAAGAGACTTGGGTAATTGGATAGAGATCCAATACCAAATAGGGTTGGATCCATTAGGGTTGACAGGGGGCCTCTATAAATAGGAGGGAACCAAAGGGCCATAGAATGGGAGTTTTTCTTGGTGGCCACCTTCTATTCTTCTCTCCCCAAGAGAGGAGCATCATTGTAGTCCCTACCATGTCGATACCGCTAGAGAGAAGGATGCTTGACCTCCTTCATCCTCTCCCATGGATCTATAGGAGCTTGGGGATATACAATCTCCCTAGGTACTATCGTTTCTTTTACACACGCAGTTTTTAGATTCGCGGATTTATTTTTGATGCATCGATCTTCGCACGACGATGGAACCTTTTATGAAAATCCAAGGATTTTTATTTTTTGTTCTTCCGCTGCGCATGAGATATCGCCCCCTAGATTTCCCAACAATGGTATCAGAGCTAGGTTGTTCATGCGAAAATCAGATTTTAATTGCGTGTGTTGTGTTTTGGATATGCTTTTGATGTCAAAATTGTTTACACAACAATAAGAAAGGGGCAGCAACTATTATTGCCTCGTAGAATGGCTAAAGGCTGCTTCGGCCAGTTTACGCGGCGGTGCAGGGGTGAGTGCGGCCTCGCGGCGGCGGCGCGGCGTTCTGCAAGGTGCGGCGGCGCCCGCGCAGCGATCTACGCGGCACCGTCTGCAGGCACTACGCTCGCGGGCAGAAGCACCCGCATGGCTCGCATCGCCCGTGGGTCATCGCCCGCACGAGCGGCGCCTGCAGGTGCTACGCTTGCATGGGCGGGGGGGGGGGGGGGGGCACTGACAGGCACTAAGCCCTTCGGGGGCAACGATGCCTGCCGGGGCTGCAACTGCATGATGGTAGTGGTGCCCGCAAAAGGGGCATTGGCTAGCATAGGCGGCAGTTGTCGAGGCAGCGTCTGCCCACAGCGGCACCATATGCGGGCAAGCCGCCTGCAGCCACGGTTAGTGCAACCCCCCGTGCGCATGGCCGCCGTAGGCAGGGTGGTGGCGGCCGCAGCTGTAACACAGCATGCAGCAAGGGAGGGAATAGATTTTTGTGGGTGAAAGATAGTTTTGCCTTTCGTAATTTTGAAATTCTAATTTTGTCTCTTTTGGCCGAATGACCAAAATACCCTTTAGAATTCAGAAAATTCTCTATGTCCCTATTTTTAGAAAATATTAGTTAATTAAAATATTTAATTAACCATTATTATTTATCTAGTAGTCCTATATAATAACATATACATGTGATATATGATGTGGATAGATGATCATGGACCATATGATATGATGTGTGTGTATATGTAATTTTTATTATTGGGGCCTGCAGTCTCTATTTTTCTCGTTTATTGTCGGGCCTGTGTGCTTGTAATTATATTGTAATTATACAGGAAGGCACAGTGGGAGCGTGGAAGTGATAGTAGGACCCACAAGACTGAGACGGACGATCCGACGCATGGAGATGCGTTGAGATGCCAACGGAACCGACGAAGTAAGATAGACAATCACAGGGCATGGAGATGCGCTGATGCACACATAGATCTTGATGTGAGTGATTGGGCCTATTGGCTCGAGCTTGATCACATTAGGATGTGGTCCATGATCATCTGATGTGATTGCTCATGTGATGTGTGATTGGTTATAAACCTACTAGATATGTATATATATTTGCATGTGATGTAGATATATATTAAATATATATGTGTTTGACACATCATATTAGGAGACCGAATTAAAAAATTCTCTCTCTCGATAATATTAAGTCGGTAAATGTGAGGCAATTAGATTGACCCATATGGCCTTCCATCGTTATAGGTAGGAATCGATTCTCGGTATAGGTTGAGTTGGTCGAGTCCCTCGAGACTCACTTATATCACGATTCACTATCTTATATACGATATAGAGATATCACTGGTGACCTGAGGATATGTTTTGCTTGGTCGAGTCCCTCGAGGGTATATCATCGAATCAGACTCATCTTGTAATGATGGTAATGACTTAACTAAATATCATGGTTGGTCGAGTCCCTCGAGGCCATGGTGGTTCGAAGGCTGAACAAGATGAGAATCACAAGGAGTTATGATCGGCAAGAGTTGCCCACCTTTTGGGCTTAGTGTGATTGGTTGAGTCCCTCGAGGTTACACTAAGATGCTAATTGGATCTCGTTCCCTACTAGAAGTCTGTCGGAGACTTCTGTTTCACGTGCTAAGGGTGTCGCGTGACTCGCTAGAAAAATAGTGGGAGTACATCAAGATAGAAGTCCATATCTTGATTTTTTATATTTTTATAAAATCTGCATGTTATTTATTTATGTTACATATTTATTTTTTAAAAATGTCGCTATTAGACTCACTATGTGGCATACTTGATGTCAACCGTCTCATTGGTCCAAATTATATGAATTGGCTCCACAAGTTAAGAATCGTTCTCATGATGGAGAAAATCGCATATGTCCTTGAAATAGTGATGATGTCTATGCCCAAAGAAGGGGCAAGCGAGGATGAGATTGCTTGTTATGTGAAGTACATAGATGACTCCACTCTTACTCAGTATTATATGTTGAGCTCCATGACTTCTGAGTTATAAAGACAATATAAAAAGGATAGATGGCAAATCCGTACTCCTACATCTCCACAAATTATTTGAGGAATATGGAAGAACATAATGATATAAGATATTGAAGAGTCTCTTCCATGTTAGGATAACTGAGAGGACACTGGTTCAGAACTATGTCCTTAAGATGATTGAGTGGATAGAGACACTCACAGGATCTAGGAATGGTCCTAAAGGATAACCTATATGTGGATCTTATGCTTCTGTCCCTACTCAATTCCTTTTCACAATTCTCTATGCTGGTAAGACCAGAAAGAAAAGAAAGACAAAGAAGTCCCTTGAGAAGGGCAAAGGGCGAGGGTAGATCGGGTAAAGCAAAGGTTGCTAAGAAGACCCAGAAGAGGACAAAAGCTAGTGCTTCCATTGTGGCAAAGACGAGCATTAGAAGATGATCTGCAAAGAGTATATTGTAGAGAAGGTGAAACATAAGCTTAGAGAAGCTTCAAATATGCATTCATGATTAGTCTCTATCTATCAGACATATATGATAATACATAGGTATTGGATACCGATAGTATTTATCATATCTATAATTCGTTGTAAGTTCTAACAGGACCTAGGAGATTGATGAGAGGCAAGATTGATCTTAAGATGGGCAATGAAGCAAGAGTTACTGCTATTGCTATTAGCGAGGTCACTCTACATCTGCTTGGTGGAGCTACTATTGCATTAGATGCATATTATTTTATTCCCTCTATTATCAAAAATATTATTTTCATTTTATATTTGATATTGAATGGTTATAAAGTAATTTTTTAGAACAATAGTTGTTCAATTCTTAAGGATGATGAGATCATCACGAGAGGAACATTGCATAATAGTTTGATTATGCTAAACACTACTCCATATATCATGAATGTAAGTGAGTCTAAGAGAAAACAAGATAAGGTGAATAGTGTAAACCTATGGCATTGTAGGCTGGGTCATATCTGTGAGGGAAGGATTTAAAAGTTGCTATTAGATGAATACCTAGATCCATTTGATTATGAGTCATATGCAACTTACGAACCTGCTTCCGTGGAAAGATGATCAACTCTCCATTAAGTGGAATTAAAGAGAGAGCCACTGAGTTGTTGATACTTATACATAGTGATTACTTGATGATTTCCATGAATGTTTAACTTAGTTTGTAGGATTTTTTTTTATGCTTTTCTTGTGTTTTTAGAAATTAAAAAAAAAATTTCGAAATTATACTATGCTTTTCTTTATAGTATTTTTGAAAAGTAAACATATGAATGATGCAAGATTTGTGATAATGCTTAGGATTAATCCATGCATGTGTATCTTGATGGTTTATATTGTATCCAAATATGATGCTTGATGATTTTATATCATGCATGAGCTTTTGAAGTAATAAAGTGTCATATTGTGATGATGAAACATATTTTTCGAATTTATAAATAGATGCATGATTTTGGCAAAAATTTGAACATGGCCTTTTAACATAAAAATTGAAAGTGTGCTATCATTTTTACATATTTGGTCTTGACGATTTTATGACTAAGCTTGTGTTTTATTTTGATACATGTTTTCATAAAAATTTTGAATATGCTCACATCAAATTGCTTAAAATGAAAATGTATTTTTTCATTCTATTGAGATGAATGAATTCATGTTATGAGTCTTGTGAATCTCATAAAATAAACATGATGAATATTTTAAAAATGTGCCTCATGTTTTCGGTCTTAATGATTTCTCTTGAAACATGCTCTTTGGACCTATATGAAAAACATGAGTATACTCATATGAACGTCAAATCACTTGAAATGGAACACATAATAAAATGAGAAATTACACTATCATGATGCTTTACGTGTAATGCTTTTGATCTTAATGGGCTAAATGACAACTTGTATTTCAAATTTATACAATGATGGCTTCCGTATAAATATTTGAACATACATTATGAAATCATCATTGAAATGAAAATATTAGAAGTTTGTTATCATGCTTAATGACTTTGTGATATTATATCTTGATGACAAACTCATGTTTCGGTTTTAAAATTTGATACTCATCTTTTGAAACATGAAACATATTATCATGATAAATTAAATCTCATGTCTTGGAATAATATGTTGCATTTATGTCTTGACAATTTTTATGATAAAGTTTGATTTTCAATTTTTGATGAAAGACAAGTGATAAATTCATTTATGATATTTTATAAATCATTAGAATTACGAATGAGATTTTGTTGATACGGTAATGACTTTATGCATGTTATTAATCTCAAAAATAATAATTTAATTATGAGTCTTGAGTTGATAAATTGAGCTTGAATGATTTTTCTTTTAATGATTCTTGAATCTTCTAGAATTATGACTTGTTAAGACATATTTAATGCTTGAATCAAGTTCTAAAAGATTTCATTTTGCTATAAAGAAATTTTATTGAAATCATGATCTTGACAACTATGACTTAAAACTCTTTATAAATCAAGATCTTTTACCATGCTCCTTTCGTCTTATCAAAAGAAAATTTTTTAAATGAAATGTAACTTGTCTTTTGATTTCTCGGAATTTAATACTTGAATTTTTATGAATTCATGTCGTGATTCTTATGAAATATGATCTTGGTAAAAAATCCTTATGTATGAATCAAGATCTTGTGTTTGATCTCCTAAGACTTCCACTTGTTATTTCCTAAAAAGGAGATTTATCAAAATGATTCATGAGCCTTTTGATTTATGACTTTTGGATTCATGACTCAAGATTGAAGATTGAAACATTATATGCTAAAATTGATTTTTTTTAATACTTCCTCAAATGCCTTATGTAATGATTGAAAATTTGAGAAAAAAAATTGTGTTTAATATTTGAATCATTGATTTATTCTTTTATCATGGCTTAAAAATGAATGAAAAGAAAATATGTTAGCACTTGTAATCATGATTTGATCCTTAATATTGATATGCTTTTCATATATCATGATTCTTGGTTGTATGACATTTATCTTGAATTAAAAATTGATAAATATGAATCTAGATCTTGCTAAAATGAAAAGTAATAAATCATAGATGATATCTTTTGGTTTTGATTCTTGTTGAATTTACATATTGATATCCTTCATGACATGATTTCTCATGTTTTAATACCATCTTGTATGCATCTTGGAAAAAATTGAAATATTGATTGATGCAAAATTATTGCATTGAAATATTATTCATCCCTTCTTTTCGATAGTGACAAAGGGGGAGTTAGCTTGCTAGCTTATGTATCACAAGTGAAAGTGGCAAACATAGCTAGCTAGAACTTGCAAAAGGTAAAACTTACACTTCTCAAAATGCGAAGAAAGAAATTACAAAGTTGCATTATTTTTTAACTCATGAGCTTACAGTTTTAAAATGTTATAAATTTTACAAAAATTACTAGCTCATTGCAAACAAAAAGTTGATGGCTTGCAAAAGGTAAACTTAGTTGCAAAAGAGAAAAATTGAAATGGAGCTAGTTTGCGTATCGCAAAGTATGCTAGCTTATCATTATTTCTTGCTTGCTTGTTATAAATTTCCCTTATACCATGATTTGTTTATGACTCTCTTGAATTCATGACTTGATATGTTAAAAATTCATGATGGAAATTTATTATTTTGTCATGATGGAAGCATTCATATAAAGGGAAAAGAATTGTATTCTTCCCTTCTTTTTGACAAAATTAAAGGGGGAGAAAATTTATTGCTAGCTTGTGCTTCAAAAGAAAAATTTTGCTAGCTTGAACATTGAGAAGTAAAGAGTTGCTATCTCAAGAGAGGCAAAAATCTTGCTCAATTTCACTTCTTCAAAATTGCTTACATTTTTTTTATTATTACAAATTATTGTTGAATCTCATGCAAGATTATTTGAAATATTTGATCCTCCCTTTCTTTTTGATGCTAACAAAGGGGGAGAAAGTTTTTAGCTCGAACATTGCAAAAATTTGCTATCTTGATTCCTATTTTGCAACTTCATGAGAAGCTAAGAATTGTTATATCAAAGGATGCAAATATTGCTATCATGGGAAACAAGGTGCCTACTTGCATATCTCAAGAAGCAAGTGAAAATTACCATCATTGCCCATCCTTGAAACTTGCTATGATTGAATGGTATTATTTGATGTTGTATTGCAAAAATATTGTATGATGTGATAAATAGCTAGTGTGTTGTAAAAATTTGCATATCTTTTAAACTAGCTATGATGTTACTTCTTCTTTTTTGTTGATGACATAGGGGGAGAAGTAGATTGATGACTTAATGCATTGTATTGAGTATTTTATATATTTGCATGATTGTTTGATTTATTCTCATAATATTGTGATGAATGTTGCTTGGATTTGGGATAATTCAAGTGTTCTATCAATGAAATATTGATAGGGGGAGTTTGTGTTAAACTCCGGAGAGTTGTGGTTAACTCGTTACCATCAATTAGTTGTCATCATCAAAAAGGGGGAGATTGTTGAATCTCAGATTTTGATGATGAAACTAATTGAGTGTGTTTTGTTGTCTAACTGCGTTTTGAGTTACGCAGGTCTACTATCGATTAGGATTAGACAATTGACGCTAGAGGAATTGAGTTGCGCCGGAGGTGATCACGTCAGGATATTGGATGTCGAGCCGGAGGTTCAGTCGACTATCGGTAGGAGGCTTCGTACGTCGGGCATCGGACCAAGAAGTATGGAGTTGCGCTATGGATGTCGGGGTTACGGAGGTCAACCACCGATTGGGCAACAAGCCGCTAGAGAGGGTGATGTGCCGAAGGATCGGACGGTTACCACCAATGATGTGACGCAATCAATGTCAATTCACGTTGTAATAACTATCTAGATCGAAGTAAAGTGTTTGTTGTTTGTGTGCAGGAGTAACTACGATAAGGATAAAGACGTAAAGCGAAACAAAGGGTTGAAGTCAAGTGCGATGGATCGTTGGGATCTCGAGAGTTTGACGGAAGTCCGAAAATTCGTTGGGAGTGCTGTCGGAATTGGCCGAGAATGAGTAGGGAGCTTGTCGAAGGGTTTTCGGAAGTTTGCCGGGAGGTTCGTCGGAAGTTCGTGGAGCTTGCCAAGAAAGATCAGAGCTTGCCAAAGAAGCTCGAGGGAACTCGCCAAGATCATCGTGGAGTCAGAGGGCTTGCCAGGAGTCCGCAGGATGGTTTTCGAGGGATCGCCTAAGACCGCTAAGTTCGCCTAAGCTCGACTAAGAAGACTTGACTTACGGACTTTGTAATAGCTTAGGAATGTCTTTAATTTCATAGTTAGCACATTAATTTGGGTTAGGATTAGGGGTTAATCCTTTAACCCGAAGTAGGGGCCATTGGGCCATAATTTGGGCCAAAGTTTTTGGCTCAAATAAAGACTAACGCATGCTACGCATGGCATCAGCATAGCATCAGAGCGCATCAGAAAGGTGTGGTAGTCAGTAGCACGCCATTATAGCCAAGCCGTAGTATACTGGTCGGGCGTAGCACCGCTGGTGGGAAAGCCAAGCGTAGCACCGCTGGTCGCGTAGAACCGCTGGTGTGTTAGTCTCAAAAACCGACAAAGACCGAAAAACTCAAAAGATTCAAATTTTTGGCTCCATGTTTGGGCTCCAAATTTGAATCACTTCGAGACTTATAAATACCCCTTCCTTTTCAGCCGAAAATAGAACCCTTTTGAGAGTTAAAATCTTGGTTTTGAGCTTTTGAAAAGTCTTGAAAAGTCTTGTTCTTGCTAAGTGTTCACCTCCTTCTTCTCCTTGAGAAATCTTGTAAGAGTGTGAACCACTTGTAAAGGGTTGTAAGAGGGGTATTTGATCCTTCCCCTTCAAAGGATTTGATAGTGGAAGAAGGGAGCCTCAACGGAGAAGGCTTCGGAAGTGGATGTAGGTCACTTTGACCGAACCACTATACATCGCTGCGTCTTGATTGTGTGAGTGTTTAAATTTCTGTTTTACTTTGTTGCAAGCCTTTACTTTACTTGCTCCACTGCTTTTTTTTCTTTGTACGCATGCTTTAAAGTTAAAACGCAAAAATCGGTTTCAAATGAAACGTTGGTTTCATCGTACGAAGTTTCCGAAGCTTGTTTTAAATCGCTGAAAAATTCATCGTTTTATCCGCTGCACTAATTCACCCCCTCTTAGTGCCGCTCGATCCCTAACAATTGGTATCAGAGCCACATTCTTTCTCTTTCGGATTTACACCCGTGAGAAATGGCTCTAAATGGTTTTCAAGAGGGCTTTTCGGTTTTTCGTCCATCGTTTTCTAACGGTTCGGACTACACATATTGGAAAACTCGAATGAGAGTTTTCATGCTTTCAATGAACTTGGATTTATGGAACATCATCGAAAATGGCTTTCAACCTTCCTCTAAACCGATGAACGAATGGTCAGATTTGGAGAAAATGTTATTTTCTTTAAACGCAAAGGCTATGAATGCCTTATTTTGTGCTTTAGACAAAAATGAGTTCAACCGGATTTCTACATGCGAAACGGCTTTTGATATTTGGCGAACTCTTGAAATCATACACGAAGGAACGAGTAGAGTCAAAGACTCGAAAGTTATTATTTTGATGCACAATTTTGAGATTTTCCGAATGGCACCAAGTGAGACTATCGATGACATGTTCTCCCATTTCTCGGATGTCATCATTAGTCTAAAAGCTCTTGGTAAATGTTTTTCAGACTTTGAACTCGTAAACAAGGCTTTAAGATCTCTTCCAAAAAGATGGGATCCGATAATAACCGCAATACAAGAAACAAAAGATCTAAATAACTATCCTATTAATGAACTTATTGGGTCTTTAAAGACCTATGAAATGAGTTTCTTGGAACGTTTAGAACATCATGAACATGATGAACATTTGAATCACCTTCTAAAGAACAAGAAGGTTTTTGAATATCGGACAAATGGATGCCACTTGAGTGATGAGGACAATGAGGACATTGAACACATAACAATGAATGTTAACAAGTTCATTAAACAAAAATTAAAAAACACAAATGAACTTGAATGGAGAAAGAGGCCAAAGAAGAAGAAGAAGGCTTGGAAAGAAGAATCAAGAAAAGAAGAAGCAAACTACGCTTTAATGGGCTTCGACAATGAGGTAAGTAACTTAACTTCCTTGAATTATTTTAAAATTACTTGATGATTTCCATGAATGCTTAACTTAGTTAGTAGGATTTTTTTTATGCTTTTCTTGTGTTTTTAGAAATTAAAAAAAAATTCGAAATTATACTATGCTTTTCTTTATAGTATTTTTGAAAAGTAAACATATGAATGATGCAAGATTTATGATAATGCTTAGGATTAATCCATGCATGTGTATCTTGATGGTTTACATTGTCTCCAAATATAATGCTTGATGATTTTATATCATGCATGAGCTTTTGAAGTAATAAAGTGTCATATTGTGATGATGAAACATATTATTTGAATTTATAAATAGATGCATGATTTTGGCAAAAATTTGAACATGGCCTTTTAACATAAAAATTGAAAGTGTGCTATCATTTTTACATATTTGGTCTTGACGATTTTATGACTAAGCTTGTGTTTTATTTTGATACATGTTTTCATAAAAATTTTGAATATGCTCACATCAAATTGCTTAAAATGAAAATGTAGTTTTTCTCATTCTATTGAGATGAATGAATTCATGTTATGAGTCTTATGAATCTCATAAAAATAAACATGATGAATATTTTAAAAATGTGCCTCATGTTTTCGGTCTTAATGATTTCTCTTGAAACATGCTCTTTGGACCTATATGAAAAACATGAGTATACTCATATGAACGTCAAATCACTTGAAATGAAACACATAAAAAAAATGAGAAATTACACTATCATGATGCTTTACGTGTAATGCTTTTGATCTTAATGGGCTAAATGACAACTTGTATTTCAAATTTATACAATGATGGCTTCCGTATAAATATTTGAACATACATTATGAAATCATCATTGAAATGAAAATATTAGAAGTTTGTTATCATGCTTAATGACTTTGTGATATTATATCTTGATGACAAACTCATGTTTCGGTTTTAAAATTTGATACTCATCTTTTGAAACATGAAACATATTATCATGATAAATTAAATCTCATGTCTTGGAATAATATGTTGCATTTATGCCTTGACAATTTTTATGTTAAAGTTTGATTTTTAATTTTTGATGAAAGGCAAGTGATAAATTCGTTTATGATATTTTATAAATCATTAGAATTACGAATGAGATTTTGATGATACGGTAATGACTTTATTCATGTTATTAATCTCAAAAATAATAATTTAATTATGAGTCTTGAGGTGATAAATTGAGCTTGAATGATTTTTCTTTTAATGATTCTTGAATCTTCTAGAATTATGACTTGTTAAGACATATTTAATGCTTGAATCAAGTTCTAAAAGATTTCATTTTGCTATAAAGAAATTTTATTGAAATCATGATCTTGACAACTATGACTTAAAACTCTTTATAAATCAAGATCTTTTAACATGCTCCTTTTGTCTTATCAAAAGAAAATTTTTTAAATGAAATGTAACTTGTCTTTTGATTTCTCGGAATTTAATACTTGAATTTTTATGAATTCGTGTCGTGATTCTTATGAAATATGATCTTGGTAAAAAATTCTTATGTATGAATCAAGATCTTGTGTTTGATCTCCTAAGACTTCCACTTGTTATTTCCTAAAAGGAGTCTTGTCAAAATGATTCATGAACCTTTTGATTTATGACTTTGGGATTCATGACTCAAGAACGAAGATTGTAACATTATATGCTAAAATTGATTTTTTTCAATACTTCCTCAAATGCCTTATGTAATGATTGAAAATTTGAGCAGAGAAATTGTGCTTAATATTTGAATCATTGATTTATTCTTTTATCATGGCTTAAAAATGAATGAAAAGAAAATATGTTAGCACTTGTAATCATGATTTGATCCTTAATATTGATATGCTTTTCATATATCATGATTCTTGATTGTATGACATTTATCTTGAATTAAAAATTGATAAATATGAATCTAGATCTTGCTAAAATGAAAAGTAATAAATCATGGATCATATCTTTTGGTTTTGATTCTTGTTGAATTTACATATTGATATCCTTCATGATATGATTTCTCATGTTTTAATACCATCTTGTATGCATCTTGGAAAAAATTGAAATATTGATTGATGCAAAATTATTGCATTGAAATATTATTCATCCCTTCTTTTTGATAGTGACAAAGGGGGAGTTAGCTTGCTAGCTTATGTATCACAAGTGAAAGTGACAAACATAGCTAGCTAGAACTTGCAAAAGGCAAAACTTGCACTTCTCAAAATGAGAAGAAAGAAATTACAAAGTTGCATTATTTTTTAACTCATGTGCTTACAGTTTTAAAATGTTATAAATTTTACAAAAATTACTAGCTCATTGCAAACAAAAAGTTGATGGCTTGCAAAAGGTAAACTTAGTTGCAAAAGAGAAAAATTGAAAGGGAGCTAGTTTGCGTATCACAAAGTATGCTAGCTTATCATTATTGCTTGCTTGCTTGTTATAAATTTCCCTTATACCATGATTTGTTTATAACTCCTTTGAATTCATGACTTGATATGTTAAAAATTCATGATGAAAATTTATTATTTTGTCATGATGGAAGCATTCATGTAAAGCGAAAAGAATTGTGTTCTTCCCTTCTTTTTGACAAAATTAAAGGGGGAGAAAATTTATTGCTAGCTTGTGCTTCAAAAGAAAAATTTTGCTAGCTTGAACATTGAGAAGTAAAGAGTTGCTATCTCAAGAGAGGCAAAAATCTTGCTCAATTTCACTTCTTCAAAATTGCTTACATTTTTTATTACAAATTATTGTTGAATCTCATGCAAGATTATTTGAAATATTTGATCCTCCCTTTCTTTTTGATGCTAACAAAGGGGGAGAAAGTTTTTAGCTCGAACATTGTAAAAATTTGCCATCTTGATTCTTATTTTGCAACTTCATGAGAAGCTAAGAATTGTTATATCAAAGGATGTAAATATTGCTATCATGGGAAACAAGGTGCCTACTTGCACATCTCAAGAAGCAAGTGAAAATTACCATCATTGCCCATCCTTGAAACTTGCTATGATTGAATGGTATTATTTGATGTTGTATTGCAAAAATATTGTATGATGTGATAAATAGCTAGTGTGTTGTAAAAATTTACATATCTTTTAAACTAGCTATGATGTTACTTCTCCTTTTTATTGATGACATAGGGGGAGAAGTAGATTGATGACTTCATGCATTGTATTGAGTATTTTATATATTTGCATGATTGTTTGATTTATTCTCATAATATTGTGATGAATGTTGCTTGGATTTGGAATAATTCAAGTGTTCTATTAATGAAATATTGATAGGGGGAGTTTGTGTTAAACTCCGTAGAGTTGTGGTTAACTCCGTCAGTCATCAATTAGTTGTCATCATCAAAAAGGGGGAGATTGTTGAATCTCGGATTTTGATGATGAAACTAATTGAGTGTGTTTTGTTGTCTAACTGCGTTTTGAGTTACGCAGGTCTACTATCGATTAGGATTAGACAGTTGACGATGGAGGAATTGACGTTGCGCCGGAGGTGATCACGTCAGGATATTGGATGTCGAGCCGGAGGTTCAGTCGACTATCGGCAGGAGGCTTCATACGTCGGGCATCGGACCAAGAAGTGCGGAGTTGTGCTATGGATATCAGGATTGCGGGGGTCAACCGCCGATTGGGCAATAAGCCGCTAGAGAGGGTGATGTGCCGAAGGATCGGACAAAGCGCCGACCAATGATATGACAGGCAACTGAATGTCAATTCGTGTTGTAATAACTGTCTAGATCGAAGTAGAGTGTTTGTTGTTTGTGTGTAGGAGTAACTACGATAAGGATGAAGACGTAAAGCGAAACAAAGGGTCGAAGTCAAGTGCGATGGATCGTTGGGAGTTCGAGAGTTTGACGGAAGTCCGAAGATTCATTGGGAGTGCTATTGGAACTGGCCGAGAAGTTTGCCGGAGTAGGGAGTAGGGAGTAGGGAGTAGGGAGCTTGCCGAAGGGTTTTCGGAAGTTTGCCGGGAGGTTCGTCGGAAGTTCGCGGAGCTTGCCAAGAAAGATCGGAGCTTGCCAAAGAAGCTCGAGGGAACTCACCAAGATCATCGTGGAGTCCAAGAGCTTGCCAAGAGTCCGTAGGATGGTTTCCGAGGGATCGTCGGAAGACCGTCGGAAGTTCGCCGGAAGCTCGACGGAAGAAGACTTGACTTGTAGACTTTGTAATAGCTTAGGAATGTCTTTAATTTCATAGTTAGCACATTAATTTGGGTTAGGATTAGGGGTTAATCCTTTAACCCGAAGTAGGGGTCATTGGGCCTTAATTTGGGCCAAAGTTTTTAGCCCAAACAGTACCAACGCATGCTACGTGCATGCTACGTGCATGGCATCAGAGCATAGCATCAGAGCTGCCATCGTAGCAGGTAGTAGGTCACTACCTGGGCGTAGCACCGCCCGGCCATCGTGTGTGTAGTACCGCTCTGGGCGTAGCATCGTCGGGTGTGTGGAAAGCCAAAGCGTAGCATCGCTTAGCCGGGCGGTAGAACCGCTTGGGTGTGTCAGTCTGCCAAGACTAACAACACCGAAAAACTCAAAAAATTCAAATTTTTGGCTCCAAGTTTGGGTTCCAAATTTGAATCACTTTGAGGCTTATAAATACCCCTTCCTTTTCAGCTGAAAAATAGAACCCTTTTGAGAGTTAGAATCTTAGTTTTGAGCTTTTGAAAAGTCTTGAAAAGTCTTGTTCTTGCTAAGTGTTCACCTCCTTCTTCTCCTTGAGAAATCTTGTAAGAGTGTGAACCACTTGTAAAGGGTTATAAGAGGGGTATTTGATCCTTCCCCTTCAAAGAATTTGATAGTGGATGAAGGGAGCCTCAACGGAGAAGGCTTCGGAAGTGGATGTAGGTCACTTTGACCGAACCACTATACAACGCTGCGTCTTGATTATGTGAGTGTTTAAATTTCTGTTTTACTTTGCTGCAAGCCTTTACTTTACTTGCTCAACTTCCTTTTTATCTTTGTACGCATGCTTTAAAGTTAAAACGCAAAAATCGGTTTCAAATGAAACGTTGGTTTCATCGTACGAAGTTTCCGAAGCTTGTTTTAAATCGCTGAAAAATTCATCGTTTTATCCGCTGCACTAATTCAACCCCCCTCTTAGTGCCGCTCGATCCCTAACACTTGTGTGGGGACATTAAGGGTATAGTGCAGGTGCTCATTGGGGAATGAGTTCATTGATTGATCTGCTTATGGAATGCTGGATGGTTTTTAATACCTTAGGTCAGACAGCGATTCCATAGTCCAAGTAGTGTATCTGGTCCTTAGACTTGAGATACCAAGGATGTCCTATATGAGTACTCCACTCTTTGATACCAGACTTATAGGTTTGGAAAGTTCCAAATCTAGTACAACCGGTTATTGGGAGTGGTAGCCAACCTTACGAGGGCTATTGAGTGTCAATAAAGGATCATCTGCTCTCGGTATCATGAGAGGAATATCCCATGTATTCTTTCTTCAACAAATCCTTGGCCAAGGTTATTCAGATTGAGAGAGAAAGTTTTTCGGGAGAATCCGACAAGAGCAAGACTTGAGGAGAGACTATATGGGCCTAATAGTACCATGCCCGATATAGGGTCTTTGGGATATTAGTTGGATGAGGGACTATAGATACATGGTAACTGAGGACAGATAGGTCCAAAGGATTGGATTCCCTTGTATCGTCTATGGGCTATGGCGTAGTGGCATAGTATGTCTGTAGTCGATGATTTGGGTGAATTATTATAGAGATAATTAGTAAGTCAGAAGGAGTTTTGACAAGTATGACTCACGGCCAGCTCGATATTGGGCCTAAAGGGTCACACATATATGGTAGGTGTTGCGACGAGTAGAGGTTCGGATCTGAGATATCCACTGGAGCCCCTATCTTATTGGATATCGATTAAGCCCATGAATTATTGGATCCTAAGATGAGATCCAATAATTACTAATAAGAGATTATTGGGTAAAGACCTACTAATCCAAGAGGCTTGGGTAATTGGATGAAGATCCAATACCCAATAGGGCAAGATCCATTAGGGTTTATAGGGGGCCTCTATAAATAGGAGGGAACCAAAGCTCTATAGGATGAAGAGTTTTTTTTGGTGGCCACCTCCTGTTCTCTCCTCCCCAGAGAGGTGCATCGTTGTAGTCCCTACCGTGTGAATACCGCTAGAGAGGAGGACGCTTGACCTCCTTCATCCTTCTTATATATTTACAGGGATTCAGGGATATACGATCTCCCTAGGTACTTTCTTTTACACATGCAGTTTTCACAGATTTGTTCTTGACGCACCGATCTTCTCATGATGATAGAACCTTTTGTGGAAATCTAATTTTTTTTATTTTTTTGTTCTTCCGTTGCACATGAGATGTCGCCCCCTATGGATTTTCCAACACATGGTGTAGTCTATGATGAGTATCATCGACCTACCCATCTTATTTTAGGGATATGCCCTAGAGTCCGCAGCTTACCTTCTGAATAGAGTTCCAACTAAGTTAGTAGTGTCTATACCATATGAGATATGGAAAGGAAAGCCCGATCTTAAGGTTGTTAAGATTTGGAGCTGCCTTGACCACGTTAAGAGACACATACCCGATAACTTGGAATCTAGGATGGAATGGTGCAAGCTTATGGGATAGTGGGAGCATGATAGAGTTGAGCAAGATTGGAGAACCTAGCTCAAGCACCATTCTATAACTAGAGTCTGTTCTGGTACCTAGCACATAAGTTCCAACTTTACGTAGGTACGATAGAGTATCCCATCCTCCTAAGAGTATGTAGGACATATTAGAGGAGCAGATATTGAGGATATTGATCTTCAGACCTACAAGGAGCTTATTACGAGTATAGACCCTGGGAAGTTGTAAGAAGTCATGAATTAAAAGATGGATTCCATGTACTCCAATAAGGTTTAGAACCTAGTTGATGCACCCGAGGGTATCGTACCCATTGGCTATAAGTAGATCTTCGAGAAGAAGATCGGAGTAGATGGAAAGGTAGAGACCTGTAAAGTAAGGCTAGTGGCTAAGGAGTATCGTCAAAGGTAAGGTATTGACTATGATGAAATTTTCTCACCTGCAGTCATGCTAAAATCCATTCGAATTCTATTAGCTATTATAGCACACTATAATTATGAGATCTGGCAGATGAACGTCAAAACCACATTCATCAATGGTAACCTTGAGGAGGTGTATATAATACAACCTGAGGGATTCGTGTGTAAGGACAGTCCAGATAAGGTGTGTAGGTTGCTTAGGTCAATCTATGGATTGAAGCAAACTTTCCAAAGTTGAAACATAAGATTTGATGAGGCAATCAGATTTTATAACTTCATTAAGAACGAAGATGAGCCTTCTGTGTACAGGAAGGTAAGTGGGAGCAATATCACCTTTTTGGTGCTGTATGTGAATGACAACCTAATCATTGAGAATGATGTAGGAATGCTCTTCATGCTAAAAGCTTGGCTATTTAGACACTTCTCCATAAAGGACTTAGGGGAAGCATCCTACTTATTGGGGATTCAGATCTATAGAGATAGATCCAAGTAGATGCTTAGCTTGTCACAGTCTAAGTACATAGACACCATTGTCAAAAGGTTTGATATGAAAAATTCTAAGAGAGGTCTCATATCGATGAGACATAGGTTATCACTTTCTAGGAGTATATCCCTAAAGGCCCCTAGAAAGGGTACACATAGATATGATACCCTATGTCTTAGCGATATGGTTTATCATGTATGCTATGCTATGTACTAGGCCTGATATAGCGTATACTCTGAGTATCATAAGTAAGTATCAGGCGGATCCAGGCTTGGAGCATTGGAAAGCAATAAAGAGTATCCTTAAGTACTTGAGGAGGACTAAGGATCTTTTTCTGGTATATGGAAAAAGTAGCCTCAGGGTTGAGGGCTGCGTGGACTTGACCTTCTAGTCTGATGTTGATGATGGCAAGCCAATTTAGGGCATGTGTTTACCCTGAATGAAGGAGTAGTATGTTGAAAGAGTTCCAAGAAAGATACTACTACTGACTCGACCATAGAGGCGGAGTACATTCTATAATAGATACAGTAAAGGAGGGAGTCTAGATGAAGTAGTTCATCATAGATTTGGGAGTCATGCCAAGTAGCAAGGAGCTGATTCCCTTATATTGCGATAACTACGGAGCGATTACTCAAATAAATGAACCCGGGTCTCATCAGAAGTGTTCTGAGATGGTTCCAACTTATTAGAGAGATCGTGGCCCAAAGAGATATAGTAGTGGAAAAAGTTCCATACGAAGATAACATTGTAGATCCACTAACAAAGCCATTGACTCAGATTGTCTTTGAGCATCATAGAGGTATGATGGGGATTAGACATATAGGTGATTCAAGTGGGAGATTGCTAGTTATAGGTGCCCTACAAGCCAATCACGTGAGTGATGACACTTATAATACGCTGCATCAATCTCTTTACTTATGATTATTGATATTTTCTCACATTATCTCGATGTATATTGTGATGTCCTTGGATCTATGTAATGAGAATTAGATCATGATAAGATCATGATAAGATCATGATAATGAGACCGATTCACCTTTAAACACAAACCTTAAATAATCCTTGTTATAGGTTACTCGAGAGGGACATCGAGATAACCGAATAGATTAGTATGCTGTATACCCATCCATATAATGGAGGTGGCTGGTCTCATAGCTACTCGTGTGGGGACACTAAGGATACAGTATATGTACTCATTAGAGAATGAGTTCACTGATTGATCCGCTTACGTAATGTTGGATGGTTATTGATATCTCATGTTAGACAACGATTCCGTAGTCCCAATAGTATATCTTGTTCTTAGACTTGAGACACCAAGGATATCTTTTATGAGTACTCCACTCTTTGATACCAGACTTATAGGTTTGGAAGTTCCAGATCTAGTACAACCGGTTATTGGGAGTGGCAGCCAACTTTATAAGGATAATTGAGTGTCAATAAAGGATTATCCACTCTCGGTATGATGAAAGGAATATCTCATGTATTCTTGCTCAAGAAAATACTTTGCTAGGGTCATTCGGATTGAGAGAGAAAGAGTTTTTCGAGAGAATTCGATTAGAGTGAGACTCGATTGGAAATCGTATAAGCCTAACAGCACCATGCCTGATATATGATCTCTGGGATATTAGATGGATGAGGGACTATAGGTACATGATAATTGAGGATAGATAGGTCCAAAGGATTGAATTCCCTTGTATTGTCTAGGGATTGTGGCGTAGTGGCCTAGTATGTCCACAATCGATGAGTCGAGTGAATTATTATAGAGATAATAATTCACTTAGTCAGAATGAGTTCTGAAAGGTATGACTCACGGTCAGCTCAATATTGGGCCTAGAGGGTCACACATATATGGTAGGTGTTGTGACGAGTAGAGGTTCAGATATGAGATATCCACTGGAGCCCCTATCTTATTGGATATCCAATAAGCCCCTGTATTATTGGATCCCATAGATGAGATCCAATAAGAGCTAGATTATTTGGTAGAGACTTATTGATCTAAGAGACTTGGGTAATTGGATAGAGATTTAATACCCAATAGGGATGGATCCATTTGGGTTCACATGGGGCCTCTATAAATAGGAGGGAACCAAAGGCCCACAGGTTGGGGTTTTTTCTTGGTAGCCACCTTCTATTCTCCTCTCCCCAAGAGAGGAGTATCGTTGTAGTCCCTACAGTGTGGATATCGCTAGAGAGGAGGACGCTTGATCTCCTTCATCCTCCCCCATGGATCTATAGGAACTCAAGGATATATGATCTCCATAGATACTATTGTTTCTTTTATACATATAGTTTTCAGATTCGCGGATTTGTTTTTGACGAACCGATCTTGGCATGATGATGGAACCTTTTATGAAAATCCTAGGATTTTTGTTTTCTGTTCTTTCGCTCTGCATGAGATGTCACCCCCTGGATTTCCCAATAGAAGGATGATTATACTTCTCAAATTGTGTTCTTACAAATGGAGTTAGCCTTGTGTATATAGTACAAGGCTAAGTACAAAGGGAATAAATCCATTAAATGTATTAAATAACATTCATATTCTTAATTTATGAATGTAGATCACTCATGAATCTGCCTTGAATATATTTGAATAATCATTCATGTATATAGACCCACAATTCCTGAATGATCTTTATTCTTTAAAATGAGCTATTCAAATTTGTCCTTCTCTCAAAGCGAAACTTTCTCTTCATGATTTAATTAAATCATGTTAACCAATTTAGGCTCTTCTTACATCCATAGAATCTTGATCGAGTCTTGACCATTTTGCTCATTCTAAATGCTTTCCAATAAACAAGTTAAGGCTTCTTTCATTCCTTTAGCTTTAGCTTTTGTCATTGGTCCTCCGTGAATAGTTAAAGGGTCTTTCACAAAATTATGATCAAGTTGTTGGTTTATATCATTCCCCCTTTCCTTGAAAGGATTCATCCTCGAATCAGCACCTCCATCACCTATATTAAACAAAGATAAATTAGAAACATTGAAGGTTGCACTAATATTGCTATACTCACCCGGTAGTTCCAGCTTGTATGCATTGTCATTGATTTTTTGAAGGACTTGAAATGAACCATCTCCTCTTGGCATTAGTTTAGACTTCCTTTGGCTAGGAAATCTTTCCTTCCTTAAGTGTATTCAAACCTAATCACGAGGTCCAAATACTACTTGCTTTCGGCCTTTATTGTATTGTTTCTCATATTATAGAATTTTTTTTTTAATTTGTGTCTGGACTTTTTCATGTAATGCTTTGACAAAATCAGCTTTTTGCTTACCATCCAAATTTGCCTTTTCTAAAGGTAAAGGTAGCAAATCCATAGGTGTTAATGGATTCAACCCGTACATAACTTCAAATAGGGAATAATTTGTTATAGCATGCACACTTTTGTTATAAGCAAACTCCACATACGACAAACATTCCTTATAATTTTTTAAATTCTTTTGAATTATAGCCCTCAAAAGTGTTGATAAAGTTTGATTTATCACCTCTGTTTGTTCATCTATTTGTGGATGACATATGGTTGAATGCAACAACCTTGCACCCAAGTTACTTTAAAGTATTTTCTAAAAATGGCTAAGGAACTTCACATCTTTATCACTCACAATTGTCTTTGGGATGCCATATAATCTCACAATTTCTTTGAAGAACAACCCTGCAATATATGTTGCATCATTTGTTTTATGGCAAGGAATGAAATGTGCCATTTCGCTAAACCTATCAACAACAACAAAAATAGAATCTCTCCCTCCTTTTGACCTAGGTAAGGCTAAGACAAAGTCCATGGATATATCAACCCAAGGCTCACTAGTTATAGGAAGAGGTGTATATATCCCATGAGGTATTACTTTAAATTTAGCTTGTTTACAAGTAATGCATTTCTCACATAATCTTTCAACATCTCTTTTCATGTGTGGCAAAAAAAAAATGATCATCTAACATATCTAAAGTTTTTCTAACCCCATAATGTCCCATTAACCTTCTATTGTGTACTTCTCTCACAAGTAACTCTCTCATTGAATATTGAGGAACATGCAGCTTTTTTTCTTTGAAAAGAAAACCATCATACCTGAAGAACTTGTTAAAACCCCCTTTCTCATATGCACCATAAACATTAGAAAAATTATGGCCAGAATTGTATAAATTTTTAATGTACTCAAACCCAATAATCTTGTATCAAGTTTAAAAATTAGAGCATACCTTCAAGAAAGAGCATCGACAACCATATTTTCCTTACCTTGTTGGTACTTGATGATGTATAGAAAGGATTCAATAAACTCTACCAATTTTGCATGCCTACAACTTAACTTTTCTTATCCTTTGAGATATTTTAAAAGTTTTATCCATCTTCATTGTCTCATACTTTACTCTTTCTAAGCAAAAATATACTTTAAACTCTCATGATAAGTAAAGATTTCAAATATCTGCCCATATGAATAATGTCTCCAAATTTTTAGAGCAAAAACAATAACTACTAATTCCATATCATGAATTGGATAATTTTGTTCATAACTCTTTAGTTGTGAGAAGCTTATACAATCACTCCCCCACCTTGCATCAAAATACTACCAAGGTCTTTTCTTGAAGCATTCGTATAAACTACATATCACTTATTACCACTTAGAATAGTGAGACTAGAGGCTCTTGTCTATATTTCTGGTTTACTTCCTCTCTTACTTTTACTAATAAACTTATTCTTATTGTTATTGCCTCTGATTTCTTGGATCTCCTCCAAGTCTTTTTCAATTATTAAAGCTCTTTCTACCACATCAGCATATGCTTAGAGTTTTAAGGCTGATATCTGGCTTCTTATTGCTGGCCTAAGACCCTTTCAAATCTCTTTGCCTTTCTAGATTCATCATCAGTTATATGTAGGACAAATCTAGAGAGCTCAATGAATTTAGATTCATACTTTAGTACCGTTAAGTTTCCTTAGATGAGATTTAAGAACTCTAATTCTTTTTGCTCTCTAATGCATTTTGAAAAATATTTATCGTTAAAATTTTCTATGAATACCTTCCAAGTGATTGGATGATGTCTAACTTTAGAAATTCTCTTCATTGTTCTCTACTAGTGCTCAGCCTCTCTTTCTAACATGAAGGTAGTAAGAGAAATCTTCTGATCATCAGGGTAATTTAAGACATCAAATATTTTCTCTATTTGATCACTCATTATTTTGCTATCATTGGATCAGGCTCACTACTAAAACTGGGAGGACTGAGCTTCTTAAATTGTTCAATTCTTAATCCATTTTGATTTGATATCCCCTATCAACCTTTTCAGCCTACTCAATTAATCAAAAGAAAATGAGGAAGGACCAAATATCCTCATCACTCTAGATTCCTAGAAGACATGAAAGAAAATTACTATCGATCACCATATAATTACTAAACCTCAATATAATTTGCACATCAAACTTATCAAATCTCTTAGTGATCCTTAAATCATGCTTTGATACCACCTTTGTCACATGCCCCAACGCCCCCCCCACCCCCTGAAAATTAATCACATTTAGGAGATGTGACCTTGTCTTAAATTGATAATATTATGATTCAATAACGATCCAATCCGAGGATCCAAACTAATATTTGAGGACACTGAGAAACATTCAAACAACATAAAATTCACACCCATAAAACATGTGTAGTTTATAATCATACACCACTTCATTCAATGATTCATAAAATTCATAGCTAACTCAACTAAGCATTAACCACATCATAAATCCATAAGTGTGGGAATACACATAATCACAAAACTAACATTTACCACACGTTCATATTATTATACTAGTTAAAGTTATCATTTTAAAATCTTGAACATGAGAGGTTCTTCAAACTTTTACAACACATAAGTTTAGATTTATCCTTCACATTTCATCAAATGTAAAGTGTACTTATACAACAAAAACTTATCAACCAATAAAGATCTGCCCAAAATCTTCTAGCTTTTCACTACCTCAGCACAATTCTAGCTTTTCAGTGAGTGACATGCTAATATGAAAAATTTATATAGCAACGGTATGAGCATAAAGAGCTCAGCAAGCGACTAACATATCCATGACAAAAGAGGATAGTTTTCAAGAAAACTTGGTATCAAAATGTAAGGCAAGAATACAAGAGTTCATAGATAACATCTCATTAGATACAAAATCACAAGGGCCATTTCATTTAAATCATACTTTATTCATAACAATTGAGGAGAGGAAATTGAAGTATATCATTAGCATATAGGAAGCATTTAGGCATATATCAAATAGCATATGAAGCATTTAGGCACATATCAAAAGCATAAGAATGTTTAAGAGCATATCAATGGTATACGAAACTTTTCAAAGCATATCAATGATGTAAAGAATGTTTCAGAGTATATCAAGGGCATAAGAAGCATTTCAGAGTATATCAATAAAGTATAAAATATTTCAGAGCATATCAAGGATGTATGAAATGTTTCGGGGCATATCTATTGAATCTCCGATTTTGATGATGAAATCAATTGGTGAAATATTTGTTCTAATCTATATGTCAAAGATAAGTGTGCAGGATTAACTATGATGGGTTAGAAACATAAAGAGATTTGCCGAGGTCAAGTCCGTCGGGTGTTCAAGAGTTCATCGAAAGTCTGAAGAATCGTTGGAAGCATTGCCGGAACCAACCGAGATCAAATCAGGGACTTATTGAAGTTTTCGGAAGATCGCTGCAAAGATCATCGAAGGATTCGCAGAGTTTGCTGAGAAGGTTCAGAAGCTTGCCGAAGACTCATTGAGCATGCCATATATGGCGAGAAGCATTCTGGGAATTCGCTAGAAGAAATCCGAGGGAAGTATCGGAAGACCGCCGAAGCCTCATCGTAAAGCTCACCGGAATAAGACGTGAAGAATGTCGGTTCAAATCACTGTTAATTATATTTCAATTTCATAGTTGGCACGTACTTAGGGCAAGGATTTCGAATTAATCCTGCTCAAATCGCCAACGGCTCTCTTATTGGCCTTGAATAAGGCCTATTCAAAGATTCTTGAATGGGCCAAAGTGGAACCGCCTAGCGCCGAGTCCGGGCGGTAGTACCGCCACCGGGTGGTAGTACCGCCAACTGCAGTGCGCGCAGAGGTGGTAGTACTGCCGGCATAAAGCGTAGCATCGCATGCATTGTCGGGCCCGACGATCGAGTGCAATACCACCGCCCTTAACAAGCGGTAGCACCGCCAGCACCGGGAAATCCAATTTGATTTCAAATTTGGAGCCTAAATTTGAATCCACTTTGAATCTATAAATACCCCCCTTTCTCAGCTGAAAGGCCACCCTTTTGAGAGTTAGAAATTGAGCTAAAGTCTTGCAAAAGTCTTGTTTTCAATAGCTTGTGTTCACCTCCTTCTTTCTCTTTGGAAAATCTGTAAGAGTGTGAACTTCTTGTAAAAGGGTTGTAAGAGGGGTGTTTGGTCATTCCCCTTCAAACGGATTTGCTAGTGGAAGTTGGGAGCCTCATCGGAGAAGGCTTCGGAAGTGGATGTAGGTCACTTTGACTGAACCACTATACATCGCAGCGTCTTGAATGTGTGAGTGTTTAAATTTCTATTTCATCTCTTTACTTGGCTGTAAACCATTCAGTTTTTTCATTACCTTTACTTAAGTAACTTCAACCAAGTCATCTTTCATCGAATCTAAGTTTTCATACGAACTAGCCTTTTACCAAAATCGGTTTCAAGCTTACGATTTTAATCCGCTGCACTAATTCACCCCCCCCCTCTTAGTGCTTGTCTGATCCTAACAATTGGTATCAGAGCGGGTTCACTCTCATATTTGGTCTAAAACCCAAGAGAGATGGCCTATTCCAATATACAAGAAGGTCATTCCATTACACGTCCGTCTATGTTTAATGGGTCGAATTATATGTATTGGAAGACTCGTATAAGGATCTTTCTTATTTCTATGGATTTTGAGCTTTGGAATATCGTTGAGAATGATTTTCAAAAATCTTCTCTTTCGATGAGCAATTGGAATGAATCGGAGAAGAAGGTTTTTGCTTTAAATGCAAAGGCTATGAATGCCTTATTTTGTGCACTAGACAAAAATGAATTTAATCGCGTATCAATTTGTGAATCGGCTTTTGATATTTGGCATACTCTTGAGATCACTCATGAAGGCACTAGCCAAGTGAAAGAGTCCAAAATCAATATTCTTGTACATTCTTACGAACTTTTCCGAATGAAACCAAGTGAGTCCATTGGAAACATGTACACCCGCTTTATGGATGTCATCAATGGACTTAAGGCACTTGGTAAAGGTTTTTCTAACTTTGAACTTGTAACTAAGATTTTAAGATCCCTTCCAAAGAGTTGGGATCCAAAAGTTACTGACCATACAAGAGGCCAAGGACCTTAAGACTTTTCTCCTTGAAGAACTTATTGGGTCTCTAATGACCTACGAAATGACGTGCCATGCTCATGAAGAGCTCGAGAACCCCCTTCCAAAGAATAGGAAGGATATGACACTAAGAACACAAGAAGACCACTTGAAAGGAACATCAAGTGATGAGGACGGTGACAATGACATTGCACTCTTAACTCGTAAATTTAAAAAGTTTGTAAGAAAGAACAAATTTAAAAATAACACAAAAAACAAACTTGAATATAAAAAGGACCAAGTTATTTGCTACAAGTGCAAGAAGCCGGGGCACTTCAAATATGAATGCCCCTAAGCCAAGAAGAAGCAACCCAAGAAGAAGAAAGCATTGAAGGCTACATGGTATGATTCAAGTGACTCCAAGGTTGAAGAAGCAAGCAACAAAGAGAAGGCTAACTTCGCGCTAATGGCCCTTGGAGAAGAGGTTAGTGAGTTATTTAATGAAGAATTATCTTTCGATGAGCTTTCTATCGCTTTTCATGAGTTATTTGATGAATGTAGAACTATTAGTAAGAAGTTCAATTAGTTTAAAAAAAAGCATGCTTTATTACAAAATAAGTTTAATAGTCTCCAAACTCCTTCTCTACCCCCATGCACTAAGTGTGAACACTTAGAAGCAATAAAAAGGGAGAATTTGCTACTCAAAGAGACCCTAAACAAATTTAAGGTCGGTAGCAAGGGCTTGGACATGATCCTTGCTAACAAGGGTCACGTCGAAAATAGAAGTGGAATCGAATTTGTGAGTGGATCTTACCAAAATCCCACCACCTTCATTAAAGGACCCACATTGCATGTATCACCCCATTTGAAATGTAATTTTTGTGGTAAAACGGGACATGTTGTTTACAAATGTCCATTCAAGAAAATTAGTCCATAAAAATTGATATGGGTTCCTAAAGGAACCATAAACAATTCAATGTTGAATTACAAATTAAGTAGATCAATTTGTAAGGCACTCAAAATCAAATGGGTACCTAAAAACCATCCTCTTTTATAGACAAACTCACAAGCTAGGAGCAAGAAATGGTATCTTGATAGTGGATGCTCAAGGCACATAACTGGAGATCCATCTCATTTCTTTATGCTCACTAGCAAAGAAGAAGGGTATGTCACCTTCGGAGACAACAACAAGGGTAAAATCATTGGCAAGGGAACCATAGGTAACATATCAAGTTTTTCAATTGATGATGTGTTGCTAGTTGATGGTTTAAAACATAATCTTTTAAGCATTAGTCAATTATGCGATAAAGGTTATGTTGTTAGATTTGAATCTAATGTTTGCATCATTGAAAAACCAAATAATGACATATCAATGATTGCCTTAAAACAAAATAATGTCTACACTATAAATATTGATGAATTAAGCAATGAAATATATTTTTCGGTTTTGAATGATGATGCTTGGCTTTGGCATAGGAGATTAGGCCATGTAAGCATGAAACTAATATCTAAGATTTCATCTAGAGAGTTAGTACGAGGAATTCCTAATATGAAATTTGTCAAGGACAAAGTATGTGATGCGTGTCAACTAGGAAAACAAATAAAAACTAGCTTCAAACCAAAAAAATAAATTAGCACCATCCATTTGGACTTATTTGGACCAATTGATATAACAAGCTTAGGAGGTAGCAAATACACCTTCGTAATTGTGGATGACTATAGTAGATATACTTGGATATATTTCTTGACTCACAAAAGTGATTGTTTCAAATATTTTTCAAAATTTTGTAAACTCACTCAAAATAAAAAAGGTTTTATGATTTCATCAATTCGAAGTGATCACGGAGGTGAATTTCAAAATCATGACTTCCAAAATTGTTGTGAAATAAACGGATATAACCATAACTTCTCTACTCTAAGAAATCCTCAACAAAATGGAGTAGTGGAAAGGTAAAATAAAAATTTGCAAGAAATGGCTAGAACCATGTTAAATGAATATGATTTACTAAAATATTTTTGGGTCGAAGCTGTGAACACGGCTTGCTATGTTATGAATAGAGTTCTAGTGAGACCATCCCTATCTAAGACTCCATATGAATTATGGAATAATAAAAAACCCAATGTTTCTTACTTTAAAGTTTTCAGTTGCAAATGCTTTATTTTAAATGAAAAGGATGCCTTAGGAAAATTCGATGCTAAATCCGATGAAGGTATCTTTCTTGGTTACTCTTCTATTTCTAAAGCTTTTCGGGTTTTCAACAAAAGAACTTTAGTTATAGAAGAATCTATTCATGTGATTTTTAATGAATTTTCTGAATAATAAAAAAAAAGATTTTGATGATGATCTTGGTTTTAATGATTTGAATTTGAATGAACCCTCTCCTCAAAATGACAACTTGGATGCATCTTCTTCCCAAATTTCCTTACCCAAGGAATGGAAGTATGTAGATGCCCATCCCAAGGAGTTAATTATAGGAGATACATCTAAAGGGGTTCAAACTCGTTCTTCATTTAAGAATTTTTGTGCCCATGTCGCTTTTCTTTCTCAAGTTGAACCAAAATGCATTGATGATGCCTTGAAAGATGATTCTTGGGTCATCGTAATGCAAGATGAGTTAAATCAATTTGAGAGGAATGAGGTATGGAAGCTTGTTCATAGACCTAATGACCATTTAGTTATTGGTACTAAATGGGTCCTTAGAAACAAGCAAGATGAATACGGTATTGTGGTTAGAAACAAGACTAGATTAGTGGCCAAAGGTTTCAACTAAGAAGAAGGTATTGATTATGAAGAGACATTCACTCCTGTGGCAAGATTAGAAGCCATCAGGATGCTCCTTGCCTATGCTAGTAGTAATGATTTTAAACTATTTCAAATGGATGTCAAAAGTGCTTTTTTAAATGGTTTTATTTTTGAAGAAGTATATGTTGAACAACCACCTAGATTCGAAAATTCTCTTCTTCTTAATTATGTATTTAAATTAACTAAGGCTCTCTATGGACTAAAATAAGCCCCAGAGCTTGGTATGAAATGCTTAGCTCCTTTCTTATTTCTAATAATTTTACAAAAGATAAGGTTGATATTACATTGTTTATTAAACATGTTAAAAATAATTTTCTTATTGTTGTTGATGACATTATTTTTGGTTCTTCGGATGAATCACTATGTGAATCTTTTGCCAAGTGTATCAGTCATGAATTTGAGATGAGTCTAATTTTGATCAAAAGACATATAGGGGGATGATAGGTAGCTTGCTCTATCTTACTACAACTAGACCAGATATCATGTTTAGCGTAGGACTTTATGCGAGATTTCAAACTAATCCTAAAGTGTCTCACCTTAAAGCCATTAAAAGAATTCTTAGATATCTTAAAGGTACTCCTAATCTAGGATTATGGTATCCAAAATCTGATAACTTTGATTTAAAAGCCTATGCAGATACAGATTTTAGTGGATGTAGAATAGATAGAAAGAGCACATCCGGAACATGCCAATTTTTAGGACATGCACTTGTTTCTTGGACTTCTAAGAAACAAAATTCAATTGCACTATTTACAACGGAAGCCGAATACATAGCCGCAAGTGCATGTTGTGCTCAAGTCATTTGGATGAAAAATACACTAGAAGATTATGGAATTCATTTAAATAACATTCCTATAAAATGTGATAATACAAGTGCTATTTGTCTAACCAAAAATCCTATTCAACACTCTAGAACTAAACACATTGACATAAGACATCACTTTATACGAGATCATGTTAACAGTAATGATGTCACTCTTGAATTTATTGATACAAAACATCAATTAGCGAACATCTTTACGAAACCTTTAAATGAAGAACAATTTGACTTCATTAGGAGGGAAATAGGCATGTTAAATTGTCCTTGTGAATGAGTAGCATTATATATAGTTTCTGTCGACTTTCGTGGATTTTATGAAAACTCAGCTCTCGCGGATTTGCCTCCCTCATTTTAATTCTATATCTCAAGGAGTGATCTTGTTGGGAAATCCATCAAGGGGGGGGGGGGAGCGACATCACATGCGCAGCGGAAGAACAGAAAACAAAATCCCAGATTTTTCGTAGAAAGTTTCTGTCACGTGCGAAGATCGGTGCATCAAAACAAATCCGCGAAAACTGCACGTGCAAAAGAAGATACCTAGGGAGATCGTATATCCCTGTATTCTTGCAGATCTATGGGAGAGGATGAAGGAAGTCAAGTGTCCTCCTCTCTAGCGGTATCCACACAGCAGGGATTGCGATGATGCATCTCTCTCTCTGGGGAGAGGCGAATAGGAGGTGGCTACCAAAAACCCTTAGCCTATAGAACTTTGGTTCCCTCCTATTTATAGAGGCCCCCTTGAAAACCCTAATGGATCTTTTGTCCTATTGGGTATTGTATCTCCATCCAATTACCCAAGCCTCTTGGATTAGTGGGTTTCTACCCAATAATCTCTTATTAGCAATTATTGGATCTCATCTCAGGATCCAATAATTCAGGGGCTTAATGGATATCCAATAAGATAGGGGGTTCAGCGGATATCTCATATCCGAACCTCTACTAGTCGCAACGCCTACCATATGTGTGTGACCCTCTAGGCCCAATATCGAGCTGACCGTGAGTTATACTTGTCAGAACTCCTTCTGATATAGTGAATTATTATTTCTATAATAATTCACCCAACTCATCGATCATGACGATTTTCAAAGCTAATTACGCCATACTTCAAGACGATATAGGGGAATCCAATCCTTTGGACCTATTTGTCCTTAGTTACCATGTATCTATAATCTCTCATCCATCTAATATCCCAGAGACCCTATACCGGGCATGGTGCTGTCAGGCCCATACGGTCTCTCCTCGAGTCTTGCTCTTGTCGGATTCTCCCAGAGAACTCTTTCTCTCTCAATTCGAATAACCTTGGCTAAGGATTTGTTCGAGCAAGAATGCATGGGATATTCCTCTCATGATACCAAGAGCGGATGATCCTCTATTGATACTCAATAACCCTCGTAAGGTTGGCTACCAGTCCCAATGATCGGTTGTACTAGATATGGAGCTTTCCAAACCTAAAAGTCCGGTATCAAAGAGTGGGGTACTCATACAGGACATCCTTGGTGTCTCAAGTCTAAGGACCAGATACACTACTGGGACTATGGAATCGCTATCTGACATGAGGTATCAATAACCATCCAGCATTCCGTAGGCGGATCAATTAGTGAACTCATTCTCTAATGAGCACCTGTACTGTACCCTTAGTGTCCCCACACGAGTAGCTATGAGACCAGCTATCTCCATTATATGAATGGGTATACAGCACACTAGTCTATCCGGTTATCTCGATGTCCTTCTCGAGTAACCTAAGACCAGGATAATTTAGGGTCTGTGTTTAAAGGTGAATGGTCTTATTATCGTAATCTCATCACGATCCAATTCCTATTGCATAGATCTAAGAACATCACAATATTCATCTAGATAATGTGAGATAATGCCAATAATCATAAGCAAAGAGATTGACGCAACGTGTTACAGGTGTAATCACTCACGTGATTGGCTTGTAGGGCACCTATAACTAGCAATCTCCCACTTGACCTAAAGCTAATCACCAACATGTCTGATCCCCATCAAACCTCTGTGATGCTTAAAGACAATATGAGTCAATGGCTTTGTTAGTGGATCTGCAATGTTATCTTCGGATGGAACTCTTTCCATTATAACATCTTTTCGGGCCATGATCTCTTTAATAAGTTGGAACCTCCTCAGAACACTTCTGATGAGACCCAGGTTCCCTTATTTGAGTAATCATCCCGTATTTATCGCAATATAAAGGAATTAGCTCATCGTTACTCGGGATGACTCCTAGATCTATGATGAACTTATTCATCCAGACTCCCTCCTTTGTTGCCTCTGTCGTAGCAATGTATTCCGCCTCTGTGGTCGAGTCAGCAGTAGTGTCTTGCTTGGAACTCTTCCAGCATACTGCTCCTCTATTCAGGTTGAACACATACCCTGAATTAGACTTACTATCATCGATATCGGATTAGAAGCTCGATTCCGAGTAGCCCTCAACCTTGAGGCTACTACCTCCATATACCAGTAAAATATCTTTAGTCCTTCTCAAGTACTTAAGGATACATTTTACTGCTTTCTAGTGCTCCAAGTCTGGATCTGCTTGATATCTGCTCATGACACTCAGAGCATGCGCTATATCAGGCCTGGTACATAGCATAGTATACATGATAGATTCTATCGCTCATGTATATGGCATCATATCCATGTGTGCCCTTTCTTCAGGAGCCTTTGGGGACATACTCCTAGAAAGTGATATTCCATGTCTCATTGGTATGGGTCCTCTCTTGGAATTTTTCATGCCAAACCTTTTGACAATGGTGTCTATGTACTTAGACTGAGACAAGCCAAGTATCCTCTTGGATCTATCTCTATAGATCCGTATCCCCAATATGTAGGATGCTTCCCCTAAGTCCTTCATGGAGAAGTGCCTAGATAGCCAAGTCTTTACTGTGGAGAGCATTACTACATCATTCCCAATGATTAGGATGTCATCCACATATAATACCAAAAGGGTAATAGTGCTCCCACTTAATTTCTTGTACACACAAGGTTCATCTTCGTTCTTAACGAAGTCATAAGATCTGATTGCCTCATCAAATCTTATGTTCCAACTTCGGGAAGATTGCTTCAATCCATAAATGGACCTAAGCAACTTGCACACCTTATCTGGGTTATCCTTGGACATGAATCCCTCAGGCTGTATCATATACACCTCCTCATCGAGGTTACCATTGAGGAAAGCGGTTTTAATGTCCATCTACAAGATCTCATAATCATAGTGTGCTGCAATAGCCAATAGAATTCGAATGGATTTTAGCATGGCTACAGGTGAGAAAGTTTCGTCATAGTCAACACCTTGCCTTTGACGATACCCCTTAGCAACTAGCCTTGCTTTATAGGTCTCTACCTTTCTATCTACTCCAATCTTCTTTTTGAAGATCCACTTGCAACCAATGGGTATAATACCCTTGAGTGCATCAACTAGGTTCCAAACCTTGTTGGAGTAAATGGAATCCATTTATGAATTCATGGCTTCTTGCCATTTCCCAGAGTCTATACTCATAATAGCCTCCTCGTAGGTCTGAGGATCAATATCCTCAACATCCTCTCTTCTGATATGTCCCACATATCTCTCAGGAGGATGGGATACTCTATCTGACCTACATAAAGTTAGAACTTGTGTGTTAGGTATCTGAACAGATTCTGGAATGATGCTTGAGCTAGGTTCTCCAACCTCGCTCAACTCTATCATGCTCCCACTGTCTCCACTAAGAATGTGTTCCTTCTCAAGGAACACTACTTTATTGGCTACAAAGACCTTTCGGTCCTCAGGGTGATAGAAATAATACCCACAAGTTTCTTTGGGATATTCCACGAACTTGCACCGTTCCATCCTAGATTCCAACTTGTCAGGGTTGTGTCTCTTAACGTGGGCAAGACAGCCCAAAATCTTAACAACTTTAAGATCGGGCCCCTTCCCATTCCATATCTCATATGTAGTAGACATCACTGATTTAGTTGGAATTCTATTCAGAAGGTAAGCTACGGTCTCTAGGGCATATCCCCAGAATGAGATGGGTAGGTCGGTGAAACACATAATGGAACGCACCATGTCTTACAGTGTGCGATTCTTCCTTTCTGATATACCATTAAGCTGTGGTGTATAAGGAGGTGTCCACTTGGGATAAGATCCCATAGTCTTTGAGGAACTAGGTGAACTCTGTACTCAAGTACTCACCTCCTCGATTTGATCGAAGGGTTTTAATACTCTTTCATGTCTGGTTCTCCACTTCTCGTTTCCTCTTAGACCTCACTTACACTCATGATATATGGAGCTGTATCTAGCATAAATAAACCATTATGCAATGTTCCTCTCATGATGATCTGATCATCTAATATTATTGAACAACCATTGTTCTCAAAAACTAATTTATATCCAATAACTGTCAAACATGAAATGGAAATAATGTTTTTGATAATAAAAGGAATATAATAGCAATAATAGCTCCACCAGGCAGATGTAAAGTGACCTTGCCAACAGCCACTGCAGTAACCTTTCCTCCTTTGCCCATCTTAAGGTCCATCTCACCTCTGTTCAATCTCCTAGGTCCTGCCAGAACCTACAACGAATTACAAATATGATAAGCACTCCCAGTATCTAATACCCATGTGTTATCATAAGATTCTGACAACTGGAGACTGATCATGAATGTACCTAAAGCTTCTCCAAGCTTCTGTTTCGCCCTTTCTACAAGGTACTCTTTGCGGTTCCTCTTCTAGTGCCCATCTTTACCGCAGTGGAAGCATTAGCCTTCCTCCTTTGTTGGGTCTTTCTTGGCAACCTTTGCCTTACCCATTTTGCCCTTGCCCTTGCCCTTCTTAAGGGTCTTCTCAGTCTTCCTTTTCTTTCTAATCTCACTAGTGTAGAGAACCGGCTTCTCTTTCTTGAAGGTGCTCTTTGCTTCTCTTAACATATTGAGGAGCTTTGGGAGGGTCACCTTAAGTTTGTTCATATTAAAATTCATTATGAACTGAGAAAAGGAATCTGGTAGGGACTGAAGTACAAGATCCACATATATGTTATCCTCTAGGACCATTCCTAGACCTGTGAGTTTTTCGATCCACTCAAATATCTTAAGGACATGGTTCTGAACCGGTGTCCCCTCAGTCATGCTAGTATGGAAAAGACTCTTTGATATCTCATATCGCTGAGTTCTTCCCTGTTCCTCAAACAATTTATGGAGATGCAGGAGTATGGAATTAGCATCCATATTTTTATGTTGTCTCTATAACTCAGTAGTCATAGAGGCCAACATATAACACCGAGCAAGAGTGGAATCATCTAAGTACTTCACATAACGAGCGATTTCATCCTCGCTTGCCCCTTCGTCAAGCGTAAGGATCACTGTATCAAGGACATATGCGATTTTCTCCGCTGTGAGAAAGATTCTCAGATTGCGAAGCTAATCCGTATAATTTGGACTAGTGAGGCGGTTGGCATCAAGTATGCCACGTAAAGGATTTGAAAGCGACATTTTTCTGAAATAAAAGATGTAGCAGATATAAATAACATACAGACTTTGTAGAAATTTAAATAATTAAGATAAGGACTTCTATCTTAATGTATTCCCACTAATTTTTCGCAAGACACACAACACCCTCCGATATATGAATCGGAGACCCCCGACGGATCTCTAGTGGGGATCAGGATCCAATTGGCATCTTAACGTAATCTCGAGGGACTCGACCAATCACGTTAAGCCCGTAAAGGTAGACAACTCTTGCCAATCACAACTCCTTGTGATTCTCATCCTATTCGACCTCTGAACTACCATGGCCTCGAGGGACTCGACCAACCATGATGTTCGGTTAAGTCATTAACATCGTTACCAGATGAGTCTGATTCGATGATATACTCTCGAGGGACTCGACCAAGTATACCATGTCCTTAGGTCACCTCTGACATCTCTATGTCATAGATAAGATGGCGAGACACGATATAGGTGAGTCTTGAGGGACTCGACCAACTCAACCTACACCGGGAATCGGCTCCTAGCTATAACGATGGAAGGCCACGTGGGTCAATCTAATTGCCTCACGTTTACCGACTTAATATTATTAATGGAGAGGATTTTTGATTTGGTCTCCTAACATAATGTGTTACACACATACATATTTAATATATATATCTACATCGTATGCAAATATATATATATATATATTTAGTAGGTATATAACTAATCACACATCACATGAGCAATCACACCAGATGATCATGGACCATATCCTAATGTGATCAGGCCTGAGCCAGTGGGCCCAATCACTCACATCAAGATCTATGTGTACTTCGGTGCATCTCTATGCCCTGTGATCGTCCATCTCGCTTTGTCGAATCCGTCGGCATCTCAACGCATCTCCATGCGTCGTATCGTCCGTCTCGACCTTGTGAGTCACACTACCGCTGCGCCTCCTCTAATAATTACAACATAATTACAAGCACGCAGGCCCGACAATAAATGAGAAAAATAGAGGCTCGCAGACCCCAATAATAATAATCACATATACACACATCACATCACAAGTCCATGATCATCTGTCCACATCATACATCACACGTATATGTTATTTTATAGGACTACTAGATAAAAAATAATAGTTAATTAAACTATTTAATTAACTAATATTTCTGAAAATAGGGACATAGAGGAAATTTTTTAAATTCCCAAGGGTATTTTGGTCATTCGGCCAAAAGGGACAAAGATTAGAATTTCTCAAATTTCGAGGGTATTTTGGTAATTTTGTCAAAGGGGACAGAATCTGAAATTTCTGAAATTCCGAGGGGCAAAATCATCTTTTGCCCGAAAACCCTAACTCCTCTCCCTTTACGATGTCGCGGGCCGCGCTGCCGTGACTCACCGGCGGCGCTTCTTGCGCTACGGGCGAGTGCTCGCCGCGCTCAAGGTGCCGGCTCGCGGGCGACTACCACAGCAGAGCAGCGCTGTCTGTTGCAGGGCGCCGCTGCAGCGCCACTGGCGGGCAACAGAGTAGGCCGGTGCTACGGTGCAAGATTCGCCGGCGCCGCCAAGGGGGCACAGCGCCCGCAGGCGCCGCTCGAGTGGGGCAACCGCCCGCGGGTGGCGCCAGCCATGCGGGCGCTTCTGCCCATGAGCGCAGGGTCCGTAGGTGGCGCCGATCCTTGCGGGCAGGCCGCAGCAAGCGGGCGCGCCTGCCCCTTGCAGGCACACTGCAGGTCGCCAGCAGAGGCAGCATGCAGGCGCTGCCTGCTTGCGGCTCGCAGCCTGCAAGCCTTGCGGTTGCTGCACGAGCGGGCAGCAATAGTTGCTGCCCTTTCTCGCTATTTGCGCCAATGATTTTGGCGATAAGACCTATTCTAGATCACAACACATGTAGTTTAAGATCTGATCTTTGCACGAACAACCTGGCTCTGATACCACTGTTAGGAAATCTGTCAGGGGGGGTGGGGGGCAACATCACATGCGCAGCGGAAGAACAGAAAACAAAACCCCAGATTTCCCGTAGAAATTTTTCATCGTCGTGCGAAGATCGGTGCGTCAAAACAAATCCGCGAAAACTGCACGTGCAAAAGAAGATACCTAGGGAGATCGTATATCCCTGAATTCTTGTAGATCTATGGGAGAGGATGAAGGAAGTCAAGTGTCCTCCTCTCTAGTGGTATCCACACAGTAGGGATTATGACGATGCACCTCTCTCTCTAGGGAGAGGCGAATAGGAGGTGGCTACCAAAATCCCTTAGCCTATAGAACTTTGGTTCCCTCCTATTTATAGAGGCCCCCCTGAAAACCCTAATGGATCTTTTGTCCTATTGGGTATTGGATCTCTATCCAATTACCCAAGCCGCTTGGATTAATGGGTTTCTACCCAATAATCTCTTATTAGCAATTATTGGATCTCATATCAGGATCCAATAATTCAGGGGCTTAATGGATATCCAATAAGATAAGGGATTCAGCGGATATCTCATATCCGAACCTCAACTTGTCGCAACACCTACCATATGTGTGTGGCTCTCTAGGCCCAATATCGAGCTGACCATGAGTCATACTTGTCAGAACTCCTTCTGACTTAGTGAATTATTATCTCTATAATAATTCACCCAACTCATCGACTGCAGACGTACTAGGCCACTACGTCGCGACCCCTAGATGATACAGGGGAATTCAATCCTTTGGACCTATTTGTCCTCAGTTACCATGTATCTATAGTCCCTCATCCATCCAATATCCCAAAGACCCTATACCAGGCACGGTGCTGTCAGGCCCATACGGTCTCTCATCGAGTCTTGCTCTTGTCAGATTCTCCCGGAGAACTCTTTCTCTCTCAATCCGAATAACCTTGGCCAAGGATTTGTTCGAGCAAGAATATATGGGATATTCCTCTCATGATACCGAGAGTGGATGATCCTCTATTGACACTCAATAGCCCTCGTAAGGTTGGCTACCACTCCCAATGATCGGTTGTACTAAATATGGAGCTTTCCAAACCTAGAAGTCCGGTATCAAAGATTGGAGTACTCATATAGGACATCCTTAGTGTCTCAAGTCTATGGACTAGATACACTACTGGGACTACGGAATCGCTGTCTGACGTGAGGTATCAATAACCATCCAATATTTCATAGGCGAATCAATCAGTGAACTCATTCTCCAATGAGTACCTGCACTGTACCTTTAGTGTCCCCACACGAGTAGCTATGAGACTAGCTACCTTCATCATATGAACGGGTATACAACACACTAGTCTATCTGGTTATCTCGATGTCCTTCTCGAGTAACCTATGACCAGGATAATTTAGGGTCTATGTTTAAAGGTGAATGGTCTCATTATCGTAATCTCATCACGATCCAATTCCCATTGCACAAATCTAAGGACATCACAATATTCATCTAGATAATGTGAGATAATGCCAATAATCATAAGCAAAGAGATTGACGCAACATGTTATAGGTGCAATCACTCATGTGATTGGCTTGTAGGGCACCTATAACTAGCAGATCTATGATTACATCTCATTTCAACACTAGAAAACAAATTTTAAAAATAAATTTTTTTGGGGGCAGTAGTAGCACCGCCAGAACCGGCGGTAGTACCGCCTAGGTACTCGGCTCCCAGGCGGTAGCACCGCCTGGTTGGCGGTAGTACCGCCCGAGCACCCACTTATAAAAGGGGGTGTTAGGGTCGGTAGTAGAACCCACCGAAAACATCCTCCCTTTCATCCTTCTTCCTCCTAAGCTCCTCCAAACTCTCTCATCTCCATTTCTTCCTCCTCCTAAAGGGCTATCAAAGGCATTTTCTTGATCCAAGCTCCTCACCTCTCTAGGAAACACAAACAAGGTAAAATCTGAAATTTTCTCTTCTACTCACATTTTCTTGTCTTTTCATTATTATTTCCTTTTGTTTCTTCATCATGAATAGATATGGCTCCTAAGAAATCAACAAGAGGCAAAGGGAAAAGGTTGGAAGGAGATTCATTTAACCCAACCCTTTTTAGATCTAATGAGGTAGCCTTAAGATATCCAAATTTTGATTGTAAAGCCATACATAAGGGTAAACATATTGATCTAGGTGAACTAGGAAACCTAGAACCTATTAGATGGTTTGCTAATCTAAATGCTCTACCTATCTTGCAAATTAATGAACCAATCTACCCTAGGTTGGTTAAGTTATTTTATGCTAACATGATTATTGAAGATGATGTTTTGACTACCGATGTGTTAGGAATCACAATTCAGATTTCTGATCGTACCATATGTGAGCTACTTGAAATTGAAGAAAAGAATAGAGGATGTTATTTTAGAGAGCAATGGGATATGGATGCAATCGGAGCAACCCATTCCGAAGCCTTAGAAATGATCTTTGCTAATCCTAACCTAGGCATCATTCCTAAAAGCTACGAGTACTTATTACCTTTTAATTCGAAATTACTTCATCACATCATTATAAGCATTCTACTTCCGAAACAGTTTCATCCTGATGAGATTAGTATGTTAGAACTAAGTACGATGTATTGGATCATGACTAGACAAAACAACTGCTTTGGTTATTTGATTAGACAACACATGATAGAAATTTTCTCTAGAGACTCAATGTTGTCATATGGCGGGTTGATCAATAGATTCATTTTTGCCCATAACATTTGTGTGTCACCCGATGAGGAGATAATGCAGGTTGATAGATATAACACAATTAATAGAAGTCTCCTGAAGCGACTTAGATGCACCTTTAGAGATGACATATGGATTAGGCAACCTAGAAGGGTTGATATAGTTCCCCCACCGGTAGAGCGACTTGAAACACCAATTTTTAGGGGAAATGAATCTCCTCTACCTAGTCTCGTTGATCCAACACCATCTGAGCCAGCTCCTGCTCCATCTACTAAAGATCCGATCATGCTTGCTTTAAATCCTCCTCGAACGATTTCATGCTCTCTCCATGGCTCAATAATTGATCGACTTTTGTATTCTCCCTCTCATGGCCTGATAAATGAGGTTTTTTTTATACTTTTCTTCTACGAAGTAATGAATGGTTTCTCCACCTCCTTTATTTTTGTTGATGACAAAGGGGGAGAAAAGTGTAAATTGCTATAATGGAGTAATTGTTGCTATGTTGGAGTATATGCTTAAAGTGAAATAAGAATCAATTGTATTGCATCAAATGCTTAAAAATTCTTATTCTTGAGATAAGCTACTTTTTCATTTGATATCATGTCTTAATATTGAAACACACTTTTGGATATCACTTGATTCTTATCATGTTGAAATTAATATTTCTTGTTATTATAGGTGTAAATACCTTGACATTGTTTAAAATGCAAAGTTTTTGTATTCATGCCTAAGCTTGTTTATTAAGCTTTAAGTTAAATGAAATCTATCGGATTTGGCTTGAATTCAAAAAATTGAATTCAAGTGCTTTTACCTTCTAATAATATGGCTTATAGATAGGGGGAGTCAAGAGTAACTCCATCATCAATTGATTGTCATCATCAAAAAGGGGAGATTGTTGAATCTTGGATTTTGATGATGAAATCAATTGGGGAAATATTTGTTCTAATCTATATGTTAAAGATAAGTGTGTGGGATTAACTACGATGGGTTAGAAACATAAAATAATTTGCCGAGGTCAAGTCCGTTGGGTGTTCAAGAGTTCATCGGAAGTCCGAAGGATCATTGGAAGTATTGTCGGAACCAACGAGATCAAGTCAGGGACTTACCGAAGTTTTTGGAAGATCACTGCAAAGATCATCGAAGGATTCACGGAGTTTGTCGAGAAGGTTCGGAAGCTTGTCGAAGAATCGTTGAGCGCGCCATACAAGCCGAGAGCATGCTGGGAATTCGCCGGAAGAAATCCGAGGGAAGTATCGGAAGATCACCGAAGCCTCATCGTAAAGCTCGCCGGAATAAGATGTGAAGAATGTCAGTTCAAATCACTGTTAATTATGTTTCAATTTCGTAGTTGGCACGTACTTAGGGCAAGGATTTCGAATTAATCCTGCGCAAATCTGGTAGGGGTCAATCGGGCTCTTACTAGGCCTTTTTGAGCCTTGAACAAGGCCCATTCAGCATTACTGAATGGGCCAGGCATTGGAACCGCCTGGTAGCCGAGTGCTGGGCGGTACTATCGCCCAGCCTAGGGTGGTAGTACCTTCTAGCTGTAATGCACAAAGGCGGTAGTACCGCCTGGCACAAGCGGTAGTACCACCTAGCGTAGGTGGTAGCACCGCCTGTGCACTGTTAGTCTGACGACTGATAGGCGGTAGCACCGCCAGCACTGGGAAATCCAATTTGATTTTAAATTTGGAGCCCAAATTTGAATCCACTTTGGATCTATAAATATCTCCCTTTCTCAGCTGAAAGGGCACCCTTTTGAGAGTTAGAAATTGAGCTAAAGTCTTGCAAAAGTCTTATTTTCAATAGCTTGTGTTCACTTCCTTCTTTCTCTTTGGAAAATCTGTAAGAGTGTGAACTTCTTGTAAAAGGGTTATAAGAGGGGTGTTTGGTCCTTCCCCGTCAAAAGGATTTGCTAGTGAAAGTTGGGAGCCTCATCAGAGAAGGCTTCGGAAGTGGATGTAGGTCACTTTGACCGAACCACTATATATCGCAACGTCTTGAATGTGAGTGTTTAAATTTCTGTTTCATCTCTTTACTTGGCTACAAACCATTCAGTTTTTTCATTACCTTTACTTAAGTAACTTCAACCAAGTCATCTTTCATCGAATCGAAGTTTTCATATAAACTAGCCTTTTACCGAAATCGATTTCAAGCTTATGATTTTAATCCGCTGCACTAATTCACCCCCCCCCCTCCTTTTAGTGCTTGTCCGATCCTAACAATATCAAGGATATAAGATGCATTTCAGAGTATATCAATGGCACATAGGACATTTCAGAGCAAATCAAGGGCAAATGAAATATCTTAGAACATATCAATGACGTATGAAATGTTTCGAAACATATCAAGGGCAAATGAAATATTTTGGAATATAACAATGACATATAAAATGTTTTGGAATATATCAACGGCATATGAAACATTTCGGAATATAACAATGATGTATGAAATGTTTTGAAGCATATTAAGGGTAAATAAAATATTTCAAAAGATAATAATGACGTATGAAATGTTTCAGAACATATCAAGTCCAAATGAAACATTTCGGAACATAACAATGATGTATGAAATGTTTTGGAATATATCAATGACATATGAAATATTTCGGAACATAACAATGACATATGAAATATTTCGAAGCACATCAAGGATAAATGAAATATTTCGGAACATATTAATGACGTATGAAATGTTTTAGAATTTTTTGGAACAAATCAATGATGTATGAAATGTTTCAAAGTAAATCAAGGGCAAATGAGATATCTCAGAATATATCAATGATGTCACATTCATTTCATTCTCATCCAAAGTGCACAGATAAACACATAAGCAATGCTTTGGATATCATATCAAAGAACATAGAGGATGCTACGGGATCACATTCATAATATGGTTCATCCATTTATGGATGACCACCAAATATAGGTCTCCCACATTTGGGAGCTCCATCCACCCACGTCTGAGTGAAGTCAATGGGGGCCGGTAGAGTAATCACAGGGCTCTCAACACATACCCTTTATCATTTCTAGCAAAGGTCCAAATTATCCCACAAGACACCAAAGTATAAAAGGGTAGTGTGAACAATAAAATTGGCACATATCGAAAGCACATATAGAACAATGAAACATACATGTTGTCACGGACTTAGCTGGTTTTGCCTAAGCCATGTAGCACCATTGCGTGTCAATCCGCAAAGGTCAGCCTCCCCAACCTCCCACAATCCCTTAGGACCTGCAAAAGAGAAGACGGGACCACGAAAGCGCTTCACACGGGATCCACAAGCCACTCTTTGAGCAAACACTTTATAAACAATGCAAATTCCAACCATGGACATCATAAGCTCAGAATGGTTGCACAACAAAGGCATAAGATTGGTCCACTATAGACCGAAATCTAATACAAGTGTCCACATGACACAAACTTTCTATACAAGCTGACAATGGCTGCCAAACTCACTCAAATAGGGGCGTTTCGCCTTTGGCGAGCCCTTTATAAGCTTTACAAGTTGGAACAAACTAAAAAGGGACATGGACATGCATAAGCATTACACCGAACAAGCCATTTACAAAATGTTCGTGACATTCTCCCCCACTTATTCCTTCGACGTCCTCGTCGAAGCCTTTGCTGACGCTGCAACTTCTTTTCTTTGTTGGATCTTTGATCTTCTGCTCCTGCTGCGATGCGCCCCTTGGCTCCCAATTGTTCTCCGCTTGTTGTTGTTGAGTCATCGAACTTTAATCCGCCATGCTGCTTCAACTCGCCAATGACTCTGACTCTAGTGTGGGGTTGGCAGAGTTGTGCTGATCCTTGCTAGTTCTTGCGGATTAATCTGATGAAGGGAAAAGACCATCTTTGATATGTGTCAGTCTTCAAATTCTTCTTGTCTCTTGAACTGGATAGATTCTTATTGGAGCTTTAACGAGCATCGCCTCGCAACCTTTAAAGTTCTCAGGTCCTTCCTCCGCAAAATTTGTCCATCGAATCTTCTTCCACTTAGTTGTCTTGTCCAAGTAGGTTCGCATCACTTTCGCTTTCGATTGACATTCAGTTGGGAAATGAAGCGGATAATCTACTCTCAGTAGCACTGATCACCATTGGTGAGGACTTGACAACTATTGTCTTCTATTAGTATCTTCGAAGGGTCTTCTAATTTGTGCAGAGCTCCTCTGTTAGATAACTAGAGAGCTGAGGTACTCGGTTTCGTCCATTCTCCTGGGAGTTGAGAAGGCAAAGGTTACTTGACTTCGTCCGCCTCCTCGAGGTTGTACTTCGTGCATCAAGCTGGTTACTAGACTTCGCCTGCTCTTAGCTCACACTTCCAAAGCACTTGAAGTGTTTGCAATCCTTGTGCTGAGTCAGCTACTATAATTCGCCTTCTCATTGCCATTGAACTTCTGGAATGCAAGAAGTTATCACTCCAACTTGGAGTAAGTCTCCGATAGGTTTGGTCGCCTTTGGGATTATACCGCCTTCTCCATCATTTCTGCCGTCGACTCCTCTAAGTAGCAAAGGTACGACACTGCGTACTGCCTACTTCGATCCTTGGTCATGCACTCTTGCATCGACCCAAGTCCTTCACTCACGGCTATCTTGATGAAAAGTCTATTGACACTGGTCTTACGAAGTTCTTTGGCCTTTGCCCTTCAGCCTTGTCTTGGTACATGGAGTTTGCCAATGTATTCTCCTACTCCACAGCCTATATCATGACCAAGCGCTCTCTTTCTATGAGAACAAGGAACCGATGACTCCCCGGAAGTCCCGCCTCTGCGGTACCCTGGCACTGCATTGCCCAAAGCACTACTATCCGTTGTCTCATATTTGTGTCCCTTCTTCACGATCGGTAGATCCGCCCCTGCGGCACTGTGGCACTCCTCCGAGTCCACCTTCAATCTAACCGATGATTGATCTTGGGTAGCTGAGTCCCTCTGGACTCGTCATTGCTTCCTCGCCCTATTTCGACCACCTACTTCGACACCTCTGTGTTCCCTGAGCAGTTCCACTTGGTCGCTGGAAAGACAGACTGCAACTCCCATATATGGCCACCGCCATTCATGTTGCAGGGTTTGCACCGCTTCTATTCTCCTTAGTTTCATTGGTCGTAACATTCGCTTACTCGGCCTTGTCCTCTGACTTGTCGGGCTCCCTTAAGCAAATATGAGCTCTGAAGCAGTCCAACACTTCAGCCGCTCTGATCATACCTCTGCATGATCTAGTCCCCCCATGGGACTCACAAGTACTTGCATATGAACTTCTTCCTTGATAGTGCATAGCCCCCATAAGCTGATGCCTAAGGTTTTCATTCAATGCAGCATTCGATGCATGCACGGAAGACCCGCCTCTGCGGTACCATGGCATTCACTGCTTGAATCCATAGCCCTTCTTACCGTCGTGTTGTTCATCGAAATGGAGCTCCCAGTCGCACTCCCGATCATACCTTTGCATGATGTAGTCCCCCCCATAGGACTCACTATGTGTGTCGACTTGTCACAAACCATTCCACCACGATCCGCTGCATTATGTCACTGCCTGGTGACATCTCCTTGCATTCTGATCCCTATGGTATGAACTCGAACTATGATATCTCTATGTGTGGACTCCACCAACACATCGCAGGGCCTTCGCCACCTTCGATTCTGTTCGCTCCTTTGGCAATCGACCTTTGTCCACCCACTCTCGGGTCACACTCGGACGAAGCCTAGCTCTAGGACAGTCCATCACCCAGCAGCTCCTCTGAAGTCCCCTGACTTTGCTAAAATTGGTGCACCATTGTCTGGATCCTGGGACTCTGCCCCTACCAGCACAATCTCTGCTACACACCGCTTTCCTCATGGCAACTCGAATAGCAACACTATGGCATATTCTTCAAGAGTAACTACCTCTACATCCTCTTGCCCCATGCCAAGGTCTTCTGACACTTACTTTGCCTCTGTAAACTATGTCGTCTTAGTTCCTTCGTCAAATGCTTCACCGAGATCCAGTGCATGTGCCTCGAAGCTCCCTTCATCTTTGGCACCATGCAAGATGAGTCTACTCCATCAGAATAAAGAACACCTGGAACGACATGATCCTACTCCTATCTCTGCAAGAGTCCATGTCCTTGACCTCTGTCTAAGGAAAACTCCAAGCCTCTGCTCTATGTTCTATCTTCTATGCCAACTCCCTTCATGCAGCTTGGGTACATCACCAAGTTACCCCCAAGTTGCTCCGTTCTTTGATTTGCATTGCGTTAATGGTGGCCCTCGTGCCCACCATTCCATGGGTCAGCCCCCTATTGAGTCCGATCTCCTTATCGGCTCCAAGTGTGCCTTCACTCTGTGTTTCCTTGGGTCGCTCCCCCACTTGATCTCGCTATGTGTCGACCAACGCATTACCGCTTGTGAGATCATGCGATGACTCCTTGCCACTCACTCGATCCATCGAGCTTTGTCTTGAGGTATGTTGAATCGCAGATTTTGATGATGAAACTAATTGAGTGTGATTTGTGGTCTAACTGCGTGTTGAGTTATGCAGGTCTACTTTCAATCAAGATTAGACAGTTGACGCTGGAGGAATTGACGTTGCGTCGGAGGTGATCACGTCAGGATATTGGATGTCGAGCTGGAGGTTCGGTCGACTATCGGCAGGAGGCTTCGTACGTCGGGCATCGGGCCAAGAAGAGCATGTTACGCCAAGGATATCGGGATTATGGAGGTCAATCGCCGATTGGGCAACGGACCGCAAGAGAGGACGATGTGCCGAAGGATCGGACGAGGCGCTGACCAATGATGTACCGGGCAACTGAATGTCAATTCGTGTTGTAATAACTATCTAGATCGAAGTAGAGTGTTTGTTATTTATGTGCAGGAGTAACTATGATAAGGATGAAGACACAAAGTGAAACAAAGGGTTGAAGTCAAGTGCGATGGATCATTGGGAGTTCGAGTGTTCGATGGAAGTCTGAAGATTCGTTGGGAGTCTTTGCGCCGAGAAACGAGTAGGGGGCCAAAGGGTTTTCGGAAGTTCACCGGGAGGTTCGTCAGAAGTTCGCGGAGCTTGCCAAGAAAGATCGGAGCTTGCCAAAGAAGCTCGGGGGAACTCGCCAAAATCATCGTGGAGTCCGAGAGCTTGCCGGGAGTCCGCAGGATAGTTTCCGAGGGATCGTCGAAAGACCGCCGGAAGTTCGCCGGAAGCTCAACGGAAGAAGACTTGACTTGCGGACTTTGTAAGAGCTTAGGAATGTTTTTAATTTCATAGTTAGCATATTAATTTGGGTTAGGATTAGGTGTTAATCCTTTAACCCGAAGAAGAGAACCATTGAACGCCGTTTGGGCCAAGATTTTGCCCCATGACACTAAAGCTGTACTGCTCGTGCATATGCGTATTGCTTCTATAGCGGTAGTGGTATTGGCAAGCGCACAAGCGGCTCTTCCGACAGCAACTACATTTCTAATAACCCGACCGGTGGAACCGCTTTGGCGGCGAGTAACGCCTGATCAATCGCAGAGCCCCGGGCTAGCACTGCGCGATAGCTCATATCTTGATGGTGGAACACTGCATCGTCGATCCTTGATGCTGATCACGGCCGGAACGATGCTTGCGCTGAGGCGGTATTGCCTGTCGTCGTCAGCGGTGACGGTAATGCGCGCCTGACCACCAGGCAGGAACTCCAAATTTGATTTCAAATTTGGAGCCCAATTTTGAATCCACTTTGGATCTATAAATACCCCCCACCTTTCTCAGCTGAAAGGGCACCCTTTTGAGAGTTAGAATCTTAGTCTTGAGCTTTTGAAAAGTCTTGTTCTTGCTAAGTGTTCACCTTCTTCTTCTTCTTGAGAAATCTAGTACAAGTGTGAACTTCTTGTAAAGGGTTGTAAAAGGGGTATTTGGTCCTTCCCCTTCAAAGGATTTGATAGTGGAAGAAGGGAGCCTCATCGGAGAAGGCTTCGGAAGTGGATGTAGGTCACTTTAACCGAACCACTATACATCGCTGCATCTTGATTGTGTGAGTGTTTAAATTTCTGTTTTACTTTGCTACAAGCCTTTACTTTACTTGCTCCACTTCCTTTTTATCTTTGTACGCATGCTTCAAAGTTAGAACGCAAAAATCGGTTTCAAATGAAACGTTGGTTTCATTGTACGAAGTTTCCGAAGCTTGTTTTAAATCGCTGAAAAATCCATCGTTTTATCCGCTGCACTAATTCACCCCCCCTCTTAGTGTCGCTCGATCCCTAACAATTGGTATCAGAGCCACATTCTTTCTCTTTCGGATTTACACCCGTGAGAAATGGCTCTAAATGGTTTTCAAGAGGGCTTTTCGGTTTTTCGTCCACCGTTTTTTAACGGTTCAGATTACACATATTGGAAAACTCGAATGAGAGTTTTCATGCTTTCAATGAACTTGGATTTGTGGAACATCATCGAAAATGACTTTCAACCTTCCTCTAAACCGACGAACGAATGGTCGGATTTGGAGAAAAGGTTATTTTCTTTAAACGCAAAGGCTATGAATGCCTTATTTTGTGCTTTAGACAAAAATGAGTTCAACCAGATTTCTACATGCAAAACGGCTTTTGACATTTGGCAAACTCTTGAAATCACGCACGAAGGAACGAGTAGAGTCAAAGACTCGAAAGTTAATATTTTGATGCACGATTTTGAGATTTTCCGAATGGCACCAAGTGAGACTATCGATGACATGTTCTCTCGTTTCTCGGATGTCATCAATAGTCTAAAAGCTCTTGGTAAATGTTTTTCGGACTTTGAACTCGTAAACAAGACTTTAAGATCTCTTCCAAAAAGATGGGATCCGATAATAACCACAATACAAGAAAGAAAAGATCTAAATAACTATCATATTAATGAACTTATTGGGTCTTTAAAGACCTATGAAATGAGTTTCTTGGAACGTTTAGAACATCATGAACATGATGAACATTTGAATCACCTTCTAAAGAACAAGAAGGTTTTTGAATATCGGACAAATGGATGCCACTTGAGTGATGACTCAAGTGATGAGGACAATGAGGACATTGAACACATAACAATGAATGTTAATAAGTTCATTAAACAAAAATTAAAAAACACAAATGAACTTGAACAGAGAAAGAGGCCAAAGAAGAAGAAGAAGGCTTGGAAAGAAGAATCAAGAAAAGAAGAAGCAAACTACGCTTTAATGGGCTTCGACAATGAGGTAAGTAACTTAACTTCCTTGAATTATTTTGAAATTACTTGATGATTTCCATGAATGCTTAACTTAGTTAGTAGGAATTTTTTTTTATGCTTTTCTTATGTTTTTAGAAATAAATTTTTTTTTGAAATTATACTATGCTTTTCTTTATAGTATTTTTGAAAAGTAAACATATGAATGATGCAAGATTTGTGATAATGCTTAGGATTAATCCATGCATGTGTATCTTGATGGTTTACATTGTCTCCAAATATGATGCTTGATGATTTTATATCATGCATGAGCTTTTGAAGTAATAAAGTGTCATATTGTGATGATGAAACATATTTTTCGAATTTATAAATAGATGCATGATTTTGGCAAAAATTTGAACATGGCCTTTTAACATAAAAATTGAAAGTGTGCTATCATTTTTACATATTTGGTCTTGACGATTTTATGACTAAGCTTGTGTTTTATTTTGATACATGTTTTCATAAAAATTTTGAATATGCTCACATCAAATTGCTTAAAATGAAAATGTATTTTTTCTCATTCTATTGAGATGAATGAATTCATGTTATGAGTCTTGTGAATCTCATAAAAATAAAAACATGATGAATATTTTAAAAAAATGTGCCTCATGTTTTCGATCTTAATGATTTCTCTTGAAATATGCTCTTTGGACCTATATGAAAAACATGAATATACTTATATGAACGTCAAATCACTTGAAATGGAACACATAAAAAAATGAGAAATTACACTATCATGATACTTTACGTGTAATGCTTTTGATCTTAATGGGCTAAATGACAACTTATATTTCAAATTTATACAATGATGGCTTCCATATAAATATTTGAACATACATTATGAAATCATCATTGAAATGAAAATATTAGAAGTTTGTTATCATGCTTAATGACTTTGTGATATTATATCTTGATGACAAACTCATGTTTCGGTTTTAAAATTTGATACTCATCTTTTGAAACATGAAACATATTATCATGATAAATTAAATCTCATGTCTTGGAATAATATGTTGCATTTATGCCTTGACAATTTTATGATAAAGTTTGATTTTCAATTTTTGATGAAAGGCAAGTGATAAATTCATTTATGATATTTTATAAATCATTAGAATTACGAATGAGATTTTGATGATACGGTAATGTCCTTATTCATGTTATTAATCTGAAAAATAATAATTTAATTATGAGTCTTGAGTTGATAAATTGAGCTTGAATGATTTTTCTTTTAATGATTCTTGAATCTTCTAGAATTATGACTTGTTAAGACATATTTAATGCTTGAATCAAGTTCTAAAAGATTTCATTTTGCTATAAAGAAATTTTATTGAAATCATGATCTTGACAACTATGACTTAAAACTCTTTATAAATCAAGATCTTTTACCATGCTCCTTCCGTCTTATCAAAAGAAAATTCTTTAAATGAAATGTAACTTGTCTTTTGATTTCTCGGAATTTAATACTTGAATTTTTATGAATTCGTGTCTTGATTCTTATGAAATGTGATCTTGGTAAAAATTCCTATGTATGAATTAAGATCTTGTGTGTGATCTCCTAAGAGTTCCACTTGTTATTTCCTAAAAAGAGACTTGTTAAAATGATTCATGAACCTTTTGATTCATGACTTTTGGATTCATGACTCAAGATTGAAGATTGAAATATTATATGCTAAAATTGATTCTTTTTATTGTTTCAATACTTCCTTGAATGCCTTATGTGATGATTGAAAATTTGATAAAAAAAAATGTGCTTAATATTTGAATCATTTATCATGGCTTAAAAATGAATGAAAAGAAAATATGTTGGCACTTGTAATCATGATTTGATCCTTAATATTAATATGCTTTTATATATCATGATTCTTGGTTGTATGACATTTATCTTGAATTAAAAATTGATAAATATGAATCTAGATCTTGCTAAAATGAAAAGTTATTAATCATGGATGATATCTTTTGGTTTTGATTCTTGTTGAATTTACATATTGATATCCTTCATGACATGATTTCTCATGTTTTAATACCATCTTGTATGCATCTTGGAAAAAATTGAAATATTGATTGATGCAAAATTATTGCATTGAAATATTATTCATCCCTTCTTTTCGATAGTGACAAAGGGGAGTTAGCTTGCTAGCTTATGCATCACAAGTGAAAGTGGCAAACATAGCTAGCTAGAACTTGCAAAAGGCAAAAATCTTGCTCAGTTTCACTTCTTCAAAATTGCTTACATTTTTTGTTATAAATTATTGTTGAATCTCATGCAAGATTATTTGAAATATTTGATCCTCCCTTTCTTTTTGATACTAACAAAGGGGAGAAAGTTTTTAGCTTGAACATTGCAAAAATTTACCATCTTGATTCCTATTTTGCAACTTCATGAGAAGCTAAGAATTGTTATATCAAAGGATGCAAATATTGCTATCATGAGAAACAAGGTGCCTACTTGCACATCTCAAGAAGCAAGTGAAAATTACCATCATTGTCCATCCTTGAAACTTGCTATGATTGAATGGTATTATTTGATGTTGTATTGTAAAATATTGTATGATGTGATAAATAGCTAGTATGTTGTAAAGATTTGCATATTCTTGAAAACTAGCTATGATTTTACTTCTCCTTTTTGTTGATGACATAGGGGGAGAAGTAGATTGATGACTTCATGCTTTGTATTGAATATTTTATATATTTACATGATGGTTTTACAATTCTCATAATATTGTGATGAATGTTGCTTAGATTTGGGATAATCCAAGTATTCTATCAATGGCATATTGATAGGGAGTTTGTTAAACTCAGGGAGTTGTGGTTAACTCCGTCAGTCATCAATTAGTTGTCATCATCAAAAAGGGGGAGATTGTTGAATCTCGGATTTTGATGATGAAACTAATTGAGTGTGATTTGTGGTCTAACTACATGTTGAGTTACGCAGGTCTACTTTCGATCAAGATTAGACAGTTGATGCTAGAGGAATTGACGTTGCGCTGGAGGTGATCACGTCAGGATATTGGATGTCGAGCTGGAGGTTCGGTCGACTATCGGCAGGAGGCTTCGTACGTCGAGCATCGGGCCAAGAAGAGCGTGTTACGCCAAGGATATCGGGATTACGGAGGTCAATCACCGATTGGAAAACGGACCGCAAGAGAGGACGTTGTGCCGAAGGATCGGACGAGGCGCCGACCAATGACGTATCGGGCAACTGAATGTCAATTCATGTTGTAATAACTGTCTAGATCGAAGTAGAGTGTTTGTTATTTATGTGCAGGAGTAACTACGATAAGGATGAAGATGCAAAGCGAAACAAAGGGTTGAAGTCAAGTGCGATGGATCATTGGGAGTTCGAGTGTTCGATGGAAGTCTGAAGATTCATTGGGAGTGCTACCGGAACTGGCCGAGAACGAGTAGGGAGCTTGTCAAAGGGTTTTCGGAAGTTCACCGGGAGGTTCGTTGGAAGTTCGTGGAGCTTGCCAAGAAAGATCGGAGCTTGCCAAAGAAGCTCGGGGGAACTCGCCAAAATCATCGTGGAGTCCGAGAGCTTGCCGGGAGTCCGCAGGATGGTTTCCGAGGGATCGTCGGAAGACCGTCGGAAGTTCACCGGAAGCTCGACGGAAGAAGACTTGACTTGTGGACTTTGTAATAGCTTAGGAATGTCTTTAATTTCGTAGTTAGCATATTAATTTGGGTTAGGATTAGGTGTTAATCCTTTAACCCGAAGAAGGGGCCATTGGGCCTTCGTTTGGGCCAAAGATTTTGGCCCAAACAGCACCAACGCATGCTACGTGCATGGCACTATAGCCGGTACTGTAGCCGGCTACTATAGCAGGCGGTAGTACCGCCTGCCTGGGGCGGTAGCACCGCCCCGGCTACTGTAGCCAGGCGGTGGAACCGCCTGGCTGGGGCGGTGGCACCGCCTGGGCCACGATCGAGCGGTGGCACCGCCCGATCCTGGATCGAGCGGTAGCACGCTGCCTGGGCGGTGGTACCGCCCATCGTCGATCAACGATTGACACAGGCGGTGCACCGCCTCGACAACGGTGGCACGGCCTCGACCACGCACTGAACTCCAAATTTGATTTCAAATTTGGAGCTCAATTTTGAATCCACTTTGGATCTATAAATACCCCCCTTTCTCAGTTGAAAGGGCACCCTTTTGAGAGTTAGAATCTTAGTCTTGAGCTTTTGAAAAGTCTTGTTCTTGCTAAGTGTTCACCTTCTTCTTCTTCTTGAGAAATCTTGTACAAGTGTGAACTTCTTGTAAAGGGTTGTAAAAGGGGTATTTGGTCCTTCCCCTTCAAAGGATTTGATAGTGGAAGAAGGGAGCCTCATCGGAGAAGGCTTCGGAAGTGGATGTAGGTCACTTTAACCGAACCACTATACATCGCTGCATCTTGATTGTGTGAGTGTTTAAATTTCTGTTTTACTTTGCTGCAAGCCTTTACTTTACTTGCTCCACTTCCTTTTTATCTTTGTACGCATGCTTCAAAGTTAGAACGCAAAAATCGGTTTCAAATGAAACGTTGCTTTCATCGTACGAAGTTTCCAAAGCTTATTTTAAATCACTGAAAAATCCATCGTTTTATCCGCTGCACTAATTCATCCCCCCCCCCTCTTAGTGCCGCTCGATCCCTAACAAGGTAGTCCTCAACCGGTGCGATTCATTGCACATGATTCTCCCTCTGGAGAACCGAGACTTATCCCTCCTGGATATCCGCCTCGTGGGAGCAACTTCTCTCTTCGCATCCTTTCATCTGAAAGTTTTGGAGACCACCATCCCCTTGGGCTACTCCGCCTTTGCTGAACAAACTATGCCGAATTTTGCCTCTGCAAATGCACTTGCTAGATTGCGACACTTCGCCAATACAGCTCACACTGCACCCCTCTGGGTCTAGTAACATGCTGAACCTGCTGCACACTTCAGCCTCTTATGAAAGTATCCTGCACATACCGAAGAGAAAGTTTGAATGCTCCATGGCGCCGACCTTCGGCCACCTTGGGATGGCCCCGGACATTCTATCGTCCGCATGCAAGGCCTTGCATGAGTATCGAATTCCTTAAGTTTGCAACTCCCCTCACCTCTGTGAGCTTTGCACAACTCTTTCGATCATTGAACAACCCACTCCGCCTTACATGGTCTTATCCTTTGCCAAGCACTCCACTTGCCTCGAGCACCGTCAAGTTTGGGTGCCAACGTTGAGCCACTACTCGAACTCAGCCATCCCGACCTTTGTGCGCTACACAATTCTTCTTAGCTTGCTTGTCCTCATGGTGCCTCTTGCACGAAGGGTTGGCCATTCTTCTAAATGCCATTCTCAGATGCCCGCTCCTCTGAGCGACTCCTTCCCCTATAACTCCAAGTCCGTTTCTCAAACAGTCGCGCATGTTGGCTGCCCTCAACGCAGTCCCGCTAGGTCCCCCACATTTGTATGCAAAGTGTTTCTAAGTGGACTTGTCCCGCTCTGATACCATCTGTCACGAACTTAGCTGGTTTTGCCTAAGCCGTGCGGCACCATTGCGTGTCAATCCGCAAAGATTAGCCTCCCCGACCTCCCATGATCCCTTGGGACCTGCAAAAGAGAAGACGGGACCACGAAAGCGCTTCACACGGGATCCACAAGCCACTCCTTGAGCAAATACTTTATAAATAATGCAAATTCCAACCATGGACATCACAAGCTTAGAATGGTTGCACAACAAAGGCATAAGATTGGTCCACTACAGACCAAAATCTAATACAAGTGTCCACATGACACAAACTTTCTGTACAAGTCGACAATGGCTGCCAAACTCACTCAAATAGGGGCGTTTCACCTTTGGCGAGCCCTTTATAAGCTTTATAAGTTGGAACAAACTAAAAAGGGACATAAACATGCATAAGCATTATACTTAACAAGTCATTTACAAAATATCCATGACAATGCACCTATACGAAACAATTCGATGCAAATAGAAACTTTGCATAATAGATTTAGGTATATAAATAATTGAAGGACAAGAGTATACAAGAATTTAAAGCAATAATGTAAAGCTCAATTGAAGGAAGAATTTTAGCTAAAATCAATTTCCAAATGGATGAAACAATAATAGGCAATCTCAATAAAAGCTTGATTCTGGCAGAATTTGAGGGGCATATTGCAGGATTTATTTGGGCAATCAATTATGCTCTGATTTGCTCAAAATTAGCTTCATTCGAAAGATATAACAATCTAGTTTCAGATAGTAAGTTTTGTATAAATTCGAATTTCCAACAGGGAGTTATAATCAGTTTAGTAACCAAAGGTCAGAGAACATCATCTCTATTTTACAAAATTTATAGAGATTATTAGAATAGATGTTTCAATAGGCATGTTATCTCAAATATTTCAATATTAGTGTCAAAAGAAAGATCAATGGATCTTGTTTCTCATGAAGTATGATTTGCTATAATCAGATTCTTAGACAGAGAGTTACAAGTAAAAGAGTACTAAAATATTAGAATCGCTTGTCTCTATTTTATAGATTTCATAAGGTCAATTGAAATAACAGTTTGGATAGGAATTTAGATTCCAAATTTATCAATCTTAGTTTCAAAAGAAAGATATTTGAGTTTATTTCTGGATAAATTTTATTTTACTAAAATCAAGATTCGGTACAAAAAGTTATGGCTAGAATAATGCAGAAAGATCTAAGTCACCATTTGATGCATAAACGGTAGAGATATCATGTATGAAACCAAAATCTTCCAAATTTATCAGAATTAAGATGAAATCAGAGATCAAAATTGCCATAGGATGGTATTAGAACACTTTCCCTAGAAAAATTTGATTACCATATGTGGGGAATTGACTCAAAAACTCAAGCCAAAGCAAAACTTCTTCTCCTCCTTCAATTCCTTTTCTCTTCTCTTCTCAAGTCTACGTTGTAGCAAGTCTCCCTCCTTTGTTAAGTTTTTCTCTAATTACTTAGGTTTGGCTAATGCAAAGATAGTAAGGTGGCAAACATGCATGATGGAAGCTTATGTGTTATCCATAGAACAAACATAAATGACACCATCCTTAGATTAGCTAATGACACAAGCCCTTCTTTTTTTTTAAACTTAATATGAATCTTTCACAAATCATATCCAATTTCTAAGATTCACACTTTGGTCCCTAGCAATAAACTTTCAATATAAAATTATTTAGTGCAAAGAATTATTAAATAATTCTCATATTTACAAATAGGCCCTTACATTACAAATAAACCCTTACAACATTTACAAAAATGAAGGATGTTACAAGTCTGGCGGTACCACTGCCTAGACTTACGATCACTAGGTGGTACCACTGCCCAGACTCAGTCTTGAAGACTAAGCCTTTAGGCGGTTCCACCGCCCCGCTAGCGACGCCATCGCTTGATGTGGCATTCAAGCACTATATGGTCCTTCCGGCCCAACACAGCTCTTATTCGGGCCCAATTGTTCCCTACTAGGGTTAAAGGGATTAACTTCCAATCTTAATCCTAATTACATATCAACTATAAAATTAAAGATATTTTCTAAGTAACAATTCAATTTGACATGTTAAGACTTCTTCCGGCGAACTTCCGACGGGCTTCCGACGAACTCTCGAACATCTTTCGACAGACTTCCGGCAGGCTCCTGGACTTTACGATGATCTTGGTGAGTTCCAATGAGTCTTCTTTGGCAAGCTCTAATCTTTTTTGACGAGTTTCATGAACCTCTGATGAACTTCCTATTGAATCTCAGATTTTGATGATGAAGTCAATTGATGGTTATTTGATCTAATCCATTTCTGAGATAAGTGTGCAGGATTAACTATGATAAATATAAAGAAAATTACTAGAGACAAGTTGCTGGAAGTTCAAGAGTCCACCGGAAGTTCGAAGGATCATCGGAAGTACTGTTGGAGCCAACCGAGATGGAATCGGGGACTTGTCGAAGGTTTCGTAAGTTCACCGGAATGATCGTCAGAGGTTCGCAGAGATCATGGAGAAGGTTCGAAAGGTTGCCAAAGACTCGTTGAACTCGTCATAGAATCCGGGAGCCTGTTGGGAGTCTGCCGAGAAGAAATCGAGGGAGTGTCGGAAGTCCGCCGGAAGATCGCCGAATAGCTCTTCGAAAAATGACTTGTCAGTATCGATTTAATTTGGTTTTAAGTTCATAGTTAGCACTTAATTAGGGTATAGACTAGGTGTTAATCCTGTCTAGACCTGTGTTGGGCCAATTGAGCCTTTAAGGGACTGTGTTGGGCCAAAATTTAGGCCCATACAGTATCTGGGAAGGTCTGGCAGTGGCATCGCCAGATGGCTGAAGGCCAAGCGGTGGCATCGCCCCAGGCAGGCGGTGGCACCGCTTGACAGGTGGTTGCAACCACCTATGTCAAGTGGTAGTACTGCCAGTGTCAAGCGGTGGTACCACCTGATTGGTGGTTGCAACCACTTGTGTCAGGCGGTAGTACCGCCAGTGCTAGGCGATTATACCGCCTGCACCCCGAAAATTCAGGATGAGACTCTTTTGAGAGCCATTTTTGAATTTCAAAAGAGTCTATAAACACCCATTTACTTCTAACTGGTAGAGCACCTTTTGTAGTGTTAGAATCGAGTCTAAATTCCTGCTTTCAATTACTCAAGTGTTCACCTCTTTTCTTCTCCTTGTAAAAATTCTATAAAGAGAGGGATCCTCTTGTAAAAGGCTGTAAAGGGGTGTTTAGTCCTTCCCCTTCAAGAGACTTGGTAGTAGAAGTTGGGAGCCTCATTGGAGGAGGCTTCAAGAGTGGACGTAGGTTATTTGACCGAACCACTATACATCGCTACGTTCATTGGTTGTGAGTGTTTAAATTTCTGCATCGCAAATTTCTTAGTTGCAAATTGATCAAATTTTTTCTCCCTACCTTCTATTTCATTTAACTAAATCATTTCAAGTTAAAGTCTCTTTCGTTGAATCAAGTTCCTATACGAATTTTCAGAATCATTTTTTTAAACTTTCTAACTTTAATCCACTGCACTAATTCACCCCCCCCCCTCCTTAGTGCCGCTCCGAACCTGACAATTGGTATCAGAGCGAGGTTCACTCTCATATTTGGTTTAAAACCCAAGAGAGATGACCTATTCCGGTATGCAAGAGGGTCACTCCATTACTCGTCCGCCTATGTTTAATAGGTCGGATTATACGTATTGGAAGACTCGTGTGTGGATCTTTCTTATTTCTATGGATTTTGAGTTTTGGAATATCGTTGAAAATGGTTTTCAAAAGTCTTCTCTTCCGATGAGCGAATAGAATGAGTCGGAGAAGAAGGTTTTTGCTTTAAATGTAAAGGCTATGAATGCCTTGTTTTGTGCACTAGACAAAAATGAATTTAATCACGTATCGATTTGTGAATCGGCTTTTGATATTTGGCGTACTCTTGAGATCACTCATGAAGGCACTAGCTGAGTGAAAGAGTCCAAAATCAACATTCTTGTGCATTCTTACGAGCTTTTTCGAATGAAACCAAGTGAGTCCATTAGAGACATGTACACCCGCTTTACGGATGTCATCAATGGACTCAAGGCACTTGGTAAAGATTTTTCTAATTTTGAATTAGTAACAAAAATTTTAAGATCCCTTCCAAAAAGTTAGAATCCAAAGGTTACGACCATTCAAGAGGCCAAAAACCTTAAAACTTTTCCTATCGAAGAACTCATAGGGTCTTTAATGACCTATGAAATGATATGCCATGCTCATGATGAGTTAGAGAACCCCCTTCCAAAGAACAAGAATGATATGACATTAAGAACTCAAGAAGACCATTTGAAAGGAACATCAAGTGATGAGGACTTTGACGAAGACATTACACCCTTAACTAGAAATTTTAAAAAATTTATTAAAAAAGGTAAATTTAAAAATAAATTCAAAAACAAACTTGAACCAAAAAAGGACCAAGTCATATGTTATGAATGCAAGAAGCCGGGGCACTTTAAAAATGAATGTCCCCAAGTTAAGAAGAAGCAACTTAAGAAGAAGAAGGCATTGAAGGCTATATGGAATGACTCGAGTGACTCCGAGGATGAAGAAGCTAGCATCAAAGAGGAGGCTAACTTTGCTTTAATGGCCTTGGGAGAAGAGGTAAGTGATTTATTTAATGAAGATTTATCTTTCGATGAGCTTTTAATTGCTTTCCATGAATTATGTGATGAATGTAGAACTATTACAAAAAGATTCAATTCTTTAAAAAAGGAACATGCTTTATTGCTAGATAAATTTAAGAGTCTTGAGCATGATTCTCTCCCTCTACTCCCATGCTCTAAGTGTAATCACTTAGAAGCAATCAAAAAGGAGAACTTGCTATTCAAAGAGACCCTAAACAAGTTCAGGTCGGTAGCAAGAGCTTAGACATGATCCTTGCAAATAAGGGTCACGTCAAAAATAGATGTGGAATTGGATTTGTGAGTGGATCTCACCGAACTCAAACCACCTTCGTTAAAGGGCCAACATTACATGTATCCTCTCATTTGAAATGTAATTTTTGTTACAAATCCAGACATGTTGTTTATAAATGTCCATATAGGAAACTTAGCCCACATAAATTAGTATGTATTCCTAAAGGATCAATTAGGAACTCATTGAATAATGATAAATTTAGTAGATCAGTTTTTGAGGCACCCAAGTCAAAATGGGTACCTAAAAACCATCCTTTCTTGTAGACAAAAACACCCATTCAAGCTAGGAGCAAGAGATGGTACCTTGATAGTGGATGCTCAAGGCACATGACCGTAGATTCATCTTAATTCTCTAAGCTCTCTAGCCAAGACGAAGGGTTTGTCACCTTCGGAGACAACAACAAGTGTAAAATCATTGGCAAGGGTACTATAGGTAATAAATTAACCTTTTCAATTGATAATGTGGTATTAGTAGATTGTTTAAAACATAATCTCTTGAGTATTAGTCAATTATGTGATAATGGTTATATTGTAAGATTTGAATCTAATGCTTGTATCATCGAAAAACCATACAACAACTCATCTATAATTGCAATCAAGCAAAATAACATCTACACTATTAACCTTGATGACCTTAGTAGTGAAATATGTTTTTCGGCTTTAAATGATGATGCTTGGCTTTGGCATAGAAGATTAGGTCATGCTAGCATGAAACTAATATCTCAAATCATATTTAAAAACCTTGTAAGAGGCATTCCCAAGGTTAAGTTCATTAAAGATAAAGTATGTGATGCTTGTCAACTAGGAAAGCAGATTAAAACTAGCTTTAAGCCAAAAAATCAAATAAGTACCTCTAGACCATTACAATTGATCCATATAGATTTATTTGGACCAATTGACACAACAAGCCTAGGAGGTAGCAAATATGCCTTTGTGATTGTAGATGACTATAGTAGATTCACATTGACTTATTTCTTGACTCATAAAAGTGATTGTTTTAAATATTTTTCTAAATTTTGTAAACTCACTTAAAACAAAAAGGGTTTCATGATTTCATCAATTCAGAGTGATCATGGTGGTGAATTTCAAAACCATGACTTTCAAAATTTTTGCGAATCAAATGGGTATAACCATAACTTCTCTACTCCAAGGAATCCTCAACAAAATGGAGTAGTAGAAAGAAAGAATAGAAATTTACAAGAAATGGCAAGAACCATGTTAAATGAACATAGTTTACCCAAATATTTTTGGGCTGAAGCCGTAAATATGGCTTGCTATGTCATGAATAGGGTTCTAGTAAGACCATCTCTATCCAAGACTCCTTATGAATTATGAAATAATAAAAAACCCAATGTTTCTTACTTTAAAGTTTTTGGTTGCAAATGCTTTATTTTAAATGAAAAGGATGCCTTAGGAAAATTCGATGCTAAATCCGATGAAGGCATTTTTCTTGGCTACTCATCCGGTTCTAATGTTTTTCGTGTTTTTAACAAAAGAACCTTAGTTATAGAAGAGTATATTCATATGGTTTTTAATGAAGTTTCTGAAATTAAGAAAAATGATCTTGATGATGATTTCGGTTTTGATAATTTGAATTTAAATGAACCCTCTCCTCAAAATAGCAACTTGGAAGCATCTTCTTCCGAATTTTCCTTACCTAAGGAATGGAAGTATGTAGATGCCCATCCTAAGGAACTAAGTATAGGAGACACATCGAAAGGGGTTCAAACTCGTTCCTCTTTTAAAAATTTTTGTGCTCATGCCATTTTTCTTTCTCAAATTGAGCCTAAAAGCATTAACGAAGCCTTGATAGATAATTCTTGGGTTATCGCAATGTAAGAGAAATTGAACCAATATGAGAGAAATGAGGTGTGGAAGCTTGTTCCTAGACCTTGTGACCATTTAGTTATTGGTACTAAATGGGTCTTTAGAAACAAGCAAGATGAATATGGTATCGTGGTTAGAAATAAGGCTAGATTAGTGGCCAAAGGTTTTAACTAAGAAGAAGATATTGATTACGAAGAAACCTTCACTCCTGTGGCTAGATTAGAAGCCATTAGGATGCTCCTTGCCTATGCTAGTAGTAATAACTTTAAGCTTTTTCAAATGGATCTCAAAAGTGCTTTTTTGAATGGCTTTATTTCTGAAGAAGTGTATGTTGAACAACCACTCAGATTTGAAAACTCTCTTCTTCCCAATCATGTTTTTAAACTAACTAAGGCTCTCTATGGATTGAAACAAGCCCCTAGGGTTTGGTATGAGAGGCTTAGTTCTTTCTTAATTTCAAATAATTTTACTAAAGGCAAGGTTGATACTACATTGTTTATTAAATGTTTTGAAAATAATTTTCTTATTGTTCAAATTTATGCTGATGATATTATTTTTGGTTCTTCGGATGAATCATAATGTGAATCATTTGCTAAGTGTATGAGTCATGAATTTGAAATGAGACTAATGGGTGAGTTAAACTTCTTTTTAGGATTACAAATTAAATAACTTAGTGATAGTACATTTATTAATCAAACAAAGTATACATTAGAATTATTAAAATGATTTAACATGGATAGTTCTAAAGCCATCAACACTCCAATAAGTACTTCCACCAAGTTAGACTTGGATGAAAATGGAGAAAACTTTGATCAAAAAACATATAGGGGAATGATAGGTAGCTTACTTTATCTCACCGCAACTAGATTGGATATCATGTTTAGTGTAGGTCTATGTGCAAGATTCCAAGCTAATCCTAAGTTATCTCACCTTAAAGCTGTTAAAAGAATCCTTAGGTATCTTAAAGGAACTCATAATCTAGGATTATGGTATCCAAAATCTGATAACTTTAAGTTAAAAGCTTATGCGGATGCCGATTTTGGCAGATGTAGAATAGATAGAAAAAACACATCCGGAACATGCCAATTTCTAGGATATGCACTTGTTTCTTGGACCTCCAAGAAACAAAATTTGGTTGCACTATCTACGGTGGAAGCCGAATACATAGCTACAAGTGCATGTTGTGCACAAGTTGTTTGGATGAAAAACACTTTAGAAGACTATGAAATTAATTTAAAAAATATTCCCATAAAATGCAATAATACAAGTGCTATTTGTCTAACCAAAAATCTCATTCAACACTCAAGAACTAAGTACATTGATATTAGGTATCACTTTATACGAGATCATGTCAATAATAATGATGTCACTTTAGAATTTATTGGTACAAAACACCAATTAGCAGATATCTTCATAAAACCACTAAATGAAGAACAATTTGACTTCATTAGAAGAGAATTAGGCATGCTAAATTTGTCCTAATGTTTAAAAGTGTATGTTTGTTTTCCAAAATGTTTAAATTTTGGTTTTGATAGTTTCACCGTTATATTATCCATTCGGACTTTCAATTGATATAATGAAACTTTTATTTTTAATCATTGATCTTAATATTTTGTTATATTAAACATTCGGATTTCTTTGTCTGAAGCCTTCTACCGATAGTCGGTCGGACCACTAGCCCAAACCAGTCCAGATACAGATCCAGTTGGCCCCTAATAGAGTTAGTGGGATTACCTCCCAAACCTAACCCTAATTACACCATAACTATGAAATTTAAGGCATATACTAAAGCATGAAAGTTTGGTAGATCAAAGTTTCTTCCAGCGAGCTTCCGACGGACTTTCGACGATCTCTCAGCAATCTTCCAGCAAACTCCTAGCAAGCTCTTGGACTCTCAATAATCTTCTTAGCGAATTTTGATGAGCTTCTTTGGCAAGCTCCGATCTTCTCGGCGAGCTCCAGCGAACTTCTGACGACCTTCTCAGTGAGCTTCCGATGTACATTTCGACAAGCTCCTGATGAACTCTCTACAAATTCTGGCAACACTCTCGATAAACTTTTGGACTCCGGATGAACTCTTGGACTCCCAACGTATTATTTGATTTTGACTTCGGTACTATGTTTTGCTATATGCCTTGTTCGCTATCATTGTTAATCCTGCACACTTTTATCAATATATAAATTAGATCAAATAATTTATTAATTGATTTCATTATCAAAATTTGAGATTCAATAGTTTGCCCTAACATTGGGTGATACCATCACCAAGTCTAGTGGTACCACCACCGGACATAGTCTCAGAGATTGTGTCTTGGAGATCGAGCCACCGACGATTCCATTACTTGTTCTGGTAGTGCCACCACCTAACCCATCTCTTGGGTCACTGTTTGAGCCTTTCACTTGGCCTGACACAGCCTAAACATGCACCCAGTTGGCCCCTAATTGAGTTAGCCCAATTCCAACCCAATTACACATTAAACCTACTTCGATCTAGTCAATTATTACAAAGCATGAGTCAATTTGTTGTCCGAAATGTCATTGGCTCATCGGCACTTCATTCGTTTCTTCGGTGCATTATCCTCTCTTATGGCCGATTGCCCAATTGGCAGTTGACCTCCGCAACTCTGATCTCCTTGGTGTAATTCTGCTCTTCTGTTGAATCTTGGATTTTGATAATGAAACTAATTGATCATGTTTTGTTTATCTAACTATGTTTTGAGTCACGTAGGTCTACTCTCGATCAATATTAGATAATTGATGCAGGATGAATCAATGTTGCACTAGAGGAAATCACATTAGGAGATTGGACATCGAGCCAGAGGTCTAGTCGACGATCGATAGAAGCCTTCAGATAAAGAAATCAGGCATGAGCCAAGAAGAGTAGAGTTGCGCCAAGGAGAATAGGGCTGCGGAGGTCAGCTACTGATTGGGCAACAAGCCACAAGAGAGGATAATGCACCGAAGTGTTAGACGAAGCGTCGATGGACCAATGACGTGCCGGGCAACTAATTATGATTTGTATTATAATAATTATCCAGATTGAAGTAGGATTAACTTAATTAGGTTATAATTGGGTAACCCAGTTAGGGGACAACTAGGCCTGCATTTGGGTTTTGTTGGACCGAATGAAAGGCCCAAACAGTGCCTAAGTGCCACATCAGGCGGTGGCACCACCATGGTTGGCAATGGCACCGCTAGAAGGCTTAGTCTTCTAGATTGAGTCTTGGTGGTGGTATCACCTAGTGTTAGTCTACTTGAGTAGTGGTACCGCCCAGTACACTGATAGTGGTAGTGTGCCAAGCGGTGGTACTACCAGTACTCGAAAAATCCAAGATGAGATGGTTTTTGGCTCCAAGTTTAAATCCACCTGAAGCCTATAAATACCCTTTTCATCCTTGGGTTGAATACACAAGGACACATACTTTAAAAGTGAGAAAACTCTATAAAAATTACTTGAAAAAACCCTTCTATAGACTTAGATTATTTTCAGCTTCAAGTGAGGAGTGAGTTTTTTTAAGGATTACTTCCTAAGCCTGTCAAAAGGAGAGAGCACTGTAAGGGAGTTTGTCTTTACCTATTGGAAGGAAGACAACTAGTGGAAAGCTGATGGCCTCAAGTGAAGAGGAATCGGGAGTGGACTAAGTTCGGATGATCGAAAAACTATAAAATTGGGTTTTCATTTATCTTCTTGTAATTTACATTTCTGCAAACCATCTTACTTCCTCTACTTCTTCTTATAATCGGCTCTAGTTTAAAGCATCATTCCTTTCTGGATTTAATCGAAACGATTCTTTTCATACGAAACGGGGTTTTCCGAAATCATTTAAATCACCGAATTTATCATACTTAACCACTGCACTAATTCACCCCCCTCCCCCCTCTCAGTGCCGTTCTCGATCACCAATAAGTGGTATCAGAGCCAGGTTATTTCTCTTTTGGATTCACACCCATGAGAAATAGCTCTTCATGGCTTTCAAGAGGGTTTTTTTATCGTTCGTCTTCCCTTCGGACTACACTTATTGGAAAACTTGAATGAAAGTTTTCTTGCTTTCTATAAATTTGGATTTATGGAATATCATCGAAAATTATTTTCAAACTCCCTCTAAACCGATAAATGAATGGTCGGATTTAGAGAAAAAATCTTTTTTATTAAATGCAAAGGCTATAAATGCTTTATTTTGCTCTTTAGATAAAACTAAATTTAATCAGATTTCTACTTGCAAAATAGCTTTAGATATTTAGCACACTCTTGAAGTCATTCACGAGGGCACTAGTAGAGTCAGACTCGAAAGTAAACCTCTTATTGCATAATTTTGAACTTTTCTAAATGGCACCAAGCGAGACTATTGGTGACATGTACATCCATTTCATGGATGTCATCAATAGTTTGAAAAGTCTTAGTAAATCTTTTTCGAGTTTTGATCTCATTAACAAGATTTTAAGATCCCTTCCAAAGAGTTGGGATACAAAAATAACGGCTATACAAGAGTCTAAAAACTTGAATGTTTATTTACTCAAAGAACTAATCGGGTCTTTAATAACCTATAAATTAACTCTTGAACTTGATGAACATGAGAACCACCTTCCAAAGAATAGGAAAGATTTGACACTTTGTATAAGAGAATGCCACTTGAGTGATGAGGACAATGTTAAAGACATTGAACTTTTGACTAAGAAATTTAATAAGTTTGTTAAACAAGAATTGAAAAATACAAATGAACTTAAAAAGAACACTAACTCTTGTTATGAACGCAAGAAGTCGGAGAGCTCCAAAGACGAGTACACAAAAGTGAAGAAGAAGAAAGCACGCAAAGAAGATGAAGATGCAAACTACGCTTTGATGGCTTTCAACTGTAAGGTAAGTAACCGATAGAACCCCACAGGAATTCTATGTAGATTGATCTTTGAGGGGGATCAACCCTTGGAATACTATAGGGGTTCCACCCTCATAGTAGTCGGCTTGGTAGTTGCAATTATAGATGAATCTTATTATTTCAAAGAGATGGAGGCTACATGCTTATATAGGGCTCCAAACCCTAGCCCTAGGGGCTACTTCCTAAGTGAACTACCCATTTTGCCCTCAACTTTAGCTGATCGGCCTAGTAAAGGGGGGGGGGCGGCTAAGAAGATCAAAGACTCAAATGTAAACCCTAGCCACTCTTCTTTATAGGATAGAGGCAGCTAGGTGGGGGTTTATTACACTCTCACAAGGTTTTTATTAGCTGCTACTTGGTTGAGTAGGACCTAACCCTGTTAGGATCCTATCAAGTCCGCCCTCTTCAAATCAGCCTTGTCCTCAAGGCTGATGAACCTTAAGGAATCGGGTCTTTAGCTCCTCATATGATTCCCATGTGGCGTCTTTGAGTGGTAAATTATTCCAATGCACTAGTACTTCAATAGAGGGACGTCAGCGACACATCACGATTCTACTATCGAGGATGGCTTGTGGTTGGGCTTGAATATCTCTATCATTAGTGGTGTTGGGCAGTTGGATCTAGGGTGTCTCATGTTCTCCCAACTTGGGCTTCGGGCATGACACATGGAAAATAGGATGAATTTTGGCATCTTTAGGTAATTTAAGTTTGTGTAGCACGGATTCAATGCGCTCTGTGATCTGATATGGCTTATAAAAATGTGGAGATAGCTTCATGGAGACTCATGTATTGATGGAGAGTTGCTTGTATGGCTGTAGGCAAAGATAAACCTAATCTCCTACTGAAAATTCTCTTTTGCTTCATCGTGTGTCGGCTTGTTGCTTCATTCTGGCTTAAGCAGCAGAGAGATTATCCTTTCGTAGTTGTAGGAGTTTGTTCTTATCAATTAAATCTTGGTCGACCTGATCTACCTTGATTGAGCCAATTACATACTTTGGGATCACAGGGGCCGACCGACTAAACAATGCTTCATATAGGATACATTTTATAGATGAATGATACATAGTATTATACCACCATTCGGCCCAAGGGAGCCATTTTTTCTACTCCTTTGGTTGGTCACTGGTGAAACACCGAAGGTATGTTTCAAAACACCTGTTCACCACCTCTGTTTGGCCATCAGTTTGTGGATGATATGCTGTGCTCATCTTGAGTTTGGTGCCCTATAACTGAAATAACTCGGTCCAAAATTTACTGGTGAAGACCTTGTCATAATAACTTATAATAGACCTTGGCATTCCATGTAGTTTAATGATATTTTCTGTGAAAATCTGAGCAATACTATCAATAGTATAGGGATTTCGTACAGCACAAAAATGAGCATATTTCGTGAGTCGATTAACCTCCACAAGGATTGTTCTTTTATCTTTGGAAGGTGGCAGTCCTTCGATGAAGTCCATGTAGATGTCAGTCCACATCGAGTCCGGTATGGGTAGTGGTTGTAGTTTTCCTGAACTCGCCACTGTTTCACCCTTTTGTTGTTTACATATATCACATTATGTCACATATTCATAAATGATTTTTTTCATCCCTCTCCAATAAAAATTTTGCTTCACTATTTTATAGGTTCTTAGAAATTCGGAGTGCCCTACTGAAGGTGCATAGTGCATTTCATGCAAAATGACCTTGATGCAAGGGGAGTTGAGTATAAGCACAATACAACCTTTATAGCGTAAATCCCTCAAATCCCAAGTATAATGAGCTATTGCGCTTGGATCCTCCTCTAATTTTTTTAATGATGTTGTTGGTCTCTAGATCCTTCTTCCATTCCTCCCTAATATTCTCGAGGAAGCCAGTGGTAGGAAGAGAGATGGCTGAAAATTTAGCTTGCTCAAGTAGCCATTGGAGTGTATCTGCAACAATATTTTCTTTTCTCTTTTTGTAAATAATTATATAATTAAATCCTAGAAGTTTGGTTACCCATTTTTGCTGCTCTGGGGATGATATATTTTACTCTAGAAATTACTTGAGGCTTCTATGGTCAGTTTTAGTCTGAAATCGCCAACCGATCAGGTAGGGTCTCCACTTCATTACTACATGCACAATGGCAAGCATATCCTTATCAATCTTCTCAATTTCATTCTTTTGGAGGTGAGGATAGTGGTATAGCCAAGTGTTCACTAGTGGTTTGCTCGAAAGAATTAGAATTCGATGGCCATGTTGCCGAATAGGAGGAAGACCACGTGGTTCAACAAAAATGTTATCAAATTCAGCAAGAAATTGGGTGAGATTTTGATCTTCAATTTTTATTTTCTTCCCCTCTGGTTGCTGTTAGAGATGTATAAAAAGCCACCATTTATCTTTTGTAAAACTTTCTCCATTCGTTGGGTCGAAATGGTGGTTATGTTGCTTTCGTGCTTCCCGTGTAGGGTGACCTGTTTGCCTTTATAGTGAAATTTCATAATTAATTTAGAAAAGTTTCAAGAGATGTCACCTAGCATCGTTAGCCATTCTATGCCCAGTACAACCTCATAATCATCAATTGGTAGGAGGAAGAAGTCGATGATATTTTCTTGGTCTTGCAGTAATAGTTTCACCTGCAAGCATCTTTGGTCGCACTTTAGGATTCGATCGTCGGTGACCTTTATGTCAAACTTGCTGTAGCCTTCGAGGTGGAGCACCATCCGAGTAGTAACCTTATTGTTTAGGAAGTTATTAGTGCTGCCCATGTCGATGAGAATAGTGATCGGTTGTTGTTTGAGAAAACCTCCAACTTTCATCGTTTGTGGGTTTGAGTAGTTGGCTAGCGCGTGTACCATAAAGTCGGTCAATTGTGACTCTTCTTCCACATCTTCTTCTTCCTATTCAAGGCTCTCTTCTGGCTATTCAATGACCTCTTCTTCTACTAGTTCAATAATAAGAAGTCTCCCTTTTTTATAGTGATACTCGCGGCTCCATGACTCATCATAATGCCAACATAACCCCTTTGCAGATCGTTCTCAAAGCTCTTCTCTTGTCAACTTTTTTAGTATAGGGGCTCGACCGATAGTAAGAGAGGTTGAGGGCTTTGGTATTGCTGGCCGGGGAATGACCCTAGTCCTCCGGGCTTCATGGTTTAATCGCTCCTCTTGAAGACGTGCGAAGGAGATGGCTGTCATAAGCGTGTACGGTTGTCGCGCTTTAACTTCTCCCCAGATCTCTAGCTTTAAGCCCTCAATAAAAGTCCCCAATAGCTATTTTTCAGACCAATCATGGTTTGATACTACTGAATTATGGAGGTTTGTCGGATCTTTGCTAGTTGTCCGTCAGTGTTCTTGTAATCGGTTGGTCCGAAGTAGATCAGTAGTCCTTCTTTGAATTGTCACCATGAGAGGACTCCATGAGTATGTTCAAACCAATCAAACTACTATATGGCATCCCCTTTCAAGATGTATAGCTACAATTTCCACCATAGATGCATCCACAGTTTTGTGGTATTGAAAATATCACTTCGCACACCAGATACAACCAATCGAGACTCCTTCCCAGCTAGGGAAGTCTACCCTCATGCATGGATAGTAGGGATCGGTTATAGAGCCTCCCCTCTCTTGGAAGTCATCTCTTTAGTCAGAGCTCTCTCCTTGATGTGATTTCTTCGGGCTCAATGATCGGCCCAAACTGAGTTTGGCAAAGAGAGTCTAAATCTTATCCTCTATTCGAGTCTCAAAGGCTTCAAATTTAGCATTGATTGCCTCCTCAGATGCCATAGTATATACCTCCAAGTCTGTAATGTTAAGATCTCTCTTTTGTTGCTGGGTTAAAGGCATGTATCGGTTGACAAAAGTGATGGCCAAAAGGGTTGGTGGATCAGTGGATGTAGGTTACGGTTTCGGCTTGTTTTGTGGCTATTTTGGGTATAGTTTGGGGGTGTGGTTTGATAGAGTTTTAGGGCTGTGATAGTAGTAGATGAAGGTTGGAAAGAGAGTTTTAGATCTATGGTAGATGACAGCAAAGGTTTGATAGAAATCGGTAGAAGTTGCTGTAGATATATGCTGTCTCGTAAGAGCATAATTGTCGTCGAAGAAATAGCAATTTCTGAATGAAATTTCCATCAAAACCTCAAGATTTGATGAGGGGATTTGACAAAAAAATTCTTGGTTTAGATAACAGCAATGATGACAAATTGGATCAAGAAAATTTTGGCAGCAAATCAGCAGAAGTTGCTACAAATATGTGATGTCTCGTAAGAGTAGCATTATCATCGAAGAAACAACGATTTCTCGATGAAATTTCTAGCAAAAACTCCAAGATTTAAGGAGCAGATTTGACAACAAATTCTCAGTTTAGATAACAGTGATGATGATAAATTGGATCAAGAAAATTTTGACAGCATAACAGCAAGGAAATCGGTGCAAATTGCGATGGCATAATTCTCGTCAAAAAATTTCAACAGTTTGCGACGAAAATTTACAGTAACACAGGAACATTTTAAAGATGAATTCCACAATAGATCAATCACAGATGAAAGCCAGATGATCTATGAAGTGCAAAAGAAATTTCATTCAAAAAGGATAGCAAATAGATCAGTTTAAAGGTAGCAATATGCGGTTGAAATTTTCTATAGCAATCCTTCGTTCGCAAAGATGATAACTTTTACAACGAAAGGAATTCATAGCAAGGGATAGATAGCAAGACTTCTTTTTGGTATTTTGAATGGAAAATTATAGCAGCAAAAGGTAATGGTGATAGGTGAATACTAGATCTTTGATGCAATTGGAGGTGGCGACAGTAGATTGATTTGATCTATGGCAAAAGATGACGGTGGAGATGGCGACGTCAAGAGCAATTGTGGGAATTGCTTGGTTGATGGTGGGTGGCAAGGATGGCAACAAAAGCAGCAAGATCGCTGCTATGATACTAGATGATAGAACCCTAGAGGAATTCTATATAGATTAATCTTTGAGGGGGATCAATCCTTGGAACGCTATAGGGGTTCCACCCTTCTAGTAGTCGGCTCAGTGGCTGCAATTATAGATGAATCTTATTATTCCAAAGAGATGGAGGCTACATGCTTATATAGGGCTCCAAACCCTAGCCCTAGGTGTTGCTTCCTAAGTGAACTACCCATTTTGCCCTCAACCTTAGCCGACCGGCCTAGTAAAGGAGGGCGGCGACTAAGAAGCTCAAAGGCCCAAATGTAAACCCTAGCCACTCTTCTTTATAGGATAGAGGCAGCTAGTTGGAGGTTTATTACACTCTCATAGAGTTTTTATTAGCTACTACTTAGTTGAGTAGGACCCAACCTTGCTAGGGTCCTAATAGTAACTCAACCAAAACTCCCTTGCTTTATAAAATTACATGATGTTTTTTTGAGTTGTATGATTTAGTTTATAGGAAATAAAAAAATATTTTCAAAAATTTTATCATGCTTTTTCTTTCTAGTATTTTTGAAAAGTAAAAATTAAAATGATACTTGCATAATTTGTGATAAATAGTATTAATCCATGCATATATATCTTGATATTTTATATTACTTTTTGGATTTATAAAATGATGCATGATTTTGGCATGACTCGATTTTTAACACTAAGCTAAAATCATGTAAGAAGGAAAAATCTTGTTATAACTAATAACTATTGAATCTCGGATTTTGAAGATGAAACTAATTGATTATATTTTGTGGTCTAACTACATTTTGAGTTACACAGGTCTACTATCGATTAGGATTAGACAGTTGACGCTAGAGGAATTGACGTTGCACCGGGTGATCACGTCAGGATATTGGATGTCAAGCCAAAGGTCCAGTTGATAATTGGCAGAAGGCTTCGGACGTTGGGCATCGGGCCAAGAAGAGCAGAGTTGTGCCAAGGATATTTGGGTTGCGGAGGTCAACCATCGATTGGGCAACAAAACGTAAGAGACGACGATGCGCCGAAGAATCGGATGAAGCGTCGACCAATGATGTGTCGGGCAATAGAATTTCAATTCATGTTGTAATAATTGTCTAGATCGAAGTAGAGTTTTGTTTGTGTGTGCAGGAATAACTACGATAACGATGAAGACGTAAAGCGAAACAAAGTGCCAAAAGATAAGTGCGATGGATCGTTGGGAGTTTGAGAGTTCGACAGAAGTCCAAAGATTCATTGGGAGTGTTGCCGGAACTCGCTGAGAACAAGTAGGGAGCTTGCCGAAGGGTTTTTAGAAGTTTACCGGAAGGTTCATCGAAAGTTTACGGAGCTTGCCAAGAAAGATAGGAGCTTGCCAAAGAAGCTCGTTGGAACTCGCCAAGATCATCATGAAGTCCAGGAGCTTGCCGGGAGTCCGAAGAATGGTTTCCGAGGGTTCGTCGGAAGATCGTCGAAAGTTTGACGGAAGCTCACCGGTTGACGTCTTGACTTATGGACTTTGTAATAGTTTAGGAAATGTCTTTAAAATTTGTAGTTAGCACATAATTTGATTTAGGATTAGGTGTTAATCCTATAAACCAAGTAGGTGGGCCTTGTTTCAGACTATTTGGGCTAAGTTTAAGGCCCAACCAGTGAGTTGGAATGAGTCGAGTGGTGGCACCGCCCAATGGCAGAGAGCTCGGGCGGTGGCACCGTAGCTGGGCTGGGGTGGTGGCACTGCCTAATGGCCGAGAACCCAAGCGATGGCATCATTGGGTTAGGCGGTGGTACCGCAGCTGGGCAACAAGCCCAGGTGGTGGCACGACTGGCTGGGCGGTGGCACCACCCAGAACACTATCAGTGTTTGACATTGATAGGCGGTGGCACCGCCACTAACAAGCGGTGGCACCGCCAGTACCGAAAAAATCGAAAGTGATTCAAATTTGAATCCTCTTGAGGCCTATAAATACCCCTCTCATTCATGGTTGAAAAGGAGTCTAAAACTGAGAAAGAAAATGGGAAAACTCTTGTCAAAATCTTCTCTCTAAGCTTTGAATGTGTTCTAGTCTAAGAGAGGGGTAAGAGGTCTTGTAAGGGTTACCTCCTAAGTCTGTAAAAAGGAGAGGTGTTGTAAGGGAGTTCATCCTTGCCCGTTGGAAGGAGGATAGCTAGTAGAAAGCCGGTGGCCTCAAGCGAAGAGGAATCGGGAGTGGATGTAGGTTGGATTACCGAACCACTATAAAAACGATTTACGTTTATGTTCATACATTTATCTTTCTACAAACCTTTACTTTGCTAAGTTCACTGCCCTCATCTTCTTATGTATGCTTTCAACGCAATTGAAATGTTTTTAATCAAAATGTTATTCTTTTCGTATGAAGTTTTCGAAACTTATTTAAAATCATCGAAAGTTTATCATTCTTTAGCATTGTACTAATTCACCCCCCCCCCTCTTAGTGCCGCTCGATCCCTAACAATTGGTATCAGAGCATCGTTATTTCTCATTCGGATTTACACCCATGAGAAATGGTTCTTCATGGCTTTCAAGAGAGTTTTTTGGTTGTTTATCCTCCATTGTTTAATGGGTCGGACTACACCTATTGGAAAACTCGAATGAGAGTTTTCTTACTTTCAATGGATTTGGATTTGTGAAACGTTGTTGAAAACCATTTTCAACTTCCCTCTAAACCGATGAATGAATGGTCGGACTTAGAGAAAAAAAATTTTTCTTTAAATGCAAAGGCTATAAATGCCTTATTTTACGCTTTGGACAAAAACGAGTTCAATCGGATTTCTATGTGCAAAACAGCTTTTAACATTTAGTAAACACTTGAAATCACACATGAGGGAACTAGTAGAGTCAAAGACTCAAAAGTAAATCTCTTATTGCATGATTTTGAGCTTTTTCGAATGAAACCAAGCGAAACTATTGGCGATATGTACATCCGTTTCATGGATGTCATCAATAGTCTAAGAGCTCTTGGTAAATGTTTTTTGAATTTTAAACTCACTAACAAGATCTTAAGATCCCTTCCAAAAAAGTGGGATCCTAAAATAATGACGATGCAAGAAACTATAGATTTAAATAATTATTCTATTGAAGAACTCATTGGATCTTTAATGACATATAAAATGAGTTTCTTGGAACATGTTGAACATGATGAACATATGAACCACCTTCCAAAGAACAAGAAGGATTTGGCACTTTGGACTATAAAATACCACTTGAGTGATGATTCAAGTGATGAGGACAATGTCGAGGACATTGAACATTTAATGTTAAAATTTAAAAAGTTCATTAAACAAGAATTAAAGAACACAAATGAAAAGAACACTAACTCTTGCTATGAACACAAGAAACCGGAACGCTCCAAAGACGAGTACACAAAAATGAAGAGGAAAGCGCGCAACATAGATGAAGATGCAAACTACGCTTTGATGGTTTCGACAATGAGGTAAGTAACTCACCCGAAATGTTTTCACCTTATTTTGAAATTACATGATCCTTTCATGAGTTGCTTGATAGTTGGTAGGAATTTTTTTTATGCTTTTTCTTTCCAGTAATTTTTGAAAATTAAAAATATGAATGATGATTGTATGATTTGTGATAATGTTTGTACATCTAAAAGGATTAACCCATGCATGTGTATCTTGATGTTTTACATTGTCTCTAAACATGATTCTTGACACTTTCATAAACATCTCTTGAACATACTCAACCTAAAATGAAACATGTAAAAAAAAAAATGTATGATCGTGATGAATTCATGTTGATCTTGTTTTCAAAACAAGATGTATTGTTTGTTATACAAAAAAATGCATCATCATGATAATGGTATGTTTCATGATAATGCTTGCACACCAAATGTGATTAAAGATAGTAGCAAGAATATTGATGATTTCGCTTTCAACATAATGTATGGCCTTTTATATAAAGATTGAAAATGTGCTATCATTTTTTATGTATTTGGTCTTGATGGTTCTATGACAAAACTTATGTCTCATTTTTTAAATGTTGAAACATATTTTCATAAAAGACTTGTGCACACCTTATAGAATCATTCTTGATAATGATGAAATGAAAATATTAAAAGGATGTTATCATACTTGAAAGTTATGGAATCATGCTCAATGATTTGGTTTAAGAAATTTTCCTTTTTATTCTTGAATGTGATACTCGTTTTTATTAAAGACAATGACATGCTTACATGAAGTAAATCATAAAAAGAAAAAGCATGATCTTGAAAATTCTTCTATCTCTAAAGTTTTCGGTTTTGATGAATATGTTAACATTTCTTTTTAAGGTAAAGGCATGCTTATAAGAAGCAAATCACATGAATAGAAATTTATAAAAATGAAATGCAATCCTCTATCTTATCGATTTTTCAATAAATCTATGCTTGTCATGTATGAATTTATTGAATGTAATTTTGAGGATGATTTCGGATTTGACAAATGCTTGATTCATATTTACGACGTGAGATACATTTTAAATATGAATCATGTTCAATGCTTCAACCATATTCTATCTCCCTTAATTTATTTTGTTCTCCTATAATTCATTTTTTATTTACTAAAGAGGAAAACCTACCAAATGAATCATGAATTCAAATGAAATGATACAAATGAATCACTTATCGATATATCTTTTTGAAATATCTTTTTAATGTGATGTTGATAACTTGAGATGTCCTTTGGAATTCATGACATGAGATGATTGAATCTTTGACTTACTCTTTTTATCATGGCTTGAAAATGAATATTTAAAATGATGCTTGACAATTTGTTTTATGAGATTTAGCCTTTATGTCTTGAACATTCATGCTTGTGTCTATTCAACATAAAAGAAGACAATGGTATGTTTATACAAAATCAATGCAAATCATAAAAAAGTAAAATGTATAATTTTTGATATTTTTGATTTTTCATGAAAGACAAGTGATAAATTCAATTATGATATTTTATAAATTTCTTGAATTATGAATGAGATTTTGATGATATGGTAATAACTTTGTTCATGTTATGAATATTAAAAATGATAATTTGATTATGAGTCTTGATTTGATGAATTGACTTGAATGAGATTTTGTTTCAACCGAATTATGAACTTTCTTTTGATGTCTTGACTTGAGAAATTTCAAGAAATGTGATTATTACTTGATATTTGATACTTGAAATTTTTCATGAAATGTGATCTTGATGAGAATTCCTATGCATAAATCAAGTTGCTCTTTATGCTATATCTTTTAAAATGAATCATAAGCCTTGATGTCATATATTTCATGATATAGAAATGACAAGATTTCTTTGCCTTGCATGCCTTGTGTGATGATTGAAAATTAATTTTCTTTATGATGAATCATGAATCATGACTTGTTCTATGATATTGATATATTTTTATCATGATCCTTGATTGTATATTTCTTTTACTCTATTAAAAGGATTTGTCAAATGAATCATGTCCTTCTTAAATTTTTCTTGATATCATGATATGATTTCTTTATATGGCTTGAAATTTTTTAGCAATTGAGTCCTCCACTTCATGTTGACAATAACTAAGGGGGAGCTAGCTTGTTGGCTTGAATATTGAATTCATATTCATGACTTGAATTTTGATGATAGAAACATTTATGTCAATATTTGTTTCTAATATCTCATTTTCCATTTTGATGAAAAAGGAAATCAATTACAACATTACATCCTCTCTTCTTTTTGAGAATGATAAAGGGGGAGAAAAATTACTAGCTTGAAGCAAAATTACTAGTATGGAGAAAACTTGCTAACTTGAGTATCACAAGAAAAAGTGGCAAAAGTAGCTAGCTAGAACTTGCAAAGAATTATAATTTTGCAATCAAAAGAGAAGCAAAGAAGTGCTATCTCAAAAGAAGCAAAATGCAAAACTTAGAAAATTTGCATTCCTACACTTGCTATGTTTCTATGCTTGTATGTTATAATTTTTAGCTTGCATATTTAAAGTGATGAAATGCTTACACAAATTGATTGCATATCGCAAAGGAAGCAAAGAAGGTGCAAATTGCATATCTTTGAATACAATTTGCTTGCACTTCTTAAAAGAATATAGAAAAACTTGCTATCATGAACACAATCACAACAAGTGCTATCTTGGCTATCATGAGAAATTTGCCATGATTGAATGTTGAATGTTGATGAAAATTTAGCTAGTATGATTGTAAAACTTGCATATCTTTTAAACTAGTTTTGATGCAACTTCTCCTTTTTATTGATGACATAGGGGGAGAAGTAGATTGATGACTTCATGCATTGAATTGAATATTTTATATATTTACATGATGGTTTGTTATTTCTCATAACTTGTGATGAATATTGCTTGGATTTGGGATAATCCAAGTGTTCTATCAATGGCATTTTGATAAGGGGAGTTTGGTTAAACTCCGGGGAGTTATGGTTAACTCTGTTAGTCATCAATTAGTTATCATCATCAAAAAGGGGGAGATTGTTGAATCTCGGATTTTGATGATGAAACTAATTGATTGTGTTTTGTCGTCTAACTGTGTTTTGAGTTACGTAGGTCTACTATTGATCAGGATTAGATAGTTGACGTTGGAGGAATTGACGTTGTGTCGGGTGATCATGTTAGGATATTGGACGTCGAGTCGAAGGTCTGATCGACAATCGGCAGAAGGCTTCGGATGTTAGGTATCGGGCCAAGAAGAGTGGAGTTGCGCCAAGGATATCAAGCTTGTGAAGGTCAACCGCTGATTGGACAACAAAATGTAAGAGAGGACAACATGCCAAAGAATCAGACGAAGTACCGACCAATGACGTGTCGGGCAACAGAATGTCAATTCATATTGTAATAATTGTCTAGATCGAAGTAAAAGTTTTTTTGTATGTGTGCAGGATTAACTACGATAATGATGAAGATGTAAAGTGAAATAAAGTGTCGGAAGATAAGTGCGATGGATTGTTGGGAGTTTGAGAGTTCGACAGAAGTCCGAAGATTCATTGGGAGTGCTGCCATAACTGGCCAAGAATGAGTAGGGAGCTTGCCGAAGGGTTTTTAGAAGTTTGTCGGAAGGTTCATCGAAAGTTTATGGAGCTTGCCAAGAAAGATTGGAGCTTGCCAAAGAAGCTCGTTGGAACTCGCCAAGATCATCGTGAAGTCCAGGAGCTTGCCGGGAGTCCGTAGAATGGTTTCCGAGGGTTCGTCGGAAGACCACTGGAAGTTCACCAGAAGCTCGCCGGAAGAAGTCTTGACTTATGGACTTTGTAATAGCTTAGGAAATGTATTTAAAATTCATAGTTATCACATAATTTGGTTTAGGATTAGGTGCTAATCCTATAAACCAAGTAGGGGCCACATGGGCTTTGTTTCGGATTGATTTAGGTCGAGTTTAAGGCCTAACCAGTGAGCTAGAATGAGCCAGGTGGTGGCACTGCCTAATGGCCGAGAGCTTGGGTGGTGGCATTGCCCAATGGCTGAGAGCCCGGCTGGTGGCACCGCCGGGCTGGGTGGTGGTACCGTCGCTGGGTAGCAAGCCCAGGCAGTGGCACCACTACCTTGGCGATGGCACCGCCCAGTACACTATCAGTGTCTGACACTTACAGGTGGTGGTACCACCACTGATAGGCGGTGGCACTGCTAACATCGGAAAAATGGAAAGTGATTCAAATTTGGGCTCATTCCTCTTGAGGCTTAGAAATACCCCTCTCATTCATGGTTGAAAAGGAGTTTAGAACTGAGAAAGAAAAAGGGAAAGCTCTTGTCAAAATCTTCCCTCTAAGCTTTGAGTGTGTTCTAGTCCAAGAGAGGGGTAAGAGGCCTTGTAAGGGTTACCTCCGAAGCCCGTCAAAAGGAGAGGTATTGTAAGGGAGTTCATCCTCACCCATTGAAAGGAGGATAGCTAGTAGAAAGCCGGTGGCTTCAAGCGAAGAGGAATCAGGAGTGGATGTAAGTCGGATGACCGAACCACTATAAAAATAGTTTACGTTTATGTTCATGCATTTATCTTTCTACAAACCTTTACTTTGCTAAGTTCACTGCCCTCATCTTTGTTGAATCTCGGATTTTGATGATGAAACTAATTGAGTGTGATTTGTTGTCTAACTGCGTGTTGAGTTACGCAGGTCTACTATCGATCAGGATATTGGGTGTCGAGCCAGAGGTTCGGTCGACTATCGACAGGAGGCTTCGTACGTCGGGCATCGGGCCAAGAAGTGCGGAGTTGCGCCATGGATATCGAGTTTGTTTGTGCAGGAGTAACTACGAAAGGGATGAAGACGTAAAGCGAAATCAAGGGCCGAAGTCAAGTGCGATGGATCATTGGGAGTTCGAGAGTTTGACGGAAAAGCTCGGGGGAACTCACCAAAATCATCGTGGAGTCCGAGAGCTTGCCGGGAGTCCGCAGGATGGTTTCCGAGGGATCGTCGGAAGACCGCCGGAGGTTCGCCGGAAGCTCGACGGAAGAAGACTTGACTTGCGGACTTTGTAATAGCTTAGGAAACGTCTTTAAAATTCATAGTTAGCACGTATTTTGGGTTAGGATTAGATAACCCAAAGTGGGGGCCCATTGGGCCTTGATTAGGATGAGTTTGGGCCAAAATTTTGGCCCAAACCGAACCAGCTACGTGCATGCTATCAGATCAGAGCATGCTCTTGTATGCATGCTCTTATGCGACTAGCCGTGAGCGGTGGAATCACCGCTGCTGGGCAATAGTACCGCCCGCCATCTCTTAGCAGCGGTAGAACCGCACAGGCGGTGGTACCGCCTGTCGTCGATCAACAAGCGTCTGACGGGTGTGGTGGCACGCTTCGCAATGCAAGCCGCACACTCGACAGATCTTGGAACTCCAAATTTATTTCAAATTTGGAGCCCAATTTTGAATCCACTTTGGATCTATAAATACCCCTCCCCTTCCCAGCAGGAAGGGCAACCCTTTTAAGCAAAAATTCTAAGTCTTGAGCTTGTGAAGAGTTTTTGAAAAGTCTTGTTTTGCTAGTGTTCACCTTCTTCCTTTTCTTGAGAGATCTTGTACAAGTGTGAACATCTTGTAAAGGGTTGTAAAAGGGGTGTTTGATCCTTCCCCTTCAAAGGAATTGCTAGTGGAAGAGCGGAGCCTCATTGTAAAGGCTTCAAGAGTGGATGTAGGTCATTTGACCGAACCACTATACATCTTTGTGTCCATGAATGTGTGAGTGTTTACATTCTTGAAGCATTTCTTTACTTTGCTGCAAGTTATTTAGTTCATAGTTATTTCCTTTACGCAAGCAATTACTTTCAAGTTCTCTTTTGCCAAATCGAGATCTTCCTACGAACGTGTGTTTTTGCAAAATCGGTTTCAAGAGTACGCTTTTAATCCGCTGCACTAATTCACCCCCCCCCCCCTCTTAGTGCCGCTTGATCCCTAACAATCTTCTTATGTATGCTTTCAATACAATCGAAATGGTTTTAATCAAAATGTTATTCTTTTCGTATGAAGTTTTTGAAACTTGTTTAAAATCATCGAAAGTTTATCGTTCTTTACCACTGCACTAATTCACCCCCCCCCCTCCTCTTAGTGCCGCTCGATCCCTAATAATAACAATGAAAGAAAGAATATTAGAATTGAAATGATGCTTGATAAGTTTGATGATTTAATGAAAATGTTTGTATCATGCTTGATGATTTAATGAAAATGTTTGTATCATGCTTGATGATTTGAAGTAATAATCGTATGCTATGGATTAATGTATTTTCAGTCTTAATCACTTTCATGATGATTTTTTTAATGATGCATGATTTTGAACATTCCTATGTGTAATCAAATTGCATGAAATGAAAATGTATTTTCTATTCTATTGAGATTAATGAACTCATTTCATGAATCTTGCGAATCTCATGAAAATAATCATAATCAATGTTTTGAAAATAAATGTGTGTATCATGTTATTGGTCTTAATGATTTCTCTTGAAGGTTGCTTTTCGGATCTATATGAAAAACATGAGCATACTCATATGAAAACAACCAACTTAAAGTGTAACATATAAAAATGAGAAAATGCACTATCATGATTTTTTATGTTTGATGTATTTGGTCTTGATGGTTTCTATGATGAAACTTATATCTCGATTTTAAATGTTGATACATGTTTTCATAAAAGACTTTAGCATGCTTGCATGTAATCAATCTATGCTGCTCTTAATAAATTTTTCGAATGAAAGATTTTGATGATGATTTTGGACTTATATGATAATGTACATTATGATTTGTTTTACGAAATTTCCCTTTCACTTTTGAATGTGATACTCATTTTTATTAATGGCAAAGGTATGTTTATATGAAGTAAATCATAAAAAGAAAATACATATTTCTTAAAATTCTTCTATCTTTAGAGTTTTTGATTTTTCGATAAAAGACGAATGATGAATCCATGTATGTTTTATGAATCTCATGAATTTCTTGAATGTGATTTTGATGATGTGTTTAGAGTTGATGAATTGAATTAAAATGAGATTTTTCAAAATGATTCATGACTTCTAAGCTTTCGAAAATACAACCTTATTTTCTTGGAATCATGACTTATTGATTATGATAGCTTGAATGCATGAATCGATGATTTTATTTGATACTTGAAATTTTCTTTTGATCTTGATGAGTTGATGTTCCTTATTCATGAATCATGTTCTCATATGATTCTTTTACTAATGAAACGATACATTCAAGTGAATCACTTATCGATATTTACGATTGTGATACATCTTTTGAAATATCTTTCTAATGTGATCTTGATAACTTAAGATGTCTTTTGTAATTCATGACATGATATAATTTTATCATTGAATTCTTTCCTCCCGTTCTTTTCAATAATGACAAAAAGGGGAAAGAAAATATATTAACACTTAAATTCATGACTTGATTTTGATATGATGAAAATTCATGATGTAAATTTATTAGTTTTTGTCATGATTTGAGAATTGATGCAAAAGACTATATGTACTCCTCCCCTTCTTTTCAGCAATAACAAAGGGGGAGAAAGATTGCTAGCTTAAAGTAAAAATTTGCTAGCATGCATATCGCAAAGGTTGCATATCAAAGAAAAGCAATTTGCTAGCTCACACAAGGAGAGAAAACTAGCTTGCACTTCTCAAAAGAGAAAAAAAAACTTGCTATCATGAACACTACCAAAAATTGCAACCATGCAATCTAAAGAGAAGCAAAGAATTGCTATCTCAAAAAAAGCAAAAAGTGCAAAACTTAGAAAATTTGCAATCCTACACTTGCTTTGCTTTTATGCTTAATTGTTGTAAAGTGTTGTAAATCTAGCTTGAATGTTGAAAAATTTGTATATCTTTTAATCTTGCTAGATGTCACTTCTTTTTGTTGATGACAAAGGGGGAGAAGTATATTGATGATATCATGTATTGAATATTTTAAAATTTGCATGAATGTTTTTTATCACATGATACTTGGATTTTTTAAAATCCAAGGGTCCTATCAAGATGACATATTAATAGGGGGAGTTTGTTTAAACTTCGAGAGTTAAGGTTAACTCCATCATCAATTAACAAAGTGTGAATATTAGAAATTGGATATGATTTCTGAAAGATTCACATTAAGTTAAAAAAAAATGGAGGACATGTGTCACTAGCTAACCTAAGGATGGTGTCGCTTATGTTTGTTCTATGGATGACAAATAAGCTTCCATCATGCATGCTTACCACCTTAGCATTAGCCAAACCTAAGCAATTAGAAGAGAAATTAAAGGAAAAATTAACAATGAAGGGAAACTTGCTGCAATGTAGACTTGAGAAGAGAAGGGAAAAGGAATTGAAGGAGGATAAGAAGTTTTGCTATGACTTGAGTTTTTGCATTAATTCTCTCACATTTGGGAATCAAAATTTTTCTAAGGCAAGTATTCTAACCTCATCCTATGGCAATCTTGAACTCTAATTTCATCTCAACTCTGTTTAATTTGAAAGATTTTGTATTTGTATATGACATCTCTCCCATTTAGGAATAAACTATGAATCTAGAATTTTTTGAGATTTTGACCTTTCTGTGTTGTTCTAACTATAACTTTTTATACCAAACTCTGATTTTAGAAAAACCTAATTCATCCGAAAATAGACTCAAATATCTCTCTATAATACTAATATTATCAAATTTAGAGTCTAAATGCTTATCCAAACTGTTATTTTATCTGACCCTATGAAATCTGTAAAATAGAGACTATTAGTTCTAACCTTTCAGTACTCTTTTACTTGTAACTCTCTGTCTAAGAATCTGATTATATCAAATCCTACTCCATGAGAAACTAGACTCATAGATCTTTCTTTTGATACTAATATTGAAAGATTTGAGATACAAATGCATATTGAAACATCTATTCTAATCATCTCTATAAATTCTGCCAAACAGAGATGATGTTCTCTGACCTTTGGTTATTAAACTGTTTATAACTCCTTTTTGGAAACTCTAATTCACACAAAACTTTATTTATCTGAAACTATATTGATATATCTTTCAAATAACACCTATTTTAAGCAAATTAGAGCATATTTGGTCATTCAAATAGTTCATGCAATGTGCCTATCGAATTCTGCCAGAATCAAGCGTTTGTCAATATTGCCTATTGTTGTTTCATCCCTTTGAAAATTGATTTCAGCTAAAATCTTTCCTTTAATTCTAGCTTTATGTTATTTCTTTGAATTCATGTATACTCTTGTCCTTCAATTATTTGTATACCTAAATCTATTATGCAAAGTTTTTGTTTGTATCAAATTGTTTCGTATAGGTGCATGAATGTTCATTGTTCCGCATGTGCTTCCGATATATGCCAATTTTATTATTCACACTATCCTTTTATGCAATGGTGTCTTGTGGGATAATATAGTACTTTGCCAAAAATGGTAAAAAGATTATTTGGACCTTTGCTAGAAATGGTAAAGGGATTATTTGGACCTTTGCTAGAAATGGTAAAGGGTATATGCTTAGAGCCCGCGATGCTCAAACTTATGTTTGGTAGTCATTCAAAAATGGATAAATCATATTATGTATGTGGTCCCATGGTACCCTCTATGTTTTTGATATAATATCTAAAGCATTACTTATATGTTTATTTGTGTGCTTTGGATAAGAATGAAATGAATGTAATGTCAGATATGGCATATGAGCTTATGTTCCTTATTTGTTATTCTGATATGCCCTAAGATATCTTATATGTCATTATTATACTTTAAAATATATTCGAAATCATTTCATATGCCATTGATATACTCTGAAATGTTTCATATGCCATTGATATGTTTTGAAACATTTCATACATCATTGTTATATTTCGAAATGTTTCATATGTTGTTGATAGGTTCCGAAACCTTTCATACATCATTGATATTTTCTGAAATATTTCATTTGCCCTTGATATGCTCCAAAACATTTCATACTTCCTTGATATGTTTTGAAATACTTCTTATGTCCTTGATATACTTCAAAACATTTTATACGTCATTAATATACTCCGAAATGTTTCATATGCCATTGATATATTCTAAAACATTCTATATGCCATTGATATATTCTAAAACATTCTATATGCAATTGATACACTCTGAAATGTCCTATGTGCTATTGATATGCTCCAAAATGCTTCTTATGCCCTTGATATGCCCTCAACCCTTGCTGACTTTCCCAGTAAAGGGGGCGGCGGCTAGGAAGCCCTAAGACCCCAAATATAAACCCTAGCCACTTTTCTTTATAGGATAGAGGTGGCTAGGTAGGGTTTATTATAATCTCAAAGGGTTTTTATTAGCTGCTACTTGGTTGAGTAGGACCCAACCCTACTAAGGTCCTATCAAGCCCACCCTTTTCAAATCAACCTTGTCCTCATGGCTGAGGTTCCATGAACTTAGGGAACTAGGTTTTTAGCTCCTCATATGATTCCCATGTGGCATCTTGAAGTGGTAAATTATTCTAATGCACTAGTATTTTAGTAGAGGGATATCGACGATGCATCATGATTCTGCGGTTGAGGATGGCTTATGGTTGGGCTTGAATATCTCCATCATCAATGGTGTTGGGCAACTGAATCTAGGGTGACTTGTGTTCTCCCAACTTGGGCTTCAGGCATGACACGTGCAAGATAAGGTGAATTTTGGTATCCTCAAGTAATATAAGTTTATATGCCATGGCTCCAATATACTCTATGATTTGATAGGGCCCATAAAAGCATGGGGATAGCTTCATAGTGGCTCATGTATTGATGGATAGTTACTTGTATAGCTGTAGGCGAAGATAAACTGAATCTTCTACTAAAAATTCTCTTTCACTTCATCGTGTGTCGACTTGCTACTTCATTCTTGCTTGAGTAGTAGAGAGATTATCCTTTAGCAACTGTAGGAGTTTGTCCCTGTCAATTAAATTTTGGTCGACCTATTCTACTTTAGCCGAGATAATTACATACTTTGGAATCACATGGGTCGACCGACCATATAGTGTTTCATATGGGGTACATTTTATAGATGAATGATATGTAGTATTATACCACCATTCAGCCTAGGGGAGCCATTTTGCTCACTTTTTTAGTCGGTCACTAGCGAAACACCAAAGGTACGTCTCTAAACACTTGTTCACCACCTCTGTTTGGTCATCAATTTATGGATGATATGCTATGCTCATCTTGAGTTTGGTACCTTACAACTAAAATAACTTAGTCCAAAATTTACTAGTGAAGACCCTATTGTTAGGATCGAATAAGCATTAAGAGGGGGGGGGGGTGAATTAGTGCAACGGATTAAAATCGTAAACTTGGAACCGATTTCAGTAAAAGGCTAGTTCATATGAAAACTTCGATCTGACGAAAGATGACTTGGTAGAAGTTGCTTGAGTAAAAATAATGTCAAACTGAATGGTTTGCAGCCAAGTAAAGAGATGAAATAGAAATTTAAATACTCACACATTCAAGACACAGCGATGTATAGTGGTTCGGTCAAAGTGACCTACATCCACTTCCAAAGCCTTCTCCGATAAGACTCCCAACTTCCACTAGCAAATCTTTTTGAAGGGGAAGGACCAATCACCCCTCTTACAACCCTTTATAAGAAGTTCACACTCTTACAGATTTTCCAAAGAGAAAGAATGAGGTGAACACAAACTACAGAAAATAAGACTTTTTGCAAGACTTTAGCTTGATTTCTAACTCTCAAAAGGGTGCCCTTTCAGTTGAGAAAGGGGGGGGGGGGTATTTATAGATCCAAAATGGTTTCAAATTTGGGCTCCAAATTTGAAATCAAACCGGTGCTACATCGATACCGTCATCGATCGGGACACATGATACAAAGCAGCACCGCTTGGAGCAGGCGGTACTACCGCCACTGTTCACTATAGCCGGGCGGTACTACCGCCCCAGGCTGGGCGGTAGCACCGCCCAGCACACGGCTGCCAAGCGGTGCTACCGCCTGGCACAGGCGGTTCTACCGCCTGGCCCATTCAGCAAAGCTGAATGGGCCTTGTTCAAGGCCCAAATGGCCTAGTAAGGGCCCGGTTGGCCCCTACCAATTTAGAGCAGGATTAATTCGAAATCCTTGCCCTAAGTACGTGCCAACTACGAAATTAAAACGTAATTAATAGTGATTTAAACTGACATTTTTGAAGTCTTATTCCAACGAGCTTTACGATGAGACTTCGGCAGTCCTCCGATACTTCCCTCGGATTTCTTCCGGCGGATTCCCAGCATGCTCTTGGCTTGTATGGCACGCTCAACGAGTCTTTGACAAGCTTCCGAACCTTCTCGGTAAAGTTCCACGAACCTTCGACGATCTTTGCGATGAACTTCCGAAAACTTTGGCAATTCCCTGATTCGATCTTGGTTGGTTCCGGCAACACTTCCGACAATCCTTCGGACTTCCGATGAACTCTTAAACACCCGACAGACTTGACCTCGGCAAATCACTTTATGTTTCTGACCCATCGTAGTTAATCCTGCACACTTATCTTTGACAATATAGATTAGAACAAATATTTCACCAATTGATTTTATCATCAAAATCCGAGATTCAACAATCTCCCTCTTTTTGATGATGACAATCAATTGATGATGGAGTTAAACTCAACTCCCCCTATCTATATGTCATATCATTAGAAGGTAAAAAGCACTTGAATTCAATCTTTTAAATTTAAGCCAAATCGAATAGATTTCATTCAACATAAAGCTTAATAAACAAGCTTAGGCATAAATACTAAAAACAATGTATTTTAAACAATGTCAAAGTATTTACACCTATAATAACCAAAAATATTAATTCAAACATGATAAAGATCAAGTGATATCCAAAGGAGTATTTTAATATCAAGACATGATATCAAATGAAAAAGTATCTTATCTCAAGAATAAGAGTTCTTAAGCATTTGCAATGTGATACAATTGATTCATATTTCACTTTAAGCAATTTATTCCAACATAGCAACAATTACTCCATCATAGCAATTTACATTTTTCTCCCCCTTTGTCATCAACAAAAATAATGAAGGTGAAGAAACCATTCATTGTCATCAAGTGAGCCATGGAGAGAGCAAGAAACCATTCGAGGAAGGTATCAAGTCATAAAATAATATAAAAGTGTCATCCATAGTAGTCACAAGAAGGAAGGTATCAAGTCAAAATTACGATCAAATCGAAAAAAAAGTTCATTCAAAAGCTGAGTAGATGAAATGAAAGTAACAACACACAACATCATCCATAGTAGTCATAAGCATAACAGGACAAGTGTTTAAAAAGAAAACAACAGCTACTCCGGAGGGAGAATGCCAAAATGCCTATACAAGTGATCTATTTTGCAATTCATTTGTTGCACTTCCTTCAAAATTTCATGATTTGATTTAAGGCAAGCATGATCGAATCTTCAGTAGATGGAGCAGGAGCTGGCTCAGACGGTGCTGGATCAACGGGACTAAGTGGAGGAGATTCATTTCCCCTAAAAATTAGTGTTTCAGGTTACTCTACTGGTGGAGGAACTATATCAACCCTTCTAGGTTGCCTAATCCATATGCCATCTCGAAAGGTGCATCTAAGCCGCTTCAGGAGACTTCTATTAATTGTGTTATATCTATCAACTTTCATTACTTCCTCGTTGGGTGACACACAAATGTCATGGGCAAAAATGAGTCTAGTGATCAACCCACCATATGACAACATCGAGTCTCTAGAGAAAATTTCTATCATGTGTTGTCTAATCAAATAACCAAAGCAGTTGTTTTATCTAGTCATAATCCAATACATCATACTTAGTTCTAACATACTCATTTCATCAGGATAAAACTACTTCGGAAGTAGAATGCTTATCATAATGTGATGAAGTAATTTCGAGTTAAAAGATAATAAGTACTCACAGCTTTTAGGGATGATGCCTTAGTTAGGATTAGCAAAAATCATTTCTAAGGCTTCGGAGTGGGTTGCTCCGATTGCATCCATATCCCATTGCCCTCTAAAATAACATCCTTTATTCTTTTCTTTAATTCCAAGTAACTCACATATGATACGATCAGAAATCTGAATTGTGGTTCCTAACACATAGGTGGACAAAATATCATCTTTAATAATCATGTTAGCATAAAATAGCTTAACCAACCTAGGGTAGATTGGTTCATTAACTTACAAGATAGGTAGACCAGTTAGATTAGCAAACCATCTAATAGGTTCTAGGTTTCCTAGTTCACCTAGACCAACATGTTTACCCTTATGTATGGTTTTACAATCAAAATTTGGGTATCGTAAGGCTACCTCATTAGATCTAAAAAGGGTTGGGTCAAATGAATCTCCTTCCAACTTTTTCCCTTTGCCTCTTGTTGATTTCTTAGGAGCCATGTCTATATCTATTCATGATGAACAAACAAAAGGAAATAATAAGGAAAAGACAAGCAATTGTGAGTAGAAGAGAAAATTTCATCTATTACCTTGTTTGTGTTTCCTAGAGAGGTGAGGAGCTTGGATCACAAAAATACCTTTGATTGCCCTTTAGGAGGAGGAAGAATGGAGAGGAGAAGGCTTAGAGGAGCTTAAGAGGAAGAAGGATGAAACGGAGAGTGTTTCGGTCGATTCTACCATCGACCCTAACACCCCCTTTAATATGGGGGTGCTCGGGCGGTACTACTGCCAACCAGGAGGTGCTACTGCCTGGGAGCCGAGTACCCAAGCGGTACTACCATCGGTTCAGGCGATGCTACCGCTGGCCCCACAAATTTTTTTTTATTTTCAAATTTGTTTGCTAGTGTTGAAATGAGATGAGATGTAATCATCGATCACTCCTTAAGATATAGAATTAAAATGAGGGAGGCAAATTCGCAAGAGTCGATTTTTCGTAAAAACCACGAAAGCCGAAAGAAACTAAATATAATGCTGCTCATTTACAAGGACAATTTAACATGCCTATTTCCCTTCTAATAAAATCAAATTATTCCTCATTTAAGGGTTTTGTAAAAATGTCCGCTAATTGATGATTTGTATCAATAAATTCAAGGGTGACATCTTTATTACTGACATGATCACGTATAAAATGATGCCTAATGTCAATGTGCTTAGTTCGAGAGTGTTGAATCGGATTTTTAGTTAGACAGATAGCACTCGTGTTATCACATTTTATAGGAATATTCTTTAAATAAATTCCATAGTCTTCTAGTGTATTTTTCATCCAAATAACTTGTGCACAACATACACTTGCAGCTATGTATTCGGCTTCTGTCATAGGTAGTGCAACCGAATTTTGTTTCTTGGAAGTCCAAGAAACAAGTGCATGTCCTAAAAATTGGCATGTTCTGGATGTACTTTTTCTATCTATTTTACATCCAACAAAATCCGCATCTGCATAAGCTATCAAATCAAAGTTATCAGATTTTGGATACCATAATCCAAGATTCGGAGTCCCTTTAAGATATCTAAGGATTCTCTTAACGGCTTTAAAATGAGATAGCTTAGGATTAGCTTGGAATCTTGCATATAGCCCCACACTAAACATGATGTCAGGTCTAGTTGTAGTGAGATAAAGCAGGCTACCCATCATGCCCCTATATGTTTTTTGATCAAAACTTTCTCCATTTTCATCCATATCTAACTTAGTGGAGGTGCCCATAGGAGTGCTAATGTCTTTTGATCCATCCATGTTAAATCGTTTTAACAATTCTAATGTATACTTAGATTGATTTAGAAATATACCATCACTTAGTTACTTAATTTACAATCCTAAAAAGAAATTTAGTTCTTCTATTAGGCTCTTATTAGCAATTATTGGATCTCATCTTAGGATCCACTAATTCAAGGGCTTAATGGATATCCAATAAGATAAGGGGTTCAGTGGATATCTCATATTCGAACCTTTACTCATTGTAACACCTACCATATGTGTATGACCTTCTAGGCCCAATATCGAGCTAGCCGTGAGTCATACTTGTCAGAACTCCTTCTGACTTAGTTAATTATTATCTCTATAATAATTCACCCAACTTATCGACTACGGACGTATCAGGCCACTACGCCGAGGCCCCCAGACGATACAGGGGAATCCAATCCTTTGGTCCTATCTGTCCTCAGTTACCATGTATCTATAGTCCCTCATCCATCTAATATGCTAGAGACCCTATATTGGGCATGGTGCTATCAGGCCCATACGGTCTCTCCTCGAGTCTTGCTCTTGTTGGATTCTCTCGGAGAACCCTTTCTCTCTCAATCCGAATAACCTTGGCCAAGGATTTTTTCGAGCAAGAATATATGAGATATTTCTCTCATGATACCGAGAGCGGATGATCCTCTATTAATACTCAATAGCCCTCGTAAGGTTGGCTACCATTCCTAATGACCGGTTGTACTAGATCTGGAACTTTCCAAATGTATAAGTATGGTATCAAAGAGTGGAGTACTCATACAGGACATCCTTGGTGTCTCAAGTCTAAGGACTAGATATACTATTGGGACTACGGAATCGCTGTCTGATGTGAGGTATCAATAACCATCCAGTATTTCGTAGGCGGATCAATCAGTGAACTAATTCTCTAATGAGCACCTGCACTGTACCTTTAGTATCCCCACACGAGTAGCTATGAGACCAGCTACCTCCATCATATGAATAGGTATACAGCACACCAGTCTATCCGGTTATCTCGATGTCCTTCTCGAATAACCTATGACCAGGATAATTTAGGGTATGTGTTTAAAGATGAATCGGTCTCATTATCGTGATCTCATCATGATCCGATTCTTATTGCACTGATCCAAGGACATCACAATATATGCAACACGCAAGATAAAGTGATAAAACGCCTAATAATAAGCAAAGAAATAAAGTGCATATTAAGTCACAAGTGTCATCACGCATGTGATTGGCTTACAGGGCATATATGACTAGCACTATAAATAAAATCAATCCTTTTAACAATCTATTTCTCAATTCAACATATATAACCAAAACTAAAATCAAGATATTATCAATTTTGGTTATGAACATGACATGACATGATAAAATTGATCCAATTTGTCTCAATTTTTTTATATTTTTATATCTATTTTTTAAAAAATTGCTAAGTTGAATGGAGAACAATTTTACTAAAAATAAAAAATATTTGTATCTTGTATTTGGATTCAATTCAAAGATGAAAAATGTTTACAATCTATGGTTTATAATTTTATTTTACTTTGAGGACATAAATTGTTGGTATCTGTTCATGTAAAAAACTAAATCAAGGTTGTATCCGACAACACGCCTCCAACCATAAAGTCAGTTATATATATTTTTTAATTATAGATAATAAATATTCATAAATAACTTAAGAGTTCAAGTTGAATACCATTAGTTTAGTTTAGAATGAAAATATATTTGAAGAGGTCAATTTTGTAACTATCGATTTAGTGGAAGAATAATCCTCGTGATAATAAGCATGTCAAGAGATTTTGTTTAAACTCCATACGTTGAATGTCGATTGATAAAAATAATAATCATATTAAAAAATAGTTTATTAAGAGAATTCGAGTTATATTGACTCTTATATACAACTATACCCGGAATAGATCCCACTTCATGTGAGTGGCATTATTGTGAATCAGGACTCTTATATACAACTATACCCAGTCTCATTATCGTGATCTCATCACAATCCGATTCCCATTGCACAGATCCAATGACATCATAGTATATGCAACACGTAAGATAAAGTAATAAAACACCTAATAATAAGCAAAGAGATAAAGTACATATTAAGTCACAAGTGTCATCACGCATGTGATTGACTTGCAGGGTATATATGACTAGCACTATGAATAAAATCAATCCTTTTAACAATCTATTTCTCAATTCAACATATATAACCAAAACTAAAATCAAGATATTATCAATTTTGGTTGTGAACATGACATGACATGATAAAATTGATCCAATTTATCTCAATTTTTTCATATTTTTATATCTATTTTTTTTAAAAAAAGCTCAATTGAATGGAGAACAATTTTACTAAAAATAGAAAATATTTTTATCTTGTATTTGGATTCAATTCAAAGATGAAAAATGTTTACAATCCATGGTTTATAATTTTATTTTACTTTGAGGACATAAATTGTTGGTATCTGTTCATGTAAAAAACTAAATCAAGGTGTATCCAACAACACGCCTCCAACCATAAAGTCAGTTATATATATTTTTTAATTATCTCTTTAAAATTGACTAGATGCACTTTTTATTTTTGTTGATGATAAAGGGGGAGAAGTATGTTGAAAGTATAATCATGCATGGGACGAATACTTTGTTTTTATGATGCATGATGTGATCAAATAGATTTTTTTTAACACTTATAATGCATGTAATATTAAAATACTATGATTTCAAAGGTACTATCAATATGGCATATTGATAGGGGGAGTTAAGTTTAACTCCATCATCAATTGGTTATCATCATAAAAAAGGGAGAGATTATTGAATCTCATATTTTGATGATGAAACCAATTGATAGTGTTTATGATTTGATCTGTATTTTAAGTGACATAGGATTAGCTTCAATCAAGAAGAGATAATTAAAGTAGGAGGAATCGGAAGTTGGGCCGGAGTGGAACATGTCTGATGATTGGATGTCGAGCCTAAGGATTAGTCGACGTATCGGTAAAAGGCTTCGGATGATGAGTTCGGGCATCGAGCCTAGAAGAGCGAAATTGCACCAAGGAGATTGGAGTTGAAGAAGTCAATTAGCTGATTGGGCAATAGGCCACAAGAGAGGACGATGCGCCAAAGGATCAAATGAAGCATCGAAGGATCGGACAAAGCACCGAAGGATCAGATGAAGCGCCAATGAACCAATGACATTTCGGACAATAATTTATTTAAGCTTTGTAATAATTTTCTAGATCAAAGAAGTGTTTAGGTGTAATTAGGTTAGAATTGGGCCCACCAGACTAGGGCGGTGGAATCGCCCAGGGTGTGGGTTCCAAGGTGCTTGGGCAGTGGTACCGACCAAGTTAAGCAGTGGTACCATTGGCAGTTATTAACTATCAGCCTATGGTACCACCCCACTATAAAACCCGAAGCTCTACTCTGGCGGTAGTATCACTAGACTGGGCAGTGGTACTACCTAGTGTTAGGGTCAACTGGCGATGGTACCACCAACTCTTGAAAATCCAAGATGACACCTTTTTTTGCTCTAATTTTGATGCCAATTGAGCCGATAAATACCCCTTACATCTAAGTTGGTAAAGCACATTGAGAAGTGATAAGAACTGAGCCAAAACTATAGTGAAATTGCCTTAAAAGTTTGAGTGTTCACCTCCTGAATTCCCAAGTATAAGAAATTCTGTAGAAAGGTGTGAGCCACTTGTAAAGTTCTATAAAAGGGGTGTTTGATCCTTTCTCTTCAAGAAGAATTGATAGTGAAAGCCGAAAACCTCATCAGAGGAGGTTTCGGGAGTGGACGTAGGTCAATTGACTGAACCACTATAAAATTGCTACATTCTTCTCTTGGTGCATATTTTACATTTACTACATTTCAATTCTTACTTCACTATAATAGTTCGATCTCCTCTTCTCTACTTTCTTATGAACTCTCTTGACTCATTGTTCTAAAATCATCTTCGTCGGACAAAATTTCTCAATGCACAAAGTTTTCCAAAATCAGTTTAAATCATTGATTTTTATCCACTACACTAATTCACCCCCCCCCCCTCTTAGTGCTGCTCTAGATCCTAATAGTTAGTATCAAAGCAAGGTCACTCTCATTCTGGTTTAAAACCCAAGAGAGATGACATTTGTCGGCATGCAAGAGGGTCACTCAATTACACGTCTACCTATGTTCAATAGGTTGGATTACACCTATTAGAAGACTCGCATGAGAATTTTTTTCTATGGATTTTGAACTTTAGAACATTGTTGAAAATGACTTTCAAAAGTCTTCTCTTCCGATGAATGAATGGAATGAGCCGAAGAAGAAGATTTTCGCTCTTAATGCTAAGGCTATGAATGCCTTATTTTACACCTTAGACAAAAATGAATTTAATCGTGTTTCAATTTATGAAATAGCTTTTGATATTTGGCATACTCTTAAAATCACTCACGAAGGTACTAGTTAAGTGAAAGAGTCCAAAATCAATCTTTTAGTACCTTGATAGTGGATGCTCAAGGCACATGAACGGTGATCCATTTCAATTCTTTAAGCTCACTAGCCAAGACAAAGGGTATATCACCTTCAAAGACAACAACAAGGGTAAAATCATTGACAATAGAGCCATAGGTAACAAATCTAACTTTTTAAATTGAAGATGAGTTGTTGGTTGATGGTTTAAAGTATAACCTTTTGAGCATTAGTCAATTGTGTGATACATCATTAGATTTAAATCCAATGCTTGCATTATTGAAAATCTACACAAAAATACATCTATGATTGCCTTAAAACAAAAGTATACACTATTGACATTAATGTTCTTTCTAATGAAATGTGTTTTTCGGTTTTGAATGATGATACTTGGCTTTGGCAAAGGAGATTAGGTCACGCTAGCATGAAACTAATCTCTCAAATCTCATCTAGAGAACTCGTTAGAGGTATTCCTAACATTAAATTTATAAAAGACAAAGTGTGTAATGCTTGTCAACTAGGAAAATAAATAAAAGATAGTTTCAAATCAAAGAATCAAATAAGCACCTCTAGACCATTGCAATTGATCCATATAGACTTATTTGGACCAATTGATATAACAAGCCTAGGAGGTAGCAAATATGCCTTTGTAATCATAGATGACTATAATAGATACACTTGGATATATTTCTTAGCACACTAAAGTGATTGTTTTAAGTTTTTCTTGAATTTTTACAAACTTGTTCAAAATGAAAAAGGTTTTATGATTTCATCGATTCGGAGTGATCACAGTGGTGAATTTCAAAACCATGATTTCCAAAACTTTTGTGAATCTAATGGATACAACCACAATTTCTCTACTTTGAGGAATCCTCAACAAAATGGAGTAGTAGAAAGAAAAAAATAAGAATTTACAAGAAATGGCAAGAACCATATTGAATAAACATAGTTTGCCCAAATACTTTTAGGTCGAAGTCGTTAATATGGCTTGCTATGTCATGAATAGGGTTCTAGTAAGACCATTACTCTCCAAAACTCCTTATGAATTTTGGAACAATAAAAAACCCAATGTTTTATATTTTAAAGTTTTCGGTTGTTATTGTTTTATCTTGAATGAAAAAGATGCTTTAGGAAAGTTTGATGCAAAATCCAATGAAGGCACTTTTGTAGGTTATTCTTCTATCTCTGAGGCCTTTCGTGTTTTTAATAAAAGAACATTGGTTATAAAAGAAACTATTCGTATTATTTTCAATTAAGTTTTTGAATTTAAGAAAAACAATTTTGATGATTATTTTGATTTTAATGGTTTGAATTTGAATGAAATCTCTCCTCTAAATAGCAACTTAGATGCATCTTCTTTCAAAACTTCCTTACCTAAGGAATGGAAGCATGTAGATGCCCATCCTAAGAAGCTAATTATAGGAGACACATCAAAAGGAGTTCAAACTCATTCTTCTTTTAAGAATTTTTGTGCCAATGCTACTTTTCTTTCTCAAATTGAACCTAAATGCATTAACGAAGACTTGAAAGATGATTCTTGAGTTATCGCAATGCAAAAGGAATTGAACTAATTTGAGAGGAATGAGGTATGGAAGCTTGTGCCTAGACCTAGTGACCATTTAGTTATTGGTACTAATTGGGTCTTTAGAAACAAGCAAGATGAATTTGGTATTGTAGTTAGAAATAAGGCTATATTAGTGGCCAAGAGTTTCAACCAAGAAGAAGGTATCAATTACGAAGAAACTTTCTCTCCTATGGCAAGATTAGAAGCCATAAGGATACTCCTTCCCTATGCTAGTAGTAATGATTTTAAGCTGTTTCAAATAGATATTAAAATTACTTTCTTAAATGGCTTCATTTCCGAAGAAGTATATGTTAAACAACCTCTCGAATTTGAAAACTCTCTTTTTCCTAATCATGTGTTTAAATTGACTAAGGCTCTCTATAGATTAAAACAAGCCTCAAGGTCTTGGTATAAGAGACTTAGCTATTTTCTTATTCAAAATAATTTCTCTAAAGGCAAGGTCGATACTACATTGTTTATTAAAAATTTTAAAAATAATTTTCTTGTTGTTCAAATTTATGTTGATAATATTATCTTTAGTTCTACAAATGAATCGTTATATGAATCATTTGTCAAGAGTATGAGCCAAGAGTTTGAAATGAGTCTAATGGGTGAACTAATATTCTTTTTAGGATTACAAATCAAATAACTTAGTGATAGTATATTTCATAGTCAAACCAAATATGCATTAGAATTATTAAAATAGTTTAATATGGATGGTTCAAGGCCATCAACACTCCTATGAGTACCTCCACGAAGTTAGACATGGACGAAAGTGGAGAAAGTTTTGATCAAAAAACATATAGTGGAATGATAGATAGTTTACTTTACCTCATCACAACTAGACCAGATATTATATTTAGTATAGGACTTTGTGCTAGATTTCAAGCTAATCCTAAGTTATCTCATCTTAAAGCCATTAAAAGAATCATTAGATATCTTAAAGAAACTCATAATTTAGGATTATGGTATCCAAAATCTGATGAATTTGATTTAATAGTCTATCAGATGCGGATTTTGGCGGATGTAGAATAGATAGAAAAAACACATCCGGAACATGCCAATTTTTAGGACATGCACTTGTTTCTTGGTCTTCCAAAAAACAAAACTTGGTTGTACTATCTACGGCCAAAGCCGAATATATAGCCATAAGTGTATGTTGTGCACAAGTTATTTGGATAAAAAAAATACATTAGAAGATTATAAAATTTATTTAAAAAATATTCCTATAAAATGTGATAACTCTAGTGCTATATGTTTGACTAAAAATCTCATTCAACACTCTAGAGCTAAACACATTAACATTAGGCATCATTTTATATGAGACCAAGTCAATAACAATGATGTTACTATAGAATTTATTGATACAAATCACCAATTGATGGATATCTTTATAAAACCCTTAAATAAAGAATAATTTGATTTCATTAGAAGGGAATTAGGCATGTTAAATTGTCCTCTTGCATGAATTTGTCTCTCTTCCGAAATTTTTTATGTCGTATCATCTCTTCGATTTTCATGAACTCACCCATCTTGGTATTATCTTTTCAGATTTCATATTATCTTGTGCCATCTTTTCAATGGAGCTTTCATCTTCTCCAATCTTGGATTGATACTCTTGTTTCATCTATTAATGATTTTTAGAATCATATAAATGACTCACGGTTGTTGATTTTCGAATTGATAACATGACTTTGATTTTATCATTTTTATCCTCCCTCTACTTCTATTGAATGGCTTTCACGATTCACTTTTCACACTTTCATATCATGAAATTTGATGTTTGATAAATTTTTTGATAATCTAAACAAATTATCTTCATGACACTTGGAATCATTCTTTTAATACATAATTTTATGTTATGAATTCTACGTGAAAAGAAGAAGCTCTTATAATTTTTTTTAGCTTGAATGCTCTTTCGGATTTCACTCATTTCTCTTCATGTGAATTTAATGTGCTCTTAACTGTTGTAAATTTTGTGTCATGAACCTTTATGAATATTTTCACGGCTTGATTGGTTGTTTTCCAATTAATGAATTTTCAATGAAAATGCCAAGTTAGCTTTCATGAATTCTTCTTTATGAGAATGCCAAGTTAGCCCTTTATGAAACTTTTGGATGCTCTTTTCATGAGTTTTTAAGTATGTAAAATTTTGATCATTTTGTCTCTTGAACTTTTCATGACTTTCAACATCTCGATAGACATTCATGACTCTTATCATAAGTTTTGTGCTGAAATGATCTCTCTTTTCTATCTCAAATTTTATTTGGAAAATGATTCTTGAATGAATTTTTATTAACTTGAATGATTAATTTTTCTACTTCACGGATTATTTCTGTCGAATTAACTCTTAATGCTGAATTATGTCTATGATATGAATTTTTTTTGTAAATCTTCTTGATGAATTCATGGATACAAGCCTTCTCTTTTTGCCATTTTCACAAAAAACTCTATCATAACAATTGGTATCAATAGCCCATTTCTGCTTTGTTGATGACAAAGGGAGAGAAAATTGTGGTAAATTGATGACTTGATGGCTTTGTAATTTGAAAAATATGATGTGTAATGTAAAATCAAATTGATGACATGCTTGTATCACAATTGTCATATTTTGTATCATAACATGCTTGCTATCATATTGCCATGCCTTGTATCGTAAAATGCTTGCTATATTAAAAGCATTATAGTGTATCACAAATGACTATAGCATATTGCAATGCATCACAATTGTATGGAATGTATCGTATGTATCACAAATGTTTCATGAATGCTTAAAATGCTAATTTTTCTATGATCATTATCGTATCAAGCCACTTGAACTTGATATCTTGCCTTGATACGATAAGCTTTCATTTGTATATCATTGAATGATGATATCATACCTTGAATTGTGAATTATTTGATATCACTTGATTCTTGCTAAATTTCAAAATTAAAGTTTGTATCATTTGGCTTGAAAATGGATGTCATGCCTTAATATCATTTTCGAATTGTAAAAAAAAATATGAAGTTTCATATTTGGGATGAAAAATCATGCTAGTTGAGCATGTCGATAAGTTCGAATGTATCAATTTTGGGCTTGATTCAAAGAGTTGAATTCAAGGGTTTCTTTTCTTATATATAGCATATAGATAAGGGGAGTTAAGACTAACTTCGTCATCAATTGATTATCATCATCAAAAAGGGAGAGATTGTTGAATCTCGAATTTTGATGATGAAGACAATTGATAGGTTATTTCATCTAACCCATATTATTAAGAAAATTATAAAGGATTAATTATGATAGCAAAGAAGACATAAAGCAAATTACTGGAATCAAGTATGTTGGTGTTAGGGATCGAGCGGCACTAAGAGGGGGGGGGGGTGAATTAGTGCAGCGGTAAGGAACGATAAATTTTCAGCGATTTGAACAAGTTTCAGAAACTTCGTATGGTAAAAACTTCATTTCGTATTATGAAAGCCGTATCAGTGAAATCATATAAGAAAAGCTCTAACTTAAAGATGTTTGTAGAGATGAGAAGTAGAGCATCAAATTAAGTGGAAAGGGTTTGCAGCAAAGTAAATAGCAAGAATGTAAATGCAAACCAGATTTTTATAGTGGTTCGGTCATCCGACCTACATCCACTCCCGATTCCTCTTGCTTGAGGCCACCAGTTTTTCACTAGCTATCCTCCTTCCAACGGGTGAGGATGAACTCCCTCACATCCCTCTCCTTTTGATGAGCTTAGGAGGAAACCCTTACAAGTACTCTTACCCCTCTCTTGGACTAGAACACTCTTAAGACTTAGAGGGAAGATTTGACACACTTTCAAGAGAGTTTCCCCCTTCTTTCATCAAGAATAAGAGGGGTATATATAGCCCTCAAGAGGATTCAAATTTGGAGCCCAAATTTGAATTTTTTTTTTGGCTTCCCGGTGCTGGCGGTGCCACCACCTTTCAAGGGTGGACTGACGGGCACAAGCGGTTCCATCGCCAAAGGCAGGCCAGCCTTTTGGATGCTGGGTGATGCCACCGCCTAGCACACTGGCTGCTGGGCAGTGGCACCACCCAGCACAAATCAACTTACTAGTTTGGGCCGAAAACTCGGCCCAAACCGGTCCCAAACAAGGCCCAATGGGCCTATACTTGGGTTATAGGATTAACACCTAATCTTAACCCAAATCAATGTGCTAACTATAAATTTAAAGACATTTTCTAAGCTATTACAAAGTCCAACAAATCAAGACTTCTTCTGGCATGCTTCCGGTGAACTTCCGATGGTCTTCCAACGAACCCTTGGAAACCATTCAGTAGACTCCCGGCAAGCTCCCAAACTTCACGATGATCTTGGTGAGTTCTAACGAGCTTCATTGGCAAGCTCCGATCTTTCTTGGCAAGCTCCATGAACTTCCAACGAACCTTTCGACGAACTTCCGAAAACCCTTCGGCAAGCTCCCTACTCGTTCTCGGCCGGTTCCGGCAACACTCCCAACGAATCTTCGGACTCCCGTTGAACTCTCGAACTCCCAACGATCCATTATACTTGACTTCTGGCACTTTGTTTCGCTTTATATCTTTATCGTCATCGTAGTTAATCCTGCACACAAACAAACAAACACTCTACTTCGATCTAGATAGTTATTACAATGCAAATTGATATTCAGTTGCCCGGTACGTCATTTGTCGACGTTTCGTCCGATCCTTCGACACATCATCCTCTCTTGCGGTCCGTTGCCCAATCGACCGTTGACCTCCAAAACCCCAATATCCTTGGCGCAATATGCTTCTTGGCCCAATGCCCGACGTACAAAGCCTTCAGCCGATTGTTGACCGAACCTCTAGCTCGACATCCAATATCTTGACGTGATCACCTCCAGCACAATGTCAATTCCTCCAATGTCAACTGTCTAATCCTGATCGATAGTAGACCTGCGTAACTCAAAATGTAGTTAAACAATAAACCACAATCAATTAGTTTCATCATCAAAATCTGAGATTCAACAATCTCTCCCTTTTTGATGATGACAACTAATTGATGACTAACAGAGTTAACCAAAACTCCCCGGAGTTTAACACAAACTCCCCCTATCAATATGCCATTGATAGTACACTTGGATTATCCCAAATCCAAGCAACATGTATCATTCATGTTAAGAGAATCAAACCAAATCATCATGCAAATATATAAAATATTTAATTTAATACATGAAGTCATTAATATACTTCTCCCCCTATGTCATCAACAAAAAGATGAAGTTGCATCATAGCTAGTTTAAAAGATATGCAAGTTTTACAACACACTAGCTATTAATCACAATATACAATATTTAAGCATAGCAAGTGTAGGATTGCAAATTTTCTAAGTTTGCACTTTTGACCCTTTTTGAGATAGCAATTCTTGCTCCCCGTTTGTCATTGTCAAGAAGTGGAGTACAAATAGTCAATGCTTTAATCATGACTAAATAACAAATTTACAACATGAATTTTTAGCATATTAAGTCATGAATTCAAGGGAGTCAAAAATCATGATATGAGGGAAAATGATGATAAGCATACAATCAATAATGATAAGCAAGCTAACATACTTTGCGATACGCAAGTTAGTTTCCTTTCAATTTTTCTCTTTTGTAACTAAGTTTCGCCTTTGCAAGCTATCAACTTTTTGTTTGCAATGAGCTAGCAATTTTGTGTAATCACTTTAAACATGTATGCTAACTTTTCATTAAAACATACAAACATAAAGGCATGGCAAGTGTAACATTCCAAATTTTCGAAGTTTTGCATTTTGCTTCTTTTGAGATAGTCAAGATAGCAATATTTACATCCTTTGAGATAGCAATCCTTAACTTCTTGTGAAATTGCAAGGTAGCAATTTTTCTCCCCCTTTGTCTTTGTAAAAAAGAAGGGAGGACTAAATGGCTAAAAATTTCAATCATTATATAAGTCATTTTTCATATCATTTATAAATTTACATCAATCAATATGTCAATCATCACATGATGCATACATGAAGGATATCAATATGTAAATTCAATAAGGATCAAAACCAAAAGATATCATTCATGATTCATAACATTCTTTTTAGCAAGATCAAGATTCATATTTATCAATTTTCAATTTAAGATAAATGTTATACAACCAAAAATCATGATATATAAAAACATATCATTCTCATAGATCAAGTCATGATTCATTGATTCATCATAAGGTAAATTTAATTTTCAATCATCACACAAGGCATGCAAGGCAAAGAAATCTTGTTATTTCTATATCATGAGATATATGATATCAAGGCTCATGATTCATTTGAAAAGATATAGCACAAAGAGCAACTTGATTATTGCATAAGCAATTTTATTGCATCATGATTTATAAAATTTTTACAGCATGCATCATAGGAGGTAAAATAGCAATAATATCAATCATGATTCATTGGATAGCAAATAGCAAAGAGAACAATTTGTTTCATGCATCTTGATTCACACAAGTCAAGTTAAGATTCCAAGAGATTGAGAGATGAATCAAGAATCTTTAACAAGTCTTATTCAAATTCATAAAAGATATCAAGAAGAGCAACATTTCTTTTACATCGATATTCAAACCATGACAAGTATAGATTTATTGAAGAATCGAAAAGATAGAGGATTGCATTTTATTCTTGTAAATTTCTATTCATATGATTTGCTTCTTATAAGCATGCCTTTGCCTTAAAACAAAATGTCAACATTCAAGATGGAAAAGTAAATTTCGTTATAATGATCATTAAGTCAAATCATATTAAGTATGTGGTATTTTCTAAAAGATTTAATTCAAAAGATTCACATGGATTCATCAAAATCGAAAGTCAAACTTTATCATAAAAATTGTCAAGGCAAAAATACAACATATTATTCCAAGACATGAGATTCAATTTATCATGATAATGTGTTTCATTTTGAGTTGTTTATTTTGTATAAGTGTACTCATGTTTCAAAAGATGAGTATCAAATTTTAAAATCGAAACATGAGTTTGTCATCAAGATATAACAACTTCAAGTCCTCATGATATCATAAAATCATTAAGCATGATAATAAACTTTTAATATTTTTATTTCATCATTATCAATGATGATTTCATAAGGTATGTTCAAATATTTATACGGAAGCCATCATTGTATAAATTCAAAATACAAGTTTGTCATTAAACCCATCAAGATTAAATGTATCAAAATCTTTCATTCGAAAATTTTAATAAGAGTAACATAAATTGATTACATGTGAGCATGTATCAACAATTCAAAGCAAGACGTAAGTTTCATTATAAAAACCGTTAAGACCAAACACATCAAAAATAAAACATCATGATTAAAATTATTTTAACTTTTGTGCTTTGTTTTATGTGATTGATCTTTTATAAGCATGTTCAAAACTTTCATGTAAAAACGAAATCATCAATATGCTTGCTTCTATCTTTTAATCATATTTGGTGTGCAAGCATTATCTTGAAACATGCTATTAATTTTTTGTATAAAAAATCATGCATCTTATTTGAAATCAAAAGCAATATAAAATCATCAAGATTCATGAATTTATCATGATCATATGTATAAAGCATTTTCATTATCAAGCAAGATTTCACATAAGCATGTCCAAAAACTTTTTGCATGAAAGATATGTATCAAATTTAAAGCCAAAAAGTGATATGAAAATCATCAAGATTCATGGATTCATTATGAATATATTATTTCAAAATATGAGATTTCAAGTCATCAAGTATGATACAATCATTAAGCATGTTTTTATGATACATCATCAAAGTCATTTTAATTCTTTCTTTCATTTGTTATAACAAGATGATCAATGCTCAAACTTTTGCTAAAATTATACATCATTTTAAAAATCTGAAAAATAATTTTCGTCATGAAAACCATTAAGTCCAAATATAACACAAGGCAACATCAAAACCACATTTCTTTCATTTTTAAAATTTGTGGGTTAGGTCATTTAGTTTTGCAATTGATTTCATGAAGACATGCATCATCTAAAAACTTCATCATAAAAAGGATTAAGACACATTAATCCAAGATAGACATTTTTAAATTAACATTACTTCAAATCCTCATTGCATGAAAACCGAAGTACACAATAAACTAAGCAATCATCATTCATAATCTTTCAAAGTTTTGAATCATAACATGCATGAAACTTTAACAATATAGTTTTTCATGATCATTTTTATAATTTTTCAAAAATGCTAGAAGGAAAAACATAGCATAATTTTTTTAAAACAATTTGTTTTAATTTCCAAAAACATAAAAAAACTACTAACTAAGTTAAGCATTCATGAAAAGCATCATGTAATTTCAAAATGAGGTAAAAGCAACTTGGGTGAGTTTCTTACCTTATTGTCAAAAATCGTCAAAGCCCATTTCACCTCTTCTTTACTTGATTCTTCTTTGCGCTTCTTCTTCATCTTTGGCCTCTTCCTTCATTCAAGTTCATTGTTAATTTTTTATTTTTGTTTCATGAACTTATTAAGATTTAGTGTTGGAAGTTCAAAGTTCTCAATAGTATCCTCATCATTTGAGTCATCATTCAAGTGGCATTTCAAAGTTCAGAGTTTCAAAACCTTCTTGTTCTTTAGAAGGTGGTTCAAATGTTCATCACGTTCATTGTGTTCCAAGAATGTCATTTCATAGGTCATTAAAGACTCAATGAGTTCTTCAAGAGCCAAGTCATTTAAATTTTTAGCTTCTTGAATAGAGGTTACTTTAGGATCCCACCCTTTTGGAAGGGATCTTAAGATCTTGTTTATGAGTTCAAAATCCAAAAAAGATTTACCAAGAGCTCTTAGACTATTGATGATATCCGTAAAATGGGAGAACATGTCATCGATAGTCTCACATGGTGCCATTTGGAAAACCTCAAAATCGTGCATCAAAATATTAACTTTCGAGTCTTTGACTCTACTCGTTCCTTCGTGCGTGATTTCAAGAGTTCACCAAATGTCAAAAGCCATTTTGCACGTAGAAATCCGATTGAACTCATTTTTGTCTAAAGCATAAAATCAGGCATTTATTGCCTTTGCATTTAAAGAAAACGATCTTTTCTCCAAATCTGACCATTCGTTGTTCCATAAGTTTAAATTGAGAGAAATTAAGAAAACTCTCATTCGAGTTTTTCAATATGTGTAATCCGAACCGTTAAAGAACGATGGACGAAAAACCGAAAAGCCCTCTTGAAAGCCATGAAGAGTCATTTCTTACGGGTGTAAATCCGAATGAGAAATAACATGGCTATGATACTAATTATTATGGATCGAGCGGCACTAAGAGGGGGGGGGGGTGAATTAGTGCAGCGGTAAGGAACGATAAATTTTAGCGATTTGAACAAGTTTCAGAAACTTCGTACGGTAAAAACTTCATTTCGTATTATGAAAGCTATATCGGTGGAATCATATAAGAAAAGCTCTAACTTAAAGATGTTTGCAAAGATGAGAAGTAGAGCATCAAATTAAGTGGAAAGGGTTTGTAGCAAAGGAAATAACAAGAACGTAAATGCAAACCAGATTTTTACAGTGGTTCGGTCATCCGACCTACATCCACTCCCAATTCCTCTTGCTTGAGGCCACCGGCTTTCCACTAGCTATCCTCCTTCCAACGGGCGAGGATGAACTCCCTCACAGCACCTCTCCTTTTGACGGGCTTAGGAGAAAACCCTTACAAACACTCTTACCCCTCTCTTGGACTAGAACACTCTTAAGACTTAGAGGGAAGATTTGACACACTTTCAAGAGAGTTTCCCCCTTCTTTTTTTCAGTTCTAGACACCCCTTTCATCAAGAATGAGAGGGGTATATATAGCCCTAAGAGGATTCAAATTTAGAGCTCAAATTTGAATTTTTTTTCGGGCTTCCCGGTGCTGGCAGTGCTACCGCCTATCAGTCGTCAGACTAATAGGCACAGGCGGTTCCACTGCCCAAGGCAGGCCAGCCTTTTGGTTGCTGGGTGGTTCCACCACCCAGCACACTGGCTGCTGGGCAGTGCCACCGCCCAGCACAAATCAGCTTACTGGTTTGGGCCGAAAACTCGATCCAAACCGGTCCTAAATAAGGCCCAATGGGCCCATACTTGGGTTATAGAATTAACACTTAATCCTAACCCAAATCAATATGCTAACTATAAATTTAAAGACATTTCCTAAGCTATTACAAAGTCCAACAAATCAAGACTTCTTCCGACGTGCTTCCGGCGAACTTCCGATGGTCTTCCGACGAACCCTCGAAAACCATTCGGTGGACTCCCGGCAAGCTCCCGGACTTCACGATGATCTTGGCAAGTTCCAACGAGCTTCATTGGCAAGCTCCGATCTTTCTTGGCAAACTCCGTGAACTTCCGATGAACCTTTCAGCAAACTTTAGAAAACCCTTCGGCAAGTTCCCTACTTGTTCTCGGTCGGTTCCGGCAACACTCCCAATGAATCTTTGGACTCCCGTTGAACTCTTGAACTCCCAACGATCCATTATACTTGACTTTCGGTACTTTGTTTTGCTTTATATCTTTATCGTCATCGTAGTTAATCCTGCACACAAACAAACAAACACTCTACTTCGATCTAGATAGTTATTACAATGCAAATTGACATTCAGTTGCCTGGCACGTCATTGGTCGGCGCTTTGTCCGATCCTTCGACACATCATCCCCTCTTACGGTCCATTGCCCAATCAATGGTTGACCTCCGCAACCCCGATATCCTTGGCGCAACATGCTTCTTGGCTCGATGCCCGACGTACGAAGCCTTCAGCCGATTGTCGATCGAACCTCCGGCTTGACATCCAATATCCTAACGTGATCACCTCCGGCACAACGTCAATTCCTCCAGAGTCAACTGTCTAATCCTGATCGATAGTAGACCTGCGTAACTCAAAACATAATTAAATAATAAACCATAATCAATTAGTTTCATCATCAAAATATGAGATTCAATAGTTGGGAGTTCGAGAGTCCGTCGGAAGTCCGAAGGCTCGTCGAAAGTGCTGTCAGAGCTTGCTGAGAATGAATTGGGGACTTGCCGAAGGATTGTCAAAAGTTTGTTAGAAGGTACGTCGGAGGTTCACGGAGCTCACCGAGAAAGTTCAAAAACTTGCCAAAAAGACTCGTTGGAACTCACCGTAAAGTCCGAGAGCCTGTTGGGAGTCCACCGGAAGATTATCCGAGGTTTATCAGAAGTCCATTGGAAGTTCATCGGAAGCTTACTGGATGAAGACTCGACATTGCCGGATTATATTTTGCTTCGAATATGTTTTTAATTTTATAATTAGCATATAATTAGGGTTAGGATTAGGTAACAATCCTTCAACCTTAGTAGGGGCCAACTGGGCTCGTAATTTAAGTGGATTGGGCTAGATTCAAGGCCTATCCAATATTACTAGACCTATCTAGTTATGGCATCGCTAGACTAGGGTGGTGGTACCGCCCTAGGTCAGTGGTGGTACCATTGACAGTTATTACCTCCCCTTGATAAGTAGTGATACCACCCCTAGGTCAACGATGGTACCGCTTGATAAGTAGTGATACCACCCCTTCACAGAGCCTGAGACTCTATCAGGCGATAGTACCACTAATTTGGGTGATGGTACCACCCAGTACACTAATATAACCAGGGTCAACTGGCAGTGGTACCGCTAGTGCTAGGTGGTGGTACCACTAGCACCTGAAAATTCAAGATGTAACTCTTTTTTACTTTAATTTTGAAGCCAATTGAGTCTATAAATACCCCTTACTTCTTAGCTAGCTAAGTACATTAAGAAGTATTAAGAATTGAGTCATAACACTAGCAAAATTATCTTCGAAAGTTAGAGTGTTCACCTCTCGAATTCACAAGTGTAAAATTCTGTAAAAGAGTGTGAGCCACCTACAAGTTCTATAAAAAGGGGTGTTTGGTCCTTCCCCTTCAAGAAAGATTGATAGTAGAAGTCAAGAACCTCATCGAAGGAGGTTTCAGAAGTGGACGTAGGTCATTTAATCGAACCACTATAAATCACTGCATACTTCTCTTAGTGTATAAGTTTTTAATTACTATATTTCAATTTTTACTTGGTTGCAATCTTTCAATCTCCTCCTCTCTACTCTCTTTCGCATTCACTCGAATAATTCACTTTGCTGAAATCACTTTTGTCGGACAAAACTTCTCAATATACAATGTTTTTCTGGAATCGATTTTAAACTGTCATTTTTATTCGTTGCACTAATTCACTCCCCCCCCTTCCCCCTCTTATTGTCACTCTTAGATCCTAATAACTGCTATTCAAGAAGCAAAGAATCTAAATAACTTTCCTATTGAAGAACTTATCAATCTATGATATGATATTTATGGCATATGACAAATATGAGAACAACCTTCCAAAGAATAAGAAGGATTTGAGACTTTGAACAATAGTATACCACTTGAGTGATAACTCAAGTGATGATGATGATGATGATGATGCTGATAATGATGATGATAATGATGACCTTAAACTCTCCACTATAAAATTTAAAAAATTCATAAAACAAGAATCAAAGAATAATAACAATCTCAAAAATGAACTTAAAAAGAAGAAGCCACCAAAGAAGAAGAAAGCACTCAAGCATGAATCGGATGCATCCGAAGATGAAGTGGTGAACTACACTTTAACGACTTTCAACAAAAAGGTAAGTGACTCAATCAAATCCTTTTTACCTTACTATGAAATTACTTAGAGCTATTCATGATTTGATAATTTTAAATTAGTTAGTAGGAAATATAAAATGCTAAAAAAATAAATATATCATGCTTTTCTTTCTAGTGATTTTAAAAAATAAGAAAAAAATTTGAGCATGACATTTGCATGTTAATTCCTTACACTAAGTATGAAAAGTTAGATTCACATTAGAAGGAAAATATATTATCATTGGGATTAAAATGATAAATCGAATCTTTTATTTGAACATATATTATTGTGTTACACTATTCATCTTGATGATTTCTTTTTTTTATGAGAAATGCTTTTTGGTTTTAAATGTTGATACATGTTTTTATTTGAAATAAAAGACAAAGGCATGCATGTATGAAATTAATCACAAAAATTAAAATACATAAAAAGGGAATGCATTTTCTATCTCTATCTTATCTATTTTTCAATAAGAGATTAATAAATCTATTTATGTCATTTTGAATCTCTTAAAAGTGATTTTGATGATTTGATGATTTGACAATTTGAATTTGAATAAGCTTTATTCAAATCATGATCTTGATTTCTCAATATTCAATACTTGAGATTTTTTTTTTCGAATCAAGATCTCTTATTTAATCTCTTATGTTTCTTTTTGCCATTTACTAAAGAGAAAAATTATTCAAATTAATCATGATTGTTCTTTTATTATCTCAGATTTACGACTTAAATTTTCTTTATGAATCAAGATCTTTGATCTCCTAAGATTTTTTTTCGTTATTTGCTAAAAAGAGATTTGTCAAAATAGATCATGATCCTTTGGTATTCATGAATTGATCTTTATTGATTCTTCATATTAATATCTTTCATAACATGATTTCTTTTTATTTATAGTTTATATATGATTGAATCATTGAATTATCTTTGTTATTAATTTTTGTCATGATTAGAGTATTGATGTAAAATAAAAATTATCCTCCTCCCTTCTTTTTGACAATGAGAAAGGGGGAGAAAGTCTTGCTAGCTTATGCATCACAAATGAAAGCAAAGTATGCTAGCTTGTACATTTCAAGAAAGGAAAAATTGCAAGCTTGCAAAGAAAGGCAAAACTTGCTTGCACTTGTCAAAAGAGAAGAAACATAAGTTGCTAGCTTGAGTATCATAAAGAGAAGCAAAGAGTTACTATCTCAAGAGAAGCAAAAGTGTAAACTTACACATCTCAAGAAGCAAAATTTGCAAACTTACACATCTTTAAAACTTGTTAGCTTACATATTCAAAAGTGATATAAATCTTGCTAAATTACTAGCTTGAAAAATTGTTTGTTGCACTTCTCCGTTTTGTTGATGACAAAGAGGGAGAATGTCATGACCCCCCAAATTATTGCATTCAAGAGGTGTGACCTTGTCTTAAATTGATAATATTATGATTCAACAATAATCCAATCCCAAGATCCAAACTAACATTAAGGACACTAAGAAACATTCAAGTCATAATTTACACTAATAAATCCTGTGCAATTTATAATCATACACCACTTCACTCAATGATTCATAAAATCTAAAGCCAACTCAACTAAGCATTAACCATATCATAAATCCATAAGTGTGGGAATACATACAATCACAAAATTAACATATACCACAAGTTCATATCATTATACCAATTAAACTTATCTTTTTAAAATCCTAAACATAAGAGGTCCTTCAAACTTTTACAGCCCATAAGTTTAGATTTATCCTTAACATTTTATCTGATGCAAAGTGTACTTATATAACAAAAACCTATCAACCAATAAAGATTTGTCCAAAATCTTTTAGCTTTTCACTACTTCAGCCTAAATCTAGCTTTTTAGTGAATGACAAGCTAACTTAAAAATTTTATATAGCAACGGAGTAAGCATAAAGAGCTCAACAAATGACTAATATATCTATAGTAAAAGAGGATAGTTTTCAAACAAACTTAATATCAAAATGCAAGGCAGAGATATAAGAGTTCATATATAGCATCTCATTAAACACAAAATCACAAGGGCCATTTCATTCAAATCATACATTTTCATAACAATTGAGGAGAGGAAATTGGAGTATATCATTAGCATAGGAAGCATTTTGGTATGTATCAAATGGCATACAATGCATTTAGGCATATATCAAAGGTGTAAGAATGTTTAGGAGCATATCAATGACATACAAAACTTTTTGGAGCATATCAATGATGTATAAAATATTTCAGAGTATATCAATGAAGTATATAATGTTTCAGAGCATATCAAGGGTGTAAGAAATATTTTAGAGCATATCAATAGCACATAGGACATTTTGAAGCATATCCATGATGTATGAAATGTTTTGGAGCATATCAACGACATATGAAATATTTCGAAACATATCAATGACGTATGAAATGTTTCAAAGCATATTAAGGGTAAATAAAATATTTCGGAACATATAAATGATATATGAAATGTTTTGGAGCATATCAAGGGCAAATGAAACATTTCGGAACATAACAATGACATATGAAATATTTCGAAGTAAATCAAGGGCAAATGAAATATTTCAGAACATATCAATGACATATGAAATGTTTCAAAGTAAATCAAGGGCAAATGAGATATCTCAGAATATATTAGTGATGTTATATTCATTTCATTCTCATCCAAAATGCATAGATAAACACATAAGCAATGCTTTGGATATCATATCAAAGAACATAGAGGGTACTGTGGGACCACATTCATAATATGGTTCATCCATTTCTGGATGACCACCAAACATAAGTTTAAGCATCACGGGCTCTAAACATATACCCTTTAACATTTCTAGTAAAGGTCCAAATTATCTCACAAGACACTAGATTACAAAAGAACATAAGGTGCTGTGGGACATAGAGGGTGCTGTGGGATGACATTCATAATATGGTTTTGTAGGACCACATTATCATATCAAAGAATATAAAGGGTGTTGTGGGACCATATTTTTATAATATGGTTCATCCATTTCTGGATGACCACCAAACATAAGTCTTAGCATCGCGGGCTCTAAGCATATACCATTTATCATTTCTGGCAAAGGTCCAAATAATCCCTTTACCATTTCTGTAAAGGTCCAAATTATCTCACAATACACTAGAGTATAAAAGAATAGTGTGAACAATAAAATTGGCATATATCGGAAGCACATGTAGAACAATGTAACATACATGTGCCTATACAAAATAATTCGATACAAACAGAAACTTTATATAATAGATTCAGGTATACAAATAATTGAAGGACAAAGTTATATAAGAATTCAAAGCAATAACATAAAGCTCAAATTGAAGGAAGGATTTTAACTGAAATCAATTTTTAAAGAGATGAAACAACAATAGGCAATATAGACAAACGCTTGATTCTGGCAGAATTTGAAAGACACATTGCATGAATTCTTTGAATGACCAAATATTCTCCAATTTGTCCAAAATAGATATCATTTGAAAGATATATCAATCTAGTTATAGTTAAATAAGTTTTGTAGGAATTGGAGTTTCCAACAAGGAGTTATAAATAATTTAATAATCAAAGGTCAAAGAACATTATCTTTGTTTGACAGAATTTATAGAGATGATTCGAACAGATGTTTCGATAGACATTATTTCTCAAATCTTTTAATATTGGTATCAAAAGAAAGATCTATGAGTCTAGTTTCTCATAGAGTAGGATTTTCTATAATCAGATTCTTAGATAGAGAGTTACAAGTAAAATAGTACTAAAAAGTCAAAACTAATAGTCTTTATTTTACAAATTTCATAGGGTCAGATGAAATAATAGTTTGGATTAGCATTTAGAATTCAAAATTGACAATATTAACATAATAGAAATATATTTGAGTCTATTTTTGGATGAATTATGTTTTGCTAAAATCAGAGTTCAGTATAAAAAGTTATAGCTAGAATAATGCAGAAAGGTTAAAATCTCAAAAAATTTTAGATTCATAGTTTATTCCTAAATGGGAGAGATGTCATATATAAAGACAAAATCTTTCGAATTTAATAGAATTGAGATGAAATCAGAGTTCAAGATTGCCATAGGATAGTGTTAGAACACTTGCCTTAGAAAAATTTAATTCCCAAATGTGAGGAATTGATACAAAACCTCAAGCCAAAGTCGAACTTCTTCTCTTCCTTTAATTCCTTTTCCCTTCTCTTCTCAAGTCTACGTTGCACAACAAGTCTCCCTTTCCTTTAGTTTCTCCTCTAATTACTTAGGTTTTAGCTAATTCAAAGATAGGTAAGATGACAAGCATGCATGATAGAAGTTTAAGTGTCATCTATAGAACAAGCATAAGTGGTACAATCCTAGGTTAGCTAATGACACATGATACTCCATTTTTTTTAAACTTAATATGAATTTTGCATAAATCATATCCAATTTCTAAGATTCACACTTTGGTCCCTAGCAATAACCTTTCAGTATAAAATTATTTAGTGTAAAAGAATTATTAAATAATACTCATATTTACAAATAGGCCCTTACATTACAAACAAGCCCTTACAAAATTTTCAAAAATGAGAGATGTTACACTCTTCCAACCCCAACTCTCACCCCCCCGCCTCCCCTTAAAAATAAAATTTATTTATCATACTTCCATCGATAAAAAGATGAGTATAAGCTTTTCTTCATTTCCTTTTGTAGCTTTCAAGAAAGTTCATCAATAGAATGATACCCTCCAAATCATTTTAACTAGAGGAATGATCCTTATTTCATAGGATCATTTCTTTTTTTTCTTTTTTTTATCAATAATCTGAGTAAGCTCCTCTATATAAAACAAGTCATTATCAATTATAATTAGCTTATACTTCATAATATGAGAGGGATCAAGTACATACATTTTGAGTATTAAAACATCACAGATATATAAATCCGCAAGTCTATCAAAAGAGTAAGTCATATTGATAGGTAAGAAATATGCAGATTTGGTTAACCTATCAATGATAACTCAAATAGCATTATGCCTTCTAGAAGTTCTAGGTAGATCTGAAACAAAATTAATAGTTTCACATTCCAATTTCCACTCATGAATATTTAAAGGTTGCAACAAACCTCCAGGTCTTTGGCATTCTACTTTAGTTTACTGATAATTCAAATACTTTAAAATATTTATTATAATTTTATTCTTCATACCTTTCTCCCAATAATAACTTTTAGGATCTTTGTACATCTTAGTGCTACTCAGATGCGTGATGTACTTGAAAATATAACTTTTCTCTAAGATTCTTTCTCAATATCTCTCAATCATTAGGGATGCATATTCAATCCCCAAATCTCAATAGGCTATTCTTAGAAATTCAAAAATCCAGCTTCAATCCTTTTTTTACTTCATTCCTCAAGTAAACTAAATATGGATCTCATTATTGTCCTTCTATAATTTATTGAATAAGATTAGATTGAACCTGGATAGAAGACATCAATATCATTGAGTGTTGTATGTTTCTCATAACATTCAAGTCATAATTTTCTTCCAAGAACTTCCATTGCTTCACAACTAGACTAGTCATGAAACTTATACATTTTTATTTTTATTTTTTTACTAAAATACATTAGCTACAACATTGGCTTTACCTAGGGTGGTAATGGAAGGTGCAATCATAATCCTTTAAAAATTCTATCCATCTTCGTTACCTTATATTTAACTCTTTCTAAGCAAAAATATACTTTAAACTATCATGATCGATAAAAATTTTAAATATCCACCCATATGAATAATGTCTCCAAATCTTTAGAAAAAAAATTAATTATTATTAATTCCAAATCATGCATTGGATAATTCTATTCATAACTCTTTAGTTGTCTATAAGCTTAAACAATCACTCTCCCAATTGCATCAAAATACTGCCAAGGCCTTTTCTTGAAGTATTCATATAAACTACTTATTACTTATTATCACTTGGAATAGTGAGACTAAGCTCTTGTCTATCTTATTTTTTGTTGGTAAACTTATCCTTACTATTCCTGTCCTTAATCTCCTAAAATTTTTTTTATTATTCTCACCAATGTTCAGCCTCTCCTTCCAACATAAAAGATGGCAAAAGAAATCTTCTGATCATCAAGGCAATTTAAGACATCAAATATTTTCTCTATTTACATCATTCATTGTTCTACTATCATTGGATCAGGCTCATCACTAAAACTAGGAGGACTAAACTTCTTAAACTATTCAATTCTCAATCCATTTTTGATTTGATATCCCCGATTAACCCTTTCATCCCACTTAATTAATCAAAAGGAAATAAGGTAGGACCAATTATCCTCAATCACCATATAATTACTAAACCTTAAAAAAAACTTCTACCGAACACCATATAATTACAATCGATCACCATATAAAATTTTTAGAGGACATCAAAGAAAATTTATACAAATCGCTATATAATTACTAAACCTCAATATAGTCTACACATCAAACTTATTAAATCTCTCAGTGATCCTCAAATCATGCTCTGATACCACCTCTATCATACCCTTGGAATTTATATTATCATATTCAGGAGATGTGACCTTGTCTTAAAAATGATAACATTATAATTTTAACAACAATCCAATCCAAGATCCAAAGTAACATTTGAGGACACTAAGAACCATTCAAACATCAAATTCACACTCACAGAACTTGTGCAGTTTATAATCATACACCACTTCACTTAATCTTAAAGAAAAGTTATATTTTTAAGTACATTATGCATCCAAGTAGCACTAAGATGTACAGAGATCCTAAAAGTCATTATTGGTGGAAAGGCACAAAGAATGAAATTATAATAAATGTTTTAAAGTGTTTGATTTATCAGAAAATCAAAGTAGAATACCAAAGACTTAGAGGTTTGTTGCAAACTTTAAATATTCATGAGTGGAAATAGGAATGTGAAACTATGGATTTTGTTTCGAATCTACCTAGAACTTCTAGAAGGTATAATGCTATTTAAGTCATCATTGATAGGTTAACCAAATTTGTACATTTCTTACCTATTAATATGATTTACTTTTCTGATAGACTTATAGATTGTATATCTATGATATTTCAATGCTTAGAAAATATGTACCTGATCCCTCTCATATAAGTATGAGCTGATTATGATTGATAATGATTTATCATATATAGAGGAGCACACTCAGATCATTGATAAGAAAGAAATGGATCTTAAGAAATAAGAATCATTCCTCTAGTTAAAATGATTTAGAGGGCATCATTCTACTGATGAACATACTTGGAAGCTAGAGAAGGAAATGAAGAAAGCCTATCCTCATCTTTTCATCGATGGAAGTATGATAAATTTAGAGGACTAAATTCTATTTTAAGGGGGGGGGGGAGAGAGAGTGTAACATCCCTCATTTTTGAAAATGTTGTAAGGACTTATTTGTAATATAAGGGTCTATTTGTAAATATGAGGATTGTTTATAATTCTTTTACACTATATAATTTTATATTGAAAGTTTACTGTTAGGGACCAAAGTGTGAATCTTAGCAATTGGATATGATTTGTGAAAGATTCACATTAAGATAAAAAAAATAGAGGACATGTGTCATTAGCTAACCTAAGATTGTGCCACTTATGTTTGTTCTATGGATGACACATAAGCTTCCATCATGCATGTTTGTCACCTTACAATCCTTATATTAAGCCAAACCTAAGCAATTAAAGGAACACTTAAGGGAAACTTGCTGTAACATAGACTTGAGAAGAGAAGGGAAAAGGAATTGAAGGAGGAAAAGAAGTTTGGCTTTGGTTTAAGGTTTTGCATCAATTCCTCACATTTGAAAATCAAATTTTTCTAAGGCAAGTGTTCTAACCCCATCCTATGGCAATCTTAAACTTTGTTTTCATCTCAGTTCTATTAAATTTGAAAGATTATGTCTTTGTATATGATATCTCTCCCATTTGGGAATAAACTTGGAATCTGAAATTTTTTGAGATATTGACCTTTCTGCATTGTTCTAGTCATAACTTTTGCACCGAACTCTGATTTTGGCAAAACTAAATTCATCCAAAAATAGACTCAAATATCTTTCTTGTGATACTAAGATTATCAAATTTGAAGTCTAAATGCCTACCCAAACTATTATTTTAACTGACCCTATGAGATATGTAAAACAGAGAATATCGATTCTAACCTTTCAGTACGCTTTTAATTGTAACTCTTTGTCTAAGAATATGATTATAGCAAATCCTATTCCATGAGAGATTAGACTCATAGATTTTCTTTTGATACCAATATTGAAATATTTGAGATAAAAATACCTATTTAAACATCTATTCTAATCATCTCTATAAATTTTGCAAAACATCTATTACTAAACTCTTTATAACTCCTTACTGGAAACTCGAATTAATGCAAAACTTGATTTATCTGAAACTAGATTGATATATCTTTCAAATGACACCTATTTAGAGAAAATTGGAGGATATTTAGACATTTAGATAGTTTATACAATGTGCCTTTCGAATTTTGCTAGAATCAAGCTTTTGTCGATATTGCCTATTGTTGTTTCATCCCTTTGGCAATTGATTTTAGCTAAAATCTTTCCTTCAATTTGAGCTTTATGTTATTGCTTTGAATTATTGTATACTTTATCCTTCAATTATTTGTATACCTGAATCTATTATGTAAAGTTTCTATTGCTATCGAATTATTTCGTATAGGCGCATGTATGTTTCGTTGTTTCACATGTCCTTTCCATATGTGCCAATTTCATTATTCATACTACTCTTTTTACTCTGGTGTCTTGTAGGATAATTTGGACCTTTGTCAAAAATGGTAAAGGGTATGTGTTGAGAGCCCCACGATTGCTCTGCCAGCCCCCATTGACTTCACTCAGACGTGGGTGGATGGAGCTCCCTAACGTGGGAGACTTATGTTTGGTGATTATCTAGAAATAGATGAACTATATTATAAATGTGATCCCACAGCACCCTCTATGTTTTTGATATGATATCCAAAGCATTGCTTATGTGTTTGTATGTGCGCTTTGGATGAGAATGAAATGAATGTAACATCATTGATATGTTCTGAGATATCTTATTTGCCCTTGATTTACTTTGAAACATTTCATACATCATTGATATATTCTGAAATATTTTATTTGCCTTTGATATGCTTTGAAACATTTCATACATCATTGTTATATTCTGAAATGCTTCATTTGCCCTTGATATGCTCTGAAATATTTCATATGTCATTAATATGCTCCAAAATGTTTCATATGCCATTAATATTCTCCAAAACATTTCATATGTCATTGTTATATTTTGAAATATTTTATTTGCCTTTGATATTCTCTGAAACATTTCATACATCATTGATATGCTTTGAAATATTTCATATGTCGTTGATATGCTCCAAAATATTTCATACGTTATTAATATATTTTGAAATATTTTATTTACCTTTCATATGCTTTGAAATATTTCATACGTTATTATTATATTCTAAAATATTTTATTTGCCCTTGATATGCTCCGAAAAGTTTCATATGCCCTTGATATGCTTCGAAACATTTTATACATCATTGTTATGTTCCAAATTGTTTCATTTGCCCTCAATATGCTCTAAAATATTTCATAATTCATTGTTATGTTAAAAAATATTTTTTATGCCCTTGATATGCTCCGAAACGTTTTAGATTTCATTGATATGCTCCGAAAAGTTTCATATGTCATTGATATGCTCTTTAAACATTCTTAAGCCTTTGATACATGCCGAAATGCTTCCTATGCTAATGATATGCTCCCAATTTCCTCTCCTCAATTATTATGAATAAAGTATGATTCGAATGAAATGACCCTTGTGATTTTGCATCTAATGAGATGCTATCTATAAACTCTTGTATTCCTGTCCTGCATTTTGATACCAAGTTGCTTGAAAACTATTCTCTTTTGCTATAGATATGTTAGTCGCTTACTGAGCTCTTTATGCTCATATCGTTGCTATATAAATTTTTCAAGTTAGCTTGTCACTCATTGAAATACTAGATTTGGGTTGTAGTTGTAAAAAGTTAGATGATTTTTGTACTGATCTTTGTTAGTTGATAGATTTTTGTTGTATAAGTACACTTTACATATGATGAAATGTTAAGGATAAATCTTAACTTGTGTTGTAAAAGTTGAAAGGACCTCTTATGTTCAGGATTTTAAAATGATAAGTTTAATTGGTATAATGATATGAACTTATGGTAAATGTTGGTATAGCAATTTTATGTATTCCCATACTTATGGATTTATGATGTGGTTAATGTTTAGTTGAGTTGGATTTGGATTTTATGAATCATTGAGTGAAGTAGTTTATGATTATAAACTGCACAAGTATTGTGAGTGTGAATTTGATGTTTGAATGTTTCTAAGTGTCTTTAATTGTTAGTTTGAAACCTTGATTAGATTGTTATTAAAATTATAATGTTATCATTTTTAAGACAAGGTCACACCTCTTGAATGCGATAATATAAATTCGGGGGGCTTGACAAAGGTGGTATCAAAGCATGATTTAAGGATCACTGAGAGATTTGATAAGTTTGATGTGTAGAATATATTGAGGTTTAGTAATTATATGATGATCGGTAGAAATTTTCTTTGATGTCTTCTAAAAATTTTATATAGTAATTGGTAGTAAATATATGGTGATTGGTAGAAATTTTCTTTGTGGTTTAGAAATTATATGGTGATCGAGAATATTTGGTCCTACCTCATTTTCTTTTGATTAATTCAGTGGGATGAAAGGGTTGATTAGGGATATCAAATCAAAAATAGATTGAGAATTAAACAATTTAAGAAGCTCAGTCCTCCTAGTTTTAGTGATAAGCCTGATCCAATGATAGCAAAATAGTGGATGATGTGAATGGAGAAAATATTTGATGTTTTAAATTACCTTGAAGATCAAAAGGTTTCTCTTGCTATCTTCATGATAGAAGAAGAGGCTGAGCACTGGTGGAGAACAATGAAGAAAATTTTTAAAGTTAGACATTAGCCAATCACTTGGAAGGTATTCATAGAAAATTTTAACGATAAATATTTTCCAAATTGCATTAGAGAGCAGAAAGAATTAGAGTTCTTAAATCTAATCTAAGGAAACTTGATGGTACTAAAGTATGAATCTAAATTCACTAAGCTCTCTAAATTTACCTCATATATGATTGATAATGAATGTAGAAAGACAGAGATTTGAAAGGAGTCTAAGGCTAGCAATAAGAATCTAGATATCAACCTTTAAACCCCAAGCATATGCTGATATAGTAGAAAGAGCTTGAATGATTAAAAAAGACTTGGAGGAGATCCAAGAAATCAGGAGTAAGAATGACAACGTTAAGTTTATTAGCAAAAGTAAGAGAGGAAGTGAACCAGAAAGATAGACAAGAGCCTCTAGTCTTACTATTCCAAGTGGTAATAAGTAATATGTAATTTATATGAATGCATCAAGAAAAGGCCTTTGCAGTATTTTGATGCAAGATGGGAGAGTGATTATTTAAGCTTATAGACAACTAAAGAGTTATGAACAGAATTATCCAATTCATAATTTAGAATTACCAGTAATTATTTTTTCTTTAAAGATTTAGACATTATTCATATGGGCAGATATTTGAAATTTTTACCAATCATGAGAGTTTAAAGTATATTTTTGCTTAGAAAGAGTTAAATATGAAGCAACGAAAATGGATAAAACTTTTAAAGGATTATGATTGCACCTTTCGTTACCATCCCAGGTAAAGCCAATGTTGTAGCTAATGCATTTTGATAAATAAAAAATAAAAATAAAAATAAAAATAAAAATATATAATTTTCATGACTAGTCTAGTTGTGAGGCAATGAAAGTTATTGAAAGAAAATTACGATTTGAATGTTATGAGAAATATGCAACACTCAATGATATTGATGGCTTCTATCTAAGTTCAATCTAATCTTATTTAACAAATTATAGAAGGAGATGAGATCCATATTTAGTTTTCTTGAGAAATGAAATAGAAAAATGATTAAAGCTGAATTTTTGAATTTCAAAGGATGACCTATTTAGATTTGGGGATAAAATATGCATCCCTAATGATCAAGATATTAAAAAATGAACCATAGAGAAAAGTTATATTTTCAAGCAAACTATGCATCTGAGTAGTACTAAGATGTACAGGGATCCTAAGAGTCATTATTAGTGGGAAGACATGAAAAATAAAATTATAATAAATATTTCAAAGTGTTTGACTTATCAACAAATCAAAGTAGAATACTAAAGACTTAGAGGTTTGTTGCAACCTTTAAATATTCATGAGTGGAAAATGGGAATGTGAAACCTTGGATTTTGTTTCAGATCTACCTAGAACTTCTAGAAGGCATGATGCTATTTGGATCATCATTGATAGGTTAACCAAATTTGCATATTTCTTACTTATCAATATGACTTACTCTTCTGATAGACATATGGATTTATATATCCATGATGTTTCAATACTCAGAAAGTATGTACCTAATCTCTCTCATATTATTAAGTTTGAGCCGATTGTAAATGATAATAACTTATCTTATGTAGAAGAGCCCACTCAGATCATTGATAAGAAAGAAATGATCTTAAGAAATAAGGATCATTCCTTTAGTTAAAATGATTTGGAGGGCATCGTTCTATTGATGAACTTACTTAAAAGCTAGAAAAGGAAATGAAGAAAGCTTATCATCATCTTTTTATCAATGGAAGTATGACAAATTTAAAAGACTAAATTTTATTTCAAGGGAGGGAGAGTGTAACATCCCTCATTTTTTAAAATTTTGTAAGGGCTTGTTTGTAATGTAAGGGCCTATTTGTAAATATGAGGATTATTTAATAATTCTTTTGGACTAAATAATTTTATATTGAAAGTTTATTTCTAGGGACCAAAGTGTGAATCTTAGCAGTTGGATATGATTTGTAAAAAATTCACATTAAGATAAAAAAATGGAGGATGTGTCATTAGCTAACCTAAGATTGTGCCACTTATGTTTGTTATATAGATAACACATAAGCTTCCATCACTTACAATCATTATATTAAGCCAAACCTAAGTAATTAAAAGAGAACTTAAGGGAAACTTGCTGTAATGTAGACTTGAGAAGAGAAGTAAAAAGGAATTGAAGGAGGAGAAGAAGTTTGGCTTTGGCTTGAGGTTTTGCATCAATTCCTCACATTTGGGAATAAAATTTTTTTAAGGCAAGTGTTCTAACCCCATCCTATGGCAATCTTGAACTTTGTTTTATTCTCAATTCTATTAAATTTGAAAGATTATATCTTTGTATATGATATCTCTCCTATTTATGAATAAATCTATGAATCTAGAATTTTTTAAAATTTTCACCTTTTAGCATTTTCCTTACTATAACTTTTTGTACCACAATCTAATTTCAGCATACCTAGTTCATCGGAAAATAGACTCAAATATCTTTCTTGTGACACTAAGATTATCAAATTTGGAGACTAAATGCCTACCCAAACTGTTATTTAAATAGACCATATGAAATCTATAAAATAGACTATTGATTTTGACCTTTTAGTACTCTTTTCCTTATAAATCTTTGTCTAAGAATCTGATTATAGCAAATCCTACTTCATAAGAATCTAGAACCATAAATCTTTCTTTTGATACTAATATTGAAACATTTGAGATACAAATGCCCATTGAAACATATGTTCTAATCATCTCTATAAATTTTGCAAAATAGAGATGATGTTCTCTAACCTTTAGTTACTAAACTATTTATAACTCCTTATTGACAACTCTAAATCATGCAAAACTAGATTTATCTGATACGAGATTGATATATCTTTCATATGATACCTATTTTGAGCAAATTGGAGCATATTTGATTTTTCAAATAGCTTATGTAATATGCCTTTCGAATTCTGCTAGAATCAAGCTTTTGTTGATATTACCTATTGTAGTTTCATCCCTTTGAAAAGTGATTTCAGCTAAAATCCTTTATTTAATTCAAGCTTTATGTTATTGCTTTGAATTCTTGTATACTTTGTCCTTCAATTATTTGTATACCTGAATCTATTATATAAAGTTTCTATTCTTATCGAATTATTTCGTATAGACACATGTATGTTTCGTTGTTCCACATGTCCTTCCCATATGTGCCAATTTCATTGTTCACACTTCCCTTTTTGCTTTGGTGTCTTGTGGGATAATTTGGACCTTTGCCAGAAATGGTAAAGGGTATGTGTTGAGAGCCCCACGATTGTTCTGCTAGCCCCTATTGACTTCACTCAGACATGGGTGGAGGAGCACTCAGACATAGGTGGAGGAGTTCTCAAACATGGGAGACTTATGTTTGGTGGTCATCCAGAAATAGATGTACCATATTATAAATGTGGTCCCATAGCACCCTCTATGTTCTTTGATATGATATCCAAAGCATTGGTTATGTGTTTATCTGTGCGCTTTGGAGGAGAATGAAATGAATATAACATCATTGATATGTTCCAAGATATCTCATTTGCCCCTGATTTACTTTAAAACATTTCTTACATCATTGTTATGTTCTGAAATGTTTCATTTGCCCTTCATATGTTCTGAAACATTTCATACATCATTGATATGTTCCGAGATGTTTCATTTGCCCTTGATTTACTCTGAAATATCCTATGTGTCATTTATATGCTCCAAAATGTTTCATATATCGTTGATATGTTCCGAAACATTTCATACGTCATTGATATATTTTGAGATATTTCATTTGCCCTTGATTTACTCTGAAATATCCTATTTATAATTCATATGCTCTGAAATATTTTATATGTCGTTGATATGTTTTGAAACATTTCATACATCCTTGATATGTTCTGAGATATTTTATTTGCCCTTGATTTACTCTAAAATATCCTGTGTCATTCATATGCTCCAAAATGTTTTATATGCCATTGATATGTTTCGAAACATTTTATACATCATTGTTATATTTTGAAATATTTCATTTGCCCTTGATATGTTCTGAAACATTTCATACATCATTGATATATTTCGAGATATTTCATTTGCCCTTGATATGCTCCGAAAAATTTCATATGTTCTTGATATGCTTTGAAATGTCCTATGTGCCATTGATATGCTCCAAAATGTTTCTTATCCCCTGATATGCTCCGAAACATTCTTAGCGTCATTGATATGCTCCGAAAAGTTTCATATGTCATTGATATACTCCTAAACATTCTTACGCCTTTAATATATGCCTAAATGCTTCATATGTCATTTGATATATACCTAAATGCTTCCTATGCTAATGATATGCTCCCAATTTACTCTCCTTAATTGTTATGAATAATGTATGATTCGAATGAAATGACCCTTGTGATTTTGCTTCTAATCAGATGCTATCTATGAACTCTTATATTCCTACCTTGTATTTTGATACCAAGTTTGCTTGAAAACTATCCTCTTTTGCTATGGATATATTAGTCACTTGTTGAGCTCTTTATGCTCATACTATTGCTATATAAATTTTTCAGGTTAGCTTGTCACTCATTGAAAAGCTAGATTTAGGTTGAAGTTATGAAAAGTTAGAAGATTTTTAGGTAGATCTTTGTTAGTTGATAGATTTTTGTTATATAAGTACACTTTGCATTTAATGAAATGTTAAGGATAAATCTAAACTTATGTATTGTAAAAGTTTAACGGACCTCTCAAGTTCACGATTTTGAAATGATAAGTTTAATTGTTATAATGATATGAACTTGTGGTAAATGTTGGTTTTGTGATTGCATGTATTCTCACACTTGTGGATTTATGATGTAGTTAATGCTTAGTTGAGTTGGCTTTAGATATTATGAATCATTGAGTGAAATGGTGCATGATTATAGACTGCATAGGTTTTATGGGTGTGAATTATGATGTTTGAATGATTTTTAGTGTCCTCAAATGTTAGTTTGAATCCGGGATTGAATTGATGTTGAATCACAATATTATCGATCTTAAGACAAGGTCACACCTCCAAAATGCGATAAATTCAAGGAGCGTGATAGAGGTGGTATCAACATGATTCAATAATAATTGGGCCCAAATCAGGGCTGTCTTGGGCCTGATGGAAAGCTCAAATAGTGACTTGGAGCGACATTAGGCAATGGCACCGCTTGGCGGTAGAACTGCTTGAAGGCTCGGCCTCCCAAGCTAAGTCTGGGTGGTGGTACGGCCTTGTGAAAGAAAATAGAGTAAAATTCTATGATTCTAAGGTTATAACCCTTGTAAAGTGTCGAGTCTATCCTCCTAAAGCATAGAAAGTATTCTAAGGGAGAGTGTGAGAGAAATCTTATAAAAAAGGATTGCAAGAGGGTGGTTTGTCTTCACCCCTTGGAGGAAGACTGTTAGTGGATGCTAACGAAGGAGGAATCGGGAGTAGATATAGGTCGGACAACCGAACCACTGTAAAATCGGTTTGCACATCTTTCTCTACTTGTTTACTTACTTTGCAACTACTCTACTTCCACATCACTCACTTGTGAATGTTTTCAAGTTAAACATCTTTCCGATACAACTTTTAATTGAAACAAATCTTTGAATTATTGAAAGTTTTCATATCACGAATGTTTTTATCGTAAGCACTAATTCACTGACCCCAACTCCAACCCCAAACCCCCCTCCCCCTTGCCCCTCTCTATTTTAGTGCTGACTGTAATCCTAACACCTTTTACAACTCTTTCTTTTCACAAGTGTTCCCCCATACATCTCTCTTAGGGACTAACTTTAAGATCTAGGAGGAGGGACTTCTACACTTAGAATCATAGAGTTTTTGCTTTCTTTTTTGCTCAATTCTTGTTATGCTAAGCAATAATAATTGGGTATTTATAGACCCCAAATGGCTTTAAGAATTAAAGCCAAAATTCAAACACCTCGAGATTTTGGGGTACTGGTGATACCACCACTTGTGTTGGGCAATACCATCGCCCAGTATACACTGACATTAGGTGGTACCAATGCCTAGTCTGGTGGTATCACCGCCTGACACTAGGTGGTACCACCACCCAGACTTAGCTATTGAATCTTAGATTTTGATTATGAAACCAATTGATAGTTTTTATGATCTAATCAGCATTTTGAGTAATGCAGGACTAGCTTCGATCAGGAAGAGACAATTAAAATAGGAGAAATTGGAAGTTGGGCTAGAGTGAAATATGTTAAAAGATTGGACGTCGAGCAGGAGGATCGGTTGACGTATCAATAGAAGGCTTCGTACGATGAGTTCAAGCATCAGGCCAAGAAGAGCGAAATTGCACCAAGGAGATTAGAGTAGTGAAAGTTATGTAGCTGATTGGGCAATTGGCCACAAGAGAGGGCGATGTGCTGAAGGATCGGACAAAGTGCCGATGAACCAATGACATACTAGACAATAATTGATTCAAGCTTTATAATAATTATCTAGATCAAAGTAAGTTTAAATTATAATTGAGTTAGAATTAGGCCAACTCAATTAGGGGCCCAATAGACCTAAGTTTGGGCTATGTTAGGCCAAGTGAACAGCCCAAATAATGACCCAACAAGTAGGTCAGGCAGTGGCACCGCCAAAATAGGTGATGGAATCATCGGTGGCTTAGTCTCCAAGACATAGCCTTTGAGATTATGTTAGGTGGTTATACCACCTAGGGTCAGATAGCCTGGGTGGTGGTACCTCTAGGATCATTCCTAGACTTATGAGTATCTCTATCTACTCAATCATCTTAAGGATATGGTTCTGAACCAGTGTCCTCTTAATCATCCTGGCACGAAAGAGACTCTTCGATATCTCATATCATTAAGTTCTTCCCTATTCCTCAAATAATTTACGGAGATACAGGAGTATGGATCTACCATCTATCTTTTTATGTTATCTCTATAACTCGGGAGTCATAGAGCTCAACATGTAATATTGAGCAAGAGTGGAGTCATCTGCATACTTCACGTAGCAAGCAATCTCATCCTCACTTCCCCTTTCCTTGGGCATAGGCATCACTATTTCAAGGACATATGTGATTTTCTCCGATATGAGAACTATTCTAAGGTTATAGAGTTAGTCCACGTAGTTTTGACCGGTGAGGCGGTTGGCATCAAGTATGCCATATAGAGAGTCTAATAGTGACATTTTCAAAAAATAAAGATGTAGCATAAATAAATAACATGCAGATTTTATAAAAATATAAATAATCAAGATATGGACTTCTATCTTGACATGCTCCCACTATTTTTCTGGTGAGTCATGCAACACCCTCAGTACCTAAAATGGAAGTCTTCGGTAGACTTCTAGTAGGGATCGGGATCCAATTGGCATCTTAGTATAACCTCAAGGGACTCGACCAATCACACTAAGCCCAAAAGATAGGCAACTCTTACCGATCACAACTCCTTATGATTCCTGTCCTGTTTGACCTCTGAACCACCATGGCCTCGAGGGACTCGACTAACCATGATGTTCAGTTAAGTCATCATCATCATTACAAGATGAGTCTGATTCGATGATATACCTTCGAGGGACTCGACCAAGCATACCATATTCTTATATCACCGGTAACATCTCTATATCATAGATAAGATAGCAAATCATGATATAGGTGAGTCTCGAGGGACTCGACCAACTCAACCTACACTAGGAATCGGTTTTTACCTATAACGATGGAAGGCCACATGAGTCAATCTAATTGTCTCACGTTTACCGACTTAATATTATTGAGTAAGGGGATTTTTGATATGGTCTCCTAATATAATGTGTCACACACATATATATTTAATATATATCTACATCACATGCAAATATATATAAATATCTAATAGGTGTATAACCAATCACACATCACATGAGCAATCACACCAGATGATCATAGACCACATCCTAATGTGATCAAGCCAAGCCAGTGGGCCTAATCACTCACATCAAGATCTATGTGTGTCTCGATACATCTCCATGCCTTGTGATCATCCATCTTGCTTCGTTGGTTTCATCGGCATCTCAACGCATCTCCATGCGTCGGATCATCTGTCTCAACCTTGTGGGTCCCGCTCCCACTACACGTCCATGTGTAATTACAATATAATTACAAGCATATAGGCCTCAATAATAATAATCACATGTACACATATCACATCATACGGTCCATGATCATCTGTCCATATCATATATCACATATATATGTTATTATATAGGACTACTAGATAAATAATAATAGTTAATTAAACCTTTTAATTATCTAATATTTTTTTGAAACCAAGGTTATGCAAGGAATTTTTGAAATTTCGAAGGGTATTGTGGTCATTCAGGAAAAGGGACAGAAACTAAAATTTCTAAAATTCCTAGGGGCAAAATTATCTTTTGGCTAAAAACCCTAATCCCCATCTTTTCTTGTGCTGCAACCACCGCCGCCTTGTTGGCGGCGCCCAATGTGGTTGGGCGCGCAACCCCCACCCGCAGGCGTAGTGCCCATTGGCGGTTTATCCGCCGGCGGTTGCCACCCATGCAGGCATCGTCCTTGTAGGTGTGCGTCCCTATAGTTGGCTATGGGAGGTGTGCCCGCGGCGGCGTTCGCTCGCAACCCTTACTAGCGCCACTGGTGCCGGGGCAAGCATTGCCCCCGCCTGCGAGCGAGCACTCCTCCCGGCGTGACTATGGGTGGCTCACCCATGGGCGCATTGCCCCTAAGGGGCAGTGCCCACAACGGGCCAGCGCCCCTATGTAGGCACGGCCCTCCCTTGCGGGAAGTCACCTACAAGCAACGCTGCCCTTTTTTTCTAATCATGTGTTTAAATTAACTAAAGCTCTCCATGGATTAAAACAAGCCCCTAGGGCTTGGCATGAGAGATTTAGTTCTTTTCTTATTTTAAATAATTTCACTAAAGGCAAGGTCGATACTACATTGTTTATTAAAAATTTTGAAACTAATTTTCTTGTTGTTCAAATATATATTGATTATATTATTTTCGGTTCTACAAATGAATCTTTATGCGAATCATTTGCCAAGTGTATGAGCCAAGAGTTTGAAATGAGTCTAATAGGTGAACCAACTTTCTTTTTAGGATTACAAATTAAACAACTTAGTGATGGTATATTTCTTAGTCAAACAAATATGCTTTAGAAATGTTAAAATAGTTTAATATGGATGGTTCAAAAGCCATCAACACTCCTATGAGTACCTCCACTAAGTTAGATATGGACGAAAGTAAAGAAAGTTTTGATAAAAAAACATATAGGGGAATGATAGGTAGTTTACTTTACCGCACCTCAGCTAGGTCGAATATCATGTTTAGCGTAAGACTATATGCTAGATTTCATGCTAATCCTAAGTTATCTCATCTTAGAGTCTTTAAAAGAATCCTTAGATATCTTAAAGGAACTCCTAACCTAGGATTATGGTATCCAAAATCTGAAAACTTTGATTTAATAGCTCATGCGGATGCGGGTTTTGCCAGATGTAGAATAGATAGAAAAAGCACATTTGGAATATGTCAATTTTTAGAATATACACTTGTTTCTTGGACTTCCAATAAACAAAATTCAGTTATACTATCTACGATCGAAGCCAAATACATAGCCACAAGTGCATGTTATGCACAAGTTGTTTGGATGAAAAATATATTAGAATATTATGAAATTCATTTAAATAATATTTCCATAAAATATGATAATACAAGTGCTTTATGTTTAACTAAAATTCTCATTCAATACTCTAGAACTAAACATATTGACATTAAATATCACTTTATACGAGATCATGTCAATAACAATGATGTTACTCTAGAATATATTGATACAAAGCACCAATTAGTGGATATCTTTACAAAAACTTTAAATGAAGAACAATTTAACTTCATTAAAAGGCAATTAGGCATGCAAAATTGTCCTAATGCATGAGTTTGTTGTATGCATTTTTCGAAATTTTTCAATTTTGTATCATCTTTTCGATTTTCATGAACTTATTTTGATCCTTCACCTATCTTGGTATCATCTTTCCGATTTCATAGACAGAGCTTTTATTTTTATCTTTCTCCATCTCGAATTGATACTCTTGCCTCATCAATTGATGAATCACGTTTAATGATTTTTTGAATTAGAATCATACCCATTTAATGACTTTGTGAATTTGATTCTATTGATTTTATCCTCCCTCAATTTCCGTTAGCATGAATGAATGGCTTTTCACATTTTTATGTCATGAAATTTGAAGTTTGATAAATTCTTGATAACTTAAATAAATTGCTTTCATGACTCACACAATTCTTCTTTTATACATATCTTTATGTTGTGAGCCCTTTATGAATTTTTGGATGCTTTTTTTCTTGAATTCAATACGGATATTAACGACTTTTGTATGAATTTTTAAGATACAACCTCTTGATGTAAAGTAGAATTTTTTTTGAATTTTTTCTTTGATGATTTATCTTTTCTACTTCACGAATCTATTTCTATGGCATGAATATTCAATAGAATGAACGAATTACTTTATTCTTGAAAATTTAAATCTTCTTGATGAAATCATGGATTCATTGTTCTCTTTTTGCCACTTTCACAAAAAATTCAATTATAACATTTGGTATCAATGGCTCATTTCCTTTTTGTTGATGACAAAGGGGGAGAAATGTGGCAAAATTGATGACAACTTGATAGCATGATTTATATCGCAAAATTGCTAGAATGCTTTGTATCGTAAAATTGATAGATTGTTTAAAATTTATTGCTTTATATCATAAAATGCTTTACATCGTAAAATGCTTGGTATCATCTCATAAGTACTTCAAGTGGATCATAATATATAGCAAATGATTGAAGACAAATTGGCATCATGAATGTGCTTTGTATCAAATGTATCGTATGCCTCGCAAATGAATGAAATGAAACATGATAATTTTTCTATGATCGTTATTGTATCAAGCTTATTTATCCTACTTGAATTTGGCATCATGCCTTGATATGATAATTCGGTTTCATCGTTGTATCATTGATAGATGTATCGTCAATTAATATCATGCCTTGAAATAGCGAATTGTTATTCGATATCATTTGATTCTTGCTAAATTTCAAAATTAAAGTTGGCATCATTTGTTGAAATAATGAATGTCTATAATTATTCAACATTGGACTTGAAAATGGATGCCATGCCTTGACATCATTTTCGAATTATGAAAAATACATAGTATCATATTTTAAGATGAAAGATCATGCTTGTTAAGCATGTCGATAAGTTTGAATATATGTAACTTATCAGTTTTAGCTTGAATTCAAAGAGTTTAAATTCAAGTATTTCGTTTCTCAAATATGGCATATAGATAGGAGGAGTTAAGGTTAACTCCGTCATCAATTGATTGTCATCATAAAAAAAGGAGAGATTGTTGAATCTTAAATTTTGATGATGAAGTTACTTGATAAGTTATTTGATCTAATCCATATGTTGAGAATAGTGTGAAGGATTAACTATGATAGCGATGAAGACATAAAGCAAAGTGCCAGAGTCAAGTATGAAGTCTGAAGGTTCGTCGGAAGTGCTACCGAAATTGGGCAATAATGAATTGGGGGCTTGCCAAAGGGTTGTCTTAAGTTTGCTAGAAGGTTCATCGGAAGTTTACAGAGCTCACTAAGAAAGATTGGAGCTTGCTAAAAAAGACTCATCAGAACTCACCAACGTCGTTGTAAAGTCTAGGAGCCTATCGGAAGTCTATCGAAAGATGTCTGAGGGTTCATCGGAAGTTCGCCAGAAGCTCGTCGGATGAAGTCTTTATGTGCCAGATCAAGTGTTTGCTTAGAATATATCTTCAATTTTATAGTTAGCATGTAATTAGGGTTAGAATTGGATGTTAATTGCTAGTCATATGTGCCCTGCAAGCCAATCACATGAGTGATGGCACTTGTGACTTGATATGCATTTTTTCTCTTTGCGTATTATTAGGCATTTTATCACTTTATCTTGCATGTTGCATATATTGTGATGTCTTGGATCTATGTAATGAGAATCAGATCATGATGAGATCATGATAATGAGACCGATTCACCTTTAAACACAGACCCTAAATTATCCTAGTCATAGGTTATTCGAGAAGGACATCGAGATAATCAGATAGATTGGTGTGCTATATACTCATCCATATGATGGAGGTGGCTGGTCTCATAGCTACTCGTGTGGGGATACTAAGGGTACAGTGCAGGTGCTCATTGGGAAATGAGTTCATTGATTGATCCACCTACGGAATGCTAGATGGTTATTGATACCTCATATCAGACCGTAATTCCGTTGTCCCAGTAGTGTATTTGGTCTTTAGACTTGAGAAACCAAGAATGTCCTGTATGAGTACTCCACTCTTTGATACCAAACTTATAGGTTTGGAAAGTTTCAGATCTAGTACAGCCGGTTATTGGGAGTGGTAGCCAACCTTATGAGGGCTATTGAGTGTCAATAGAAGATCATCCGCTCTCGGTATCATGAGAGGAATATCCTATGTATTCTTGCTTAAACAAATCCTTGACCAAGGTTATTCGGATTGAGAGAGAAAGAGTTCTCCAGGAGAATCCGATAAGAGCAAGACTCGAGGATAGACCGTATGGGCCTGATAGCACCATGCTTGGGGTCTCTAGGATATTAAATGGATGAGGGACTATAGATACATGGTAACTGAGGACAGATAGGTCTAAAGGATCTTATTCCCCTATATCATCTGGGGGCTGTGGCGTAGTGGCCTAGTATGTCTGCAGTCGATGAGTTGGGTGAATTATTATAGAGATAATAATTCACTAAGTCAGAAGGAGTTCTGACATGTATGACTTATGGCCAGCTCGATATTGGGCCTAGAGAGTCACACACATATGGTAGGTGTTGCGACAAGTAGAGGTTCGGATATGAGATATCCGCTCGAGCCCCTAACTTATTGGATATCCACTAAGCCCATAAATTATTGGATCCTCAGATGAGATCCAATAATTGCTAATAAGAGATTATTGGGTAGAGGCCCACTAATCCAAGAGGCTTGGGTAATTGGATAGAGATCAAATACCCAATAGGGCAAGATTCATTAGGGTTTACAAGGGGTCTCTATAAATAGGAGGGAACCAAAGCTCTATAGGTTGGGGGTTTTCTTTTGGTAGCCACCTTCTGTTCTCCTCTCCCTAGAGAAGAGCATCGTCACAGTCCCTGCCATGTGGATACCACTAGAGAGGAGGATGCTTGGCCTCCATCATCTTTCCTACAAATCTGTAGCAATTCAAGGATATATGATTTCCCTAGGTATTTTCTTTTACACATGCAGTTTTCATGGATTTGTTTTGATGCACCGATCTTCGCACGATGACGGAACCTTTCTATGGGAAATCTGGGGTGTTTTGTTTTTGTTCTTCCACTACGCATGAGATGTCGCTCCCCAGAAGGATTTCCCAACATTAATCCCATTAACCCTGGTAGGGGCCAATTGGGCCTGCAAATGAACCGAATTTGGCCAGATTCATGGCCCATCCAGAAGTGCTAAACCCTGTCTAGCGGTGGCACTGCTAGATAAGGGCGATGGAACCGCCTAGGATGTGGGATCCAAGGTGCTTGGGCGGTGGTACCCTACCCAGGTCAAGAGATAGTACCGTCGGTAGTTATTAAATGCTAGGCGATGGTATGCTTCTCAAGAGATGGTACCTCCCCACCACAGAACCCGAAGCTCTGCTCTGGCGATAGTACTACCAGACTAGGTAGTGGTACTGTCACGTCCCCTAAATTTATATTATCACATTCAAGAAGTGTGACCCTGCCTTAAAAATGATAACATTATAATTTTAATATTAATCTAATCCAAGATCTAAATTAACATTTGAGGACACTGAGGACTATTCAAACATCAAATTCACACTCACAAAACCTGTGCAGTTTATAATCATAAACCACTTCGCTCAATGATTCATAAAATCCAAAGTCAACCCAACTAAGTATTAACTACATCATAAATCCATAAGTATGGAAATACATAAAATCATTAAACAACATTTATAATATGGTTCATCCATTTCTGGATGACCACTAAACATAAGTCTCCCATGTCTGGGAGCTCTATCCACCCACGTCTAAGTGCAGTCAATGGGGGCCAACAGAGCAATCACGGGGCTCTCAACACATACCCTTTATCATTTCTGGCAAAGATCCAAATTATCTCACACGACACCAAAGCAAAAAGGATAGTGTGAAATAATAAAATTGACACATATCAGAAGCATATGCGAAACAACAAAACTTGCGCCTATACAAAACAATTCGATAGGAACAGAAACTTTACATAATAGATTTAGGTATACAAATAATTGAAGGATGGAGTATACAAGAATTTAAAGCAATAACATAAAGCTCAAATTGAAGGAAGGAAGCTGAAATCAACAATAGGCAATATTAACAAAAGCTTGATTCTGGCAGAATTAGAAAGGCATATTGTATGAACTATTTGAATGATCAAATATACTCCAACTCGCTCAGAATAGATATTATTTGAAAGATATAAATCAATCTAGTTTCAGATAAATTAAGTTTTACATGAATTAGAGTTTCCAATAAGGAGTTATAAATAGTTTAGTAACCAAAGGTCAGTGAACATCATCTTTATTTTGCATAATTTATAGAGATGATTAGAATAGATGTTTCAATAGGCATTTGTATCTCAAATCTTTCAGTATTGGTATCAAAAGAAATATCTATGGGTCTAGTTTCTCATGAAGTAGGATTTGCTATAATCAGATTCATAGAGAGAGATTTACAAGTAAAAGAGTATTAAAAAGGTCAAAATTGATAGTCTCTATTTTACAAACTTCATAGGGTTAGTTAAAATAATAGTTTGGCTAGGCATTTAGACTCTAAATTTGACAATTTTGGTATCACAAGAAATATATTTGAGTCTATTTTCAGATAAACTAGGTTTTGCGAAAATCAGAGTTTAGTACAAAAAGTTATAATAAGAAAAATGATAAAAGGATGAAATCATAAAAAAATTTAGATTCATAATTTTATTCATAAATGGGAGAAATATCATATATAAAGACATAATCTTTTGAATTTAATAGAATTGAGAATAAAACAGAGTTCAAGATTGCCATAGGATGGGGTTAGAACACTTGTCTTAGAAAAATTTGATTCCCAAATTTGAGGAATTGATACAAAACCTCAAGCCAAAGCCAAACTTCTTCTCCTCCTTCAATTCCTTTTCCCTTCTCTTCTCAAGTCTAAGTTGCAGCAAGTTTCCCTTAAGCGAAACTTAGGTTTGGCTTATACAAAGATTGTAAAGTGACAAGCATGCATGATGGAAGCTTATGAGTCATCCATAGAACAAACATAATTGACATAATCTTACGTTAGCTAATGACACATGTCCTCCATTTTTTTTTATCTTGTGAATCTTTCACAAATCATATCTAATTGCTATGATTCACACTTTGGTCCCTTACAATAAACTTTTAATATAAAATTATTTAGTATAAAAAATTATTAAACAATCATCATATTTACAAATATGCCCTTATATTACAAAAATGCCCTTACAAATTTTCAAAAATGAGGGATGTTACACTCTTCCCCCCTTAAAATAAAATTTAATCCTCTAAATTTGTTATACTTCCATTGATGAAAAGATGAGGATAAGCGTTCTTCATTTCCTTTTCTAGCTTTCAAGTAGGTTCATCAATAGAACGATGCCCTCCAAATCATTTTAACTAGAGGAATGATCCTTATTTCTTAAGATCATTTCTTTCTTATTAATGATATGAGTGGGCTCTTCTGCATAAGATAAGTTATTATTATTTATAATCGGTTCATACTTAATAATATGAGAGAGATTAGGTACATACTTTCTGAGCATTGAAACATCATGGATATATAAATCCACAAGTCTATCGGAAGAGTAAGTCATATTGATAGGTAAGAAATGTGCAAATTTGGTTAACCTATCAGTGATGACTCGAATAGCATCATACCTTCTAGAAGTTCTAGGTAGATCTGAAACAAAATCCATGGTTTCACATTTCCATTTTCCACTCATGAATATTTAAACATTGCAAAAAACCTCTCGGTCTTTGGTATTCTACTTTGATTTGTTGATAAGCTAAACACTTTGAAACATCTATTACAATTTCATTTTTTATGTCTTCCCACCAATAATGACTTTTAGGATCTTTGTACATCTTAGTACTACCCGGGTGCATAGTATACTTGAAAATATAACTTTTCTCTAAGGTTCATTTCTTAATATCTCGATCATTAGGAAAGCATATTCTATCCCCAAATCTAAATAGGCCATCATTTGAAATTCAAAAATCCAGCTTCAGTCATTTTTCTATTTCATTCCTCAAGTAAACTGAATATGGATCTCATCATTGTCCTTCTATAATTTGTTAAATAAGATCATATTGAACCTAGATAGAAGCCATCAACATCATTGAGTATCTCATGTTCCTTATAACATTCAAATCGTAATTTTCTTCCAATAACTTCCATTGCTTCACAACTAGACTAGTCATGAAACTTGTACATTTTTATTTTTATTTTTATTTACCAAAATGCATTAGCTACAACATTGGCTTTACCTAGGGTGGCAACGGAAGGTGCAATCATAATCTTTTGAATGTTCTATCCATCTTCATTACCTCATATTTAACTCTTTCTAAGAAAAAATATACTTTAAAATCTCATGATCAGTAAAAATTTTAAATATCCACCCATATGAATAATGTCTCTAAATCTTTAGAGCAAAAATAATTGTTGGTATTTTCAAATCTTGAATTGGATAATTCTTTTCATAACTCTTTAGTTGTCTATAAGCTTAAATAATCACTCTCCCATCTTGCATCAAAATACTGCCATGGCCTTTTCTTGAAGTATGTATTCGTATAAACTATATATCACTTATTACCACTTGGAATAGTGAGACTAGAGGCTCTTGTCTATCTTTCTGGTTCACTTCCTCTCTTACTTTTGCTAATAAACTTATCCTTGTCATTCTTACCCTTGATTTCTTGGATCTCCTATAAGTCTTTTTTAATCATTCAAGCTCTTTCTACCATATCAGTATATGCTTGGAGTTTAAGGCTAATATCTGGCTTCTTATTGCTAACCTTAGACCCCTTTCAAATCTCTTTGCCTTTCTACATTCATCATCAGTCATATATGAGGCAACTCTAGAGAGCTCAGTGAATTTAGATTCATACTTTAGTACCGTCAAGTGTCCTTAGATGAGATTTAAAAACTCCAATTCTATTTGCTCTCTAATGCAATTTTAAAAATATTTATCATTAAAATTTTCTATGAATACCTTCCAAGTGATTAGCTGATGTCTAACTTCAGAAATTCTTTTCATTGTTCTCCACTAGTGCTCAGCCTTTTCTTCTAACTTGAAGGTACTAAGAGAAATCTTTTGATCATCTGGGTAATTTAAAACATCAAATATTTTCTCCATTCACATCATCCACTATTATGCTATTATTCGATTAGGCTCACCATTAAAACTAGGAGGATTGAGCTTCTTAAACTATTTAATTTTCAATCCATTTTTGATTTGATATCCCTGATCAACCCTTTTATCTCACTAAATTAATCAAAAGAAAATGTCGTAGGACCGAATATTCTCGATCATCATATAATTTCTAAACCACAAAGAAAATTTCTATTGATCACCATATAATTACTACCGATTACCATATAAAATTCTTAGAAGACATCAAAGAAAATTTCTCCCAACCGCCATATAATTACTAAACCTCAATATATTGTGCACATCAAACTTATCACATATCTCAGTGATCCTCAAATCATGCTCTCATACCACCTCTGTCACACCCCACGAATTTATATTATCGCATTCAAGAGGTGTGATCCTATCTTAAAAATGATAACATTATAATTTTAATCAATCTAGGATCCAAGCTAACATTTGAGAACACCGAGAAACATTCAAACTCACACTCACAAAACCTATGCAATTTATAATCATAAACCACTTCATTCAATGATTCATAAAATCCAAAGCCAACTCGACTAAGCATTAACTACATCATAAATCCATAAGTATGGGAATATATAAAATCGATAAACCAACATTTATCACAAGTTCATATCATTATTTATACCAGTTAAACTTATCATTTCAAAATCCTAAACATGAGAGGTCCTTTCAACTTTTACAACATAAGTTTAGATTTATCCTTAACATTTCATCATATGTAAAGTATACTTATACAACAAAAATTTATCAACTAACAAAGATCAGCCCAAAAATCTTCTAACTTTTCACAGCTTCAACCCAAATCTAGCTTTTTAGTGAGTGATAAGCTAACCTGAAAAATTTATATAGCAACGGTATGAGCATAAAGAGCTCAGCAAGCAACTAACATATCTATAGCAAAAGAGGATAGTTTTCAAGAAAACTTAGTATGAAAATACAGGGCAGGAATACAAGAGTTCATAGATAGCATCTCATTAGATGCAAAATCACAAGGGTTATTTCATTCGAATCATACTTTATTCATAACAATTGAGGAGAGGAAATTGGGAGCGCATATCATTAGCATAGGAAGCATTTACGCATGTATCAAAGGCATAAGAATATTTAGGAGCATATCAATGACAAACGAAACTTTTCCATGCATATCATGAAGTTTAAAACCTTTCGGAGCATATCAAGTGCATAAGAAGCATTTTTAAACATAACAATGAAGTATAAAATGTTTCAGAGTATATCGAGGGCAAATTATATATTTCAAAATATAACAATGATGTATGAAATGTTATGATGCATATCAAGGGCATATGAAAAATTTTGGAGTATATCAAGAGCAAATGAAACATTTCGGAATATAACAATGATGTATAAAATTTTTCAAAATATATCAAAGGCAAATGAAAAATTCTAGAATATATTAATGATGTATGAAATATTTCGAAGCATATCAACAGCATATGAAACATTTTGGAGCATATCAATGACATATGAAATGATTCGAAGCATATCAAGAGCAAATGAAATATTTTGGAACATAACAATGACGTATGAAATGTTTCGGAGTATATATGGCATATGAAATATTTTAGAGCATATCAATGGCATATAAGTATATCAAGGGCAATTGAACCATTTCAAAATATAACAATGACATATAAAATGTTTCAAAGCATATCAAAGGCAAATGAAACATTTCAGAACATATTAATGACGTATGAAATGTTTCGAAACAAATCAAAGGTAAATGAGATATCTCAGAACATATCAATGACGTATAAAATGTTTCAAAGTAAATCAAGGGCAAATGAAATATCTCGAAACATATCAATGACATTACATTCATTTCATTCTCATCCAAAGCACACATACAAACACATAAGTAATGCTTTGGATATCATATCAAAAACATAGAGGGTGCTGTGGGACCACATTCATAATATGGTTCATCCATTTCTGGATGACTATCAAACATAAGTCTCCCACGTTTGGGAGCTCCATCCACCCACGTTTGAGTGAAGTCAATGGAGGCCGGTAGAGCAATCATGGGGCTCTCAACACATACCCTTTACCATTTTCTATGAAGGTTCAAATTATCTCACTCGACACCAAAGTACAAAAGGGTAGTGTGAATAATGAATTAGCACATATCGAAAGCACATGTAGAAAAATGAAATATATATGCGCCTATACGAAATAATTCGATACAAATAAAAACTTTGCGTAATAGATTCAGGTATACAAATAATGAAAGGACAAGAGTATACAAGAATTCAAAGCAATAACGTAAAGCTCTAATTGAATGAAGGATTTTAGCTAAAATCACTTTTCAAAGGGATGAAACTATAATAGGAAATATCGATAAAACCTTGATTCTATTAGAATTCGAAAGGCACATTTCATAAGCTATTTGAAAAATCAAATATGCTCCAATTTGCTCAAAATAGGTATCATTTAAAAGATATATTAATCTAGTTTAAGGTAAATCTAGTTTTGCATGATTTAGAGTTTTCAATAAGGAGTTATAAATAGTTTAGTAACCAAAGGTTAGAGAACATCATCTCTATTTTACAGAATTTATAGAGATGATTAGAACAGATGTTTCAATAGGCATTTGTATCTTAAATGTTTCAATATTTCTATCAAAAGAAAGATTTATGGTTCTAGTTTCTTATGAAGTAGGATTTGCTATAATCAGATTCTTAGACAAAGATTTATAAGTAAAAGAGTACTAAAAGGTCAGAATCGATAGTCTCTAATTTGTAGTTTTCATAGGGTCAGTTTAAATAAAAGTTTGGGTAGGCATTTAGACTCTAAATTTGACAATCTCAGTGTTACAAGAAAGATATTTGAGTCTATGTTTGGATGAACTAGGTTTTCTGAAATTAGATTTTAATACAAAAAGTTATAGTAAGGACAATGCTAAAAGGTTAAAATTTTAAAAATTATCGATTCATAGTTTTATTCATAAATAGGAGAGATATCATATACAAAGACATAATCTTTCAAATTTAATAGAATTGAGAATAAAACAATGTTCAAAATTGCCATAGGATGGGGTTAGAACACTTGCCTTAGAAATTTTTGATTCCCAAATGTGAGGAATTCATGCAAAACCTCAAGCCAAAGCCAAACTTCTTCTCTTCCTTCAATTCCTTTTCCCTTCTCTTCTCAAGTCTACATTGCAGCAAGTTTCCCTTAAGTTCTCTTTTAATTGCTTAGGTTTAGCTTAATACAATGATTGTAAATGATGGAAGCTTATGTGTCATCTATAGAACAAACATAAGTGGCACAATCTTAGGTTAGCTAATGACACATGTCCTCCATTTTTTTTATTTTAATGTGAATTTTTCACAAATCATATCCAATTGCTAATATTCACACTTTGGTTCCTAGCAATAAACTTTCAATACAAAATTATTTAGCCTAAAAGAATTATTAAACAATCCTCATATTTATAAATAGACCCTTACATTACAAACAAGCCCTTACAAAATTTTAAAAAAATGAGGGATATTACACTCTCCCTCCCTTAAAATAAAATTTAGTCCTCTAAATTTGTCATACTTCCATCGATGAAAAGATGATGATAAGCTTTCTTCACTTCCTTTTCTAGCTTTTTAGTAAGTTCATCAATAGAACGATGCCCTCCAAATCATTTTAACTAAAGGAATGATCCTTATTTCTTAAGATCATTTCTTTTTTATTAATGATCTGAGTGGGCTCTTCTACATAAGACAAGTTATTATCATTTATAATCGGCTCATACTTAATAATATGAGAGAGATCAGGTACATACTTTCTGAGTATTGAAATATCATGGATATATAAATCCATATGTCTATCAGAAGAGTAAGTCATATTGATAGGTAAGAAATATGCAAATTTGATTAACCTATCAATGATGATCCAAATAGCATCATGCCTTCTAGAAGTTTTGGGTAGATCTGAAACAAAATTTGAGGTTTCACATTCCCATTTTCCACTCATGAATATTTAAATGTTGCAACAAACCTCCAAGTCTTTGGTATTCTACTTTGATTTGTTGATAAGTCAAACACTTTAAAATATTTATTGTAATTTTATTTTCAATGTCTTCTCACTAATAATGACTCTTAGGATCTCTGTACATTATAGTACTACCCGGATGCATAGTGTACTTGAAAATATAGCTTTTCTCTATGGTTCATTTATTAATATCTCTATCAATAGGGATGCATATTCTATCCCCAAATTTAAATAGGCCATCCTTTAAAATTCAAAAATCTAGCTTTAATCCTTTTTCTATTTCATTTCTCAAGTAAACTAAATATGGGTCTCATCATTGTCCTTCTATAATTTATTGAATAAGATCAGATTGAACTTGGATAGAAGTCATCAATATCATTAAGTGTCGCATGTTTCTCATAATATTCAAGTCATAATTTTTATCCAATAACTTTTATTGCTTCACAACTAGACTAGTCATGAAACTTGTACATTTTTATTTTTATTTTTTATTTACCAAAATGCATTAGCTACAACATTGGCTTTACCTAGGATGGTAAGGAAAGGTGCAATCATAATCCTTTAAAAGTTCTATCCATTTTTGTTACCTCATATTTAACTCTTTCTAAGAAAAAATATACTTTAAACTCTCATGATTGGTAAAAATTTTAAATATCTGTCCATATAAATAATGTCTCGAAAACTTTAGAGCAAAAATAATTACCAGTAATTCCAAATCATGAATTGGAAAATTTTGTTCATAACTCTTTAGTTATCTATAAGCTTAAATAATCACTCTCCCATCTTGCATCAAAATACTGCTAAGGCCTTTTCTTGATGCATTTGTATAAATTACATATTACTTATTACCACTTGGAATAGTAAGACTAGAGGCTCTTATCTGTCTTTCTGGTTCACTTCCTCTCTTATTTTTGCTAATAAACTTATCCTTATCATTCTTACCCTTGATTTCTTGGATTTTCTCCAAGTCTTTTTTAATCATTCAAGCTCTTTATACTATATCAACATATGCTTGGAGTTTTAAGTCTGATATTCGGCTTCTTATTGCTAGCTTTAGACCTCTTTTAAATCTCTTTGTCTTTCTACATTCATCATCAGTCATATATGAGGTAAATCTAGAGTGCTTAGTGAATTTAGATTCATACTTTAGTACCATCAAGTTTCCTTAAATTAGATTTAAGAACTCCAATTCTTTCTGCTCTCTAATGCAATTTAGAAAAATTTATCATTAAAATTTTCTATGAATACCTTCCAAGTGATTGACTGATGTCTAACTTCAAAAATTTTCTTCATTGTTCTCTACCAATGCTCCACCTCTTCTTCTATCATAAAGGTAGCAAGAGAAACCTTCTGATCTTCAAAGTAATTTAAAACGTCAAATATTGTCTCCATTCACATCATCAACTGTTCTGCTATCATTGGATCAGGCTTACCAATAAAACTAGGAGGACTGAGCTTCTTAAATTGTTTAATTCTCAATCCATTTTTGATTTGATATCCCCGATCAACCCTTTCATCCCATTGAATTAATCAAAAGAAAATGAGGTAGGACCAAATATTCTCGATCACCATATAATTTCTAAACCACAAAGAAAATTTCTACAAATCACCATATAATTACTATCGATTACCATATAAAATTCTTAGAAGACATCAAAGAAAATTTTTACCACTTGTCATATAATTACTAAACCTCAATATATTCTACACATCAAACTTATCAAATTTCACAGTGAACCTCAAATCATGCTTTGATACCACCTCTGTCAAGCCCCCTGAATTTATATTATCGCATTTAGGAGGTGTGACCCTGTCTTAAAAATGATAACATTATAATTTTAATAACAATCCAATCAAGGATCCAAACTAACAATTGAGGACACTGAGAAACATTCAAACATCAAATTCACACTCACAATACCTGTGTAGTTTTTAATCATAAACTACTTCACTCAATGATTCATAAAATCCAAAGCCAACCCAACTAAGCATTAACCACATCAGAAATACATAAGTATGAGAATACATAAAATCGCTATACCAATATTTACCACAAGTTCATATCATTATACCAATTAAACTTATCATTTTAAAATTCTAAACATAGGAGGTCCTTTCAACTTTTACAACACAAGTTCAGATTTATTCTTAACATTTCATCATATGTAAAGTATACTTATACAACAAAAATCTATCAACTAACAAAGATCTGCCTAAAAATCTTCTAACTTTTCATAGCTGCAACCCAAATCTAGCTTTTCAGCGAGTGACAAGCTAACCTGAAAAATTTATATAGCAACGATATGAGCATAAAGAGCTCAGCAAGCGAGTAACATATCCATAGCAAAAGAGAATAGTTTTCAAGCAAACTTGGTATCAAAATGCAGGACAGGAATGCAAGAGTTCATAGATAACATCTTATTAGATGCAAAATCACAAGGGTCATTTCATTCGAATCATACTTTATTCATAACAATTGAGGATAGGAAATTGGGAGCGCATATCATTAGCATAGGAAGCATTTAGGCATGTATCAAAGGCCTAAGAATGTTTAGGAGCATATCAATGACAAACGAAACTTTTCAGAGTATATCAATGAAATCTAAAATGTTTTGAAGCATATCAAGGGTATAAGAAGCATTTTTAAATATAACAATGAAGTATGAAATATTTCGGAGCATATCGAGGCAAATGAAATAATTTGAAATATAACAATGACGTATGAAATGTTTTGAAGCATATCAAGGGCATTTGAAACATTTCGGAGCATATCAAGGGTAAATGAAATATTTTGGAATATAACAATAATGTACGAAATGTTTCAAAACATATGAAAGGTAAATAAAATATTTCAGAATATATTAATAATGTATGAAATATTTCATCAATGGCATATGAAACATTTCGGAGCATATCAATCATGTATAAAATATTTCAGAGAATATTAAAGGCAAATAAAATATTTCGGAACATAACAATGATGTATGAAATATTTTGCAACATATCAATGACATATGAAATATTTTGGAGCATATCAATGATATATGAAATATTTTGGAGCATATCAAGGGTAAATAAAACATTTCAGAATATAACAATGATATATGAAATGTTTCAAAACATATCAAAGTCAAATGAAACATTTTGGAACATATCAATGACGTATGAAATGTTTCAAAGCAAATCAAGGGCAAATGAGATATCTTAGAATATATCAATGACATATGGAATGTTTAGATGCAAATCAAGGGCAAATGAGATATCTCAGAACATATCAATGACGTTACATTCATTTCATTCTCATCCAAAATGCACATATAAACACACAAGTAATGCTTTGAATATCATATCAAAAACATAAAGGGTTCTATGGGATAACATTCATAATATGGTTCATCTATTTCTGGATGACCACCAAACATAAGTCTCCCACATTTGGGAGCTCCATCCACCTACGTCTGAGTGAAGTCAATGAGGGTCGACAGAACAATCGTGGGGCTCTCAACACATACCCTTTATCATTTCTGGCAAAGGTCCAAATTATCTCACAAGACACCAGTGCAAAAAGGGTAGTGTGAACAATGAAATTGGCACATATAGGAAAGACATGTGGAACAACGAAACACACATGCGCTTATACGAAACAATTCGATAGGAACAGAAACTTTCCATAATAGATTTAGGTATACAAATAACTAAAGGATAGAGTATATAAGAATTCAAAGCAATAACATAAAGCTCAAATTGAAGGAAGGATTTTAGTTGAAATCAATTTCCAAAGGGATGAAACAATAATAGGTAATATTGACAAAAGCTTGATTCTGGTAGAATTTGAAAGGCGCATTGTATAAACTATCTAAATGTCTAAATATACTCCAATTTGTCTAAATAGGTGTCATTTGAAAGATATTTCAATCTAGTTTTTGATAAATCAAGTTTTGCATGAATTCGAGATTCCAACAAGGAGTTATAAAGAATTTAGTAATAGATATTTTGTAAAATTTATAGAGATGATTAGAACAGATGTTTAAATAGGTATTTGTATCTCAAATATTTCAATATTGGTATCAAAAGAAAGATCTATGAGTCTAATCTTTCATGGAATAGGATTGCTATAATCAAATTCTTAGATAAAGAGTTACAATTAAAAGTGTACTGAAAAGTCAGAATCGATAATCTCTGTTTCATATATCATATAGGGTCTATGAAAATAACAGTTTGGGTAGGCATTTAGACTCCGAATTTGATAATCTTAGTATCACAGGAAAGATATTTGAGTCTATTTTTGGATGAATATAGTTTTGCTAAAATTAGAGTTCGGTGCAAAAGTTATGGCTAGAACAATGCAGAAAGGTCAATATCTCAAAAATTCCATATTCCAAGTTTATTCCCAAATGGGAGAGATATCATATACAAAGGTAATCTTTCAAATTTAAAAGAATTGAGATGAAAACAGAGTTCAAGATTACCATAGGATGGGGTTAGAACACTTGCTTTAGAAAAATTTGATTCCCAAATGTGAGGAGTTGATGCAAAACCTTAAGCCAAAGCCAAACTTCTTCTCCTCCAATTCCTTTTCCTTTCTCTTCTCAAGTCTACATTACAGTAAGTTTCCCTTAAGTGTTCCTTTAATTGCTTAGGTTTGGCTTAATATATGGATTGTAAGGTGACAAGCATTTATGATGGAAGCTTATGTGTCATCCATAGAACAAACATAAGTGGCACAATCTTTGGTTAGCTAATGACATATGTCCTCCATTTTTTTATCTTAATGTAAATCTTTCACAAATCATATCCGATTGCTAAGATTTACAATTTGGTTTATAGCAGTAAACTTTCAATATAAAATTATTTAGGGTAAAAGAATTATTCAATAATTCTCATATTTATAAATAGGCCCTTATATTACAAACATTTTAAAAAATGAGGGATGTTACACTCTCCCCCCCTTAAAATAGAATTTATTCCTCTAAATTTATCAAACTTCCATCGATGAAAAGATGAGGATAGGCTTTCTTCATTTCCTTCTCTAGCTTCCAAGTATATTCATCAATAGAATGATGCCCTCTAAATCATTTTAACTAGAGGAATGATCCTTATTTCTTAAGATCCATTTCTTTCTTATCAATGATCTGAGTGTGCTCCTCTATATATGATAAGTCATTATCAATCATAATCATTCATACTTATATGAGAGGGATCAGGTACATACTTTTTGAGCATTGAAATATCACAGATATACAAATTCGTATGTTTATCAGAAGAGTAAGTCATATTAATACGTAAGAAATGTACAAATTTGGTTAACCTATCAATGATGACTCAAAAAAAAGCATCATACCTTCTAGAAGTTCTAGGTAGATCCGAAACAAAATCCATAGTTTCACATTCCCATTTCCACTCATGAATATTTAAAGTTTGTAACAAACCTCCAAGTCTTTGGTATTCTACTTTGATTTGCTAATAAGTCAAACACTTTAAAACATTTATTGCAATTTCATTCTTCGTGCCTTTGCACCAATAATGACTTTTAGGATCTCTATACATCTTGGTGCTACTTGGATGTATGATGTACTTGAAAATATAACTTTTCTCTAAGATTGAGTGATGTGGTGGATGATTATAAACTGCATAAGTTTTGTGAGTGTGAATTTGATGTTTGAATAGTTCTCAGTGTCCTCAAATGTTACTTTGAATCTTGGATTGGATTGTTGTTAAAATTATAATGTTATTATTTTTAAGACAAGGTCACACCTCCTGAATATGATAATATAAATTCCAAGGGTATAATAGAGGTGGTATTAGAGCATGATTTGATGATCACTGAGAGATTTGAGGATCACTGAGAGATTTAATAAGTTTGATGTGCATACTATATTAAGGTTTAGTAATTATATGGTGATTTGTATAAATTTTCTTTGATGTCCTTTAAAAATTTTATATGGTGATCGGTTGTAATTATATGGTGTTTGGTAGAAATTTTCTTTAAGGTTTAGTAATTATATGGTGATCAAGGCTAATTGGTCCTACCTTATTTTCTTTTAATTAATTAAGTGGGAAGAAAGGGTTAATCAGGGATATCAAATAAAAAATGGATTTAGAATTGAACAGTTTATGAAATTTAGTCCTCTTAGTTTTAGTGGTGAGCCTGATCCAACGATAGTAGAACAATGAATGATGCAAATAGAGAAAATATTTGATATCTTAAATTGCCCTAATAGTCAGAAGATTTCTTTTGCCATCTTTATGTTGGAAGGAGAGGCTAAACATTGGTGGGAATAATAAAAAGAATTTTAGGAGATCAAGGACAGGAATAGTAAGGATAAGTTTACCAACAAAAACTAAGATAGATAAGAGCTTAGTCTCACTATTCCAAGTGATAATAAGTAATAAGTTGTTTATATGAATACTTCAAGAAAAGGCCTTGGCAGTGTTTTGATGCAACTGGGAGAGTGATTGTTTAAGCTTATAGACAACTAAAGAGTTATGAACAAAATTATCCAATTCATGATATGGAATTAGCGGTAATTAATTTGGTTCTAAAGATTTAGAGACATTATTCATATGGGTGGATATTTGAAATTTTTATCGATCATGAGAGTTTAAAATATATTTTTGCTTAGAAAGAGGTAAATATGAGGTAACGAAGATGGATAGAATTTTTAAAGGATTTTGATTGCACCTTCCATTACCACCCTAGGTAAAGCCAATGTTGTAGCTAATGCATTTTAGTAAAAATAAAAATAAAAATAAAAATATATAAGTTTCATGACTATTCTAGTTGTGAAACAATGGAAGTTATTAGAAGAAAATTATGACTTGAATGTTATAAGAAACATGCGACACTCAGTGATATTGATGGCTTCTATCCAGGTTCAATCTGATCTTATTCAACAAATTATAGAAGGACAATGATGAGATTCACATTTAGTTTACTTGAGGAATGAAGTAGAAAAAGGATTAAAGCTAGATTTTTGAATTTCTAAGGATAGCCTATTGAGATTTGGGGATAGAATATGCATCCCTAATGATCGAGATATTGAGAAACGAATCTTAAAGAAAAGTTATATTTTCTAGTACAACATGCATTAGAGTAGCACTAAGATTTACATGGATCCTAAAAATCATTATTAGGGGAAAGACATGAAGAATAAAATTATAATAAATATTTTAAAGTGTTTGAATTATCAGTAAATCAAAGTAGAATACCAAAGAAATGGAGGTTTGTTGCAACCTTTAAATATTCATGAGGGGAAATGGGAATGTGAAACTATGGATTTTGTTTCGGATCTACCTAGAACTTCTAAAAGGCATAATGCTATTTGGATTATCATTGATAGGTTAACTAAATCTGCATATTTCTTACCTATCAATATGACTTACTCTTCTGATAGACTTACGGATTTATATATCCGTGATGTTTCAATGCTCAGAATATATGTACCTGATCCCTCTCATATTATTAAGTATGAGCTAATTATTAGGAAGTGGGAGAGTGTAACATCTCTCATTTTTGAAAATTTTGTAAGGGCTTGTTTGTAATGTAAGGGCTTATTTGTAAATATGAGAATTATTTAATAATTCCTTTGCACCAAATAATTTTATACTAAAAGCTTATTGCTAGGGACCAAAGTGTGAATCTTAAAAATTGGATATGATCTGTGCAAGATTCATATTAAGTTAAAAAAATGGAGTATTATGTGTCATTAGCTAACCTAAGATTGTGCCACTTATGCTTGTTCTATGGATAATACTTAAGCTTCCATCATACATGCTTGCCATCTTACCTATCTTTGAATTAGCTAAAACCTAAGTAATTAGAGGAGAAACTAAAAGAAAGGGAGACTTGCTGTAACGTAGACTTGAGAAGAGAAGGGAAAAGGAATTAAAGGAGGAGAAGAAGTTTGGCTTTGGCTTGAGGTTTTGCATCAATTCCTCATATTTGATAATTAAATTTTTTTAAGGCAAGTTGATAGGACCCTAGCAGGGTTAGGTCTTATTCAACCATGTAGTAGCTAATAAAAACCCTGTGAGAATGTAATAAACCCCACCTAGCCACCTCTATCCTATAAAGAAGAGAGACTAGGGTTTATATTTGGGTCTTTGGGCTTCTTAGCCGCCGCCCCCCTTATTACTGGGCCGGCCCACTAAAGTTGAGGGCAAATTAGGTAGTTCACTTAGGAAGCAGCCCCTAGGGCTAGGGTTTAGAGCTCTATATAAGCTTGTAGCCTCCACCTCTTTGGAATAAGAAAGATCAATCTACAATTGCAGCCACCAGGCTATTTGGAGAGTGGAACCCCTATAGCGTTCCAAGGGTTGATCCCCCTCAAAGATCAATCTCCATAGAATTCCTCTAGGGTTCTATCATCTGGTATCAGAGCAGCGATCTTGCTGCTTTTGCTGCCATCCCTGCCGCCCACCATTAGCCAAGCAATTCCCACAATTGCTCTTGACGTCGTCATCTCCACCGTCATCTCTTGACGTAGATCAAATCAATCTACAGTTGCCACCTCTAATTGCATCAGAGATCTAGTATTTTTCTACCACCAATACCTTTTGCTGCTGTAATTTTTCATCTAAAATATCAAAAAGAAGTTTTTCTATCGATCCCTTGCTGCGAATTCCTTGCGTCGCAAAAGTTACCATCTTTGCGAACGAAGGATTGCTGCAGAAAATTTCAGCCGTGTATTGCTGCCTTTAACCGATCTAATTTTTATCCTTTTTGAATGAAATTTTTTATGCACCTCATAGATCATCTTGGCTCCCATCCATGATTGATCTATTGTGGAATTCATCACAAAAACAAATTCGTGTGTTGCTGCAATCTCTCGTCACAATCTGTTGAAATTTTTTGACGAGAATTCTGCTATCACAACTTGCACCGATTTCTTTACTGCTTTGCTGCCGAAATTTCTTGATCCAATTTGTTATCCTTGTTGCTATCTAAACTAAGATTCTACCATCAAACCCCCTCCTCAAACCCCTGAGTTTTTGCTGGAAATTTCGTCGAGAAACCGCTATTTCTTCGACGACAATTCTGCTCTTACGAGACAGCGCATATAGGCAGCAATTTCTACTGATTTTTGTCAAATCTTTGCTGCGAGCTACCACAGATCTAAAACTCTCTTCCCTAACCTTCATCCACTACCATCTCAGCCCAAAAATCCATCAAATCGCAGCCCCAAACAGCACCCAAAACAGCCATAAAATAAGCCTAAACCGCAGCCTACATTCACCAATCCACCAACCCTTGCAACCACCACTTCCCTCAAACAATTCATGCCTTTAACCCAGCAACAAAAGAGAGATCTTAATATTACAGATCTGGAGGCATATACTATGGCATCCGAGGAGGCGATAAATGCTAAATTTGAAGCCTTCGAGACGCGAATGGAGGATAAGATTCGGGCTCTCTTTGCCGAATTCAATTTGGGTGGAACACCGAGCCCAAAGAAATCTCATCAAGGAGAGAGCTCTGACCGAAGAGATGACTCCCAAGAGAAGAGAGGCTCTATGACTGATCCCTACTATCAACGCATGAGGGTGGACTTCCCTAGATGGGAAGAAGGAGACCCGATTGGTTGGATCTCACGTGCGGAGCGATATTTTCGGTACCACAAAACCGCGGACGCATCTATGGTAGAAATTGCAGCTATACATCTTGAAGGTTTGAACATACTCATGGAGTCCTCTCATGGCGATAATTCAAAGAAGGACTGCTGATCCGTTTCGGACCAACCGATTACGAGAACATCGACGGACAACTAGCAAAGATCTGACAAACCTCCATCATCCAAGAGTATCAAACCAGGTTTGAAAGGTTATCTAATCAAACTCGTGATTAGTCTGAAAAATAATTATTGGGGACATTTATTGAGGGCTTGAAGCCGGAGATCCGGGGAGAAGTTAAAGCGCGACAACCGTACACGCTTATGGCAGCCATCTCTTTCGCACGACTTCAGGAGGAGCGATTGAACCATAAAGCTTGGAGGACTAGGGTCGCTCCTCGACCAGCAATATTGAAGCCCTCAGCCCCTCCTACTATCAGCTGAGCTCCTGCACCAAAAAGGTTGATAAGAGAAGAGCTTCGAGACCGATTTGCCAAGGGGTTATGTTGGCATTATGACGAGCCGTGGAGCCGCGAGCATCGCTGTAAAAAGGGGAGACTTCCGGTGATTGAACCAGTGGAAGAAGAGATCAGTGAATAGCCAGAAGAGAGTCTTAAACATGAGGATAAAGATATGAAAGAAGAGCCACAATCGGTCGACTTTATGGTACATTCGCTAGCCGGCTACTCAAATCCGTAAACGATAAAAGTTGGAGGCCTGCTCAAACAACAACCGATCATCGTTCTCATCGATACAGGCAGCACTAATAACTTTCTAAACAGTAAGGTTGCTGCTCGGATGGCACTCCACATTGAAGGTTGCAGCAAGTTCGACGTAAAGGTCGCCGACGGCCGAATCCTAAAATGCGACCAAAGATGCCCGCAGGTGAAACTATTACTACAGGACCAAGAAATTGTTGCTGACTTCTTCCTCCTACCAATTGATGATTATGAGGCTGTGCTGGGCATAGAATGGCTGACGACACTAGGTGATGTCTCTTGGAACTTTTTCAAATTGATTATGAAATTCTATTGCAAAGGTAAACAGGTCACCCTACGCCGGAAGCACGGAAGCAACGTAACCACCATTTCAACTCAACGAATGGAAAAAGTTTTACACAAGATAAATGGTGGCTTTCTTATGCATCTCCAGCAGCAACCAGAGGGGGAGAAAACAAAAATTATAAATCAAAAGATCACCCAACTGCTTGTTGAATTTGATGATGTTTTTGCCGAACCGCGCGGTCTTCCTCCTACTCGGCAACATAACCACCGGATTCCAATCCTTCCGGGCAAACCACTAGCAAACACTCGGCCTTACCGCTATCCTCACCTCTAGAAAGATGAAATTGAGAAAATCGTGAAGGAAATGCTTGAAATAGGGGTGATTCGACCAAGCTGCAGCCCCTACTCCTCACCGGTGCTACTTGTGCGCAAGAAAGACGGAACCTAACGGATGTGCATCGACTACCGAGCTCTAAATGACATCACCGTCAAGGATAAGTACCCCATACCAGTGGTGGATGAACTTCTTAATGAATTAAAAGGAGCTCGAGTCTTTACGAAGTTGGACCTTCGATCCGGTTACCACCAAATTCGGGTATGTGAAGGCGACATCCCAAAAACTGCTTTCCGCACTCATAACGACCATTATGAATTCTTGGTAATGCCCTTTGGACTCACTAATGCTCCTTCAACCTTCCAAAGTCTCATGAACGATATTTTTCAGAGCTTTCTTCGCAAATTTGTGCTGGTATTTTTCGATGATATTCTCATTTACAGCCCTTCTCTTGAGACTCACTTTCAGCACTTGCGAATTATTCTGACGATCCTTCAGGAGAATACTCTTTTCGTTAAGCTATCAAAGTACAGCTTTCTCCAGCAAAAAGTAGAGTACCTTGGGCATACAATATCAGAAGGAGTGGCCATAGACCCAACAAAAATCGAAGCAATACAAGGCTGGCCGAAACCTACAAATGTGAAATTGCTGCGTGGGTTCCATGGACTAACGGGCTACTACCAAAAATTCGTGAAGAACTATGGGAAGATTAGTGCCCCCCTCACTTCTCTACTAAAAAAAGATGCCTTCCTATGGTCGAACAAAGCCTCTGCTGTCTTCGATAGACTTAAGACAGCCATGATAACAACACCGGTGCTAGCACTACCAGATTTTAGCCGACCCATCATCATTGAGGCCGATGCATCTGGAGTTGGAATTAGAGCTATTCTCATGCAAGATGGTCAACCACTCGCGTACACTAGCAAGGCGTTGTCTCCATCCCATAAAAAAATGTCTATCTATGATAAAGAGATGCTCGCCATTGTGCACGCAGTAACAAAGTGGAGACCCTACCTGATTGGCCGACGATTTCAGATTAAAACTGACCATAGAAGCCTTAAGTGTTAGGGATCGAGTGGCACTAAGAGGGGGGGTGAATTAGTGCAGCGGATAAAACGATGGATTTTTCAGTGATTTAAAACAAGCTTCGGAAACTTCGTATGATGAAAGCAACGTTTCGTTTGAAACCGATTTTTGCGTTCTAACTTTAAAGCATGCGTACAAAGATAAAAAGGAAGTGGAGCAAGTAAAGTAAAGGCTTGCAGCAAAGTAAAACAGAAATTTAAACACTCACACAATCAAGACGCAGCGATGTATAGTGGTTCGGTCAAAGTGACCTACATCCACTTCCGAAGTCTTCTCCGATGAGGCTCTCTTCTTCCACTATCAAATCCTTTGAAAGGGAAGGATCAAATACCCCTTTTTCAGCCCTTCACAAGAAGTTCACACTTGTACAAGATTTCTCAAGAAAAGAAGAAGGTGAACACTTAGCAAGAACAAGACTTTACAACACTCTACAAAAGCTCAAGACTTAAGAATTTTTGTTCAAAAGGGTTGCCTTTTAGCTGAGAAAGGGGGGGGGGGGGTATTTATAGATCCAAAGTAGATTCAAAATTGGGCTCCAAAATTTGAAATCAATTTGGAGTTCCAATGTTCTGGTGGTCAGAGGCGGTGCTGCCGCCTATCGGTGGTGGTGCCACCGCTTGTCGGTGGTGGTGCCACCGCCTGTCGGTGGTGGTGCCACCGCCTGTCGGTGGTGGTGCCACCGCCTGTGTCAGTCTGTTGACTGACGTACAGGGGCGGTGCCACCGCCCCAGGCAGGCGGTTCCACCGCCTGGCTACAGTAGCCGGGGCGGTGCTATCGCTGTGCAAAGCGTTCCACCGCTACAGAGTCGGTGCTATCGCCAGTAAAGCGGTACTACCGCACATAAAGAGCGGCTATAGTAACCGGGCTACGAGCATGCTACGAGTACGCATGCACGTAGTTGGTTCGGTTTGGGCCAAAATTTTGGCCCAAACTCATCCTAATCAAGGCCCAATGGGCCCTCACTTTGGGTTATCTAATCCTAACCCAAAATACGTGCTAACTACGAATTTTAAAGACGTTTCCTAAGCTATTACAAAGTCCGCAAGTCAAGTCTTCTTTCGTCGAGCTTCCGGCGAACTTCTGGCGGTCTTCCGACGATCCCTCGGAAACCATCCTGCGGACTCCCGGCAAGCTCTCGGACTACACGATGATTTTGGCGAGTTCCCCCGAGCTTCTTTGGCAAGCTTCGATCTTTCTTATCAAGCTCCGCGAACTTTCGATGAACCTCCCGGCGAGCTTCCGAAAACCCTTCGGCAAGCTCCCTACTCATTCTCGGCCAGTTCCGGCAGCACTCCTAATGAATCTTCAGGCTTCAGTCAAACTCTCAAACTCCCAACGATCCATCGCACTTGACTTCAGCCCTTGATTTCGCTTTACGTCTTCATCCCTTTCGTAGTTACTCCTGCATAAATAAACACCAAACACTCTACTTCGACCTAGACAGTTATTACAACACGAATTGACATTTAGTTGCTCGACACATCATTGGTTGGCGCTTCGTCCGATCCTTCGGCACATCACCCTCTCTAGCGGCTTGTTGCCCAATCGATGGTTGACCTCCGCAACCTCAATATCCATGGTGCAACTCCGCACTTCTTGGCCCGATGCCCGACGTACGAAGCCTCCTGCCAATAGTCGACCAAACCTCTGGCTCGACACCCAATATCCTGACATGATCACCTCCGGCGCAACGTCAATTCCTCTAGCGTCAACTATCTAATCCTGATCGATAGTAGACCTGCGTAACTCAACACGCAGTTAGATAACAAATCACACTCAATTAGTTTCATCATCAAAATCCGAGATTCAACATTAAGTACTTTTTGGAGCCGAAGATATCATCCCCGGAGCAGCAAAAATGGGTAACCAAACTTCTAGGATTTGATTATGAAATTATTTACAAAAAGGGGAAAGAAAACGTTGTTGCAGATGCACTCTCACGGCTCCCTCAGTAAGCTGAATTTTCAGCTATCTCTCTTCCTACCACCGGCTTCCTCGAGGGCATTAGGGAGGAATGGAAGAAGGATCCGGAAACCAGCAATATCATTAAAAAATTGGAGGAGGATCCAAGCGCAATAGCTCACTATACTTGGGATTCGAGGGATCTACACTATAAAGGTCAGACAGTGCTTATACCAAACTCCCTTGCATCAAAGTCATTATGCACGAAATGCACTCCACACCTTCAGCAGGCACTTTGGATTTCTAAGAACCTACAAAAGAGTGAAGCAAAACTTTTATTGGAAAGGGATGAAAAAATTATTTCTGAATTGTAGCACAATGTGATGTATGTCAACAAAGAAAAAGGTGAAATAAAGAAGCAGTCCAGTGGAAACTACAACCACTACCCATACCAGACTCGGTGTGGACTGACATCTCCATGGACTTCATCGAAGGGCTGCCACCTTCCAAAGATAAAAGCACAATCCTTGTGGTGGTTGATCGACTTACGAAATATGCTCATTTTTGTGCTGTGCGAAATCCCTACACTGCTGTTAGTATTGCTCAGATTTTTATAGAAAATATTGTTAAACTGCATGGGATGCCAAGGTCCATCGTAAGTGATCGTGATAGGGTCTTCACTAGTAAATTTTGGACTGAGTTATTTCAGTTACAGGGCACCAAACTCAAGATGAGCACTACATATCATCCATAAACTGACGGCCAAACAAAAGTGGTAAACAGATGTTTAGAGACATACCTTCGATGTTTCACTAGTGATCAACTAAAGGAGTGGACGAAATGGCTCCCCTTGGCCGAATGGTGGTACAATACTACATATCATTCATCTACAAAATGTACCCCATATGAAGCATTATATGGTCGGCCGGCCCCTGTGATTCTAAAGTATGTAATTGGCTCGACTAAGGTAGATCAGGTCGATCAAGATTTAATTGACAGGGACAAACTCCTACAGCTGCTAAAGGATAATCTCTCTACTGCTCAAACTAGAATGAAGCAACAAGCTGACACACGAAGAAGTGAAAGAGAATTTTTAGTAGGAGACTGGGTTTATCTTCGCCCACAGCCATACAAGCAACTATCCATCAACACACGAGCCTCCATGAAGCTATCTCCACGTTTTTATGGGCCCTATCAGATCATAGAGCGTATTGGAGTTGTGGCGTTCAGACTTAAATTACCTGAAGATGTCAAAATTCACCCTGTCTTCCATGTGTCATGCTTGAAGCCCAAGTTGGGAGAACACGAGACACCCCAGATCCAACTGCCCAACACCATTGATGATGGAAATATTCAAGCCCAACCACAAGCCATCCTCGATCGTAGAGTCGTGATGCGTCGTCGACGTCCCTCTACTGAAGTACTAGTACATTGGACTAATTTACCACTCGAAGATGCCACATGGGAATCATATAAGGAGCTGAAGTCCCGGTTCCCTGAGTTCATGGAACCCCAGCTATGAGGACAAGGCTGATTTGAAGAGGGCGGGCTTGATAGGACCCTAGCAGGGTTAGGTCCTATTCAACCATGTAGCAGCTAATAAAAACCCTGTGAGAATGCAATAAACCCCACCTAGCCACCTCTATCCTATAAAGAAGAGAGGCTAGGGTTTATATTTGGATCTTTGGGCTTCTTAGCCGCCGCCCCCCTTGTTACTGGGCCGGCCCACTAAAGTTAAGGGCAAATTGGGTAGTTCACTTAGGAAGCAGCCCCTAGGGCTAGGGTTTGGAGCTCTATATAAGCTTGTAGCCTCCACCTCTTTGAAATAAGAAAGATCAATCTATAATTGCAGCCACTAGGCTACTTGGAGGGTGGAACCCCTATAGCGTTCCAAGGATTGATCCCCCTCAAAGATCAATCTCCATAGAATTCCTCTGGGGTTCTATCACAAGTGTTCTAACCCTATCTTATGGCAATCTTGAACTCTGATTTCATCTCAATTTTATTAAATTCGAAAGATTTTATCTTTATATGTGACATCTCTCCCATTTAGGAATAAACTATGAATTTGAAATTTTTTGAAATTTTAACCTTTTTGGATTATTCTAGCTATAACTTTTTATATTGAACTCTGATTTCAGCAAAACATAATTCATCCAAAAATAGACTCAAATATATTTCTATGATACTAATATTGTCAAATTTTAATTCTAAATGCTTATCCAAACTATTATTTCATCTGACCCTATGAAATTTGTAAAATAGAGACTATTGGTTTTGACTTTTTAGTACTCTTTTACTTATAACTCTCTATCTAGGAATCTGATTATAGAAAATCCTACTCCATGAGAAACTAGACTCATAGGTTATTCCTATTCATAGTTTATTCCTAAATGGGAGAGATGTCATATATAAAGATAAAATCTTTTGAATTTAATAGAATTGAGATGAAATCAGAGTTCAAGATTGTCATAGGATGGGGTTAGCACACTTGCCTTAGAAAAATTTGATTCCCAAATGTGAGGAATTGATGCAAAGCCTCAAGCCAAAGAAAAACTTCTTCTCCTCCTTAAATTCCTTTTCCCTTCTCTTCTCAAGTCTACGTTGCAGCATGTTTCCCTTCTTTATTAAGTTTTCTTTTAGTATCTCCTCTAATTGCTTAGGTTTGGCTAATGCAAAGATAGTAAGGTGGTAAGCATGCATGATGGAAGCCTATGTGTCATCTATAGAACAAACATAAGCAGCTCAATCTTAGGTTAGCTAATGACATATGTCCTCTAATTTTTTTTAACTTAATATGAATCTTTCACAAATTATATCCAATTTCTAAGATTCACACTTTGATCCCTAGCAATAAACTTTCAATATAAAATTACTTAGTGTAAAAAATTATTAAACAATCCTCATATTTACAAATAGGTCCTTACATTACAAATAAAACCTTACAAAATTTTTAAAAATGAGGGATGTTACATTATTTCAATTGTAGGGCACCAAACTCAAGATGAGCACAGCATATCATCCACAAACTGATGGCCAAACAAAGGTGATGAACAAGTGTTTAGAGACATACCTTCAGTGTTTCACAAGTGACCGGCCAAAGGAGTAGATGAAATGGCTCCTTTGGGCCGAATGGTGGTATAATACTATATATCATTCATCTATAAAATGTATCGCATATGAAGCACTATATGGTCGGCCGGCTCCTATGATTCCAAAGTATGTAATTGGCTTGGCCAAGGTAGATCAGGTCAACCAAGATTTAATTGATAAGGATAAACTCCTACAACTACTAAAGGATAATCTCTCTACCGCTCAAGCCAGAATAGAGCAGCAAGTTGACACATGATGAAGCGAAAAAGAATTTTTAGTAGGAGATTAGGTTTATTATTGCCTATAGCCATACAAGCAACTATCCATCAACACACGAGCCTCCATGAAGCTATCCCCACATTTTTATGGGCTCTATCAGATCACAAAGCATATTAGAGCCATGGCGTACATACTTAAATTGCCTGAGGATGCCAAAATTTACATGTCTTCTATGTGTCATGCTTGAAACCCAAGTTAGGAGAACACAAGTCACCCTAGATCCAACTGCCCAACACCATCGATGATGGAGATATTCAAGCCCAACCATAAGCCATCCTTGATCGCAAAATTGTGATGCGCCGCCAATGTCCCTCTACTAAAGTACTAGTGCATTAAAATAATTTATCACTTGAAGATGCCACATGGGAATCATATGAGGAGCTGAAGACTTGATTCCCTAAGTTCATGGAATCTCAGTCTTGAGGATAAGGCTGATTTGAAGAGGGTTCCTGCTAATCTATTAAAGATCAGAGCTTATTGAAGAAGAATCTTCGGAACTCACCAAGGTTGTCATAAAGTTTATGAGCCAACTAGGAGTCTACCAGAAGTTGTCCGAGGGTTCGTCGGAAGATCGTCGGAAGTTCGTAGGAAGCTCACCGGAAGAAGACTTGATGTGCTATTTTAGGTTTTTGCTTTGTGTATATCTTTAATGTTGTAGTTAGGGTTTAGAGTCCTATGTAAGCATGTAGCCTCCACCTCTTTGGAATAAGAAAGATCAATCTACAATTATAGCCATCTAGCCAACTACCGAAGGTGGAACCCCTATAGCATTCCAAGGGTTTATCCCCCTCAAAGATCAATTTACATAGAATTCTTTTGGAGTTTTATCAGTCTTTAATGTTATAGTTAGCATGTAATTAGGGTTAAGATTAAGTGTTAATCCTTCAAACCCTGGTAGGGGCCAACTAGGCCCGTAATTTAACTGGATTAGGCCGGATTCAAGGCCCATCCAGAATTGCTAGACTTGTCTAGCGATGGCACTGCCAGACTGGGGCAGTGGCACCATCCTAGGAATAGGTTCTCAGGTGCTCTAGCGGTGGTACTACCCTAGGTCAACGGTGGTACTGTTGACAATTATTACCTGTCAATGGTGGTACCACCTGATAGGTGGTGGTCCCGCCCCTCCATAGAGCCCAAGACTATGTCAGGTGGTAGTACCATCAGACTGGGCAGTGGTACTACCCAATGCACAGATAGAACCATGGTCAATTGGCGATGGAACCGCCAGCACCTAGAAATCCAAGATGTAACCTCTTTTGGCTCTAATTTTAAAGCTAATTGAGCCTATAAATACCCCTTACTTCTCAACTGGCTAAGTATATTGAAAAGTGATAAAAACTAAGCCAAAACTCTAATGAAATAGCCTTAGAAAGCTTGAGTATTCATCTCCCAAAGTCTTACTTATAAAAGTTCTGTAAAAGAGTGTGAACCACTTGTAAAAGTTTGTAAGAGGGGTGTTTGATCCTTCTCCTTCAAGAAGGATTAATAGTGGAAGCCGGGAACCTCATCGGAGGAGGTTTTGGAAGTGGACGTAGGTCATTTGACCGAACCACTATAAATTGCTATGTACTTCTCTTAGTGTGTAAGTTTTAAATTGCTGTATTTCATTTTTTACTTGGCTGCAATCTTTTAATCTCCTTTATTCAACTCTCTTTCATATTCGCTTGAATAATCCTCTTTATTGAAATTGCTTTCGTCAAACAAAACCTTTCAACACACTACATTTTTTCGAAATCGATTTTAAATTATTGATTTTTATCTACTGCACTAATTCACCCCCCCCCCATCTTAGTGTTGCTCTAGATCCTAACAGTTGGTATCAGAGCTTGGTCACTCTCATTTTAGTTTAAAACCCAAGAGAGATGGTATTTTTTGGCATGCAAGAGGATCATTCAATCACACGTCTACCTATGTTCAATGAGTCGGATTACACGTATTGGAAGACTCACATAAAATTTTTTCTTATTTCTATGAATTTTAAAGTTTATAATATTATCGAAAATGGCTTTTAAAAATCTACTCTTCCGATGAACGAATGGAATGAATCGAAGAAGAAGATTTTCGCTCTTAATGCTAAGGCTATGGATGCCTTGTTTTGCGCCCTTGATAAAAATGAATTTAATCATATTTTAATTTGTGAATTAGCTTTTGATATTTGGTATACTCTTAAAATCACTCATGAAGGCACTAACCGAGTGAAAGAGTCTAAAATAAACCTTTTAGTGCATTCTTACAAGTTATTTCGGATGAAACCAAGTGAGTCATCAATGGACTTAAAGCACTTGAAAATATTTTTCTAATTTCAAACTTGTAACTAAAATCTTAAGATCCCTCGCAAAAAGTTGGGATCCAAAAGTTACGGTCATTCAAGAGGTCAAGGACTTAAAGATCTTTCCTCTCGAAAAACTAATTGGGTCATTGATGACCTACGAGATGACTAGCAATGCTCATGATGAGCTTGAGAACTCCCCTCCAAAAAATAGGAAGGATATGACTTTGAGAACACAAGAAGATCACTTGAAAGAATCTTCAAGTGATGAGGACCTTGATGATGAACTTGCACTCTTGACTCGAAAATTCAAAAAAATTTATAAGAAAAAATAAATTTAAAAATGACACTAACAATAAACTTGAACCCAAAAAAGAATAAGTGATATACTATGAATGCAAGAAGCTAGGGCATTTCAAAAGTGAATGCTCTAAAGGCAACCGAAGAAGCAACCAATAAGGAGGTCTCCAACTTCGCCTTGATGGCTATCAGAGAAGAGGTAAGTGAGTTATTTAATAAAAATTTATCTTTCTATGAGCTTTCAAATGCATTTTGTAAATTGTTTGAAGAATATAGAACTATTAGCAAAAGGTTTAGTTTGTTAAAAAAGGAGCATGCTCTCTTACTTGATAAGTTTAAAACTCTTAAATATAATACTCCTTTGCCTCCATGCTCCAAGTATAAACAGTTAGAGAAACTTACGAAGAAAAACTTACTACTTAAAGAAACCTTAGATAAATTCAAAGTTGGTATCAAGTCTTTGGACATGATCCTTGCTAATAAGGGTCAAGTTCACAAAAGAAGTGAAATCAGATTTATGAGTAGATCTCACCAAAATCCCACCACTTTCATTAAATGACCTACACTACATGTATCATCTCACTCAAGATGCAACATTTGTTGCAAACCTGGACATATTGTTTACAAATGTCCATTTAAGAAACTTAGCCCACATAAATTGATATGGGTTCCTAAAGGAACCATAAAGAATTCACTACATAATGGCAAGAGTAGTAGATCAATTTTTGAGGCACCCAAGTTCAAGTGAGTATCTAAAAACCATCCTCTTTTGTAGATATATTGACCCTCACAAGCTAGGAGTAAGAGATGGTACCTTGATAGTGGATGCTCAAGGCATATGACTAGAGATCCATCTCAATTCTCTAAGCCCACTAGCCAGGACGAAGGGTATGTCACCTTCGAAGACAACAATAAGGGTAAAATTATTTGCAAGGGAACCATAGGTAACAAATCTAGCTTTTTAATTGATGATGTATTATTAGTAGATGGTTTAAAGCATAATCTTTTGAGCATTAATCAATTATGTGATAAAGGATATATTGTAAAATTTGAATTTAATGCTTGAATTATTAAAAAATCACACAACAACACATCTATGATTGCACTAAAATAAAACAATGTCCACACCATAAACATTGATGATCTTAGCAATGAAATGTGCTTTTCGACTTTGAATGATGTTGCTTGGCTTTAGCATAGGATATTAGGTCATGCTAGTATGAAACTAATCTCTCAAATCACATCTAAAGAACTTGCAAGAGGCATTACCAATGTTAAGCTCGTTAAAGATAAAGTGTATGAAGCTTGTCAACTAGGAAAATAAATAAAAAGTAGTTTTAAACCAAAGAATCAAATAAGCACCTCTAGACCATTGCAATTGATCCATATGGATCTTTTTGGACTAATTGACATAACAAGCCTAGGAGGTAGCAAATATGTCTTTGTAATCGTAGACAACTATACTAGATATACTTTGACATATTTCTTGGAACATAAAAGTGATTACTTTAAATATTTTTCTAAATTTTGTAAACTTGTTCAAAACAAAAAAGGTTTTATGATTTCATCGATTCGGAGTGATCATGGTGGTGAATTCCAAAACTGACTTCCAAAATTTTTATGAATCCAATAGATATAACCATAATTTCTTTACTCTGAGGAATCCTCAACAAAATGGAGTAGTAGAAAGAAAGAATAAGAACTTCAAGAAATGGTAAGAACCATGTTGAATGAACATAATTTACCAAAATACTTTTAGGCTGAAGTCGTTAATACGACTTGCTATGTCATGAATAACGTTTTAGTAAGACCATCTCTCTTCAAAACTCCTTATGAATTGTGGAAAAACAAAAAACTAAATGTTTTATATTTTAAAGTTTTCGATTGCAAATGCTTTATCTTGAATGAAAAAGATACCTTAAAAAAGTTTGATGCAAAATCTGATGAACACATTTTTCTTGGTTACTCTTCCATTTCTAAAGTTTTTATATTTTTAATAAAAGAACTTTGGTTATAGAAGAATCTATTTATGTTGTCTTTAATAAAGTTTTCGAATTTAAGAAAAATGATTTTGATGATGATCTTGATTTTAATGGTTTAAATTTGAATGAAACCTCTCCTCCAAATAGCAACTTGGATGCATGTTCTTCTGAAACTTTCTTACCTAAGGAATGGAAGTATGTAGATGCTCATATAAAGGAGCTAATTATAGGAGACACATCAAAAAGAGTTCAAACTTGTTCTTCTTTTAAGAATTTTTATACCAGCGCCGCTTTTCTCTCTCAAATTGAACCTAAGTGTATTGATGAAGCCTTAAAAAATGATTCTTGGTTTATCGCAATACAAGAGGAATTGAACTAATTTAAGAAGAATGAGGTGTGGAAGCTTGTTCCTAGACCTAGTGACCATTTAGTTATTAGTACTAAATAGGTCTTTAGAAATAAGGTTAGATTAATGGTCAAAGGTTTTAACCAAAAAGAAGATATCAATTATAAAGAGACCTTTGCTCCTATGGCAAAATTAGAAGCCATAAGGATGCTCCTTGCCTATGCTAGTAGTAATAATTTTAAGTTGTTTCAAATGGATGTCAAAAGTACTTTCTTAAATGGTTTCATTTCCGAAGAAGTGTATATTGAATAACCACCCGGATTTGAAAACTCACTTTTTCCTAATCATGTGTTTAAATTGACTAAGGCTCTCTATGGGTTAAAACAAGCCCCAAGGGCTTGGTATAAGTAACTTAGCTCTTTTGTTTCATTAAAGGCAAGGTCGATACTACATTATTCATTAAATATTTTAAAAATAATTTTTTTATTATTCAAATTTGTGTTGATAATATTATCTTTGGTTCTACAAACGCATCACTATGTGAATCATTTGCCAAGTGTATGAGTTATAAGTTTGAAATGAGTTTAATGGGTGAACTAACCATCTTAAAGCCGTTAAAAGAATCCTTTAATATCTCAAAGGAACTCCTAACTTGGGATTATGGTATCCAAAATCTGATAATTTTGATTTAATAGCTTATGTGGATGTGGATTTTGCTGGATGTAGAATAGATAAAAGAAGCATATCCGGAACATGTCAATTTTTAGGACATGCACTTGTTTCTTGGTCTTCCAAGAAATAAAACTCGGTTGCACTATCTATGGTCGAAGCCGAATATATAACCATAAGTGCATGTTGTGCACAAGTTGTTTAGATGAAAAATATATTAGAAGATTATGGAATTCATTTAAAGAATATTCCCATAAAATGTGATAATACAAGTGTTATTTTTTAACTAAAAATCTCATTCAACACTCTAGAACTAAGCATATAGACATTAGGCATCACTTTATACGAGATCATGTCAATAACAATGATGTTACTCTAGAATTTATTGATACAAAACACCAATTCATGGATATCTTCACAAAACCTTTAAATGAAGAATAATTTGGCTTCATTAAAAGAGAATTAGGCATGCTAAATTATCCTAGTGCATGAGTTTGTTGTATGCCTTTTTCGGAAATTTTTCATCATCTTTTCGGTCTTCATGGACTTGATATCATCTTTTCCGATTTCATACTATCTTGTGACATCTTTTTGATTTCATATTTTGAATGGAGCTTTCATTTTTATCTTCCTCCAATCTTGGATTGATACTATTGTTTCATCTATTAATGATTTTTAGTATCATATATATGACTCATGATTGATGATTTTTGAATTGATAACATGACTTTGATTCTATCATTTTTATCCTCTCTCTACTTCCATTGGCATGAATGAATGGTTTTTATGATTCACTTTTCACACTTTCATATCATGAAATTTGCAGTTTGATAAACTTTTGATAACCTAAACAAATTTTCTTTATGACATTCGAAAATTTTTATATCTTCATGTCATAAATTCTATGTGAAAAGAAGAAGCTCTCATAATTTAGCTTGAATGCCCTCTTGAAATCAATTCAGATTTCATGCAAATTTGAAGACTTCTTCACTTTTGTAACTCTTGTAAATTTCATGGGCATTTATGAATTCTTGATGATGTGAATGGTTGTTTTCCACTTCATAGACTTTTTCTTGTAAGTGCCGAGATAGCTCTTATCATGGCTTCAATTTTTGATTATTTAAGTAAATTGCATCTTGAATTTTTCATGACCTTCAACATCTCATTTTTTTTTTACATTCATGACTCTTATCATGAATTTTGTGCTTAAATGATTTCTCCTTTCTACCTCATGAATTTTACTTGGGAAATATGAACATTAATGTCTCAAGTATAATTTTTGAAGGCATGAGCTCTTGATAAAAAATGGATCATTTTATGAATTTTTGCTTCAATGATCTATCTTTTCCACTTTACAATTTTATTTCTATGGCGTGAATTTTCAATAAGATGAATGAATTGCTTTTCGGCATTCATGAATGAAAAATAAGCCTTCTCTTTTTGCCATTTTTATAAAAAACTCTATCATAACAATTGGTATCAATAGCCCATTCCCTTTTTGTTGATGACAAAGGGGGAGAAAAATGTGGTAAATTGATGACTTGATGGCTTTGTAACTTGAAAAATATGATGTGTATGTATTATAAAAGCAAATTGATGACATGCTTGTATTGCAATTGTCGTGCTTTGTATCATAAAATGCTTGCTATCATTAAAAGCATTGCAACGTATTGCAATCATATGTAGTGTATCACAAATGATTATAGCATATCACAATTGTATGTATCTGATAAAACCCTAGAGGAATTTTTCGTAGATTTGATCTTTGAGGGAGATCAACCCTTGGAACGCTATAGGGGTTCCACCCTCCAAGTAGTCGGCCTGGTGGCTGCAACTGTAGATGAATCTTTTTTTCTTATTTCAAAGAGGTGGAGGCTACATGCTTATATAGAATCCAACTCAAGACCCCTAGTATAGCTAGAGTTCTCTATTGTTAGGACTCTTACTCAAGACTCCTACTTTTAATAAACTCTCCTACTCAAGACTCCTACTTTTAATAAACTCTCCTACTCAAGATTCCTACTTCTAATAAATTCTTAATGCTTCTCTAAGACGCAACCTCCCAACTAATCCTAATCCTAGCTGCCCCTTTCACCTCTTTTTTAAGGGTTGGCTAGATAGGATTTATATAAATACCCTTGTCAATGAAACTCTATTAGGACTCTCTTAGCTAGAGTCCCAACAAGTTAGGACTCTCCTAGCTAGAGTCCTAATAGACCTGCTCTCTTCAAATTAGTCTTGTCCTCAAGGCTGATGCTCAATGAATTCTAAAAATTTGATCTTTAAGTCATCACAGTTCTCCCAAGTGGCATCTTTAAGTGGTAAATTATTCAAATGTACTAGTACTTCAGTAGAGGGATGTCGACGATGCATCATGATTCTACGATTGAGGATAACTTGTGATTAGGCTTAAATATCTCTATCATTAGTGGTGTTGGGAAGTTGAATCTGGGGTGACTTGTGTAGAATGATTTTGATGCAAGGGGAGTCGGGTATAAGTATAATACGACCTTTGTAACATATATCCTTCGAATCCTAAGTAAAGTGAGCTATTGCACTTAGATCCTCCTCCAATTTTTTAATGATGTTGCTGGTCGCTAGGTCCTTCTTCATTCCTCCCTAATGTCCTTAAGGAAGCCGGTGGTGGGAAGGGAGATGACTAAAGATTCAGTTTGCTCCGATAGTCATGAGAGTGCATCTGCAATAATATTTTCTTTCCCCTTTTTGTAAATAATTTCATAATCAAATCCTAGATGTTTGGTTACCTATTTTTGCTGCTCTAAGGATGATATCTTCTACTCCAAAAAGTACTTGAGATTTCTATGGTCAGTTTTAATTTGAAATCGTCGACCGATCAAGTAGGGTCTCCACTTCATTACTGCGTGCACAATGGCGAGCATCTCCTTATCATAGATTGACATTTTTTTATAGGAGGGAGATAGCACCTTACTGGTGTATGCGAGTGGTCGACCATCTTGCATGAGAACGGCTCCAATTCTGACTCCAGATGCGTCAGCCTCAATGATGAAGGGTCGACTGAAATCTAGTAGTGCTAGCACGGGTGTCGTTATCATGGCTGTCTTAAGTTTATCGAAGGTAGCCGAGGCTTCATCTGACTATTGGAAGGTATCTTTTTTCAGTAGAGAAGTGAGGGGTGCACTGATCTTCCCATAGTCCTTTATAAATTTTTAGTAGTAGCCTGCTAGTCCAAGGAACCCAAGTAGCAATTTCACATTTGTAGGTTTCGGTCAGCCCTACATGGCTTTGATTTTTATTGGGTCTACTGCCACTCCTTCTGATATTAGGTGCCTAAGGTACTCTACTTTTTGTTGGATAAAGCTGCCCTTTGATAGCTTAACAAAAAGAGTATTCTCCCGAAGTATCATCAGAACAAACCGTAAGTGCTGAAAATAAGTCTTAAGAGAAGGGTTGTAAATGAGAATATCATCAAAAAATACAAGTACAAATTTATGAAGAAAGCTCTGAAAAATATCATTCATGAGACTTTGGAAAGTTGAAGGAGCATTAGTAAGTCCAAAAGGCATTACCAAGAATTCATAATGGCCGTTATGTGTGTGGAAAGCAATTTTTGGAATGTCGTCTTTACATACCCGAATTTGGTGGTAACCGGATCGGAGATCCAACTTCATAAATACTTGAGCTCGTTGTAACTCATTAAGAAGTTCATCCACTACTGGTATTGGATACTTATCCTTGATGATGATGTCATTTAGAGCTTGGTAGTCGATGCAAATCCACCAAGTTTCGTCCTTCTTGCGTATAAGTAGCACCGGTGAGGAATAGGGGCTGCAGCTTGGTCGAATCACCCCTGTTTCAAGCATCTCCATTATGGTCTTCTCAATCTCATCCTTCTAGAGGTGAGGATAGTGGTATGGCCAAGTGTTCACTGGTGGTTTGCCCATAAGAATTGAAATTCGGTGGTCATGTTACCGAGTAGGAGGAAGACCATGCGGTTCGATAAAAACATAATCAAATTCAGCAAGCAATTGGGTGAGATTTTGATCTTCAATTTCTATTTTCTTCCCCTCTGGTTGCTACTAGAGATCATTAAAATGTCACCATTTATCTTGTGTAAAACTTTCTCCATTCGTTGGGTCGAAATGGTGGTTACATTGCTTCAGCGCTTCCCGCGTAGGGTGACCTATTTGCCCTTATAGTAGAATTTCATAATTAATTTGGAAAGGTTCCAAGAGATGTCACCTAGCAACATTAGCCATTCTATGCCCAACATGGCCTCATAATCATCAATTGATATGAGGAAGAAGTTGGCAACAATTTCTTAGTTTTGTACTAATAGTTTCACCTGCGGGCATCTTTGGTCACACTTTAGGATTTGGCCGTCGGTGACCTTTACGTCGAACTTGCTGTAACTTTCGATATAGAGCACCATCCGAGTAGCAACCTTATTGTTTAAGAAGTTATTAGTGCTGCCCGTATCGATGAGAACAGTGATCGGTTGTTGTTTGAGAAGGCCTCTAACTTTTATCGTCTGTGGATTTGCGTAGCCGGCTAACACGTGTACCATAAAGTCGATCGATTGTGGCTCTTCTTCCACATCATTTTCTTCATGTTCATGACTCTCTTCTGGCTGTTCAATGACCTCTTCTTCTATTGGTTCGATCACAAGATTTTTTTCTTTTTTACAATGATGCTAATGGCTCCACGGCTCATCGCAATGCCAACATAGCCCCTTTGTAGATCGCTCCAGAAGCTCTTCTCTTGTCAACTTTTTTGGTACAGGAGCTCGGCTGATAGTAGGGGGGGGGGGGGTGAGGGCTTCGGTACTACTAGTTGGGGAGTGACCCTAGTCCTCTAGGCTTCGTGGTTCAATCACTCCTCTTGAAGTCATACGAAAGAGATGGATGCCATAAGCATGTACGATTGTCGCACTTTAACTTCTTCCTAGATTTCTAGCTTCAAGCCCTCAATAAATGTTTCCAATAACTATTTTTCAGACCAATCATGAGTTTGATTAGATAACCATTTAAACCTCATTTGATACTCCTGAATGGTGAAGGTTTGTCGGATCTTCACTAGTTGTCCATCAATGTTCTAGTAATCAGTTGGTCCGAAGCGGATCAGCAGTCCTTCTTTGAATTGTTACCATGAGAGGACTCCATGAGTGTATTTAAACCAATCAAACCACTGTATGGCATCCCCTTCAAGATGTATAGCCACAATTTCCACCATAGATGCATCCGTGTTTTTATGGTATCGAAAATATCGCTCCACGCGCGAGATCCAACCAATCGGGTCTCCTTCTTCCCATCTAGGGAAGTCCATCCTCATGTGTGGGTAGTAGGGATCGATCATAGAGCCTTTCCTCTTCTAGAAGTCATCTCTTCGATCAAAGCTCTCTCCTTGATGTGATTTCTTTGGGCTTGGTGGTCGACCCAAACTGAGTTCGGCAAAGAGGGTCCAAATCTTCTCCTCCATCCGTGTCTCGAAGGCATCGAACTTAGCATTGATTGCCTTCTCAGATGCCATAGTATATGCCTCCAGATCTGTAATATTATGATCTCTCTTTTGTTGTCGGGTTAAAGGCATGTATTGTTTGAGGGAAGTGGTGGCAAAAATGATTTATGGATTGGTGGATGTAGGCTGCGGTTTAAGCTTGTTTTGTGGTTGTTTTGAGTGCAGTTTGGGGTGTGATTTGATGGAGTTTATGACTGTGATGGTAGTGGATGAAGGTTAGGGAAAAGGGTTTTAGATCTGTGGTAGATGGCAGCAGAGATTTGACAGAATTCAGTGGAAGTTACTACCGATATGCGCTATCTCGTAAGAGCAGAATTGTCATCGAAGAAATAGTGGTTTCTTAATGAAATTTACAGCGAAAACCCAGAGATTTGCGAAGGGGATTTGATAGTAGAATATCAATTTAGATAATAGCATGGATGACAAATTGGATCAAGAAAATTTTGGTAGCAATTTGGTAGAAGTTGCTATAGATATGTGCTGTTTTGTAAGAGCAGAATTATCGTCGAAGAAATAGTGGTTTCTCGATGAAATTTTCAGAAAAAAATTCTGAGATTTGAGGAGGGAATTTGATAGCAAATTCTCAGTTTAGATAACAGTAGTGATGACAAATTGGATCAAGAAAATTTCAGGAGAAAAATAGCAAGGAAATCGGTGCAAGTTGCGATGATAGAATTCTCGTCGAAAAATTTCAGCGATTTGCGATGAAAACTTGCAGCAACATAAGAACATTTCAGAGATGAATTCTATGATAGATTTATCACAGATGAAAGCCAAGATGATCTATGAAGTGCTCAAGAAATTTCGTTCAAAAAGGATAGCAAATAGATCAGTTTCAAAATAGTAATATGCGGTTGAAATTTTCTACAGCAATCCTTCGTTCGCAAAGATGATAACTTTTGCGATGAAAGGAATTCACAGCAAAGAATAGATAGCAATACTTGTTTTTGGTATTTTGGATGGAGAATTGCAGTAGCAAAAGGTATCAATGATAGAAAAATACCATATCTCTAATGTAATTAGAGGTGGTGGCAGTAGATTGATTTGATCTATGGTAGAAGATGATGGCGGAGACGGTGACGTCAAGAGCAATTTTGGGAATTACTTGGCTGATGGTGGGCGGCAGGGATGGTAGCAAAAGCAGCAAGATCGCTGCTCTGATACCAGATGATGGAACCCTAGAGGAATTCTATGTAGATTTGATCTTTGAGGGGGATCAACCCTTGGAATGCTATAGGGGTTCTACCCTCCAAGTAGTCGGCTTGGTGGCTGCAACTGTAGATGAATCTTTTTTTCTTCTTTCAAAGAGGTGGAGGCTACATGCTTATATAGGACTCTAACTCAAGACCCCTAATATAGCTAGAGTTCTCTATTGTTAGGACTCTTACTCGAGACTCCTACTTTTAATAAACTCTCCTACTCAAGACTCCTACTTTTAAAAAACTCTCCTATTCAAGACTCCTACTTCTAATAAACTCTTAATGCTTCTCTAAGAAGTGACTTCCTAACTAATCCTAATCCTAGCCACCCTCTTCACCTCTTTATTAAGGGTTGGCTTGATAGGATTTACATGAATGCCTTTGTCAGTGAAACTCTATTAGGACTCTCCTAGCTAGAGTCCTAACAGTATCGTATTGCAATGTATCACAATTGTCATGCTTTATATCGTAAAATGCTTACTATCATTAAAAGCATCATAATGTATCACAATTATATATAGTGTATTGCAAATAATTATAATGTGTTGCAATTGTATAGAATATATCGTATGCATCACAAATGTTTCATGAATGCTTAAAATGAAAATATTTCTATGATCATTATCATATCATGATACTTAAATTTAATATCTTGCCTTGATACGATTAGCTCTCATTTGTGTATCATTGAATGATGTATCATCAATTGATATCATGACTTCAATTCTTGAACTATTTGATATCACTTTATTTTTATTACATTTCAAAATTATAGTTTGTATCATTTGTCGAAATAATGATTGTCTATCATCATTCGATATTGAACTTGAAAATGGATGTCATGCCTTGACATCATTTTTGAAGTGTGAAAAATACGAAGTTTCATATTTAGGGATGAAAAATCAAGCTTGTTGAGCATGTCGATAAGTTTGAATGTATGTAACTTATCGATTTCGGCTTGAATTAAAGGGGTTTAAATTCAAGTATTTCTTTTCTCAAATATGACATATAGATAGGGGGAGTTAAGATTAACTCCATCATCAATTGATTGTCATCATCAAAAAGGAAGAGATTGTTGAATCTCATATTTTGATGATGAAGTCAATGGATAGATTATTTGATCTAATCCATATTATTGAGAAAAGTATTTAGGATTAACTATGATAGTGATGAAGACGTAAAGCAAAATGATGTGTCGAAGTCAAGTGCGATCAAATCCTTGTAAGTTCAAAAGTCCGTCGGTAGTCCGACAATTCGTCGAAAGTGTTGCCGAACCTAGCCAAAAATGAATCGGGGGCTTGTCGGAAGTTCACCGAAAGGTTCGTCGGAAGTTCATGGAGTCTATCAAGAAAGATCAGAGCTTACCGAAGAAGACTCTTCGAAATCACCAAGGTTGTCATAAAGTCCGGGAGCCTACTGGGAATCCGCTGGAAGTTGTCCGAGGGTTCGTCGGAAGATCGTTGGAAGTTCGCCGAAAGTTCATCGGAAAAAGACTTAATGTGTCATTTTAGGTTTTTGCTTCGTGTGTCTTTAATGCCGTATTTAGGGTTTGGAGTCCTATGTAAGCATATAGCCTCCACCTCTTTGGAATAAAAAAGATCAATTGACAATTGTAGCCATCTGGCTGACTACCAAGGAGGGTGAAACCCTAGTAGTACTCCAAGAGTTGATCCCCCTCAAAGATTAATCTACATAGAATTCCTTTGGGGTTCTATCAGTCTTGAATGTCGTAGTTAGTACGTAATTAGGGTTAGAATTAAGTGTTAATCCTTCAAACCCTAGTAGGGCCCAATTGGGCCTATAATTTAACTGGATTAGGCCGGATTTAAGGCCCATCAAGAATTGCTAGACCTATCCAGCGGTGGCACTGCCAGACTAGGGCGGTGAAACCACCCCGAGAACAAGTTCCTAGGTGCTCTAGGCGGCAGTACCGCCCCAAGTCAGCGGTGGTACCACTGACACTTTTTACCTATCAACGGTGTTACCGCATGACAAGTGATAGTACCGCTTGACTAGTAATGGTACCGCCCCTCCATAGAGCCCGAGACTCTATCAGGTGGTAGTATCATCAGACTGAGTGGTGGTACCGCCAGATTGGGTGATGGTACTGCCAGACTAGGTAGTGGTACCGCCTCGTACACTAACAGAACCAAGGTCAACTGGCTGTGGTACCACTAGTGTTAGGCGGTGGTACCGCCATCACCCGAAAATCTAGGATGTGACCTCTTTTGGCTCCAATTCTGAAGTCAATTAAGCCTATAAATACCCCTTGTTTCTAGGCGGTGGCACTACTTGGGGAACTGGTTCTCAAGTGTTCTAGGCGATGGTACTACCCTAGTTCAGTGGTGGTACCGCTAATAGTTATTACCTGTTAGCGATGGTATCTGATAGGTGGTACCGCCCATCCACAAAGTCCAAGACTCTGTCAGGTGGTAGTACCGCTAGATTGGGTAGTGGTACCATTTAGTACACTGATAGAACCAGGGTCAACTGACGATGGTACCGCTAGCACCTAAAAATCAAGGATATAACCTCTTTTGGCTCTAATTCTAAACCCAATTGAGCTTATAAATACCTCTTGTATCTCAGCTGGCTAAGTACATTGAGAAGTAATAAAAATTGAGCCAAAATTCTAGTGAAACAGCCTTAGAAAGCTTAAGTGTTCATCTCCCAAAATCTTACTTATAAAAGTTCTGTAAAAGAGTGTGAACCACTTGTAAAAGTCTGTAAGAGGGGTGTTTGATCCTTCCCATTCAAGAAGGATTGATAGTGGAAGCCAGGAACCTCAATGGAGAAGGTTTTGGAAGTGGACGGAGGTCATTTGATCGAACCATTATAAATCGCTGTGTACTTCTCTTAGTGTGTAAGTTTTAAATTGCTATATTTCAATTTTTACTTGGCTGCAATCTTTCAATCTCCTTCTCTCAACTCTCTTTCATATTCACTTGAATAATCCTCTTTATCGAAATCGATTTCTTCAGACAAAACCTTTTAACTCACTATGTTTTTCAGAAATCGGTTTTAAATGATCGATTTTTATCTGCTGCACTAATTCACCCCCCCCCCCCCCTCCTTAGTGCCGCTCTAGATCCTAACATATCAATGGTGCATAAGATGTTTTAAAGCATATCATGGGCAAATGAAACATTTCAGAATAAACCAATAACATATGAAATGTTTCGAAGCATATCAACGACAAATAAAATATTTCTAAACATGTCAATGATGTATGAAATGTTTTGGAACATATCAGGGGCAAATGAAATATTCTGAAGCATATCAATGGCATATGAAATGATTTGGAAGCATTCAAGCATGTATCAAATGGCATATGTGTTGGGAAATCCAAGAGGGGCAACATCTCATACACAGCGGAAGAATAGAAAACAAAACCCCTTAGATTTTTGCAGAAAGTTTCGTCGTCATGCGAAGATCGGTGCATTTTAAAAATAAATTCACGAAAACTGCATATGTAAAAGAAAGTACTTAGGGAGATCGTATATCCATATATCCCTATAGATCTATAGGAGAGGATGAAGAAGGTCAAGCATCCTTCTCTCTAGAAGTATTCACACGGTAGGAATTACGATGATGCTCCTCTCTTAGGTAGAGGAGAATAGAAGGTGGTTATTGAGAGAACCACAGCCTATGGGCCTTTAATTCCCTCATATTTATAGAGGCCCCTTGTAAACCCTAATGGATCCTGCCCTATTGGGTATTGGATCTCTATCCAATTACCCATGCCTCTTAGATTAATGGGTCTCTACCCAATAATCTCTTATTAGCTCTTATTGGAACTTATCTTAGGATCCAATAATTTAGGGGCTTATTAGATATCCAATAAGATAGGGGCTTCGATGGATATCTCATATCCGAATCTCTACTCGTCGCAACACCTACCATATGTGTGTGACCCTCTAGGCCCAATATCGAGCTGGCCATGAGTCATACTTGTCAGAACTCTTTTTGACTTAGTGAATTATTATCTCCATAATAATTCACCCGACCCATCGACTGCGGACATACTAGGTCACTACACCGTAGTCCCCAGACGATACAGGGAAATCCAATCCTTTGGACCTATCTATCCTCAACTACCATGTATCTATAGTTCCTCATCAATCTAATATCCCAAAGAACCTATACCGGGCATGGTACTATCAGGTCCATACCGTCTCTCCTCGAGTCTCGCTCTTATCGGATTCTCTTGGAGAACTGTTTCTCTCTCAATCCAAATAACCTTGGCCAAGGATTTGTTCAAGCGAGAATACATAGGAGATTCCTCTCATGATATCGATAGCGGATGATCCTCTATTGACACTCAATAGCCCTCATAAGGTTGGCTACCACTCCCAATAATCGACTGTACTAGATCTAGAACTTTCAAACCTATAAGTTCGGTATCAAAGAGTGGAATACTCATACAGGACATCCTTAGTGTCTCAAGTCTAAGGATCAGATACACTATTGAGACTACGAAATCACTGTCTGACGTGAGGTATCAATAACCATCTAGTATTCCGTAAGCAGATCAATTAGTGAAGTCATTCTCCAATAAGCACTTGTATTGTATCCTTAGTGTCTCCACACGAGTAGCTATGAGACCAGCCACCTCCATCATATGGACAGGTATACAGCACACCAGTCTATCCAGTTATCTCGATGTCCCTTTCGAATAACCTATCACCGGGATTATTTAGGGTCTATGTTTAAAGGTGAATCGATCTCATTATCGTGATCTCATCATGATTTGATTCCCATAACACAGATCTAAGGACATCACAATATAGACAACATGAAAGATAAAGTGATAAAATACCTAATAATAATAAGCAAAAAGAAAGAGTGCATATTAAGTCATAAGTGACATCACTCATGTGATTAGCTTATAGGGCACATATGACTAGCAATCTCCCACTTGTCCTAAAACTAATCACCTACGTGTTTGATCCCCATCAGGCCTTTATGATGCTCAAAGATATCTTGAGACAATGGCTTAGTCAATAGATCAGCAATGTTATCTTCAAATAGAACTCTTTCCACTACTACATCTTTTCGAGCCATGATCTCTCTAATAAGCTGGAACCTCTTCAGAATACTTCTGATGAGACCTAGGTTCCCTTATTTGAATAATCACCTCATTTTGTCACAATATAAGGGAATCGGCTCATCACTGCTTACGACGACTCCTAGATCTATAATGAACTTTTTTATCTAGACTCTCTCCTTTGCTGCCTCTGTATTCCATCTCTATGGTCGAGTCAGTAGTAGTGTCTCGCTTGGAACTCTTCTAACATACTACTCCTCCATTCAAGGTGAACACATACTCTGAATTAGACTTGCTATCATCGACATTGGACTGGAAACTTGAGTTTGTGTAGCCCTCAACCTTGAGGCTACTACCTCAATATACCAGTAAAAGATCCTTAGTCCTTCTCAAGTACTTAATGATGCATTTTACTGCTTTCCAGTGCTCCAAGCCTAGATCTGCTTGATACTTGCTCGTGACACTCAGAGTATGTGCTATATCAGGGCTGATACATAGCATAGCATACATGATAGATCCTATCGTTGAGGTATATGGTATCCTATCCATGTGTGCCCTTTTTTCAAGAGTCTTTGGAGACATACTTCTAGAAAGTAATATTCCATATCTTATTGGTATGAGACCTCTCTTGAAATTTTTCATGCCAAACCTTTTGACAATGGTATCTATGTACCTGGACTGGGATAAGCCAAGCATCCTTTTGGATCTATTTCTATAGATTCGTATCCCTAATACGCAGGATGCTTCCCCTAAGTCCTTTATGGAGTTGTGTCTAGATGGCCAAGCCTTTACCGTGGAGAGCATTCTTACATTATTCTCAATGACTAGGATGTCATCCACATACAACACCAAAAAGGTGATAGTGCTCCCACTTATCTTCCTATACACAAAAGGCTCATCTTTGTTCCTAACGAAATCATAAGATCTGATCGCCTCATCAAATCTTACGTTCCAACTTTGGAAAGCTTGCTTTAGTCCATAAATGGACCTAAGCAACCTCCATACCTTGTCAAGGTTATCCTTGGACAAGAATCCCTCAGGCTGTATCATATACACCTCCTCCTCGAGGTTGCCATTGAGGAATATGGTTTTGATGTCCATCTGCCAGATCTCATAATCATAGTGTACTGCAATAGATAATAGAATTCGAATGGATTTTAGTATGGCTACGGGTGAGAAAGTTTCATCATAGTCAATACTTTGCCTTTGACGATACCCCTTAGCCACTAGCCTTGTTTTATAGGTCTCTACCTTTCTATCTACTTTAATCTTCTTTTTAAAGATCCACTTGCAACCAATGGGTACAATACCCTCGGGTGCAACAACTAGGTTCCAAACCTTGTTAGAGTACTTGAAATCTCTTTCTGAATTCATGGCTTCTTGTCATTACCCGGAGTCTATGCTCATAATAGCCTCATCGTAGGATGAGATACTCTATTGGACCTATGTAAAGTTGAAACTTGTGTACTAGGTACCTGAACAGATTTTGGCTGTGGAATGGTGCTTGAGATAGGTTCTCCAACCTCGCTCAACTCTATTATGCTCCCACTATCTCCACCAAGAATGTGTTCCTTCTCAAGGAACAATGCTCTCTTGACTACAAAGACCTTTTGGTCCTTAGGGTGATAGAAATAACCACAAGTTTCCTTGGGGTATCCCACAAACTTGCATCGTTCCATCCTAGATTCCAACTTGTCGGGGTTGTGTCTCATGGCGTGGGCAGGGCAGCCCCAATTCTTAACAACCTTAAGATCGGGCTTCTTCCTATTCTATATCTCATATGGAGTAGACACTACTAATTTAGTTGGAATTCTGTTCTCTAGAGCATATCCCAAGAATGAGATGGGTATGTCGACGAAACTCATCATGGAATGCACTATATCTAACAGTGTGCGATTCCTCCTTTCTGATACACTATTAAGCTGTGGTGTATAAGGAGGTATCCATTGGGATAAAATCTCATGGTCTTTTAGGAACTGGGTGAACTATATACTCAAGTACTCACTCCTCGATCTGATCGAAGGGTTTTAATACTCATTCCAATCTGGTTCTCCACTTCATTCTTATATTCCCTGAATTTCTCAAAAGCCTCATACTTGTACTTCATCAAGTACATATGTCCGTATCTTGAGAAATCATTAGTGAAAGTAATGAAGTAGGAGTAACCACCTATGGCATGAGTCGACATGGGACTACATACATCACTATGTATGAGTTCCAACAACTCAATGGCTCTCTCTCCAGTTCTACTAAATGGAGAGTTGGTCATTTTTTCCGAAGGCAAGGTTTGCAAGTCGCATATGACTCATAGTCGAATGGATCTAGATATCCATTCTTTAGCAACTTTTGAATCCTTCCCTCATGGATGTGACCTACCCTATAATGCCATAAATATGCATTCTTCACATCTTCTCATTTCCTCTTAGACTCACTTACACTCATGATGTGTAGAGCTATATCTAGCATAAATAAACCATTATGCAATGTTCCTCTCATGATGATCTCATCATCTAATGCTATTGAACAACTATTGTCCTCAAAAACTAATTTATATCCACTAACCGTCAAACATTAAATGGAACTAATGTTTTTGATAATAGAAGGAACATAATAGCATGCATCTAATGCAATAATAGCTCCACCAGGCAAATGTAAGGTGACATTATCTACAACCACTATAGCAACCTTTGCTCCATTACCTATCTTAAGGTCTATCTTACCTCACTTTAATCTCCTAGGTCCTGCCAGAACCTGCAATGAATTACAGATATGATAAGCAATCCCGGTATCTAATACCCATGTGTTATCATTGTTAGGTCTCGGATTTTGATAATAAAACTAATTGATTGTGTTTTGTTTACTCTATTAGGATTAGATAGTTGACATAGGAGGAATTGACGTTACACCGAAGGAACATGTCAGGATAATAGATGTGGTGTTGGAGGTCCGGTCGACAATCGGTAGAAGGCTTCGAACGTCGGGCATCGGGCTAAGAAAAGTGGTGTTGCACCAAAGATATCAGGATTACGGAGGTCAACCACTAATTAGGCAATGGACCGCAAGAGAGGATGGTGTGCCGAAGAATCAAACAAAGCGCCGATAGGCCAATGACATACCGAGCAACAGAATATCAATTCGCATTGTAATTATCTAGATCAAATTAGAGTTTTGTTTTATGCGTGCAGGATTAACTATGATAATGATGAAGACATAAAGCAAAGCAAAGTACCAGAGTCAAGTGCGATGAAATCATTGGGAGTTCGAGAGTTCGACGAAAGTTCGAAGATTCGTTAGAGTGCTACCGGAACTGGTCGAGAACGAGTAGGGAACTTGCCGAAGGGTTTTCGGAAGTTCACCGAAAGCTCGCTGGACTAAGTCTTGAATTGACAAACTTTGTAATAGCTTTAGAATGTCTTTATAATTTGTAATTAGCATGTTAATTTGGGTTAGGATTAGGTGTTAATCCTATAACCCAAGTAGGGGCCAACTGGGCCTGATAACGGACTGGTTTGGACCGAGTCTAAGGCCCAACCAAGTGTGCTGGACCTATCTGGCAGTGGCACAATCAAACTGGGGCAGTGGCACTGCCCAGGTCCAGCAACCTAGGTGGTCTGGGTGGTGGTACTGCCCAGACTAGGCGATGGTACCGCTTGGGGCAAAGTGCCTTGGGCGATGGCACCGTTGGCTGGGGCGGTGGTACCGCCTAGCAAACTGATCGTGTTTGTCTGTCAGGCGGTGGTACCGCCTAGTACACTAACAAGATCAAAAAGCCTAGGCGGTGGTACCACCCAACACTAGTGGTGGTACCGCCAATAACTTAGAAATCCAGGATGATTCAAATTTGGGCTCCAAATTTGAATCACTTAAGGCCTATAAATACCCCTCTCATTCATAGTTGATGAACACACTAGAACTAAGAAAGAAAAAGGAAAATGCTTTTATAATAGTGTCAAATTCCTCCCTCTTATTCTAAAGTGTGATCTAACCTTAGAGACGGTTGAGAGGCCTTGTAAGGGTTATTGGGAAATCCACAAGGGGAGCGACATCACATGCGTAGTGGAAGAACAGAAAATAAAATCCCATATTTCTCATAGAAAGTTTCTATCATCGTGCGAAGATCGGTGCGTCAAAAACAAATCTGCAAAACTGCACTTGTAAAAGAAGATACCTAGGGAGATCGTATATCCCTGAATTCCTATAGATCTATGGGAGAGGATGAAGGAGGCCAAGTGTCCTTCTCTCTAGCGGTATCCACATGGCAAGGATTGTGACGATGCACCTCTCTCTCTAGGGAGAGGAGAATAGGAGGTGGCTACCAAAAGAAACCCTCAACCTATAGAGCTTTGGTTCCCTCCTATTTATAGAGGCCCCCTAAAAACCCTAATGGATCTTTTGCCCTATTGGATATTGAATCTCCATCCAATTACCCATGCCTCTTGAGTTAGTGGGTCTCTACCCAATAATCTCTTATTAGCAATTATTGGATCTCATCTCAGGATCCAATAATTCAAGGGCTTAATGGATATCCAATAAGATACGGGGTTCAACGGATATCTCATATCCGAACCTCTACTCATCACAACACCTACCATATGTGTGTGACCCTCTAGGCCCAATATCGAGCTGGCCATGAGTCATATTTGTTAGAACTCCTTTTGACTTAGTGAATTATTATTTCTATAATAATTCACCCAACTCATCGACTGCGGACATACTAGGCCACTACGTCGCGGCCCCCAGACGATAAAGGGGAATCCAATCCTTTGGACCTATTTATCCTTACTTACATGTATCTATAATCTCCCATCCATCTAGTTTCCCAAAGACCCTATATCGGGCATGGTGATGTCAGGCCCATACGGTCTCTCCTCGAGTCTTGCTCTTATTGGATTCTCCCGAAGAACCCTTTCTCTCTCAATTCGAATAACCTTAGCTAAGGATTTGTTCGAGAAAGAACACATGGGATATTCCTCTCATAATATCGAGAGCGGATGATCCTCTATTGACACTCAATAGCCCTTGTAAGGTTGGCTACCACTCCCAATGACCGGCTATACTAGATTTGGAACTTTCCAAACCTATAAGTCTGGTATCAAAGAGTGGAGTACTCATACAGGACATCCTTGGTGTCTCAAGTCTAAGGACCAGATATACTACTGGGACTACGAAATCGCTGTCTGACATGAGGTATCAATAACCATCTAGCATTCCGTAGGTGGATCAATCAGTGAACTCATTCTCCAATGAGCACCTACACTATACCCTTAGTGTCCCCACACGAGTAGTTATGAGACCAACTACCTCCATCATATGAATGGGTATACAGCACACCAGTCTATCCGGTTATCTCGATGTCCATCTCGAATAACCTATGACCAGGATAATTTAGGGTCTGTGTTTAAAGATGAATCGGTCTTATTATGTAATCTCATCAAGATCCGATTCCCATTGCACAGATCCAAGGACATCACAGTATATGTAATATGCAAGATAAAGTGATAAAATACCTAATAATATGCAAAGAGAAAAAGTGCATATCAAGTCACAAGTGCCATCACTCATGTGATTGTCTTGCAGGGCACATATGATTAGCAAGGGTTACCTCCTTAGCTCATCAAAAGGAGAGTACTATAAGGGTGCCAGTCCTTGCCTATTGGAAAGAGAACAACTAGTGGAAAAGCTAGTGGCCTCAAGAGAAAAGGAATCACAAGTGGACGTAGGTCGTATGACCAAACCACTATAAAAATCGGTTTGCATTTACCTTATTGCTTTTTATCTTTCTATAAACCTATTTCCTTTACTAGTTCACTACCATCTTTCTTCTCTTAATGCTTTTAAGCTAAACACATTTTTGATATGCTTTAATCGAAATCAGTTTTTTCATTTGAAGTTTCCAAAACTTGTTTAAATCACCGAAATTTATCGTTCATTATCCGCTGCACTAATTCACCCCCCCCCCTCTTAGTGTTGCTCTCGATCCCAACAATTGGTATCAGAGCCTCGTTATTTCTCTTTCGGATTCACACCCTTGAGAAATGGCTCTTCATGGCTTTCAAGAGGGCCTTTCAGCTGTTCGTCCTCCGTTCTTTAATAGGTCGGACAACACATATTGAAAAACTCAAATGAGAGTTTTTTTTATTTCTATGAATTTAGATTTATGAAATATTATTGAAAACGATTTTCAACTTCCCGCTAAATCGATGAATGAATGGTCGGATTTAGAGAAGAAATCTTTTTCATTAAATTCAAAGGCTATGAATGCCTTATTTTATGCTCTAGATAAAACTGAGTTCAATCGGATTTCTTCTTGCAAAATAGCTTTTGATATTTGGCGAACACTTGAAATCATGCACGAAGGAACGAGTAGAGTCAAAGACTCGAAAGTTCATATTTTGTTGCACGATTTCAAGATTTTTTGAATGCAACCAAGTGAGACTATAGGCGACATGTACACCCATTTCATGGATGTCGTCATAGTCTAAGAGCACTTGGTAAATATTTTTTAAATTTTGAACTTGATAATAAGATTTTACGTTCGCTTTCAAAAAATTGGGATTCCAAAGTAATGGCCATACAAGAAGCTAAAAATTTAAATGACTTGGCTCTTGAAGAACTCATTGGGTCTTTAATGACCTATGAGATGACAATCTTGGAACATAATGAAGATGATGAACACATGAACCACCTTCCAAAGAACAGGAAGGATTTAAAATTTTGGACAAATGAGGACCTCATGGGTGATAACTCAAGTGATGGTGATGAGAACATTGAACACATAACAATGAATCTTAATAAGTTCATTAAACAAAAATCTAAAATTAAAAATGAACTTGAACGAAAGAAGAGACCACCAAAGAAGAAGAAGGATCACCAAGAAGAATCAAGTAAAGAAGAAATGAATTGGGCTTTGACGGTCTTTAACTACAAGGTAAGCAACTCACCCATTATGCTTGTACCTTATTATGAAATTACATGATGCCTTTCATGAGTGCTTAATTTAGTCAGTAGGAAATAAAAAAATATTTTCAAAAATTATATTATTCTTTTCTTTCTAGTATTTTTGAAAAGTAAAAATTATAAATGATGATTGCTTAACTTGTGCTAATACAAGATCAACTTCATGTATGCTTTTAAAATAACAATTCCATGCATGTTTATGAATTTCATAATGGTCTTCGGTTTTAATCTTGATGTACGGTGTCTCATGGATGTACACCTAAAATCAATGAACATTTTATCTTGATGACTTTACATATTTGCATAATTGAGTGAATCTTGTGTCTTGCACAAATGTATTTGTTAATGCTTGGCTTTCGTATAAAATTTTGAATATTCCTATGTGTAATCAAATTGCATAAAATGAAAATATATTTTCCAATCTATTGAGATAAATGAATTCATTTTATGAATCCTGTGAATTTCTTGAGAATAATCATGATGAATGTATTAAAAATAAATGTGTCTCATGTTTTTGGTCTTAATGATTTCTCTTGAAACTTGCTTTTCAGATCTATATGAAAAACATGAGCATACTCATATGAAGGATCAAATCACTTAAATAGAAGCACATAAAAAAAAAGAGAAAATGCACTTTCATGATATTTTATGCGTCATGCATTTGATCATAATGGCTTTAATGATAAAACTTGTATTTCAAATTTATATAATGATGGCTTTCATGTAAATATTAGAACATATCTTATGAAATCATCATTGATAATAATGAAATAAAAATATAAAAAGTTTGTTTTCATGATATCGTGCATAAGGATTTGAAGGTGTTATATCTTGATGACAATACTCATGTTTTGGTTTTAAATATGATACTCATCCTTTAAAACATGAGCTCACTTATATGAAACAAACAACTTAAAATGAAACACATTATCATGTTGAATTGATTTTAGTTAGAAGATGCCTTATATGTAATGTGCTATATTTTTAGCTCTTAATGATCTTTATGACGAAATTTTCCTTTTCACTCTTGAATGTTAGTACTTGTGTTTATTAAAGGAAAAAGGCTTGATTATAAAATAAAATACATTATGATAAATTGAATCTTATGTTTTGAAATAATGTGTTATATTTTTGTCTTGATGAATTTTGTGATGAAGTTTGTCTTTCGGTGTTGAATGTTGATATTTCTATTTTATTTTACAATAAAAGACAAAGGCATGCTCATATGAAATGAATCATAAAATGGAAATGCATGTTTCTTGAAATCTTTCTATCTCTAGAGTTTTTTGATTTTTCGATAGAAGACAAATGATGAATCCATGCATATTATGGTTTGCATCACCAAAATGATTTTGATGATTTGATTATGGAGTTATCGAATTGAACTTGAATGATTTTTCTTTTAATGATTCTTGACTCCTCTCTTAATATCTTGGAATTATGACTTTTTGAGATATATATAATACTTGAATCAAGTTCTAAAAGATTTCATTTTGCTATAAGGAAATTTTATTGAAATCATGATCGTGGTAATTATACCATGAAAATCTTTATATATCAAGATCATTTATCATGTTTCTTCCGGTTATCAAAAGAGAATTTTTCAAATGAGATGCAACTTGTCTTTTGATTTATCGGAACATAAAACTTGAATCTTTGTGAATTCATGATCTTGATAACTTAAGAGGTCTTTTGGAATTCATAACATGATATGATTGAATAATTGATTTACTCTTCTTTATCATGGCTTGAAAATGAATATTTTGAATCATGGTTGATGACTTTGACATTTTGAAAGATTGATATTTTGTAAAAGAAATTTTTACAATGACATTAGGGGAGAAAGATTGCTAGCTTAAGGCAAATGCTTGCTAGCTTATGAGAGAAAGAATTTTGCTAGAGCAAGCAAAAAATACTTTTTAACCTATCGCAAAATTGCTAGCATATTAAAGAGTACCTTAAGTGTTAGCTCGAATGATTAATTTGATCTTCATAACTTGATTTTGATGATAGAATTCATAACTTGGTTTTCATAAATTGATTTTGAATCATGAATGTAAACTTTTGATACCCTATAAATATTTATCCTTATTGATTGTCATAATTTCAAAATTCATATAAAGGGAAAAGAATTGCACTCTTCCCTTCTTTTTCACAAAAACAAAGGGGGAGAAAGTTTTTGCTAGCTAGAACATGCAAAGGAAGGCAAAGCTTGCACTTCTCAAGAGAGAAAAAACAAAAATTGCATGCATATTGTAAAGGAAGTAAAGAAAGTGCAACTTGCACATCTCAACAAAAGTTGCTATCTCTCAAGTTAAGAGCACTTGCTATCTTGAATATCACAAAATTACTACCTTACAATCTAAAGAGAAGCAAAGTGCAAACTTGCACAAGAAGCAAGCAAAATTATCATGCTTGAACTTCAAAACTTGTTATGATATAATGTTGTAAATCTTACTAGTACATTGTAAAACTTGCATATCTTTTAAACTAGCTATGATGTTACTTCTCCTTTTTGTTGATGACAAAGGGGAAGAAATTGATTGATGCTTTCATGCAATGTAATGTTGATTGAATAATTTATATATTTGCATGATGGTTTTGATGTTTCTTTTCATAACATATGATGAATGTTGCTTAGATTTGAGATGATCCAAGTGTTCTATCAATGGCATATTGATAAGGGGAGTTTGGTTAAACTTTGAGGAGTTAAGGTTAACTCCGTCAGTCATTAATTAGTTGTTATCATAAAAAAGGGGGAGACTGTTGGGTCTCAGATTTTGATGATGAAACTAATTGATTGTGTTTTGTTTATCTAACTGTGTTTTAAGTCACACAGGTCTACTTGATCAGGATTAGATAGTTGACGTAGGAGGAATTGACGTTGTGCTGGAGGAACACGTCAGGATATCGGATGATGTACCGGAGGTCCGATCGACAATCGGCAGAAGGCTTCGGATGTCGGGCATCGAGCCAAGAAGAGTGGTTTGCACCAAGGATATTGAGGTTGCGAAGGTTAATCGCCGATTGGGTAATGGACCATAAGAGAGGACGGTGTGTCGAAGAATCAGACGAAGTGCCGATAGGCCAATGACGTGTCGGGCAACAAAATGTCAATTCACATTATAATTATCTAGATCAAATTAGAGTTTTGTCTTATATGTGCAGGATTAGCTATGATAATGATGAAGATATAAAACAAAGCAAAGTACCAAAGTCAAATGCAATGAAATCATTAGGAGTTCAAGAGTTCGACAGAAGTCTGAAGATTCATCGGAGTGCTACCGGAATTGGTCGAGAACGAGTAGGGAACTTACCGATGGGTTTTCGGAAGTTCACCGGAAGCTTGCCAGACAAAGTCTTAACTTGCCAAACTTTGTAATAGCTTAGGAATATCTTTAAAATTCATAGTTAGAATATTAATTTGGGTTAGGATTAGGTGTTAATCCTATAACCCAAATAGGGGCCAACTAGGCCTGATAATAGACTAGTTTGGGCCGAGTTTAAGGCCCAACCAAGTGTGCTGGACTTGTCTAGCAGTGGCACTACCCAGGTCCAGCAACCTAGGTAGTCTGGGTAGTGGTATCACCCAGACTAAGCGGTGGTATCGCTTGGGGCAGAGTGCCCTAGGCGGTGGCACCGCTAGTTGGGGCGATGATACCACCTAACACACTGACCGTGTTAGTGTATCAGGCGGTGATATAGCCAGGCTGGGTGGTGGTATAGCCAGGCTGGGCGGTGGTACCGCCCAATACACTGACAAGGTAAAAAAGCTTGGGTGGTGGTACCGCCAGTAACTTGGAAATCCGAGATGATTCAAATTTGGGCTCTAAATTTGAATCATCTTGAGGAATATAAATACCCCTTTCATTAATAGTTGAAGAACACACTAGAACTGAGAAAGAAAAAGGAAAACGTTGCTGTAATAGTGTCAAATTCCTCCCTCTTATTCTAAAGTGTGATATAGCCTTAGAGAGGGTTGAGAGGCCTTATAAGAGTTACCTCCTAAGCCCATCAAAAGGAGAGTACTGTAAGAGAGCCAATTCTCACCCGTTAGAAGTAGGACAGCTAGTGGAAAAGCCGGTGGCCTCAAGAGAAGAGGAATCGGGAGTGGACGTAGGTCGTATGACCAAACCACTATAAAAATTAATTTGCATTTACCTTACTGCTTTTTATCTTTCTGCAAACCTATTTCCTTTACTAGTTCATGGTCATCTTTCTTTTCTTAATGCTTTTAAGCTAAATACGTTTCCGATATGCTTTAATCGAAATCAATTTTATAATTTGAAGTTTTCAAAACTTATTTAAATCATCAAAATTTATCATTCTTTATCCACTGCACTAATTCATCCCCCTTCTTAGTGCCGCTCTTGATCCCAACAATCATAAGATTCTAATAAATAGAGACTGATCATAAATGTACCTGAAGCTTCTCCAAGCATCAGATTCGCCCTCTTTGCAAGGTACTCTTTATAGTTCCTCTTCCAGTGCCCATCTTTGCCGTAGTGGAAGCATTGGCCTTTATCCTTTGTTAGGTCTTTCTTGACAACCTTTGCTTTACCCATTTTGCCCTTACCCTTACCCTTCTTAAGGGACTTCTCAGCCTTCCTTTTCTTTCTGGTCTCACCAGCATAGAGAACTGGCTTCCCTTTCTTGATGGTGCTCTCTGCTTCTCTCAACATATTGAGGAGCTTTGAGAGGGTCACCTCAAGCTTGTTCATATTAAAATTGATTATAAACTGAGAAAAGAAATCTAGTAGGGACTGAAGCATAAGATCCACACACAGGTTATCCTCTAAGACCATTCCTAGACCTATGAATTTCTTGATCCATTCAATCTTCTTAAGTATATGATTTTGACCAGTGTCCCCTCAGTCATCCTGGCATGGAAAAGACTCTTTGATATCTCATATCGTTGAGTTCTTCCCTGTTCCTCAAATAGTTTGCGGAGATGCAGGAGTATGAAATTAGTATCATATTTTCATGCTGTCTTTGTAACTTAGTAGTCATAGAGGCTAACATATAACACTGAGCAAGAGTGAAATCATCTATGTACTTTACATAATGAGCGATCTCATCCTTGCTTGCCCCTTCGTCGGGTATAGGGATCACTATATCAAGGATGTATACGATTTTTTTTGTCGTGAGAATGATTCTCAGATTACGAAGCCAATTCGTATAATTTGGACCAGTGAGGCGGTTGGCATCAAGTATGCCACGTAAAGGATTTGAAAGTAACATTTTTCTGAAATTAAAGATGTAGCAGAAATTAATAATATGCGGATTTTGTAAAAATTAAATAGTTAAGATAAGGACTTCTATCTTAGTGTATTCCCACTAATTTTTCGTAAGACACACAACACCCTCCAGTATGTGAATCGAAGACCCCCAACGGATCTCTAGTGGGGATCAGAATCCAATCGGCGTCTTAACGTAACCTCGAGAGACTCGACCAATCACGTTAAGCCTATAAAGGTAGGCAACTCTTGCCAATTACAACTCCTTGTGATTCGTGTCCTATTCAGCCTCCGAACCACCATGGCCTCGAGGGACTCGACCAACCATGATGTTCAGTTAAGTCATCACCATCGTTACAAGATGAGTCTAATTCCATGATATACTCTCAAGGAACTTGACCAAGCATATCATGTCCTCAGGTCATCGGTGACATCTCTATGTCGTAGATAAGATAGTGAAACGCAATATAGGTGAGTCTCGAGAGACTCGACCAACTTAACCTACATAGGGAATCAGTTCCTACTTATAACGATGGAAGGTCATGTGAGTTAATCTAATTGCCTCATGTTTACCGACTTAATATTATTAATAGAGGAGATTTTTGATTTCGTCTCCTAATTTAATGTGTCACACATATACATATTTTATATATATATCTACATTGCATGCAAATATATATATATATATATCTAGTAGGTGTATAATCAATCACACATCATATAAGCAATCACACTAGATGATCATGGACCACATCCTAATGTGATTAGGCCCGAGCCAATGGGTCCAATCACTTACATCAAGATCTATGTGTCCATCGGTGCATCTCCATGCATTGTCATCGTCTATCTCACTTCGTCGGTTCCATCGGCATCTCAACGCATCTCCATGCGTCAGATCATCCGTCTCGGCCTCGTGGGTCTGGCTACCACTTCCACACTCCACTGTGCCTCCTTATGTAATTACAACATAATTACAAGCATGCAGGCCCGACAATAAACGAGAAAAATAGAGGCTTGCAAGCCCCAATAATAATAATCACATATACACACACATCATTACATCACACGATCCATGATCATATGTCCACATCATACATCACATGTATATATTATTATACAAAATAATAGTTAATTAAATATTTTAATTAACTAATATTTTTCTAAAAATAAGGATATACAGGGAATTTTCTGAATTCAGAAGGGTATTTTGGTCATTCGACCAAACTAAAATTTTTAAAATTGTGAGGGCTATTTTGGTCATTCTATCAAAAGGGACATAAATCGAAATTTCTAAAATTCTGAGGGGTAAAACTATCTTTTGCTCGAAAATCCTAATCCCCTCTTTTGCAGCATTTCTGCCGCTATGCTGCGGCCGCCACCACCCTGCCGACAACGACCCCTATTATTATTTAGGACTACTAGATTTCTATAGCAGAAGAACAGAAAATAAAATATTTTTCAGATTGCTAGTTATAGGTGCCCTACAAGCTAATCATGTGTGTGATGACACTTGTAATATGCTTTGTCAATCTCTTTTCTTATGATTGTTGGTATTTTCTCACATTATCTGGATGTATATTGTGATGTCTTTGGATCTGTGCAATTGAAATCGGATCAAGATGAGATCATGATAATGAGAACGATTCTTCTTTAAGCATAGACCCTAAATAATCTCAATCATAGGTTACTCGAGAGGGATATCGAGATAACTGGATAGACTGGTGTGCTGTATACCCATCTATCTGATGGAAGCGGTTGGTCTCATAGCTACTCATGTGGGGACACTAAGTATACAGTGCTGGTGCTCATTAGAGAATGAGTTCACTAATTGATCTGCTTATGAAATACTGGATGGTCATTAATACCTCACGTCAGACAACGATTCTATAGTCCCAATAGTGTATTTGGCCTTTAGACTTGAGACACCAAGGAAGTCCTATATGAGTACTCCACTCTTTCATACCGGACTTATAGGTTTGGAAGTTCCAAATCTAGGACAACCGGTTATTGGGAGTGGCAGCCAACCTTACGAGAGCTATTGAGTGTCAATAGAGGATCATTCACTCTCGGTATCATGAGAGGAATATCCCATGTATTCTTGCTTAGGCAAATCTCTAGTCAAGGTCATTTGGACTGAGAGAGAAAAAGTTCTCTGGAGAATCCGATTAGAGCGAGACTCGAGTGGAAACTGTATGGGCCTGACAGCACCATGCCCGATATACAATCTTTGGGATATTAGATAGATGAGCGACTATAGGTATATGGTAACTGAGGACAGATAGGTCCAAAGGATTAGATTCCACTATATTGTATGGGGACTGCGGCATAGTGGCCTAGCACATCCATAGTCGATGAGTCGAGTGAATTATTATAGAGATAATAATTCAATGAGTCAGAAGGAGTTCTGATAGATATGACTCACAACCAGCTTGATATTGGGCCTAGAGGGTCACACACATATGGTAGGTGTTACGACGAGTAGAGGTTCGGATATGAGATATCCGTCGAAGCCCCTATCTTATTGGATATCCAATAAGCCCCTGTATTATTGGATCCCATGAATAAGATCCAATAAGAGCTAGATTATTGGGTAGAGACCCATTGATCTAAGAGGCTTGGGTAATTGGATGTAGATCTAATACCCAATAGGGCAGGATCCATTAGGGTTTACAGGGAACCTCTATAAATAGGAGAGAACCAAAGCTCCATCGGTTGGGAGTTCTTCTTGGTGGCCACCTCCTGTTCTCCTATCCCAAGAGAGGAGCATCGTTGTAGACCCTATCATGTGGATATCGCTAGAGAGGAGGACGCTTGACCTCCTTCATCCAATCCTAAAAATCTATAGGGATTCATTGATATACGATCTCCCTTGGTACTATCATTTCTTTTACACACGTAGTTTTCAGATTTACGGATTTAAGTTTTACACTCCGATCTTCGCACGACGATGGGACCTTTTACAAAAATCCAAGGTGTTTTGTTTTATGTTCTTCCGCTACGCTTGAAATGTCGCCCCCTTGGATTTCCCGACAATGGTATCAAAGCCAGGTTGTTTGTGCGAAGATCGGATCTTAAACTACGTGTGTTGTGATTTAGAATAGCTTTTGTCATCAAAATTATTTGCATAAAGTGGTGAGGAAGGGTAGCAACTATTGCTACCCTTGCTGTGCTCGCATAGCAGTTGCAAGGCTGCTTGTAGCCTTGCTACCTACAACAGCAACTGGCCGGCGGGCTACAGGCAGCGCCTGCAGGCTACCTACGGCCTGCCAGCAAGGGGCAGGCGGTGCTCGCTTGTAGGCATCGCCCGCGGCCGGCACCAGCCATGCGGGCAGTCACCCGCACAAGCGACACCTACGGGCGCTGTGCCCGCATGGTCCAAGGGGTGCCGTCGGGCACCACCCCGCCATGGCAGCGGCCCTCATAGGGGCGATTGCTGTCGCCCGCGGGCAAGGATGAATGCTCGCGAGTGGCCCGCAAGGGCAGCGTCCCCGGTGGCGGCGGTTGCCCGCAAGGGGCAATGCCTATGGGCGCTGCGCCCGCAGCTGATCGGCGTTACCCCACGGGTGGTACCTGCGCGAGCGGCGCTCACCCACTATAGGGGTAGCGCCTATGGGTGCCGCCCTGCGGGTGGCGCTTGCGCGAGCGGCACTCACCCACTGCAACGCCTGCGGGCGCTGCCACGCCATAGCGGCACGACCCCCACACCATGGGCCCCCCCCCCCCCCCCCCCCCGTGCACAAGGGCTACCGCTAGCAAGGCGGCGACCAAAATGGTTTTTTTGGTCTGCAGAAGAGGGAATTAGGTTTTTTTGGCAAAAGATAATTTTTCCCCTAGGAATTTCTGAAATTTTAATTTTATCCCTCTTCGTCGAATGACCAAAATGCCCTTCAAAATTTAAAAAATTTCTTTCAAATCCTTAATTTCAGAAGAAAAAAAATTAGTTAAGTAAATGGTTTAATTAAATATTATTATTATTTATTTAGTAGCCCTATATAATAATATATCATGTGATGTATGATGTGTACAGATGATCATGGACTATGTGATGTGATGTGTGTATATGTGATTATTATCATTGGGGCCTGCGAGCCTCTATTTTTCTCATTTATTATCGGGCTTATGTGCTTGTAATTATATTGTAATTACACAAGGAGGCACAGCGAGATAGGACCGACGAGGTCGAGATGGACGATCCGACGCATGGAGATGCGTTGAGATGCCAACAGAACCGACAAAGCGAGATGGATGATCACAGGGTATGGAGATGCACCGAGGCACACAAAGATCTTGATGTGAGTGATTGAGCCCACTGGCTTGGGCTTGATCACATTAGGATGTGGTCTATGATCATCTAGTGTGATTGCTCATGTGATGTGTGATTAGTTATACACCTACTAGATATATATATATATATATATATATATATATATATATATATATATATATATATTTACATGCGATGTAGATATATATTAAATATATATGTGTGTGACACATTATATTAGGAGACCAGATCAAAAATCCCCTTTCTCAATAATATTAAGTCGGTAAATGTGAGGCAATTAGATTGACCCACGTGGCCTTTCATCGTTATAGGAAGGAACTGATTCTCGATGTAAGTTGAGTTGGTCGAGTCCCTCAAGACTCACATATATCATGATTCGCTATCTTATCTACGACATAGAGATGTCACCGGTGACCTGAGAACATGGTATGCTTAGTCGAGTCCCTCGAGGGTATATCATCAAATCAGACTCATATTGTAACGATGGTGATGACTTAATTAAACATCATGGTTGGTCGAGTCTCTCGAGGCCATAGTCGTTCGGAGGCCAAACAGGATGAGAATCACAAGGAGTTATGATTGGTAAGAGTTACCCACCTTTTGGGCTTAGTGTGATTGGTCGAGTCCCTCGAGGTTACACTAAGATGCTGATTGGATCTCGATCCCCACTAAAAGTTTGTCGGAGACTTCCATTTCACATGTTGAGGGTGTCGCATGACTCGCTAGAAAAATAGTGGGAGTACATCAAGATAGAAGTCCATATCTTGATTATTTATATTTCTACAAAATCTACATATTATTTATTTATGCTATATCTTTATTTTTGAAAATGTCGCTATTTGACTCTCTATGTGGCATATTGATGCCAACTGCCTCACTGGTCAAAACTATATGGATTGGCTCTGCAAGCTAAGAATCATTCTCATAACGGAGAAAATCATATATGTCCTTGAAATAGTGATGCCTATGCCCAAGGAAAGGGCAAGCAAGGATGAGATCGCTCACTATGTGAAGTACGTAGATAATTCTACTCTTGCTTAGTGTTACATGTTGGGCTCCGTGACTCCCTAGTTATAGAGATAACATAAAAGGATGGATGGCAGATCCATACTCTTGCATCTCCGTAAATTATTTGAGAAACAAGGAAGAACTTAACGATATAAGATATCGAAGAGTCTCTTCCATGCCAGGATGATTGAGAGGACACTGGTTCATAACCATGTCCTTAAGATGATTGAGTGGATAAAGACACTCATAGTTCTAAGAATGGTCCTAGAGGAGAACCTGTGTGTAGATCTTGTGCTTCAGTCCCTACTCGATTCCTTTTCATAGTTCTCTATGTTGGTAAGACTAGAAAGAAAAGGAAAACAAAGAAGTGTCTTGAGAAGGGCAAAGGGTAAGAGCAGATCGGGTAAAGCAAATGTTGCTAAGAAGACCCAAAAGAGGACAAAAGCTAGTGCTTCCACTGTAGCAAAGACAAGCATTGGAAGAGGAACTACAAAGAGTATATTGTAGAGAAGGCGAAATAGAAGCTTAGAGAAGCTTCAGATATGCATTCATGATCATTCTCTATCTGTCAGACTCATATGATAACACATAGGTATTAGATACCGATAGTGTTTATCATATCTACAATTCATTGTAGGTTCTGGCAGGACCTAAGAGATTGATGAGTGGCAAGATGGACCTCAAGATGGGCAATGAAGCAAGAGTTGTTATTATTGCTATTGGCGAGGTCACCCTACATCTGCCTGGTGGAGCTACTATTACATTAGATGCATCTTATTTTCTTCTCTCTATCATCAAAAATGTTATTTCTATTTTATGTTTGACATTGAATGGTTATAAAGTATTTTTAGAACAATAGTTGTTTAACTATTGAGGATGATAAGATCATCACGAGAGGAACATTGTATAATGGTTTGATTATGCCAGATACTACACCACATATCATGAATGTAACTGAGTCCAAGAGGAAATGAGATGAGGTGAATAATACATACCTATAGCATTGTAAGCTAGGTCATATCCATGAGGGAAAGATTCAAAAGTTGCTGTTGGATGAATACCTAGATCCATTTGACTATGAGTCATATGCGACTTGTGAACCTTGCTTTCGTGGAAAGATGACTAACTCTCCATTTAGTGCAACTAGAAAGAGAGCCACTAAGTTGTTGGTACTTATACATAGTGATGTATGTGGTCCCATGACAACTCAAGCCTTGTGGCCACTATGCGAGCGCAACAAGGGCAGCAATAGTTACTGCCCTTCCTCACCACTATTCGTAAATAATTTTGACGACCAAAGCTATTCTAAATTACAACACACATAGTTTAAGATTCGATCTTAGCACGAACAAGTTAGCTCTGATACCACTATTGGGAAATCCAAGGGGGCGACATCTCATGCACAGTAGAAGAATAGAAAAAACAAAAACCTTGGATTTCCATTAAAGGTTTTATCATCGTGCGAAGATCGGTGCATTTTAAAAACAAATCCGTAAAAACTACATGTGTAAAAGAAAGTACCTAGGGAGATCGTATATCCCTAAGTTCTTGCAGATCTGTAGGGATGGATGAAGGAGGTCAAGCGTCCTCCTCTCTAGCGGTATCCACATGGCAGGGACTGTGATGATGCTCCACTCTTGGGTAGAGGAGAATAGAAGGTGGATATTGAGAGAACCCCAGTGTATAGGCCTTCAATTCTCTCCTATTTATAGAGGCCCCTATAAACCTTAATGGATCCTACCCTATTGGGTATTGGATCTCTATCCAATTACCCAAGCCTTTTTAGATTAATGGATTTCTACCCAATAATCTCTTATTAGCTCTTATTGGATCTTATCTTAGGATCCAATAATTCGGGGGCTTATTGGATATCCAATAAGATAGGGGCTCCAGCGGATATCTTATATCCGAACCTCTACTCGTCGCAACACCTACCATATGTGTGTGACCCTCTAGGCCCAATATCAAACTGGCCGTGAGTCATACTTATCAGAACTTTTTCTGACTTAGTGAATTATTATCTCTATAATAATTCACCTAACTCATTAACGGCGGACGTACTAGGCCACTACGTCATAGTTCCCAGACAATACAGGGGAATCTAATTCTTTGGACCTATCTATCATTATTTACCATGTATCTATAGTCTCTCATCCATCTAATATATTAGAGACCATATACTGGGCATGGTGCTGTTAGGCTCATATGGTCTCTCATCGAGTCTCTCTTATCGAATTCTCCCGGAGTACTCTTTCTCTCTCAATCCGAATAACCTTGGCGACGGATTTGTTAGAGAAGAATAAATGGGATATTCCTCTCATGATACTTAGAGTGGATGATCCTCTATTGACACTCAATAGCCCTCGTAAGGTTGGCTATCACTCTCAATAACTGGCTATACTAGATCTAGAACTTCCAAACCTATAAGTCCAGTATCAAAGAGTGGAGTACTCATTCAGGACATCCTTGGTGTCTCAAGTCTAAGGACCAGATATACTACTAGGACTACGAAATCGTTGTCTGACATGAGGTATCAATAACCATTCAGTATTCTATAAGCGGATCAATTAGTGAACTCATTCTCTAATGAGCACCTGTACTATATCCTTAGTGTCTCCACAAGAGTAGCTATGAGACCAGTCACCTCCATTATATGGACGGGTATACAGCATACTAGTCTATACAGTTATCTCGATATCCCTCTCGAATAACCTATGATCGAAATTATTTAGGGTCTATGTTTAAAAGTGAATCGGTCTTATTATCGTGATCTCATCATGATCCGATACTCATTGCTCTAATCCAAGGACATCACAATATATGCAACACATAAGATAAAGTGATAAAATACCTAATAATAAGCAAAAGAAAGAGTGTATGTCAAGTCATAAGTGCCATCACTTATGTGAATGGCTTACATGGCACCTATAATTAGCAATCTCCCACATGACCTAAAGTCAATCACCTACGTGTCTGATCCCTATTAGACCTCTATGATGCTCAAAGACAATCTGAGTCAATGGCTTTGTTAGTGAATATGCAATGTTATCTTCGGATGCAACTCTTTCCACTACTACATCTCTTCGGGCCACGATCTCTCTAATAAGTTGGAACCTCCTCAGAACACTACTGATGAGACCTGGGTTCCCTTATTTAAGTAATCGCTCCATAGTTATCGTAATATAAGGGAATCAGCTCCTCGTTGCTCGGGATGACTCCTAGATCTGTGATGAACTTCTTCATCCAGACTCCCTCCTTTGCTGCCTCTACCGCAGCGATGTATTCTGCCTATGTGGTCGAGTTAGTAGTAGTGTCTTGCTTGGAACTCTTCCAGCATACTACTCCTCCATTCAGAGTGAACACATACCCTGAATTAGACTTGCTATCATCGACATCGGACTGGAAGCTCGAGTCCGTGTAGCCCTCAACCTTGAGGCTACTGCCTCCATATACTAGTAAAAGATCCTTAGTCCTCATGTACTCAAGGATGCATTTTACTACATTCCAATGCTCCAAGCCTGGATCTACCTGATACCTGCTCGTGACACTCAGAGAATGCGCTATATTAGGTCTGGTACATAGCATAGCGTACATGATAGATCCTATCACTGAGGCATAGATCCTATCCATGTGTGCCCTTTCTTCAGGAGTCTTTGGGGACATACTCCTAGAAAGTGATATTCCATGTCTCATTAGTATGAGACCTCTCTTGGAATTTTTCATACCAAACCTTTTGACAATGGTGTCTATGTACCTGGACTGGGATAAGCCAAGCATCCTTTTAGATCTATATTTATAGATCCGTATTCCCAATACGCAGGATACTTCCCCTAAGTCCTTCATGGAGAAGTACCTAGATAGCCAAGCCTTTACTGTGGAGAGCATTCCTATATCATTCCCTATGATCAGAATGTCATCTACATACAGTACCAAAAAGGTGATAGCGCTCCCACTTACCTTCTTGTACGCACAAGATTTATCTTCATTCTTAACAAAGTCATGAGATCTGATCACCTAATCAAATTTTATGTTCCAACATTAGGAAGCTTGCTTCAAAAGCAACCTGCACACCTTGCTTGGGTTATCCTTGGAAATGAATCTCTCAAGTTGTATCATATACACCTCCTCCTCGATGTTGTCAATGAGGAATACGATTTTGATGTCCATCTTCCAGATCTCATAAATGTGAATTTGCGGCAAGTGCAGCATTAAGGCTTGCTGCAGTTAGTGAGAGAACAACTGCGAGGAGAGGGATTAGCGGTGCTACCTCATTTCCATAGCACTACACGCTGGCTACGGTGGTTGTTATTAAGGCTAGCAGTGAAGAGGGTAGCATGGTTGCTGTTGAGGCTAGTAGCAAAGAGGGCAGCAACAGTAATGGTCATGACCAAGAAGCAGGGGTGGCGGCGGAGTTGGGTTGGGCAGAAGGACGAATGCAGAGTGCATGACTACTGAGGTGCATGACCATTGGTAGAAATCCCTTCGCACCGCACGCTGGCTACGGCAGTTGCTGCTGAGGCTGACGGTGAAGAGGGCAGCACAATCGCTATTGAGGTCGATAGCGAAGAGGGTAGCGATGGAAATGGTCACGGTCGAGAAGTAAGGGTGGCGGCGGTGGAGATGCATTGGACGGGAGGGTGGATGTAGAGGTGCATCGCTGTCGATAAAAATCTCAATGAGAGAATAGCCGCGAGGAGGGGAATCAGTGGTGCTGCCTTGTTTTCGTCGCTCTGCACGCTAGCTGCGGTAGTTGCTATTGAGGCTGGCAACGAAAAAGGCAGCGATAGCGATGGTCATGATCGAGATACAAAATTGTAGCGAAAACACCGAGGAACGCTGCTCTGATACTAATTGTTAAGACCCCTTAGGGTTTTAACGTAGGCGAAGGAGTAGTAAAGAGAAAAGGTAGAAAAAGGGTTTTGATCGCTTCGAGGGGATCGACTTCCTTAATTACTTCGAGGGTATCATTGTCCCAGATTTAGTCAAAGACTGAATGATTCTTCCTTCCTTCCTAAAGAAATAGTTACATCCCTATTTATAGAGTCCCACATAGAGTCCCCCAAGACTTGGACTCTTATTAACTGACTCCATAACCGACTCCTAACTGAATTAGTAACTGACTCCCAACTAGACAACTCCATAATATTATCCAAAGTATTATCCAAAGCTTAGAAAGTAAAAGATTCATAACAATATCTTGAGAAATCATTAGTGAAAGTAATGAAGTAGGAGTAACCACCTATGGCATGAGTCGACATGGGACCACAAACATCACTATGTATGAGTTCCAACAACTCAGTGGTTGTCTCTCCAGTTATACTAAATGGAGAGTTGGTCATCTTTCTTCGAAGGAAAGGTTAGCAAGTCGCATATGACTCATAGTCGAATGGATCTACATATCTATTCTTCAGCAACTTTTGAATCTTTCCCTCATGGATGTGACCTAGCCTACAATGCCACAGATATGCATTGTTCACCTTTTCTCGTTTCCTCTTAGACTCACTTACACTCATGATGTGTGGAGCTGTATCTAGCATAAATAAACCATTATACAATGTTCCTCTCGTGATGATCTCATCATCTAATGTGATTGAACAACCATTGTTCTCAAAAACTCATTTATATCCACTAATTGTCAAACATGAAATAGAAATAATATTTTTGATAATAGAAGGAACATAATAGCATACATCTAATGCAATAATAGCTCCACCAAATAGATGTAAAGTGACCTTGCCAATTGCCACTATAGCAACCTTTACTCCATTGCTCATCTTAAGGTCTATCTCGTCTCTCTTCAATCTCCTAGGTCCTACCAGAACCTACAATGAATTACAGATATGATAAGCACTCCTAGTATCCAATACCCATGTGTTATCATAAGATTTTGATAAATGGAGACTAATCATAAATATACCTGAAGCTTCTCTAAGCTTCTGTTTCGCCCTGTCTGCAAGGTACTCTTTGTAGTTCCTCTTCCAGTGCCTATCTTTATCATAATGGAAGCACTAGCTTTCGTCCTTTGTTGGGTATTTCTTAGCAACCTTTGCCTTACCAATTTTTCCCTTACCCTTGCCATTCTTAAGGGACTTCTCAGCCTTCCTTTTCTTTCTGGTCTCACCAGCATAGAGAATTGGCTTCTCTTTCTTGATAGTGCTCGTTGCTTCTTTCAATATATTAAGGAGATCTGGGAGGGTCACCTCAAGCTTGTTTATATTAAAATTCATTATAAACTGAGAAAAGGAATCTAGTAGGGATTGAAGCACAAGATCCACACACAGGTTATCATCTAGGACCATTCCTAGACCTGAGTTTCTCGATCCACTTAATCATTTTAAGGATATGGTTGTGAACCGATATCCCCTCAATTATCCTAGCACAGAAAAGACTCTTTGATATCTCATATCGCTGAGTTCTTTCCTGTTACTCAAATAGTTTACAGAGATGCAGGAGTATGAAATTAGCATCCATATTTTCATGCTGTCTCTGTAACTCAGTAGTCATAAAGGCCAACATATAACATTGAGCAAGAGTGGAATCATCTATATACTTTACATAACGAGCGATCTCATCCTCGCTTGCCCCTTCGTCGGGCATAGGGATCACTGTATCAAGGACGAATGCAATTTTCTCCGCCATGAGAACGATTCTCAGATTGCGAAGTCAATCCATATAATTTGGACTAGTGAGGCGGTTGGCATAAAATATGCCACGTAAAGGATTTGAAAGTGATAATTTTCTGAAATTAAAGATGTAGCAGAAATAAATAACATATAGACTTTACAAAAATTAAATAGTTAAGATAATGACTTCGATCTTAATGTATTCCCACTAATTTTTTGTGAGACATACAACACCCTCTGGTATGTGAATCGGAGACCCCCAACGGATCTCTAGTGGGGATCGAGATCCAATTAGCGTCTTAACATAACCTCGAGAGACTCGACCAATCACATTAAGCCCATAAAGGTAGGCAACTCTTGCCAATCACAACTCCTTGTGATTCCCGTCCTGTTCGGCCTCCGAACCACCATGACCTCGAGTGACTTGACCAACCATGATGTTCAGTTAAGTCATCACCATCGTTACAAGAAGAGTTTGATTCGATGATATACTCTTGAGTGACTCAACCAAGCATACCATGTCCTCAGGTCACCAGTGACATCTCTATCTCGTAGATAAGATAGTGAAACGTGATATAGGTGAGTCCCGAGGGACTCGACTAACTCAACCTACATTGAAAATCGGTTCCTATCTATAACGATGGAAGGCCACGTGGGTTAATCTAATTGTCTCACGTTTACCGACTTAATATTATTTATAGAGGGGATTTTTGATTTGGTCTCCTAACATAATATATCACACACATATATATTTAATATATATATCTATATTGTATGCAAATATATATACATATCTAGTAGGTGTATGAGCAATCACACCAGATGATCATGGACCACATCATAATGTGATCAGGTCTGAGCCAGTGGGACTAATCACTCACATAAAGATCTATGTGTGCTTCGGCACATCTCCATGCCCTTTGATCGTTCATATCACTTCGTAGGTTCCGTCGGCATCTCAACGCATCTCCATGCGTCGGATCGTCCATCTCGACCACGTGGGTTCCACTCCCGCTATGCCTCCTCGTATAATTACAATATAATTACAAGCACATAGGCTCGATAATAAACGAGAAAAATAGAGGCTCATAGGTACCAATAATAATAATCATATGTACACACATCAAATTACATGGTCCATGATCATCTGTCAAAATCATTCATCATATGTATATGTCATTATATAGGACTACTGGATAATTAATAATAGTTAATTAAATATTTTAATTAACTAATATTTTCTGAAAATAGGGATATACAAGGAATTTTTTGAATTCTGAAGGATATTTTAGTTATTCCGAAGGGGGGGTAGGGGGGTGGCGGGGTGGGGTTGAGGGGGTGCGGCGTGCGTGCAGCGGTGAAAGGCACCCCTGGTGGCTTTGTGCCCATGGTGGTGGTCGCCCCTGCAGGTGAGGCTGCCATAGCAGGCGCATGCTACCCGTACGAGCTCTTCAGCCCGCGGGCACAGCGCCCGCAGGCCGCCGCCCTTGGGTGGCACCGCTACGGGTAGGTGCCACCTCCTTAGGCGGCCTTTCCTCGCGCGGGCACCTCCCCTATGGGCGGTTCGCTCGTGGGTGGTCTGCCCGTAGGTGGCGCCACTTCCTCATGGGCGCACACCCAGCAGACTCCCCAGAGGCTGCGCAGTGGGCCGTCGCCATGCCGCCTACAACTAACCTGTGGGCCCCTTGCCCGCAGTCATCATCACAGGAAGCAAGGATACAAGCAGCCTTGCGGTTGCTGTGCGAGCGCAGCAAGGGTAGTTGCTGCCCTTCCTCACCACTTTTTGCAAATAATTTTGACAACAAAAGTTGTTCTAAATCACAACACATGCAGTTTAAGATCCGATCTTCACACTAACAACCTGGCTCTGATATCACTATTGGGAAATCCAAGGGGGCAACATCTCATGAGTAGCGAAAAAATAAAAAAAACAAAAACCTTGGATTTCCATTAAAGGTTCCGTCGTCGTGCAAAGATCAATGCATTTCAAAAATAAATCCATGAAAATTGCATGTGTAAAAGAAAGTAACTAGGGAGATCGTATATTCCTAAGTTCCTACAGATCTGTAGGGATGGATGAAAGAGGCCAAGTGTCCTCTCTAGCGGTATCCACACAGCAGGGACTGCGACGATGCTCCTCTCTTGGGCAGAGGAAATAGAAGGTGGCTATTGAGAGAACCCTAGCCTATGGGCCTTAAATTCTCTCCTATTTATAGAGGCCCCCTGTAAACCATAATGGATCTTACCCTATTGGGTATTAGATCTCTATCCAAATACCCAAGCCTCTTAGATTAATGGGTCACTACCCAATAATCTCTTATTAGCACTTGTTGGATCTCATCTTAGGATCCAATAATTCATGGGCTTATTGGATATCCAATAAGATAGGAGCTCTGACAGATATCTCATATCCGAACCTCTACTCATCATAACACCTGCCATATATGTGTGACACTCTAGGCCTAATATCGAGTTGGCCGTGAGTCATACTTGTCAGAACTCCTTCTACGCCGCAGTCCCCAGATGATATAGGGGAATCCAATCCTTTGGACCTATCTGTCCTCAGTTATCATGTATCTATACTCCCTCATCCATCTAATATCCCAGAGACTCTATACTAGGCATGGTGCTGTCAGGCCCATACGGTCTCTCATCGAGTCTCACTGTTATCGAATTCTCCCAGAGAACTCTTTCACTCTCAATCCGAATAACCATGACCAAGGATTTGTTTGAACAAGAATACATGAGATATTCCTCTCATGATACCGAGAGCAGATGATCCTCTATTGACACTCAATATCCCTCGTAAGGTCACGTACCACTCCCAATAACCAGTTGTACTAGATCTGAAACTTCCAAACCTATAAGTCCGGTATCAAAGAGTGGAGTACTCATACAGGACATCCTTGGTGTCTCAAATCTAAGGACCAGATACACTACTGGGACTACGAATTCGTTGTTTGACGTGAGGCATCAGTAACCATCTAGTATTCCGTAAGCAGATCAATTAGTGAACTCATTCTCCAATGAGCACTTATATTGTATCTTTAGTGTCTCCATAAGAGTAGTTGTGAGACCAGCCACCTCCATCATATGGATAGGTATATAGCACATCAGTCTATTTGGTTATCTCTATGTCCCTCTCAAGTAACCTATGACCGGGATTATTTAGGGTCTATGTTTAAAGGTAAATCGGTCTCATTATCGTGATCTCATCACGATCCAATTCTCATTACACAGATCCAAGGACATCATAATATATGCAACACACAAGATAAAGTGATAAAATACCTAATAATAAGTAATAGAAAGAGTGCATGTCAAGTCACAAGTGTCATCACTCATGTGATTGGCTTGTAAGGCACCTATAACTAGCATTTGTATCCAAGGACAATCCAGATAAGGTGTATAGGTTGCTTCAGTCCATCTACGGACTAAAGCAAGCTTCCCAAAGTTGGAACATTAGATTTGATGAGATGATCAAATCTTATGACTTCGTTAAGAACGAAGATGAGCCTTGTATGTATAAGAAGGTAAATAGGAGTGCTATCACCTTTTTGGTGGATGACATCCTAATCATTGAGAATGATGTAGGAATGCTCTCTACAGTAAAGGCTTGGCTATCTAAGCACTTCTCCATGGACTTAGGGGAAGCATCCTACATATTGGGGATACGGATCTATGACGATAAATCTAAGAGGATGCTTGGCTTGTCCCAATCCTGGTACATAGACTATCACTTTCTAGGAGTATGTCCCCAAAGACTCTTGAAGAAAGGGCACACATGAATAGGGTCTATGCCTTAGCAATAGGGTCTATCATGTATGCTATGCTATGTACTAGGCCTGATATAGTGCATGCTCTGAGTGTCACAAGCAAGAATCAGGCAGATCCAAGCTTGGAGCACTGGAAAGCAGTAAAGTGTATCCTTGAGTACTTGAGAAGGGCCAAGGATCTTTTATTGATATATGGAGAAAGTAGCCTTAGGATTGAGGGCTACATGAGCTCGAGCTTCTAGTTCGATGTTGATGATGGCAAGTCTAGTTCAAGGTATGTATTCACTATGAATGGAGGAGCAGTATGCTGGAAGTGTTCTAAGCAAGACACTACTACTGACTCGACCATAGAGGCGGAGTACATTGCTACAACAGAGGCAGTAAAGGAGGGATTTTGGATGAAGTAGTTCATCATAGATTTGGGAGTCGTGCCGAGCAATGAGGAGCTGATTCCCTTTTATTGCGATAACTACGGTATGATTACTCAAATAAGGGAACCCGGGTCTCATCAAAAAGTGTTCTAAGGAGGTTCCAACTTATTAGAGAGATCGTGGCCTGAAGAGATGTAGTAATAGAAAAAGTTCCATCCGAAGATAACATTGTAGATCCACTAACAAAGCCATTGACTTAGATTGTCTTTGAATATCACAGAGGTCCGATGGGAATCAGACACATAGGTGATTGGATTTATGTCAAGTGGTAGATTGCTAGTTATAGGTGCTCTACAAGCCAATCACGTGAGTGATAGCACTTGTAACACGCAGCATCAATCTCTTTGCTTATGATTATTGGCATTTTCTCAAATTATCTAGATATGGATCTATGCAATGGAAATCGGATCGTGAAGAGATCACGATAATGAGACCGATTCACCTTTAAACATAGGCCCTAAATAATCCCGGTCATAGGTTATTCGAGAGGAACATCAAGATAACTAGATAGACTGGTGTACTATATACCCATCTATATGATGGATGTGGCTAGTCTCATAGCTACTCATGTGGGGACACTAAGGATATAGTGCAGGTGCTCATTAGAGAATGAGTTCACTGATTGATCTGCTTATGAAATGCTAGATCATCATTGATACCTCACGTTAAACAGCGATTCCATAGTCCCAATAGTGTATCTAGTCCTTAGACTTGAAACACCAAGGAAGTCCTATATGAGTACTCCACTCTTTGATACAAGACTTATAGGTTTGGAAGTTCCAAATCTAGTATAACCAATTATTAGGAGTGGCAGCCAACCTTACGGGGGCTATTGAGTGTCAATAGAGGATCATCCGCTCTCAGTATCATGAGAGAAATATCCCATGTATTCTTGCTCAAGCAAATCCCTGGCTAGGGTCATTCGGATTGAGAGAAAAAGAGTTCTCTAGGAGAATCCGATTAGAGCAAGACTCGAGTGGAAACCATATGGGCTTGCTAGCACAATGCCCGATATGTAGTCTCTGGGATATTAGATGGATGAGGGACTATAGGTATATGATAACTGAGGATAGATAGGTCCAAAGGATTAGATTCCCCTATATCATCTAGGGACTACGGCGTAGTGGCCTAGTATATCCTCAGTCGATGAGTCGAATGAATTATTATAGATATAATAATTCATTAAGTCAGAAGGAGTTCTGATAGGTATGATTCATGGCCAGCTCGATATTGAGCCTAGAGGGTCACACACATATGGTAGTTGTTACCACGAATAGAGGTTCAGATATGAGATATCCACCGGAGCCCCTATCTTATTGGATATCCAATAAACCCCTATATTATTAAATCCCATGAATGAGAACCAATAAGAGCTAGATTATTTGATAAAATCCCATTGATCTAAGAGGCTTGGGTAATTGGATGTAGATCCAATACCCAATTGGGCAGGATCCATTAGGGTTTACACGGGACCTCTATAAATAGGAGGGAACCAAAGCTCTATAGGCTGGGGGCTCTTCTAGGGTTTATGATCTCCCTAGGTACTATCGTTTCTTTTACACATGCAGTTTTTGGATTTGAGGATTTTTGTTTTACGCACTAATCTTCACATGATGATGGAACTTTTTATGGAAATCCATGGTGTTTTATTTTTTATTCTTCTGCTGCGCTTGAGATGTCGCCTATTTGGATTTTTCGGCAGTGGTATCAGAGCTAGGTTGTTTATGCGAAAATTAGATCTTAAATTACGTGTTGTGATTTAGAACAACTTTTGTCATCAAAAATTATTTATGAAAACTAGTGAGTAAGGGCAGCAACTATTTCTTTGCTCTTATTGCCATATTGCTAGTTGCTAACTCTCTTGCACATGCAGCGTGGGCTATGGGCCACAAGAGAGGAGCATTGTCATAGTCCCTGCTATGTGGATACCGCTAGAGAGTAGGATGCTTGACCTTCTTCATCCTCTCCTACAGATCTGTAGAGATTCAGTGATATACGATCTCCCAAGGTACTTTCTTTTACACATGCAGTTTTCGCAGATTTATTTTGAAACACACCGATCTTCACATGACAACATCTCATGCGCCCCCTTGGATTTATGAGGACTATTGAGTGTCAATAGAGGATCATCCGCTCTTGGTATCGTGAGAGGAATATCCCATGTATACTTGCTCGAATAAATCCTTAGCCAAGGTTATTCGGATTGAGAGAGAAAGAGTTCTCTGGGAGAATCTATTAAGAGCGAGAATCGAAGAGAGACTGTGTGGGCCTGACAGCACCATACCCAGTATAGGGTTTTTAAAATATTAGATAGATGAGGGATGGTAGATATATGGTAATTGAGGACAGATAGATCCAAAGGATTGGATTCCCCAATATCGTTTGAGGACTATGGCGTAGTGGCCTAATACGTCCGCAGTCGATAAATCGGATGAATTATTATGGAGATAATAATTCACTAAGTCAGAAGGAGTTCTGATAAGTATAACTCAAAGCCAACTCGATATTGGGCCTAGAGGGTCACACACATATGGTAGGTGTTACAACGAGTAGAGGTTCGGATATGAGATATCCGCCGAAGCCCCTATCTTATTGGATATCCAATAAGCCCCTAAATTATTGGATCCTAAGAGGAGATCCAATAAGAGCTAATAAGAGATTATTGAGTAGAGACCCATTAATCTAAAAGGCTTGGGTAATTAGATAGAGATCCAATACCCAATAGGATATGATCCATTAGGGTTTACGGGGAGCCTCTATAAATAGGAGAGAATTGAAGGCCCATAGGTTGGGGTTCTCTCAATAGCCACCTTTTATTCTCCTCTTCCCAAGAGAGGAGTATCATCGTAGTGCTTGCCATGTGGATATTGCTAAAGAGGAGGACGCTTGACCTTCTTCATCCTCTCCTATAGATCTACAGAGATTCAAGGATATACATTTTCCCTAAGTATCTTTCTTTTACACATGCAGTTTTTGTGGATTTGTGTTTGAAATGCATCAATCTTCGCACGATGACGGAACCTTTTATGGAAATCCATGAGTTTTGTTTTCTATTTTTTCTGCTGCGCATGAGATGTCACCCCCATACCTTCATCGACTCACGCCAAGCACCTAAGGACTATTGGGAAATCCAAGGGTGCGACATCTCAAGTGTAGTGGAAGAATAGAAAACAAAAACCTTGGATTTCCATGAAAGGTTCCATTGTCGTGTGAAGATCGGTGCATTCAAAAAAAAATCTGTGAAAACTACATGTGTAAAAGAAAATACCTAGGGAGATCAAATATCCCTGAATCCCTATAGATCTGTAGGAGAGGATGAAGAAGGTCAAGCATCCTCCTCTCTAGCGGTATCCATATGGCAGGGACTGCGATGATACTCCTCTCTTGGGCAAAGGAGAATAGAAGGTGGTTAGTGAGAGAACCCCAGCCTATGGGCCTTCAATTCCCTCCTATTTATAGAGGCCCCCTGTAAACCCTAATGGATCCTACCCTATTGGGTATTGGATCTCTATCCAATTACCCAAGCCTCTTAGATTAATGGGTCTCTACCCAATAATCTCTTATTAGCTCTTATTGGATCTTATCTTAGGATCCAATAATTCAAGGGTTTATTGGATATCCAATAAGATAGGGGCTCCGGCGGATATCTCATATCCGAACCTCTACTCGTCGCAACACCTACCATATGTGTGTGACCCTCTAGGCCCAATATTGAGCTGGTCGTGAGTCAAACTTGTCAGAACTCCTTTTGACTAAGTGAATTATTATCTCCATAATAATTCACCTTACTCATCGATTGCAGACGTACTAGGCCACTACGCTGTAGTCCGTTTACGATATAGGGGAATCTAATCTGTTAGACCTATCTGTCCTCAGTTACTATGTATCTATAGTCCCTCATCCATCTAATATCCTAGAGACGCTATATCGAGCATGATGCTGTCAGGCCCATATGGTTTCTCCTCTAGTCTTGCTCTTATCGGATTCTCCCGAAAAACTCTTTCTCTCTCAATCAGAATAACCTTGGCCAAGGATTTGTTCGAGAAAGAATAAATGGGATATTTCTCTCATGATACCGAGAGTAGATGATCCTCTATTGACACTCAATAGCCCTCATAAGATTGGCTACCACTCCCAATAACTGGTTGTACTAGATCTGGAACTTCCAAACCTATAAGTCCTATATCAAAGAGTGGAGTTCTCATACTGGACATCCTTGATGTCTCAAGTCTAAGGACCAGATACACTATTGGGACTACAGAATCCCTGTTTGACGTGAGGTATCAGTAACCATCCAGCATTCTGTAAGCAGATCAATTAGTGAACTCATTCTCGAATGAGCATATGCACTATATCCTTAGTGTCTCTACATGAGTAGCTATGAGACCAGCCACCTCTATCATATGGACAGGTATATAGCACACCAGTCTATCTGGTTATCTTGATGTCCCTTTCAAGTAACCTATGATCGGGATTATTTAGGGTCTGTGTTTAAATATGAATCGGTCTCATTATCGTAATCTCATCACGATCCGATTCCCATTGCACAGATCCAAGGACATCACAATATAGGTAATACGTAAGATAAAATGATAAAATACCTAATAATAATAAGAAAAAAAAAGAGTGTATATCAAGTCATAAGTGACATCACTCTTATGATTGGCTTGTAGGGTACATATGACTAGCAATATGAAGCATTTAGGCACATATCAAAGGCGTAAGAATGTTTAGGAGCATATCCATGATATATAAAACTTTTCAAAGCATATCAATGATGTATAAAATGTTTCAGAGCATATCTAGGGCATAAGAAGCATTTCGGAGCATATTAATGAAGTATAAAATGTTTTGGAGTAAATCAAGAGCATAAGAAGCATTTCGGAGTATATCAATGGCACATAGGACATTTTGGAGTATATCAGTGGCATATAAAATGTTTCAGAATATATCAATGGCATATGAAACGTTTCTGAGCATATCAATGACGTATGATAGGTTTCAGAATATATCAATGACATATGAAATGTTTCGGAACATATCAATGGTGTATGAAATGGTTTCAAGCATGTCAAGGGCAAATAAAATATTTCGAAACATGTCAATGATGTATGAAATGTTTCGAAGTATATCAATGACAAATAAAATATTTCAAAACATGTCAATGATGCATGAAATGTTTTGGAACATATCAGGGGCAAATGAAATATTTTGGAGCATATCAATGGTATATGAAATGATTTGGAAGCATTCAAGCATGTATCAAATGACATATGAAGCATTTAGGCACATATCAAAGGTGTAAGAATGTTTAGGAGCATATCCACAACATATGAAATCTTTTGGAGCATATCAATGACGTATAAAATGTTTCACAGTATATCAAGGGCATAAGAAGCATTTTAAAGCATGTCAATGAAGTATAAAATATTTTGAAGCATATCAAGGGAATAAAAAGCATTTCGGAGCATATCAGTGAAGTACAAAATGTTTTGGAGCATATCAAGAGCATAAGATGTATTTCGGAGCATATCTATGGCATATAGTGTTAGGATCTAAAAGGCACTAAGAGGGGGGGGGGGGGTGAATTAGTGCAGCAGATAAAACGGTGGATTTTTTTACAATTTAAAGCAAGCTTCGAAAACTTCGTACGATGAAAACAACGTTTCATTTGAAACCGATTTTTGTGTTCTAACTTTGAAGCATGCGTACAAAGATAAAACTGAAGAGGAGCAAGTAAAGAAAAGATTGCAGCAAGGTAAAGCAGAAAATTAAACACTCACGCAATCAAGACGCAGCGATGTATAGTGGTTCGGTCAAAGTGACCTACATCCACTTCCGAAGCCTTCTCCGATGAGGCTTCCTTCTTCCACTATCAAATCCTTTGAAGGGGAAGGATCAAATACCCCTTTTACAGCCCTTTACAATATGTTCACACTTGTACAAGATCTCTCAAGAAAAGAAGAAGGTGAACACTAAGCAAGAACAAACTTTTCAACACTCAACAATTGCTCAAAACTTCAGAAATTTGCTCAAAAAGGGTTATTCTTTCAGCTGAGAAAGGGGGGGTATTTATAGATCCAAAATGGATTCAAAATTGGGCTCCAAATTTGAAAACAATTTGGAGTTCCAATGCTCTGGTCAATAGAGGAGGTGCCACCGCCTGTGTCAGTCTATTGACTGACGTACAGGGGCGGTGCCACCGCCCCAGCCAGGCGGTGCCACCGCCCCAGCCAGGCGGTGCTACCGCTCCACTCTGTTGACAGGGGCGGTGCCACCGCTTGTCTGTGTACAGGGGCGGTGCTACCGCCCCAGACAGGCGGTTCCACCGCCCGGTAGTGTACAGGGGCGGTGCTACCGCTCCAGCCAGGCGGTGCCACCGCCTCAGGCTGGGCGGTTCCACCGCCTCAGGCTTGGGTGGTTCCAATCGCCTCACCCATTCGGACAAAGCCGAATGGGCCTTGTTTAAGTCCTAATCTTGGCTCAGTAGAGGCCAGGTTGGCCCCTACTGAATTTAGGCAGGATTTTTCCTAAAATCCTTGCCCTACTCATGTGCAAACTACGAACCTAAAACATAACTCAACATGATTTGATCCGACGCGCTTCAAGTCAACTTCCGGCGAGCTTTACGGTGAGATTCCGGCAGCCATCCGATGCTTCCCTCGGATTGCTTCCAGTGGGCTCCCAGCATACTCCGGATTGTATGGCGAGCTCAACGAGTCTTCGGCTTGCTTCTGAATCTTCCCGGTGAGTTCCGCGAACCTTCGACGATCTTTGAGATGAACTTTCGAAAACTTCGGCAGGTCCCTGATTTGATCTTGGATGGTTCCGGCAACACTTCTGAAAAATCTCTTGGACTTCCGATGAACTCTTGAACCCCCGACGGACTTGACCTCGGTAAATCACTTTATGTTTTCTTCCATCGTAGTTATTCCTGCACACTTATCTTAACAAAGTAGATTAGAACCAATTGACTTCATCATCAAAATCCGAGATTCAACAATCTCCCCCTTTTTGATGATGACAATCAATTGGTGATGGAGTTACTCTTAACTCCCCCTATCTATATGCCATAAAGAAAGAATTGCTTGAATTCAATTTTTGAATTCAACATAATAAATTTAACTTCATGATGACAGAGTTGACGCTGGACAATAAGATGTCAAATAGGTATCAAGGATATCAATGAAGTATACATAATTAAAAACATGATATCAAGAACCTAAATATGTATCTTTAACTTGCAATAGCATGGAAAAATGCATATAACTGTCAACATTTGGCAATACACATATTATTTCTCCCCCTTTGTCATCAACAAAAAGGAGAATTAGCATCATAGCTAGTTTAAAAGATATACAAATCTTTACAACATACTAGCTATTTATCACATCGTACAACATTTTTACAATACAACATCAAATAATACCATTCAATCATAGCAAGTTTCAAGGATAGACAATGATGGTAATTTTCACTTGCTTCTTGAGATGTGCAAGTAGGCACCTTGTTTCCCTTTTGCAAGTAATCAACTTCATGTTTGCAATGAGCTAGTAATTTTTGCAATGTTTATAACATTTTAAAACTGTAAGCTCATGAGTTAAAAAATAATACAACTTTGTAATTTCTTTCTTCTCATTTTGAGAAGTGCAAGTTTTGCCTTTTGCAAGTTCTAGCTAGCTATGTTTGCCACTTTCACTTGTGATGCATAATAAGCAAGCTAACTCCCCCTTTGTCACTATCGAAAGAAGGGATGAATAATATTTCAATGCAATAATTTTGCATCAATCAATATTTCAATTTTTTCAAGATGCATACAAGATGGTATTAAAACATGAGAAATCATGTCATGAAGGATATCAATATGTAAATTCAACAAGAATCAAAACCAAAAGATATCATCTATAATTCATAAGTTTTCATTTTAGCAAGATCTAGATTCATATTTATCAATTTTTAATTCAAGATAAATGTCATACAACCAAGAATCATGATATATAAAAGCATATTAATATTAAGGATCAAATCATGATTACAAGTGCCAACATATTTTCTTTTCATTCATTTTCAAGCCATGATAAATGATTCAAATATTAAGCACATTTTTTTATCAAATCTTCAATCATCACATAAGGCATTCAAGAAAGTATTGAAATAATAAAAAGAATCAATTTTAGCATATAATGTTTCAATCTTCAATCTTGAGTCATGAATCCAAAAGTCATGAATCAAAAGGTTCATGAATCATTTTGACAAGTCTCTTTTTAGGAAATAACAAGTGGAAGTCTTAGGAGATCACACACAAGATCTTGATTCATACATAGGAATTTTTACCAAGATCACATTTCATAAGAATCAAGACACGAATTCATAAAAATTCAAGTATTGAATTCGAGAAATCAAAAGACAAGTTACATTTCATTTAAGGAATTTTCTTTTGATAAGACGGAAGGAGCATGGTAAAAGATCTTGATTTATAAAGAGTTTCAAGTCATAGTTGTCAAGATCATGATTTCAATAAAATTTCTTTATAGCAAAATAAAATCTTTTAGAACTTGATTCAAGCATTAAATATGTCTTAACAAGTCATAATTCTAGAAGATTCAAGAATCATTAAAAAAAAATCATTCAAGCTCAATTTATCAATTCAAGACTCATAATTAAATTATTATTTTTGAGATTAATAACATGAATAAAGTCAATACCGTATCATCAAAATCTCATTCGTAATTCTAATGATTTATAAAATATCATAAATGAATTTATCACTTGCCTTTCATCAAAAATTGAAAATCAAATTTTATCATAAAGATTGTCAAGGCATAAATGCAACATATTATTCCAAGACATGAGATTCAATTTATCATGATAATATATTTCATGTTTCAAAAGATGAGTATCAAATTTTAAAACCGAAACATGAGTTTGTCATCAAGATAAAATATCAAAAAGTAATTAAGCATGATAACAAACTTCTAATATTTTTATTTCAATGATTATTTCATAATGTATGTTCAAATATTTATACGGAAGCCATCATTGTATAAATTTGAAATACAAGTTGTCATTTAGCCCATTAAGATCAAAAGCATTGCACGTAAAGCATCATGATAGTGTAATTTCTCATTTTTTTATGTGTTCCATTTCAAGTGATGTGATGTTCATATGAGTATACTCATGTTTTTCATATAGGTCAAAAGAGCATGTTTCAAGAGAAATCATTAAGACTGAAAACATGAGGCACATTTTTTTAAAATATTCATCATGTTTATTTTTATGAGATTCACAAGACTCAATCATAAATTCATTCATCTCAATAGAATGAGAAAAAAAAATACATTTTCATTTTAAGCAATTTGATGTGAGCATATTCAAAATTTTTATGAAAACATGTATCAAAATAAAACACAAGCTTAGTCATAAAATCGTCAAGACCAAGTATGTAAAAATGATAGCACACTTTCAATTTTTATGTTAAAAGGCCATGTTCAAATTTTTGCCAAAATCATGCATCTATTTATAAATTTGAAAAATATGTTTCATCATCGCAATATGACACTTTATTACTTCAAAAGCTCATGCATGATATAAAATCATCAAGCATCATATTTGGAGACAATGTAAACCATCAAGATACACATGCATGGATTAATCCTAAGCATTATCACAAATCTTGCATCATTCATATGTTTACTTTTCAAAAATACTATAAAGAAAAGCATAGTATAATTTCGAAATTTTTTTTAATTTCTAAAAACACAAGAAAAAAAATCCTACAAACTAAGTTAAACATTCATGGAAATCATCAAGTAATTTCAAAATAATTCAAGGAAGTTAAGTTGCTTACCTCATTGTCGAAGCCCATTAAAGCGTAGTTTGCTTCTTCTTTTTTTGATTCTTCTTTCCAAGCCTTCTTCTTCTTCTTTGGCCTCTTTCTCCATTCAAGTTCATTTGTGTTTTTTAATTTTTGTTTAATGAACTTGTTAACATTCATTGTTATGTGTTCAATGTCCTCATTGTCCTCATCACTTGAGTCATCACTCAAGTGGTATCCAATTGTCCGATATTCAAAAACCTTCTTGTTCTTTAGAAGGTGATTCAAATGTTCATCATGTTCATGATGTTCTAAACGTTCCAAGAAACTCATTTCATAGGTCTTTAAAGACCCAATAAGTTCATTAATAGGATAGTTATTTAGATCTTTTGTTTCTTGTATTGCGGTTATTATCAGATCCCATATTTTTGGAAGAGATCTTAAAGTCTTGTTTATGAGTTCAAAGTCCGAAAAACATTTACCAAGAGCTTTTAGACTATTGATGACATCCGAGAAACGGGAGAACATGTCATCGATAGTCTCGCTTGGTGCCATTTGGAAAATCTCAAAATCGTGCAACAAAATATTAACTTTCGAGTCTTTGACTCTACTCGTTCCTTCGTGCGTGATTTCAAGAGTTCGCCAAATGTCAAAAGCCATTTCGCATGTAGAAATCCGGTTGAACTCATTTTTGTCTAAAGTGCAAAATAAGGCATTTATAGCCTTTGCGTTTAAAGAAAATAACCTTTTCTCCAAATCCGACCATTCGTTCGTCGGTTTAGAGGAAGGTTGAAAGCCATTTTCGATGACGTTCCACAAATCCAAGTTCATTGAAAGCATGAAAACTCTCATTCGAGTTTTCCAATATGTGTAGTCCGAACCGTTAAAAAACGGTGGACAAAAAACCGAAAAGCCCTCTTGAAAAACATTTAGAGCCATTTCTCACGGGTGTAAATCCGAAAGAGAAAGAACGTGGCTCTGATACCAATTGTTAGGATCTAAAAGGCACTAAGAGGGGGGGGGGGGTGAATTAGTGCAGCGGATAAAATGGTGGATTTTTCTGCAATTTAAAGCAAGCTTCGAAAACTTCGTACGATGAAAACAACGTTTCGTTTGAAACCGATTTTTGTGTTCTAACTTTGAAGCATGCATACAAAGATAAAACTGAAGAGGAGCAAGTAAAGTAAAGATTGCAGCAAGGTAAAGCAGAAAATTAAACACTCACGCAATCAAGACGCAACGATGTATAGTGGTTCGGTCAAAGTGACCTACATCCACTTCCGAAGCCTTCTCCGATGAGGCTTCCTTCTTCTACTATCAAATCCTTTGAAAGGGAAGGATCAAATACCCCTTTTACAGCCCTTTACAATATGTTCACACTTGTACAAGATCTCTCAAGAAAAGAAGAAGGTGAACACTAAGCAAGAACAAACTTTTCAACACTCAACAATTGCTCAAAACTTCAGAAATTTGCTCAAAAAGGGTTGTTCTTTCAGCTGAGAAAGGGGGGGGGGTATTTATAGATCCAAAATGGATTCAAAATTAGGCTCCAAATTTGAAAACAATTTGGAGTTCCAATGCTAGTCACTTGAAGGCGGTGCTACCGTCACAATGGCAGTGCCACCGCACTTTGTGTCGATCTGTTGACTAACGTCACGTGTATGCGGTGCTAACACTTGACCCAGAGCGATTCCACGGCTTATCTATGCAGGCGGTGCTACACGCCCGGAGCCAGTTACCCCGCCGTGATATGCATCACGAGCGGTGCTATCGCTCGGCCGTAGTTGTACAGGCTGCATGACGCCCAGCCAGCGGCACACCGCCAGCGCTGGTGGTTCCATCACTGTGCTTGGGTGGTTCAATCGCCTCACCCATTCGGACAAAGCCGAATGGGCCTTGTTTAAGTCCTAATCTTGGCTCAGTAGAGGCCAGGTTGGCCCCTACTGAATTTAGGCAGGATTTTTCCTAAAATCCTTGCCCTACTCATGTGCAAACTACGAACCTAAAACATAACTCAACATGATTTGATCCGACGCGCTTCAAGTCAACTTCCGGCGAGCTTTACGGCGAGATTCCGGCAGCCATCCGATGCTTCCCTCGGATTGCTTCTAGTGGGCTCCCAGCATACTCCGGATTGTATGGCGAGCTCAACGAGTCTTCGGCTTGCTTCCGAATCTTCCCGGTGAGTTCCGCGAACCTTCGACGATCTTTGAGATGAACTTCCAAAAACTTCGGCAGGTCCCTGATTTGATCTTGGATGGTTCCGGCAACACTTCCGAAAAATCTCTCGGACTTCCGATGAACTCTTGAACCCCCGACAGACTTGACCTCGGTAAATCAATTTATGTTTTCTTCCATCGTAGTTATTCCTGCACACTTATCTTAACAAAGTAGATTAGAACCAATTGACTTCATCATCAAAATCCGAGATTCAACATATAGGACATTTGAGAGGGTATCAATGGCATATGAAATGTTTCAGAATATATCAATAGCATATGAAACAATTTAGAGCATATCAATGACGTATAAATGGTTTCAGAATATATCAATGACATATGAAATATTTTGGAACATATCAATAGTGTATGAAATGTTTTGAAGCATATCAAGGGCAAATGAAACATTTAAGAATATGTCAATGATGTATGAAATGTTTCGGAGCATATCAACAACAAATAAAATATTTCGAATCATGTCAATGATATATGAAATGTTTCAAAAAATATCAGGAGCAAATGAAACATTTAAGAGTATATCAATGGCATATTATTAGGACTCTAGCTATGAGAGTCCTAATTGATAAGGGCATTCATGTAAATCCTATCTAGCCGACCCCTATTAAAGAGGTGAAGAGGCCGGCTAGGTTAGAGTTAGATTGCTTCTTAGAGAAGGAGTTCTATTAGAAGTATAAGTTCTATTAGAGAAAGAGTCCTATTAGAAGTAGGAGTCTTATTAGGGAAAGAGTCCTACTAGAATTAAGAGTCCTATTAGAGATGGAGTCCTAATTAGAAGTAAGAGTTGGTTAGAAGTAGAAGTCTTGAGTAAGAGTCAAATTAGGAGTTGGGGTTTAGAAGCCCTATAAATAGCCATGTATTCACCCTCTTTTTATAAAGAATAGATTAATCTTTTAGCAGCCTTTGAGCAGCAACTTGGAGGAAAGAACCCCTATAGAGTTCTAAGGAGGCCGATCCCCTATAGAGATCAACCCCAAGCTTAGAATCCGCAAGGGTTCTAACACTTGGTATCAGAGCAGCGTTCTTGGTGTCTCACTGCTCTTCCACAGCCATCCACCAGCCCTCTACAACTGCCCAAAGCAATTCCCACAATTGCTTAGAAGAACATCACCGAATTCCGCCATCATCTCCACCACCGCAGATCATCCTTTGATCTTCCCGTGAATTATAACAGGTTCTAGTTACCTACCTTAATACTGCTGCAATTTAGTTATCCTTATTCAAAAAATCCAAAAAATTTGTTCCTATATTACTGCATAAACTTTCATTGCAAAGTTTTCATCTCTACAATGAAAGTTGCACTGTAGAATTTCAGCCGCATGGCACTATCTTTTTTATCTTGCTACTATGTTTTTTCTATCCAAATCTCTACAAAATTTTTATGACGGCTTTGACACTTCCTAACAGTAGTTTTTCCTTTGGTTTTGTTGAAAAATTCTCAATATAAACCACTTATCTTTTACATCCAAACTGCTGCACTTTAGATGTAAAAATCTGCTATAGTACCTCTCCGTGATCCTCAATTTTGCTGAACCTCTTGGTGTCGTTTCTTTCTATAAAATTTTTAACAGTATTACCTCTCCTTACTAGTAGATTCCCTTTATGTTTTTCTTGAATCTCTATTGAAAATTTCTAAAAAAAATTACATCTTTACTGTTGAAATTTATTCGGCAAAAATTTTGGTGCTGCACCTTTGTCCTTTTTCTCCTCCGTAACCTACCAAATCCTAGCCACCTTACTGCCACCAACCAAGATGACTTTAGGGCATTCATCTAGCTTTAAAATTCAACCATCATAACATAGTTTCATAACCCTAATAGCATCAAAAACCGTAGCCCAAAATAGTAAACCATTACAATCGAACCCTTCTATCACCGATCTATTGTCCAAACCATCCACCACCCCAGGCCATTAACCCATCAACAAAAAAAAGGCAAGGGCATCTCTGATCTACAAGCATATGCTATGGCTTCTCAAGATCCAATTGATGCCAAATTTGAATCATGGGAATCTCGGATTGAATCACGGCTTGAATCGCGCTTGGAAGACAAATTGCGCACTTTGTTTTCAGAATTCAAAATTAGACAACCACCAAGTCCAACCAAACTGCAGAAGGAGAGAATTCAGAAAGGACCCAAGAGAAGGAGGGACATGCTTCAGCCATGCATGAGGGTGGACTTCCCATGATGGGAAGGAGACCCAGTGGGTTGGATTTCACGCGCCGAACGTTATTTTCGCTACTACCGAACGTCGGATAATGCTATGGTGGAGATTGCTATCATCCACCTTGAAGGAGATGCTATTCAATGGTACAACTGGCTGGAATATAATCTTGGGGCTCTGATGTAGAATCAATTTAAGAACGCACTGTTGAACCGTTTTGGACCTACGGAGTATGAAAATATCGACGGCCAACTCGCAAAGATTCGACAAATCTCTACGATTCAAGAGTACCAAACTAGGTTTGAGAAGCTATCCTACCTTGCTCATGAATGGACTAACCATCAATTTTTAGGAACATTCATCGAAGGACTCAAGCCAGAGATAAAAGGGGAAGTTAAGGAGCGACAGCCCCATACCGTGATGGCTATGATTTCTTTTGCCCGAATACAAGAAGAACGGCTCAGCTAAGATGCTTGGAGGATGAGAACCACTCCTAGAACCTCAGCATATAAACCACCTTTTGCGCCCAGCCATCCTTCGCTGCCATAAAAATTGACAAGAGAAGAACTACGTGACCGATCAACATAGGGTCTTTGTTGGCATTGTGACGAGTCATGGAACTGTGACCATCGTTGCAAAAGGGGCCACCTCCTACTAATTGAACCTCTTGAAGACATGGAGGAGAAGGTCCAGGAGCATAAGGAAGAGGTCACGAATGAAAACAGCAGCCAATTGATATTACAGTGCATGCCCTTGCCGGTTACGCAAACCCGCAAACAATGAAAGTGGGAGGATTTCTAAAGCAACAACTGATCACCATTCTTATTGACACCGGGAGCACTAATAATTTTATGAATAGCAAGGCTGCTGTCCGGATGGCCTTATCTATTGAGAATTGTAGTAGGTTCGATGTTAAGATTGCAGATAGATGAATTTTGATGTGTGATCATAGGTGCCCACGGGTGAAACTGTTGCTGTAGGACCAAGAGATAATTGCAGATTTTTTCCTCCTCCCTCTTGATGATTATGAGGCCATGCTTGGTATCAAATGGTTGATGATATTAGGTGATATTTTCTAGAATTTTTTGAAATTAATTATGAAATTTTATAGTAAGGGGATACTGTGCGGGAAACGTGGGGGCGACGTAACGATGATTTGCACACAACGAATAGAAAAAGTTTTGCACAAAGCATGGAGCGGCTTTTTGGTACAACTTGAGCAGAAATCTAAGGGAGAGCCAACCAAATTTGAAGATCCAAACCTGCTTCCCTTGCTTGCTAAATTTTCAGATATATTTGATGAACCACGTAGCCTACCTCCTAACCGTCGGCATGATCATCGTATACTGATTCTTCCAAGCAAACCTCTAGCAAATACTCGGCCATATTAGTATCCACATCTCCAAAAAGATAAAATAGAAAGGATTATAAAAGAGATACTTAAAAAAGGAGTTATTTAGCCAAGTTGCAGCCCCTACTCTTCACCAGTGCTCCTTGTATAAAAGAAAGACGGAACATGGCGAATGTGCGTTGATTACCGAGCTCTCAATGGCATAACCGTCAAGGACAAGTACCCTATTCCAGTAGTAGATAAAATTCTTAATGAATTAAAGGGGGCACGAGTCTTCACAAAGTTGGACCTTCGATCCGGGAATCATCAAATACGAGTGTGCGAAGAAGACCTACCGAAAGCTGACTTTCGAACGCACAACGATCACTACGAATTTTTGGTAATACCCTTTGGTCTTACCAATGCTCCCTCCACCTTCCAGAGCCTTATGAATGATATTTTCTAGAGTTATCTTCATAAGTTTGTGCTAGTTTTCTTTGACGATATCCTTATTTACAGCCCTTCTCTTGAAAGTCATATTCAGCACTTACGACTTATTTTGACAATTTTGTGAGAACATGTTGTTTTTGTCAAAAAAAATAAAGTGCAGCTTTCTTCAACAAAAGGTAGAATATCTTGAGCATATCATATTAGAGGAAGGGGTGGTAGTGGACCCCTCCAAAATTGAAGAAATGCAGAACTGGTCGATCCCGAGGAACATAAAATTGCTCCGCGGCTTTCTCGGTTTAACAGGTTGTTATTACAAGTTCATGAAAAACTATGGAAAGATTAGTGCACCCCTTACTTCCTTGCTGAAAAAAGATACTTTTCAGTGGTCGGACAAAGCCACCACTGCCTTCGACGAACTTAAAGTCGTAATGATAACAACGCCCGTACTAGCGTTACCCGACTTTGGCAAGACTTTTATTATTGAAGCCGATGCCTCCGGAGTTGGAATTGGTATTATACTAATACAAGATGGCTGCCCCCTCGCTTATACTAGTAAGGTGTTATCTCCTTCTCATCTCAAGATGACTATTTATGACAAGGAGATGCTCACGATTATGCATGCAGTGTCCAAATGGAGATCGTACTTGATCGGGCGACGCTTTCAAATCAAGACCGACCATAAAAGCCTAAAATATTTCTTGGAGCAGAAGATATCTTTCCCCGAGTGGCAAAAATGGTTAACAAAGCTTCTTAGATATGATTATGAAATAACTTACAAAAAGGGGAAAGATAATGTTGTTACAGATACGCTTTCGTGGCTACCCGAGCAAGCTGAATTTTTTATTGTTTCACTTCCGACCAGCGACTTCCTTGAGGATATTAGGAGGGAATGATAAGATAATCCAAAAATGAGTAAAATCATAAAAAAATTAGAGGAAGCACCAAGCTCCGTGGCTCATTACAGTTGGGACTCAAAGGACTTGCGATATAAGGGACGCATTGTGCTTGTGCCAAATTCTACTTGCATAAAGACCATCCTTCAAGAGATACATTTCACACCTGCGGTTGGGCACTTTGGGTTTCTTAGAACTTATAAAAGAATTAAGCAAAATTTTTATTGGATAGAGATGAAAAATATTATTGTTGAATTTGTAGCACAATGTGATGTATTTCAACGACATAAAGGTGAGACAATGGTAAGTCCCAGAAAATTGCAACCTCTACCCATCCCAGAATCAATATGGATTGATATATCTATGGATTTCATCGAAGGACTTCCCTCATCACAAGGAAAAGGTATAATTTTTGTCATAGTTGATCGCCTTTCAAAGTATGCTCACTTTTGTGCCATCCGAAATCTCTACACTGCTTCTAGTATTGCTCAAATCTTTATAGAGAATATTATAAAATTACAAGAGATATTGAGATCTATTGTAAGTGATCGTGATAGGGTCTTTACGAGCAAATTTTGGACAGAGTTATTCCATATGTAGGGCACTAAATTAAAGATGAGTATGACATATCACCCACAAACCGACGGCCAAACTGAAGTGGTGAACAGGTGTTTGGAGACATACCTCAAATGCTTCACCAGTGACCAACTAAAAGAATGGACAAAGTGGATTCCTTGGGCTGAGTGGTGGTATAATAGAACTTATCATTCATCCACAAAATATACTCCCTATGAGGCTATGTATGGCTGACCCTTCTGTAATTCCAAAAAATGTGTTGGGCACCTCTAAAGTAGAACAAGTAGATAGGAAACTACAGGATAGAGACAAAATGCTGAAGTTGCTAAAAGATAATCTCACTGTAGCACAAGCAAGGATGAAGCAGCAATATGATCAACACAAAGGCAAAAGAGAATTTTCAGTAGGAGATTGGGTCTTCCTATGGCTCCAGCCATACAAGCAAACATCAATCAAAACCAGAGCATCTATGAAGCTTTCACCTCGATTCTATAGACCCTACTAGATTTTGGAGTGCATCAGAGTAGTAGCATACCGATCGAACTTACCCGCTAGTTCCTGAATCCATCTAGTCTTCCATGTATCATGTTTGAAGCTCAAGTTGGGACAACATGAGACAGCCCAAAGCCATCTACCAAATATAACTGCCCAAGGAGAGCTCTAGACCCAACCAAGTGCCATTATTGATCGACGGATCGTGACTCGATGACGATGACCTACTATTGAAGTGTTAATACAGCGGGCGAACCTGCCAGCAGAACATGCCACATGGGAGAACTATGACGACTTGAAAATCAAATTCCCAGAATTCATGGAACGTTAGCCTCGAGGACAAGGCTAATTTGAAGAGGGCGGGTTTGTTAGGACTCTAGCTATGAGAGTCCTAATTGATAAGGGCATTCATGTAAATCCTATCTAGCCGACCCCTATTAAAGAAGTGAAGAGGCCGGCTAGGTTAGAGTTAGATTGCTTCTTAGAGAAAGAGTCCTATTAGAAGTAGGAGTCCTATTAGAGAAAGAGTCCTATTAGAAGTAGGAGTCCTATTAGGGAAAGAGTCATATTAGAATTAGGAGTTCTACTAGAGGAGTCCTAATTAGAAGTGGGAGTTGGTTAGAAGTAGGAGTCTTGAGTAAGAGTCCTATTATGAGTTGGGGTTTAGAAGCCCTATAAATAGCCATGTATTCACCCTCTTTACATAAAGAATAGATCAATCTTTTAACACCCTTTGAGCAGCAACTTGGAGGAAGGAACCCCTATAGAGTTCCAAGGAGGCCGATCCCCTATAGAAATCAATCCCAAGCTTAGAATCCGCAAGGGTTCTAACACATATGAAATGATTTGGAAGCATTCAGGCATATATCAAATGGCATATGAAGCATTTAGGCACCTATCAAAGGCGTAAGAATGATTAAGAGCATATACATGGCATGCGAAACTTTTCAGAGTATATTGATAATGTATAAAATGTTTCAGAGCATATCAAGTGCATAAGAAGCATTTCAGAGCATATCAATGAAGTATAAAATGTTTTGGAGCATATCAAGGGCATAAGAAGCATTTCGGAGCATATCAGTGAAGTATAAAACGTTTCGGAGCATATTAAGAGCATAATAAGTATTTCGAAGCATATCAATGGCACATAGGACATTTCAGAGTATATCAATGGCATTTGAAATATTTCTGAATACATCAATGGCATATGAAATATTCCATAGCATATCAATGATGTATGAAAGGTTTTGAAAGATATCAATGACATTTGAATCATTTCGAAATATAGCAATGGTGTATGAAAAGTTTTGAAGCATATCAAGGGTAAATGAAACATTTTAGAATATGTCAATGATGTATGAAATGTTTCGGAGTATATCAACGACAAATAAGATATTTTGTAACATATCAAGGACATATGAATTGTTTCAGAATATATAAAGGGAAAATGAAATATTTTAAAATATATCAATGGCATATTAAATGATTTGGAAGCATTCAGGGATTTATCAAATGGCATATAAAGCATTTAGGCACCTATCAAAGGCATAAGAATGAATAAGGTCATATACATGACATACAAAACTTTTCGGAGCATATCAATGACATGTAAAATGTTTTGGAGCATATCAAGGGCATAAGAAGCATATCGGAGAATATCAATGAAGTATAATACATTTTGGAGCATATCAAGTGCATAAGAAGCATTTCGGAGCATATCAATGAAGTATAAAATGTTTCAGAGCATATCAAGAGCATAAGAAGCTTTTTAGAGCATATCAATGGCACATAGTACATTTCGGAGTGTATCAATGGCATATGAAATGTTTCAGAATATATCAATGATATATAAAACATTTTAGAGTATATCAATGATGTATGAAAGGTTTCAAATCATATCAATGATATATGAATCATTTCGGAATATAACAATGGTGTATGAAAAGTTTTGAAGCATATCAAGAGCAAATGAAATATTTCGGAATATGTCAATGACGTATGAAATTTTTTGAAGTATATCAATGTTAGAACCCTCCGCGGATTCTAAGCTTGGGGTTGATCTCTATAGGGGATCGGCCTCCTTGGAACTCTATAGGGGTTCCTTCCTCCAAGTTGCTGCATAAAGGCTTCTAAAGGATTGATCTATTCATTGATTAAAGAGGATGAATACATGGTTATTTATAGAGCTTCTAAGCCCCAACTCCTAATAGGACTCTTACTCAAGACTCCTACTTCTAACCAACTTCTAATTAGGACTCCTTCTCTAGTAGGATTCCTAATTCTAATAGGACTCTTTCCCTAATAAGACTTCTACTTCTAATAGGACTCCTACTTCTAATAGGACTCTTTTCCTAATAGGACTCCTATTTCTAATAGGACTCTTTTCCTAATAGGACTCTTTTCCTAATAGGACTCCTACTTCTAATAGGATTCTTTCTCTAATAGGACTCCTTTCCTAAGAAGTAACCTAACCCTAACCTAGCCGGCCTCTTCACCTCTTTAATAAGGGTTGGCTAGATAGGATTTACATGAATGCCCTTATCAATAAAACTAAATTAGGACTCTCATAGCTAGAGTCCTAACAGACCCGCCCTCTTCAAATCAGCCTTGTCCTCGAGGCTGACGTTCCATGAATTCTGAGAATTTGATCTTCAAGTCGTCGTAGTTCTCCCAAGTGGCATCTTCTGCTGGTAGGTTTGCCCACTGTATTAACACTTTAGTAGCAGGTCGTCGTCGTTGAGTCACGATTCGTCGATCAATAATGGTACTAGGTTGGGTCTGGAGCTCTCCTTGGGTAGTTATATTTGGTAGATGGCTTTGGGCTGTCTCGTGTTGTCCCAATTTGAGCTTCAAACATGATACATGGAAGACTAGATGGATTCGGGAGCTGGTGGGTAAGTCCAATCTGTATGCTACTGCTCCGATGCGCTCCAAAATCTGGTAGGGTCCATAGAACCAAGGTGAAAGCTTCATAGACGCTCTGGTTTGGATTGATGTTTGCTTGTATGGCTGGAGCCGTAGGAAGACCCAATCTCCTACTGAAAATTCTCTTTCGCCTCTGTGTTGATCATATTGTTGTTTCATCCTTGCTTGTGCTGTAGTGAGATTATCTTTTAGCAACTTCAGCATTTTGTCTCTATCTTATAGTTTCCTGTCTACTTGTTCTACTTTAGAGGTGCCCAACACATATTTTGGAATTACACGGGTCATGGCCTCATAGGGAGTACATTTTGTGGAGGAATGATAAGTTGTATTATACCACCACTCGGCCCAGGGAAGCCACTTTGTCCATTCTTTTGGTCGGTCACTGGTGAAGCATCTAAGGTATGTCTCCAAGCACCTGTTCACCACTTTAGTTTGGCCATCGGTTTGTGGGTGATATGTTGTACTCATCTTTAATTTAGTGCCTTGCATCTGGAATAACTCTGTCCAAAATTTGTTCGTGAAGACCCTATCACGATCACTTACAATAGATCTTGGCATCCCATGTAATTTTACAATATTCTCCATAAAGGTTCGAGCAATACTAGAAGCAGTGTAGGGATTACGGATGGCACAAAAGTGAGCATACTTTGTAAGGCGATCAACCATGACAAAAATTGTACCTTTTCCTTGTGATGAGGGAAGCCCTTTGATGAAATCCATTGATATATCAGTCCATATTGATTCTGGGATGGGTAGAGGTTGTAACTTTCCGAGACTTGCCACTGTCTCACCTTTGTGTCGTTGACATATATCACATTGTGCTACAAATTCAGCAATAATATTTTTCATCCCTATCCAATAAAAATTTTGCTTAATTCTTTTATAGGTTCTAAGGAACCCGGAGTGCCTGGCTGTAGGTGTAGAATGCATCTCTTGAAGGATGGTTTTTATGCAAGTAGAATTTGGCACAAGCACAATACGTCCTTTATATCGCAAGTCCTTTGAGTCCCAATTATAATGAGCCATAGAGCTCGGTGCTTCTTTTAAATTTTTTTATGATTTTACTCGTTTTCGGATTATCTTGCCATTCCCTCCTAATATCCTCAAGGAAGTTGCTGGTCGAAAGTAAAATGACCGATAATTCAGCTTGCTCGAGTACCCTTTCAAAGCGCATCTACAACAATATTTTCTTTCCCCTTTTTGTAAGTTATTTCATAATCATATCCAAGAAGCTTTGTTACCCATTTTTGCTGCTTAAGTTGTACCAAAAAGCTGCTGCATGCTTTGTGCAAAATTTTCTCCATTCGTTGTGTGCAAATTGTCGTTACGTCGCCCCCACGTTTCCCGTACAATATCACCTGTTTCCCCTTGCTGTAAAATTTCATAATTAATTTCAAAAAATTCCAGGAAACATCACCTAATGTCATCAACCATTCGATGCCAAGCATGGCCTCATAATCATCGAGAGAGAGGAGGAAAAAATCTGCAATTATCTCTTGGTCCTGCAGCAACAGTTTCACCCGTGGGCACTTACGATCACACTTCAAAATTCATCCATCTGCAACATTAACATCGAACCTGCTGCAATTCTCAATAGGTAAGGCCATCCGGACAGCAACTTTACTGTTTATAAAATTATTAGTGCTCCCGGTGTCAATAAGAATGGTGATTGGTTGTTGCTTCAGAAATCCTCCCACTTTCATTGTTTGCGGGTTCACATAACCGGCAAGGGCATGCATCGTAATATCAATTGGCTGCTGTTCTTCATCCGTGACCTCTTTCTCATGCTCCTGGACCTCCTCTTCCCTGTCTTCAAGAGGTTCAATCAATAGGAGGTGGCCCCTTTTGCAGCGATGATCGCGGTTCCACGGCTCGTCGCAATGCCAACAAAGACCCTTTGCTTATCGATCACGTAGTTCTTCTCTTGTCAATTTTTTGGGCAGCGAAGGATGGCTGGAAGTAGAAGGGGGTTTATATGTTGAGGTTCTAGGAGTAGTTCTCATCCTTCAAGAATCTTGGTTGAGTCGTTCTTCTTATATTCAGGCAAAAGAAATCGCAGCCATCACGGTATGGGGCTGTCGTGCCTTAACTTCCCCTTTTATCTCTGGCTTGAGTCCTTCGATAAATGTTCCTAACAATTGACAGTCAGTCCAATCATGAGCAAGGTAAGATAGCTTCTCAAACCTGGTTTGGTACTCTTGAATCGTAGAGGTTTGTCGAATCTTTGCGAGTTGGCCGTCGATATTTTCATACTCGTAGGTCGAAGCAGTTCAGCAGTGCATTCTTAAATTGATTCCATGTTGGAGCCCCATGATTATATTCCAGCCAATTGTACCATTGAATAGCATCTCTTTCAAGGTGGATGACAGCAATCTCCACCATAGCATTATCCGACGTTCGGTAGTAGCGAAAGTAACGTTCTGCGCGCGAAATCCACCCCGCTGGGTCTCCTTCTTCCCATCGTGGGAAGTCCACCCTCATGCATGGCTGAAGCATGTCCGAGGGCTGTCCCTCCTTCTCTGGGGTCCTTTCTAAATTCTCTCCTTGCTGCAGTTTGGTTGGACTCGATGGTTGTCCAATTCTGAATTCTGCAAACAAAGCGTGCAATTTGTCTTCCAAGCGCGATTCAAGCCATGATTCAATCCGAGATTCCCATGCTTCAAATTTGGCATCAATTGGATCTTGGGAAGCCATAGCATATGTCTGTAGATCAGAGATGCCCTTGTCTTTTTTTTGTTGACGGGTTAATGACATGGGGTGGTGGAAGGTTCGGACAATAGATCGGTGATTGAAGGGTTCAGCTGTAATGGTTTACTGTTTTGGGCTGTGGATTTTGATGCTGTTAGGGTTATGAAACTAGGTTATGATAGCTGCATCTTGAGGCTAGAGAGATTCCCTAAAGACGTCTTGGTTTGTGGCAGCAAGGTGGCTAGGGTTTGGTAGGTTACGGAGAAGAAAAAAGGACAAAGGTACAATACCAGATTTTTCACCGAAAAAATTCCAGCAGTAAAGATGTAATTTTTTCAGAAATTTTCAAAAGAGATTCAAGTAAAACTCAAAGGGGATCTACTGATAAGGAAGAGGTAATATTGTATAAAATTTCGTAGGAAGAAACGACAACAAGAGGTTTGGCAAAATTGAGAATCACGGAGAGGTATTATAGCAGATTTTTACGTCTAAAGTGCAGCAGATTTGACGTAAAAGATAAGTGGTTTTTATTGAGAATTTTTCGACAAAACCAAAGGGAAAACCACTGTTAGAAAGTGTCAAAGCTGCCGTAAAAATTCCATAGAGAATTGGATAGAAAAAATGTAGTAGCAAGATCAAAAAGGCAGTGCTATGCGGCTGAAATTCTGCAGTGCGACTTTCGTTGTAGAGATGAAAACATTACGACGAAAAGTTTATGCAGCAATTATAGGAACGAATTTTTTTGGATTTTTTGAATAAGGATAACTAAATTGCAGCAGCAGTAGGGTAGATAACTAGAACCTATTGCAATTCACGGGAAGATCAAAGGATGATCTATGGTGGTGGAGATGACGGCGGAATTCAGCGATGATCTTCTAAGCAATTGTGGGAATTGCTTTGCGTGGTTGTGGAGGGCTGGTGGATGGCTGTGGAAGGGCAGCGAGATGCCAAGAACGCTGCTCTGATACCAAGTGGTAGAACCCTCCGCGGATTCTAAGCTTGGGGTTGATCTCTATAGGGGATCGGCCTCCTTGGAACTCTATAGGGGTTCCTTCCTCCAAGTTGCTGCACAAAGGCTGCTAAAGGATTGATCTCTTCCTTGTTTAAACGAGGATGAATACATGGTTATTTATAGGGCTTCTAAGCCCCAACTCCTAATAGGACTCTTACTCAAGACTCCTACTTCTAACCAACTTCTAATTAGGACTCCTTCTCTAGTAGGATTCCTAATTCTAATAGGACTCTTTTCCTAATAGGACTTCTACTTCTAATAGGACTCTTTCCCTAATAGGACTTCTACTTCTAATAGGACTCTTTTCCTAATAGGACTCCTACTTCTAATAGGACTCTTTTCCTAATAGGACTCCTACTTCTAATAGGACTCTTTTCCTAATAGAACTCCTACTTCTAATAGGATTCTTTCTCTAATAGGACTCCTTTCCTAAGAAGTAACCTAACCCTAACCTAGCCGGCCTCTTCACCACTTTAATAAGGGTCGGCTAGATAGGATTTACATGAATGCCCTTATCAATGAAACTAAATTAGGACTCTCATAGCTAGAGTCCTAACAATGAAACATTTCGGAACATAGCAATAGCGTATGAAATGTTTTGAAACATATCAAGGAAAAATAAAACATTTAAGAACATGTTAATAATGTATGTAATGTTTCGGAGTATATCAATAATAAATAAAATATTTTGTAACATGACATTAACGTATGAAATGTTTCGAAACATATCGGGGGCAAATAAAACATTTTGGAGTATATCAATAGCTTATGAAATGATTTGGAAGCATTTAGTCATGTATCAAATGGCATATGAAGCATTTAGGCATATATCAAAGGCGTAATAATATTTAGGAGCATATTCATGACATACAAAACTTTTCAAAGTATATCAATGACGTATAAAATATTTCGGAGCATATCAAGGGCATAAGAAGCATTTCAGAGCATATCAATGAAGTATAAAATATTTTGGAGCATAAAAATGGCATAAGAAGCATTTCAGTGCATATCAGTGAAGTATAAAATGTTTCGGAGCATATCAAGGGCATAAGAAGCATTTCAGAGCATATCAATGGCACATAGGATATTTCAAAGTGTATCAATGATACATGAAATGTTTTAGAATATATCAATGACATATAAAATATTTCAGAGCATATGAAAGGTTTCAAAATATATCAACGATATATGAAATATTTTGGAACATATCAATGGTGTATGAAAAGTTTTGAAGTATATCAAGGGCAAATGAAATATTTCAGAATATGTCAATGATGTATGAAATATTTCAGAGTATATCAATGACAAATAAGATATTTCATAACATGTCAATAATGTATAAAATGTTATGGAACATATCAAGGGCAAATGAAATATTTTGGAGTATATCAATGGCATATAAAATAATTTGGAAGCATTCAGGCATGTATCAAATGACATATGAAGTATTTAGGCACCTATCAAAGACGTAAGAATGATTAAGAGCATATCTATGGCATACAAAACTTTTTGAAGCATATTAATAATATATAAAATGTTTCGAAGCATATCAAGGGCGTAAGAAGAATTTCAAAGCATATTAATGAAGTATAAAATGTTTTGGAGTGTATCAAGGGCATAAGAAGCATTTCGGAACATATCAGTGAAGTATAAAATGTTTCAGAGCATATCAAGTGCATAAGAAGCATTTCGGAGCATATCAATTGCATATAGGACATTTCGGATTGTATCAATGGCATATGAAATGTTTCAGAATATATCAATGGCATATAAAACATTTCGGAGCATATCAATGATGTATAAAAGGTTTCAGAACATATCAACGATAAATGAAATATTTCGAAACATAACAATTGTGTATGAAATGTTTTGAAGCATATCATGGGCAAATGAAATATTTTGGAACATATCAATAACATATGAAATGTTTCGAAGCATAACAACAATAAATAAAATATTTGGGAACATATCAATAATATATAAAATATTTCAGAACATATTAGGGGCAAATGAAACATTTTAGAGTATATTAATGGTATACAAAATGATTTGGATGCATTCAAGCATGTATTAAATGGCTTTTGAAGCATTTAGGCACAAATCAGAGGCGTAAGAATGATTAGGAGCATATCCATGACAAACGAAACTTTTCGAAACATATCAATGGTGTATAAAATGTTTCGGAGCATATTAAGGGCATAAGAAGTATTTCGGAGCATCGGAACATATCAAGGGCATAAGAAGTATTTTGGAGCATATCAATGAAGTATAAAATGTTTTTGAGCATATCAAGGGCATAAGAAGCATTTCAGAGCAAATCAATAAAGTATAAAATGTTTCGGAGCATATCAATAGCATAATAAGCATTTCAGAGCATATCAATGGCACATTAGATATTTCAGAGTGTACCAATAGCATATGAAATGTTTCAGAATATATTAATGGCATATGATACATTTCGCAGCATATCAATGATGTATGAAAGGTTTCAGAGCATATCAATGACAAATGAAACATTTCGGAATATATCAATAGTGTATAAAATGTTTTGATGCATATCAAGGGCTAATGAAACATTTTAAAACATTTCAATGATGTATGAAATGTTTCAGAACATATCAACGACATAAAATATTTCGAAACATGTCAATAATGTTTGAAATGTTTCGGAACATATCAGGGGCAAATGAAACATTTTAGAGCATATCAATTGTATATGAAATGATTTGGAAATATTCAGACATGTATCAAATGATATATGAAGTATTTAGGCATATATCAAAGGCGTAAGAATGATTAGGAGCATATCCATGACATGCGAAACTTTTCAAGGCATATCAATGATGTATAAAATATTTCAGAGCATATCAAGAGCATAAGAAGTATTTCAAAGCATATCAATGAAATATAAAATGTTTTGGAGCATATCAAGGACATAAGAAGTATTTCATAGTATATAATGAAGTATAAAATGTTTCAGAGCATATCAAGGGCATAAGATGCATTTTGGAGCATATCAATGGCACATAGGACATTTCAGAGTGTATCAATGGCATATGAAATGTTTCAGAATATATCAATAGCATATAAAACATTTCGTAGCATATCACTGATGTATGAAAGGTTTCGAAACATATCAATGACATGTGAAACATTTTAGAATATATCAATAATATATAAAATATTTTGAAGCATATCAATGGCTAATAAAACATTTTGAAACATGTCAATGATGTATGAAATGTTTCAGAGCATATCAACAATAAATAAAACATTTCGGATCATGTAAATGACCTATGAAATGTTTCTGAATATATCAAGGGCAAATAAAATATTTTAGAGTATATAAATGGCATATAAAATGATTTGGAAGCATTCAGGCATGTATCAAATGATATATGAAGCATTTAGGCACATATCAAAGGCGTAAGAATGATTAGGAGCATATCTATGACATACGAAACTTTTCGGAGCATAACAATGACGTATAAAATATTTCAAAGCATATCAAGAGCATAAGACATATTTTGGAGCATATCAACAAAGTATAAAATGTTTTAGAGTATATCAAGGGTATAAGAAGCATTTCGGAGAATATCAATGATGTATAAAATGTTTCAGAGCATATCAAGGGTATAAGAAGCATTTCGAAGTATATCAATGGCCTATTGGACATTTCAGAGTGTATTAATGGCATATAAAATGTTTCATAATATATTAATGGCATATGAAACATTTCAGAGTATATCAATCATGTATAAAATGTTTCGAAGCATATTAAGAGCATAAGAAGCTTTTCAAAATATATCAAAGACATATGAAATGTTTCAGAGCATATCAAGAGCAAATGAAATATTTCGGAATATATCAATGACGTATGAAATGTTTTGGAGTATATCAAGGGCAAATGAAACATTTCAAAATATATCAATGATGTATGAAAGGTTTCGAAATATATGAATGACATATGAAACATTTTAGAATATATCAATGGCGTATGAAATGTTTGAGTATATCAAGACCAAATGAAATATTTTGGATCATATCAATGATGTATGAAAGGTTTCAGAACATATCAATGACATAAGAAACATTTCGGAACATATCATTAGTGCATGAAATTTTTTGAAGCATATCAAGGGCAAAGGAAACATTTCAAAATATGTCAATGATATATAAAATGTTTCAGAGCATATCAATGGCAAATGAAATATTTTAAAACATGCCAATGATGTATGAAATATTTCAGGACATATCAGGGGCAAATGAAATATTTTGGAGCATATCAATGGCATATGAAATGATTTGGAACATATTTTGAAGCATAACAATGACATATAAGAAATCTAAGAGCATATCAGTATAACAAATAAGAAATAGAAGCTCAAATATCATATCTTATATTATATTCATTTTATTCTCATCCAAAGCATACAATATAAACACATTAGCAATGCTTTGGATATCATATAAAAAACACAGAAGGTACAGTGGAATCTTAAACAAAATCTCTCACATTTGGGAGTACCATCCATCCATGTTTGGATGAAGCCAAAGGGGGCTGATAGAGCATCGCAGGCTCTAAGTGATAGCAGATAAGATTTTCTTAAACTATATGAGAAAATCCCACTGGTTTGTTGAGGGAAATCCTATCTCCTATCCGTTCCTATCCTGTATAAATCACCTCATATTGTACTAATTAAAATAAGCTTTCACGATTATATTTTTATTCTATCATAGTATCAGAGCATCTTACCTAGAGCAAGCTCGCTCCTCATCGACTCTTCCCCTCGGCCCCCTGCTTCCTCTGCTTCCACGGGTGGAAGCTTTCTCTCCATTGTTCCGGCCAGCGGACCACCCCCTCTACCTTTGCCTCTAGGCCGCAACCTCTCCACCACCATCGCTGTCAATGACTATCCCTGCCCCTGTTCTTTCCCCCTGCGACCAATGCCGTCGTAGCCACTGATCTCGGTAGCAACTACTATTGCTTCTCATCCCACGCACCTCCCCTGCCGTTGCTTCAACCGGTGGCCACGTAAACCATCACCGTCGTTGTCCCCATCGGCCAGCGATCTCTTCCTCCTCGCTGCCTCAGCCGTAATAATCTACAGCTACAATTGCCCCTATTCTGTGATGAAATAAAGGGCAAAAGAACGTAGCCGCTGACCTCGGCATCCACCACTACTACTGCACTTTCCTTCCCCCCCCCCACGCTATTGAATCTCAGATTTTGATGATGAAACTAATTGATTATGGTTTATTGTCTAACTACATTTTGAGTTACGCAAGTCTACTATCAATCAGGATTAGACAATTGACGCTGGAGGAATTGAAGTTGCACCGGGTGATTACGTTAGAATATTGGATGTCGAGTCGGAGGTTTGATCGATAATCAACAAAAGGCTTTGTACATTAGGCATCGAGCCAAGAAGAGTGTGTTGCGCCAAGGATATCAGGGTTGCGGAGGTCAACCATCGATTGAGAAACGAATCGCAAGAGAGGATGATGTGCCGAGGAATCGGACGAAGCGCCAACCAATGACGTGTCGGGCAACTGAATGTCAATTCGCATTATAATAACTGTCTAGATCGATGTAGAGTGTTTGTTTATGTGCATGATTAACTACGATGATGATGAAGATGTAAAGTGAAACAAAGTACCGAAAGTCAAGTGTGATGAATCATTGGGAGTTTGAGAGTTCAATGGGAGTCCGAAGATTCGTTGGGAGTGTTGCCGGAACCGGTCGAGAATGAGTAGGGAGCTTGCCAAAGGGTTTCCGGAAGTTCGCCAGAAGGTTCATCGGAAGTTCGCGGAGCTTGCCAAGAAAGATTGGAGCTTGCCAATGAAGCTCATTGGAATTCGCCAAGATCATCATGAAGTTCAGGAGCTTGCCGGGAGTCCGCAGAATGGTTTCCGAGGGTTTGTCGAAAGACTGCCGGAAGTTTGCCAGAAGCTCACCGAAAGAAGTCTTGTCTTGTGGACTTTGTAATAGCTTAGAAAATATCTTTAAAATTTGTAGTTAGCATGTAATTTGGTTTAGGATTAGGTGTTAATCCTATAAACCAAGTTTGGGCTAATTCAAACTTCATTTGGACCGGTTTGGGCTGAGTTTTCGACCCAAACCAGTGTGCTGAAATGACTTAGGCAGTGGCACTGCCCAGAGGCCAACAGCTAGGTGGTGGCACCGCCTAGAGGCCAAGAGAATTGACGGTGGCACCGCTGGTTGGGCGGTGGCACCGCCCAGTACCACCAGAATGCGAAAACCAAGGTGATTCAAATTTTGTGGTCCAAATTTGGGCTCCAAATTTAAATCCTCTGGAGGCCTATAAATACCCCACTCATTCAAAGTTTAGAGGGTGTTTAGAACTAAAAAAAAAGAAGGGGGAAACTCTCTTAAAAGTGTTCAAAATCTTCCCTCTTAGTTTGAAGTGTGTTCTAGTCCAAGAGAGGATGAATGGCTTTGTAAGGGTTATCTCTTAAGCCCGTCAAAAGGAGAGGTGCTATAAGGGAGTTCATCCTCGCCCGTTGGAAGAAGGATAGCTAGTAGAGAAGCCGATGGCCTCAAGTGAAGAGGAATTGGGAGTGGACGTAGGTCGCATGACCGAACCACTATAAATCGGTTTGCATTTACTTTCTTGCAACTTACTTTACTGCAAACCATCTTCATTTGCTGCCTTACTTACTCAACTTCCTCTTCATCTTCTTACCTATGCTTTAAAGTTAAAACGCAATCAAATCGGTTTCAAATGAAATGTTGCTTTCATCGTACAAAGATTTTGAAACTTATTTTAATCGCTGAAAGTTTATCATTCTTTACCGTTGTACTAATTCACCCTCCCCCCCCCCTCTTTATGCCGCTCGATCCCTAACAATTGGTATCAGAGCCATGTTATTTCTCATTCGGATTTACACCCGTAAGAAATTGCTCTTCATGGCTTTCAAGAGGGCTTTTCGGTTTTTCATCCACCGTTCTTTAACGGTTCGGACTACACATATTGGAAAACTTGAATGAGAGTTTTCTTGATTTCTCTTAGTTTAAACTTATGGAACATCATTGAAAATGGATTTCAACTTTCCTCTAAACCGATGAACGAATGGTCGGATTTGGAGAAAAGATTATTTTCTTTAAATGTAAAGGTTATGAATGCCTTATTTTGCGCTTTAGATAAAAATGAGTTCAATCAGATTTCTTCTTACGAAATGGCTTTTTATATTTGGCGGACACTTGAAATCATGTATGAGGGAACTAGTAGAGTCAAAGACTCGAAAGTAAACCTCTTATTGCATGATTTTGAGCTCTTCCAATGACACCAAGCAAAACTATCGGTGATATGTACTCCTGTTTCACGGATGTCATTAATAGCTTAAAAAATCTTGGTAAATGTTTTTCAAACTTTGAACTCACTAACAAGATCTTAAGATCCCTTCTAAAAACGTGGGATCCTAAAATAACGACGATACAAGAAACTAAAGATTTAAATGATTATTCTATTGAAGAACTCATTGGATCCTTAATGACATATGAAATAAGTTTCTTGGAACATATGGAACTTGATGAACACTTGAACCACCTTCTAAATAACATGAAGGATTTGGAACTCCGAACTATGAAATGCCACTTGAGTGATGACTCAAGTGACGAGGACAATGAGAACTTTAAATTTCGAACACTAAATCTTAATAAGTTCATTAAACAAAAATCTAAAATAAACAATTGGGCTTTGACGGTTTTCGATAATGAGATAAGTAACTCACCCAAAATGCTTTTAACTTATTATGAAATTACTTGAACTTTCCATGAATGCTTAACTTAGTTAGTAGGAATTTTTTCATGCTTTTCTTGTGTTTTTAGAAATTAAAAAAAATGTTTTAAAAAATTATATCATGCTTTTCTTTCTAGTATTTTTGAAAAGTAAAATTTTTGAATGGTGTATGCAACATTATGAATAATGATTGAATGATTTGTAATAATGATTGTACATCAACTATATGTTATTCTTGAAAATGTTTTGATGATAATTTTATAGTATCATGCTTATGATTTGAAAATCTCTATCTTGGATTAATGGCTCTTAAATGTTTTTATGATGAAATTTTTAGATGATGTATACCTATATGAAACAAATGAAACACATAAAAAGGAAAGTATATGATCATGATGAATTCATGATATTGCTTTTAGTTTTAAACAAGATGCATGTTTTTGATATAAAAATTATTTGTCATGATAAACCGAATGTATGTTTATGACTTCCGTATCGATTTTCGATTTCAATCTTGATATATGTTTTTGACATAAAAACAAATATCATAATAATTGCATCTCATGTTTGTACACCTAACAAGATTAAATCCAATGAATATTTATCTTGATGAATTCCATATTGCTTTTCATAATAATATAATGAAAAAATGAAATCATGTGTATCTTATTGATTTATGTTACGAAATCTATTTTTCGGATCTATACGATGATACATGAATCTAGTAAAAAAAGACAAGAGCATGCTTACATATGAACCATCTCCGTGGCTCTTATTAAAATTTTTGAATGAAAGATTTTGATGCATTTGATCTTGATGGGTTTAATGACAAAACTTGTATTTTGAATTTATATAATGATGGCTTCCGTATAAATATTTGAACATACCTTATGAAATCATCATTGATAACGATGAAATAAAAATATTAAAAGTTTGTTGTCATGCTTAATGATTCTATAATATCATGAGAATTTAAAGTTGTTATATCTTGATTACAAACTCATGTTTTGGTTTTAAAATGATACTCATCTTTTAAAACATGAGCACACTCATATGAAACAAACAAATTAAAATAAAACACATTATGTGTGATGAGTGACTCTTGCACTTTGAACCTATGTGTTTTTGGTCTTAATCGTTTTATGATAAATTGTTTATATGACGTGTTATATTTTGACTTTAAGAATCTTGATGATGATTTTTGCCTTTAAGTTTTAAACTTTCATGATTGTCTCAATTTGACATTAAAAGGCAAAGACATGTTTATACGAAATTAATGCAATTCATAAAAAGTGAAATGTATGATTCTTGAAATTTTTGATTTTTCATAAAAGACAAGTGATGAATTCATTTAGTTAATATTGCAAATCTCGTAAACTTCTTGAATGTGATTTTGATGATGTCTTTCAAGTTGATGAATTGAGCTAGAATGAGATTTTTTTTAATGATTCATAACTTCTAGACTTTCAGAATCACAACTTTATTTGGTTGGAATCATGACTTGTTAAGTAATGAGAGCTCGAATGCATAAATCAAGTTATTCTCTTTACTATTCTCTACCAAATGAAGCATGATTGATATCATTACTATTATACCTTATGTTGCAGAGAAAGAATTCATAAATCAAGATGCAATGAAAATTCTTATGCAATAATCAAATGCTCATGTGATTCTTTGCTAAAGAAAACATTTACGACTAATGATCTTGATAATTATAACTTGAAACTTTTATAAATCAAGATCGCATACCATGATTATTTCATTTACCAAAAGAGAATTTTCCAAATGAAATATAACTTATCTCTTGTTTCGCGGAACTATATTTTGAATTACTTTTATGAGATCATCATCTTAATAACTTGAGTTTTTATCTCTATACTCTCTTATGATTCTCCCATGTTATATGAAGAAAAATACAAATTGTTTTCTCTTGACTTTTCGATACTCAACTTAAGAAAATATGCTTTGATGATTGAAAATTGATGTAAAAGAAATTTGCTAAATGATTGATATCTTATGATTATTACTTGATATTTGATACTTGAAATTTCTCATGAAATGTGATCTTGATGAGAATTCCTATGCATGAATCAAGTTGCTCTTTATGCTATATCTTTTCAAATGAATCATGAGCCTTGATGCTATATATTTCATGATATAGAAATGACAAGATTTCTTTGCCTTGCATGTCTTATGTGATGATAAAATTTAATTTGCTTTATGATGAATCATGAATCATGACTTGATCTATGATATTGATATATTTTTATCATGATCCTTGATTATATAATTCTTTTACTCTATTAAAAGGATTTATCAAATGAATCATATCCTTCTTAAATTTTTCTTGATATCATGACATGATTTCTTAATATGGCTTGTATAATGATTGAAATTTTTAGCCATTAATTCCTCCTTTCTTTTCGACATTGATAAAGGGGGAGCTAGCTTGTTGAATTTACATATTGATATCCTTCATGATTTGAATTCTTTACATTTTTTGCCTTGTATGCATCATGTGATAACTAATGTATATTTTGATGCAAATGTATTTGAAAGTAAATATAAAGAAAACTTTGTATATCCTCTCTTCTATTTGAGAAGGATAAAGGGGAAGAAGATTTATTGCTAGCTTGCGACCCAAATGAAAAATTTGTTAGCTCGGAAGAACTTGCTATCATGAACACCACCAACAAAATGCTATCTTACCTATTATGTGAAGCAAAGTGCAACATTGTATAAGAAGCATGTAAAACTTATCATGCTTGAACTTAAATCTTGCTATGATTGAATGATGTATTGCAAATCAATGTTTAAATATTGTATGATGTGATTAATAGCTAGTATGATTGTCAAATTTACATATCCTTGAAAACTAGCTATGATGCAACTTCTCATTTTTGTTGATAACATAGGGGGAGAAGTAGATTGATGACTTCATGCATTGAATTGAATATTTTATATATTTGCATGATGATTTGGTTTGATTCTCTTAACATGTATGATACATGTTGTTAGATTTGGGATAATCCAAGTGTTATATCAATGGCATATTGATAAGGAGAGTTTGTGTTAAACTCCGGGGAGTTTTGGTTAACTCCGTTAGTCATCAATTAGTTGTCATCATCAAAAAGGGGGAGATTGTTGAATCTCGGATTTTGATAATGAAACTAACTGATTATGGTTTATTGTTTAACTGCATTTTGAGTTACGTAGGTCTACTATCGATCAGGATTAGATAGTTGATGTTGGAGGAATTGACGTTGTGCCGGGTGATCACGTCAGGATATTGGATGTCGAGCCGAAGGTTCGATCAACAATCGGCAGAAGGCTTCGTACGTCGGGCATTGGGCCAAGAAGAGTGTGTTGCACCAAGGATATCAGGGTTGCGGAGGTCAACCACCGATTGGGCAACGGATCGCAAGAGAGGATGATGTGCGAAAGAATCGAGCATCGAGCCAAGAAGAGTGTGTTGTGCCAAGGATATCGGAGTTGCGAAGGTCAACCACCGATTGGGCAACGGATCACAAGAGAGAACGATGTGCCGAAGAATTGGATGAAGTGCTAACCAATGACGTGTCGGGCAACTAAATGTCAATTCGCATTGTAATAACTATCTAGATCAATGTAGAGTGTTTGTTTGTTTGTGTGCAGGATTAACTACGATGATGATGAAGATGTAAAGTGAAACAAAGTTCCAGAAGTCAAGTATGATGGATCGTTGGGAGTTCGAGAGTTCAACGAGAGTCCGAAGATTCATTGGGAGTGTTGCCGGAACCAACTAAGAACAAATAGGGAGCTTATCGAAGGGTTTTCGAAAATTCGCTGGAAGGTTCATCGAAAGTTCGCAGAACTTGCCAAAAAAGATCGGAGCTTGCCAATAAAGCTCGTTGGAACTCGCCAAGATCATCATGAAGTCCGTGAGCTTACCGGGAGTCCACAGAATAGTTTCTGAGGGTTCGTCAGAAGATCACCGAAAGTTCTCCGGAAGCTCGCTAAAAGAAGTCTTATCTTATGGACTTTGTAATAGCTTAGAAAATGTTTTAAAATTCATAATTAGCACATAATTTAGTTTAGGATTAGGTGTTAATCCTATAAACCAAGTTTGGGCTAATTCAGACTTCATTTGGATTGGTTTGGGTCAAGTTTTCAGCCCAAACCAGTGTGTTGAAATGACCTGGGCAGTAGCATCGCCGAGAGGCTGAGAGCTGGGCAGTGGCACCGCCTAGAGGCCGAGAGCATTGGTGGTGGCACCGCTGGCTGGGCAGTGGCATTGCTAGAATGCGAAGACCAAGGTGATTCAAATTTTGTGATCCAAATTTGGGCTCCAAATTTGAATCTTCTTGAGGCCTATAAATACCCCACTCATTCAGAGTTTAGAGGTGCCTAAAACTGAAAAAAAGAAGGGGGAAACTCTCTTGAAAGTGTTCAAAATCTTTCCTCTTAGTTTGAAGTGTGTTCTAGTCTAAGAGAGGGTGAAAGGCTTTGTAAGGGTTATCTCCTAAGCCCGTCAAAAGGAGAGGTGCTGTAAGGGAGTTTATCCTCCCCCGTTGGAAGGAGGATAGCTAGTGGAGAAGCCGGTGGCCTCAAGTGAAGAGGAATCGGGAGTGGACGTAGGTCGCATGACCGAACCACTATAAATCGGTTTGCATTTACTTTCTCGTAACTTACTTTGCTGCAAACCATCTTTATTTGCTGCCTTACTCAACTTCCTCTTCATCTTCTTACATATGCTTTAAAGTTAAAATGCAATCAAATCGATTTCAAATGAAACATTACTTTTATCGTACGAAGTTTTCAAAACTTATTTTAATCGCCAAAAGTTTATCATTCTTTACTGCTGCACTAATTCAACCCCTCCCCCCTCTTAGTGCCACTCGATCCCTAACACACGCAACCTCACCGTCACAGCTCTCCAGCCCGCGACCATTGCCATCACAACCTCCGGTCGTGTGATCATCCCACTGGCTGCTGAAGCATGAGAAGGGCTACCCCTGCTGCTTCCAACCGTGCCACCACTATTGCAAGCTGTCAAGCCCTTGCAGTGGTAGTGTTCTCTTCTACGGTGCGACAGAAGCAGAGCACTCTCTACTGCCAATGCCCAGCTATCGGTTGTCATCACCGCTTCCTCCTCTCCCAGCAAATACCATTGCTGCTTCTCTTTCCCTCCCTTCGCTGCTGTCTAAGTCATGCTGCCAATGTCTTCCGTGGATTCTCTTCGCTCTCCTATAGATGACGCTCCCAAAGGAGACACAAGTGCTGCATCACCCTTCTAATCACAGCAGCTCACCGGCACTCCCTCCAGTGATAATGACCCATGCTACTCACCTCTATCGCCCGATCGTCTCCTCCTTCTCTCGCTACCTACTACTGCACTAACTAACGGATAGTAGGACACAAGCGCCCCCACCTTCTTCCTACGGAGGTAGAGCATCTTGCTTCGGTATAGCACCCCTTCTCCTTTATTGAAGGTGCTGCATCTCTCCTTCCAGTGCAGATCAGTGTCGTCTACACCTAGAACTCAAAGAGGTCCTCATTCAATTCAGCACTTGCTACCCGGTGTCCGAGGGGGTCTCTTTCGATTGACCATTCTGCGTGGGGTACATCGTCATCATTACCACATGAATGATTCGAGAGGCCTGTCAACAACCTCAGATTGTCTTCATCATCTTCTTCTGATATTCCAGTTATTAATCCTGTAGGAAATCATAGTACTTCTCTACATACAGGACTTATCTCCATCAACACTGCCACGCTAATCCCTTTTAAGTTATCAAAAGGTGGCAACTATACATCTTGGTGAGCTCAGTTTTCTAACCTCTTATTTGGATATGACTTACTAGGATAAGTCGAGGGCCCTCTCAGTTGTCCACCAGCAATGATGAACATCCCCGGCAAACCTAGTCTAGTACCAAATCCAGCTCATAAACTATGGTTATGTCAAGACCGTCTCATCCTCCAAGCTATTCAAGCATCTGTTACTGGATCCATCGCGCCATTAATATCTTCGTGTGCAACTACTGTAGAAGCATGGTGCAAGTTGCAAACAACCTTGGCAAATCATTCGCGTACTCGCAAGCTCAGCCTTCTCTCTGGTCTAATGAAAACAAAACAAGAGGAAAGTACCATTGCTGATTATCTACAAAATATCAAAGTTATCATCGATGACTTGGCTTTGATAGGTCATTCCCTCTATGATGAAGAAGTGATAATCCATACCCTTAATGGCTTAGGAGATGAGTACAAGAAATTGATAGTCACAATTCGAGCATGCGACTCACCAATGTCATTCAAAGAACTTTATGATAAGTTGACTGACTAAGAGACATACTTGAAGCACGAGGACAAGTTGGCTGGACCAACCATCATAGCTTAAGTTAGTCAAAAGTCCAAGAGGCAAAGCAACTAGTACAAGAAGAATATCAACAAAGGTTTGGCCAAGATGGCTCTTGATCCTATGGGTCCCCAACAAACCCCCTTTCCTCCGCCTCATCAATATCTCTATCAAGGTGGCAACTCCACTAACCATCAGCCTTGGTATCCTAACCGCACAACCCAATAAAGAGTTGTCTGCCAACTATGTGATAAAATTGGACACCCTGCAAAAGTTTATTAGTCTCGACCCAAACTCCCAACTTCATCATGGTGGCCTCGAGCGAATCTCATGACTACATTGGCTACAAATCAATCTAATTGAATTGTAGATTCTAGTGTCTCTCATCACATCACTTCTGATCTTCAGAACTTGTCTATCTATAACAACTATAGCAACAATAAAGATGTCATCATCAGTGACGGTAACATAATTCTTATTACTCATACTAGTTCTGCAATGCTTAATTCACATACCGTAAATTTTACACTCGATGATGTTCTGTGTGCACCCCATATTAAACGAAATCTCATTTCCATTTCTCAATTCTGCAAACAAAATAATACTTCAATTGAATTCTTTCCTAACTCTTTTCTTGTCAAGGATTTGAGCATGGGGGCATCCTTGGTCCCAAGCCAGAGTAAGGACAACATCTATGAATGGCCGTCAACTCTACAAATAACCCAGCCTATTGCTTATTCCTCAGTTGCAGCTCCAATTGATGTGTGGCATCGTCGTCTTGGTCATCCCTCATCCTCTATTTAGCAAAAATTACTTTCTCGTTATTCTCTTCCTACTCTTAAAAATAGTAGCATTATAACTCATTATGATGCTTGTCTTAGTAATAAAAGTCATAGACTCCCCTTTGGAATATTTTCTATATCCTACTCTAAACTATTTGAAATTATTTATACTAATGATTGGGGCCCTACCCCAACCCCTTCTTTTGAGAAGTTTAGATTTTATGTCATTTTTGTCGACTATTTCACCAAGTACACATAGCTATATCCTCTCCACTATAAATTTGACGTTTCAACAATCTTTATCAACTTTCAAAAGTGGGTCGAGAATATCTTTCAGTCTTCAATCAAAACAGTTTACTCTGATGGCGGAGGCAAATTTCAAGCCCTCACATCTTGTCTCTCAGCTTGTGGTATACAACACCTCAAGTCACCCTGACATACTCCCCAATTAGTTGGTTTTACTGAACGTAAACATTGAAATATAGTTGAAACTAGTCTCTCACTTCTACATCAAGCATCCATACCCCCAACTTTTTGGTCAGTAGCTTTTCAAACTACAGTCTATCTAATTAATCGTATACTCACTTCAGTCCTACAATACTAGTCACCATTTGAAAAACTTTTCTAGAAGCCTCCAAATCTTTAGAAACTCAAAGTCTTTGGTTGTTTATGCTATCCATGGCTACGACTTTATACCTCACACAAACTAACACCCCGATCCAAGTCTTGCACCTTTATAGGATATTCTCTGGAACATAATGCTTTCCGATATTACGAACCCCAAACTCAAAGAGTTTTTATATCACGTCATGTTACTTTTGTGGAGTCTACTTTTCCTTTTCACAAATATCCTATCGTGCAAGCTATTCCGACAAACATACATCACTGGAGTATCCCTCCGATCCCATCACATGAACCTCCTATGACACCATCCAGTCTCTTTCCTCAGGATCCACACTCTCTTGTTCTCCCAGTTCAACAGCTCCTCACTCCCTCCATTGCTTCTCCTCTCCCTTCTTCACAAGCTTTGCCTACTACTGATGTAATGCCCTCGGAAACACAACAACATTCTTTACCCTCTTCTGAACACAATGACACTAAAATACCTTAGCCTGCTCCAACCCGTATCAATGCCTCTCCACTACCTATACCAACCACACAAGCTACAGCTCATAAACATCTAATGACAACACACTCCAAGAGTGGTATATTCAAACCATGTCAAGTCCTCAACCTATATGCTACCACAAAATCCTCTTTTGAGATCAATGAACCTACTACAATTACTCAAGCCCAAAAATCTCCATACTAGCGTAAAGCCATATGTGAAGAATATGATGCTCTCCTCCATAACTCCACAAGGACCCTTGTACCCTCTCATCCTACATAAAATATCATCAAGTGTAAATGGGTCTTTTGAATTAAGCGGAACCCAAACGGATACGTTGCTAGATATAAAGCACGTCTAATAGCCAAAGGGTTCCATCAATGACCTGGAGTTGACTTTATAGAGACTTTCAGTCCTTTGTTAAACCCACAACAATTCAACTTATTCTAAGTTGGGCCGTCTCAAAAGGCTGGTAGCTATGATAACTAGATGTTAACAATGCCTTTTTACAGGGACTCTATTTGAAGATGTCTATATGCAGCAACCCCTTGGCTTCATTCATCATCAATATTCGAAACCTGTTTGTAAACTACAAAAAGCTATTTATGGACTTCATTAAGCTCTAAGAGCCTGGTATACTGAACTTAGCTCATTTTTGACATCAATTGGTTTCATCAACTCCAAGTCTGATATCTCGTTATTCTTACGATAATAAAATAGACACACAATATATCTTCTCGTATACGTGGATGATATTATTGTTACAGGCAATAATCCCTTGGAGATTCAGACATTCCTAAAACAATTAACTGATCAATTCTCCCTCAAAGATCTTGGACCCTTAAGTTACTTTTTGGGAGTTGAAGCAACATTTACATCTTAAAATCTTCTCCTATCACAAAGAAAGTATATTCAAGACCAATTATCTAAAACAAATATGTAGGATGCAAAGGAAGTTACAACTCCTCTCTCTACTAGTGAATCACTCAAATTATGTGATGGAAGCCCTGCTTCGGACGCTACTCAATACCAATAAGTACATGGCTCCTTACTATACTTGGCTTTCACTAGTCCAAATATCTCATTTGCAGTCAATAAATTGTCTTAATTGATGCACTAGCCATCAACTATGCATTGGTCTGTCGTCAAATAAATTTTGTGATATCTTAAAGGAACCCTTCATTATGGCCTCTTTCTCCATAAACATGTTGAATCTCGGATTTTGATGAAGAAGTCAATTGGTGAAATATTTGTTCTAATCTACTTTGTTGAGATAAGTGTGCAGGAATAACTACGATGGGAAGAAAACATAAAGTGATTTACCGAGGTCAAGTCCGTCGGGGGTTCAAGAGTTCATCGGAAGTCCGAGAGATTTTTGGAGTGTTGCCGAACCATCCAAGATCGAATCGGGGACTTGCCGAAGTTTTGGAGTTCATCTCAAAGATCGAAGGTTCACGGAACTCACCGGAAGATTCGGAAGCAAGCGAAGACTCGTTGAGCTCGCCATACAATCCGAGTATCTTTGAGAGCCCACGAAGCAATCCGAGGGAAGCATCGGAAGGCTGCCGGAATCTCGCCGTAAAGCTCGCCGGAAGTTGACTTGAAGAGTGTTGGATCAAATCACGTTGAGTTATGTTTTAGGTTCGTAGTTTACACATGAGTAGAGCAAGGATTTAGAAAAAATCCTGCCTAAATTCAGTGGGGGCCAACCGGGCCTCTACTGAGCCAAGTTGGGACTTAAACAGGGCCCATTCGGCTTTGTCCGAATGGGGCAGGTGATGGAACTGCCCAGCCTGGGGCGGTGGAACCGCCCCACCGCCTGGCTGGAGCGGTAGCACCGCCAGCCATACCTGAAAAGCGGTGGAACCGCTTTGTTTGAGGCGTAGCACCACCTGAACACGCATGCGGCGATGGAACCGCTGGTGCGGTGGCACCGCCTTGATCAATAGGCGGAAGCGGTAGCACCGCTGCACTGAAGCGGTGGCACGCCGCGTCGATCAACAGGTGACACAGGCGGTGGCACCGCCTCTGACGACCAAAGCATTGGAACTCCAAATTGATTTCAAATTTGGAGCCCAATTTTGAATCCACTTTGGATCTATAAATACCCCCCCTTTCTCAACTGAAAGGGCAACCCTTTTGAGCAAAATTCTTAAGTCTTGAGCTTTTGTAGAGTGTTGAAAAGTCTTGTTCTTGCTAAGTGTTCACCTTCTTCTTTTCTTAAGAAATCTTGTACAAGTGTGAACTTCTTGTAAAGGGCTGTAAAAGGGGTATTTGATCCTTTTCCTTCAAAGGATTTGATAGTGGAAGAAGGGAGCCTCATCGGAGAAGGCTTCGGAAGTGGATGTAGATCACTTTGACCGAACCACTATACATCGCTGCGTCTTGATTGTGTGAGTGTTTAAATTTCTGTTTTACTTTGCTGCAAGCCTTTACTTTACTTGCTCCACTTCATTTTTATCTTTGTACGCATGCTTTAAAGTTAGAACGCAAAAATCAGTTTCAAACGAAACGTTGTTTTCATCGTACGAAGTTTCCGAAGCTTATTTTAAATCGCTGAAAAATCCATCGTTTTATCCGCTGCACTAATTCACCCCCCCTCTTAGTGCCACTCGATCCCTAACAATTGGTATCAGAGCATGGTTTGCTCTCATATTAGTTTAAAACCCAAGAGAGATGGCCTACTCCGGTATGCAAGAGGGTCTCTCCATTACTCGTCCGCCTATGTTTAATGGGTTTGATTATACGTATTGGAAGACTCGTATGAGGATTTTTCTCATTTCCATGGACTTCGAACTTTGGAACATTGTTGAAAATGGCTTTGCAAAATATTCTCTTCCGATGAGTGAATGGAATGAGTTGGAGAGGAAGATTTTTGCTCTTAATGCAAAGGCTATGAATGCCTTATTTTGTGCGCTTGATAAGAATGAGTTTAATCGGGTTTCTATTTGTGAATCGACATTTGATATTTGGCGCACTCTTGAAATCACTCATGAAGGCACTAGCCGAGTGAAAGAGTCCAAAATCAATATTCTTGTGCATTCTTATGAACTTTTTCGGATGAAACCAAATGAGTCCATTGGAGACATGTACACCCGCTTTACGGATGTCATCAATGGACTTAAAGCTCTTGGTAAAGGTTTTTCTAATTTTGAATTGGTAACTAAAATTTTAAGATCCCTTCTAAAGTGTTGGGATCCAAAGGTCACGGCCATTCAAGAGGCCAAGGATCTTAAAGTATTTCCGCTTGAAGAACTTATTGGATCTCTAATGACTTACGAGATGACGTGCCATGCTCATGAAGAGCTTGAGAACCCCCTTCCAAAGAACAGGAAGGATATGACACTTAGAATACAAGAAGACCACTTGAAAGGAACATCAAGTGATGAGGACAGTGACAATGACATTGCACTTCTTACTCGAAAGTTTAAGAAATTTATAAGAAAGAACAAATTTAAAAATGACACAAAAAGCAAATTTGAACACAAAAAGGACCAAGTCATTTGCTACGAATGCAAGAAGCCGGGACACTTCAAGAATGAATGCCCTCAAGCCAAGAAGAAGCAATTCAAAATGAATAAAGTCTTGAAGGCCACGTGGGATGATTCAAGTGACTTCGAGGTTGAAGAAGCTAGCAACAAAGAGGAGGCAAACTTCGCACTAATGGCATTTGGAGAAGAGGTTAGTGAGTTACTTAGTGAAGAATTATCTTTCAATGAACTTTCTATGGCTTTTCATGAGTTATTTGATGAATGTAGAACTATTAGTAAGAAGTTCAATTTGCTTAAGAAAGAGCATGCTTTTTTACAAAGTAAGTTCAATTGTCTTCAAAACCCTTCTCTACCCCCATGCTCTAAGTGTGAAGACTTAGATGCAATAAAGAGGGAGAACTTGCTACTCAAAGAGACCCTAAACAAGTTTAAGGTCGGTAGCAAGAGCTTAGACATGATTCTTACCAACAAAGGTCACGTAGGAAATAGAAGTGGTATCGGATTTGTGAGAGGTTCTCACCAAAATCCCACCACCTTCGTTAAAGGACCTACATTGCATGTATCACCTCATTTGAAATGTAATTTTTATGGCAAAACGGGACATGTTGCCTACAAATGTCCATTCAAGAAAATTAATCCACAAAAATTGATATGGGTTCCTAAAGGAACCATAAACAGTTCAATGATAAATTACAAAGTAAGTAGATCATTTTGTAAGGCACCCAAAATCAAATGGGTACCTAAAAACCATCCTCTTTTGTAGACAAACTCACAAGCTAGGAGCAAGAAATGGTATCTTGATAGTGGATGCTCAAGGCACATGACCGGAGATCCATCTCATTCTCTATGCTCTCTAGCAAAGAAGAATGATATGTCACCTTCGGAGACAACAACAAGGGTAAAATCATTGGCAAAGGAACCATAGGTAACAAATCAAATTTTTCAATTGATGATGTGCTACTAGTTGATGGCTTAAAACATAATCTTATAAGTATTAGTCAACTATGTGATAAAGGTTATGTTGTTAGATTTGAATCTAATGTTTGCATTATTGAAAAACCCAACAACAACATATCCATGATTGCTTTAAAACAAAACAATGTCTACACCATAAATATTGATAAATTAAGTAATGAAATGTGCTTTTCGGTTTTAAATGATGATGCTTGGCTTTGGCATAGGAGACTAGGCCATGAAAGCATGAAACTAATCTCTAAGATTTCATCTAGAGATTTAGTAAGAGGTATCCCAAACACGAAATTTATTAAAGATAAGGTATGTGATGCATGTCAACTAGGAAAACAAATAAAGACTAGTTTTAAATCAAAAAATCAAATTAGCACCACTAGACCATTGCAATTGATCCATTTGGACTTATTTGGACCAATTGACATAACAAGCCTAGGAGGTAGCAAATATGCCTTTGTAATTGTGGATGACTATAGTAGATACACTTGGACCTATTTCTTGGCTCATAAAAGTGATTGTTTCAAATGTTTCTCTAAATTTTGTAAACTCACTCAAAATGAAAAGGCTTTATGATTTCATCAATTCAAGTGATCATGGAGGTGAATTTCAAAATCATGACTTCAAAATTTTTGTGAAATAGCGGATACAATTACAACTTCTCTACTCCAAGAAATCCACAACAAAATGGAGTAGTGGAAAGGAAAAATAGAAGTTTGCAAGAAATGGCTAGAACCATGTTAAATGAATATAATTTACCAAAATATTTTTGGGCTGAAGTTGTGAATACGGCTTGCCATGTTACGAATAAAGTTCTAGTGAGACCATCCCTATCTAAAACACCATATGAATTATGGAATGATAAAAAACCCAATGTTTCTTATTTTAAAGTTTTTGGTTGTAAATGCTTTATTTTAAATGAAAAGGATACCTTAGGAAAATTCGATGCAAAATCCAATGAAGGCATATTTCTTGGTTATTCTTCCGTTTCTAAGGCTTTTCGTGTTTCAACAAAAGAACCTTAGTTATAGAAGAATCTATTCATGTGGTTTTTAATGAAATTTCCGAATCTAAGAAGAAAGATTTTGATGATGATTTTGGTCTTGATAATTTGAATTTGAATGAACCCTCTCCTCAAAATGATAACTTGGATGCATCTTCTTCCCAAACTTCCTTACCCAAGGAATGGAAGTATGTAGATGCTCATCCCAAGGAGTTAATTATAGGAGATGCATCGAAAGGGGTTCAAACTCGCTCTTCTTTCAAAAATTTTTGTGCCCATGCTACTTTTCTTTCTCAAGTTGAACCAAAATGCATTGTTGATGCCCTGAAAGATGATTCATGGGTTATTGCAATGCAAGAAGAATTGAATCAATTTGAGAGGAATGAGGTATGGAAGCTTGTTCCTAGACCTAATGACCACTTAGTTATTGGTACTAAGTGGGTCTTTAGAAACAAGCAAGATGAATACGGTATCGTGGTTAGAAACAAGGCTAGACTAGTGGCCAAAGGTTTCAACCAAGAAGAAGGTATCGATTATGAAGAGACCTTCGCTCCGGTGGCAAGAGGATTCTTAGATACCTTAAAGGAACCCCTAATCTTGGATTATGGTATCCAAGATCTGACAATTTTGATTTGAAAGCTTATGCTGATGCGGACTTTGGTGGATGTAAAATAGATAGAAAAAGCACATCCGGAACATGCCAATTTCTAGGACATGCACTTGTTTCTTGGACTTCCAAGAAACAAAATTTGATTGCACTATCTACGGCAGAAGCTGAATACATAGCTGCAAGTGCATGCTGTGCACAAGTTATCTGGATGAAAAATATACTAGAAGACTATGGAATCTACTTAAAAAACATTCCTATAAAATGTGATAATACGAGTGCTATTTGTCTAACTAAAAATCCGATTCAACACTCTCGAACTAAGCACATTGACATTAGGCATCATTTTATACGTGATCATGTAAGTAGTAGAGATGTCACCCTTGAATTTGTTGATACAAATCATCAATTAGCGGACATTTTTTTGAAACCTTTAAATGAGGAACAATTTGATTTTATTAAAAGGGAATTAGGCATGTTGAACTGTCCAAATGAGTAAGCTCTAGTTGATGATATCTTTCCTTGAAATTATGGTTTTCATCAATTTGATTCCACACATTATGGTTTTCATCAATTTGATTCCACACATTCTAATTATGGTTTTTTGGATTTGATTCCACACATTCTGATTCTTTTTTACTTCATTCCATCTCTAAGACCTTTTTCTTTTTTTAAAAAAATATAAAAAAAAATGAAATGCGGATTTTTTTTTGTGCTACCAGCGGTAACACCGCCAGATACGGCGGTGGCACCGCCTGGGTAGTCAGTCCCAGGCGGTGGAACCACCTCTTTGAGTACTGCCTTGAACACCCCTTTTATACGGGGTGAGTTAGGGTCATGAGAGAACACTCTTCCTCACCTCTCTACACTTCTCTAAACTCTCCCAAGCATCATTTTGGTATCATTTCTTCCCTCTAGAAGCCTAAGAAGGAGATCTTACTTTGATTCAAGCTTCCTACATCTCAAAGGAACAATCTAAGGTAAAAATAGAATTATTTCTCTTTCCTTTTCTTGTCTAATTTAATTCCTTTCTTCAATTGATTATTGATCAATCCTAGATAGAAATGGCTCCTAAAAGAACATCAAGAGACAAAGGAAAAAGGATGGAGGTAGATTCATTTGACCAATCCTTGTTTAAATCACAAGAAGCTTCCCTTAGATTTTCTGAACTTGGTTCTAGACCCATTCATAAAGGAAAATATGTTGATTTGAATCAATTAGGGAACCTAGAACCTATCATGTGGTTTGCAGACTTAGAGGCCTTATTCATTTTGCAAATTATTGAACCTGTTTATCCACGCTTAGTTAAATTATTCTATGCTAATTTAACTATGAATGATGATGGCTTGTCAACTTATCTTCTAGGTAATGAGATCCAAATATGTGATAATACTATATGCTCATTAATTGGAATTGTTGAAAAAGAACTAGGATGCTATTTTAGAGGAAAATGGGATATGGACACAGTTGGTGCCACCCACTCTGAAGCTTTAGAAACTGTGTTTGCGAACCCAAATTTAGGTATAATCCTCAAGAGTTGTGAACATTTACTACCTTTTAACTCTAAGATTTTGCATCACATTCTTATAAGCATTGTCATTCCTAAACAGTTTCATCATGATGAGATCGATTTCAACGAGTTAGGTACCTTATATTGGATCATGACCGGACAACATTTTTGTTTTGGTTACCTAATTGACACATGATAGAGTCCTTTCTAAAGGATCAATGTTACCATATGGAGGTTTAATAACTAAACTATTGCATGCCCATAATATTTGCATTCCACTAAATGAAGAAGCAATACAAGTGGGCCATTTAATATCATTTTGACGTTAAACTACTTAGGCGACTTAGGTGTACATTCGAGCATGGAATAGGGGTTAGACAACCTAGGAGATGTGATATACCTCCCCACGATAAACCATCACTGAAACACCGGTCCTTAGGAAATGAATCTCTCCTCCTCTGATCCTTTTATTGCGGCTACATCGGTGACATTTTACGCTCCATCTTACGACGATCCGATCATGAGAGAGTTAAATGAAGTAAAACTACAGCAAATTGAAATTTTGAAGGAAATCACGGAAGATGAACCTAAAGATCGATCACATGTATAGGCATCTTAGCATTCCTCCTGAGGAGTAGCTTGCTGTATTTTCTTTTTGAACGATGTAAACTTGTGTTGTATGTTGACATATATGTTGTATTATCTTCATTACATCTTGATATATATGTTGTATTATCTTCATTACATCTTCTTGGCCACTGTGACATGATTTTTGGCTTTCTGATTGATTTCCTTTTCCACATTTGTGATATTTTTTGGCCATCCTTTATTGTTACATATGAATCCCTCGTTTCCTTTTTGTCGATGACAAAGGAGGCGAAATAATATATGTATTGTCATATGTTGACAGTTATATGCATTTTTCATGCTTTACAAGTTATTGCAAGTTAAAATGCTTATTTAGGTTCTTGATATCATGTTTTTAATTATGTATACTTCATTGATATCTTTGATACCTATTTGACATCTTATTGTCCAACATCAACTTTGTCATCATGAAGTTAATTTATTGTGTTGAATTCAAAAATTGAATTCAAGCAATTCTATCTTTATGGCATATAGATAGGGGGAGTTAAGAGTAACTCCATCACCAATTGATTGTCATCATCAAAAAGGGGGAGATTGTTGAATCTCGGATTTTGATGATGAAGTCAATTGGTGAAATATTTGTTCTAATCTACTTTGTTGAGATAAGTGTGCAGGAATAACTATGATGGGAAGAAAACATAAAGTGATTTACCGAGGTCAAGTCCGTCGGGGGTTCAAGAGTTCATCGGAAGTCCGAGAGATTTTCGGAAGTGTTGCCGGAACCATCCAAGATCGAATCGGGGACTTGCTGAAGTTTTTGGAAATTCATCTCAAAGATCGTCGAAGGTTCGCGGAACTCACCGGGAAGATTCGGAAGCAAGCCGAAGACTCGTTGAGCTCGCCATACAATCCGGAGTATCTTTGGGAGCCTTTGGAAGCAATCAGGAAGCATCGGAAGGCTGGGAATCTCACCGTAAAGCTCGCGGAAGTTGACTTGAAGAGTGTCGGATCAAATCACGTTGAGTTATGTTTTAGGTTTATAGTTTGCACATGAGTAGAGCAAGGATTTAGAAAAATCCTGCCTAAATTCGATGGGAGCCAGCGGGCCTCTCGAGCCAAGTTGGGACTTAGCGAGGCCCATTCGGCTTTGTCCGAATGGGGCTGGCGATGGAACCGCCCAGACTGGGGCGGATCCACCGCCCCACCCCCTGGCTGGAGCGGTAGCACCGCCTTTACCTGACAGCGGTGGAACCACACATGCAGGCGGTGGCAACGCCGAACACAGCGAGCGGAACTGCTGTGGCGGTGGCACCGCCGATCAGACCGAGCGGTAGCACCGCTTGATCCAGTGCACGCACAGCCGCGCCGCTGGCTCAGAGACACGGCGGGCGGCACGCGCGATGACGAGCATTGGAACTCCAAATTGATTTCAAATTTGGAGCCCAATTTTGAATCCACTTTGGATCTATAAATACCCCCCTCCCCTTTCTCAACTGAAAGGGCAACCCTTTTGAGCAAAATTCTTAAGTCTTGAGCTTTTGTAGAGTGTTAAAAAGTCTTGTTCTTGCTAAGTGTTCACCTTCTTCTTTTCTTGAGAAATCTTGTACAAGTGTGAACTTCTTGTAAAGGGTTGTAAAAGGGGTATTTGATTCTTCCCCTTCAAAGGATTTGATAGTGGAAGAAGGGAGCCTTATCGGAGAAGGCTTCAGAAGTGGATGTAGGTCACTTTTACCGAACCACTATACATCGCTGCGTCTTGATTGTGTGAGTGTTTAAATTTCTGTTTTACTTTGCTACAAGCCTTTACTTTCCTTGCTCCACTTCATTTTTATCTTTGTACGTATGCTTTAAAGTTAGAACGCAAAAATCGATTTCAAACGAAATGTTGTTTTCATCGTACGAAGTTTCCGAAGCTTGTTTTAAATCGCTGAAAAATCCATCATTTTATCCGCTGCACTAATTCACCCCCCCCTCTTAGTGCCACTCGATCCCTAACAAAACACACCCCACTTAATCTCTATGCCTTTGCTGATGCTGATTGGGTGGGAAACTTTGATAATAAAACTTCTATGTCAGGGTATATTATTTTTCTTGGAGCTAATTCTATCAGTTAGAGTTCTAAGAAGCAAAAGACAATCGCACGGTCTCTAACTAAAGCTGAATATCATGCCATCGCTATAACTACTACTGAACTCAATTGGGTCACAAATCTCCTTAAGGAACTCAACGTCAACTCTACCCTTCCTCCTACAATATATTGTGATAATATTGGAGCTACCTACTTGTGTGTCAATCCAATATTCCACTTATACATAAAGCACATTACCATCGACTTCCACTTCGTGCGAGATTAAGTTTTCAGGCATCAACTACGTATCTCTCACATACATATAGCTGATCAACTAGTAGACTCACTCACGAAGGCTCTTGCCCATAAACTATTTTCATTACATCAATCCAAGATTGGTATCCTTGATAGGAGCACCATCTTGTGGGGGCATGATAGCAGATAAGATTTCCTCAAACTGTATGAGGAAATCCTGCTAGTTTGTTGAGGGAAATCCTCCCTCCTATCCGTTGGTTTGTTGAGGGAAATCCCCCCTCTTATTCTGTATAAATACAACTCATATTATACTAATCAAAATAAGCTTTCATGATTATATTTTTATTCTATCACTAAGCATATACCCTTTACCATTTTTGGCAAAGGTCCAAATAATCCCTTTATCATTTCTGGCAAAGGTCCAAATAATCTCTTTACTATTTCTAGTGAAGGTCTAGACAATCTCACAGCTACCAAAGTATAAAAGAATAGGTGAACAATAAAATTGATATATATCGAAAGCACATACGGAACAACGAAACATACTTGTGCCTATACGAAATAGTTTGATACAAACATAAACTTTACATAATCGATTCAGGTTTGTAATAATTAAAGAACAAGAGTATATAGGAATTATAAACAATAATGTGCGGCTTAGTGGAATGAAGGATTTCAGCTAAAATCAATTTCCAAATGGATGAAACATAAATAGGCAAAATTGACAAAAACTCAATTCTGGCAGAATTTGAGAGACATATTTCATGAATTATTTAAACAATCAGTTATGCTCCAATTTACTCAAAATAGGTGTCATTTGAAAGATATATCAATCTAATTTTAGATAAATCAAGTGTTATAGGAATTGAGTTTCCAACAAGGAGTTATAAATAGTTTAGTTACTAAAGGTTAGAGAACATTATCTCTATTTAGCAAAATTTATAGAGATGAATAGAACAAATGTTTCAATAGGTATTTTCATCTTAAATCTTTCAATATTAGTATCAAAAGAAATATTTATGAGTCTAGTTTCTCCTGTAATAGGATTTGTAATAATTAGATTTTTAGACAAAGAGTTACAAATAAAAAAGTACTGAAAGGTCAGAACCAATAGTCTCTATTTTATGGATTTTATAGGGTTAGATGAAATAGTAGTTTTTATAGAATTTAGACTCTAAATTTATTAATCTTTATGTCAAAAGAAAGATATTTGAGTCTATCTTTGGATGAATTTAGCTTTGCTAAAATCAAAGTTCAGTACAAAAAGTTATGACTATAACAATGCATAAAAGTCAAAATCTCAAAATATTTCAGATTCATAGTTCATTCATAAATGGGAGAGATATTAGTTCTTAAGATCAGAGGAATGATCCTTATTTCTTAAGATTAGTTCTTTTTTTTAATCAATGATCTGAGTGAACTCCTCTACATAAGATAAGTCATTATTAATCACAAACGGCTCATACTCAATAAATTGAGAGGGATCAAGTATATACGTTCTGAGTATTGAAACATCATAGATATATAAATCCGCAAGTCTATCAGAAGAGTAAGTCATATTGATAGGTAAGAAATATGTAAATTTGGTTAACCTATCAATGATGACCCAAATAGCATCATGCCTTCTAGAAGTTCTGTGTAGATCCGAAATAAAATCTATAGTTTCACATTCCTATTTCCACTCATGAATATTTAAAGGTTACAACAAACCTCCAGGTCTTTGGCATTCTACTTTGATTTGTTGTTATGTCAAACACTTTGAAACATTTATTGTAATTTCATTCTTTATACCTTCCCACCAATAATGACTTTTAGGATCTCTGTATATCTTAGTGTTACCCAGATGCATGGTGTACTTGAAAATATAACTTTTCTCTAAGATTTATTTCTCAATATCTCGATCATTAGGGATGCATATTCTATCCATAAATCTCAATAGGCCATCCTTTGAAATTCAAAAATCTAGCTTCAATCCTTTTTTCTAGTTCATTCCTCAAATAAACTAAATATGTATCTCATTATTATCCTTCTTTAATTTATTAAAACGGATCAGATTGAACCTTAATAGAGGCCATCAATATCGTTAAGCATTGCAAGTTTCTCATAACATTCAAGTCATAATTTTTTTTTACCAAAATGCATCAGCTACAACATTGGCTTTTCTTAGGGTAGCAATGGAAGGTGCAATCATAATCCTTTTAAAGTTCTATCCATCTTCGCTGCCTCATACTTAACTCTTTCTAAGTAAAAATATACTTAAAACTCTCATGATCGATAAAGATTTCAAATATCTGCCCATATGAATAATGTCTCCAAATCTTTAGAGCAAAAATAATTGCTACTAATTCCATATCATGAATTGGATAATTCTATTCATAATTCCTTGGGTTGTCTAGAATCTTAAATAATCACTCTCCCATCTTGCATCAAAATACTGCCAAGGCTTTTTCTTGAAGCATTCGTATAAACTACTTATCACTTATTACCACTTGGAATAGTAAGACTAGAAGCTCTTATCTATCTTATTTTTTATTAGTAAACTTTATTAGGATCAAGAGCGGCAAAAAGAGGGGGGGAGGGGTTGAATTAGTGCAGCAAATAAAAATCGACGACTTAAAATGATTTCGAAAACTTTATGCGTTTGAAAAAGTTTCATCCGATGAAAACAATTTTAGTAAAGCGATTGATTCGAGTGAATACGTAAGAGAGTAGAGAAGGGGAGATTGAAAGATTGCAACCAAGTAAAAAACTAAATGCCGTAAATTAAATTTACGCACCAAGAGAAGAACGTAACAATTTTATAGTGGTTTGGTCGATTGACCTACGTCCACTCCTGATACCTCCTCCGATGAGGTCACCGACTTCCACTATCGATCTTTCATGAAGGGGAAAGATCAACCACCCCTTTTTACAGAACTTTACAGTGGCTTACTCTCCATTTACAAACTTTTGACATTTAGAAAATCAGGGAGGTGAACACTCAAATTTTTTAAACCTATTTCACTATAGTTTTGGCTCAGTTCTTATTACTTCTCAATATGCTTTACTAACTAAGAAGTAAGGGTATTTATAGCCTCAATTGGCTTCAAAATTGGAGCCAAAAAAGGTCCCATCCTGGATTTCTTGGTGTTGGCGGTACCACCGCCTGTCACTGGCGGTACTACCACCAGTTAACCCTAACACTAGGCGGTACTGTTAGGATCAAGAGTGGCACTAAGAGAGGGGGGGGTGAATTAGTGCAGCAGTAAAATATGATAAATTTACACGATTTCGAAAAACTTCATTCAATAAAAATCATGTTTCGACTAAAGCATATCGGAAACGTATTTAACTTGAGAGCGTTTAGAGATGAAGAAAGGCAATCAGCAAGTAGAGCAGTGAAGTGAAGATGGTTTGCAATAATATAAATATGCAAGAAGTAAATGTAAACCATTTTATAGTGGTTTGGTCATTCGACCTATGTCTACTCCCGATTCCTCTTCACTTGAGGCCACCGACTTTTGACTAGTTGTCTTCCTTCCAACGGGCAAAGACAAACTCTCTTTTATGCTTAGGCTTCTTTCTTTTTCTCAATTCTTGTTATTCTAAGCAAGAACACATGAGGTATTTATAGACTTTAAGAGGATTCAAATTTGGAGCCCAAATTTAAATCACTCTAGATTTTTGGGATACTAGCGGTACCACCGCTTGTCACTGGCAATATCATCGCTACTTGATTAACACTCAACGTTACCACCACTTGGGCACACTGACCTTGTCAGTGTATTCGGCGGCACCACTGCCTAGTCAATGGTACCACCGCCTAGACCACTTGGGGAACTGAACCCAGTTGGTTCCACTGCCCTAGTTTGGTGGTGCCACCGCTAGTAGGGTCCAGCAACTAGTTGGGCCTTGAATCCAGCCCAATTCAGTCCAATCTCGGGCCTAGTTGGCCCCTAACATGGTTAATAGGATTACCTCCTAATATTAACCCTAATTATTTACTATCTATGAAATTTAAGATATTTTCTAAGAAAAACACAATCTAGCATGTCAAGGCTTCTTTTGGCGAGCTTCTGGTGAACTTTCGATGGCCTTCCGACGAACCCTTGGACACCTTCCAACGGACTCCCGGCAAGCTCCTAGACTTCACGACAATCTTGGTGAGTTCCAATGAGTCTACTTTAGCTAGCTTCGATCTTTCTCGGTGAGCTCCACAAACTTCTGACAAACCCTTCGGCAAGCTCTCGACTCATTCTCGACCAATTTCGGTAGAATTTTCGATGAATCTTCAGACTCCCGGTGAACTCCCAAACTTCTAACGATTCGATCATACTTAACTTTAGCACTTCGTTTCACTTTATGCCTTCATCGCTATCGCAATTAATCTTGCACACTAATTAAGCCTTAACACTAGTTTGATCTAGACAATTATTACAACAAATTAACATCCTGTTGCACGACACATCATTGATCGACGATACGTCCGGTTCTTCGGTTCATCATCCTCTTTTGTGGCCTATTGCCCAATCGGTGGTTGACCTCTACAACCCCAATCTCCTTAGTATAACTCTGCTCTTCTTGGCCCGATGCCTAAACTCTTTGTCTGAAGCCTTCTATCGATTGTTGACCGGACCTCCGGCTCGACGTCCAATCTCTTGATGTGATTTTCTCTGGTGCAACATCAATTCTTCCTGCGTCAATTGTCTAATTCTGATCAATAGTAGACTTATGTAACTCAAAACATAGTTAGATAATCAAAACATAATCAATTAGTTTCATCATCAAAATCTGAGATTCAACAATCTCCCCCTTTTTTATGATGACAACTAATTGATGATGGAGTTAACCTTAACTCCCAAAGTTTAAACAAACTCCCCCTATCAATATGCCATATTGATAGAACCCTTGGATTTCAAAAAATCCAAGTAACATGTCATCAAGAAAATCATGCAAATATATAAAATGTTCAATACAGTGCATGACGTTATCAATCTACTTCTCCCCCTTTGTCATCAACAAAAAGGAGAAGTTGCATCTTAGCTAGTCTTAAGGATGTCCAAATTTTACAACAAGCTAGCAGGATTTACAACATTCAATCAAATCATCATTTTAAGGATGTGCAAGATTGCAATTCATCACTTGCTTTTAGTGCAAGTTTGCACTTTGCTCTTCTTGATATTGCAAGGTCGCAATTTTTGTGATGTTCAAGATAGCAAGTTTTCTACTCTTGAGATTGCAAGCTTTGCCTTTCTTTGCAATGATCGAGCTAGCAAATCTTTTTCATTAAAGTGTGCAAGCTAGCAATTTTTGCTTTGTGATGCACAAGCTAGCAATTCCTTCTCCCCTTTTGTCATTGTCAAAAATAAGGGAGGAAGTAATGATATAAAAATTTCCTTTACATCCACTTTTCATATTAATTATAAAATTACATCAATAAAAATATACATCAATCTTTCAATCATCACATGATGCATACAAGACAACAATGCAAAGAAATCATGTCATGAAAGATATCAATATGAAAAATAACAAGGATCAATTCATGAATATCAAAAGATATCATTCATGGTTCATAAATATTCTTTTAAGATCAAGATTAAGATTCATTTGATAATAAATAGCAAAAAGAGCAACTTGATTCATGCATAAGAATTCTCATCAAGATTTCATAAAAATAAATTCGAAGTATCAAGATATCAAGATCACAAAACAAAATTTTCAATTATCAAGATATCAAGATCATGATTTGGATTGTTTTCCTCTAAGTGGTAACAAGGAAGCAATAGAGGAAAAGATTTTGATTTCAAGTCATAAGTCCAAGAAATCAAAATAGAAGTCATGAATCATTTTGAACAATCTCATTCTAATCAATTCGTCAACTCCAACCCATTATCAAATCATCAAAATCAATTTCAAGATTCATAACATGAATAATGTTATTATTACATCATCAACTTTATGGAGATGACAAATAGATTTTTGATAAAAACTCATTGTCAAATCATCAAGATCAATTTCATGATTCAAGAGATTCACAAATTAAATAAATGAATTCATTGATCTCGATAAGATAGAAAATACATTATGTTTCAATTTATGTGATCCTTCTTATAAGCATGCCTTTGTTAATTCTTTTGTGATTCATTATGTTTAAGACCGATTCACATGTTTCGTCGTAAAAATCATTATCATAAAAGATATATAACACATTAACCATACGACATCTTCTAACAAAAATTTGATTCATCATGATAATGTATTTCATTTTAAGTTGTATGTTTCATGTAAATATGCTCAAGTTTTACATATGAAAGCCATCATCATATAAATTTGAAATACAAAATTTCGTCAAAACCATCCAGACCAAAAACATCAAATGTAAAGCATCATGATAACATATTTTTCCATTTTTATATGTTTCACTTTAAGTTGATTGTTTTCATATGGGCATGCTCAAGTACTTTTTGTATAAAAAGAAATGTATATCAAATTATAACCGAAACACAAGTTTTATTAAAAAAATTATGACACATCATGTAAAAAATTTCATCTTAAAAAAGATTAAGATCCATTAATCCAAGATAGAAGATTTTAAATCATAAGCATGATATAAACATCTATCATCAAAACACTTTCAAGAAGTTCATAACATACATAGATATGTATCATGTTTAAAATTGAAAACCGATACAGAAAGCATACATGGATTTTATCTTGTTAGGAGTACATGCATTATGTCATCTTAATTCGTCATGAAAACATCATCTTAATTTGTCATAAAAATGATTAGACCAAAAACACATTAATCCAAAACATAGAGTTTCAAATCAACATTACTTCAAATCCTCATGCATGATACCATAAAATCTAAGCATGATACAAAATTTTTAAAATTTTCATTACTTTATTATCAAGCATGATTTCATAATATATGTTCAAATTTTTAATACAAAGGCAAGGTATCATGTTGTTAGAAACCTTGCGGATTCTAAGCTTGGGGTTGATCTCTTTAGGGGATCGGCCTCCTTAGAAGTCTCTAGGGATTCCTTTCTTCAAGTTGCTACTCAAAGGCTGCTAAAAGAATGATGTATTCATGATGAAAAGAGAGTAAATACATGACTATTTATAGGGCTTCTAAACCCCAACTCCTAATAGGACTCCTACTCAAGACCCCTACTTCTAATCAACTTCTACTTCTAATTGGTCCTTCTCTAATAGGACTCCTTCTTTGAGAAGCAACCACTAAACTAATCCTAACCTAGCCGGCCTCTTCGCCTCTTTAATAGGGATTGGCTAGATAAGATTTATATGAATGCCATTTGGATTTACATGTTTGCACCCTTTAATGAAACTAAATTAGGATTCTCCTAGCTAGAGTCCTAACAGACCTAGCCTCTTCAAATCAGCCTTGTCCTCGTGCCTGACACTTTATGAATTCTTGGAATTTGATCTTTAAGTCGTCATAATTCTCCCAAGTGGCATCTTCTGCTGGTAGGTTCGCCCATTATATTAGCACTTCAGTAGTGGGTTGTCATCATTGAGTTATGATCTGTCGATCAATAATGGCACTCGATTGGGTCTGAAGCTCTCCTTGGGTAGTCATATTTGGTAGATGGCTTTGGGCTATCTCGTTTTGTCCCAACTTGAGTCACAATTGTAATGAGCTATGGAGCTTGGTGCTTCCTCTAATTCTTTTATGATCTTACTGGTCTCTGGATCACCTTTCCATTCCCTCCTAATATCCTTAAGGAAGTCGCTGATCGGAAGTAAAATGGCCAAAAATTCAGCTTACTCGGGTAGCCACGAAAGTGCATCTACGACAACATTCTCTTTCCCCTTTTTATAAGTTATTTCATAATCATATCCAAGAAGCTTTGTTACCTATTTTTGTTGATCGAGAAAAGATATCTTCTACTCTAAGAAATATTTTAGGCTTTTATGGTCGGTCTTGATTTAAAAATATTGCCCAATCAAGTACGATCTCCATTTGGCCATCGCATGCACAATCGCGAGCATCTCCTTGTCATAAATAGTCATCTTGTGATGGGAAGGAGATAATGCCTTACTGGTATAAGTGAGGGGGTAGCCATCTTGCATTAGTATAGCACCAATTCTGACTTCGGAGGCATCGGCTTCAATAATAAATATCTTGTTGAAGTTGGGTAGCGCTAGCATGGGCGTTGTCGTCATTGCAGCTTTAAGTTCGTCGAAGGTGGTGGTGGCTTTTTTCGATCATTGGAAAGCATCTTTTTTCAGCAAGGAAGTAAGTGGTGCACTGATCTTTCCATAGTTTTTCACGAACTTGCGGTAGTAGCCTGTTAAATTGAGAAAGCCGTGCAGCGATTTTATGTTTCTCGGGGTTGGCCAGCTCTGCATTGCTTCAATTTTGGAGAGGTCCACCAACACACCTTCCTTTGATATGATATGCCTAAGATATTCCACCTTTTGTTAAAGAAAGCTGCACTTTGATTCTTTGATAAAATAAATATGTTCTCGTAAAATCTTCAAAACAAGTTGGAAGTGCTAAAAATGACTTTCAAGAGAAGGGTTATAAATAAGGATACCGTTGAAGAAAACCAACACAAACTTATGAAGATAACTCTGGAAAATATCATTCATAAGGCTCTAGAAGGTGGAGGGAGCATTGGTGAGACCAAAGGGCATTACCAGAAATTCGTAGTGGTCATTGTGCATTCGAAAGTGGGTTTTCGGTATGTCTTCTTAACACACTCATATTTTATGATACCCGGATCGAAGATCCTGCTTTGTGAAGACTCATGCTCCCTTTAATTCATCAAGTAATTCATCTACTACTGGAATAGGGTACTTGTCCTTAATAGTTATGCTGTTGAGAGCTCAGTAATTAACACACATTTGCCATGTTCCGTCCGTCTTTCGTATGAGGAGTACCGGTGAAGAGTAGGGGCTGCAACTTGGTCGAATAACTCCTATTTTGAGCATCTCTTTTACAATCCTTTCTATCTCATCCTTCTGAAGATGTGGATACTAATATGGCTGAGTATTTGCTGGAGGTTTGCTTGGAAGAATTGGTATATGATGATCATGCCGGCGGGTAGGAGGTAGGTTGCGCGGTACATCAAATATATCTAAAAATTCAGCAAGCAAGGGAAGTAGGTTTAGATCTTCAAATTTGATTGGCTCTCCCTTAGATTGCTACTTAAGTTGTACCAAAAAGCTGCTGCATACTTTGTGCAAAACTTTCTCCATTCGTTATGTGCAAATCGTCGTTACGTCGCCCCTACATTTCCCACGTAGTATCACTTGTTTCCCCTTATTGTAAAATTTCATAATTAGTTTCAAAAAATTTTAGGAAATATCACCTAATGTCATCAACCATTTGATGTTGAGCATAGCCTCATAATCATCAAGAGGGAGGAAGAAGAATTCTACAATTATCTCTTGGTCCTGCAGCAACAATTTCACCCGCAGGCACCTACGATCACACTTCAAAATTCATCCGTCGCCAACCTTAACATCAAACCTGCTATAATTCTTGATAGGTAAGGCCATCCGGACAGCAACCTTGCTGTTCATAAAATTATTAGTGCTCCTGGTGTCAATAAGAATGGTGATCGGTTGTTGCTTCAGAAGTCCTCCCACTTTCATCATTTGCGGGTTCGCGCAACCGACAAGGGAATGCATCGTAATATCAACCGGCTACTATTCTTCATCCACAACCTCTTCCTCATGCTCCTGGACCTCCTCCTACATGTCTTCAAGAGGTTCGATCAGTAGGAGGCGGTCCCTTTTACAGCGATGATCGCGGTTCCATGGCTCGTCGTAATGCTAACAAAGACCCTTTGCTAATCAGTCACATAGTTCTTCTCTTGTCAATTTTTTTAGTAGTGAAGGATGGCTGGGAGTAGAAGGATATGCCATGGGCCTAGGAGAGGTTCTCATCCTCCGAGCATCTTGGTTAAGCCATTCTTCTTGTACTCAGGTGAAGAAATTACAACCGTCATGGTACAGGGCTGCCATGCCTTAACCTCCTCTTTTATCTCTGGCTTGAGTCATTTGATGAATATTTCTAATAATTGATGGTCAGTCCAATCATAAGCAAGGTAGGATAGCTTCTCAAACCTAGTTTGGTACTCTTGAATCGTAGAGGTTTGTCAAATTTTTGTGAGTTGGCCGTCGATATTTTCATACTTTGTAGGTCCGAAATGGTTCAGTAGTGTGTTCTTTAATTGATTCCATGTCAGAGCCTTATGATTGTATTCCAGCCAATTATACTATTGAATAGCATCTCTTTCAAGGTGGATGATAGCAATTTCTACCATAGCATCATCCGACGTTCGGTAGTAGCGAAAGTAACATTCGGCGTGTGAAATCCACCCTACCGAGTCTCCTTCTTCCCATCACAGGAAGTCCACCCTCATGCATGACTGAAGCCTGTCTAAGGGCTATCCCTCCTTCTCAGGAGGTCTCTTTAAACTCTCTTCTCACTAAAATTTGGTTAGACTCGGTGGTTGTCCAATTCTGAATTCTGCAAACAAAGTGCGCAATTTGTCCTCCAAGCACGATTCAAGCTGTGATTCAATCTGAGATTTCAATGCTTCAAATTTGGCATCAATTAGATTTTGAGAAGCCCATAGCATATGCTTGTATATTAGAGATGTCCTTGTCTTTTTTCTATTGATGGGTTAATGGCATGGGGTGGTGGAAGGTTCGGACAATAGATCGGTGATAGAAGGGTTTGACTGTAATGGTTTACTATTTTTGGCTATGGTTTTTAATGCAATTAGGGTTATGAAAATAGGTTATGATGGCTACGTCTTAGGGCTAGAGGGATGCCCTAAAGATGTCTTGGTTGGTGGTAGCACGGTGGCTAGGGTTTGGTAGGTTACGGAGAAGAAAAAGGATAAATGTGCAACACCAGATTTTTCACCGAAAAAATTCCAATAGTAAGGATGCAATTTTTTCCAGAAATTCTCAATATAGATTCATGTAAAACTTATAGCGAATCTACTGTTAAGGGAGAGATAATGTTGTTAAAAATTTTATAGAAGAAAATGGCAGCAATAGGTTTGGTAAAATTGAGGATCACGGAAAGGTACTATAGCAGATTTTTATATCTAAAGTGTAGCATGTTGGATGTAAAAGATCAGTAGTTTATACTGAAAATTTTTTGATGAAACTAAAGGAGAATCCACTGTTAGGAAGTGTCAAAGCTGTCGTAAAAATTTCGTAGAGATTTGGATAGAAGAAACGCAATAGCAAGATCAAATAAACAGTGCTTATGCGACTGGAATTCTATAGTGCATCTTTCGTCGTAGAGATAAAAACTTTATGACAAAAAGTTTATGCAGCAATATAGGAATAATTTTTTTTAGATTTTTTAAATAAGGATAACTAAGTCACAATAGCAATAAGGTAGGAAACCAGAACCTAGTGCAATTCACGGGAAGATCAAAGGATGATCCGTGGTGCTAGTGATGATGGTGAACTTCAGCGATGATCTTTTAAGCAATTGTAGGAATTACTTTAGGCTGTTGTGGAGGGTTGATGGGTGGCTATGGAAGGGTAGCAAGATGCCAAGAATGCTGCTCTAATACCAAGTGTTAGAACCCTTGCAAATTCTAAGCTTGGGGTTGATCTCTTTAGGGGATCGGTCTCCTTGGAACTCTATAGGGGTTCCTTCCTCCAAGTTGCTGCTCAAAGGCTGCTAAAAGGATGATCTATTCATGATGAAAAGAGGATGAATACATGGCTATTTATAGGGCTTCTAAACCCCAACTCCTAATAGGACTCATACTCAAGACCTCTACTTCTAATCAACTCTTACTTCTAATAGGACTCCTTCTCTAATAGGACTCCTACTTCTAATAGAACTCCTTCTCTAGTAGGACTTCTACTTCTAATAGGACTCCTTATCTAAGAAGCAACCTCCAAACTAATCCTAACCTAGTTGGCCTCTTCACCTCTTTAACAAGGGTTAGCTAGATAGGATTTATATGAATGCCTTTAGGATTTACATGTTTGCCCTCTTTAATGAAACTAAATTAGGACTCTCCTAGCTAGAGTCCTAACATATGTTGAAAATTGAAATCATCAAGATACACAATCATAGATTATCATAAGACATTTCGTTTCTTTATCATACAAGTATCATTTTAATTTTCAAAAACATTAGAAGGAAAAATATGATATAATTTTTTAAAATATATTTTTTTATTTTCTACCACCTAAGTTAAGTAATTCATGAAAAACATCAAGTAATTTCATCAAGTAAGTGGGTTTTGTTTGAGTTGCTTACCTTGTAGTTGACGCCCGTCAAAGCGCAATTCATCTCTTTATTACTTGATTCTTCTTTACTTGCTTTTCTCTTCTTCATTTTTGTGTACTCATCTTTAGAGCATTCTGGCTTCTTGCATTCATAACAAGAGTTGGTGTAGCTTTTATGTTCATTTGAGTTTTTCAATTCTTGTTTAATGAACTTATTAAGTTTAATAGTGAAGAGTCCAAGATCATTAAGATTTTTAGCTTCTTGTATAGCAGTTACTTTTGGATCCCACCTTTTTGGAAAGGATCTTAAAATCTTGTTTACGAGATCAAAATTTAAAAAATATTTACCAAGGGCTCTTAGACTATTGACGACATCTTTGAAACGGGTATATATGTCACCGATAGTCTCACTTGGTTCTATTTGAAAAAGCTCAAAATCGTACATTAAAATATTTACTTTCGAGTCTTTGACTCTAATAATGCCTTCATACGTTATTTCAAGTATGTGCCAAATATCAAATGTCATTTCACAAGTCAAAATCCGATTAAATTTGATTTTATCCAAGGCACAAAATAAGGCATTCATAGCCTTCGCATTTAAAGAAAAAGATTTCTTCTTAAAATCTGACTATTCGTTCATAGGTTTTGAAGGTTGTTAAAAACCATTTTCAATGATATTCCATAAATCTAAATTCAAAGAAAGTAAAAAAACTCTCATTTAAGTTTTCCAATAAGTTTAGTTTGACCCATTAAACAAGGAAGGATGAACGATCGAAAAACTCTCTTAAAAGCCATGAAGAGCCATTTCTCGTGGGTGTGAATCTAAAAGAAAAACAACGTAGCTCTGATATTAACTGTTAGGATCAAGAGTGGCACTAAGAGGAGGGGTGAATTAGTGCAATGGTAAAGTACAATAAATTCGTATGATTTCGAAAAACTTCGATAAAAATCATGTTTTGACCAAAATTGATTTTGATTAAAGCGTATCAGAAATATATTTAACTTGAGAGTATTTAGAGATGAAGAAAGGCAGTGAGAAAGTAGAGCAGTGAAGTGAAGATGGTTTGAAGTAATGTAAATTTGCAAGAAGTAAACGTAAATCATTTTATAGTGGTTCGGTCATCCGACCTACGTACACTCCCAATTCCACTTCACTTAAAGCCACAGGCTTTCCACTAGTTGTCTTCCTTCTAACAGGTGAAGACTAACTCCCTTTTACAGCCCTCTCTTACAAGATTTTCCTTAGTCTCCCTTAGAGTTACACTTATATGCTTAGGAGGGTAAACACTTCAATTTTACAAGGCTTTCAACAGAGTTTTGGCTTATTTCTTTTTCTCAATTCTTGCTATTCCAAGCAAGAACACTTGGGGTATTTATAGACCCTAAGAGAATTCAAATTTGGAGCCTAAATTTGAATCACCTTAGATTTTTGGGGTACTAGTAGTACCACCGCTTGGGCACACTGACCTTATTAGTGTACTAGGTGGTACCACCACCCAGACCACTTGGGGAACTAAACCCAGGTGGTTCCACTACCCTAGTCTAGTGATGCCACCGCCAGACAGGGTCCAACAATTGGTTAGGCCTTGAATTCATTCCAATTTAGTCTAATCTCGGGCCCAGTTGGCCCCTAACAAGGTTAATAGGATTATCTCCCAATCTTAACCCTAATTATGTGCTATCTATGAAATCTAAGATATTTTCTAAGCAAAACATAATCCGATACATCAAGGCATCTTCTAGCGAGCTTCCGGCGAACTTTCGGTAGCCGTCCGATGAACCCTCGGACACCTTCCAATGGACTCCCAGAAAGCTCCTAGACTTTACAATGATCATGGCGAGTTCCGATAAGTCTTCTTTAGCTAGCTCCGATATTTCCTGATGAGCTCCATGAATTTTCGATAAATCTTTCTGGTGAACTTCCAACAAACCCTTCGGTAAGCTCTCGACTCATTCTCGACCAGTTCTAGTAGCACTTTAAACGAATCTTTGGACTCCCAACGAACTCCCAAACTTCCAACAATTCGATCGTACTTGAATTCGACACTTCGTTTCACTTTATGCCTTCATCACTATCATAGTTAATCCTGCACACTAATTAAGCCTTAACCATACTTCGATCTAGATAATTATTACAACGAATCAACAATCAGTTACCCTGCACGTCATTGATCGGCGCTTCATCTAGTTCTTCGGCACATCATCCTTTCTTATGGCCTTTTACCCAATCAGCGGTTGACCTCTACAACCTCGATCTCCTTGGTGCAACCCCGCTCTTCTTGGCCTGATACCCAAACTCTTTGTTTGAAGCCTACTGTTAATTGTCGACTGGACCTCTGGCTCGACATTCAATCTCCTGACATGATTTCATCTAACACAACATCGATTCTTCCTACGTCAATTGTCTAATCCTGATTGATAGTAGACCTGCGTGACTCAAAACATAGTTAGATAACCAAAACATAATCAATTAGTTTCATTATCAAAATCCGAGATTCAACAGGTACCACCGCCAAGTCTAGCGATACTACCACCAAAGCAGAGCCTTGGGTTCTATGGTGGGATAGTACCACCACCTGATAGGTGGTACCATCGCTTGGCAATTAATAACTATCGATAGTACCACTGCTTGACCTAGGTGGTACCATTGCCTAGGCTCCTAGGAACTTGGTCCTTAGGCAATTCATCACCCCAATTTAGCGATACCATTGCCAAATAGGGTCCAGTAACCTAGATGGGCCTTGAATCCGGCCCAATCTAGTTCAATCTCAGGCCTAGTTGGCCCCTACTAGGGTTAATGAGATTACCTCCCAATCTTAACCCTAATTACATGCTAACTATAAAATTAAAGATATTTTCTAAGCAAAAACATAATCTGGCACGTCAAGACTTCTTCCAGCGAGCTCCCAGCGAACTTCCGATGAACTCTAGGACATCTTCCAGCAGGCTCCTAGACTTCACAATGATCTTGGCAAGTTTCGATGAGTCATCTTTAGCAATCTTCGATCTTTCTCGATGAGCTCTGCGAACCTCCGACGAACCTTTCGATGAACTTCTAGCAACCCCTTTAGCAAGCTCCTGACTCATTCTCGACCAATTCCAACAGCACTCCCGACGAACCTTCTGACTTCTGGCGAACTCTCGAACTCCCAATGATTTGATCGTACTTGATTTAGTACTTTATTTTGCTTTATTTCTTCATCATTATCATAATTAATCCTGTACACTTTTCTCAATATATAGATTAGACCAAATAACTTATCAATTGACTTCATCATCAAAATCCGAGATTCAGTAAACTTGTCTTTACTATTCTTGTCCTTGATCTCCTAAATTCTTTTTATTATTCCCACCAATTTTCAGCCTCTCTTGTCAACATAAAGGTAGCAAAAGAAATCTTTTAATCATCAGAACAATTTAAGATATCAAATATTTTCTCTAATCACATCATTCATTATTCTACTATCATTAGACCAAGCTCACCACTAAAACTGGGAGGACTGAACTTCTTAAACTATTTAATTCTCAATCCATTTTGATTTGATATCCCTGATCAACCCTTTCATCCTACTTAATTAATCAAAAGAAAATGAGGTAGGACCAAATATCTATTAGGATCTATAGGGGCACTAAGAAGGGGGGTGGAGGGTGGGTGAATTAGTGTAGTAGATAAAAACCATAAATTCAAATCAATTCCAAAGAGAGTTGTGCATTGAGAAGTTTCGGTCTGACAAAAATGATTTCGACAAAGTAAATGTTTTGATTGAATACGAAAGAGAGTTGAGAGAAAGAGATTGAGAGATTACAGCCAAGTAAAAATTGAGATGTAGCAATTTAAAAACTCACATCAAGAGAAGTACACAATGATTTATAGTGGTTCGGTCAAATAACCTACGTCCACTTCCGAAACCTCCTCCGATGAGGTTTTCGACTTCCACTATTAATTCTTCTTGAAGGGGAAGGACCAAGCACCCCTCTTATAGCACCACAAGTGGTTCACACTCTCTTATAGGACTTTTATAAATGAGACTTTGGGAGGTGAACACTTCAACTTTCGAAAGCAATTTTGCTAGAGTTTTGACTCAGTTCTTATCGCTTCTCAATATGCCTAACCAGCTAAGAAGTAAGAAATATTTATAAGCTCAATTGGCTTCAAAATTAGAGCAAAAAAGAATCATATTTCAAATTTTCAGATATTGGCGGTACAACCATCCAATCTGGTGGTACTACCACCTAACAAAGTCCTCGGGCTCTATAGAGGGATGGTACCATCACTTGTCAGGCAGTACCATCACTGACAAGTAACAACTGTCAATGGTACCACCATCCAAACCACTTGGGAACCTATTCCCGGGGTGGTGCCACCGCCCTAGTCTAGTGGTGCCACCGCTAGACAAGTCTAGTAAACTTTGGATGGGCCTTGAATCCAGCCCAATCCATTTAAATTTCAGGCCCAATTGGCCCCTACCAGGGTTAAAGGATTATTACCTAATCCTAACCCTAATTATGTGCTAACTATGAAATTAAAAACATATTTCTAAGCAAAATATAATCCGGCAACGTCAAGGCTTCTTCCGGTGAACTTCTGGTGGACTTCCGATGAACCCTCAGACAATCTTCCGGTGGACTCCTAACAGGGTCCTAGACTTTACGGTGAGTTTTGACAAGTCTATTTGGCAAGCTTCCGACTATCTCGGTGAGCTCCGTGAACCTCCGACGAACCTTCCAGCGAACTTCCGACACTCCTTCGGTAAGTTCCCGATTCATTCTCAGCCAGTTTCGATAGTACTTCCTGTAATATCCTTCATTTTTGAAAATTTTTGCATGGGCTTGTTTGTAATGTAAGGACCAAATTATAAATATGAGGATTGTTTAATAATTCTTTAGCACTAAATATTTTTATATTAAAAGTTTATTGCTAGGGACCAAATTATAAATCTTAGCAATGCAGGATTTGTGAAAGATTCATATTAAGTTAAAGAAGAAAAAAAGTAATGAAGGACATGTGTCATTAACTAACCTAAGGATGGAGACACTTGTGTTTATTATATGGATGACACATAGGCTTGCAACATGCATGCTTGCCACTTTACTATTTTTACATTAGCTAAAACTTAAACAATTAGATAAGAAGTTAAGGGAAAACTTAACAAAAAGGTGGGAAACTTATTGCAACATAGACTTGAGAAGAGAAGGAGAAGGAATTGAAGGAGAATAAGAAATTTTGCCTTGGCTTAAGGTTTTGCATCAATTCCCCCACATTTGGGAATCAAAATTTATTCTAACCCTATCTTACAGCAAATTTTGATCTATGTTTTCATCTTAATTCTGAGAAATTTAGAAGATTGTGGCTTCATACATGATATCTTTGTCGTTTATGCATCAAATGTTCAATCTGAAATTTTCTCGAATTTTGACCCTTAAGTACTTTTTTAGCCATAAATTTTTGCATCAAATTCTGATTTATGAAAACCTAAATTCATATGAAAAAGACTTACATAACTTTCTTTTGATAAAAAATTAGAAGATTTGGAGTTAATTTGCCTGCCCAAATATATAATTGAATAGACCTCATGAATTTGGTAAACCATATACTATAACTTCTAACCTTCTATTACTGAATTGCTCATAACTCTCTAGTGAAAACTTTTATTTTTGCAAAATCAAGTTGTTTAGAAACTAGACTCGTATATCTTTCTTTTGACACTTAATTTGTAAAATTTGAAGCATATATACCTTTTGAAATTTCTGTTTTAATTGATTCTACCAATTCTGCAAAATAGAGATGATAAATTTTGACCCTACTTTACTTTAATTTTTGTAACTCTCTGTTAGAAACTCAAAAATTTACAAATCTGGATTTATCTAAAAATAGATTGATATAGATTTCCAATGACACCTATTTTGAGCAAATTGGAGCATAATTGATTTCCCAAATAATTTCTGTAATATGCCCCTCAAATTATGCTAGAATCATGCTTTTGTTGATATTGCCTATTGTTATTTCATCCCTTTGGAAATTGAATTTTGCTAAAATCCTTACTTCCATTGAGCTGCACATGATTATTTTGAATTCTTATATAATCTTATCCTTCAATTATTGCAAACCTAAATCTATTTGTGAAAGAATATGTTTGCATCGTATTGTTTTGTAAAGGCACATGTACGTTTTGTTGTTTCGCATGTGCTTCCGATATATGTCAATTTTATTGTTCATACTATCCTTTTGTACTCTGGTGTCTTATAGGATAATTTGGACCTTTACTAGAAATGGTAAAGGGTATGTGTTGAGAGCCTCACGATTATTCTATCGGCCCCCATTGACTTCACTTAAACGTGTATGGATGGAGCTCCTAGACGTGGGAGACTTATGCTTGGTGATCATCCAGAAATGGATGAACCATGTTATGTATGTGGTCTCACAACACCCTCTATATTTTTGATATGATATCCAAAGCATTGCTTATGTGTTTATATTTATGCTTTTGATAAAAATAGAATGCATACAACATCAAAAATGATATACAAGCTTGTGTTTGTTATTTGGTTCACTTATTATGCTTTGAAATATTTTGTATGTCATTGTTACGCTCTTAAATACTCTTATGCCTTTTATATGCACCTAAATGCTTCATATGTCATTTGATACTTGCCTAAATGTTTCTTATGCCAATGATATACTCTAATTTCCTTTCTCCTATTGTTATGACTAAAGCATGTTTCGAATGAGGTGATCCTTTATGATTTTATATCAAATTAAATGCTTTTAATGAACACTTGTCTCTCTACTTTTGTATTTTGATACCAAGCCTGCTTGAACTTCTCCTTTCACCATGGATATGTTAGTCACTTGCTGAGCTCTTTATGCTCACTCCGTTGCTATATAAATTTTTTAGGTTAGCTTGTCACATACTGAAAAGCTAGAATTAGGTTGAAGCAATAAAAAGCTAGAAGATTTTTGAGTAGATCTTTGTTAGTTGATAGGTTTTTTGTTGTATAGTAAACTTTACATCTAATGAAATGTTAAGGATATGTCTATACTTGTGTTATAAAAGTTTAAAAGACCTCTCATGTTTAAGATTTTGGAATGATAAGTTTAAATTGTACAAGGATATGAACTTGTTGTAAATATTGGTTTTGTGATTATATGTATTCTCACAATTATGGATTTATGATGTGGTTGATGCTTAGTTGAGTTGGCATTGGATTTTATGAATCAATGAGTGAAGTGGAGTATGATTTATGAATTGTACAGGTTTACGAATTATGAATTTATGGGTGTGAATATTGATTTGAATGGTTCTTAGTATCCTCAAATTGTTAGTTTGGATCTTGGATTGGATTGTTGATGAATTATAATATTATTGATTTAAGATAGTGTCATACCTCCTGAATGTGATAATTCGGGGGGCATGACACTTCCGACGAACCTTCGAACTTCCGACGGACTCTTGGACTCTCAACATAATTGACTCTAATAATTTACTTTATGTCTTCATTGCTATCATAGTTAATCCTGCACACTTATCTCAATAATACAGATTAGATCAAATAACCTATCAATTGACTTTATCATCAAAATATGAGATTCAACAATCTTCCCCTTTCTTATGATGACAATCAATTGATGATGGAGTTAACCTTAACTCCCCCTATTTATATATCATATTTTGATAAAGGAAACACTTGAATTTAAACCCCATGAATTCAAGCCGAAACCGATAACTTACATACGTTCGAACTTATCGACATGTTCAACAAGCATGATTTTTCATCCCTAAATACGAAACTTCATATTTTTCATAATTCGAAAATGATGTCAATGCATGACATCTAATTTCAAGTTCAATGTCAAATGATGATAGACAATCATCATTTTGACAATTGATACCAACTATAATTTTGAAATATAGCAAGAATCAAATGATATTAAAATAAGATTTACAAATCCAAAGCATGATATCATTTTACAATACATCATTCAAACGAAATGATAACTTATCTTATCAATGAAAGATACCAAATTTAAACATGATATGATAATGATCTTACAAAAATTAACATTTTAAGCATGCATGAGCCATTTGCGATGCATGCAATACATTCCGATTGCGACACGCTACATATAATTGTGATACATTACAATTGCTTTTAAAGATAGCAAACAATTTATGATACAAAACATGGCAATTGCAATACATGGAAATATGATACATATAAGACATTTATCATTCCATCAAGTCATCAATTCAACTTGGTACATTTTTCTCCCCCTTTGTCATCAACAAAAAGGAAATGGGCCTTGATGCCATTAATCCATCAAGGAAATGGGCATTCTATTAAAAAATTCATGCCATAAAATCATAAAGTAGAAGAGATAGAGTATTGAAGCAAAACATTCATAAGAATTTCTAAGAGCTCATGAAAAATTCATACATGAAAAATTCAGCATTAAGAGTTAATTCTGCAAAATAATTCTTGAAGTATAAGAGTGAATCATTCAAGTCATTAAAAAGTATACAAGAATTATTTCTACCAAATGAAATTAGTGAGGTAGAAAAGAGATCATTTGAACATAAAATTCATAAAACTCATGATAAGAATTATGAATGTTCATTCAAGAAAGATTGAGATGAAAAGTTCAAGAGGCAATTTAATCAAAAATTCAAGCCACAAAAATGAAATCATAAAATGGAAAAGATAAATCATTGAATTCATAAAAAATTTCATCAAGATCTCATGACATTCATTCAAAAAAAATTTGTGAGAAAGAAAAGAGCGATCATTCAAGCTCAAGAGTCATGATGATGTTTGCATACTTTATAAAAGTCAACTTGGCATTTCCATTCATTAAGTGGAAAATAACCAATTAAGTCATAAAACCTCAAGACGTAGAAATTTGCACAAGAGTTAAGAATTCATCAAATTCGAATGGATGAAATCCAAAGAGAGTGTTTAAGCTATATGAATTTTGAGATCTTCTTCTTTTCATGCAAAGTTCATGACATAAAGATAAGAAAAGAAAAATAGTTTCGAGTATCATAATTATCAAACTTTAAATTTCATAATACAAAAGTGTGAGAAAAATAAATAATGAAATCTATTTATTCATTCCAATGGAAGTAGAGGGAGGATAAAATCGATAGAATCAATTTGACCAAGATATTACATGGGCATGTTAAAACTTCATCAATCGAGAGTCATGTAGATGATGCTAAAAATCTTCAATAGTTGAAACAAGAGAATCAATTCAAGATTGGAAGTGAAAGCTTCATTCAAAAATACAAGATCAAAAGATGTCATAAGATAATACAAAGTCCAAAAAGATAATATCAATTCCATCAAAACCGAAAAGATGAAGTTGAAAAATTTCAGAAAGGAAACATACAACAACTTCATGCATTAAGATCAACACATATGGAATTTTAAAGTGTGCCAAAATAACGTAGAGATTTACAAAATGAGAGTCAAAAGCTTCATTTCAACTTATGAAGTCAATATAGAGTTTTTACAACTATTCCTCGGGTGGAATGCCAAAATGCCTATACAAATTATCCAACTTTCGATTCATTTAACTCACTTTATTTAGGATTTTTTCTTGCTGTGATTTGATTTGATTTATCTCAATCATGATCGGATCTTCAAAAGAAGGAGCAGGAGCTAGATCTGACGGTGTTTTATCAAAGGGACTAGGAAGAGGAGATTCATTACCCCTAAATTCTAGTGTTTCGGATTCTTCTACTAAAGGGGGAGCTAGATTGGTCCTTCTACGCTGCCTAGTCCATATTTCATTCCTAAATGTACACCTTAATCTCTTGAGTATATTTCTATTTATGGCATTGTATCTATCCAATTTTATTACTTCTTCATTGGGTGGTATTCTAATATTGTATGTATATAGTAATCTAATGATTAACCCCCCATATGATAGTATTAAATCCTTAGATGCTATGTCCATCATATTTTGTCAGATTAAGTATCCAAAACAATTATCTTGTTCGATCATTATCTAGTACATAGTACCTAACTCCATTAGACTAGTTTCATCGTGGTGATATTGTTTAGGGATTAGGATACTAATGCTGATGTGATGGAGGACCTTAGAACTAAATGGTAACAAATGCCCATAGCTTTAAGGGACTATGGCTAAGTTAGGATTTTCAAAAATGGTCCCTAAAGCCTCGGAGTAGGTTACTCCGATTGCTTCTAAATCCCACTGTCCTCTAAAATAACAACCCCTTCTCTTCTCCAAGATTCTAGTTAGGTCACAAATTGTGATGTCCGTAATTGAAATTTGGTTCCCTAGAAGATTGGTTGACACATTGTCATCTTCATCTATGCTTAGGTTTATATAAAACAACTATACTAGCCTAGGATAAATTGGTTTGCTAATTTATAGAATGGGCAAGACATCTAAATTGGCAAACCAACTTATAGGTTCTAGGTCTCCTAATTCACTTAGATCAATATGCTTACCCTTATGCACATTTCTTATTTCAAAACTAGGGTACCTAAGGGCATTTTCACTAGAGTTAAAAAGAGATGGGTCATATGAATCTCCTTCTCTCCTCTTCCCTTTATCCCTAGATGATCTTTTAGGAGCCATTTATCTAAACATGATGATAGTAAAAGGGAATTACAAAAGGGCAGCCATGCATTAAGAAATCAAAGAGGAAGTATCAAAGATTACCTTAGTAGAGGTTTCTTGAGAAATAGTGATCTTAATCCAAGATTTGAGAGGATGGAAGCCTCTCTTGGTCTTCTTGAGAGGAAAAATAGAGATGGAGAGGTGGGAGAGTAATTTGGAGGCAGTAGCAAGAGTTAGGGTCGGTTCCACCGCTTGCCCTAAAGCCCCTTTATTAAGGGGGCTCTCGGGCGGTCCACCACCAATTGGGCAGTGCCATCGCCTGGGAACAAAACACCCAAGCGATGCAATCGCCAATTCTAGCAGTGCCATCGCTGGCACCCTAACTTAGACAATTTTTCAAGGGTTAACAACACCTTGATTATTTGATCAACTTGACTTTTATATTTAATATCTATCTCACAGATGTTTAATTTGATCGCCATGTATTTGATTGAGATGAAATGATGTCACTGAATTACTTCCGATCTCATATTAATTATAAGGTAATTTTTATTAAGCATGATGACTTATCAAATCATTTAAATAATTAATCACAATAAAATGTTGTAATCATGAGACATCGGAAACTTTATCCTTGAGAGGATCGAGAGAGAATGATAACGTAAAGAGAAGAAAACTCGAATGATAATAGAGGAATGAATTCCGAAGGTTACGACAGCTTGTGTATCATAATCAAAATCGATAATGATCAATTTGTGAAATCATGAAGGATGTAAAATTCAACCAAGAGATATCATTCATAGTTCATCAGCATCATGAATCACATTATCTCAAGTTATAAGTTTGAGATATAGAGATCAAGGGAAGGAATTTTTGAGTCAAGAATAAAAAGGAATTATTGATTCATGCATTACTCATCATATATCATTTCAAAATAAATAAAAGATAGTCAAACATGATTTAAAAAGGATATATTGCAATTACAACTATCGATAAGTATCTCATTTGAATGTATCATCAAATGAGAACATGATTCATGCATTATGGGAATCAAGTCATCGAGTTCAAAAGAAAATCCAAGTCTCAAATGCATTCAAGCTATCAATGCACAATAAGTCATAATTTTAATCAAAATAAAGTTATGATTCTAGATATTTAGAAGTTATGAATCATTTGAAGAATCTCATTCTAGCTCAATTCATTAACTCCAAATTCATCATTGAAATCACATACGAGATTCACAAAATAAATGAGTTTATAGATCTCGAATAGATAGAAAATGCAAATTAAGTATAAAGTGAATTTGACTTTTCAGAGAAGATATATTTTTTTATTAAATTTTTATTAATTTTTTTATACAAAAGCCTAGTATCATTGTATAGTTTCGAAACAAGGTTTTGTCAAATCCATTAAGACCACATCATTTCAAAAACATAGTAAAATCAAACATGATAAAAACATTTTTATCGAAATCATTTTTCAAGAGAGTTAGCGCTAGTATGTTTTAGCCTTAATAATTATGGTGCATAAACAATCAATGTATGATTCTCAAGGATCCAAGCTAGTGAGCTTAGTCATGTATTATATAGGTATCGATACCCGCTCCTAGCATGCGATGGTTAAGATTCCTATATAAAAAGATTTTCGGGTACCCATTTGACCTTAGGTGCCCCACAAATTGATCTATTCATTTTGTCATATTTCATTGAATTATTTATGGTCCTTTTAGGAATCCATATCAACTTATGTGGGCTAAGTTTCTTAAACGGAGATTTATAAACAACATGTTCGGGTTTGCAACAAAAGTTATATCTTTCGTGAGATGATACATGTAGTGTAAGTCCTTTAATGAAGATGGTTGGATTTCGGTGAGATCCACTCATAAATCCAATTTCACTCCTTTTTCCAACGTAACCCTTATTTGCAAGAATCATGTCCAAGCCCTTGCTACCTATCTTAAACTTATCTAATGTCTCTTTGAGTAATAAGTTCTCCTTCTTAATTATCTCTAAGTGTTCACACTTAGAGCATGGAGGTAAAGAGGGAGTATCAAGTTTAAGACTATCAAGTTTATCAACTAAGACAACATGCTCCTTTTTCAACAAGTTAAACTTTCTACTCATTACTCTACATGCATCAAATTACTCATGAAATGCATTTGAAAGCTCATCAAAAGTTCAATTTTCATTAACTAAATCACATACTTCTTCTCCAAAAGCCATTAAAGCGAAGTTAGCCACATCCTTGTTGCTTGCTTTTTCATCTTCGGAGCCACTTGAGTCATCCCATGTTGCCTTTAGAGCCTTCTTCTTCTTAGGTTGCTTCTTCTTGGCTTGGGGGCATTCCCTTTTGAAATGCCTAGGCTTCTTGCATTCATAGCATATCACTTGATCTTTCTTTGGTTCATATTTATTTTTGGAGTCATTTTTAAATTTGTTTTTTCTTATAATTTTTTTTGAATTTTTGTATCAATAGTGCAAGTTCGTCATCAAGGTCCTCATCACTTAAAGATTCTTTCAAGTGGTCTTCTTGTGTTCTCAATGTCATATCCTTCTTGTTCTTTGGAAGGGAGTTCTCGAGCTTATCAAAAGTATAGCATGTTATCTCGTAGGTCAGTAATGACCCCATTAGTTCTTCAAGAGGAAAGTTCTTTAGGTCCTTGGCCTCTTGAATGGTCATAACTTTTGGATCTCAACTCTTTGGGAGGGATCTCAAGATTTTAGTTACAAGTTTGAAATTAGAAAAACTTTTCCTAAGTGCTTTGAATCCATTGACAACATCTGTAAAACAGGTGTATATGTCTCCGATGGACTCACTTGGTTTCATCTGAAATAATTCATAAGAATGCACCAAGAGATTGATTTTGGACTCTTTCTCTTAGCTAGTGCCTTCATGTTGATTTCAAAAATATACCAAATATCAAAAGTCGGTTCGCAAATTCAAATATGATTAAATTCATTTTTATCAAGAGCACAAAACAAGGCATTCATAGCCTTTGCATTAAGAGCGAAAACCTTCTTCTCTGATTCATTCCATTCATTCATCGGAAGAGAAGATTTTTGGAAGGCATTTTCAAAAATATTCCAAAGTTCAAAATCCATAGAAATAAGAAAAATTCTCATACGAGTCTTCCAATAAGTATAATCTGATCCATTAAACATAGACGGATGTGTGATTGAATAACCCTCTTGCATGCCGAAAAATACCATCTCTCTTGGGTTTTAAATTAAATGAGAGTGACCTTGCTCTGATACCAACTATTAGGATCTAGAGCGGCACTAAGAGGGGGGGGGTGGGGTTTAATTAGTGCACCCGATAAAAACTGTAAATTCAAATCAATTCCAAAAAGAGTTGTGTGTTGAGAGGTTTCAGTCCAATAAAAAATGATTTCGGCAAGATGAATGTTTCGACTGAATACAAAAGAGAGTTGAGAGAGGGAGATTGAGAGATTACAACTAAGTAAAAATTGAAATGTAGTAATTTAAAAACTCACACCAAGAGAAGTACACAGCGATTTATAGTGGTTTGGTCAAATAACCTATGTCCACTTCTAAAACCTCCTCCGATGAGATTTTTGGCTTCCACTATCAATTCTTCTTGAAGGGAAAGGACCAAGCACCCCTTTACAGACTTTTACAGGTGGTTCATACTCTCTTATAGGACTTTTACAAATGAGAATTTGGGAGGTGAACACTCAAACTTTTAAAAGTAATTTTGCTAGAGTTTTGACTCAATTCTTATCACTTCTCAATGTCCTCAGCGAGCTGAGAAGTAAGAGATATTTGTAGACTCAAATGGCTTCAAAATTGGAGCAAAAAAGAGTTACAATCTGGATTTTTGAGTGTGGGCAGGACCACCACCTGGAACTAGTAGTACCACTGCCAGTCTAACCTGCTCTGTCAGTGTACTGGGCGGTACCACTAGCTAGTCTAGTGGTACTACTACTTGACAGAGTCCTCGGGCTCTATCGAGGGGCGGTACCACTGCTTGTCAAACGGTACCACCACTTATCAAGCAGTACCACCGCTTGTTAAGTAGTACCACCGTTGACCTGGGGTGGTACCACTGCCCATACCACTTGGGAACCTATTCCCGGGGCGGTGCCACTGCCAGACAGGCCCAGCAAACTTAGATGGGCCTTGAATCTGGCCCAATCTACTCAAATTATGGGCCCAGTTGGCCCCTATCAGGGTTAAAGGATTATTACCTAATCATAACCCTAATTACATGTTAACTATGGAATTGAAAACATATTCTAAGCAAAATATAATTCGATGATGTCGAGTCTTCTTTCGACGAGCTTTTGGCAAACTTCTGGTAAATTTCTGATGAACCATCAGACAGTCTTCCGATGGATTCCCAGTAGGCTCCCAGACTTTACGACGAGTTTCGACATGTCTATTTGGCAAGCTTCCGACTATCTCGGTGAGCTCCGTAAACCTCCAACGAATCTTCCAGCGAACTTCCGACACTCCTTCGGCAAGTCCCCGATTCATTCTTAGTCAGTTCCAACGATATTTCCGATGAACCTTCGGACTTCTAGTGAACTCTCGGACTCCCAACGTACTTGATTTTAGTAATTTGTTTTATGTCTTCATTACTATCGTAGTTAATCCTACACACTTAGCTCAATAATATAGATTAGATTAAATAACCTATCAATTGACTTCATCATCAAATAACCTATCATAATATGTTGACCTCTTGCAACATTCGATCTCCTTGGCGCAATGTCTAATTCTTCTAGCCCGATGCCCGAACTCATGGCACAAAGCTTTCTACCGACATGTCAACTAGTCCTTCAACCCAACATCTAATCTTCTAGCATGTTTTACTCTAGCTCAACTTTTTGAGACTTTTTGCTTCAATCAATTTGCCTTTCGATGATTGAAGATAGTCCTGCGTTACTCAAACGCTAATTAGATCATACCTTCATCAATTGATTTTATCATCAAAATCTAAGATTCAACAATCTTTCCCTTTTTGATGATGATAATCAATTGATGATAGAGTTTAACCTAAACTCCCCTATCAATATGCCATATTGATAGAACCTTTAAATTCAAAGTATTTCATCATTGCATGCATCATGAGTATTGAAAGAATCAATTGATCACATCATTGCACGCATCATAAAATCATGCATAATCAAAACATCAAAGTATATCATCAAGGTTGAAGCATTGCATGCATAATTCCAAACCATCATACTGTTAGGACTCTCGCTAGGAGAGTCCTAATTCTATTAGGACTCTAGCTAGGAGAGTCCTAATTCAGTTTCATTAATGGGGGCAAACATGTAAACCCTAAGGGTATTCATGTAAATCCTTTCTAGCCAACCCCTATTAAAGAGGTGAAGAGGCCAGCTAGGTTAGGATTAGTTTGGAGGTTGCTTCTAAGAGGAGTCCTATTAGAGGAGTCTTATTAGAAGTAGGAGTTGATTAGAAGTAGGGGTCTTGAGTAGCAGTCCTATTAAGAGTTAGTGGGTTTAGAAGCCCTATAAATAGTCATATATTCACCCTCTTTTCATCATGAATAGATCATCCTTTTAGCAGCCTTTGAGTAGCAACTTGGAGGAAGGAACCCCTATAGAGTTCCAAGGAGGCCGATCCCCTAAAGAGATCAACCCTAAGCTTAGAATCTGTAAGGGTTCCAACACTTGGTATCAGAGTAACATTCTTGGTGTCTCGCTACCCTTCCACGGTTGCCCAAAGTAATTTCCATAATTGCTTAAAAGATCATTACTGAATTTCATCGTTATCTCCACCACCATGGATCATCATTTGATCTCCCCATGAATTGCACCAAGTTCTGGTTTCCTACCATACTACTACTATAATTTAGTTATCCTTATTAAAAAAATCCAAAAAATTTATTCCTATATTGCTGCATAAACTTTTCATCATAAAGTTTTCATCTCTATGATGAAAGATGCACTGCAAAATTTCAGCCGCATAAGCATTACTTGTTTGATCTTGCTACTATGTTTCTTCTATCCAAGTCTTTATGAAATTTTTATGATGGCTTTGACACTTCCTAACAGCAGATTCCCCTTTGGTTTCGTCAAAAAATTCTCAATATAATCCACTAATCTTTTACATCCAAACTACTACACTTTAGACATAAAAATCTATTGCAGTACTTTTCCATGATCCTCAATTTTACTAAACCTCTTGCTATTGTTTTCTTCTATGAAACAGCATTACCTCTCCCTTACTAGTAGATTTCCTTTGAGTTTTACTTGAATTGCTGGAAAAAATTGCATCCTTATTGATGGAATTTTTTTGATGAAAAATCTAGTGCTGCACCTTTATCCTTTTTCTTCTCCGTAACCTACCAAACCCTAGCCACCTTACAGTCACCAACCAAGATGTCTTTAGGGCATCTCTCTAGCCCTAAGACATAGCCATCATAACCTATTTTCATAACCCTAACAGCATTAAAACCCGCAGCCCAAAGTAGTAAACCATTACAGCCGAACCCTTCTATCATCAATCTATTGTTTGAACGTTCCACCACCCCATGCCATTAACCCATCAATAGAAAAAAGACAAGGATATCTCTAATCTAGAGGCATATGCTATGGCTTCTCAAGATCCAATTGATGCCAAATTTGAAGAATTGGAATCTCAGATTGAATCGCGGCTTGAATCGATAAATTACGTGCTTTGTTTGTAGAATTCAGAATTGGACAACCATCGAGTCCAACCAAATTTTAGTGAGAAGAGAGTTCAAAGAGGCCTCCAGAGGAGAGACAGCCTTTAGACATTCTTTAGCCATGCATGAGGGTGGACTTCCCACGATGGGAAGAAGGAGACTCCGTGGGGTGGATTTCGCACCCCGAACGTTACTTTCGCTACTACTAAACGTCAGATGATGCTATGGTGGAAATTATTGTCATCCACCTTGAAGGAGATGCTATTCAATTGTACAATTGACTAGAATACAATCATGGGGCTCCGACATGGAATTAATTTAAGAACGCACTATTGAACCGTTTCGGACCTACGGAGTATGAAAATATCAACGGCAACTCACAAAATTTGACAAACCTCTATAATTCAATAGTACGAAACTAGATTTGAGAAGCTATCCTATCTTGCTCATGATTGGACTAACCATCAATTGTTAGGAACATTCATCGAAGGACTCAAGCTAGAGATAAAAGGGGAGGTTAAGGCGCAGCAACCTCGTACCATGACGGCTGCGATTTCTTTCGCCCGAATACAAGAAGAATGGCTCAACCAAGATGCTCAGAGGATGAGAACCTCTCCTAGGCCTGTGGTATATAAACCTCCTTCTGCTCCCAGCCATCCTTCACTGCCAAAAAAACTGATAAGAGAAGAACTACATGACCGATCAATAAAGGGTCTTTGTTGGCATTGCGATAAGTCGTGGAACCGTGATCATCGCTGCAAAAGGGGCCACCTTCTACTGATTGAACCTCTTGAAGACATGGAGGAGGAGGTCCAGGAGTATGAGAAAGAGGTTGTGGATGAAGAATAGTAGTCGGTTGATATTACAATGCATGCACTTGCCAGTTATGCGAACCCGCAAACGATGAAAGTGGGAGGACTTCTGAAGCAACAACCGATCACCATTCTTATTGACACCGGGAGCACTAATAATTTTATAAATAGTAAGGTTGCTGTCTAGATGGCCTTACCTATTGAGAATTGCAGTAGGTTTGACGTTAAGGTCGCCGATGGATGAATTTTGAAGTGTGATCGTAGGTTCCCGCGGGTGAAACTATTGCTGCAAGACCAAGAGATAATTACAGATTTTTTTTCTCCTTCCTCTTAATGATTATGAGGTCATGCTTGGCATCGAATGGCCGACAACATTAGGTGATATTTCCTGGAATTTTTTGACACTAATTATGAAATTTTATAGTAAGGGGAAACAAGTGATACTACGCGGGAAACGTGGGGGCAATGTAACGATGATTTACACACAATGAATGGAGAAAGTTTTGCACAAAATATACAGTGGCTTTTTGGTACAACTTGAGCAACAATCTAAGGGAGAGCCAATCAAATTTGAAGATCCAAACCTACTTCCCTTACTTGCTAAATTTTTAGATATATTTGATGAATCACACAGCCTACCTCCTACTTGCTAGCATGATCATCGTATATCGATTCTTCCAAGCAAACCTCCACCAAATACTCAACCATATTGGTATCCACATCTTTAGAATGATGAAATAGAAAGGATTATAAAAGAGATGCTCGAAACAGGAGTTATTCGGCCAAGTTGCTGCCCCTACTCTTCATCAGTGCTCCTTGTACGAAAGAGGGATGGAACATGGTGAATGTGTATTGATTACCGAGCTCTCAACAACATAACCGTTAAGGACAAGTACCCTATTCTAGTAGTAGATGAATTTCTTGATGTGAAGTTGGACTCCTCCTTGTTGCATGCTTCTTCATCATCGGAGCTACTTGAGTCGTCCCATGTCACCTTTAGAGCCTTCTTCCTTTTTGGTAAGTTCTTCTTGGCTTGGGGGCCTTCACTTTTGAAGTGCCCCAGCTTTTTACATTCGTAACATATCACTTGTTCCTTTTTTGGTTCAAGTTTATTTTTAACATCATTTTTAAATTTATTCCTTATAAAGTTTTTTAATTTCCAAGTTAAGAGTCCAAGTACATCATCAAGGTCCTCATCACTTGAAGATTCTTTCAAGTGGTTTTCTTGTGTTCTCAATGCCATATCTTTCTTATTCTTTGGAAGGGGGTTCTCGAGCTCATCATGAGTATGGCATGTCATTTCATAGGTCATTAAAGACCCAATGAGTTCTTCAAGAAGAAAATTTTTAAGGTCCTTAACCTCTTGAATGGTCGTAACTTTTGGATCCCAACTCTTTGGAAGGGATCTTAAAATTTTAGTTACAAGTTTAAAATTTGAAAAACCTTTACCAAGTGCTTTGAGTCCAATGATGACATCCATGAAATAGGTGTACATATCACCAATGGATTGACTTGGTTTCATCCGAAACAATTCGTAAGAATGCACCAAGAGGTTGATTTTGGACTCTTTCACTCGGCTAGTGCCTTCATGAGTGATTTCAAGAGTATGCCAAATATCAAAAGCCGATTCATAAATTGAAACACGATTAAACTCATTTTTATCAAGTGCACAAAACAAGGCATTCATAGCCTTTGCATTAAGAACAAAAACCTTCTTCTTCGATTCATTCCATTCGTTCATTGGAAGAGAAGATTTTTGAAATCCATTTTCAACAATATTCCAAAATTCGAAATCTATGAAAATAAGAAAAATCTTCATACGAGTCTTCTAATAGGTGTAATCCGACCCATTGAACATAAGCAGATGTGTAATTGAATGACCCTCTTGCATGCCAGAATAAGCTATCTCTCTTGAGTTTTAAACCAAATGAGAGTGGCCAAGCTCTGATACTAATTGTCTCACACTTCAAGAGAAGTACACAACGATGTATACTAGTTCTATCAAATGGCCTACATCGACTTCCAAAACCTCCTCCGATCAGGTTCCCAACTTCCACTATCAAATCTTCTTAAAGGGGAAGGACCAAGCACCCCTCTTACAAACTTTTACAGGTGGTTCACACTCTTACAGAATTTTGACAAAGTAAAATGTGGGAGGTGAACGCTCAAGCTATCGAATGCGATTTTGCTATAGCTATGACTTAGTTTTTATCACTTCTCAATGTACTTAGCCAACTTAGAAAAGAGGGATATTTATAGACTCAATTTGTTTCAGAATTAGAGCCATAAAGAGTCACATCCTAGATTTCTGGGTACTAGCAGTGCCACCGCTAGTTGACCCTATTCTGTCAATGTACTGGGTAGTACCACCGCCCAATCTGATAGTACCACCGCCTGACAGGGTCCTCGGTCTTTGTGGACTGACGGTACCATCGCTTGTCAAGTGGTACCATCGCCAAGACCACTTGGGAATTAGTTCCCGAAGCAGTGCAACCACCCCAGTTTAGCGGAGCCACCACCATACTTGGTCTAGTACTGCTGAATGGGCCCTGAATCCGACCCAATTCAGTCCAATTAAGGCCTAGTTGGCCCCTATTAGGGTTAATCAAGATTATCATCTAATCCTAACCCTAATTACATGCTAACTATGAAATTAAAAAATATTCTAAGCAAAAACTAAACTGGCAATGCCGAGTTTTCTTCCGACAAGCTTTTGGCGAACTTCCAACAGACTTCTGACACATCCTCGGATTTCTTCCAACAGACTCCCAGCAAGCTCCCGAACTTTATGGCGAGTTCAACAAATCTTTAGCAAGCTTCCAAACCTTCTCGGTGAGCTCCGCAAACCTCCAACGATCTTTTTGGTGAACTTCCTAAACCTTCAACAGTCCTCGATTCATTCTCGGTTGGTTTCAACAGTACTTTTGATGATCCTTCGGACTGCCGGCGGGCTCTTGAACTCCCAACATACTTGACTTCGGTAATTTGCTTTATGTGTTCATTACTATTATAGTTAATCTTGCACACCTATCTCAATAATATGGATTAGATCAAATAACCTATTAATTGACTTCATTATCAAAATTCGAGATTCAACACTAGTGACCATCACCACCGCTACTTCCTCAACTACCACTGCTAGCGTGCGGTGTGAAAGAAATAGTGCAGCACTATTGATCTCAACCTTGGCGCTCTTTGCTGCCTCCTCTTAGGTCGCAACCGCAGCTACCACAGTCGTGTGATCACTTCCCCCTCTCAACTACCGCCACTGCCAGTGACCATCGCCATCGTTGCTTCCTCAACCGCCACAGCCACCATGTGGTGTGATAGAAATAGGGCAGCATCGCCGATCTAAGCCCTGTTGCTCTTCGTTGCCTCCTCTTGGGTCACAACCGTAACCACCATAGCCACTCGATCACTACCCCCTCTCCACCGCCATCGCTGCCAACGACCATCAACATCACTGCAAGCGACCATCACTGCAAGTGACCATCGCTGTCGTTGCTTCCTCAAATGCCACAACTAGCGTGTAGTGTGATAGAAACATAGCAGCACCACTGATCTAAGCCCAACGCTCTTCGCTGCCTCTTCTTGGGTCACAATTGCAGCATTCATAGCCACTGATTTCTCCCCTTCTTGCTACCGGTTGCGATAGCAAACTCCGCAGCCCTTGCCCTCTAAAACCGTAGCCTCCGGCCAGCAACCACCTCCCCACCTGTTGCAGCGAGAGATGGGGCTTTCGCCACTGCTCCACGGCCAGCAAACCACCCAGCCTTGTCGCTCCCTCGACAACTCTATCTCTAGCAGCCATGAACTTTGTCAACCCCTTGATGATGCCACTGCTTTCACCCCATGACATCGCTGCCTTCCAATGCCCTGTTCTGCGGTGAAACAGAGCTTTCCCATGACTACCGCAAGTGTCGGTTACCACCACAAACTCCTCAACTGCCACGATTGTTGTAGCCGCCCACGACTAGTGCTGACTTCCCACGATGCTGCTGCCTTCTCCCCATGATAATGCCAAGACACTACTACCTTCTTCCCATGAACGCTACCTTCCAACTTTTTTTCTAGCCACACCACTACAATCAAAACCCCGGCTACTCGACGATCTCCTCTTTACATCACAGCACCTGCAGCAACATCGACACTACCACCATCCAGCTCTCAACAACTGTTGCAACACCGCATGCAGCATGTAGTGACAAAAATTTTCCTCCTCGCAGCGACTGCAACAAGCCTTAATGCTGCACTTGCTATAGTTTCATGTCTACAGTGCTGATGCCCTTGATTAGACATCAGAAGCGAGAATAGGAAATTATAGATCTATAGTCTGACACAATGACTGCCGACAACTCAATAAAGGCCCAAATTGAAGCATTAGAAATTAGAATTGAGAACCAGCTCCAGGAGACCCTTAATGAATTCAAAAGAAGCCTGCTAGAGAACTTTAGTAAGTTTCAACAAGATGAACATCTTGCTAAAATTCGTCAGACTTTTATAGTGTTAGAATATCAAGGCAGATTTGAATGATGGTCAAATCAAACCACGGATTAGTCTGAATGATAACTAGTGGACATCTTTATTGAAGAGCTTAATCCAGATATCAAATGTGAAGTTAAGGGTCGATACCCCCGCACTATGATGGCTATAATTTCATTTACACGCCTACTTGAGGAAAAAATCAACCAAGAAAATCATCGAAATAGAAGTGACAACAAACAAATGGTCAGCGAGTCACTAGCCCCATCTATTCCCAACAAAAACCTTAACACCTAAAAACTAACCTGAGAAGAGCTCAAGGAAAGATCAACAAATGGTTTGTGCTGGCATTGTAAAGAAAAGTGGAGTAAGGAGCACATATGTAAACAAGGGCAACTTATTGTGATTGAACCAATTAGGGAGGACCCAGAAGCTGACAACATTGACTCCATCATGATGGTATAGATTCTGATAAAGATGCTGGACCTATTGCACATGCAGTGCATGCATTAGCTGGCTATTCTAACCCGCAAACAATGAAAGTTAAAGGAATTTTGGAACATCAACCTATTACAATTTTGATTGATACAAATAGCAGTAACAATTTTATGGACAGTAAGATTGCTGACCAACTGGCCTACCATATTGAAGACTATGCCAAATTCGAAGTAACGGTCATTGATGGACAAACTTTAATTAGTGACAGCAAATGTTCAAAGATAAAGTTAATTATACAGGGCCAAAAACTATTGGTGGATTTCTGTTTGCTACCCTTGGATGACTTTGAAGTGGTAATCCTAAAGAAAAGATGAAGAAGTAAAGCCACAGCTGCTACTAGTCATCGGATAAAGAGGGTTTTGTAGAAGACTACAATTACTACTATACTAAAAGGTCGACCTGTTGCTCACACTATCAAAAGGTGGAGGCTGTACTTGATCAATGAGTTATGATGCACTGCAAATACCTTGTGCTGAAATAGAAGCTCACCAAATTTGATGCCGCTTAGTCTTGAGGACAAGGCTGATTTGAAGGAGGCAGAACTATTACGATCCTTTTATTTTCTAAATTTTTAAGTAATGTTTATTGAGTTGTGTTTAGTATAGGAAGAGTCAAATAGGAGTTTATTTAATATTTATTTATTATTAAGAGTCTAAGTCCTAGTGGACTCTAGGTGGAACTCTATAAATATGGTTGTATTTATTTATTTTCAAAAGATAATAAAAAAGCTATCTTAGTTGTTTGGCAAAGAGGTTGATCCCCTTGAAGTGATCAAAGGAGACCGATCCCTTCCAAGTGATTAAGGAGGCTGATCCCCTCGAAGCGATCATTTATCCCCTTTTCTTCCTCTTCTTTCACTTCTCTTCCACTTCTTTCATTTCTTCAATGATAAAACCCTAAGGGGCCTTATCGAGTGTAAGCTAGCAATTTTGCTTTTCTTTATGATGCATAAGTTAGCAAGACTTTCTCCCCCTTTATCATTTTCAAAAACAAGGAAAGAATATAATAGTATAATTTTTTTTTTTAATAATGCTCTAGTCATAACATAAGGTATACAACCATAAATACAAGGGAGCATCGAAACATGGAGGAAAGATCAATTTATGTATATAATGTTTCAAACATCAAAGCATATCATCTCAAGTTGTGAGTATCAAAAAAATCAAGAAAACATTATGATTCATTTGAACAAATATTCTCTTTAATAAAATGAGAGAATTATATGAGAATAAATAATGTGAGATCTTGAAAAGGAATCTAAAGTTATAATTCCAAGAAATCAAAAGAAAATTCATAATTCATTTAGATAATTCTCCTCTTTAGTAAATAGCACAAGAAACATAAGAGAACTAACTAATAAAAGATCTCGATTCATGCATAAGAAATCTCAAGTCATCAAGATCACGATTTATAGAAAATAAATCTCAATTTATAAATATCAAGGTCATGGTTTGTTTACATGTCTCTTCTTTAGTAAATGGTAAAAAGAAGAAATTATAAAAGATAGAATAGATTTTGATTACCATAAAAGATATCTCAAGTAAAGAAATCAAGAAATAGTTCATGATTTGGTTGGAAAAATCTTGTTTAAATTCAATTTATCAAATCTAAACTCATCATCAAAATCACTTCTCTTACATTCCAGAAATTTATTGAAAGCAACATAGATAGATTGCTATAAGATTAAAAAATAGCTAAAATTTTTTATTTTCAATTTGTGTGATGCCCTAGTCTTCCATAAAAAAGCATTGCATCATCGTTTCAAAATGAAAAATAAGTTTCATCACAATCATCAAGATCAATAGTACAACACATTAAAATAATAAAACATCTTCAAACAAAAGATTTGATTTATCATTTTAATTCCAATGATAATACATTTTCCTTCTTAAGTGAGTCTAACTCTTTACACTTAGTGCAAGGAGTTAACATGCAATTGTCATGCTCATTTTTTTTAATTTTTTAAAATCACTAGAAAGAGAAGCATAATTTTTTTTAGCATTTTATATTTCTTACTACCTAATTTAAAATCATCAAGCAACTCATGAAATTCATCAAGAAATTTCATTGTAATGTAAAGGGGTTTGGGTTGAGTCACTTACCTATTTGAAGAAGGTCACCAAAGCGTAGTTCATAACCTCGTCTTTAGATGCACTTGATTCGTCCTATGTTATCTTGAGTGCTTTCTTCTTCTTTTGTGTGAGCACCTTCTTCAATTGCAGGCATTTGCTTTTGAAGTGCCCTAGCCAATTACATTCATAGTAAGTTATTGTACTCTTTTTAAGTCCTTTTTTCTTCTTTGATTCTTATTTTATAAACTTTTTAAATTTTATTGTTAGGAGTTCAAGGTCATCATTATCATCATCATCACATCACTTGGGTTTTCTCCCAAGTGGTCTTCTTTTATTCTACATGTCAAATCCTTTCTATTCTTTAGAAGGTTATTCTCATATTCATCATGCTCCAAACGAGTCATTTCATAGGCCATTAAAGACCCGATAAGTTCTTCAAGCGGAAAATTGTTCAAGCCCTTTGTCTCTTATATTGTCGTTACTTTTGGACTCCAATATTTTGGAAGGGATCTTAGTATTTTGTTAACAAGTTAAAAAGTAGAAAAACTTTTATTAAGTGCTTTTAAACCATTGATGACATCTGTAAACCTGATGTATATGTCTCTAATGGTTTCGCTTGGTTCCATTCGAAACAATTCAAAATTATGCATTAAAAGATTAATTTTAGAATCTTTAACTCTACTTATACTTTCGTGTGTGACTTCGAGTGTGTGCCAAATATCATATACAATTGCACATATAGAAACTCAATTAAATTTATTTTTATCTAGAGTATAAAATAAAATGTTCATCACTTTAGCATTCAAAGAGAAAGTCTTCTTCTCCAAATTATTCCATTCATTCATTATTTAGAAGACTTTTGAAAATCACTTTCAATAATATTCCATAAATTCAAATCCATAGAAAGCAAGAAAACTCTCATTCGTGTTTTCGAATACGTGTAATCCATCCTATTAAACATAGGAGGACAAATGATAGAGTAACCCTCTTGAATGTCAAGAAATACCATTAAGTCTCTCTTGGGTGTTAAACCAAATGAGAGAAACCTTGGCTCTGATGCCAACTATTAGGATCAAAAATGATACTAAGAGGGGGAGTGAATTAGTGCTTACAAAAAAATTATATCGATTCAAAAACTTTCGTTCGATAAATCCTATATCGAAAAGTGTTTAAACGTCGAGTGCTAGTAAGAGTAGTAGATAGTTAAATTTGTTGCAAAATCTAGAGCCGACATCACATGTACAGTAGAAGAACCAAAAGCAAAAATCTTATATTTTCACAAAATGGTTTCATCATCATGCAAAGATCGGTCTGTCAAAACCCACAAAATTGAAAACTGCATATATAAGAAAGATAGTACTTAAGGAGATCGTATATCCTTGAATTCCTACAGATCTATTGGAGAAGATGAAGGAGGTCAAGCATCCTCCTCTTTAGTAGTGATCCACATGGTAGGGAGCTACAAAGATGCTCCTCTTTGGGGAGAAGAGAATAGGAGGTGGCCACCAAGAAAACCCTAGTCTATAGGCCTTTGGTTCCCTCCTATTTATAGGGGCCCTATGTTAACCCTAATGGATCCTACCCTATTGGGTACTGGATCTTCATCCAATTACCCAAACCTCTTAGATTAATAGGTCTCTACCCAATAATCTCTTATTAGCTCTTATTGGATCTTATCCATGGGATCCAATAATTCAAGGGCTTATTGGATATCCATTAAGATAGGAGCTTCGATGGATATCTTATATCCGAACCTCTACTCATCGCAGCACCTACCATATATGTGTGACTCTCTAGGCCCAATATCAAGCTGGCCTTGAGTCATACTTATCAGAACTCCTTCTGACTTAGAATGAATTATTATGAAGATAATAATTCATTCTACTCATTGACTGTGAACATACTATGCCACTATGCCGTAGTCTCCAAATGATATAGGGGAATCCAATCCTTTGGATATATCTTTCCTCAATTACCATGTACCTATAGTCCATCATCCATCTAATATCCTAGAGACCGTATGTCGAGTATGATACTGTTAGGCTCATATAATTTTCACTCAAGTCTCACTCTAATCAAAGTCTCTCAAAGAACTCTCTCAGTCCGAATAACCCTAGCTAGAGATTTGTTTGAGCAAGAATACATGAGATATTCCTCTCATAATACCAAGAGTTGATAATCCTCTATTAACACTTAATTGCCTTCATAAGGTTGACTACCATTCCTGAGAATCAATTGTACCAGATTTGGAACTTCCAAACCTATAAGTCTAGCATCAAAAAATGGAGTACTTATACAATGCACCTTTAGTGTTTCAAGTCCAAGGACCAAACACACAATTGGGACTATGGAATCGCTGTCTGACCTAAGGTATCATTAACCATCTAACATTCCATAAGCGGATCAATCAGTGAACTCATTCTCCAATGAGCACCTATAGTGTATCCTTAGTATCCTCACATGAGTAGCTATGAGACCAGCCACCTCCATTATATGGATGAGTATATAGCATACTAGTCTGTTCGGTTATCTCGATGTCCTTCTGAGTAACTTATGACTAGGATGTTGAATCTTGAATTTTGATGATGAAATTAATTAATAGAGTTTATGATCTAATCTGCATTTTGAGTAATGTAGGACTAGCTTTAATTAAGGAGAAGCAAATTGATTAAAGTAGGAGGAATCGGACATTGGGCTAGAGTCGAATATGTTAGAAGATTGGACGTCGAGCTAGAGGATCAGTTGATATATGGTAGAAGGCTTCTTGCCATGAGTTCGAGCATCGGGCTAAGAAGAATAAACATTGCACCAAGGAGATCAGAGTTGTAGGGTCAACATATTGATTAGGCAATAGGCCACAGGAAAGGATGATGCGCCGAAGAATCGAACGAAGCACCGATGAGCTAATGACATGCCGAACAATATAAGATTCATGCTTGTAATAATTTGTCTAGATTGAAGTAGTTTAGGGGACTAATTGAGTTAGTTTTGAATGCAATTAAGCTAACTAAATTAGGGGCCAAATGGGACAAAATTAGCTATTTTAGGCCAAGAAGAAGGCCCAAATAGTGACCTAGTGCCACATCAAGCAGTGGAACCACCTGAGGCTTGGCCTCCTAGGCAGTGTCAGGCAATGGTACCATCCAATGTCAGTGCTACATGTAGTGGTACCGCCCAGCATAGGCGGTGGTACCGCCAGTACCCCGAAATCTCAGGGATATAAATTTTAGCTCCAATTCTTAAAGTCATTTGGGGTTTATAAATACCCCAGCTATTCCTGCTTGGAATAGTAAGAATTGAGAAAGAAAAGAGAGCAAAAACTCTATGATTCTAAGGTTGTAAACCTTGTAAAGTGTAAAGTCACTCCTCCTAAATTTAGAGACTTTTCCAAGGGAGAATATAAGGGAATACTTGTAAAAGGGTTGTAAAGGTTGTCTCCTAAACTTGTAAAAAGGAGAAGAAGGTTGTAAGAGGATAGTTGGTCTTTGCCCATTGAAGAAAGACTGTTTGTGGACATCAATGGCCTCGAGTGAAGAGGAATCGGGAGTGGCTATAAGTCAGGATGACCGAACCACTATAAAATCAGTTTGCACATCTTTCTTTGCTCTTTTACTTATGTTGCAAACTGCTTTACTCGATCATTACTCTCTTATGAACATTTTCAAGTTAAATATCATTTCGATATGGTTTTATCGAGCCAAAAGTTTCAAATTAATGTCATTTTTAGGTAGTACTAATTCAACCCCCCCCCCTCTCTCTCTCTTAGTGCTGACTTGATCCTAACAATTGGTATCAGAGCCATGTTTTTCTCATTTGGCTTAATACCCAAAGAGAAATAACTTTTTTCGACTTTTAAGAGGATCACTCTATCATACGTCCTCCTATGTTCAATGGGACGGACTACAAATATTGGAAAACTCGAATGAGAGTTTTCTTGTTTTCTTTGGATTTAAATTTTTGGAACATTGTCAAATGTGATTTTCAAAAGTTTTCTAAACCAATAAATGAATTGAATGATTTGGAGAAGAAGACTTTTTCGTTAAATGCAAAAGCGATGAACGCTTTGTTTTATACACTTAATAAAAATGAGTTTAATCAGATTTTTATATATGAAACTGCATATGAGATTTAGCACACACATAAAATCACACACGAAGGCACTAGTAGAGTAAAAGATTCTAAAATAAATATTTTGATATATGACTTTGAATTGTTTTGAATAGAACCAAGTGAAACCATTGGAGACATGTACACTCGGTTTACGGATGTCATGAATGGTTTAAAAAATCTTAGTAAATATTTTTCTAATTTTGATCTTGTTAACAAAATACTAAGATTCCTTCTAAAAAGTTGAGATCCAAAAGTAACGACTATACAAGAGACAAAGGATTTGAATAATTTTACTATTGAAGAACTTATCGGATCATTAATGACCTATGAGATGATATGTATGAGGCAAGATGAATATAAAAACTACCTTCCAAAGAATAGGAAGGATATGGCACTGAGAACCAAAGAATACCACTTGAGTGATAACTCAAGTGATGATGATGATGACCTTGAACTTCTTATAATAAAATTTAAAAAGTTTATAAAATAAGAATTAAAGAATAAAAATAAACTCAATTCAGACACAACCACTTATTATGAACGCAAGAAGCCGGGGCACTCCAAAGACAAGTGTACAAAAATGAAGAAGAAAAGACTCAAGGCGACATGAGACGAAACGAGTGCATTCGAAGACAAGGTTGCAAATTATGTTTTGATGGCTTTCGACAATGAGGTAAGCAACTCAACCAAAACCCCTTTACTTTGTTATGAAATTACTTGGTGCATTTCACGAGTTATTTTCAAATTAATAAGAAATATAAAAAAAATTATGCTTCTCTTTCTAGTGATTTTGAAAAGTTAAAAATTTGAATACAAAAAATGTATGTTTTATGATAAAGGAACAAAATGTTAGATTTAAATCTAATACATGTACGCCAAATAAGAATAATTCCATGTATGTTTATCTTGATGATTTTCGTATTGATTTTTGATTTTAAACATGATACATGGCTTTAGTATGAAAGACTAGGAGCAAAAATTAAAACCTTGATAGTGGATGCTCAAGGCATATCACCGGAGATCCAAAATACTTCAAAAAGCTTACTAGCCAAAATAAAAGAAAGATCATTAGAATTAGAGTTATTAACAAATCTTTTCATTGAAGATGTTTTATTTTTTAATGTGTTATACTATTGATCTTTGTCATGACAAAACTTGTTTTTTGGTTTTAAATAATGATGCATGGATTTGGCTTAAAAGATAAAGGTATGATTGTATGAAATAAATCATTAAAAGAGGAATGCATTTTTTCCTTGAAAATTTCTCTATCTCTATATTTTTTTATTTTTCAACAAGTGATTCCTAGTGATGAATCTATCTTATGAATCTCTTGAACTAAGAAAGTGGTTTTATTGATTTGACAAATTAAATGTTTTATCCGAATCATAAACTTGATACTTGAGATTTTTTATAATCAAGATCTTTGATCTCCTAAAATTTCTTTTCGTTATTTACTAAAGAGGAGAATTTTTTCCAATGAATCATAATTTTTCAGAATTATAACTTAATTTTTTTATGATTCATGATGAATTGAGATATATTATGCATAAATCGAGATCATTTATTTGTTCTCTCATGATTCTTTTTGCCATTTCCTATAGAGAAGTTTTTATCCTAATCATGATCTTTGATTTCTCATAATTATAACTTGAGATTTTCTTCATATGAACTAAGATCCCTTACTCTTCATTCTCATATGATTCTCTCAAAGAAAATATTTATCCAAATGAATCATAAGTTATTTTCTCTTGATTTTTTGATTCCCACAATTTGAGAAAATGTACTTTGATGCTTGGAACATTGGATACATAAATTGATTGTTCTGTTATGTTTCAACACTCTTTTGTATTTGTGATATGATTGAATCATTGATGTAAAGTTTGTTGAATCTTGGATTTTGATGATAAAACTAAATGATAGTGTTTATGATCTAATCTATGTTTTGAGTGATACAGGACTACCTTTAATCAGAAAGAGATAATTAAAGTAGTAGGAATCGAAAGTTGGGCCAGAGTGGAACATGTCAGAAGATTGGATATCGAGCCGGAGGATTAGTCAACATATCGGTAGAAGGCTTCATACGATGAGTTTGGGCATCGAGCCAAGAAGAGTAGACAATGTGCTAAGGAGATCGGAGTTATGGAGGTCAATTGGCCGATTAGGCAATCGACCGTAAGTAAGGACGATGTGCCGAAGAAACGGATGAAGCACTGATAAACCAAGGATATGCCAGATAACAATTGATTCAAGCTTTATAATAATTATCTAAATCAAAGTAGATTTAAATTATAATTAGGTTGAAATTAGGCCAACTCAATTAGGGGCCAATTGGGTATAAGTTTAGGCTATGTTGGGCCAAGTGAAAGGCCCAAACAGTGACCCAATAGGTGGGTCAAGCGGTGGTATTTCCAGAACAGATGATGGAACCGCTGGTGGCTCAATCTCCAAGACACAATCTCTGAGACTATGTTAGGAGATGGTATGCTAGACTAGGTGGTGGTACCACTAGATTGGGCGATGGTACCACCCAGTGTTAGACAGATTGGGTGTGGTACTACCCAGTACCCCAAAATCTCAAGGTGTTTAAAATTTTGGCTCTAAGTTTGAATCTATTTAGAGCCTATAAATACCTCTCTCATCCTTGGTTAGAATATACACCAACTAAGAACAAAAAGAGGGAAAACTCTATTATAGTTGTGTGAAAATTCCTCCCCTCTACCTTTAAGCTTTGGTTAAGTTTAAGAGAGGAGTGAGTGGGGTTGTAAAGGTTGTCTTCTAAACCTATAAAATGGAGAAAGGACTATAAAGGGTAGTTGATCTTTGCTCATTGAAAGAAGATCAATTAGTAGATACTAGTGACCTCGACGAAGGAGGAATCGAGAGTAGACGTAGGTTGAAAAACCGAACCACTTTAAATTTGGTGTACACTCTCTTCTTCTCCTCTTTACTATTCAATTATACTGCATACTGCCTTGCTTTATGAATGTTTTCAAAGTTAAATGATTTTCGTTATAGCTTCCATCGAACCGAAGTTTCTTAAATTGATGGCATTTTTATCATTATACTAATTCACCCACACCCCCCCCCCTTAGTACCGACTGCAATCCTAACAAAGTTATCTATTTTATTAATTTTTATCATGATTTTAAAATTGATGTAAAGAATTATAACATTATATTCTTCCCGTCTTTTTGACAATGATAAAGGGGAAGAAAGTTTTGCTAGCTTGTGCATTGCAAAGAAAAGCAAAAGTATCATTAGCTTGCACATTTCAAGGAAAGAAAACTTGCTAGCATGCACATTATAAAGAGAAGCAAAAGTTACTATCTGAAGAGAAGCAAAAATTTTGCTAAACATCACATTCTCAAGAACTTGTTAGCTTGCATATCGCAAAGGGAAGCAAAGAATTTGCTTGCTTGCATATCTCAAGAGAAGCAAAAACTGTTAGGGATCGAGCGACACTAAGAGGGGGGGTGGGGTGAATTAGTGCAGCGGTAAAGAACGATAGATTTTTCAGCAATTAAAACAAGTTCGGAAACTTTGTACGAATGAATGCAACGTTTCGTTTGAACCCGGAAAGATTACGTTTTAACTTTAAAACATACGTAAGAAGATGAAGATGAAGTTGAGTAAATAAGGCAGCATATGAAAATGGTTTGCAGCAAAGTAAGTTGCGAGAAAGTAAATGCAAACCAATTTATAGTGATTCGATCATCCGACCTACATCCACTTCCGAAGCCTTCTCCGATGAGGCTCTCAACTTCCACTAGCAAATCCTTTTGAAGGGGAAGGACCAAACACCCCTCTTACAACCCTTTTACAAGAATTTCACACTCTTACAGATTATTCAAAGAGAAAGAAGAAGGTGAACACAAGCTATTGAAAACTAGACTTTCCCAAGCCTTTTTCTCAATTTTCTAACTCTCTAAGGGTTCCTCTTTCAGCTGAGAAAGGGGGGGTATTTATAGATCCAAAGTGGATTCAAATTTGGGCTCCAAATTTGAAATCAATTTGGATTTCTCGTCTTTGGCGGTGCTCGTTGTCGGGCGGTGCTCTGCTGTCATCGCCGATAGTGCACGTGTACCACCGCCCAAGGCAGGCGGTACTACCACCTATGCCTTCAGGCGTTGGGCGGTACTACCGAGCTAGCGATAGCACCACCCGGCACTGGTGCGGCGGTTCCACCGCTGGCCTTTTACATCAGGGCGGTGCCACCACCAAAGATAAATTAACTACGGTTTGGGCCGAAAACTCGGCCCAAACTGGTCCCAAACAAGGCCCAATGGTCCCCTACTTGGGTTAAAGGATTAACACCTAATCCTAACCCAAATTTATGTGCTAACTATGAAATTAAAGACATTTCCTAAGCTATTACAAAGTTAACTAAGTCAAGACTTCTTCCGGCGTGCTTTCGGCGAACTTTCGACGGTCTCCCGATGAACCCTTAGAAACCATTCAACGGACTCCTGTCAAGCTCCTGGACTTCACGATGATCTTGGCGAGTTCCAACGAGCTTCATTAGCAAGCTCTGATCTTTCTTAGCAAGCTCCGTGAACTTCCAACGAACCTTCCGGCGAACTTCTAAAAACCCTTCGGCAAGCTCCCTACTCGTTCTCGGCCAGTTCCGGCAACACTCCCAATGAATCTTCGGACTTCCGTCGAACTCTTAAACTCCCAACGATCCATCCCACTTGACTTTCGGCACTTTGTTTCATTTTACATCTTTATCTTCATCGTAGTTAATCCTGCACACAAACAAACAAACACTCTACTTTGATCTAGACAGTTATTACAACGTGAATTGACTTTCAGTTGCCCGGCACGTCATTGGTCAGCGCTTCGTCCGATCCTTCGGCACATCGTCCTCTCTTACGGTCTATTGCCCAATCGACAGATGACCTCCGCGACCCCGATATCCTTGGCGCAACATGCATCTTGGCCCGATGCCTGACGTACGAAGCCTTCAGCCGATTGTCGACTGAACCTCTAGCTCGACATCCAATATTTTGACATGATCACCTCCAGTACAATGTCAATTCCTCTAGTGTCAACTGTCTAATCCTGATCGATAGTAGACCTACGCAACTCAAAACACAGTTAGACCACAAATCACAATCAATTAGTTTTATCATCAAAATTCGAGATTCAACAATCTCCCCCTTTTTGATGATGACAACTAATTGATGACTAACGGAATTAACCATAACTCCCCAGAGTTTAACCAAACTCTCCCTATCAATATGCCATTGATAGAACACTTGGATTATCCCAAATCCAAGCAACATTCATCACAATTAAGATAATAACAACAAAACCATCATGCAAATATAAATATTCAATTCAATGCATGAAGTCATTAATCTACTTCTCCCCCTATGTCATCAACAAAAAGGAGAAGTTGCATCATAGCTAGTTTTCAAAGATATGCAAATTTACACTCATACTAGCTATCAATCAAGATATTTAACATACATTATGGCAAAAAAAATTTTAAAGATGTCTAAGCATAGCAAATGAACACTTGCTTCTTGTGCAAGTTTGCACTTTAATTTCCTTAAATTTGCAAGATAGCAATTTTTGATATTTCAAGATAGCAAGTTCTTTTCATCTTTTGTTGCAAGCAAGATAGCAATTTTCTTCCTCTTGAATGAGCTAGCAAATTTTTCATGCAAGCTAGCAATAAGCTTTCTCCCCGTTTATCGATGTCAAAAAGAAAGGGAAGATAAGATACTTCAAATAATCATGCATAAGATTCAACAATAATTTGTAACAAAAATGTAAGCAATTTTGTTGAAAAAGTAAAGTTGAGCAAGATTTTTGCCTCTCTTGAGATAGCAACTTTTTGCTTCTCAATGTTTAAGCTATTAAATTTTTCTCTTTTGATGCACAAGCTAGCAATTTAACTCCCCCTTTTATCATTATCGAAAGAAAGGGAGAAACCAATGATCAATTATAAATTTGCATCAATCAATATATCAATCATCACATGATGCATACAAGATGGTATTGAAATATGAGAAATTATGTCATGAAGGATATCAATATGTAAATTCAACAAGAATCAAAACCAAAAGATATCATTCATGATTCATAACTTTTCATATTAGCAAGATCAAGATCATGATTTTAAAACAAATTCTAAGCATATAGTTCCAAGAAATCAAAATCATGATTCACAAATATTTTCTTTAGCATCAAGTTCCAATTCATGATAAAGGGTATACAATCAAGAATCATGATTCATAAAACAAAAGGTTCTCATAGATCAAGTCATGATTCGATGATTCATCACAAGGCAAATTTAATTTTCAATCATCACACAAGGCATGCAAGGCAAAGAAATCTTGTCATTTCTATATCATGAAATATATGATATCAAGGCTCATGATTCATTTGAAAAGATATAGCACAAAGAGCAACTTGATTCATGCATAAGAATTTCAAGTATCAAATATCAAGATAAATGTCATACAACCAAGAATCATGATATATAAAAGCATATCAATATCAAGAATCAAGTCATGATTATAAGTGCTAACATATTTTCTTTTCATTCACTTTTAAGCCATAATAAAAGAATAAATCAATGATTCAAATATTAAGCACATTTCTTTTTCATCAAATTTTCAATCATCACATAAGGCATTCAAGGAAGTATTGAAATAATAAAAAAAATCAATTTTAGCATATAATGTTTCAATCTTCGATCTTGAGTCATGAATCCAAAAGTCATAAATCAAAATGAATCATTTTGACAAGTCTCCTTTTTAGGAAATAACAAGTGGAAGTCTTAGGAGATCAAACGCAAGATCTTGATTCATACATAAGAATTTTTACCAAGATCACATTTCATAAGAATCAAGACACGAATTCATAAAAATTCAAGTATTGAATTTCGAGAAATCAAAAGACAAGTTATATTTCATTTAAATAATTTTCTTTTGATAAAACGGAAGAAGCATGGTAAACGATCTTGATTTATAAAGAACTTCAATTTATAGTTGTCAAGATCATGATTTCAATAAAATTTCTTTATAGCAAAATAAAATCTTTTAGAACTTGATTCAAGCATTAAATACGTCTTAACAAGTCATAATTCCAAAAGATTCAAGAATCATTAAAAGAAAAATCATTCAAGTTCAATTCATCAACTCAAGACTCATAATCAAATTATCATTTTTGAGATTCATAACATGAATAAAGCCATTACCGTATCATCAAAATCTCATTCAAGTGATTTATAAAATATCATAAATGAATTTATCACTTATCTTTCATCAAAAATCAAAAACTTTAGAGATAGAAAGATTTCAAGAAACATGCATTTCCATTTTATGATTTATTTCATATGAGCAAGCCTTTGTCTTTTAATGTCAAATAAAATAGAAATATCAATATTCAATATCGAAAGATAAACTTCATCATAAAATTCATCAAGATAAAAATATAACACATTATGAAATTTAATTTATCATGATAATGTGTTTCATTTTGTTTCAAACAAGTGTGCTCATGTTTCGAAAGATGAGTATCAAATTTAAGACCAAAACATGAGTTTGTCATCAAGATATGATATCACAAAGTCATTAAACATGATAACAAACTTTTAATATTTTCATTTCAATGATGATTTTATAATATATGTTCAAACATTTATATGAACCCATCATTGTATAAATTCAAAATATAATTTTGTCATTAAACCCATTAAGATCAAATACATCAAAATCTTTCATTCAAAATTTTTAATAAGAGCAACATAAATTGATTACATATGAGCATGTATCAACTTTTCAAAGCAAGACGTAAGTTTCGTCATAAAGACCGTTAAGACCAAACACATCAAAAATAAAATATCGTGATTAAAATATTTTTAACTTTCGTGTTTTATTTTATGTGGTTGATCTTATATAAGCATGTTCAAAACTTTCATGTAAAAATGAAATCATCAATATGCTTGCTTCTATTTTTTTTTATCATATTTGGTGTGCAAGCATTATCTTGAAACATGCTATTAATTTTTTGTATAAAAAATCATGCATCTTGTTTGAAATCAAAAGCAATATAAAATCATCAAGATTCATGAATTTATAATGATCATATGTATGGAGCATTTTCATTATCAAGTAAGATTTCATATAAGCATGCCCAAAAACTTTTTGCATGAAAGATATGTATCAAATTTAAAGCCAAAAAGTGAAATGAAAATCATCAAGATTCATGGATTCATTATGAATATATTAATTCAAAATATGAGATTTCAAGTCATCAAGTATGATACAATCATTAAGCATATTTTCATGATACATCATCAAAGTCATTTTAATTCTTTCTTTTATTTGTTATAACAAGATGATCAATGCTCAAACTTTTGCTAAAATCATACATTATTTTAAAAATCTGAAAAATAATTTTCGTTATAAAAACCATTAAGTCCAAATATAACACAAGGCAACATCAAAACCACATTTCTTTCATTTTGAAAATTTGTGGGTTAGGTCTATATAATTGATTTCATGAAGACATGTATCAATAAAAATTTCATCATAAAGAGGGTTAAAACCTATTAAACCAAGATGGAAGTTTTCAAATTATAATCAAGATACATACATCTATAATCAAAATATTTTAAAGAAATTCATACATAGATATGTATCATGCTTAAGATTGAAAACCGATATGGAAAGTATATATGAAATTTCATCATCTCAAAATATCATCTTAATTTATCATGAAAACAATTAGACCAAAAATACGTTAATCCACAACATAGAGTCAAATCAACATTACTTCAAAAACTAATGCATGTTACAAAATCATCAAGCATCATGTTTAGAAATGAAAAACAATATAAAATATCAAGATACACATGCATGGATTAATCCTAAGCATTATCGCAAATCATGCATCATTCATATTTTTAATTTTCAAAAAATTACTAGAAAGGAAAAAGCATAAAAAAAATCCTACCAACTATTTCAAGCAACTCATGAAAGGATCATGTAATTTCAAAATAAGGTAAAAACAACTTGGGTGAGTTTCTTACCTCATTGTTGAAAACCATCAAAGCCTATTTCACCTCTTCTTTACTTGATTCTTCTTTGCAAGCCTTCTTCTTCTTCTTTGGCCTCTTTCTTCGTTCAAGTTCATTTGTGTCTTTTAATTTTTGTTTAATGAACTTGTTAACATTCATTGTTATGTGTTCAATGTCCTCATTGTTCTTATCACTTGAGTCATCACTCAAGTGGCATTCATTTGTCCGATATTCTAAATCCTTCTTGTTCTTTAGAAGGTGGTTCATATATTCATCATGTTCCAAATATTCCAAGAAACTCATTTCATAGGTCATTAATGATCCGATTAGTTCTTTCAATGAAAAATCATTTAAATTTTTAGTCTCTTGTATTGCGGTTACTTTTGGATCCCACCTTTTTTGAAGGGATCTTAAAATCTTGCTTATGAGTTCAAAATCCAAAAAACATTTACCAAGAGCTTGTAGACTATTGATGATATCCGAGAATCGGGAGAACATGTCATCGATAGTCTCACTTGGTGCCATTCGGAAAACCTTAAAATCATGCATCAAAATATTAACTTTCGAGTCTTTGACTCTACTCATTCCTTCATGTGTGATTTCAAGAGTTCGCCAAATGTCAAAAGTCGTTTTGCACGTAGAAATCTGGTTGAACTCATTTTTGTCTAAAGCACAAAATAAGGCATTCATAGCATTTGCATTTAAAGAAAACGATCTTTTCTCCAAATCCGACCATTCGTTCATCGGCTTAGAGGGAAGTTGAAATCCATTTTCAACGATGTTCCATAAGTTTAAATCGAGAGAAATCAAGAAAACTCTCATTTAAGTTTTCCAATATGTGTAGTCCGAACCGTTAAAGAACGATGGATGAAAAACTGAAAAGCCCTCTTGAAAGCCATGAAAAGTCATTTCTTACGGGTGTAAATCTGAAAGAGAAAGAACGTGGCTCGAATACCAATTGTTAGGGATCTAGCGACACTAAGAGGGGGGGTGAATTAGTGCAGCGGTAAAGAATGATAGTTTTTCAGCGATTAAAACAAGTTCGGAAACTTCATACGAATGAATGTAATGTTTCGTTTGAACCCGGAAAGATTACGTTTTAACTTTAAAGCATACGTAAGAAGATGAAGATGAAGTTGAGTAAATAAGGTAGCATATGAAAATGGTTTGCAGCAAAGTAAGTTGCGAGAAAGTAAATGCAAACTGATTTATAGTGGTTCTGACATCCGACCTACATCCACTTTCGAAGCCTTCTCCGATGAGGCTCCCAACTTCCACTAGTAAATCCTTTTGAAGGGGAAGGACCAAACACCCCTCTTACAACCCTTTTACAAGAAGTTCACTCTTATAGATTTTTCAAAGAGAAAGAAGGAGGTAAACACAAGCTATTGAAAACTAGACTTTCCCAAGCCTTTTGCTTAATTTTCTAACTCTCTAAGGGTTCCTCTTTCAGCTGAGAAATGGGGGGTATTTATAGATCCAAAGTGGATTCAAATTTGGGCTCCAAATTTGAAATCAATTTGGATTTCCTGGTGCTGGCGGTGCTACCGCCTGTCAGGGGCGGTGCTACCGCCTGTCAGTCGCCAGACTGACAGTGCACGAGTGGTACCACCGCCCAAGGCAAGCGGTACTACCGTCTGTGCCTTCAGGCGCTGGGTGGTAGCATCGCCCAGCACTCGGCTGCCAGGCGGTTCCACCGCTTTGCCTTTTGGCTGCTGGGCGATGCCAACACCCAGCACAAATCAACTTTCTAGTTTGGGCCGAAAACTCGGCCCAAACCGATCCCAAACAAGGCCCAACGGGCCCCTACTTAGGTTAAAGAATTAACACCTAATCCTAACCCAAATTAATGTGCTAACTACAAAATTAAATACATTTTCTAAGCTATTACAAAGTCCACCAAGTCAAGACTTCTTCCGGCGTGTTTCCGGCAAACTTTCGACGGTCTCCCGACGAACCCTCAGAAACCATTCAGTGGACTCCCGACAAGCTCCTGAACTTTCGATGATCTTGGCGAGTTCCAACGAGCTTCATTGGCAAGCTCCAATCTTTATTGGCAAGCTCCGCGAATTTCGACAAACCTTCTGGCGAACTTCCGAAAACCCTTCGGCAAGCTCCCTACTCATTCTCGGCCGGTTCCGGCAACACTCCTAACGAATCTTCGGACTTCCGTCGAACTCTCGAACTCCCAATGATCCATCCCACTTGACTTCCAACACTCTGTTTCGCTTTACGTCTTTATCTTCATCGTAGTTAATCCTGCACACAAACAAACAAACACTCTACTTCGATCTAGACAGTTATTACAACATGAATTGACTTTCAGTTGCCCGACACGTCATTAGTCGGCACTTCGTCCGATCCTTCGATACATTATCCTCTTTTGCGGTTCATTGCCCAATCGACGGATGACCTCTGTAACCCCGGTATCCTTAGCGCAACATGCATCTTGGCCCGATGCCCGACGTACAAAGCCTTCAGCCAATTATCGATCGAACCTTCGGCTCAACATCCAATATCCTGACGTGATCACCTCTGGCACAACGTCAATTCCTCCAGCGTCAACTATCTAATCCTGATCGATAGTATACCTGCGTAACTCAAAACGCAATTAGACCACAAATCACAATCAATTAGTTTCATCATCAAAATTCGAGATTCAACAAAAACTTGCCTATCTTAAGAAGCAAAATTTGAAAACTTGCACATCTCAAAAGAGAAGCAAGAATTGCTAGCTTGCACTTCTCAAAAGAGATGAAAGAACTTACTAGCTTGCATATTCTTAAGTGATAAAAAATTTACTAAATTGCTAGCTTGAATACTTGCTAGTTTCACTTCTTTTTTATTGACGACAAAGGGGGCGAAGTTATGATGATCATGTATGGTGCGATGTACTTTAAATTATATTTGAAATTCTGAATGATGTATGCAATGATATGTAGATGATGAATGACATGTTGATATGATTTATGATTTTGATTGAATTTAAAGGTTCTATTAATATGGCATATTAATAGGGAGAGTTTAGCTTAAACTCTATCATCAATTAGTTGTCATGATCAAAAAGGGGGAGATTATTGAATCTCAGATTTTAATGATGAAACCAATTGATAAAGTTTATAATTTAATCTGTGTTTTGAGTGATGTAGGACTAGCTTCTATCAAGAAGAGGTAAATTGATTAAAGTAGGAGGAATCAAACATTAGGCCAAAGTGGAACATGTTAGAAGATTGGACGTTGAGCCAAAGGATCGGTCAACATATTGGCAGAAGGCTTCGTGCCATGAGTTTAGGTATCGGGCCAAGAATAGCGGACATTACGCAAAGAAGTTTAGAGTTGCTGGGTCAACATGCTGATTGGGCAATAGGCCACAAGAGAGGACGATGCGCCAAAGAATCGGATGAAGTGTCGATGAACCAATGATATATCGAACAACATAAGATTTATGCTCATAATAATAATTTATCTAGATCAAAGTAGTTTAGGGGGCTAATTGAGTTAGTTTTAAATATAATTGGCTAACTTACTTAGGGGCTAAATAGACCAAAATTAGAGGCTATTTTAGGCCAAGAGGAAAGCCTAAATAGTGACTTGGAGCCACGTCAGGCGGTGGCACCGCTAGGACTGGGTGATGGAACTGCTTGAGGCTTAGCATCCCAGGCCATATCAAGCAGTGGTACCACCCAGACATAGTCTCCTAAACTATGTCAGGTAGTGATACTACCCAGTGTCAATGCTATAGGCGATGGTACCACCCAGCCATTTGGGGTCTATAAATACCCTAACTATTCCTACTTAGTGTTAGGATCAAGAGTGGCACTAAGAGGATGGGGGGTGAATTAGTGCAGCAAATAAAATTCAACGATTTAAACCGATTCCAGAACAACATTGTGCATTGAGAAGTTTTGTCCGATGAAAATGATTTCGATAAAGAAGATTGATTCGAGTGAATACGTAAAAGAGTAGAGAAGGAGAGAATGAATGAGTGTAGTGAAGTAAAGAATCGAATACAATAATTAAAACTTACACACCAAGAGAAGAATGCAGCGATTTATAATGGTTCGGTCAAATTGACCTATGCCCACTCCGAAAACCTCCTATGATAAGGTTACCAGCTTCCACTATCAATCCTTCTTGAAGGGGAAGGATCAAACACCCCCTTTTATAGAACTTTGCAAATAGCTCACACCCTTTTACAGAATTTTTACAAGTGGGAATTTGGGAGGTTAACACTCTAACTTTTCAAGGCTATTTCACTATAGTTTTGACTCAATTCTTATCACTTCTCAATTGTGTTTTACTAGCTGAGAAGTAAGGGGTATTTATAGGCTCAATTGGCTGAAGAATTAGAGCCAAAAGAGGTCCCATCTTGGATTTCTGGGTGTTGGAGGTACCACTACTGACACTGGTGATACCACGGCTAGTTGACCCTAACACTGGGTGGTACTATTGGGAAATCCTTCAAGGGAGCGACATCACATACATAGCGGAAGAATAGAAAACAAAACACCAGATTTCCTATAGAAAGTTTCCATCATCATACAAAGATCGATGCGTCAAAACAAATCCATGAAAATTGCATGTGTAAAAGAAAATACCTAGGGAGATCGTATATCTCTGAATCCCTACAGATCTGTAGGAGAGGATGAAGGAGGTCAAGCATCCTCCTCTCTAGCGGTATCTACATGACAGGGACTACGACGATGCATCTCTAGGGGGAGAGGAGAATAGAAAGTGGCTACCAAAAAAAACCCTCAGCCGATAGAGCTTTGGTTCCCTCCTATTTATAGAGGCCCCCTGTAAACCCTAATGGATCTTGTCCTGTTGGGTATTGGATCTCCATCCAATTACTCAAGCCTCTTGGATTAGTGGGTCTCTACCCAAAAATCTCTTATTAGCAATTATTGGATCTCATCTTATGATCCAATAATTTAGGGGCTTATTGGATATCTAATAAGATAGGGGGTTTAGCGGATATCTCATATCCGAACCTCTACTCGTCGCAACACCTACCATATGTGTGTGACCCTCAAGGCCTAATATCGAGCTGGCCATGAGTTATACTTGTCAGAACTCTTTCTGACTTAGTGAATTATTATCTCTATAATAATTCACCCAACTCATCGATTGTAGACGTACCAAGCCACTACGCCATAGCCCCTAGATGATATAGGGAAATCCAATCCTTTAGACCTATCTGCCCTCAGTTACCATGTATCTATAGTCCCTCATCCATCTAATATACCAGAGACCCTATACTAGGCATAGTACTGTTAGGCCCATACGATCTATCCTCGAGTCTTGCTCTTATCGGATTCTCCCGGAGAACTCTTTCTCTCTTAATCCGAATGACCATGGCCAAGGATTTGTTTAAGCAAGAATACATGGGATATTCTGTTGAATCTCGGATTTTGATGATGAAACTAATTGAGTGTGATTTGTGGTCTAACTGCGTTTTGAGTTACGCAGGTCTACTAACGATCAGGATTAGACAGTTGATGCTGGAGGAATTGACGTTGCGTCAGAGGTGATCATGTCAGGATATTGGATGTCAAGCCGGAGGTTCGGTCGACTATCGGTAGGAGGCTTCGTACGTCGGTCATCGGGCCAAGAAGTGCGGAGTTGCACCATGGATATCGAGGTTGTGGAGGTCAACCATCGATTGGGCAACAAGCCGCTAAAGAGGGCGATGTGCCGAAGGATCGGACGAAGAGCCGACCAATGATGTGCCGGGCAACTGAATGTCAATTCGCGTTATAATAACTATCTAGATCGAAGTAGAGTGTTTGGTGTTTGTTTGTGCAGGAGTAACTATGAAAGGGATGAAGGCGTAAAGCAAAACCAAGGGCCGAAGTTGAGTGCGATGGATCGTTGGGAGTTCGAGTGTTTGACGGAAGTCCAAAGATTCATTGGGAGTGCTGCCGGAACCAGCCTAGAACGAGTAGAGAGCTTGCCGAAGGGTTTTCGAAAGTTCGCCGGGAGTTTCGTCGGAAGTTCGCGGAGCTTGCCAAGAAAGATCGGAGCTTGCCAAAGAAGCTCGGGGGAACTCGCCAAAATCATCATGGAGTCCGAGAGCTTACCGGGAGTCTGCAGGATGGTTTCCGAGGGATCGTCGGAAGACCGCCGGAAGTTCACCGAAAGCTCGAGAGAAGAAGACTTGACTTGAGGACTTTGTAATAGCTTAGGAATGTCTTTAATTTCATAGTTAGCACATTAATTTGGGTTAGGATTAGGGGTTAATCCTCTAACCCAAGTATGGGCCCATTGGGCCTTGTTCGGAACCGGTTTGGGCCAAGTTTTTGGCCCAAACCAAATGTAGATTTATGCTGGGCGGTGGAGTCCAGCAGCCAATGTGGCCAGCAGCATGTGTGCATGCATGCATGCTGGGCTACGTGCATGCCATCAGAGTCGGCCATCGTGAAGCACCGACTACTATAGCAGCGTAGTACCGCTGGTCAGGGCGTAGCACCGCCCGACTACTATAGCGCGCCCGGTTACTGTAGCAGGCGGTAGCACCGCCTGCTGTGTCAGTCTGACACTGTGCAGGCGGTAGCACCGCCTGGCACCGGGAAACTCAAAAAAATTCAAATTTGGGCTACCGCCTGGCACCAGGAAACTCAAAAAAATTCAAATTTGGAGCCCAAATTTGAATCCTCTTGAGCTCTATAAATTCCCATCTCTTTCAGGGTCAAAGTGCAGCAAGAAGAGTGAAAATCTTGACGGAAAACTCTGCTCAAATAGTGTCAAAAACTTCCCTCGTACTCTTAAGTGTTTTCTTGTTCAAGAGAGGGGTGAGAGCTTTGTAAGGGTTATCTTCTAAGCCCGTCAAAAGAAGAGGTGTTGCAAGGGAGTTCTTCCTCACCCATTGGAAGGAGGAAAGCTAGTGGAAAGTCGGTGTCCTCAAGCGAAGAGGAATCGGAAGTGGATGTAGGTCGGATGACCGAACCACTATAAAAATCTGGTTTGCATTTACGTTCTTGCTATTTACTTTGTTGCAAACCATTTTTACTTGCTGCCTTATTTACTCAACTTCCTTATCATTTTATTACGTATGCTTTAAAGTTAAAACGTAATCTTTTTGGGTTCAAACGAAACGTTGCATTCATTTGTACGAAGTTTCCAAAGCTTATTTTAAATCACTGAAAATCTATCGTTTTATCTGCTGCACTAATTCACACCCCCCCCCTCTTAGTGCTGCTCAATCCTTAACAATTGGTATCAGAGCCACGTTCTTTCTCTTTCGGATTTATACCCGTGAGAAATGGCTCTTTTTGGCTTTCAAGAGGGCTTTTCGATTTGTCGTCCACCGTTCTTTAACAGCTCGGACTATACATATTGGAAAACTCGAATGAGAGTTTTCATGCTTTCAATGGATTTGGATTTGTGGAACATCATCGAAAATGGTTTTCAACCTTCCTCTAAACTGACGAACGAATGGTCGATTTTGGAGAAAAGGTCGTTTTCTTTAAACACAAAGGCTATGAATGCCTTATTTTGTACTTTAAATAAAAATGAGTTCAATCGAATTTCTTCTTACGAAACGGCTTTTGATATATGGCAAACACTTGAAATCATGCATGAGGGAACTAGTAGAGTTAAAGACTCGAAAGTAAACCTCTTGTTGCATGATTTTGAGCTCTTCCAAATGACACCAAGCGAAACTATTGGCGATATGTACACCCGCTTTACGGATGTCGTCAATAGTTTGAAAAGTCTTGGTAAATCTTTTTCAAGTTTTGATTTAGTAAATAAGATTTTAAGATCCCTTCCAAAAGAATGGGATCCAAAAATTACGGCTATTCAAGAGTCTAAACACTTGAATGATTATTCACTTGAAGAATTAATTCGGTCATTAATGACCTATGAAATAACACTCTTGGAACATGATGAACATTTGAACCACCTTCTAAAGAATAAGAAGGTTTTTGAACTTAGAACAAGAGAATGCCACTTGAGTGATGACTCAAGTGATGAGGACAATGAAGAGGACTTTGAACCTTTAATCGATCTTAATAAGTTCATTAAACAAAAATCTAAAATCAACAATGAACTTGAATGGAGGAAGAGACCAATGAAGAAGAAGAAGGCTCACCAAGAAGAATCAAGGAAAGAAGAAGCAAACTACGCTTTAATGGGCTTCGACAATGAGGTTAGTAACTTAACTTCTTTGAATTATTTTGAAATTACTTGATGATTTCCATGAATGCTTAACTTAGTTAGTAGGAATTTTTTTTTTTTTTTGCTTTTCTTGTGTTTTTAGAAATTAAAAAAAATTCGAAATTATACTATGATTTTCTTTATAGTATTTTTGAAAAGTAAAAATATGAATGATGATTGTAAGATTTGTGATAATGCTTAGGATTAAACCATGCATGAGTATCTTGATGGTTTACATTGTCTTTAAACATGATGCTTGATGATTTTATATCATGCATGAGTTGTTGAAGTGATGTTGATCTAAAAACTTCTATCTTGGATTAATGGGTCTTAACTTTTTTTTTATGATGAAATTTTTATTAATACATGTCTTCATGAAATCAATTATAAAGACCCAACCCACAAATTTTCAAAATGAAAGAAATATGGCTTTAATGTTGCCGTGTATTACATTTGGACTTGATGATTTTCATGACGAAAATTATTTTTCAGATTTATAAAATGATGCATGATTTTACCAAAAATTTGAGCATCGATCATCTTGTTATAACTAATGTAAGAAAGAATTAAAATGATTTTGATGATATTTTCGTTTTTGAATATGATGCATGACATTTTCATATGAAAAAGTTGAACATTCTTATGAAAGATCAAATCACTTAAATTGAAACTCATTAAGATGAGAAAATGTATTGTCATGATGTTTGATGCATATGATCTTGATAGATTTAATGACAAACTTATGTTTTGAATTTCTACAATGATGGGTTCCACATAAATGTTTGAACATACATTATGAAATCATCATTGAAATGAAAATACTAAAAGTTTGTTATCATGCTTAATGACTTTGTGATATCATATCTTGATGACAAACTCATGTTTTGGTCTTAAATTTGATACTCATCTTTTGAAATATGAGCACACTTGTTTGAAACAAAATGAAACATATTATCATGATAAGTTAAATCTCATGTCTTGAAACAATGTGTTGTTTTGACAATTTTTATAATGAAGTTTGTCTTCCGGTTTTGAATATTTTGATTTGGCATATAAAGGCAAAAGATATACTTATATGAAACTTAAAAAGAAGATATTTTTCCTATCTTATCGAGATTAATGATTTCATGATATTTTGTGAATCTCAATTTTGATGATTCGATTATGAGTTCCAAGTTAATAATTTGATTTGAATGAGCTTAAACTACATTGTCATCTTGAGTCTTTCTCCCATGTTGTTGAAAAAAATATATATAAATTATTTTCTCTTAACTTATTGATACTCAATTTGAGAAAATATGTTTTGATGATTGAAACATTGTACATGCACAATTTGATTTTTCTCCTATGTTTCAATACACATGACTTGATGATTGAAATATTAATGCAAATGTTTGATATATCACTTGTCATGGTTTGAATATCGATGTACAAGAAATGTTGCTCTTCTTGATATCTTTTATGAATTTGAATAAGACTTGTTAAAGATTCTTGATTCATCTCTTAATCTCTTGGAATCATAACTTGACTTGTGTGAATCAAGATGCATGAAACAAATTGTTCTCTTTGCAATTTGCTATCCAATGAATCATGATTGATATTATTGCTATTTTACCTCCTATGATTCACGTTGTAAAATTTTATAAATCATGATGCAATAAAATTATTTATGCAACAATCAAGTGCTCATGTGATTCTTTGCTAATGAAAATACTTTAGTGAAATTATGATCTTGCAAATTATAACTTGAAGTTCTTTATAAATCAAGATCGTTTATATCTTGTCTTTTGATTTCTCGGAATTCAATACTTGAATTTTTATGAATTTGTGATCTTGATATCTTGATTCTTATGAAATGTGATCTTGATAAAAAATCTTATACATGAATCAAGTTACTCTTTATGCTATATCTTTTCAAATGGATCATGAGCCTTGATGTCATATATTTCATGATCCTAGAAGTGATATGATATCTTTGCCTTGTACAATGATTGAAAATTAATTTTCTTTATGATAAATTATGAATCATGACTTGATCTATGAGATTGATATACTTTTATATATCATGATTCTTGGTTGTATGATATTTATCTTGAATTAAAAAATGATAAATATGAATTTTGATCTTGCTAAAAGAAAATTATGAATCATGAATGATATCTTTGGTTGTGATCCTTGTTGAATTTATATATTGATATCCATTCATGACATGATTTCTTTGCATTGTTGTCTTATTTGCATCATGTAATGATTGAACAATTGATGTATATTTTTATTGATGCAAACTTTTAATTGATATGAAAAATGGCTTGTATAATGATTGAAATTTTTAGCCATTTAGTCCTCCCTTCTTTTTGACAAAGACAAAGGGGGAGAAAAATTGCTACCTTGCAATTTCACAAGAAGAAGAAGGATTGCTATTTCAAAGGATGCAAATATTGCTATCTTGACTATATCAAAAGAAGCAAAATGCAAAACTTCAAAAATTTGAAATGTTGCCTGCCTTTATGTTTGTACGTTTAAATGAAAAGTCAGCATATATGTTTAAAATGTTCATACATAATTGCTAGCTCATTGCAAACAAAAGTTGATAGCTTGCAAAGGTGAAACTTAGTTACAAAAGAGAAGAATTGAAAGGAAGCTAACTTGCGTGTCGTAAAGTATGTTAGCTTGCTTATCATTATTGATTGCTTGCTTATCATCTTTTTATCTCATATCTTGATTTTTGACTCCCTTGAATTCATGACTTAATATGCTAAAAATTCATATTGTAAATTTGTTATTTTATCATGATCAAAGCATTGGCTATTTGTACTCCACTTTTTGACAAAACAAAGGGGGAGAAGATTAATTGTTAGCTTGTGTATCGTAAAGAAAAATTTTGCTAGCTAGAAACATGTAAAGGAAGCAAAGAAAGTGCAACTTGCACATCTCAACAGGCAAGTGAAAATTACCATCATTGCCCATCTTTGAAACTTGCTATGATTGAATGGTATAACTTAATGTTGTATTGCAAACTGTTGTATGATGTTGTAAAAATCTGCATATCTTGCAAAGTGCAAGCTAGTTTGTTGTAAAAATCTGCATATCTTTTAAACTAGCTATAATGCTACTTCTCCTTTTTGTTGATGACATAGGGGGAGAAGTAGATTGATGACTTCATGCAATGTAATGATGCTTGAATATTTTATATATTTGCATGATGACTTCATCGATTGTAGACGTACCAAGCCACTATGCCATAGCCCCTAGACGATATAGGGAAATCTAATCCTTTGGACCTATCTGCCCTCAGTTACCATGTATCTATAGTCCCTCATCCATCTAATATCCCAAAGACCCTATACTGGGCATGGTACTGTTAGGCCCATACGATCTATCCTCGAGTCTTGCTCTTATCGGATTCTCCCGGAGAACTCTTTCTCTCTTAATCCGAATGACCATGGCCAATGATTTGTTTAAGCAAGAATACATGGGATATTCTATTGAATCTCAAATTTTGATGATGAAACTAATTGAGTGTGATTTGTGGTCTAACTGCGTTTTGAGTTACGCAAGTCTACTATTGATCAGGATTAGACAATTGACGCTGGAGGAATTGACGTTGCGCCGAAGGTGATCACGTCAGGATATTGGATGTCGAGCCGGAGGTTCGGTCGACTATCGGCAGGAGGCTTCGTACGTCGGGCATCGGACCAAGAAGTGTGGAGTTGTGCCATGGATATCGAGGTTGCGGAGGTCAACCGTCGATTGGGCAACAAGCCGCTAGAGAGGGCGATGTGCCGAAGGATCGGACAAAGCACCGACCAATGATGTGCTAGGCAATTGAATGTCAATTCGCATTGTAATAACTGTCTAGATCGAAGTAGAGTGTTAGTGTTTGTTTGTGCAGGAGTAACTACGAAAGGGATGAAGGCGTAAAGCGAAACCAAGGGCCGAAGTCAAGTGCGATGGATCGTTGGGAGTTCGAGAGTTTGACGGAAGTCCGAAGATTCATTGGGAGTGCTGCCGGAACCAGCCGAGAACGAGTAGGGAGCTTGCCGAAGGGTTTTCGGAAGTTCGCCGGGAGGTTCGTCGGAAGTTCACGGAGCTTGCCAAGAAAGATCGGAGCTTGCCAAAGAAGCTCGGGGGAACTCGCCAAAATCATCGTGGAGTCCGAGAGCTTGCCGGGAGTCCACGGGATGGTTTCCGAGGGATCGTCGGAAGACCGTCGGAAGTTCGTCGGAAGCTCGAGGGAAGACTTGACTTGTAGACTTTGTAATAGCTTAGGAATATCTTTAATTTTGTAGTTAGCACATTAATTTGGGTTAGGATTAAGGGTTAATCCTCTAACCCAAGTATGGGCCCATTGGGCCTTGTTCGGAACTCGTTTGGGCCAAGTCTTCGGCCCAAACCAAATGTAGATTTGTGCTGGGCGGTGGAGCCCAGCAGCCAATGTGGCCAGCAGCATGTGTGCATGCATGCATGCATGCTGGGCTACGTGCATGCTACGTGCATGCTACTGTATCCCGGCTATTGTAGCAGTGCCCGGCTACTATAGCAGGCGGTAGTACCACCTGGCTGGGGTGGTAGCACCGCCCGGCTACTGTAGCACGCCCGATTACTATAGCGCGCCCGGTTACTATAGCAGGCGGTAGCATCGCCTCTGATAGGCGGTAGCACCGCCTGGCACCGGGAAACTCAAAAAAATTTAAATTTGGAGCCCAAATTTGAATCCTCTTGAGCTCTATAAATTTCCCTCTCTTGCAGGTTCAAAGTGTAGCAAGAAGAGTGAAAATCTTGAGGGAAAACTCTGCTCAAATAGTGTCAAAAACTTCCCTCTTACTCTTAAGTGTTTTCTTGTTCAAGAGAGGGGTGAGAGCTTTGTAAGGGTTATCTTCTAAGCCCGTCAAAAGAAGAGGTGTTGCAAGGGAGTTCTTCCTCGCCCATTGGAAAGAGGAAAGCTAGTGGAAAGCCGGTGTCCTCAAGCGAAGAGGAATCGGAAGTGGATGTAGGTCGGATGACCGAACCACTATAAAAATCTGGTTTGCATTTACATTCTTGCTATTTACTTTGCTGCAAACCATTTTTACTTGCTGCCTTATTTACTCAACTTCCTTATCATCTTATTACGTATGCTTTAAAGTTAAAACGCAATCTTTCCGGGTTCAAACGAAACGTTGCATTCATTCATACGAAGTTTCCAAAGCTTATTTTAAATCACTGAAAATCTATCGTTTTATCCGCTGCACTAATTCACCCCCCCCCCCCCTCTTAGTGCCGCTCGATCCCTAACATATTCCTCTCATGATACCGAGAGTGGATGATCCTCTATTGGCACTCAATAGCCCTCGTAAGGTTGGCTACCACTCACATTGATCGGTTGTACTAGATCTAGAACTTTCCAAACCTATAAGTCCGGTATCAAAGAGTGGAGTACTCAAATTGGGCATTCTTGGTGTCTCAAGTCTAAGGACTAGACACACTACTGAGACTACAGAATTGCTGTCTAACATGAGGTATCAATAACCATCCAGCATTCCATAGGTGGATCAATCAGTGAACTCATTCCCCAATGAGCACCTGCACTGTACCCTTAGTGTCCCCACATGAGTAGCTATGAGACTAGCCACCTCCATCATATGGACGGGTATACAGCACACCAGTCTATCCAGTTATCTCGATATCCTTCTCGAGTAACATATGACCAGGATAATTTAGGGTCTGTGTTTAAAGGTGAATCGGTCTCATTATCGTGATCTCATCATGATCCGATTCCCATTACACAGATCCAAGGACATCACAATATATATCTAGATAATGTGAGATAATGCCAATAATCATAAGTAAAGAGATTGACATAACATGTTACAGGTACAATCACTCATATGATTGGCTTGTAGGGCACGTATAACTAGTAATCTCCCACTTGACCTAAAGCCAATCCCCAACATGTCTGATCCCCATCAGACCTTTGTGATACTCAAAAATAATTTGAGTCAAAGGCTTTGTCAGTGGATCTGTAATGTTATCTTCGGATAGAACTCTTTCCAATACTACATCTCTTCGGGCCATGATTTCTCTAATAAGCTAGAACCTCCTCAGAACACTTCTAATGAGACTCGGGTTCCCTTATTTGAGTAATCACCCCATAGTTGTCACAATATAAGGGAATTGGCTCCTCGCTACTCAAGATGACTTCTAGATCTGTGATGAACTTCTTCATCCAGAGTCCCTCCTTTGCTTCCTCTATCACAATAATGTATTCCGCCTCTGTGGTCGAGTTAGCAATAGTGTCTTGCTTGAAACTCTTCCAGCATACTACTCCTCCATTCAGGGTGAACACATACCCTAAATTAGACTTGCTATCATCAACATCAGACTGGAAGCTCAAGTCCGTATAGCCCTCAACCCTGAGGCTACTACCTTCATATACCAGTAAAGATCTTTAGTCCTTCTCAAGTACTTAAGGATACATTTTACTGTTTTCCAGTGCTCCAAGCCTGGTTCTACTTGATATCTACTCGTGGCACTCAGAGCATACGCTATATCAGGCCTGGTACATAGCATAACATACATAATAAATCCTATCGCTAAGGCATATGGTATTATATCCATGTGTGCCCTTTCTTCAGGAGTCTTTGGGGACATACTCCTAGAAAGTGATATTCCATGTCTCATTGGTATGAGACCTCTCTTGGAATTTTCCGTGCCAAACCTTTTGACAATAGTATCTATGTACCTGGACTTGAACAAACCAAGCATCCTCTTGGATCTATCTCTATAGATCTGTATCCCCAATATACAAGATGCTTCCCCTAAGTCCTTCATGGAGAAGTGCCTAGATAACCAAGTCTTTACTATAGAGAGCATTCCTACATCATTCTCAATGATCAGGATGTCATCCATATATAATACCAAAAAGGTGATAGTGCTCCCACTTACTTTCCTATACACACAAGACTCATCTTTGTTCTTAACGAAGTCATAAGATCTGATTGCCTCATCAAATCTTATATTCCAACTTTTAGAAGCTTGTTTCAATCCATAAATGGACCTAACAACTTGCACACCTTATCTGGGTTATTCCTAGACACAAATCCCTTAGGTTGTATCATATATACCTCCTCCTCGAGGTTGCCATTGAGGAATACGGTTTTGACGTCCATTTGCCAGATCTCATAATTAGAGTGTGCTGCAATAGCCAATAGAATTTAAATGGATTTTAGCATGGCTACAGGTGAAAAAGTTTCGTCATAGTCAATACCTTGCCTTTGACGATACCCCTTAGCCACTAGCCTTGCTTTATAGGTCTCTACCTTTCCATCTACTCCAATCTTCTTTTTGAAGATCCACTTATAGCCAATGGGTACAATACACTCGGGTGCATCAACTAGGTTCTAAACCTTGTTAGAGTACATGGAATCCATTTCAAAATTTATGGCTTCTTGTCATTTCCCAGAGTCTATGCTCATAATAGCCTCCTTGTAGGTCTGAGGATCAATATCCTTAATATCCTCTCCTTTGATATGTCCCACATATCTCTTAGGAGGATGGGATACTCTATCGGACCTACGTAAAGTTGAAACTTGTTTGTTCAGTATCTGAACAAATTCTAGCTGTGGAATGGTGCTTGAGCTAGGTTCTCTAACCTCGCTCAACTCTATCGTGCTCCCACTATCTCCACCGAGAATGTGTTCCTTCTCAAGGAACATTGTTCTCTTGGCTATAAAGACCTTTTGGTCTTCAGGGTGATAGAAATAATACCCACAAGTTTCTTTAGGGTATCCCACGAACTTGCACCGTTCCGTCTTGGATTCCAACTTGTCGGAGTTGTCTCTTGACGTGAGCAGGGCAGCCCCAAATCTTAACAACCTTAAGATCGGGCTTCTTACCATTCCATATCTCAGATGGAGTAGACATCACTGACTTAGTTGGAATTCTGTTCAGAAGGTAAGCTATGGTCTCTAGGGCATATCCCCAGAATGAGATGGATAGGTTGGCGAAACACTTCATGGGACGCACCATATCTAACAGTGTATGATTCCTCCTTTCTAATATACCATTAAGCTATGGTGTATAAGGAGGTATCCATTGGGATAAAATCTCATGGTCTTTAAGGAACTGGGTGAACTCTATACTCAAGTACTCACCTCCTCGATCTGATCGAAGGGTTTTAATACTCTTTTCTATCTTGTTTTACACTTCATTTTTATATTCCCTAAATTTCTCAAAAGCCTCAGATTTATACTTCATCAAGTACACATGTTCGTATCTTAAGAAATCATCAATGAAAGTAATGAAGTAGGAGTAACCACCTATGGCATAAGTCGACATGGGACCGCATACATCACTATGTATGAGTTCCAGTAACTCAGTGGCTCTTTCTTCAGTTCCTCTAAATGGAGAGTTGGTCATCTTTCCCCGAAAGCAAGATTCACATATCGCATATGACACATATTTAAATGGATCTAAATATCCATTCTTCAACAACTTTTGAATCCTTCCCTCGTGGATGTGACTTAGCCTACAATACTAAAAATATGCATTGTTCACCTCTTCTCGTTTCCTCTTAGACTCACTTACACTCATGATATGTGGAGCTGTATCTATCATAAATAAACTATTATGCAATGTTCCTCTCGTGATGATCTCATCATCTAATAGTATTGAACAAGTATTGTTCTCAAAAACTAATTTATATCCACTAACTATCAAACATGAAATGAAAATAATATTTTTCATAATAGAAGGAACATAATAGCATGCATCTAATGCAATAATAGCTCCACCAGGCAGATGTAAAGTGACCTTGCCAATAGCCACTAGAGCAACCTTTGCTCCATTGCCCATCTTAAGGTCCATCTTACCTCTGTTTAATCTCCTAGGTCTTGTCAGAACCTACAACGAATTACAGATATGATAAGCACTCCCGGTATCCAATACCCATATGTTATCATAAGATTCTGACAAATGGAGACTGATCATGAATGTACCTGAAGCTTCTCCAAGCTTCTGTTTGGCCCTTTCTGCAAAGTACTCTTTGCAGTTCCTCTTCCAGTGCCCATCTTTGTCGCAGTGGAAGCATTGGCCTTTATCCTTTATTGGGTCTTTCTTGGCAACCTTTGCCTTACCCATTTTGCCCTTGCCCTTGCCCTTGCCCTTCTTAAGGGTCTTCTCAGCCTTTCTTTTCTTTCTAGTCTCACCAGCATAGAGAACTGGCTTCTCTTTCTTAATGGTGCTCTCTGCTTCTCTCAATATATTGAGGAGCTTTGGGAGGGTCACCTCAAGTTTGTTCATATTAAAATTCATTATGAACTGAGAAAAGGAATTTGGTAGGGACTTGAGCACAAGATCCACACACAGGTTATCCTCTAAGACCATTCCTAGACCTATGAGTTTCTCAATCCACTCAATCATCTTAAGGACATGGTTCTGAATCGGTATCCCCTCAGTTATCCTAGCACGGAAAAAACTCTTTCATATCTCATATCACTGAGTTCTTCCTTGTTCCTCAAATAGTTTGCGAAGATGTAGGAGTATGGAATTAGCATCCAAATTTTCATGCTGTCTCTGTAACTTAGCAGTCATAGAGGCCAACATATAACACTGAGCAAGAGTGGAATCATCTATGTACTTCACATAACAAGCGATCTCATCATCGCTTGCCCCTTCGTCGGGTGTAGGGATCACTGTATCAAGGACATACGTGATTTTCTCCATCGTGAGAATGATTCTCAGATTGCGAAGCCAATCTGTATAATTTGGACTAGTGAGGCGGTTGGCATCAAGTATGCCACGTAAAGGATTTGAAAGCGATATTTTTCTGAAATTAAAGATGTAGCAGAAATAAATAACATGTAGACTTTACAAAAATTAAACAATTAAGATAAGGACTTCTATCTTAATGCATTCTCACTAATTTTTCGTGAGACACACAACACCCTCCGGTATGTGAATCAGAGAACCCTGATGGATCTTTAGTGGGGATTGGGATCCAATCGGCGTCTTAACGTAACCTCGAGGGACTCGACCAATCACATTAAGCCCGTAAAGGTAGGTAACTCTTGCTAATCACAACTCCTTGTGATTCCCATCCTGTTCAACCTCCGAACCATCATGGCCTCGAGGGACTCGACCAACCATGATGTTCAGTTAAGTCATCACCATTGTTACAAGATGAGTCTGATCGGTGATATACTCTCGAGAGACTCGACCAAGCATACCATATTCTCAGGTCACTAGTGACATCTCTATGTCATAGATAAGATAGCGAAATACATTATAGGTAAGTTTCGAGGGACTCGACCAACTCAACCTACACCGAGAATCGGTTCCTACCTATAACGATGAAAGGCCATGTGGGTCAATCTAATTGCCTCACATTTATCAACTTAATATTATTAATAGAAGGGATTTTTTATTTGGTCTCCTAACATAATGTGTCACACACATATATATTTAATATATATATATATATATATATATATCTACATCGCATGCAAATATATATACATATCTAGTAGGTGTATAACCAATCACACATCACATGAGCAATCACACCAGATAATCATGGACCACATCTTAATATGATCAGGCCCGAGCCAGTGGGCCCAATCACTCACATCAAGATCTATGTGAGCTTCGATACATCTCCATGCTTTGTGATCGTCCATCTCGCTTTGTTGGATCCGTCGACATCTCAACGCATCTCTATGTATCGGATCGTCCGTCTCGACCTCGTGGGTCCCACTACCGCTGCGCCTCCTCATGTAATTATAATATAATTACAGGCACGCAGGCCCAATAATAAACGAGAAAAAATAGATGCTCGGAAACCCCAATAATAATAATCACATGTACACACATCACATCACAGATCCATGATCATCTATCCACATCATACATCACATGTATATGTTATTTTATAGGACTACTAGATAAAAAATAATAGTTAATTAAACTATTTAATTAATATATTTACTTTTTAAAATCAAGGATATAGAGGGAATTTTTTGAATTCTCAAGGGTATTTTGGTCATTCGGCCAAAAGAACAAAACTGACATTTTTAAAATTGTAAGGGGTATTTTGGTAATTTTGATAAAAGGGTTAGAAATCGAATTTCTGAAATTCTGAGGGGCAAAACTATCTTTTGCCCAAAAACCCTAACTCCTCTCCCTCTCTCGCTGTGTTGCAATTGCGGCTGCGGCCGCCGCCACCCTATTGGGGCTGCCTCTGCGTGTGGGGAGGGTGGCGGCCCGGCGCTTGCCGTGCCTGCGGGTGGCGCCACCGCTGCATGCGGGTGCAGTGACCACAGGCGCTGCCTCGCGAGGGCAGCACCTGCTGGCGCCCCCGCCCTTACGGGCGTAGTGCCCACAGGCAGTGTCGACCCCTGCGAGCAAGCCGCCGACGCAGGCAACCTGCTTGCTGCTTGCTTGCGGACCACAGCCCGCCGACCGGTTACTGCCTGCACGTAGGCCGTCGACCACCGACTACTGCCTGTGTAGGCAGCAAGGCTGCAAGCAGCCTTATGGCTGCTGCATGAGCACAGTAAGGGCAGCAACAATTGTTGCCCTTCCTCACCTTTTTACGCTAACGATTTTGGCGTCAAAAGTATATTCAAAGTACAATACATGCAGTTTAAGATACGATCTTCGTACAAACAACCTAGCTTTGATACCACTGTTGGGACATCACATGTGCAACCGAAGAATAGAAAACAAAACCCCAAATTTCCCATAGAAAGTTTCTATCATTGTGCGAAGATCGGTGCGTCAAAATAAATTCATAAAAAACTACATGTGTAAAATAAAATACCTAGGGAGATCGTATATCCTTGAATCCCTATAGATCTGTAGGTGAGGACAAAGGACGTCAAGCGTCCTCCTCTCTAGCGGTATCCACACGACAGAGATTGTGACAATGCACCTCTCTAGGGAGAGGAGAACAGAAGGTGGCTACCAAAAGAAACCCTCAGCCTATAGAGCTTTGGTTCCCACCTATTTATAGAGGCCACCTGTAAACCCTAATAGATCTTGCCCTGTTGGGTATTGGATCTCCATCCAATTACCTAGGCCTCTAGGATTAGTGGGTCTCTACCCAATAATCTCTTATTAGCAATTATTGGATCATATCTTAAGATCCAATAATTCAGGAGCTTATTGGATATCCAATAAGATAGGGGGTTTAGCGGATATCTCATATCCGAACCCCTACTCGTCGCAACACCTACCATATGTGTGTGACCCTCTAGGCCCAATATCGAGTTGGCCGTGAGTCATACTTGTCAAAACTCTTTCTGACTTAGTGAATTATTATCTCTATAATAATTCACCTAACTCATCGATTGTAGATGTACCAGGCCACTACGTCGTAGCCCCTAGACAATACAGGGGAATCCAATTCTTTGGACATATCTATCCTTAGTTACTATATATCTATAGTCTCTCATCCATCTAATATCCTAGAGACCCTATACTGAGCATGGTACTATCAGGCCCATACGGTCTCTCCTCGAGTCTTGCTCTTGTTGGAATCTCCCAGAGAACTCTTTCTCTCTCAATCCGAATGAGCTTGGCTAAGGATTTGTTCGAGCAAGAATACATAGAATATTCCTCTCATCATACCGAGAGTGGATGATCCTCTATTGACACTTAATAACCCTCGTAAGATTGGTTACTACTCCCAATGATCGGTTGTACTAAATCTGGAACTTTCCAAACCGATAAGTCTGGTATCAAAGTGTGGAGTTCTCATACAGGACATCCTTGGTGTCTCAAGTCCAAGGACCAGATACACTACTAGGACTACGGAATTACTATCTGACATAAAGCATGAATAACCATCCAGCATTTCGTAGGCAAAATCAATTAGTGAACTCATTCTCCAATGAGCACCTGTATTGTACCCTTAGTATCCCCATACGAGTAGCTATGAGACCAGCCACCTCCATCATATGGATGAGTATATAGCACACCAGTCTATCCGGTTATCTCGATGTCTTTCTCGAGTAACCTATGACCAGGATAATTTATGGTTCGTGTTTAAAGGTGAATCGGTCTCATTATCGTGATCTCATCATGATCCGATTTCCATTGCACAGATCTAACGACATCACAATATACATCTAGATAATGTGAGATAATGCCAATAATTATAAGCAAAGAGATTAACGTAGCGTGTTACAAGTGCAATCACTCATATGATTGACTTGTAGAGCACCGATAACTAGCAAGTACTACCACTCAGTTTAGTAGTACTACCACCTGATAGGGTCTTGGGCTCTATGGAGGGGTGGTACTAGCACTTGACAAGCAGTACCTGCTAGTCATATGTGCCCTGCAAGCCAATCACATGAGTGATGGCATTTGTGACTTGATATGCACTTTTTCTCTTTACTTATTATTAGGTGTTTTATCACTTTATCTTGTGTGTTACATATATTGTGATGTCCTTAGATCTGTGCAATGGGAATCGGATCATGATGAGATCATGATAATGAGACCGATTCACCTTTAACCACAGACCCTGAATTATCTTGGTCATAGGTTACTCGAGAAGGACATCGAGATAATCGGATAGACTGGTGTACTGTATACCCATCTATATGATGGAGGTAGCTGGTCTCATAGCTACTCGTATGGGGACACTAAGGGTACAGTGTAGGTGCTCATTGGGGAATGAGTTCACTGATTGATCTACCTACAGAATGCTAGATGGTTATTGATACCTAATGTCAGACAGTGATTCCGTAGTCCCAATAGTGTATCTGGTCCTTAGACTTGAGACACCAAGGATGTCCTGTATGAGTACTCCACTCTTTGATACTAGACTTATAGGTTTGGAAAATTCCAGATCTAGTACAACCGGTTATTGGGAGTGGTAGCCAACCATACAAGGGCTATTGAGTGTCAATAGAGGATCATCCACTTTTGGTATCATGAGAGGAATATCTCATGTGTTCTTGCTCGAACAAATCCTTGGCCAAGGTTATTCGGATTGAGAGAGAAAGAATTCTCTAGGAGAATTCGACAAAAGCAAGACTCGAGGAGAGACCATATAGGCTGACAGCACCATGCCCGGTATAGGGTCTCTGGGATATTGGATGGATGAGGGACTATAGATATATAGTAACTGAGGACAGATAGGTCCAAAGGATTGGATTCCCCTGTATCGTCTGGGGGCCGCAGCGTAGTGGCCTGGTACATCCGCAATCGATGAGTTGGGTGAATTATTATAGAGATAATAATTCACTAAGTCAGAAGGAGTTCTGACAAGTATGACTCACGGCCAGCTCGATATTATGCCTAGAGGGTCACACACATATAGTAGGTGTTGCGACGAGTAGAGGTTCAGATATAAGATATCCACTGAACCTCTTATCTTATTGGATATCCATTAAGCCCCTGAATTATTGGATCCTGAGATGAGATCCAATAATTGCTAATAAGAGATTATTGGGTAGAGACCCACTAATCCAAGAGGCTTGGGTAAATGGATGGAGATCCAATACCCAATAGGGCAAAAGATCCATTAGGGTTTTTCGGGGGCCTCTATAAATAGGAGGGAACCAAAGCTCCTGTTCTCTTCTCCCTAGAGAGAGAGGTGCATCGTTGCAATCCCTGCCATGTGGATACCGCTATAGAAGAGGACTCTTGACCTCCTTCATCCTCTCCTACAGATCTACAGGGATTCAAGGATATACGATCTCCCTAGGTACTTTCTTTTACATGTACAATTTTTCATGGATTTGTTTTGACGCACCGATCTTCGCACGATGACGAAAACTTTCTATGGAAAATCTGGGGTTTTTGTTTTCTGTACTTTCACTACACATGTGATGTCGCTCCCTTGAAGAATTTCCCAACAGTACCACCGCTTGGCATTTAATAATTGTCAATAGTACCACCGCTCAAAGCTTTTGAGAATATGTTCCTTGGGTGGTTCCACCACCCCAATCTATCGGTGCCACCGCTATATAGGGTTCAGCACTTCTCGATGAGCCTTGAATCCTACTCAATCCAATTAATTTATGGGCTTAGTTGGCCCCAACTAGGGTTATAGGCTTAATACCTAATACTAACCTTAATTACATATTAACTACAAAATTAAAGACATATACTTAAACAAAAACATAAACCGACACATCAAGTCTTCTTCCAACAAGCTTCCAACAAACTTCTGACAAACTTTCGACGAACCCTCGGACATCTTCTGGATGACTTCTGGTAGGCTTCTGAACTTTATGATGACCTTGGTGAGTTCTGACGAGTCGCCTTTGGCAAGCTCTGATCTTTCTTGGTGAGCTCCGTGAACTTCCGACGAACCTTTTGATGAACTCCCAATAATCCATCGACAAGCCCTCGATTCATTCTCAATCGGTTCCAGCAGCACTTCTGATGAATCTTTAGACTTCCGATGGACTCTCAAACTTCCAATGATTCGATCGCACTTGACTCCGACATGTTGTTTTGTTTTACGTCTTCATCGCTATCATAGTTAATCCTGCACATATTTCTCAATAATATGGATTAGATCAAATAATCTATCAATTGACTTCATCATCAAAATCTGAGATTCAATAATCTCCTCCTTTTTTATGATAACAATCAATTGATGATGGAGTTAACCTTAACTCCCCCTATCTATATGCCATATTTGAGAAAAGAAACACTTGAGTTCAAACCCCTTGAATTCAAGCCAAAACCAATAAGTTACATGCATTCGAACTTATCGACATGCTCAACAAGTATGATTTTTCATCTCAAAATATGATACTTTGTATTTTTCACAATTTAAAAATGATGTCAAGGCATGACATCCATTTTCAAGTCTAATGTTGAGTGATGATAGACAATCATCATTTCAACAAATGATACAAACTTTAATTTTGAAATATAGCAAGTTTTTAATGATATCAAATAAAAATTCACAAGTCCAAGGCATGATATCTATTAGGATCTAGAGCAACACTAAGGAGGGGGGTGAATTAGTGTAGTGGATAAAAATCTATGATTTAAACCAATTTTGAAAAACTTTATGCATTGAGAAAGTTTTGCCTGATGAAAGCGATTTTAGAAAAGAAGTTTGATTCAAGTGAATATATAAGAGAGTAAAGAAAGAGAATACAAGTGCAATGAAGTAAAGAATTGAATGCAACAATAATTAAAACTTACACACCAAGAGAAGTATGCAGGGATTTATAGTGGTTCGGTTAAATGACCTACGTCCACTTCCGAAACCTCCTTCGATGAGATTTTTGATTCCACTATCAATCCTTCTTGAAGGGAAAGGAACAAATACTCCTCTTACAGAACTTTACAAGTGGCTCATACTCTTTTACAGAATTTTTACAAGTGAGAATTCGGGAGGTGAACACTCGAGCTTTTCAAGGCTCTTTCACTAGAGTTTTGGCTCAATTCTTATCACTTCTCAATGTGCTTAGCTAGCTAAGAAGTAAGGGGTAATTATAGGCTCAATTGGCTTTAGAATTGGAGCTAAAAAAGGTCCCATCCTAGATTTTTGGGAGTTGATGGTACCACCGCCTTACACTAGTGGTACCATCACCAGTTGACTGTGACACTATGTGGTACCACTGCCTAGTCTAGCGGTGCTACTACCTAATAGGGTTTTAGGTTCTGTGGATGTGTGGTACCACTGCCTGACAGGTGGTACCACCGCTTGGTAGTTAATAACTATCGAGCGGTACCACTACTGACCTGGGTGGTACCACTGCCCAGTGCACCTAGGAACCTAGTCCCTTAGTTATTCCACTGCCCTAGTCTGGCGATGCCATTATTAGATAGGTTCCAGCAATCTAGATGGACCTTGAATCCGACCCAATCCAATCCATTTAAGGCCTAGTTGGCCCCTACTAGGATAATTTGGATCAATACTTAATCCTAACCTCAATTACATGCTAACTATGAAATTGAAAACATATTCTAAGCAAAAACATGATCAGACATATCAAGACTTCTTCCGATGAGTTTCCAGTGAACTTTCGATAAACTTCTGGCAGACTTCCGGTGGACTTCCGACGAACCCTCGGACATCTTTTGACAAGCTCTCAAACTTTACGAAAACTTTGGCAAGTTCTAATGAGTCTTCTTTAGCATGCTTCGATCTTTCTCGGTGAGCTCCATAAACTTCTGACGAACCTTCCGATGAACTTTCGACAACCAATCGGCAAGCCCCTGATTCATTCTCAGCTAGTTCCGGCAGAACTTCCGACGAATCTTTGGTCTTCCGGTGGACTTTCGAACTTCCGATGGTTCAATCACACTTGAATCTGACCCATCGTTTTGCTTTGCGTCTTCATCTCTATCATAGTTAATCCTGCACACTTTTCTCAATAATATAGATTAGATCAAATAATCTATCAATTCACTTCATCATCAAAATTTGAGATTCAACAATCTCCCCCGGTTTGATGATGACAATCAATTGATGAGGAATTAATCTTAAATCCCTCTATCTATATGCTATATTTGAGAAAATAAACACTTGAATTCAAACCTTTGAATTAAAGCCCAAACCGATAAGTTGCATGCATTCGAACTTATCGACATGCTCAACAAGCATGATAGTTCATCTAAAATACGATACTTCATATTTTTCATAATGTGAAAATGATGTTAAGGTATGACATCCATTTTCAAGTCCAATGTTGAATGATGATAGACGATCATCATCTTAACAAATGATACAAACTTTAATTTTGGAATCAAATGATATCAAATGAAAATTCATAAATCTAAGGCATGACATCAATTGACGATACATCATTCAATGATACAAAACTGAAACCACATTATCGTATCAAGGGAAATATCGAATTTAAACATGATATGATAATTATCATAGAAAAATTAACATTTTAAGCATACATGTGTTATTTGCGATGCATACGATACATTCCATACAATTGCGATAAATTGCAATACGCTTCAATCATTTGCGATACATTTCATATATTTGCAATAAATTACAATGCTTTTAATGATAGCAAGCATTTTACGATATGAAGCATGGCAATAATTTTTCTTTTATGATATAAATAAAGCATTTCACAAATTGTACTTTTCAATACAAATCATGCCATCAAGTCATTAATTTGCCATATTTTTCTCCGCCTTTATTATCAACAAAAAGGAAATGAGCCATTGATACCAAATTTTACGATAGAACTTTTGTGAAAATGGCAAAAAGAGAAGACTTATATCCCTGAATTCATCAAGAAAATTTCATTCAAGAATAATGAAAAGCAACTCGTTCATTCTATTGAAAATTCATGCCATAGAAGAAGAAAGGATAGCCATTCATTCATAATGTAGAAAAGAATTCATTACGTCTTAAAAAGCTCATGTCTTAAAAAAGAATTCATTCATACATGAATTTTCAACAAGTAAATTTATTTCCGTATTTCCACCAAGTCAAATTTATAAGATAGAGAGGAGATCATTCAAGTGCAAAACTCATAATAACTCATGGTAAGAGTCAAGAAAGTCCATTCAAGAAGAATTGAGATATCAAGAGGCAATTTGTCTGAATGATCAAAAATTCATATCATGATAGAAGCTAACTTGGCATTTCCAAAGAAAAATCCATAAAGTGGAAACCAATCAAATCATGAAAAATTCATAAATGCTTATAACGTAAAGATTTATACAAGAGTTAGATCATTAAATTTGCATTTAGAGAAGTGAATGAAACCCAAATTAATTTTAGTAGAGCATTCATCGAAGCTTCTACTTTTCATGTATAAGAGGAATTCGGTGATCTATGAAAGCAATTTGGTCAAGATTTTATCAAACTTTTATTTTTCATCAAAGTCTCATGAAAATGTCCATGATATCATGAAAAGTCAATCATGAAAGCCATTCATTCATGCCAATGGAAGTAGAGGGAGGATAAAATTGATAGAATCAACTTTACTAAGTCATTAAATGGGCATGTTATCAATCCAGAAATTATCAAACGTGAATCTTCAAATGATACTAAAAATCATCATTCAATGAAGCAAGAGAATCAATCCAAGACAAAAATGAAATCTCCATCAAAAATATAGCACAAGATAATATGAAATCGGAAAAGCTAATATCAAGATAGGTGAAGGACCAAAATAGGTTCATGAAAACCACAAAGATGATGATTCATAATCGAAGAATTTTGGAAAGATGCATTCAATTCAATATATATAAAATTTAAAGTATACCAAAATAACATAAATAGCACAAAATGGGAGTTGTGAGCTCCATTACAACTCATGAAGTCAATATAGAGTTTTTACAACTATTCCTTGGGTGGAATGCCAAAATGTCTATACAAATTATCCAACTTGCGATTCATTTGATACACTTCATTTAGGATCTCAGCTTGTGATGTTTTGAGTTGATTTATTTCAATCATGATCGGATCGTCAAAAGATGGAGTAGGAGCTAGATCTATCGGTGCAGCAGCAAAGGGACTAGGAAAAGGAGACTCGCTACTCCTAAATATAGGTGTTTCGGGTTCTTCTTCAAGAGGGGTGGATCGGTCCTTCTAAGCAACCTAGTCTAAATTATATTCCTAAAAGTGCACCTTAAACATTTAAGTAGATTTCTATTAATCGCATTGTATCTATCTACTTTTATTGTTTCTTTATTTGGTGGTATCCTAATGTGGTGTGCATGTAATAATCTTATAATTAATCCTCCATATGGAAGCATTAGATCCTTATTTGATACATCAATCATATTCTGCTGGATTAAGTAACCAAAGTAATTTTCTTGTCTGACCATTATTTAATATATAATACCTAGTTCCATTTGATTGACTTCATCATGGTGGTATTGTTTCGAAATTAGGATACTAATAATAATATGATGGAGAACCTTAGTGTTAAAAAGTAGCAGATGTTCATAACTTTTAGGGACTATGGATAGGTTAGGATTTCCAAAGATGGTCCCTAAAGCCTCGGAATATGTTATTTTGATTTCTTCTAGATCCCATTGACCTCTAAAATAACAACCTCTACTCTTCTTGGAAATTCCTATTAGATCACAAATCGTACTATCCGTAATTGAGATTTGGTTCCTAGAAGATAGTTTGACATATTATCATCTTCATCTATGCTTAGGTTGGTATAAAACAAATGAACTAGCCTAGGGTTTATTAGTTTGCTAATTTATAAAATAGGCAAGATATCTAAATTGGCAAACTAATGAATATGTTCTAGGTGACCTAATTCACTTAGTTCAACATACTTACCCTTATATACGTTTCTAGTTTGAAAACTAGGATACCTAAGGGTATTGTCACTAGAGTTAAATAGGGATGGGCCATATGAATCTCCTTCTTTCCTCTTCCTTTTATCCCTAGATGATCTTCTAGGTGTCATATATCTATAAATGATGATAGTGAATAAGCAATCGTAAAAGAGCGACAATGTATCAAGAATTCAAAGAAAGAATGTCAAAGAATACCTTAGTAGAGATTTCTTGAAAAGATAGTGATCTTGATCCTAGATTTGAGAAGATTGAAGCCTCTCTTGGTTTTCTTGAGAAGAAAAATGGAGATTGAGAGGTGGGATAGTGATTTTGGAGGCTACAACAAAAGTTAGGGTCGGTTCTACCACCGGTCCTAAAGCCTCTTTATATAAGGGAGCTCTCGGGTGGTGACACCACCAATTGGGTAGTGTCATCGCTTGGGAATAGAATGCCCAAGTCGTGCTACCACTAGTTCTGGCTATGCCACCGCTGGCACTAGTGGTAGCATCGCTAGCACCCAAACTTAGATAATTTTCAAGGGCAGCAAAACCTTAATTTTTTGATTAATTATTCTCCCTATATTTTGTAAAGATTATAATATTGGATTGGTTGAATTTGTTTGTCATGCATTTGATCAACATTTGAGTCAATTTCATCCCTCACTATTTATCAATTTGAATAAATTTAAAAAATAATCAAAAGAAGATGTTAAAATCATCAAGGTTGACAAAGATCAATTCGTAAAATTATGAAGGACACCATTTGTGGTTTATACATATTCTTTTTAGCAAGATCAAAATAAAAAATCATTAATCATATTATCTCATGTCATAAGCCCGAAAAATAGTGATAAAAAAATTTCGAGTAGGGAATAATATTGAAATTATCGATTTATGCATTCAAACTATCATTACTCATCATATATAGTTTTAAAAGAACGTCAAACATGATTCAAAACATTCATCATTGTTTTTAACTTATTATCGAATCATCAAAGTCAATATCATAGTTTGTGAGATTCAAAGAATAGATTCATCACTAAGAATCTCATTTGAAAATATTTCAAAAAGATATATCACAATCGTAAATGTCGATAAATGAATTATTTGAATGTATCATCAATTGAGAACATGATTCATGCATCAAGTCATCAAGATCAAAAGAAAATTTGAGTATCAAATGCATTCAAATCATCAATGTACAATAACTCATGGTTTCAACAAAATAAAGTTGTGATTCCAAAAATTTAAAAATAAAAGTCATGAATCATTTTGAAGTATCTCATTCTAGTTCAATTCATCAACTCCAAGCTCTTCATTAAAATCATATTCAAGAAGTTCACGAGATTCACAAAATAAATGAATTCATATATTTCAAATAGATGGAAAATGTATTTTCTTTTAAGTATTTTAATTTAAATGACTTGACTTTTCATAGGAGTGTTAAAAAAAAAATTTATATATGAAAGCCAAGTATCATTGTATAGATCCGAAACAAAGTTTCATCAAAACCATCAAGACTAAAAACACATCATTCCAAAACATTGGATTTCAAATTGTAAAATCTAGCATGATACAAATGTTTTCCATCAAAATCATTTTTCAAGGAATTTAATGCTAGTACATTTTAGCCTTATTACAGTGCATCAATATATTGCTCTCAAGGATCTTTCATTACTCGAGCTAGTGAGCTTGATAACGATCATGTATCAAAGAGGTATCGTTACTTGCTCCTAGCTTGCGATGGTTAAGGTTCCTACATAAGAAGATTTTTGGGTACCCATTTGACCTTGGGTGCCTCAAAAATTGATCTACGTATCTAATCATTTTTCATTGAAATATTTACGGTCCTCTTAGGAACCCATATCAATTTATGTGCTTTAAGTTTCTTAAATGGACATTTATAAGCAATATGTTCGGGTGTGAAACAAAAGTTGCACTTAGTGTATGGTGATACATGTAATGTAGGTCCTTTAATGAAAGTGGTTGGATTTCGGAGAGATCCTCTCACAAATCCGATTCAACTTCTTTTATGAACTTAATCCTTATTAAAAAGGATCATGTCCAAAGACTTGCTACTAACCTTGAATTTATTTAATATTTCATTAAGTAGCAAGTTCTCCTTCTTAAGTTCTCTAAGTATTCACACTTAAAGCATGGAGGCAAAGAAGGAGTATTGTGTTTAAGAGTTTCAAATTTATCAAGTAAGAGAGCATGCTCCTTTTTTAACAAACTAAACTTTTTGCTAATAATTCTACATTCTTCAAATAATTCATGAAATGCATTTGAAAGCTCATCGAAAGATAATTTCATTAAATAAATCACTTACCTCTTCACCGATAGCCATCAAGGTGAAGTTGGAGACTTGTTGGTTACTTCTTCATCTTTGGAGTTACTTGAGTCGTCCCATGTTGCCTTTAGAGCCTTCTTCTTCTTTGGATGCTTCTTCTTTGCTTGTGGGCATTCACTTTTGAAATGCCCCGACTTCTTGCATTCATAGCAAATCACTTATTCCTTCTTGGGTTCAAATTTCTTTTTAGAGTCATTTTTAAATTTATTTCTTCTGATAAATTTTTAAAATTTTTAAGTTAAAAGTGCAAGTTCGTCATCATAGTCCTCATCACTTGAAGACTCTTTCAAGTGGTTTTCTTGTGTTCTCAATGTCATATCCTTTTTGTTCTTTGGAAGGGAGTTCTCAAGCTCATCATGAGCATTGCAAGTTATCTTATAGGTCATCAACGACCCAAATAGTTCTTCGAGAGGAAAGTTCTTTAGGTCCTTGGCCTCTTGAATGGTCATAACTTTAGGATCCCAACTCTTTGGGAGGGATCTTAAGATTTTAGTTATAAGTTTAAAATTAAAAAAATCTTTCCCAAGTGCTTTTAGTCCATTTACGACATCCGTAAAATAGGTGTACATATCTCCTATGGACTCACTTGGTTTCATCCAAAATAACTCGTAAGAATGCACTAAAAGATTGATTTTGGACTCTTTCACTCGATTTGTTCCTTCGTGACTGATTTCAAGAGTATGCCAAATATCAAAAGTCGATTCATAAATTAAAATATGATTAAATTCATTTTTGTCAAGGGCTCAAAACAAGGCATTCATAGCCATGGCATTAAGATCGAAAATCTTCTTCTCCGACACATTCCATTTGTTCATCGGAAGAGAAGATTTTTGAAAGTCATTTTCAACAATGTTCCAAAGTTTAAAATCCATAGAAATAAGAAAAATTTTTATGTGAGTTTTTCAATAGGTGTAATCCGACACATTAAACATAGGCAAACGTGTGATTGAATGGCCCTCTTGCATGCCGGCAAATGTCAACTCTCTTGGGTTTTAAACTAGAATGAGTGACCTTGCTCTGATACTAACTGTTAGGATCTAGAGCAGCACTAAGAGGGGGGGGGAGGGTGAATTAGTGCAGTAGATAAAAATCTATGATTTAAACCAATTTTGGAAAACTTTGTTCATTGAGAAAGTTTCGTCCGATGAAAGCAATTTCAGCAAAGAAGTTTGATTCAAGTGAATACATAAGAGAGTAGAGAAAGAGAATACGAGTGTAGTGAAGTAATGAATTGAATGAAATAGCAATTAAAACTTAAACACCAAGAGAAGTATGCAAGGATTTATAGTGGTTCAGTCAAATGACCTACGTCTACTTCCGAAACCTCCTCCAATGAGGTTTCTGAATCCACTATCAATCCTTCTTGAAGGGGAAGGAATAAACACCCCTCTTACAGAACTTTACAAGTGGCTCACACTCTTTTATAGAATTTTTACATGTGAGAATTCAGGAGATGAACACTCAAGCTTTTCAAGTCTATTTCACTAGAGTTTTGGCTCAATTCTTATCACTTCTCAATATGCTTAGCCAGCTGAGAAGTAAGAGGTATTTATAGACTCAATTGACTTCAAAATTGGAGCCAAAAAAGGTCTCATCTCGGATTTTTGGGAGCTGGCGCTACCACCACCTGAAACTGGTGATACCATCACCAGTCGACCCTAATACTAGATGGTACCACCGTTCAGTCTGACGGTACTACCGCCTGACAAGGTTTTAGGTTCTATGGAAGGACGGTACAATCGCCTGACAAGCGATACCACCGCTTGGCAATTAATAATTACCAAGCGGTAACACCGTTGACTTGGGTGATACCACCACTTAGTGCACTTAGGAACCTTGTCCGTGGGCAGTTCCACCGCCCTAGTCTGGCAATGCCACCATCATATAGGTTTTAGCAATTTGGATGGGCCTTGAATCTGGCCCAATCCAGTCCATTTAAGGCCCAGTTAGGCCCTACCAGGGTTAATTAGGATCAACACTTAATCCTAACCCTAATTATATACTAACTATGAAATTAAAAACATATTCTAAGCAAAAACGTGATCCAACACATCAAGACTTCTTTCGGCTAGTTTCCGATGAACTTCTGGCAAACTTCTGATGAACCCTCGGACATCTTCTAGCGGACTTCCAAACTTTACGACAACTTTGGCAAGTTCTGATAAGTCTTCTTTGGCATGCTCCGATCTTTCTCAATGAGCTTCATGAACTTCTAATGAACCTTCCGGTGAACTTCCGATAACCCATCAGCAAGCCTCCGATTTATTCTCGGCTAGTTCCAACAGCACTTTCAATGAATCTTCGATCTTCCAGTAGGCTCTCGAACTTCCAATGGTTCAATCGCACTTGACTCTAACACGTCATTTTGCTTTACATCTTTATTGCGATTGTAGTTAATCCTACACACTTTTCTCAATAATATGGATTAGATCAAATAATCTATCAATTGACTTTATCATCAAAATCCGAGATTCAATAATATCAATTGATGATACATCATTTCAATGATGCATAAATGAAACCAAATTATTGTATTAAGGCATGATACAAAATTCAAGATAAATAAGCATGATATGATGATGATCATAGAAAAATTTACATTTTAAGCATACATATGTTATTTGCGATGCATATGATACATTCCACACAATTGCGATATATTACGATGCTTTTAATGATAGCAAGCATTTTACATTACAAAGCATGGCAAATGTTTTATGATACGAAGCAAGTCATCAATTTGCTTTTATGATACAACACATTTTACAGTACTTGTCATCAATTTGTCACATTTCTCCCCCTTTGTCATCAACAAAAAGGAAATGGGCCGTTGATACCAAATGTTACGATAGAACTCTTTGTGGAGATGGCAAAAAAGAGAAGGATAAATCCATCAAGAAGAATTCATTCAAGAATAACAAAAAGCAATTCATTCATTCTATTGAAAATTCATGCTATAGAAATAAATTTGTAAAGTAGAAAAGATAGATCATCAAAGCAAAAATTCATAAGAATTTCTACTTTCTATCAATAGCTCATGACATAAAGAAAAATACATTCAAAAGTTGTTAATGTTCATATTTCCGCCAAGTAAAATTTGTGAAGTAGAAAAGAGGTCATTCATGCATAAAAACTCATGATAAGAGTCATGATGTTAATTATGTTCAAGAAAATTCAAGATATTGAAAGTCATGAAAAGTTCATAAAAGCTCATGATATAAACATATGAAATCCAAATTTACACAAGAGTTAAGAAATCTTTAAATTCGCACTTAGAGAAGTGAATGAAATCCAAATTGATTTCAAGAGAGCATTCAAGCTACATAAAAAAGAATTATGAGAGCTTCTTCTTTTCATATAGAGTCCATGACGAAAAAATATGTATAAAAGAATGGTTCCATGTGTCATGAAAGTAATTTGTTTAAGTTATCAAGAATTTATCAAACTTCAAATTTCATGAAAGCTATTTTTCATGCTAATGGAAATTGAGGGAGGATAAAATTAATAAAATCCAAGTCACAAAGTCATTAAACATGAATCATCAAATGTATATGATACTAAAAATCATCAATCAATGAAGCAAGAGTATCAATCCAAGATTGGGGGAAGATGAAAGCTTCATCTACGAAATCGAATAGATGACACCAAGATAATACGAAATCGAAAAAGACGATACCAAGATAGGTTCATGAAAGCTGAAAAGATGATACTATACAAAAAAAAATTTGGAAGAGGAGTACTCTTGATTTCATGCACTCAATTCAACATATATAAAACTTAAAGTGTACTTAAAATAGCATAAAGAGTACAAAAGGGAGTTTTGAGCTCAATTACAACACATAGAGTCAACATAGAATTTTTACAACTATTCCTTGGGTGGAATGCCAAAATGCCTATACAAAGTATTGATCTTATGATTCACTTGATGCACTTCATTTAGGATCTCATTTTGTTATCATTTGAGTTCATCTTGTTGTGACTTGAGTTGATTCAATTGAGTGATAATCGAATCATCTGAAAGTGAAGGAGTAGGGATTGGATCTGTCGGTGTAGCATCAAATAGACTAGGGCGAGGAGATTCATTACCCCTAAATACTTGTGTTTCAAGTTCTTCTACTGGAGGGGGAGGATCGATCCTTCTAGGCAACTTAGTCCAAATTCTATTCCTAAATGTGCACCTCAAATGTTCAAGTAGGTTTCTATTAATCGCATTGTATCTATCTACTTTTATTATTTTTTCATTGGGTGGTATCCTAATGTGGTGTGCATGTAATAATCTTGTGACTAACCCCTCATATGGAAGCATTAGATCCTTATTTGATACATCAATCATGTTCTACCGGATTAAGTAACCAAAGCAATTTTCTCGTCCGGCCATAATCCAATACATAGTACCTAGTTCCATTTGATTGACTTCATCATGGTAATATTATTTTGGAATTAGGATACTAATAATGATGTGATGGAGAACCTTAGTGCTAAAAGGTAGTAGGTGTTCACAACTTTTAGGGACTATGGATAAGTTAGGATTTCCAAAAATAGTCTCTAAAGCCTCGGAATAGGTTACTCTGATTTCGTCTAAATCCTATTGGCCTCTAAATAACCTCTTCTCTTTTCTAAAATTCCTATTATGTTGCAAATCATACTATCTGTAATTGATATTTGGTTCCCTAGAAGGTAAGTTGATACATTGTTGTCTTCATCTACGTTTAGATTGTTATAAAACAAATGAACTAGCCTAGGGTATATTGGTTCGCTAATTTATAAAATAGGTAAGACATCTAGATTGGCAAACCATTGTATAGGTTCTAGGTTTCCTAATTCACCTAGATCAATATACTTACCCTTGTGTACACTTCTAGATTCAAAATTATGATACCTAAGGGCATTTTCACTAGAGTTAAATAGGGAGGGGTCATATGAATCTCATTGTTTCCTCTTCCCTTTGTCCCTAGATGATCTCCTAGGTGCCATTTGTCTACAAATGATGAGAATGAAAGAATAATTTCAAAAGAGCAATAATACAAGATGAATTCAAAAGAAGAAGTGCAAAGAATACCTTAGTAGAAATCTTCCTTAGTTCTTGAGATTGATGCAAATCTTGATGAAGTAGAGACCCCTTTTAGGTTTTTAAGAGGATGAGAATCAAGATTGAGAGGTGGGAAAGAGATCTTGAGAGCTGCAGCAAAGGGGAGGGTCAGTTCTACCACTGGCCCTAAAGCCCCTTTATATAAGGGCTCTCTCGGGCGGTGCCACCACCAACTGGGCGGTGCCACCACTTGGGAATAAAATGCCCAGGCGGTGCTACTGCTAGTTCTAGTGGTGCCACTATAGGCACCTATACTTAAGCAATTTTCCAAGGCAGCAACACCTTGATCTTCTAATTAATTATTTTTCCTATATCTTGTAGAGATTATGATATTGAATTGTTTGAATTTATTTGTCAACATTTAATCAACATTTAAGTCAATTTTATCCTTCATTATTTATCAATTTGAATAAACTCATCAAACCTCTTTAAAAAAAATTAATCAAAAGAAGATGATATAATCATCAAAATTAACAAAGATCAATTCGTAAAATCATGAAAGACATCATTCATGGTTTATAAATATTCTTTTTAGTAAGATCAAAATCAAGATTCATGATTCATATTATCTTATTCATAAAAGAATCTCATGAGAACATGATTTATGCATAAGAATTCTCATCAAGATCACATGTCACACAAAAAATCTATTAACAAGATATCAAGATCATGATTATGATAAAGCTCATTCAAGTTTGAAACATCAAAATTATTTTCATGGTTCAAGAGATTCACATAATATATATGGATTCATCATTTTATTGAAAAATTGAAGGCTTTAGAGATAGAGAAATTTCAAGAGATATGGATTTCATTTATTTTATAAGCATGCCTTATCAAATAGGAACATGTATCAACGTTCAAGACTAAAAGATAAATTTCATCAAAAAGATCTTGAGTCAAAAATTATAACACATTAGGCATGCATCATCTTTCAACAACAATTTGATTGAAGAGATTTATCATAGATGTGTATCATGTTTAAAATCGAAACACAAGTTCCATCATCAACATTATCAAGACTGTAATGATAGTATGTTTTCTCATTTTTATGCATTTTAATTTAAGCGATTTGATCTTTTATAGGAATATTCAAATTTTTATACAAAGGCTAAGCATCATCAAATATAAGGTTTCGTCAAAACCATCAAAAATGCATCATTCTAAAACATAAGATTTCAAATTATAAAATCAAGCATGATACAAACGTATATTCTTTAAGAGTTTTAATGCTAGTATGTTTTAGTCTCATTCAATACATTGCACTTAATGGTCTTCCATTACCCGAGCTAGTGAGCTTGATAAAGATCATGCATCATGAGGTATCATTACTCGCTTCTAGCTTGCGATGATTAAGATGCCTACATAAGATGATTTTTGGGTACCCATTTGACCTTGGCTGCCTCAAAAATTGATCTATGTATCTTATCATTTTGCATTAAAATATTTCAGATCCCTTTAGGAACTCATATCAATTTATGTGGCCTAAGTTTCTTAAATGGACATTTGTAAGCAATATGTCTGAGTTTGCAACAAAAGTTATACTTAGTGTGAGGTGATACATGTAATGTAGGTCCTTCAATAAAAGTGGTTGGATTTCGGTGAGATCCATGCATAAATCTGATTCCACATCTTTTATGAACTTGACCCTTATTAGCAAGGATCATGTCTAAAGACTTACTACCAATCTTAAATTTATCTAAGGTTTCTTTGAGTAGTAAGTTCTCTTCCTCAAGTGTCTCTAAGTGTTCACACTTAGAGCATGGAGGCAAAGAAGGAGCGTAGTGTTTAAGAGTTTCAAATTTATCAACTAAGAGAGCATGCTCCTTTTTCAAGAAACTAAACTTTTTGCTAATAATTCAACACTCATCAAATAATTCATGAAATGCATTTGAAAGCTCATCGAAAGTTAAATTTTTATTAAATAAGTCACTTACCTCTTCTCCGATAGCTATTAAAGCAAAGTTGGTGACCTCCTTATTGGTTGCTTCCTCATCTTCGAAACTACTTGAATCATCCCATGTTGTCTTTAGTGCCTTCTTCTTCTTCAGTTACTTCTTTTTTGCTTGGGGGCATGCTCTCTTTGAGTAGCAAGTTCTCTTCCTCAAGTGTCTCTAAGTATTCACACTTAGAGCATGGAGGCAAAGAAGGAGCATAGTGTTTAAGAGTTTCAAATTTATCAACTAAGAGAGCATGCTCCTTTTTCAAGAAACTAAACTTTTTGCTAATAATTCAACACTCATCAAATAATTCATGAAATGCATTTGAAAGCTCATCGAAAGTTAAATTTTTATTAAATAAGTCACTTACCTCTTCTCCGATAGCCATTAAAGTGAAGTTGGTGACCTCCTTGTTGGTTGCTTCCTCATCTTCGAAACTACTTGAATCATCCCATGTTGCCTTTAGTGCCTTCTTCTTCTTCAGTTACTTCTTCTTTGCTTGGGGGCATTCGCTTTTGAAATGCCCCAGCTTCTTGTATTCATAACATATCACATGTTCTTTCATGGATTCAAGTTTATTTTTAGAGTCATTTTTAAATTTATTTCTTCTTATAATTTTTTTGAATTTTTATGTCAATAGTGCAAGTTTGTCATCATAGTCCTCATCACTTGAAGATTCTTTCAAGTGGTCTTCTTATGTTCTTAATACCATATCCTTCATGTTCTTTGGAAGGTAGTTCTCAAGCTCATCATGAGCATTGCAAGTCATCTCATAGGTCATTAATAACCCAATTAGTTCTATGAGAGGAAAGTTATTTAAGTCTTTGGCCTCTTGAATGGTTTTAACTTTAGGATCCCAACTCTTTAAAAGGGATCTTAAAATTTTAGTTACAAATTCAAAATTAGAAAAACTTTTCCCAAGCGCTTTTAGTCTATTGATGACATCTGTAAAACGGGTGTATGTCTCCAATGGACTCACTTGGTTTCATTCAAAATAACTCATAAGAATACAATAAAAGATTGATTTTGGACTCTTTCACTTGACTAGTACCTTCGTAAGTGATTTCAAAAGTATGACAAATATCAAAAGCCGATTCACAAATTGAAACATGATTAAATTGATTTTTGTCTAATGTGTAAAATAAGGCATTCAAAGCCTTGGCATTAAGAGCGAAAGTCTTCTTCTCCAACTCATTAGAAGAGAAGACTTTTGGAAGTTGTTTTTAATAATATTCCAAAGTTCAAAGTCCATAGAAATAAAAAAAATTCTTATGCAAGTCTTCCAATAAGTGTAATCTGACCTATTGAACATAGGCGGATATGTGATTGAGTGGCCCTCTTACATGCCAGCAAATGCCATCTCTCTTGGGTTTTAAACCAGAATGAGAGTGACCATACTTTGATGCCAACTGTTAGGATCAAGAGCGACACTAAGAGGGGGCGGTGAATTAGTGTAGCAGATAAAAATTGATAATTTAAATCGATTCTTAAAAAATGTTGTGCATTGAGAAGTTTTATCCGATGAAAACGATTTTGGTAAAGAAGATTGATTTAAGTGAATATATAAGAGAGTAGAGAAGGAGAGAATGAACGAGTGCAGTAAAGTAAAGAATTGAATGCAATAATTTAAACTTACACACCAAGAGAATAATGCAACGATCTATAATGGTTTGGTCAAATTGACTTATGTCCACTCCCGAAACCTCCTCTGATGAGGTTACCAGCTTCCGCTATCAATCCTTCTTGAAGGGGAAGGATCAAACATCCCTTTTACAAAACTTTGCAAGTGGCTCAAACCCTTTTATAGAATTTTTATAAGTGAGAATTCGGGAGGTAACACTCTATTGAATCTCAGATTTTGATGATGAAGTCAATTGATGGGTTATTTGATCTAATCCATATTATTGAGATAAGTGTGTAGGATTAACTACGATAGCTTGAAGACTTAAAGAAAATTATAGGAGTCAAGTAATTGGGAGTTCAAGAGTCCACTGGAGGTTCGAAGGATCATCGGAGGTGCTGCCGGAACCAACCGAGAAAGAATCGAGAACTTGCCGAAGGCATCAGAAGTTCACCGGAAAGATCGTCGGATGTTCATGGAGCTCATTGAGAAGGTTCAGAAGCTTGCCAAAGACTCATCAAACTCGTCACAAAGTCTGGGAGCTTGCTGGGAGTCTACCAGAAGAAATTCGAGGGTACATCGGAAGTCAATTGGAAGTTCGCTAGAAAGCTCACCCGAAGAAGACTCAATATTTCCGGTTGTTAATTTGCTTAGAATTAAGTTTCAATTTTGTAGTTAGCATGTAATTAGGGTAAGGATTAGGTAATAATCCTGTTTAACCTTTGTAGGGGCCAATTGAGCCTTATTTGGACTGATTTGGGCCGAAGTCAGGGCCCATTTAGCCTTGCTAGAATAGTCTGGTGGTGGCACCGCCGAGGGACCGAAATCCCAAGTGTTCTAGGTAGTGACACCGCCCAGGTCAGCGGTGGTACCACCAACTTTAATGCATGGTAGGCAGTGGTACCACCGACTTTAATGCATGGTAGGCGGTGGTATCGCTAGTGTCAGGCATTGATACAACCAGACCACAAAGCCCGAGGACTCTGTCAGGCGGTGGTACCACCAGTGTCAGGCAGTGGTACCGCCAGTAGCTTAGAAAACCAAGAAGATTCAAATTTGGGCTCCAAATTTGAATCCTCTTGGAGCCTATAAAAATCCCTCCCATCCTTGGATTGAGATATACAAGCACATACACTTTGAAAGCTAGAAAATGATATTCAAATCTCTCTAGAAATCCCTCCTTTAGTTTTTCTCTTGTGTTCGATTCAAAAGAAAGGAGTGAGTGCTTGTAAGGGTTTGTCTCCTAAGCCCGTCAAAAGGAGAAAGTGCTGTAAAAGGGAATTGATCTTCACCATTTGAAGGAAGACACCTAGTGAAAAGCCGGTGGCCTCAAGAGAAAAAGAATCGGGAGTGGACGTAGGTCGTATGATCAAACCACTATAAGAACTCTGGTTTGCATTCCAATATTGTTGCTTACATTTCTGCAAACTTGTTCATTTACTTACCCCGCTTCCTCCTCACTTCCTTACGATTCATTTTAAGTTTATACACAATCGAAATCAAATTTCATCGAAACATAATTTTGCCGCATAAAGTTTTTGAAGTTATTTTAAATTACCAAAAAGTTATTGTTATTAACTGTTGCACTAATTCACCCCCCCCCCCCTCTTAGTACCGCTCGATCCCTAACACACTCAAGCTTTTCAAAGTTATTTCACTATAGTTTTAACTCAGTTCTTATTACTTCTCAATTGTGCTTTACTAGCTAAGAAGTAAGGGGTCTTTATAGGTTCAATTGGCTTTAGAATTGGAGCCAAAAGAGATCTCATCCCAGATTTCTGGGTACTGGTGGTATCACCGCCTGACACTAGCGGTACCACCACCTGACACTAGCAGTATCACCACCAATTGACCCTAACACTGGATGATACTACCACCTAGTCTGACGGTACTACTGCCTGACAAGGTCTTGGGCTTTGTGGAAGGGTGGTACTATCGCCTAATAAGTAGTACCACCGCTTGACAAGCGGTAGCACCGCCTGGCAATTAATAATTGCTGATTGTACCATCATTGACTTGGGCAGTACTACCGCCTAGAGCTTCTAGTAATCTGTTCCCTAGGTGGTTCCACCGCCCCAGTTTGGTAGCGCCACTGCTAGACAGGGTTTAGTACTTTTGGATGTGCCTTGAATCTAGCCTAATCTTGTTAATTTACGAGCCTAGTTGGCCCCTACTAGGGTTATAGGATTAACACTTAATCCTAACCTTAATTATTTGTTAACTATGAAATTAAAGATATACACTTAAGCAAAAACATAAACCGACACATCAATTCTTCTTTGGGCGAGCTTCAGGCAAACTTCCGGTGGACTTCCGACGAACCCTCGGACATCTTCCAAAGGACTTCTAGTAGGCTCCCGTACTTTACAATGACCTTGATGAGTTTCGACGAGTCTCCTTTGGTAAGCTCCAATCTCTTTTGGTGATGATAGGACACTAGCAAAGTTGGGTCCTACTCAACCAAGTAGCAGCTAATAAAAATCTTGTAAGTGTAATAAACCCTACCTAGCTGCCTCTATCCTATAAAGAAGAGTGGCTAAGGTTTACATTTGGGCCTTTGGGCTTCTTAGCCGCCGCCCCCCTTTACTGGGCCGGTCGACTAAGGTTGAGGGCAAAATGGGTAGTTCACTTAGGAAACAGCCCCTAGGGCTAGAGTTTGGAGTCCTATATAGGCATATAGCCTCCATCTCTTTGGAATAATAAAATTCATCTATAATTGTAGCCATTTGGCTGACTTCTAGGAGGGTGAAACCCCTATAGCGTTCCAAGGGTTGATCTCCCTCAAAGATCAATCTACATAGAATTCCTCTGGGGTTCTATCATCTGGTATCAGAGTAGTGATCTTATTACTTTTGCTACCATCCCTGCTACCCACCATCAACTAAACAATTTCCACAATTGCTCTTGACGTCGCTGTCTCCACCGTCATCTTTTGTCGTAGATCAAATCAATCTATTGCCACTACCTCGAGTTGTATCAGAGATATGGTATTCTCCTATCACCAATACCTCTTACTTCTATAATTTTTTATTTAAAATACCAAAAAGAAGTATTACTATATATCCTTTGTTGTGAATTCCTTTCATGGCAAAAGTTATCATCTTTACGAATGAAGGATTACTGTAGAAAATTTCAACCACATATTGCTGCCTTTAAACCGATCTATTTGCTATCCTTATTGAACGAAATTTTTTATTCACTTCATAAATCATCTTGGCTTTCATCTATGATTAATCTATCATGAAATTCATCTCTGAAACGTTCTTGTGTTGCTGCAAATTTTCATCGCAAACTGTTGGAATTTTGTGATGAGAATTTTGCTATCGCAACTTGCATCGATTTCTTTGTTGTTATGCTGCCAAAATTTTCTTGATCCAATTTGTCATCATTGTTGTTATCTAAACCGAGATTTTCCTTTCAAATCCCCTCCTTAAGTCTCTCAGTTTTTTCTAGAAATTTCATCGAGAAACCGTTGTCTCTTTGACGATAATTCTGCTCTTACGAGACAGCATATATATGTAGCAACTTCCACCGATCTCTATCAAACCTTTGCTGCCATCTACCATAGATCTAAAACCCTCTTCCCAACCTTCATCCACTACCATCACAGCCCTAAAACTCCATCAAACTGCACTCCTAAACTTCACCCAAAACAACCACAAAGTAAGCCTAAACCACAGCCTACACCCACCAATCCACCAACCCTTTCGGCCACCACTTCTCTCAATCGATACATACCTTTAACTCAACAACAAAAGAGAGATCCTAACATTATAAATTTGGAGGAATATACTATGGCATCTGAGGAGGCAATCAATGCTAAATTCGAAGCCTTCGAGATGCAAATAGAGGATAAGATTCAGACCCTCTTTGCCAAACTCAGTTTGGGCCGATCACCGAGCCCGAAGAAATCTCATCAAGGAGAGAGCTTTGACCAAAGAGTTGACTTCTATGAGAAGGGAAACTCTATGACCAATCCCTACTATCCACGCATGAGAGTAGACTTCCCTAGATGGGAAGAAGGAGACCCGATTGGTTTAATTTCACGTGCGAAGCGATATTTTCGGTACCACAAAACTACGGATGAAATTGTGGCTATACATCTTGAAGCAGATGTCATATAGTGGTTTGATTAGTTTGAACACACTCATGGAGTCCTCTTATGGTGACAATTCAAAGAAGGACTATTGATCCGCTTTAGACCAACCGATTACGAGAACATTGACGGACAACTAGTAAAGATCCGACAAACCTCTACCATCCAAGAGTATCAAACTAGGTTTGAAAGGTTATCTAATCAAACTCATGATTAATATAATAAATAGCTATTAGGGCCATTTATTGAGGGCTTGAAGTCGGAGATCTGGGGAGAAGTTAAAGCACGACAACCGTACATGCTTATGGCAGTCATCTCTTTCGCACGACTTCAAGAGGAGCGATAAAACCACGAAGCCTGAAGGACTAGGTTCGCTCCCCGACCAGTAATATTAAAGTCCACAGCCCCCCTACTATCAGCCAAGCCCCTACACTAAAAAAGTTGATAAGTGAAGAGCTTTGAGAGCGATCTACAAAGGGGTTATATTGGTATTGCGATAAGCCGTGGAGCCGCGAGCATCGCTATAAAAAAGGAAGACTTATTGTGATTGAACCAATGGAAGAAGAGGTCATTGAACACCCAAAAGAGAGCCTTGAATATGATGAAGAAGATACAGAAGAAGAGCCACAACCGACTAACTTTATGGTACATGCGCTAGCCGACTACTCAAATCCGCAAATGATGAAAGTTGGAGGCCTTCTCAAACAACAACCAATCACTATTCTCATTGACACAGGCAGCACTAATAACTTCCTAAATAGTAAGGTTGCTACTCGAATGGTGCTCCACATCGAAGGTTGCAACAAGTTCGATGTAAAGGTCAACGACGATCGAATCCTAAAGTGTGACCAAAGATGCCCACAGATTAAACTATTACTACAAGATCAAGAAATTGTCGCCGACTTTTTCCTCCTACTAATTAATGATTATGAGGCCATGCTGGGTATAGAATGGCTGATGATGCTATGTGACATCTCTTGGAATTTTTCTAAATTAATTATAAAATTCTACTGCAAAGGCAAACAGGTCATCCTAAGCTGGAAGCACGAAAGCAACGTAACCACCATTTCGACCCAACGAATGGAGAAAGTTTTACACAAGATAAATGATGACTTTTTGATGCCAGCAACAAGATGGAAAGAAAATAGAAATTGAAGATCAAAATCTCGCTCAATTGCTTGCTAAATTTGATGACGTTTTTGCTAAACCACGCGGTCTTCCTCCTACTCAGCAATATGACCATCGAATTCCAATTCTTCTAGGAAAACCACCAGTGAACACTCAGTTGTATCACTATCCTCACCTCTAGAAGGATGAAATTGAGAAGATTATAAAGGAGATGCTTGAAACAGAGGTAATTCGGCTAAGCTACAACCCCTATTCCTCACCGTTGGTACTTGTACGTAAGAAAGATGGAACTTGGCAGATGTGCATCAACTACCGAGCTCTAAATGGCATCACCGTCAAGGAGAAGTATCCAATACCAATGGTGGATGAACTTCTTGATGAGTTAAAAGGAGCTCAAGTCTTTACGAAGTTGGACCTCTAATCCGGTTACCACCAAATTTGGGTATATAAAGACGACATCCCAAAAATTACTTTCTGCACACATAACAACCATTATGAATTCCTGGTAATGCCTTTTGGACTCACTAATGCTCCTTCAACCTTCTAAAATCTCATAAACGATATTTTTTAAAGCTTTCTTCGTAAATTTGTGCTGGTATTTTTTTATGATATTCTCATTTACAACCCTTCTCTTGAGACTCATTTTCAGCACTTGCGGTTTATTCTAACAATCCTTTGGGAGAATATTTTTTTTGTTAAGCTATCAAAGTGCAGCTTTCTCTAGCAAAAAGTAGAGTACCTTAGGCACATAATATTAGTAGGAGTGGTAGTAGACCCAACAAAAATCAAAGCAATGCAGGGCTGGCCGAAACCTACAAACATGAAATTATTGCATGGGTTCTGTGGACTAACGGGCTACTACCAAAAATTCATTAAAGACTATGAGAAGATCAGTGCCCCCCTCACTTCTCTACTGAAAAAAGACATCTTCTAATGGTCAGACAAAGCTTTCACTGCCTTTGACAAACTCAAGGCAGCTATAATGATGACACCGGTGCTAGCGCTATCAGATTTCAACCGACCCTTCATCATTGAGGCTGATGCATCTGGAGTCAGAATTGGAGCCATTCTTATGCAAGATGATTGATCACTTGCATACACTAGCAAGGCATTGTCTCCCTCCTATCAAAAAATTTCTATCTATAATAAGGAGATGCTCGCCATTGTGTACACAGTAACAAAGTGGAGACCCTACCTGATCGGCCGATAATTTCAGATTAAAACTGACCATAGAAGCCTCAAGTACTTTTTGGAGCAAAAGATATCATCCTCGGAGTAGTAAAAGTGGGCAACCAAACTTTTAGGATTTGATTATGAAATTATTTACAAAAAGGGGAAAGAAAATATTGTTGCAGATGCACTCTCACAGCTACCTGAGTAAGCTGAATTTTCAGTTATCTCTCTTCCTACCACCGTCTTCCTCGAGGACATTAGGGAGGAATGGAAGAAGGATCCAGAGACCAACAACATCATTAAAAAATTGGAGTAGGATCCAAGTGCAATAGCTTACTATACTTGGGATTCGAGGGATCTACGCTACAAAGGTCGTATTGTACTTATACCCAACTCCCTTGCATCAAAGTCATTCTGCATGAAATGCACTCCACACCTTTAGTAGGGCACTCCAAATTTCTGAGAACCTACAAAAGAGTGAAATAAAATTTTTATTGGAGATGGACAAAAAAAATTATTTTTGAATACGTGGCATAATGTGATATATGTAAATAGCAAAAGGGTGAAACAATGGCAAGTCCAGGGAAACTACATGCACTACCCAAACCAGACTCGATATAGACTGACATCTCTATGGACTTCATCGAAGGGCTGCCACCTTTCAAAGGTAAAAGTACAATCCTCGTGGTGGTTGATCGACTTACGAAATATGCTTATTTTTGTGTTGTGCGAAATCCCTACACTACTGTTAGTATTGCTCAGATTTTCATAAATAATATTTTTAAACTGCATGGGATGCTAAAGTCCATTGTATGTGATCGTGATAGGGTCTTCACTAGTAAATTTTGGACTGAGTTATTTCAATTGTAGGACACCAAATTCAAGATAAGCACAGCATATCATCTATAAATTGACAGCTAAACAGAGGTGGTGAATAGGTATTTAGAGACATACCTTCAATGTTTCGCTAGTGACCGGTTATAGGAGTGGATGAAATGGCTCTCTTGGGCTGAATGGTGGTATAACACTACGTATCATTCATCTACAAAATGTACCCCACATGAAGTATTGTATGGTCGGTCGACCTCTGTGAGTCCAAAGTTTGTAATTGGCTCAGCCAAGGTAGATCAGGTCGACCAAGATTTAATTGATATGGATAAACTCCTACAGTTGCTAAAGGATAATCTCTCTACTACTCAAGCCAAAATGAAGCAGTAAGTCGACACACGATGAAGCGAAAGAGAATTTTCAATAGGAGATTGGGTTTATCTTCGCCTATAGCCATACAAGCAACACTCCATCAACACACGAGCCTCTATTAAGCTATCTCCACATTTTTATAGGCCCTATCAGATCATAGAGCATATTGGAGCCGTGGCGTACAGACTTAAATTACCTGAGGATACCAAAATTCACCCTGTCTTCCATGTATCATGCCTGAAGCCTAAGTTGGGAGAACACAAGTCATCCCAGATCCAACTACCCTACACCACTAATGGTGGAGATATTACAGCCCAACCATAAGTCAGCCTTGATCGTAGAATTGTGATGCATCACCAATGTCCCTCTATTGAAGTACTAATGTATTAGAATAATTTATCACTCGAAGATGCCACATGGGTATCATATGAGGAGCTAAAGACCTGGTTCCTTGAGTTTTTGAAACTTCAGCCTTGAGGATAAGGTTGATTTCAAGATGGTAGGCTTGATAGGACCCTAGCAAGGTTGGGTCCTACTCAACCAAGTACCAGCTAATAAAAACCCTATGATAGTGTAATAAACCCCACCTAGCTGCCTCTATCCTATAAAGAAGAGTGGCTAGGGTTTATATTTGGGCCTTTGGGCTTCTTAGCCACCGCCCCCCTTTACTAGGCCGGTCGGCTAAGGTTGAGGGCAAAATGGGTAGTTCACTTAGGAAGCAGCCCCTAGGGCTAGGGTTTGGAGCCCTATATAAGCATGTAGCCTCCATCTCTTTGGAATAATAAGATTCATCTACAATTGCAACCATTTGGTTGACTTTTGGGAGGGTGGAACCCCTATAGCATTCCAAGGGATGATCCCCCTCAAAGATCAATCTACATAGAATTCCTTTCGGCTTCTATTAGGCGAGCTCTGTAAACTTCTGACGAACCTTCCGACGAACTCCCAACAACCCATTGGCAAGCCCCTGATTCATTCTTGGCTAATTCTAGCAGCACTTTCGATGAATCTTCGGACTTCTAGTGGACTCTCAAACTTCTAATGATTCGATCACACTTGACTCTAGCACGTCGTTTTGCTATACATCTTTATCGCTATCGTAGTTAATCCTACGCACTTTTCTCAATAATATAGATTAGATCAAATAAACTATCAATTGACTTCATCATTAAAATTTGAGATTCAACACTTAGAACAACAAGAATTGATAAAGAAAAGAGAGTAAAAACTCTATGATTCTAAGGTTGTAATCCTTGTAAAGTGTAGAGTCCCTTCCCCTAAAGCTTAGAGACTATTCCAAGAGAGAGTGTAAGAGAATACTTATAAAAGGGGTTATAAAGGTTGTCTCCTAAACCTATGAAAAGGAAAAGAAGGTTGTAAGAGGGTAGTTGGTCTTCACCCATTGAAGAAAGACCGTTAGTGGATGCCGATGGCCTTGAGTGAAGAGAAATTGAGAGTGGACATAGGTCGGGATGATCGAACCACTATAAAATCGATTTACACATCTTTCTTTGCTATTTACCAATATTGCAAACTACTCTACTCGATTATTACTCTCTTATGAACATTTTCAAGTTAAATATCTTTTCGATATGGTTTTATCGAGCAAAAGGTTTTAAATCGACATCATTTTTCGATAACACTAATTCACTCCCCACCCCCCCCCCCACCCCCCTCTTAGTGCCGACTTGATCCTAACACAAGATTATTTAGGGTCTGTATTTAAAGGTGAATTGGTCTCATTATCATGATCTCATTATGATCCGATTCTCATTGCATAAATTCAAGGACATCATAATATACATCTAGATAATGTGAGAAAATGTCAGTAATCTTGAGCAAAGAGATTGACACAGCATATTATAGGTGTCATCACCTACGTGATTAGCTTATAGGGCACCTATAACTGATAATCTCTCACTTAACCTAAAGCCAATCACCTACATATCTAATCTCCATCGGACCTCTGTGACACTCAAAAACAATCTGAGACAATGGCTTCATTAGTAGATCTACTATGTTATTTTCAAATAGAACTCTTTTCACTACTACATCTCTTTGGGTCACGATCTCTCTAATAAGCTGAAACCTCCTCAGAACACTTCTGATGAGACCCAGGTTCCTTCATTTGAGTAATTGGCTCGTAGTTATTGTAATATAAGAGAATCAACTCTTCGCTGCCTAGCACAACTCCCAAATCTGTGATGAACTTCTTCATCCAGACCACCTCCTCTGCTGCCTCTACTCTAGCAATGTACTCCACCTCTATAGTTGAGTCAACACTAGTATTTTGCTTGGAACTTTTCCAGTACACTACTTCTCCATTCAGGGTAAACACATCCCCTGAATTAGACTTACTATCATTGATATTGAACTAAAAGCTTGAGTCCATGTAGCCCTTAACCTTAAGGCTGTTAGGATCAAGAACAACACTAAGAGGGGGGGTGAATTAGTGTAGCAGTTAAAAATATTGATTTCGGAAAACTATTTTGGTGAAAATATTTTGTTCGACGAAAACACATTTCGGAAAGATATTTAACTTGAATATGTTCATGAGTAGAGAAGAAGAAGTAGGGTAGTCATAGTTGAGTAAAGAAGATAAGCAGTAAATTAAATAAGCACAGCAAGAAGACAACACACCAATTTATAGTGGTTTGATCGTACGACCTATATCCACTCCCAATACCTCCTTTGATGAGGTCACCGGTTTCCACTATTGATCTTTCTTCAAGGGCAAAGATCAATCACCCCTTTACAGAACTTTTTACAAGCTGCTCACTCTCCTTATACAAGCTTTTAATACTTAGAATCGGTGGAGGTGAACTCTCAACTTTTATAAGAAATTTCACTATAGTCTCAGTTCTTTTTGTTCACTTTTCTGTGTCCAATAAGTAAAGAAGTAAAGGATATTTATAGGCCTCAATTGACTTTAAAAATAGAGCCAAAAAATGTCTCATCCCGGATTTCCGGGGTCCTAGCAATACCATTGCCTGTTCTAGCGGTACCACCACCAATTGACCTTGACATTGGGTGGTACCACCGCCCAGTTTGGTAGTACTATCGCCAAACAGAGTCCTAGCTATTGGAACTGGGTGGTACCACCGCCCAGTCTGGCGACACCATCGTATGACAGTTAATAACTTCCTAGTGGTACCACCACCCAAACACCTAGGAGATTTAGTCCTGGGCGGTTCCATCACCCAGTCTGGCAATGCCACCGCCAGACAAGGTTCAACAACACTATTTAGGCCATGAGTCTAGCCCAAACCAATTTGATTCGGGCCTAATTGGCCCCTAACAAAGTTAGTGGGATTACCTCCCAAACCTAACTCTAATTAGACCAAAACTATGACATTTAAGGTATATACTAAAGCAAACAATTTCGGTAAGTCAAAATTTCTTCCGGTGAGCTTCTGACAATCTTTTGGTAGATTTTCGATGAACTCTTGATAATCTTTCAATGGACTCCTGGCAAGCTCCTAGACTCTCGACGATCTTCTTGGCGAGTTTCCTGGCAAGCTCTTAGCAGGCCGTAACACAGCGGAATTAAATAGAAATAACAATCTAATAGAACACCAAGAATTTACATAGAAAACCCCTTCAACGTAAAGGGTAAAAACTATGGGATAAATCAGAAAAAATCCACTATAGAAATAATGAATGTACAATTCTCAAATCTCTTGCCCAAAACCCAAGCAATAATCATAAGAGAATAATTGAGATACAAGGATTATGTCACTGTACACAATATCCAAAACCTCCCTAAGCAATCACAGTAAAAATTCACTATAGATCTGATCTAACCTGAGATGAGAAACTGTTTGGATGAATGAGAACAATCTCTGAGTGTTCCTTATCTTCTTCCTTTTCTTTTTTCTCTTATTTTTCTACCCTTTTCTCCTCTCTTTGAATCTCCTTTGCTGCTGTAAAGTTTCTACCCTTTTGTTATGATTTTGATCTCCTAATTTTCGCAGCCACCATTAGCCCCTATTTAAGTCTAGGGTTTAGGTTAAGTTAGGGTTTAGAAGAGAAAAGTGGGCTATGGGCTGATAAAGCCCATATGGGGCTGAATTGGGCTATCAACCCAACAACCTCCCCCTTCAGCCCATAAGGGAGGTTGTCCCTTTTGCTCCTCAATGTAAATCCATGTCGACCAACTGTCGGCACATCTCCTGCCTCTCTTTCGGTAAGGTCTTTGTCAATATGTTTGCTCCATTATCATTTGTATGAATTTTTTGAAGTTGCAACTGCTTCTCTTCAAGTACATTTCGAATCCAGTGATATCTGACATCTATATGCTTTGACTTGGAATAAAAAGTTGGGTTCTTATATAAATGGATAGCACTCTGACTGTCACAATACACCACATAATTATTTTGTTTCAGCCCCAATTCTTATAAGAATTCTTTCATCCATAACATTTCTTTGCAAACCTCTGCATTAGCAATATATTTTGCCTCTATAGTGGAGAGAGCAATACACCTTTGTAATCTGGATTGCCATGACATAACTCCCCCTGCAAAAGTAAGTACAAAACCTGATGTGGATTTCCTTGTATCAATATCTCTGGCCATATTTACATCTGTGTAACCCATTAGCACAGGTGGTCTATCTCCAAAGCTTAAACAAACCTTAGAGCCTCCTTTGAGATATCTCAAGATCTACTTCACTACTGCCCAGTGCTTTTGCCTAGATTTGCAAGAAATCTACTAGTAACACCAACTACATATGCGATGTCCGACCTCGTACATACCATTGCAAACATTAAACTTTCAACTACTGAAGCATAAGGAACATTTTACATTTTCTCCTTCTCCTCATCACTTGACGGACTTTGTTCTGAGCACAACTTGAAGTGACCTGAAAGAGGAGAACCAACTGGCTTTGCATTGCTCATACTGAACCTTTCTAATATCTTCTCGATGTATTTCTTCTGTGACAACCAAATTTTCTTATTTTTTCTATCATGAGAAATCTGCATGCCCAGTATTTGCTTTGCTAGCCCCATGTCCTTCATTGCAAAGGACTCACTTAGTTCCTTCTTTAACCTCTCAATTGTACACATATCTTTCCCAAGGATAAGCATATCATCAACATAAAGTAAGAGAATAATAAAATCCTCACCAAACCATTTGATGTATACACAATGATCTGAAGTCGTTCTTTTGTATCCATTTTCAGTCATAAATAAATCAAAATTTTTGTACCACTTTCTTAGAGCTTGCTTCAATCCATACAAACTCTTTCTTAACTTGTAGATAAAATTTTCTTTATCTTTGACTTTGAAACCTTCTGGTTGCTCCATATAAATTTCCTCCTCCAAATCACCATAAAGGAAAGCTGTCTTCACATCTAACTGCTCCACCTCCAAGTCCTGGCTAGCAGCAATACCTAGAGCAACACGAATAGAAGACATTTTAATAATAGGAGAAAAAAACTCTTCAAAGTCAATACCTTTCTTTTGACCAAAGCCTTTCACAACCAATCTAGCTTTATACTTTGGTTGAGAATAATATTCTTGAGTCTTCAACCTGAAAACCCACTTGTTCTTCAAGGCCTTCATTCCCTATGATAGTTGTATCAAATCATATGTGTGATTCTTCTGTAAAGCATCCATCTCTTCCTACATAGCAACTAACCACTTCTTTTTCTACTCACTTTCAACTGCTTCCTAGTAACTCTCTGGTTCACCTGCATCAGTAAGCATCACATACTCATCTGCAGAGTATCTTCTGAAAGACTGACGTTGTCTAGAAGATCTTCTCAACTGAGGTTCTGTGGGAAGCTGCTCCTCAACTTCTTCTTGCTCAACATGTCCTATAGGTAGATTAACATCTGGTTCTACACCATCTTCCTGCACATCTCCCCCATCACCCTGATATACTAGAGGAATAACTGGGTCACAATCTACTAATCCTTTTGTAGAAGTCTTGGCTGGTGCCTCCTTCTTCAAATCCTCAAGGGTTTGATCCTCAAAGAAAACCACATCTTTGCTTCTAAACACCTTTTGCTTTTCTGGATCCCAAAGCCTGTAACCAAATTGATCATGTAAGTAGTCAAGAAAAATACATTCTTTTGTCTTACCATCCAGCTTAGACCTTTCATTGTCTGGAACATGTGCAAATGCACGATAATCAAACACTCTCAAATGCCTATAGGAAATATCTTTCCCTGACCAAACATGCTCTACAACATCAGCATCTAGGGCTGTACAGGGAGATAAGTTGATCACATCAACTTATCTCCATCTAGGGTTGTACAGGGAGATAAGTTCATTGTCTGGAACATGTGCAAATACACGATAACCAAACACTCTCAAATGCCTATAGGAAACATCTTTCCCTGACTAAACATGCTCTGCAATATTAGCATCTAGGGCTATACAGGGAGATAAGTTGATCACATCAACTTATCTCCAACTAGGGCTGTATAAGGAGATAAGTTCATTGTCTGGAATGTGTGCAAATGCACGATAACCAAACACTCTCAAATGCCTATAGGAAACATCTTTCTCTAACCAAACATGCTCTGCAACATCAGCATCTAGGGTTGTACAGGGAGATAAGTTGATCACATCAACTGCAGTCCTCAAAGCCTCATCCCAAAACCTTTTGGGTAACTTTGCCTGTCAAAGCATACATTTGATCTTTTCCATGATGGTGCAGTTCATCCTCTCTCCAATTGCATTATGCTGAGGTATACCAGAAACTATCATCTCATGTTGAATGTCATGTGATCTGCAATAATCATCAAATAATCTTGTATACTCACCACCATTATTTGATCTTATGTATTTCAATTGTCTTTCTGTCTCCCTTTCAACTCTAGTACGAAATTCTTTGAAGACATCAATAAACTGATCCTTGGTCTTCAAAGCATAAGCCCAAACTTTCCTGGAAAAGTCATATATAAAAGTAACAAAATAAAGTGCACCATTGATGCCAGGAATATTAATAGAACCATTAGGAGTTTTTGTCCTTAAAGGACCACATACATCTGTATAAATACAATCCAAGGCATGAATTTTTCTAGACAAAGCAGGACTAGCAAAAGAAACTATGTTGTTTACTAGTCAAACAATCAATATAAAGGTTCAAACGTGTACCTCTGATGTCAGGCAATGTCTCTCTCTTGGAAAGAGCTTGCAATCCCATCTCACTCATGTGTCCCAATTGCCTATGTCACAACTCTATGTTGAAGTCTTTCTCTATAGCATTCAGTTATTCACCACAAGCTTTGACCTACAACTTATACAAAGTATGACATTTCTTTTCACTAGCTATAACAAGAGAACCCTTACTGAGTTTCCATTGCCCTCTGTGAAACCTACTATCATAGTCTTCATCATCTAGTCTTCCAATTGAGATTAAATTCAATCTCAAGTGAACCACATGCCTCACATCCTTAAGCACCAACTTACATCCAAGGTTGGTCTTTATGTGGATGTCACTCATGCCAATGATGTCTGTTGTGCCATGATTGCCAATCTTGACAATACCAAAATTTTCAGACCTATAGGTAGCAAAGAACTCCCTCCGTTGTATAGCATGATAAGAAGCTCCTATGTCAATTATCCACTCGAAATCCTGACACACATAAGAAAAAATATCATCAGAAGAGGACAAAATAAAATAATCACCAAACTGCACTATAGTTGTGGTATTCTCTTTTGACTCTGTAGACTCCACTTCTTTTCCCTTTTTCTTGCTCTTCTTAGGTTGCTTACACTGATTCTTATAATGTCCTTTCTCATCACAGTTATAGCAAATAATATCTTTCCTTAATCTTGACTTGCTTCTACCCATACGTGAACTGCTTCTATCTTTAGATTTTCACCTTCCTCTGTTCTCTGAGATAAGTGCTTCTGAATCAATCGAAGATACTGCTGAGTTCTTTCTTCTCAACTCCTCATTCAACAAACTGCTTGTTACTTGACTCATGGTGACAATACCATCTGGCACAGAATTATTGAGGGAAACTACTAATGTCTCTCAACTTTCTGGTAATGAACTGAGAAGTAACAATGCATGCAACTCATCATCAAGAGATATTTTCATAGAAAATAACTAGTTAGTAATACTGTGCATTTCATTCAAATGCTTAGCAATAGAAGCACCCTCTTTATATTTCAGGTTCACAAGTTTTCTGATCAAAAAAACTTTGTTGCCAACTATTTTTCTTTTATAGAGACTTTCCAACTTTTTCCAAAGAGAATATGCAGAAGTTTCAGTAGAAACATGATGAAAGACACTATCATCGAACCACTGTCGAATAAACCTAATCGTTTTTCGATCTAACCTCTTCCACTCATCATCTGTCATAGTTATGAGTTTTTCACTATCCCCTTGCAAAGGTCTATACAAATCTTTGCAATACAAGAGATCTCTCATTCTTGGTTTCCATATCATCCAATTGTTTCCGTTTAAACTAATCATGCGAGAAACACTACCAGCCTCCATGTTCAAACATAAAAATTAAATCACCAAAACCTTACTATGATACCAGTTGATGGGATAAAAAGGGTAACAAACAAGGAAGGACTTTTGTATATGAACAAATACTAGCAGGCCGTAACACAACGGAATTAAACAGAAATAATAATCCAATAGAACACTAAGAATTTACGTGGAAAACCCCTTTAACATGAAGGATAAAAATCATGAGGCAAATCAGAGAAAATCCACTATAGAAATAATGAATGTACAATTCTCAAATCTCTTGCCCAAAACCCAAACAACAATCACAAGAGAATAACTGGGATACAAGGATTACGTCACTATGCACAATATCCAAAACCTCCTCAAGCAATCATAGTAAAAATTCATTGTAGATCTGATCTAACCTGAGATGAGAAACTGTTTGGATGAATGAGAACAATCTTTGAGTGTTTCTTATCTTCTTCCCTTTCTTTTTCTCTTATTTTTCTACCCTTTTCTCCTCTCTTTGAATCTCCTTTACTGTTGTAAAGTTTTTGCCATTTTGTTTCGATTTTGATCTTCTAATTTTCACAGCCACCATTAGCTCCTATTTAAGTATAGGGTTTAGATTAAGTTAAGGTTTGAAAGAGAAAAATAGATTATGGATTGTTAAAACCCATATAGGTTGAATTGGGCTGTTAGCCCAACAGATCTTGCAGGGCTGATCTAAAGCTAATTTTATAAGTGCTTAGGAACTTACGTATAATCCACAGAATTTGCAAGCTGAACCAAACAATTTACGATGATGGGGAGGTGCAGTAGTTAGGATCAGCCCCCCTAGGCTCAGTCATCTCTCTTCGTTGCTCTGTATATCTCCAGCAAATGTTGTGCCCATGCCATTGGGGAGAATAATGCCCAAGTGTTTCCTTGCAAAGCTTTTGTTGCCAATCCTTTTCTTCGGCCTTGCAGGCAGCACGATGCTTCCTCTTTGACCATTGAGGTCCTCAAAGAACTGCCTCCTTTACAAGACAGAGATCGGCCGGGAAGCGGCAGCTCCGGTCGTGTGAGGTTTGAAGGCAGTGGTAGAGATGGTGACAGCAGATTCTCTGGCGGTAGAGGAGGCAACATCAGCTCAAACAGCGGCGGTTTGCCCAACAGGTTCAACAAGACGAACTGAAGCTTCAAATTTGGGATGTTCTTCCAGAGCATATATTTACAAGCTGATGGTAATTAGTGCAATTCGATTGAGGTCTCTCTCCATTAAGTTCATCGGATTAAGATATGGAAAAAGGAGGTATCTTTCTTCGCACGAGAGTCCTTAGCGTGGCTCTCTATCCTCACCGAAGGGGAAAAGGTACAATCCAAGAGAAGGGATGGAGGCAATGAGTTGTCGCCCATGGTGGTTGAGGCGCAGCTGGCCCCCCACATCACCTTCATCCCAACACCAGGAGCATGTTCACATTCTAATACTTGACATGACCTCCACGTTCTATGTTTCAATCCATCAAACTCGACTCCATCAACAAAAGCTGAGTTTTCCCACCCGCACTCCCTTCTGTGGAAGCTTTTATATGGTAAAAGTTTTTCAAGTACGGTAATATGATCGATGTTGGTAAGAAACAATGCCATGCTGAAGGCTTTCAGACCTTGATAACGGACAAGCGTTCGATGAAATGTCAACTCGAGAATCGGCTTTCAGGCTTCGGTCCCGTTGTTATGCTTGGCCACGGAAGAGCCTTTATTGAAAGGGTCGTAGTGCAGGCCCACCGCCGAAAGCAGCGGCGGCCCGCGCGACTTGGTGATCCGAATCTTCACCCGCTGCGCCTTAACCGGCGACGGCAGGCGGTGGAGCCGCTTGTATCCCACCGTCGTGCCCTTCGCGACCAGCTTCCGGTCGGCGAACACCTCGTGTTTCATGATCCGCTGGCCCATGGCGATCGCCTCCTGGATTCTCACCACATTGAAGCTGGCATTCGCCCTTGGCAGGGCCAGCTCGATCCAGTGCCCGCGCCTGCGGTCGCCGTCTTCCGCCGCCCAGTAAGTCCAGTCGTCGCAGTCGAGCACGTTGTCTGGCGCGAAGCCACCGCCCTCTCCGCCTCTCTGGGTGCTGGCCTTGGCGGCGCTTCCCGCCGCGAGGTCGGTGGAGAAGACACTGTTGATCGCTGCGCGGAAGTCCCTCAGCCTCTGCATGTCGTCGTCGGACACGAGGCCGGTGGAGTTCGGCGGGACGTTGAGCAGCAGCACGCAGTTGTGCCCCACGGAGTTGTAGTAGATCTCCATCAGTTGGCTCACCGGCTTGGCGGTCTCGTTCTTGTGCCAGAACCACCCGGGCCGGATCGATACGTCGCACTCCGGCGGCACCCAGTCCGTGCCCCGTGGATCCCCGGTATTCAAATAGCTGCCGAAAACACACTTTTGTTTTCTGTTACCCATATCGAAAACACCTCTCTCTATTCGGAAACCAAAAATGTTTTTGATTTTATTGCTTTCAGAAACATGAGAAGCTGAAATACCTCTCCAGAGTGGCATCTCCGATCCTGAGCACGGTGTGGTTGACGGTGGACCAGCAAGTGGAGCCGGCGGAGCCGGACTCGTCGCCGACCCAGCGGATGTCGGGGCCGGCGTCGGAAAAGATGTTGATGGAGCTCTGCAGCTGCTTCACCGTCTCGAACCAGTCCTTGAAGTAGTAGTTCATCTTCTTCGCCTTCTCCCCCTTGGCGCCGTCGAACCATATCTCCGATATCGTCCCGTACCTGCAGTTCCATCATCCAGCAAACGGATCCAACAACCACGGCCGGAAGAATGTGCAGATTCGCTCACCTGGTAAGCAGTTCTTGTAGCTGGGCAAGGTAATACTCGTTGTACTCCACTTCCAGGCCGTAGCTCTTCTCGTGGAGGTCCCACGGCGACAGGTAGAGGCCGACGTCGATCCCTCGGGCGCTCGCCGCGTCGACGAGTTCCCGGACGACGTCCCCTCTGCCTCCCTTCCACGGGCTCCTAGCGACGGAGTGATCGGTGTACCGCGACGGCCACAAGCAGAAGCCGTCGTGGTGCTTCGCAGTGAGTATGACGAGAGAGGTGCCGGCGCCGGCGGCCGCGTCGACCCACTGACCCGCGTCCAGGGCAGCCGGGTCGAACAGCGCCGGGTTCTCCTCGCCCGTCCCCCACTCCGAGTCCGTGAACGTGTTCATCCCGAAGTGGAAGAACACGATGACCTCTCGGCGCTGCCACTTCAGCTGCGACGCCGACGGGATCGGCAATAGCGGCAGCGGTGGTGCCACCACCTTGGAGCAGGTGTACTGGCATTGATGAACCAACAACACTACCCAAAACGACGGCCACCTCATCCTCTCTCTCTCTCTCTCTCTCTCTCTCTCTCTCTCTCTCTCTGTGTTCGTGTCGTCCAAGGAGACTTTGGTATCTATCGACCAAGTAGCAGAGGTGGTTGGAGTTGATGGCGGTGCAGGGGAAGAGAGTACGAGAACAGTAATATAGTTCACGGGGTGACACTCTACGGCACGAATATAAATTTATATTAAAAATTTTATAAAATATGGTAATTACATAACAATCAATAATAAATATAAAATATTTATTAAATCATTTCCTAATATAATAGATCACGTTGAGATCATGATCTTATCATTATTGACAGAATCATGATAACATAAATATCAAAATATTAAAAGAATCATGATAATAATTTATTTTTTAAAATAATATCTTTCCTAATAAAATCTGTCAAAGTCATGAAACTGCAGTATTAGGGTAGAGTTGCACCAAATCCCCCAAGCGAATCAATATCTTCTTCCTTATTAGTTTTTGATAAGGGTAATAAAACAGGGGACATGATAGTCCGGACGTCGATCAAGGCATGTTGCCATCCCGAGAAAACTGGGTCATCCACAGGTCCACCCAGGTTCAGACGCCATCAGAGTACGATCCTACGGAGGGTCACATCACCAACAGTAATCTTCCCTATAAAACCTCTACGTTCAAAAGGGAAGAGAGGAGGCTGGGAAGAAGAAGAGAAGAGGAGAAAAAGGGGAATCAACCAGCACTCAGGAGAAGAAGGGGGAAAAGAGAGAAGAAAGAGAAGGAGAAGGAGGAGGAGGAGAAGAAGAACGCTCTCTTAGCAAGCTCCCATCGCATCGCAGCAGCCGAGCTCCCATCGCTGCACGGCAGCAGCCAAGCTGCCATAGCTGCATGGAAGCGGTCGAGCTCCCATCGCCGAGAGGAGCTGCACCGATCTTGAGACACTAGCAGCCAAGGGCTCTCTCTCTCTCTCTCTCTATGAAACACTCTACTCACCCTCATCCGACACTCAACGGGAGGGCCTGGACGGAAACCCCGACCCGACTGCGGTGCAGAACCGGCGGGCATGCTACGAGCTGGCCACCAGATGAAGGAACCAATCCTGACCGAGCGGAGGATCAGCTTCACCCGACCCGACGTCGGCTTCCTGCCCAGAGATCGATGAGGCAACCCCCGCGCATTCGGACCCGAACCCAGCCGCGACGGCCCCGAGGCCATGGCGTAAAGTTATTGACATTAACAGAATGACGCTAGAAGGAGGGCCTGTTGTCGCAAGGTCAGCCCCATCTAATCTCCAAAGCCCGAGCCACAGTGCTCGGCCATTCATGTTCAGCACATCGCTGCATGGATCTCGCTGCCCCATGCAGCTGCTTGGTCAAATCTGAGCCCGAGTGTGCTGCTCGGCAGTTGAAGCCCGAGCTACAGTGCTCGGCAACCATGTTCAGCACTTCGCTGCATGGTTCATCGCTGCCCCATGCAGCTGCTCGACCAAATCTGAGCCCGAGTGCGCTGCTCGGCAGTTGAAGCCCGAGCTACAGTGCTCGACAACTATGTTCAGCGCTTCGCTGCATGATCCATCGCTGCCCCATGTAGCTGCTCGGCCAAATCTTAAACCGAGTGCGCTGCTCGGCAGCCAAAGCCCGAGCTACAATACTTGGCCACCCACGTTCAGCACCTTGCTGCGTGGTTTGCAGCTACACCAAGCAGCTGCTCGGCAAAGCCCGAGCTGCGATGCTCGGCAAACCTTCGCTGCGTGGTTCACAGCTGCACCAAGCTGCTGCTCGGCAGCCAAAGCCTGAGCTACAGTGCTCAGCCACCCACGTTCAGCACCTTGCTACGTGGTTTACAGCTGCACCAAGCAGCTACTCGGCCAAAAGCCCGAGCTGCGACGCTCGGCCAACCAAAGCCCGAGTTGTGATGCTCGGCAATCCATCGCTGCGTGGTTTGCAGTTGCTCGGTCAAATCCCGAGCTACGATGCTCGGCAGCCGAAGCCCGAGCTACAGTGCTCGGCGACCCACGTTCAGCACTTTGTTGCATGGTTTGCAGCTGCACCAAGCAGCTGCTCGGCTAAAGCCCGAGTTGCGATGCTCGGCAACCCTTCGCTGCATGGTTCATCGCTGCCTCATGCAGCCGCTCGGCCAAATTCGAGCCCAAGTGCGCTGCTCGACAGCTAAAGCCCAAGCTGTGATGCTCGGCAGCCAAAGCCCGAGCTACAGTACTCGGCCACCCACGTTCAGCACCTTGCTGCGTGGTTTGCAGCTGCACCAAGCAACTGCTCAGCCAACACCCGAGCTGCGACACTCGGCCAACCAAAGCCTGAGCTGCGATGCTCGGCAACCCATCGCTGCATGGATCTCAGCTGCACCATGCAGCTGCTCGGCCGAACGTGAGCACAAGTGATGCTCAGCCGGCCAAAGCCCGAGCTACAATGCTCGGCCACCCATGTTCAGCACCTTGCTGTGTGGTTCACAGCTGCACCAAACAGCTGCTCGGCCAAAGCCCGAGCTGCGATGCTCGGCAATCCTTCACTGCATGTTTCATCGCTTTCTCATGCAGCTGCTCGGCTAAATCTGAGCCCGAGTGTGCTGCTCGGCAGCCGAAGCCCGAGCTACAGTGCTCGGCACCAACGTTCATCACTTTGCTGCGTGGTTTGCTACTGCACCAAGCAGCTGCTCGGCCAAAGCCCGAGCTACGATGCTCGGCAACCCTTCGCTGTGTGTTTCATCACTGCCTCATGCAGCTGCTCGGCCAAATCCCGAGCTGCGATGCTCGGCAGCCGAAGCCCGAGCTACAGTGCTCGGCCAACCCCTCGCTGCATGGTTCGCAGCCGCACCAAGCTACTGCTCAGCCAAAGCCCGAGCTACAATGCTCGGCCACCCACGTTCTACACCTCCTTGCATGGTTTGCAACTGCACCAAACAGCTACCCGGCCAAAAACTACCCGAGCCATGCTGCTCGGCCAACGGAAGCGATGCCCCAATCGTCGTTGCTCCTTTGCGATATCTTACGACATTAGGCTGAGCAAGCCAAGCAACCAAAACCCTTTTGGACTACCCGGGCTGCAGCCTCGTGGGGGAGATATCACAGCAGATTGGCAACCTGATCAACCACGAAACACTGCTTGTACACTCCAACTGGTTGTCCGAGCAGATGCCACTGTCGCTCAATAATCCCATCAGTTTGACCTGTCGAACAGTGTGCTCATTGGAGAAGCTCCCCACGAGCTAGCCACCCTCATACAGAAGCCATTGCTGCAGCAGAAGCTGTGCGGTGCATAGCGAAAAAGTTCTGCAACAGTGGAACTGAACCTGACCTTGTACGTGCTACTAGATCTGTCTGAGAACAGGAAGCTCACAGATCTGATTGGGAAGAGCACCTTGATCTCTTGAAGAAAGCCCCGCATGTGTTAAGCAGGCTATCATCGAAGATGCATGCGACGCATGCAGATGGTGCAGGCTGGACGTGTTCAGCCTCTTCCCACCTTGTTCCAACAAGTCAGCGCGAAGGGCAGAGCACAGATAGTCATAGTGCTGATGAAGATGCAGCTCCTGAGAGACACTTGGAGAAAACAGTTCATCGGGATGCTGGTCAAATCGCTCTACTCATGCAAACCCGCATACCTTCGCTGCGACAAAAACGTGCAGGAGCTGCGCTTTCCTCCTCCACACCACTGATGCACGAGAGCCGATGCAGTGTGACCAAAAGCAAGAATTGGTCTCCTCTTCTCCATCCTTTCAAGAGATTGCCGTAGCAAGGTGAGCCTGCAGGTGCAAAGACCAATGCGCAGCATCGCTGAAAAGCATTCAGGAAGAGTTCCTCTACCCCCCACCTCCTGGGAAAGGTGCTGTCAACACCCTCGCAAATGTACGCACCAGCTCACCTGACACGAAGGAAAGATCAACAGCACTAGGAAGCATCGGTTGGCGTCCTTCAGATGACACCACTCGGCAAGACGAAGCCCGAGCCTCGCCTCAGCCAGAAGACCCGAGCCTCACCTCGGCCACAAGCTCCGAGCAACGCCTCGGCCACAAAGCTTCGAGCAATGCCTCGGCCACAAAGCTCCGAGCAATGCCTCAGCCACAAAGCTCCGAGCAATGCCTCAGCCACAAAGCTTCGAGCAACGCCTCGGCCACAAGGCCCGAGCCTCGCCTCGGCCAGAAGACAGAGCCTCGCCTCAACCACAAGCTCCGAGCAACACCTCGGCCAGAAACTCCGAGCAATGCCTTGGCCACAAAGCTCCGAGCAACGCCTCGGCCAGAAACCCTGAGCCTGTACCTCGGCCACAGCCTACCCGCTATGTACATCTCTACGCAGCCCGCCTGCCTGAGCATGTACCTCGGCCGTCGATCGCATGAGTACTTCTCTACGCAGCTCACCTGCCTGAGCATGTACCTCGATCGTTGACCGCCCGAGTACTTCTCTGCGCGGTCTGCCCGCCTGAGCATGTACCGCGACAGTCGACCATCCGAGTGCATCTCTGCGCAAACTCGCCGCTCGAGCGCCAGACTGCGTGACCGCCGACCGCCTGAAAAGGCGCTCGCGCAGCTACCGCTCGAGCGCTGCATCGCGCCGCCGATCGCCCGAGTGCATCTCTACGTAGCCTGCCTGCCTGAGCATGTACCGCGACCGTCGAGCGTCCGAGTGCTTCTTTGCGCAGTCCGCCTGCCTGAGCAAGTACCTCGGCCCTCGACCGCCCGAGTACTTCTTTGCGCAAATATGCCCGCGCACACCATCCTACAAAGCTCCGAGCAACGCCTCGGCCACCAAGCACCGAGCTGTTGAATCTCGGATTTTGATGATGAAACTAATTGAGTGTGATTTGTGGTCTAACTGTGTTTTGAGTTACGCAGGTCTACTATCGATCAGGATTAGATAGTTGACGCTGGAGGAATTGACGTTGCGCCGGAGGTGATCACGTCAGGATATTGGATGTCGAGCCGGAGGTTCGGTCGACTATCGGCAGGAGGCTTTGTACGTCGGGCATTGGGCCAAGAAGTGCGAAGTTGCGCCATGGATATCGAGGCTGAGGTCAACCGCCGATTGGGCAACAAGCCGCCAGGAGAGGGCGATGTGCCGGCGATCGGACGGTTACCACCAGTGATGTGCCGCAACCGAATGTCAATTCGCATATAATAACCGCTTCAGATCAAGTAGAGTTTTTGGTGTTTGTTTATGCAAGAGTGACTATGATAGGATGAAGACGTAAAGCTAAACAAAGGGCCAAGACAAGTGTGATGAATCGCTGGGAGTTCGAGTGTTCAATGGAAGTCCAAGATTCGCTGGGAGCGCTGAATCGCCGAGAACGAGTAGGAGCTTGGCCAAGGGTTTTCAAAGTTCGCAGGAGGTTCGCCGGTTCACGAGCTTGCCAAGAAAGATCGGAGCTGCCAAAGAAGCTTGGGGAACTCGCCAAGATTATCGTGAAGTCCGAGAGCTTGCTATGAGTCCGCGGAATGGTTTCAAAGATTCTGGAAGACCGCGAAGTTGACCTAAGCTCACAAAGAAGTTGTCATGTGGACTTTGTAATAGCTTAGGAAACGTCTTTAAAATTCGTAGTTAGCACGTATTTTGGGTTAGGATTAGATAACCCAAAGTGGGGGCCCATTGGGCCTTGATTAGGATGAGTTTGGGCCAAAATTTTGGCCCAAACCGAACCATCTACGTGCATGCTACTATAGCCCGCATCGAGTTCGACTATAGCCGCATCGAGCTGCCATCGAGCAGCGAGCACCGCTCGTCAGCTGTAGCACCACCATATTGTGAGAGTAGCACCGCCTGCCATCAGAAAGCGTAGCATCGTCGTTGGGGCGGTAGTACCGCATCGGGTGTCCGCCAGATCGACAAAGACTGAAACTCAAAAGATTCAAATTTTTGGCTCCAAGTTTGGGCTCCAAATTTAAATCACTTTGAGGCCTATAAATACCCCTCATATTCTTGGATGAAAGGTGTCTAGAATTGAAAAAAAGGAAGGGGGAAACTCTCTTGAAAGTATGTCAAATCTTCCCTAAGTCTTAAGAGTGTTCTAGTCCAAGAGAGGGGTAAGAGTGCTTTGTAAGGGTTATCTTCTAAGCCCGTCAAAAGAAGAGGTGTTGGAAGGGAGTTTTTCCTCGCCCATTGGAAGGAGGAAAGCTAGTGGAAAGCCGGTGTCCTCAAGCAAAGAGAAATCGGAAGTGGATGTAGGTCGGATGACCGAACCACTATAAAAATCTGGTTTGCATTTACGTTCTTGTTATTTACTTTGCTGCAAACCATTTTTACTTGCTGCTTTATTTACTCAACTTCATTATCATCTTATTACGTATGCTTTAAAGTTAAAACGTAATCTTTTCGGGTTCAAACAAAACGTTGCATTCATTCGTACGAAGTTTCCAAAGCTTGTTTTAAATCGCTGAAAAATCAATCGTTTTATCCGCTGCACTAATTCACCACCCCCCCCCCCTCTTAGTGCCGCTCGATCCCTAACACGAGCAACGCCTCGGCCTCAAAGCCCGAGCTCATCCTCGGCCACCAAGCCTGAGCAATGCCTCGGCCATCAAGCCCGAGCGACACCTTGGCAGCCAAGCCCAAGCGATGCCTCGGCACCCAAGCCCGAGCGACGCCTCAGCACCCAAAGCCCGAGCAACGCCTCGGCACTCAAAGCCCGAGCTGAGCCTCGGCCGTAAAGCCCGAGCGATGCCTCTACAACCAAAGCCCGAGCAACGCCTCGGCAACCAAGCCTGAGCGATACCTTGGCACCCAAAGCCCGAGCGACGCCTCGGCACCCAAAGCCCGAGCAACGCCTCGGCAGCCAAGCCCGAGCGATGCCTTGGCACTCAAAGCCCGAGCTGAGCCTCGGCTGCAAAGCCCGAGCGACACCTCGGCCACAAAGCCTGAGCGACGCCTCGGCAGCCAAAGCCCGAGCAACGCCTCAGCAGCCAAGCCCGAGCGATACCTCGACACCTAAATCCTGAGCTGAGCCTTGGCCACAAAGCCCGAGCGACGCCTCGGCAACAAAGCCCGAGCAACGCCTCGGCAGCCAAGCCCGAGCGATACCTCGGCACCCAAAGCCCGAACTGAGCCTCGGCCGCAAAGCCCGAGCGACGCCTCGGCCACAAAGCCCGAGCTTGTACCTCAGCCGTAGCCTCTTTGTGCCCATTTCAAGACCTGACCCCCAGATCTGAGCACTCCAGTCTCGCCGCATCCCTGAACGATGAGCCAACAGACCTCCACCGCGAGCTCCCGGAAAGCGTCCTCCATGCCCATCGGTTCATTCAGAACCTCATGATCAAGCCGCCTGACTCGGAGCGAGCCCCAAGGCAGGGCTTCCTTCAGGGGGGAGAAGTGATAAGGGTAATAAAATAAGGGACATGACAGCCCGGATGCCGATCGAGGCACGTCGCCATCCCGGGAAAACTGGGTCATCCACAGGTCCACCCAGGTTCAGACGCCATCAAAGTATGACCCTGCGGAGGGCCACATCACCAACAGTAATCTTCCCTATAAAACCTCTGCGTTCAGAAGGGAAGAGAGGAGGCTGGGAAGAAGAACAGAAGAGGAGAAAAAGGGGAATCAACCAGCACTCAGGAGAAGAAGGGGGAAAAGAGAGAAGAAGGAGAAGGAGGAGAAGGAGGAGGAGAAGAAGAACGCTCTCTTAGCAAGCTCCCATCGCATCGCAGCAGCCGAGCTCCCATCGCTGCATGGCAGCAGCCACGCTCTCTATCGCAGCCTAGCAGCAGCCAAGCTGCCATAGCTGCATAGAAGCGGCCGAGCTCCCATCGCCGAGAGGAGCTGCACCGATCTTGAGATACCAGTAGCCAAGGGCTCTCTCTCTCTCTATGAAACACTCTACTCACCCTCATCCGACACTGACTTAAACATCGGAGGGGTCGGGACGAGAAATCCCCAACCCGACCTGTGTGCAGGAATCGAAGGGCATGCTACGAGCTGGCCACAAAATGAAGGAACCAATCCTGACCGAGCGAATGATCAGCTTCACCCGACCCGACGTCGGCTTCCTGCCCGGAGATCGATGAGGCGACCCCCGCGCATTCGGACCCGAACCCAGCCGCGACGGCCCCGAGGTGTAATCAAATCAAATATTTGATTTAAGATTTAAATATTATTTCCTTACATGCTAGTATAAAATAGGAAAAGATAATGCAATCAAATCAAATATTTGATTTAAGATTTAAATATTATTTCCTTACATGCTAGTATAAAATAGGGAAAGATAATCATATTTCCTTGTTTGCTATTATGAATTAGGAAATACTTATTAAGCATTCCAAATAAGATGACATCATATTTATCAGTATATTAAATGAAAATAATTTATATTAAATAAATACGAAAATTTAGAAAATTTTCCTTTAATGGAGGTTCACCTCCTCCTATTTAAGGGGAGGGATTTCTCTCCTTCGTTCCTCGCCGAGCAAAACTCAACAGGGGAGGAACGAGGAGTTTTATCTTGCTAAAAAGAGGTAGATTCTCCCTACTTTTCTTGAAATTAAAGTTTTTGTTTAGATTTTATGTTGAAATTCTTTTATTGATATTAGTTTGAATTAAAACACCTTACCCTTTGATACCCTTTTTAAAAGTTTTCATTATGAAATTGTATATGTTTTATGATATCGATATTTAAGAATGTTATTTCATTTATTTTACCTTCTAATCTTATTCAGATTTAAATATAATATGAGTAGTTCAAAAAAAAAAGAAATTCTTAATCCTTTAGATATTAAAATTTTTATTAAAATATGTTATTTAAAATTTCTATCCTTTTTAGATTTGAAATGTTATTATTTGATTATGTTAAAATTATTCATATGATTTCAAGTTCTTATTGAATTAAAAATATTGTTTTCTCATATTGAAGCTTATCGTATCATTTATTTAATATGTTGTTATGTTTTGATGTATTATTATCAGTAGTGAATATATATTGTTGTAATTCAAAATTATGAAGTGGATTGGATTAGGTTAAAAGCAGATCTGCAGGCAGGCCCACCCATGGGTCGGGCCTAGCCACTGAGTTAACCTTGACCCAATGTGGCGATCATGGGCTAAGGTTGGCCCAACGGTGTGATGCATGTCGGTCATGCGATTGCACGGGACCGATATTTGGGTCGGCTCAACCTAGTCCAATATTATGTAATTATTTGATTTGAGCCCAAATATTGATTGAACTAAACGAGACTTGATTAGTTTAGATCAATTCAGGGTGGTTCCGAATTGATTTAACCTTTCAAGTCTGTTTAACCTAAATTGAACCTAATCTAGTCCAAATTATACTAGTCTAGGGTGGTTCCGCGGACCGGTTAAATGAGGATTAGAGATCGGTCGATTAGGTCCTAGTGAATCGAGTTTGATTAGACCGATTTAACTAGGGTTCAAGTCAATTGGGGGCTATTTGGTATTATTGATATTGATATTATTGAAAAGAGATGTTTTGAATGTGTTGTTTCATCCCGAATAGACATGATTAGTATGAGATTATATTTCCCTGCCAAGAGTAGGAAGGGCGATTCCCTTTGGGGATTAGCGTGTCGTCAGACGTGACGACTAGACGGTTCCTCCATCCGCTGTTGGGAGGAACGCGTCCCCACTTTGGCGGGTGAGGGACGCCACTCCATCCGCTGTTGGGAGTGTGATATGAGTTTGTCTCCATCCGCTGTTGGGAGAATCATAAACTCATCCCGTAGGATAAAGCCTCTCCATCCGCTGTTGGGAGAGTGCTCCTTCGGGTATTTGATATACGCCAATGGGATGATGGATGTTTGATTATGCATTTATTAACTTTTGAGGTTCCTACTCAGTGTTGCTGAATTTTCTTTGTTTTTGATTTTCAGAGCAGCCTCCCACTAGCACTGAATCAGATCCCAGTGGAGAGCGGACCTTTCTCTACCGCTAGGTAGAGCCACTTGAATAATTCTCCGAATTAACATCACTATGTTTATTTTTACTCATGAATTAAGGAAATAAATAGATTGTAATAAATGTTTATGATGATGAATAAAGTGATGTTTACTTATTTGGCTCTGTATGTGTGGAAAGATATAATCTTGGAAAAAAAAATCATGATGTGACATCTTTTTATGGTATCAGAGCATGGTCTAGGGCTTGTAGGTATTTAAGTCTCTTGATTGATTTTGACCAATGATTATCTTGACCTATTATAGGAGTAATGGAGCCAATTCAAGAAAATAGTGGCCCTATCACCCGTGGCGCCCGTGTTCGTAATGCTATTGGCCTTCGCCCTCGAAGGGGTGTTCGAGCAAACAATAACTTGGACGTTCCACACACCACGGAGCAAACCCAATCCTCACATACACCTATCACTAATTATACGTCAGCTTCTCCGACATCACAAAATATACCTCATACGCCAGCACCTATCAATGCTCCAAACGATGGACATGGAGTCCTCAATGCTATTAAAGGATATTTTGAGCGACAAGAGGAGCATGATAAAGCTCCACGGGGTGGAAGTAATACATTGGAACACTTTAAGAGATTGGGACCACCTATTTTTGAGGGCAAACCAGATCCCATCCTTGCTGAACGTTGGATTCGTCAAGTGGAGAAGACATTCGAAGCTATCGAATGTCGGGAAAATCAGAAGGTGCCTTTTGCTTCTTTCATTTTGGAAGGGAAGGCAGACACTTGGTGGATCTCAAAAAGGAGGATGTTAGAGTCTAGAGGCGATGTGATGACTTGGGAATAGTTTAAGGATGCATTTTATGAGCAGTTCTTTCCCGATTCAGTTCGCTTTGAAAAGCAACAAGAATTCCTTACCATCCACCAAGGAAGTAGAACGAATGGAATATGATCATTATTTCACTGAACTAGCTCGATTTTCTCCACATATTGCCTTTAATGAAAATCAAAGAACTCGTCATTTTGAGAGAGGACTTCGATCATCAATTAGAAAGTCTATTGCAGTATTGATTTTACCAACCTATGCTGAAGTGTTAAATCGAGCTCTAGTGGTGGAGAAATTAGATAATGAATTACAACAAGCAAAGGATCGAAAAGCGACCTTTTAATGCTGCACCATCTGCGTATGGGGGATCTCATTCTGGACCTTCAAAGAAAGGCAAGGGCAAACAGCTTGGGCATCAACAGGCAGGAGCTCCTAGTAATCAAGTCATTATAAGATGCTACTTTTGTGGAAAGACAGACCATGTTTCCACCTCATGCCCCACGGGATAACGTGTATACTTTTATTGTCAACAACCAGGACATATGTCGAAGGATTGCCCTTGAAAGCAACAACACCGAGCTCCACCCCAAACAGTTGGGCAACAATAGCTAAGACCTAGAGAGGGAGGTTAGGCGAGGGTCTATGCATTGACCCATCAGGATGCTGAAGCCTCAGGATCTATTATTAAAGGTATCATCACACTTTGTGGTACACCTACATCTGTACTTATCGATTCAGGTTCTACGCATTCTTTTATATCGTCATATTTTGCTAGGAAACTACATAAGAATCCTGAACCAATGCATAATATGTTAATGGTAGCAACACCAGTTGGAAACTCCTTGATAGCTGATCAGATATATAGAAATTATATTATTACTATTGAAAATCATGATTTGCTAGTAGATCTTATTCTACTAGAATTTTAAGATTTCGATGCTATCTTGGGTATGGACTGGCTTTTAGCATATCATGCAAGTGTCGATTGTTTTCAGAAGACCGTTACTTTCTCACCTCTAGATTAACCATCTTTCAAGTTTATTGGAATTCAGGAAAAGCTCCCTCCTATCATATCAGCCTTGAGTGCTACCCAACTATTATTAAAGGGATGTCAGGGGTACTTGGCCTTCATTTCTAGAGAAGAATCTAAGAAGCCAGTATTAGAGGACATCCCCATTGTACGAGATTTTTCAGATGTTTTTCCTAACGATCTACCTGCACTGCCACCAAATAGGCAGATTGAATTTACAATTGATCTTCTACCTGACACCGCACCTGTTTCTAAGCCCCCATATAAAATGGCACCAATTGAGTTGGAATAGTTAAAGAAACAAATCCAAGAGCTTTTAGATAAGAATTTTATTTGACCCAGTGTATCACCTTGGGGTGCCCCTGTCCTATTTGTGAAGAAAAAGGATGGATCCATGCGGCTATGTATTGATTATAGGCAACTCAATCAAGTGACCATAAAGAATAAATATCCCTTCCTCGAATTGATGACTTATTTGATCAACTTAAAGGTACTCAAGTATATTCAAAAATTGATCTGAGATCTGGGTATCACCAACTGAAGATAAGAGAAGGAGACATACAAAAAACATCTTTCAGAACAAGATACGGTCATTATGAATTCTTAGTAATGCCCTTCGGACTCACGAATGCACCGGTTGCCTTTATGGATCTCATGAATAGGGTGTTCCATTCTTATCTTGATAAATTTGTAATTGTATTCATTGATGATATCTTGATCTACTCCAAAAGTATGGTAGAACATGAATACCATCTTAAGATAGTTCTGGAAGTCCTAAGACAAGAGAAACTATATGCCAAATTAATCAAGTGTAATTTCTGGCTCAATGAAATTATATTTCTCGGTCATGTAATTTTGAGTGCTGGTATATCTGTTGACCCTCACAAGATTAAAGCTGTGACAAAATGGAAGCGACCTTCTAATGTTTCAGAAATTAGAAGTTTCTTGGGTTTAGCTGGATACTATAGAAGATTCGTAGAAGGCTTCTAAAAAATAGCAGCACCCTTGACCAGGTTGACACAAAAGAATATAAAGTTCATATGGGATGACAAATGTCAACGAAGTTTTCAAGAATTGAAGAAAAGGTTAACCGGTGCCCCTATCTTGGTGATTCCTTCAGGGGGAGAATGTTTTATAGTATATAGTGATGCCTCACTACAAGGACTTGGTTGTGTTCTAATGCAAAATGAGAGGGCAGTTGCTTATGCGTCTAGGCAATTGAAACCTCATGAGAAAAACTATTTTAGTCAAGATTTAGAGCTAGCAGCTATTAGTTTTGCATTAAAAATTTGGAGGCACTATCTTTATGGATAAATTTTAGGAATCTTCACAGGTCATAAGTGGCTCAAGGACAATTTCACACAAAAAGATTTAAATATGTGATAAAGAAGATGGTTGAACTTTTTAAAAGATTATGATTTTAATATCAACTATCATCCTAGGAAGGCTAATGTAGTTCTTTGATGCCTTGAGCAGAAATACTTCTAGTCTTGTAGCCTATATGAATATTCAAAGGAATTCTATGATGACAGAGTTAGTAGACTTAAAACTTAGACTTTTATCGAAGACAAATAAAGGTTTTCTTACATGTCTGATGGCACAATCATATTTAGTAGAAAGGATTAAAGAAGGTCAGAAGGAAGATCCATATCTCCAAATGATAGTTAAGGAAATAGCTCAAGGAGCTAGACCCGAATTCCTCCAAATCAAAGATGGTTCTATTACATTCCGCAACCGTTTATGTGTTCCTGAAAGTCATCTAGTAAAGATGCAGTTATCAGAGGAGGCACACCGATCAAAATTTAATATCCATCCCGGAACTACCAAGATGTACCGGGATTTACGCCAAAACTACTGGTGGCATGGTATGAAGAGAGATATAGCAGAGTTTGTTTCTAAATGTCTTATATGTCAATAGGTGAAGACAGAACATCAAGTACCTACTGGAAAATTACAAAGGATTTCAATTCTGGAATGGAAGTGGGAGCAAGTCACTATGGATTTTGTAACAGGATTACCCAAGACTGCGAAAGGATATGATGGAATTTGGGTAATAGTAGATAGACTTACTAAATTTGTTCACTTCCTCCCTGTTAACAAGAAATATTCATTGAATAAATTAGCATGTTTATATATTAAAGAGATTATTCGATATCATGGGGTGCCAGTTATTATTATCTCAGATAGAGATTCAAGGTTCACCTCTAAGTTTTGGGGAAGTCTACAAAAATCTTTGGGTACACAGTTAAAGTTTAGTACAGCATTTCACCCCCAAACTGATGGCCAATTTGAAATGACAATACAAACTCTTGAAGACCTCTTAAGAGCATGTACTTTAGACTTTGGTGGAAGTTGGAATATGCACTTACACCTAATTGAGTTTTCTTACAATAATAGTTACCACTCGAGTATACAGATGGCCCCGTTTGAAGCTCTTTATGGGAGAAAGTGCAGATCACCTGTATATTCGGATGAGGTAAGAGAACAAAAACTTTTGGGACCTCAATTGATTCAAAAAGATGTTGATAAAATTCGAATTATACATCAAAGATTATTAACAGCTCAAAGTCGCCAGAAAAGTTATGCAGATCGAAGACGAAGAGATCTAGAGTTTAAAGTTAGCGAACATGTCTTCTTAAAAGTATCGCCAACCAAGGGAGTTATGAGGTTTGGTCAAAAAGGAAAGTTAGCCCCTAGATTTATAGGCCCATTTGAAGTCTTACAAAAGGTCGAGCCTGTGGCGTACAGATTAGCATTGCCTCCGGTTTTGGCTAGCATCCATGATGTATTCCACGTGTCTATGCTTCGAAGATATATTAGGGATCCATCACATGTCATATCTTACCAACCTCTACAATTGAGAAACGATGCCACTTTTGTAGAACAGCCAATCCAGATCTTGGAAAGGAAAGAACATGTTCTAAGAAATAAAGTTATACCTTTGGTAAAGATTTGTTGGCAACACCATTCAGACCAAGAGGCAACGCGGGAAAGAGAAGAAGATATACGAGAGCAGTATCCTCATCTATTCTCTTGAGGTAAGTAAAATTTGGGGACCAAATTTCTTATAGGTGGGGAGAAATGGAATCAAATCAAATATTTGATTTAAGATTTAAATATTATTTCCTTACATGCTAGTATAAAATAGGGAAAGATAATGCAATCAAATCAAATATTTGATTTAAGATTTAAATATTATTTCCTTACATGTTAGTATAAAATAGGAAAAGATAATCATATTTCCTTGTTTGCTATTATGAATTAGGAAATACTTATTAAGCATTCCAAATAAGATGACATCATATTTATCAGTATATTAAATGAAAATAATTTATATTAAATAAATACGAAAATTTAGAAAATTTTTCTTTAATGGAGGTTCACCTCCTCCTATTTAAGGGGAGGGATTTCTCTCCTTCGTTTCTCGCCGAGCAGAACTCAATGGCAGGAGGAACGAGGAGTTTCATCTTGCTAAAAAGAAGTAGGTTTTCCTTACTTTTCTTGAAATTAAAGTTTTTGTTTAGATTTTATGTTGAAATTCTTTTATTGATATTAATTTGAATTAAAACACCTTACCCTTTGGTACCCTTTAAAAGTTTTCATTATGAAATTGTATATGTTTTATGATATCAGATATTTAAGAATGTTATTTCATTTTATTACAATTACCTTCTAATCTTATTCAGATTTAAATATAATATGAGTAGTTCAAAAAAAAAGAAATTCTTAATCCTTTAGATATTAAAATTTTTATTAAAATATATTATTTAAAATTTCTATCCTTTTTAGATTTAAAATGTTATTATTTGATTATGTTGAAATTATTCATATGATTTCAAGTTCTTATTGAATTAAAAATATTATTTTCTCATATTGAAGCTTATCCTATCATTTATTTAATATGTTGTTATGTTTTGATGTATTATTATCAGTAGTGAATATATATTGTTGTAATTCAAAATTATGAAATTGGATTGGGTTAAAATAGTCTGCAGGCCAGGCCAGGCCCCACCCATGGGTCGGGCCCTAGCTCTGAGTTAATTGACCCAATGATATGGCGATCATGGGCTAAGGTTGGCCCAACGGTGTGATGCATGCAGATCATATGATGCGACCTGATCGTATACTGGTCGGCTCAGCCTAGTCTAATATTATGTAATTATTGGATTTGAGCCCAAATATTGATTGAACTAAACCGGACTTGATTAGTCTAGATCAATTCGTGGTTCCAATTGATTTAACCTTTCAAGTCTGCTTAACCTAAATTGAACCTAATCTAGTCCAAATTATACTAGTCTAGGGTGGTTCCGGACCGATTAAATGAGGATTAGAGATCGGTCGATTAGGTCCTAGTGAATCGAGTTTGATTAGACCGATTTAACTAGGGTTCAAGTCAATTGGGGGCTATTTGGTATTATTGATATTGATATTATTGAAAAGAGATGTTTTGAATGTGTTATTTCATCCCGAATAGACATGATTAGTATGAGATTATATTTCCCTGCTAAGAGTAGGAAGAGCCATTCCCTTCGGGGATTAGCGTGTCGTCAGACGTGACGACTAGACGGTTCCTCCATCCGCTGTTGGGAGGAACGCGTCCCCACTTTGGCGGGTGAGGGACGCCACTCCATCCGTTGTTGGGAGTGTGATATGAGTTTATCTCCATCCGCTGTTGGGAGAATCACAAACTCATCCCGTAGGATAAAGCCTCTCCATCCGCTGTTGGGAGAGTGCTCCTTCGGGTATTTGATATACGACAATGGGATGATGGATTTTTGATTATGCATTTATTGACTTTTGGGGTTCCTACTCAGCGTTGCTGAATTTTCTTTGTTTTTGATTTTCAGATCCCAGTGGAGAGCGGACCTTTCTCTACCGCTAGGTAGAGCCACTTGAATAATTCTCCGAATTAACATCACTATGTTTATTTTTACTCATGAATTAAGGAAATAAATAGATTATAATAAATGTTTATGATGATGAATAAAGTAATGTTTACTTATTTGGCTCTGTATGTGTGGAAAGATATAATCCTAAAAAAAAAAATCAGGATGTGACACGAGGCCACAGCGTAAAGTTATTGACATTAACAGTTTCTCTATTTTATTTACTGGAAATATGCACGCTTTGTCAAACGATGGTGATAGAAAGACTAAATAGAGAAAGGACTAACGAGAATAGTGATGGTGATGATACATAAAGGAGATTTTCATTGGGATCCCCTTTCATTATTTAGAATCTTATTTTTAATAATTTTAAAATTTTCTTTTGTAAATAGATGTAAATAATCTTAATTTATCACTTAATTTTAATAAAAAATTTTAACTCCTTTTGTAACTCTTTTTCATCGCTTTGTTTCCCTTTTCTTTTTTTTGTCTTCATTGGTTACTTTGTCAAACCATAGTAATGGAAAGACTAAATAGAGAAAGGATAGAAAGCGTAACGAGGATAGTGACGTTGATAATACATATAGAAGATTTTTATTGGTGATCTCTTATGTTATTTATAATCTTATTTTAAATTTTTTTTAATAGTTTTAAGATATTGCTTTGCAAATAGATATAAATAGTCTTGATTTATCACTTAATTTTTAATTTTAAAAAAAAACTTTAACTCCTTTCGCTTTTTTTTCTTTTTTTTTCTTTTTTAATCCTTCTTTAGAGATGGTTGGAGCAACATGGTGGCGCAGCTATAGTTCCACCGTCAACACTCACAAGGACGATTGACTTACGAATGAAATGGATAATTAAGGGGTATATATATATATATATATATATATATTAATAAAGATGAGGGGAGGCCCAAACTGTTAAAAACCAGGATCTGAGTAGGTGTGGGTTAAACTCGTTATAGTTTTCATGTAAGGCAAATTGAGGTGTATGACAAAAAAAGATGGAGTGTGTGAGACTTGGGTGACTGTAAATTATTGGAACAATTAATGTACAAAGGAACGACTTCTAAACCGCCCTAACGTTATATATACACACAATATATGGAGTCCGATATAAAAAGTAGAGAAAGAAGGAAATGATGGGCGCTATTGCGAGTCCGACGTGGTCTGATTTGATGTAAGGCTGGACCCCAAAGGGAACCTAAGGTTCTTAGCTTTTTATCTAAAACATTGATGGAGTGATTATATATAGATTTACTTATCAATTGTTGATAGTAAAATATTAGGATCAAATTTTGTCTTCACCTCTTAGCAAGAATTTGAAGTTGCTTGTGTGAAATTGTCATGGGTGTCACAATCTAGGGATCTAAGAAAGGCTGGGGAGCTTACTTTGTAGTAATTCTTGAACAAAAAAATGGTACCGAAAAGTCTCTTTAGTGTCGAGAATCGTACCTTCAGTGAATATAATCCAGAGAGAGAGAGAGAGAGAGAGAGAGAGAGAGAGAGAGAGAGAGAAATGCTGCAGTCACCACCATGCAGCATTTCAACAAAATGGTATCGGGAAAACTTTTGGGTGTCAATTTATTGGATTTAGATATCATTAATTTCACCGTCATGAGTAGATTCTAAAGATAAAATGATCTTAAAGCATACATATATTGGATCCTTATTCTCTTTATCGTAAGTAGATTTGAAGGATAAAAAGATATCAGCAGTGAGCTTACCGTGTAGCATGAGGATTCTTGCCTAATAATTTAAATTTTTGATATTTGTGGTTACCCTGTTATATCATAAAAATTGGTATTGTAGCATCTCATGAGTTCGGATCCTAAATCTATCCTCTCTTTTTTTTTTCTAATAAATCTTATATCCGTCCTTTTATATTATTGAATTAAAAATATTTTTGACTATCCAACATATTTTTAGATTATTTTCTAATAATTTAAATCCTATCAGAGCATTATCTTATTGTTGCCAGATAACATAAGTTGAATAGCATAAATTATCGAAAAAAAACTTTAGGTTTGAAAATTTTTCACATAGCATTCTAACTTTGAAAATTTTTTAAATAATATTTTTTTAATAATCATTGTTCTTCCTTTGATCACTTATGCCTTCGTGCATATGTTGGTCCCGTCGATCGTCTTTTTCTTACGTACAACACTCCTAAGGTCCGAAGAGGATTGGTGTGGGCGCCCATGCTCAACCCCTTTGGGTTAGATGAAGATGCAAGAGTGATAATAAAAGCGACTCAAAATAGAAGAAAATAACAGTGCAGGACGAGAGGTGACAATGGGTCCAATAGAGATAGGGATAAAAAATTTTATTCTCACACCCAGTGACAGGATCACATGAGTTTACAACACAGCCTTAATAGGACAAAACGACTCCAAGAGGAGTTGTCGGCATCAAATACATGGGACTCGTGCAGTTTTTATTCTCACTGCACGGTGGCGACAGGAATCCACAGACGTCTTCCGCTACCTACGGCTTTCTAATCATCATGAATAACCATGTATGTTTTTTACCTGTACCTTCAGAAGTCATATTAACTTTTATTTGATTGAGCATTAGATTGAGTTGCTCAATCTAATGGCCCTAAAAATGATCAATCCATCCTATTCAAATAGCAAAAGGTGTGTAGATAACAGATTCTCTCTCCACACATTACAACTATACTTGACAATTTCGACAATTTTTCACTGTCTTTTTCTCTTTTAATTGCATGCTAGTAATGTGCCATCGATAAAATTTGATGTTATATCCCTTTGAAGGATTTTAAGTGTTTTATTCTTTTTAAAAATTAATTAAATAAAAAATTAATTAATTAATATAAAAAATATGATAAGATTCTCTTGATTTAAATTATTATTTTATACCTATATAAAGAGACATAGTACCTACACATATTGGTCATCCAAATATCAATTATTTAAGCATAGAGAACTCAAGTTTAGAGTTCCTCTCATAAGTTTTCTTTTTTAAAAAAAGTTTAATATAATTTATTTTACTTCAACCTCGATATCTTCTTGTACTTCGTGGATCCTAGATTAGTAATATTTTGTTATTATTATTTTATATATGATCTTCCCCTTCTTCATATAGACATGGTGCCAAGGATTATTCTCAATTTTGTTTGATTCAAATGAAGATGGTTAGCGAACTATACAATTCACGCAAGAAATTAGAAAAACAAGAAGATTGAGTGATTTCATTGACACAAAGGTCAAAGTCTTACATATTAGAATATTAGAAAAGTGAATTATAGGTACAAAGGTACAAAGGATGAATAGAGAAGGGAATAAGGTAACGTTGAGGATTTGCTTTTGCCCAAATAGCCTGCGAGTGTGATCGTTCCATCGGTTACCAATCAAGACAAAGTTCTCGCTTCCATAGATAGCAACCTGCCATTATATGTTCCACGAGCAAGCCAAGATGACATAACCTGAGAAAGGAGGGATAGATTAACACCTGCAACCATCGACAATGTTGACGAAAAAAAAGGTGAACTAATTTTGTTGTTGATGCTCGCTAATTATCATCAAGCATGTCAAAGTTTAAGTTTTCGAGTATTGTTGTCACCTAATCATATCTTAAAGTTATTATCAAGTTAGGTCATGAGTTTCAATCTTATATATACCCCTTTTTCTCAATATTTATTTAAAAATATTTGTGCAAGTACTCGTTCAATATTTCATATTAAAAGAAAAAAAAAAACCTAGATGGGAATAAATACTTATGCAAGAATCTATCTAAAAATTGGGCTGAATGACCCCATATGTTAAAAGGCACTTGGCATGTGCAAATGGAAGGATGAGATATGAACTATAAATTTCTGAGAGAAAAAAGTTGCACTTAGTTAACCATCTAAAATTTGAAATTCAAGTTGGACATTTTTCGCTGTCACAGGATCTACTATCATCGATGCACACGTTGGTGGCTATTTAATGACTATTTTCTTGTTTTTAGATACAATGCTATCGAGAACTTTGTGGGTGCGGGTGCTAATTGAATTGAATTTGTGTGTAACATCAATTATTGCTCTTCTATATATCCTAAAGGTGCATTTGTACATTCTCCTTCACAAACCAAGTGGTGAGGATGAATAAAACCATTACAACAATAACAATAGGATAAATGAGGCCAAGCAGTAGGATCAATGTTAACTTTAGTTTTCCTGAAACTGATCTCACTGAATTCTACACCTTCTTTCTATCTGGAATTGTAAAGTACTTACTTTTCTCATCCCAAAAGTATTGACAATATATTTCTAGTTATGATTATTCTGATTACTTGTTCCACACCCTACCCTACTCCTCCTCCTTGTCTATGGTTTCTGGATATATATATATATACATATATATATATATATATATATATATATATATATATATATGTATGTATATATATATATATATATATATATATATATATATGTATATATATATATATATATATATATATATATATATATAAAGATAATAAAGTAAGTAAACTTATTATTCCTTGAAACCTGAGTTATCTAAAACTTGAATGTTAATATCAAAACCTTGACAAACTTTGTTTGAGATGGTCAGAGAAACTAAAATAATGCCCAAAGCTCAAAAACCATAATATTTATCTAAAGACATGATAGTGAATCTGATTACTTCTTGGTTTGGTAAATATTTTTGGATCAGTGAGCATAGTGATTACCTTCAAGAACTTCGGCAGACACAAATGTAATCAATGCTGAGCAAACATATTGTGGCACTACGTAAGAGTTTGTGAATTGGAAGCCCAGTATTCCTCCTAAGAATACCAAAATTTCAGATCCTAACAAGATCTGCCTGTAAAGGAAGACAAAAAAGATCTAATGCGAGTTAACTACAAAAAAGTACCTTGAATTGCTGTTCCAAAGTAAACTGACTAACAAATAAATATCAAGGACAAAATTTAACTGCTAAGTATGCCCTACGTTCAAAATATCATGTATCGTAACTCAAAGCAAAAAAGGGGTTCGATGCAGAGCAGAACCTAGGTTTAATCTAAGATGAGATTAAGCAGCTTGCACAAATAGTTGCTGGCCAAATAGAACACATCATGAATCATGGATGATAGTTGAGCATGAAATATATCAACAACAGGACCTACATAAGGATAACAAGTTGTTTCGTTAATTCTTCAATCATGGATGATAGTTGCACTCATTTATAAACAATGACATAAAATGAGTGGAACAAAAAATCTCCAGAATCAAGTTAAAGATGATGCTATGAAATTCCTAACCTTTACTGATGGAGTAAGCAATCCATATGCCGAAGCAACTGAAGTTGCAGGTTTGTGAGAGTCTTCTGAAGCTTTTTCCCTATCATTACATTCTTCATCTCCATCTTCATGTTGCTTATGCTCAGAACTTTGTAGCAAAGGATGAACAAGGCCACTTTCTAATGCTTTGTCCTCCACGCCTCCTGTTCAGGATCAGAAACAGTGACTTTTGTCATTAATCTTGCATAGTGTACTTATCAATAGAATAGCAGAAGATTGGTTTGAGTACAAAAAGATCAAGATACTTATCTGAAAATGAAACAACCTTGAATCCTTCTAAATAATTTATTTGATAAAAAGAAACTCTAGAATATAGGTGAGACAACAACTCTGACAATCAGCTACAACCAGACCCTTGTCTGCCAATTATTCAATGAATTGGGCTTAATAATTTCTTTTCACTATTTTGTGCCATATCAACCTTTATATTTGGTCCCAAATTATCCAACCAGGCGTTGCATTCCTGTATGGTGTTTTTAATGAGTAGCTGTGTAGACCTTCAAGTCACAAGTCACAACATAGTTTTCTTTTTTTTTATCAAGATTGTTACATGCAAGGAACCAACCATGTTAACAATTGAAAACTCATCGAGTACTTGAAATTTTCCAAGATAACATTGATCAGCTGCATGATATTTTTGAAGGTAAAAAGAAGAACAAGATCAAGGGATGTCATAATCAACAGTGATAGCAGTACAAAGGCTTTCCGAAAAACCACAAAATTATAGCAAATTCATTGTCATCCTATGTAAAGGATGGTTCCTTTATTGTCAACCTGTTGAAGCTTTCAAGGATGAGGTAGGTTAATGAAACAAGTACTAGACTTACATTTTACACAAATAATTTGGACCAATATAGATGTGTTTCCTTGACTTGCAGGAGTCTCATCACAAGAATATATCCTGGATCTATCAAATTTGTTCAGTCATATAAATAACCAAAAATCTCTGACCAAAATTAATGAAACTAATACTAAACCTCAACTAACAACAGCAAACAAATGCAAGTCATAACAAAAACTATATTCAGAAGCAGTTCCTTAGGATGTAAGGTCAAACAAAAGTCATGAGGTAAAGATGTGTGATTAATGCTCTCAACATCTACCAGCAAATTTCATCGAGCTGACATGCATTCAAACATCAACTACAGCTAGCTCAGGTGTACAAAAGCAATGATATGGTCATGGCAAAATCTAACTAAGATAGGTAACCCTTTTCTCGGGGATGGAAATCAGTGTATGCCATTTTGTCAGAGGTATAGTGTTGCCTGATCTTAGTCACTCTTCCTAGTACTCTGTTTCTCAAAGAGTAGAACCTAGAAAGCAAATTACCTATTATGATCAGTATATAACGAACATGTACTAGTGAGTGGTCTTAAACAAGGTACAATAGACTATTTAGACCGAATGTTACAATTTCTGCAAATGTACATACTTGGAAGTTGGCATATGCTCGTGTATATGCACCGTATGCAAGTTCATGCAAAGTAAGATGATTCAAGTATAACATACCAGCATCCACATCTGGAGACAAATGTTTTACTTCATTGTCATGAACTGGCTCTTTGAATGAAATCCACAAACAAATCAAGTATGCTAACCAAGTAAATGACATAACACAACCAGGTAAAGTATCTTGATTAATTGTTAGTGCATATATTTTGAAATTAGTTTGAAGCAAGCCAGCAAGAGCAGGACCGCATGCCATCCCAAGAGCACTTAAACTGACAAAACCTGCATGCAGATTTTAAGAGGAACACAATTGCTAATGTATCGAAGATTAACAGCCCTCGCAGAACCCATCCTGCACATGAGTACATTCATCATAGGAAAGGGATATATGGAGATCATGTTTCAGATAGGTAATAAACAATATGCTCAAATCCGATCCAAGGTTTCTACCTGTAAAATAATTGAACATAAAAGCATTAGTGGCAATACTTCTGCAAGTAAAAAGTTCTACTGAATATATACCCATGCCTCTAAAACTGAAAAGATCATCATGCAAGGCTTATCCCATCATCCAAGGGCTTGGCTCTAAAGAAAGACCAACCTAAATAAAGCTGGTGCTAAATTCCTTACCTAATCAAACTTAAGCAAGAGAGGTGTCTGCCAATGGAACTGTAATGCTGCAATGAATGAAAATAAAGGAGGACAACATCATGAGCTGATCTTAAATGTTGAGCAGAGCAGATTTTTGACATAGGATGGCCTTCCCAAAAGAATCAAAATTTCATGCCTAATTCTTTGGCAATATTTGCAGCTTACTTGACTACATCAGGTGAATTAGTTGCTGTTTCATTTAGAGAGGACAATTAAATTATATTGAGAAGCTAAATGTTGTCTAGTGTGTTTTTATTTATTCTGAACAACACTATCAAAGGGAATAGTATAAAAAGAGCACAAAACATCTTAGAGGCACAAAGACGTGAAGAAACATATCTTTAAACTTGATAAATCCCAAGTCCAAGCAGAAAACGAAAATATTAAATGTATGAACTTAAATAGTGACTATTCCTCAAGGTTATGCAAAACTTCGCCTAGGCAGGTCTACGAACTCCACTTCAAGTTACACAATGTAGAATAGTTATATGCTGTTTACATGAATGCATGGAGTCGATGTTTATCTGAGTCCCTTTCATATACTGGTTCTTGGCAACCATAGAGTACTAAGAATATTTATCTATCACCTAGCAAACACTTATCAAGCTATTGTGTCTGAAATAACTACATATACAAGTTTCAACAATCACATTGCCTTAACATTCAAGTGCCTAAAAGTCAAGGTGCGCATTGCTAAAATATGATAAAACATAAGAAAATTCAGATATTAGAGCAGATAATTCACTCACACATTTCTGGACTAAGTTTCATGCTCCTTGAAACAAGTATACAATTATAAATCCATAGAATAATCATCATGAAATATAAAGTGAACAATTTTACTTACCCACACAAGAGACGGCCGATGAGAAGAATTGTTAGGGAGTTCAGATCATAAGCCAATGCATATAGATATTGCCCGAAAAGAGCACAATGCTGCTAAATACAAGAGGTCTGAAGTATGACCTATTAGACCATGCACTAAAATAAACTGAAGAGAACACTTGTGCAACAGCCATAGAACCAATAATAATCCCACATACAGCAGCAGCTCCAAGGTGCATTGAGTAGTGATCAGCAGTTGGTACAATGATATAAGTATTAACCATATAAAGGTAGGTGTTCGCCAAGTTCAAGGGAAGAGACATCTTCTTGGTCCTCCTCCGAACTAGATGCATCTTCTTGAACAATAAGTGCAAGTTGACCCAGATATTGAAGGAAATTCGTGGAATGGGTTAGCTTGTCTACTGATGCATGTATTAGATGAATCACAGGATCCTTAGTCTGATGCAAAAAAGCAAAAAGAACAAGACCAAATATTTTGAATCAGATGTTCATGGAAAGAAAGATATTCTAAATGGAGCTAATGCAATATCAACAGCAGATGCAGGACCAAGGGAAGGCCTTGATTTCAATAGGGAATCTTTGTATTTGATTTTGGGGTCTTACTGGCTTTTAGGACCATTTGCATGATAAAGAATGACTGATCCTTATGTAACTTTATAAAATTTTAAATATATGAATAACCAAGATTTAGTGATTGAAATTAAAGAAAAACACACAGATATAACCAGCAAGAGCTCTAGCAAAAGAAAAAAATGAACCACCAAGTAGCATATTCATAAGAGATATATAAAAGTAGGTAATGAATAAGGTGATGGAATTGAATGCAAGGTAATAATAAACCCAAAAAAAGATTAAAATAAAAAAAGAAAAAGAGATACTAAAAAAGAAGAAGATTTTCTAAGATATACTGTTGCTATATCTATGATGTTATCCAAAACTCTGCTTTCTACTTGTAACATTAATTAATCTCCTTTATAATTTGTTTCTTCTTAACTTTCAGTAATATCTGTCATGAATCTGCTAGTTGCTGATTTCTCAATAAATTATATCTCAATTGAACTCTGCCAATTATTTATTATTGGATCATATTTTGCCTAAACTGTGCAGCTATTAAGTCCTCGTTTATTCTTAGATATGAAATATAACATATGTATCCTTAATACAATTTTATTACTCACATTGATGCTAAACAGAGCCAAAACTAATCTTCTTTATGGTAAACTTCAAACCATATGCCCTTCAACTGATAGAAAGCAGAACTCTCTCTTTTAGAACCCCAAATATGCTTTTGTATATTAAACATCACAATGTCAGATGAACCATTTTGGTCTTGCATCTAAGTCCATCTGATAGGATACGAACTGGCGTCACCTATGTATGGGTGACGCCCCCGTACCACAACCACCCTCTAGCTAAGGTGGTTGCCTGCCTCAGCCCGGTTCGACAGCGTCCGGACTTGACAGGCCAAATGCCAACCGAGGCACGTCGCCATCCCGAAAAAACCGGATCGTTCCCACAGTTCCATCCAGGTTCAGACGCTATCAGATGTACGACCCTGCGGAGGGGCACATCAGGAAACAGTAGCTTTCCCAGTATAAAGGCCCCAGCGTTCGGACTGAACAAGGGAGGAGAAAAAAGACTCTTCACAAGCAAACCCCTCTCCTAGGAGGCACGCTGCATTGGAGGAGGTCTCCCTGCCTAAGACGCACGCTGCCGAAGACGCCGCCGAGGAGGCTCGTTGCCTGTGACGCTGCTGAGGAGGCACGCTGCCTCGGACGCTACCGAGGAGCCTCGCTGCCTGGGACGCTGCCAAGGACACTCGCTGCCTTGGAGGAGTAGCAGCGCTCCCATCGCGGAGAGGAGCAGCACCGACTTTGAGACACTGGCAGTCAAGGGCTCTCTCTCTCTCTCTCTCTAAAATACTCAACTCTCCCTCACCCAATGCTAACTTGACCGTCGGAGGGGTCGGGATGGGAATCTCCCAACCCAACTTGTGTGCAGGAACCGAAGGGCACGCTGCGAGCTGGTCACCAGAAGAAGGAATCGATCTCGAGCGAGCAGATGATCAGCTTCGCCCGACCCGACGTCGGCTTCCTCCCCGGAGATCGACCAAGGCGACCACTACGCATTCGGACCCGAACCAAGTCGTGCTGACTCACGGGTCACGGCGTAAAGATACACTAACAGTTTGGCGCTAGAAGGAGGGCCCGATGTCGCAAGGTCAGCCCAATCTGATCTCCAATGCCCGAGCTGCGATGCTTGGTCAGCCATGTTTAGCAAATCGCTGCATGGTTCATTGCTGCCCCAAGCAGTTGCTCGGCCAAATGTGAGCTCGAGTGATGCTGCTCAGCCACCCATGTTTAGCAAATCGCTGCATGGTTCATTGCTGCTCCAAGCAGCTGCTCGGCCAAATGTGAGCCCGAGTGACGCTGCTCGGCCGGCCAATGCCCGAGCTGCGATGCTCGGCCAACCATATTCAGCAAATCGCTGCATGGTTCATCGCTGTCCCAAGCAGCTGCTCGGCCAAATGTGAGCCCGAGTGATGCTGCTCGGCCAACCATGTTCAGCAAATCGCTACATGGTTCATTGCTGCCCCAAGCAGCTGCTCAGCCAAATGTGAGCCTGAGTGATGCTGCTCGGCCGACCAACGCCCGAGCTGCGATGCTCGGCCAACCATGTTCAGCAAATCGCTGCATGGTTCATTGCTGCCCAAAGCAGCTGCTCGGCCAAATGTGAGCCCGAGTGATGCTGCTCGGCCAAATGTGAGCCCGAGTGATGCTGCTCGGCCAAATGTGAGCCCGAGTGATGCTGCCCGAGTGATGCTGCTCAGTCGGCCAATGCTCGAGCTGCAACGCTCGGCCACTCATGTTCAGCAAATCACTACATGGTTCATTGCTGCCCCAAGCAGCTGCTCGGCCAAATGTGAGCCCGAGTGATGCTTCTTGGCCACCCATGTTCAGCAAATCGCTGCATGGTTCATTGCTGCCCCAAGCAGCTGCTTGGCCAAATGTGAGCCCGAGTGATGCTGCTTGGCCAGCCATGTTCAGCAAATCGCTGCATGGTTCATCGCTGCCCCAAGCAGCTGATCGGCTAAATGTGAGCCTGAGTGATGCTGCTCGGCCGGCCAATGCCCGAGCTGCGATGCTCGGCCAGCCCTGTTCAGCAAATCGCTGCATGGTTCATTACTGCCCCAAGCAGCTGCTCGGCCAAATGTGAGCCCGAGTGATGCTGCTCGGCCACCCATATTCAGCAAATCGTTGCATGGTTCATTGCTGCCCCAAGCAGCTGCTCGGCCAAATGTGAGCCCGAGTGATGCTGCTCGGCCAGCCATGTTCAGCAAATCGCTGCATGGTTCGTTGCTGCCTCAAGCAGCTGCTCGGCCAAATGCGAGCCCGAGTGATGCTGCTTGGCCAGCCAATGCTCCAGCCGCTGCCTCAATGGGGATATATTGCGGCAGGTCGGCAAGCTGATCAACCTTAAAACGCTGTTTGTGCACTCCAACTGGTTGTCCGGGCAGGTGCCACCATCGCTCGGTAATCTCACCAGGCTGACGTTGCTCGACCTGTCGAATAGTGCGCTCATCGGAGAAGTTTCCCACGAGCTGGTCTCCCTCACACAGAAGCCATTGCTGCAGTAGGAACTGTGCGGTGCATCGCGAAAAAGTTCTGCAACGGCGGAACTGAACCCGAAGCTTGTATGTGCTACTGGATCTGCCTGAGAACGAGAAGCTCACAGATTTAATTGGGAATACCAAAGATTGCTTCCCCTCCTTGGTCTCCCAAAGAAAGCCCTGCATGTGTTAAGCAGGCTATTGTCGAAGACGCATGCAGATGGCGCAGGCTGGACATGTTCAGCCTTTTCCCACCTTGTTCCAACAAGTCAACACGAAGGGCAAAGCACAGCACTGACAAGGATGCAGGTCCTGAAAGACACTTGGAGAGAGAGCAGTTCATCGGGAGGCTGACCAAATCGCTCTACCCATGCAAACTCGCATGCCTTAGCTGCGACAAAAGGTTGACGGCCTTTCCTAGAGTGGTACAGAAGCTGGTGTTGGATGGGGACATCATCCCTGCATTGCGTGGCCCTATGCGCTCTACTACATCCGAGCCACAGTGGGAGCTGGATGCTGTTGAGATTCTGATCTCGCTCAACCTGACGAATACTACAACAATCCAAGCTTGCAGGAGTTGCGCTTCTCCCCCTGCTTGTGCTAGCTCATCTTAATGGCGAAAAAGCCCAGTGATGCATGGGAACTGATGCGGTGTGACCAAAAGCAGGATTGGTTGCCTCTTCTCCACCCTTTCAGGATATTGCCATAGCAAGGTGAGGCTACAGGCACAAAGGCTAATACGCAGCATCGCTGAAAAGCATTCGGGAAGAGTTCCTCTACCCTCATCTCCTGAGAAAGAAGGTGCTGTCAACACCCTTGCAAATGTATGCACCAACTCGCCTGACACGGAGGAGAGATCAGTAGCACCAGGAAGCATTGGTTGGCCTCTATCGGATGATGCCGCTCGGTCAAACAAAGCCCAAGCCACGCCACTTAGCAAAATAAAGCCCGAGTCCTACACCTCGGCGCAGTCTGCCTGCCAGAGCCATGTACCTCGGTCACAGACTGCCCGAGTCCTAAACCTCGACGCGGCCTACCCGCCCGAGCCATGTACCTCGATCGCAGACTGCCCGAGTCCTACACCTCGGCGCGGCCTGCACGCCCGAGCCGTGTACCTCGGCTGCATACTGCCCGAGTCCTACACCTCGGCACAGCCTGCACGCCCGAGCCATGTACCTCAACCGCAGACTACCCGAATCTGACACCTTGGCGTGACCTACCCGCTCGAGCTATGTACCTTGGCCGCAGACTGCCCGAGTCCTACACCTCGACGCGGCCTGCATGCCCGAGCCGTGTACCTCGGTAGTAGACTGCCCGAGTCCTATACCTCGGCGCAGCCTATACGCCCGAGCTGTGTACCTCGGCCGCAGACTTCCCGAGTCCTACACCTCGGCGTGGCCTGCACGCCCGAGCCGTGTACCTCGGCCGTAGACTTCCCGAGTCCTACACCTCGACGCGGCCTGCACGCCCGAGCCGTGTACCTCGGCCGTAGTGTCACGCGGCCATTACCCTCTCCCAACAAAATCGGCTTAGCAGAGTGCACAGCGGAACCACACACATGAGGAGCCCGGCCTCACACACCTAGAGGGACCACCATACACAAGAGGAGCCCGACCTCGCACACCCGGATGGGACTTTCTGCAGTACAGGGCCTCCCATGCCACTATACCTGGTCCAACCATCCGGTGCCGCCTTGGCTTCACTCAAGGTGGGTCCATCCGGTACCACCTTGGCATCACTCAAGGTGAGCCTTTATGTCACACCCCACCAAATCGGCTTGTCGAGTGTGCAGCGCCAACGCTTATAAGGCTCAAAACCTCCCCTTTTCTTACCAATGTAGGACTAAATGCATCTTGCCTACCCCCTCTTGGGGCGCACCCCCTTTGGGGTGCACGGCTGCCTACCCCCTCTGGGGCGCACCCCCACCTGGGGTGCTCGGCGTGATACCCCCTCTGGGGTGATCACCATGACATCCTTGAGAATTCACCCTGCCTACCCCCTTTGGGGCGCTTGGCGTGACAGTAGACTGCTCGAGTCCTATACCTCGACATGGCCTGCACGCCTGAGCCATGTACCTTGGCCGCAGACTCCACGAGTCCTACACCTCGGCGCGGCCTGCCCGCCCGAGCTGTGTACCTCGGTCACAGACTTCCCGAGTCCTACACCTCGACGCGGCTTACCTGCCCGAGCTGTGTATCTCGGCCATAAACTGCCCGAGTCCTACACCTCGGCACAACTTGCCCGCTCGAGCCGTGTACCTCGGCCGCAGACTGCCCGAGTCCTACACCTCGGCGTGGCCTGCACGCCCGAGCCTTGTACCTCGGCTGCAGACTGCTCGAGTCCTACACCTCGACATGGCCTGCCCGCTCGAGCCGTGTACCTCGACTGCAGACTGCCTGAGTCCTACACCTCGGCGTGGCATGCACGCCCGAGCCTTGTACCTCGGCCGTAGACTGCCCGAGTCCTACACCTCAGCGCGGCCTGCACGCCCGAGCCATGTACCTCGGCTGCAGACTTCTCGAGTCCTACACCTCGACGTGGCCTGCCCGCCCGAGCCGTGTACCTTGGCCACAGACTTCTCGAGTCCTACACCTCGGCGTGGCCTGCATGCCCGAGCCGTGTACCTCAGCCATAGACTACCCGAGTCCTACACCTCAGCACGACCTGCACGCCCAAGCCGTGTACCTTGGCCGCAGACTCAACGAGTCCTACACCTCGGCGCGGCCTGCACGCCCGAGCCGTGTACCTCGGTCGTAGACTGCCCGAGTCCTACACCTCGACACGGCCTACATGCCCGAGCCGTGTACCTCGACCGCAGACTTCCCGAGTCCTACACCTCGGCGTGGCCTGCCTGCCCGAGCCGTGTACCTCGGCCACAGACTTCCCGAGTCCTACACCTCGGCGCGGCCTGCACGCCCGAGCCATGTACCTCAACCGTAGACTGCCCGAGTCCTACACCTCGGCGTGGCCTGCACGCCTGAGCCATGTACCTCGGTCGCAGACTTCCCAAGTCCTACACCTCGACGCGGCCTACCCGCCTGAGCCGTGTATCTCGGCCGCAGACTGCCCAAGTCCTACACCTCGGCCGCAGAATGTGCAAGTCATATACCTCTGTCTCATGCCGCCCAGGTCACCGAGTCAATACCCAACTGTCGAAACCATTCGACCAATTACCTGCTGAAAAACCTTCTCAGCACCAACCGGAAGACAAACCCATGACCTCGACCACCAGAGACAAAAGCCACGCCTCGGACCCTCCCTAGTAAGAGCCGATGCATGGCTTCCTTCGGGGGGGGGGGGAGAATGATAGGACACGAACTGGCGTCACCTACGTATGGGTGACGCCCCCGTACCACAACTGCCCTCTAACTGAGGCGGTTGCCTGCCTTAGCCCGGTTCGACAACGTCCGGACTTGACAGGCCGGACGCCAACCGAGGCACGTCGCCATCCCGGAAAAACCAGGTCGTTCCCATAGTTCCATCCAGGTTTAGACACTATCAGATGTACGACTCTGTGGAGGGGCACATCAGGAAATAACAGCTTTCCCAGTATAAAGGCCCCAGCATTCGGACTGAACAAGGGAGGAGAAAAAAGACTCTTCACAAGCAAACCCCTCTCCTGGGAGGCATGTAGGAGGTCTCGCTACCTAAGACGCACGCTACCGAGGACGTCGCCGAGGAGGCTCGCTGCCTGTGACACTGCCGAGGAGGCACGCTGCCTCGGACGCTACCGAGGAGCCTCGCTGCCTGGGACGCTACCAAGGACCCTCGCTGCCTTGGAGGAGCAGCAGCGCTCCCATCGCGGAGAGGAGCAGCACCGACCTTGAGACGCTGGTAGCCATGGGCTCTCTCTCTCTCTCTCTCTCTCTCTCTCTAAAACACTCAACTCTCCCTTACCCAACGCTAACTTGACCGTCGGAGGGGTTGGGACAGGAATCCCCCGACCCGACCTATGTGCAGGAACCGAAGAGCACGCTACGAGCTGGTCACCATAAGAAGGAACTGATCCTGAGCGAGTAGATGATCAGCTTCGCCCGACCCGACGTCGGCTTCCTCCCCGGAGATCGACCAAGGTGACCCCTGCGCATTCGGACCCGAACCAAGTCGTGCTGACTCATCGGTCACGGTATAAAGATACAGTAACATTTTGGTCTTGTATCTAAGTCCATCAATGATGTTACATAGAATATAAATCATACCGTTAGAGCTGTTGAAGGCTGATCATAAATGGACAGATAGCTTCCTTGATGCTCCTGAGGATCTGCAAGTTTACGAGACAGTGCTCCCAGAACAGCTGCTATTCCCCAATTAAAATTAATGCTTCAGTGGATGTACTTGATGTGATATAGCCTTTTAATAGTAGAAAATATACCACAACTAAAAGGAAGTAAAGAATGAAAAAAAGGAATGAAAGTTCCTGAAGAATACTGACAAAATGTATTAAGGTAATATTGGACAGATTACCACATGCTTGAAGACTTGTTGTAACTGAGAATGAGGATGATTTGATCTAGTACTTAAATAATAATCTGTGAATTTGTAGCCAAAGCATTTATCAAATTTCTTCAGTATTTTACGAATGCCAGTAGCATTCAAATCTAGGAATCTAAGAAGTCTTAGAAGATCATGTCCAGCCGCTGCATATGCTTCACGTATTTCAGATATCTCAGATATATCTGGATGCTTTAGAAGTTTTGTCTATTGCTCGTCCAACTCTTGAATCCTGCATGCAAGAATCCCTTGTTCCAGAAAAAAAAGGGCAATCTTCACAATCTGGACATAATAATGAAGAGACCTGTTAGTGTAAATAACTTTATACCATGGCCTTGGGGCCGTCGCGGCTGGGTTCGGGCCGAATGTGGAGGAGATCTCCGGGCTGCGTCCTTGGAGTCTGAGGCGGCGGAAAGGATTCCTCCGGTGGCTACGCCTTGGTTCTGTTCCTGCACAAAGGTCAGGTCAGGAAGAACTCCGCCCAACCCCTCCGACGATCAAGTCAGAAAGGATCATCTTTTGAGGGTGTTTTTGCTTGAGAAGAAGAGAAGACCTCCCCATTTACATTCAATTGCCGGGGTTTATATGAACCAGATTGCTATTTGTTGACGTGCTTGAAGCGCCGCGCCTCTGATTGCGTCTGGCAGCACGTCGAGGACCTGACCCCTGCAGGATGGTGATGTGTCTCAGGGATCCTGTGGCCTGCTAGGGGTAGGCGGCGTCACATCTGTCGGTCAACCTTGGCTACAGTCGGCCGTGTGCGGGATAGGGGACGTCATCCTGATGTAGGTGGCATGGGCTTACGTCACTTCCCATTTATTACCCTTATCATTCTCCCCCCCCCCAAAAGGACGAAAGGAAGCCCTGCCTCGGTGCTCATTCAGGGGTCCGAGGCTGGCTTCAAGTGGATTTCTGATCGGTACGGGGGATGCTTTCTATGGACCTGCAGCGGACATCTGTTGGTTTGTTATCCGAGGGAGGGTGTCTGGAGCGTCTGACTTTGGGGGCCAAGTCTGGAAGGAGGCGTTGTGAGGTTGCACAGAGGTGGGCGTATGCAGCGTTGAGTCTGCAGCGAGCGTCTGCGGCCGAGGTCTGAGCTCGGGTCGTCAGACCGCCGAGGCGCGTACCGCTGTGAGGTGTATGCAGCGCAGCGCCTGCGGCGAGTACTGAGCTCAAGCGGGCGTCTCGCGCAAGGGAGCGTATCGTCCTGAGGTGTACGAAGGCGGGCTGCGGTCGAGTACATGCTCGGGCGATCGTCGCGTTGGCGGCGTACGCGCGCCGCAGTGTAGGTGTACAGTGAGCACGCGCGGCCGAGTGCGAGTGCGGGCGGTCGCGTGAGGGGCGAGGGGTGCTGGCGAGCCAAGGCCGAGCTTGTTGGCCGAGGTGAGGCTCGGGCTTGCTGGCCGAGGCGAGGCTCGGGCTTTTTGGCCGAGGCAAGGCTCGGGCTTGCTGGCCGAGGCGGGGCTCGGGCTTGCTGGCCGAGGCAGGGCTCGAGCTTTCTGGCCGAGGCGGGGCTCGGGCTTTCTGGCCGAGGCGAAGCTCGGGCTGTCTGGCCGAGGTGAGGCTCGAGCTTTCTGGCTGAGGCGAGGCTCGGGATTTCTGGCCGAGGCGAGGCTCGAGCTTTCTGGCCGAGGCGAGGCTCGGGATTTCTGGCCGAGGCGAGGCTCGGGCTTTCTGGCCGAGGCGAGGCTCGGGCTTTCTGGCCAAGGCAAGGCTCGGACTTTCTGGCCGAGGCGAGGCTCGGGCTTTCTGGCCGAGGCGAGGCTCGGACTTGCTGGCCGAGGCGAGGCTCGGACTTTCTGGCCGAGGCGAGGCTCAGGCTTACCTGGCCGAGGCAAGGCTCGGGCTTTCTGGCCGAGGCGAGGCTCGGACTTTCTGGCTGAGGCGAGGCTCGGGCTTACCTGGCCGAGGCTCGGCTCGGGCTTGCTGGCCGATGCGAGGCTCGGGCTTTCTGGCTGAGGTGAGGCTCGGGCTTTCTGGCCGAGGCGAGGCTCTGGCTTGCTGGCCAAGGCGAGGCTCGGGCTTTCTTTTTGGCCAAGCGACTGCTTGGCGCGGCAATAAACTGGCAATAAACCATGCAGATGGTGCGGTGATGGACCCGCTATGAACCATGCAGATGGTGCGGTAATAAATCAGCAATGAGCCATGTAGATGGTTGAGTGAGGTAGTACCTGGACGATTATGATCCCGTATGTCGCGCCCACTAGGGGGGGGGGGAGATCCCTTGATCACTGGCATGCGCGATGCTCAAGGGCCGGTTTCTTACGTCGTTTGATCTTTCCAGAAACAGTGCTTGTAAAGGGTTCTCGGGAGTCGGGATCGAGGTGGCTGCGTTTCTGCTTGCCGCGCCTTCCCACGGGCTGCCACGTTGGGGCTCATTTATGGCAAGTCGCCCCCTGGTCTTCCTGAGGTGACATGCCCTGGGGGCTATCGTGTCAGTGGACTGTCGCCCACTTTGCGTAGACGAAGGGGCAGGGCTTTCAGCGGGAGTTTGTCTATAAATAATATGCGGTTGCCTCACTGCACGCCCCTTATCTCCCAAGCTGATCCTTCCAGACTTCCTTGATCTCGTTGCCCGGTCGTCTCCTTCGATTTCTTCAGCCGCTCCTGTTTGCGTCAGCCCTTCCATTTTCCTTTCGAAGGTCAGTACAGATGGCATCTTCTTCTTCTCTGCCTGCTTCTACTCCTCCTGCTTCCTCTTCTTCTCCTGCTCCCTCTTCTTCTTCTCCGCCTTCTTCCTCCACTTCTTCTGCTGGTCAAAACCCTTTGCCGTATGGTTGCGGCTCGCCTTCCAGCGAGAAGGCGGCGCGGGCCCTTGAGGCCATGCGATCTCCCCACAATCTTGACTCCACCGTGAGTGGGTCACAGCTCCCCGACCTTCGAGGTCGCTTTTATGTCCCAAAGGACTATGCCTTTGTGGCTCCGGAGGCAGGGCAGCGGGCGTATGACGCCGTTCCCGGGGGCTTCACGTTATCCGTGGATGCCTTGGAAGCGGGATTGCGCTTCCCCCTGCACCCGATCATCATCTCTTATATCTCTAGGTGGCGTATTTCACCATCGCAAACGGCACCCAACTGCTGGTGGGGTTTAGTGGCGTTTCTGGGGAAATGCCACTACGTCGGCATCACCCCAATTTTGAACCTGTTCTTATCCTGCTTCCGCCTCTCCAAGGGATCGGGGGGGTATTATCTTTCCGCCCGACCGGGCTTTAGAGTAGGTGGCGACCCTTCCAGTAATAAGGGATGGAAGGGGCGGTTCTTCTTCGTGAGTTGTGCAAGGGACTGGGGTTTCGGGCTCCAATGGTTGACTCACACTATCGATAACACTACCCCCGGCCTGAGCGATGATGAGCTCGGAGACCTCCAGCGGCTGAAGGAGATCCTTCCTTCTTCCATAGCCAACCAAGACAACTGAGTCATGGCTGATCGAGGCGGGCCTTAGCCCGATGCCTCTGGGTACGCTTGTTATGTGTAATTTAAGGCTTTCTGGGCTCTTGCGGGCACTGACCGATGTTTGCTTGCAGGGATGGTGAACCTCAGATCGGTCCGTGGTGGACGGATCCCGTCAACTCCCTCTACGCGCGCGGCAGTCGAACCGAAGACCGGTACCAAAGAGGCGCCGGTGGAGGTTGAGGTGGACCGTCCGTGGAAGAGGGTCAAAGTTCTCGCTTCCAAGCGGCCCGCCGAGGCAGCAGTACGGCCGGAGGAGGTCGGCGCGGAGCGGGCGGAGGCGGGCCCCAAGCAAGGCGAGGGCGAGCCTAGCCGAGAGGGCGCTGGGAAGGAGCCTCGGCTCCCTTCGGTCCAGGAGTTGTGCCAGCTTCCCGTCGGTGCCAAGGAGGAGCCCTTTCATGCTCAGGTGGTAGGAGACCGGCCAGTGGAGGCGGCGAACGACCCCTTGTTGGCCCGCTGGGAGAACCTATCCGTCGGGGATAGGGTGTGGGCTGACGGCGATGTCGCAGCCACATTCCTTCGAGGGGGGCTTCACCCCGGTATGGCCGGGGAGCTATACACCCTACCCTCCGAGGCTCTGCTCAGCAAGTCCACCAAGTCAGTGGTGTGGGTAAGTATTGCGCCTTAGGCTTCTTACCGGCACCGGTGTTCGCCCGTTCTGACGCCTTTTATCTGTAGAGCCACCACTACATTGTGGCGCTAATGGACCGGGTGCGGGACGCCGGTCGGATCGTCAATGGGCTGGGTGACCGCAACGTCGAGTTGCACCGGCAACTCGAGGAGGCCCGCGCGGTAGTGGGCCCCGAGGCTATAGCTATCGTAGAACAGCGCACGTCTGACTTGGACGCAGAAGTGACCCGCCTCAAGGCCAAGCTTCAGGCGGCCAAAGAGCAGAACGACGCCCTCCAGGGACTCTTCTTGGTGGAGCGGACCGGGCTTCACCTACGGAAGGCCGAGGCGCTGAAGCTGACCAAGCAGCTGGAGGCGGCAGATGCCAAGGCAGAGTCTGCTTCCGAGGCCTTGGCCGAGGAGGCCCATCAGAGGCCGGAGAGGGATAGGCAGCTGCTCGAGGACTACAAAAAGTCTGAGGGCTTTCAACTCGGGCTGACTCGGTCCAGGCAGGTTACCTACGAATATGGGTACCGGATTGCCTTGGCTCGATTCCAGGCTCGCCACCCTAACCTTGAGGTGGCGGAGGACCCCTTTGCCTCCTTCCCTAAGGACTCGGGGGTGGAGATGCCCGAGAAGGTTCCTTTTGATGACGGTCTGGAACCCCCGAAGGGTCAGCTGCCATGAACTTTTTCTAAGGAGTCGGTCTGTAAGTCTGAGTCGTCTAGTCCTGTAACTTGACTCCAGTTTAATAAAAAATCCTTTTGTCAAAAGGTTTCTCATGTTGCTTTCCTCCGTTTCTCTAGACGAAAAACTTCTTAAGGTTTTGCATATTCCATGTCCTTGGCAAGGTGTGGTCGTCCATGGTCGCGAGCCGGTAAGTCCCTGCTCGGACGACTCCTACGACCCGTTAAGGTCCTTCCCAGCTGGGGGTAAGTTTGCCATGCGCACGGGTCGGGTTGCTTACCTCGGCCCTGCGCAACACCAGGTCGCCGAGCTTAACGGGTCGGGGCGGACCCTGCGGTTGTAAATCCTGGCGACGGCTCTTTTGTAAGAAAGGGCCTTTAGGTGCGCGTTGGCTCGCCGCTCCTCGAGCAGATCCAATCCTGCTCGGAGCCCCTCAACCGAGGCGCCCTCTTCATCTGAGGGGTTGGGATGACCACCTCAGGAGGTAAAACAGCCTCGGTGCCGAACGCGAGGCTGTAGGGGGATTCTCCGGTCACGGTTTTGGGAGTGGTGCGTAGAGACCATAAAATGCTCGGGAGCTCATCTACCCAAGCGGAGCGAGCCGCGAGGGTCATTCTCCTGACCCCATCCAAAATCGATCGGTTGGTCACCTCTGCAAGGCCGTTTGTCTGAGGGTGGGCCACCGAGCTGAACCTTAGTTGGATCTTATAGCTCGCACAAAATTCTTTGAATCGGGCACTGGCGAACTGAGTCCCATTATCGGTGATGATGGCCTTAGGCAGGCCAAACCAAGTCACAATATTTCTCCATACGAACCTCTCCATTTGAGGTTCCGTGATCGTTGCCAGTGGCTTAGCTTCGACCCATTTGGTAAAGTAATCTACCCCAACGATGATGTACCTCCTCTGCCCGGAGGCCGGGGGGAATGGTCCGAGGAGGTCCATACCCCACTACGCGAAAGGCCATGCGCAGTCCACAGGTGTGAGCGGAACCGCAGGCTGTCGAGACGTTCGTGCGTGCCTCTGGCACACGTCGCATCGTTGGACATAGGTCCGGGCGTCTCGACACATAGTGGGCCAGTAGTAGCCCTGGCGAAGTGTCTTTAACGCCAAGGTGCGGCCGCCTATGTGTTCTCCATAAATCCCCTCGGCAAGCACCGACTGCGCCTCGTCGGGATCCAAGCACCGTAAGAGGGGGCGTGAGAACGACCTCTTATAGAGTCAACCGTTGACTTCACAGTACCATGCCTGGGTGCGGCGCAGACGCCGAGCCGTGGCTTCATCGTCGGGCAATATGTCGTGCTGCATAAATTGCAGCATCTCCTACTCCCACGTTATCGGTGCATCGGCCGCCGTTACCGCAGCCACCGTGATTGTGCGAAAGGGGAGTTCCTCGACGTCGGGCTCATCCTCAGGGCCCGACCTCGAAGCCAGCTTGGCGAGCGTGTCCGCCCGCTCGTTCTGACCCCTCGGTATCCTAGATAAGGAAAAGCTGGAAAAGTTGGTGATCAAGCTCTTTACCTCTGCCAGGTACTTCGACATAGTGGGATTGCGGGCCTCGTACCCGCCGTTGAGATGTTCGGCCACGAGCTGCGAGTCGGTGTGGACATGCAGGGCGTCCACCTGCATCTCGGTGGCCAGCCTGAGTCCAGCTAGGAGAGCCTCATACTCTGCCTCATTGTTCGTGGCCTTAAAGCTGAGGCAGAGGGAGCGCTCGAACAGGCGGTCATCGGGAGCCTGCAATATCAACCCGGCCCCCGTGCCCTTCGAGCATGATGCCCCATCCACGTACAGGACCCATCCCGCGTCGGCCGACTCGGGATTGTCGCCTTCGGGTCGGACTGTCTCCGAGATAAAGTCGGCCACCGCCTGGGCTTTGATGGCGGTCCTTGGCACATACTGGATGTCGAATTCACCAAGCTCCACTGACCATTTAAGAAGGCGACCTGCCAAGTCGAACCTAGCCAAAATATGTCGAAGTGGCTGGTCGGTAATTACCTTGATAAGGTGGGCCTGGAAGTAAGGGCGCAGCTTCCGAGCGGTTAATACGAGGGCTAGTGCCAGCCTCTCGATTGGTGGGTATCGCTCCTCGGGACCGTTCAAGACGTGGCTGAGATAATAGACCAACGTCTGCTCCTTTAGGGTCCCCTTGATCAGGATGGAACTAACCGCATAGGGAGAGGTGGCTAGGTAAACGCTAAGCTTCTCCCCGGGGGAGACAGAAGCGAGGCGGGGAAGGTCGGATAGGTGCTGTTTCACACAGCGGAAGGCCTCCTCGCAGTCCGTAGTCCATTCGAAATTTTTCGGACTCTTTAGGGCACGGAAGAAGGGGAGGCACTGATCGCCTGACCTTGAGAGGAAACGAGATAAAGCGGCTAGCCTCCCATTCAGCCTTTACAGCTCCTTGACCATCCGTAGTGCTTGCATGTCGATGATCGCCTAGGCCTTCTCCGGGTTGGCGTCGATTCCCCTTTCATGTATGATGAATCCAAGAAATTTACCCGAGCTCACGTCGAATGTGCACTTTGAGGGGTTGAGACGCAGGCCATATTTGCGAAGCGCGGAGAATGCCTCTGTCAGATCGTCCAAATGGGTTGCGGCCGCGCGACTCTTCACGATCATGTCATCAACGTAAACCTCCATGTTTCGCCCGATCTGCTGGGCGAACCTCTTATTTACAATTCTCTGATACATGGCTCCGGCGTTCTTCAGCTCGAAGGGCATAACCCTGTAGAAGTATACTCCTTGATTGGTAAGGAAGGCCGTGTGCTCCTGATCCTCAAGCGCCATCCTGATTTGGTTGTAGCCGGAGAAGGCATCCATGAATGACAAACGAGCATGTCCCGAGGTGGCGTCGACCAACTGATTAATCCTGGGGAGAGGGTAGCAGTCCTTCGGGCAGGCGCGGTTAAGATCGGTATAGTCAATGCACATCCTCCAATTCCCATTGGGCTTTTTTACGAGGACTACATTAGAGAGCCATCGCGGATATTTGACTTCTTCCACGAAGCCCGCTGCCAGGAGGTGCTCCACCTCCTTTCGGACAGCTAGCTGCCTCTCGAGGGCGAACCGTCGGGGCTTCTGCTTTACTGTGCGCACCCCGGGTGAGATGTTTAAATAGTGCTGGGCGACCTCGGGGTCGACTCCTGGCATATCCGCTGGGGACCAGGCGAAGACGTCAGCATTCTCTTGCAGGAAGTTGACAAGCTGCCTCCGCTCCTGCTCGGGGAGCTCCGATCCGACCTGGACTGTTTGGTCCGGCCGATCCTCGCGCAAAGGCACGCTAATGGTTGGCTCCGTTGGCTCAGGATGCTGGGCCGACCTCTTCGCGTCCCATGGATCTTCCATGGGCGGGTTGGCCCTTGGCCGCTTGTGCAATAAGGTCACCGTCAAATAGCACCGCCTGGACTTGAGGGGGCTTCCCCTAGCTTCGCCGACCCCAGCGCGGGTCGGGAACTTCACCGTCCTATGGTAGGTGGATACGACCACTCTAAACTTGTTGAGGGTCGGTCGCCCAAGTATCACATTGTATGCAGTGGGAAAGTCGATAACCAGGAACGCTGTCATCACCGTCTTCATCTTCAGCGGGTCTCCTAGAGTTAGAGGTAAGGTGACTACCCCCAACGATGAGATCGCATCGCCAGTAAATCCGATGAGGGCGGAGTGCATCAGCTCCAGGGCGTCTCTGTTCAGACCGAGCTTCTCAAAAGCATCGAAGTAGAGTACGTTGGCCGAACTTCCCGTATCGACCATGATTCTTCTAACTTGGGCATTGGCAATCCTCGCGGTTATTACCAGTGCGTCGTCGTGCTCGGCTTGTCCCGGCTCCTCGGTCAGGAATGTGACCTCGGGGTCGGACCTTGGTCTGGAGCTCTCACCAGGAGCGGCCCGAGCGTATGCCTTCCGCCCAGCCATGTTGTTTCCCCCGGCGGTTGATCCACCGGTTATTACATCAATCTGCCGCTCGATGGGGCCCTCGGGGCGCGGCGACAAGTTCCCGGCCTGATGGAGGTAGCGGGCCAGGTGCCCCTTGTGGATAAGCTCCTCGATTTGCTGATGCAGGTCATAGCACTCCTCGGTGTCATGTCCATTCTGTCGGTGGAAACGATAATATTTGGACTAATCTCGCAGTCCAGGGGGACTCCTCATCGGGGCGGGCGGTTTAAGTAGCCCCTTCTCCCTTATTTGGAGGAATATTTCAGTCTGGGAATGGCCCAATGCAGAGTGGGGGGACCTCGGGATCCGTGGGTCGGGTCGACCCGCCCTGCTCCTCGGCGTGGGAGCCGGCCGCTCCCGTGGGACCTTGGGTCGAGGTCTCTTACACTCCTCGCGCTTCCCGGCCATCCAGGTTTCTACTGCAATAAATTAGTTTGCTCGCTGGAGCATCTCGGGAATCGTGACCGAGGGTCGCTCCACAAGGGACCAGAAAAACCTGGAGGGTCGTAACCCGATCATGAACGCTTGCATCAATAAAGAGGGGTGAGTATCCGGCAACTTCCGAATTTTCGCGGCGAAACGATTCACAAAGAGGGAAAGAGGCTCCTCGTCCTTTTGGTTGAGTCCTAGGAGCAGCGCGACGGATGGCTTCGGTCTTGCATATGCCAAAAAATTAAGCTCGAAGTCTCTTGCGAGCTGGTCAAAGGATGAGAATGCCCCGGCCTTAAGACCGCTGTACCAGGTTCGGGCCGGTCCCCTCAGCGTCGTGGGAAATGCCCGGCACATCAAGGTGTCCGACGTGCCGTAGAGCACCATTTGAGCGCAGAAGGTGGCCACATGCTCCGCTGGGTCGGCGGCGCCATCATACGCATCAAGGGAGGGGAGACGGAAGTTCGAGGGGATCGGTTGGTCCTGTATCTCAGGGGTGAACGGCGATCCCCCGGACATGCCTTCCCCCGGCTCTTCCTTGAACTTGCGCACCTCCCTCTATACCTCATCAAGCCGCTGGTTGACGAGGCGTAGCTAGGCTCGGAGGGAGTCGGTCGAGTCCGAGGATAATACCTCGGGATCGGGATGGTTGCTCGGGTCATCCAACACCTGCCCCTCGAACGGAACCTATCGTGTCCGAGGTAGGGTCAGGAGTGCTAAGGAAGTCAGGTGGACCGGCGCAGGTGGGTCCGACCAGGATGGCAGGTCCACCTCGGGTGGCGGCGCCGATAAGGGCACAGGCGGGATGAAGGCCTGCATCATTCCCGCCAAAGTCTGAACTTGGCAGGCGAGGTCCTGAAAGGCCTCGGCCGATACGGGTGACGGGTTGGTGGCGGCGACACCGGTTGGGAGCAGGCCCGGGTCGTTGAACAACCGCCAATAATGTTCCGTGGTGGCAACGGGATCCTCCGTTCAGGGATCATTATGGGGCGAGCCTCCTACCGAGGCTCCCGCCAGGTGCGACTTCGCGAGCATGGGCTCGCCTGGGCTACCCGGGTGACCTCTCGACATCGGCCCTCCTTCTAGCGCCAATCTGTTAGTGTAAACAACTTTATGCCATGGCCTCGGGGCCGTCGCAGCTGGGTTCGGGCCGAATGTGGAGGAGATCTTCGGGCTGCATCCTTAGAGTCTAAGGCGGTGGAAAGGGCTCCTCCGGCGGCTATGCCTTGGTTCTGTTCTTGCACAAAGGTCGGGTCGAGAAGAACTCCGCCCGACCCCTCCGACGATCAAGTCAGAAAGGATCATCTTTTGAGGGTGTTTTTGCTTGAGAAGAAGAGAAGACCTCCCCATTTACATTCGATTGCCGGGGTTTATATGAACCAGATTGTTGTTTGTTGACGTGCTTGAAGCGCTGCGCCTCTGATTGCATCTGGCAGCGCGTCGAGGACCTGACCCCTGCGGGATGGTGACGTGTCTCAGGGATCGTGCGGCCTGCGAGGGGCAGGCGGCGTCATATCTGTCGGTTAACCTTGGCTACAGTCGACCGTGTACGGGACAGGGGATATCATCCTAATGTAGGTGGCATGGGCTTACGTCACTTCCTATTTATTATTACCCTTATCAAGACCCGATAACAAATGCAAGTTCACATGGTTGAAAAAGTGGATTCATAGTTTCCTACTGAACATACTCTTTAAGATATATATAAGATAACAATAGGAATGCTAAAACCAAGTATTCATAACTAAAGAAACTCAAAAGTACTTTTTCAATCATATTATCATTATAGAGAGAATAACTTTTTCTATCAACCACATTTGGTTTTAATAAAACAACAGCAACTTTGAACTTCATAATTTAAGTCAGACGAACATGACTAAAACACTGGTAATCTTCAGGCAAACACATGTGCATGACTCAAAACTTCAATGTCCATGGGCAATTTTATTTGACAGAAACAAATAAAATTAATTTTGTCCAAAATAAACTAAAAAGACAACCTGATGGAAGCTATACATACTTTGTCATCTATCATCTTTGAAAATTCTTTTAGAACATGGTGACGATCTTTTCTACCTTGCTGCATTTGTTGAACGAACTGCTCAACCTTTTTCTTCATCAAATGATAATTAATATAATATCTGGAAATAGTATTAAATGATTAGTCCAGGTGAAACAGTTAAGTATTGAAAACAAAGCTTAGCATCAGTAAACAACATCTGACAAATCAAATGAGACTAGAAAAACATAAATAATAAAAATTCCAATTAACTATAAGTAATTAACTAAAGAATTAGGACCGTAAACATGTGGTAGCTAATTCTGCATTATTCTCTGTTACTCATATCAAGCATCAATGGTCCAACCCATCAAGAAAAATTAGAATGCTTCTCCTTTAAGTACAAACAAACCGACAAGTATTACATCAAAACAAGAAAAATTCTGATACCAAACACAAAATATCATGTATGATTATAGAAATTGAAATCTCCAAGAAATAAAACCATCAGAACAATAATGCACCATGAGGAAATTCCAGAAGTCCAGATAATAGTCAATGATACTAACAAAGAAAAAAGTATTAGAACAATGAAAACAAATAAAATGACAAAGTGCTCTCTGCTAGCCTCAAGACCGACACAAGGCTAACAGGAGAATCTGAAAAGTCTGGAAACATTGTATTTACATACTTATGTGCTGCCATTTGCATTCAATACTTATTCATTATGGTGTATGTTTAAGTTGGTGGCATATCATCAAGTGTCTATGTTGATGTGATTTCTAACAAATAATCAACTCTTGGATCAAGTAGGTGTAGTGTGACAACTGTCTGTAAGGATAATAGAACGACTGTTGTGGCCGCCATAGTGGACCACAACTTGATGAGTAAGAAGTGAGAATCCACCCAGCTGATATATGGTTTCTTGCTACCAAGAGCGGACAAAAGTAGGAGTCTCATTTGGAAAGGAGTGCAACTTAATGTAGAACTTACAAAAGAAAGCATACCTTCCCCACTCTTGAACTTGATTAGCCATCAATTTCTTCCCAAAATTAACCATTTTGACAAAATGTGCAAATGAATCTACACTGCAATTCTACAAGATAAAAAAGGAATCAGACTAAAATATAACTTTAGACCATAAAAAACAACTAAATCAAGCAAAAGATCTATAAGGTCATTCAAATTACACAACTAGCATAGCTCATAGAATCATTCTATTTGGATCATATTCACTCAGTGATTCTCTGTAGCCAAACCAATATTGCTGCTAGAATCAGCAGTTCCTACATGCTAAAAGAGATGGCTTCAATTAAAGAGAATGAAAATGTGGAAGAACACGATGCAGACAACATTCCCAACCGAGCCATATAAAGAAGAGAAAACCACTCTCTCAGCCCAAATAAGTCGACAACTTTTCGTCTTACTCCACAAGAATACTAAATAGCTAGCTTCTTCAATCCATCTGTCTCTCTACAATTACTCTCTGAGATTCAACTGGCAGCACACATGCTCAATCAAAACCACATTCTGCTTCCACTCAATCAGTAAAAAAAATATGATGCGTATTCTCTTTCTACGGCTGCCACAGGACTCATTGTGAATGTCACCCACCAATTCAACCCAACACCTACCTGATCGTGTTTCTAAAACAATTCCTAAATGGAAATATCATCAAGAATTAGACATTCAGTTACGGACTTCTCATGACAGAAGACCAAAAGAGCATTCCTGATGAAACTAGAAAAAGAACGATTACACTCTCCTGCAGATCACAAAGGAATCCTAAAAATAAGGAACAAAAGATCCTTTTAGAGACAAGCTGTAGAACCAAGAACAAAACACCACGTACCAAAAAGGCGACCAAGAGACCGAAACAGAGCAATCCGCGAACGACCCCAAACTTCGTGGAACCCAAGCCCTGATCCACGAAGAGGATATCGGCCCAAGATTATACCTAACGAAAGAAAAGGCGCGTAATCCAATCGCGCCGATGGTTTCCCGCACCACAATGCGGCCAAGATCAAGTGGCGAGATGCGACGAATACGATGTTGTCGAGATTCATCGAGGGTTACGCGAGGAGCCGAGTTGCCGTTCTCCCTCACTACTGAGATACGTATTTATAGAGAACGGGAGAGAGGGAGCGGACGCAGTTCTCGTGATATGGAATTGCTTGCAACAAAAATTGGGGGCCACAAATTATAATGTATTTGACTTCAACATCTTCTATTCTTATACACAACATCTGGGCACGTAAGTGTTTCTAATAACTAATAAGAAGCTAGATGATATCGTATGATTAATTATATTACCAAATCTAATTGCAAGTCAATGTGTTGTTTATTTGAATTGGTAATCTAATTCTTTGGTTTGGTCGGTCAAACTATATTGTTGTTATTATTTGATGTGGTCAGATTTTGTTCTCTATGCTACTCCACCAAAATATAAAAGACATAAATATCAACAGTCAACTTTCCCATCAGGTTTTTTCTGGATGGTTGACCGGGTGATGTAGCATGCCGAATCTGGCAAATGTGGCTTGTCAACCTGATCACTAATCCAAGTTGTTTTCCTCCCAGCTAAAAGGAAGTTGACTATGATTGATGTCAACGCTTACTATCTTTGTTGTTGGATTATTTAGTCATCTTTCAATATAGAATAGTTCAACGTTTTTTTCTTGACTTTCCTTTTGGATGACATGAGTGAATAGTTCGGTCATGAAGAAATAAATTATTATTAATGAACTGTAGAAGAACTTAGCACACTTGCGCATGCCTTCTTAATTGGTCCATGCCATGATCCCAACATGATAGGTTATGATAAACTGATAATGATTATTAGTAGAGATTTTTCCGTTGGCTTTGAGGTTTTTTTCTCCCGTTTGATTTGACTTTGAGATCCATGCAATCGCGCTCAACTCCCAACACGATCTTGAAGTCAGGACCTTTGTGGATATGGATGTTGGAATGAGCAATGTACTCCCAGCAAACTCACTATTACAGTAAAATTGAATGATTCTATTAAGAAAATACTCATATATGGATGAAAAATAAGAGGGAATAAGAATGATCCCACAACTATGAATAGAACGAGTCAAATGATATTTCTTCTGCCATTTGATTTGACTTTAATGGAGCAAAAAAAAGAAAGGCATAAAAACTGCAATTCCGAGTTTTCCTTGGTGAAAACCTTAAAGTTGTGGCATAAGAAGAGGAAACTAGAAGAAGAACAAGATTTAAAGACAAGAAGAGGAAGAGGAGAGATCAGCTGATGGCCATAGGAAATCCTTCCATTTGTCTTCTTGTTTTGTCATGAAGATGATAGATCTACACCCAGAACTTGGTGTAGTTTGCCTGTGTGCTTATTTTTCTTTGGATTTGTGTGCTTATTTTGCAGAGATTACAAGAGCTGAGATCAAAGCAGAGCAAATATAAACATAAAGCTCGTCTTCTGAATCATTCACCGCGTTTAATCGTTCTACAGATGTGTTGGTCGAAGCTGGTGAAGATCCAGAGAAGCGTTGATGCATGGGAACAGCTTCGAGCACTCTGCCGCCGCACGTAACCGAGTTAATGTACATCAGATGCCTTGCCACCTCCTCCTCGTCGTCGTCCGCAGCCGCCGCCTCTTCTGCCTCAGATGGAGTAGCTCCAGAGCGACACGTCAGCGTCAGTGTCCACGTGGTCCCAAATGGAATCTACCAGCGCGCCCTCCGCCATACCGGAGTAGTCGCAGTAGCCCAAATCCATGCCGTCGTAACTCACCATATCAAATGTGACTCCTTCTTGGCTGCCGATCCCATCTTCCAGTAACACTGATGAAGGCGTGGCCGCCGTCGTTATAGGCGACAATGACGGGGATGTATTCACTGAGCTCTCCATCGTTAAGGACGATTCAAAGGTAGCATTGGAGTCCGACGGCGGCCGGAACGCCTCGGCGGCCTCGGCGGCGGCCCGTGCGATGTCCCGGGAGCAGGAGAACGAAGCCGGCACGCGGAGCCGCCATGCCGAATCCGCGAAGTTGAGGCAAGCGGATCGGCCTCGTAGCATCATCGCCGCGACGTCGTGCGCCCGCGCCGCCATCTCCGCTGTGGGGAACGTGCCCAGCCAGATCCTGGACTTCTTGTTCGGCTCGCGCACCTCGCACACCCACCGCCCGGCGGCCCCCCGCTGGCGCACGCCCTTGTACACAGGGTGCCGCGTCTCCCGGAACTTGGTCCTCCCCGCCGGCCGCTTCGGTGGCGCCTCCGACACCGTCGCATACTGCCACTTCCCCTTGGTTCATGAGGCAGTAGCGGCGGCGGCGTCATCACCAGAAAACGCCTCCATCCTGTTCAGATTCAACTTCTTGGAGAGCGTACGATCCGCGAGTGAAGCAGTGAGTTGCTGATGAGAAGAAGGGGAGAAGGATGCGGTGATATATATAAAGTCGAGGACGGTGCCATCGCGATGGGGCACACGGGGTGGAACAGCTGGATAAAGCCGGGCGGCGAGGGACCATTTTTAATGCGTTATGGGAGTGCTGGGGGAGCGTTGGTAACGGGACGTGGCGTGTGGCCAGGAGATCCCGGTCGTCTTCTCTCTCTCTCTCTCTCTCTCTTTCTTTCTACCTAAGCCGACACAGGTGTTGTGTCTCCGTTCTGGCTTCGAGTACCACAAGCTAAATGATATAATACTGGTTCAAAAGGTGGGCGGCTTGACTGGTGGAGACGACGGGGACGCTGCTTCTCCTCGACTCAGCAAAGTCGGTAGACCCAGAAGCCACCAACCACTCACATGAGTCCACGTCGGTGCTGGCGCCACCCGTCCTGTGATAAGTTACGACACCGACTTTTTGGCAGCAGCGCCTCATGTTCATTACAGTATTGTGATTTGACTTCATGTGATATGGAATGTAAAGATCTGCTGCTGCTCGCTGAGTGTCGGAGGAGAAGAACCCACGTTGGTGACAGTTAGATTTCAGTTGGGCCACCCGCGAGCGACAACGCGCGGTTTGGAGTGGTGTGGGCGGTGGCGGTTGGGGAGTCGTCGTACGCGTGCAGCTCACCGACGCTGCCTCAAGAAACATCCTCCGTAGCTTCACCCACCGGCAACCCTGCATCCGGTGGCATTACTCTCTTATGTCACTGTTAATACAAATAACTTTTTACCGTGACCCAAGAATGTGCAGCTTGGACTCCGAGATTCCGAGATCGTCGCGGTTGGGTTCGGACCGGTCGAGGTCGGGGTTCTCCGACGATGTCCTGGTCAGGAAGTGAGGAGTGGGAGTGATCCTGCTACTCGAGAGCGTCGTCTGGATCTGTCCCTGCAAAAAAAAAAAGGCGGGTCGGAGGATGCTCCGCCCGACCCCTCCGACGCTCAAGTCAGCCTCCTTACTCGGGGGATCAGATTCCAACTTTTCTATTGACGCTCTAGTTAGTGGATCCTGGAAAAAAAGAGAGCCCCCTTCTACATGGCCGCTCAGTGGCCTATATAGATCGGGGGGTTGACGTGTTTCTGGTTATGTCTGAGGGTGGCGTACGGACCTGGTTCCGCAGGCCGAGGCCGCGGTTTACCCTCGCACGGACCTGGGGAGGGGCAGGGGGAAAATTATATCGGGGGGTCCACCTCTGACCTAGTCGAACGCAGGAGGGGCTATGACGTCATCCGAACGCGATTCACCAGAGCCAGCGTCACGTCACATTTAATGCCCATAACACTGCCCCCCCCGAAAAAAGCCCCTTCTGCGGGACCCCGAGGACTGACTTACTATGATGCAAATAGGCGAGTCGCCGGCTGGGGTATGAAAGGTCGAGCCACCGCACAAGACTAGAAGACCGAGTCTCCGTTCGAGATATAAGGAGTCGTGTCGCCGCTCACGACCCAGAGGACCGAACCACCGTTTGGGATATAAATGGTGGAGCAGCCGCTGAAGACCGAGAAGACCGAGCCGCCGCCCTGGATAGAACTGGTCGAGCAGCCGCTGAAGACTGAGAAGACCGAGCCGCCGCCCTAGATAGAACTAGTCGAGCAGCCGCTGAAGACCGAGAAGACCAAGCCGCCACCCTGGATAGAACTGGTCGAGCAGCCGCTCAAGACTCGGAGAACCGAACTGCCATTCGGGATATAAATGGTCGAGCAGTCGCTCAAGATCGAGGAGACCAAGCCGCCGCCCGGGATAGAACTGGTCGAGAAGCCACTCAAGACTCAGAGAACCGAACCGTCGTTCGGGATATAAATAGTCGAGCAGCTGCTCAAGACCGAGGAGATTGAGCCGTCACCCGGGATAGAACTGGTCGAGCAGTCGCTCAAGACTCAGAGAACCGAACCGTCGTTCGGGATATAAATGGTCGAGCAGCCGCTCAAGACCGAGAAGACCGAGCCACCGCCCGGGATAGAACTAGTCGAGTAGCCGCTCAAGACTCAGAGAACCGAATCGTCGTTCGGGATATAAATGGTCGAGCAGCCGCTCAAGACCGAGGAGACCGAGCCGCCGCCCGGGATAGAATTGGTCGAGTAGCCGCTCAAGACTCAGAGAACCGAACCGCCATTCGGGATATAAATGGTCGAGCAGCCACTCAAGACCCAGAGAACCGAACCGCCGTTCGGGATATAAATGGTCGAGCAGCCGCTCAAGACCCAGAGAACCGAACCGCCGTTCGAGATATAAATGGTCGAGCAGCCGCTCAAGACCCAGAGAACCGAACCGCCATTCGGGATATAAGAAGACCAAGCCGCGCCGCGGGATAGAACCGGTGAGCGGTACGCTCAAGACTCAGAGAACCGAACCACCGTTCGGGATATAAATGGTCGAGCAGCCGCTCAAGACCGAGGAGACCGAGTCGCTGCCCGGGATAGAACTGGTCGAGCAACCGCTCAAGACTCAGTGAACCGAACCGCCGTTCGGGATATAAATGGTCGAGCAGCCGCTCAAGACCCAGAGAACCGAATCGTCGTTCGAGATATAAATGGTCGAGCAACCGCTCAAGACCCAGAGAACCGAACCGCCGTTCGGGATATAAATGGTCGAGCAGCCGCTCAAGACCCAGAGAACCGAACCGCTGTTCGAGATATAAATGGTCGAGCAACCGCTCAAGACCGAGGGGGCTGTTGAGAGTCCTGCGGCCCTTGGGCCGTTTCAAAAACCGTTCGCACACGCGTAGTCACGGGAATCGAGGGGGCGCTGGCGTGCCACCCAAGCTACCCGCCTGGGTGGCTGACATGTCATCTCCCCATTAATATCGTGTCGTCACTTGGACTGCTCGATGTGATGTAAGGGAGTGGTACGCACGGTGATATGCTGTCGCCCACTTCGGGAGACGAAAGGGCGAAGCCTTTCCACCTTTAAATGACGCACGTTGCGACACTCTATAACTTTTTACCAGTGGAATTCTCTACCTTGAGTCCTGCCGTCTCCTTCTTCTGAACCTTCTTCCTTGGCTTTGACATCCCTCGCTGCCCTTCAGGCGACCTTTTTCCCCGTAGGTCAGTAAAAAATGACTTCCTCTTCTGCTTCTTCCTCCTCTACTTCTTCCTCTTCCTCCCCTTCTGTCTCTGCTCGTGCTTCAAACCCTTCACCTTCTCCGCCTTCAAACCGCTCTTCCGATGAGGAGGTGGTACGTGCGCTGGAGGCCCTAATGTGGCCGCACGATGAAGATTCCACCCTTAGCGATTCTACCTTAGGGATCCTTCGGAAGCGCTACAGCATCTCGGAGGATTACATCCTAGTAGCCCCTGAGGTGGGGCAGCGGGCCTATGATCCCATCCCCAGGGGCTTCGCCTTGACTCGTGATGCTCTTGAGGTAGGTCTTCGTCTCCCTCTACACCCTGTCATAGTTTTTTGCCTTTCTTTGTGGTGAATCTCGCCATCGCAAGTGACTCCCAATTCTTGGCGCTATCTCGTGGCGTTTTTGGGGGAATGTCATTATGCCGACATCGTCCCAACCCGAAACCTTTTCCTCTCATGCTTTCGCCTCCTTAAGGGGTCGGGGGGATAATTTTTAGCTGCCCGAGCAGGATTCTGAGTCAGCGGAGCCCCCACCAACAATAAAGGGTGGAAGAGACGCTTCTTCTACGTCCGTAGTAAGAAGGATTGGGGTTTTGGAGTTCGGTGGTCCGCAAGGGCCATTGACAATACGGTCCCGAAATTGAACGCCGAAGAGCGTCAATACCTGGAGAGACTGAGGGGCATTCTTCCCTCCTCTCAGGCCATCCGCAATATGTCGGAATAATGGTTGGCCGAAGCAGGACTCAGCCCGTGCTCTCGGGGTAGGTCTGCCTCTTTCATTGCGTACATTTTCACCACATTTCTCTAACTTCGGTCGGTTCCTTGTTCCTTGTTCCTTGTAGGAATGGTGAACTTGCAGGCGCTTCAGGTTGGGGGGACTTCGGTAGGTTCGTCCCCACGTCTGTCACCCGCACCAAAGCGAGGGGAAAGGAATTCCCCATTGGTGGTTGAGGAGGGTTGGCCGAAGAAAAAGTCCAAGGTCATGGGTACAACGGGACCCGAGGCGCCGGCTTCCTGTCTTGTGGACCTAACCGAGGAGCAGACCGACTGCTTGGAGGTGCCCATCCTGCAAGAGGGGGCTGGGCCCAGCCATGCGACGACCGAGAAAACCCTCCGCCCGCCGGCTGTAAGAGACTTATGCCGGATTCCGCCGGGCGGGGAGGAGCCCTTTCTTGCTCGGGTGATGGGGGAGGTCCCACCAGGGGAAGCGAGTGATCCTTTAGTCGCCCGGTGGGGAGGGTTGTCACGTGGGGACAAGGTATGGGTTGGCGAGAACCCATCGGCCTCCTACCTCCGGGGGGCGTTTCATCCTGACATGGCTCAGGATTTGTACACGCTCCCCTCGAAGGCTCTGATCGCCAAGTCGGCCAAGTCGGTGATGTGGGTAAGCGTCGTCCCTGATACCCTTCAATAACCTCTTCTTGGTATTTTGTTTTTACCGCGTCGTCTCATGCAGAACCTCCATTATACCACCGCTCTAATCGACCGGACGCGTGATGCCGGTCGGATCATCGACGGTCTCAGCGAGCGCAATCTCGAATTGCGCCGCCAGTTAGAGGAAGTCCGGGTCAGCTCCGGCCCCGAGGTAGTTGCGGCGGCTGAAAAGCGGGCGACCGATCTGGACGCGGAGGTGGCTCGCCTCAACACCGAGCTCGAGGCCGCAAAGTCGTCCTCTGCCAACTTGCAGAAGCTACTGCGGGTGGAGAAGTTGGAGAACCGCCTCCGCACAACGGAGGCCTCTGACCTAGCCGCGAAGCTGGCTTCGAAGGAGGCCGAGGCCAATACTTCCTCGGAAGCCCTCACCGAGGAACAACGCCTCCGACCGGAGAGGGAGCGGGAGGCGATCGAACGCTACAAAAAGTCCAAGGGGTTTCTTCTTGGTTTGGACCGGACGGGCCGAGTATCCTATGAATATGGATACAAGGTAGCCTTGGCTCGCTTCCGAGCGTGCCCTCCGGGTTCCGCGATCGAGGAGAACCCCTTCACCTCCCGGCCCGAGGATCTGGAGGTGAATATGCCCAAGGAGATCCCCTTCGATGATAGCCTAGAGGGGGCGAGCTCTTAAGGGATATTCTATCCGTTTTCTTTTGACTCTGTGTACTTTCCCTTTTTCAAGGATGAATTTTGTATTTGAAATTTCAGTAATCAAATATTCACCTTTCTGCTTGTTTTTGATTTCGTCGTGAAAACTTTACACAGTATTTCTTGAGGTTCTGGGCGTTCCAAGTCCTCGGCACATGTTGTCCTGACATGGTCGCAAGTTGGAATGTGCCCGGTCGGATGACCTTGATGACGCGGTAAGGCCCTTCCCACTTAGGCGTGAGTTTGCCCCTTGAGCGGACTGGGTTGCTTACCTCAGCCTTACGCAATACTAAGTCTCCCAACCCGAGGGGTCGAGGGCGAACTCTTTTGTTGTAATTTCTGGCGATACTTCGGTTGTAGGACAAGGTTTTTAGGTGAGCATCGGCTCTATGTTCTTTGAGCAGGTCTAGCCCGGCCCGAACTCCTTCGGTCGACATCGTTGCTTCAAAGGCTTCCACCCGGGGAGTCGGGATGACCACCTCGGCTGGCAAAACCGCCTCTATGCCAAAGGCCAGACTGTATGGGGATTCGCCCGAGGCAATTTTCGGGGTGGTTCGCAGAGACCATAGGATACTTAGTAGCTCGTTAACCTAGCTCGATCGGGCTTTCAAGGTTCTTTTATTAAGCCCATCAAGGATCGATCGGTTGGTTACCTCGGCGAGACCGTTGGTCTGAGGGTGGGCCACGGAACTAAACCTCAACTGTATCTGGTAAGCCGCGCAGAATTCTCTGAACCGAGTGCTAGCAAACTAAGTACCATTATCGGTGACGATGATTCTGGGGAGGCCGAACTGGGTCACGATATTCCTCCACACAAACCGCTCAACTTGACGTGCCATGATCATCGCCAGTGGCTCGGCTTCCACCCATTTGGTGAAATAATCGACTCCCATGATAATGTATCTCCGCTGCCCGGACGCCGGGGGAAATGGTCCGAGGAGGTCCATCCCCTATTGTGTGAAAGGCCAGGCGCAATCCAAAGAAGTGAGCAGGACTGCGGGGTGCTGGGGGGCTCGGGCATGGCGTTGGCACGCGTCACATCGCTGCACGTAGGCCTTGGCGTCCCGATGTAACATGGGCCAATAGTAACCTTGACGCAACACTTTGAATGTCAAGGCTCGGTCGCCCATATGCTCCCCGCAGATTCCGTCATGAACCTCCACGAGGATCAACCCTGCCTCGTCGGGATCCAAACATCATAACAGGGGGCGAGAGAATGACCTTCTGTAGAGCTGGTTACCAATCTCGCAATACCATGCCTGTTAGGGATCGAGCGGCACTAAGAGGGGGGGGGGGTTGTGAATTAGTGCAGCGGATAAAACGATAGATTTTTCAGCGATTTAAAACAAGCTTCGGAAACTTCGTACGATGAAAGCAACATTTCATTTGAAACTGATTTTTGCGTTCTAACTTTGAAGCATGCATACAAAGATAAAAAGGAAGTGGAGCAAGTAAAGTAAAGGCTTGCAGCAAAGTAAAACAGAAATTTAAACACTCACACAATCAAGATGCAGCGATGTATAGTGGTTCGTCAAAGTGACCTACATCCACTTCCGAAGCCTTCTCCGATGAGGCTCCCTTCTTCCACTATCAAATCCTTTGAAGGGGAAGGACCAAATACCCCTCTTACAACCCTTTACAAGTGGTTCACACTCTTACAAGATTTCTCAAGGAGAAGAAGGAGGTGAACACTTAGCAAGAACAAGACTTTTCAAAAGCTCAAAACCAAAATTCTAACTCTCAAAAGGGTTCTATTTTTCAGCTGAAAAGGAAGGGGTATTTATAAGCATCAAAGTGATTCAAATTTGGAGCCCAAACTTGGAGCCAAAAATTTGAATCTTTTGAGTTTTTCGGTGCTGTCAGTCTTGGCAGACTAACACACCCAGGCGGTTCTACCGCCCCAGCCAGGCGGTGCTACCGCCTGCTACAGTAACCGGCTACAGTAACCGCTACAGTGCCATGCTACAGTACCATGCACGTAGCATGCGTTGGTGCTGTTTGGGCCAAAAACTTTGGCCCAAACTAAGGCCCAATGGCCCCTACTTCGGGTTAAAGGATTAACCTCTAATCCTAACCCAAATTAATGTGCTAACTACGAAATTAAAGACATTCCTAAGCTATTACAAAGTCCGCAAGTCAAGTCTTCTTCCGTCGAGCTTCCGGCGAACTTCCGACGGTCTTCCGACGATCCCTCGGAAACCATCCTGCGGACTCCCGGCAAGCTCTCGGACTCCACGATGATCTTGGCGAGTTCCCCCGAGCTTCTTTGGCAAGCTCCGATCTTTCTTGGCAAGCTCCGTGAACTTCTGATGAACCGCCCGGTGAACTTTCGAAAACCCTTCGACAAGCTCCCTACTCGTTCTCGGCCAGTTCCGGCAGCACTCCCAATGAATCTTCAGACTTCCGTCAAACTCTCGAACTCCCAACGATCCATCGCTCTTGACTTCGGCCCTTGATTTCGCTTTACGTCTTCATCCCTTTCGTAGTTACTCCTGCACAAACAAACACCAAACACTCTACTTCGATCTAGACAGTTATTACAACGCGAATTGACAACATCATTGGTTGGCGCTTCGTCCGATCCTTCGGCACATCACCCTCTCTAGCGGCTTGTTGCCCAATCGACGGTTGACCTCTGCAACCTCGATATCCATGGCGCAACTCCGCACTTCTTGGCCTGATGCCCGACGTACGAAGTCTCCTGCCGATAGTCGATTGAACCTCCAGCTCGACATCCAATATACTGACGTAATCACCTCCGGCACAACGTCAATTCCTCCAGCGTCAACTGTCTAATCCTGATCGATAGTAGACATGCGTAACTCAAAACACAGTTAAACAACAAATCACACTCAATTAGTTTCATCATCAAAATCTAAGATTCAACAATGCCTGGGTTCGGCGAAGGCGTCACGCCGCGGTGTCATCGGTAGGAAGGACACCTTCGCGCTTATACCTCAGCATCTCCTGTGTCCATGTGATCGGGGGGACTGGGGCTCCGGGTTCGCCAATCACCATAGCAGCTACCGCTCGGTGCGGAAGCTCCTCGACCTCGGGGTGTTCCCCGAAGTCCGATCCCGAGGCTAACTTTGCGAGCATGTCCGCTCACTCATTTTGGCACTTGGGGATTCTAGATAGCGTAAAGCGGGGAAAATTAGCGGTTTGGGCTCTTACCTCCATCAAGTATCTGGACATGGTTGGATCCCGAGCTCGGTACTCTCCGCTGAGTTGCTCGGTGACAAGTTGTGAGTCGGTGAGGATGTGGACAGCTCCCAGCTGCATCTCGGCTGCCAGCCGGAGGCCCGCTAAGAGCGCCTCGTACTCCGCCTCGTTATTAGTGGCCTCAAAGCTGAAGCGGAGAGAGCGCTCGAACGTGCGTCCATCGGGAGCCTCCAATATAAGTCCAGCTCCGGCGCCCTTCGAGCCGGACGATCCGTCAACTCGAAGGACCCAGTCCTGTTGAACCTGCTCCGGACTCTGTGTCCCTGGTTGAGTTAACTCCGAGATGAAGTCGGCCAGGGCCTGTGCCTTGATAGTGGCTCTTGGTTTGTACTGCAGATCAAACTCGGATAGCTCCACCGACCACTTGAGGAGGTGCCCTGCCACATCAAACTTAGACAGAACCTGGCGTAGCGGTTGGTCGGTCATTACCTCGATCGCGTGAGCCTGAAAATAAGGGCGTAGCTTCTGGGCCGCGAGGATGAGTGTGAACGCCAACTTCTCGATGGGGGGGTAGCGCTCTTCTGCTCCTCGCAGAATGTGACTGACGTAGTAGATCGGGAGTTGTTCTTGTTAGGATCTAAAAGGCACTAAGAGGGGGGGTGAATTAGTGTAGCGGATTAAAAATCGTACTCTTGAAACCGATTTTGCAAAAACACAAGTTCGTAGGAAGATTTCGATTTGGCGAAAGAGAACTTGAAAGTAATTGCTTACGTAAAGGAAATAACTATGAACTAAACAACTTGCAGCCAAGTAATGAAATGATTCAAGAATCTAAACACTCACACATTCATGGACATAATGATGTATAGTGGTTCGGTCAAATGACCTACATCCACTCTTGAAGCCTTTACGATGAGGCTCCTCTCTTCCATTAGCAAATCCTTTGAAAGGACCAAATACCCCTTTTACAGCCCTTTACAAGAAGTTCACACTTGTACAAGATTTCTCAAGAAAAGAAGAAGGTGAACACTTAGCAAGAACAAGACTTTTCAACACTCTACAAAAGCTCAAGACTTAAGAATTTTTGCTCAAAAGGGTTGCACTTTCAGCTGAGAAAGGGGGGGTATTTATAGATCCAAAGTGGATTCAAAATTGGGCTCCAAATTTGAAATCAATTTGGAGTTCCAATGCAGTGGTCGGAGCGGTGCCCGCACTGTCGGGCCCGGTGCCACACTTTGTGTGGTGGTCGGGCGGTGCCACACGTGTCGTCTGTCTCACTTGGTAGTTAGTTCCTGCTCGCTGCGGTTAGCTTGGTTCCTCGCTACGGTTGGGTTCCACGCTGGCCTGCAGCGGGCGGTTAAGCAGCGGTTCCGCTTAGCAGGCGGTTCTCTACCGTGCCACCGGCGTAGCCCCGCTGCTACTATCTGGCTGGGCGGGGTCTTCCGCCCGCGGCGGTACTACACGCTTTCAGCGGTACTACGCCTACTACGATGGCGGGCGCGCTACCGCCCTGATGGCGGTACCGCCTTCTGATGGCGCTACTGCATCACTCTGATGGCATGCTACAGCATGCATGCACGTAGTTTGGTTCGGTTTGGGCCAAAATTTTTGGCCCAAACTCATCCTAATCAAGGCCCAATGGGCCCCCACTTTGGGTTATCTAATCCTAACCCAAAATACGTGCTAACTATGAATTTTAAAGATGTTTCCTAAGCTATTACAAAGTTCGCAAGTCAAGTCTTCTTCTGTCGAGCTTCCGGCGAACTTCCGGCGGTCTTCCGATGATCCCTCGGAAACCATCCTGCGGACTCCCGGCAAGCTCTCGGACTCCACGATGATTTTGGCGAGTTCCCCCGAGCTTCTTTGGCAAGCTTCGATCTTTCTTGTCAAGCTCCGTGAACTTCCGACGAACCTCCCGTGAGCTCCGAAAACCCCTCGGCAACCTCCCTACTCGTTCTCGGCCAGTTTTGGTAGCACTCCCAATGAATCTTCAGGCTTCCGACAAACTCTCGAACTCCCAACGATCCATCACACTTGACTTCGGCCCTAGATTTCGCTTTACGTCTTCATCCCTTTCATAGTTACTCCTACACAAACAAACACCAAACACTCTACTTCGATCTAGACAATTATTACAATGCGAATTGACATTCAGTTGCCCGACACATCATTGGTTGGCGCTTCGTCCGATCCTTCGGCACATCGCCCTCTCTAGCGGCTTGTTGCCCAATCGATGGTTGACCTCCGCAACCTCGATATCCATGGCGCAACTCCGCACTTCTTGGCCCGATGCCCGATGTACGAAGCTTCCTGCCGATAGTCGATCGAACCTCTGGCTCGACACCCAATATCCTGACGTGATCACCTCCAGCGCAACGTCAATTCCTCTAGCGTCAACTGTCTAATCTTGATCGATAGTAGACCTGCGTAACTCAACACGCAGTTAGACAACAAATCACACTCAATTAGTTTCATCATCAAAATCCAAGATTTAACAGTTCTTCGGGGGTCTCCTTGACCAGCACCGAGCTCACTGCATGTTGCGACGCTGCCAGGTAGACGTAAAGCTTCTCTGGGGTGGAGACCGAGGTAAGACGAGGTAGGGTGGATAAGTGCTACTTTAGATGCGCGAAGGCTTCCTTGCACTCCGCCGTCCACCGGAAGTTCTTTGGGTCCTTCAAGACTCAGAAGAAGGGAAGACATTTGTCTCCCGATCGAGATAAAAATCGGGCTAGGGCTGCAATCCTTTCGTTGAGACACTGGAGCTTCTTGACCGTTCGGGGGGCTTGCATGTTGATGATTGCTTGGATCTTCTCCGGGTTAGCATCAATTCCCCTCTCATGTATGATGAATCTGAGGAATCTGCTCGAAGTCACGCCAAAAATGCATTTGGCCAGATTAAGGCACATCCCATACTTTCTCAACGTGGTAAAGGTCTCCCTTAGGTCGGCGAGGTGGGCTGATCCCGTTCGGCTTTTCACGATCATATCGTCGACATAAACTTCCATGTTTCGCCCTATCTGATGTACGCATATCTTACTTATGGTTATTTGATATGTGGCCCTGGCATTCTTCAATCCGAATGGCATGACCTTATAAAAATTAGCTCCCTGATTAGTGATGAAGGCGGTGTGCTCCTGATCCTCGGGTGCCATCTGGATTTGGTTGTAACTGGAGAAGGCATCCATGAATGAAAAATGGGCGTGCCCAGCGGTTGAATCGACCAGTTGGTCGATCCTTGGCAGGGGGTAGCAATCTTTTGGGCAAGCGCGATTAAGATCGGTGTAGTCAACATACATCCTCCAGCTTCCATTAGGCTTTTTTACGAGGACTACATTAGATAGCCACCGTGGGTATTTGACCTACTCGATGAAGTCAGTGGCCAAGAGTCGCTCCACTTCCTCTCACACGGCTTGCTGCCACTCGAGAGCTTGAGCCTGCGGTCTTTGTTTTACCGGGCGTGCGGTCGGGGAAATGCACAAGTGGTGTTGCGATACCTTAGGATCGACTCCCGGAATGTCGGCAGGGGTCCAAGCAAAGACGTCGGCATTTTCTTGGAGGAGGCCGATGAGCTGAGCTTGCTCCTGCGTGTCGAGTTCCGTACCGATCCCGACCGTCCGGTCGGGATGACTTTCATGTAGCGGGACGTCGACCGCGGGCCTCGCCGGCTCGGGGCGCTGTGCCGGACGCTTGGATTCGCGGGGGTCATCGAGGGGCTGCTCCGGTTTCCTTCTCTTGCTTAGGGAGATCACCGTTAGGTAACACTGCCTGGATTCACGAGGATTTCCCCGGACTTCCCCGACCCCGGTACGGGTCGGGAATTTCAGGGTCCGATGGTAAGGAGAGATGACTGCTCTTACTTTGTTGAGGGTGGGTCACCCTAAGATGGCGTTGTACGTCGTGGGGAGGTCGACCACCAGGAAGGTCGCCATCACCGTCTTCATCTTTGGTGAGTCCCCGAGTGTTAGGGGTAGGGTGACCGCACCCCGTGGCGAGATTGAGTCACTAGTGAACCCAGTGAGCACCGTTTGTAAGGGCTTTAGGCGTCCTCTGGTAGCCCCAGCTTCAGAAAGGCGCCGAGGTAAAGTATGTCGGCTGAACTGCTTGTGTCGATCATAATCCTTCTTACTTGTGCGTTGGCTATCCTGGCTGAGATTACCAGCGCATCGTCATGCTCCGGTCATCCCGAGTCCTCAGACGGGAACGTTATTTCTGGCTCGGGAGCGGATTCAGGCTCTTCGATCGGGATGGCCCGGGCATAGGCCTTCCGTGCTGATGTGCTGTTTCCTCTGGAGGCTAGTCCCCCGGTGATCACATCGATGTGCCGCTCGACAGGGCCTTCAGGACGCGGGGAGGACTCCCGTTCTCGTTGGAGGTAGCGACCTAAATGGCCCCTACGTATCAGCTCCTCGATTTGCCGCTTCAACTCGTAGCACTCCTTCGTGTCGTGCCCGTTCTGGCGATGGAAGCGGTAGTAGCAGGTACGATCCGTCAACACTCGTGGGCTCATCATAGGACGGGGAGGCCTGGGCATCCCCTTCTCTTTTATTTGGAGGAATATTTACGTCCAAGATGCATTTAAAGGGGAAGGCGGGAGTCCCGACATGGGGATGTCGGGGCGATCTACCTTGCGCCTTAGCTGTGCGGGCTGCTGTCTGGCTGCCGCTCCTACTCGGGAAGACTCTGGATGCGCTTTTTATTGTTCTTCTCTTCTTTCTGACATCCAGGCCTCGGCCGAGACATATTGATTTTCCCGTTGAAGCATTTCCACGACCGAGGTGGGGGGTCGCTCCACGAGAGACCAGCAAAATCTCGAGGGTCGTAACCCCACCATGAATGCCTGCATCAACAGTGTAGGGTGGGCGTCAGATAACCCCCGAATCTCCGCGGTGAACCGACGCATGAAATGGGACAGTGGTTCATCCTCCTTTTGATTCAACCCCAGGAGGAGGGCGATGGATGGCTTTGGACGTGTGAATGCCAGAAATTGCAGCTCAAAATCCTTGGTGAGCTGTTCGAAAGAAGTAATCGTCCCGCTCTTCAAAGTACTGTACCAGGTATGGGCGGGATCTTTCAATGTGGTGGGGAACACTCGGCACATCAAGGCGTCTGAGGTTCCATATAGAGCCATCTGAGCTCGAAAGGTGGCGACATGATCCGCCGGGTCGCTAGCTCTATCGTACAGATCGATGGAAGGGAGGCGAAAGTTTGGGGGCACCGGGTAATCCTGAATGTCACTTACGAACGGGGACTCCCAACAAACCTGCTCTTTTTGCTCCTCCTTAGACTTCCGGAGGTCCCTCTGTACCTCATCGAGGCACTAGCAAACGGAGCGGAGCTAGGCTCGGAATAAGTCCGTCGACTCTAAGGATACCGCTTGGGGTTCGGGTGGGATACCCGGGTTTCCGATGACCCGGATCTTGTCCGAGATCGGGTGTGACGTCGGTGAGGATGGCCGCGTAGGGGGCACGTCGCGAGTCTGAAGGGTAGGTTCGGGCCTTTGGTTTTCCGGCACTCCCATCATCCGGGGAAGGGGAAGGAGGGGGACGACGGCTTGCACCATCTCCGATAGTGTTCGGACCTGTTGGGTGAGGTCCTGAAAGGCTTCCGCGGTGATGGGGAAAGAGGTGGCGGGGATACCCTCCAGCGGGAGGAGTCCGAGATCATTGAACAAACGCCAATAGCATTCCGAAGTCGAGGTGGGGTCCTCCATCCTTATTCTGGAGGGGAGGGAGGCCTCCGCCGAGGCCCGCTCTAGATGGATCTCCTCGCCCAGGTGCTCGTCGGGGTTAACCAGGTGATCCCTTGACATGGCCCTCCTTCTAGCGCCAATCTGTTAATGCAAATAACTTTTTACCCTGACCCGGGAATGTGCAGCTTGGACCCCGAGATTCCGAGATCGTCGTGGTTGGGTTCGGGTCGGTCGAGGTTGGGGTTCTCCGACGATGTCCTGGTCGGGAAGTGATGAGTGGGAGTGATCCTGCTACTCGAGAGCATCGTCTGGAACTGTCCCTGCAAAAAAAAAGGTGGGTCGGAGGATGCTCCGCAAAAAAAAAAAGAGAGCCCCCTTCTACATGGCCGCTCAGTGGCCTATATAGATCGGGGGGTTGACGTGTTTCTGGTTACGTCTGAGGGTGGCGTACGGATCTGGTTCCGCAGGCCGAGGCCGCGGTTTACCCTCGCACGGACCTGGGGAGGGGCAGGGGGAAAATGATATCGGGGGGTCCACCTCTGACCCAGTCGAACGCAGGAGGGGGTATGACGTCATCCGAACACGATTCACCAGAGCCAGCATCACGTCACATTTAATGCCCATAACAGTCACCTATAACTCCAGATCCGCACGGGGAAGAATAAGAAGGGATGGTTCAAACAGAGACATATATGAGTTCCATGCGAACATTGACCACCAAAGTTCGTGCAACAAATCTTTGTTTGGCCGTTTCGGCGGCCCTCCTTGTTTATGAAGCAGTGAGCTGTTACCGCACTAGGGAGGAGGACGAAGAGTTAATCGGAATTTGATCTCTTTTATTGTTTTTGGGAGATGGAAAGGGGGATCCAACTTGTTGGATGAAGCAAAGTGATAGGGCGACACCCCTCGGTTCAGGATGCATGGACGGTGGCTCGGGACACGTCTTGGGAGATCGGGATAATCGCTGCCACCATTGACCGATGACCTATTAGCCTTTTACAGATAGGAACGTACATGACTTGACTCCCCCCTCAAGCTACCATGATTCAATAGTCGAATTGTGGGCGGGCCTCGCCATCGATGCGTGGGGACCCAAATTGTAATATAAGATTTATTATCATGATAGATTTTAGTCTGTATATTTTATTTTTCTTGAAGATATATTATAATTTTTTAAAATTAAATTATTTGATATATTATACTTATAGTTGTTATATATTCAATATCAAAACTTGAGAGAGAAACATATTCTTTTTTTTGTTGTGCATAAAATAACTTCTAACCCTAGATTGAGCATAAATCCTAAAATAATTTGAATAATCATCTAAAAAACTAGCCTAATCACTATCAATATAAAAATATAATTTAAAAATTTATATCTACTCATAGTGAATATCATAATTGAGATCTTTTTAATGTATTTAAGAACTTTTTTAGTTGTTCTAAAATGCTTACTAGGGCTGTGCAAAAATCCAGATAATAAATTAATTACAAATATAATATTTGGCATTGAATGTATAAGATAAATTAGCCCTTCAATTAAGCTTCTAATTGAATCTCATCCTTTTTAAATTTTATCATCTAACATAAGTTTATCATTTTTATTCATTGGAGTACTCACTAGCTTACAAGTTACCATATGAAATATTTTTATTAAAATTTTAATATATTTTTCTTGAAATAAAAAAAATTCATCTTGAATAATTTTCATTCTAAGAAAATAAAAAAGCCCTAAATAAGTTATTTCAAATTCTAACATCATATTTTTCTTAAATTTATTAAGCATACCCATCAAATTTTCAGTATAAATCATATCATCCACATATAAATAGATAATAAGAATTTTCATATCTTAAGCTTTTATATATAAGGTTGGTTCACTTAAACTTTTCTGAAAGTTGTGTTAAAAAAATATTTATCGATAAAAATGTACCTTGCCCTTAGTGTTTAGTTTAATCGTATAATACTTTCAAACCTGTAGACTTTATCTTTTTGCCCTTTGATTTTAAATCTTTTAGGTTGCTTAACATAAAACTCCTCTTGTAACTTTTTATTCAGAAAGATTGATTAAATACAAATTGATAGACTTATCATTTTTTTCTAAATTACTAATGCTAGTACTATTCTAATTATGTCAATTTTTATAATTAAAATTTTTAAAAAAGTAATATATAAAATTTGAACATGCCTTTTAGCAACTAGACAGGCTTTATGTTTTGTAACTGAGTCAGTAGGAAAATTTATTAGCTTCCAAGTTTTATATTTCTCAATAACTTATAATTCGTCATTTAATACTTGCATTCATTTTTTTTTTTGAGCTATAGTTTTAAAACAAGTAAGTTCCAAAGTAAAATATGCGAAAACACTATGGATAAATCAATGCAGTGGTTTATGTGATTTCAAAAAAATCGATTCATACAATGAAAAATCATTTCGATTGAAAGTGTATCGAAAATGCTTTGGCTTGAGAGTGATTGTAAGAAAGTGATAGGAAGTAGATAAAGTGGTTTGCAAAATAATAAATAGCAAGGAAGTAAAGGCAAACCAATTTATAGTGGTTCGATCGTTTGACCTACATCCACTCCTGATTTCTCCTTTGTCAAGACCACTGGCTTTCATTATCAGTCTTCTTTCAACCGTGCGAAGACTAACTAACCTTATAACTCTTTTATCCTTTTACAGGTTTAAGAGAACAACCTTTACAAGACCTCTCACCCCTCTCTTAAACTAGACCAGGACTTAGAGTTAGAGGGAAGGATTTCTCAAGTGATTATAATAGAATTTTTTCTCTTTTTGTTCTCAATTGGTATATATACTAATCATGGATGAGAAGAGTATTTATAAGCCTCAAAGGGATTTAAATTTGGAGCCCAAATTTGAATCACTCAGATTTTCAAGGTACTGGCAGTACCACCGCCAGTGCTGGTGGTACCATCGCCAGTTGACTCTAACACTAGACAGTACCACCGCCTAGGCAGAGTCTTGACTATTGGACTTGGGTGGTGGTACCATCTAGTGTTAGAGTCTCGGCTATTGGACCTGGGCGGTACCACCACCTAGGCTGCCTAACATTGGGCGGTACTACCGCCCAAACTCAACCTTGGAAGCCGAGCTTTTAGGTAGTTCCACCACCCACCCTAGTGGTGCTACTATCTGACATGGCTTTAGGTTACTGTTTAGGCATTTTACTTAGCCCAACATAGCCTTGATAGATTCAGCCTTGGAGGTCGAGCCTTTAGGCAGTTCCACCGCCCACCCTGGCGGTGCCATCGCCTGACATGGCTTCAGGTTACTATTTAGGCCTTTCACTTAGCTCAACATAGTCCTGTTTGTACTTAGTTGGCCCCTAATTGTGTTGGCCCAATTCCAACCTAATTAGACCTAATCCTACTTCAATCTAGATAATTATTACAAAGCTTTGAATCCATTCATTGTCCGACATATCATTGGTCCATCGACTCTTCGTCCGATTCTTTGACGTATCGTCCTCTCTTGCGGCCTATTGCCTAATCTGCTATTGTTCTCCGCAACTCCGATCTCCTTGGCGTAACTCCGTTCTTCTTGGCTCGATGCTCGAATCCTTTGTCTGAAGCCTTTTGCCCATACGTCGACCGATCCTCCAGCTCGACAACCAATCTTTTAACATGTTCTCCTCTGGCCTAACGTCCGATTCTTCTTGCTTCAATTATCTAATCCTGATTGAAAGTAGTCCTACGTCACTCAAAACACAATTAGATCATAAAAACTATTAATTGGTTTCATTATCAAAATTCAAGATTCAACAATCTCCCCCTTTTTTATGATGACAATCAATTAATGACGGAGTTAACCTTGACTCTCCTTATCAATATGTCATATTAATAGAAAATTTAAAATTCAAAAATTTTGAATAAATCATGCAAAATCAAAATGTTCAATACATCATACAATGCATGATCATCATCATACTTCTCCCCCTTTATTATCAACAAAAAAGAGAAGTGACATCTAAGTTGTTTTAAGGATATGCAAGTTTTACAATATTAAGCTAGCAATTACTTTACAACATACAAGCATAGCAAGTTTTAAAAATGTGCAAGATTATAATTTATCACTTGCTTTTTTGAGATGTGCAAGTTTACACTTTTACTTCTTACGATAGGTAAGATAACACCTTGCTTCTCTTTGTGATGTTTTTGTTGAATCTTAGATTTTGATGATGAAGTCAATTAATAGGTTATTTGATCTAATCCATATTATTGAGATAAGTATGCAGGATTAACTATGATAGCTTGAAGACATAAAGCAAATTACCGGAGTTAAGTTGTTGGGAGTTCGAGAGTCCACCGGAAGTCCGAAGGATCGTCGGAAGTGCTACCAGAACCAACCGAGAAAGAATCGGAGACTTGCCAAAGGTTTCAGAAGTTCGCCGGAAAGATCATCGAAGGTTCACGGAGTTCACCAAGAAGGTTTGGAAGCTTGCCAAAGATTTGTCGAACTTGTCATAAAGTCCGGGAGTCTGCTGGGAGTTCGCTGGAAGAAATCCGAGGGTGCGTCGGAAGTCTGCCGAAAGTTCGCCGAAAGCTCGCTAGAAGAAAACTAGAAGCTGTAGGTTTAGTATTTTACTTAGAATTATGTCTAAAATTAATAGTTAGCATGTAATTAGGGTAAGGATTAGCTAATAATCCTGTTTAACCCTGGTAGAGGCCAACTGGGCCTTATTTGGACTGAATTGGATTGGATTCAAGGCCTATTCAGAAGTTCTGGACCAGGTCTAGTGGTGGCACCGCCCTAGGAATAATTTCTCAAATGGTCTAGGCAGTGGTATTGCCCCAGGTCAGCGGTGGTATCGTTGGCAGTTATTACCTGCCAACGGTGGTACCGCCTAACAAGCGGTGGTACCGCCCTAGGCAAGCGATGGTACCGTTGGCAATTATTACCTACTAGCGGTGGTACCGCCTGACAGGTGGTGGTACCGCCAGTCCACAGAGCTTGAGGACTCTGTCAGGCGGTGGTACTGCCCAATACACTAACAGAGCATAGTGAACAAGCAATGGTACCGCCAGTACCCAGAAATTTGGGATGTGACTTTTTTTGGCTCCATTTTTGAAAGTTAATTGAGTCTATAAATGATGAATCTCGAATTTTGATAATAAAATCAATTGGTGAAAAATTTATTCTAATCTATATTGTCAAAGATAAGTGTGCAGGATTAACTACGATGGGTCAGAAATATAAAGTGATTTGTCGAGGTCAAGTCCGTCGGGTGTTCAAGAGTTCATCGAAAGTCCAAAGGATCGTCGGAAGTGTTGCTGGAACCAACCAAGATCGAATCAAGGACTTGTCGAAGTTTTCGGAAGTTCATCGCAAAGATCGTTGAAGGTTCGCGAAACTTTGCCGAGAAGGTTCGGAAGCTTGTCGAAGACTCGTTGAGTGTGCCATACAAGCTGGGAGTATGTTGGGAATTCGCCGGAAGAAATCCAAGGGAAGTTTCGGAGGACCGCCGAAGCCTCATCGTAAAGCTTGCTGGAATAAGACTTGAAGAATGTTGGTTTAAATCACTATAAATTATATTTTAATTTCGTAGTTGGCACGTACTTAGGGCAAGGATTTTGAATTAATCCTGCTCTAAATTGGTAGGGACCAATCGGGCCCTTACTGGGCCTTTTGGGCCTTGAACAAGGCCCATTCAGCAAAGCTGAATGGGCCAAGCGGTAGAATCGCCTGTGCCAGGTGGTAGCATCGCCTGGCAGCCGTGTGCTGGGCGGTGCTACCGCCTAGCCTGGGGTGGTAGTACCGCCCGCTACAGTGAACAATGGTGGTAGTATCACCTGCTCCAAGCGGTAGCACCGCCTGTGCAATGTCAGTCTGACGACTGACAGGCGGTAGCACCGCCTCTGACAGGTGGTAGCACCGCCAGCACCAGGAACTCCAATTTGATTTCAAATTTGGAGCCCAAATTTGAAACCATTTTGGATCTATAAATACCCCCACCCCCCTTTTCTCAACTGAAAGGGCACCCTTTTGAGAGTTAGAAATCAAGCTAAAGTCTTATTTTCAGTAGTTTGTGTTCACCTCATTCTTTCTCTTTGAAAAATTTGTAAGAGTATGAACTTCTTGTAAGAGGGGTGATTGGTCCTTCCCCTTCAAAAAGATTTACTAGTGAAAGTTGGGAGCCTCATCGGAGAAGGCTTCAGAAGTAGATGTAGGTCACTTTGATCGAATCACTATACATCGCTGCGTCTTGAATGTGTGAGTGTTTAAATTTCTGTTTCATCTCTTTACATGGCTGCAAACCATTCAGTTTGACATTACTTTTACTCAAGCAACTTCTACCAAGTCATCTTTCGTTGGATCGAAGTTTTCATACGAACTAGTCTTTTACTAAAATCGGTTCCAAGTTTACAATTTTAATCCACTGCACTAATTCACCCCCCCCTCTTAGTGCTTGTCCGATCCTAGCAATTGGTATCAGAGCGAGGTTTACTCTCATATTGGTTTAAAACCCAAGAGAGATGGCCTACTCCGGTATGTAAGAGGGTCACTCCATTACTCATCCGCCTATGTTTAATGGGTCGGATTATACATATTGGAAGACTCGTATAAGGATTTTTCTCATTTCTATAGACTTCGAACTTTGGAACATTGTTGAAAATGGCTTTGCAAAATCTTCTCTTCCGATGAGTGAGTGGAATGAGTCGAAAAGGAAGATTTTTGCTCTCAATGCAAAGGCTATAAATGCCTTATTTTGTGCGCTTGATAAGAATGAGTTTAATCGGGTTTCTATTTGTGAATCGACATTTGATATTTGGCACATTCTTGAAATCACTCATGAAGGCACTAGCCGAGGGAAAGAGTCCAAAATCAACATTCTTGTGCATTCTTATGAACTTTTTCGGATGAAACCAAATGAGTCCATTGGAGACATATACACCCGATTTATAGATGTCATCAATGGACTTAAAGCTCTTGGTAAAGGTTTTTCTAATTTTGAGTTGGTAACTAAAATTTTAAGATCCCTTCCAAAGAGTTGGGATCCAAAGGTTATGGCCATTCAAGAGGCTAAGGATCTTAAAATATTTCCGCTTAAAGAACTTATTGGGTCTCTAATGACCTACGAGATGACGTGCCATGCTCATGAAGAGCTTGAGAACCCCCTTCCAAAGAACAGGAAGGATATGACACTTAGAATACAAGAAGACCACTTGAAAGGAACATCAAGTAATGAGGATAGTGACAATGACATTGCACTTTTAACTCGAAAGTTTAAGAAATTTATAAGAAAAAACAAATTTAAAAATGACACAAAAAATAAATTTGAACACAAAAAGGACCAAGTTATTTGCTACGAATGCAAGAAGCCGGGACACTTCAAGAATGAATGCCCTCAAGCCAAGAAGAAGTAATTCAAGAAGAAGAAAGCTTTGAAGGTCACGTGAGATGATTCAAGTGACTCCGAGGTTGAAGAAGCTAGCAACAAAGAGGAGGCCAACTTCGCGCAAATGACATTAGGAGAAGAGGTTAGTGAGTTATTTAATGAAGAGTTATCTTTCGATGAACTTTCTATCGCTTTTCATGAGTTATTTGATGAATGTAGAACTCTTAGTAAGAAGTTTAATTTGCTTAAGAAAGAGCATGCTTTATTACAAAATAAGTTCAATAGTCTCTAAACCCCTTCTCTACCCCCATGCTCTAAGTGTGAATACTTAGAAGCAACAAAAAGGAAGAACTTGCTACTCAAAGAGACCCTAAACAAGTTTAAGGTCGGTAGCAAGGGCTTGGACATGATCCTTGCTAACAAGGGTCACGTCGGAAATAGGAGTGAAATCGGATTTGTGAGTGGATCTCACCAAAATCCCATCACCTTCATTAAAGGACTCACATTGCATGTATCACCCCATTTGAAATGTAATTTTTGTGGTAAAACGGGACATGTTGCTTACAAATGTCCATTCAAGAAATTTAGTCCACAAAAATTGATATGGGTTCCTAAAGGAACCATAAACAATTCAATGTTGAATTACAAATTAAGTAGATCAATTTGTAAGGCACCCAAAATCAAATAGGTACCTAAAAACCATCTTCTTTTGTAGACAAACTCACAAGCTAGAGCAAGAAATGGTATCTTGATAGTGGATGCTTAAGGCACATGACCGGAGATCCATCTCATTTCTCTATGCTCACTAGCAAAGAAGAAGGGTATGTCACCTTCGGAGACAACAACAAGGGTAAAATCATTAGCAAGGGAACCATAGGTAACAAATCATTAATATGGCTTGCTATGTCATGAATAGGGTTCTAGTAAGACTATCTCTATCCAAAACTCCTTATGAATTGTAGAATAATAAAAAACCAAATGTTTCGTATTTTAAAGTTTTCAGTTGCAAATGCTTTATCTTGAATAAAAAAGATATCTTAGGAAAGTTTGATGCAAAATCTAATGAAGGCATTTTTCTTGGTTACTCTTCAATTTCTAAAGCTTTTTATGTTTTTAATGTTGAATCTTAGATTTTGATGATGAAGTCAATTGGTGAAATATTTGTTCTAATCTATTTTGTCGAGATAAGTGTGCAAGAATAACTACGATGGGATGAAAACATAAAGCGATTTCCCGAGGTCAAGTCCGTCGGGTGTTCAAGAGTTTATCAGAAGTCCGAGAAATTGTCGGAAGTGTTGCCGGAACCATCGAAAGATCGAATCAGGGACTTGCCGAAGTTGTCGGAAGTTTGTCGCAAAGATCATCAAAGGTTCACGGAACTTATCGGGAAGATTCGGAAGCTAGCGAAGACTCGTTGAGCTACGCCATACAATCCGGGAGTATCTTTGGGAAGTCAGGGAAGAAATCCGAGGAAATATCGGAAGTCACGGAATCTCATGCGTAAAACTGAAGAATGTCGGGTTAAATCACTTAGAATTATATTTTAATTTCATAGTTTGCACGTGATTAGAGCAAGGATTTAGAAATAATCCTGTTTAAATTTAGTAGGGGCCAACCGGGCTCCTATTGGGCCAAATTGGGCCTTAAACAGGGCCCATTCAACCTTTGTTGAATGGGCCAGGCGGTTGAACCGTCGAGCCTGGGGCAGTGGCACCACCCAGCCTGGGGTGGTAGCACTGCCCCTGTCGCCAAACTAGGGCGGTAGCACCGCTTGGTTGGGGTGGTGGCACCGCCTGTCGGGTCACGCGGATCGACACGGTGGTGGCACCGTCTCGACAGCGATTCCACCGCCTCGACATGCTAACACTGAAACTCAAAATAATTCAAATTTGGAGCCCAAATTTGAATCCATTTTGAGCCTATAAATACCCCCCCCCCTTTCTCAGCTGAAAGTGTACCCTTTTGAGAGTTAGAATCTTGAGTTTAAGTCTTTGAATAGTTTTGAAAAGCCTTGTCTCTTACTAAGTGTTCACGTCCTTCTTCTTCTTGAGAAATCTTGTAAGAGTGTGAACTTCTTGTAAAGGGTTGTAAAAAGGGGTATTTAGTCCTTCCCCTTCAAAGGATTTGCTAGTGGAAGTGCAGAGCCTCATCGTGAAGGCTTCAAGAGTGGATGTAGGTCATTTGACCGAACCACTATACATCATTGTGTTCATGAATGTATGAGTGTTTACATTTCTGAATTATTTCATTACTTAGCTGTGAATCGTTTAGTTCCTTTACTTAAGCTATTTCATTCAAGTTCTCTTTCATCAAATCGAAATCTTCTTACGAACTAGTCTTTGTCCAAAATCGGCTTCAAAGTTACGTTTTTAATCCGCTGCACTAATTCACCCCCCCCCCTCTTAGTGCCTCTTCGATCCTAACAATTGGTATCAGAGTAAGATTTACTCTCATATTAGTTTAGAACCCAAGAGAGATGGCCTACTCCGGTATGCAAGAGGGTCACTCCATTACTCGTCTGCATATGTTTAATGGGTCGGATTATACGTATTGGAAGACTCGTATAAGGATTTTTCTCATTTTTATGGACTTCAAACTTTGGAACATTGTTGAAAATGGCTTTGCAAAATCTTCTCTTCCGATGAGTGAGTGGAATGAGTCGGAAAGAAAGATTTTTGCTCTCAATGCAAAGGCTATGAATGCCTTATTTGGTGCACTTGATAAGAATGAGTTTAATCAGGTTTCTATTTGCGAATCAGCATTTGTTATTTGGCGCACTCTTGAAATCACTCATGAAGGCACTAGCTGAGTGAAAGAGTCCCAAATCAACATTCTTATGCATTCTTATGAACTTTTTTAGATGAAACCAAATAAGTCCATTGGAGACATGTACACCCGCTTTACGGATGTCATCAATGGACTTAAAGCTCTTGGTAAAGGTTTTTCTAATTTTGAGTTAGTAACTAAAATTTTAAGATCTCTTCCAAAGAGTTGGGATCCAAAGTTACGCCATTCAAGAGGCCAAGGATCTTAAAATATTTCTGCTTGAAGAACTTATTGGATCTCTAATGACCTACGAGATGACGTGCCATGCTCATGAAGAGCTTGAGAACCCCCTTCCAAAGAATAGGAAGGATATGACACTTAGAACACAAAAAGACCACTTGAAAGGAACATCAAGTGATGAGGACAGTGACAATGACATTACACTTTTGACTCGAAAAGTTTAAGAAATTTATAAGAAGGAACAAATTTAAAAATGACACAAAAAATAAATCTGAACATAAAAAGGACCAAGTTATTTGCTACGAATGCAAGAAGCTGGGACACTTCAAGAATGAATGCCCTCAAGCCAAGAAGAAGCAATTCAAGAAAAAGAAAGCTTTGAAAGCCACGTGGGATGATTCAAGTGACTCCGAGGTTGAAGAAGCTAGCAACAAAGAGGAGGCTAACTTCGTGCTAATGACACTTGGAGAAGAGGTTAGTGAGTTATTTAATGAAGAATTATCTTTCGATGAGCTTTCTATCGCTTTTCATGAGTTATTTGATGAATGTAGAACTATTAGTAAGAAGTTCAATTTGCTTAAGAAAGAGCATGCTTTATTACAAAATGAGTTCAATAGTCTCCAAACTCCTCTACTCCCATGCTTTAAGTGTGAACACTTAAAAGCAATAAGAAGGGAGAACTTACTACTCAAGGAGACTCTAAACAAGTTTAAGGTCGGTAGCAAGGGCTTGGACATGATCCTTGCTAACAAGGGTCAAATCGGAAATAGAAGTGGAATAGGATTTGTGAGTGGATCTCACCAAAATCCCACCACCTTTATTAAAGGACCCACATTGCATGTATCACCATATTTAAAATATAATTTTTGTGGTAAAACGGGACATGTTGCTTACAAATGTCCATTCAAGAAAATTAGTCCACAAAAATTGATATGGGTTCCTAAAGGAACCATAAACAATTCAATATTGAATTACAAATTAAGTAGATCAATTTGTAAGGCACCCAAAATCAAATGGGTACCTAAAAAGCATCCTCTTTTGTAGACAAACTCACAAGCTAGGAGCAAGAAATGGTATCTTGATAGTGGATGCTCAAGGCACATGACCGGAGATCCATCTCATTTCTCTATGCTCACTAGCAAAGAAGAAGGGTATGTCACCTTCGGAGACAACAACAAGGGTAAAATCATTGGCAAGGGAACTATAGGTAACAAATCAAGTTTTTCAATTGATGATGTGTTGCTAGTTGATGGTTTAAAATATAATCTTTTAAGCATTAGTCAATTATGCGATAAAGATTATGTTGTTAGATTTGAATCTAATGTTTGCATCATTGAAAAACCAAACAATGACATATCCATGATTACTTTAAAACAAAATAATATCTACACCATAAATATTGATGAATTAAGTAATGAAATGTATTTTTCAGTTTTGAATGATGATGCTTGGCTTTGGCATAGGAGACTAGGCCATGCAAGCATAAAACTAATTTCTAAGATTTCATCTAGAGAGTTAGTAAGAGGTATCCCAAACATGAAATTTGTCAAGGACAAGGAATGTGATGCATGTCAACTAGGAAAATAAATAAAAACTAGTTTCAAATCAAAAAATCAAATTAGCACCACTAGACCATTGCAATTGATCCATTTGGACTTATTTGGACCAATTGACATAACAAGCCTAGGAGGTAGCAAATATGCCTTTGTAATTGTGGATGACTATAGTAGATACACTTGGACCTATTTCTTGGCTCACAAAAGTGATTGTTTCAAATGTTTCTCTAAATTTTGTAAACTCACTCAAAATAAAAAAGGTTTTATGATTTCATCAATTCGAAGTGATCACGGAGGTGAATTTCAAAATCATGGCTTCCAAAATTTTTGTGAAATAAACGGATATAACCATAACTTCTCTACTCCAAGAAATCCATAACAAAATGGAGTAGTGGAAAGGAAAAATAGAAGTTTGCAAGAAATGGCTAGAACCATGTTAAATGAATATAATTTACTAAAATATTTTTGGGCCGAAGCCGTGAATATGGCTTGCTATGTTATGAATAGAGTTCTAGTGAGACCATCCCTATCTAAAACTCCATATGAATTATGGAATGATAAAAAATCCAATGTTTCTTATTTTAATGTTTTTGGTTGTAAATGCTTTATTTTAAATGAAAAGGATGCCTTAGGAAAAATTTGATGCAAAATCCAATAAAGACATATTTCTTGGTTATTCTTCCGTTTCTAAGGCTTTTCGTGTTTTCAACAAAAGAACCTTAGTTATAGAAGAATCTATTCATGTGATTTTTAATGAAATTTCTGAATTTAAGAAGAAAGATTTTGATGATGATTTTGGCTTTGATAATTTGAATTTGAATGAACCATCTCCTCAAAATGACAACTTGGATGCATCTTCTTCCCAAACTTCCTTACCCAAGGAATGGAAGTATGTAGATGCTCATCCCAAGGAGTTAATTATAGGAGATGCATCGAAAGGGGTTCAAACTCGCTCTTCTTTCAAAGATTTTTGTGCCTATGCTGCTTTTCTTTCTCAAGTTAAACCAAAATGTATTGATGATGCCTTGAAAGATGATTCTTAGGTTATCACAATACAAGAAGAATTGAATCAATTTGAGAGGAATGAGGTATGAAAGCTTGTTCCTAAACCTAATGACCACTTAGTTATTGGTACTAAGTGGGTCTTTAGAAACAAGCAAGATGAATGTGGTATCGTGGTTACAAACAAGGCTAGACTAGTGGCCAAAGGTTTCAACTAAGAAAAAAGTATCGATTACGAAGAGACCTTCGCTCCGGTGGCAAGATTAGAAGCCATTAGGATGCTCCTTGCCTATGCTAGTAGTAATGATTTCAAATTATTTCAAATGGATGTCAAAAGTGCATTCTTAAATGGTTTTATTTCCGAAGAAGTGTATGTCGAACAACCACCCAGATTTGAAAACTCTCTTCTTCCTAACCATGTGTTTAAGCTAACTAAGGCTTTATATGGTCTAAAACAAGCCCCTAGGGCTTGGTATGAGAGGCTTAGTTCTTTTTTAATTTCAAATGATTTCACTAAAGGCAAGGTTGATACTACATTGTTTATTAAACATTTTGAAAATAGTTTTCTTATTGTTCAAATTTATGTTGATGATATTATTTTTGGTTCTTCTAATAAATCACTATATGAATTATTTGCCAAGAATATGAGTGATGAATTTGAGATGAGCCTAATGGGAGAACTAAATTTCTTTTTAGGATTGCAAATTAAGCAACTAAGTGATGGTATATTTCTAAATCAATCTAAGTATACATTAGAATTGTCAAAATGATTTAACATGGATGGATCAAAAGACATTAGCACTCCTATGAGCACCTCCACTAAGTTAGATATGGATGAAAATGGAGAAAATTTTGATCAAAAAACATATAGGGGCAAGATAGGTAGCCTGCTTTATCTCATTGCAACTAGACCTGACATCATGTTTAGTATGGGGCTATGTGCAAGATTCCAAGCTAATCCTAAGCTATCTCATTTCAAAGCCGTTAAGAAAATTCTTAGATATCTTAAAGGGACTCAGAATCTTGGATTATGGTATCCAAAATCTGATAACTTTGATTTAACAGCTTATGTAGATGCGGATTTTGGTGGATGTAAAATAGATAAAAAAAGTACATCCGGAACATGCCAATTTCTAGGACATGCACTTGTTTCTTGGATTTCCAAGAAACAAAATTTGGTTGCACTATTTACGGCAGAAGCCGAATACATAGCTGCAAGTGCATGCTGTGCAAAGGTTATTTGGATGAAAAATATACTAGAAGATTATGAAATTTATTTAAAGAATATTCCTATAAAATATGATAACATGAGTGCTATCTGTCTAACTAAAAATCCGATTCAACAATGGTCGACGATAGTAGAACCGACCGAAACACTCTCCCTTTCATCCTTCTTCCTTCTAAGCTCCTCTAAGCCTTCTCATCTCCATTTTTCCTCCTCCTAAAGGGCAATCAAAGGTATTTTTGTGATCCAAGCTCCTCACCTCTCTAGGAAACACAAACAAGGTAATAGATGAAATTTTCTCTTCTACTCACAATTGCTTATCTTTTCCTTATTATTTCCTTTTGTTTGTTCATCATGAATAGATATAGACATGGCTCCTAAGAAATCAACAAGAGGCAAAGGGAAAAGGGTTGGAAGGAGATTCATTTGTCCCAACCATTTTTAGATCTAGTGAGGTAGCCTTAAGATACCCAAATTTTGATTGTAAGACCAATCATAAGGGTAAACATGTTGATCTAGGTGAACTAGGGAACCTAAAACCTATTAGATGGTTTGCTAATCTAAATGCTCTACCTATCTTGCAAATTAATGAACCAATCTACCCTAGGTTAGTTAAGCTATTTTATGCTAACATGATTATTAAAGATGATGTTTTGTCCACCTATGTGTTAGGAACCACAATTTAAATTTCTGATCGTATCATATGTGAGTTACTTGGAATTGAAGAAAAGAATAGAGGATGTTATTTTAGAGGATAATGGGATATGGATGCAATCGAAGCAACCCACTCCGAAGCCTTAGAAATGATTTTTACTAATCCTAACCTAGGCATCATCCCTAAGAGCTGCGAGCACTTATTACCTTTTAACTCGAAATTACTTTATCACATTATGATAAGCATTCTACTTCCGAAGCAGTTTCATCCTGATGAAATGAGTATGTTAGAACTGAGTACGATGTATTGGATTATGACTAGACAAAATAACTGCTTTGGTTATTTGATTAGACAACACATGATAGAAATTTTCTCTAGAGACTCGATGTTGTCATATGGTGGGTTGATCACTAGACTCATTTTTGCCCATAACATTTGTGTGTCACTCGACGAGGAAGTAATGAAGATTGATAGATATAACACAATTAATAGAAGTCTCCTGAAGCGGCTTAGATGCACCTTTAGAGATGACATATGAATTAGGCAACCTAGAAGGGTTGATATAGTTCCTCCACTAGTAGAGTAACCTGAAACACCAATTTTTAGGGGAAATAAATCTCCTCCGCCTAGTCCCGTTGATCCAGCACCATTTGAGCCAGCTCTTGCTCCATCTACTGAAGATCCGATCATGCTTGCCTTAAATCAAATCACATCACAACAAGCTGAAATTTTGAAGGAAGTGCAACAAATGAACCGCAAAATAGATCACTTGTATAGGCATTTCAGCGTTCCCCCTCCTGAGTAGCTATTGTTTTCATTTTAAACACTTGTCCTGTTATGCTTATGACTACTATGGATGATGTTGTGTGTTGTTATTTTCATTTCATCTACTCAGCTTATGTATGAACTTTTTTTTCAATTTGATCGTAATTTGACACCTTCCTTGTGACTACTATGGATGACACTTTTATATTGCTTTATGACTTGATACCTTCCTTGAATGGTTTCTTGCCTCTCCATGGCTCACTTGTTGACAATGAATGGTTTCTTCACCTTCATCATTTTTGTTGATGACAAAGGGGGAGAAAAATGTAAATTGCTATGATGGAGTAATTGTTGCTATGTTGGAATAAAATGCTTAAAGTGAAAAATGAATCAATTGTATCGCATTGCAAACTCTTATTCTTGAGATAAGCTACTTTTTTATTTGATATCATGTCTTGATATTAAAACACTCTTTTGAATATCACTTGATCTTTATCATGTTTGAATTAATATTTCTGGTTATTATAGGTGTAAATAGTTTGACGTTGTTTAAAATATATTATTTTTAGTATTTATGCCTAAGCTTGTTTATTAAGCTTTATGTTAAATGAAATCTATTTGATTTAACTTAAATTCAAAAGATTGAATTCAAGTGCTTTTTACCTTCTAATTATATGGCATATAGATAGGGGGAGTTGAGTTTAACACCATCATCAATTGATTATCATCATCAAAAAGGGGGAGATTGTTGAATCTCAGATTTTGATGATAAAATCAATTGATGAAATATTTATTCTAATCTATATTGTCAAAGATTAGTGTGCAGAATTAACTACGATGGGTTAGAAACATAAAGTGATTTGCCGAGGTCAAGTCCGTCGAGTGTTCAAGAGTTCATCAGAAGTCCGAAGGATCATCGGAAGTGTTGCTGGAACCAACCAAGATCGAATCAGGGACTTACCGAAGTTTTCGGAAGTTCATCGCAAAGATCATCGAAGGTTCGCGGAACTTTGCCGAGAAGGTTCAGAAGCTTGTCAAAGACTCATTGAGCATGCCATACAAGCCGGGAGCACGCTGGGAATCCACTAGAAGAAATCCAAGGGAAGTTTCGGAGGATCGTCGAAGCCTCATCGTAAAGCTTGCCGGAATAAGACTTAAAGAATGTCGGTTTAAATCACTGTAAATTATGTTTTAATTTCGTAGTTGGCATGTACATAGGGCAAGGATTTCGAATTAATCCTGCTCTAAATTGGTAGGGACCAACCGGGCCCTTACTGGACCTTTTGGGCCTTGAACAAGGCCCATTCAGCTTTGCTGAATGGGCCAGGCGGTAGCACTGCCTGGCAGCCGTGTGCTGGGCGGTGCTACCGCTCGGCTACAGTGAACAGTGGCGGTAGTACCGCCTGCTCCAAGCGGTAGCACCGCTTGTGCACTGTCAGTCTGATGACTGACAGGCGGTAGCACCGCCTCTGATAGGCGGTAGCACCGCCAGCACCGGGAACTCCAATTTGATTTCAAATTTGGAGCCCAAATTTGAAACCATTTTGGATCTATAAATACCCCCCCTTTTCTCAACTGAAAGGGCACCCTTTTGAGAGTTAGAAATCAAGCTAAAGTCTTGCAAAAGTCTTATTTTCAGTAGTTTGTGTTCACCTCATTCTTTCTCTTTGGAAAATCTGTAAGAGTGTGAACTTCTTGTAAAGGGTTATAAGAGGGGTGATTGGTCCTTCCCCTTCAAAAAGATTTGCTAGTGGAAGTTGGGAACCTTATCGGAGAAGGCTTCGGAAGTGGATGTAGGTTACTTTGACCGAACCACTATACATCCTGTGCCTTGAATGTGTGAGTGTTTAAATTTCTGTTTCATCTCTTTACTTGGTTGTAAACCATTCAGTTTGACATTACTTTTACTCAAGCAACTTCTACCAAGTCATCTTTTGTCGGATCGAAGTTTTCATACGAACTAGTCTTTTACTAAAATTGGTTCCAAGTTTACGATTTTAATCCGCTGCACTAATTCACCCCCCCCTCTTAGTACTTGTCTGATCCTAACAATAAATATCCCTCTTTTCTCTACTGGTAAAGCACCTTTAGAGAAGTTAAAAATTGAGACAAAGCTTTAGCAAAATCTTGTTTCAATAGCTTGAGTGTTCACCTCCCTCTTTTTCCTTATCAAAAATTTGTAAGAGTGTGAATCATTTGTAAAAGTTTGTAAGAGGGGTGTTTGGTCCTTCCCCTTCAAAAAAGTTTGATAGTGAAAGTTGGGAGCCTCATCGAAGGAGGCTTTGGAAGTGGAGATAGGTCATTTGACTGAACCACTATACATCGCTACGTACTTTGAATGTGTGAGCTTTTAAATTTATGCATCTTACCTTTACTTAGCTACAAATCATTTAGTCTTCTTCTCCCTACTCTCATTTACATTCACTCAAATTATTTTAGCTGAAACTTCTTTTGTCGAATCGAAATTTTCTTACGAACCAACTATCTCCGAAATCAGTTTTATGTTTATAAGTTTTAATTCGCTGTACTAATTCAACCCTCCCCTCTTAGTGCCACTCAGATCCTAACAATTGGTATCAGAGCTTGGTCATTCTCATTTGGTTTAAAACCCAAGAGAGATGGCTTATTTCGGCATATAAGAGGGTCATTCCATTACACGTCTGCCTATGTTTAATGGGTCAGATTACACCTATTGGAAGACTTGTATGAAGATTTTTTTTGATTTTTATGGATTTTGAGCTTTATAATATCATCGAAAATGAATTTCAAAAATCTTTTCTTCTGATGAGCGAATGGAATGAATCGGAGAAGAAGGTTTTTGCTTTAAATGCAAATGCTATGAATGTCTTGTTTTATGCACTTGATAAAAATGAGTTTAATCGTATTTTGATTTATGAATCGGTTTTTGATATTTGACGTACTCTTGAAATCACTCATGAAGGCACTAGCCGAGTGAAAGAGTCCAAAATAAATCTCTTGGCACATTCTTACAAACTTTTTTGAATGAAACCAAGTGAGTCCATTGAAGACATGTACACCCGTTACACGGATGTCATCAATGGATTCAAAACACTTAGTAAAGGCTTTTCTAATTTAGAACTTGTAATAAAAATTTTAAGATCCCTTCTAAAGAATTGGGATCTGAAAGTTACGGCCATTCAAGATGCCAAGGACCTTAAAAATTTTCCTCTTGAAAAACTCATTGAGTCTTTGATGACCTACAAAATGACATGCCATGCTCATGATGAGCTAGAGAACCTCCTTCCAAAGAACAGGAAGGATATGACATTGAGAACACAAGAAGACCAATTGGAAGAAGTTTCAAGTGATGAGGATCTTGATGATGAACTTGCACTCTTAACTCAAAAATTCAAAAAATTTATAAGAAGGAATAAATTTAAAAATGACAGTAAAAATAAACTTGAATCAAAGAAGGACTAAGTCATATGCTACGAATGCAAGAAGCCAGGGCACTTCAAAAATGAATGCCCCCAAGCCAAAAAGAAGCTACCAAAGAAGAAGAAAGATCTAAAGGTGACGTGGGACGACTCAAGTGGCTCAGAGGATGAAGAAGCAAGCAACAAAGAGGAGGCCAACTTCACGCTAATGGCTTTAGGAGATGAGGTAAGTGAGTTATTTAATGAAGATTTATCTTTTGATGAACTTTCGATTGCTTTCCATGAATTATTTGATAAGTGTAGAAGTATTAGTAAGAAGTTCAATTTATTAAAGAATGAGCATGCTTTATTACAAGATAAGCTTAATAGTCTTCAAATTCCCTCTTTACCCCCATGCTCTAAGTGTGAACACTTAGAAGTAATAAAAAACGAGAACTTGCTACTCAAGGAGACCCTAAACAAGTTTAAGGTTAGTAGTAAGGGCTTAGACATGATCCTTGCAAACAAGGGTCATGTCAGAAAAAGAAGTGGAATTGGATTTGTGAGTGGATCTCACCGAACTCAAACCATCTTCATTAAAGGACCAACACTACATGTATCATCTCATTTGAAATGCAAGCTTTATTGCAAATTCGAACATGTTGCTTACAAATGTTTGTATAAAAAACTTAGCCCACGTAGGTTAATATGGGTTCCTAAAGGATTGATAAGGAATTCAATAAATAATGTTAAGTTTAGTAGATTAATTTTTGAGGCACCCAAGTTCAAATGGGTATATAAAAACCATCCTCTTTTGTAGACACATTCACCCACAAAAGCTAGGAGCAAGAGATGGTACTTTAATAGTGGATGCTCAAGGCACATGACCGGAGATCCATCTCAATTCTCTAAGCTCACTAGCCAAGACGAAGGGTATGTCACCTTCGGAGATAACAATAAGGGTAAAATCATTGGCAAGGGAACTATAGGTAACAAATCAAGTTTTTCAATTGATAATGTGTTATTAGTAGATGATTTAAGACATAATCTTTTGAGCATTAGTCAATTATGTGATAATGGATATATTGTAAAATTTGAATCTAATGCTTGCATCATTAAAAAATCACACAATAACACATGTATGATTGCACTAAAACAAAATAATGTCTATACCATAAACATTGATGATCTTAGTAATGGAATGTGTTTTTCGATTTTGAATGATGATGCTTGGCTTTGGTATAGGAGATTAGGTCATGTGAGTATGAAACTAATCACTCAAATCACATCTAAATGACTTGTGAGAGGCATTCCCAATGTTAAGTTTATTAAAGACAAAGTATGTGATGCATGTCAACTGGGAAAACAAATAAAACTAGCTTCAAACTAAAGAATCAAATAAGCATCTCTAGACTATTATAATTGATCCATATGGATTTATTTGGACCAATTGACATAACGAGTCTAAGAGGTAGCAAATATATATTTGTTATTATAGATGACTATAGTAGATACACTTAGACCTATTTCTTGGCTCACAAAAGTGATTATTTAAATGTTTCTCTAAATTTTGTAAACTTACTCAAAACGAAAAGGGTTTCATGATTTCATCGTTTCGGAGTGATCACAGTGGTGAATTCCAAAACCGTGACTTCCAAAATTTTGGTGAATCTAATGGATATAACCACAACTTCTCTACTCCAAGGAATCCTCAATAAAATGGAGTAGTAGAAAGAAAAAATAGAAATATACAAGAAATAACAAGAACCATGTTAAATGAACATGGTTTACCCAAATATTTTTAGGTCGAAGCCATTAATATTACTTGCTATATCATGAATAGAGTTCTAATAAGATCATCTCTATCCAAAACCCCTTATGAATTGTGAAATAACAAAAAATCAAATATTTCTTATTTTAAAGTTTTCAGTTGCAAATGCTTTATCTTGAATGAAAAGGATGCCTTAGGAAAATTCGATACTAAATCCGATGAAGGCATCTTTCTTGGTTACTCTTCCATTTCTAAAAATTTTTATATTTTTAATAAAAGAACCTTGATTATAGAAGAGTCTATTCATGTAGTTTTTAATGAAGTTTCTGAATTTAAGAAAAATGATTTTGATGATGATCTTGGTTTTGATGGCTTCTATTTGAATGAACCCTCTCCTCAAAATGGTAACTTGGATGCATCTTCTTCCCAAATTTCTTTACCTAAGGAATGGAAGTATATAGATGCCCATCCAAAGGAGTTAATTATGGGAGACACATCAAAAGGGGTTCAAACTCGTTCTTCTTTTAAAAATTTTTGTGCTTACACTGCCTTCCTCTCTCAAATTGAACCTAGGTGCATTGACGAAGCCTTGAAAGGTGATTCTTGGGTTATTGCAATGCTAGTGGAATTAAACTAATTTGAGAGGAATAAGGTGTGGAAGCTTATTCCTAGACCTAGTAACCATTTAGTTATAGGTACTAAATGGGTATTTAGAAACAAACAAGATGAATTTGGTATCGTGGTTAGAAACAAGGCTAGATTAGTAGCCAAAGGTTTCAACTAAGAAGAAGATATCGATTACGAAGAGACTTTTGCTCCTGTGGTAGGATTAGAAGCCATTAGGATGCTCCTTGCCTATGCTAGTAGTAATAATTTTAAATTATTTTAAATGAATGTCAAAAGTGCTTTCTTAAATGGTTTTATTTTCGAAGAAGTGTTTGTTGAACAACCATCCAGTTTTGAAAACTCTTATTTTCCTAATCATGTGTTTAAATTGACTAAAGCTCTCTATGGATTAAAACAAGCCCCAAGGGCTTGGTATGAGAGGCTTAGTTTATTTCTAATTTTAAATAATTTTTACTAAAGGCAAGGTTGATACTATATTATTTGTTAAACATTTTGAAAATAATTTTCTTATTGTTCAAATTTATGTTGATGACATTATCTTTGGTTCTATCAATGAATCACTATGTGAATCATTTGCCAAGTGTATGAGTCATGAATTTGAAATGAGTATAATGGGTGAACTAATCTTCTTTTTAGGATTACAAATCAATCAATTTAGTGATGGTATATTTCTTAATCAATCTAAATATATATTAGAATTATTAAAACGATTCAACATGGATAGTTCAAAAGCTATAAATACTCCTATGAGTACTTTCACTAAGTTAGACTTAGATTAAAGTGGAGAAAATTTTGATCAAAAAATATATAGGGGATGATAGGTAACTTACTTTACCTCACTGCAACTAGACCAGATATCATATTTAGTATAGGACTTTGTGCAAAATTTCAAGCTAACCCTAAGTTGTCTCACCTTAAAGCCATTAAAAGAATCCTTAGATACCTTAAAGGAACTTCTAACCTAGGACCATGGTATCTAAACTCCGATGACTTTGATTTAAAATCCTATGTGGATGCAGATTTTGGTGGATGTAGAATAGATAGAAAAAGCACATCCAAAACTTGCCAATTTTTAGGACATGCACTTGTTTCTTGGACTTCCAAGAAACAAAACTCGGTTGCACTATCTACGGCCGAAGCCGAATACGTAGTCGCGAGTGCATGTTGTGTGCAAGTTGTTTGGATGAAAAATACTTTAGAAAACTATGGAATTCATTTGAAAAATATTCTCATAAAATGTGACAACACAAGTACTATTTGCCTAACCAAAAATCTCATTCAACACTCTAGAACAAAGCATATTGACATAAGACATCATTTTATACGAGATCATATCAATAATAATGATGTCATTCTAGAATTTATTGATACAAAACGTTAATTGGTGGACATCTTCACAAAACCCCTAAATGAAGAATAATTTGACTTCATTAGAAGAGAATTAGGCATGTTAAATTATCTTAATGCATGAAAAAGTTATATATTCTTTTTTTATAATTTTTTAAACTTCGGTTTTGATAGTCTTAACTTGTTATCATTCTCTGATTTTTAATGACGTATTTATATCATCTTTTAAAATGGAGCTCTCATTTTTATCTTTCGATCATAATATTTTTAATAAAGCTATCATTTTTTATCATAATATTTTTTTTTACCCTTCATGATGTAGTAATATTTTGAATGATTAGGTATCATGATGTTATTCTCCTCCTTCTTCGAATGATAGATCTTAATGATATAGTAAAAAGTGATTTTATACTCCCTCCACCTCCTTTAAGCATGACTAAAGAAATTTTATAACTTGCATTTCACATGAAGCTTAACATATGCATAAATTAATGTCATGAATTTTGCTTAAAAATTAAGCTCTTAATGTGCATCTTGGATTTTTATTCTTGTGCTAATTCGAGATTTTAAGACTTAATATTTTTCACCTCATGTTTTCTATGAGAATGCTAAGTCGAATCTTTCTTTGAAATTTTTGATGTTGATATGTACACTTCATGAATTCGTAAATGCCAAGTTAAAGCTTTATGAATTTTGACATCTCTTTCTCATGGATTTTTTTTTTTTAAAATTGATATGAGATGTTTGATGAATGGCTTTAATGATCTATCCTTCCACTTTATAATTTTATTCTTGGATTTTCAAATTGCAATCTTAAGCCTTTCATTCTCTTTATGTGTGAATCTTTCATAGCTTGATAAATGATCATTTTTCGGATTTCATTAACATGAATTAAAATGATGATCAAAACATTTTTGGATTTATCGGTCGAGGGTGACATATTTTGCATTATAATTTCTAAGCAAATATTAGTCTCATGTATCATATGTGTTTGATATGCTTGATAAATGACTACTCTTACATTCTTTTTTTTCATGTGATATGATATCTTATGATGACTATGTTGAATCTCGGATTTTGATGATGAAATTAATTGAGTGTGATTTGTGGTCTAACTGCGTTTTGAGTTACGCAGGTCTACTATCGATCAGGATTAGACAGTTGACAATGGAGGAATTATCGTTGCGCCGGAGGTGATCACGTCAGGATATTGGATGTCGAGCCGGAGGTTCGGTCGACTATCGGCAAGAGGCTTCGTATGTCGGGCATCGGGCTAAGAAGTACAGAGTTGTGCCATGGATATCGAGGTTGCGGAGGTCAACCGTCGATTGGGCAACAAGCCGCTAGAAAGGGCGATGTGCCGAAGGATCGGACGAAGCGCCGACCAATGATGTGCCGGGCAACTGAATGTCAATTCGCATTATAATAACTGTCTAGATCGAAGTAGAGTGTTTGGTGTTTGTTTGTGCAGGGGTAACTACGAAAGGGATGAAGGCGTAAAGCGAAACCAAGGGCCGAAGTCAAGTGCGATGGATCGTTGGGAGTTTGAGAGTTTGACAGAAGTCCGAAGATTCATTGGGAGTGCTGCCGGAACCAGCCGAGAATGAGTAGGGAGCTTGCCGAAGGGTTTTCAAAAGTTCACCGGGAGGTTCGTCGGAAGTTCGTGGAGCTTGCCAAGAAAGATCGGAGCTTGCCAAAGAAGCTCGGGGGAACTCGCCAAAATCATCGTGGAGTCCGAGAGCTTGCCGGGAGTCCGCAGGATGGTTTCCGAGGGATCGTTGGAAGACCGCTGGAAGTTCGCCGGAAGCTCGAGGGAAGAAGACTTGACTTGCGGACTTTGTAATAGCTTAGGAATGTCTTTAATTTCGTAGTTAGCACATTAATTTGGGTTAGGATTAGGGGTTAATCCTCTAACCTAAGTATGGGCCCATTGGGTCTTGTTCGGAATCGGTTTGAGCCAAGTTTTCGGCCCAAACCAAATGTAGATTTGTGCTGGGCGGTGGAGCCCAGCAGCCAATGTGGCCAGCAGCATGTGCGCATGCATGCATGCATGCTGGGCTATGTGCATGCTACTGTAGCCCGGCTACTGTAGCGCGCCCGATTACTGTAGCGCGCTCGATTACCGTAGCGCGCCCGGTTATTATAGCAGGCGGTAGCACCGCCTGCTGTGTCAGTCTGACACTGTGTAGGCAGTAGCACCGCCTCTGATAGGTGGTAGCATCGCTTGGCATCGGGAAACTCAAAAAAATTTAAATTTGGAGCCCAAATTTGAATCCTCTTGAGCTCTATAAATTCCCCTCTCTTACAGGTTCAAAGTGCAGCAAGAAGAGTGAAAATCTTGAGGGAAAACTCTGCTCAAATAGTGTCAAAAACTTTCCTCGTACTCTTAAGTGTTTTCTTGTTCAAGAGAGGGGTGAGAGCTTTGTAAGGGTTATCTTCTAAGCCCGTTAAAAGAAGAGGTGTTGCAAGGGAGTTCTTCCTCGCCCATTGGAAGGAGGAGGAAAGCCGGTGTACTCAAGCGAAGAGGAATCGGAAGTGGATGTAGGTCGGATGACCGAACCACTATAAAAATCTGGTTTGCATTTACGTTCTTGCTATTTACTTTGCTGCAAACCATTTTTACTTGCTGCCTTATTTACTCAACTTCCTTATCATCTTATTACGTATGCTTTAAAGTTAAAACGCAATCTTTCCGGGTTCAAATGAAACGTTGCTTTCATCGTACGAAGTTTCCGAAGCTTGTTTTAAATCGCTGAAAAATCTATCGTTTTATCCGCTGCACTAATTCACCCCCCCCTCTTAGTGCCGCTCGATCCCTAACAATTGGTATCAGAGCCACGTTCTTTCTCTTTCGGATTTACACCCGTGAGAAATGGCTCTAAATGGTTTTCAAGAGGGCTTTTCGGTTTTTCGTCCACCGTTCTTTAACGGTTCGGACTACACATATTGGAAAACTCAAATGAGAGTTTTCATACTTTCAATGGATTTGGATTTGTGGAACATCATCGAAAATAGCTTTCAACCTTCCTCTAAACCGACGAACGAATGGTCGGATTTGGAGAAAAGGTCATTTTCTTTAAATGCAAAGGCTATGAATGCCTTATTTTGTGCTTTGAACAAAAATGAGTTCAATCGAATTTTTTCTTACGAAACGGCTTTTGATATATGGCGAACACTTAAAATCACGCATGATGGAACTAGTAGAGTTAAAGACTCGAAAGTAAACCTCTTGTTGTATGATTTTGAGCTTTTCCGAATGGCACCAAGCGAAACTATTGGCGATATGTACACCCGCTTTACGGATGTCGTCAATAGCTTGAAAAGTCTTAGTAAATCATTTTCAAGTTTTGATTTAGTAAACAAGATTTTAAGATCCCTCCCAAAGAGTTGGGATCCAAAAATTATGACTATTCAAGAGTCTAAAAACTTGAATGATTATTCACTTGAAGAATTAATCGGGTCATTAATGACCTATGAAATAACACTCTTGGAACATGATGAACATGATGAACATTGGAACCACCTTCTAAAGAACAAGAAGGTTTTTGAACTTAGAACAAGAGAATGCCACTTGAGTGATGACTCAAGTGATGAGGACAATGAAGAGGACTTTGAACCTTTAATCGATCTTAATAAGTTCATTAAACAAAAATCTAAAATCAACAATGAACTTAAACGGAGGAATAGACCAATGAAGAAGAAGAAGGCTCACCAAGAAGAAGAAGCAAACTACACTTTAATGGGCTTCGACAATGAGGTAACTTAACTTTCTTGAATTATTTTGAAATTACATGATGATTTCCATGAATGCTTATCTTAGTATGTAGGAATTTTTTTATGCTTTTCTTGTGTTTTTAGAAATTAAAAAAAAATTCGAAATTATACTATGCTTTTCTTTATAGTATTTTTGAAAAGTAAAAATTTGAATGACGATTGTAAGATTTGTGATAATGGTTAGGATTAAACCATGCAAGAGTATCTTGATGGTTTACATTTTCTCTAAACATGATGCTTGATGATTTTAATCATGCATGAGTTGTTGAAGTGATGTTGATCTAAAAACTTCTATCTTGGATTAATGGGTCTTAATTTTTTTTATGATGAAATTTTTATTGATACATGTCTTCATGAAATCAATTATAAAGACCCAACCCACAAATTTTCAAAATGAAAGAAATATGGCTTTAATGTTGCCGTGTATTACATTTGGACTTGATGATTTTCATGACGAAAATTATTTTTCAGATTTATAAAATGATGCATGATTTTACCAAAAATTTGAGCATCGATCATCTTGTTATAACTAATGTAAGAAAGAATTAAAATGATTTTGATGATATTTTCGTTTTTGAATATGATGCATGACATTTTCATATGAAAAGTTGAACATTCTTATGAAAGATCAAATCACTTAAATTGAAACTCATAAAGATGAGAAAATGTATTGTCATGATGTTTGATGCATATGATCTTGATGGATTTAATGACAAACTTATGTTTTGAATTTCTACAATGATGGATTCCACATAAATGTTTGAACATACATTATGAAATCATCATTGAAATGAAAATACTAAAAGTTTGTTATCATGCTTAATGACTTTGTGATATCATATCTTGATGACAAACTCATGTTTTGGTCTTAAATTTGATACTCATCTTTTGAAATATGAGCACACTTGTTTGAAACAAAATGAAACACATTATCATGATAAGTTAAATCTCATGTCTTGAAACAATGTGTTGTTTTGACAATTTTTATAATGAAGTTTGTCTTCCGGTTTTGAATATTTTGATTTGGCATATAAAGCCAAAAGATATACTTATATAAAACATAAAGAAATTATATTTACTATCTTATCGAGATTAATGATTTCATGATATCTTAAGAATCTCATAAATTATAGAAGTGATTTCGATGAATTGATTATGATTTGATAATTTGAACTTTTCTCTCATGTTTCAATACTACTTTGTATGCTTCATGACTTGTTGATTGAAATAATGATGTAGACTTTTGATGTATCACTTGTCATGATTAATGCAAATGGCTAGCATTTTGAATCTAAAAATAAATGCTTCTTTTATCATTTACTAAAGAGGAAAATAATTCAAGTTTATATCATTTGTGAATCTCACAAACTATGGTAATGAATTTGATGATTCGAACTTGAATGAGCTTTGTCATAATCCAAGTCTTGATATTTTGATATTTGATACTTGGAATTTTTATACATGAATCTAGTTACTCTTTGTGCTATATCTTTTCAAATGGATCATGAGCCTAGATGTCATATATTTCATGATCCTAGAAGTGATATGATTTCTTTGCCTTGTGTGGTAAATTGAATATTTGATTTGCTTTATGATGAAGAATTATTGAATCATGACTTGATCTATGAGAATGCTATGCTCTTATGCATCATGATTCTAAGTTGCATATCTTTTATCATGGCTTGAAAGTGAATGAAAAGAAAATATGTTAGCACTTGTAATCATGATTTGATCCTTGATATTGATATGCTTTTATATATCATGATTCTTGGTTGTATGATATTTATCTTGAATTAAAAAATTGATAAATATGAATTTTGATCTTGCTAAAAAGAAAATTATGAATCATGAATGATATCTTTTAGTTGTAATCTTTGTTGAATTTATATATTGATATCCGTCATGACATGATTTCTTTGCATTGTTGTCTTATTTGCATCATGTAATGATTGAACAATTGATATATATTTTTATTGATGCAAACTTTTAATTGATATGAAAAATGGCTTATATAATGATTGAAATTTCTAGCCATTTAGTCCTCCCTTCTTTTTGACAAAGACAAAGGGGGAGAAAAATTGCTACCTTGCAATTTCACAAGAAGAAGAAGGATTGCTATTTCAAAGGATGCAAATATTGCTATCTCGACTATATCAAAAGAAGCAAAATGCAAAACTTCAAAAATTTAAAATGTTTCATGCCTTTATGTTTGTATGTTTAAATGAAAAGTTAGCATATATGTTTAAAGTGATCATACATAATTGCTAGCTCATTGTAAACAAAAGTTGATAGCTTGCAAAGGTGAAACTTAGTTACAAAAGAGAAGAATTGAAAGGAAGCTAACTTGCGTGTCGCAAAGTATATTAGTTTGCTTATCATTATTGATTGCTTGCTTATCATCTTTTTATCTCATATCTTGATTTTTGACTCCCTTGAATTCATGACTTACTATGATAAAAATTCATATTGTAAATTTGTTATCTTGTCATGATCAAAGCATTGGCTAATTGTACTCCACTTTTTGACAAAACAAAGGGGGAGAAGAATTATTGTTAGCTTATGTATTGCAAAGAAAAATTTTGCTAGCTAGAACATGCAAAGGAAGCAAAGAAAGTGCAACTTGCACATCTCAACAGGCAAGTGAAAATTACCATCATTGCCCATCTTTGAAACTTGCTATGATTGAATGGTATAACTTAATGTTGTATTGCAAAATGTTGTATGATGTTGTAAAAATCTGTATATCTTGCAAAGTGCAAGCTAGTTTGTTGTAAAAATCTGCATATCTTTTAAACTAGCTATAATGCTACTTCTCCTTTTTGTTGATGACATAGGGGGAGAAATAGATTGATGACTTCATGCAATGTAATGATGCTTGAATATTTTATATATTTGCATGATGGTTTAAATGGATTCTCTTAACATTGTGATGAATGTTACTTGGATTTGGGATAATCCAAGGGTTCTATCAATTGCATATTGATAGGGGGAGTTTGTGTTAAACTCTGGGGAGTTATGGTTAACTCCGTCAGTCATCAATTAGTTGTCATCATAAAAAAGGGGGAGATTGTTGAATCTTGGATTTTGATTATGAATCTAATTGAGTGTGATTTATGGTGTAATTGCGTTTTGAGTTATGTAGGTCTACTATCGATCAGGATTAGACAGTTGACGCTGGAGGAATTAACATTGCGCCGGAGGTGATCACGTCAGGATATTGGATGTCGAGCTGGAGGTTCGATCGACTATCGGCAAGAGGCTTCGTACATCGGGCATCGGGCTAAGAAGTGCGGAGTTGCACCATGGATATCGAGGTCGCGGAGGTCAACCGTCGATTGGGCAACAAGCCGCTAGAAAGGGTGATGTGCCGAAGGATCGGACGAAGCACCGACCAATAATGTGCCGGGCAACTAAATGTCAATTCGCGTTGTAATAACTATCTAGATCGAAGTAGAGTGTTTGGTGTTTGTTTGTGCAGGAGTAACTACGAAAGGGATGAAGGCGTAAAGTGAAACCAAGGGCCGAAGTCAAGTGCGATGGATCGTTGGGAGTTCGAGAGTTTGACGGAAGTCCGAAGATTCATTGGGAGTGCTGCCGGAACCAGCCGAGAACGAGTAGGGAGCTTGCCAAAGGGTTTTCGGAAGTTCACCGAGAGGTTCGTCGGAAGTTTGCGGAGCTTTCCAAGAAAGATCGGAGCTTGCCAAAGAAGCTTGGGGGAACTCACCAAAATCATCGTGGAGTCCGAGAGCTTGCCGGGAGTCCGCAGGATGGTTTCCAAGGGATCGTCGGAAGACCGTCGGAAGTTCGCTGAAAGCTCGAGGGAAGAAGACTTGACTTGTGGACTTTGTAATAGCTTAGGAATGTCTTTAATTTCGTAGTTAGCACATTAATTTGGGTTAGGATTAGGGGTTAATCCTCTAACCCAAGTATGGGCCCATTGGGCCTTGTTTGGAATCGGTTTGGGCCAAGTTTTCAGCCCAAACCAAATGTAGATTTGAGCTGGGTGGTGGAGCCCAACAGCCAATGTGGCCAGCAGCATGTGTGCATGCATGCATGCATACTGGGCTACGTGCATGCTATCAGAGTCCCGGCTACTATAGCGCGCTGATTCAGCAGTGGTAGCACCGCCGCTGGGGTGGTAGCACCGCCGCTATGTCGACCGACATCGTCTGTGTGGTAACACCGCCTCGACAAAGTGTAGCACTGCCTGGCACCGGGAAACTCAAAAAAATTCAAATTTGGAGCCCAAATTTAAATCCTCTTGAGCTCTATAAATTCCCCTCTCTTGCAGGTTCAAAGTGCAGCAAGAAGAGTGAAAATCTTGAGGGAAAACTCTGCTCAAATAGTGTCAAAAACTTTCCTCTTACTCTTAAGTGTTTTTGTTCAAGAGAAGGGTGAGAGCTTTGTAAGGGTTATCTTCTAAGCCCGTCAAAAGAAGAGGTGTTGCAAGGGAGTTCTTCCTCGCCCATTGGAAGGAGGAAAGCTAGTGGAAAGCCGGTGTCCTCAAGCGAAGAGGAATCGGAAGTGGATGTAGGTTGGATGACCGAACCACTATAAAAATCTGGTTTGCATTTACGTTCTTGCTATTTACTTTGCTGCAAACCATTTTTACATGCTACCTTATTTACTCAACTTCCTTATCATCTTATTACGTATGCTTTAAAGTTAAAATGCAATCTTTCTGGGTTCAAACGAAACGTTGCTTTCATCGTACGAAGTTTCCGAAGCTTGTTTTAAATCGCTGAAAAATCTATCGTTTTATCCACTGCACTAATTCACCCCCCCCTCTTAGTGCCGCTCGATCCCTAATAGACTACTTCACTTCTTTTTTGTTGATGACAAAGGGGGAGAAGAATATGCAAATAAATTGATGACATGTGCAAATAACTTGATAAAATGTCTTACATGCATCGTATTGAGAAGAATATGACAAATAAATGACTTATGTGTATCGTATCGAATCGCAATGACTTATATATTTTGTATTGCAATATGATGAAATGAAAAATGTCTTATATGCTTTAAATTGCAATATGATTGCCTTTGCCATGCTTTATAATAAAAAATTAGTTGATGTCTTAAAAAGCATCGCAATAAAATTTGTATCGTATCAAAATGTATCGCAAATGCTTAACCTTTTTGAAAAATTATTATTATATTTAAAATTCGGTATCCTTTATTGATATGATAAGATATCATCTCATTTGATAATGTATCAAAAATGATATTATGCCTTGCATTTGTGCTCTTTATATTATATCATTTAATCCATATTGTATTTCAAATTATAATTGTTATCTCTTGTTGAAGTGATAAATGTCTATCATTGAACTTAAAAATAAGTTGATATCTTGATAAGTGATACTTGAAATTATATTTATGATTCATGATGAATTTAGATCTATCATGCATAAATCAAGTTGTTGCTTTTACTATCAAATGAATCATGAGCCTTGACATCATATCCTTCGTGATATAGAAATGACATGAATTCTTTAGCTTGTATGCCTTATGTGGCAATTGAAAAATTGATATAAAAGAAATTTGCCTTATGATGAATTAATGAATCATGACTTGATCTAAGAGAATGATATGTTTTTATGTATCATGATTCTTAGTTGTATACCCTTTATCATGAATTGAAAATTGATACTAAAGAAAATATTTGTGAATCATGATTATGATTTCTTGAAACTCAATATTTGAATCTTTATAAATTCATGATTTTGATAACTTCATATGTCTTTTGAATTCATTACATGATATGATTGAATCATTGATTTATTCTTTTTATCATGGTATAAAATATATGCAAAATATGCTAGCATTGGTATCCATGACTTGAACTTGATTGCATGCTTAAATCGATTTTTTTTCTCTTATGCTTCAATACGTCTTTGTATGATTCATGACTTGATGATTGAAATATTCATGTAGAATTTTGATATGTATCACTTGTCATGATTTGAATATTGAAATAAAAGAAATTGTGTTCTTCTTGATAACTTTTATGATGAATCATGAATCATGACTTAATCCATTATATTGATATATTTATATCATGATTTGAAGATTGATGTAAATTTTTTTTTATGCAAACTTATGTGAAATGTTTATATCATCATATTTGATCCTCCCTTCTTTTTGACATTGATAAAGGGGGAGAAAGTTTATTGCTAACTTGCACCTTAAATGAAAAATTTGCTAGCTTGAACATTGAGAAGCAAAAAGTTGCAATCTCAAGAGAGGCAAAAATCTTACTCAATTTCACTTCTTCAACAAAATTGCTCGCACTTTTATTACAAATTATTGTTGAATCTCATGCAAGATTATTTGAAGTATTAATCCTCCCTTTCTTTTTGATACTAACAATGGGGGAGAAAAGGTTTTGCTAGGTTGCACACCCAAATGAAAAATTGCTAGCTTGGCATATCACATGGAAATCAAAGGATGCAAATATTGCTATCTTGCCTATCTCAAGAAGAGAAAATGCAAAACTTAAAAAGTTGCATTCCTACTCTTGCCATGCTTCTATGCTTGTATGTTGTAATTTTTGCTTGCATATTTAAAGTGATAAAATGCTTACACAAATTGATTGCATATCGCAAATGAAGCAAAGAAGGTGCAAACTTGCACATCTCAAGAAGCAAATGAAAAATTACCATCATTGCCCATCCTTAAAAACTTGCTATGATTGAATGGTATGATTGAGTATTGCAAAGCTATGCTAAAATGTTATATGATGTGATTAATAGCTAGTGTGTTGTCAAACTTGTATATCTTTTAAACTAAGCTATGATGCAACTTCTCCTTTTTGTTGATGACATAGGGGGAGAAGTAGATTGATGACTTCATGCATTAAATTAAATATTTTATATATTTGCATGATAATTTAGTTTAATTCTATTAACATAAATGATACATGTTGCTTGGATTTGGGATAATCCAAGTGTTCTATCAATGGCATATTGATAGGGGGAGTTTGGTTAAACTCCGGGGAGTTATGGTTAACTCCGTTAGTCATCAATTAGTTGTCATCATCAAAAAGGAGGAGATTGTTGAATCTCGAATTTTGATGATGAAACTAATTGATTGTGATTTATGGTATAACTGTATTTTGAGTTACGCAGGTATACTATCGATCAGGATTAGACAGTCGACGCTAGAGGAATTGATGTTACGCCGGGTGATCACGTCAAGATATTGGATGTCGAGCCGAGGTTCGGTCGACAATCGGTAGAAGGCTTCGGACGTCAGGTATTGGGCCAAGAAGAGCAGAGTTGCGCCATGGATATCGGGGTGTGGAGATCAACCGTTGATTGGGCAACAAGCCGTAAGAGAGGATGAAATGCCGAAGAATCGGATGAAGCACCGACCAATGACGTGTCGGGCAACTGAATGTCAATTCGCATTGTAATAATTGTCTAGATCGAAGTAGAGTTTTTGTTTGTGTGTGTGTAGGATTAACTACGATAACAATGAAGATGTAAAGTGAAACAAAGTACTAGAAGACAAGTGTAATGGATCATTGGGAGTTCAAGAGTTCGATGGAAGTCCAAAGATTCGTTGGGAGTGTTGCTGGAATCGGCCGAGAACGAGTAGGGAGCTTGCCGAAGGGTTTTCGAAAGTTTACCGGAAGGTTCGTCGAAAGTTTGTGGAGTTTGTCAAGAAAGATCTGAGCTTGCCAATGAAGCTCGTTGGAACTCGCCAAGATCATCGTGTAGTTCGGGAGCTTGCCGGGAGTCCGTAGAATGGTTTCTGAGGGTTCATCGGAAGACCGCCGGAAGTTCGCCGAAAGCTCGCCGAAAGAAGTCTTGTCTTATAGACTTTATAATAGCTTATAAAATGTCTTTAAAATTTATAGTTAGAACATAATTTGGTTTAGGATTAGGTGTTAATCCTATAAACGAAATTTGGGCCAATTCGGACTGGTTTCGGTCGAGTTTTCGGCCTAAACCACTATGCTGAAATGACCTGGGCGGTGGCACCGCCCAGTGGCCGAACCTTAGGCGATGGAACCACCCCAGGCTAGCGGTGGCACCGCCCAGCACCCGAGGGCACCAGCGGTGGCACCGCCCGGTACCGCCAGAATCGGGAAAATCAAGGCACTTTAAATTTGGGCTTCAAATTTGAATTCTCTTGAGGCCTATAAATACCCCACTCATTCAGAGTTTAGAGGGTGTCTAGAACTAAAAAAAAGAAGGGGAAAACTCTCTTGAAAGTGTTCAAAATCTTCCCTCTTAGTTTGAAGTGTGTTCTAGTCCAAGAGAGGGTGAAAGGCTTTGTAAGGGTTATCTCCTAAGCTCGTCAAAAGGAGAGGTGCTGTAAGGGAGTTCATACTCACCCGTTAGAAGGAGGATAACTAATGGAAAAGCCGGTGGCCTCAAGTGAAGAGGAATCGGGAGTAGACGTAGGTCGCATGACCGAACCACTATAAATCGGTTTGTATTTACTTTCTCGCAACTTACTTTGCTGCAAACCATCTTCATTTGCTGCCTTACTTACTCAACTTCCTCTTCATCTTCTTACATATACTTTAAAGTTAAAACGCAATCAAATTAGTTTTAAACAAAACATTGCTTTCATCGTATGAAGTTTTTGAAACTTATTTTAATCGCCGAAAGTTTATCGTTCTTTATCGCTGCACTAATTCACCCCCCCCTCTTAGTGCCGCTCGATCCCTAATAGTATCGCCCCTCCACAGAGCCCGAGACCCTGTCAGGAAGTAATACCACTAGACTGGGCGGTAGTACTGCCCTGTGTCAGGGTCAACTGGCGGTGGTACTACTAGTGTTAGGCGGTGGTACTACTAGTGTCAGGCGGTGGTACCGCCAGCACCTAGAAATCTAGGATGAGATCTCTTTTGGCTCCATTTCTAAAGCTAATTAAGCCTATAAATAACCCTTACTTCTCAATTGGTACAACACATTGAAAAGTGATAAGAATTGAGCCAAAACTCTAGTGGAATAGCTTTAAAAAGCTTGAGTATTCACCTCCCGAATTCTCACTTGTAAAAATTCTATAAAAGGGTGTAAGCCACTTGTAAAGTTTTGTAAGAGGAGTGTTTGATCCTTCCCCATCAAGAAGGATTAATAGTGGAAGCTGGGAACCTCATCGGAGGAGGTTTCGGAAGTGGACATAGGTCATTTGACCGAACCACTATAAATCGCTACGTTCTTCTCTTGGTGTGTAAGTTTTAATTGTTGCATTTAATTCTTTACTTCACTGCACTCATTCATTCTCTCCTTATCTACTCTCTTATGTATTCACTTGAATCAATCTTCTTTGCTGAAATCATTTTTATCGGACAAAACTTCTTAATGCATAATGTTTTTTCGGAATTGGTTTAAATCATCATTTTTTATCCACTGCACTAATTCACCCCCCTCTCTTAGTACTGTTATAGATCCTAACAGTTGGTATCAGAGGAAGGTCACTCTCATTTTAGTTTAAAACCTAAGAGAGATAGCATTTGTCGGCATGCAAGAGGGCCACTCAATCACATGTCCGCCTATGTTCAATGGGTCGGATTACACTTATTGGAAGACTCGCATGAGAATTTTTCTTATTTTTATAGATTTTGAACTTTCAAACATTATTGAAAATAGCTTCTAAAAGTCTTCTCTTCCGATAAGCGATTGGAATGAGTCAAAGATGAAGACATTCACACTTAATGCCAAGGCTATGAATGTCTTATTTTGTGCCATAGACAAAAATAAATTTAATCGTGTTTTAATTTGTGAATCAGCTTTTGATATTTGGCATACTCTTGAAATCATTCACGAAGGAATTAGTCAAGTGAAAGAATCCAAAATCAATCTTTTAGTGCATTCTTACGAGTTATTTTGGATGAAACCAAGTGAATCCATTGGAGATATATACACTCATTTTACGGATATCATTAATGGACTAAAAGCACTTGAAAAAAGTTTTTCTAATTTCAAACTTGTAACTAAGATTTTAAGATCCCTTCCAAAGATTTGGGATCCTAAAGTAATAGCCATTCAAGAGGCTAAGGACTTAAAGAACTTTCCTCTTGAGGAACTAATTGGGTCATTAATGACCTATGAAATGACTTACAACACTTATGATGAGCTTGAGAACTCCCTTCCAAAGAATAAGAATGATATGGCATTGAGAACACAAGAAGAACGCTTGAAAGAATCTTTAAGTGATGAGGACTATGATGACGAACTTGCATTCTTGACTCAAAAATTTAAAAAATTTATAAGAAGAAATAAATTTAAGAATGACTCTAAAAATAAACTTGAACCTAAGAAGGAATAAGTGATTTGTTATGAATGCAAGAAGTTGGAGCATTTTAAAAGTGAATGCCCCCAAGCAAAGAAGAATCAATTAAAGAAAAAGACTCTAAAGGCAACATGGGATGACTCAAGTAGCTCCGAACATGGAGAAGCAACCAACAAGGAGGTCGCCAACTACGCTTTAATGACTATCGGAGAAGAGGTAAGTGATTTATTTGATAAAAAATTAACTTTTGATGAGCTTTCAAATGTATTTCATGAATTGTTTGATAAATGTAAAATTATTAGCAAAAAGTTTAGTTTATTGAAAAAGGAGCATGCTCTCTTAGTTGATAAATTTGAAACTCTTAAACACAACACTCCTTTGCTTCCATGCTCTAATTGCGAACACTTAGAGGCACTTGAGAAAGAGAACTTGCTACTCAAAAAAATCTAAGATAAATTTAAGGTTGGTAGCAAGTCTTTGGACATAATCCTTGCTAATAAGGGTCAAGTTCATAAAAGAAGTGGAATCGAATTTGTGAGTGGATATCACCGAAATCCAACCACTTTCATTAAAGGGCCTACATTACATGTATCACCACACACAAAGTACAACTTTTGTTGCAAACCTAGACATATTGCTTATAAATATCCGTTTAAGAGACTTAGGCCACATAAATTGATATGGGTTCCTAAGGGGACCATAAATATTTCAATGCAATATGATAAGATATGTAGATCAATTTTTGAGGCTCCCAAGTTCAAATGAATACCTAAAAACCATCCTCTTTTGTAGACACATTTGCTCTCATAAGCTAGGAGCAAGAGATAGTACCTTGATAGTGGATGCTCAAGGCACATGACCGAAGATCCGTCTCAATTCTCTAAGCTCACTAGCCAAGATGAAGGGTATGTCACATTCGGAGATAACAACAATGGTAAAATCATTGGCAAGGGAACCATAGGTAACAAATCAAGCTTTTTAATTGATGATGTATTGTTAGTAGATGACTTGAAGCATAATCTTTTGAGTATTAGTTAATTGTGTGATAAAGGATACAGTGTAAAATTTGAATCTAGTGCTTGCATTATTGAAAAATTGTAAAACATCATATCTATGATTACCCTAAAACAAAATAATGTTGATACTATTAACATTGATGAACTTAGTAATGAAATGTGCTTTTCGATTTTAAATGACGATGCTTGGCTTTAGCATAGGAGATTAGGCTATGCAAGTATGAACCTAATCTCTAAAATCACATTTAGAGAACTAGTAAGAGGCATTCCTAATGTTAAGTTTTTCAAAGACAAATGTATGATGCTTGTCAACTAGGAAAATAAATAAAAAGTAGTTTCAAATCAAAGAATTAAATAAGTATCTCTAGACCGTTATAATTGATCCATATAGACTTATTTGGACCAATTGACACAACAAGCCTAGGAGGTAGCAAATACACCCTTGTAATTGTAGATGACTATAGTAGATACACTTGGACCTATTTCTTGGCTCATAAAAGTGATTGTTTCAAATGTTTCTCAAAATTTTGTAAACTCACTCAAAATGAAAAAGGTTTTATGATTTCATCAATTCGGAGTGATCACGGTGGTGAATTTCAAAACCGTGATTTCCAAAACTTTTATAAATCTAATAGTTATAATCACAATTTCTCTACTCCAAGGAATCCTCAACAAAATGAGGTAGTAGAAAGAAAGAATAGGAATTTACAAGAAATGATAAGAATCATATTGAATGAACATAGTTTACCCAAATACTTTTGGGCCGAAGTTGTTAATACGGCTTGCTATATCATGAATAAGGTTCTAGTAAGACCATCTCCCTCCAAAACTTCTTATGAATTGTGGAATAAAAAAAACTAAATGTTTGATATTTTAAAGTTTTTGGTTGTAAATGTTTTATATTGAATGAAAAAGATACCTTAGGAAAGTTTGATATAAAATCTGATGAAAGCATTTTTCTAGGTTATTCTTCTATTTCTAAGGCCTTTCATATTTTTAATAAAAGAACTTTGGTTATAGAAGAATCTATTTATATTATTTTTAATGAAGTTTTTAAATTTAAGAAAAATAATTTTGATGATAATCTTGATTTTAATGGTTTGAATTTGAATGAAACCTCTCCTATAAATAGCAACTTGGATGCATCTTTTTCTAAAACTTCCTTACCTAAGGAATTGAAGTATGTAGATGCACATTCTAAGGAGCTAATTATATGAGACACATCAAAAGGAGTTTAAACTTGTTCTTCTTTTAAGAATTTTTATGCCAACGTTGTTTTTCTTTCTCAAATTGAACCTAAGTGCATTGATGAAGCCTTAAAAGATGATTCTTGGTTTATCGTAATGTAAGAGGAATTGAACCAATTTGAGAGGAATGAGGTGTACAAGCTTATTCCTAGACCTAGTGACCATTTAATTATTGGTACTAAATGGGTCTTTAGAAACAAGCAAGATGAATTTGGTATCGCAGTTAGAAATAAAGCTAGATTAGTGACTAAAGGTTTCAACCAAGAAGAAGATATCAGTTACGAAGAAACCTTTGCTCTTGTGACAAGATTAGAAGTCATAAGGATGCTCCTTGCCTTTGCTAGTAGTAATGATTTTAAGCTATTTCAAATAGATGTTAAAAGCACATTTTTAAATAACTTCATTTCGAAAGAAGTATATGTTGAACAACCTCTCAGATTTGAAAACTCTCTTTTTCCTAATCATGTGTTTAAATTAACTAAGGCTCTTTATAGTTTAAAACAAGCCCCAAGGGCTTGGTATGAGAGATTTATCTCTTTTCTTATTCAAAATAATTTCTCTAAAGGCAAGGTCGATACAACATTGTTTATTAAAAATTTTAAAAATAATTTTCTTATTATTCAAATTTATGTTGATGATATTATCTTCAGTTCTATAAACTAATCATTATGTAAATCATTTACCAAGTGTATGAGCCAAGAGTTTGAAATGAGTCTAATGGGTGAACTAACCTTCTTTTTAGGATTATAAATCAAATAACTTAGTGATGATATATCTCTTAGTCAAATCAAATATGCTTTAGAATTATTAAAATAATTTAATATGGATGGTTCAAAAGCTATCAATACTCCTATGAGTACCTTCACTAAGTTAGACATGGACGAAAGTAATGAAAGTTTTAATCAAAAAAAATATAGGGGAATGATAGGTAGTTTATTTTACCACATTGCAACTAGACCGGATATCATGTTTAGTGTAGGACTTTGTGCTAGATTTCAAGCTAATCCTAAGTTACCTTATCTTAAAGCCGTTAAAAAAATCCTTAGATATCTTAAAGGAACCCCTAACCTAGGATTATGGTATCGAAAATATGATAATTTTGATTTAATAGCTTATGTAGATGCAGATTTTGTCGGATGCAGAATAGATAGAAAAAATACATCTGGAACATGTCAATTTTTAGGACATACACTTATTTCTTGGACTTCTAAGAAACAAAACTCGGTTGCACTATCTACGGCCATATAGCCAAATATATAGCCGCCAGTGCATGTTGTGCACAAGTTGGTTAGATGAAAAATATATTAGAAGATTATGAAATTCATTTAAAAAATATCCCCATAAAATATGATAACACAAGTGCTATATGTTTAACTAAAAATCTTATTCAACACTCTAAAACTAAACATATTGACATTAGGCATCACTTTATACGAGATCATGTCAATAACAATAATGTTACTCTAGAATTTATTGATACAAAACACCAATTAGCAGATATCTTCACAATACCTTTAAATGAAGAATAATTTGACTTCATTAGAAGGGAATTAGGCATGCTAAATTGTCCTAATGCATGAGTTTGTTGTATGCCTTTTACGATATTTTTTAATTTTGTATCATCTTTTTTGTTTTCATGAACCTATTTTGATCCTTCACCTATCTTGATATTATCTTTTCCGATTTTGTATTATCTTGTGCCATCTTTTCGATGGAGCTTTCATTTTTATCTTGGATTAATTCTCTTGCTTCATCGATTGATGATTTTTAGTATCATATACATTTGATGATTCACGTTCAATGACTTTGTAAATTTGATTCTATCGATCTTATCCTCCCTCAACTTTCATTGGTATGAATGAATGGCTTTCATGATTGACTTTTCATGGTATCATGGATATTTTCATGAGATTTTGATGAAAAATAAAAGTTTGATAAAATCTTGACCAAATTGCTTTCATAGATCACCAAATTCTTCTCTTTCTACATATCTTTGTATCATGAAAAAAAGAAGCTTCTTTGAATGCTCTCCTAAAATCAATTTGAATTTCATTCACTTCTCTAAATGCAAATTTAATGATCTAACTCTTGTGTAAATCTTTACGTCATGAGCTTTTATGAATTTTTCATGACGTGATTGGTTGTTTTCCACTTCATAAATTTTTCATGGAAATGCTAAGTTAGCTTTTATCATGATATGAATTTTCAATCATTCGAACAAATTACCTCTTGATATCACAATTCTTCTTGAATGGACTTTCTTGACTTTACCATGAGTTTTTATGAATTTTTATGTTTGAATGATCTCTTTTCTATCACACAAATTTTACTTGATAGAAATACAGACATTAACGACTTTTGAATGAATTTTTCTCTATGTCGTGAGCTCTTGATGGAAAGTAGAAATTTTTATGAATTTTTTGCTTCAATTATCTATCTTTTTTATGAATCTATGGCATGAATTTTCAATAGAATAAATGAATTGCTTGAAAATTTAATTCTTCTTGATGGAATCATGGATTTATTCTTTTTGCCACTTTCACAAAAATTCTATGGTAATATTTGGTATCAATGGCCTATTTCCTTTTTGTTGATGACAAAAGGAGAGAAATGTGGCAAATTGATGACAATGGCATGATTTGTATCGTGAAATGCTTTGTAAAATACCTTAAAAATTGATAACATGCTTTGTATCATAAAATGGATGTCTTGCAATGCTATGTATCATATGTATCGCAAAGTTATGAAATATATCATATACATCACAAATGGATGAAATATATCATATACATCGCAAATGGATGAAATGTATCATGTTATGTTTAAAATGAAAATCTTCTATGATCACTATTGTATCATGCTTGAATTTGGTATCTTGCCTTGATATGATAAGCTATCATTAGCTATCATTTGGTTTCATTCTTGTATCTTTGAATGATGTATCATCAATTGATATCATGCCTTAGATTTGTGAATTTTTATTTGATATCATTTGATTCTTACTAAATTTCAAAATTAAAGTTTGTATCATTTGTTAAGATGATGATTGTCTATCTACTAGTCATATGTGCCCTCCAAGCCAATCATATGAGTGATGGCACTTGTGACTTGATATGCACTCTTTCTCTTTGCTTATTATTAGGAATTTTATCACTTTATCTTATGTGTTGCATATATTGTGATGTCCTTGGATCTGTGCAATGGGAATCGGATCGTGATGAGATCACGATAATGAGACTGATTCACCTTTAAACACAGACCCTAAATAATCCTGGTCATAGGTTACTCGAGAGGGACATCAAGACAATCGAATAGACTGGTGTGCTGTATACCCGTCCATATGATGGAGGTGGCTGATCTCATAGCTACTCGTATGGGGACACTAAGGGTACAGTGCAGGTGCTCATTAGGGAATGAGTTCACTAATTGATCCACCTACGAAATGCTGGATGGTTATTGATACCTCACGTCAGACAACAATTCCATAGTCCCAATAGTGTATTTGGTTCTTAGACTTGAGACACCAAGGATATCCTATATGAGTACTCCACTCTTTGATACCGAACTTATAGGTTTGGAAAGTTCCAGATCTAGTACAACCAGTTATTGGGAGTGGTAGCCAACCTTACGAGAGCTATTGAGTGTCAATAGAGGATCATCCGCTCTTGGTATCATGAGAGGAATATCCCATGTATTCTTGCTCGAACAAATCCTTGGCCATGGTTATTCGGATTGAGAGAGAAAGAGTTCTTCGGGAGAATCCGACAAGAGCAAGACTCGAGGAGAGACCATAGGGGCCTGACAGCACCATGCCCAATATAGGGTCTTTGGGATATTAGATGGATGAGGGACTATATATACATGATAATTGAGAATAGATAGGTCCAAAGGATTGGATTCCCCTAAATCATTTGGGGGCTACGGCGTAGTGGCCTAGTACGTCTGCAGTCGATGAGTTGGGTGAATTATTATAAAGATAATAATTCACTAAGTCAGAAGGAGTTCTCATAAGTATGACTCACGACCAACTCGATATTGGGCCTAGAGAGTCACACATATATGGTAGGTGTTGCGACGAGTAGAGGTTCTGATATGAGATATTCGCTGGAGCCCCTATCTTATTGGATATCCATTAAGCCCTTGAATTATTGGATCCTAAGATGAGATCTAATAATTGCTAATAAGAGATTATTAAGTAGAGACTTACTAATCCTAGAGCCTTGGTAATAGGATGGAGATCCAATACCCAACAAGGCAAGATCCATTAGGGTGTATAGGGGGCCTCTATAAATAGGAGGTAATCAAAGCTCTATAGACTGGGGGTTTCTTTTGGTTGCCATATTCTATTCTCCTCTCCCAAGAGTGGAGCATCGTTGCAGTACTTGACGTGTGGATACTGCTAGAGAGGAGAACGCTTGACCTTCTTCATCCTCTCCTACAAAGCTATAGGGATTCAGGGATATACGATCTCCCTAGGTACTTTCACTATGACATGCAGTTTTCGTGGATTTGTTTTTGACTCAGCGATCTTCGTACGATGACAGAACCTTTCTACGGGAAATCTATGGTTTTATTTTTCTGTTCTTCCACTGTGCATGAGATGTTGCCCCCTATGAATTTTCCAACAGTGGTATCAGAGCCAGGTTACGATCTTAGGACCTGTGGGTTATATGGTATCAGAGCCAAGTTGTTCGCACAAAGATCGGATTTTAATTGCGTGTATTGTGTTTTGTCGTCAAAAGCATTGGCGCAAAAGGCAAGGAAGGACAACAACTATTGCTGCCTTACCCGATGAGAAGAAGGCTACTTGCTGCCTTGCTGCGCACCGGTGGCGGCGGTTGCGAGCACTGCACAGGCTGCGGCAGGTGGCCGTCGACCCACCCGCAGCAACAGCCCTTGTGGGGTGGCCTCTCCGCAAGGGCGGGCAGCGCCTACCAGGGCAACGCTGCTTGCGGCGGCCTACGGGCGCTGCCCAATGGGTAGAAGAGCTCGTAGGGGTGGCACGCGCCCGCTGTGGCGGCTTCGCCCATAGGGGTGATTGCCGCCCGGGGCACATAGCCCGTAGGGGTATTCGCCTATGGGCGACTAGCCCAAAGCGGTGCCCGCAGGGGCGCGCATCCGCAAGGGCAGCGCCAGTAGGAGGCGGCGCTCGCCTGCAAGGGGCAGTGCCGCCCGTGGGCGAGTCGCCCACGGCTAGAGGCCAATGCGCTCGCCGCATAGTGGCCGCTGCCAGCAAGGTGGCGGCGGCCACATCGTAGCAAAGCAGGGAGAGGAATTAGGGCTTTCTGGATAAAAGATAGTTTTGCCCATGGGAATTTTAGAAATTTTAATTTTGTCCTTTTTGACCGAATGATCAAAATATCCTCTAGAATTCTAAAAATTCTCTATATATCCCCATTTTAAGAAAAATATAGTTAATTAAAATATTTAATTAACTATTATTATTTATCTAGTTGTCCTATATAATAATATATACATGTAATGTATGATTTAGACAGATGATCATGGACCGTGTGATGTGATGTGTGTACATGTGATTATTATTATTGGGGCCTGCGAGCCTTTATTTTTCTCGTTTATTGTTGGGCCTGCGTGCCTATAATTATGTTGTAATTACATGAAGAGACACAGCGGTAGCGGGACCCATGAGGTCGAGATGGACGATCCGATGCATGGAGATACGTTGAGATGTCGACGGAACCGATGAAGCAAGAAGGATGACCACAGGGCATGGAGATGCACCGAAGCACACATAGATCTTGATGTGAGTGATTGGGCCCACTGGCTCAGGCTTGATCACATTAGGACGTGGTCCATGATCATTTGGTGTGATTGCTCATGTGATGTATGATTGATTATACACCTACTAGATATATATATATATATATATTTGCATGTGATGTAGATATATATTAAATATACATATGCGTGACATATTTTTGTTAGGAGACCAAATAAAAAATCCTCTCTATTAATAATATTAAGTCAATAAATGTGAGGCAATTAGATTGACCCACGTAGCCTTCCATCATTATAGCTAGGAACCGATTCTCAGTGTAGGTTGAGTTGGTTGAGTCCCTCGAGACTCACCTATATCGCGTTTTGCTATCTTATCTACGACATAGAGATATCACCGGTGACCTGAGGACATGATATGCTTGGTCGAGTCCCTTGAGAGTATAATATCGAATCAGACTTATCTTGTAACAATGGTGATGACTTAACTGAATATCATGGTGGGTCGAGTCCCTCGAGGCCATGGTGGTTCGGAGGTCGAACAGGATGGGAATAATAAGGAGTTGTGATTGGCAAGAGTTGCCTACCTTTATGGGCTTAACGTAATTGGTTGAGTCCCTCGAGGTTACGTTAAGACGCCGATTGGATCTCGATTCCCACTGGAGATCCACCGGGGATCTTCGATTCACATATCGGAGGGTGTTGTGTGTCTCGTGAAAAATTAGTGGGAATACATTAAGATAGAAGTACTTGTCTTAACTGTTTAATTTTTGTAAAGTTTGCATGTTATTTATTTCTGCTACATCTTTAATTTTAGAAAAATATCGTTTTCAAATCCTTTACGTGGCATACTTGATGCCAACCACCTCACTAGTCCAAATTATAAGGATTGGGTTCGCAATCTGAGAATCGTTCTCATGGCGAAGAAAATCATGTACGTCCTTGATACAATGATCCCTACGCCCAATGAGGGGGCAAGCAAGGATGAGATCGCTCATTATGTGAAGTACATAAATGATTCCGCTCTTGCTTAGTGTTATATATTAGCCTCTATGATTACTGAGTTACAAAGACAGCATGAAAATATGGATGCTAATTCCATACTCCCGTATCTCCATAAATTATTTAAGGAACAAGGAAGAACTCAACGATATAAGATATCAAAGAGTCTTTTCTGTGCTAGGTTGCTGAGGGGACACCAGTTCAGAATCATGTCCTTAAGATGATTGAGTGGATCGAGAAACTCACAGGTCTAAGAATGATCCTAGAGGATAACCTGTGTGTGGATCTTGTGCTTCAATCCCTACTAGATTCCTTTTCTTAGTTCATAATAAATTTTAATATGAACAAAACTTGAGGTGACCCTCCCAGAGTGCCTCAATATGTTGAGAGAAGCAGAGAGCACCATCAAGAAAGAGAAGCTAATTCTCTATGCTGGTGAGACCAGAAAGAAAAGGAAGGCTGAGAAGTCCCTTAAGAAGGGCAAGGGCAAGGGCAAAATGGGTAAGGCAGAGGTTGCCAAGAAAGATCCAACAAAGGACAAAGGCCAGTGCTTCCACTGTGGCAAAGATGGGCACTAGAAGAGGAACTACAAAGAGTACCTTGCAGAGAGGGCAAAACAAAAGCTTAGAGAAGCTTCAGGTATATTCATGATCAGTCTTCATTTGTTAGAATCTTATGATAACACATGGGTATTGGATACCGGGAGTGCTTATCATATCTGTAATTCGTTGCAGGTTCTGGCAGGATTTAGGAATTTAACAAAGGCGAGATGGACCTTAAGATAGGCAATGGAGCAAAGGTTTCTGTAGTGGCTGTTGGCAAGGTCACCTTACATCTGCCTAGTGGAGCTATTATTACATTAGATGCATGCTATTATGTTCCTTCTATTATCAAAAATATTATTTCTATTTCATGTTTGATAGTTAGTGGATATAAATTAGTTTTTGAGAACAATGGTTGTTCAATAAGATTAGTTGATCAGAGCATCATGAGAGGAACATTGCATAATGGTTTATTTATGCCAGATACAACTCCACATATCATGAGTGTAAGTGAGTCTAAGAGGAAACGAGAAGAGGTGAACAATGCATATCTGTGGCATTATAGGCTAGGTCACATCCATGAGGGAAGGATTCAAAAGTTGCTGAAGAATGGATATCTAGATCCATTTGACTATGAGTTATATGCGACTTGTGAGCCTTGCCTTCGGGGAAAGATGACCAACTCTACATTTAGTGGAACTGGAGAGAGAGAGCCACTGAGTTACTGGAACTTATATATAGTGATGCATGTGGTCCCATATCGATTCATGCTATAGGTGGTTATTCCTACTTCATTACTTTCACTGATGATTTCTCAAGATACGGATATGTGTACTTGATGAAGTACAAGTTTGAAGCTTTTGAGAAATTCAGGGAATATAAGAATGAAGCAGAGAACCAAACAGGAAAGAGTATTAAAACCCTTCAATAAGATCGAGGAGGTGAGTTCTTGAGTATAAAGTTCACCTAGTTCCTCAAAGACTTTGGGATTTTATCCCAATAAATACCTTCTTATACACCATAGCTTAATGGTGTATCAGAAAGGAGAAATCGCACACTGTTAGACATGGTGCATTCCATGATGAGTTTCGCCAACCTACCTATATTATTCTGGAGATATGCCCTAGAGACCGCAGCTTATCTTCTAAACAGAATTCAAACTAAGTCAGTAATGTCTACTCCATATGAGTTATGGAATAGGACGAAGCTTAATATTAAGGTTATTAAGATTTGGGGCTACCCTGCCCACGTCAAGAGACACAATCCTGACAAGTTGGAATCCAGGATGGAACGGTGTAAGTTCGTGGGATACCCCAAGGAAACTTGTGGGTATTATTTCTATTACCCTGAGGACCAAAAGGTCTATGTAGCCACGAGAGTAGTGTTCCTTGAGAAGGAACATATTCTTGGTGGAGATAGTGGGAGCATGATAGAGTTGAGCGACGTTGGAGAACCTATCTCAAGCACCATTCCACAGTCAGAATCTGTTCAGATACCTAGCACACAAGTTTCAACTTTATGTAGGTTCGGTAAAATATCTTATCCTCCTGAGAGATATGTGGGACATATTAGAGGACAGGATGTTGAGAATATTGATCCTCAGACCTACGAGGAGGCTATTATGAGCATAGACTTCGGGAAATGGCAAGAAGCATGAATTCGGAAATGGATTCCATATATTCCAACAAGGTTTGGAACCTAGTCGATGTACCTGAGGGTATTGTACCTATTGCCTGCAAGTGAATCTTTAAAAACATAATTGAGTAGATAGAAAGGTAGAGACCTATAAAGCAAGGCTAGTGGCTAAGGAGTATCACAAAGGCAAGGTGTTGACTATGACGAAACTTTCTCACCCGTAGCTATGTTAAAATCCATTCGAATTCTATTAGCTATTAGAGCATACTATGATTATTAGATATGGTAGATGGATGTCAAAACCGTATTCCTCAATGGCGACCTCGAGGAGGGGGTGTATATGACACAGCCTAAGAGATTCATGTCTAGGGATATCCCAGACAAGGTGTGTAGGTTGCTTAGGTCTATCTATGGACTGAAGTAAGCTTTCCAAAGTTAGAACATAAGATTTGATGAGGCGATCAGATCTTATGACTTCGTTAAGAACAAAGATAAGCCTTGTGTGTTCAGGAAGGTAAGTGGGAGCATTATTACCTTTTTGGTATTATATATGGATGACATCTTGATCATTGGGAATGATGTAGGAATACTCTCCACAGTAAAGGCTTGGCTATCTAGGCACTTCTCCATGAAGGACTTAGAGGAAGCATCCTATGTATTGGGGATATGGATCTATAGAGATAGATCCAAGAGGATGCTTGGCTTGTCCCAGTCTAGGTATATAGACACCATTGTCAAAAGGTTTGGTATGAAAAATTTCAAGAGAGGTCTCATAACAATGAGACATGGAATATCACTTTCTAGGAGTATGTCCCTAAAGACTCCTGAAGAAAGGGCACACATGGATAGGATACCATATACCTCAGTGATAGGATCTATTATGTATGCTTGGCTATGTACCAGGCCTAATATAATGCATTCTCTGAGTGTCACGAGCAGGTATAAGGCAGATCCAGGCTTGGAGCTCTAGAAAATAGTAAAATGTATCCTTAAGTACTTGAGAAGGACTAAGGATTTTTTACTGATATATGGAGGTAGTTGTCTCAGGGTTGAGGGCTACACGGACTTGAGCTTCCAGTCTGATGTCGATGATAGCAAGTCTAATTCAAGGTATATGTTCACCCTGAATGGAGGAGCAGTATACTGAAAGAGTTCCAAGCAAGACACTACTGCTAACTCGACCACAGAGGCGGAATATATTGCTGCAGCAAAGGCAACAATGGAGGGAGTCTGGATGAAGAAGTTCATCATAGACTTGGGAGTCATGTCGAGCAACGAGGATTTGATTCCCTTATATTGCGACAACTACGGGGTGATTACTCAAATAAGAGAACTCGGGTCTCATCAGAAGTATTCTGAGGAGGTTCTAGCTTATTAGAGAGATCGTGGCCCGAAGAGATATAGTAGTGGAAAGAGTTTCATCCGAAGATAACATTGCAGATCCATTGACAAAGTCATTGACTCAAATTGTCTTTGAGCGTCACAGAGGTCTGATAGGGATCAGACATGTTGGTGATTAACTTTAGGTCAAGTGGGAGATTGTTAGTCATATGTGCCTTTCAAGCCAATCACATGAGTGATGACACTTATGACTTGATATGCACTCTTTCTCTTTGCTTATTATTGGTATTTTATCACTTTATCTTGCGTGTTGCATATATTGTGATGCCCTTGGATTTGTGCAATGGGAATCGGATCGTGATGAGATCACAATAATGAGATCGATTCACCTTTAAACACTGACCCTAAATAATCCTCGTCATAGATTACTCGAGAGGGACATCGAGATAATTAGATAGACTAGTGTGTTGTATACCTGTCCATATGATGGAGGTGGCTGGTCTCAAAGCTACTCGTGTGGGGACACTTAGGGTACAGTGCAGGTGCTCATTGGGGAATTAGTTCACTGATTGATCTGCGTATGGAATGCTGGATAGTTATTGATACCTCACATCAAACAACGATTCCGTAGTCCTAGTAGTGTATCTGGTCTTTAGACTTGAGACACCAAGGATGTCCTATATGAGTACTCCACTCTTTGATACCAGACTTATAGGTTTGGAAAGTTTCAGATCTAGTATAGCCGGTTATTGGGAGTGGTAGCCAACCTTACGAGAGCTATTGAGTGTCAATAGAGGATCATCCGCTCTCGATATTATGAGAGGAATATTCTATGTATTCTTGCTTGAACAAATCCTTGGCCATGGTTATTCGGATTGAGAGAGAAATAGTTCTATAGGAGAATCCGACAAGAGCAAGACTCCAGGAGAGACTATATGGGTCTGACAATACCATGTCCGATATAGGGTCTCTGAGATATTAGATGGATGAGGGACTATAGATACATGATAACTGAGAATAGATAGGTCCAAAGGATTGGATTCCCCTGTATCGTCTAGGGGCTGCGACGTAGTAGCCTAGTACGTCCGTAGTCGATGAGTTGGGTGAATTATTATAGAGATAATAATTCACTAAGTCAAAAGGAGTTTTGACAAGTATGGCTCATGGCCAGCTTGATATTGGGCCTAGAGGGTCACACATATATGGTAGTTGTTGAATGAGTAGAGGTTCGGATATGAGATATCCGCTGGAGCCCCTATCTTATTGGATATCCATTAAGTCCCTAAATTATTGGATCCTAAGATGAGTTCCAATAATTGCTAATAAGAGATTATTGGGTAGAGACCCACTAATCCAAGAGGCTTAGGTAATTGGATGGAGATCCAATACCCAACAGGGCAAGATCCATTAGGGTTTACAAGGGGCCTCTATAAATAGGTGGGAACCAAAGCTCTATAGGTTGGGGGTTTCATTTGGTAGCCACCTTCTATCCTCCTCTCCCAAGAGAGGAGCATCGTTGTAGTCCATGCCGAGTGGATACCGCTAGAGAGAAGGATGTTTAACCTTCTTCATCGTCTCCTACAGATCTGCAGGGATTCAAGGATATATGATCTCCCTAGGTACTTTCTTTTACACATGCAGTTTTCGTGGATTTATTTTTGATGCACCGATCTTCGCATGATGACGGAACCTTTTTATGAAAAATTTATGGTTTTATTTTTCTGTTCTTCCACTGCACATGAGATATCGCCCCTTGTGGATTTCCCAACACTATCATCATTCAACATTGGACTTGAAAATGGATGTCATGCCTTGACATCATTTTCGTATTGTGAAAAATAAGAAGTATCGTATTTTGGGATGAAAATTACGCTTGTTGAGCATGTCGATAAGTTTGAAGGTATGTAACTTATCAGTTTTGGGCATGAATTCAAAGGGTTAAATTCAAGTGTTTCTTTTCTCAAATGTGACATATAGATAGGGGGAGTTAAGGTTAACTCTATCATCAATTGATTGTCATCATCAAAAAGAGGGAGATTGTTGAATCTCGAATTTTGATGATGAAGTCAATTGATAGATTATTTGATCTAATCCATATTATTGAGAAAAGTGTGTAGGATTAACTATGGTAGCGATAAAGACATAAAGCAAAATGATGTGTTGGAGTCAAGTATGATTTAACCATTGGAAGTTCGAGAGTCTGTTGGAAGTCCGAAGATTTATCGAAAGTGCTGCCAGAACTAGCCAAGAATAAATCGGGGGCTTGCTGATGGGTTGTCGAAAGTTCACTAGAAGGCTCATCGGAAGTTCACAGAGCTCACCGAGAAAGATTGGAGCATGCCAAAGAAGACTCGTCAGAACTTGCCAAGGTCATCGTAAAGTCCGGGAGCTTGTCAGAAGTTCATCGGAAGTCCACCGGAAGATGTTTAAGGGTTCGTCGGAAGTTTGCCGGAAGCTCGTCGAAAGAAGTCTTGATGTGCTGGATCATGTTTTTGCTTAGAATATGTTTTCAATTTTATTGTTAGCAGGTAATTAGGGTTAGGATTAGGTGTTAATCCTATTACCCTGGTAGGGGCTAATTGGGCCCGTAAATTAACTGGATTGGGCTGGATTCAAGGCCCATCAAGAAGTGCTGGACCTTGAATGGCAGTGGCACCACCAAACTAGGGTGGTGGAACCGCCCAGGGACTAGTTTCCCAAGATCACTGGGCAATGGTATCACCCAGGCCAGTGGTGGTACCATCCAACAGTTATTAACTACCAAGCGGTGGTACCGTCCCTCTATAGAGCCCGAGACCCTATCAGGCGGTAGTATCGCCAGACTAGGTTGTAGATCTACCAGACTAGGTGGTAGTACCACCTAGTGTCAGGGTCAACGAGTGGTGGTACCGCTAGTGTCAAGCAGTGGTACCGCCAGCACCCAAAAATCTGGGTGGGACCTCTTTTGGCTCCATTTCTGAAGCCAATTGAGCCTATATTGCTAGTTATAGGTGCCCTACAAGCTAATTACGTGAGCGATGACACTTGTAACATGCTGTGTCAGTCTCTTTGCTTATAATTATTGATATTTTCTCACATTATCTGGATGTATATTTTGATGCCCTTGGATCTGTGCAATGGGAATCGAATCATGATAAGATCACGATAATGAGACTGATTCACCTTTAAACATATACCATAAATAATCTCAGTCATAGGTTACTTGAGAGAGACATCGAGATAACCGGATAGACTGGTGTGCTATATACCCATCCATATGATGGTGGTGGCTGGTCTCATAGCTACTCGTGTGGGGACACTAAGGGTACAGTACAGGTGCTCATTGGAGAATGAGTTCACTGATTGATCTGCTTACGGAATGTTGGATGGTTATTGATACCTCACGTTAGATAGTGATTTCGTAGTCCTAGTAGTATATTTAGTCCTTAGACTTGAGACACCAAGGATGTCCTATATGAGTACTCCACTCTTTGATATTAGACTTATAGGTTTGGAAGTTCCAAATCTAATACAACCGGTTATTGGGAGTGGTAGCCAATCTTACGAGGGCTATTGAGTGTCAATAGAGGATCATCCGCTCTCAGTATCAAGAGTGGAATATCCCATGTATTCTTGCTTGAACAAATCCTTAGCCATGATTATTCGGATTGAGAGAGAAAGAGTTCTTTAGGAGAATTCGTCTAGAGCGAGACTCGAGGAGAGATCGTATGGGCCTGACAGCACCATATCCAGTATAGGGTCTCTGGGATATTAGATGGATAAGGGACTATAGATATATAGTAACTAAGAACAGATAGCTCCAAAGGATTGGATTCCCTTGTATCATCTGGGGACTACGGTGTAGTGGCCTAGTACGTCCGCAATCGGTGAGTCGGGTGAATTATTATAGAGATAATAATTCACTAAGTCAGAATGAGTTTTGACAAGTATGACTCACGGCCAGCTTGATATTGGGCCTAAAGGGTCACACACATATGGTTGGTGTTGCGACGAGTAAAGGTTCAGATATGAGATATCCGCTAGAGCCCCTAACTTATTGGATATCCATTAAGCCCCTAAATTATTTGATCCAAAGATGAGATCCAATAAGAGCTAATAAGAGATTATTAGGTAGAGACCCAGTAATCCAAGAGGTTTGGATAATTGGATGGAGATCTAATATCCAACAAGGCAAGATCCATTAGGGTTTACAGGGAGCCTCTATAAATAGGAGGGAACCAAAGCTCCATAGGTTGGGGGTTCTCTTGGTAGCCACCTTCTATTCTCCTCTCCCAAGAGAGGAGCATCATTGCAGACTCTAGCATGTAGATATAGCTAGAGAGGAGGATGCTTAACCTTCTTCATCCTCTCCCATGGATCTACAAGAACTCAAGGATATACGATCTCCCTAGGTACTATCATTTATTTTACACGCAGTTTTCGGATTCGTGGATTTGTTTTCGACGCACCGATCTTCGCACGACAATGGAACCTTTTGCGAAAATCTAGGGTGTTTTGTTTTCTATTCTTCTGCGGTGCATGAGATGTCACCCACTTGGATTTCCCAACAGTGGTATCAGACCCAAGTTGTTCGTGCGAAGATTGGATCTTAAACTGCATGTGTTGTGATTTAGAATAGTTTTTGTAGTCAAAATCATTGGCGCGAAAGGTGAGGAAAGGCAGCAAGTGTTGTAGCCCTTGCTACACTTGCATAGCGACCGAAAGTCTGCTTGCAGCCTTCCTACCTATAGCGGCGATGGTTGCGGGCAACGATGGGTGGGCAGCGCCTGGCGTGTCGGCCTGTCCACAAGGGCTTGCGACGCCCGCGAGGCTCCTGCGGGCGGAACCCGTAGTGGCAGCGCCGCCTACGGGTTGCCTGCCCACATGGGTGGGTGGTACTCGCAACGACAGCGACGCCAAAGGGCAACCTGCTCGTAAGGGCGGGCTGCGCTCACTTGCGAGCAGAAGTGCTCGCTGCGACAGTGCCTGCCACCGGCAGGGTGGTGGTGGCCGTACATGCAGTAGGGAAGGAAGAGGTTAGGTTTTTGGACAAAAGATAATTTTACTCCTAAGAATTTATGAAATTTTAATTTTATCCCTATGGTCGAATGACCAAAATATCCCTCAAAATTTAGAAAATTCCCTATATATCCCTATTTTCAGAAAAATATTAGTTAATTAAAATATATAATTAACTATTATTATTTTTCTAGTAGTCCTATATAATAACATATATATATGATGTATGATATGGATAGATGATCATAAACCATGTGATGTGATGTGTATGTATATGTGATTATTATTATTGGGGCCTGCGAGCCTCTATTTTTCTCATTTATTGTTGGGCCTGTGTGCTTGTAATTATGTTATACATGAGGAGGCATAGTGGGAGTGTGGAAGCAATAGCGGGACCCAAGAGGCCGAGACGGATGATCTGACACATGGAGATGCATTAAGATGCCGACAGAATCGACAAAGCAAAATGGACGATCACAGGGTGTGGAGATGTGCCATTACATATATAGATCTTGATGTGAGTGATTGGTCTGGCTCGGGCTTGATCATATTAGGATATGGTCCATGATTATCTGGTGTGATTACTCATGTGATGTGTGATTGCTTATACACCTACTAGATATATATATATTTGCATGCAATGTAGATATATATTAAATATGTATGTGTATGACACGTCATATTAGGAAATCAAATTAAAAATCCACTTTCTCAATAATATTAAGTCGGTAAATGTGAGGCAATTAGATTGACCTACGTGGCCTTCCATCTTTATAGGTAGGAACCGATTCTCAGTGTAGGTTGAGTTGGTCGAGTCCCTCGAGACTCACCTATATCACGATTCACTATCTTATCTACGACATAGAGATATCACCAGTGACCTGAGGACTGTTGAATCTCGGATTTTGATGATGAAACTAATTGAGTGTGTTTTGTTGTCTAACTATGTTTTAAGTTACGCAGGTCTACTATCGATTAGGATTATATAGTTGACGCTAGAGGAATTGATGTTGCGCCGGAGGTGATCACGTCGGTATATTGGATGTCGAGCCGGAGGTTTGGTCGACTATCGGTAGGAGGCTTCGTACGTCAGGTATCGGGCCAAGAAGTGCAGAGTTGCGCCATGGATATCGGGGTTGTGGAGGTCAACCGTCGATTGGGCAATAAGCTGCTAGAGAGGGTGATGTGCCGAAGAATCAGACGAAGCGCCGACCAATGATGTGCCGGGAAACTGAATGTCAATTCACGTTGTAATAACTGTCTAGATCGAAGTAGAGTGTTTGGTGTTTGATTGTGCAGGAGTAACTACGAAAGGGATGGAGACGTAAAGCGAAACAAAGGGTCGAAGTCAAGTGCGATGGATCATTGGGAGTTCGAGTGTTCGATGGAAGTCTGAAGATTTATTGGGAGTACTACCGGAACTGGCTGAGAACGAGTAGGGAGCTTGCCGAAGGGTTTTCGGAAGTTCACCGGGAGGTTCGTCGGAAGTTCATGGAGCTTGCCAAGAAAGATCGGAGCTTGCCAAAGAAGCTCGAGGGAAATCGCCAAGATCATCGTGGAGTCCGAGAGCTTGCCGGGAGTCCGCAGGATGGTTTCCGAGGGATCGTCGGAAGACCGCCGGAAGTTCACCGGAAGCTCGACGGAAGAAGACTTGACTTGTGGACTTTGTAATAGCTTAGGAATGTCTTTAATTTTGTAGTTAGCACATTAATTTGGGTTAGGATTAGGGTTTAATCCTTTAACCCGAAGTAGGGGCCATTGGGCCTTTAGTTTGGGCCAAAGTTTTTGGCCCAAACAAAGACTAACGCATGCTACGTGCATGCTACTATAGTACGCTACTATAGCCTAAGCATCGTAGCCTACATTATAGTAGGCTGCAGGTCATGTTCGGGCGTAGCACCGCTCGACATCGTAGCCAGCGCACCGCCTGGTCACGTATAGCACCGGTCAAAAGGTGAAAGCCGTAGGGCACCGGTCAGTTAGGGCGTAGAACTGCATACGCTGGCCCATAAGATCGACAAGACTGGTGGTTCAAAAGATTCAAATTTTGGCTCCAAGTTTGGGCTCCAAATTTGAATCACTTTGAGGCTTATAAATACCCATTCCTTTTCAGTTGAAAAATAGAACCCTTTTGAGAGTTAGAATCTTGGTTTTGAGCTTTTGAAAAGTCTTGAAAAGTCTTGTTCTTGCTAAGTGTTCACCTCCTTCTTCTCCTTGAGAAATCTTGTAAGAGTTTGAACCACTTGTAAAGGGTTGTAAGAGGGGTATTTGGTCCTTCCCCTTCAAAGGATTTGATAGTGGAAGAAGGAAGCCTCATCGGAGAAGGCTTCGGAAGTGGATGTAGGTCACTTTGACCGAACCACTATACATCGCTGCATCTTGATTGTGTGAGTGTTTAAATTTCTGTTTTACTTTGCTGCAAGCTTTTACTTTACTTGCTCCACTTCCTTTTTATCTTTGTACGCATGCTTCAAAGTTAGAACGCAAAAATCGGTTTCAAATGAAACGTTGCTTTCATCGTACGAAGTTTTCGAAGCTTGTTTTAAATCGCTGAAAAATCTATCGTTTTATCCACTGCACTAATTCACCCCCCCTCTTAGTGCCGCTCGATCCCTAACAAGGACATGGTATGCTTGATCGAGTCCCTCGAGGGTATATTATCGAATCAGACTCATCATGTAACGATGGTTATGACTTAACTGAACATCATGGTTGGTCGAGTCCCTCGAGACCATAATGGTTCGGAGGCTGAACAGGATGGGAATCACAAGTTGTAATTGGCAAGAGTTACCTACCTTTACGGGCTTAATGTAATTGGTCGAGTCCCTCGAGGTTACGTTAAGGTACTGATTGGATCTTGATCCCCACTAGAGATCTGTTGGGGTTCTTTGATTCACATACCAGAGGGTGTTGTGTGTCTCACGAAAAATTAGTGGGATTACATTAAGATATAAGTCATCATCTTAATTATTTAATTTTTGAAAAGTTTGTATGTTATTTATTTTTGCTACATCTTTAATTTTAGAAAAATGTCGCTTTCAAATCCTTTACGTGGCATACTTGATGCCAATCACCTCACTGGTCCAAATTATATGAATTGGCTTTACAATTTGAGAATCATTCTCACGGTGGAGAAAATCACGTACATCCTTGATACAGTGATCCCTACGCCCGACGAAGGGGTAAGCGAGGATGAGACCGCTCATTATATAAAGTACATAGATGATTCCACTCTTGCTCAGTGTTATATGTTGGCCTCTATAACTACTGAGTTATAAAGACAATATGAAAATATGGATGCTAATTCCATACTCCTGTATCTCCATAAACTATTTGAGGAACAGGGAGGAATTCAATGATATGAGATATCATAGAGTCTTTTCCCTGCCAATATAACTGAGGGGACACCGTTTCAGAACCATGTCCTTAAGATGATTGAGTGGATCGAGAAACTCATAGGTCTAGGAATGGTTCTAGAGGATAACTTGTGTGTGGATATTGTGCTTTAGTCCCTACCAAATTCCTTTCTCACTTTATAATGAATTTTAATATGAACAAACTTGAGGTGACCCTCCCAGAGCTCCTCAATATATTGAGAGAAGCAAAGAGCACCATCAAGAAAGAGAAGTCAGTTCTCTATGTTAGTGAGACCAGAAAGAAAAGGAAGGTTGAGAAGTCCCTTAAGAAGGGCAAGGGCAAAATGGGTAAGGCAAAGATTGCCAAGAAAGACCCAACAAAAGACAAAAGCCAGTGCTTCCACTATGGCAAAGAAGGGCACTGGAAGAGGAACTACAAAGAGTACCTTGTAGAGAGGGTGAAACAGAAGCTTGGAGAAGCTTCAGGTACATTCATGATTAGTCTCAATTTGTTAGAATCTTATGATAACATATGTGTATTGGATACTGGGAGTGCTTATCATATCTGTAATTCAATGCAGGTTCTGGTAGGACCTAGGAGATTGAAGAGAGGCAAGATGGACCTTAAGATGGGCAATGGAGCAAAGGTTGCTGTAGTGGCTGTTGGCAAAGTCACCTTACATTTGCCTGGTGGAGCTACTATTGCATTAGATGCATGCTATTATATTCCTTCTATTATCATTATGCAATGTTCCAGTGCATAATGCTAATGATAATCATTATGCTAAGGAACATATTCTTGGTGGAGATAGTGGGAGCATGATAGAGTTGAGCGACGTTGGAGAACCTATCTCAAGCACCATTCCACAGTCAGAATCTGTTCAGATACCTAGCACACAAGTTTCAACTTTATGTAGGTTCGGTAAAATATCTTATCCTCCTGAGAGATATGTGGGACATATTAGAGGACAGGATGTTGAGAATATTGATCCTCAGACCTACGAGGAGGCTATTATGAGCATAGACTTCGGGAAATGGCAAGAAGCATGAATTCAGAAATGGATTCCATATATTCCAACAAGGTTTGGAACCTAGTCGATGTACCTGAGGGTATTGTACCTATTGCCTGCAAGTGAATCTTTAAAAACATAATTGAGTAGATAGAAAGGTAGAGACCTATAAAGCAAGGCTAGTGGCTAAGGAGTATCGTCAAAGGCAAGGTGTTGACTATGACGAAACTTTCTCACCTGTAGCCATGCTAAAATCCATTCGAATTCTATTGGCTATTATAGCACACTATGATTATAAAATCTGGCAAATGGACGTTAAAATCATATTCCTCAATGGTAACATCGAGGAAGAGGTGTATATGATACAGCCTGAGGGATTCAAGTCCAGGGATAACCCAGATAAGGTGTACAAGTTACTTAGGTCCATCTATGGACTGAAGTAAGCTTTCCAAAGTTAGAACATAAGATTTGATGAGGCGATCAGATCTTATGACTTCGTTAAGAACAAAGATGAGCCTTGTGTGTTCAGGAAGGTAAGTGGGAGCATTATTACCTTTTTGGTATTATATATGGATGACATCTTGATCATTGGGAATGATGTAGGAATACTCTCCACAGTAAAGGCTTGGCTATCTAGGCACTTCTCCATGAAGGACTTAAGGGAAACATCCTACGTATTGGGGATACGGATCTATAGAGATAGATCCAAGAGAATGCTTGGCTTGTCCGAGTCCAAGTACATAGACACCATTGTCAAAAGGTTTGGTATAAAAAATTCCAAGAGTGGTCTCATACCTATGAGACATGGAATATCACTTTCTAGGAGTATGTCCCCAAAAGACTCCTAAAGAAAGGGCATACATGGATATGATACCATATGCCTCAACGATAGGATCTATCATGTATGCTATGCTATGTACTAGGCCTGATATACCACATGCTCTGAGTGTCACGAGCAGGTATCAGGCAGATCTAGGCTTCGAGCACTGGAACATTCCTTCTATTATCATTATGCAATGTTCCAGTGCATAATGCTATTATATTCCTTCTATTATCATTATGCAAGTATCAGGCAGATCTAGGCTTCGAGCACTGGAACATTTCATGTTTGACAGTTATTGAAAAAAAATTAGTTTTTGAGAACAATGGTTGTTCAATAGCATTAGATGATGAGATCATCATGAGAGGAACATTGCATAATGATTTATTTATGCTAGATACAACTCCACACATTATGAGTGTAAGTGAGTCTAAGAGAAAATGAGAAGAGGTGAACAATACATATCTGTGGCATTGTAGGCTTGGTCACATCCATGAGGGAAGAATTCAAAAGTTATTGAAGAATGGATATCTAGATCCATTCGACTAAGTCATATGCGACTTACTAACCTTGCCTTCGGGGAAAGATAACCAACTCTCCATTTAGTAGAATTGGAGAGAGAGCCACTGAGTTATTGGAACTTATACATAGTGATGTATGTGGTTCCATGTCGACAAATGCCATAGGTGGTTATGTTGAATCTCGGATTTTGATGATGAAACTAATTGAGTGTGATTTGTGGTCTAACTGCGTGTTGAGTTACGCAGGTCTACTATCGATCAGGATTAGACAGTTGACGTTGGAGGAATTGACGTTGCGTCGGAGGTGATCACGTCAGGATATTGGACGTCGAGCCGGAGGTTCGGTCGACTATCGGCAGGAGGCTTTGTACGTCAGGCATCGGGCTAAGAAATGCGGAGTTATGCCATGGATATTAAGGTTGCGGAGGTCAACCGTCGATTGGGCAACAAGCTGCTAGAGAGGGTGATGTGCCGAAGGATCGGACGAAGTGCCGACCAATGATGTGCCGGGCAACTGAATACCAATTTGCATTGTAATAACTGTCTAGATCGAAGTAGAGTTTTTGGTGTTTGTTTGTGCAGGAGTGACTACGATAGGGATGAAGACGTAAAGCGAAACAAAGGGCCGAAGATAAGTGTGATGAATCGTTGGGAGTTTGAGTGTTCAACGGAAGTCCGAAGATTCGTTGGGAGCGTTGCCAGAATCAGCCGAGAACGAGTAGGGAGCTTGCCGAAGGGTTTTCGGAAGTTCATCGGGAGGTTCGTCGGAAGTTCACGGAGTTTGCCAAGAAAGATCGGAACTTGCTAAAGAAGCTCGGGGGAACTCACCAAAATCATCGTGGAGTCCGAGAGGTTGCCGGGAGTCCGCAGGATGGTTTCCGAGGGATCGTCGGAAGACCACCGGAAGTTCGCCGGAAGCTCGCCGGAAGAAGACTTGACTTGCGAACTTTGTAATAACTCAGGAATGTCTTTAATTTCGTAGTTAGCACATCAATTTGGGTTAGGATTAGGGGTTAATCCTTTAACCCAGGTAGGGGCCAACCGGGCCCTTACTAGGCCTTTTGGGCCTTGAACAAGGCCCATTCAGCAAAGCTGAATGGGCCAGGCGGTAGAACCGCCTGTGCCAGGCGGTAGAACCGCCTGTGCCAGGCGGTAGCACCGCCTGGCAGCCGTGTGCTGGGCGGTGCTACCGCCCAGCCTGGAGCGGTAGTACCGCCTGGCCACTTTGGTCAGCGGCGGTAGTACCGCCTGCTCCAAGCGGTAGCACTACTGTCGATGCGATTGACAAGCGGTAGTCTCGCGCAGTAGGCGGTACCCACCACACCGTTTGATTTCAAATTTGGAGTCCAATTTTGAATCCATTTTGGATCTATAAATACCCCCCTTTTCTCAGCTGAAAGGGCACCCTTTTGAGAAGTTAGAATCTTAGTTTTAAGTCTTGAAAAGTCTTATTCTTGCTAAGTGTTCACCTCATTCTTCTTGTGAAATCTTGTAAGAGGGTGAACCACTTGTAAAGGGTTGTAAGAGGGGTATTTGATCCTTCCCCTTCAAAGGATTTGGTAGTGGAAGAAGGGAGCCTCATCGGAGAAGGCTTCGGAAGTGGATGTAGGTCACTTTGACCGAACCACTATACATCGCTGCGTCTTGATTATGTGAGTATTTAAATTTCTGTTTTATCTCTTTACTTTACTGCAAGCCTTTACTTTACTTACTCCACTTCCTTTTCATCTTCGTACGCATGCTTTAAAGTTAAAACGCAATCTTTCTGGGTTCAAACGAAACGTTGCTTTCATCATTCGAAGTTTCCGAAGCTTGTTTTAAATCGCTGAACAATCTATCATTTTATCCGCTGCACTAATTCACCCCCCTCCCCCCCCCCCTCTTAGTGTCGCTCGATCCCTAACAATTGGTATCAGAGCCACGTTCTTTCTCTTTTGGATTTACACCTGTGAGAAATGGCTCTAAATGGTTTTCAAGAGGGCTTTTTGATTTTTCGTCCACCATTCTTTAATGGATCAGACTACACTTATTGGAAAACTCGAATGAGAGTTTTCATGCTTTCAATGGATTTGGATTTGTGGAACATCATCGAAAATGGCTTTCAACTTCCCTCTAAACCGACGAACGAATGGTCAGACTTAGAGAGAAAATCTTTTTCTTTAAATGCAAAGGCTATGAATGCCTTATTTTGTGCTTTGAACAAGAATGAGTTCAATCGGATTTCTATATGCGAAACGGCTTTTGACATTTGGCGAACTCTTGAAATCACGCATGAGGGAACTAGTAGAGTTAAAGACTCGAAAGTAAACCTCTTGTTGCATGATTTTGAGCTCTTCCAAATGACACCAAGCGAATCTATTGACGACATGTACACCCGCTTCACGGATGTTGTCAATAGCTTGAAAAGTCTTGGTAAAAGTTTTTCGGATTTTGAACTCACTAACAAGATCTTAAGATCCCTTTCAAAATGGTGGGATCCTAAAATAACGGCAATTCAAGAATCAAAGGATCTAAATAATTATTCTATTGATAAACTCATTGGGTCTTTAAAGACCTATGAAATGGAACATGATGAATATGGTGAACATGATGAACACATGAACCACCTTCTAAAGAACAAGAAGGTTTTTGAACTCTGAACTATGATATGCCACTTGAGTGATGACTCAAGTGATGAGGACATTGAAGAGGACTTTGAACCTTTAATCGATCTTAATAAGTTCATTAAACAAAAATCTAAAATCAACAATAAACTTGAACGGAGGAAGAGACCAATGAAGAAGAAGAAGACTCACCAAGAAGAATCAAGGAAAGAAGAAGCAAACTACGCTTTAATGGGCTTCGACAATGAGGTAAGTAACTTAACTTCCTTGAATTATTTTAAAATTACTTGATGATTTCCATGAATGCTTAACTTAGTTAGTAGGAATTTTTTTTATGCTTTTCTTGTGTTTTTAAAAATTAAAAAATTCGAAATTATACTATGCTTTTCTTTATAGTATTTTTGAAATGTAAAAATATGAATGACGATTGTAAGATTTGTGATAATGCTTAGGATTAAACCATGCATGAGTATCTTGATGGTTTACATTGTCTCTAAACATGATGCTTGATGATTTTATACCATGCATGAGTTGTTGAAATGATGTTGATCTAAAAACTTCTATCTTGGATTAATGGGTCTTAACTTTTTTTTATGATGAAATTTTTATTGATACATGTCTTCATGAAATCAATTATAAAGACCCAACCCACAAATTTTTAAAATGAAAGAAATATGGCTTTAATGTTGTCATGTATTACATTTGGACTTGATGATTTTCATGACAAAAATTATTTTTCAGATTTATAAAATGATGCATGATTTTACCAAAAATTTGAGCATCGATCATCTTGTTATAACTAATGTAAGAAAGAATTAAAATGATTTTGATGATATTTTCGTTTTTGAATATGATGCATGACATTTTCATATGAAAAAGTTGAACATTCTTATGAAAGATCAAATCACTTAAATTGAAACTCATAAAGATGAGAAAATGTATTGTCATGATGTTTGATGCATATGATCTTGATGGATTTAATGACAAACTTATGTTTTGAATTTCTATAATGATGGGTTCCACATAAATGTTTGAACATACATTATGAAATCATCGTTGAAATGAAAATACTAAAAGTTTGTTATTATGCTTAATGACTTTGTGATATTATATCTTAATGACAAACTTATGTTTTGAATTTCTACAATAATGGGTTCCACATAAATGTTTGAACATACATTATGAAATCATCATTGAAATGAAAATACTAAAAGTTTGTTATCATGCTTAATGACTTTGTGGTATCATATCTTGATGACAAACTTATGTTTTGGTCTTAAATTTGATACTCATCTTTTGAAATATGAGCACACTTGTTTGAAATAAAATGAAACACATTATCATGATAAGTTAAATCTCATGTCTTGAAACAATGTGTTGTTTTGACAGTTTTTATAATGAAGTTTGCCTTTCGGTTTTGAATATTTTGATTTGGCATATAAAGGCAAAAGATATACTTATATGAAACATAAAGAAATTATATTTACTATCTTATCGAGATTAATGATTTCATGATATCTTAAGAATCTCATAAATTATAGAAGTGATTTCGATGAATTGATTATGATTTGATAATTTGAACTTTTCTCTCATGTTTCAATACTACTTTGTATGCTTCATGACTTGTTGATTGAAATAATGATGTAGACTTTTGATGTATCACTTGTCATGATTAATGCAAATGGCTAGCATTTTGAATCTCAAAAATAAATGCTTCTTTTTATCATTTACTAAAGAGGAAAATAATTCAAGTTTATATCATTTGTGAATCTCACAAACTATGGTAATAAATTTGATGATTCGAACTTGAATGAGCTTTGTCATAATCCAAGTCTTGATATTTTGATATTTGATACTTGGAATTCTTATACATGAATCTAGTTACTTTGTGCTATATCTTTTCAAATGGATCATGAGCCTTGATGTCATATATTTCATGATCCTAGAAGTGATATGATTTCTTTGCCTTGTGTGGTAAATTGAATATTTGATTTTCTTTATGACAAATTATGAATCATGACTTGATCTATGAGATTGATATGCTTTTATATATCATGATTCTTGGTTGTATGATATTTATCTTGAATTAAAAAATTGATAAATATGAATTTTGATCTTGCTAAAAAAAAAATTATGAATCATGAATGATATCTTTTGGTTGTGATCCTTGTTGAATTTATATATTGATATCCGTCATGACATGATTTCTTTGCATTGTTGTCTTATTTGCATCATGTAATGTTTGAACAATTGATGTATATTTTTATTGATGTAAACTTTTGATTGATATGAAAAATGGCTTGTATAATGATTGAAATTTTTAGCCATTTAGTCCTCCCTTCTTTTTGACAAAGACAAAGGGGGAGAAAAATTGCTACCTTGTAATTTCACAAGAAGAAGAAGGATTGCTATTTCAAAGGATGCAAATATTGCTATCTTGACTATATCAAAAGAAGCAAATGCAAAACTTCAAAAATTTGAAATGTTACATGCCTTTATGTTTGTATGTTTAAAAGAAAAGTTAGTATATATGTTTAAAGTGATCATATATAATTGCTAGCTCATTGCAAATAAAAGTTGATAGCTTGCAAAGGTGAAACTTAGTTACAAAAGAGAAGAATTGAAAGGAAGCTAACTTATGAAAAGGATGTTAGCTTGCTTATCATTATTGATTGCTTGCTTATCATCTTTTTATCTCATATCTTGATTTTTGACTCCCTTGGATTCATGACTTAATATGCTAAAAATTCATATTGTAAATTTGTTATTTTGTCATGATCAAAGCATTGGCTAATTGTACTCCACTTTTTGACAAAACAAAGGGGGAGAAGAATTATTGCTAGCTTATGTATTGTAAAGAAAAATTTTACTAGCTAGAACATGCAAAGGAAGCAAAGAAAGTGCAGCTTGCACATCTCAAGAAGCAAGTAAAAATTACCATCATTGCCCGTCCTTGAAACTTGCTATGATTGAATGGTATGATTGGATGTTGTAATGCAAAGCTATGCAAAAATGTTGTATGATATGATTGATAGCTAGTATGTTGTAAAAACTTGCATATCTTTTAAACTAGCTATGATGCAACTTCTCCTTTTTGTTGATGACATAGGGGGAGAAGTAGATTGATGACTTCATGCATTGATTGAATATTTTATATATTTGCATGATGGTTTGTTGTTTTCTCACTACATAAATGATACATGTTACTTGGATTTGGGATAATCCAAGAATTCTATCAATGTCATATTGATATGGGGAGTTTGTGTTAAACTCCGGGGAGTTTTGGTTAACTCCGTCAGTCATCAATTAGTTGTCATCATCAAAAAGGGGGAGATTGTTGAATCTCGGATTTTGATGATGAAACTAATTGAGTGTGATTTGTGGTCTAACTGCGTGTTGAGTTATGCAGGTCTACTATCGATCAGGATTAAACAGTTGACGCTGGAGGAATTGACGTTGCACCGGAGGTGATCACGTCAGGATATTGATGTCGAGCCGGAGGTTCGATCGACTATCGGCAGGAGGCTTCGTATGTCGGGCATCGGGCCAAGAAGTGCGGAGTTACGCCATGGATATCGAGGTTGCGGAGGTCAACTGTCGATTAGGCAACAAGCCGCTAGAGAGGGTGATGTGCCGAAGGATCGGACGAAGCGCCGACCAATGATGTGCCTGGCAACTGAATGTCAATTCGCGTTATAGTAACTGTCTAGATCGAAGTAGAGTTTTTGGTGTTTGATTGTGCAGGAGTGACTATGATAGGGATGAAGACGTAAAGCGAAACAAAGGGCCGAAGACAAGTGTGATGAATCGTTGCGAGTTCGAGTGTTCAACGGAAGTCCGAAGATTCGTTGGGAGCGTTACCGGAACCGACCGAGAACGAGTAGGGAGCTTGCCGAAGGGTTTTCGGAAGTTCGCCGGGAGGTTCGTCGGAAGTTCGCAGAGCTTGCCAAGAAAGATCGGAGCTTGCCAAAGAAGCTCGGGGGAACTCGCCAAAATCATTGTGGAGTCCGAGAGGTTGCCGGGAGTCCGCAGGATGGTTTCCGAGGGATCGTCGGAAGACCACCGGAAGTTCATCGGAAGCTCGCCGGAAGAAGACTTGACTTGCGGACTTTGTAATAGCTCAGGAATGTCTTTAATTTCGTAGTTAACACATCAATTTGGGTTAGGATTAGGGGTTAATCCTTTAACCCAGGTAGGGGCCAACCGGGCCCTTACTGGGCCTTTTGGGCCTTGAACAAGACCCATTCAAAGAAATTTGAATGGGCCAAAGCAGAACCGCTGTGCTGTGTGGTAGCACCGCCGGCAACCGTGTGGGCGATGCTACCGCCACCGAGCTGATAGTACCGATCGGCCACTTTGGTCGATGGCGATAGTACCGCCGCTGCTCTAAGCGTAGCACCGCTGTTCATTATCGATCAAGGATCGACGGTGTAGTACCACCTTTGATAGGCGGTAGTACTACCTAGACCCGGGAATTTCAAATTTGATTTCAAATTTGGAGCCCAATTTTGAATCCATTTTGGATCTATAAATACCCCCCCTTTCTTAGCTGAAAGGGCACCCTTTTGAGAAGTTAGAATCTTAGTTTTAAGTCTTGAAAAGTCTTATTCTTGCGAAGTGTTCACCTCATTCTTCTTATGAAATCTTGTAAGAGGGTGAACCAGTTGTAAAGGGTTGTAAGAGGGGTATTTGATCCTTCCCCTTTAAAGGATTTGGTAGTGGAAGAAGGGAGCCTCATCGGAGAAGGCTTCGGAAGTGGATGTAGGTCATTTTGACCGAACCACTATACATCACTGCGTCTTGATTGTGTGAGTGTTTAAATTTCTGTTTTATCTCTTTACTTTGCTGCAAACCTTTACTTTACTTACTCCACTTCCTTTTCATCTTCGTACGCATGCTTTAAAGTTAAAACGTAATCTTTCCGGGTTCAAACGAAATGTTGCTTTCATCGTACGAAGTTTTCGAAGCTTGTTTTAAATCACTGAAAAATCTATCGTTTTATCCGCTACACTAATTCACCCCCTCCTCTTCATGCCGCTCAATCCCTAACAGGTTACTCCTACTTCATTACTTTCACTGATGATTTCTAAAGATACAGACATGTGTACTTAATGAAGTACAAGTCTAAGGCTTTTGAGAAATTCAGGGAGTATAAGAATGAAGTGGAGAATTAGACTGGAAAGAGTATTAAAACCTTTTGATCAGATCGAGGAGGTGAGTACTTGAGTATAGAGTTCACCTAGTTCCTTAAAGACCATGGGATTTTATCCTAGTGGACACCTTCTTATACACCGCAGCTTAATGGTGTACCAGAAAGGAGGAATTGTATACTGTTAGACATGGTGTGTTCTATGATGAGTTTTGCTGACCTACCCATCTCATTCTATGGATATGCCCTAGAGACCGCAGCTTACCTTCTGAACAGAATTTCAACTAAGTCAGTAGTGTATACTCCATATAAGATATAGAATGGGAAGAAGCCTAATCTTAAGGTTGTTAAGATTTGGGGCTACCCTGCTCACGTAAAGAGACACAACCCTGACAAGTTGGAATCTAGGAGGAAACGGTGCAAGTTCGTGAGATACTCTAAGGAAACTTATGGATATTATTTCTATCACCCTAAGGACCAAAAGGTCTTTGTAGCCAAGAGAGCATTGTTCCTTGAGAAGGAACACATTCTTAGTGGAGACAGTGGGAGCGTGATAGAGTTGAGCGAGGTTGGAGAACCTAGCTCAAGCACTATTCCATAGCCAGAGTCTGTTCAAGTACCTAGAACACAAGTTCCAACTTTACCTAGGTCCGGTAGAGTATCTCATCCTCTTGAGAGATATATGGGACATATCAGAAGAGAGGATATTGAGGATATTGATCCTCAGACCTACGAGGATGCTATTATGAGCATAGACTCCAGGAAATGACAAGAAGCCATGAATTCAGAAATGGATTCCATGTACTCCAACAAAGTTTGGAACTTAGTTGATGCACCTGAGGGTATCATACCCATTGGCTGCAAGTGGATCTTCAAGAAGAAGATCGGAGTAGATGGAAAAGTAGAGACCTATAAAGCAAGGCTACTGGCTAAGGGGTATCGTCAAAGGTAAGGTGTTGACTATGATAAAACATTCTCACCTATAGCCATGCTAAAATCCATCAGAATTTGTTAGGACTCTAGCTATGAGAGTCCTAATTCAGTTTCATTGATAAGGGCATTCATGTAAATCCTATCTAGCCGACCCCTATTAAAGAGGTGAAGAGGCCGGCTAGGTTAGGGTTAGGTTGCTTCTTAGAAAAGGAGTCCTATTAGAGAAAGAGTCCTATTAGAAGTAGGAGTTCTATTAGGAAAAGAGTCCTATTAGGAAAAGAGTCATATTAGAAGTAGGAGTCCTATTAGGAAAAGAGTCCTATTAGAAGTAAAAGTCCTATTAAGGAAAAAGTCCTATTAGAATTAGGAATCCTACTAGAGGAGTCCTAATTAGAAGTTGGTTAGAAGTAGGAGTCTTGAGTAAGAGGCCTATTAGGAGTTGGGGCTTAGAAGCCCTATAAATAGCCATGTATTCATCCTCTTTTAATCAATGAAGAGATCAATCTTTTAGTTGCCTTTGAGCAGCAACTTGGAGGAAGGAACCCCTATAGAGTTCCAAGGAGGCCGATCCCCTATAGAGATCAACCCCAAGCTTAGAATCCATGGAGGGTTCTAACACTTGATATCAGAGCAGCGTTCTTTGCATCTCGCTGCCCTTCCACAGCCATCCACCAGCCCTCCATAACCGCGCAAAGCAATTCCCACAATTGCTTAGAAGATCATCGCTGAATTCCGCCGTCATCTCCACCATCACAGATCATCCTTTGATCTTCCCGTGAATTGCAACTGGTTATGGTTATCTACCTTACTGCTGCTACAATTTAGTTATCCTTATTCAAAAAATCCAAAAAATTCGTTCTTATATTGCTGCATAAACTTTTCGTCGTAAAGTTTTCAACTCTACAACGAAAGTCGCACTGCAGAATTTCAGCCACATAGCACTGGCCTTTTGATCTTGCTACTGCATTTTTTCTATCCAAATTTCTATAAAATTTTTACGGCGGGTTTGACACTTCCTAACAGTGGTTTTCCCTTTAGTTTTGTCGAAAAATTCTCAATATAAACCACTTATCTTTTACGTCCAAACTGCTGCACTTTAGACATAAAAATCTGCTATAATACCTCTCCGTGATTCTCAATTTTGCCAAACCTCTTGCTGTCGTTTCTTCCTACGAAATTTTTTACAATATTACCTCTTCCTTATCAGTAGATCCCCTTTGAGTTTTACTTGAATCTCTTTTGAAAATTTTTGGAAAAAATTACATCTTTACTGCTGGAATTTTTTTGGCAAAAAATCTGGTATTGCACCTTTGTCCTTTTTTCTTCTCCGTAACCTACCAAACCCTAGCCACCTTGCTGCCACTAGCTAAGATGTCTTTAGGGAATCCCTCTAGCCTCAAGATGCAGCCATCATAACCTAGTTTCATAACCCTAACAGCATCAAAAACCATAGCCCAAAACAGTAAACCATTACAGCTGAACCCTTCAATCATCGATCGATTGTCTAAACCTTCCACCACCCCATGCCATTAACCCGTCAATAGAAAAAAGACAAGGGCATCTCTGATCTACAAACATATGCTATGGCTTCTCAAGATCCAATTGATGCCAAATTTGAAGCATGGGAATCTTGGATTGAATCACGGCTTGAATCGCGCTTGGAAGACAAATTGCATGCTTTGTTTGCAGAATTCAGAATTGGACAACCATCGAGTCCAACTAAACTGCAGCAAGGAGAAAATTTAGAAAGGACCCCAGAGAAGGCGGGACAGCCCTCGGACATGCTTCAACCATGCATGAGGGTGGACTTCCCACGATGGGAAGAAGGAGACCCAGCGGGGTGGATTTCGTGTGCAGAACGTTACTTTCGCTACTACCGAACGTCGGATAATGCTATGGTGGAGATTGCTGTCATCCACCTTGAAGGAGATGCTATTTAATAGTACAATTAGCTGGAATATAATCATGGGGCTCCAACATGGAATCAATTTAAGAATGCACTGCTGAACCATTTCAGACCTATGGAGTATGAAAATATCGATGGCCAACTCGCAAAGATTCGACAAACCTCTACGATTCAAGAGTACCAAATCAGGTTTGAGAAGCTATCCTACCTTGCTCATGATTGGACTAACCATCAATTGTTAGAAACATTTTTCGAAGGACTCAAGCCAGAGATAAAAGGGGAAGTTAAGGCGCGATAGCCCCATACCATGATGGCTGCGATTTCTTTTGCCCGAATACAAGAAGAACGACTCAATCAAGATGCTCGGAGGATGAGAACCACTCCTAGAACCTCAACATATAAACCCCCTTCTGCTCCCAGCCATCCTTGGCTGCCCAAAAAATTGACAAGAGAAGAACTACATGATTGATCAGCAAAGGGTCTTTGTGGGCATTGCGATGAGCCGTGGAACCGCGATCATCGCTGCAAAAGGGGCCGCCTCCTATTGATTGAACCTCTTGAAGACATGGAGGAGAAGGTCCAGGAGTATGAGGAAGCGGTCACGAATGAAGAATAGTAGCCAATTGATATTATGATGCATGCTCTTGCCGGTTACGTGAACCCGCAAACAATGAAAGTGGGAGGATTTCTGAAGCAACAATCAATCACCATTCTTATTGACACCGGGAGCACTAATAATTTTATGAATAGCAAGGTTGCTGTCCGGATGGCCTTACCTATTGAGAATTGTAGCAGGTTCGATGTTAAAGTCGCAGATGGACGAATTTTGAAGTGTGATCGTAAGTGCCCACGGGTGAAACTGTTGTTGCAGGACTAAGAGATAATTGTAGATTTTTTCCTCCTCTCTCTCGATGATTATGAGGTCATGCTTGGCATCGAATGGTTGACGACATTAGGTGATGTTTCCTGAAATTTTTTTAAATTAATTATGAAATTTTATAGCAAGGGAAAACAAGTGATACTATACGGGAAACATGGGGGCAACGTAACGACAATTTGCACACAACGAATGGAGAAAGTTTTGCACAAAGCATGCAGCGACTTTTTGGTACAACTTGAGCAGCAATCTAAGGGAGAGCCAAACAAATTTGAAGATCCAAACCTACTTCCCTTGCTTGCTAAATTTTCAGATATATTTGACGAACCACGCAGCCTACCTCTTAACCGCCGGCATGATCATCGTATACCGATTCTTCCAGGGAAACCTCCAGCAAATACTCGACCATATCAGTATCCACATCTCCAAAAAGATGAAATAGAAAGGATTGTAAAAGAAATGCTTGAAATAGGAGTTATTCAGCCAAGTTACCGCCCCTACTCTTTACCAGTGCTCCTTGTACGAAAGAAAGATGGAACATGGTGAATGTGCGTTGATTACCGAGCTCTCAACGACATAACCGTCAAGGACAAGTATCTTATTCTAGTAGTAGATGAATTGCTTGATGAATTAAAGGGAGCATAAGTCTTCACAAAGTTGGACCTTCGATCTGGGTATCATCAAATATGAGTGTGCGAAGAAGACATACCGAAAACTGCCTTTCGAACGCACAACGGTCACTATGAATTTCTGGTAATGCCCTTTGGTCTCACCAATGCTCCCTCCACCTTCCAGAGCCTTATGAATGATATTTTTTGGAGTTATCTTCGAAAGTTTGTGCTAGTTTTCTTTGACAATATCCTTATTTACAGCCCTTCTCTTGAAAGTCATATTCAGCACTTACGACTTGTTTTGACAATTTTGTGAGAACATGTTCTTTTTATCAAAAAAAATGAAGTATAACTTTTTCTTCAACAAAAGGTGAAATATCTTGGGCATATCATATCACAGGAAGGGGTGGCAGTGGACCCCTCCAAAATTGAAGCAATGCAGAACTGGCCAACCCCGAGGAACATAAAATCACTGCATGGCTTTCTCAGTTTAACAGGTTACTACCATAAGTTCATGAAAGACTATGGAAAGATCAGTGCAGCTCTTACTTTCTTGCTGAAAAAAAATACTTTCCAATGGTCAGACAACGCCACCACCACCTTTGATGAACTTAAAGTCGTAATGATAACAACGCCAGTGCTAGCATTACCCGACTTAAACAAACAAGACTTTTATTATTGAAGCTGATGCCTCCGGAGCAGGAATTGGTGCTGTACTAATGCAAGATGGCCGACCCCTCGCTTATACTAGTAAGGCATTATCTCCTTCCCATCTCAAGATAACTATTTATGACAAGGAGATGCTCGCGATTGTGCATGCGGTGTCCAAATGGAGACCATACATAATTGGGCGACGCTTTCACGTCAAGACTAACCATGAAAGCCTAAAATATTTCTTGGAGCGCATTGGAGCAGTAGCATACAGATTGGACTTACCCGCCAGCTCCCAAATCCATCCAGTCTTCCATGTATCCTGTTTGAAGCTCAAGTTGGGACAACACGAGACAGCCCAAAGCCATCTACCAAATATAACTACCCAAGGAGAAATCCATACCCAACCAAGTGCCATTATTGATCGACGGATCGTGACTCAACGACGATGACCTCCTACTGAAGTGTTAATATAGTGGGCAAACCTACCAGCAGAAGATGCCACTTGGGAGAACTACGACGACTTGAAGATCAAATTTCCAGAATTCATGAAACGTCAGCCTCAAGGATAAGGCTGATTTGAAGAGGGCAGGTATGTTAGGACTCTAGCTATGAGAGTCCTAATTTAGTTTCATTGATAAGGGCATTCATGTAAATCTTATCTAGCCGACCCCTATTAAAGAGGTGAAGAGGCGGACTAGGTTAGGGTTAGGTTGCTTCTTAGAAAAGGAGTCATATTAGAGAAAGAGTCCTATTAGAAGTAGGAGTTCTATTAGGAAAAGAGTCATATTAGAAGTAGGAGTCCTATTAGGAAAAGAGTCGTATTAGAAGTAAAAGTCCTATTAAGGAAAAAGTCCTATTAGAATTAGGAATCCTACTAGAGAAGGAGTCCTAATTAGAAGTTGGTTAGAAGTAGGAGTCTTGAGTAAGAGTCCTATTAGGAGTTGGGGCTTAGAAGCCCTATAAATTGCTATGTATTCATCGTCTTTTAATCAATGAAGAGATCAATTTTTTAGTAGCCTTTGAGCAGCAACTTGGAGGAAGGAACCCCTATAGAGTTCTAAGGAGGCCGATCCCCTATAGAGATCAACCCCAAGCTTAGAATCCACGGAGGGTTCTAACAGAATTCTATTGGCTATTGTAGTACACTATGATTATAAGATCTGGCAGATAGACATCAAAATCACATTCCTTAATGGTAACCTCGAGGAGGAGGTGTATATGATATAGCCTGAGGGATTCGTATCTAGGGATAACCCAGATAAGGTGTGCAGGTTGCTTAGGTCCATCTATAGACTGAAGCAAGCTTCCCGAAGTTGGAACATAAGATTTGATAAGGTGAACAGATCTTATGACTTCGTGAAGAACGAAGATGAGTCTTGTGTGTACAAGAAGGTAAATGGGAGCACTATCACCTTTTTGGTATTATATGTGGATGACATCCTGATCATTAGAAATGATGTAGGAATACTCTCTATAGTAAAGGCTTAGCTATCTAGGCACTTCTTCATGGACTTAGGAGAAGCATTCTACGTATTGGAGACATGGATCTATAGAGATAGATCTAAGAGGATGCTTACCTTGTCCCAATCTAGGTACATAGACACCATTGTCAAAAGGTTTGGCATGAAAAATTCCAAGAGAGGTCTCATACTAATGAGACATGGAATATCACTTTCTAGGAGTATATCCCCAAAGACTCTTGAAGAAAGGGCACACATGAATAGGATACTATATACCTTAGCGATATGATCTATCATGTATGCTATGCTGTGTACTAGGCCTGATATAGCGCATGCTTTGAGTGTCATGAGCAGGTATCAAGCAGATCTAGGCTTGGAGTACTAGAAAGTAGTAAAATGCATCCTTAAGTATTTGAGAAGGACTAATGATCTTTTATTGGTATATGGAGGTAGTAGCCTAAGGGTTGAGGACTATACGGACTCGAGTTTCGAGTCCGATGTCGATGATGGCAAGTCTATCCTGAATGGATGAGCAGTATACTGGAAGAGTTCCAAGCAAGATACTATTGCTGACTCGACCACAAAGAGGCGGAGTACATTGCTGCGGTAGAGGCAGCAAAGGAGGGAGTCTAGATGAAGCTATTCATCACAGATTTGGGAGTCATGTCGAGCAGTGAGGAGCTGATTCCCTTATATTTTGACAACTATGGGTCGATTACTCAAATAAGAGAACCCAAGTCTCATTAGAAGTGTTCTAAGGAGGTTCTAGCTTATTAGAGAGATCATGACCCGAAGAGATGTACCAGTGGAAAGAGTTCCATTCGAAGATAACATTGTAGATCCACTAATAAAGCCATTGACTCAGATTGTCTTTGAGCATCACAAAGGTCTGATGGGGATCAGACTGTTGAATCTCGGATTTTGATGATAAAACTAATTGATTGTGGTTTATTGTTTAACTACATTTTGAGTTACGCAAGTCTACTATCGATTAGGATTAGACAGCTGATGCTGGAGGAATTGATATTGTACTGGAGATGATCATGTCAGGATATTGGATGTCGAGCCGGAGGTTCGGTCGACAATCAGTAGAAGGCTTCGTACGTCGGGCATCGGGCTAAGAAAAGCATGTTGCGCTAAGGATATCAGGGTTGCAGAGGTCAACCACCGATTGGGCAATGGACCGTAAAAGAGGATGATGTGCCGAAGGATCGAATGAAGCGTCGACCAATGACGTGCTGGGCAACTGAATGATAATTCACATTATAATAACTATCTAGATTGAAATAGAGTTTTTGTTTATGTATGTGTAGGATTAACTACGATAACGATGAAGACGTAAAGTGAAACAAAGTACCGGAAGATAAGTGTGATGGATCATTGGGAGTTCGAGAGTTCGATGGAAGTCCGAAGATTCATTGGGAGTGTTGCCGGAATCGGTCGAGAACGAGTAGGGAGCTTGTCGAAGGGTTTTCGGAAGTTCATTGGAAGGTTCGTCGGAAGTTCATGGAGCTTGCCAAGAATGATCGGAGCTTGCCAAAGAAGCTCAGTGGAACTCACCAAGATCATTGTGAAGTCTAGGAGCTTGCCGGGAGTCCGCGAAATAGTTTCCGAGGGTTCGTCGGAAGACCGTCGGAAGTTTGCCGGAAGCTCGCTGGAAGAAGTCTTTGACTTGTCAGACTTTGTAATAGCTTAGAAAATATCTTTAAATTCATAGTTAGCATGTAATTTTGTTTAGGATTAGGTGTTAATCCATTAAACCAAGTTAGGGCCCATTTGGGGCTGTTTTGGATTGGTTTGGGTCGAGTTTTTGGCCCAAACTAGTGGGCTGAATTATGCTAGGCGGTGGCACTGCCCAGCAGCTGAGTGCTGGGCGGTGATACCGCCCAGCCTAGGGTGGTAGTACCGCCCAACACCTGAAGGCACAAGCGGTAGCACCGCCTGCCTTGGGCAGTGGTACCACTTGTGTACTATTAGTCTGACGACTGACAAGCGGTGGCACCACTAGCATCGGGAAACCCAAACAAAATTCAAATTTGGAGCTCAAATTTGAATCCTCTTTAGATCTATAAATACCCCCCATTTCTCAGTTGAAAGGAGAACCCCTTGAGAGTTAGAAATTGAGCAAAAGGCTTGGGAAATTCTAGTTTTCAATAGCTTGTGTTCATCTCCTTCTTTCTCTTTGAAAAATTTGTAAGAGTGTGAACTTCTTGTAAAAGGGTTGTAAGAGGGGTGTTTGGTACTTCCTCTTCAAAAGGATTTGCTAGTGGAAGTTGGGAGCCTCATCGGAGAAAGCTTCGGAAGTGGATGTAGGTCGGATGACCGAATCACTATAAATCAGTTTGCATTTACTTTCTCGCAACTTACTTTGCTGCAAACCATCTTCATTTGCTGCCTTACTTACTCAACTTCCTCTTCATCTTCATATATATCATTTGAAGTTTATACGCAATCGAAACGGTTTCAAACGAAACATTGATTTTTATCGTACGAAGTTTTCAAACTTGTTTAAATCGCTGAAAATCTATCGTTCTTTACCACTGCACTAATTCACCCCCCCTCTTAGTGCTGCTCGATTTCTAACACAGACACGTAGGTGATTGACTTTTGGTCAAGTGGGAGATTACGAGTTATAGGTGCCCTACAAGCCAATCACGTGAGCGATGACACTTGTAACACTCTGCGTCAATCTCTTTGCTTATTATTATTGGTATTTTCTCACATTATTTGGATGTATATTGTGATGTCCTTGGATCTATGCAATGGGAATCGGATCGTGATGAGATCACGATAATTAGACTGATTCACCTTTAAATATAGGCCTTAAATAATCCCGGTTATAGGTTACTTGAGAGGGATATCGAGATAACCAGATAGACTAGCGTGCTATATACCTATCCATATGATGGTGGTGGCTAGTCTTATAGTTACTCATGTGGGGACACTAAGGGTATAGTACAGGTGCTCATTAGAGAATGAGTTCACTGATTGATCCGCTTACGAAATACTGGATGGTTATTGATATCTCACGTTAGATAGCGATTTCGTAGTACCAATAGTGTATCTGGTCCTTAGACTTGAGACATCAAGGATGTCCTGTATGAGTATTCCACTTTTTGATATTGGACTTATAGGTTTGGAAGTTACAAATCTAGTACAACCAGTTATTGGGAGTGGTAGCCAACCTTACGAGGGCTATTGAGTGTCAATAGAGGATCATCTGCTCTCGGTATCATTAGAGGAATATCCCATGTATTCTTCCTCGAACAAATCCTTCCTAGGTTATTTAGATTGAGAGAGAAAGAGTTCTCTGGGAGAATCTGAGTAGAGCGAGACTCGACGAGAGACCATATAGGTCTGACAGCACCATGCCCGGTATAGGGTCTCTGGGATATTAGATGGATGAGGGACTATAGATACATGGTAACTAAGGACAGATAACTCCAAAGGATTGGATTCCCCTGTATCGTTTGGAGATTATGGTGTAGTGTTCTAGTACGTCCGTAGTCGATGAGTCGAGCGAATTATTATAGAGATAATAATTCACTAAGTCAGAAGGAGTTCTAACAAGTATGACTCATGACCATCTTGATATTGGGCCTAGAAGGTCACACACATATGGTAGGTGTTGCGACAAATAGAGGTTCAGATATGAGATATCCATCGGAGCCCCTAACTTATTGGATATCCGTTAAGCCCGTAAATTATTAGATCCTAAGATGAGATCCAATAAGAGCTAATAAGAGATTATTGGGCAGAGACCCACTAATCCAAGAGGTTTGGGTAATTAGATGGAGATCCAATACCCAATAAGGTAAGATCCATTAGGGTTTACAAGGAGCCTCTATAAATAGGAGGGAACCAAAACTCCATAGGCTGGGGGTTCTCTTGGTAGCCAGCTTCTATTCTCCTCTCCCAAGAGAGGAGCATCATTGCAGACTCTACTGTGTGGATACCGCTAGAGAGGAGGATGCTTGACCTCCTTCATCGTCCCCCATGGATCTACAGAAACTCAGAGATATATAATCTCCCTAGGTACTATCATTTCTTTTACACACGTAATTTTCGGATTCACGGATTTGTTTTTGACGCATCAATCTTCGCACGATGATGAAACCTTTGATGGAAATTTAGGGTGTTTTGTTTTCTGTTCTTCCATTGCGCATGAGATGTCGCCCCCTTGGATTTTCGAACATATAAATACCCCTTACTTCTCAGCTAGTAATGCATAATTAGAAGTGATAAGATTTAAGCCACAACTCTAGTTAAATAGCCTTGAAAAGCTTGAGTGTTCATCTCCCGAATTCTCACTTATGAAAATTCTGTAAAAGGGTGTGAGCCACTTGTAATGTTCTGTAAGAGGGGTGTTTGATCCTTCCCCTCCAAGAAGGATTGATAGTGGAAGCCGAGAACCTCATCGGAGGAGGTTTCGAAAGTGGACGTAGGACATTTGACCAAACCACTATAAATCACTGCGTTCTTCTCGTGGTGTGTAAGTTTTAATTGTTGCATTCAATTCTTTACTTCACTGCACTCATTCATTCTCTCCTTATCTACTCTCTTACATATTCACTCGAATCAATCTTCTTTGCTGAAATCATTTTCATCGGACAAAACTTCTCAACACAATATTTTTCTGGAATCGGTTTAAATCATCATTTTTTATCCACTTACTAATTCACCCCCCTCTTAGTGTCACTCTTGATCCTAACAGTACCACTCAGTATCATTGTGGTACCACCCAGCACAAGTGATGGTATTGCCAGCACCTTGAAAATCGGGGTGATTCAAAATTTGGCTCCAAGTTTGAATCACCTTGAGGGCTATAAATACTCCTCTCATCCTTAGTTAGACTGAACATAAACTAAGAAAGAAAAGAGGGAAAACTCTGGTGTAATCTTGTCAAATTCCTCCCTCTAAGTCTTGAGTGTTGATCTAGTCTAAGAGAGGAGTTTGTGTGAGGGTGTAAAGGTTATCTCCTAAACCCATGAAAAGGAGAAGTAAGTTGTAAGGGCAGTTAGTCTTCTCCTGGTTGAAAGAAGACTGATAGTGAAAGCCGATGGCCATGACAAAGGAGGAATCGGGAGTGGATGTAGGTCGGATGACCGAACCACTATAACCTAGTTTGCATTTACTTTACAATTTTCATTCATTCTGTAAACCACTTTGCTTGCTGCTCTACTTCGTCATCACCTGCAAATGTTTGAAGTTAGAGCTTTTCTGATATAATTTCATCGAAATAGCTTTCATCATACGAAATAATTCTTTTCATTGAATGAGTTTTTTTAAATCACAAAATTGACATAATATTTATCGCCGCACTAATTCACCCCCCCTCTCTTAGTGTCGGAATTGTTGAATCTCGGATTTTGATGATGAAACAAATTGATTATGGTTTATTATTTAACTATGTTTTGAGTTATGCAGGTCTACTATCGATCAGGATTAGATAGTTGATGTTGGAGGAATTGACGTTGTGCTAGAGGTGATCACGTTAGGATATTGGATGTCGAGCTGGAGGTTCGATCGACAATCGATAGAAGGCTTCGTACGTCGGGCATCAGGCCAAGATGCATGTTGCGCCAAGGATATCGGGGTTGCAGAGGTCATCCGCCGATTGGGCAATGGACCGCAAAAGAGGATGATGTGCCGAAGGATCGAACGAAGCGCCGACCAATGACGTGCCGGGCAACTGAATGTCAATTCGTGTTGTAATAACTGTCTAGATCGAAGTAGAGTGTTTGTTTATTTATGTGTAGGATTAACTACGATGAAGATAAAGATGTAAAGTGAAACAAAGTGCCAGAAGACAAGTGGGATGGATCATTGGGAGTTCGAGAGTTCGATGAAAGTCCGAAGATTCATTGGGAGTAGTTACCGGAACCGACCGAGAACCAGTAGGGAGCTTACCGAAGGGTTTTTGGAAGTTCACCGGAAGGTTCGTCGGAAGTTCGCGGAGCTTGCTAAGAAAGATCGGAGCTTGCGAAAGAAGCTCGATGGAACTTGCCAAGATCATCATGAAGTCCGGGAGCTTGCCGGGAGTCTGCAGAATGGTTTCCGAGGGTTCGTCGGAAGACCGCCGGAAGTTCACCGAAAGCTCACCGAAAGAAGTCTTGTCTTATGGACTTTGAAATAGCTTAAAAAATATCTTTAAAATTTTTAGTTATCATATAATTTGGTTTAGGATTAGGTGTTAATCTTATAAACCAAATTTGAGCCAATTCGGACTTTGTTTGGACCGGTGTTCGGCCGAAACCACTTGCTGAAAAAAATGACCTGGGCGGTTGAACCGCCCCAGGCTGGGCAGTGGCACCGCCCAGAGGCTGAGACTTGGGTGGTGGAACCACCCCAGGTAGGCGGTGGCACCGCCCAGCACCTGCTGTGTCAGTTTGCTAGACTGACAGGCGGTAGAACCGCCTCTGACGGGCGGTTGAACCGCCTGACACCGGAAAACTCAAAAAAATTCAAATTTGGAGCCCAAATTTGAATCACTTTGAGACCTATAAATACCCCTCACATTCTTGGATGAAAGGGGTCTAGAACTAAAAAAAAGAAGGGGGAAACTCTCTTGAAAGTGTGTCAAATCTTCCCTCTAAGTCTTAAGAGTGTTCTAGTCCAAGAGAGGGGTAAGTGTGCTTTGTAAGGGTTATCTCCTAGGCCCGTCAAAAGGAGAGGTGCTGTGAGGGAGTTCACCCTCGCCCGTTGGAAGGAGGATAGCTAGTGGAAAGCTGGTGGCCTCAAGCAAGAGGAATCGGGAGTGGACGTAGGTCGGATGACCGAACCACTATAAAAATCTAGTTTGCATTTACGTTCTTGCTATTTACTTTGCTGCAAACCCTCTTCATTTGCTGCCTTATTTACTCAACTTCCTCTTCATCTTCTTACATATGTTTTAAAGTTAAAATAATCTTTCCGGGTTCAAACAAAACGTTGCATTCAGTCGTACGAAGTTTCCGAACTTATTTTAATCGCTGAAAAATTTATCGTTCCTTACCGCTGCCCTAATTCACCCCCCTCCCTCTTAGTGCTGCTCAATCCCTAACAATTGGTATCAGAGCCACGTTCTTTCTCTTTTAGATTTACACCTGTGAGAAATGGCTCTAAATGGTTTTCAGAGGGCTTTTCGGTTTTTCGTCCATCGTTCTTTAACAGTTCGGACTGCACATATTGGAAAACTCGAATGAGAGTTTTCATACTTTCAATAGATTTGGATTTGTGTAACATCATCGAAAATGGCTTTCAACCTTCCTCTAAACCAACAAACGAATGGTCGGATTTGGAGAAAAGGTCGTTTTCTTTAAACGCAAAGACTATGAATGCCTTATTTTGCGCTTTAGATAAGAACGAGTTCAATCGGATTTCAATGTGCGAAATGGCTTTTAATATTTGGCGAACACTTGAAATCATGCATGAGGGAACTAGTAGAGTTAAAGACTCAAAAGTAAACCTCTTATTTCATGATTTTGAGCTCTTCCGAATGACACCAAGCAAAACTATCGGTGATATGTACACTCGCTTCACGAATGTCGTCAATAGCTTGAAAAGTCTTGGTAAATGTTTTTCGAACTTTGAACTCACTAACAAGATTTTAAGATCCCTCCCAAAGAGTTGGGATCCAAAAGTAACCGCAATACAAGAGACTAAAAATTTAAATGATTTTTCATTGGAAGAACTAATCGGTTTACTAATGACATATGAAATGAGTTTCTTCGAATATTTGGAACATGATGAACATATGAACCACCTTCTAAAGAACAAGAAGGATTTGGAACATCGGACAAATGAATGCCACTTGAGTGATGACTCAAGTGATGAGGACAATGAGGACATTGAACACATAACAATGAATGTTAACAAGTTCATTGAACAAAATTAAAAAGCACAAATGAACTTGAACGGAGAAAGAGGCCAAAGAAGAAGAAGAAGGGTTGCAAAGAAGAATCAAGTAAAGAAGAGGCGAAATGGGCTTTGACGGTTTTCGACAATGAGGAAAGAAACTCACCCAAGTTGTTCTTACCTTACTTTGAAATTACATGATCCTTTCATGAGTTGCTTGAAATAGTTGGTAGGATTTTTTTTATGCTTTTTCCTTCCTAGTATTTTTGAAAAGTAAAAATTATGAATGATATTTGCATGATTTGTGATATTGCCTAGAATTAATCCATGCATGTGTATCTTGATGTTTTATATTTCATTTCTAAACATGATGCTTGATGTTTTGTAACATGTATTAGTTTTTGAAGTAATGTTGATTTGACTCTATGTTGTGGATTAACGTATTCTTGGTCTAATTGTTTTCATGACAAATTAAGATGACATTTTGAGATGATGAAATTTCATGTATACTTTCCATATCGGTTTTCAATCTTAAACATGATACATATCTATGTATGAATTTCTTGAAAATCTTTTGATGATAGATGTATGTATCTTGATTATAATTTGAAAACTTCCATCTTAGCTTAATGGGTTTTAACCCTTTTTATGATGAAATTTTTATTGATACATGTCTTCATGAAATCAATTATAAAGACCCAACCCACAAATTTTCAAAATGAAAGAAATGTGGATTTGATGTTGCCTTGTGTTATATTTGGACTTAATGGGTTTCATGACGAAAATTATTTTTCAGATTTATAAAATAATGCATGATTTTACCAAAAATTTGAGCATCGATCATCTTGTTATAACTAATGTAAGAAAGAATTAAAATGATATTGATGATATTTTCGTTTTTGGATATGATGCATGACATTTTCATATGAAAAATTTGAACATTCTTATGAAAAATCAAATCACTTAAATTGAAACTCATAAAGATGAGAAAATGCACTATCATGATATTCGATGCATTTGATCTTGATGGGTTTAATGACAAACTTGTATTTTGAATTTATACAAGGATGGGTTCCATATAAATATTTAAACATACATTATGAAATCATCATTGAAATGAAAATATTAAAAGTTTGCTATTATGCTATCATATTTTGATGACAAACTCATGTTTTGGTCTTAAATTTGATACTCATCATTTGAAACATGAGCACACTTGTTTGAACCAAAGTGAAACACATTATCATGAAAAATTGAATATCATATCTTGAAATAATGTATTATATTTTTGTCTTGATGATTTTTATAATGAAGTTTGCCTTTCATTTTTTCTGAATACTTATTTTGATTTGGCATATAAAGACATACTTAGATAATAAAAATCATAAAAAGGAAATACATGACTTTTGAAATTTGTCTCTCTAAAGTTATCAAATTTTTGATAAAAGACAAATGATGAATCCATGTATATTATGTTCTTAAATCTCGAGAATGATTTTGATAAATTTGATTACGAGTTTTGAGTTAACAAAATGAGTTTGAATGATTTTATGACTCCTCTCTTAATCTCTTGAAATCATGACTTTAAATTCTTGACTTGAGATATTTTATGTGAATTAAAATACTTTCTTCCTTAATTGCTTCTTTTTTTCATTGCTATTATACCTCCCATGATTTATGTTGTAGAGAAAGAATTTATAAATCATGATGCAATGAGATCTCTTATACAATAATGAAATGCTTAAGTGATTCTTGTTGAATCTCGGATTTTGATGATGAAACTAATTGATTATGTTTTGTTATTTAATTACGTGTTGAGTTACGTAGGTCTACTATCGATCAGGATTAGACAGTTGACGCTGAAGGAATTGACGTTGCACCGGAGGTGATCACGTCAGGATATTGGATGTCGAGTCGGAGGTTCGGTCGACTATCGGTAGGAGGCTTTAGACGTTGGGCATCGGACCAAGAAGTGCGGAGTTGCGCCATGGATATCGGGGTTGTGGAGGTCAACCGCCGATTGGGCAATAAGCTACAAGAGAGGGCGATGTGCCGATGGATCAGAGGAAGCGCCGACCAATGACGTGCCGGGCAACTGGATGTCAATTCGCGTTGTAATATTTGTCTAGATCAAAGTAGAGTGTTTGTTGTTTGTGTGCAGGAGTAACTACGATAAGGATGAAGACGTAAAGTGAAACAGAGTGCCGATGGATCGTTGGGAGTTCGAGAGTTCGACGAAAGTCTGAAGATTCGTTGGGAGTGCTGCCGGAAATGGCCGAGAACGAGTAGGGAGCTTGCCGAACGGTTTTCGGAAGTTCACCGTAAGGTTCGTCGGAAGTTCACGGAGCTTGCCAAGAAAGATCGAAGCTTACCAAAGAAGCTCGGGGGAACTCACCAAAATCATCGTGGAGTTCGAGAGCTTGCCGGGAGTCCGCAGGATGGTTTCCGAGGGATCGTCGGAAGACCGCTGGAAGTTCGCCGGAAGCTCGCCAGAAGAAGACTTGACTTGCGGACTTTGTAATAGCTTAGGAATGTCTTTAATTTCATAGTTAGCACATTAATTTGAGTTAAGATTAGGTGTTAATCCTTTAACCCAAGTATGGGCCCATTGGGCCTTGTTTGAGACCGGTTTGGGCCGAGTTCTCGGCCCAAACCAGAAGTTGATATGTGTTGGATGGTGGCACCGCCCAGCAACAGCCAACAGCCAGGCTACTGCCTGGCTGGGGCGGTAGCACCGCCTGGCTGGGGCGGTAGTACCGCCCCTGCTGTGTTAGTCTGCCAGACTGACAAGCGGTAGCACCGCCTCTGACAGGTGGTAGCACCACCCAGCACCGGGAACTCCAATTTGATTTCAAATATGGAGCCCAAATTTGAATCCATTTTGGATCTATAAATATCCCTCCTTTCTCAACTGAAAGGAGAACCCTTGAGAGTTAGATTTTGAGCAAATAAGTTTTGGGAAAGTCTTGTTCTTCATTTGCTTAAGTGTTCACCTCATTTTCTTCTCTTTGTGAAAACTTGTAAGAGTGTGAACCTCTTATAAAAGGGTTGTAAGAGGGGTATTTGGTCCTTCTCCTTTCAAAGGATTTGCTAGTGGACGTTAGGAGCCTCATCGGAGAAGGCTTCGGAAGTGGATGTAGGTCGGATGACCGAACCACTATAAATTGGTTTGCATTTACTTTCTCACAACTTACTTTGCTGCAAACCATTTTCATATGCTGCCTTATTTACTCAACTTCATCTTCATCTTCTTACGTATGCTTTAAAGTTAAAACGCAATCTTTCCAGGTTCAAACGAAACGCTGCATTCATTTGTACGAAGTTTCCGAACTTGTGTTAATCTTTGAAAAATCTATCGTTCTTTACCACTGCACTAATTCACCCTCCCCTCTTAGTGCCACTCAATCCCTAACAATTCTTTGCTAAAGAAAATATCTTGATCCTTATGAAATGTGAACTTGATAAAAATTCTTATATATAAATCAAGTTGCTCTTTGTGCTATATCTTTTCAAATGAATCATGAGCCTTGATGTCATATATTTCATGATCCTAGAAGTGACATGATTTCTTTGTCTTGTATGGTAAATTAAATATTTGATAAATAAAATTTACTTTATGATGAAGAATCATTGAATCATGACTTGATCTATGAGAATGCTATGTTCTTATGCATCATGATTCTAGGTTGTATATCCTTTATCATGAATTGGAACTTGATGCTAAAGAAAATATTTATGAATCATGATTTTGATTTCTCAGAACTATATGCTTAGAATTTGTTTTACAATCATGATCTTGATCTTGCTAAAATGAAAAGTTATGAATCATGGATGATATCTTTTGGTTTTGATTCTTGTTGAATTTACATATTGATATCTTTCATGACATGATTTCTCATATTTCAATACCATCTTGTATGCATCATGTGATGATTGATATATTGATTGATGCAAATTTTTCATTGGTTCCTCCCTTCTTTTCGATAATGATAAAGGGGGAGTTAAATTGCTAACTTGTGTATCAAAAGAGAAAAATTTGCTAGCTTAAACATTGAGAAGTAAAATGTTGCTATCTCAAGAAAGGCAAAAATCTTGCTTAACTTCACTTTTTTCAACAAAATTGCTTGCATCTTTGTTACAAATTATTGTTGAATCTCATGCAAGATTATTTGTAGTATTAATCCTCCCTTTCTTTTTGACATTGATAAAGGGGGAGAAGGCTTTTACTAGATTGCATATTACAAATGAATGCAAAAGTCCTCGCATGCAAAGAAAGCAAAACTTGCAAGCTTGCTCTTCTCAAAAGAGAAGAAAGAAATTACAAAATTGCATGCATATCGCAAAAGAAGTCAAGAAAATGCACATCTTTGAATACAATTTGCTTGCACTTCTCAAAGGAACATAGAAAAACTTGCTATCATCACGACAAGTGCTATCTTGCCTATCATGATAAACTTGCGATGCCTAAATGTTGTATGATGTGATTAATAGCTAGTATGTTTGTAATATTTGCATATCCTTGAAAACTAGCTATGATGTTACTTCTCCTTTTTGTTGATGACATAGGGGGAGAAGTAGATTGATGACTTCATGCATTGATTGAATATTTTATATATTTGCATGATGGTTTGATGTATTCTATTAACATTATGATGAATGTTGCTTGGATTTAGGATAATCCAAGGTTTCTATTAATGACATATTGATAGGGGGAGTTTGTGTTAAACTCTGAGGAGTTAAGGTTAACTCCATTAGTCATCAATTAGTTGTCATCATCAAAAAGGGGGAGATTGTTGAATCTCGGATTTTGATGATGAAACTAATTGATTGTGGTTTATTGTTTAACTACGTTTTGAGTTACGCAGGTCTACTATCGATCAGGATTAGACAGTTGATGCAGGAGGAGTTGACGTTCTGCCGAAAGTGATCACGTTAGGATATTGGATGTCGAGCCGGAGGTTCGGTCGACAATCGGCAGAAGGCTTCATACGTCAGGCATCGGGACAAGATGCATGTTGCACCAAGGATATTAGGGTTACGGAGGTCATCTGCCGATTAGGTAATGGACCACAAAAGAGGATGATGTGCCGAAGGATCGGACGAAGCGCCGACCAATGACGTGCCGGGCAACTGAATGTCAATTCGTGTTGTAATAACTATCTAGATCGAAGTAGAGTGTTTGTTTATTTGTGTGCAGGATTAACTACGATGAAGATAAAGATGTAAAGTGAAACAAAGTGCCGAAAGACAAGTGGGATGGATCATTGGGAGTCCGAGAGTTCGATGGAAGTCCAAAGATTCGTTGGGAGTAGTTGTCGGAACCGACCGAGAACGAGTAGGAAGCTTGCCGAAGGGTTTTCAGAAGTTCACTAGAAGGTTCGTCGGAAGTTTACGGAGCTTGCCAAGAAAGATCGGAGCTTGCCAAAGAAGCTCGATGGAACTCGCCAAAATCATCATGAAGTCCGGGAGCTTGCCGGGAGTCCGCAGAATGGTTTCCGAGGGTTCGTCGGAAGACCGCCGGAAGTTTGCCGAAAGCTCACCGAAAGAAGTCTTGTCTTATGGACTTTGAAATAGCTTAAAAAATATCTTTAAAATTTATAGTTAGCACATAATTTGGTTTAGGATTAGGTGTTAATCCTATAAACTAAATTTGAGCCAATTCGGACTTCGCTTGACCGCTTTCGATCGAAGTTTTCTAATAAACCATCAGGTTGAAAAATGACCTAGGCGGTGGCACCGCCCAGAGGCCGAGACCTGGGCAGTGGAACCACCCCAGGCAGGCAGTAGCATCGCCCAGCACCTGCTGTGTCAGTCTGCTAGACTGACAGGCGGTTGAACCGCCCGACACCGGAAAACTCAAAAAAATTCAAATTTGGAGCCCAAATTTGAATCACTTTAAGGCCTATAAATACCCCTCATATTCTTGGATGAAAGGGGTCTAGAACTGAAAAAAAAGGGGGAAACTCTCTTGAAAGTGTGTCAAATCTTCCCTCTAAATCTTAAGAGTGTTCTAGTCCAAGAGAGGAGTAAGAGTGCTTTGTAAGGGTTATCTCCTAAGCTCGTCAAAAGGAGAGGTGCTGTGAGGGAGTTCATCCTCGCCTGTTGGAAGGAGGATAGCTAGTGGAAAGCCGATGGCCTCAAGCAAGAGGAATCGGGAGTGGACGTAGGTCGGATGACCGAACCACTATAAAAATCTGGTTTGCATTTACGTTCTTGCTATTTACTTTGCTGCAAACCCTCTTCATTTGCTGCCTTATTTACTCAACTTCCTCTTCATCTTCTTACATATGTTTTATAGTTAAAATGCAATCTTTCCGAGTTTAAACGAAATGTTGCATTCATTCGTATGAAGTTTCCGAACTTGTTTTAATCGCTGAAAAATTTATCGTTCCTTACCGCTACACTAATTCACCCCCCCCCCCTCTTAGTGCTGCTCGATCCCTAACAGGACTCGATCCTAATAGTTGGTAACAGAGCACGGTATTTCACATTTTGATTAACACCTAAGAAAAATGGCTCTTTTTATATTTCAAGAGGGTTATTCTATCGTTCGTCCTCCCATGTTTAATGGGATGGACTACATCTATTAGAAAACTCGAATGAGAGTTTTCTTACTTTCTTTGAATTTGGATTTATGAAATATAGTCGAATATGATTTTCAACATCCCTCAAAACCTATAAACGAATGGATGGATTTTAAGAAAAAATCTTTTTCGTTAAATGCAAAGGCTATGAATACCTTATTTTGTGCGTTGGATAAAAATGAGCTTCATCGGGTTTCAACTTATAAAATGGCTTTTGACATTTGGCACATACTTGAAATCACACACAAAGGCACAAGCAAAGTCAAAGACTCGAAAGTAAACATTTTGATGTATGATTTTAAACTTTTTCAAATGGCACCAAGCGAAACTATTGGTGATATGTACACCGGTTTCTCGGATGTCGTCAATAGTTTGAAAAGTCTTGGTAAATAGTTTTCTTATTTCAAACTTGTAAACAAAATCTTAAGGTCCATTTCAAAGAGTTGGGATTTGAAAATAACTCCGATACAAGAAACAAAATATTTAAATAATTTTTCTATTGAAGAACTCATTGGCTCATTAATGACGTATGAAATAAATTTTTTGGAACATGATGAACATGAGAACCATATTCCAAAGAACAGGAAGGGTTTGGAACTTCGAACAAAAGAGTACCACTTGAGTGATAACTCAAGTGATGATGAAGATGATGATGATGACCTTGGACTCTTCACTATTAAATTTAATAAGTTTATAAAACAAGAATCTAAAACTAAAGTTGAACTTAAAAATTGGAGATCACAAAAGAAGAAGAAAAGACTCAAGGCGACATTGAATAAATCGAGTACATTCAAAAACAAAGACGTGAAATACACTTTGACAACCTTTGACTACAAGGTAAGCAACTCAACCAAAACCTCTTTATTTTATGAAATTACTTGATGCTTTTCATGAGTTACTTAATTTAGTTTATAGGAAATAAAAATTATTTTACAAAAATATATTATGCTTTTCTTTCTAGTATTTTTGAAATTTAAAATGATACTTGCATGATTTATGATAATGCTTGTACACCTAATAGGATTAATCCATGTATGTGTATCTTGATGACTTTGTATTGCTTTTCGGTTTTAAAAATGATGCATGTCTTTTATACAAAAACTTAAACATACTTATATGAGATTAATGACATAAGATGAAACACATAAAAAAGGGGGAAATGTATTATCATGATGAATCAAATCTTTTGCTTAAAGATGCTTTATGTGTTTGGTCTTAATCGTTTTTATGACAAATTTTTTTAAAGATGACATGTTATATATTTTGTCTTGATGGTTTTTATAACAAAGTTTGTTTTTCGCTTTTGAATGTTGATGCTTGTTTTTATTAAAGGCAAAGGCATATTTATAATTAGTAAATCATTTAAAATGAAACATATAAAAAGGAAAGTGTATCATTATGATGAATCTTTATGATGAAAGTTGCCTTTCCATTTTAAATGTTGATACATGTTTTCATAAAAGACTTGAGCATGCTTACATGAAATTAACCTACATTGCTTTCAAAAATTTTCGAATGAAAGAAATGTGATTTTGATGATGCTTTCGGTTCTATACAATGATGCATGACTATTGATTTCTCACACTAAGCTAGAATCATGTAAGAAGAAAAACATATTGTTATAACTAACAACAATGAAAGAAAGAATATTAGAATTAAAATGATTTTGATGATGCTTTAAGAAATCATGCTTGATAATTTTGATGATTTAATGAAAATATTTGTATCATGCTTGATTTTATGATTTGAAATCTTGTATTTTGGATTAATGTGTCTTGATGGTTTTTACGACGAAACTTATGAATCAATTTTAAATATTGATACATGTTTCTATTTGATTTGGCATAAAAAGACAAAGGCATGCTTATACGAAATGAATCATTTAAAAAGAAAATGGATTTCCTATCTTATCAAGATTAATGAATTCATTTATGATATTTTATAAATCTCATAAATTATGAAAGAGATTTTGATGATGTGCTAGTGAATCTATTTATGATATTTTATGAATCTCAAAAGTAATTTTGATAATGAGTTTGGAATTGACAAATTGATTTGAATGAGATTTTTTTCAAGCAAATCATGAACTTTCTTTTGATTTCTTGACTTGAGATATTTTTTTTATGGGAATCAAAATCTTTTTCCTCTATGATTCCTTCTTTTTACCATTTACTAAAAAGGAAAACAATCCAAGTCATGATCTTGATATCTCAATTTTTTATCCTTGAATTTTTTTTTGAAATGTGATATTGATGACATGAGATGTCATGAATCAAGAATTTTTCTACTATGTTTCCTCTTGTCATTTACTAAAAATGAGAACCTTCTAAATATCTCATGAACTTTATGGAATCATAACTTAAATTTATTGTGATTCATGATGAATTGATAGATACTATGCATTAATCGAGATCTCTTCTTTGGTTTCCTAAGATTTCCTTTTGCTATTTACAAAAAGAAGAGATATCAAAATGAATCATGACTTGATCTTTGATATTGATATTTTTTTTGTATATCATGATTTAAATTGGTTTATCTTGATATGATGAATTATTATTGTAAAAAGAAAAATTATCTCATTCTATTCCTCCATTCTTTTCAATAATGACAAAGGGGGAGAAAAAATTTTGCTAGCTCGCATACTTCAAAAAGGAAGCAAAAACTACTTGTTAGCATATCGCAAAAATTACTAGAAGAAGCAAAACTTGCTAGCTTGCACATCACCAAGAAGTGTAAATTTGCTTAAAAAACAAGTGATCAATTGCTATGCTTGCACATCCTTAAAACTTGCTATGATTAAATATTGTAAAGTGTGTAAATCTAGCTTGTAAGTTGTAAAATTTACACATCTTAAACACTTGCTAGATGTAACTTCTCCTTTTTGTTAATGATAAAGGGGGAGAAGTATATTGATGATATTGATGTTTTCATGTATTGTATAGTGTATTGAATATTTTGAAATATTGCATGATTTTTTAATGACATGTTGCTTGGATTTTTTGAAATCCAAAGGTTCTATCAATATGGCATATTGATAGGGAGAGTTTGTTTAAACTTCGGGAGTTAAGGTTAACTCCGTCATCAATTAGTTGTCATCATCAAAAAGGAGAAGATTATTGAATCTTGAATTTTGATGATGAAACTAATTGATTATGTTTATGATCTAACTATGTTTTGAGTGATGCAAGTCTACTTTTGATTAGAATTATACAATTGAAGTAGGAAGAATCGATGTTGCGTCAGAGGAGAACATTTCAAAAGATTGGATGTTGAGCGAAGGATCATCGATATATCGACAGAAGGCTTTGAGCTTCAGGTCAAGAAGAGCATATTTGTGCTAAGAATATTAGAGTTATAGAGGACAATTGCTGATTGGGCAATAGGTTGCAAGAGGAGACAATGCATCGAAGAATCAGACAAAGCACCGATAGACCATGACATGCCAAGTAACAAATTCAATTAATCTTTGTAATAAATTATCTAGATCGAAGTAGGATTAGGTCTAATTTGGTTGGAATTGGACCAACTTAGTTAGGAGCTAATTGGGCCCATACTTGGACAGGTTTGGTTTGGACTCAAAGCTCAAACAGTGTTGTTGAACCCTGTTTAGCGATAGCATTGCCAAACTAGGGTAGTGGAACTGCCTAGGGTTTAGTCTCCCAAGTGGTCTAGGTAGTCGTACCGCTTGAGTCTAGTACCTGAGACCCAATCTGGTGGTGGTACCATCCAGTGTCAGGCAATCTGGGTGATGGTATCGTCAGACTAGGGCAGTGGTACTATCCAGTATTAGTGTGCTAGGCGGTGGTACCGCTAGCACCTTGAAAACCAAGGTGATTCAAATTTTAGCTCCAAGTTTGAATCACCTTGAGGGCTATAAATATCCTTCTCATCCCTTGTTAGACTACACACAAATTGAAAAAGAAAAGTGGAAAAACTCTGGTGTAATCTTGTCAAATTCCTCCATCTAAATCTTAAATGTTGATCTATTCTAAGAGACGAGTGCGTGTGGGGGTGTAAGGGTTTTCTCCTAAACCTATGAAAAGGAGAAGTGAGCTGTAAGGGCAGTTAGTCTTTGCCCTGTTGAAAGAAGATTGATAGTGAAAGCTGATGGCCTCGACGAAGGAGGAATCGAGAGTGGACGTAGGTCGGATGACCGAACCACTATAAACTAGTTTGCATTTACTTTATGCTTTTCATTCATTCTGCAAACCACTTTACTTGCTGCTCTACATCCTCATCACCTACAAATGTTTTAAGTTAGAGCTTTTTCGAGATGATTTCACCAAAATGACTTTCATCATACGAAATGATTCTTTTCATCGAATGAGTTTTCCGAAATCATCATGAAATTGATATAATATTTATCACTACACTAATTCACCCCCCCTCTCTTAGTACCAGACTTGATCCTAACATGATTGCCTTAATAAGTGATAATGTGTCTACTATTGATCTTGATGATTTTTGTGATGAAACTTATTTTTTGATTTTAAATGATGATGCATGTCTTTGGCATAGGAGATTAGGTCATACAAGCTTGAGATTAGGTCATAAATTACAACTAAAGAAATTGTAAGAGATATGCCTAGAATTAAGTTTGTCAAAGTTAAAGTTTGTGATGAAAGGATCTAAAAGGCACTAAGAGGGGGGGGGGGGGTGAATTAGTGCAGCGGATTAAAACCGTTTTCTTGAATCCAATTTACGAAAACTCACGTTCGTAGGAAGATCTCGATTTGACGAAAGAGAGCTTGAAGGAAATTGCTTGCTTAAGGGAAATAAGTATGAACTAAATAACTTGCAGTAAAGTAAAGAAATGCTTCAAGAAAGTAATCACTCACACATTCATGAACACAAGGATGTATAGTGGTTCGGTCAAATGACCTACATCCACTCTTGAAGCCTTTACGATGAGGCTCCTCTCTTCCACTAGCAATCTCTTTGAGGGGAAAGAATCAAACACCCCTTTACAACCCTTTACAAGATGTTCACACTTGTACAAGATCTCTCAAGAAAGGCAAGAAGGTGAACACAAGCAAAAGCAAGACTTTACAACACACTTCAAGAACACAAGACTTAGACTTTTTGCTCAAAGGGATTGCCCTTCCTGCTGGGAAGGGGAGGGGTATTTATAGATCCAAAGTGGATTCAAAATTGGGCTCCAAATTTGAAATAAATTTGGAGTTCCACACTTTGTTTTCGAGCAGGCGGTGCTACCAGACAGCGGTGCCATCGCTGTATGTGACCGGCGATCTGCGCCTCGGCGGCGGTTCCACCGCCCCAGGCTCGGCGGTACAGCCACCTGCTTCATTCGGTCAAGGCCGAATGAGCCCTGTTTGAGCCTTCACTTGGCTTAGCAGAGACCTGGTTGGCCCTTACTGATTTTAGACAAGGATTTTACTTCAAATCCTTGCCATACTTATGTGCAAACTACGAATGTTAAAACACAAGTAACTGTGATGCTTCCGGCGAGATTCCAGCAAGCTTCCGATGCTTCCCTCGGATTGCTTTTAGTGGATTCTCAGCACACCTCGAGCTTCAACGAGTCTTCGGCTAGTTTCCGGATTATCCCGGTGAGTTCCGCGAACCTTTGACGATCTCTGAGAGGAACTTCCGAAAACTTCGGCAAGTCCCTGATTTGATCTTTGATGGTTCCGGCAACACGTCCGAAAATCTCTCGGACTTCCGATGAACTCTTGAACCCCCGACGGGCTTGATCACCTCATGTTTTCTACCCTTCGTAGTTGTTCCTGCACACTCATCTCGACAAAATGAATCAGCATAAATATTTCACCAATTGACTTCATCATCAAAATCCGAGATTCAACAATCTCCCCCTTTTTGATGATGACAATCAAGTGGTGAAGGAGTTACTCATAACTCCCCCTATCTATATGTCGTTAAGAAAAATTCTTGAATTCAATTTTTGAATTCAACACGAGAATTAACCTTCAAAGTTGATGTTGTCAATTAGGTATCAAGGATATCAATCATAGTTAAAAACATGATATCAAGATCCTAAATAAGCTTGAACTTGTAATAGCTTGTAAAGCATGGAAGATATCAAATAGGTAAGTGTTCATAATTAAAAACATGATATCAAGATCCTAAACCATGCATATAACACATTATTTCTCCCCCTTTGTCATCAACAAAAAGAAAACAAGGGATTCATATGTAACACTCAAGATGGTCGTAATATTTCATACAAAAAGGAAATTAATCAGAAAGCCAAAAATCAGTACACAGTGGCCATGACGATGTAATGCAACATATATGTCTAAATGCACTGAAGATAATACAACACACATGTTAACATAAGTTTACATCGTTCAAAAAGAAGTACAGCAAGCTACTCCTCAGGAGGAATGCCAAGATGCCTATACATATGATCGATCTTTAAGTTCATCTTCCGTATTTCCTTCAAAATTTCAAGTTGCTGTAGTTTTACTTCATTTAACTCTCTCATGATCGGATCTTCAGGAGATGGAGCAGGAGGTTGCACTGATGTAGCTGCAACAAAAGGATCAGGAGGAGTAGATTCATTTCTCCTAAGGACTGGTGTTTCAGGATGATCCACGGGTGGGGGAAGAATATCACAAGTCCTAGGTTGTCTAACCCCTATTCCATGTTCGAATACACACCTAAGTCGTAATTTAACATCAATGATATTAAATCTGTCCATTTGTATTGCTTCTTCATCTGGAGGAATGTTAATATTTTGGGCATGTAGTAGTCTAGTAATCAAACCTCCATATGGTAACATTGATCCTTTAGTAAGGACCTCTATCATGTGCTGCCTGATTAAGTAACCAAAACAAAAGGTTGTCGGTCATGATCCGAATAAGGTACCTAACTCAGTGAAGCTGATCTCATCATGATGAAACTGTTTAGGAATGATAATGCTAATTAGAATGTGATGCAAAATTTTAGAGTTAAAGGGTAGTAAATGTTCACAACTCTTGGGAATGATACCTAAATTTTGGTTTGCAAATACTGCTTCTAAAGCTTCAGAGTGGGTGGCACCAACTGTGTCCGTACCCCACTTTCCTCTAAAGTAGCACCCTAGCTCCTTTTCAATAATGCCAATTAATGAGCAAATAGTGGTATCACATATTTGAATATCATTACCTAAAAGATAAGTTGATAAGCCATCATCATTCACGATTAAATTTGCATAGAAAAGTTTCACTAAGCGTGGATAAAGAGGTTCATTAATTTGCAAAATGGGTAAGGCTTCTAAGTCTGCAAACCACATGATAGGTTCTAGGTTGCCCAATTGATTCAAATCAACATATTTTCCCTTATGAATGGATTTAGAACCAAATTCAGAGAATCTAAGGGAAGCTTCTTGTGATTTAAACAGGGTGTGGTCAAATGAATCTACTTCCATCCTTTTTTCTTTGTCTCTTGATGTTCTTTTAGGAGCCATTTCTATGTAAAGGAGTGAAAAATTAATCAATTGAAAGGATTGAAACTAGAACAGAATTGTAAGAACAGAATTGAAGCTACACAATAAGAGAACAATTCTGTTTTTACCTTTGAGTTTGCCCTTAAGATGTAGGAAGCTTGAACAAGGTTAGATCTTCCTTAGGCTTCTAAAATCGAGTGTAGAAGGTGTTTGAAGAGTTTTTGGCAGGTTCTACAGCAAAGGGCAGTGAGTTAGGCGGTTCTACCACGGCCCTAACTCACTCCTTTATATAGGAGTTCTATTGCCTCGTGTTCTACACCCGTGTTCCATGCGGTGCTACCGCCAGTAGCACAAAGTCTGCAGATTTGTTTTTTTTTTGTTTTTTTTTTTTTGAAATATCGTCTCAGAGAAGGAATGAAGGCAAATCGATGAATCAAAAAAAAAATCAAATTGATGAACCCAAAATCAATCTCAAAATAAAAAAAAACATGATTTCACGAAAAGATATCATCAAATATAACTTACTTATTTGGGCAGTTTAATATGCCTAATTCCCTTCTAATAAAATCAAATTGTTCCTCATTTAAGGGTTTCGTAAAAATGTCCGCTAATTGATGAGATGTATCAACAAATTCAAGGGTGACATTTTTACTACTTATATGATCACGTATAAAATGATGCCTAATGTCAATGTGCTTAGTTCGAGAGTGTTGAATTGGATTTTTTGTTAGACAAATAGCACTTGTGTTATCACACTTTATAGGGATATTATTTAAGTAGATTCCATAGTCTTCTAGTGTATTTTTCATCCAGATAACCTGTGCACAGCATGCACTTGCAGCTATATATTCAGCTTCAACCGTGGATAGTGCAACCGAATTTTGTTTCTTGGAAGTCCAAGAAACAAGTGCATGTCCTAGAAATTGGCATGTTCCGGAAGTGCTTTTTCTATCTATACTACATCCACCAAAATCCGCATCTGTGTAAGCTTTCAAGTCAAAATTTTCAGATTTTGGATACCATAATCCAAGATTAGGGGTACCTTTTAGGTATCTAAGAATTCTCTTGACATTTTCAGTGAGATTGTTTAGGATTAGCTTGGAATCTTGCACATAACTCTACACTGAACATGATGTCAGTCTGGTTGCAAGTGAGATAGAGCAAGCTACCTATCATGCCCTATAAGTTTTCGATCAAAACTTTCTCCATTTTCATCCATATCTAATTTAACAGAGGTGCTCATAGGAGTGCTAGCATCTTTTGAGCCATCCATGTTAAACCGTTTTAATAATTCCAATGTGTATTTTGATTGATTTAGAAATATACCATCACTTAGTTGCTTGATTTGTAGTCCTAAAAAGAAATTTAATTCTCCCATTAGGCTCATCTCAAATTCATCACTCATTTCCTTAGCAAATAATTCACATAGTGATTCATTACAAGACCCAAAAATGATATCATCAACATAAATTTGAACAATAAGAAAATCATTTTCAAAATGTTTAATAAACAATGTAGTATCAACCTTGCCTTTAGTGAAATCATTTGAAATCAAAAATGACTAAGTTTTTCATACCAAGCCCTAGGGGCTTGTTTTAGACCATATAGAGCTTTGGTTAGTTTAAACACGTAATTAGGAAATAAAGAGCTTTCAAATCCTGGTGGTTGTTCGACATACACTTCTTCGGAAATATAACCATTTAAGAATGCACTTTTGACATCCATTTGAAATAATTTGAAATCTTTACTACTAGCAAAGGCAAGGAGCATCCTAATGGCTTCCAATCTTGCCACCGGAGCGAAGGTCTCTTCATAGTCGATACCTTCTTCTTGGTTGAAACCTTTGGCCACTAGTCTAGCCTTGTTTCGAACCACGATACCGTATTCATCTTGCTTGTTTCTAAAGACCCACTTAGTACCAATAACTAAGTGGTCATTAGGTTTAGGAACAAGTTTCCACACCTTATTCCTCTCAAATTGATTCAATTCTTCTTGCATTGCGATAACCCAAGAATCATCTTTCAGGGCATCAACAATGCATTTTGGTTCAACTTGAGAAAGAAAAGGCATGGGCACAAAAATTTTTGAAAGAAGAGCGAGTTTGAACCCCTTTCGATGTATCTCCTATAATTAACTCCTTGGGATGAGCATCTACTTCCATTCCTTGGGTAAGGAAATTTGGGAAGAAGATGCATCCAAGTTGTTATTTTGAGGAGAGGGTTCATTCAAATTCAAATTATCAAGACCAAAATCATCATCAAAATCTTTCTTCTTGAATTCTGAAATTTCATTGAAAACAACATGAATTGATTCTTCAATAAGTAAGGTTCTTTTGTTGAAAACACGGAAAGCCTTAGAAACCAAAGAATAACCAAGAAATATGCCTTCATTGGATTTTGCATCGAATTTCCCTAAGGCATCCTTCTCATTTAGGATAAAACATTTACAACCAAAAACTTTAAAATAAGACATATTGGGTCTTTTATCATTCCATAACTCATACGGAGTTTTAGATAGGGATGGTCTCACTAGAACTCTATTCATAATATAGCAAGCCGTATTTACGGCTTCGGCCCAAAAGTATTTAGGTAAATTATATTCATTTAACATGGTTCTAGCCATTTCTTGCAGACTTCTATTTTTTCTTTCCACTACTCCATTTTGTTGTGGATTTCTTGGAGTAGAGAAGTTGTGATTGTAACCATTTATTTCACAAAAATTTTGGAAGTCATGATTTTGAAATTCTCCTCCATGATCACTACGAATTGATGAAATCATGAGGCCTTTTTCATTTTGAGTGAGTTTACAAAATTTTGAGAAGCATTTGAAACAATCACTTTTATGAGCTAAGAAATAGGTCCAAGTGTACCTACTATAGTCATCCACAATTACAAAGGCATATTTGCTACCACCTAGACTTGTTATGTCAATTGGTCCAAATAAGTCCAAGTGGATCAATTGCAATGGTCTAGTGGTACTAATTTGATTTTTTGATTTGAAACTAGTCTTTATTTGTTTCCCTATTTGACATGCATCACATATCTTATCCTTAAATAATCTTGTGTTTGGGATACTCTTACTAAATCTCTAGATGAAATTTTAGAGATTAGTTTCATGCTTGCATGTCCAAGTCTCCTATGCCAAAGCCATGCATCATCATTCAAAACCGAAAAGCACATTTCATTACTTAGTTTATCAATATTTATGGTATAGACATTGTTTTGTTTTAAAGCAATCATGGATATGTTGTTGTTGGGTTTTTCAATAATGCAAACATTAGATTCAAATTTAACAACATAACCTTTATCACATAGTTGACTAATACTTATAAGATTATGTTTTAAGCCATCAACTAGTAGCACATCATCAATTGAAAAATTAGATTTGTTACCTATGGTTCCTTTGCCAATGATTTTACCCTTGTTGTTGTCTCCGAAGGTGACATATCCTTCTTCTTTGCTAGAGAGCATAGAGAAATGAGATGGATCTCCGGTCATGTGCCTTGAGCATCCACTATCAAGATACCATTTCTTGCTCCTAGCTTGTGAATTTGTCTACAAAAGAGGATGGTTTTTAGGTACCCATTTGATTTTGGGTGCCTTACAAAATGACCTACTTACTTTGCAATTCATCATTGAATTGTTTATGGTTCCTTTAGGAATCCATATCAATTTTTGTGGATCAATTTTCTTGAATGAACATTTGTAGACAACATGTCCCGATTTGCCACAAAAGTTACATTTCATATGTGGTGATACATGCAATGTAGGGCCTTTAATGAAGGTGGTGGGATTTTGATGAGAACCTCTCACAAATCCAATACCACTTCTATTTCCGACATGACCTTTGTTAGCAAGAATCATGTCTAAGCCCTTGCTACCGACCTTAAACTTGTTTAGGGTCTCTTTGAGTAGCAAGGTCTACCTCTTGGTTGCATCTAAGTCTTCACACTTAGAGCATGGGGGTAGAGAAGGCTTTTGAAGACTACTTACCTTACTTTGTAACAAAGCATGCTCCTTTTAAGCAAATTGAACTTCTTACTAATAGTTTTACATTCATCAAATAACTCATGAAAAGCCATAGAAAGTTCATCAAAAGATAACTCTTCATAAAGTAAACTACTAACCTCTTCTCCAAATGCCATTAGTGCGAAGTTTGCCTCCTCTTTGTTGCTAGCCTCTTCAACCTCGGAGTCACTTGAATCATCCCACGTGGCCTTCAAAGCTCTTTTCTTCTTGAATTGCTTCTTCTTGGCTTGAGGGCATTCATTTTTGAAGTGTCGGCTTCTTGCATTCATAGCAAAGGACTTGGTCCTTTTGTGTTCAAATTTGCCTTTTGTGTTATTTTTGAATTTGTTCTTTCTTATAAATTTCTTAAACTTTCGAGTTAGAAGAGCAATATCTTTGTCACTGTCCTCATCACTTGATGTTCCTTTCAAGTGGTCTTCTTGTGTTCTAAGTGCCACATCCTTCCTGTTCTTTGGAAGGGTATTCTCAAGCTCTTCATGAGCATGGCACGTCATCTCATAAGTCATTAGAGATCCGATAAGTTCTTCAAGCGAAAATACTTTGAGATCCTTGGCCTCTTGAATGGCCGTCACCTTTGGATCCCAACTTTTTGGAAGGGATCTTAAAATTTTGGTTACCAATTCAAAATTGAAAAACCTTTACTAAGAGCTTTTAGTCCATTGATGACATCCGTAAAGCGGGTGTACATGTCTCCAATGGACTCACTTGGTTTCATCCAAAAGTTCATAAGAGTGCACAAGAATGTTGATTTTGGACTCTTTCACTCGGCTAGTGCCTTCATGAGTGATTTCAAGAGTTCGCCAAATATCAAATGCCGATTCACAAATAAAAACCCGATTAAACTCATTCTTGTCAAGTGCACAAAATAAGACATTCATAGCCTTTGCATTGAGAGCAAAAATCTTCTTCTCCGACTCATTCCATTCACTCATCGGAAGAGAAGATTTTGCAAAGCCATTTTCAACAATGCTCCAAAGTTCGAAGTCCATGGAAATAAGAAAAATCCTCATACGAGTCTTCCAATACGTATAATCCGACCCATTAAACATAGGTGGACGAGTAATGGAGAGACATTCTTGCATACCAGAGTAGGCCATCTCTCTTGGGTTTTAAACCAATATGAGAGCAAACCTTGCTCTGATACCAATTGAAAGGATCTAAAAGGCACTAAGAGGGGGGGTGAATTAGTGCAGCGGATTAAAACCGTTTTCTTGAATCCAATTTACGAAAACTCACGTTCGTAGGAAGATCTCGATTTGACGAAAGAGAGCTTGAAGGAAATTGCTTGCTTAAGGGAAATAAGTATGAACTAAATAACTTGCAGTAAAGTAAAGAAATGCTTCAAGAAAGTAATCACTCACACATTCATGAACACAAGGATGTATAGTGGTTCGGTCAAATGACCTACATCCACTCTTGAAGCCTTTACGATGAGGCTCCTCTCTTCCACTAGCAATCTCTTTGAGGGGAAAGAATCAAACACCCCTTTACAACCCTTTACAAGATGTTCACACTTGTACAAGATCTCTCAAGAAAGGCAAGAAGGTGAACACAAGCAAAAGCAAGACTTTACAACACACTTCAAGAACACAAGACTTAGACTTTTTGCTCAAAGGGATTGCCCTTCCTGGAAGGAGGGGTATTTATAGATCCAAAGTGGATTCAAATTGGGCTCCAAATTTGAAATAAATTTGGAGTTATGCTGGCCACACCAGCACATCGTCTCAGCACTACGGGTGGTGCATGCGGTGCACGCGCAGTGCGTTCCACCGGTTTAGAGATCGGGCGGTGTTATCGCTCACCAGCGTTCCACCGTCGCTGCTTTCAACAGAGGCGGTGCTACGCTTCGCACAAAGCGGTGCCACCGCTTGCGTGACTGTGCTATCGCCGCCACAGCGCGTTCCACCGCCAGCCAGGCGGTTCCACCACCCCAGGCTCGGCGGTACAACCGCCTGCTTCATTCGGTCAAGGCCGAATGAGCCCTGTTTGAGCCTTCACTTGGCTTAGCAGAGACCTGGTTGGCCCTTACTGATTTTAGACAAGGATTTTACTTCAAATCCTTGCCATACTTATGTGCAAACTACGAATGTTAAAACACAAGTAACTGTGATGCTTCCGGCGAGATTCCAGCAAGCTTCCGATGCTTCCCTCGGATTGCTTTTAGTGGATTCTCAGCACACCTCGAGCTTCAACGAGTCTTCGGCTAGTTTCCGGATTATCCCGGTGAGTTCCGCGAACCTTTGACGATCTCTGAGAGGAACTTCCGAAAACTTCGGCAAGTCCCTGATTTGATCTTTGATGGTTCCGGCAACACGTCCGAAAATCTCTCGGACTTCCGATGAACTCTTGAACCCCCGACGGGCTTGATCACCTCATGTTTTCTACCCTTCGTAGTTGTTCCTGCACACTCATCTCGACAAAATGAATCAGCACAAATATTTCACCAATTGACTTCATCATCAAAATTCGAGATTCAACATGTGATACATGCCAACTAGGTAAACAAACAAAGAGTAGCTTTAAATCCAAAAATCACGTAGCCACCTCTAGACCACTATAATTAATCCATATGGATTTATTTGGACCAATTGATACCACAAGTCTATGAGGTAATAAATATGCTTTTATGGTTATTGATGATTATAGTAGATATACTTAGACATACTTCTTGGCACATAAAAGTGATTGCTTTAAATGTTTTTCAAAGTTTTACAAACAAGTACAAAATGAAAAGGGTTTTATAATTTTCTCTATTCGTAGTGATCATGGTGGTGAATTTAAAAATCATGATTTTTATGATTTAAATGGGTATAACCATAATTTCTCTACTCCAAGAAATCCACAATAAAATAAAGTTGTTGAGAGAAAAAATAGGAGTTTACAAGAGATAGCAAGAACTATGCTTACCGAACATAGCCTACCCAAATATTTTTGGGCCAAAGCCATTAACATAACATGTTATATCATGAATAGGGTTCTTGTAAGACCACTACTATCTAAAACTCCTTATGAATTGTGGAACAATAAAAGACCCAACATTTCATATTTTAAAGTTTTTGGTTATAAATGTTTTATTTTAAATGAAAAGGATGCTTAGGAAAATTTGATGTAAAATTCAATGAAGGCATTTTTCTTAGATATTCCTCTATTTCTAAAGCTTATTATATTTTCAATAAAAGAATCTTGGTTATTGAGAAATCTATCCATGTTGTTTTTAATGTCTCTCGAATTTAAGAAAAATAATATGTTAAATTTGAATGAGAACTCTCCTCTCCTAAGCAACTTGGATGTATCAACTTCCAAAGAATCCTTAGCCAAAGAATGGGAGTATATAGATGCACATCCTAAGAAGCTAATCATTAGAGATACATCAAAAGGTATTTAAACTCATTCTTTTTTTAAATTTTTTTATGTGAATATAGCCTTTTTGTCTCAAATTGAACCTAAATGTATTGATGATGCTATTAAAGATGAGTCATAAGTTTTTGCAATGTATGAAGAATTAAATCAATTTAAGTGAAATAAGGTTTGGATACTTGTTCCTAGTGTTGGGAAATCTAGGGGCGACATCACATGTACAGCGGAAGAACAAAAAATAAAAATCCTAGATTTTTACGAAAAGGTTTCATCGTTGTGCGAAGATTGGTGCATAAAAATTCATGAAATCGAAAACTATATATATAAGAAAGATAGTACTTAGGGAGATCATATATCCCTAAATTCCTACAAATCCATGGGGGAGGATGAAGGAGGTCAAGCGTCCTCCTCTCTAGTGGTGATCCACATAACAGGGGCTATGAAGATGCTCCTCAATGGGAGAGGAGAATAGGAGGTGGCTAATAGGAAGCCGTAGCCTATGGGCCTTTGGTTATCTCCTATTTATAGAGGCTCCCTATTAACCCTAATGGATCTTACCCTATTGGGTACTAGATCTCTATCCAATTACCCAAGCCTTTTAGTTTAATGAGTCTCTACCTAATAATCTCTTATTAGCTCTTATTGGATCTCATCCATGAGATCCAATAATTCAGGGGCTTATTAGATATCTAATAAGATAGGGGCTTTGAGGGATATCTCATATCCGAACCTCTACTCGTCGCAACACCGCCCATATATGTGTGACCCTCTAGACCCAATATTAAGCTGGCCATAAGTCATACCTATCAGAACTCTTTTAAACTCAGTGAATTATTATCTCCATAATAATTCACTCGACCTATCGACAACGGATATACTAGGCCACTACGTTATAGTTCCCAGACGATACAGGTGAATTCAATCCTTTGGACCTATCTATTGTCAATTATCGTATACCTATAGTCCATCATCTATCTAATATCCCAAAGACTATATACCGGGCATGGTGCTGTCAGGCTTATATGGTTTTCACTCGAGTCTCGCTCTAATCAGATTCTCTTGGAGAACTCTTTCTCTCTCAATACAAATGACCCTAGTAAGGGATTTGCTTAAGCAAGAACATATAGGATGTTCCTCTTATTAACCCTCCAGCATTCCATGAGCGGATCAATCAGTGAACTCGTTCTCCAATGAGCACATACACTGTATCCTTATTGTCCCCACACGAGTAGCTATGAGACCAACCACCTCCATCATATGGATAGGTATATAGCACACCAGTCTATCCGGTTATCTCGATGTCCCTCTCGAGTAACCTATGATTGGGATTATTTAGGGTCTGTGTTTAAAGGTGAATCAGTCTTATTATCGTGATCTCATCATGATCCAATTCCCATTGCATAGATCCAAGGACATTACAATATACATCCATATATTGTGAGAAAATACTAGTTATCATAAGCAAAAAGATTAATGTAGCATGTTACAGGTGCCATCACTCACGTGATTGACTTGTAGGGCACCTATAACTAACAATCTCCCACTTAACCTAAAGTTAAATCACCTACATGTTTAATCCCCATCAGACCTCTGTGATACTCAAAGATAATTTGAGATAATGGCTTTATCAGTGGATTTATGATGTTATCTTCAGATAGAACTCTTTCCGCTGCTATATCTCTTCGGGCTATAAACTCTCTAATAAGCTGGAACCTCCTTAAAACACTTCTGATGAGACTTGGTTCTCTCATTTGAGCAATTGCCCCATAGTTGTCACAATATAAGGGAATCAGCTTCTTATTACCCGACACAACTCCTAGATCTGTGATGAACTTCTTCATATAGACTCCCTCCTTTCCTGCCTTTGTCACAGTAATGTACTCCGGCTCTATAGTTGAGTCAGCATTAGTATCTTAGAACTTTTCCAATATACTGCTCCTCCATTCAAAGTGAACAAATATTCTGAATTAGACTTGATATCATCAATATCAAATTGGAAGCTCAAGTCTATGTAGCCCTCAACCTTGAGACTACTTTCTCCATATACCAGTAAAGGCTCATTAGTCCTTCTCAAGTACTTAAGGATGCAGCTTACTACTTTCTAGTGCTCCAAGCTTGAATTCGCTTGATACCTACTTGTGACACTCAAAGCATGTAATATATCAGGCCTGGTACAAAGCATAGTATACATGATAGACTCTACCACTAAGCTATAGGGTATCCTATCTATATGTGCCCTTTCTTTAGGAGTCTTTGGGGATATACTCCTAAAAAGTGATATCCCTTGTCTCATCTGTATGAGACCTTTCTTGGAATTTTTCATATCAAACCTTTTAATAGTGATGTCTATGTACCTGGACTAGGATAATCCAAGCATCCTCTTGAATCTATCTCTACGAATCCAAATCCCTAATATGTATGATGCTTTGTTGAATCTCGAATTTTGATGTTGAAGTCAATTGATGGGTTATTTGATCTAATCCATATTATTGAGATAAGTGTATAGGATTAACTATGATAGCTTGAAGACAATGAAAATTACTGGAGTCAAGTTGTTGGGAGTTCGAGAGTCCACCGGAAGTCCGAAGGATCGTTGGAAGTGATGTCGGAACCAACCGAGAAAGAATTGGGGACTTGCCAAAGGTTTCAGAAGTTTGCTAGAAAGATCGTCGGAGGTTCACAAAGCTCACTGAGAAAGTTCAGAAGCTTGCCTAAGATTCGTCAAACTCACCACAAGTCCAGGAGCCTACTGGGAGTCCGCCGGAAGAAATCCGAGGGTGCATTAGAAGTTCATCGGAAAGCTCGTCGAAAGAAGACTCGACATTGCCGATTGTTAATTTGCTTAGGATTATGTTTCAATTTTGTAGTTAGCATGTAATTAAGGTAAGGATTAGGTAATAATCTTATTTAACTCGTATAGGGGCCAATTAGGCCTTATTTTGACTGATTTGAGCCGAAGTTAGGGCCCATTCAGCCTTGTTGGTATAGTCTGGTGGTGGCACCGCCAGACCCAGGCAGTGGCACTGTCCTAGGTTAGCGGTGGTACTGTAGACTTTAATACCTGGTAAGCGATGGTACCGCCCCAGGTCAGCGGTAGTACCGTTGGTAGTTATTATCTGCCAGCATTGGTACCACTTGGCAGGCGATGGTACCACCAGACCACAGAGCCCAAGGACTCTGTCAGGCGATAGTACCACCAGTGCCAAGCGATGGTACCGCCAGTACCCCGAAACATGTAATGTCTCTTTTTGGTTCTAATTTTGAAACCAAATTGAGTCTATAAATACCCCTCTTTTCTCAGTTGATAAAATACCTTTTTGAGAAGTTAGAAATTGAGTTAAAGCTATAGCAAAGTCTTATTTTCGATAGCTAAGTGTTCACCTGCCTCTTTCCCTTTGCGAAAAAATCTATAAGAGTGTGAACCACTTGTAAAAGGTTGTAAGAGAGGTATTTGGTCCTTCCCTTTCAAAGAAGTTTGATAGTGGAAGTTAGGAGCCTCATCAAAGAAGGCTTCAGAAGTGGACATAGGTCATTTGACCAAACCACTATACATTGTTGTGTACTTTGGATGTGTGAGTTCTAAATTTCTGTATCTTACTTTTACTTGCTGTAAATCGTTCGGTCTTCTTCTCCCTATTCTCAATTGCATTCGCTCGAACTACTTTAGCTAAAATCTCTCTCGTTGAATCAAAATTAACTTATGAATGAACTATGTTCGAAATCGATTTCAAGTTTATAAGTTTTAATCTGTTGCACTAATTCACCCCCCCCCCCACCTCTTAGTGCCGCTCCGATCCTAACAATTGGTATCAGAGCTTGGTCACTCTCGTCTGGTTTAAAACCCAAGAGAGATGGCTTACTCTGGCAAGTAAGAGGGTCATTCAATTACACATCGACCCATATTCAGTGGGTCGGATTACATATATTAGAAGACTCGTATGAGGATCTTTCTTATTTCCATGGACTTCGAATTTTAGAATATCATTGAAAATGGATTTCAAAAATCCATTTTAAATCAGAGAAGAAGGTTTTTACTTTAAATGCAAAGGCTATGAATGTCTTATTTTTTGCACTTGATAAAAATAAATTTAATCACGTTTTGATTTGTAAATCAGCTTTTGATATTTAGCGTACTCTTGAGATCACTCATGAAGGCACTAGCTGAGTGAAAGAGTCCAAAATCAATATTTTTATGCATTCTTATGAACTTTTTCGAATGAAACTAAGTGAGTCCATCGGAGACATGTACACTCGCTTCACAGATGTCATCAATGGACTCAAAGCACTTGGTAAAGGTTTCTCTAATTTTGAACTTGTAACTAAATTTTTAAGATCCCTTCCAAAGAGTTGGGATCCAAAAGTTACGGCCATTCAAAAGGCTAAGGGCCTTAAACCTTTTCCTCTCGAAGAACTCATTGGGTCTCTAATGGCCTATGAAATGACATGCCATGCTCATGAAGAGTTCGAGAACCCCCTTCCAAAGAATAGAAAGGATATGGTATTAAGAACACAAGAAGACCACTTAAAAGGAACATCAAGTGATGATGATAGTGACGATGACATTACACTCTTGAATCAAAAATTTAAAAAATTCATAAGAAGGAATAAATTTAAAAATGACACTAAAAACAAACTTGAACCAAAAAGGGACCAAGTTATATGTTACGAATGTAAGAAGCCAGGGCACTTCAAAAATGAATGCCCCTAAGCCAAGAAGAAGCAACTGAAGAAGAAGAAAGCTTTAAAGGTGACATGGGATAACTCAAGTGACTCCGAGAATGAAGAAGCAAGTAACAAAGAGGAGCCCAACTTCACGCTAATGGCTTTAGGAGAAGAGGTATGTGATTTAATTAATGAAGATTTATCTTTCGATGAACTTTCAATAGCTTTTTATGAATTATTTGATGAGTGTAGAACTATTAGTAAGAAGTTCAATTTATTAAAGAAGGAGCATGCTTTATTATTAGATAAACTTGATAGTCTTCAAATTCCCTCTTCACTTCCATACTTCTAAGTGTGAACACTTAGAAGTAATAAAAAATGAGAACTTGCTACTTAAAAAGATCCTAAATAAGTTTAAGATCAGTAGCAAGGGCTTGGACATGATCCTTGCAAACAATGGTCATGTTGCAAATAGAAGTAGAATTGGATTTGTGAGTGGATCTCACCAAAATCCTACCACCTTCATTAAAAGACCCACATTATATATATCACCTTGTTTGATATGCAATTTTTGTTGTAAATCCGAACATGTTATTTACAAATGTCCATTTAAGAAAATTAGTTCACACATTGATATGGGTTCCTAAAGGAACCATAAATAATTCAATGCTAAATGACAAAGTTAGTAGATCAATTTTTAAGACACCCAAAATCAAATGGGTACCTAAAAATCATCCTCTTTTGTAGACACTCACCATCACAAGCTAGGAGCAAGAGATGGTATCTTGATAGTAGATGCTCAAGGCACATGACCGGAGATCCATCTCAATTTTCTATGCTCACTAGCAAAGAAGAAGGGTATGTCACATTCGGAGATAACAACAAGGGTAAAATCATTAGCAAGGGAATCATAGGTAATAAATCAACTTTTTCAATAGATGATGTGTTACTAGTTGATGGATTTAAACATAATCTTTTGAGCATTAATCAATTATGCGATATAGGTTGCATCGTTAGATTTGAATCTAATGTTTGCATCATTGAAAAAATAAACAACAACATATCCATGATTGCGTTAAAACAAAATAATATCTACACTATTAACATTGAAGAACTTAGTAATGAAATGTGCTTTTCCATTTTAAATGATGATGCTTGGCTTTAGCATAGGGGATTAGGCCATGCAAGCATGAAACTAATATCTAAAATTTCATCTAGAGAACTAGTATGAGAAATTACTAATATCAAGTTTGTCAAGGACAAAGTATGTGATGCATGTCAACTAGGAAAACAAATAAAAACTAGCTTCAAATCAAATAAGCACTTCTCGACCATTACAATTGATCTATATGGATTTATTTGGACTAATTGACACAACAAATCTAGGAGGTAGCAAATATGCATTTGTTAGTGTAGATGACTATAGTAGATACACTTGGACCTATTTTTTAGCTCACAAAAGTGACTATTTTAAATGTTTCTATAAATTTTATAAACTTACTCAAAATGAAAAGGGTTTCATGATTTCATCGATTCGGAGTGATCATGGTAGAAAATTCCAAAACCATGACTTTCAAATTTTTTGTGAATCTAATGGATATAACCACAACTTCTCTACTCCAAGGAATCCTCAACAAAATGTAGTAGAAAGAAAGAATAAAAATTTATAAGAAATGATAAGAACCATGTTAAATGAACATAGTTTACCCAAATACTTTTGGGCCGAAGCTGTTAATACAGCTTGATATGTCATGAATAGGGTTCTAGTAATACCATCTCTATCTAAAATCCCTTATGAATTATGGAATAATAAAAAACCAAATATTTCTTATTTTAAAATTTTTATCCCATCCATGGCCTCAGCCATGTCCTCAATTATAACATCAACCTCTTTGGCTAGAAATTTTTCCATCACCTTCATTGTTTTGAGATTCTTAATTGGTTTGATTTTTGCTACCTCTTCCTCATTATCCACGATCTCTACCTCTTTAAGTTTTTGATTCACCTTTATTCTCAAGAGTAAGCTTGGTTTGTAGTGCATGTTCTATAGATTTTTCTTCTCCTCTTTTTGTAAGCTTCATAAACTTGAAAAGAACACATTAGTTGTTCTAAAGACATTTGTTTCAAATCTTTAGACTCTTCAATCGCTACAATAATAAAATCAAATTTTAGATCTAGAGATCTTAGTATTTTTCTATTACTCTTTGATCAGTTATTTTTTTCATCATTTCATCTCATTTGATGAATAATAGAAATGACTTATGAGAAGTAATTAGAAATAGATTCAGAAGTACCTTATTATAATTTTTCAAACTCAACTCGTAAAACTTATAGATAAAGCTTTTTTAACCCTTATCCACACTATCAAATACATTTTAAAGCATTTCTTGAGCTTCTTTTGAAGTATTTGTTGGAGCGATGATCTTGAACATTGTATCATCAAGCCCTTGGCAGATCGTGAATAAAGCTTTTTTCTCCTTCTTCCTTCTATCTTTGAGTTATTTTCTTGCTTTTGCATTCATTTCTCATTCTTCTACTAGACTTGGTTTAACAAATCCATCTTCTACAAACTCCCATACATTTTAAGAGCCTAGAAGAATCTTCATTTGGATGCACCATATATCACTTGGGATAGGCTTGTGCGACGCATGTGACCTATCCAAGATTCAAGTGGGTGGGTATGGCCTAGGCTAAAACTATATGATATAGTCCAATTTCTCCTCCCTTTAAATTGGTTTGAGCTTGTTAATTGACTGAATCAAATAAATTTGATCGATTTAGGCTGGTTTAGGGTGATTCCAAACCAATTTGATTAATTAAAACCTACTTGACCTAATTAAAATTAATCAAATCTAAATTAGATTAGTCTAGGGTAATTCTAGATTAGTTGTATAATGATTTAAGGTTGGTTCTGTTATGTCATAACTAAATTGAGTTTGGTTCAAATCAATTAGAGTTTTAGTTAATTGAGAACTATTGAGAGATTGATGCCTCGTATCTTTATGTTTTGTTGAACTTAAATTTTTTTTTTGAAGTTGAGATGTCATTTGGAAATGATTATTAGTTTTCTATTTTTTTAGTTTATGATATGATGTAATTGTTACCATGTAGTAAAGGAGCTGTGAACCCATCACAATACGGAGCTACTTATAGATAATCTAGTAGATTATATATTAAGCATGATTCTTTATAATATTTTATTATACTACTTCTTGGATGTATGCATATATTAATGAAAGAATATAATCAATAATCATAGTTGACTATGTATCCCTGCTAAGAGCAAGTAGGGTGATTCCTTTTAGGATTAACGAGCTATTAAATGTGATAGTTAGATGGTTCCTCTATTCATTTTTGGGAGGAACATGTCCCAACTTGGGCGAGTGAGGGATACTACCTCATCCACTGTTGGGAATGCGATATAGGTTCTCTCTATCCGCTATTGAGGGAAATATATCTCATAGAGTATATCTCTCCATTTGCTATTAGGAGAGTACATCATCGAATGTGATATATGCCTTTATATCTGATTATTTTCTATTTGATCAAGATGTGTTGCATGTGATTGATATTTGATTTTGTTTACTATATAAGAATTCTCATTATTTTTCTGATACATGAGTTTCATAATGAAATGATATATTATCATTTCATATTAAATTATTAATATATATATTTCATAAATATTAAAATTATTTTTATAATTTTTTGGAGATTTCTACTATGTGGTTATTGATATTATTTTATCTTATATTTATTTTTAAATAATATACTACTTTGTAATAGATATTAGACTTAAGTGAAAGAGACTTTTTTGGGCCCTTCTAAGAAGATATGATTTTTTAATAAAAAATATTTATTTTTGTAAAGATAAACATTTGAATTCAAAATAAAAGAAAAAATTTTCTATAAATTATGATTATTAAAATAATAATTTATTTTTTTTATAAATATGAAATGTGATAGTAAGGCAAAAAACATTTATTTTTTTATCTAAAAACTCAAACTAAAAGGATAATCCAACCAAAGATTGGCCCTAATTGATCATCACAGTACAACGCCAATGAACTAGCGAAAAATCCAAAATTTATGATGACAAAAGCATGAGATCTCTACTAAAGGAGTTCAATCTAGTGTTCAAACCTTAAGCTTAGTTTCTCTCACGAAGGAAAGGGGAGGTGATGGCGACGATTGTCAGTTGAACATTGAGAGATTAGGCGGTAGGGTCAAGGATGAGAGGTCATCTTATAGGCTGCAAGCACGTGTTACTTACGTGATTCAATTCCCTTGTATGCTCCAGGATCTGACCTGACATTTGGATCCAATAAGCTTAACGGATACAAAATGGATAAGATCCATACCCGAAAGTTTGGGTTTGATTCATGAATACTTTTTGAGATCTCAAATAATGTAGCTTATTGTTAGGGATCGAGTGGCACTAAGAGATGGGGTGAATTAGTGCAGCGGTAAAGAACAATAAATTTCTGCGAATTAAAAAAACTTCCGAAACTTCATATGATAGAAATCACATTTTTGACTAAAACCAATTTCGATTAAAGCGTAATGGAAAGTGCTTAAAGTAGGGAGTGTTTAGAGAGAAAGAAGGCAGTGATGAGTAAGTTGAGTAGCAAAGAGAAGACGGTTTGCAGAAAGGTAAATGCAAGAACATAAATGCAAATCATTTTTATAGTGGTTCGGTCATCCGACCTACATCCACTCCCGATTCCTCTTCGCTTGAGGCCACCGGCTTTCCACTAGCTGCCTTCCTTCTAATGGGTGAAGACAAACTCCCTTTTACAAACTCTATTTAAAAAGCTTCCCTCAACACCTCTCTTAAGAATACTTCTAAAATTTTGGAGGAGAGATTTCTACTTCAAATGACAGAGTTTTCCCTTAGTTTACTTGCACTCTTCTTGCCCCCTTGGCAAGAACATCTGGGGTATTTATAAACCCCAAGAGGATTCAAATTTGGAGCCTAAATTTGATTACCTCGAACTACATCATTCTGGTGGTACCACCGCCAGTCTGACACTGACACAGTTAGTGTACCAGGCGGTGCCACCGCCCAGCCTTAAACTCAGCCCAAACCAGTCCATTATCGGGCCCACTTGGCCCCTACTTGGGTTATAGGATTAACACCTAATCCTAATCTAAATTAATATGCTAACTACGAAATTAAAGATATTTCCTAAGCTATTATAAAGTCCGACAAGTCAAGACTTCTTCCAGTGAGCTTCCAGCGAACTTTCGACGGTCTTTCGATAAACACTCGGAAACCATTCTGCGGATTCCCGACAAGCTCCTGGACTTCATGATGATCTTGGTGAGTTCCAATGAGCTTCTTTGGCAAGCTCCAATCTTTCTTGGCAAGCTCCGTGAACTTCTGACGAATCTTTCGGTAAACTTTCAAAAACCCTTTGGTAAGCTCCCTACTCGTTCTTGGCCAGTTTCGGCAGCACTCCCAATGAATCTTCGAACTTCCATCGAACTCTCTAACTCCCAACGATCCATCACACTTGTCTTCTGGCACTTTGTTTTACTTTACGTCTTCATCGTTATCGTAGTTAATTCTGCACACACACAAATAAAACTCTACTTCGATCTAGATAATTATTACAATGTGAATTGATATTTAGTTGCTTGGCAAATCATTGGTTGGCGCTTCATCCAATTCTTTAACACATCATCCTCTCTTGCAGCTTGTTGCCCAATCGATGGTTGACCTCCGTAACCTTGATATCCTTGGTGTAACTCCACTCTTCTTGGCCTGATGCCCGACGTCTGAAGCCTTCTGTCGATTGTCGATCGGACCTCCAGCTTGACATCTAATATCCTGACATGATCACTTGGCGTAACGTCAATTCCTCCAGCGTCAACTGTCTAATCCTGATCAATAGTAGACCTATGTCACTCAAAACATAATTAGATCATAAAACACAATCAATTAGTTTCATCATCAAAATCCAAGATTCAATAATCTCCCCCTTTTGATGATGACAACTAATTAATGATTAACGGAGTTAACCATAACTCATCAGAGTTTAACCAAACTCTCCCTATCAATATGCCATTGACAGAGCACTTGGATTATCCCAAATCCAAGCAACATTCATCACATGTTAAGAGAAAAAAAATAAACCATCATGTAAATATATAAAATATTCAATTCAATGCATGAAGTCATCAATCTACTTCTCCCCCTATATCATCAACAAAAAGGAGAAGTTGCATTTAGCTATTTTTCAAGGATATACAAATTTTACAATCATACTAGCTATCAATCAAGATATTCAATATTTAAGCATAGCAAGTTTCTCATGATGGGCAAGATAGCATTTGTTGTGATTGTGTTCATGATAGCAAGTTTTTCTATGTTCCTTTGAGAAGTGCAAGCAAATTATATTCAAATATGTGCAAGTTGCACTTTCTTTGCTTCCTTTACGATATGCAATCAATTTGTGTAAGCATTTCATCACTTTAAATATGCAAGGAAAACATTACAACATACAAGCATAGATTTACAATATTCATTCATAGCAAGTTTTTCAAAGATGTCGAAGCATAGCAATCCATCACTTGCTTCTTACAATTCATCATAGGAAGTTTGTATTTTTCTTCTCTTTAGATTGCAAGATTGCAATTGTTGCTCCCCCTTTGTCATTAACAATTAGAAGTGGAGTACAAATAGTCTTTTACATCAATGCTTTGATTATAACAAAATAACAAATTTACAACATGAATTTTTAACATATTAAGACATGAATTCAAGGGAGTCAAAAACCATGATATGAGGGAAAAAGATGATAAGCAAGCAATCAATAATGATAAGCAAGTTAACATACTTTGCGATACGCAAGCTAGCTTCCTTTCAATTTTTCTCTTTTGTAACTAAGTTTCGCCTTTGCAAGCTATCAACTTTTTGTTTGCAATGAGTTAGTAATTTTCATTTTTAACCATGTAAGCTCATGAGTTTAAAAAATAATATAACTTTGCAATTTCTTTCTTCTCTTTTGAGAAGAGTAAGCTTGCAAGTTTTGCTTTCTTTTTCAATGCGTAAGCTAGCAATTTTTCTCCCCCTTTATCATTCTCAAAAAGAAGGGAAGATGTGATATTATAATTGATTTCCCTTTTCATGAAAATGGCAAATGAGATATTAAAAACAAATATTAACATAAGTGTTTCTATCATCAAAATTTAAGTCATGAGTATGAATTCAATATTCAAGCCAACAAGCTAGCTCCCCCTTAGTTATTGTCAAAAAGAAGGGAGGATATAGAAAGTTTTCTTTACATTCACTTTCAAATACATTTGCATCAAAATATATATTAGTTATCACATGATGCATACAAAGCAAAAATGTAAAGAAATCAAGTCATGAAGGGTATCAATATGAAAAAACAACAAAGATCAATACCAAGGGATGTCATTCATGTTTCATAATTATTCTTTTTATCAAGATCAAGATCATGATTTTAATAAAATTTCTTTATAGCAAAATGAAATCTTTTAGAACCTGATTCAAGCATTAAATACATCTTAACAAGTCATAATTCCAAAAGATTCAAGAATCACTAAAAGAAAAATCATTCAAGTTCAATTTGACTACTTCATACTTATCATTAAAATCATTTTCATAGATTCATATAGATGGATTATTTAACATATCATTAAAATCTTATTCATAATTCAAGTGATTCACAAACTATCATAAATGAATTCATCACTTGTATTTCATGAAAAATAAAAAATTTCAAAAATCATACATTTCGCTTTTTTATGATTTGCATTGATTTCGTATAAACATGCCTTTGTCTTCTTTTATGTTGAATAGAAACAAGTATGAATGTTCAAGACATAAAGGCTAAATCTCATTTTTAGTTGTTTGTTTCATATAAGTGAGCTCATGTTTTAAAGGATGAATATCATATTTAGAATCAAAACATGAGTAGTGTCATCAAGATATAACACCGTCAAATCCTTATGCATGATATCATGAAAATAAATTTTTTATATTTTTATTTCATCATTATTAATGATGATTTCATAAGATATGTTTTAATATTTACATGAAAGCCATCATCATATAAATCCAAAAATTAAGTTTCAAGAGAAATCCAAATGCATGACACACTCATTTATTATCCAAAATATTCATCATGTTCATTTTTATGAGATTCACAAGATTGGTAAAATGAATTCATTAATCTCAATAGGATAGAAAATACATTTCCATTTCATACAATTGATTTCATGTAAGCATGTTCAAATCATCATCGTTTAAATTCCAAAATATATGTTTTGTCATCAAAACCATCAAGACAAAACATATCAAACATAAAGCATCATGATAGTAAATTTTTCATTTTTATATGTGATTTGTTTTTAGTATAGAAGATGCGCATCATGTTTAAAACCAAAAACCAATACAAAACCATCAAGATACACATACATTTTCATTTTATATCGTTATCAACCATGAATTTTTAAAACATCATCAAAATCATTTTAGTTCTAAAGCTCTTTCTTATATTGTGGTTAGCTATAACAAGATGTTTACCATCTTACATGATTCTAGTTTAGTGTGAGAACTCTAAAGTTATGTATCACTTTTAGCACTAAGAGCATCATCATGTAATTCCAAAAAAAATCATCAAAATCTTTCATTCGGGAATTTTATAAAGAGCAACGTAGATATATTACATGTAAGCAAGCTCATTTCTTTTGTATAAAAGATGTGTATCAAGTTTAAAACTGTAACTCAAGATACATAAAAAAAATGTAACATGTCATCTAAAAAATTTCATCATAAAAACAATTTAGACCAATTAATCTAAAATAGAAGATTTCATTTCATAAGCATGATACAAGCATTTATCATCAAAACACCTTCAAGAATAACATTCATAGATGTGCATGATTTTTAAAGTCGAAAACCGATACAAAAAGCATACATGGAATTTTTTTTATACAAGAATTATCATTCACAAAAGATTTGACGTTTTAAGCATTATCATGCAATCATCATATAAATTTCTAATTTTTAAAAATTTCTAGAAGGAAAAACATAGTATAATTTTTTTAAAACAATTTTTATTTCCTACTAGCTAAATTAAGCACTCATGAAAAACATCATATAATTTTAAAATAACTCAAGGGAGTTAAGTTGCTTACCTTGTAGTCGAAGACCGTCAAAGCCCAATTCACCGTTTCGTCATTTGATTCTTCTTGACAATCCTTCTTCTTCTTCTTCTTTGGTGGCCTTTTCTTTTGTTCAAGTTCATTTATAATTTTAGATTCTTGTTTTATGAACCTTTTAAATTTTAGTGTTTGAAGTTCAAGTTCATCATTGTCCTCATCACTTGAGTCATCACTCAAGAGGTATTCAATTGTCCGGAGTTTTAAATCCTTCTTGTCCTTTGGAAGGTGGTTCAAGTGTTCATCAAGTTCCAAAAGTTCCAAAAAACTCATTTCATATGTCATTAAGGATCCAATGAGTTCTTCGATAGAATAATCATTTAAATCTTTAGTTTCTTGTATCACCATTATTTTAGGATCCCACCTTTTTGGAAGGGATCTTAAGATCTTGTTTACGAGTTCAAAATCTGAAGAAGATTTACCAAGAGCTCTTAAACTATTGACAATATTCATGAAACATGTGTACATGTCGCTGATAGTCTCGCTTGGTTTCATTTGAAAAAGCTCAAAATCATGCAAGAAGAGGTTTACTTTTAAGTCTTTGACTCTACTAGTTCTCTCATGTATGATTTCAAGTGTTCACCAAATGTCAAAAGCCATTTCGTACATAGAAATCTGATTAAACTTGTTCTTGTCCAAAATACAAAATAAGGCATTCATAGCCTTTGCATTTAAAGAAAAAGATTTCTTCTCTAAATCCGACCATTCATTCGTTGGTTTAGAGGGAAGTTGAAAATGGTTTTCAGCAACATTCCATAAATCCAAATCCATTAAAAGCAAGAAAATTTTCATTCGAGTTTTCCAATAAGTATAGTCCGATCTATTAAATAACGGTGGACGAACAATCGAAAAGCCCTTTTAAAAGCCATGAAGAGCCATTTTTTATGGGTGTAAATCTGAATGAGTAATAACCTTGCTCTGATACCAATTGTTAGAGATAGAGTGGCACTAAGAGGGGGGGGAGGGGGTGAATTAGTGCAGCAGTAAAGAATGATAAATTTTTAGGATTTAAAATAACTTCTGAAACTTCGTATGATAGAAATCACATTTTTGACTAAAACCAATTTCGATTAAAGCGTAATGGAAAGTGCTTAAAGTAGGGAGTGTTTAGAGAGGAAGAAGGTAGTGATGAGTAAGTTGAGCAGTGAAGAAAAGACAGTTTGCAAAAAGGTAAATGCAAGAACATAAACACAAATCGTTTGTATAGTGGTTTGATCATCCGACCTACATCCACTCCCGATTTCTCTTCACTTGAGGCCACCGGCTTTCCACTAGTTGCCTTCCTTCCAATAGGCAAAGACAAACTTCCTTTTACAAACTCTGTTTACAAAGCTTCCCTCAACACCTCTCTTAAGAATACTTCTAAACTTTTGGAGGAGGGATTTCTACTTCAAATGATAGAATTTTTCCTTAGTTTTCTTACACTCTTCTTGCCCCCTTAGTAAGAACATCTTGGGTATTTATAGACCCCAAGAGGATTCAAATTTGGAGCCTAAATTTGAATTACCTCAAACTACATCATTCTGGCAGTACCACTGCCAGTCTGACACTGACACAGTCAGTGTACCAGGCAGTGCCACCACCTAGCCCGGTGGTGCCACCACCTAGGCTTGTTGCCTAGCAATGGTACCACCGCCCCAGCTTGGGCAGTGCCACCGCACAACACACTGGTTTGGGCCTTAAACTCGGCTAAAACCAGTATGTTATCGGGCCCACTTGGCCCCTACTCAGGTTATAGGATTAACACTTAATCTTAACCTAAATTAATATGCTAATTATGAAATTAAAGATATTTTATAAGCTATTACAAAGTCCAACAAATCAAGACTTCTTCCGGCGAGCTTCTAGTGAACTTCCGATGGTTTTTCGACGAACCCTCGAAAATCATTCTACAGACTCCTAGCAAGCTCCTGGATTCACGATGATCTTAGCGAGTCTCAACGAGCTTCTTTGGCAAGCTCTGATCTTTCTTGGCAAGCTCCGCGAACTTCTGATGAACCTTCCAGCGAACTTTCGAAACCCCTTCGGCGAGCTCCCTACTCGTTCTTGGCCAGTTCCAACAACACTCTCAATGAATCTTCGGACTTCCGTTGAACTCTCGAACTCCCAACGATCCATCACACCTGTCTTCTGGCACTTTGTTTCACTTTACATCTTCATCGTTATCATAGTTAATCCTGCACACACACAAACAAAACCCTACTTCGATCTAGACAATTATTACAATACGAATTGACATTCAGTTGCCCGACACATCATTGGTCAGCACTTCATCCGATTCTTCGGTGCATCGTCCTCTCTTACGGCTTGTTGCCCAATCCGCGATTGACCGCTGCAACCTCGATATCCTTAACGCAACTCTGCTCTTCTTGGCCCAATGTCCTGATGTCTGAAGCCTTCTGCCGATTGTCAATTGGACCTTCGGCTTGACATCTAATATCCTAACGTGATCACCCGGCACAATGTCTATTCCTCCAACGTCAACTGTCTAATCTTGATCGATAGTAGACCTACATCACTCAAAACACAATTAGATCACAAAACACAATCAATTAGTTTCATCATCAAAATCCGAGATTCAACACTTATGAATTCACCAAGTCAAAATTGTAGAATATCGGATTTTAATGATGAAACTAATTAATAGTGTTTATGATTTAATCTGCGTTTTGAGTGACATAGGTAGCTTCGATCAGGAATAGATAATTGATGTAAGAAGAATCAATGTTGGGCTAGAGGAGAACATGTTAGATGATTGGACATCGAGCCGAAGGATCGATTGACATATCGACAGAAGGCTTCATGCCATAGGATTCGGGCATCGGGCCAAGAAGAATGGAATTGCACCAAGGAGATCGAACTTGCGAAGGTCAACTATCGATTGGACAATTGGTTGCAAAAGAAGATGATGCATCAAAGAATCAGACAAAGCGTTTTAACATCCCTCATTTTTGAACATTTTGTAAGGGCTTGTTTGTAATGTAAGGACCTATTTATAAATATGAGGATTGTTTAATAGTTCTTTTACACTAAATAATCTTATATTGAAAGTTTATTACTAGGAATCAAAGTGTGAATCTTAGAAATTGGATATAATTTATTAAAGATTCATATTAAGTTAAAAAAAATAAAGGACATGTGTCACTAGCTAACCTAAGGATGGTGCTACTTATGTTTGTTCTATGGAACACATAAGCTTCCATCATGCATGCTTGCCATTTTACTATCTTTACATTAGCTAAACCTAAGCAATTAGAGAAGACATTATAAGAAAATTTATCAGAAGAGAGAAGCTTTGTGGCCAACATAGACTTGAGAAGAGAAGGGACGAGAAATTGAAGTGGAAGAAGAAGTTCCGCTTTGGCTTGTGGTTTTGGAATAATTCCACACATTTGGGAATCAAAATTTTCTAAGGCAAGTGTTCTAACCCCATCTTATGGTAATCTTGAACTTTATTTTCATCTCAATTCTGTTAAATTCGAAAGATTATATCTTTGTATATGATATCTCTTCCATTTAGGAATAAAACTATGAATCAGGAATTTTTTAAGATTTTAACCATTCAGAATTTTCCTTGCTATAACGTTTTGTACCAAACTCTGATTTCAACAAAACTTAGTTCATCCGAAAATAGACTCAAATATCTTTCTTATGATACTAAGATTGTCAAATTTAGAATTAAAATGCCTACCTAAACTGTTATTTTAACTGACCCTACGAAATCTGTAAAATAGAGACTATCGATTCTGACCTTTTAGTACTCTTTTACTTATAACTCTTTGTCAAAGAATCTGATTATAGAAAATCCTACATCATGAGAAACTAGACCCATAGATCTTTCTTTTGATGCCAATATTGAAAGATTTGAGATACAATGCCTATTGAAACATCTGTTCTAATCATCTCTATAATTTCTACAAAACAGAGATGATGTTCTCTAACCTTTGTTACTAAACTCTTTATAACTCCTTGTTGGAAACTCAAATTCATGCAAAACTTTATTTATCTGAAACTAGATTGATGTATCTTTCGAATAACACTAATTTTGAGCAAATTGGAGCATAATTTATTACCCAAATAATTTCTACAATATGCCCTTCGAATTCTACTAGAATTAAACTTTTGTCGATGTTACCTATTGTTATTTCATCACTTTTAAAATTGATTTCAACTAAAATCCTTCCTTCAATTGAGTTTTACATTATTGCTTTGAATTCTTGTATACTCTTGTCCTTCAATTATTGTAAACCTGAATCTATTTGTGAAAGAATATGTTTATATCGTATTATTTCGTAAAGCCACATGTATGTTTCGTTGTTCCGTATGTGCTTCCGATATGCATCAATTTTATCATTCACACTATCCTTTTGTACTCTGGTATCTTGTGAGATAATTTGGACCTTTGCTAGAAATGGTAAAAGGATAATTTAGACCTTTGCCATAAATCAGAAAGGGTATATGCTTAGAGCCCGTGATGCTCTGACTTATGTTTGGTAGTCATCCAGAAATGGATAAACAATATTATAAATATGATCCCACAGCATCTCTATGTTCTTTGATATGATATCCAAAGTATTGCTTATGTGTTTATCTATGTGCTTTAGATGAGAATGAAATAAATGGAATGTCAGATATGGCATTTGAGCTTCTATTCCTTATTTTCTATTTTGATATACTCTGAGATATCTCATTTACCCTTGATTTGCTTCAAAATATTTCATACATCATTGATATATTCCAAAATATTTCATTTTCCCTTGATATACTCTGAAACATTCTATATATCATTGATATATTCCAAAATATTTCATATGTTCATTGATATGTTTCGAAACATTTCATACGTTGTTGTTATGTTCCGAAATATTTCATTTGCACTTGATATGTTCCAAAATATTTCATATGTCATTGTTATCTTTTGAAATATTTTATTTGCCCTTAATATACTCCAAAACATTCTATACATCATTGATATGTTCCGAAACATTTCATACATCATTGTTATGTTTTGAAATATTTTATTTGCCCTTGATATGTTCCAAAACATTTCATACATCATTGTTTATTTTTTGAAATATTTCATTTGCTCTTGATATACTTCGAAACATTTCAAACATCATTGTTATGTTCCAAAAAAGTTTCATATGCCATTGATATGCTCTGAAATGCTTCTTATACCCTTGATATGTTCCAAAACATTTTATACATCATTGATATGTTCCAAAAGGTTTTATATGTCATAGATATGCCTTTGATATGTGCCTAAATGCTTCATATGCCATTTGATATATGCCTAAATGCTTCCTATGCTAATGATATACTCCAATTTTCTCTCCTCAATTGTTATGATTAAAGTATGATTCAAATAAAATGGCCCTTGTGATTTTGCGTCTAATGAGATACTATCTATGAACTCTTGTATTCCTACCTCACATTTTGATATCAAGTTTGTTTGAACTATCCTCTTTTGATATAGATCTGTTAGTCGCTTGCTGAGCTCTTTATGCTCACTCCGTTGCTATATAAATTTTTCAAGTTAGCTTGTCCCTCACTGAAAAGCTAGAAGATTTTAGGTAGATCTTTATTGGCTGATAGGTTTTTGTTGTATAAGTACACTTTGCATCTGATGAAATGTTAAGGATAAATCTAAACTTATGTGTTGTAAAAGTTCAAATGACCACTCATGTTTAGAATTTTAAAATGATAAGTTTATGTTAGGACTCTAGCTAGGAGAGTCCTAATTTAGTTTTATTGAAGGGGGAAAACATGTAAATCCTAAGGGCATTCATATAAATCCTATCTAGCCGACTCCTATTAAAGAGGTGAAGAGGCCGACTATGTTAGGATTAGTTTGGAGGTTACTTCTTAGAGAAGTATTAGGAGTTGATTAGAAGTAGGGGTCTTAAGTAGGAGTTGGGGTTTATAAGCCCTATAAATAGCCATGTATTCACCCTCTTTTCTTCATAAATAGATCAATCCTTTTAGCAGCCTTTGAGTAGTAACTTGGAGGAAGGAACCCCTATAGAGTTCTAAGGAGGTCGATCCCCTAAAGAGACCAACCCCAAGCTTAGAATTCATAAGGGTTCTACCACTTGGTATCAGAGCAGTGTTCTTGGCATCTTACTGCCCTTCCACAGCCATCCATCAGCCCTCCATAGCCGCCCAAAGCAATTCCCACAATTGCTTAAAAGATCATCGTCGAATTCCACCGTCATCTCCACCACTGCGGATCATCCTTTAATCTCCCCATGAATTACAATAGGTTCTGGTTTTCTACCTTACTACTACTGTAATTTAGTTATCCTTATTCAAAAATCCAAAAAAAATATTCCTATATTGTTGCATAAACTTTTCGTCATAAAGTTGTCATCTCTACGACGAAAAATGCATTATAGAATTCCAGCCACATAGCACTGTTTATTTGATCTTGCTACTATGTTTTTTCTATCTAAATCTCTACAAAATTTTTACGACGGCTTTGACACTTTCTAACAGTGGATTTCCCTTTAGTTTTGTAAAAAAAATTCTTAATATAAATGACTGATCTTTTACATCCAATCTGCTACACTTTAGACATAAAAATCTGCTGTAGTACCTTTCTGTGATCCTCAATTTTACCGAACCTCTTCTTATCGTTTCCTTCTACGAAATTTTTAACAGCATTACCTCTCCCTTACCAGTAGATTCCCTTTGAGTTAAACTTGAATCTCTATTGTGAATTGCTAGAAAAAATTGTATCTTTACTGCTAGAATTTTTTTGGTAAAATATCTAATGCTGCACCTTTGTCCTTTTTCTTCTCCGTGACCTACAAACCCTAGCCACCTTGCTGCCACCAACCAAGATGTCTTTAGGGCATCTCTCTAGCTTTAAGACACAGCTATCATAACCTATTTTCATAACCCTAATAGTATCAAAAACCACAGCCCAAGACAGTAAACCATTACAGTCGAACCCTTCTATCACCGATCTATTATTCGAATCTTCCACCACCCTATGCTATTAACCCGTCAATAGAAAAAAGATAAGGAAATCTCTGATCTACAAGCATATGCTATGGCTTCTCAAGATCCAATTAATGCTAAATTTGAAACATTAGAATCTCGGATTGAATCACGGCTTGAATCGCGCTTGGAGGATAAATTGCGCGCTTTGTTTGCAGAATTCAGAATTGGACAACCACCGAGTCCGGCCAAATTTTAACAATGAGAGAGTTCAGAGAGGCCTCCAGAGGAGGGATAGCCCTCGGACATGTGTCAGCCATACATGAGGGTGGAGTTCCCGTGATAGGAAGAAGGAGACCCGACGGGGTGGATTTCGTGCGCCGAATGTTACTTTCACTACTACCGAATGTCGGATGATGCTATAGTGGAAATTGCTATCATCCACCTTGAAAGAGATGCTATTTAATGGTATAATTGGTTGGAATATAATCATAGAGCTCTGATGTGGAATCAATTTAAGAATGCACTGCTGAACCATTTTGGACCTACGGAGTATGAAAATATCGACGGCCAACTCACAAAGATTCGATAAAGATTCTATGATTCAAGAGTACCAAACTAGGTTTAAGAAGCTATCCTACCTTACTCGTGATTGGATTGACCATCAATTGTTAGGAACACTCATTGAAGGACTAAAGCCAGAGATAAAAGGGGAGGTTAAGGTGCAGCAGCCCTGTACTGTGATGGTTGTGATTTTTTTTGCCCAAATACAAGAACGGCTCAACCAAGATGCTCGGAGGATGAGAACCTCTCCTAGGACCATGGCATATAAATCTTCTTCTACTCCCAGCCATCCTTCGTTGCCAAAAAAATTGATAAGAGAAGAACTACATGACCGATTAGCAAAGGGTCTTTGTTGGCATTGCGATGAGCCATGGAACCACGATCATCATTGCAAAAGGGGCCACCTCCTACTAATTGAACCTCTTGAAGACATGGAGGGGAAGGTTTAGGAGCATAAGGAAGAGGTCGTGGATGAAAAATAGCAACCGATTGATATTACGATGCTTGCCCTTATCGATTATGTGAACCCACAATGATGAAAGGCAACAACCGATCACCGTTCTTATTGACACCGGGAGCACTAATAATTTTATGAATAATAAGGTTGTAATTCAGATGACCTTACCTATTAAAAATTGCAGCAGGTTTGACGTTAAGGTCACCAACGGACGAATTTTGAAGTGTGATTATAGGTGCTCGTGAGTGAAACTATTGTTGTAGGAATAAGAGATAATTGCAGATTTCTTCCTCCTCCCTCTTGATGATTATGAGGCCATGCATGAAATTGAATGGCTGACGACATTGGGTGATATTTTCTAAATTTTTTTGAAACTAATTATGAAATTTTACAATAACGGGAAACAGGTTATACTACGCGAGAAACGTGGGGGTGACGTAATGACGATTTGCACACAACGAATGGAGAAAGTTTTGCACAAAGCATACAGTGGCTTTTTGGTACAACTTGAGTAGTAATCTAAGGGGGAGCCAACCGAATTTGAAGACCCAAACCTACTTCCCTTGGTTGCTAAATTTTCAGATATATTTGACGAACCATGCAGCCTACCTCCTACCCATCGGCAAGATCATCGTATACCGATTTTTTTAGGAAAACCTTCAGCAAATACTCAGTCATATCAATATCTACATTTCTAGAAGGATGAAATAGAAAGGATTATAAAAGAGATGCTTGAAACAAGAGTTATTCGGCCAAGTTGCAGCCCCTACTCTTCACCGATGCTCCTTATACGAAAGAAGGACGGAACATGGTGAATGTGCATTGAGGCATAACCATCAAGGACAAGTACCCTATTCTAGTAGTAGATGAATTGTTTGATGAATTAAAGGGAGCACGAGTCTTCACAAAGCTAGACCTTCGATCCAGGTATCATTAAATACGAGTGTGCGAAGAAGACATACCGAAAACTACCTTTCGAATCCACAATGACCACTACGAATTTCTGGTAATGTCCTTTGATCTCACCAATGCTCTATCCACCTTATAGAACCTTATGAATGATATTTTTTAGAGTTATCTTCTTAAGTTTGTGTTAGTTTTCTTCGATGATATCCTTATTTATAGCCCTTCTCTTGAAAGTTATTTTTAGCACTTACGACTTATTTTGATGATTTTGCGAGAACATGTTCTTTTTATCAAAAAATCATAGTGTAGCTTACTTTAACAAAAGGTGAAATATCTTGGCATAACATATTAGAGGAGAGTGTGGCAGTGGACCCCTCTAAAATTGAAGCAATGTAGAACTGGCCTACTCCGAGGAACATAAAATCGCTGCGTGGCTTTCTCGGTTTGGTCACCACGTGCACCACTACCTTGATGAGCTTATCATCTCCATTTGCTCACCACATGCACCACTACCTTTGATGAGCTTAAAGCTGCCATGTCGACAATGCCCGTGCTAGTGCTACCCGACTTGGTAAAACTTTTGTTATTGAAACCAATGCCTCCGGAGTCAGAATTGGTGTTGTACTAATGCAAGATGCCACCCCCTCACTTACACTAGTAAGGTGTTATCTCCTTCTCATCTTAATATGACTATTTACAACAAGCAGATGCTCATGATTGTGCATGTGGTGACCAAATGGAGATCGTACTTGATCGGGCAACGCTTTAAAATCAAGACCGACTATAAAAGCCTAAAATAGTTCTTGGAGTAGAAGATATCTTCCCCGAGTAGCAAAAATGGGCAACAAAGCTTCTTGGATATGATTATGAAATAACTTACAAAAAGGGGAAAGAGAATGTTCTTACAGATGCGCTTTTACGGTTACCCGAGCAAGTTGAATTTTCAATCGTTTCACTTCTAACTAGCGACTTCCTTGAGGATATTAGGAGGAAATAACAAGATGATCTAGAGACCAGTAAGATCATAAAAAAATTGGAGGAAGCACCAAACTCCGTGGCTCATTACATTTGGGACTCAAAAGACTTGTGCTATAAGGGACGCATTGTACTTATGCCAAATTCTACTTGCATAAAGATAATCCTTCAAGAGATGCATTCCACACCTACGGTCGGGCACTCCGAGTTCCTTAGAACCTATAAGAGAATTAAGTAAAATTTTTATTGGGTAGAGATGAAAAATATTATTGCTGAATTTGTAGCATAATGTGATGTATGTCAACGACATAAAGGTGAAACAGTAGCAAGTACCGGAAAGCTACAACCTCTACCTAACCCAAACTTAATATGGACTGATATATCAATGGACTTCATCGAAGGACTTCCCTCATCATAAGGAAAAGGTACAATTTTTGTCGTGGTTGATCACCTTACAAAGTATGCTCACTTTTGCACTGTTCATAATCCCTATACTGTTTCTAGTATTACTTGAATCTTTATGGAGAATATTATAAAATTATATAGGATATCAAGATTTATTATATGTGATCATGATAGAGTCTTCACAAGCAAATTTTGGACAGAGTTATTTCAGATGCAAGGTACTAAATTGAAGATAAGTATGATATATCACCCACAAACTAACGGCCAGACTGAAGTGGTGAACAGGTGCTTGGAGACATACCTTAGATGCTTCACTAGTGACCAACCAAAAGAGTGGACAAGGTGGCTTCCCTGGGTCGAGTGGTAGTATAATACAACTTATCATTCATCTACAAAATATACTCCCTATGAGGCTATTATGTATGGCCGACCTCCCCATGTAATCCCAAAATATGCATTGGGTACCTCTAAAATAGAATAAGTAGATAGGGAAATACAAGACAGAGACAAAATTCTAAAGTTGCTAAAAGATAATCTCACTGTAGCTCAAGCAAGGATGAAATAACAATATGATCAACACAAAGGCGAAAGAGAATTTTCAGTAGGAGATTGGATCTTCCTACAGCTCCAGCCATTCAAGCAAACATCAATCCAAACCAGAGCATCCATGAAGCTTTCATCTCGGTTCTATGGACCCTTCCAGATTTTGGAGCGCATCAGAGTAGTAGCATACAGATTGGACTTACCCGCTAGCTCCCGAATCTATCTAGTTTTCCATGTGTCATGTTTGAAGCTCAAGTTAGGACAAAATGAGACAACCCAAAACCACCTACCAAATATGACTACCTAAGGAGAGCTCCAGACCCAGTCGAGTGCTATTATTGATCGATGGATCATGACTCGATGACGATGACCCACTACTGAAGTGCTAATACAATGGACAAACCTACCAACAGAAGATGCCACTTGGGAGAATTATGATGACTCAAAGATCAAATTTTTAGAATTCATGGAGTGTCACCCTCAAGGACAGGGCTGATTTGAAGAGGGTGGGTCTGTTAGGACTCTAGCTAGGAGAGTCCTAATTTAGTTTCATTGAGGGGGGCAAACATGTAAATCCTAACAAGCCGAACCCTATTAAAGAGGTGAAGAGGACGATTAGGTTAGGATTAATTTGGAGGTTGCTTCTTAGAGAAGCATTAGGAGTTGATTAGAAGTAGGGGTCTTAGTGGGAGTCCTATTAGGAGTTGGGGTTTAGAAGCCCTATAAATAGCCATGTATTCACCCTCTTTTCTTCATAAATAGATCAATCCTTTTAGCAGCCTTTGAGTAGTAACTTGGAGGAAAGAACTCCTATAGAGTTCCAAGGAGGCTGATCCCCTAAAGAGATCAACCCCCAAGCTTAGAATCCGTAAGGGTTTTAACACTATCATATTGCCATGCCTTGTATCATAAAATGCTTGCTATCATTCAAAGCATCGTAATGTATCGCAATTATATGAAATGTATCATATGCAATGAAAATAACGCAAGTATGCTTAAAATGTTAATTTTTCTATGATCATTATCGTCTCATGCCACTTGAACTTGATATCTTGCCTTGATATGATAAGCTTTCATTTGTGGATTATTGAATGATGTATCATCAATTGATATCATGCCTTGAATTGTGAACTATTTGATATCAGTTGATTCTTGCTACATTTCAAAATTATAGTTTGTATCATTTGTCGAAATAATGATTGTCTATCATCATTCAACATTGAACTTGAAAATGGATATCATGCCTTGATATCATTTTTGAATTATGAAAAATATGATGTTTCGTATTTAGGGATGAAAAATCATGCTTGTTGAGCATGTCAATAAATTTGAATGTTTGTAACTTATCGATTTCGGCTTGAATTCAAGGGGTTTGAATTCAAGTATTTCTTTTCTCATATATGGCATATAGATAGGGGGAGTTAAGACTAACTTTATCATCAATTCATTATCATCATAAAAAAGGGGGAGATTGTTGAATCTCGAATTTTGATGAAGTCAATTGATAGGTTATTTAATCTAATCTATATTATTGAGAAAAGTGTGCAGGATTAACTACGATAGCAATGAAGACATAAATTAAACTGCTAGAATCAAGTACGTTGGGAGTCCGAGAGTCCGCCGGAAGTTCGAAGGTTCATCGGAAGTGCTACTGGAACTAGCCAAGAATGAATCGGGAACTTGTCGAAGGATTATCGAAAGTTTGCCGGAAGGTTTGTCGGAGGTTTGCGGAGCTCACCGAGAAAGTTCAAAAGCTTGCCAAAAAAAGACTCATCTGAACTCGCCGTAAAGTTTGGGAGTCTACTGGAAGATTATCCGAGGGTTCGTCGGAAGTCCATTGGAAGTTTGCCGAAAGCTCACTAGAAGAAGACTCAAGGTTGCCAGATTATATGTTGCTTGGAATATGTTTTAAATTTTATAGTTAGCATGTAATTATAGTTAGAATTTGGTGATAATCCTTTAACCCTGGTAGGGGCCAATTTGGCCCATAATTTAAGTGGATTGGGCCGGATTCAAGGCCTATCCAATATTGTTGGACTTGTCTAGTAGTGGCACCACCCTAGGAATAGGTTTATAGGTGCTTTGGGTGATGGTACCACCCTAAGTCAATTGTGGTACTATTGATAGTTATTACCTGTCAACGGTGGTATCGCTTGACAGGTGGTGGTACTGCTCCTTCATAGAGCCCGAGACTCTGTCAAGTGATAGTACCGCTAAACTAGGTGGTGGTACAACCCAATACAATAATAGAACCAGTGTCAACTGGCGATGGTATCGCCAGTGCCAAGCGGTGGTCTTTACTTCTCAACTGGCTAAGCACATTGAGAAGTGTTAAGTATTGAGTCAAAACTCTAGCAAAATTACCTTCGAGAGTTAGAATGTTTACCTCTTGAATTCATAAGTGTAAAATTCTATAAAAGAGTGTGAGCCATTTGTAAGTTCTATAAAAAGGGATGTTTGGTCCTTCCCCTTCAAGAAGGATTGAGAGTGGAAGTTGGGAACCTCATCGGAGGAGGTTTCGGAAATAGATGTAGGTCATTTGATCGAACCACTATAAATCGCTGTATACTTATCTTGGTGTGTAAATTTTTAATTATTGCATTTCAATTTTTACTTGACTATAATATTTTAATCTCCTCCTCTCTACTCTCTTTCGCATTCATTCGAATAATTCATTTTGCCAAAATTGCTTTCGTCGGACATGACTTCTCAACGTACAACACTTTTCCTGAATCGGTTTTAAACTATCATTTTTATTCACTGCACTAATTCACCCCCCCTCTTAGTAATGCTCTAGATCCTAACAGAATTTTCATAGATCTTTAGGACTGGATGAAGGAGTTCAAATGTCTACCTCTCTAGCAATAATCCACATGGTAGGGGCTACGACGACGCTCCTTAAATCGTCGCTCAAATCTCCTCGCTACGTATACTACATGATCAAGAAGGAGCCGGCCCTTCTTGTTGTTCACATGCCCCAAACTAAGGCTACTGGTTGAAGAGGAGAGGAGGAGAATAGAAGGTGGCTACAAAAAATTCCTAGCCTATGGGCTTTTAGTTTCCTCCTATTTATAGAGGTCCCCTATCAACTTAACCCTAATGGATCTTGCCTTGTTGGGTATTAGATCTCCATCCAATTACTCAAGCCTCTTAGATTAGTGGGTCTCTAACCAATAATCTCTTATTAGCTCTTATTGGATCTTATCTTTAGGATCCAATAATTCAAGGGCTTAACGGATATCTAATAAGATAAGAGCTCTAGCAGATATCTCATATATGAACCTCTACTCGTCGCAACACCTACCATATGTGTGTGATTCTCTAGGCCCAATATCAAGCTAACTATGAGTCATACTTGTCAGAACTCCTTCTGACTCAATGAATTATTATCTCTATAATAATTCACTTGACTCATCAATTGCGGACATACTAGGCCACTAAGCCGTAGTCCCTATATAATATAGAGGAATCTAATCTTTTGGACCTATCTATCCTCAATTACCATGTACCTATAGTCCTTCATTCATCTAATATCCTAGAGACCCTATACTGGGTATGGTGCTGTCAGGCCCATACGGTCTCTTCTCGAGTCTCACTCTAATTTGATTCTCCCGGAGAACTCTTTCTCTCTCAATCCGAACAACCTTGGCTAAGGATTTGTTTGAGCAAGAATGTATAAGATATTTCTCTCATGATACCGAGAGTAGATAATCTTCTATTGACACTCAATAGCCCTTGTAAGGTTGGCTACCACTCCCAATGACCGGTTGTACTAGATCTGGAGTTTTCAAACCTGTAAGTTCGGTATCAAAGAGTGGAGTACTTATACAAGACATCCTTAGTGTCTCAAGTTTAAGGATCAGATACACTACTAAGACTACAGAATCAATATCTAACAATAAGGTATCATCAACCATCTAGTATTCCGTGGATGAATCAATAAGTGAACTCATTCTCCAATGAGCACCTGTACTGTATCCTTAGTATCCCCACATAAGCAGCTATGAGACCAGCCACCTCCATCATATGGATGGGTATACAGCACAACAGTTTGTTCGGTTATCTTGATGTCCTTCTCGAGTAACCTGTGATCGGGATTATTTAGGATCTATATTTAAAAGTGAATCGGTCTCACTATCGTGATCTCATCATAATCCAACTCCCATTGCACAAATCCATGGACATCACAATATATGCAACACATAAGATAAAGTGATAAAATATCAAATAATATTAAGTAAAAAGAATACATATCAAATCACACGAGCCATCACTCTTGTGATTGGCTTGTAGGGCACTTATGACTAGCAACACATACCTTTTGCTAATTTTTCTTTGAGTTCTTCTCAGGTTAGTCTTCGAGCGTTAGGGTTTCGGTTGGGAGTTGATGGGGTGGACGGTTTGTTGATCACCTATTTGTTGACACCTCTATTTCAATGATTTTCCATGCTGATTTTTTCCTCATGTAGACATACAAATGAAATTGCAAGTGCGGGGTTGTCGAGCCTTAACTTCACATTTGATATCTGGGTTAAGCCCTTCGATAAAGGTACCCACTAGTTATCATTTATACTAATCTCTAGCTTGATTTGACAATCATTTGAATCTGCTCTAATATTTTAATACTATATAAGTTTGACAAATTTTAACGAGCTGTCCATTAATATTCTCATACTTAGATGGTCCAAAGCGAACAAGAAGCCCTCTCTTGAATTGCTCTTATGAGGGAACTCCATGGCAAGTTTCATACCAGTTATACAATTGAATTACTTCACCATCTAGTTGGATCGAGGCTATTTTCACCTTGGATTCCTTTGGGATTATGTGAAAATGAAAAAAAAATTCTGCCCTCGAAATCCAACTAGTCAGATCTCCATCTTCCCATCATAGAAATTCCACCTTAATGCGTGGGCAGCTTGAGTCATATTCTTATGGCCTTTTTCGTATCTCTAGATCTGTTCAATGTAGAGCTTAAATTTTCATCTTGTTGAAACTTACTATAGTTCTCCAGTAGGCTTCTTTTGAATTTATTAAGGGTCTCCTACAACCGGTTCTTAATTCTAGTTTCTAATGCTTCAATTTGGGTCTTTACGGAGTTATCGGTAGCTATTACATAAGACTATAGATCTGTAATTCCCAGTTCTTGTTTCTGATGTTTACTCAAGGGCATCAGCACTGTCGATGTGAAACTGTGGCAAGTGCAGCGTTAAGGCTTACTGCGATCGCTATGAGGTGGAAAAATTTCTATTACTGCATGCAGTGATAGTGCTGAGGGCTAGATGGTGGCAGCGTCAGTGTTGCTGCAAGTGCTATGATGCAAGGAGGCGATCGTCGAGCAACCAGGGTTGAGATTACGATGGCACCGAGGGCTAGATGTTGGTAGCGTCAGTATGGCTGCAGGTGCTATGATACAGGGGAGCGATCACTGAGCAGCTAGGCTTAAGGCAATAGTGGTGCGGCTAGAAAAAAGTTGAAAGGTAGCATTTTATGGCAGAGGACACAGAGCAAGGATGGTTGGAAGGCAACGACGTCATGGGAAGAAGGCAACAGCGTCACGGGAAGTCGGTAAATGTCATGGGCGGTTGCAGCAGTCCTGGTGGTTAAGGATTTTGCAATGGCAGCCGACGTTTGTAGCGGTCGTGGGAAGAGCTCTATTTGCCATAGAACAGGGGTGGTTGGAAGGCAGCACAGACCAGGGGTGGTTGGAAGGCAGTGACATTATGGGGAGAAAGCAGTAGAATCATGGGGAGTTAGCAAGGGTCATGACGACTGGAGACGACATTGCCGAGGGAGTGACAAGAGGCTGGGTGGTCCATTGGCTGTGGGGCAATGGCGGTGGCACTTCTTGTACTGTAGTAGGTGGGGAGGTGATTGCCAACCGGAGGCTACGACGATAGTGGTCACGATCGAAAGTACATGGGCTGTTGGTTAGAGAGCAGTGGTGAAGGTGCATGGCTTGGAAGCAGGGGACACATAGCAAGGGCGGTTGGAAGGCAACGACATCATGGGAATAAGGCAACAGCATCACGGGAAGTCGGCAATGGGCATGGGCGGTTGCAGCAATCGTGGCAGTTACGGATTTTGCGGTGGCAGCTGACGTTTGTAGCGGTTATGGGAAGAGCTCTGTTTGCCATAGAATAGGGGCAGTTGGAAGGCAGCACAGACAAGGGGCGGTTGGAAGGCAGTGACATTTTGGGAAGAAAGCAGCAGCATCATGTGGAGTCAGCAAGGGTCATGGCGACTGGAGATGACATTGCCGAGGGAGCGACAAGAGGCTGGGTGGTTCGCTGGCCATGGAGCAATGGTAGTGGCCCTTCTCGTGCTCCAATAGGTGGGGAGGTGATTGCCGGCTGGAGCCTACGGTGACGGTAGTCACGACCGAAAGTACATGGGCTATTGGTCAGAGAGTAGTGGGTTGAATCTCGGATTTTGATGATGAAGTCAATTGGTGAATTATTTATTCTAATCCATATTGTCAAGATAAGTGTGTAGGATTAACTACGATGGGATAAAAATATAAAGCAATTTACCGAGGTCAAATTCGCTGCGAGTTCAAGAGGTCACCGGAAGGATCATCGAAAGTACTGCTAGAACCAACCGAGATAGAATCAGGGACTTGCTAAAGGTTTCAGAAGTTCACCGAAAAAATCATCAGAGATTTGCAGAGATCACCGAGAAGGTTCGAAAGCTTGCTAAAGACTCGTTGAACTCGCCATGGAATCCGGGAGCTTGTTGGGATTCCGTCGGAAGAAATCCGAAGGAGTGTTTGAAGTCCATCGGAATTTTGCCAGAAAGCTCGCTGGAAGAAGACTTGAAGAATGTCGGTTTAAATCACTTAGAATTATGTTTCAATTTCATAGTTAACATGTAATTTGGATTAGGATTAGGTGTTAATCCTATAACCAAAGTAGGGGCCCATTGGGCCTTGTTTCAAACTGGTTTGGGCCGAGTTTAAGGCCCAAACTAGTGTGCTGAAAAGAGTTGGGCGGTGGCACCACCCAACACCTGAGAACATGGGCGGTGGCACCGCTACCTTAGGTGGTGGAATCGCCTAGTACATTATCAATCTGACATTGATAAGCAATGGCACCGCCAGCACCGAGAAACCCAAAAAGAATTCAAATTTGGAGCTCAAATTTGAATCCTCTTTAGGTCTATAAATACTCCTCTTTTCTTAGTAGAAAGAGCAACCTTTTGAGAGTTAGAAATTGAGCAAAAGGTTTGGCAAAGCCTTGTTTTCGATAGCTAGTGTTCACCTCCCTCTTTCTTTTTGAAAAATTTGTAAGAATGCGAACCACTTGTAAAAGGGTTGTAAGAGGGGTATTTGGTCCTTTCCCTTCAAAGTGATTTGCTAGTGGAAGTTGGGAGCTTCATCGAAGAAGGCTTCGGAAGTGGATGTAGGTCATTTGACCGAACCACTATACATCGTGGTGTTTCTTGAATGTGTGAGTGTTTAAATTTCTGAATCATTTCTCTACTTAGCTGCAAATCGTTCGATTTTCACCTCCTTTACTCAAGCTACTTTAACTAAGTCATCTTTCATCAAATCGAAATCTTCATATGAACTAGCTATTTATGAAATCAATTTCAAACTTACGAGTTTTAATCCACTGCACTAATTCCTTCCCCCTCCCCCCCCCTGCCCCCTTAGTGCCTCTCCGATCCTAACATAGTGGTGAAGGTGCATGGCTTAGAAGTAGGGGTGGTTGCTGCCGAGGTTGGTGGCTATGGCGGCGATGGTCGTAGGGGGAAAGAGCAGGGGAATTAGTGGTTGCTAGCTAGAGAGAAGGGGTGGCGGGGGAGTGCATGGGTTGGGAAGTAGCGACGGTCAAGATGCGTGGCCGCCGGTTGAAGCAATGAAGACGGGGATTCTTAGTTGCGTTCTTTTGCCATTTCTTTTCTTTCTTTCTTGCTCCTTTTTTTTTTGGCGATGGTGGCTATAGCAAAGTTGATGTGAAGTTGCAACAAGAATGCCAAGGATCACTACTCTGATACTATATGTTAAGGCTCTCTAGGGTTTTAACATAGAAAAGAGGAAGAAGCGAAAGAAAAAGGATAAAAAAGGTTTGATCACTTTGAGGTGATCGGCCTCCTAAAGTTTGTCAAAAGATTAAATAATATTTCATTGCCTACTGAAAGAAACAATTACATCCCTATTTATAGAGTTCCACCTAGAGTCCATTAGGACTTGGACTCTTAATAAATAAATATTAAATAAATCACTATCCGACTCTCTACTGAACTAAACAACTCTATAAATATTATTCAAAGTTTAGAAAATAAAAGAATCCTAACATGTTCATTGATGATATCTTGATTTATTCCAAAAGTAGGGCAGAATATGAACACCATCTTAATAGTTCTCAAAATCCTAAGAGAAGAGAAACTATATGCCAAATTAAGCAAGTGCAATTTTTGGCTCAATGAAGTTATGTTTCTTGGCCATGTAATTTCGAGTACTAGTATATCTGTTGACCCTCATAATTTTAAAGCTATAACAAAATGGAAGAAGCTTTCTAATGTTTCAAAGATTAGAAACTTCTTGGGTTTGGCTAGATACTATAGATGATTCGTAGAAGGCTTTTCAAAAATAGCAGCACCTTTGACTAGGTGGACATAAAAAAATAACAAGTTCGTGTGAGATGACAAATGCCAACAAAGTTTTAAAAAATTGAAGAAAACATTAACCAGTGCTTCTATCTTGGTGATTCCTTCAAGGGGAGAAGGTTTTGTAGTATACAGTGATACCTCACTACAAAGAGTTGGTTGTGTTTTAATGCAAATTGAGAGGGTAGTTACTTATGCGTTGAGGCAATTGAAACTTCACGAGAAGAACTATCCTACTCATAACTTAGAGCTAGCGACTATCATTTTTACACTAAAAATTTGGAGGTATTATCTCTATGGACAAACTTTTAAAATCTTCACAGATCATAAAAGTCTCAAGTATATTTTTATATAAAAAGATTTAAATATGAGACAAAGAAGATGGTTAGATTTTCTAAAGGATTATGATTTTAATATCAACTATCATCCTATGAAGGCTAATGTAGTTGCTAATTCCTAAAACAGAAATACTTCTAGTCTTGTAGCTTATATAAATATTCAAAGGAATTCTATGATGACAGAGTTAGTAGGCTTAAAACTTAGACTTTTATCAAAGATAAACAAAGGTTTTCTTACATGTCTAATGGCATAATCATATTTAGTAAAAAGGGTTAAAGAAGGTTAAAAGAAAAATGTTTATCTTTAGATGATTGTTAAGGAGATAGCTCAATGAGCTAGACCCGAATTCCTCCAAACTAAAGATGGTTCTATTACATTCCACAACTGTTCCCGAAAGCCATCTAATAAAGATGCAATTATTAGAGGAGGCACACAGATCAAATTTAATATATATCCCGAGACTACTAAGATGTATTGGGATTTATGCCAAAACTACTGGTGGCGTGGCATGAAGATAGATATTGCAAAATTTGTTTCTAAATATATGATATGCCAACAGAAAAGGGCAGAACATCAAGTACCTATGGAAAAATTGTAAAAGATTTTAATTCTTGAATGGAAGTGGGAGCAAGTCACTATAGATTTTGTAATAGGATTATCCAAGACTACGAAAGGATATGATGGAATTTGGGTAGTAGTAGATAGACTTACTAAATCTACTCACTTCCTCCCTGTTAACAAGAAATATTCATTAGATAAACTAGCAACCTTATATATTAAAGAGATTATTCAATATCAGGGGGTACCAATTAGCATTATCTCATATAGAGACCTAAGGTTCACCTCTAAGTTTTGAGAAAATTTACAAAATTCTTTGGGCACACAATTAATGTTTAGTACAACTTTTCACTCCCAAACCGATGGCCAATCCGAAAGGACTATACAAACTCTTGAAAACCTCTTAAGAGCATGTGCTGTAGACTTTGGTGAAAGTTAGAATATGCACTTGCACCTAATTGAGTTTTCTTACAATAATAGTTACTACTCTAATATATAAATGGCCCCATTTGTAGCTCTTTATGGAAGAAAGTGCAGATCACTTATATATTGGGATGAGGTACGAGAATCAAAGCTTTTGGGATCTCAATTAATTCAAAAAGATGTTAATAATATTTGAATTATACGTCAAAGATTATTAATAGCCTAAAGTCGCTAGAAAAGTTATGCAAATCGAAGACAAATATATCTAGAGTTTAAAATTAGTGAGCATGTCTTCTTGAAAGTGTCGCCAACTAAGGGAGTTATGAGGTTTGGTCAAGGGGAAAGTTAACTGTTAGAACTCTTGCGGATTCTAAGCTTGGGGTTGATCTCTATAGGGGATCGCCCTGCTTGGAATTCTATAGGGGTTCCTTCCTCCAAGTTGCTACTCAAAGGCTGCAAAAAGATTGATCTATTCATTAATAAAAAGTGGATGAATACATGGCTATTTATAGGGCTTCTAAACCTCAACTCCTAATAGGACTCTTACTCAAGACTCCTACTTCTAACCAACTTCTAATTAGGACTCCTTCTCTAGTAGGATTCCTAATTCTAATAGGACTCTTTCCCTAATAGGACTCCTACTTCTAATAGGACTCTTTTCCTAATAGGACTCCTAATTCTAATAGGACTCTTTCTCTAATAGGACTCCTACTTCTAATAGGACTCTTTTCCTAATAGGACTCCTACTTCTAATAGGACTCTTTTCCTAATAGGATTCCTACTTCTAATAGGACTCTTTCTCTAATAGGACTCCTATTTCTAATAAGACTCATTTTCTAAGAAGCGACCTAACCCTAACCTAGCCGGCCTCTTCACCTCTTTAATAGGGGTTGGCTAGATCGGATTTACATGAATGCCCTTATCAATGAAACCAAATTAGGACTCTCCTAGCTAGAGTTCTAACAGACCTGCCCTCTTCAAATCAGCCTTGTCCTCGAGGCTGACGCTCCATGAATTATGAGAATTTGATATTCAAGTCATCATAGTTCTCCCAAGTGGCATCTTCTGTTGGTAGGTTCACCCACTGTATTAGCACTTCAATAGCGGGTCGTCATCATCGAGTCACGATCCGTCGATCAATAATGGTACTTGGTTGGATCTAGAGCTCTCCTTGGGTAGTCATGTTTGGTAGATGGCTTTGGGCTATCTCGTTTTGTCCCAACTTGAGCTTCAAACACGACACATGGAAGACTAGATGGATTCGAGGGCTGGCGGGTAAGTCCAATCTGTATGCTACTATTCCAATGTGCTCCAAAATCTGGTAGGATATATAGAACCAAGGTGAAAGCTTCATAGATGCTCTAGTCTTCGGATCATCTTGCCATTCCCTCCTAATATCCTCAGGGAAGTCGCTGGTTGAAAGTGAAATGGTCGAAAATTTAGCTTGCTCGGGTAGCCACGAAAGTGCATCTGTAACAACATTCTCTTTCCCTCTATTGTAAGTTATTTCATAATCATATCCAAGAAGCTTTGTTACCCATTTTTGCCACTCAAGGGAAGATATCTTCTACTCCAAGAAATATTTTAGGTTTTTATGGTCGGTCTTGATTTGAAAGCGTCACTCGATCAAGTACGATCTCCATTTGGCCATCGCATGCACAATCGTGAGAATCTCCTTGTTGTAAATAGTCATCTTGAGATGGGAAGGAGATAACTCCTTACTGGTATAAGTGAGAGGGTGGCCATCTTTCATTAGTACAACACTAATTCCAACTCCGGAGGCATTGGCTTCAATAATAAAAGTCTTGTCGAAGTCGGGTAATGCTAGTATGGGCATTATTATCATTGCGACTTTAAGTTCGTCGAAGGTGGTGGTGGCTTTGTCTGACCACTGGAAAGCATCTCTTTTCAGCAAGAAAGTAAGGGGTGCACTGATCTTTCCATAGTTTTTTACAAACTTACGGTAGTAACCTATTAAACCGAGAAAGTCGCGCAGCGATTTTATGCTCCTCGGGGTTGGCCAGTTCTGCATTGCTTTAATTTTGGAGGGGTCTACTACCACCCCTTCCTCTGATATGATATGCCCAAGATATTCCACCTTTTGTTGAAGAAAGCTGCACTTCATTTTTTTGACAAAAAGAACATGTTCTTGCAAAATTGCTAAAACAAGTCGTAAGTGCTGAATATGACTTTCAAGAGAAGGGCTGTAAATAAGGATATCGTCAAAGAAAACTAGCACAAACTTTCAAAGATAACTCCAGAAAATATCATTCACAAGGATCTAGAAGGTGGAGGGAGCATTGGTGAGACCAAAGGGCATTACCAGAAATTCATAGTGACCGTTGAGCGTTCGAAAGGTAGTTTTTGGTATGTCTTCTTCGCACACTCGTATTTGATGATACCAAGATCAAAGGTCCAGCTTTGTGAAGACTCGTGCTCCCTTTAATTCATCAAGCAATTTATCTACTACTGGAATAAGATACTTGACCTTGACGGTTATGTCATTGAGAGCTTGGTAATCAATGCACATTCGCCATGTTCCGTCTTTCTTTCGCACGAGGAGCACCGGTGAAGAATAGGGGCTACAACTTGGCTGAATAACTCCTATTTCAAGCATCTCTTTTACAATCCTTTCTATTTCATCTTTTGGGAGATGTGGATACCGATATGGTTGAGTATTTGCTAGAGGTTTTCCTGGAAGAATCGGTATACGATGATCATGCCGGCGGTTAGGAGGTAGGCTGCGTGGTTCGTCAAATATATCTGAAAATTCAGCAAGCAAGGGAAGTAGGTTTTGATCTTCAAATTTGGTTGGCTCTCCCTTAGATTGTTGCTCAAGTTATACCAAAGCCATGCATGCTTTGTGCAAAACTTTCTCCATTCGTTGTGTGTAAAGTATCGTTACGTCGCCCCTACGTTTCCCCCATAGTATCACCTGCTTCCCCTTACTGTAAAATTTCATAATTAATTTCAAAAAATTTCAGAAAATATCACCTAATGTCATCAACCATTCAATGCTAAGCACGGCCTCATAATCATTGAGACATAAGAGGAAAAAATCTACAATTATCTTTTGGTCCTACAGCAATAGTTTCACCCGTGGGCACCTACGATCACACTTCAAAATTCATCCATCTGTGACTTTAACATCGAACCTGCTGCAATTCTCAATAGGTAAGGCCATCTGAACAGCAACCCTGCTGTTCATAAAATTATTAGTGCTCCCGGTGTCAATAAGAACAGTGATCGGTTGTTGCTTCAGAAATCCTCCCACTTTCATTGTTTGCGGGTTTACGTAACCGGCAAGGGCATGCATCGTAATATCAATTGGCTGTTGTTCTTCATCCGTGACCTCTTCCTCATGCTCCTGGACCTCCTCCTCCATGTCTTCAAGAGGTTCAATCAATAGGAGGCGGCCCCTTTTGCAGCGATGATCGTGGTTCCACGGCTCGTCGCAATGCCAACAAAGACCCTTTGCTGATCGGTCACGTAGTTCTTCTCTTATCAATTTTTTGGACAGCGAAGGACGGCTAAGAGCAAAAGGGGGTTTATATGTTGAGGTTCTATGAGTGGTTTTCATCCTCTGAGCATCTTGGCTGAGCTGTTCTTGTATCAGGCAAAGGAAATCGCAGCCATCACGGTACGGGGCTGTCGTGCCTTAACTTCCCCTTTTATCTCTGGCTTGAGTCCTTCGATAAATGTTCCTAACAATTGATGGTCAGTCCAATCATGAGCAAGGTAGAATAGCTTCTCAAACCTAGTTTAGTACTCTTGAATTGTAGAGGTTTGTTGAATCTTTGCGAGTTGGCCGTCGATAGTTTCATACTCCGTAGGTCCGAAACGGTTCAGTAGTGCATTCTTAAATTGATTCTATGTCGGAGCCCCATGATTAAATTTCAGCCAATTGTACCATTGAATAGCATCACCTTCAAGGTGGATGACAGCAATCTCCACCATAGCATTATCCGACGTTCGGTAGTAGCGAAAGTAACGTTCGACACACGAAATCCACCCCGCCGGGTCTTCTTCTTCCCATCATGGGAAGTCCACCCTCATGTGTGGCTGAAGCATGTCCAAGGGCTGTCCCTCCTTCTCTAGGGTCCTTTCTAAATTCTCTCTTTGCTGCAGTTTGGTTGGACTCGGTGGTTGTCCAATTCTGAATTATGTAAACAAAGCGCGTAATTTGTCTTCCAAGCACGATTCAAGCCGTGATTCAATCCGAGATTCTCATGCTTCAAATTGGACATCAATTAGATCTTGAGAAGCCATAGCATATGCCTGTAGATCAAAGATGCCCTTGTCTTTTTTCTGTTGATGGGTTAATGGCATGGGTTGGTGGAAGGTTCGGACAATAGATCGATGATTGAAGGGTTCAGCTGTAATGGTTTACTATTTTGGGCTGTGGTTTTTGATGCTATTAGGGTTATGAAACTAGGTTATGATGGCTGCATCTTAAGGCTAGAGGGATGCCCTAAAGACATCTTGGCTTATGGTAGCAAGGTGGCTAGGGTTTGGTAGGTTACGAAGAAGAAAAAATTCCGACAAAATTCTTTAGAGGGATGCCCTAAAGACACCAGATTTTTCACCGAAAAAATTCCAACAGTAAAATTGTAAATTTTTTCCAGAAATTTTCAAAAGAGATTCAAGTAAAACTCAAAGAGGATCTACTGATAAGGAAGAGGTAATGCTGTTAAAAATTTTGTAGAAAGAAACGATAGCAAGAGGTTTGGCAAAATTGAGGATCACGGAAAGGTATTATAGCAGATTTTTATGTCTAAAGTGCAGCAGTTTGGACGAAAAAGATAAGTGGTTTATATTGAGAATTTTTCAACAAAACCAAAGGAAAAACCACTTTTAGGAAGTATCAAAGCCGTCATAAAAATTTCATAGAGATTTGGATAGAAAAAATGCCGTAGCAAGATCAAAAATACAGTGCTATGCGGCTAAAATTCTGCAGTGCAACTTTCGTTGTGGAGATGAAAACTTTGTGATGAAAAGTTTATGCAGCAATATAGGAATGAATTTTTTGGATTTTTTTGAATAAGGATAACTAAATTGCAGTAGTAGTAAGGTAGATAACCAGAACCTGTTGCAATTCACGGGAAGATCAAAGGATGATCTACGGTGGTGGAGATGACGGCGGAATTCAGCGATGATCTTCTAAGCAATTGTGGGAATTGCTTTGGTCGGTTGTGGAGGGCTAGTGGATGGCTGTGGAAGGGTAGCAAGATGCCAAGAATGCTGCTCTGATACTAAGTGTTAGAACCCTTGCGGATTCTAAACTTGGGGTTGATCTCTATAGAGGATCGGCCTCCTTGGAACTCTATAGGAGTTCCTTCCTCCAAGTTGCTACTCAAAGGCTGCTAAAAGATTGATTTATTCATTGATGAAAAGAGGATGAATACATGGCTATTTATAGGGCTTCTAAACCCCAACTCCTAATAGGACTCTTATTCAAGACTCCTACTTCGAACTAACTTCTAATTAGGACTCCTTCTCTAGTAGGACTCCTAATTCTAATAGGACTCTTTCTCTAATAGGACTCCTACTTCCAATAAGACTCTTTTCCTAATAGGACTCCTAATTCTAATATGACTCTTTCCCTAATAGGACTCCTACTTCTAATATGACTCTTTTCCTAATAGGACTCTTACTTCTAATAGGACTCTTTCTCTAATAGGACTCCTATTTCTAATAGGACTCCTTTTCTAAGAAACGACTTAATCCTAACCTAGCCGGCCTCTTCATCTCTTTAATAGGAGTTGGCTAGATAGGATTTACATGAATGCCCTTATCAATGAAACCAAATTAGGATTCTTTCAGCTAGAGTCCTAACATTAACCCTTAGATTCATTAGCCCATTTGAAATCTTATAAAAAGTCGGGCTATGACATACAAATTGGCATTACCCCTAGCTTTGGCTAGCATTCATGATGTATTCCACATGTTTATGCTTCAGAGATATATTAGGGATCCATCACATGTCATATCTTACCAACCTCTACAACTTAAAGACGATGCAACTTTTGTAGAACAACCAACTAAGATCTTGGAAAGGAAAGAACATATTCTAAGGAATAAAATTATTATACCTTTGGTAAAGATTTATTGGCAATACCATTCAGACTAAGAGGCAATGTGGAAAAGAGAAGAAGATATGTGAGAGTAGTATCCTCATCTATTATCTTGAGGTAAGCAAAGTTTAGGGACCAAATTTCTTGTAGGTGAGAAGAAATGTAATCAAATCAAATATTTGATTTAGGAATCAACTTTTATTTCATTACTTACCATTTTAATTTAGGAAATATTAATCTTACTTATTTGCCATTGTGAGTTAGTGATAGGACCTTAGCAGGGTAAGGTCCTACTCAACCATGTAGCAGCTAATAAAAACCCTGTGAGAGTGTAATAAACCCCACCTAGCCACCTCTATCCTATAAAGAAGAGAGGCTAGGGTTTATATTTGGGTCTTTGGGCTTCTTAGTCGCCGCCCCCTTGTTACTGGGCCGGCCCGCTAAGGTTGAGGTCAAATTGGGTAGTTCACTTAGGAAGCAGCCCCTAGGGCTAGGGTTTGGAGCTCTATATAAGCTTGTAGCCTCCACCTCTTTGGAATAAGAAAGATCAATATATAATTGTAGCCACCAGGCTACTTGGAGGGTGGAACCCCTATAGCGTTCCAAGGGTTGATCCCCCTCAAAGATCAATCTCCATAGAATTCCTCTGGGGTTCTATCATCTGCATCAGAGCAGCGATCTTGCTGCTTTTGCTGCCATCCCTGCCACCCACCATTAGCCAAGCAATTCCCACAATTGCTCTTGATGTCGTCATCTCCACCGTCATCTCTTGACGTAGATCAAATCAATCTACAGTCGCCACCTCTAATTGCATCAGAGATCTGGTATTTTTCTACCACCAATATCTTTTGCTGTTGCAATTTTTCATCTAAAATATCAAAAAGAAGTTTTTCTATCAATCCCTTGCCTACGAATTCCTTACGTCGCAAAAGTTGCCATCTTTGCGAACGAAGGATCGTTGCAGAAAATTTCAGCCGCGTGTTGCTGCCTTTAACCGATCTAATCGTTATCATTTTTGAACGAAATTTTTTGTGCACCTCATAGATCATCTTGGCTCCCATCCATGATTGATCTATTGTAGAATTCATCACAAAAACAAATTCGTGTGTTGCTGCAATCTCTCGTCACAAACTGCTGAAATTTTTTGATGAGAATTCTACTATCGCAACTTGCACCGATTTCTTTACTGCTTTGCTGCCGAAATTCTTAATCCAATTTGTTATCCTTGTTTCTATCTAAACTAAGATCCTACCATCAAACCCCTGAGTTTTCGCTAGAAATTTTGTCGAGAAACCGCTATTTCTTCGACGACAATTCTGCTCTTACAAGACAGCGCATATAGGTAGCAATTTCTACTGATTTTTGTCAAATCTTTGCTGCGAGCTACCACAGATCTAAACCCCTCTTCCCTAACCTTCATCCACTACCATCTCAGCCCAAAACTCCATCAAATCGCAGCCCCAAACAGCACCCAAAACAGCCAAAAAACAAGCCTAAACCGCAGCCTACATTCACCAATCCACCAACCCTTTCAACCACCACTTCTCTCAACCAATACATACCTTTAACTCGACAGCAAAAAAGAGATCTTAATATTACAGATTTGGAGACATATGCTATGGCATCCGAGGAGGCAATTGATGCTAAATTTGAAGCCTTCGAGACACGAATGAAGGAGAAGATTCGGACTCTCTTTGACGAACTTAGTTTGGGTCGACCACCGAGCCCAAAGAAATCACATCAAGGGGAGAGCTCTAATCAAAGAGAAGACCTCCAGGAGAGGGGAGGCTCTATGACTGATCCCCACTATCCATGCATGAGGGTGGACTTCCCTAGATGGGAAGAAGGAGACCCGATTGGTTGGATCTCATGCGCGGAGCGATATTTTTGGTATCACAAAACCGCGGACGCATCTATGGTAGAAATTACAACTATACATCTTAAAGGGGATGCCATACAATGGTTTGATTGGTTTGAACATACTCATGGAGTCCTCTCATAGTGACAATTCAAAGAAGGACTGCTGATCCGCTTCGGACCAATCGATTACGAGAACATCAACGGACAACTAGCAAAGATCCGACAAACCTCCACCATCCAGGAGTATCAAACTAGGTTTGAAAGGTTATCTAATCAAACTCATGATTGGTCTGAAAAATAGTTATTGGGGATATTTATTGAGGGCTTGAAGCCGGAGATCCGGGGAGAAGTTAAAGCACGACAACCGTACACGCTTATGGCAGCCACCTCTTTCGCACGACTTCAGGAGGAGCGATTGAACCACGAAGCTCGGAGGACTAAGGTCGTTCCCCAACCAGCAATATCGAATCCCTTAGCCCCCCCTACTATCAGTCGAGCTCCTGCATGAAAAAGGTTGACAAGAGAAGAGCTTCGAGACCAATCTGCCAAGGGGTTATGTTGGCATTGTGACGAGCCGTGGAGCCGCGAGCATCACTGTAAAAAAGGGAGACTTCTTGTGATTGAACCAGGGGAAGAAGAGATCAGTGAACAGCCAGAAGAGAGTCTTGAATATGAGAATGAAGATGTGGAAGAAGAGCCACAATCAACCAACTTTATGGTATATGCGCTAGCCGGATACTCAAATCCGCGAACGATGAAAGTTGGAGGCCTGCTCAAACAACAACCAATCACCGTTCTCATCGATTCAGGCAGTACTAATAATTTTCTAAATATTAAGGTTGCTACTCGGATGGCGCTCTATATCGAAGGTTGCAGCAAGTTCGACGTAAAGGTTGCCGACAGCCGAATCCTAAAATGCGACCAAAGATGCCCATAGGTGAAACTATTACTGCAGGGCCAAGAAATTGTTGCCGAATTCTTCCTCCTACCAATTGATGATTATGAGGCTGTGCTGGGCATAGAATGGCTAATGACACTAGGTGATGTCTCTTGGAACTTTTCTAAATTGATTATGAAATTCTATTGCAAAGGTAAACAGGTCACCCTACGCGGGAAGCGCAGAAGCAACGTAACCACCGTTTCAACCCAACGAATGGAGAAAGTTTTATACAAGATAAATGGTGGCTTTCTTATGCATCTCCAACAGCAACCAGAGGGGGAGGAATGGAAGAAGGATCCAGAAACCAGCAACATCATCAAAAAATTAGAGGAGGATCCAAGCGCAATAGCTCACTATACTTGGGATTCGAGGGATCTACGCTATAAAGGTCGTATTGTGCTTATACCAAACTCCTCTTGCATCAAAGTCATTCTGCATGAAATGCACTCCACACCTTTAGCAGGGCACCCTGGATTTCTAAGAACCTACAAAAGAGTGAAGCAAAATTTTTATTGGAAAGGGATGAAAAAAATTATTTCTGAATACGTAGCACAATGTGATGTATGTCAACAGCAAAAAGGTGAAACAGTGGCGAGTCCAGGGAAACTACAACCACTACCCATACCAGACTCGGTGTGGACTGACATCTCCATGGACTTCATCGAAGGGCTGTCACCTTCCAAAGGTAAAAGTATAATCCTTGTGGGGGTTGATCGACTTATGAAATATGCTCATTTTTGTGCTATGCGAAATCCCTACACTACTGTTAGTATTGCTCATATTTTCATAGAAAATATTATCAAACTACATGGGATGCCAAGGTCCATCGTAAGTGATCGTGACAGGGTCTTCACTAGTAAATTTTGGACCGAGTTATTTCAGTTACAGGGCACCAAACTCAAGATGAGCACTGCATATCATCCACAAACTGATGGCCAAACAGAAGTGATGAACAGATGTTTAGAGACATACCTTCGGTGTTTCGCTAGTGATCGACCAAAGGAGTGGACAAAATGGCTCCCTTGGGCCGAATGGTGGTACAATACTACATATCATTCATCTATAAAATGTACCCCATATGAAGCATTATATGGTCGACCGGCCCCTGTGATTCCAAAGTATGTAATTGGCTCGGCTAAGGTAGATCAGGTCGATCAAGATTTAATTGACAGGGACAAACACCTACAGCTGCTAAAGGATAATCTCTCTACCGCTCAAGCTAGAATGAAGCAGCAAGCTGACACATGAAGAAGTGAAAGAGAATTTTTAGTAGGAGACTGGGTTTATCTTCACCTACAACCATACAAGCAACTATCCATCAACACACGAGCTTCCATGAAGCTATCTCCATGTTTTTATGGGCCCTATCAGATCATAGAGCGTATTGGAGCTATGGTGTACAGACTTAAATTACTTGAAGATGCCAAAATTTACCTTGTCTTCCACGTGTCATGCTTGAAGCCCAAGTTGGGAGAACACGAGGCACCCCAGATCCAACTGCCCAACACCACTGATGATGAAAATATTCAAGCCCAACCACAAGCCATCCTCGATCGCAGAGTCGTGATGCGTTGTCGACGTCCCCTCATCAAGTACTAGTACATTGGACTAATTTACCACTCGAAGATGCCACATGGGAATCATATGAGGAGCTGAAGTCCTGGTTCCCTGAGTTCATGGAACCCCAACCTTGAGGACAAGGCTGATTTGAAGAGGGCGGACTTGATAGGACCCTAGCAGGGTAAGGTCCTACTCAACCATGTAGCAGCTAATAAAAACCCTGTGAGAATGTAATAAACCCCACCTAGCCACCTCTATCCTATAAAGAAGAGAGGCTAGGGTTTATATTTGGGTCTTTGGGCTTCTTAGCCGTCGCCCCCTTGTTACTGGGCCGGCCCACTAAGGTTGAGGGCAAATTGGGTAGTTCACTTAGGAAGTAGCCCCTAGGGCTAGGGTTTGGAGATCTATATAAGCTTGTAACCTCCACCTCTTTGGAATAAGAAAGATCAATCTACAATTGCAGCCACCAGGCTACTTGGAGGGTGGAACCCCTATAGCGTTCCAAGGGTTGATCCCCCTCAAAGATCAATCTCCATAAAATTCCTCTGAGGTTTTATCAGTTAGGAAATGATTATTAAGTATTCTAAATAAGGTGATATCATATTTGTTAGCATATTAAATAGATAATTTATATTAAATAAATATAAAAATTAAAAAAAAATTTCTTTAATGGAGGCTTACCTCCTCTTATTGAAGGGGAGGGATTTCTCTCATTCGTTCCTTACCTAGTTGAGCCCAACAATGGGAGGAACAAGAAGTTACGTCCTATTAAAGAGAGGAAGGTTTTCCCTACCTTTCTTGAAAATAGAAGTTTTTATTTTGATTTCTTAAATATTAAAATTTTTATAGTTTGAAATTAATTATTAATCTTTTTAATGTTAAAATATTTATCGTTGGATTAATATATTTTATCTAAGTTTTTAAGATATCCTTTGATCCTCTTTAAAGGTTTTCATTTTTGGATTTAAACATACTAAAATTATACATGTTTTATGTATTGAATATATGATATTTGATTTTTCATATTTGGATTACGATTGTTATTTCCTCGTATTGCAGTTTATCTTCTAATCTTATTTAGATTAAAATATACTATGAGAAGTTCAAAAATAATTCTTAATCCGTTAAATATTAAAATTTTATTGTTAGATTAGAATATGTTATCTGAAAAGTTTTAACCTTTTTAAGATTTAGAATATTATTATTAGATTAGATCATGTTGAAATTATTCATGTCACATATATTGAAAGTATGATTTCTAATTTTTATTGAATTAAGAATATTATTTTCTTGTATTAAAACTTATCTTTCAATCTTATCATTTAATATGTTGTTATGTTTTAATATATTATTTTTAGTGAATATATATTATCATAATTTGATATTGATGAAATTGGATATGATTGGGTTAAAACAACTTACAAGCCAAGTCCAACCCATAGGTCAAGCCACAGCCCACTAGCTACACTCAATCAGTAGACCGAGCCTAGCTCATAGGCTAAGCCCAACCGGTAGGTCAGGCCCTAGCTTGCAGGCTAAGCTAGCCTAGCCCAACATGGGCAGTCATATGTGATGCATATGACTAGTCCATAGGCTAAGGTTGGCCCACCTAGGTATGATGCATTCATAGTCATGTGTTGTCACATTCTAGATTTTTTTTTGTTTAGGATCACATCTTTCCACACATACAGAGCTAAATAGATAAACATCACTTTATTCATAATTATAAATATTTATTATAATTTATTTATTCATCAAGTCAAATATGGAAAGATAAACATAGTGATGTTAACTCAAAGAATCATTCAAGTGGTTCTACCTAGCGGAAAGGAAGGTCTGCTCTCCATTGGAATCTGATTTAGTGCTAATGAGAGGCTGCTCTAAAAATCAAAAACAAAGAAAATTCAGCAATGCTTAGTAGGAACCCCAAAAGTCAACTCAAAATGAATACATGATCAAAACTCAATCATCCCATTGGCGTATATCAAATACCCGAAGGAGGATTCCCCTAACAGCGCATGGAGAGGCTTAATATTATAGGATGAGTTTTTGTTTTCCCAATAGCAGATGGAGGCAAACTCATATTGCACTCCCAATAGTGGATGGAGTAGCATCCCTCACCCGTCAAAGTGGGGACATGTTCCTCTCAACAGCGGATAAAGGAGCCATCTAACCACTGTCTGACGGCCCACTAATCCCCAAAGGGAATCACCCTACCTACCCTTGGCACAAAATAACATAGTCTCATACTAGTCATGTCTATATCGGGATGAAATAATACATTTAAAACATCTCTTTCTAACATCATCAATATCAATAATACTAATTAGCCCTTAATTAACTTGAACCCTAGTTAAATCGGTCTAATCAAACTTGATTAATTAGAACCTAACTGAATCGATCTCTAATCCTCATTTAACTGGTTTGGAACCACCCTAGACTAGTATAATTTGGACTAGATTAGGTTCAATTTAGGTTAAATGGATTTGAAAAGTTAAACCAATTCAGAACCACCCTGAATTGATCTAGACTAATTAAGTTTGGTTTAGTTCAATCAATGTTTGGGCTCAAATTCAACAATTACATAATATTAGACTAAGTTGAGCCAACCCAAATACCGATAATGCACATGACTATGCATGCATCACACTAGGCTGAGCCAACCTTGGCCCATGACAACCCACGTTGGGCTAGGCTGTGTTAGCCTAAAGGCTTGGGCTCGACCCATGGGTTGTGCCTGACCTGCAGACTGTTTTAATCCAATCCTATCCAATTTCATAAATTTTAATTTATAATAATATATATTTACTAATAATAATACATTAAAACATAATAACAGAATAAATAAATGATAAGATTGAAAACTAAACTTCTATACAAGGGAATAACATTCTTGATTCAATAAGAATTAGAAACCATACTTTTAATACATATAACATAAATAATTTCAATATGATCAAATCAAATAATAACATTCTAAATCTAAAAAAGGATAAAAGTTTTTAGATAACATATTCAAATCAACAATAATAATTTTAACATCTAAAGGATTAAGAATTATTTTTTGAATGACTCATGGTATATTTTAATCTAAATAAGATTAGAAGATAACTATAATATAATTAAATAACATTCTTAAAAAAATCTGAAATCATAAAATATTTATAATTTTAGTATTTTAAAAATAAGAACCTTTAAAGAGTATCAAAGGATAAAATATTTTAATTCAATAATAATATCAATCTAAAAATATCAACATGGAATCCAAATAAAAATTTTTAATTTCAAGAAAGGTAAGGAGAACCTACCTCTTCTTAGTAGGATGAAACTCCTCATTCCTCCCGCTATTAAGTTCTGCTCGGCGAGGAATGAAGAAGAGAAATCGCTCCCCTTAAATAGGAGGAGGTGAGCCTCTATTAAAGGAAAATTTTTAAAATTTTCGTATTTATTTAATATAAATTATTTTTATTTAATATACTAATAAATATGATATCATCATATTAGGAATGCTTCATAACCATTTCCTAATTTGTAATGGTAAATAAGGAAGTAGGATTAACCTTCCCTAAATTATACTAGCATGTAAGGAAATAATATTTGATTCCTAAATCAAATATTTGATTTGATTACATTCTTCCCACCTATAGGAAATTTGGTCCCTAAATTTTACTTACCTCAAGAGAATAGATAAGGATACTACTCTCGCATATCTTCTTCTCTTTTCCACGTTGCCTCTTGGTTTGAATGGTGTTACCAACAAATCTTTATTAAAGGTATAATTTTATTCTTTAGAACATGTTCTTTCCCCTTTAAGATCTAGATTGGTTGTTCTGCAAAAGTGGCATCGTCTCTTAGTTATAGAGGTTGGTAAGATATGACATGTGATGGATCCTTGATATATGTCCGAAGCATAGACATGTGAAATATATCGTGGATGCTAGCCAAAGCTCGAGGCAATGCCAATCTGTATGCCATAGGCCCGATCTTTTGTAAGATCTCAAATGGGCTAATAAATCTAGGAGCTAACTTCCCTTTTTTACTAAACCTTATAACTCCCTTGGTTGGCGACACTTTCAAGAAGACATGCTCACCAACTTTAAACTCTAGATCTCTTCGTCTTCGATCTGCATAACTTTTCTAGCGACTTTAAGCTATTAATAATATTTAGCATATAATTCAAATATTATCAACATATTTTTGAATTAATTGAGGTCCCAAAAATTTTTGTTCTCCTACCTCATCCTAATATATAGGTGATCTACACTTTCTCCCATAGAGCTTCAAAAGGAGCCATCTGTATACTAGAGTGGTAACTATTATTATAAGAAAACTCAATTAGGTGCAAGTGCATATCCCAACTTCCACCAAAGTCCAAAGCATATGCTCTTAAGAGGTCTTCAAGAGTTTGTATTGTCCTTTCAGATTGACCATCAGTTTAAGGGTGAAAAGCTATACTAAACTTTAATTGTGTGCCCAAAGATTTTTGTAGACTTCCCCAAAACTTAGAGGTGAACCTTGAATCTCTATCTGAAATAATGCTAACTAGTACCCCATGATATCGAATAATCTTTTTAATATACAAGCATGCCAATTTATCTAATAAATATTTCTTGTTAATATGGAGGAAGTGAGTAGATTTGGTAAGTCTATCTACTATTACTCAAATCCTGTCATATCCTTTCATAGTCTTGGGTAATCGTATTACAAAATCCATAGTGACTTGCTCCCACTTCCATTCAGGAATTGAAATCCTTTACAATTTTTTGACAAGTACTCGATGTTCTACCTTCACCTGTACTCAATGTTCTACCTTCACCTGTTGGCATATCAGACATTTACAAACAAAATCTACTATATCTCTCTTCATACTACACTACTAGTAGTTTTGGTGTAAATCCCAGTACATCTTGGTAGTCCTGGGATGGATATTAAATTTTGATATGTGTGCCTCCTCCAATAATTGCATCTTTACTAGATGGTTTTCAAGAACACACAAGCGATTGTGGAATATAATAGAACCATCTTCGATTTAGAGGATTTTGGATCTAATTCCTTAAGTTATTTCCTTAACTATTATATGGAGATATGGATCTTCTTTCTAACCTTCTTTAACCCTTTCTACTAAATCTGATTGTGCCATCAAACATATAAGAAAACATTTATTTGTCTCCGATAAAAGTCTAAGTTTTAAGTCTACCAACTCTATCATCATAGAATTTCTTTGAATATTCATATAGGCTATAAGACTAGAAGTATTTCTGCTTCAGGCATCAGCAACCACATTAGCCTTCTTAGGATGATAGTTGATAGTAAAATCATAATCCTTTAGAAAGTCAAACCATCTTCTTTGTCTCATATTTAAATCTTTTTGTGTGAAAATATACTTGAGTCCCTTATGATCTATGAAGATTTCAAAAGTTTGTTCATAGAGATATTGCCTCCAAATTTTTAGTGCAAAAATGATAGCTGCTAGCTCTAAATCATGAGTAGGATAGTTTTTCTCATGAGATTTCAATTACCTAGATGCATAAGCAGCTACCCTTTTATTTTGCATTAGGACACAACCAAGTCTTTGTAGTGAGGCATCACTATATACTACAAAACCTTCTCCCCCTAAAGGAATCACCAAGATAGGAGTACTAGTTAATCTTTTCTTCAATTCTTGAAAACTTCATTGACATTTGTCATCTCATATGAATTTTATGTTCTTTTGTGTTACCCTGGTTAAAGGTATTACTATTTTTCATTTTGTTACAACTTCAATCTTATGAGGGTCAACAAATATACCAGCACTCAAAATTACATGGCCGAGAAACATAATTTCATTGAGCCAAAAATTACACTTACTTAATTTGGCATATAATTTCTCTTATCTTAGGACTTCCAGAACTGTCTTAAGATGGTATTCATGTTCTGCCCTACTTTTGGAGTAGATCAAGATATCATCAACGAAGATAATTATAAATTTATCAAGATAAGGGTGGAACACCCTATTCATAAGATCCATGAAGGTAGCTAGTGCATTAGTGAGTCCGAAGGGCATTACTAAAAATTTATAATAATAGTATCTTGTTCCGAAAGCTGTTTTCTGTATGTCTCCTTCTCTTATCTTTAGTTGGTGATACCCAGATCTCAAATTAATTTTTGAATATACTTGAGTACCTTGAAGTTGATCAAATAGGTCATCTATTCGAGGAAGGGGATATTTATTCTTTATGGTCACTTGGTTAAGTTGCCTATAATTAATACATAGCCACATAGATCCATCTTTCTTCTTCATAAATAGAATAGGGGCACCCCAAGGTGATACACTAGGTCGAATAAAACCCTTATCCAAAAGCTCCTATATTTGTTTCTTTAACTCCTCCAACTCAATTGGTGTCATTCTATATGGGGGTTTAGAAATAAGTGCGGTGCTAGGTAGAAGATCAATTGTAAATTCAATCTGCCTATTTGGTGGCAGTGCAAGTAGATCATCAGGAAAAATATCTAGAAAATCCCGTATAATAGGGATGTCCTCTAATATTGGCTTCTTAGATTCTTCTCTAGAAATAAAGGTCAAGTACCTCTGACATCCCTTCAAAAATAGTTGCGTAGCACTCAAGACCGATATAATAGGAGAGCTTTTCCTGAATCCTGATGAACTTGAAAGATGGTTGATTTAGAGGTGAGAAAGTAATAGTCTTTTGGAAATAATCGACACTTGTATGGTATGTTGAAAGTCAGTCTATACTCAAGATAACATCGAAATCTTAAAATTCTAGTAGAATAAGATCTACTAGCAAATCATGACTTTCAATAAGATCAACTATCAAGGAGTTTCCAACTGGTGTTGCTACCATTAACACATTATGCATTGTTTCAGGATTCTTATATAGCTTCCTAGCAAAATATGGTGATATAAAAGAATATATAGAACCTAAATTTATAAGCACAAATGCAGGTGTACCACAAAGTGTGATGATACATTTAATAATAGATCTTGAGGCTTCAGCATCTTGATGGGTCAATGCATAGACCCTCGCTTGACCTCCCTCTTTGGGTACTAGTTATTGTTGTCCAACTGCTTAGGGTGGAGCTCAACATTGTTGCTTTTGAGGGCAATCCTTCGACATGTGACCTGATTGTTGACAATAAAAGCATATACGTTGTCCCATGAGGCATGAGGTGGAAACATGATCTGACTTTCCATAAAAGTAACATCTTATAATGATTTGATAACTAGTAGCTCCTATCTGTTGATGTCCAAGTTGTTTGCCCTTATCTTTCTTTGAGGGTCCAGAATAAGATCCCCCATACACAGATGGTGTAGCATTAAAAGGTCGCTTTCGATCCTTTGCTTGTTGTAGTTCATTATCTAATTTTGCCACCACCATAGCTCGATTTAACACTTTAGCATAGGTTGGTAAAATCAATACTGCAACAGACTTTCTAATTGATGATCGAAGTCCCCTTTGAAAATGATGAGTTCTTTGATTTTCATTAAAGGCAATATGTGGAGAGAACTGGGCTAGTTTAGTGAAATAATGATCATATTCCATCACTATTTTACTTCCTTGGTGGATGGTAAGGAATTCTTGTTGCTTCTCAAAGCGAACTGAATCCGGAAAGAACTACTCATAAAATGCATCCTTAAACTATTCCCAAGTCACCACATCACCTCCAGCCTCTAACATCCTCCTTTTTGAAATCCACCAAGTGTCTGCCTTCCCTTCCAAAATGAAAGAAGCAAAATGCACCTTCTGATTTTCCCGACATTCGATAGCTTCAAATGTTTTCTCCACTTGATGAATCCAACATTTAGTAAGAATTGGATCTGGTTTGCTCTCAAAAACAGGTGGTCCCGATCTCTTAAAATGATTCAAGGTATTATTTTCACCCTATGGAGCTCTATCCTACTCCTCTTATCATTCAAAGTATCCTCTAATAGCATTGAGGACTCCATGTACATCATTTGGAGCATTGACAGGTGCTAGCGCATGAGGTATATTCTGTGGTGTCGGAGAAGCTGACATATAATCAGTGATAGGTGTATGTGAGGATTGGGTTTGCTCTACGATGCATGGAACATCCAGGTTATTGTTTGCTCGAACACCCCTTCGAGGGCGTTGGCTAGTAGCATTGTGACCACGAGCACCGCGAGTGATAGGGCCACTATTTTCTTGAATTGACTCCATTAATCCTATATTAGGTCAAAGACAATCTTTAGTCAAAGTCAATTAAGAGACTTAAATACCTACAAGCCATAGACCAAGCTCTAATACCATAAAAAGATGTCACATCTTGGTTTTGTTTTTGTTCAGGATTATATCTTTCCACACATACAGATCCAAATAGATAAACATCACTTTATTCATAATTATAAATATTTATTATAATTTATTTAATCATCAAGTCAAACATGAAAAGATAAACATAGTGATGTTAACTCGAAGAATCATCCAAGTGGCTCTACCTAGTGGTAAAGGAAGATCCGTTCTCCACTGGAATCTGATTCAGTGCTAATGAGAGGCTGTTGTAAAAATCAAAAACAAAGAAAATTCAGTAACACTAAATAAGAACCCCAAAGTCAACTCAAAATGAATACATAATCAAAAATTAATTATCTCATTGGCATTTATCAAATACCTAAAGGAGCACTCCCCCAATAATGGATGGAGAGGCTTTATCCTATGGGATGAGTTTGTGTTCTCCCAACAGCGGATGGAGGCAAACTCATATCACACTCCCAACAGTGGATGGAGTGGCATCCCTCACCCGTCAAAGTGGGGACACATTCCTCCCAATAGTGGATGGAGGAACCGTCTAGCCACCACGTCTGACGGCCTGCTAATCCTTAAAGAGAATCGCCCTACCTGCCCTTGGTAGGAAATAACATAATCTCACACTGGTCATGTCTATATCGGAATGAAATAACACATTTAAAATATCTCTTTCCAACATTATAAATATCAATAATACCAATTAGCCCTCAATTGACTTGAAACTTAGTTAAATCGGTCTAATCAAACTCGATTCACTAGAACCTAATTGAACCGATCTCTAATCCTCATTTAATTAGTTTTAAACCACCCTAGACTAGTATAATTTAGACTAGATTAGGTTCAATTTAGGTTAAACTAACTTGAAAAGTCAAACCAATTTAGAACCACCTTGAATTGATCTAGACTAATCAAGTTTGGTTTAGTTCAATCAATGTTTGGGCTCAAATCCAATAATCACATAATATTGGACTAGGTTGAGCCGATCCAAATATTGATAATATGCACTGCACATGACTGTGCATACATCACACCAGGCTGAGCCAATCCTAGCTTCTTCCACATGCTTACGTCAATGGTTGGTTAGCTCTATGCTAGGGTTCACCCACTGGTCAGCCTAACTCTACTGTGCTGTTTTCACCCAATCCTTTCTAATTTCATAAATTTTAAATTATAATAGCATATATCTAATAATAATAATATATCAAAATATAATAACAAATTAAATTAATGATAAGATTAAAAAATAAACTTCAATACAAGGGAATAACATTCATGATTTAATAAGAATTGGAAACCATATTTTTAATACATGTAACATGAATAATTTCAACTTGATCAAATCAAATAATAACATTCTAAATCTCAAAAAGGATAAAAATTTTTATATAACATATTCGAATCAATAATAAAAATTTTAACATATAAAGAATTAAGAACTATTTTTTGAACTACTCATGGTATATTTTAATCTAAATAAGATTAGAAGATAACTGTAATATAATTAAATAAAATTCTTAAAAAAATCTGATATCATAAAATATTTATAATTTCTATATGTTTAAAAATGAAAACCTTTAAAGAGTATTAAAGGATAAAATATTTTAATTCAATAATAAAATTAATCTAAAAATTTCAACATGGAATCCAAATAAAAACTTTTAATTTCAAGAAAGGTAGGGAGAACCTAACTCTTCTTAGCAGGATGAAACTCCTCGTTCCTCCTGCTATTGAGTTCTGCTTAGCGAGGAATGAAAGAGAGAAATCCCTCCCCTTAAATAGGAGGATGTGAGCCTCTATTAAAGAAAAATATTTTAAATTTTTATATTCATTTAATATAAATTATTTTTATTTAATATACTAACAAATATAATATCACCCTATTTGGAATGCTTAATAACCATTTACTAATTCGTAATGGCAAATAAGGAAGTAGGATTAACCTTTCCTAAATTATACTAGCATGTAAGGAAATAATATTTGATTCCTAAATCAAATATTTGATTTGATTTCATGTGCAGTGTACATAATCGGTATATGGGTCAACCCAACCTAGTCTAATATTATGTAATTATTGAATTTGAGCCTAAATATTGATTGAACTAAACTAGACTTAATTAGTCTAGATCAATTTAGGGTGATTCCGAATTGGTCTAACTTATTTAAGTCAGTTTAACCTAAATTGAACCTAATCTAGTCTAAATTATGCTAGTCTAGGATGGTTCCAAACTAGTTAAATGAGGACTAGAGATCGATTCAGTTAGGTTTTAGTAAATCAAGTTTAATTATATCGATTGAATTAGGGTTCAAATCAATTAAGGGCTAATTAGTATTATTGATATTGATGATGTTTGAAAGAGATTTTAAATATGTTATTTCATCCTGATATAGATATAACCAATGTGAGATTATGTTATTTCCCTACCAAGGGCAAGTAGGATAATTCCCTTTAGGGATTAGTGGGCCGTTAGATGTGGTGATTAAACGGTTCCTCCATCTACTGTTAGAAGGAACGTGTCCCCACATTGGCGATTCAAAGGGACACCACTCCATCTGTTATTGGAAGTGTGATATGAGTTTGCCTCCATCTGCTATTAGGAGTGTTGGGAAATCTAGGGCCGACGTTACATGCATAGCGAAAGAATAAAAAACAAAATCCTAGATCTTCATGAAAAGGTTTCATCATCGTACGAAAATCGATGCATAAAAACTCGTGAAACCAAAAACTACGTATAAGAAAGATAATACCTAGGGAGATCGTATATCCCCAAAATCTTACAGATTTGTAGGAAAGGATGAAGAAGGTCAAGCATCCTCCTTTCTAGTGGTGATCCATATGGTAGGGGCTTTAAAGATGCTCTTCGAAGGGAGAGGAGAATAGGAGGTGGCAATCAAGAAAACTCTAGCCTATGGACTTTTGGTTCTCTCATATTTATGGAGACCCCTTGTCAACTTAATCCTAATGGATCTTACCATATTAGGTACTAGATCTCCATCCAATTACCTAAGCTTCTTAAATTAGTGGGTCTCTACCCAATAATCTCTTATTGGATCTCATCCATGGGATCCAATAATTCAAAGGCTTATTGGATATCCAATAAGATAGGGGCTCTGGCAAATATCTTATATCTAAACCTCTATTCGTTGCAATACCTACCATATATGTGTGACCCTATAGGCCCAATATCAAGCTGCTATTAGGACCGAAATTGACATTAAGAGGGGGGGGGGTGAATTAGTGTTTTCGTAAAAATTATGTTGATTTAGAAAACTTCATTCAATAAAACTTGTATCAGAAAAGCATTTAAATATAGAGAAAGTGTGAAGTGGAGTGAGTAACCAAATCAGTAAGCAATATAAAGAAAAGTAGCAAAGAAGAGATCACACCGGATTTATAGTAGTTCGGTCATTGTGACCTACATTCACTCTCAATTCCTCTTCCATCGAGGCCACTGATGTCAACTGATAGTCTTCTTTCAATGGACAAAAACCAACTACCCTCTTACAACTCTTTTCTCCTTTTCATAGGTTTAGGCGATAACCTTTACAATTTGCTCACCCTTCTCTCAAGCTGAATTCAAAACTTAGAGCTAAAGAAAGGGAATTCTTAAGGAATTACAATAGTATTTTCACACTAATTTTCATTCAAGATCTTATGTATTTTGAGTAGGGATGAGAGGGATATTTATAGACCTTAAATGACTTCAAAAATGGAGTAAAAAAATGTCTCATCTTGAGTTCTCGGGGTACTAGCGATACCACCACCAGTTTTGGACAGTACTATCACTTGACACACCCTGCACTAGCAGTATTGCCACCAGTCCGAGTGGTACTATCTCCTGGCAGAATCTCAGAGATTGAGCTCTAGTGGTACCACCACCAGTCTAGGTGGTACCACCATGTGGTAACATTAACTACCGATGGTACCATCACTCAGTCAGCCTAGGAGGCCAAGCCTCAAGTAGTTCCATTGCTAGCCCTAGCGGCGCCACCGCTTGATGTGGCTCCAGGTCACTAAATGGGCCATCCAATCGGCCCAAATCGACCCTGGTTTGGGCCCAATTAAACCCCCAATTGAGTTAGTAGGATTTCTCCTAAAACTAACTCAATTGAAACCCTAACTATGATAATTAAGGGTAAACAATTATGATTTAAGCAATCTCAATTGTTTGGTATATTAATTGTTCAACTGAACTCTCGGTGAACTTTCGACAAACTCCCAACATATCAATTCTTCTTTAATTGTTTTGCCTTTTCATGATCATAGTTAGTCCTGCATTACTTTTCTCAACACATGCATTAGATCATAAATTCATAAGTTGATTTCATCATCAAAATTTGAGATTCAACAATCTCTCTCTTTTTGATGATGACAACCAATTGATGACGGAGTTAACCTTAACTCCCCCTATCTATATGTCATATCTATTGAATATCAGATTTTGATGATGAAATCAATTAATAAATTATTGATCTAATCCATTTGTTGAGAAAAGTATTGCAAGATTAACTATGATCATGAATAAGGCATAAAGCAAATGTTGTGCCAGAGTCAAAGATCGAACGATTCGTCGGGAGTTCGTAGAGAGTTCATCAAGAGTTCACCGAGAAGTTCATCGAGAGTTCGTCAGAGCTCACCAAGAAGTTCGTCAGAGCTCACCAAGAAGTTCGTCGGGAGCTCACTAAGAAGTTCGTCGGGAGCTCACCGAGAAGTTCGTCGAGTTCACCAAAAAGATCGATGAGAGTTGACCAAGTGCTTAACGGGAATCCATCGGAAGATCGCCAGAAGCTTGCTAGTATTTCACCGAAAGAACATTTGACATACCAGATATAACTTGCTTTGTTAATGTCTTAATTATCATAGTTAGAACTTAGTTTGAGTTAAGATTGGGTGATAATCCAACTAACTCATTTAGGAGCCAATTGGACCGGAATCAAGACTTATTTAGGCTGGACTGATGGCCGAAACAATGACCTAGAACTAGTCTAGTGGTGGCACCACCAGGACTGGGCGGTAGAACCGATTCACCTTTAAACATAGACTCGAAATAATTTTGGTCATAGATTACTCGAGAGGGACATCGAGATAACTAGATAGACTGGTATACTATATACCCGACCATATGATGGAGGTGGTTGGTCTCATAGCTACTTATGTGGGGACACTAAGGATATAGTATAGGTGCTCATTAGAGAATGAGTTCACTAATTGATCTGCTTATAGAATGTTGGATGGTTATTGATACCTATTGTCAGACAACGATTCTATAGTCCTAGTAGTATATTTGGTACTTAGATTTAAGACACTAAGGATATCCTGTATGAGTACTCCACTCTTTGATACCGAATTTATAGGTTTGGAAGTTTCAGATACTGTACAACCGGTTATTGGAAGTGACAGCCAACCTTACAATAGCTATTGAGTGTCAATAGAGGATCATCCACTCTCGGTATCATGAGAGAAATATCCCATGTGTTCTTATTTAGGTAAATCCCTAACTAGGGTCATTTGAATTGAGAGAAAGAGTTCTTCGAGAGAATCCGTTTTGAGTAAGACTCGAGTGGAAACCGTTTGGGCTTGACAACACTATACCCGATATATGTGATAGAACCCTAGAGGAATTCTATGTAGATTGATATTTAAGGGGGATCAACCCTTGGAATGCTATAGAGGTTCTACCCTCCTAGAAGTTGACCAAATGGCTACAATTGTAGATGGATCTTGTTATTCCAAAGAGATAGAGGCTACATGCTTGTATAGGGCTCCAAATTGAAGCCCTAGGGGCTGCTTCCTAAGTGAATTATCCCTTTTGCCCTCAACCCTAGTCGACCAGCTCGGTAAAGGGGGGCGATGGCTAGGAAGCCCAAAGGTCCAAATATAAACCCCAACCACTTTTCTTTATAGGATAAAGATGGCTATGTGGGATTTATTACAATCTCATAGGATTTTTATTAGCTGCTTCTTGGTTGAGTAGGACCCAACCCTGCTAGGGTCCTATCAAGCTCGTCCTCTTCAAATCAGCCTTGTCCTCAAGGCTAAGGTTCCATGAACTCAGGGAATCAGGTCTTCAGCTCCTCATATAATTCTCATGTGGCATCTTCGAGTGGTAAATTATTCTAATGCACTAGTACTTCAATAGAGGGATGTCGGCGATGCATCACGATTCTACGATCGAGGTTGGCTTATGGTTGGGCTTGAATATATCCATCATCAGTAGTGTTGGGCAGTTGGATCTAGGGTGACTTGTGTTCTCCCAAGTTGGGTTTCAGGCATGACACATGGAAGACAAGGTGAATTTTGGCATCCTTGGGCAATTTAAGTCTATACGCCATAGCTCCAATATGCTCTATGATCTGATAGGGCCCATAAAAACGTGGGGATAGCTTCATGGAGGCTCATGTGTTGATGGAGAGTTGCTTGTATGGTTATAGGTGAAGATAAACCCAATCTCCTACTAAAAATTTTCTTTCTCTTCATTATGTGTCGGCTTGCTGCTTTATTCTAGCTTGAGCGGCAGAGAGATTATCCTTTAGCAGTTATAGGAGTTTGTCCATACCAATTAAATCTTGGTCGACCTAATCTACCTTAGCCGAGCCAATTATATACTTTGGATTCACAAGGGCCGGCTGATCATATAGTGCTTCATATGGGGTACATTTTGTAGATGAATGATACGTAGTATTATACCACCATTCGGCCTAGGGCAACCATTTCATCCACTCCTTTAGTTGATCACTAGCGAAATACCGAAGGTATGTCTCTAAATACCTGTTCACCATCTCTATTTGGCTGTCAGTTTATGGATGATATGCTATGCTCATCTTGAGTTTGGTGCCCTACAACTGAAATAACTCAATCCAAAATTTACTAGTAAAAACTCTATTATGATCACTTATAATGGACCTTGGCATCCAATATAGTTAAACAATATTTTCTATGAAAATCTGAGCAATACTAGCAGTAGTGTAGGGATTTCACACAACACAAAAATGAGCATATTTTGTAAGTCGATCAACCACTATGAGAATTGTGCTTTTACCTTTGGAAAGTGGTAGCCCTTCGATGAAGTCTATGGAAATGTTAGTCCACACTGAGTTTGGTATGGGTAGTGGTTGTAGTTTCCTTGGACTCGTCACTATTTCACCCTTTTGCTGTTGACATACATCATATTGTGCCATGTATTCAAAAATAATTTTTTTCATCCCTCTCCAATAAAAAATTTACTTCACTCTTTTATAGGTTCTCAAAACTCCGGAGTGCCCTACTGAAGGTGTAGAGTGCATTTCATACAGGATGATTTTGATGCAAGGGGAGTCGGGTATAAGCATAATACAACCTTTATAGCGTAGATCCCTTGAATCCCAAGTGTAGTGAGCTATTGCACTTGGATTCTCCTCCAATTTTTTAATGATGTTGTTGGTCTCTGGATCCTTCTTCCATTCCTCCCTAATGTCCTCGAGGAAGCCGATGGTAGGAAGGGAGATGGCTAAAAATTTAGCTTGCTCAGGTAGTCGTGAAAGTACATCTGCAACAACGTTTTCTTTCCCCTTTTTGTAAATAATTTTATAATCAAATCCTAAAAGTTTGGTTACCCATTTTTGCTACTCAGAGGATGATATCTTTTGCTCTAACGAGTACTTGAGGCTTCTATGGTCAGTTTTAATTTGAAATTGCCTGTCGATTAGGTAGGGTCTCTACTTCGTTACTGCATGCACAATGGCGAGTATCTCCTTATCATAGACTAATATTTTTTGATGGGAGGGAGACAATGCCTTGCTGGTGCATGCGAGTGATCGACCATCTTGCATGAGAATAGCTCCAATTCTGACTCTAGATGTGTTGGCCTCAATGATGAAGGGTCAGCTGAAATCTGTTAGTGTTAGCATGGGCGTCGTCGTCATGGCTACCTTAAGTTTATCAAAGGCAATGGAGGCTTTGTCTAACTATTGAAAGGTGTCCTTTTTCAGTAGAGAAGTGAGGGGTGCACTTATCTTCCCATAGTCCTCTACAAATTTTTGGTACTAGCCCGTTAGTCCAAGGAACCTATGCAGCAATTTCACGTTTTTAGGTTTCGGCCAGCCTTGCATTGCTTCAATATTTGTTGGGTCTACTGTAACTCTTTCTGATATTACATGCCCAAGGTACTCTACTTTTTGTTAGAGAAAGCTGCACTTTGATAGCTTAACAAAAAGAGCATTCTCCCGAAGGATCATCAGAACAAACTGCAAGTGCTGAAAATGAGTCTCAAGAGAATGGCTGTAAATGAGAATATCATCAAAAATACCAACACAAATTTGCAAAGAAAGCTTTAAAAAATATCGTTCATGAGACTTTGGAAGGTTGAAGGAGCATTAATGAGTCTAAAAAGCATTACCAAGAATTCATAATAGCCGCGCGCGAAATGTAGTTTTTGGAATGTCATCTTCACATACCCGAATTTGATGGTAACCAGATTGGAAGTCCAACTTTGTGAAGACTCAAACTCCATTTAACTCACCAAGAAGTGTTAAGATCTGAGCAACACTAAGAGGGGGGGGTGAATTAGTGCAGCAGATAAAACTCGTAAATTTGAAACGATTTCGGAAAGAGTTATTCGTAAAGAAATTTTGGTCCGACGAATGTGATTTGAGCAAAGTGATTTGAGAGAATACGATTGAGAGTAGAGAGAAGAAGATCGAAAGATTTGCAGCTAAGTAAAGAATAAGATGTAGCAATTAAAACTCACACATTTAAAGTAGTACGCAACGATGTATAGTGGTTTGGTCAAATGACCTACGTCCACTTCCGAAACCTCCTCCGATGAGGTTCCCAACTTCCACTATCAAATCTTCTTGAAGGAGAAGGATCAAGTGGTTCATACTCTTATAGAATTTTAACAAAGTAAAAATGTGAGAGGTGAACACTTCAGCTATCGAACTCAAATTTGCTATAGCTTAGACTCAGTTTTTATCACTTCTCAATGTACTTAGCCAGTTGAGAAGAGAGGGGTATTTATAGACTCAATTGGCTTCAGATTTAGAGCCAAAAAGAGTCACATCCAGGATTTTCAGGTACTAGCAGTACCACTGTCTGGCATTGGTGGTACCACCACTAATTGACCCTACTCTGTCAATGTACTAGGTGGTACCACCTCCCAATCTGATAGTACTACTACTTGATAGGGTCCTCGAATTTTGTAGATTGGCGGTACCACCGCCTATAAGGTGGTACCACCACCTATCAAGCGATACATCGCCTATCAGGCGGTACCATCGCCTATCAGGTATTAACTATCAATGGTACCACCACTGACTTGGGGCTGTACCATCACCTAGACCACTTGGGAATCAGTTCCCGGGGCGGTGCTACCACTCCAGTTTGGTGGTGCCAGTGCCAGACATGGTCCAACACTACTGAATGGGCCCTGAATCTAGTCCAATTCAGTCCAAATAAGGCCCAATGGGCCCCTACTATGGTTAATCAGGATTATCACCTAATCCTAACCCTAATTACTGCTAGTTATAGGTGCCCTACAAGCTAATCACATGAGTGATGGCACCTGTAATATGCTACATCAATCTCTTTACTTATGCTTATTGGCATTTTCTCACATTATCAGGATGTATATTGTGATGTCCTTAGTGACTCGAGAGGGACATCGAAATAACCAGATAGACTGGTGTGCTGTATACCCATCCATATGATAGAGGTGATTGGTCTCATAGCTACTCGTTGTTAGAACACTTATAGATTCTAAGCTTGGGGTTGATCTCTATAGGGGATCGATCTCCTTGGAACTCTATAAGAGTTCCTTCCTCCAAGTTGCTGCTCAAAGGCTGCTAAAAGATTGATCTATTCCCTTATGAAAAGAGGGTGAATACATGGCTATTTATAGGGCTTCTAAACCCCAACTCCTAATAGGATTCTTACTCAAGACTCTTACTTCTAATTAGGACTCCTTTAGTAGGACTCCTAATTCTAATAGGACTCCTAATTCTAATAGGACTCTTTCCCTAATAGGACTCCTACTTCTAATAGGACTCTTTCTCTAATAGGACTCCTACTTCTAATAGGACTCCTCTAAGAAGCAACCTAACCCTAATCTAGCAGGCCTCTTCACCTCTTTAATAGGGGTCGACTAGATAGGATTTACATGAATGCCCTTATCAATTAGGACTCTCATAGTTAGAGTCCTAATAGACCCGTCCTCTTCAAATCAGCCTTGTCCTCGAGGCTGACGTTCCATGAATTCTGAGAATTTGATCTTCAAGTTGTCATAGTTCTCACAAGTGGCATTTTCTGCTGGTAGGTTTGCCTACTGTATTAACACTTCAGTAGCAAGTCGTCGTCATCGAGTCACGATCCGTTAATCAATAATGGTACTTAGTTAGGTCTGGAGCTCTCCTTGGGTAGTCATATTTGGTAGATGGCTTTGGGCTATCTCATGTTGTCCCAAGTTGAGCTTCAAACATGATACATGGAAGACTGGATGGATTCGGGAGCTGGCAAGTAAGTCCAATCTGTATACTACTACTCCGATACATTCCAAAATCTGGTAGAGGCCATAGAATCGAGGTGAAAGCTTCATAGATACTCTGGTTTGGATTGATGTTTGCTTATATGGCTGGAGCCGTAGGAAGACCCAATCTCCTACTGAAAATTCTCTTTCGCCTTTATGTTGTTGACATACATCACATTGTGCTACAAATTCAGTAATAATATTTTTCATCCCTATCCAATAAAATTTTTGCTTAATTCTTTTATAGGTTCTAAGGAACCCAGAGTGCCTGGCCGCAGGTGTGGAATGCATCTCTTGAAGGATGGTCTTTATGCAAGTAGAATTTGGCACAAGCACAATGCGTCCCTTATATCGCAAGTCCTTTGAGTCACCACTATAATGAGCCATGGAGCTTAGTGATTCCTCCAATTTTCATTATGATTTTACTCATTTTCAGATTATCTTGCCATTCTCTCCTAATATCCTCAAGGAAGTTACTGGTCGGAAGTAAAACTACCGAAAATTTAGCTTGCTCAGGTAGCCGTGAAAGCACATCTACAACAACATTATCTTTCCCCTTTTTATAAGTTATTTCATAATCATATCCAAGAAGCTTTGTTACCCATTTTTATTGCTCGGGGAAAGATATCTTCTACTCCAAGAAATATTTTAGGCTTTTATGGTCGGTCTTGATTTGAAAGCGTTGCCCGATCAAGTACAATCTCCATTTGGACACCGCATGAACAATCGCGAGCATCTCCTTATCATAAATAGTCATCTTAAGATGGGAAGGAGATAACGCCTTATTAGTATAAGTGAGGGGGTGGCCATCTTACATTAGTATAGCACCAATTATGACTCCGAAGGCATCAACTTCAATAATAAAAGTCTTACCGAAGTCGGGTAATGCTAGTGTGGGCGTTGTTATCATTGCGACTTTAAGTTCATCGAAGACAGTGGTGGCTTTGTCCGACCACTAGAAAGCATATTTTTTTAGCAAGGAAGTAAGGGGTGCACTGATCTTTCTATATTTTTTCATGAACTTATGGTAGTAACCTGTTAAACCGAGAAAGCCGCTCAACGATTTTATGTTCCTCGGGGTTGGCCAGTTCTGCATTGCTTCAATTTTGGAGGGTTCTACTGCCACTCCTTCCTCTGATATGATATGCCCAAGATATTCCACCTTTTGTTGAAGAAAGCTATACTTCATTTTTTTGACAAAAAGAACATGTTCTCGCAAAATTGTCAAAACAAGTTAGAAGTGCTGAATATGACTTTCAAGAGAAGGGCTGTAAAATAAGGATATCATCGAAGAAAACTAGCACAAACTTATGAAGATAACACCGAAAAATATCATTCATAAGGCTCTGGAAGGTGGAGGGAGCATTGGTGAGACCAAACGGCATTACCAAAAATTCGTAGTGACCGTTGGGCGTTCGAAAAGTAGTTTTTGGTATGTCTTCTTCGCACACTCGTATTTGATGATACCCGGATCGAAGGTCCAGCTTTGTGAAGACTCGTGCTCTCTTTAATTCATCAAGTAATTCATCTACTACTAGAATAGGTTACTTGTCCTTGATGGTTATGCCACTGAGAGCTCCGTAATCAATGCACATTCGCCATGTTCCGTCTTTCTTTCGTACGAGGAGCACCGGTGAAGTGTAGGGGCTGCAACTGGGCTGAATAACTCCTGTTTCAGGCATCTCTTTTACGATCCTTTCTATTTAATCTTTCTGAAGATGTAGATACTGATAGGGCCAAGTATTTGCTAGAGGTTTACTTGGAAGAATCGGTATACGATGATCATGTCGGCGGTTAGGAGGTAGGCTGCATGGTTCGTCAAATATATCTGAAAATTCAGCAAGCAAAGGAAGTAAGTTTAGATCTTCAAATTCGGTTAGCTCTCCCTTAGATTGCTGCTCAAGTTATAACAAAAAGTCATTGTGTGCTTTGTATAAAACTTTCTCCATTTGTTGTGTGCAAATCATCATTACGTCGCCCCCACGTTTCCCGCACAGTATCACCTATTTCCCCTTACTATAAAATTTCATAATTAATTTCAAAAAATTTCAAAAAATATCACCTAATGTCATCAACCATTCGATGCCAAGCATGGCCTCATAATCATCGAGAGGGAGGAGGAAAAAATCTGCAATTATCTCTTGGTCCTGCAGCAACAGTTTCACCCGTGGGCACCTATGATCACACTTCAAAATTCATCCATCTGCGACCTTAACATTGAACTTGCTGCAATTCTCAATAGGTAAGGCCATCCAGACAGCAACCTTGCTGTTCATAAAATTATTAGTACTCTCGGTGTCAATAAGAACGATGATCGGTTGTTGCTTCAGAAATCCTCCCACTTTCATTGTTTGCGGGTTCGCGTAACCAGTAGAAGGCATGCATCATAATATCAATTGGCTATTGTTCTTCATCCGTGATCACTTTCTCATGCTCCTGGACCTCCTCCTCTATGTCTTTAAGAGGTTCAATCAGTAGGAGATGGCTCCTTTTGTAGTGATAATCGTGGTTCCACGGCTCGTCGCAATGCCAACAAAGACCCTTTGCTGATCGGTCACATAGTTCTTCTCTTGTCAATTTTTTTGGCAACGAAGGATGGTTGGAAGTAGAAGAGGTTTATATGCTGAGGTTCTAAGAATGGTTCTTATTCTTCAAGCATCTTGGCTGAGCCGTTCTTGTATTCGGGCAAAAGAAATTGTAGCCATCACAGTACGGGGCTGTCACGCTTGAACTTCCTCTTTTATCTCTGGTTTGAGACCTTCGATGAATATTCCTAACAATTGATAGTCACTCCAATCACAAGCAAGGTAGGATAGCTTCTCAAACCTGATTTGGTACTCTTGAATCGTAGAGGTTTGTCGAATCTTTGCAAGTTGATCGTCGATATTTTCATACTCCGTAGGTCCAAAACGGTTCAGCAGTGCATTCTTAAATTGATTCCACATCAGAGCCCCATGATTATATTCTAGCCAATTGTACCATTGAATAGCATCTCCTTCAAGATGGATGATAGCAATCTCCACCATAGCATTATCCGGCGTTCGATAGTAGCGAAAATAACGTTTGGTGTGCGAAATCCACCCCACCGGGTCTCCTTCTCCCCATCGTGGGAAGTCCACCCTCATGCATGGCTGAAGCATGTCTGAGGGCTATCCCTCCTTCTCTTGGGTCCTTTCTAAATTCTCTTTTTGCTGTAATTTGGTTGGACTCTGTGGTTGTCCAATTCTGAATTTTGCAAACAAAGCGCACAATTTGTCTTCCAAGCACGATTTAAGTCGTGATTCAATCCAAGATTCCCATGCTTCAAATTTGGCATCAATTAGATCTTGAGAAGCCATAGCAGATGCCTGTAGATCAGAGAGACCCTTGTCTTTTTTCTGTTGATGGGTTAATGGCAGGGGTGGTGGAAGGTTCAGACAATAAATCAGTGATAGAAGGGTTCGGCTGTAATAGTTTACTATTTTGGGCTATAGTTTTTGATGCTGTTAGGGTTATGATGGCTGAATCCTAAAGCTAGATGGATGCCCTAAAGATATCATGGTTGGTGGTAGCATGGTGGCTAGGGTTTGGTAGGTTACGGAGGAGAAAAAGGACAAAGGTGCAGTACCAGAATTTTTGCCGAATAAATTTTAGCAGTAAAGATGTAATTTTTTCAGAAATTTTCAATAGAGATTTAAACAAAACTTAAAGGGAATCTACTAGTAAGGAAGAGTTAATGCTGTTAAAAATTTTGTAGAAAGAAACGACAGCAAGAGGTTTGGTAAAATTGATGATTACAGAGAGGTACTATAGCAGATTTTTACGCTTAAAGTGCAGCAGTTTGGATGTAAAAGATAAGTGGTTTATAATGAGAATTTTTCAACAAAACCAAAGGAGAAACCATTGTTAGAAGTGTCAAAGCCATCGTAAAAATTTCGTAGAGATTTGGATAGAATAAACATAGTAGCAAGATCAAAAAGATAGTGCTATGCAGCTAAAATTCTGTAGTGCAACTTTCGTTGTAGAGATGAAAACTTTATGACGAAAAGTTTATGCAGTAATATAGGAACAAATTTTTTGGATTTTTTGAATAAGGATAACTAAATTGCAGTAGCAGTAAGGTAGATAACCAGAACCTGTTGCAATTCACGGGAAGATCAAAGGATGATTTGCAGTGGTGGAGATGACGGCGGAATTCGGTGATGATCTTCTAAGCAATTATGGGAATTGCTTTGGGCGATTGTGGAGGGCTGGTGGATGGCTATGGAAGGGTAGCGAGACATCAAGAACGCTGCTCTGATACTAAGTATTAGAACTTTTACAGATTCTAAGCTTGGGGTTGATCTCTATAGGGTATCGATCTCCTTGGAACTCTATAGGGGTTCCTTCCTCCAAGTTGCTGCTCAAAGACTACTAAAAGATTGATCTATTCTCTTATGAAAAGAGGGTGAATATATGGCTATTTGTAAGGCTTCTAAACCCCAACTCCTAATAGGACTCTTACTCAAGACTCCTACTTCTAACCAACTCCTACTTCTAATTAAGACTCCTTCTCTAGTAGGACTCCTAATTCTAATAGGACTCTTTCCCTAATAGGACTCATACTTCTAATATGACTCTTTCTCTAATAGGACTCCTACTTCTAATAGGTCTCCTTCTCTAAGAAGCAACCTAACCCTAACCTAACCGGCCTCTTCACCTCTTTAATAGGGGTTGGCTAGATAGGATTTACATTAATTCCCTTATCAATTAGGACTCTTATAGCTAGAGTCCTAACACTCGTGTGGAGACACTAAGGATTCAGTACAGGTACTCATTGGAGAATAAGTTCACTAATTGATTCACTTACGGAATGTTGGATGGTTATTGATATCTCACATTAAATAGTGATTCTGTAATCCCAGTAGTGTATCTCGTCCTTAGGCTTGAGACACCAAGGATGTCCTGTATAAGTACTCCATGCATTAATACCAAACTTATAGGTTTGGAAGTTTAAAATCTAGAACAGTCGGTTATTGGAAGTGGCAGCCAACCTTACAAGGACTATTGAGTGTCAATAGAGGATCATCCACTCTTGGTATCATGAGAGGAATATCCCATGTATTCTTACTCAGGCAAATCCCTGGCCAGGGTCTTTAGGATTAAGAGAGAAAGAGTTCTCCGAGAGAATCCGATTAGAGTGAGATTCGATTGGAAATTGTATGGTCCTGACAACACCATGCCCGATATATGGTCTTTGGGATATTAGATGGATTACGGACTATAGTAACATGGTAAATGAGGAAAAATATGTCCAAAGGATTGGATTCCCCTGTATCGTCAAGGGATTGTGGCGTATTGATCGAGTACGACCGCAATCGATGAGTTAAGTGAATTATTATAGAGATAATCATTCATTGTATTAGAAGGAGTTCTGATAGGTATGACTCATGGCTAGCTCGATATTGGGCCTAGAGGGTCACACAAATATAGTAGGTGTTGCGATGAGTAGTGGTTCGAATATGAGATATCCGTCGTAACCCCTATCTTATTGGATATCCAATAAGCCCATATATTATTGGATCCCATGGATGCGATCCAATAAGAGCTAGATTATTGGATAGATACCCATTAATCTAAGAGGCTAGGGTAATTGGATGGAGATCAAACACCCAATAGGGTAGGATCCATTAGGGTTTACAGGGGGCCTCTATAAATAGGAGGATACCAAAGGTTCATAGGCTTGGGTCTTCTTGGTAGCCATCTTCTATTCTCCTCTCCCTAGAGAGGAGCATCATTGTAGTCTTTACTATGTGGATACTACCAGAGAGGAGGACGCTTGACCTCCTTCATCCTCCCCTATGGATCTATAGGAATCTCAAGGATATACGATCTCCCTAGGTATTATTGTTTCTTTTACACATGTAGATTTCAGATTCACAGATTTGTTTTTGATGCATCGATCTTCACACGATGACAAAACCTTTCATGGAAATCTTGGATTTTATTTTAATGTTTCTCCATTGCACATGAGATGTTGTGTAGGGGATCGGCCTCCTTGGAACTCTATAGGGGTTCCTTCCTCCAAGTTGCTGCTAAAAGGCTGCTAAAAGATTGATCTATTCATGATAGAAAAAGGGTGAATATATGGCTATTTATAGGGCTTCTAAACCCCAACTCCTAATATGACTCTTACTCAAGACTCTTACTTCTAACCAACTCCTACTTCTAATTAGGACTCCTCTAGTAGGACTCCTAATTCTAATAGGACTCTTTCCCTAATAGGACTCCTAGTTCCGATAGGACTCTTTCTCTAATAGGACTCCTACTTCTAATAGGAGTCTCTCTCCAATAGGACTCTTTCTCTAATAGAACTCATATTTCTAATAGGACAAAGGTGCAGCACCATAATTTTTGCCGAATAAATTTTAGTAGTAAATATGTAATTTTTTTCATAAATTTTCATCAAAGATTCAAGCAAAACTTAAAGGGAATCTACTGGTAAGGGAGAGTTAATGTTGTTAAAAATTTTATAGAAAGAAACGACAGCAAGAGGTTCGGCAAAATTGACGATCACGGAGAGGTACTATAACAGATTTTTACATCTAAAGTGCAGTAGATTGGATGTAAAAGATAAGTGGTTTATAATAAGAATTTTTCAACAAAACCAAAAGAAAATCCACTATTAGAAGTGTCAAAGCCATCGTAAAAATTTCATAGAGATTTGGATAGAAAAAACATAGTAGCAAGATTAAAAAGACAATGCTATGCAGCTGAAATTTTGTAGTGCAACTTTCATTGTAGAGATAAAAACTTTATGACGAAAAGATTATGCAGCAATATAGGAACAAATTTTTTAGATTTTTTGAAAAAGGATAACTAAATTACAGCAGCAGTAAGGTAGATAACCAGAACCTGCTATAATTCACAAGAAGATCAAAGGATGATCTGCGGTGGTGTAGATGACGATGGAATTCGGTGATGATCTTCTAAGCAATTGTGGGAATTGCTTTGGGCGATTGTGGAGGGCTGGTGGATGGCTGTGGAAGGGTAGCGAGACACCAAGTACGCTGCTCTGATACCAAGTGTTAGAACTCTTGCAGATTCTAAGCTTGGGGTTGATCTCTATAGGGGATCGATCTCCTTGGAACTCTATAGGGGTTCCTTCCTCCAAGTTACTACTCAAAGGCTGCTAAAAGATTGATCTATTCCCTTATGAAAAGAGGATGAATACATGGCTATTTGTAGGGCTTCTAAACTCCAACTCCTAATATGTCTCTTACTCAAGACTCCTACTTTTAACCAACTCCTACTTCTAATTAGGACTCCTTCTCTAGTATGACTCCTAATTCTAATAGGACTCTTTCCCTAATAGGACTCCTACTTCTAATAGGACTCTTTCTCTAAAAGGACTCCTACTTCTAATAGGACTCGTCTAAGAAGCAACATAACCCTAACCTAGCCGGCCTATTCACCTCTTTAATAGGGGTTGGCTAGATAGGATTTACATGAATGCCCTTATCAAAGAAACTAAATTAGGACTCTCATAGCTAGAGTCCTAACATGTTGCCCCCTGAATTTCCCAATAGTGGTTTCAGAGTAAGGTTGTTCATGCGAAGATTGGATTTTAACTGCATGTGTTGTGTTTTGGATATGCTTTTGATGCTAAAATCATTGACGCAAAAGATGAGAGAGGGCAGCAACTATTGCTGCCCTCGTAGTTTGGCCAAGGCTGCTTACAGCCATGGCCGTGCGCATAGGGGTCGCTGGCTATCGGTGAGTTGTGGCCGTCTGCCTGCAGTGGCTGCATTGCCCTCATGCATGCACGAAGCCTATAGGAAGGGCCGTAGTAGGCGGCTTGCCCACAAGGGCAAGCGATGCCCATAGGTACGCTAGGCTCGCATGCGAGCCACCCCCCCCCCCTATGGGCTCTGCGCTCGCGGGTGGGGGGCAGCACCACCCGCGGTGGCTAGACTGCAAGGGGTGATGCCTGCAGGCGGCCTACCCACAAGGAGGGCAACGACCCACACTAGTGGCACCTATGGGCGTTGCACTATGGCTAGCCACCTACGAGGGTAGCGCTTGCCTACAGCGGTGCCACCGATGGGTGAGCTGCCCTCAAGCATGGGCGACGCCCCCACGCCCTCAGGCTTTAGGCTATCTTATGTTGTCCTAACTTGAGCTTCAAACACGATACATGAAAGACTAGATGGATTCAGGAGCTGGCGGATAAGTCCAATCTGTATGCTATTGCTCCGATGCACTCCAAAATCTAGTAAGGTCCATGGAACCGAGGTCAAAGCTTCATAGATGCTCTGGTTTAGATTGATGTTTGCTTGTATGGCTGGAGCCATAGGAAGACCCAATCTCCTACTGAAAATTCTCTTTTCACCTTTGTGTTGATCATATTGCTGTTTCATCCTTGTTTGTGCTGTAGTGAGATTATCTTTTAGCAACTTTAGTATTTTGTCTCTATCTTGTAGTTCCCTGTCTACATATTTTGGAATTACAGGGGGGTTCGACCATACATGGCCTCATAGGGAGTACATTTTGTAGAGGAATGATAAGTTATATTATACCACCACTCGGCCTAGGGAAGCCACTTTATCCATTTTTTTGGTCGGTCATTGGTGAAGCATCTAAGGTATGTCTCCAAACACCTATTCACCACCTCAGTTTGGTTGTCGGTTTGTGGGTGATATACCGTACTCATCTTTAATTTAGTGTCCTACATTTGGAATAACTCTATCCAAAATTTGCTCATGAAGACCCTATCATGATCACTTACAATAGATCTCGGCATCCCATATAATTTTATAATATTCTCTATGAAGATTCGAGCAATACTAAAAGTAGTGTAGGGATTACGGATGGCACAAAAGTGAGCATACTTTGTAAGGCGATCAACCACGATAAAAATTATACCTTTTCCTTGTGATGAGGGAAGCCCTTCGATAAAATCCATTGATATATTAGTCCATATTGATTCTGGGATGGGTAGACGTTGCAACTTTCTGGGACTTGCCACTATCTCACCTTTGTGTCATTGACATACATCATATTGTGCTACAAATTCAGCAATAATATATTTTATCCCTATCCAATAAAAAATTTACTTAATTCTTTTATAGGTTCTAAGAAACTCGGAGTGCCCGGCCGTAGGTGTGGAATGCATCTCTTAAAGGATGGTCTTTATGCAAGTAGAATTTGGCACAAGTACAACGCATCCTTTATATCGCAAGTCCTTTGAGTCCCAACTATAATGAGCCATGGAGCTTCGTGCTTCCTCCATTTTTCTTATGATTTTACTCATTTCTGGATTATCTTGTCATTCCCTCCTAATATCCTCAAGGAAGTCGCTAGTCGAAAGTGAAACAGCCGAAAATTCAACTTGCTCAGGTAGCCACGAAAGCGCATCCGCAACAACATTATCTTTCCCCTTTTTATAAGTTATTTCATAATCATATCCAAGAAGCTTTGTTACCCATTTTTGCTACTCAGGGGAAGATATCTTCTACTCTAAGAAATATTTTAGGCTTTTATGGTCGGTCTTGATTTGAAAGCGTCGCCCGATCAAGTACGGTCTCCATTTGGACACCGCATGCACAATCGCGAGTATCTCCTTGTCATAAATAGTCAGCTTGAGATGGGAAGAAGATAATTCCTTACTAGTATAAGTGAGGGGGCGGCTATCTTGCATTAGTACAGCACCAATTCCTACTCCGGAGGTATCGGCTTCAATAATAAAAGTCTTGCCGAAGTCGGGTAACGCTAGTACTGGTGTTGTTATCATTGCAACTTTAAGTTCGTTGAAGGTGATGGTGGCTTTGTCCGACCACTGGAAAGCATTTTTTTTAGCAAGGAAGTAAGGGGTGCACTGATCTTTCCATAGTTTTTCATGAACTTATGGTAGTAATCTCTTAAACCGAGAAATCTGCACAGTGATTTTATATTCCTCAGGGTCGGCCAATTCTGCATTGCTTCAATTTTGGAGGGGTCCACTGCCACCCTTCCTCTGATATGATATACCCAAGATATTCCACCTTTTGTTAAAGAAAGCTGCACTTCATTTTTTTGACAAAAAGAATATGTTCTTGTAAAATTGTCATAACAAGTCGTAAGTGCTGAATATGACTTTCAAGAGAAGGGCTGTAAATAAGGATATCATCAAAGAAAACTAGCACAAACTTTCGAAGATAACTCTGGAAAATATCATTCATAAGGCTCTAGAAGGTGGAGGGAGCATTGGTGAGACCAAAGGGCATACCAAAAATTCGTAGTGACCGTTGTACATTTAAAAGGTAGTTTTCGGTATGTCTTCTTCGCACACTCATATTTGATGATACCCGGATCGAAGGTCCATCTTTGTGAAGACTCATGCTCCATTTAATTCATTAAGTAATTCATCTACTACTAGAATAGGGTACTTGTCCTTGATGGTTATGCCATTGAGAGCTCGGTAATCAATGCACGTTTGCCATGTTCTGTCTTTCTTTCGTACGAGGATCACCGGTGAAGAGTAGGGGCTGCAACTTGGCTGAATAACTCTTGTTTCAAGCATCTCTTTTATAATCCTTTTTATTTCATCTTTTTGGAGATGTGGATACTGATATGGTCAAGTATTTGCTGGAGGTTTGCTTGGAAGAATTGGTATACGATGATCATGTCGACGGTTAGGAGGTAGGCTGCGTGGTTTGTCAAATATATCTGAAAATTTAGCAAGCAAGGGAAGTAGGTTTGGATCTTCAAATTTGGTTTGCTCTCCCTTAGATTGCTACTCAAGTTGTGCCAAAAAGCCGCTGCATGCTTTATGCAAAACTTTCTCCATTCGTTGTATGCAAATCGTCGTTACGTTGCCCCCACATTTCCTAAACAATATCACCTGTTTCCCCTTACTATAAAATTTCATAATTAATTTCAAAAATTCTAAGAAACATCACCTAATGTCATCAACCATTCGATGCCAAGCACAACCTCATAATCATCGGGAGGGGGGAGGAAAAAATCTGTAATTATCTCTTAGTCCTACAGCAATAGTTTCACCCATGGGCACCTATGATCACACTTCAAAATTCATCCATCTGCGACCTTAACATTGAACCTGATGCAATTCTCAATAGGTAAGGCCATCCGGACAGCAACCTTGCTGTTCATAAAATTATTAGTGCTCCCGATGTCAATAAGAATGGTGATCGGTTGTTGCTTTAGAAATCGTCCCACTTTCATTGTTTGTGGGTTCGTGTAACCAGTAAGGGCATGCATCGTAATATCAATCGGTTGCTGTTCATCATCTGTGACCTCTTCCTCATGCTCCTAGACCTCCTCCTTCATATCTTCAAGAGGTTCAATCAATAGGAGGTGGCTATTAGGGATCGAGCGGCACTAAGAGGGGGGGGGGTGAATTAGTGCAGCGGATAAAACGATAGATTTTTCAGCGATTTAAAACAAGCTTCGGAAACTTCGTACGATGAAAGCAATGTTTCGTTTATTGCCCAATCGACGATTGACCTCCGCAACCTCGATATCCATGGCGCAATTATGCACTTCTTGGCCCGATGCCCGACGTACGAAGCCTCCTGCCGATAGTCGATCGAACCTTCGGCTCAACATCCAATATCCTGACGTGATCACCTCCGGCGCAACGTCAATTCCTCCAGCGTCAACTGTCTAATCCTGATCGATAGTAGACCTACATAACTTAAAACGCAGTTAGACCACAAATTACACTCAATTAGTTTCATCATCAAAATCCAAGATTCAACAATCTCCCCCTTTTTGATGATGATAACTAATTGATGACTGACGGAGTTAACCAAAACTCCCCGGAGTTTAACACAAACTTCCCCTATCAATATGCCATTGATAGAACACTTGGATTATCCCAAATCCAAGCAACATTCATTTATGTAGTGAGAAAACAACAAACCATCATGTAAATATATAAAATATTCAATCAATGCATGAAGTCATCAATCTACTTCTCCCCCTATGTCATCAACAAAAAGGAGAAGTTGAACCATAGCTAGTTTAAAAGATATGCAAGTTTTTACAACATACTAGCTATCAATCATATCATACAACATTTTTGCATAGCTTTGCATTACAACATCCAATCATACCATTCAATCATAGCAAGTTTCAAGGATAGGCAATGATGGTAATTTTTACTTGCTTCTTGAGAAGTGCAAGTTGTACTTTCTTTGCTTCCTTTGCATGTTCTAGCTAGCAAAATTTTTCTTTGTAATACATAAGCTAGCAATAATTCTTCGCCCACTTTGTTTTGTCAAAAAGTGGAGTACAAATAGCCAATGCTTTGATCATGACAAAATAACAAATTTACAATATGAATTTTTAGCATATTAAGTCATGAATTCAAGGGAGTCAAAAATCAAGATATGAGATAAAAAGATTATAAGCAAGCAATCAATAATGATAAGCAAGCTAACATACTTTGTGACACGCAAGTTAGCTTCCTTTCAATTCTTCTCTTTTGTAACTAAGTTTCACCTTTACAAGCTATCAACTTTTGTTTGCAATGAGCTAGCAATTATGTATGATCACTTTAAACATATATGCTAACTTTTCATTTAAACATACAAACATAAAGGCATGTAATATTTCAAAATTTTGAAGTTTTGCATTTTGCTTCTTTTGATATAGTCAAGATAGCAATATTTGCATCCTTTGAAATAGCAATCCTTCTTCTTCTTGTGAAATTGCAAGGTAGCAATTTTTCTCCCCCTTTGTCTTTGTCAAAAAGAAGGGAGGACTAAATGGCTAAAAATTTCAATCATTATACAAGCCATTTTTCATATCAATTAAAAGTTTGCATCAATAAAAATATACATCAATTGTTCAATCATTACATGATGCAAATAAGATAACAATGCAAAGAAATTATGTCATGACGGATATCAATATATAAATTCAACAAGGATCACAACCAAAAGATATCATTCATGATTCATAATTTTCTTTTTAGCAAGATCAAAATTCATATTTATCAATTTTTAATTCAAGATAAATATCATACAACCAAGAATCATGATATATAAAAGCATATCAATCTCATAGATCAAGTCATGATTCATAATTTATCATAAAGAAAATCAAATATTCAATTTACCACATAAGGCAAAGAAATCATATCACTTCTAGGATCATGAAATATATGACATCAAGGCTCATGATCCATTTGAAAAAATATAGCACAAAGAGTAACTAGATTCATGTATAAGAATTCCAAGTATCAAATATCAAAATATCAAGACTTGGATTATGACAAAGCTCATTCAAGTTCGAATCATCAAAATCATTACCATAGTTTGTGAGATTCACAAATGATATAAACTTAAATTATTTTCCTCTTTAGTAAATGATAAAAAGAAGTAATTATTTTCGAGATTCAAAATGCTAGCCATCATGACAAGTGATACATCAAAAGTCTACATCATTATTTCAATCAACAAGTCATGAAGCATACAAAGTAGTATTGAAACATGAGAGAAAAGTTCAAATTATCAAATCATAATCAATTCATCGAAATCACTTCTATAATTTATGAGATTCTTAAGATATCATGAAATCATTAATCTCGATAAGATAGTAAATATAATTTCTTTATGTTTCATATAAGTATCTCTTTTGCCTTTATATACCAAATCAAAATATTCAAAATTGGAAGACAAACTTCATTATAAAAATTGTCAAAACAACACATTGTTTCAAGACATGAGATTTAACTTATCATGATAATGTGTTTCATTTTGTTTCAAACAAGTGTGCTCATATTTCAAAAGATGAGTATCAAATTTAAGACCAAAACATGAGTTTGTCATCAAGATATGATATCACAAAGTCATTAAGCATGATAACAAACTTTTAGTATTTTCATTTCAATGATGATTTCATAATGTATGTTCAAACATTTATATGGAACCCATCATTGTAGAAATTCAAAACATAAGTTTGTCATTAAATCCATCAAGATCATATGCATCAAACATCATGATAATACATTTTCTCATCTTTATGAGTTTCAATTTAAGTGATTTGATCTTTCATAAGAATGTTCAAAATTTTCATATGAAAATGTCATGCATCATATTCAAAAACGAAAATATCATCAAAATCATTTTAATTCTTTCTTACATTAGTTATAACAAGATGATTGATGCTCAAATTTTTGGTAAAATCATGCATCATTTTATAAATCTGAAAAATAATTTTCGTCATGAAAATCATCAAGTCCAAATGTAATACACGGCAACATTAAAATCACATTTCTTTCATTTGGAAAAATTTATGGGTTAGGTCTTTATAATTGATTTCATGAAGATATGTATCATTTAAAAATTTCATCATAAAAAAAGGTTAAGACCCATTAATCCAAGATAGAAGTTTTTAGATCAACATCACTTCAACAACTCATGCATGATATAAAATCATCAAGCATCATGTTTAGAGACAATGTAAACCATCAAGATACTCAAGCATGGTTTAATCCCAAGCATTATCACAAATCTTACAATCGTCATTCATATTTTTACTTTTCAAAAATACTATAAAGAAAAGCATAGTATAATTTTGAATTTTTTAATTTCTAAAAACACAAGAAAAGCATAAAAAAAATTCCTACTAACTAAGTTAAGCATTCATGGAAATCATCAAGTAATTTCAAAATAATTCAAGGAAGTTAAGTTACTTACCGTATTGTCGAAGCCCATTAAAGCGTAGTTTGCTTCTTCTTTCCTTGATTCTTCTTGGTGAGTCTTCTTCTTCTTCATTGGTCTCTTCCTCTGTTCAAGTTCATTGTTGATTTTAGATTTTTGTTTAATGAACTTATTAAGATTGATTAAAGGTTCAAAGTCCTCTTTAATGTCCTCATTACTTGAGTCATCACTCAAGTGACATATCATAGTTCGGAGTTCAAAAACCTTCTTATTCTTTAGAAGGTGGTTCATGTGTTCATCATGTTCATCATGTTCATCATATTCATCATGTTCCATTTCATAGGTCTTTAAAGACCCAATGAGTTCATCAATAGAATAATTATTTAGATCCTTTGATTCTTGAATCGCCGTTATTTTAGGATCCCACCATTTTGAAAAGGATCCTAAGATCTTGTTAGTGAGTTCAAAATCCGAAAAACTTTTACTAAGACTTTTCAAGCTATTGACGACATCCGTGAAGCGGGTGTACATGTCGTCAATAGATTCGCTTGGTGTCATTTGGAAGAGCTCAAAATCATGCAACAAGAGGTTTACTTTCGAGTCTTTAACTCTACTAGTTCCCTCATGTGTGATTTCAAGAGTTCGCCAAATGTCAAAAGCCGTTTCACACATAGAAATCTGATTGAACTCGTTCTTGTTCAAAGCGCAAAATAAGGCATTCATAGCCTTTGCGTTTAAAGAAAACGACCTTTTCTCCAAAACCGACCATTCGTTCGTCGATTTAGAGGAAGGTTGAAAACCATTTTCGATGATGTTCCATAAATTCAAATCCATTGAAAGCATGAAAACTCTCATTTGAGTTTTCCAATAAGTGTAGTTCGATCTGTTAAAGAACGGTGGACGAAAAACCGAAAAGCCCTCTTGAAAACCATTTAGAGTCATTTCTCACGGGTGTAAATCCGAAAGAGAAAGAACGTGGCTCTAATACCAATTGTTAGGGATCGAGCGGTACTAAGAGGGGGGGGGGGATGAATTAGTGCAGCGGATAAAACGATAGATTTTTCAGCGATTTAAAACAAGCTTCGGAAACTTTATATGATGAAAGCAACGTTTCGTTTGAACCTGGAAAGATTGCATTTTAACTTTAAAGCATGCGTACGAAGATGAAAAGGAAGTGGAGTAAGTAAAGTAAAGGCTTGCAACAAAGTAAAGAGATAAAATAAAAATTTAAACACTCACACAATCAAGACGCAGCGATGTATAGTGGTTTTGTCAAAGTGACCTACATCCACTTCTGAAGTCTTCTCCGATGAGGCTCCCTTCTTCCACTACCAAATCCTTTGAAGGGGAAGGATCAAATACCCCTCTTACAACCCTTTACAAGTGGTTCACACTCTTACCAGATTTCACAAGAAGAATGAGGTGAACACTTAGCAAGAATAAGACTTTTCAAAACTTAAAACTAAGATTCTAACTTCTCAAAAGGGTTCTGCTTTCAGCTGAGAAAGAAGGGGTATTTATAAGCCTCAAAGTAATTCAAATTTGGAGCCTAAACTTGGAGCCAAAAATTTGAATCTTTTTACCTGCAGATCGACACACCACAGCGGTGCTTGCTACTACCAGCGGCGTGCTACCACCGTTTTTCAGTAATCGGCGGTAGCACCAGTGCTACCGCCCAGCCAAAGCGATGCTTACCGCTACAGACGGCTATAGTACCGGACTATAGTACCCGCCAAGATTCGGTTACAAGACTGGCTACAAAGAGATGCATGTAGCATGCATGCATCTTTGCTAGTGTCGCTGGCGATGCTATCGCCCCACCAAGCTATTAGTTCTCATTGGCGGTGCTACCACCCAAAGATGCATGCACGTAGCAAGCATGCATGTCTGCAACCACCCAACATGCATGCACATAGCCCAGCATGCATGCATGCATACACACATGCTGCTGGGCACATTGGCTGCTGGGCTCCACCGCCCAGCACAAATCTACATTTGGTTTGGGCCGAAAACTTGGCCCAAACCGGTTCCGAACAAGGCCCAATGGGCCCATACTTGGGTTAAAGGATTAACCCCTAATCCTAACCCAAATTGATGTGCTAACTACGAAATTAAAGACATTCCTAAGCTATTACAAAGTTTGCAAGTCAAGTCTTCTTCCGTCAAGCTTCCGGCGAACTTTCGGCGGTCTTCCGACGATCCCTTGGAAACCATCCTGCGGACTCCCGGCAAGCTCTCAGACTCCACGATGATTTTGGCGAGTTTCTCCGAGCTCCTTTGGCAAGCTCCGATCTTTCTTGGCAAGTTCCGCGAACTTCTGACAACCTTCCGATGAACTTCCAAAAACCCTTCGGCAAGCTCCCTACTCGTTCTCGGCTAGTTCCAGCAGCACTTCCAACGAATCTTCGGACTTTCGACAAACTCTCGAACTCCCAACGATCCATCGCACTTGACTTCGGCCCTTGGTTTTGCTTTATGTCTTCATCCCTTTCGTAGTTACTCCTTCACACAAACAACAAACACTCTACTTTGATCTGGCCAATTATTACAACGCAAATTTACATTCAGTTACCCGGCACGTCATTGGTCGACGCTTCGTCGGATCCTTCGGCACATCGTCCTCTCTAGCGGCTTGTTGCCCAATCGACGGTTGACCTCCGCAACCTCGATATCCATGGTGCAATTCTGCACTTCTTGGCCCGATGCCCGACATATGAAGCCTCCTGCTGATAGTCGACCAAACCTCTGGCTCGACATCCAATATCCTGACGTGATCACCTCCGGCGCAACGTCAATTCCTCCAGCATCAACTGTCTAATCCTGATCGATAGTAGACTTACGTAACTCAAAACATAGTTAGACCACAAATCACACTCAATTAGTTTCATCATCAAAATCCAAGATTCAACAGTGGCCCCTTTTCAACGATGATCGTGGTTCCACGACTCGTCGCAATGCCAACAAAGACCCTTTGCTGATTGGTCACGTAGTTCTTCTCTTGTCAATTTTTTTGGCAGCAAAGGATGGCTGGGAGCAGAAGGGGGTTTATATGCTGAGGTTCTAGAAGTGGTTCCCATCCTCTGAGCATCTTGGCTGAGCTGTTCTTCTTGTATTCGGGCAAAAGAAATCACAGCCATCACGGTATGGGGCGGTTGCGCCTTAACTTCCCCTTTAATCTCTGGCTTGAGTCCTTCGATGAATGTTTCTAACAATTGATGGTCAGTCCAATCATAGCAAGGTAGGAAAGCTTCTCAAACCTAGTTTGGTACTCTTGAATCTTAGAGGTTTGTCGAATCTTTGCGAGTTGGCCGTCGATATTTTCATACTCCGTAGGTCTGAAATGGTTCAGTAGTGCGTTCTTAAATTGATTCCACGTCGGAGCCCCATGATTATATTCTAGCCAATTATACCATTGAATAGCATCTCCTTCAAGGTGGATGATAGCAATCTCCACCATAGCATTATCCGACGTTCGGTAGTAGCGAAAGTAACGTTCAGCGCGCGAAATCCACCCTGCTGGGTCTCCTTCTTCCCATCATGGGAAGTTCACCCTCTTGCATGGTTAAAGCATGTCTGAGGGCTGTCCCTCCTTTTCTGATGTCCTTTCTAAATTCTCTCCTTGTTGCAATTTGGTTGGACTCAGTGGTTCTCCAATTCTGAATTCTGCAAACAAAACACGTAATGTCTTCCAAGCGTGATGCAAGCCGTAATTCAATCTAAGATTCTCATGCTTCAAATTTGGCATCAATTGGATCTTGAGAAGCCATAGCATATGCTCATAGATTAGAGATGCCCTTGTCTTTTTTCTGTTGACGGGTTAATGGCATGGGGTGGTGGAAGGTTCGGACAATAGATCGGTGATAGAAGGGTTCGGCTGTAATGGTTTACTGTATTGGGCTACGGTTTTTGATGCTATTAGGGTTATGAAACTAGGTTATGATGGTTGCATCTTAAGGCTAGAGGGATGCCCTAAAGACATCTTAGTTTTTGGCAGCAAGGTGACTAGGGTTTGGTAGGTTATGGAAAAGTAAAAAGGACAAAGGTGCAACACCAGATTTTTCGTCAAAAAAATTCCAACAGTAAAGATGTAATTTTTTTCCAGAAATTTTCAAAAGAGATTCAAGTAAAACTCAAAGGGAATCTATTGATAAGGGAGAGGTAATACTATTAAAAATTTTGTAGAAAGAAACGATAGTAAGAGGTTTGGCAAAATTAAGGATCACGGAGAGGTACTATAGCAGATTTTTACGTCTAAAGTGTAGCATGTTGGAAGTAAAAGATAAGTGGTTTATATTGAGAATTTTTTGGAAAAATCAAAGGGAAAACCACTGTTAGGAAGTGTCAATGCCATCATAAAAATTTTATAGAGATTTGGATATAAAAAATGTAGTAGCAAGATCAAAAAGATAGTGCTATGCGGCTGAAATTCTATAGTGCAACTTTCGTTGTAGTGATGAAAACTTTGCAACGAAAAGTTTATGCAGCCATATAGGAACAAATTTTTGGATATTTTGAATAAGGATAACTAAATTGCAGTAGTAGTAAGGTAGATAACCAGAACCTATTGCAATTCACAGGAAGATCAAAGGATGATCTACGGTGATGGAGATGATGGCAGAATTCGCGATGATCTTCTTAGCAATTATGGGAATTGCTTTGGGCGGTTGTGGAGGGCTGGTGGATAGCTGTGGAATGGCAGTGAGATGCTAAGAGCATTGCTCTGATAGCAAATGTTAGAACTCTTACGGATTCTAAGCTTGGGGTTGATCTCTATAGGGGATCGACCTCCTTGGAACTCTATAGGGGTTCCTTTCTCCAAGTTGCTGCTCAAAGTCTGGTAAAAGATTGATTTATTCATGATGAAAAAAGGGTGAATACATGACTATTTATAGGGCTTCTAATCCCCAACATGGCTATTTATAGGGCTTCTAAACCCCAACTCCTAATATGACTCTTACTCAAGACTCCTACTTCTAACCAACTCCTATTTCTAATTAGGACTCCTTCTCTAGTAGGACTCCTAATTCTAATAGGACTCTTTCCCTAATAGGACTCCTACTTCTAATAGGAATCTTTTTCTAATAGGACTCCTACTTCTAATAGGAGTCTCTCTCTAATAGGACTCATACTTCTATTAGGACTCCTATTTCTAATAGGACTCCTTTTCTAAGAAGCAACCTAACCCTAACCTAGCTAGTCTCTTCACCTCTTTAATAGGGGTCGACTAGATAGGATTTACATGAATGCCCTTATCAATGAAACTAAATTAGGACTCTCATAGCTAGAGTCCTAACATGTTGCCCCCTCGATTTCCCAATAGTGGTATCAGAGCCAGGTTGTTCATGCGAAGATCGGATTTTAACTGCATATGTTATGTTTTGGATATGCTTTTGATGCCAAAATCATTGACGCAAAAGATGAGAGAGGGTAGCAACTATTGCTGCCTTCATAGTTTGGCCAAGGCTGCTTGTAGCCATGGCTGTGCGCAAGGGCCGCCGGCTATCGGCGAGTTGTGGCCGTCTACCCGCTGCGGCTGCATTACTCGCATGCGTGCATGAAGCCTATAGGAAGGGCCGTAGCCGGTGGCCTACAAGGGCAAGCGACGCCCGCAAGTACGCTGGGCTCACATGCGAGCCCCCCCTCCCCCCTATGGGTCCTGTGCCCGCGGGTGGGGGGCAGCACCACCCGCGGTGGCTAGACCGCAAGGGGTGATGCCTACGGGCAGCCTACTCGCAAGGAGGGCATCAGCCTACATGAGCAGCACCTATGGGTGTTGCACTATGGCTAGCCACCAACAGGGGTAGCGCTTGCCCACAATGGTGCCACCTGCGGATGAGCCGCCCTCAAGCATGGGCGACACCCCCACGTGCATGGCCGTCGTCGGTAGGGTGGCGGCGATCGCAATGCTATAGCAAAGCAGGGGATTATGGTTTTTGGGCAAAAGATAGGTTTGCCCTTGGGAATTTTAGAAATTTCAATTTTGTCCGTCTTGATCGAATGACCAAAATGCCCTTCAAAATTTAGATAATTTCCTGTATGTCTCTATTTTCATAAAAATATTAGCTAATTAAAAGGTTTAATTAACTATTATTATTTATCTAGTAGTCTTATATAATAATATATACATTTGATGTATGATGTGGATAGATGATCATGGACCGTATAATATGATGTGTGTACATTTAATTATTATTATTGGGTCCTGCGAGCCTTTATTTTTCTCATTTATTATCAAGCCTGCGTGCCTGTAACTATATTATAATTACGCGAGGAGGCATAGTGGGAGCGGGACCCATGAGGTCGAGACAGACGATCCGACATATAGAGATGCCGATGGAACCGATGAAGCAAGATAGACGATCATAGAGCATGGAGATGTGCCGATGCACACATAGATTTTGATGTGAGTGATTAGGCTCACTAGCTTGGGCTTGATCATATTAGGATGTGGTCTATGGTCTTCTAGTGTGATTACTCGTGATGTGTGATTGCTTATACAACTATTAGATATATATATATATATATATATATATATATTTGGATGCGATGTAGATATATATTAAATATGTATGTGTGTGACATGTCATATTAGGAGACCGAATCAAAAATCTCTTTTCTCAATAATATTAAGTCGGTAAACGTGAGGTAATTAGATAGACCCATGTGGCCTTCCATCGTTATAGGTAAGAACCGATTCTCAGTGTAGGTTGAGTTGGTCGAGTCCCTCAAGACTCACCTATATCATGATTCGCTATCTTATCTACGACATAGAGATGTCACCAGTGACCTAAGGACATGGTATGCTTGGTCGAGTCCCTCGAAGGTATATTATCAAATCAGATTCATCTTGTAATGATGGTGATGACTTAACCGAACATCATGGTTGGTCGAGTCCCTTGAGGCCATGGTGGTTCGGAGGCCGAACAGGACAAGAATTACAAGGAGTTATGATTGGCAAGAGTTGCCTACCTTTTGGGCTTAGTATGATTAGTTGAGTCCCTCGATGTTACACTAAGATGCCAATTGGATCTTGATCCCCACTAGAAGTCTACCGGAGACTTCCGTTTCACGTGCTGAGGGTGTCGCATGACTCATTAGAAAAATAGTGAGAGCATGTCAAGATAGAAGTCCATATCTTGATTATTTATATTTCTACAAAATCTGTATGTTATTTATTTGTTGTTGCATCTTTATTTTTTTAGAAAATATCGTTATTAGACTCTCTATGTGGTATACTTGATGCTAACCGCCTCATTGGTCCAAATTATATGGATTGGCTCTGTAAGTTGAGAATCATTCTCATGATGGAGAAAATCACATATGTCCTTGAAATAGTGATGCCTATGCCTAAGGATAGGAGAAGTGAGGATAAGATCACTCGCTACGTGAAGTACGCTGATGACTCCACTCTTGCTTAGTATTACATGTTGGGTTTCATGACTCCCGAGTTATAGAGACAACATAAAAAGATGGATGGCAGATCCATAGTCTTGTATCTCCACATATTGTTTGAGGAACAGGGAAGAAGTCAACGATATGAGATATCGAAGAGTCTCTTTCGTGCTAGGATGACTAAGAGGACATCGATTCAGAATCATATCCTTAAGATGATTAAGTGGATAAAGAAATTCACAAGTCTAGGAATGATCCTAGAGAATAACCTATGTGGATCTTGTGCTTCAGTCCATTTTTAGATTCCTTTTCATAGTTTTTTATGCTGGTAAGTCCAGAAAGAAAAGGAAGACAGATAAGTCCCTTGAGAAAGGTAAGGGCAAGGGCAGATCGGGTAAAGCAAAGGTTGCTAAGAAGATTTGAAAAAGGTTAAAAGCCAGTATTTCCACTACAGCAAAGATGGGCATTGGAAGAGAAACTGCAAAGGGTACATTATAGAGAAGGTGAAACAAAAGCTTAGAGAAGCTTCAGATATGCATTCATGATTAATCTCTATTTGTCAGACTCATATGATAACACATGGGTACTGGATACCGATCGTGTTTATCATATCTGCAATTCATTGCAGGTTCTGGCAAGATCTAGGAGATTGATGAGAGGCAAGATTGACCTCAAGATGGGCAATAAAGCAAGAGTTGCTATTATTGCTATTGGTGAGGTCACCCTACTTTTGCTTGGTGGAACTACTATTGCATTAGATACATATTATTTTGTTTCCTCTATTATCAAAAACATTATTTCCATTTCATGTTTGACATTGAATGGTTATAAAGTAGTTCTTTTTAGAATAATAGTTATTTAACTATTAAGAATGATAAGATCATCACGAGATGATGCATAATGGTTTGATTATGCTAGATAGTACTTTACATATCATGAATATAAGTGAGTCCAAGAGAAAACGAGATAAGGTGAACAGTGCATACTTATGGCATTATACGCTAGGTCAAATCCATGAGGGAAGGATTCAAAAGTTGCTGGTAGATGGATACCTGGATCTATCTGACTGTAAGTCATATGCTTCTTGCGAACCTTGCTTTCGTGGAAAGATGACCAACTCTCTGTTTAGCAGAATTGGAGAGAGAGTAACTGAGTTGTTGGTACTAATACATAGTGATGTATGTGGTCCCATGTCAACTCAAGCCATTAGTGGTTATTCCTACTTCATTATTTTCACTAACGATTTCTCTAGGTATGGACATGTGTAGTTAATGAAGTGCAAGTCCGAAGCCTTTGAGAAATTCAGGGTGTATAAGAATAAAGTAGAGGTTTAGACTAGAAAGAGTATCAAGACTCTTCGATCAGATCGAGGAGGTGAGTACTTGAGTGCAAGAGTTCACCTAGTTCCTCAAGGACCAAGGGATTCTATCCCAATGGACACCTCCTTATACACCCTAGCTCAATGGTGTATCCAAAGGAGGAATCACACACTATTAGACATGGTGTAGTCCATAATGAGTTTCGTCGATCTATCCATCTCATTCAGGGGATATGCCCTAGAGTCCATAGCTTATCTTCTGAATAGAGTTTCAACTAAGTCGGTAGTATCTACACCATATGAAATATGGAAAGGGAAGCCCGATCTTAAGGTTGTTAAGATTTGGGGCTGCCCTGCCCACATTAAGAGACACAACCCCGATAAGTTGGCATCTAGGATGGAATAGTATAAGTTTGTGGGATACCTCAAGAAAACATGTGGATATTATTTCTATCACCCTAAGGAGCAAAAGGTATTTGTAGCTAAGAAAGTAGTGTTCCTTGAGAAGGAACACATTCTTGGTGGAGATAGTGGGAGCGTGATAGAGTTGAACAAGATTAGAGAACCTAGCTCAAGCATCATTCTATAGCTGGAGTCTATTCAGGTACCTAGCACACAAGTTTCAACTTTACATGAGTTTGAAAGTATATCCCATCCTCTTGAGAGATATTTGAGACATATTAGAGGAGAGGATGTTGAGGATATTGATCCTTAGACCTACGAGGAGGCTATTACAAGTATAGACTCTGGGAAGTAGCAAGAAGCTTTGAATTCAAAGATAGATTCCATATACTCCAATAAGGTTTGGAACCTAGTTAATGCACTTGAGAGTATCATACCCATTAGTTGCAAGTGGATCTTCAAGAAGAAGATCGGAGTAGATGGAAAGATAGAGACCTATAAAGCAAAGCTAATGGCTAAGGGGCATCGTCAAAGCCAAGGTGTTGACTATGACGAAACCTTCTTACTTGTAGCCATGCTAAAATCCATCCGGATTCTATTAGCTATTACAGTGCATTATGATTATGAGGTTTGGTAGATGGACATGAGAATCGCATTCCTTAACGGTAACCTCCAAGAGGAGGTGTATATAATACAACATGAGGGATATGTGTCCAAGGACAGTTCAGATAAGGTATGCAGATTGCTTTGGTCCATTTATGGACTGAAGCAAGCTTCCTAAAGTTATAACATAAGATTTGATAAGGGATTAGATCTTATGATTTCGTTAAAAATGAAGATGAGCCTTGTGTGTACAGGAAGGTAAGTGGGAGCGCTATCACTTTTTTGGTGTTGTATGTGGATGACATTCTAATCATTAAGAATGATGTAGGAATGCTCTCCACGGTAAAGGTTTAGCCATCTAAACACTTCTCCATGAAGGACTTAGGGGAAGCATCCTATATATTGGGGATTTAAATTTATAAAGATAGATCCAAAAGGATGCTAGGCTTATCCCAGTCTAGGTACATAGACACCATTATCAAAAGATTTAGTATGGAAAATTCCAAGAGAGGTCTTATACCGATGAGACACAAGCTTTCACTTTCTAGGAGTATATCCCCAAAGGCTCCCAGAAAGGGCACACATGGATAGGATATTCTATGCCTTAGTGATATAGTCTATCATATATACTATGCTATGTACTAGGCCTGATATAGCACATGCTCTAAGTGTCATGAGTAGGTATTAGGTGGATCTAGGCTTGGAGCACTGGAAAGCAATAAAGAGTATCCTTAAGTACTTGAGGAGGACTAAGGATCTTTTACTGGTATATAGAGAAAGTAGCCTTGGGATTGAGGGCTGCATGGACTCGACCTTCTAGTGCGATATTAATAATGGCAAGCCAATTCAGGGCATGTGTTTACCCTGAATGGAGCAGTATGTTGGAAGAGTTCTAAGCAAGATACTACTACTGACTCGACCATATAGGCGGGGTACATTGCTAAAGTAAAGGTAGTAAAGGAGGGAGTCTGGATGAAGTAGTTTATCACAAATTTGGGAGTTGTGCTGAGTAGCGAGGAGCTGATTCCCTTATGTTGCGATAACTATGGGGCGATTACTCAAATAAGGGAACCTGGGTCTTATTAGAAAGTGTTCTAAAAAGGTTCCAACTTATTAAAGAGATCGTAGCTTGTAGAGATGTAGTAGTGGAAAGAGTTCCATCTGAAGATAATATTATAAATCCACTAATAAAGCCATTTACTCATATTGTATTTGAGTGGAGGTCTGATAGGGATCAGACGCGTAGGTGATTGACTTTAGGTCAAGTGGGAGATTGCTAGTTATAGGTGCCCTACAAGCCAATCATATGAGTGATGACACCTATAACATGCTGCATCAATCTCTTTGCTTATGCTTATTGACATTTTTTCACATTATCTGGATGTATATTATGATATCCTTGGATCTGTGCAAAGGGAATCGGATCATGATGAGATCATGATAATGAGACCGATTCACCTTTAAACACATGCCCTAAATAATCCCGGTCATAGGTAACTTGAGAGGGACAACGAGATAACTGGATAGACTGGTTTGCTGTATACCCATCCATATAATGGAAGTAGTTAGTCTCGTAGCTACTTGTGTGGAGACACTAAGGATACAGTACAGGTGCTCATTAGAGAATGAGTTCACTGATTGATCCACTTACGGAATGCTGAATGGTTATTGATATCTCATGTCAAACATTGATTCCGTAGTCCCAATAGTATATTTGGTACTTAGACTTGAGAGACACCAAAGATGTCCTGTATGAGTACTCCACTCTTTGATTCCAGACTTATAGGTTTGGAAGTTTCAAATCTAGTATAATCGGTTATTGGGAGTGGCAGCCAACCTTATGAGGGCTATTGAGTGTTAATAGAGGATCATCCACTCTCGGTATCATGAGAGAAATATCCCATATGTTCTTGCTTAGGCAAATCCCTAGCCAGGCTCATTCGGATTAAGAGAGAAAGAGTTCTCCGGGAGAATATGATTAGAGCGAGACTCGATTAGAAACTGTATGGGCCTGATAGCACCATGCCCGATATACAATCTTTGGGATATTAGATCGATGAGGGACTATAGGTGCATGGTAACTGAGGGCAGATAGGTCCAAAGGATTGGATTCCCCTACATCGTTTAGGGATTGTGACGTAGTAATCTAGAACGTCCGCAATCGATGAGTCAAGTGAATTATTATAGAGATAATAATTCACTATGTCAGAAGGAGTTCTGACAGGTATGACTCACGGCCAGCTCGATATAGGGCTTAGAGAGACACACATATGGTAGGTGTTGCGACGAGTAGTGGTTCGAATATGAGATATCCACCGGAGCTCCTATCTTATTGGATATCCAATAAGCCCCTATATTTTTGGATCCCATGGATGTGATCCAATAAGAGCTAGATTATTGGGTAGAGACCCATTAATCTAAGAGGCTAGGGTAATTGGATGGAGATCAAATACCCAATAGGGCAAGATCCATTAGGGTTTACAAGGAGCCTCTATAAATAGGAGGGTACCAAAGGTCCATAGGCTTGGGTCTTCTCAATAGCCACCTTCTATTCTCCTCTCCCTAGAGGGGAGTATCATTGTAGTTGTTAGGATCTGAGCGGCACAAAGAGAGGGGGGCGGTGAATTAGTGCAGCGGATAAAACCGGTAAATAAAAGGTAATTTTAGTAAGAGTTGTTTGTTTAGAAATTTTGATCCGATAAAAGAGACTAGAGCAAAGTGATTCGAGTGAAAGCGATTGAGAGTAGTGAGAAGGAGATCGAAAGATTTGCAGCTAAGTAAAAGTAATATGCAGAAATTAAAACTCACATATCCAAAGTAGTACGCAGTGATGTATATGTTAGGATCTAAAAGGCACTAAGAGGGGGGGGGGTGAATTAGTGCAGCGGATAAAACGATGGATTTTTCAGCAATTTAAAACAAGCTTCGGAAACTTCGTACGATGAAAAACAACGTTTCGTTTGAAACCAATTTTTGCGTTCTAACTTTAAAGCATGCGTACAAAGATAAAAATTAAGAGGAGCAAGTAAAGTAAAGGTTGCAGCAAGGTAAAACAGAAATTTAAACACTCACACAATCAAGACGCAGCGATGTATAATGGTTCGGTCAAAGTGACCTACATCCACTTCCGAAGCCTTCTCCGATGAGGCTTCCTTCTTCCACTATCAAATCCTTTGAAGGGGAAGGATCAAATACCCCTTTTTACAGCCCTTTACAAGATGTTCACACTTGTACAAGATTTCTCAAGAAAAGAAGAAGGTGAACACTTAGCAAGAACAAGACTTTTCAACACTCTACAAAAGCTCAAGACTTAAGAATTTTGCTCAAAAGGGTGCCCTTTTAGCTGAGAAAGGGGAGGGTATTTATAGATCCAAAGTGGATTCAAAATTGGGCTCCAAATTTGAAATCAATTTGGAGTTACGGTCGTATAAGCGAGGTACACGCTTGTGTCGATCGTCGTACCTATTGACTAACGTGCGGGCGGTGCCACCGCCTAGGTAGGCGGTTCCACCGCCGTCAGGTATTGGCCGTGTTACGCTTCTGACAGCGTTCCACCGCCGCTCAGGTGGGCGGTGCATTACCTGCAGCGGTTCCACCGCCTGCTCAGGTACTGGGCGGTGCATCGCTCCAGCCAGTGGTGCCACCGCCTGTGTTGGGCAGTTCAACGCTACCCCATTCGGACAAAGCCGAATGGGCCTGCAGTCTCAACTTGGCTCGAGAGGCCCAGCTTGGCTCTCATCGAATTTAGGCAGGATTTTTCCTAAATCCTTGCTCTACTCATGTGCAAACTACGAACCTAAAACATAACTCAACGTGATTTGATTCGACACTCTTCAAGTCAACTTCCAAATGAGCTTTACGGGCGTGATTCTCGCAACCTTCCGATGCTTCCTGGATTGCTTCGATGGGCTCCCAAAGATACTCCGGATTGTATGGCAAGCTCAACGAGTCTTCGGCTTGCTTCCGAATCTTCCCGGTGAGTTCCGCGAACCTTCGACGATCTTTGAGATGAACTTCTTAAAACTTCGGCAAGTCCCTGATTCGATCTTGGATGGTTCCGGCAACACTTCTGAGAAATCTCTCGGACTTCCGATGAACTCTTGAACCCCCGACAGACTTGACCTCGGTAAATCACTTTATGTTTCCTTCCCATCGTAGTTATTCCTGCACACTTATCTCGACAAAGTAGATTAGAATAAATATTTCACCAATTGACTTCATCATCAAAATCTAAGATTCAACAATCTCCCCCTTTTTGATGATGACAATCAATTGGTGATGGAGTTACTCTTAACTCCCCCTATCTATATACCATAAAGAAAGAATTGCTTGAATTCAATTTTTGAATTCAACACAATAAATTTGACAAAGTTGATGTTGGACAATAAGATGTCAAATAGGTATCAAAGATATCAATGAAGTATACATAATTAAAAACATGATATCAAGAACCTAAATAAGCATTTTAACTTGCAATATCTTGTAAAGCATGGAAAATGCATATAACTTGTCAACATATGGCAATACACATATTATTTCTCCCCCTTTGTCATCAACAAAAAGGTAATGAGGGATTCAAATGTAACAATAAAGGATGGCCGAAAAATATCACAAATGTGGAAAAGGAAATCAATCAGAAAACTAAAAATCATGTCACAGTAGCCAAGAAGATGTAATGAAGATAAGACAACATATATGTCAAGATGTAATGAAGATAATACAACATATATGTCAACATACAACATCGTTCAAAAAGAAAATACAGCAAGCTACTCCTCAGGAGGAATGCCAAGATGCCTATACATGTGATCGATCTTTAGGTTCATCTTCCGCATTTCCTTCAAAATTTCAATTTGCTGTAGTTTTACTTCATTTAACTCTCTCATGATCGGATCGTCAGAAGATGGAGCAGAAAATGTCACTGATGTAGCTGCAACAAAAGGATCAGGAGGAGGAGATTCATTTCCCCTAAGGACTGGTGTTTCAGGATGGTCTATTGGTGGGGGAGGTATATCACATCTCCTAGGTTGTCTAACCCCTATACCATGCTCGAATGTACACCTAAGTCGCCTAAGTAGTTTAACGTCAATGATATTAAATCTGTCCACTTGTATTGCTTCTTCATTTAGTGGAATGCAAATATTATGGGCATGCAATAGTTTAGTTATTAAACCTCCATATGGTAACATTGATCCTTTAGAAAGGACCTCTATCATGTGCTTGCCGAATTAGGTAACCAAAACAAAAATGTTGTCAGTTATGATCCAATATAAGGTACCTAACTCGTTGGAAACCGATCTCATCATGATGAAACTGTTTAGGAATGACAATGCTTATAAGAATGTGATGTAAAATCTTAGAGTTAAAAGGTAGTAAATGTTCACAACTCTTGGGGATTATACCTAAATTTGGGTTTGCAAACATAGTTTCTAAAGCTTCAGAGTGGGTGGCACCAACTGTGTCCATATCCCATTTTCCTCTAAAATAACATCCTAGTTCTTTTTCAATAATTCCAATTAATGAGCATATAGTATTATCACATAGTTGGATCTCATTACCTAGAAGATAAGTTGACAAGTCATCATCAGTCATAGTTAAATTAGCATAGAATAATTTAACTAAGCGTGGATAAACAGGTTCAATAATTTGCAAAATGGGTAAGGCCTCTAAGTTTGCAATCCACATGATAGGTTCTAGGTTCCCTAATTGATTCAAATCAATATATTTTCCTTTATGAATGGGTCTAGAACCAAGTTCAGAAAATCTAAGGGAAGCTTCTTGTGATCTAAACAAGGATTGGTCAAATGAATCTACCTCCATCCATTTTCCTTTGTCTCTTGATGTTCTTCTAGGAGCCATTTCTATCTAGGATTGATCAATAATCAATTGAAGAAAGGAATTAATTTAGACAAGAAAAGGAAAGAGAAATAATTCTATTTTTACCTTAGATTGTTCCTTTGAGATGTAGGAAGCTTGAATCAAAGTAAGATCTCCTTCTTAGGCTTCTAGAGGGAAGAAATGATACCAAAATGATGCTTGGGAGAGTTTAGAGGAGTGTAGAGAGGTGAGGAAGAGTGTTCGGGCGGTTCTACCGCCGGCCCTAACTCACCCCATATAAAAGGGGTGTTCGGGCGGTACTACCGCCCCAACAGGCGGTTCCACTGCCTGGGACTGACTACCTAGGCGATGCCACCGTCGTATCTGGCGGTGCTACCGCCGGTAGCACAAAAAATATCCGCATTTCAATTTTTTTTTTTTAAATGGTCTTAGAGATGGGATGAAGTCAAAAAGAATCAGAATGTGTGGAATCAAATCCAAAAAACCATAATTAGAATTGTGGAATCAAATTGATGAAAACCATAATGTGTGGAATCAAATCGATGAAAACCATAATTTCAAGGAAAGATATCATCAAATAGAGTTTACTCATTTGGACAGTTCAACATGCCTAATTCCCTTTTAATAAAATCAAATTGTTCCTCATTCAAAGGTTTCGTAAAAATGTTCGCTAATTGATGATTTATATCAACAAATTCAAGGGTGACATCTCTACTACTTACATGATCACGTATAAAATGATGCATAATATCAATGTGCTTAGTTCGAGAGTGTTGAATCAGATTTTTAGTTAGACAAATAGCACTCGTGTTATCACATTTTATAGGAATGTTTTTTAAGTAGATTCCATAGTCTTCTAGTGTATTTTTCATCCAGATAACTTTGTACGATGCACTTGCAGCTATGTATTCAGCTTCTGCCGTAGATAGTGCAATCGAATTTTGTTTCTTGGAAGTCCAAGAAACAAGTGCATGTCCTAGAAATTGGCATGTTCCGGATGTGCTTTTTCTATCTACTTTACATCCACCAAAGTCCGCATCAGCATAAGCTTTTAAATCAAAATTGTTAGATCTTGGATACCATAATCCAAGATTAGGGATCCCTTTAAGGTATCTAAGAATCCTCTTGACAGCTTTCAAATGAGATAGCTTAGGATTAGCTTGGAATCTTGCACATAGCCCTACACTGAACATGATGTCGTCCGTTGCAGTGAGATAAAGCAGGCTACCAATCATGCCCCTATAAGTTTTTTGATCAAAACTTTCTCCATTTTCAACCATATCTAATTTAACGGAGGTGCTCATAGGAGTGCTAATATCTTTTGATCCATCCATGTTAAATCGTTTTAACAAATCCAATGTGTATTTTGATTGATTTAGAAATATACCATCACTTAGTTGCTTGATTTGTAGTCCTGAAAAGAAATTTAGTTCTCCCATTAGGCTCATTTCAAATTCATCACTCATATCCTTAGCAAATAATTCACATAGTGATTTATTACAAGACCTAAAAATAATATCATCAACATAAATTTGAACAATAAGAAAATTGTTTTCAAAGTGTTTAATAAACAATGTAGTATCAACCTTGCCTTTAGTGAAATCATTTGAAATTAAAAAAGAACTTAGCCTCTCATACCAAGCCCTAGGGGCTTGTTTTAGACCATATAGAGCCTTAGTTAGCATAAACACGTGGTTAGGAAATAGAGAGTTTTCAAATCCGGGTGGTTGTTCGACATACACTTCTTCGGAAATAAAACCATTTAAGAATGTACTTTTGACATCCATTTGAAATAATTTGAAATCTTTACTACTAGCATAGGCAAGGAGCATCCTAATGGCTTCCAATCTTGCCACCGGAGCGAAGGTCTCTTCATAATTGATACCTTCTTCTTTGTTGAAACCTTTGGCCACTAGTCTGGCCTTGTTTCTAACCACGATATCGTATTCATCTTGCTTGTTTCTAAAGATCCACTTAGTACCAATAACTAAGTGGTCATTAGGTCTAGGAACAAGCTTCCAAACCTCATTCCTCTCAAATTGATTCAATTCTTCTTGCATTGTGATAACCCATGAATCATCTTTCAGGGCATCAACAATGCATTTTGGTTCAACTTGAGAAAGAAAAGCAGCATGGGCACAAAAATTTTTGAAAGAAGAGCGAGTTTGAACCCCTTTCGATGCATCTCCTATAATTAACTCCTTGGGATGAGCATCTACATACTTCCATTCCTTAGGTAAGGAAGTTTGGGAAGAAGATGCATCCAAGTTGTCATTTTGAGGAGAGGGTTCATTCAAATTCAAATTATCAAGACCAAAATCATCATCAAAATCTTTCTTCTTAAATTTGAAAATTTCATTAAAAACCACATGAATAGATTCTTCTATAAGTAAGGTTCTTTTGTTGAAAACACGAAAAGCCTTAGAAATACAAGAATAACCAAGAAATATGCCTTCATTGGATTTTGCATCGAATTTTCCTAAGGCATCCTTTTCATTTAAAATAAAGCATTTACAACTAAAAACTTTAAAATAAGAAACATTGGGTTTTTTATCATTCCATAATTCATATGGAGTTTTAGATAAGGATGGTCTCACTAGAACTCTATTCATAACATAGCAAGCCGTATTCACGGCTTCGGCCCAAAAATATTTTGGTAAATTATATTCATTTAACATGGTTCTAGCCATTTCTTGCAAACTTCTATTTTTCCTTTCCACTACTCTATTTTGTTGTGGATTTCTTGGAGTAGAGAAGTTGTGATTGTATCCGTTTATTTCATAAAAATTTTGGAAGTCATGATTTTGAAATTCACCTCCATGATCACTTCGAATTGATGAAATCATAAAGCCTTTTTCATTTTGAGTGAGTTTACAAAATTTAGAGAAACATTTGAAACAATCACTTTTATGAGCCAAGAAGTAGGTCCAAGTGTATCTACTATAGTCATCCACAATTACAAAGGCATATTTGCTACCTCCTAGGCTTGTTATGTCAATTGGTCCAAATAAGTCCAAATGGATCGATTGCAATGGTCTAGTGGTGCTAATTTGATTTTTTGATTTGAAACTAGTCTTTATTTGTTTTCCTAGTTGACATGCATCACATACCTTATCCTTAACAAATTTCATGTTTGGGATGCCTCTTACTAAATCTCTAGATGAAATCTTAGAGATTAGTTTCATGCTTGCATGGCCTAGTCTCCTATGCCAAAGCCAAGCATCATCATTCAAAACCGAAAAGCACATTTCATTACTTAATTTATCAATATTTATGGTGTAGACATTGTTTTGTTTTAAAGCAATAATGGATATGTTGTTGTTGGGTTTTTCAATAATGCAAATATTAGATTCAAATCTAACAACATAACCTTTATCACATAGTTGACTAATACTTAAAAGATTATGTTTTAAACCATCAACTAGTAATACATCATCAATTGAAAAACTTGATTTGTTACCTATGGTTCCCTTGCCAATGATTTTACCCTTGTTGTTGTCTCCGAAGGTGACATATCCTTCTTCTTTGCTAGAGAGCATAGAGAAATGAGATGGATCTCCGGTCATGTGCCTTGAGCATCCACTATCAAGATACCATTTCTTGCTCCTAGCTTGTGAGTTTGTCTACAAAAGAGGATGGTTTTAGGTACCCATTTGATTTTGGGTGCCTTACAAAATGATCTACTTACTTTGTAATTAATCATTGAACTGTTTATGGTTCCTTTAGGAACCCATATCAATTTTTGTGGATTAATTTTCTTGAATGGACATTTGTAGGCAACATGTCCCATTTTATCATAAAAATTACATTTCAAATGAGGTGATACATGCAATGTAGGCCCTTTAACGAAGGTGGTGGGATTTTGGTGAGAACCTCTCACAAATCCGATACCACTTCTATTTCCTACGTGACCTTTGTTAGCAAGAATCATGTCTAAGCTCTTGCTACCGACTTTAAACTTGTTCAGGGTCTCTTTGAGTAGCAAGTTCTCCCTCTTTGTTGTATCTAAGTCTTCACACTTAGAGCATGGGGGTAGAGAAGGGTTTTGAAGACTATTGAACTTACTTTGTAATAAAGCATGCTCTTTCTTAAGCAAATTGAACTTTTTACTAATAGTTCTACATTCATCAAATAACTCATGAAAAGCTATAGAAAGTTCATCGAAAGATAATTCTTCACTAAGTAACTCACTAACCTCTTCTCCAAATGCCATTAGTGCGAAGTTTGCCTCCTCTTTGTTGCTAGCTTCTTCAACCTGAGTCACTTGAATCATCCCACGTGGCCTTCAAGGCTTTTTCTTCTTGAATTGCTTCTTCTTGGCTTGAGGGCATTCATTCTTGAAGTGTCCCAGCTTCTTGCATTCGTAGCAAATGACTTGGTCCTTTTTGTGTTCAAATTTGCTTTTTGTGTCATTTTTAAATTTGTTCTTTCTTATAAATTTCTTAAACTTTCGAGTTAGAAGTGCAATGTCATTGTCACTGTCCTCATCACTTGATGTTCCTTTCAAGTGGTCTTCTTTTGTTCTAAGTGCCATATCCTTCCTGTTCTTTGGAAGGGGGTTCTCAAGCTCTTCATGAGAATGGCACGTCATCTCGTAAGTCATTAGAGATCCAATAAGTTCTTCAAGCGGAAATACTTTAAGATCCTTGGCCTCTTGAATGGCGTGACCTTTGGATCCCAACACTTTGGAAGGGATCTTAAAATTTTAGTTACCAATTCAAAATTAGAAAAACCTTTACCAAGAGCTTTAAGTCCATTGATGACATCCGTAAAGCGGGTGTACATGTCTCCAATGGACTCATTTGGTTTCATCCGAAAAAGTTCACAAGAATGCACAAGAATGTTGATTTTGGACTCTTTCACTCGGCTAGTGCCTTCATGAGTGATTTCAAGAGTGCACCAAAAATCAAATGCCGATTCACAGATAGAAACCCGATTAAACTCATTCTTGTCAAGCGCACAAAATAAGGCATTCATAGCCTTTGCATTGAGAGCAAAAATCTTCCTCTCCGACTCATTCCATTCATTCATCGGAAGAGAAGATTTTGCAAAGCCATTTTCAACAATGTTCCAAAGTTCAAGTCCATGGAAATGAGAAAAATCCTCATACGAGTCTTCCAATATGTATAATCCGACGCATTAAACATAGGCGGACGAGTAATGGAGAGACCCTCTTGCATACCGGAGTAGGCCATCTCTCTTGGGTTTTAAACCAATATGAGAGCAAACCTTGCTCTGATACCAATTGTTAGGATCTAAAAGGCACTAAGAGGGGGGGGGGGGTGAATTAGTGCAGCGGATAAAACGATGGATTTTTCAGCGATTTAAAACAAGCTTCGGAAACTTCGTACGATGAAAAACAACGTTTCATTTGAAACCGATTTTTGCATTCTAACTTTAAAGCATGCGTACAAAGATAAAAATTAAGAGGAGCAAGTAAAGTAAAGGTTGCAGCAAGGTAAAATAAAAATTTAAACACTCACACAATCAAGACGCAGCGATGTATAGTGGTTCGGTCAAAGTGACCTACATCCACTTCCGAAGCCTTCTCCGATGAGGCTTCCTTCTTCCACTATCAAATCCTTTGAAGGGGAAGGATCAAATATCCCTTTTTACAGCCCTTTACAAGATGTTCACACTTGTACAAGATTTCTCAAGAAAAGAAGAAGGTGAACACTTAGCAAGAACAAGACTTTTCAACACTCTACAAAAGCTCAAGACTTAAGAATTTTGCTCAAAAGGGTGCCCTTTCAGCTGAGAAAGGGGGGGGGGGTATTTATAGATCCAAAGTGGATTCAAAATTGGGCTCCAAATTTGAAATCAATTTGGAGTTCCAATGCTCTGGTCGTCAGAGGCGGTGCCACCGCTTGTGTCAGTCTGTTGGATCGACGCATGTGGGCGTGCCACCGTCGTGGCGGTATCGCTCGTCGCCTATTGATCGACGACAGGGCGGTGCTATCGCTTCAGCAAAGCGCGTTCCACCGCCTCGTCAGGTAGGCGGTGCTACCGCCCCAAACAAGCGGTTCCACCGCCGTCTGCGTATTGTGGGCGTTACCGCTTCAAACAGCGGTTCCACCGCCGTCAGGTACAGGTGGTGCTACCGCCCAACCAAGCCACCGCGTGCGTGTCAGCCCTCACAAAGCCGCCTATTTCTGACAAAGCCTGGGGGATTTTTCCTAAATCCTTGCTCTACTCATGTGGAAACTACGAACCTAAAATATAACTCAACGTGATTTGATCCGACACTCTTCAAGTCAACTTCCAGCGAGCTTTATGGCGAGATTCGCAGCCTTCCGATGCTTCCTCGGATTGCTTCCAAAGGCTCCCAAAGATACTTCGGATTGTATGGCGAGCTCAACGAGTCTTCGGCTTGCTTCCGAATCTTCCCGGTGAGTTCCGCGAACCTTCGACGATCTTTGAGATGAACTTCCGAAAACTTCGGCAAGTCCCCGATTCGATCTTGGATGGTTCTGGCAACACTTCCGAAAAATCTCTCGGACTTCCGATGAACTCTTGAACCCCCGACAGACTTGACCTCGGTAAATCACTTTATGTTTCCTTCCCATCGTAGTTATTCCTGGACACTTATCTCGACAAAGTAGATTAGAACAAATATTTCACCAATTGACTTCATCATCAAAATCCGAGATTCAACAGTATAGTGGTTCGGTCAAATGACCTACGTCCACTTTTGAAGCCTCCTCCGATGAGGCTCCCAACTTCCACTATCAAATCTTCATGAAGGGGAAGGACAAAGCACCCCACTTACAAACTTTTATAAGTGGTTCGTACTCTTACGGATTTTTGATAAAGAAAAAGTGGGAGGTGAACACTCAAGCTATCAAACACAATTTTCTTATAACTTTGACTCTATTTTTTTCACTTCTCAAAAGATGCCTCTCTAGCTAAGAAAATAGGGGTATTTATAGACTCAATTGGCTTTAGAAATGAAGCAAAAAAGAGTCACATCCTGGATTTTCGGGCACTAGCGGTACCACCATCAGTTGACCCTGTTCTGTCAATATACTGGGTGGCACCACCTTCTAATCTGGATATACCACCACCTGATAGAGTCCTTGGGCTCTATTGATTGGTGGTACCATTGCCTGTCAAGCGGTACCACCGTTGGCAGGTAATAACTACCAGCGGTACCACCGTTGACCTAGGGCAATACCACCGCCTAGACCACTTGGGAACCAGTTCGCAAGGTAGTGCCACCGCCCCAGTCTGGCGATGCCACCGCTAGACCTAGTCCAACACTATTGAATGGGCCCTGAATCCGGCTCAATTCAATCAACATAAGGCCTAGTTGGCCCCTACTAGGGTTAATCAAGATTATCTCATAATCCTTACCCTAATTATATGCTAATTATGAAATTAAAACATAATTCTAAGCAAATTAACAACCGATAATGTCAAGGCTTCTTCCGGTGAGTTTTCTGGCAAACTTTCGACGGACTTCCGATACACCCTCAGATTTCTTTCGGCGGACTCCCAGTAGGCTCCTAGACTGTATGGCAAGTTTGACGAATCTTTGTCAAGCTTCTGAACCTTCTTGGTAAGCTTTGTGAACCTTCGACGATCTTTCGGTGAACTTCCAAAACCTTCGGTAAGTCCCCGATTCATTCTCGGTTAGTTCCGGTAACACTTCCGATGATCCTTTAGACTTTTGGTGGACTCTCGAACTTCCAATGTACTTGACTCTGGTAATTTCCTTTATGTCTTCATGCTATCGTAGTTAATTCTACATAGTTATCTCAATAATATGGATTAGATCAAATAACCTATCAATTGACTTCATCATCAAAATCCGAGATTCAACAATCTCCCCCTTTTTTATGATGATAATCAATTGATGACGGAGTTAATCTTAACTCCCCCTATCTATATTCCATATATATTATGACAAGGAAAACACTTGAATTCAATTTCCTTGAATTCAAGTGAAAATCGTTAAGTTCCATCTGTTGAACTTATCGTCATGTTTAACAAGCAAAATCTTTCATCCATAAATACGAAACTTCATATTTTTTCACAATGTCAAGGCATGACACCTATTTTCAAGTCGAATGATAGACATTTATCACTTCGACAAGAGATACTAATTATAATTTGAAATACAACATGGATCAAATGATATTGATATAGAAAGCACAAATGCAAGACATAATATTATTTTTTAATACATCATCAAAAGAGATGATATCTTATCATATCAATGAAATATACCAAATTTTAAACATGATATGATAACAATTTTTTAAAAAAGTTTATATGTTAAGCATTTGCGATACATGTGATACATTACGATATGATACAAATTTTATTGCAATGCTTTTAAAGACATCAACCAATTTTCGATTACAAAGCATGGAAAAAGCAATCATATTACAATTTAAAACATATAAGACATTTATTATAATTGCGATACGATACATATAAGTCATCTATCAAGTTAACAATTTATTTGCCATATACTTCTCAATACGATGCATGCATGATATTTATCAAGTCATCAATTTTGCCACATTCTTCTCCCCCTTTGTCATCAACAAAAAGGAGGTGAATTAAAAAAAAGTAGTCATCATAAGGTATCATGATGCATATCATTTATCAAACATATCAAAAACATATGATACATGAGGCTAATATTTACTTAGAAATCGAGTTGAAAATAATGCAAAATATGTCATCCGAGATAGATAAATCTGAAAAATGATTTGATTATTTTTATTCATGTCTATGAAATCTAGAAAATGACCAAGTTATGAAGGATTTATACATGAATGAGGTTCAAGATATAATTTTGAAAATTCAAACATAAAATTGTAAATTGGAAATATAGATCATTGAAGTCATTCATCAAACATTTAGTCATTAGTCAAATATACTAACAAGAGCTCATCATTAAAAAAAATTTGTGAGAGAAAGATCATGATAAAGTTAATGAAAAAGTTCAACTTGGCATTTATGAAGTGTAGCTCATCAACATTAAAAGTTTCATAGAGAGTGATTCAACTTGGCATTCTCATGAGGTGGAGGAAAAGAAAAAATAATCAAGTCATAAAAGATCAAGAGTTAAGAATAAAGTCCAAAGAGAGTATAAGAAACTCTTGAGAGCTTAATCGTCATGACATTAACTCTATGCATATGTCAAGTTTCAAATGATTTGAAAATCATAAAAACCATTTAATTATCCTAATAAAGGTAGATGAAGTATAAAATCGATTTCACTACATCATTGAATGACATGATGTTACTTAAAACTCATTAGTCGAAGAAGGAGGAGTATCAAAATATTATGATCGAAGGATGAAAATGAGAGTTCCATTTAAAAATATGATATCATAATGTTATCCAAAATCCAAAAATAATATCAAGTTGAGATTATATAAACCGAGGTTGAAAAATTTCAGAAAAGGAACATACAACATCTTCATGTATTAGGACAATTTATCATGCCTAATTCTCTTCTAATGAAGTCAAATTGTCCTTCATTTAGAGGTTTTATGAAGATATCCACTAAATTCTAGAATGACATCTTTATTATTAACATGATCTCGTATAAAGTGATGTCTAATGTTAATATGCTTAGTTCTAGAGTGTTGAATAGGATTTTTGGTTAGACAAATAGTACTTGTATTATCACATTTTATAGGAATGTTCTTTAAATGAATTATGTAGTCTTCTAAAGTATTTTTCATCCACACAACTTGTGCACAATATGCATTTGCAACTATGTATTCAGCTTTTACCATAGATAGTGTAACCGAATTTTATTTCTTAGAAGTCCAAGAAACAAGTGTATGTCCTAAAAATTGGCATATTCCAAATGTGCTTTTTCTATCTATTCTACATCTGCCAAAGTCTACATCTGCCTAGCTTTTAAATCAAAGTTATCGGATTTTGGATACCATAATCCTAGGTTAGGAGTTGCTTTAATATATCTAAGGATTCTTTTAACGGCTTTAAGGTGAGATAACTTAAGAATAACTAAAAATTTTGCACAAAGTCCTATACTAAACATGATATCCGATTTAGTTGCGATGAGGTAAAGTAAGCTACCTATCATTCCTCTATATGTTTTTTATCAAAATTATCTCCACTTTCATCCAATTCTAACTTAGTAGAAGTACTCATAGGAGTATTTATGATTTTGAACCATCCATGTTAAATCATTTTAACAATTCTAATATATACTTCGTTTGATTAAAAAATATGTCATTATTAAGTTGTTTAATTTGTAATCCTAAAACAAAAGTTAGTTCACCCATTAGACTCATTTCAAATTCATGACTCATACACTTGACAAATGATTCACATAATGATTCATTAGTAGAACCGAAGATAATACCATCAATATAGATTTGAACAAAAAGAAAATTATTTTCAAAATATTTAATAAACAATGTAGTTTCGACTTTGTCTTTAATAAACTTATTTGAAATTAGAAATGAACTAAGTCTCTCATACTAAGCCCTTGGGGCTTATTTTAATCCATAGAGAGCCTTAGTCAATTTAAACACATGATTAGGAAAAAGAGAGTTTTCAAAACTACGTGGTTGCTCAACAAACACTACTTCGGAAATAACACCATTTAAGAAAGCACTTTTGACATCCATTTGAAACAACTTAAAATTATTACTACTACCATAGGCAAGGAGCATCCTAATGGCTTCTAATCTTACCACAGGAGCGAAGGTTTCTTTGTAATTGATACCTTCTTGGTTGAAACCTTTGGCCACTAATCAAGCCTTGTTTCTAACTATGATACCAAATTCATCTTGTTTGTTTCTAAATACCCATTTAGTACCTATAAGTAAATGGTCACTTGGTCTAGAAATAAGTTTCATATCTCATTCCTCTCAAATTAGTTCAATTCCTCTTACATTGTGATAACCCAAGAATCATCTTTGAAGGCTTCGTCAATGAACTTAGGTTCAATTTGAGAAAAGAAAGCAGTGTTGACACAAAAATTCTTAAAAGAGGAACGAGTTTGAACCCCTTTTGATGTATCTCCTATAATTAGCTCCTTTGGATGAGCATCTACATACTTTCATTCCTTAGGTAAGGAAATTTGGGAAGAAGATGCATCCAAGCCGCTATTTTGAGGAGATGGTTCATTTAAATTCAAACCATCAAAACCAAGATCATCATCAAAATTATTTTTCTTAAATTCAGAAACTTCATTAAAAACTACATGAATAGACTCTTCTATAATCAAGGTTCTTTTGTTAAAAATACGAAAGGCTTTAAAAATGAAAGAGTAACCAAGAAAGATGCCTTTATCCGATTTAGCATCGGATTTTCCTAAGGCATCCTTTTTATTCAAGATAAAGCATTTCTAACCGAAAATTTTAAAATAAGAAACATTTGGTTTTTTGTTATTCCATAATTCATTAGAGGTTCCTTTAAGATATCTAAGAATTCTTTTAATAGCTTTTAGGTGAGATAACTTTGTATTAACTTGAAATTTTACACAAAGTCCTATACTAAACATGATATCCAGTCTAGTTATGGTCAACAAATGTATGCTACCTATCATTCCCCTATATGCTTTTTGATCAAAATTTTCTCCACTTTCATCCAATTCTAACTTAGTAGAAGTACTCATACGAGTATTTATGGTTTTGAACCATCCATGTTAAATTGTTTTAATAATTCTAATATATACTTAGTTTGATTAAAAAATATGTCATTACTAAGTTGTTTAATTTGCAATCCTAAAAAGAAGGTTAATTCACCCATTAGACTCATTTCAAATTCATGACTCATACACTTGGCAAATGATTCACATAATGATTCATTAGTAGAACTGAAGATAATATCATCAACATAGATTTGAACAATAAGAAAATTATTTTTAAAATATTTAATAAATAATGTAGTATCAACTTTGCCTTTAATAAAATTATTTAAAATTAAAATGAACTAAGTCTCATACCAAGCCCTTGGGGCTTGTTTTAACCCATAGAGAGTCTTAGTCAATTTAAACACATGATTAAGAAAAGAGAGTTTTCAAAACTAGGTGGTTGTTTAACAAACACTTCTTCGGAAATAACACCATTTAAGAAAGCACTTTTGATATCCAATTGAAATAAATTAAAATTATTACTACTAGCATAGGCAAGGAGCATCCTAATGGCTTCTAATCTTACCACAGGAGCGAAGGTTTCTTTGTAATTGATACCTTCTTGGTTGAAACCTTTGGCCACTAATCAAGCCTTGTTTCTAACTATGATACCAAATTCATCTTGCTTATTTCTAAATACCCATTTAGTACCTATAACTAAATGGTCACTTGGTCTAGGAATAAGTTTTCATATCTCATTCCTCTCAAATTAGTTCAATTCCTCTTACATTGTGATAACCCAAGAATCATCTTTGAAGGCTTCATCAATGAACTTAGGTTCAATTTGAGAAAAGAAAGCAGTGTTGACACAAAAATTCTTAAAAGCGGAACGAGTTTGAACCCCTTTTGATGTGTCTCCTATAATTAGCTCCTTTGGATGGGCATCTACATACTTTCATTCCTTAGGTAAGGAAATTTGGGAAGAAGATGCATCCAAGGCGCTATTTTGAGGAGAGGGTTCATTTAAATTCAAACCATCAAAACCAAGATCATCATCAAAATTATTTTTCTTAAATTCGAAAACTTCATTAAAAACTACATGAATAGACTCTTCTATAATCAAGGTTCTTTTGTTAAAAATATGAAAGGCTTTAAAAATGAAAGAGTAACCAAGAAAGATGCCTTTATCCGATTTAGCATCAGATTTTCCTAAGCCATCCTTTTTAATCAAGATAAAGCATTTCTAATCGAAAACTTTAAAATAAGAAACATTTGGTTTTTTGTTATTCCATAATTCATTAGAGGTTCCTTTAAGATATCTAAGAATTCTTTTAATAGCTTTTAGGTGAGATAACTTTGGATTAACTTGAAATTTTACACAAAGTCCTATACTAAACATGATATCTAGTCTAGTTATGGTCAACAAATGTAAGCTACCTATCATTCCCCTATATGTTTTTTGATCAAAATTTTCTCCACTTTCATCCAATTCTAACTTAGTAGAAGTACTCATACGAGTATTTATGGTTTTGAACCATCCATGTTAAATTGTTTTAATAATTCTAATGTATACTTAGTTTGATTAAAAAATATGTCATTACTAAGTTGTTTAATTTGCAATCCTAAAAAGAAGGTTAATTCACCCATTAGACTCATTTCAAATTCATGACTCATACACTTGGCAAATGATTCACATAATGATTCATTAGTAGAACTGAAGATAATATCATCAACATAGATTTGAACAATAAGAAAATTATTTTTAAAATATTTAATAAATAATGTAGTATCAACTTTGCCTTTAATAAAATTATTTAAAATTAAAAATGAACTAAGTCTCTCATACTAAGCCCTTGGGGCTTGTTTTAACCCATAGAGAGTCTTAGTCAATTTAAACACATGATTAAGAAAAAGAGAGTTTTCAAAACTAGGTGGTTGTTTAACAAACACTTATTCGGAAATAACACCATTTAAGAAAGCACTTTTGATATCCAATTGAAATAAATTAAAATTATTACTACTAGCATAGGCAAGGAGCATCCTAATGGCTTCTAATCTTACCACAGGAGCGAAGGTTTCTTTGTAATTGATACCTACTTCTTGGTTGAAACCTTTGGCCACTAATCAAGCCTTGTTTCTAACTATAATACCAAATTCATCTTGCTTGTTTCTAAATACCCATTTAGTACCTATAACTAAATGGTCACTTGGTCTAGGAATAAGTTTTCATATCTCATTCCTCTCAAATTAGTTCAATTCCTTTTACATTGTGATAACCCAAGAATCATCTTTCAAGGCTTCGTCAATGCACTTAAGTTCAATTTGAGAAAGGAAAGCGGTGTTGACACAAAAATTCTTAAAAGAGGAACGAGTTTGAATCCCTTTTGATGTGTCTCCTATAATTAGCTCATTTGGTTGGGCATCTACATACTTCCATTCCTTAGGTAATGAAATTTGGGAAGAAGATGCATCCAAATTGTAATTTTGAGGAGAGGGTTCATTTAAATTCAAACCATCAAAACCAAGATCATCATCAAAATTATTTTTCTTAAATTCGGAAACTTTATTAAAAACTACATGAATAGACTCTTCTATAATCAAGGTTCTTTTGTTAAAAATACGAAAGGCTTTAAAAATGAAAGAGTAACCAAGAAAGATGCCTTTATCCGATTTAGCATCGGATTTTCCTAAGGCATCCTTTTTATTCAAGATAAAGCATTTCTAACCGAAAACTTTAAAATAAGAAACATTTGGTTTTTTGTTATTCCATAATTCATTAGAGGTTCCTTTAAGATATCTAAGAATTTTTTAATAGCTTTTAGGTGAGATAACTTTGGATTAACTTGAAATTTTACACAAAGTCCTATACTAAACATGATATCCAGTCTAGTTATGGTCAACAAATGTATGCTACCTATCATTCCCCTATATCTTTTTTGATCAAAATTTTCTCCACTTTCATCCAATTCTAACTTAGTAGAAGTACTCATACGAGTATTTATGGTTTTGAACCATCCATGTTAAATTATTTTAATAATTCTAATGAATACTTAGTTTGATTAAAAAATATATCATTACTAAGTTGTTTAATTTGCAATCCTAAAAAGAAGGTTAATTCACCCATTAGACTCATTTCAAATTCATGACTCATACACTTGGCAAATGATTCACATAATGATTCATTAGTAGAACTGAAGATAATATCATCAACATAGATTTGAACAATAAGAAAATTATTTTTAAAATATTTAATAAATAATGTAGTATCAACTTTGCCTTTAATAAAATTATTTAAAATTAAAACTAAACTAAGTCTCTCATACCATGCCCTTGGGGCTTGTTTTAACCCATAGAGAGTCTTAGTCAATTTAAACACATGATTAAGAAAAAGAGAGTTTTCAAAACTAGGTGGTTGTTTAACAAACACTTCTTCGGAAATAACACCATTTAAGAAAGCACTTTTGATATCCAAGTGAAATAAATTAAAATTATTACTACTAGCATAGGCAAGGAGCATCCTAATGGCTTCTAATCTTACCACATGAGCAAAGGTTTCTTTGTAATTGATACCTTCTTCTTGGTTGAAACCTTTGGCCACTAATCAAGCCTTGTTTCTAACTATGATACCAAATTCATCTTGCTTGTTTCTAAATACCCATTTAGTACCTATAACTAAATGGTCACTTGGTCTAGGAATAAGTTTTCATATCTCATTCCTCTCAAATTAGTTCAATTCCTCTTGCATTACGATAACCCAAGAATTATCTTTCAAGGCTTTGTCCATGCACTTCAGTTCAATTTGAGAAAGGAAGGCAGCGTTGGCACAAAAATTCTTAAAAGAGGAACGAGTTTGAACCCCTTTTGATGCGTCTTCTATAATTAGCTCATTTGGATGGTCATCTACATACTTCCATTCCTTAGGTAATGAAATTTGGGAAGAAGATGCATCCAAATTGTAATTTTGAGGAGAGGGTTCATTTAAATTCAAACCATCAAAACCAAGATCATCATCAAAATTATTTTTTTTAAATTCGGAAACTTCATTAAAAACTACATGAATAGACTCTTCTATAATCAAGGTTCTTTTGTTAAAAATACGAAAGGCTTTAAAAATGAAAGAGTAACCAAGAAAGATGCCTTTATCCGATTTAGCATCGGATTTTCCTAAGGCATCCTTTTTATTCAAGATAAAGCATTTCTAACCGAAAACTTTAAAATAAGAAACATTTGGTTTTTTGTTATTCCATAATTCATTAGAGGTTCCTTTAAGATATCTAAGAATTTTTTAATAGCTTTTAGGTGAGATAACTTTGGATTAACTTGAAATTTTACACAAAGTCCTATACTAAACATGATATCCAGTCTAGTTATGGTCAACAAATGTATGCTACCTATCATTCCCCTATATCTTTTTTGATCAAAATTTTCTCCACTTTCATCCAATTCTAACTTAGTAGAAGTACTCATACGAGTATTTATGGTTTTGAACCATCCATGTTAAATTATTTTAATAATTCTAATGTATACTTAGTTTGATTAAAAAATATGTCATTACTAAGTTGTTTAATTTGCAATCCTAAAAAGAAGGTTAATTCACCCATTAGACTCATTTCAAATTCATGACTCATACACTTGGCAAATGATTCACATAATGATTCATTAGTAGAACTGAAGATAATATCATCAACATAGATTTGAACAATAAGAAAATTATTTTTAAAATATTTAATAAATAATGTAGTATCAACTTTGCCTTTAATAAAATTATTTAAAATTAAAAATGAACTAAGTCTCTCATACCAAGCCCTTGGGGCTTGTTTTAACCCATAGAGAGTCTTAGTCAATTTAAACACATGATTAAGAAAAAGAGAGTTTTCAAAACTAGGTGGTTGTTTAACAAACACTTCTTCGGAAATAACACCATTTAAGAAAGCACTTTTGATATCCAAGTGAAATAAATTAAAATTATTACTACTAGCATAGGCAAGGAGCATCCTAATGGCTTCTAATCTTACCACAGGAGCGAAGGTTTCTTTGTAATTGATACCTTCTTCTTGGTTGAAACCTTTGGCTACTAATCAAGCCTTGTTTCTAACTATGATACCAAATTCATCTTGCTTGTTTCTAAATACCCATTTAGTACCTATAACTAAATGGTCACTTGGTCTAGGAATAAGTTTTCATATCTCATTCCTCTCAAATTAGTTCAATTCCTCTTACATTGTGATAACCCAAGAATCATCTTTCAAGGCTTCGTTAATGCACTTAAGTTCAATTTGAGAAAGGAAAGCGGTGTTGACACAAAAATTCTTAAAAGAGGAACGAGTTTGAATCCCTTTTGATGTGTCTCCTATAATTAGCTCATTTGGATGGGCATCTACATACTTCCATTCCTTAGGTAATGAAATTTGGGAAGAAGATGCATCCAAATTGTAATTTTGAGGAGAGGGTTCATTTAAATTCAAACCATCAAAACCAAGATCATCATCAAAATTATTTTTCTTAAATTCGGAAACTTCATTAAAAACTACATAAATAGACTCTTCTATAATCAAGGTTCTTTTGTTAAAAATACGAAAGGCTTTAAAAATAAAAGAGTAACCAAGAAAGATGTCTTCATCCAATTTAGCATCAGATTTTCCTAAGGCATCCTTTTCATTCAAGATGAAGCATTTGCAACTGAAAACTTTAAAATAAGAAATATTTGGTTTTTTGTTATTCCATAATTCATAAGGGGTTTTTGTTAGAATCCTTGCGGATTCTAAGCTTGGGGTTGATCTCTTCAAGGGATCGGCCTCCTTGGAACTCTATAGGGGTTCCTTCCTCCAAGTTGCTGCTCAAAGGCTACTAAAAAGATGATCTATTCATGATGAAAAGAGGGTGAATACATGGCTATTTATAGGGCTTCTAAACTCCAACTCCTAATAGGACTCCTACTCAAGACTCCTACTTCTAACCAACTCCTACTTCTAATTAGGACTCCTCTAGTAGGACTCCTAATTCTAATAGGACTCTTTCTCTAATAGGACTCTTACTTCTAATAAGACTCATTCTCTAAGAAGCAACCTAATCTTAACCTAGTCGGCCTCTTCACCTCTTTAATAGGGGTTGGCTAGATAGGATTTACATGAATACCCTTATCAATAAAACTAAATTAGGACTCTCCTAGCTAGAGTCCTAATAGACTCGCCCTCTTCAAATCAACCTTATCCTCGAGGTTGACATTCAGTGAATTTTGGGAATTTGATCTTCAAGTCATCATAGTTCTCCCAAGTGAAATTTTTTGTTGGTAGGTCCACCCATTATATTAGCACCTCAGCCGTGGGTCGTCATCATCGAGTCATGATCCGTCGATCAATAATAGCACTTGGTTGGGCCTGGAGCTCTCCTTGGATAGTCATATTTTGTAGATGGCTTTGGGCTATCTCGGTTTGTCCCAACTTGGGCTTCAAATATGACACATAGAAGACTGGATGGATTTGGGAGCTAGTAGGTAAGTCCAATTTGTATGCTACTACTCCAATGCGCTCTAAAATTTGGTAGGGTCCATAGAACCAAGGTGAAAGGTTCATAGATGCTCTGGTCTCCGGATCATCTTATCATTCCCCCCTATTATCCTCAAGGAAGTTATTGGTCAGAAGTGAAATGTCCAAAAATTCAGCTTGCTCGGGTAGTCGCGAAAGCGTATCTACAACAACATTCTCTTTCCTCTTTTCATAATCATATCCAAGAACCTTTATTACCCAATTTTGCTGCTCGAGAGAAGATATCTTTTCCTCCAAGAAATATTTTAAGCTTTTATGGTTAATCTTGATTTGAAAGCATCGCCCGATCATGTACAATCTTAATTTGGACATCGCATGAACAATCGCGAGCATCTCTTTATCGTAAATAGTCATCTTGAGATGGGAAGGAGATAACAACTTACTGGTATAAGCAAGATGGCGGTCATCTTGCATTAGTATAGCACTAATTCCGACTCTGGAGGCATCGACTTCAATAATAAAAGTCTTGTCGAAGTCGGGTAATGCTAGTACAGGCGTTGTCGTCATTGCAGTTTTAAGTTTGTCGAAGGCGGTGGTGGCTTTGTCCGACCATTGGATAGCATCTTTTTTTAGCAAGGAAGTAAGGGGTGTACTGATCTTTCCATAGTTTTTTATGAACTTGCGGTAATAGCTTGTTAAACTAACAAAGCCGCACAGCGAATTTATGTTCCTCAGGGTCGGTCATTTCTGCATTGCTTTAATTTTGGAGGGGTCTACTGCCACACCTTCCTCTAATATGATATGCCCTAGATTCCACCTTCTATTGAAGAGAACTACATTTTGATTTTTTGATAAAAAGAACATGTTCTCGCAAAATCGTCAAAACAAGTCATAAGTGTTGAAAATGACTTTCCAGATAAGAGTTGTAAATAAGGATGTCATCAAAGAAAACCAGCACAAACTTATGAAGATAACTCCAGAAATTATCATTCATAAGGCTCTAGAAGGTGGAGGGAGCATTGGTGAGACCAAAGGGCATTACCAAAAATTCGTAGTGACCGTTGTGCATTCGAAAGGCAGTTTTGAGTATGTCTTCTTCGTACACTCGTATTTGATGATACTCGGATCGAAGGTCCAGCTTTGTGAAGACTCGTGCTCCCTTTAATTCATCAAGCAATTCATCTACTACTGAAATAGGGTACTTTTCCTTGATGGGTCATGCCGTTGAGAGCTCGGTAATCAATACATTTTCACCATATTCCATCCTTCTTTCGTATGAGGAGCACTAATGAAGAGTAGGGTCTGCAACTTGGTCGAATAACTCCTATTTTGAGCATCTACTTTACAATCCTTTCTATTTCATTCTTCTGGAAATGTGGAGGCTGATATAGCCAAGTATTTGGTGGAGGTTTGTCCGGAAGAATCGGTATATGATAATCATGTCGGCGAGTAGGAGGTAGGCAGCGCAGTTCGTCAAATATATCTAAAAATTCAGTAAGAAAGGGAAGTAGGTTTGGATCTTCAAATTCAGTTGGCTCTCCCTTGGATTACTTCTTAAGTTGTACCAAAAAGCCACTGCATGCTTTGTGCAAAATTTTCTCCATTCGTTATGTGCAAATTGTCATTATATTACCCCCACGTTTCCCGCACAGTATAACCTATTTCCCCTTACTATAAAATTTCATAATTAATTTCAAAAAATTTTAAGAAATATCACCTAATATTTTCAGCCATTCGATGCCAAGCATAGCCTCATAATCATCAAGAGGGAGGAGAAAGAAATATGCAATTATCGCTTGGTCCTATAGCGATTGTTTCACTCGTGGGTACCTATGATCACACTTCAAAATTCATCCGTCGGTGACTTTAACATCAAACCTACTGCAATTCTCAATAGGTAAGGCCATCCAGATAACAACCTTGCTATTCATAAAATTATTAGTACTCCTGGTGTCAATAAGAACGGTGATCGGTTGTTGCTTTAGAAGTCCTCCCACTTTCTTTGTTTACGGGTTCGTGTAACTGGCAAGGGCATGCATCGTAATATCAGCCCGCTTCTATTCTTCATCTGCAACCACTTCCTCATATTCCTAGACCTCCTTCTCATTCATGTCTTCAAGAGGTTCAATCAATAAGAGGTGGCCCCTTTTGCAGCGATGATCATGGTTCAACGGCTCGCTGATCGGTCACGTAGTTCTTCTCTTGTCAATTTTTTTTGGTAGTGAAGAATGGCTAAGAGTAGAAGGAGGTTTATATGCTACAGGCCTAGGAGAGGTTCTCATCCTTTGAGCATCTTGGTTGAGCCGTTCTTCTTGTATTCAGACGAAAGAAATTACAATCGTCACGGTACAGGGCCACTACGCCTTAACCTCCTATTTTATCTTTGGTTTGAGTCCTTCGATGAATGTTCCTAATAGTTGATGGTTAGTTCAATCACAAGCAAGGTAGGATAACTTCTCAAACCTGGTTTGGTACTCTTGAATCATAGAGGTTTGTCGAATCTTTGCGAGTTAGCAGTCGATATTTTCATACTCCGTAGGTTCGAAATGGTTTAGCAATGCATACTTAAATTGATTCCATGTCAGAGCCCTATGATTGTATTCTAGCCAATTGTATCATTGAATAGCATCTCCTTCAAGATGGATGATAGTAATTTCCACCATAGCATCATCCGACGTTCGGTAGTAGCGAAAGTAACGTTCGGTGCATGAAATCCACCCCGCTAGGTCTCCTTCCCATCACAGGAAGTTCACCCTCATGCATGGCTGAAGCATGTCTAAGGGTTGTCCCTCCTTCTTTGGAGGCCTCTCTGAACTCTCACCTCACTGAGATTTAGTTGGACTCGATGGTTGTCCAATTCTGAATTCTGCAAACAAAGCGCGTAATTTGTCCTCCAAGCACGATTCAATTCGAGATTCCCATGCTTCAAATTTGGCATTAATTGGATCTTGAGAAGCCATAGCATATGCCTAGAGATCAGAGATATCCTTATCTTTTTTCTATTGATGGGTTAATGACATGGGGTGGTGGAAGGTTTGGACAATAGATTGGTGATAGAAGGGTTTGGCTGTAATGGTTTACTGTTTTAGGTCATGATTTTTGACACTGTTAGGATTATGAAAATAGGTTATGATGGCTGCATCTTAAGGCTAGAGAGATGCCCTAAAGACATCTTGGTTGGTGGCAGCAAGGTGGCTAGGGTTTGGTAGGTTACGGAGAAGAAAAAAGGACAAAGGTGCAGCACCAGATTTTTCAACGAAAAAATTCCAGCAGTAAATATGTAATTTTTACAAAAATTTTCAATAGAGATTCAAGTAAAACTCAAATGAAATCTACTGTTAAGGGAGAGGTAATGCTATTAAAAATTTTATAGAAAGAAACGATAGTAAGAGGTTTGACAAAGTTGACGATCACAGAAAGGTACTGCAGCAGATTTTTACGTCTAAAGTGCAGCAGCTTGGATGTAAAAGATAAGTGTTTATATTGAGAATTTTTCCATAAAACCAAAGGAAAAACTACTGTTAGGAAGTGTTAAAGCTGTTGTAAAAATTTTACAAAGAATTGGATAGAAAAAATGTAGTAGTAAGATCAAATAGACAATGTTATGCGATTGGAATTCTGCAGTGTACCTTTCGTTATAGAGATGAAAATATTACGACGAAAAGTTTATGCAGCAATATAGGAATGAATTTTTTAGATTTTTTGAATAAGGATAACTAAATTGCAGTAGTAGTAAGGTAAAAAACTAGAATCTATTGTAATTCACGATGAGATCAAAGGAAGATCTGCAGTGGTGGAGATGACGGTGGAATTCGGCGATGATCTTCTAAGCAATTATGGGAATTGTTTTGGGCGGTTGTGGAGGGCTGGTGGATGGCTATGGAAGGGCAGTGAAACACCAAGAATGCTGCTCTGATACCAAGTGTTAGAACCCTTGTGGATTCTAAGCTTGAGGTTGATCTCTTTAGGGGATCGGCCTCCCTGGATGATATGAACCAGCAAGTTGATCATAATTCTATTAAAGACCCTTTAACTATTCATGGAGGACCAATGACAAGAGCTAAAGCTAAGAGGATGAAAGAAGCTTTAACTTGTTTATTGGAAAACATTTGGAAGGATCAAACTAGTCAAGACTCAGTCAAGATTCTATGGTTGGAAGAAGAGCCTAAAATGGTCAACATGATCATGAAGAGAGAAGGACAAATTTGAAGACCTCATCTTAAAGAATAAAAGTCCATTCAGCCATGTTTACCAAAAATCATGAATTTGAAATATGAATATTATTTAATGCATTCATTCCCTTTGTACTAAGCCTTATACTATATAAATGGGGCTAACTCCTAGTGTAAGACAGACAATTTGAGAAGTATAACAATTCTTCAACACCGATGAGTGTTTTATTTTTAAGTTCTTGCATGAACTTTAGAACATATCAAGCTTTTATGCTTGTGGCGTTCAAACCAAATCTTTGCTTTTCTTTTGACTTATCAGACTTGTTAGTTTGTGGCGTCTTAAGGGAATTCAAAGTACTATTCTAGTTATTTCATCAATTTCCTATTGATAAGTAATCAGAATAGTTTCCCTTACTTCATTCATGAATGATCTGCCTTGTTTCAATTCATTGGAGGGTGTCAATTTACATTCCATATGTATCATAGCTCTTTAGCTATCGGGGTGTATAGTTGCTAAGTTGATATTTCCATCATTTGGTATCAGAGCCAGGTTAGATGACATGTTAGATGAATTGCATGGTTCTTGTCTATTTTCAAAAATTGATTTGAAATTTGGATATCATCAAATAAGAATGCATGGTTCTTGTTAGATCATAATTCAAAAGTTAATGATTTCCATCATTTGGTATCATTCCATATGTATCATTTGTGGTTCCTTTGTCGGGGTAAAGTATCGACATTCTATTCCTAGGCTAGATGACATGTTAGATGAATTGCATGGTTCTTGTCTATTTTCAAAAATTGATTTGAAATCTGGATATCATCAAATCAGAATGCATGAGGGTGATGAATGGAAAACTGCTTTCAAAACTAAACATAGTTTATATGAATGGTTAGTGATGCCTTTTGGCCTAACTAACGCACCTAGCACTTTTATGAGATTGATGAACTATATTTTGCGTGCTTATATTGGAAAGTTCGTAGTGGTTTATTTTGATGATATACTTATGTATAGCAAAAGTTTAGATGAGCATGTAACACATTTAAAAGCTATTTTTGATGTGCTTAGAAAAGAAAAGTTATATGCTAATCTACAGAAATGCACTTTTTGCACTAATGAAATTAATTTTCTTGGATATGTTGTAAACGATAAAAGAATACATGTTAATCAAGAAAAAGTAAAAGTAATTAAAGAGTGGCCAAAACCCACTAGTGTTAGTGATGTTAAAAGTTTTCATGGTCTTGCTAGCTTTTATAGAAGATTTATTAAAGATTTTTCTACCATTGCTGCACCATTAACTGAATGCATCAAAAAGAATATTGGATTCAGATGGGGTAAACAACAAGATGATGCTTTTAACTTGCTTAAAGACAAACTCAGTTCAGCACCTTTGCTTGCTTTACCTAACTTTGCTAAAACTTTTGAGATTAAGTGTGATGCGAGTGGAATAGGTATTGGAGGAGTCTTAATGCAAGAGGGTCGACCCATTGCATTCTTTAGTGAGAAGCTAAGTGGAGTAAGTCTTAACTACTCGATATATGATAAGGAATTTTATGCTCTGGTAAGAGTGTTAGAGACATGGCAGCACTATCTTTGGTACAAGGAATTCATTATATACACCGATCATGAGTCTTTGAAATATCTCAAAGGACAAGGAAAGCTAAGTCGTAGACATACAAAATGGGTGGAGTTTATTAAATCTTTTCCATACATCATCAAGTACAAACAAGGTAAGGAAAATGTGATCACTGATGCTCTCTCTAGAAGGTATGCTCTGATATCTAAATTTGATGCAAAATTATTGGGTTTTGAATACATTAAAGATTTATACAATTTTGACTATGATTTTGCTAATGTTTATGAGGCATGTGAGAAAGGGGGTTTTGATAAATTCTTTAGACGTTATGGTTTTCTTTTCAAAGAAAACAAGCTAGGTGTTCCTTAATGTTCAATGAGAGAATTGCTTGTAAGAGAAGCATATAGTGGAGGTTTAATAGGACATTTTGGAGTTAGAAAAACTTTAGATGTGTTAATAGATCATTTTGTTTGGCCACGCATGAAAAGGGATGTTAAAAGATTGTGTGAGAAATACATCACTTGTAAACAAGCTAAATCTAAAGTAATGCATCATGGGTTGTATATACCCCTTCCTATAGCTAGTGAACCTTGGGCTGATATATCCATGGACTTTGTCTTAGGTTTACCTAGGTCAAAAGGAGGGAGAGATTCTATTTTTGTTGTTGTTGATAGGTTTAGCAAGTTGGCACATTTCATTCCTTGCCACAAAACAGATAATACAACACATGTTGCTGGGTTGTTTTTCAAAGAAATTGTGAGGTTGCATGGCATCTCAAGGACAATTGTGAGTGATAGAGATGTAAAGTTCTTTAGCCACTTTTGGAAAACACTTTGGAGTAAGTTGGGTACAAGATTGTTATATTCAACTATTTGTCATCCACAAACAGATGGACAAACGGAGGTGATAAATTAAACTTTATCAACACTTTTGAGGGCTATAATTCAAAAGAATTTGAAAAATTGGTAGGAATGTTTGCCACATGTGGAGTTTGCTTATAATAGAAGTGTGCATGCTACAACAAATCATTCCCCATTTCAAGTTATGTATGGGTTCAATCCATTAACTCCTATGGATTTGCTACCTTTACCATTGGAAAAGGCCAATTTGGATGGTAAGAAAAAAGCTGATTTTGTCAAAGCATTGCATGAAAAAGTTCGAAGACAAATTGAAAAAAAAACTCTACAATATGAGAGACAACATAACAAAGGCCGAAAGCAAGTAGTATTTGAACCTGGTGACTGGGTTTGGGTACACTTAAGGAAGGAAAGATTTCCTAGTCATAGGAAGTCTAAACTAATGCCAAGAGGAGATGGTCCATTTCAAGTCCTTCAAAAAATCAATGACAATGCATACAAACTGGAACTACCAAGTGAGTATGGTAACATTAATGCAATATTTAATATTTCTAATTTATATTTGTTTGATGTAGGTGATGGAGGCTATGATTCGAGGACGAATCCTTTCCAGGAATGGGGGAATGATATAAACCAGCAAGTTGATCATAATTCGATTAAAGACCCTTTAACTATTCATGGAGGACCAATGACAAAAGCTAAAGCTAAGAGGATGAAAGAAGCTTTAACTTATTTATTAGAAAACATTTGGAAGGATCAAGCTAGTCAAGACTCAGTCAAGATTCTATGGTTGCAAGAAGAGCCTAAAATGATCAACATGATCATGAAGAGAGAAGGACAAATTTGAAGACCTCATCTTGAAGAATAAAGGTTTATTCAGCTATGTTTACCAAAATTTATGTATTATGAATTTGAATGTTATTTAATGCATTCATTCTCTTTGTACTATCCTTATACTATATAAATGAGACTAACTCTCAGTGTAAGACAGATAATTTGGGAAGTATAACAATTCTTTAACACCGGTGAGTGTTTTGTTTTTAAGTTTTTGCATGAACTTTAGAACTTATCAAGCTTTTCTGCTTGTGGCATTCAAACCAAATCTTTGCTTTTCCTTTGACTTATCAGACTTGTTAGTTTATGATGTCTTAAGGGAATTCAAAGTATTATTCTAGTTATTTCATCAATTTTCTATTAATAAGTAATTAGAATAGTTTCCCTTAATTCTTAAACGATCCGCCTTGTTTCAATTCGTTGGAGGGTGTTAATTTGCATTCCATATGTATCATAGCTCTTTAGCTATCGGGGTGTATGGTTGCTAAATTGATGATTTCCATCATTTGGTATCAGAGCACGGCTCAAGTTTGAGGTTTGCTTATCCATTTATTTATTATCTTTTAGCTTTTCTCTATTCTCTTATTCTTCTTTGATCATGATATTCATAATTGCTATTCTTCCTTCCTCCTTATTGCTGTGTTTCTTATGCTATTACTATTTGTTTTTCATTTTTTTCCCCTTACTTTATCGTCAAAAAAAGAAAGAGAACAGAAAGTTAAAAAAAGAGAGAGAGAAAATCAAAAGTGAAAAAAAGGAGAGGAAATCAAGATCAAAGAAAAAAAAAGAGAGGAGAAGATCAAGGGTCAAAAAAAAAGAAAGAAAGAAAGAAAGAAAGAGATCAAAATTATAATTTTTTTTTTATGAATTCAAGGACTTCTTGAAAATTACAGAATTCTATCTTCATAATTTTGAATTCTTGTTTCAGGTTTGGAATTTTTTTTTTCTCATTCCAGAAAATTTTTTTTATTCATTTGATACTTGAATTCTAATCTTTACTTATTATTGAAGTGTACTACACATACCTTTAAATTGGCTTACATTTTAAAGGCCAAACTTGGCTTATATATATTTTTTGCTTTTATGTCCAATTTCAATACCCTTGAATTGCCACAATCTGAATTGTTTGTTTAAGTTTCTTAGTTAATTTAAGAACTCAAAGAATAAAACAAGAGGTAAAAGGCAAGAGTGGTGAGATCAATATCGAGAAAAGCCAAACATTGTGTGAAAACACGAGTGGAGTGAATCAAATCTTGAGTGAAACACGTGAGAGAGTGTTGGTGAGGCTATTCTAACTTTGTTTTTCAGGTTGCAAACATATCTAAAGAAAAAGAAGCGAGTTCTTCATCAAATGATCTTTTGCTTCAAGCAATGCAACAACAATTTGAATGTATGTTCAAAGTGATAGGGGATGTAAGAGATCATATGGAAAGGCATGATGATGCAATTAATAGATTGGAAGGTGAACCACGACATAGGAGACAACTAACATTCGTCCACGATGAATATAATGGTGGAGATGACCTCGACGATGACCAAGTCACTTTAATTGGTCAAGATGTTAATCCTACGAGACAAACTAGGAGAGGAAGTTTTGATGGTGTGGACAGTAACATAGGTAGCATCAAAATGAAAATTCCTTCTTTTCAAGGAAAGAATAATCCAGATACTTATTTGGAGTGGGAACGAAAAGTGGAGCTGACCTTTGAATGTCACAACTACTCCGAAGAGAAAAAGGTAAAATTAGCTGCTGTTGAATTTTGTGATTATGCTATAATTTGGTGGGATCAATTATGTAAAGAGAGGCGTAGAAATGGTGAAAGACCCGTAGAGACTTGGTTGGAGATGAAATAAATCATGAGGAGAAGATTCATCCCAAGTCATTACTATCGAGATTTACATCAACGACTGCAAACTTTGACACAAGGTTCCATGAGTGTTGATGAATATCACAAGGAGATGGAGATAGCCATGATAAGGGCTAATGTGGAGGAAGACCGTGAGGCTACAATGGCTCGATTCCTGAATGGATTAAATAAGAACATTGCTGATCTTGTGGAATTGTAGCATTATGTAGAGATTGAGGATATGGTGAATATGGCCATGAAGATTGAGAGACAACTCAAAAGAAAAGGCACAAGGTATGATTCAAAACCTTATTTGGGTTCTTCTTCATCTTGGAAACTGAATTGGAGTAAAAAGGATGATGAACCCATTGTTAAGCCTAAAATTGATGGAATTAAAGGCAAAAATGAATTTGGTAGTAAGGGTAAAGGTGAGAATCAACCTAATCAAAGTAGAGGTATTAAGTGTTTTAAGTACCTTGGGCATGGACATATAGTACGTGAATGTCCTAATAAGAGAGTTATGATTATAAGAGATAGGAATATAGAATCTAAAAGTGAAAGAGAGGATGATGATGACATTCCAGAGGATACTAGTGACGTAGAGTATGCTAAAGGTGAAATTTTAGTTATTCAACGCACACTTAGTTTTCAAAGTAAAAATAATGAACATGGTGAACAACGTGAAAATCTATTTCATACTCATTGTTTGATTGCTAACAAGTTGTGCAATGTGATTGTTGATAGCAGAAGTTGTACCAATGTGGCAAGTACCTTGCTCATAGAGAAACTGAAATTGCCTACTATCAAACATCCAAAACCTTACAAGTTGCAATGGTTGAATGATAGTGATGTAGTAAAGATAAATCAGCAAGTGTTAGTTCATTTTTCAATTGGTAGATATAAGGATGAAGTTTGGTGTGATGTGGTACCTATGTATGCTGGTAACATGTTGTTGGGGATACAATGGCAATATGATCGTAGGGTAACACATGATGGGTTCAAGAACCGTTATTCCTTGATCATGGATGGACAAAAATATCAGCTTGGACCGTTGCCTCCAAAGATAATTCTTGAAGACCAGATGTGCATAAAACAATAATATGAGGAGCTTGAGTCTTCATTAACCAAAACTTTTAGGAGGGAGCAAGAAAGAGAGAAAAAAGAAAAAAGATGAGATGAGTGATAAAAATAAGAGTATTGGGAAACACAAGGGGAGAGAAAATAAGGAAGGCTTGAGTGAAAGAAAAATGAGTGTTTATGCCAAAATGAGTGATGTAAAAAAGGCATTAACCATGAGGCAGCCCTTACTTGTACTTATGTACAAGGACATTTTGATTTCTTCTAACAAAATTGATAAAACTTTGCCTAGTGTTATTGTTGATCTTTTGCAAGAAAATGAGGATATCTTTCCCGAAGAAGTTCCCAATGGTTTGCCACCAATTAGAGGAATTGAGCATCAAATTGATTTCATTCTAGGTGCAAGCATACCAAATAGGCCAGCATATAGATGCAACCCAGAAGAGACCAAGGAAATCCAAAAGCAAGTCAGTGAGCTTATGAAAAAGTGGTATGTGCGAGAAAGCATGAGTCCATGTGCAGTTCTTGTTCTTTTAGAGCCTAAAAAGGATGGATCTTGGAGAATGTGTGTTGATTGCAGAGCCATCAACAAAATCATGGTGATGGAGGCTATGATTCGAGGATGAATCCTTTCGAGAAAAGAGGAAATGATATGAACTAGTAAGTTAATCAAAATTCTATTAAAGACCCTTTAACTATTCATGGAGGACCAATGACAAGAGCTAAAGCTAAGAGGATGAAAGAAGCTTTAACTTGTTTATTGGAAAACATTTGGAAGGATCAAGCTAGTCAAGACTCAGTCAAGATTCTATGGTTGGAAGAAGAGCCTAAAATGGTCAACATGATCATGAAGAGAGAAGGACAAATTTGAAGACCTCATCTTAAAGAATAAAAGTCCATTCAGCCATGTTTACCAAAAATCATGAATATGAAATATGAATGTTATTTAATGCATTCATTACCTTTGTACTAAGCCTCATACTATATAAATGAGGCTGATTCCCAATGTAAGACAGACAATTTGGGAAGTATAACAATTCTTCAACATCGGTGAGTGTTTTGTTTTTAAGTTCTTGCATGAACTTTAGAATTTATCAAGCTTTTTTTCTTGTGGCGTTCAAACCAAATCTTTGCTTTTCTTTTGACTTATCAGACTTGTTAATTTGTGGTGTCTTAAGGGAATTCAAAGTACTATTCTAGTTATTTCATCAATTTCCTATTGATAAGTAATCAGAATAGTTTTCCTTACTTCATTCTTGAATGATCCGTCTTGTTTCAATTCGTTGGAGGGTGTCAATTTACATTTCATATGTATCATAGCTCTTTAGCTATCAGGGTGTATGGTTGCTAAGTTGATGATTTCTATTATTGGAACTCTATAAGGGTTCATTCCTCCAAGTCGCTACTCAAAGGCTACTAAAAAGATGATCTATTCATGTGGAAAAGAGGGTGAATACAAATGGAATAAAAGGCAACAAACAAGGAAGAACTTTTATATATGAACAAATACTAGTAGACCGTAATACAGTAGAATTAAACAAAAATCATAATCAAATAGAACACCAAGATTTACGTGAAAAATCCCTTCAACGTGAAGGGTAAAAACCATAGGGCAAACTAAAGAAAATCCATTATAGAAATAATGAATATCTAATTCTCAGAGTCTCTTGACCAAAACTCAAGCAACAATCACAAGAGAATAACTAGGATACAAGGATCACGTTGTTAAATCTCAGATTTTGATGATGAAACTAATTGAGTGTGATTTATGGTCTAACTGCGTGTTGAGTTACGCAGATCTACTTTCGATCAGGATTAGATAGTTGACGCTGGAGGAATTGACATTGCACCGGAGGTGATCACGTCAGTATATTGGATGTCGAGCCAGAGGTTCGGTCGACTATCGGCAGGAGGCTTCGTACGTCGGGCATCGGGCCAAGAAGTGCGGAGTTGCGCCATGGATATCGAGGTTGCGGAGGTCAACCATCGATTGGGCAACAAGCCGCTAGAGAGGGCGATGTGCCGAAGGATCGGACGAAGCGCCAACCAATGATGTGTCGGGCAACTGAATGTCAATTCGTGTTGTAATAACTGTCTAGATCGAAGTAGAGTGTTTGGTGTTTGTTTGTGTAGGAGTAACTACGAAAGGGATGAAGACGTAAAGTGAAATCAAGGGCCGAAGTCAAGTGCGATGGATCGTTGGGAGTTCGAGAGTTTGACGGAAAAGCTCAGGGGAACTCACCAAAATCATCGTGTAGTCCGAGAGCTTGCCGAGAGTCCACAGGATGGTTTCCGAGGGATCGTCGGAAGACCGCCGGAAGTTCGCCGGAAGCTCGACGGAAGAAGACTTGACTTACGGACTTTGTAATAGCTTAGGAAACGTCTTTAAAATTCGTAGTTAGCATGTATTTTAGGTTAGGATTAGATAACCCAAAGTGGGGGCCCATTGGGCCTTGATTAGGATAAGTTTGGGCTAAAATTTTGGCCCAAACCGAACCCATTCGTGCATGCTATTTAGCGTCTCTGTAGCATGCTACTATAGCAGTCTTTGTGGCGGCTCTGCATGGCGGTGGTGGAAACACTTTGCACAGTAGCATGGCTACTATGTGACGGTACTTGCCCAGCTTGGCTGGAAGCGTGTTTTAGTACAATACGTCGATCAAGCCCGGCACACAATGGTGCTTTACGCCCGCGACAAGCTGGCACCGCCTCTGTTGACCAGAGCATTGGAACTCCAAATTGTTTTCAAATTTGGAGCCCAATTTTGAATCCATTTTGGATCTATAAATACCCCCCCTTTCTCAGCTGAAAGAACAACCCTTTTTGAGCAAATTTCTGAAGTTTTAAGCAATTGTTGAGTGTTGAAAAGTTTGTTCTTGCTTAGTGTTCACCTTCTTCTTTTCTTGAGAGATCTTGTACAAGTGTGAACATATTGTAAAGGGCTATAAAAGAGGTATTTGATCCTTCCCCTTCAAAGGATTTGATAGTGGAAGAAGGAAGCCTCATCGGAGAAGGCTTCGGAAGTGGATGTAGGTCACTTTGACCGAACCACTATACATCATTGCGTCTTGATTGCGTGAGTGTTTAATTTTCTGCTTTACCTTGCTGCAATCTTTACTTTACTTGCTCCTCTTCAGTTTTATCTTTGTACGCATGCTTCAAAGTTAGAACACAAAAATCAATTTCAAACGAAATGTTGTTTTCATCGTACGAAGTTTCCGAAGCTTGCTTTAAATTGCAGAAAAATCCACCGTTTTATCCGCTGCACTAATTCACCCCCCCTCCCCCCCTCTTAGTGCCTTTTAGATCCTAACACACGTCACTATGCACAATATCCAAAACCTCCCCAAGCAATCACATAAAAAATTTACTATAGATCTGATCTAACCTGAGATGAGAAAACTGTTTGGATGAATGAAAACTGTCTCTGAGTGTTCCTTATCTTCTTCACTTTCATTTTCTCTTGTTTTTCTGCCCTTTTCTGCTCTCTTTGAATCATCTTTGTTGTTGTAAATTTTCTACCCTTTTTTTATGGTTTTTTCTCTTATTTTCACAGCTACCATTAGCTCCCTAATATAATTAGGGTTTAGGTTAGAAAAGGAAGTAGGAAACAAAAGGTGGACTGTGGGCTGATAAAGCCCATATGGGCTTAATTGGGCCATCAACCCAACAACCTCCCCCTTTAGCCCGTAAGGGAGGCTGTCCCTTTTGCTCTTCAATGTATAGTCAGCCGACCAACTGTCGGCACATTTTCTGCCTCTCTTTCGGTAAGGTCTTTATCAGCATGTCTGCTCCATTATCATCTGTATGAATTTTTTAAAGTTGTAACTGCTTCTCTTCGAGTACATTTCGATTCCAATGGTATCTAACATCTATATGCTTTGACTTGAAATGAAAAGTTGGGTTCTTACATAAATGGATAGCACTTTGGCTGTCACAATGCACACCTAGTTTTTCTATTTCAGCCCTAATTCTTATAAGAATTCTTTCATCCATAATATTTTTTTGCGAGCCTTTATAGCAGCAAGATATTCTACCTCTATAGTGGAGATAGCAATACACCTTTACAATCTGAATTACCATAACACAACTCCCCTTACAAAAGTAAGTACAAAACTTGATGTGGATTTCCTCGTATTAATATCTCTAGCTATATCTGCATCTGTGTAACCCATTAGCACAGGTGGTCCTCCTCCAAAGCTTAAACAAAACTTAGAGCTTCCTCTAAAATATCTCAAGATCCAGTTCACTACTGCCTAGTGCTCTTTGCCTGGATTTGTAAGAAATCTATTAGTAACACCCACTGCATATGCGATATCCAGCCTCGTACATACCATTGCATATATTAGACTTCCAACTACTGAAGCATATAGAACCTTTTGCATTTTCTCCTTCTCCTCATCACATGACGGGCTCTGTTATAAGCACAACTTGAAGTGACCTGAAAGAGGAGAACCAACTGGTTTTGCATTACTCATACTGAACCTTTCTAATACCTTTTTGATGTATTTCTCCTATGATAACCAAATATTCCTGTTTTTCCTATCAATAGAAATCTGCATGCCCAGTATTTGCTTTGCTAGCCCCATGCTCTTCATTACAAAGGACTCACTTAGTTCCTTCTTCAACCTATCAATTGTATACATATCTTTCCTAAGGATAAGCATATCATCAATATAAAGTAAGAGAATAATAAAATCCTCACCAAACCGTTTGATGTAAATATAATGATTTGAAGCCGTTCTTTTGTATCCATTTTCAGTCATAAATGAATGAAACTTTCTGTACCATTGTCTTAGAGCTTGCTTCAACCCATACAAACTCTTTCTTAACTTATAGACAAAATTTTCTTTACCTTTGACTTTAAAACCTTCTGGTTATATAAATTTCCTCCTCCAAATCACCATGAAGGAAAGCTATCTTCACATCTAACTGCTCCACCTCCAAGTCCTGGCTAGCAGTAATACCTAGAGCAACACGAATAAAAGACATTTTAACAACAGGAAAAAAAATCTCTTTAAAGTCAATACCTTTCTTTTGACCAAAGCCTTTCACAACCAATCTGGCTTTGTACTTTGGTTGAGAACAATATTCTTGAGTCTTCAACCTAAAAACCCACTTGTTCTTTAAGGCCTTTATTCCCTGTGGAAGTTGCACTAAATCATATGTGTGGTTCTTTTATAGAGCATCCATCTCTTCCTGCATAGCAACTAGTCACTTCTTTTTCTGTTCACTTTCAACTACTTTCTAGTAACTCTCTAGTTCACCTGCATCAGTAAGCATCACATACTCATCTACAGAGTATCTTTTAGAATTTGACGTTGTCTAGAAGATCTTCTCAACAAAGGTTCTATGGGAAGCTGCTCCTCAACTTCTTCTTACTCAACATGTCTTGCATGTAGATTAATATCTGGTTCTACACCATCTTCCTGCACATCTCCCCCATCACCCTGATATACTGGAGGAATAACTAGGTCATAATCTGCTAATCCTTCTACAGAAGTCTTGGCTGGTGCCTCCTTCAAATTCTCAAGGTTTTGATCCTCAAAGAAGACCACATCTCTACTTCTAAACACCTTCTACTTTTCTGGATCCCAAAGCCTGTAACCAAATTAATCATGTGAGTAGCCAAGAAAAATACATTCTTTTGTCTTACCATCTAGCTTGGACCTTTTATTGTTTGGAACATGTGCAAATGCACGACAACCAAATACTCTTAAATACCTATAGGAAACATCTTTCCCTGATCATACATGCTCTACAACTTCAGCATCTAGGGCTGTACAAGGAGATAAGTTGATCACATCAACTACAGTCCTCAAAGATTCATCCCAAAACCTTTTGGGTAGCTTTGCTTGTGAAAACATACATCTGATCTTTTCCATGATGGTGCGATTCATCCTCTTTGCAATTGCATTATGCTGAGTGTACTAGGAACTATCATCTCATGTTCGATGTCATGTGACCTATAATAATCATTAAATAACCCTATATACTCACCACCATTATATGATCTTATGTATTTCAATTGCCTTTATGTCTCCCTTTCAACTCTGGCATGAAATTCTTTAAAGATATCAATAACCTAATCCTTGGTCTTCAAAGCATAAGCCCAAACTTTCCTAGTAAAGTCATCTATAAAAGTGACAAAATAAAGTATACCATTGATGCCAAGAACATTAATAGAACCATTAGGAGTTTTTATCCTTAAAGGACCATATACATCTGTATAAACATGGTCCAAGGCATGCATTTTTCTAGACAAAGCAGGACTAGCAAAAGAAACTCTATGTTATTTACCAACCAAATAATCAATATAAGGGTTCAAACGTGTACCTCTGAGGTCATGTAATACTCTCTTTTGGAAAGAGCTTGCAGTCCCTTCTCGCTCATGTGTCCCAATCACCTATACAACAACTCCATGCTGAAGTCTTTCTCTGTAGCATTTAGCTACTCACCACAAGCTTTGGCCTACAACCTGTACAAAGTGTGACATTTCTTTCCATTAGCTATAACAAGAGAACCCTTACTGAGTTTCCATTGCCCTTTGTGAAACTTGCTATCATAATCTTCATCATATAGTCTTCCAACTGAGATTAAATTCAACCTCAAGACAACCACATGCCTCACATCCTTAAGCAACAACTTACATCCAAGGTTAGTCTTTATGTAGATGTCACCCATGCCAATGATGTCTGTCGTGCCATAATTGCCCATCTTGACAATACCAAAATTTTCAGACCTGTAGGTAGTAAAGAACTCCCTCCATGGTGTAGTATGATAAGAAGCTCCTGTGTTAATTATCCACTCAAGATCCTGACACATACAAGAAAAAATATCATTAGAAGGGGATAAAATCAAATAACACTACTCTCCACTATAGCTGTGGTATTGTCTTTTGACTCTGTAGACTCCACTTCTTTTCCCTTTTTCTTGCTCTTCTTTGGTTGCTTACATTGATTCTTATAATGTCCTTTCTCACCACAGTTGTAGCAAACAATATCTTTCCTTGATTTTGACTTGCTTCTACCCATACGTGAACTGCTTCTATCTTTAGACTTTGACCTTCCTTTGTTCTCTGAGATAAGTGCTTGTGAATCAATTTGAGATGTTGTTGAGTTCTTTCTTCTCAACTCCTCATTCAACAAACTGCTTGTTACTTGACTCATGGTGATAATACCATCTAGTACAGAATTACTGAGGGAAACCAATGATGTCTCCTAACTTTCTAGCAATAAATTGAGAAGTAATAATATTTGTAACTCATCATCAAGAGACATTTTCATAGAAGATAAATAGTTAGTAATATATTTCATTCAAATGCTTAGCAATAGAAGCACGCTCTTTATATTTTAGGTTCATAAGTTTTCTGATCAAAAAAGCTTTGTTGCCAGCTATTTTTCTTTCATAGAAGCCTTCCAACTTTTTCCAAAGAGAATATGCATAACTTTCAGTAGAAACATGGTGAAAGTCACTATCATCGAGCCACTATCGAATAAACCCAATCATTTTTTGATTTAACCTCTTCCACTCATCATCTGTCATAGTTGTGGGTTTTTCACTATTCCCTTGCAAAGGTCTATACAAATATTTGCAATATAAGAGATCTTCTATTCTTGGTTTCCATATCATTCAATTGTTTCCATTCAAACTAATCATATGAGAAACACTACCAGCTTCCATGTTCAAACACAAAAATTAAATCACTAAAACCTTCCTCTAATACTAGTTGATGGGATAAAAGGCAATAAACAAGGAAGAACTTTTGTATATGAACCAATACTAGCAGGCCATAACGCATAACGGAATTAAACAGAAATCACAATCAAATAGAACACCAAGATTTACGTGAAAAATCCCTTTAACGTGAAGGGTAAAAATCACGAAGCAAATTGGAGAAAATCTACTATATAAATAATGAATGTACAATTCTCAAAGTCTCATGCCCAAAACCCAAGGAACAATCACAAGAGAATAATCACGATACAAGGATCACATCACTATACACAATATCCAAAACCTCCCTAAGAAATCACAGAAAAAATTTACTGTAGATCTAATCTATCCTAAGATGAGAAAACTGTTTGGATGAATGAGAACTGTCTCTGAGTATTCCTTATCTTCTTTCCTTTCTTTTTCTCTCATTTTTCTGCCCTTTTCTCCTCTCTTTGAATTCTCTTTGTTGCTGCAAAGTGTTTACCCTTTTGCTGCAAAGGTAACATACACTTTGTCTTGGCTAGTGAGCTTAGAGAATTGAGATGGATCTTTGGTCATATGCCTTGAGCATCCACTATCAAGGTACCATCTCTTTGTTAGAACCCTTGCGGATTCTAAGCTTAGGGTTGATCTCTATAGGGGATCGGCCTTCTTGGAACTCTATAGGGGTTCCTTCCTTCAAGTTGCTGCTCAAAGGCTACTAAAAGATTGATCTATTCATTGATAAAAAGCGGATAAATACATGGCTATTTATAGGGCTTCTAAACCCCAACTCATAATAGGACTCTTACTCAAGACTCCTACTTCTAACCAACTTCTAATTAGGACTTCTTCTCTAGTAGGACTCTTAATTCTAATAGGACTCTTTCCCTAATAGAACTTCTACTTCTAATAGGACTCTTTTTGTAATAGGACTCCTAATTCTAATATGACTCTTTCCCTAATAGGACTCTTTTCCTAATAGGACTCCTACTTCTAATAGGACTCTTTTCCTAATAGGACTCCTACTTCTAATAGGACTCTTTCTCTAATAGGACTCCTATTTCTAATAGGACTCCTTTTCTAAGAATCAATCTAACCCTAACCTAGTCGGCCTCTTCATCTCTTTAATAGGGATCGGCTAGATAGGATTTACATGAATGCCCTTATCAATGAAACCAAATTAGGACTCTCCTAGCTAGAGTCCTAATAGACCCGCCCTCTTCAAATCAGCCTTGTCCTCGAGGTTGACGCTCCATGAATTCTGAGAATTTGATATTCAAGTCATCATAGTTCTCTTAAGTGGCATCTTCTGTTGGTAGGTTCGCCCACTATAGTAGCACTTCAATAGTGGGACGTTGTCGTCGAGTCATGATCCGTCGATCAATAATGGCACTTGGTTAGATCTGGAGCTCTCCTTGGGTAGTCATGTTTGGTAGATGGCTTTGGGCTATCTCGTTTTGTCCCAACTTGAGCTTCAAACATGACACATGGAAGACTAGATGGATTCGAGGGTTGGCGGGTAAGTCAAATCTGTATGCTACTATTCTGATGTGCTCCAAAATCAAGTAGGATCCATAGAGCCGAGGTGAAAGCTTCATAGATACTTTGGTCTTCGGATCATCTTACCATTCCCTCCTAATATCCTCAGGGAAGTCACTGGTTGAAAGTGAAATGACCGAAAATTTAGCTTGCTCGGGTACCCACGAAAGTGCATCTGTAACAATATTCTCTTTCTCCCCTTTGTAAGTTATTTCATAATCATATCCAAGAAGCTTTGTTACCCATTTTTGCTACTCAGGGGAAGATATCTTCTGCTCCAAGAAATATTTTAGGCTTTTATGGTCAGTCTTGATTTGAAAGCATCGCCCGATCAAGTACGATTTCCATTTGGCCATCGCATGCATAATCATGAGAATCTCCTTATCATAAATAGTCATCTTCAGATGGGAAGGAGATAACGCCTTACTGGTATAAGTGAGGGGGCAGCCATCTTTTATTAGTACAACACCAATTTCGACTCCGGAGGCATCGGCTTCAATAATAAAAGTCTTGCCAAAATCGGGTAACGCTAGTACAGGCGTTGTTATCATTGCGACTTTAAGTTCGTTGAAGGCGGTGGTGGCTTTGTCCGACCACTAGAAAGTATCTCTTTTCAGCAAGGAAGTAAGGGGTGCATTGATCTTTCTATAGTTTTTCACGAACTTACGGTAGTAACCTGTTAAACCGAGAAAGCCGCGTAGTGATTTTATGTTCCTCGGTGTTGGCTAATTCTGCATTGCTTCAATTTTGGAGGGGTCCACTGCCACCCCTTCCTCTGATATGATATACCCAAGATATTCCACCTTTTGTTGAAGAAAACTGCACTTCATTTTTTTGACAAAAAGAACATGTTCTCGCAAAATTGTCAAAACAAGTCATAAGTGCTGAATATGATTTTCAAGAGAAGGGTTGTAAATAAGGATATCGTCAAAGAAAACTAGCATAAACTTTCGAAGATAACTTTGGAAAATATCATTCATAAGGCTCTGGAAGGTGGAGGGAGCATTGGTGAGACCAAAGGGCACTACCAAAAATTCCTAGTGACCATTGTGCGTTCGAAAGGTAGTTTTCGATATGTCTTCTTCGCACACTCGTATTTGATGATACCCGGATCGAAGGTCCAGCTTTGTGAAGACTCGTGCTCCCTTTAATTCATCAAGCAATTCATCTACTACTGGAATAGGATACTTGTCCTTGATGGTTATGTCGTTGAGAGCTCGGTAATCAACGCACATTCGCCATGTTCCATCTTTCTTTTGTACAAGGAGCACCGGTGAAGAATAGGGCTTGCAACTTGGCTGAATAACTCCTGTTTCAAGCATCTCTTTTACAATCCTTTCTATTTCATCTTTTTGGAGATGTAAATACTGATATGGTCGAGTATTTACTGGAGGTTTGCTTGGAAGAATCGGTATACGATGATTATGCTGACGGTTAGGAGGTAGGCTACATGGTTCGTCAAATATATCTAAAAACTTAGCAAGCAAGGGAAGTAGGTTTGGATCTTCAAATTTGGTTGGCTCTCCCTTAGATTGCTGCTCAAGTTGTATCAAAAAGCCACTGCATGCTTTGTGCAAAACTTTCTCCATTCGTTGTGTGCAAATTATCGTTACGTCGCCCCCACGTTTCCCGCACAGTATCACCTATTTCCCCTTACTATAAAATTTCATAATTAATTTCAAAAAATTTCAGGAAATATCACCTAATGTTGTCAACCATTCAATGCCAAGCACGGCCTCATAATCATTAAGAGAGATGAGGAAAAAAATCTACAATTATCTCTTGGTCCTACAGCAATAGTTTCACCCGTGGGCACCTACGATCACACTTCAAAATTCATCCATCTATGATTTAACATCAAACCTGCTGCAATTCTCAATAGGTAAGGCTATCCGAACAGCAACCCTATTGTTCATAAAATTATTAGTGCTCCCGGTGTCAAAAAGAACAGTGATCAGTTGTTGCTTCAGAAATCCTCCCATTTTCATTGTTTGCGGGTTCGTGTAACTGGCAAGGGCATGCATCGTAATATCAATTGGCTACTATTCTTCATCCATGACCTCTTTCTCATGCTCTTGGACCTCCTCCTCCATGTCTTCAAGAGGTTCATGTTGAATCTCGAATTTTGATGATGAAGTCAATTGGTTCTAATCTACTTTGTTAAGATAAGTGTGCAGGAATAACTACGATGGAAGAAAACATAAAGTGATTTACCGAGGTCAAGTCCGTTGGGGGTTCAAGAGTTCATCGGAAGTCCGAGAGATTTTTCGGAAGTGTTGCCGGAACCATCCAAGATCAAATCAAGGACCTGCCGAAGTTTTCGAAAGTTCATCTCAAAGATCGTCGAAGGTTCGCGGAACTCACCGGGAAGATTCGGAAGCAAGCCGAAGACTCGTTGAGCTCGCCATACAATCCGGAGTATGCTGAGAGCCCATTGGAAGCAATCCGAGGGAAGCATCGGATGGCTGCTGGAATCTCACCGTAAAGCTCGCCGGAAGTTGACTTGAAGCACGTCGGATCAAATCATGTTGAGTTATGTTTTAGGTTCGTAGTTTGCACATGAGTAGGGCAAGGATTTAAGGAAAAATCCTTCCTAAATTCAGTAGGGGCCAACCGGGCCTCTACTGAGCCAAGATTGAGACTTAAACAAGGCCCATTCGGCTTTGTCCGAATGGGTGAGCCGATTGGAACCGCCCAAGCCTGGGGCGGTGGGAACCGCCAACTGGCGGTGGCACCGCTGGTGGCGAGCGTAGCACCGCTACTCTGCGGCGGTGGAACTGCTTTCTGCAGGCGGTAGCACCGCCATGTCTGTGACAGCGGTGGAACCACACCTGGTGGCACCGCCCCGCAATCAGCAGCGGTAGCACGCAGCTAGGGCGTGGCTGGCGCAGGCACCTCCTATCGTCGATCAGCGATACATCGCATTGTTGAGCAAAGCATTGGAACTCTAAATTGATTTCAAATTTGGAGCCCAATTTTGAATCCACTTTGGATCTATAAATACCCCCCCCTTTCGCAGCTGAAAGGGCACTCTTTTGAGTAAATTTCTTAAGTGTTGAGCAATTGTTGAGTGTTGAAAAGTTTGTTCTTGCTAAGTGTTCACCTTTTTCTTTTCTTGAGAGATCTTGTACAAGTGTGAACATATTGTAAAGGGCTGTAAAAGAGGTATTTGATCCGTCCCCTTCAAAGGATTTGATAGTGGAAGAAGGAAGCCTCATCGGAGAAGGCTTCGGAAGTGGATGTAGGTCACTTTGACCGAACCACTATACATCGCTGCGTTTTGATTGTGTGAGTGCTTAATTTTCTGCTTTACCTTGCTACAATCTTTACTTTACTTGCTCCTCTTCATTTTTATCTTTGTACGCATGCTTCAAAGTTAGAACACAAAAATCGGTTTCAAACGAAACGTTGTTTTCATCGTACTAAGTTTCCGAAGCTTGTCTTAAATCGCTGAAAAATCCATCGTTTTATCCGCTGCACTAATTCACCCCCCCCCCTCTTAGTGCCTTTTAGATCCTAACAATTGGTATCAAATTAAGGTTTGCTCTCATATTGGTTTAAAACCCAAGAGAGATGGCCTACTCTGGTATGCAAGAGGGTCTCTCCATTACTCGTCCGCCTATGTTCAATGGGTCGGATTATACGTATTGGAAGACTCGTATGAGGATTTTTCTCATTTTCATGGATTTTGAACTTTGGAACATTGTTGAAAATGGCTTTGCAAAATCTTCTCTTCCGATGAGTGAATGGAATGAGTCGGAGAGGAAGATTTTTGCTCTCAATGCAAAGGCTATGAATGCCTTATTTTGTGCGCTTGATAAGAATGAGTTTAATCGGATTTCTATTTGTGAATCAGCTTTTCATATTTGGCGCACTCTTGAAATCACTCATGAAGGCACTAGCCGAGTGAAAGAGTCCAAAATCAACATTCTTGTGCATTCTTATGAACTTTTTCGAATGAAACCAAATGAGTCCATTGGAGACATGTACACCCGCTTTACGGATGTCATCAATGGACTTAAAGCTCTTGGTAAAGGTTTTTCTAATTTTGAATTGGTAATTAAAATTTTAAGATCCCTTCCAAAGTGTTGGGATCCAAAGGTCACGGCCATTTAAGAGGCCAAGGATCTTAAAGTATTTCCGCTTGAAGAATTTATTGGATCTCTAATGACTTACGAGATGACGTGTCATGCTCATGAAGAGCTTAAGAACCCCCTTCCAAAGAACAGGAAGGATATGGCACTCAGAACACAAGAAGACCACTTGAAAGGAACATCAAGTGATGAGGACAGTGACAATGACATTGCACTTCTAACTCGAAAGTTTAAGAAATTTATAAAAAAGAACAAATTTAAAAATGACACAAAAAGCAAGTTTGAACACAAAAAGGACCAAGTCATTTGCTACAAATGCAAGAAGCCGGGACACTTCAAGAATGAATGCCCTCAAGCCAAGAAGAAGCAGTTCAAAAGAAAAAGCCTTGAAGGCCACGTGGGATGATTCAAGTGACTCGAGGTTGAAGAAGCTAGCAACAAAGAGGAGGCAAACTTCGCACTAATGGCATTTGGAGAAGAGGTTAGTGAGTTACTTAGTGAAGAATTATCTTCGATGAACTTTCTATGGCTTTTCATGAATTATTTGATGAATGTAGAACTATTAGTAAGAAGTTCAATTTACTTAAGAAAGAGCATGCTTTATTACAAAGTAAGTTCAATAGTCTTCAAAACCCTTCTCTACCCCCATGCTCTAAGTGTGAAGACTTAGATGCAACAAAGAGGGAAAACTTGCTACTCAAAGAGACCCTAAACAAGTTTAAGGTCGATAGCAAGAGCTTAGACATGATTCTTGCCAACAAAGGTCACGTAGGAAATAAAAGTGGTATCGGATTTGTGAGAGGTTCTCACCAAAATCCCACCACCTTCGTTAAAGGGCCTACATTGCATGTATCATCTCATTTGAAATGTAATTTTTGTGGTAAAACGGGACATGTTGCCTACAAATGTCCATTCAAGAAAATTAATCCACAAAAATTAATATGGGTTCCTAAAGGAACCATAAACAATTCAATGATAAATTACAAAGTAAGTAGATCATTTTGTAAGGCACCCAAAATCAAATGGGTACCTAAAAACCATCCTCTTTTGCAGACAAACTCACAAGCTAGGAGCAAGAAATGGTATCTTGATAGTGGATGCTCAAGGCATATGACCGAGATCCATCTCATTTTTCTATGCTCTAGCAAAGAAGAAGAATATGTCACCTGAGACAACAACAAGGGTAAAATCATTGGCAAGGGAACCATAGGTAACAAATCGAGTTTTTCAATTGATGATGTGTTACTAGTTGATGGTTTAAAACATAATCTTTTAAGTATTAGTCAACTATGTGATAAAGGTTATGTTGTTAGATTTGAATCTAATGTTTGCATTATTGAAAAACCCAACAACAACATATCCATGATTGCTTTAAAATAAAACAATGTCTACACAATAAATATTGATAAGTTAAGTAATGAAATGTGCTTTGCGGTTTTGAATGATGATGCTTGGCTTTGGCATAGGAGACTAGGCCATGCAAGCATGAAACTAATCTCCAAGATTTCATCTAGAGATTTAGTAAGAGGTATCCCAAACATGAAATTTGTTAAGGATAAGGTATGTGATGCATGTCAACTAGGAAAATAAATAAAGACAAGTTTCAAATCAAAAAATCAAATTAGCACCACTAGACCATTGCAATTGATCCATTTGGACTTATTTGAACCAATTGACATAACAAGCCTAGGAGGTAGCAAATATACCTTTGTAATTGTGGATGACTATAGTAGATACACTTGGACCTATTTCTTGGCTCATAAAGTGATTGTTTCAAATGTTTCTCTAAATTTTGTAAACTCACTCAAAATGAAAAAGGCATTATGATTTCATCAATTCGAAGTGATCATGGAGGTGAATTTCAAAATCATGACTTCCAAAATTTTTGTGAAATAAACGGATACAATCACAACTTCTCTACTCCAAGAAATCCACAACAAAATGGAGTAGTGGAAAGGAAAAATAGAAGTTTGCAAGAAATGGCTAGAACCATGTTAAATGAATATAATTTACCAAAATATTTTTGGGCCGAAGCCGTGAATACGGTTTGCTATGTTATAAATAGAGTTCTAGTGAGACCATCCCTATCTAAAACTCCATATGAATTATGGAATGGTAAAAAACCCAATGTTTCTTATTTTAAAGTTTTTGGTTGTAAATGCTTTATTTTAAATGAAAAGGATGCCTTAGGAAAATTCGATGCAAAATCCAATGAAGGCATATTTCTTGGTTATTCTTTAGTTTCTAAGGCTTTTCGTGTTTTCAACAAAAAAAACCTTACTTATAGAAGAATCTATTCATGTGGTTTTTAATGAAATTTCCGAGTTTAAGAAGAAAGATTTTGATGATGATTTTGGTCTTGATAATTTGAATTTGAATGAACCCTCTCCTCAAAATGACAACTTGGATGCATCTTCTTCCCAAACTTCCTTACCCAAGGAATGGAAGTATGTAGATGCTCATCCCAAGGAGTTAATTATAGGAGATGCATTGAAAGGGGTTCAAACTCGCTCTTCTTTAAAAAATTTTTGTGCCCATGCCGCTTTTCTTTCTCAAGTTGAACCAAAATGCATTGTTGATGCTCTGAAAGATGATTCATGAGTTATCGCAATGCAAGAAGAATTGAATCAATTTGAGAGGAATGAGGTTTGGAAGCTTGTTCCTAGACCTAATGACCACTTAGTTATTGGTACTAAGTGGGTCTTTAGAAACAAGCAAGATGAATACGGTATCGTGGTTAGAAACAAGGCTAGACTAGTGGCCAAAGGTTTCAACCAAGAAGAAGGTATTGATTATGAAGAGACCTTCACTCCGGTGGCAAGATTGGAAGCCATTAGGATGCTCCTTGCCTATACTAGTAGTAAAGATTTCAAATTATTTCAAATGGATGTCAAAAGTGCATTCTTAAATGGTTTTATTTCCGAAGAAGTGTATGTTGAACAACCACCCGGATTTGAAAACTCTCTATTTCCTAACCATGTGTTTAAGCTAACTAAGGCTCTATATGGTCTAAAACAAGCCCCTAGGGCTTGGTATGAGAGGCTTAGTTCTTTTTTAATTTCAAATGATTTCACTAAAGGCAAGGTTGATACTACATTGTTTATTAAACATTTTGAAAATGATTTTCTTATTGTTCAAATTTATGTTGATGATATTATTTTTGGGTCTTGTAATAAATCACTATGTGAATTATTTGCTAAGAATATGAGTGATGAATTTAAGATGAGCCTAATGGGAGAACTAAATTTCTTTTAAGGACTACAAATCAAGCAACTAAGTGATGGTATATTTCTAAATCAATCAAAATACACATTGGATTTGTTAAAACGATTTAACATGGATGAATCAAAAGATATTAGCACTCCTATGAGCACGTCGATTAAATTAGATATCGATGAGAATGGTGAAAGTTTAGATCAAAACTTATAGGAGCATGATAGGTAGGCTTTATCTCATCGCAACTGCACGACATCATGTTCAGTGTAGGGCTATGTGCAAGATTCCAAGCTAATCCTAAACTATCTCACTTGAAAGCTATCAAGAGGATTCTTAGATACCTTAAAGGGACCCCTAATCTTGGATTATGGTATCCAAGATCTGACAATTTTAGTTTGAAAGCTTATGCTGATGCGGACTTTGGTGGATGTAAATTAGATAGAAAAAGCACATCCGGAACATGTCAATTTCTAGGACATGCACTTTTTTCTTGGACTTCCAAGAAACAAAATTCGGTTGCACTGTCTATGGCAGAAGCTGAATACATAGCTGCAAGTGCATGCTGTGCACAGGTTATCTGGATGAAAAATACACTAGAAGACTATGGAATCTACTTAAAAAACATTCATATAAAATGTGATAACAAGAGTGCTATTTGTTTAACTAAAAATCCGATTCAACACTCTCGAACTAAGCACATTGACATTAGGCATCATTTTATACGTGATCATGTAAGTAGTAGAGATGTCACCCTTGAATTTGTTGATACAAATCATCAATTAGCGAACATTTTTACGAAACCTTTAAATGAGGAACAATTTGATTTTATTAAAAGTGAATTAGGCATGTTGAACTGTCCAAATGAGTAAGCTCTGTTTGATGATATCTTTCCTTGACATTATGGTTTTCATCAATTTGATTCTACATATTATGGTTTTCATCAATTTGATTTCACACATTCTAATTATGTTTTTTCGGATTTGATTCCACACATTCTGATTCTCTTTGACTTCATCCCATCTCTAAGACCCTTTGGTTTTAAAATAAAAATGTCAGTGGTGGAGCACTACTGTGGCGGTGGAACCACTGCTACCGAACACCCTTTTATATGGGGTGAGTTAGGGCCGGCGGTAGAACCGCCCAACTCTCTTCCTCACTTCTCTACACTCCTCTAAACTCTCCCAAGTATCATTTTGGTATCATTTCTTCCTCTAGAAGCCTAAGAAGGAGATCTTACCTTGATTCAAGCTTCCTACATCTCAAAGGAACAATCTAAGGTAAAAACAGAATTATTTCTCTTTCCTTTTCTTGTCAAAATTAATTCCTTTCTTCAATTGATTATTAATCAATTCTAGATAGAAATGGCTCCTAGAAGAACATCAAGAGACAAAGGAAAAAGGGTGGAGGTAGATTCATTTGACCAATCCTTGTTTAGATCACAAGAAGCTTCCCTTAGATTTTTTGAACTTGGTTCTAGACCCATTCATAAAGGAAAATATGTTGATTTGAATCAATTAGGGAACCTAGAACCTATCATGTGGATTGCAGACTTAGAGGCCTTACCCATTTTGTAAATTATTGAACCTGTTTATCCACGCTTAGTTAAATTATTCTATGCTAATTTAATTGTGAATGATGATGTCTTGTCAACTTATCTTCTAGGTAATGAGATCCAAATATGTGATAATATTATATGCTCATTAATTGGAATTATTGAAAAAGAACTAGGATGCTATTTTAGAGGAAAATGGGATATGGACACAGTTGGTGCCACCCACTCTGAAGCTTTAGAAACTGTGTTTGCAAACCCAAATTTAGGTATAATCCCCAAGAGTTGTGAACATTTACTATCTTTTAACTCTAAGATTTTGCATCACATTCTTATAAGCATTATCATTCCTAAACAGTTTCATTATGATGAGATCAGTTTCACTGAATTAGGTACCTTATATTGGATCATGACCAGACAACATTTTTGTTTTGGTTACCTAATTCGACAGCACATGATAGAGGTCCTCTCTAAAGGATCAATGTTACCATATGGAGGTTTAATAACTAAACTATTGCATGCCCATAATATTTGCATTCCACTAAATGAAGAAGCAATACAAGTGGATAGATTTAATATCATTGACGTTAAACTACTTAGGCGACTTAGGTGTACGTTCGAGCATGGTATAGGGGTTAGACAACCTAGGAGATGTGATATACCTCCCCCACCAGTAGACCATCCTGAAACACCAGTCCTTAGGGGAAATGAATCTCCTCCTCCTGATCCTTATGTTGCAGCTACATCAGTGACATTTTCTGCTCCATCATCTGACGATCCGATCATGAGAGAGTTAAATGAAGTAAAACTATAGCAAATTGAAATTTTGAAAGAAATGCGGAAGATGAACCTAAAGATCGATCACATGTATAGGCATCTTGGCATTCCTCCTGAGGAGTAGCTTGCTGTATTTTCTTTTTGAACGATGTAAACTTGTGTTGTATGTTGACATATATGTTGTATTATCTTCATTACATCTTGATATATATGTTGTTACATCTTCTTGGCCACTGTGACATGATTTTCGGCTTTCTGATTGGTTTTCTTTTCATATTTTTTCGGCCATCCTTTATTGTTACATATGAATCCCTCGTTTCCTTTTTGTTGATGACAAAGGGGGAGAAATAATATGTGTATTGCCAAATGTTGACAGTTATATGCATTTTCCATGCTTTACAAGTTAAAATACATATTTAGGTTCTTGATATCATGTTTTTAATTATAGATACTTCATTGATATCTTTGATACCTATTTGACATCTTATTGTCTAGCATCAACTTTGTTAAATTATTGTGTTGAATTCAAAATTGAATTCAAGCAATTCTTTCTTTATGGCATATAGATAGGGGGAGTTAAGAGTAACTCCATCACCAATTGATTGTCATCATCAAAAAGGGGGAGATTGTTGAATCTCGGATTTTGATGATGAAGTCAATTGGTTCTAATCTACTTTGTTAAGATAAGTGTGCAGGAATAACTACGATGGAATAAAACATAAAGTGATTTACCGAGATCAAGTCCGTCGGGGGTTCAAGAGTTCATCGGAAGTCCGAGAGATTTTTCGGAAGTGTTGCCGGAACCATCCAAGATCAAATCAAGGACCTACCGAAGTTTTCGGAAGATCATCTCAAAGATCGTCGAAGGTTCGCGAAACTCACCGGGAAGATTCGGAAGCAAGCCGAAGACTCGTTGAGCTCGCCATACAATCCGGAGTATGCTGGGAGCCCACTGGAAGCAATCCGAGGGAAGCATCGGATGGCTGCCGGAATCTCGCCGTAAAGCTCGCCGAAAGTTGACTTGAAGCACGTCGGATCAAATCATGTTGAGTTATGTTTTAGGTTCGTAGTTTGCACATGAGTAGGGCAAGGATTTAAGGAAAAATCCTGCCTAAATTCAGTAGGGGCCAACCGGGCCTCTACTGAGCCAAGATTGGGACTTAAACAAGGCCCATTCGGCTTTGTCCGAATGGGTGAGGCGATTGGAACCGCCCAAGCTCAGGGCGATGGAACCGCCACTGAGGCGTGGCATCGCTCGGCCGAGCGGTAGCACCGCCTCACACTACCGGCGGTGGAACCGCTTGCAGGCGTAGCACCGCCTCGTATGCGCATGCGGTGGAACCACTGGCCGGGCGGTGGCACCGCCCCTGTCAACAAAGTGGAGCGGTAGCACCGCTGTCACGTCGATCCAACAGATCGACGCGTGGCACCGCATCGACAGCGGTGGCACCGCCAGCGACAAAGGTGGCACCACCTCTGTTGACCAGAGCATTGGAACTCCAAATTGATTTCAAATTTGGAGCCCAATTTTGAATCCAGTTTGGATCTATAAATACCCCACCTTTTCTCAGCTGAAAGGGCACCCTTTTGAGCAAATTTCTTAAGTGTTGAGCATTTGTTGAGTGTTGAAAAGTTTATTCTTGCTAAGTGTTCACCTTCTTCTTTTCTTGAGAGAACTTGTACAAGTGTGAACATATTGTAAAGGGCTATAAAAGGGGTATTTGATCCTTCCCCTTCAAAGGATTTGATATTGGAAGAAGGAAGCCTCATCGGAGAAGGCTTCGGAAGTGGATGTAGGTCACTTTGACCGAACCACTATACATCGCTGTGTTTTGATTGTGTGAGTGCTTAATTTTCTGCTTTACCTTGCTGCAATCTTTATTTTACTTGCTCCTCTTCATTTTTATCTTTGTACGCATGCTTCAAAGTTAGAACACTAAAATCGGTTTCAAACGAAACGTTGTTTTCATCGCACGAAGTTTCCGAAGCTTGCCTTAAATCGCTGAAAAATCCATCGTTTTATCCGCTGCACTAATTCACCCCCCCCCCTCTTAGTGCCTTTTAGATCCTAACAGTTCAATCAATAGGAGGTGGCCCCTTTTGCAGCGATGATCGCGGTTCCACAGCTCATCACAATGCCAACAAAGACCCTTTGCTGATCGGTCACGTAGTTCTTCTTTTGTCAATTTTTTGGGCAGTGAAGGATGGCTGAGAGTAGAAGGGGGTTTATATGTTGAGGTTCTAGGAGTGGTTCTCATCCTCCGAGCATCTTGGCTGAGCCGTTCTTCTTGTATTCGGGCAAAAGAAATCACAGCCATCACGGTACGGGGCTGTCGCGCCTTAACTTCCCCTTTTATCTCTGGCTTGAGTCCTTCGATAAATGTTCCTAACAATTGATGGTCAGTCCAATCATGAGCAAGGTAGGATAGCTTCTCAAACCTGGTTTGGTACTCTTGAATCGTAGAGGTTTGTCGAATCTTTGCGAGTTGGCCGTCGATATTTTCATACTCTGTAGGTCCGAAACAGTTTAGTAGTGCATTCTTAAATTGATTCCACGTCGGAGCCCCATGATTATATTCCAGCCAATTGTACCATTGAATAGCATCACCTTTAAGGTGGATGACAACAATTTCCACCATAGCATTATCCGACGTTCGGTAGTAGCGAAAATAACATTTGGCGCATGAAATCCACCCTACCGAGTCTCCTTCTTCCCATCGTGGGAAGTCCACCCACATGCGTGGCTGAAGCATATCCAAGGGTTGTCTCTCCTTCTCTGGGGTCCTTTCTAAATTCTCTTCTTGCTGTAATTTGGTTGGACTCGGTGGTTGTCCAATTCTGAATTCTACAAACAAAGCGCTCAATTTGTCTTCCAAGCGTGATTCAAGCCGTGATTCAATCCAAGATTCTCATGCTTCAAATTTGGCATCAATTGGATCTTGAGAAGCCATAGCATATGCCTATAGATCAGAGATGCCTTTGTCTTTTTTCTGTTGACAGGTTAATGGCATGGGTTGGTGGAAGGTTCGGACAATAGATCGGCGATTGAAGGGTTCAGCTGTAATGGTTTACTATTTTGGGCTGTGGTTTTTGATGCTGTTAGGGTTATGAAACTAGGTTATGATGGCTACATCTTGAGGCTAGAGGGATGCCCTAAAGACATCTTGGTTTGTGGCAGCAAGGTGGCTAGGGCTTGGTAGGTTACGGAGAAGAAAAAAGGACAAAGGTGCAATACCAGATTTTTCACCGAAAAAATTCCAGCAGTAAAGATGTAATTTTTCCAGAAATTTTCAAAAGAGATTCAAGTAAAACTCAAAGGGGATCTACTGATAAGGAAGAGGTAATACTGTAAAAAATTTTGTAGGAAGAAACGACAGCAAGAGGTTTGGCAAAATTGAGAATCACGGAGAGGTATTATAGCAGATTTTTACGTCTAAAGTGCAGTAGATTGGACGTAAAAGATAAGTGGTTTTTTATTAAGAATTTTTCAACAAAACTAAAGGGAAAACCACCGTTAGGAAGTGTAAAAGCCGCCATAAAAATTCCAGAGAGATTTGGATAGAAAAAATGCAGTAGCAAGATCAAAAAGACAGTGCTATGCGGCTGAAATTCTGCAGTGCGACTTTCGTTGTAGAGATGAAAACTTTGCGACGAAAAGTTTATGCAACAATTATAGGAACGAATTTTTTTGGATTTTTTGAATAAGGATAACTAAATTGCAGCAGCAGTAGGGTAGATAACCAGAACCTGTTGCAATTCACGGGATGATCAAAGGATGATCTACGGTGGTGGAGATGACGACGGAATTCAGCAATGATCTTCTAAGCAATTGTGGGAATTGCTTTGCACGGTTGTGGAGGGCTGGTGGATGGCTGTGGAAGGGCAGCGAGACGCCAAGAACGTTGCTCTACCAAGTGTTAGAACCTCCATAGATTCTAAGCTTGGGGTTGATCTCTATAGGGGATCGACCTCCTTGGAACTCTATAGGCGTTCCTTCCTCCAAGTTGCTGCACAAAGGCTGCTAAAGGATTGATCTATTCATTGATTAAAAGAGGATGAATACATGGTTATTTATAGGGCTTCTAAGCCCCAACTCCTAATAGGACTCTTACTCAAGACTCCTACTTCTAACCAACTTCTAATTAGGACTCCTTCTCTAGTAGGATTCCTAATTCTAATAGGACTATTTCCCTAATAGGACTTCTACTTCTAATAGGACTCTTTTCCTAATAGGACTTCTACTTCTAATAGGACTCTTTTCCTAATAGGACTCCTACTTCTAATAGGACTCTTTTCCTAATAGGACTCCTACTTCTAATAGGACTCTTTTCCTAATAGGACTCCTACTTCTAATAGGACTCTTTTCCTAAGAAGTAACCTAACCCTAACCTAGCCGGTCTCTTCACCTCTTTAATAAGGGTCGGCTAGATAGGATTTACATGAATGCCCTTATCAATGAAACTAAATTAGGATTCTCATAGCCAGAGTCCTAACAATCAATCTCTTTGCTTATGATTATTGGCATTATCTCACATTATCTAGATGTATATTGTGATGTCCTTGGATCTATGCAATGGGAATTGGATCACGATGAGATTACGATAATGAGATCGATTCACCTTTAAACATAGACCCTAAATTATCCTGGTCATAGGTTACTCGAGAAGGACATCGAGATAACCGGATAGACTAGTGTGCTGTATACCCATTCATATGATGGAGGTAGCTAGTCTTATAGCTACTCATGTGGGGACACTAAGGGTACAGTGCAGGTGCTTATTGGAGAATGAGTTCACTGATTGATCCGCCTACGGAATGCTGGATGGTTATTGATACCTCATGTCAGACAGCGATTCCGTAGTTCTAATAGTGTATCAGGTCCTTAGACTTGAGACACCAAGGATGTTCTGTATGAGTACTCCACTCTTTGATACCGGACTTATAGGTTTAGAAAGTTCCATATCTAGTATAGCCGGTCATTAAGAGTGGTAGCCAACCTTACGAGGGCTATTGAGTGTCAATAGAGGATCATCCACTCTCGGTATCATGAGAGGAATATCCCATGTGTTCTTGCTCGAACAAATCCTTGGCCAAGGTTATTCGGATTGAGAGAGAAAGAGTTCTCCCGGAGAATCCGACAAGAGCAAAGCTTGAGGAGAGACCGTATGAGCCTGATAGCACTATGCCCGGTATAGGGTCTCTGGAATACTAGATGGATGAGAGATTATAGATACATGGTAACTGAGGACAGATATGCCTAAAAGATTAGATTCCCTTGTATCGTCTGGGGGCCACGGCGTAGTGGCCTGGTACGTCCACAATCGATGAGTTGGGTGAATTATTATAGAGATAATAATTCACTAAGTCAGAAGGAGTTTTGACAAATATGACTCACGACCAGCTCGATATTGGGCCTAAAGGGTCACACACATATGGTAGGTGTTGCGACGAGTAAAGGTTCGGATATGAGATATCCGCTGAACCCCCTATCTTATTGGATATCCATTAAGCCCCTGAATTATTAGATCCTGAGATGAGATCCAATAATTGCTAATAAGAGATTATTGGGTAAAAACCCACTAATCCAAGAGGCTTGGGTAATTGGATGGAGATCCAATACCCAATAGGACAAAAGATCCATTAGGGTTTTTCAGGGGGCCTCTATAAATAGGAGGGAACCAAAGATCTATAGGCTGATGGTTTTTTGGTAGCCACCTCCTATTCTCCTTTCCCTAGAGAGAGAGGTGCATCGTCGCAATCCCTGTCGTGTGGATACCGTTAGAGAGGAGGATGCTTGACCTCCTTCATCCTCTCCCATAGATCTCAGAGGAATTCAGGGATATACAATCTCCTAGGTATTTTCTTTTACACGTGTAGTTTCTGATTTATTTTTGATGCACCGATCTTTACAGATGTAAACTTTCTATGGGAAATCTGGGGTTTTGTTTTTGTTCTTCCGCGCATGTGATGTCGCTTCCCTTATGGATTTTCCAAAGTGGTATCGAGCCAGTTGTTCGTATAAGATCGGATCTTAAATCGCGTGTGTTGTGTTTTGATCTCCTTTAACGCCAAAATCGCTGGCACAAAAGGGCTGTGAAGGGCAACAATCTGTTGCTGCCCTTGCTATGCTCGCGGCCGCAAGGCTGCTTGCAGCCTTGCCGCTCGCACAAGCAGCAACCATCGCTCGACGGCCGCAGCGCGCAGCGGCAGCCGCCACGCGGCGTCGCCCGTAGGGGCAACGACGCTGCACGCAAGGCAGCACCGCAGGGGTGCCCGTGGGGCAGCGGCGGGGCCGCCCGAAGGGACGACAGGCGCCTCCACCTCGGCGCTGGGCGCCCGCGCAGAGGTGCCGACGCCTACGGGCGCTATGCCCACGCCAACGCCGAGGCGCCGGTGGCAGCGCCTCCCGCGAGGCGGACGACGCCACCCTCCTTGCGCGCTGCAAGGGTACCGCCGCAGGGCGGCAGCGCAGGTGAGGGATTAGGGTTTTAGATCAAAAGACGGTTTTGCCTCAAAATTTCAGAAATTCCAAATTCTATCTCTTTTGACAGAATTACTAAAATACCCCTTGGAATTTCAAAAATTCTAGATTCTGTCCCTTTTGACAGAATTACCAAAATACTCTTTTGGCCGAATTATCAAAATACCCCTAGGAATTCAAAAAATTTCCTTTATGTCCCTGATTTCAAAAAAATAAATATGTTAATTAAATAGTTTAATTAACTATTATTTTCTTTATCTAGTAGTCCTATAAAATAATATATACATGTGATGTATGATGTGGACAGATAATCATGGACTTGTGATGTGATGTGTGTATATGTGATTATTATTATTGGGGCCTGCAAGCCTCTATTCTTTTCTCATTTATTGTTGGGCCTGCGTGCCTTTAATTATGTTGTAATTACATGAGGAGGCGCAGTGGTAGCATGACTCACGAGGCTGAGATGGATGATCCGATGCATAAAGATGTGTTGAGATGCCGACAGATCCGACGAAGCGAGATGGACGATCACAGGGCATAGAGATGCGCCAAAGTACATATAGATCTTGATATGAGTGATTGGGCCCACTGGCTCGAGCCTGATCACATTAGGATATGGTCCATGATCATCTAATGTCATTGCTCATGTGATGTGTGATTAGATATACACCTACTAAATATGTATATATATATTTGCACGCGATGTAGATACATATATTAAATAAGTATATATGTGACACATTATATTAGGAGACCAAACCAAAATCCCCTCTATTAATAATATTAAGTCAGTAAACGTGAGATAATTAGATTGACCCACATGGCCTTCTATCGTTATAGATAGAAGCCGATTCCCAGTGTAGGTTGAGTTGGTCGAGTCCCTCGAGACTCACTTATTGATGTTGTTAGGGTTATGAAACTAGGTTATGATGGCTACGTCTTAAGGCTAGAGGGATGCCCTAAAGACATCTTGGCTTGTGGCAGCAAGGTGGCTAGGGTTTGGTAAGTTACGGAGAAGGAAAAAGGACAAAGGTGCAACACCAAATTTTTCGCCAAAAAAATTCCAGCAGTAAAGATGTAATTTTTTCCTGAAATTTTCAAAAGAGATTCAAGTAAAACTCAGAGTGGATCTACTGATAAGGAATAGATAATGCTGTTAAAAATTTCGTAGAAAGAAACGATAGCAAGAGGTTCGGCAAAATTGAGGATCACGGAGAGGTATTATAGCAGATTTTTACGTCTAAAGTGCAGCAGTTTGGACATAAAAGATAAGTGGTTTATATTGAGAATTTTTTGATAAAACTAAAGGGAAAACTACTGTTAGGAAGTGTCAAAGCCATCGTAAAAATTTCATAGAGATTTGGATAGAAAAAACATAGTAGCAAGATCAAAAGTCGCTATGCTGAAATTTACAAAGGCAACTTTCGTTGTAGAGATGAAAACTTTACGATGAAAAGTTTATGCAGCAATATAGGAACGAATTTTTTAGATTTTTTGAATAAGGATAACTAAATTACAGTAGCAATAAGGTAGATAACTAGAATCTATTGCAATTCATGGGAAGATCAAAGGATGATCTACGGTGGTGGAGATGACTGCGAAATTCAGTGATGATCTTCTAAGCAATTGTGGGAATTGTTTTGGGCGGTTGTGGAGGGCTGGTGGATGGCTATGAAGGGCAGCGAGATGCCAAGAACACTGCTCTGATACCAAGTGTTAGAACCCTTACAGATTCTAAACTTGGGGTTGATCTCTATAGGGGATCGACCTCCTTAGAACTCTATAGGGGTTCCTTCCTCCAAGCTCCTGCTCAAAGGCTACTAAAAGATTGATCTATTTATTGATAAAAAGAGGATGAATACATGGCTATTTATAGGGCTTCTAAACCCCAACTCCTAATAGGACTCTTACTCAAGACTCCTGCTTCTAACCAACTTCTAATTAGGACTCCTTCTCTAGTAGGACTCCTAATTCTAATAGGACACTTTCCCTAATAGGACTCTTTCCCTAATAGGACTTCTACTTCTAATAGGACTCTTTTCCTAATAGGACTCCTAATTATAATAGGACTCTTTCCCAAATAGGACTCCTACTTCTAATAGGACTCTTTTCCTAATAGGACTCCTACTTTTAATAGGACTCTTTCTCTAATAGGACTCCTATTTCTAATAGGCATCCTTTTCTAAGAAGCAACCTAACCCTAACCTAGCTAGCCTCTTCACCTCTTTAATAGGGGTCGGCTAGATAGGATTTACATGAACGCCCTTATCAATGAAACCAAATTAGGACTCTCCTAGCTAGAGTCCTAACACTTGCTCCTAGCTTGTGTAGGTAAATATGCCTACAAGAGAGGATGGTTTTTAGATACCCATTTGAATTTAGGTGTCACAAAAATTGATCTACTAAACTTGTCATTGTTCATTAAGTTCCTTATAGTTTCTTCAGGAACCCATATTAACCTATATGGGCTAAGTTTCTTATACGGACATTTGTAAGCAATATGTCCGGATTTGCAACAAAAATTATATTTCAAATGAGATGATACATGTAATGTGGGTCCTTTAATGAAGGTGATAGGATTTTGGTGAGATTCACTCACAAATCCAATTCCACTTCTATTTTTGATGTGACTCTTATTTGCAAGGATCATATCCAAGCCCTTGCTATCGACCTTAAACTTATTTAGGGTCTCTTTAAGTAGCAAGTTCTCATTTTTTATTGCCTCTAAGTGTTCACACTTAGAGCATAAAGGTAGAGAGGGAGTATCAAGTTCAAGACATTCAAATTTATCTAGTAACAAAGTATGCTTCTTTTTTAATAAATTAAACTTTTTACTAATAGCTCTATACTCATCAAATAATTCATGAAAAGTAATTGAAAGTTCATCGAAAGATAAATCTTCATTAAATAACTCACATTCCTCATCTCCTAAAGCCATTAGTGTGAAGGTTGCCTCCTCTATTTTATTTGCTTCTTCATCTTCGAAGCCACTTGAGTCATCCCACATCGCCTTTAGAGCTTTCCTCCTCTTTGCTAGCTTCTTCTTGGCTTGGGAGCATTCACTTTTGAAGTGCCTCGACTTCTTGCATTCATAACATATGACTTGGTCTTTTTTTAGTTCAAGTTTATTTTTAGTATCACCTTTAAATTTATTCTTTCTTATAAATTTTTTGAATTTCTGAGTTAAGAGTGCAAGTTCATCATCAAGATCCTTATCACTTGAAGATTCCTTCAAGTGGTCTTCTTATGTTCTCAATGTCATATCCTTCTTATTCTTTTGAAGGGGGTTCTCTAGCTCATCATGAGGATGACATGTCATTTCGTAGGTCATTAAAGACCTAATGAGTTCTTCGAGAGGAAATATTTTAAGGTCCTTGGCCTCTTGAATAGCTGTAACTTTTGGATCACAATTCTTTAGAAGGGATCTTAAGATTTTAGTTATAAGTTCAAAATTAGAAAAACATTTTTCAAGTGCTTTGTGTCCATTGACAACATCCATGAAATGGGTGTACATGTCTCCGATGGACTCACTTGATTTCATCCGACACAATTCGTAAGAATGCACCAAGAGATTAATTTTGGACTCTTTCATTCGGCTAGTGCCTTCATGAGTGATTTCAAGAGTACACCAAATGTCAAAAGCTGATTCATAAATTGAAACACGATTAAACTCATTTTTATCAAGTGCACAAACCAAGGCATTCATAGCCTTTGCATTTAGAGTGAAAACCTTCTTCTCTGATTCATTCCATTCATTCATCGGAAGAGAAGATTTTTGAAATCTATTTTCAATGATATTCCAAAGTTTGAAATCTATGGAAATAAAAAAATCTTCATATGAGTCTTCCAATAAGTGTAATCTAACCCATTAAACATAGGCGGACATGTAATGGAATGCCCCTCTTGCATGCCAGAATAAGCCATCTCTCTTTGGTTTTCAATCAAATGAGAGTGACCAAGCTCTGATACCAATTGTTAGGATCTGAGCGGCACTAAGAGAGGGGGGGGGGGGGGGTGAATTAGTGCAGTGGATAAAACCGGTAAATTAAAGATGATTTCGGAAAGAGTTGTTTATTTAGAAATTTCGGTCCAACAAATGAGACTTGAGCAAAGTGATTTGAGTGAAAGCGATTGAGAGTAGTGAGAAGGAGATCGAAAGATTTGCAACTAAGTAAAAGCAATATGCAGAAATTAAAACTCACACATCCAAAGTAGTACGCAGCGATGCATAGTAGTTCGGTCAAATGACCTACATCCACTTCCGAAGCCTCCTCCGATGAGGCTCTCAACTTCCACTATCAAATCTTCTTGAAAGGGAAGGACAAAGAACCCCTCTTACAAACTTTTACAAGTGGTTCACACTCTTATAGATTTTTGATAAAGAAAAAAGTGGGAGGTGAACACTCAAGCTATCAAACATAATTGTCCTATAGCTTTGACTTTATTTTTTCACTTCTCAAAAGGTGCCTCTCCAACTAAGAAAAGAGGTGTATTTATGGACACAATTGGCTTCAGAAATGGAGCCAAAAGAGTCACATCCCGGATTTTCAGGTACTGGTAGTGCCTGCTTGGCACTAGCGGTGCCACCGCTAGTTGACCCTATTTTGTCAGTGTACTGGGTGGTACCATCATCCAGTCTGATGGTACCATCACTTGATAGAGTCCTCGGGCTCTATGGACTGACGGTACCATCGCCTATCAAGCAATACTATCGTTCGCAAGTAATAACTGCTAGTGGTACCACCGCTAACTTTGGGTGATAGCACCACCCATACCACCTGGGAACTAGTTCCCGAGGCGATGACACCACCCTAGTCTGGCGGTGCCACCACTAGACCTGGTCCAGCACTATTGAATGGGCCCTGAATCCGACCTAATTCAGTCCACATAAGGCCTAGTTGGCTCCTACTAGGGTTAATCAGGATTATCATCTAATCCTTACCCTAATTATGTGCTAACTAAAAATTAAAACATAATTATAAGCAAATTAACAACCGGTAACATTGAGTCTTCTTCCGGCAAGCTTTCCGGTGAACTTCCGGTGGACTTCTAACACACCCTCGGATTTCTTCCGGCGGACTCCCAATAGGCTCCTAGATTGTATGGCGAGTTTGATGAATCTTTGGCAAGCTTTCGAACGTCTCGGTGAGCTCTCCGCGAACCATCAACGATCTTTCAGTAAACTTCTAAAACCTTCGGTAAGTCCCCGATTCATTCTCGGTTGGTTCCGGCAGCACTTCCGATGATCCTTCAGACTTCCGGTGGACTCTCGAACTTCCAATGTACTTGACTCTGGTAATTTGCTTTATATCTTCATGCTATCATAGTTAATCCGGCACACTTATCTCAATAATATGAATTAGCTTAAATAACCTATCAATTAACTTCATCATCAAAGTCCAAGATTCAACAACAGTCTCTACCGTGTGGATACCGCTAGAGAGGAGAATGCTTGACCTCCTTCATCCTCCCCCATAGATCTCTAGGAATCTTAGGGATATATGATCTCCTTAGGTACTATCATTTCTTTTACACAGTTTTCGAATTCACAGATTTGTTTTTGATGCACCGATCTTTGCATGATGATGGAACCTTTCATGGAAATCCTAGATTTTTATTTTTATGTTCTTCTGCTGTGCATGAGATGTCACCCCCTAGATTTCCTAACAAGTACATGCTAACTACAAAATTGAAACATATTCCCTAGCAAATTTTAAACTAGCAACGTTGAGTTTTCTTCTGGCGAGCTTCTGGCAAACATCCGATGGACTTCTGACACACTCTCAAATTTCTTCCGGCAAACTCCCAACTTCCACTATCAAATTTGTTGAATATCATATTTTGATGATGAAACTAATTGATTGTATTTAGTTGTCTAACTACATTTTGAGTGACATAGGTCTACTCGATCAGGATTAGACAATTGACACAGGAGGAATTGACATTACACTAGAGGAAATCACGTCAACATATTGGACGTTGAGCTAGAGGTCCGATCGACAATCGACAGAAGGCTTCGGACGTCGGGCATAAGGCCAAGAAGAGTGGTGTTGTACCAATGATATCAAGGTTATGGAGGTTAACTGCCGATTAGGCAACAAGCTATAAGAGAGGACGATGCAGCCGAAGAAGCAAACGAAGCACCGACCAATGATGTGCCGAGCAACAGAATGTCAATTCACATTGTAATAACTGACTAGATCGAAATAGAGTTAAGTTTTATATATGCAGGATTAACTACGATAGTAATGAAGATGTAAAGTGAAGCCAAGTGCTGGAGTCAAGTGCGATGGAATCATTGGGAGTTCGAGAGTTCGACGGAAGTCCGAAGATTCGTCGGGATTGCTGCCAGAACTGGTAGAGAATAAGTAGGGAGCTTACCGAAGAGTTTTTGGAAGTTTGTCAAAAGGTTCGTTGAAAGTTCATGAAGCTCACCGAGAAAGATTGGAGCATGTCGAAGAAGCTCATCGAAACTTGCCAAGATTAATTGAGAAGTCTAGGAGCTTGTTGGGAGTCCACAGAATGGTGTCCGAGGGTTCATCGAAAGACCATCGAAAGTTCACCAGAAAGCTCACCAGAAGAAGTCTTGACTTTACGAACTTTGTATTAGCTTAGGAAATGTCTTTAATTTTATAGTTAACACATAATTAGGGTTAGGATTAGGTGTTAATCCTTTAACCTTGTTACGGGCTAATTGGGCTCGTACCCGGACAGGTGTGGGTCAGATGAAAGGTACAAACAGGGTTGCTGAACCTTATCTGGCGGTGGCACCGCCAGACTAGGGTGGTGGTACCGCCTGGGTTCAGTCTCTCAAGTGGTTTGGGCGATGGTACCGCCCTAGGGTAGAGTGCTTGGGCGGTGGCACCGCTTGCTGGGCGATGGTACCACCCAGTACACTGATCATGTCAGTGTGTCTAGTGTGTCTAGCGATGGTACCGCCAGACTGAGCGGTGGTACCCCCCAATGTCAGGGTCAAACTAGCAGTGGTACCACCAGTGAAAGGCGGTGGTACCGCTAGTACCGAGTAAACCTGGGATGGGATGATTTTTGGCTCTAAGTTTGAATCAAATTGGAGCCTATAAAAACCTCTCCCATCCTTGGGTTGAATACACAAGCACAGAGATTTTAAAAGCAAGAAAATGCTGTAAAAATCCTTCTAAACATCCCTCCTCTAGTTCCTATTTGTATTCTACCGAAAGAGAGGAGTGAAAGTGCTTGTAAGGGTTACCTCCTAAGCCTATCAAAAGGATAGAGTATTGTAAGGGATTCAGTCCTCACCCATTGGAAGGACTACTAGTGGAAAGCCAGTGGCCTCAAGAGAAAAGGAATCGGGAGTGGATGAAGGTCATATGACCAAACCACTATAAAACTTGTTTTACATTTATATTCTTGCATTTACCTTTCTATAAACTATTTCACTTTACTGGAATCATCCAGCTTCTTCTTTATCCTCTTACAATCACTCTCAAACTCAAGTATTTCTGATACGGTTTTCAACGAAATATATTTTAATCGTATGAAGATTCCGAAAGCTTATTTTTAAATCATCAAAATTTATCATGTTTAGCCACTGCACTAATTCACTATCGCTCTAGATCCCAACAAAATCTTTTTGAAGGGGAAGGACAAAGCACCCCTCTTACAAATGTTTACAAGTGGTTCACTCTTATAGATTTTTGATAAAGAAAAAGTGGGAGGTGAATAATCAAGCTATCAAACATAATTTTCCTATAGCTTTGACTCTATTTTTTTACTTCTCAAAAGGTGCCTCTCTAATTGAGAAAAGAGAGGTATTTATAGACTCAACTAGCTTCAGAAATAGAGCCAAAAGAGTCACATCTCGAATTTTTGGGTACTAGCAGTGCCACCACCAGTTGACCCTGTTCTGTTAGTGTACTGGGTGGTACCACTGCCTAGTCTGATGGTACCACCGCCTGACAGAGTCCTCGGGCTATGTGGACTGACAGTACCACCGTTGGCAGGTAATAACTGCCAGCGGTATCACCGCTAACCTGGGGTGGTACCACCGCGTAGACCACTTGGGAACTAGTTCCCGGGGTGGTGCTACCGCCCCAATCTGACGGTGGCACCACCCTAGTCTAGCACATAAGGCCCAATTGGCCACTACTAGGGTTAATCAACATTATCACCTAATCCTTAGCCTAATTATATCCTAACTATGAAATTGAAACATAATTCTAAGCAAATTAACAATCGACAATGTCGAGTTTTCTTCCGGCGAGCTTTCCGATGAACTTCCGGTGGACTTCCGACACACCCTTAGATTTCATCCGACGGATTCCTAGTAGGCTCCCATACTGTATGGGGAGTTCGATGAATCTTTGGCAAGCTTTTAAACATTCTCGGTGAGCTCCGTGAACCTTCAACGATCTTCTAGTGAACTTTCGAAACCTTCGGTAAGTCCCCGATTCATTCTCGGCTAGTTCCGACAGTACTTCTGATGATCCTTCGGACTTCCAACGGACTCTCGAACTTCCAACGTACTTGACTCTAGTAATTTGCTTTATGTCTTCATGTTATCATAGTTAATCCTACACACTTATCTCAATAATATGGATTAGATCATATAACCTATCAATTGACTTCATCATCAAAATTCAAGATTCAACAGCAGTCTCTACCATGTGGATACTGCTAGAGAGGAGGACGCTTGACCTCCTTCATCCTCCCCCATAGATCTGTAGGAATCTCAAGGATATACGATCTCCCTAGGTACTATCATTTCTTTTACACATGTAGTTTTTAGATTCGCAGATTTGTTTTTGATGCACCGATCTTCGCACGACAATGGAACCTTTCATGAAAATCCAAGATTTTTGTTTTTATGTTCTTCCACTATGCATGAGATGTCGTCCCTGAATTTTTCAATAATTACATGCTAACTACAAAATTGAAACATATTCCTAAGTAAATTTTAAATCAGCAACGTCGAGTTTTCTTCTGGTGAACTTTCGGTGAACTTCTAGCGGACTTCCGACCCACCCTCGGATTTCTTCCGGCAGACTCCCAACAGACTCCTAGACTTTATGGCGAGTTTGATAAATCTTTGGCAAGCTTTCGAACCTTCTCGGTGAGCTTCGCGAACCTTTGACAATCTTTCCAGTGAACTTCCGAAACCTTTGGCAAGTCCCTGATTCATTCTCGGCTAATTCTGGCAGTACTTCCGATGATCCTTCGGACGTCCGGCGGACACTCGAACTCCCAACATACTTGACTCCGGCAATTTACTTTTTGTCTTCATTGCTATCGTAGTTAATCCTATACACTTATCTCAATAATATGGATTAGATCAAATAACTTATCAATTAACTTCATCATCAAAATCTGAGATTCAACAATCTCCCTATTTTTTATGATGACAATAATTGATGATGGAGTTAATCTTAACTCCTCCTAACTATACGCCATATTATGAGAAGGAAAATACTTGAATTCAATCTCCTTGAATTCAAGCCGAGATTGATAAGTTTCATCCGTTGAACTTATCATCATGCTTAACAAGCATGACCTTTCATTCGTAAGTATGAAACTTCATGTTTTTCATATTTTGAAAACAATGTCAAGGTATGACACTCAATTTCAAGTCGAATGATGATAGACATTTATCATTTCGACAAATGATACCAATTATAATTTAAAATATAACAAGGATATAACAATATTAATATAAAAAGCACAAATGCAAGGCATGATATCATTTTTCCGATACATCATCAAATGAGATGATATCTTGTCATATCAATGAAAGATACCAAATTTTAAACATGATATGATAATAATCTTTCAAAATTTTCATGTTAAGCATGTATGAACCATTTGTAATACATGTGATACATTGCGATACGCTACAAATTTTATTGTGATACTTTTAAAGATAGCAACAAATTTTTGATTACAAAGCATGGCAAAAGTAATTATATTGTAATATAAAACATATAAGACTTTTATCATTCCATCAAGTCATTACAATACAATATGATACATATAAGTCATTTATCAAGTCATGGATTTATTTTTCATATGCGTCTCGATGCATGCAAGGCATTAAGTCATCAATTTATTTTGCCATTTTCTTCTCCCACTTTGTCATCAACAAAAAGGAGGCGAATTGTGATTAAAAAAAATGGTAAAGGTAGTCATCATAAGGTATCATGATGCTAGTCATTTATCAACTATATCAAAATTGTAAAGGTAGTCATCAAACATATACGATACATAAGAATGAGGCTTAAATTTGCTTAGAAAGCGAGTCAAATATCCTGTAAAGTATGTAATCCAAGATGGATAAACCCGAAAAGTGATTTGATGATTCTTATTCATGTTTGTGAAATCTGAAAAATGATCTTTTATCATTTATCAAGTCATGAAAGATTCATACATGAAACAGGTTCAAGATGCAATTTTATAAAATCGTAAAGTAGAAGGATAGATCATTCAAGCTATTTCTCAGACATTTAGTCATTTGTCAAACATATTAACAAGAGCTCAGATCAAAAATTCATGAGAGAGAGAGAGAGAGATCAAAAATTCATGAAAAAGTTCAACTTAGCATTTATGAAGTGGAGCACATCAACATCAAAAGTTTCATAAAAAAGGATTCAACTCGATATTCTTATAAGAATCCATGAGGCGGAAGATAAACAATAAAAGCTCAAGACTTAGATATTAGCACAAGAGTTAAGAATAAAGTCCAAAGAGAGTATAACAAACACTTTAAGAGCTTAATCTTTATGCAAAATTCATGACATTAATCTATGCATATGTCAAGTTTCAAATAATATGAAAATCATAAAAACTATTTAATCATCCCAATAGAGGTAGAGGGAGTATAAAACCGATTTCGCTACATCATCGAAGGGGATGATACTTCTTAAGGTTCATCAACCGAAGGAGGAGAATCAAAATATTATGATCGAAGGATAAAAATGAGAGCATCATTCAAAATATAATATTATAAAGATGTCATCCAAAATCCAAAAATAATAACAAGTTGAGATTATGAAAACCGAAGTTGAAAAATTTCGAACAAGAACATATAACATCTTTATGTATTAGGACATTCTCATATGGAATTTCAAAAGTATGCCAATATAGCATAGAGGTTTACAAAATAAGAGTCAAAAGTTTTATTACAATAACTATTCCTCAGGTGAAATACCAAAGTGCCTATACAAGTGATCTAACTTTCGATTCATCTGTCGTACTTCACTCAAAATTTTAGCTTGCTGTGATTTGATTTGATTTATTTCTATCATGATCGGATCTTCAGAAGATGGAGCAAGAGCAGAAGGGACTAGGAGGAGAATCATTACCCCTAAAAACTAGTGTTTTAGGTTCTTCTACTGGTGGGGGAGCTGGATCAGTCCTTCTAGGCTGCCAAGTCCATATTTCATTCTTAAATGTGCACCTTAGTCTCTTAAGTAGATTTCTATTTTTAGTATTATATCTCTCCACTTTTACTATCTCTTTATCGGGTGGTATTCTAATATTATATGCATGTAGTATTCTAGTGATTAACCCCCCATATGGTAACATTAAGTCTTTAGATACTATTTCCATCATATTTTGCCAAATTAGGTATTCAAAATAATTATTTTGCCTGGTCATTTTCCAATATATGGTACCTAACTCCATTCGACTAATTTCATTGTGGTGATACTATTTAGGAATTATGATACTTATGATGATGTAATGAAGAATTTTAGAACTAAATGGTAACAAATGATCATAGATTTTAGGGACTATGGCTAGGTTAGGATTTCAAAAAATGGTCCCTAAAGCCTTAGAGTAGGTTACTCCAATTGAATCTAAATCCCGTTGTCCTCTAAAGTAACAACCCCTATCTTTTTCAGAGATTCCAATTCGGTCACATTTTATGCTATCCGTAATTAGAATTTGGTTTCCTAAACGGTAGGTTGACATGTTATCATCATCATCTAAGCTTAAATTAGTGTAAAACAACCTAACTAATCTAGGATAAATTAGTTTGTTGATTTGTAAAATGGATAAGATATCCAAATCGACAAACCACCTAATGGGCTCTAGGTATCCTAGTTCACTTAAATCAACATGTTTTCCCTTATACACGGTTCTTACTTCAAAGTTAGGGTACCTAAAGGTAATTTCATTAGAGCTAAAAAGAGATGGGTCAAATGAATCTCCTTCCCTCCTTTTCCCTTTGTCCCTAGATGATCTCCTAGGAGCCATTTATCTAAAAATGATGATAGAACAAGGAAATTATAAAGAGGCAGCTATGTATATAGAATTCAAAGAGGGAGTACCAAAGATTACCTTAGTTGAGGTTTCTTGAGAAATAGAGGTTTTGATCCAAGATTTGAGGGGATAGAAGCCTCTCTTGGTCTTCTTGAGAGGGAAGATTATGTTTTAAGAGGAGGGGAAGTGATTTTGGGAGCAGCCTCAAGAGTTGGGGGCGGTTCTACCACCGGCCCAAAATCCTCTTTATAAAATGGGGCTCTCGAGCAGTGCCACTGCCAATTGAGCGGTGCCACCACTTGGGAACAGAATGCCCAAGCGGTGTTATCGCCTGTCATGGTGGTGCCACCATTGGCACCCTGACTTAGACATTTTTAGGAGGGCTGCAACATCTTGTTTTTGATGAATTTACCTTTTTCATTTATTTATTTATCTTATAGATGTTTAATTCGATCATCATGTATTTGATTAAAATAGAATGATGTCTTGTAACACTTCCAATCTTATGTTAATCACGCGATGACTCATTAAATCATTTATGCAATTATTATAGAGTGTTGTAATCAAGAGACATCGAAAACTATCTCATCAAGTGGATCAAGAGAGAATGATAACTTAAACATAGGAAATCTTAACTGATAAATGAAAAGTGATTTGTGAAGGCTATAAGGACTTGCGTATCAAAACTGACAACGATCAATTTATAAAATCATAAAGAAAATAGTGTTCAACCAAAATATGTCTTCATCATATTAAACGTCTGAGATATCAAGGTCAAGGGAAGCAATTTTTATGTCATGAATTATTGACTCATTACATTACTCATCATATATAATTTTGAAATAAGTAAAAGATCATCAAAGACGATTCAAAGCATACATTATTATATCTGAAAGATATTTCTAGGAGAATATATTGCACTCAAAACTATTGATATGCATCATCAAATGAGAGCGTGATACATGCATTAGGAGAATCGAGCCATTAAGTGCTTTTAAGCGATTTATGCACAATAAGTCATGAATTTAGTAAAGTTATGATTCTTTGAGGAATCAACTCCAAATCCATCATTAAAATTACATACGAGATTCTTCAAATGAGTCAATTTGTAGATTTTGAGTAGAGAATGCAACTATAGTGATTTTTACTTTTCATAGTAATGTTCAAGGAAAATATATAAAAACCTAGTACCTGTTAAAACCACATCATTTCAAAATAAGGATTTTAAATTGTAAGGTGACACAAATATTTTTACCGAAATCATTTTTGAAGAAACTTCATGCAAGTTCATTCTAGCCTTAGTAATTATGGTGCATGATCAAACAATGTATAAAACTCAAGGGTATTTTTATTATCCGAGCTAGTGAGCTTGATAATGATCAAGAATTGCATTGTTACCCGCTCCTAGCTTGTGATGGTTAGGATGCCTACAACGAAGGAATTTTGGGTACCCATTTGACTTTGGGTGCCTCAAAAATTGATCTCCTCATTTTATCATTTTGCATTGAATTATTTATGATTTCTTTAGGAACCCATATGAACCTTTGTGAGCTAAGTTTCTTATACGGATACTTGTAAGTAACATATCTAGATTTGCAATAAAAATTACATTTCAAATGAGATGATACATGTAGTGTGGGTCCTTTAGTGAAGGTGGTTGGTGTTCAGTGAGATCCACTCATGAATCTAACTACACTTTTTTTTTCAACGTGACCCTTATTTGCAAGGATCATGTCCAAGCCCTTGCTATCGATCTTAAACTTATTTAGAGTCTCTTTAAGTAGTAAGTTCTCATTTTTTATTGCCTCTAAGTGTTCACACTTTGAGTATGTGGATAAAGAGGGAGTATCAATTTTAAAACTATCAAGCTTATTGAGTAAGAGAGCATGCTCCTTCTTTAATAAATTGAACTTCTTACTAATAGCCCTACACTCATCGAATAATTCATGAAAAGCAATTGAAAGTTCGTCAAAAGATAAATCTTCATTAAATAACTCACTTACCTCATCTCCTAAAGCCATCAATGTAAAGTTGGCCTCCTCTTTGTTGTTTGCTTCCTCATCTTCGGAGCCACTTGAGTCGTCTCATGTCGCCTTTAGAGCATTCTTCCTGTTTGATTGCTTTCTCTTGGCTTGGGGGCATTTACTTTTGAAGTGCTCCAATTTCTTGCATTCATAACATATAACTTGATCCTTTTTGGGTTCAAGTTTGTTTTTAATATCAATTTTAAATTTATTTCTTCTTATAAATTTTTTGAATTTTTGAGTTAAGAGTGCAAGTTCATCATCAAGGTCCTCATCACTTGAAGATTCCTTCAAGTGATCTTCTTGTGTTCTCAATATCATATCCTTTCTGTTCTTTGGAAAGGGTTTCTTTAGCTCATCATGACCATGACATGTCATTTCGTAGGTCATTAAAGACCTAATGAGTTTTCGAGAGGAAAATTTTTACGGTCCTTGGCCTCTTGAATAGCCGTAACTTTTGGATCCCAACTCTTTGGAAGGGATCTTAAAATTTTTGTTATAAGTTCAAAATTAGAAAATCCTTTACCAAGTGCTTTGAGTCCATTGACGACATCTGTGAAATGGGTGTACATGTCTTCAATGGACTCACTTGGTTTTATCCAAAACAATTCATAAGAATGGACCAAAAGGTTGATTTTGGACTCTTTCACTCAGCTAGTGCCTTCATGAGTGATTTCAAGAGTATGCCAAATATCAAAAGCTAATTCATAAATCAAAACATGATTAAACTCATTTTTATCAAGTGCACAAAATAAGGCATTTATAGCCTTTGCATTTAGAGCAAAAACCTTCTTTTCTAATTCATTCCATTCGTTCATCGGAAGAGAAGATTTTTGGAATCCATTTCCAATGATATTCCAAATTTTAAAATCCATGAAAATAAGAAAAATTCTTCATATGAGTCTTCCAATAGGTGTAATCCGACCCATTAAACATAGGCGGACATGTAATTGAATGACCCTCTCGCATGCCAGAATACGTCATCTCTCTTAGGTTTCAAATCAAATGAGAGTGACCGAGCTCTGATACCAATTGTTAGGATCTGAGCGACACTAAGAGGGGAGGGGGGGGGTTAGGGTTGAATTAGTGCAGTGGATAAAACCCATAAATTTTAAACAATTTTGGAAAGAGTTATTCGTACAGAAATTTTGGTCCGACGAATGAGATTTGAGCAAAGTGATTCAAGAGAATGCGATTGAGAGTAGAGAGAAGAAGTTCGAAAGATTTGTAGCTAAGTAAAGAACAAGATCCAGTAATTAAAACTCACACATTCGGAGTAGTACGCAGTGATGTGTAGTGGTTCGATCAAATGACCAACGTCCACTTCCGAAACCTCCTCCGATGAGGTTCCCAACTTCCACTATCAAATCTTCTTGAAGGGGAAGGAACAAGCACCCCTCTGACAAACTTTTTATAAGTGGTTCACACTTTTACAGAATTTTGGCAAAGTAAAAATGTGAGAGGTGAACAATTAAGCTATCGAACTCGAATTTGTTATAGCGTAAACTCAGTTTTTATCACTTCTCAATGTACATAGCCAGCTGAGAAGAGAGGGGTATTTATAGATTCAATTAGCTTCAGAATTTGAGCTAAAAAGAGTCACATCCCATATTTCTGGGTACTGACGATACCACCGCCTGGCACTGGCGGTACCACCGCTTGGCACTGGCGGTACCACCACTTGGCACTGGCGGTACCACCACTTGGCACTAGTGGTACCATCACTTGGCAATGGCAGTACCACCGCTAGTTGACCCTACTCTGTCAGTATACTGGACTATACCACTACCCAGTCTGATAGTACCACCGCCCAGTCTAACGGTACTACTACCTGATAGAGTCCTCAGACTCTATGAACTAGCGATACCATCGCTTGTTAAGCGGTATCACCGCTGACAAGTAATAACTGTCAATGGTACCACCACTGACCTGGGATAGTACCACCACCCAAACCACCTGGGAATCAGTTCTCGAGATAGTGCCACCACTCCAGTCTAGTGGTGCTACCGCCAGACATGGTCCAGCACTATTGAATGGGCTCTGAATCCGGTCCAACTCAGTCCAAATAAGGCCCAGTTGGACCCTACTAGGTTTAATCAGGATTATCACCTAATCCTAACCCTAATTATGGACTAACTATGAAATTGAAATATATTTCTAAGCAAATTCTAAACTGGTAATGTCGAGTTTTCTTTCGGCGAGCTTCCGGCTTACTTTTGGCGGACTTCCAACATACCCTCGGATTTCTTCCAGTAGACTCCTAGCAAGCTCTCGGACTTTATGGCGAGTTTGATGAATCTTTGACAAACTTCTGAACCTTCTTGGTGAGCTTCATAAACCTCTGACGATCTTTCTGGTGAACTTTTGAAACCTTTGGCAAGTCCTCGATTCATTCTCGGCTAGTTCTTGTAAGGATCTAAAAGGCACTAAGAGGGGGAGTGAATTAGTGCAGCGGATTAAAATCGTACTTTTGAAACCGATTTTGCAAAAACATAAGTTCGTAGGAAGATTTTGATTTGGCGAAAGAGAACTTGAAAGTAATTGCTTACGTAAAGGAAATAACTATGAACTAAACAACTTGCAGCCAAGTAATGAAATGATTCAAGAATGTAAACACACACATTTATGAACACAATAATGTATAGTGGTTCGGTCAAATGACCTACATCCACTCTTGAAGCCTTTACGATGAGGCTCCGCTCTTCCACTAGCAAATCCTTTGAAGGGGAAGGACCAAATATCCCTTTTACAACCCTTTACAAGAATTTCACACTTTTACAAGATTTCTCAAGAAGAAGAAGAAGGTGAACACTTAGTAAGAACAAGACTTTTCAAAAGCTCAAGACTAAGATTCTAACTCTCAAAAGGGTGCCCTTTCAGCTGAGAAAGGGGGGGTATTTATAGATCCAAAGTGGATTCAAAAGATTCAAATTTTTGGCTCCAAGTTTGGGCTCCAAATTTGAATCAGTTTGAGGCTTATAAATACCCCTTCCTTTTCAGCTAAAAACTAGAACCCTTTTGAGAGTTAGAATCTTAGTTTTGAGCTTTTGAAAAGTCTTGTTCTTGCTAAGTGTTCACCTCCTTCTTCTCCTTGAGAAATCTTGTAAGAGTGTGAACCACTTGTAAAGGTTTGTAAGAGGGGTATTTGATCCTTCCCTTTCAAAGGATTTGATAGTGGAAGAAGATAGCCTCATCGGAGAAGGCTTCGGAAGTGGATGTAGGTCACTTTGACCGAACCACTATACATAACTGCGTCTTGATTGTGTGAGTGTTTAAATTTCTGTTTTACTTTGCTGCAAGCCTTTACTTTACTTGCTCCACTTCCTTTTTATCTTTGTACGCATGCTTTAAAGTTAGAACGCAAAAATTGGTTTCAAACGAAACGTTGTTTTCATCGTACGAAGTTTCCGAAGCTTGTTTTAAATCGCTGAAAAATCCATCGTTTTATCCGCTGCACTAATTCACCCCCCTTCTTAGTGCTGCTCGATCCCTAACACAAGGGCGGTGCTATCGCTCCAGCCAGGCAGTGCCACCGCCCCAGGCTGGGCGGTTCAACTACCTAGCCCATTCAGCCAAAGCCGAATGGGCCCTGTTTAAGCCCCAACTTGGCCCAGTAGAGGCCCGGTTGGCCCCCACTGAATTTAGGCAGGATTTTCTTTTCCTAAATCCTTGCTCTACTCATGTGCAAACTACGAACTTAAAAACATAACTCAATGTGATTTGATCCGACACTCTTCAAGTCAACTTCTGGCGAGCTTTACGGCGAGATTCCAAGAAGCCCGATGCTTCCCTCGGATTGCTTCCAGTGGACTCCCAGCATACTCCAGATTGTATGGCAAGCTCAACGAGTCTTCGGCTAGCTTTCGAATCTTCCCGATAAGTTCCGCGAACCTTCGACGATCTTTGAGATAAACTTCCGAAAACTTCGGCAAGTCCCTGATTCGATCTTGGATGGTTCCGGCAACACTTCCGAAAATCTCTCGGACTTCCGATGAACTCTTGAACCCCTAACAGACTTGACCTTGGTAAATCACTTTATGTTTTCTTCCCATCGTAGTTATTCCTGCACACTTATCTCGACAAAGTAGATTAGAACAAATATTTCACCAATTGACTTCATCATCAAAATCCGAGATTCAACAATCTCCCCCTTTTTGATGATGACAATCAATTGGTGATAGAGTTACTCTTAACTCCCCCTATCTATATGCCATAAAATTGCTTGAATTCAATTTTTGAATTCAACACAATAAATTTAACTTCATGATGTACTTAATGATGACAAAGTCTATGTTGGACATTAAGATGTCAAATAGGTATCAAAGATATCAATGAAGTATACATAATTAAAAACATGATATCAAGAACCTAAATAAGCATTTTAACTTACAATAACTTGTAAAGCATGGAAAATGCATATAATCACAACATATGGCAATACACATATTATTTCTCCCCTTTGTCATCAACAAAAAGGAAACGAGGGATTCATATGTAACAATAAAGGATAAAAATATCACAAATGTGGAAAAGAAAATCAATCGTAAAGCCAAAATCATTTCACAAAGGGCTAAGAAGATGTAATGAAGATAATACAACATATATGTCTAACTGCATAGATGTAAAAGTTGCACACAAGTTTACAACGTTCAAAAAGAAAATACAGCAAGCTACTCCTCAGGAGGAATGCCAAGATGCCTATACATGTGATCTATCTTTTGGTTCATCTTCCGAATTTCCTTCAAAATTTTAATTTGCTATAATTTTACTTCATTTAACTCTCTCATGCTCGGATCGTCAGAAGATGGAGCAGAAATTGGCACTGATGTAGCTGCAACAAAAGGATCAGGAGGAGGAGATTCATTTCCCCTAAAGACCGGTATTTCAGGATGGTCTACTGGTGGGGGAGGTATATCACTTCTCCTAGGTTGTCTAACCCCTATTCCATGCTCGAATGTACACCTAAGTTGCCTAAGTAGTTTAACGTCAATGATATTAAATCTGTCCACTTGTATTGCTTCTTCATTTGGTGGAATGTAAATATTATGGGCATGCAATAGTTTAGTTATTAAACCTCCATATGGTAACATTGATCCTTTAGAAAGGACCTCTATCATGTGCCGGATTAGGTATCCAAAACAAAAATATTGTCTGGTCATGATCCAATATAAGGTACCTAACTCAGTGAAACTGATCTCATCATGATGAAACTGTTTAGGAATGACAATGCTTACAAGAATGTGATGTAAAATTTTAGAGTTAAAAGGTAGTAAATATTCACAACTCTTGGGGATTATACCTAAATTTGGGTTTGCAAACACAATTTCTAAAGCTTCAGAGTGGGTGGCACCAACTATGTCCATATCCCATTTTCCTCTAAAATAACACCCTAACTCTTTCTCAACAATTCCAATTAATGAGCATATAGTATTATCACATATTTGGATCTCATTACCTAGAAGATAAGTTGACAAGCCATCATCATTCACAGTTAAATTAGCATAGAATAATTTAACTAAGCGTGATAAACAGTTCATTAATTTACAAAATGGGTAAGGCCTCTAAGTCTGCAAACCACATGATAGGTTCTAGACTCCCTAATTGATTCAAATCAACATATTTTCCTTTATGAATGGGTCTAGAACCAAGTTCAGAAAATCTAAGGGAAGCTTCTTGTGATTTAAATAAGGATTAGTCAAATGAATCTACCTCCATCCTTTTTCCTTTATCTCTTGATGTTCTTTTAGGAGCCATTTCTATTTAGGATAGATCAATAATCAATTGAAGAAAGGAATTAAACTAGACAAGAAAAGAAAAGAGAAATAATTCGGTTTTTACCTTAGATTGTTCCTTTGAGATGTAGGGAGCTTGAATCAAAGTAAGATCTCCTTCTTAGGCTTCTAGAGGGAAGAAATGATGCTTGGGAGGGTTTAGAGGAGTGTAGAGAGGTGAGGAAGAGACTCTCGGGTTAGGGGGGCGGTTCTACCGTCGGCCCTAATTCACCCCTTATAAAAGGGGTGTTCAGGCGATACTACTGCCCTAGCAGGTGGTTCCACCGCCTGGGGCTGACTACCCAGGCGGTGCCACCGCCGTATCTGGCGGTGCTACCGCTGGTAGCACAAAAATCCGCATTTCATTATTATTATTATTTAAAAAAAAAATTATTCTTAGAGATGGGATGAAGTCAAAAAGAATTTGATGAAAATAAATCCAAGAAGAAAAATCAAAATGTATGGAATCAAATCGATGAAAACCATAATTTCAAGGAAAGATATCATCAAATAGAGCTTACTTATTTGGACAGTTTAACATGCCTAATTCCCTTCTAATAAAATCAAATTGTTCCTCATTTAAAGGTTTCATAAAAATGTCTGCTAATTGATGATTTGTATCAACAAATTCAAGGGTGACATCTCTACTACTTACATGATCACGTATAAAATGATGCCTAATGTCAATGTGCTTAGTTCGAGAGTGTTGAATCAGATTTTTAGTTAGACAAATAGCACTCGTGTTATCATATTTTATAGGAATATTTTTTAAGTAAATTCCATCGTCTTCTAGTGTATTTTTCATCCAGATAACCTATTCACAGCATGCACTTGCAATATATTTAGCTTCTGCCGTAGATAGTGCAACCGAATTTTGTTTCTTGGAAGTCCAAGAAATAAGTGCATGTCCTAGAAATTAGCATGTTTCGGATGTGCTTTTTCTATCTATTTTACATCCACCAAAATCCGCATCTGCATAAGCTTTCAAATCAAAGTTATCAGATTTTGGATACCATAATCCAAGATTAGGGGTCCCTTTAAGATATCTAAGAATCCTCTTAACAGCTTTCAAGTGAGATAGCTTAGGATTAGCTTGGAATCTTGCACATAGCCCTACACCAAACATGATGTCGTCCTGGTTGTAGTGAGATAAAGCAGGCTACCTATCATGCCCCTATAAGTTTTTTGATCAAAACTTTCTCCATTTTCATCCATATCTAATTTAGCGGAGATGCTCATAGGAGTGCTAATATCTTTTGATCCATCCATATTAAATCGTTTTAACAATTCCAATGTATATTTTGATTGATTTAGAAATATACCATCACTTAGTTGCTTGATTTGTAGTCCTAAAAAGAAATTTAGTTCTCCCATTAGGCTCATCTCAAATTCATCACTCATATCCTTAGTTAGCTTAAACACGTGGTTACGAAATAAAGAGTTTTCAAATCCGGGTGGTTGTTCGACATACACTTCTTCGGAAGTAAAACCATTTAAGAATGCACTTTTGACATCCATTTGAAATAATTTGAAATCTTTACTACTAGCATAGGCAAGGAGCATCCTAATGGCTTCCAATCTTGCCACCGGAGCGAAGGTCTCTTCGTAATCAATACCTTCTTCTTGGTTGAAACCTTTGGCCACTAGTCTAGCCTTGTTTCTAACCACGATACCGTATTCATCTTACTTGTTTCTAAAGACCCACTTAGTACCAATAACTAAGTGGTCATTAGGTCTAGGAACAAGCTTCCATACCTCATTCCTCTCAAATTGATTCAATTCTTCTTGCATTGCGATAACCTAAGAATCATCTTTCAGGGCATCAACAATGCATTTTGGTTCAACTTGAGAAAGAAAAGTAGCATGGGCACAAAAATCTTTGAAAGAAGAGCGAGTTTGAACACCTTTCGATGCATCTCCTATAATTAACTCCTTGGGATGAGCATCTACATACTTCTATTCCTTGGGTAAGGAAGTTTGGAAAGAAGATGCATCCAAGTTGTCATTTTGAGGAGAGGGTTCATTCAAATTCAAATTATCAAGACCAAAATCATCATCAAAATCTTTCTTCTTAAATTCGAAAATTTCATTAAAAACCACATGAATAGATTCTTCTATAAGGTTCATTTGTTGAAAACACGAAAAGCCTTAGAAACCGAAGAATAACCAAGAAATATGCCTTCATTGGATTTTGCATCGAATTTTCCTAAGGCATCCTTTTCATTTAAAATAAAGCATATACAACCAAAAACTTTAAAATAAGAAACATTGGGTTTTTTATCATTCCATAATTCATATGGAGTTTTAGATAGGGATGGTCTCACTAGAACTCTATTCATAACATAGCAAGCCGTATTCACAGCTTCGGCCCAAAAATATTTTGGTAAATTATATTCATTTAACATGGTTCTAGCCATTTCTTGCAAACTTCTATTTTTCCTTTCCACTACTCCATTTTGTTGTGGATTTCTTGGAGTAGAGAAGTTATGATTATGTCTGTTTATTTCACAAAAATTTTGGAAGTCATGATTTTGAAATTCACCTCCATGATCACTTCGAATTGATGAAATCATAAAACCCTTTTCATTTTGAGTGAGTTTACAAAATTTAGAGAAACATTTGAAACAATCACTTTTATGAGCCAAGAAATAGGTCCAAGTGTATCTACTATAGTCATCCACAATTACAAAGGCATATTTGCTACCTCCTAGGCTTATTATGTCAATTGGTCCAAATAAGTCCAAATGGATCAATTGCAATGGTCTAGTGGTGCTAATTTGATTTTTTGATTCGAAACTAGTCTTTATTTGTTTTCCTAGTTGATATGCATCACATACCTTATCCTTACTAATTCATGTTTAGTGGTGCTAATTTCATGCAATGGTCTAGTGGTGCTAATTTCATGTTTGGGATACCTCTTACTAATTCTCTAGATGAAATCTTAGAGATTAGTTTCATGCTTGCATGGCCTAATCTCTTATACCAAAGCCAAGCATCATCATTCAAAACCGAAAAGCACATTTCATTACTTAATTTATCAATATTTATGGTGTAGACATTGTTTTGTTTTAAAGCAATCATGGATATGTTGTTGTTGGGTTTTTCAATAATGCAAACATTAGATTCAAATCTAACAACATAACCTTTATCACATAATTGACTAATACTTAAAAGATTATGTTTTAAACCATCAACTAGTAACACATCAACAATTGAAAAACTCGATTTGTTACCTATGGTTCCCTTGCCAATGATTTTACCCTTGTTGTTGTCTCCGAAGGTGACATATCCTTCTTCATTGCTAGTGAGCATAGAGAAATGAGATGGATCTCCGGTCATGTGCCTTGAGCATCCACTATCAAGATAACATTTCTTGCTCCTAGCTTATGAGTTTGTCTACAAAAGAGGATGGTTTTTAGGTACCCATTTGATTTTGGGTGCCTTACAAATTGATCTACTTACTTTGTAATTTATCATTGAATTGATTATGGTTCCTTTAGGAACCCATATCAATTTTTGTGGATTAATTTTCTTGAATGGACATTTGTAAGCAACATGTCCCGTTTTGCTACAAAAATTACATTTCAAATGGGGTGATACATGCAATGTAGGCCCTTTAACGAAGGTGGTGGGATTTTGGTGAGAACCTCTCACAAATCCGATTCCACTTCTATTTCCGATGTGACCTTTGTTAGCAAGAATCATGTCCAAGCCCTTGCTACCGACCTTAAACTTGTTTAGGGTCTCTTTGAGTAGCAAGTTCTCCCTCTTTGTTGCATCTAAGTCTTCACACTTAGAGCATGGAGGTAGAGAAGGGTTTTGAAGACTATTGAACTTACTTTGTAATAAAGCATGCTCTTTCTTAAGCAAATTGAACTTCTTACTAATAGTTCTACATTCATCAAATAACTCATGAAAAGCCATAGAAAGTTTATCGAAAGATAATTCTTCATTAAGTAACTCACTAACCTCTTCTCCTAATGCCATTAGTGCGAAGTTTGCCTCCTCTTTGTTGCTAGCTTCTTCAACCTTGGAGTCACTTGAATCATCCCACGTGGTCTTCAAGGCTTTTTTCTTGAATTGCTTCTTCTTGGCTTGAGGGCATTCATTCTTGAAGTGTCCCGGCTTCTTGCATTCGTAGCAAATAACTTGGTCCTTTTTGTGTTCAAATTTGCTTTTGTGTCATTTTAAATTTGTTCTTTCTTATAAATTTCTTAAACTTTCGAGTTAGAAGTGCAATGTCATTGTCACTGTCCTCATCACTTGATGTTCCTTTCAAGTGGTCTTCTTGTGTTCTAAGTGCCATATCCTTCCTGTTCTTTGGAAGGGGGTTCTCAAGCTCTTCATGAGCATGGCACGTCATCTCGTAGGTCATTAGAGATCCAATAAGTTCTTCAAGTGGAAATACTTTAAGATCCTTGGCTTCTTGAATGGTCGTGACCTTTGGATCCCAACTCTTTGGAAGGGATCTTAAAATTTTAGTTACCAATTTAAAATTAAAAAAACCTTTACCAAGAGCTTTAAGTCCATTGATGACATCCGTAAAGCGGGTGTACATGTCTCCAATGGACTCATTCGGTTTCATCCAACAAAGTTCATAGGAATGCACAAGAATGTTGATTTTGGACTCTTTCACTCGGCTAGTGCCTTCATGAGTGATTTGAAGAGTGCGCCAAATATCAAATGCCGATTCACAAATAGAAACCCGATTAAACTCATTCTTATCAAGCGCACAAAATAGGGCATTCATAGCCTTTGCATTGAGAGCAAAAATCTTCCTCTCTGACTCATTCTACTCACTCATCGGAAGAGAAGATTTTGCAAAGCCATTTTCAACAATGTTCCAAAGTTCGAAGTCTATGGAAAAGAGAAAAATCCTCATACGAGTCTTCCAATACGTATAATCCGACCCATTAAACATATGCGGACGAGTAATGGAGTGACCCTCTTGTATACTAGAGTAGGCCATCTCTCTTGGGTTTTAAACCAATATGAGAGCAAACCTTTCTCTGATACCAATTGTAAGGATCGAAAAGGCACTAAGAGGGGGGGGGGGGGTGAATTAGTGCAGCGGATTAAAATCGTACTTTTGAAACCGATTTTGCAAAAACACAAGTTCGTAGGAAGATTTCGATTTGGCGAAAGAGAACTTGAAAGTAATTGCTTACGTAAAGGAAATAACTATGAACTAAACAACTTGTAGCCAAGTAATGAAATGATTCAAGAATGTAAACACTCACACATTTATGAACACAATGATGTATAGTGGTTTGGTCAAATGACCTACATCCACTCTTGAAGCCTTTACGATGAGGCTCCGCTCTTCCACTAGCAAATCCTTTGAAGGGGAAGGACCAAATACCCCTTTTACAACCCTTTATAAGAAGTTCACACTTTTACAAGATTTCTCAAGAAGAAGAAGAAGGTGAACACTTAGCAAGAATAATACTTTTCAAGACTTTTCAAAAGCTCAAGACTAAGATTCTAACTCTCAAAAGGGTGCCCTTTCAGTTGAGAAAGGGGGGGTATTTATAGATCCAAAGTGGATTCAAAATTGGGCTCCAAATTTGAAATCAAATTTTGGTACTCTGCCGGTTTGTTGACTAACGCACCGTGGTCGCTTGTTGACTAACGATAGTGGTACCAGTGCGGTGGTGCTACCACTCGCACCAGCGGTTCCACCGCTCGTCACGATAGGGCGGTCCATCAGCCTGCATAAGCGGTTCCACCGCCGTCTATGTCTGAGGCGGTGCTACCGCTCTAGCGCTGCCAACACTGCGGGCGGTGCCAACACTGCATCGGGCGGTTCCAGCCGCGGCGGTTCCACCGCCTGCATCGGGCGGTTCCACCGCCTGCATCGGCGGTTCCACCGCCCCAGGCTGGGCGGATCAATCGCCTGGCCCATTCAGCCAAAGCCGAATGGGCCCTGTTTAAGCCCCAACTTGGCCCAGTAGAGGCCCGATTAGCCCCCACTGAATTTAGGTAGGATTTTCTTTTCCTAAATCCTTGCTCTACTCATATGCAAACTACGAACATAAAAACATAACTCAACGTGATTTGATCCGACACTCTTCAAGTCAACTTCCAGCGAGCTTTACGGCGAGATTCTCGCAAAGCTGATGCTTCCTCGGATTGCTTCAAAGTGGACTCTCAAAGATACTCCGGATTGTATGGCGAGCTCAACGAGTCTTCGGCTAGCTTCCGAATCTTCCCGGTAAGTTCCGCGAACCTTCGATGATCTTTGAGATGAACTTCCGAAAACTTCGGCAAGTCCCTGATTCGATCTTGGATGGTTTCGGCAACACTTCCAAAAATCTCTCGGACTTCCGATGAACTCTTGAACCCCCGACGGACTTGACCTCGGTAAATCACTTTATGTTTTCTTCCCATCGTAGTTGTTCTTGCACACTTATCTCGACAAAGTAGATTAGAACAAATATTTCACCAATTGACTTCATCATCAAAATCTGAGATTCAACAGTTCTAGTAGCACTTCTGACAATCCTTCAGACTTCCGGTGGACACTTGAACTTCCAACATACTTGACTCTGACAAATTGCTTTATGTCTTCATTGCTATCATAGTTATCTTACACACTTATCTCAATAATATGGATTAGATTAAATTACCTATCAATTGACTTCATCATCAAAATCTATAATTCAACAAGAAGTTCATCTACTACTGGTATTGGGTACTTATCATTGATGGTGATGCCATTTAGAGCTTGGTAGTCGATTCAAATCCATCATGTTCCATCCTTCTTACGTTCAAGTAGTACCGGTGAGGAATAGGGGCTATAGCTTGGCCGAATCACCCTTATTTCAAGCATCTCCTTTATAATATTTTCAATTTCATCCTTATAGAGTTGAGGATAGTGGTATGATTGAGTGTTCACTGTTAGTTTACCCGAAAGAATTTGAATCCGGTGGTCATGTTGCCGAGTAGGAGGAAGACTGCGTAGTTCAACAAAAATGTCATCAAATTTAATAAGCAATTGAGCGAGATTTTGATCTTCAATTTCTATTTTCTTCCTTTTTAGTTGCTGTTGCAGATACATAAAAAATGTAAAACTTGCTAGTTATAGGTGCCATACAAGCCAATCACATGAGCGATAATACTTATAACACTCTACGTCAATCTCTTTACTTATGATTATTATTATTTTCTCACATTATCTGAATGGATATTGTGATGTCCATGGATCTGTGCAATGGGAATCGGATTGTAATGAGATCATGATAATGAGATCATACAATTGAGTGTTAATAAAGGATCATCCACTCTCGGTATCATGAGAGAAATATCCTATGTGTTCTTGCTCAAGCAAATCCTTGACCAGTCATTCGGATTGAGAGAGAAAGAGTTCTCCAAGAGAATTTGATTAGAGCGAGAATCGATTGGAAATTGTATGGGCCTGACAACACCATGCCCCATAACTGAGGATAGATAGTGTCACGCCCCACCGAATTTATGATAGAACCCTAGAGGAATTCTATGGAGATTGATCTTTGAGGGGGATCAACCCTTGGAACTCTATAGGGGTTTCACCCTTCAAGTAGCCTAGTGGCTGCAATTCTAGATTGATTTTTCTTATTCCCAAGAGGTGGAGGCTATAAGCTTATATAGAGCTCCAAACCCTAGCCCTAGGGGCTACTTCCTAAGTGAACTACCCAATTTGCCCTCAACCTTAGCGGGCCGGCCCAATAACAAGGGGGGCGGCGGCTAAGAAGCCCAAAGACCCAAATATAAACTCTAGCCTCTCTTCTTTATAGGATAGAGGTGACTAGGTGGGGTTTATTATACTCTCACAGGGTTTTTATTAGATGCTACATGGTTGAGTAGGACCCAACCCTGCTAGGGTCCTATCAAGCCCACCCTCTTCGAATCAGCCTTGTCCTCAAGGTTGGGGTTCCATGAACTTAGGGAACCGGGTCTTCAACTCCTCATATGATTCCCATGTGGCATCTTCGAGTGGTAAATTAGTCTAATGTACTAGTACTTCAGTAGTGGGACGTCGACAACGCATCACGACCCTGCGGTCGAGGATGGCTTGTGGTTGGGTTTGAATATTTTCATCATTAGTAGTGTTGGGCAGTTGGATCTGGGGTGTCTCGTGTTCTCCCAACTTGGGCTTCAAGCATGACACGTGAAAGACAGGGTGAATTTTGGCATCTTCAGGTAATTTAAGTCTGTATGCCATAGCTCCAATATGCTCTATGATCTGATAGGGCCCATAAAAATGTGGAGATAGCTTCATGGAGGCTCGTGTGCTGATGGATAGTTGTTTGTATGGCTGTAGGTGAAGATAAACCCAATCTCCTACAAAAAATTTTCTTTCGCTTCTTCGTGTGTCAGCTTGTTGCTTCATTCTAGCTTGAGCGATAGAGAGATTATCCTTTAGCAGCTATAGGAGTTTGTCCCTATCAATTAAATCTTGGTCGACCTGATCTACCTTAGCCGAGCCAATTACATACTTTAGAATCACAGGAGTCGGCCGACCATATAATGCTTCATATGGGGTATATTTTGTAGATGAATGATATATAGTATTGTACCACCATTCAGCCCAGGGGAGCCATTTCGTCCACTCCTTTGGTCGATCACTTCGGTGTTTTGCTAGTGATCGACCATTTTGCATGAGAACGGCTCCAATTCTAACTCCAGATGCATTGGCCTTAATGATGAAGGGTCGACTGAAATCTGGTAGCGCTACCACTAGTGTTGTCATCATGGCTATGTTAAGTCTGTCGAAGGCAGTGGAGGCTTTGTTCGACCATTAGAAAGCATCTTTTTTCAGTAAAGAAGTGAGAGGGGCACTAATCTTCCCATAGTCCTTCACGAATTTTTTTTCAGCCTCTTACGAAAGGGGCACTACTCACTCTTCCGATGAGTGAGTAGAATGAGTCAGAGAGGAAGATTTTTGCTCTCAATGCAAAGGCTATGAATGCCCTATTTTGTGCGCTTGATAAGAATGAGTTTAATCGGGTTTCTATTTGTGAATCGGCATTTGATATTTGGCGCACTCTTCAAATCACTCATGAAGGCACTAGCCGAGTGAAAGAGTCCAAAATCAACATTCTTGTGCATTCCTATGAACTTTTTCGGATGAAACCAAATGAGTCCATTGGAGACATGTACACCCGCTTTACGGATGTCATCAATGGACTTAAAGCTCTTGGTAAAGGTTTTTCTAATTTTGAATTGGTAACTAAAATTTTAAGATCCCTTCCAAAGAGTTGGGATCCAAAGGTCACGACCATTCAAGAAGCCAAGGATCTTAAAGTATTTCCGCTTGAAGAACTTATTGGATCTCTAATGACCTACGAGATGACGTGCCATGCTCATGAAGAGCTTGAGAACCCTCTTCCAAAGAACAGGAAGGATATGGCACTTAGAACACAAGAAGACCACTTGAAAGGAACATCAAGTGATGAGGACAGTGACAATGACATTGCACTTCTAACTCGAAGTTTAAGAAATTTATAAGAAAGAACAAATTTAAAAATGACACAAAAAGCAAATTTGAACACAAAAGGACCAAGTTATTTGCTACGAATGCAAGAAGCCGACACTTCAAGAATGAATGCCCTCAAGCCAAGAAGAAGCAATTCAAGAAGAAAAAGCCTTGAAGACCACGTGGATGATTCAAGTGACTCGAGGTTGAAGAAGCTAGCAACAAAGAGGAGGCAAACTTACTAATGGCATTAGGAGAAGAGGTTAGTGAGTTACTTAATGAAGAATTATCTTTCGATAAACTTTCTATGGCTTTTCATGAGTTATTTGATGAATGTAGAACTATTAGTAAGAAGTTCAATTTGCTTAAGAAAGAGCATGCTTTATTACAAAGTAAGTTCAATAGTCTTCAAAATCCTTCTCTACCCCCATGCTCTAAGTGTGAAGACTTAGATGCAACGAAGAGGGAGAACTTGCTACTCAAAGAGACCCTAAACAAGTTTAAGGTCGGTAGCAAGAGCTTAGACATGATTCTTGCTAACAAAGGTCACGTAGGAAATAGAAGTGGTATCGGATTTGTGAGAGGTTCTCACTAAAATCCCACCACCTTCGTTAAATGGCCTACATTGCATGTATCACCTCATTTGAAATGTAATTTTTGTGGCAAAACGGGACATGTTGCCTACAAATGTCCATTCAAGAAAATTAATCCACAAAAATTGATATGTGTTCCTAAAGGAACCATAAACAGTTCAATGATTAATTACAAAGTAAGTAGATCAATTTGTAAGGCACCCAAAATCAAATGGGTACCTAAAAACCATCCTCTTTTGTAGACAAACTCACAAGCTAGGAGCAAGAAATGGTATCTTGATAGTGGATGCTCAAGGCACATGACCGGAGATCCATCTCATTTCTTTATGCTCTCTAGCAAAGAAGAAGGATATGTCACCTTCGGAGACAACAACAAGGGTAAAATCATTGGTAAGGGAATCATAGGTAACAAATCGAGTTTTTCAATTGATGATGTGTTACTAGTTGATGGTTTAAAACATAATCTTTTAAGTATTAGTCAACTATGTGATAAAGGTTATGTTGTTAGATTTGAATCTAATGTTTGCATTATTGAAAAACCCAACAACAACTTATCCATGATTGCTTTAAAACAAAACAATGTCTACACCATAAATATTGATAAATTAAGTAATGAAATGTGCTTTTCGGTTTTGAATTCGGCATGTGCAGGATACTTTCGTAAGAGGCTGAAGTGTGCAGCAGGTTCGGCATGTTGCTAAACCCAGAGGGGTGTAGTGCGAGCTGTATTGGTGAAATGTCACAATCTAGCAAGTGCATTTGCAAAGGCAGAATTGGGCACAGTTTGTTCAGCAGAGGCGAAGTAGTCCAAGGGGATGGTGATCTCCAAAACTTCCAAAGGGAAGGAGGCGAAGAGTGAAGTTGCTCCAACGGGATAGATATCTAGGAGGGATAAGTCCCGATTCTCCATAGGGATAATCTTGTGCAATGAACCACACTAGTTGAGGAGTACCTCAAGTCGAAGCTCGATGGATCGAGTGAGTGGTAAGGAGTCATTGTATGATCTCGCCAGTGGTGATGCGTTGGTGGACGCATAGCGAGATCAAGTGGGGGAGCAACCCAGGCAATACAAAGTGAAGGCACACTTGGAGCCGATAGTGAGATCGGACTCAACAAAGGGCTGACCCGTGGAATGGTGGGCGTGAGGGCCACCATTAACGCAATGCAAATCGAGAAGCGGAACAACTTGGGGGTAACTTGTTGATGTATCCAAAACGCATGAAGGGAGTTGACGAAGAAGATAGAACGATGGAGCGGAGGCTTGGAGCTTTCCTTAGACAGAGGTCAAGGACATGGACTCTTGCAGAGGCAGGAATCGGATCATGTCGTTCCATGGGTTTCATATTCAGATGGAGCCGACTCATCTTGCATGGTGCCAAAGACAAAGGGAGCTTTGAGGCACATGCACCTTATCTCGATGAAGCATTTGGGGGAGATTCTAAGGCGACGCAGTTTGCTGAGGCAAAGTTGGTGTCAATAGGCCTTGACACGGGGCAAGAGGATGCAGCGGCAGATACTCTTGAAGAATATGCCATAGTGTTGCTATTCAAGTTGCCATGAGGAAAGCGGTGCGCAGCGGAGATTGTGCTGGTAGGGGCAGAGTCCCAGGATCCAGATAATGGTGCACCTATTTCAGCGAAGTCAGGGGACTTCAAAGGAGCTGCTAGGCGATGGACTGTCCTAGAGCTAGGCTTCGTCCGAGTGTGACCCGAGAGTGGGTGGACGAAGGTCGATTGCCAAAGGAGTGAACATAATTAAAGCTGGTGAAGGCCTTGCGATATGTTGGCGGAGTCCACATATGGAGATATCGTAATTCGAGTTCATACCACAGGGATCAGAATGCAAGGAGATGTCATCAGGCGATGACATGATGCAACGGATCATGGTGGAATGGTTCGTGGCAAGTCGACACACACAGTGAGTCCCATGGGGGGACTAGATCATGCAGAAGTATGATCGGGAGCGCGACTAGGAGCTCCAAGTCGGTGAACAACACGACGGCAAGAAGAGCTATGGATTCAAGCAGTGAATGCCATGGTACCGCAGAGGCGGGTCTTCCGTGCGTGCACCGAATGTTGCATTAAATGGAAGCCTTGGACATTAGCTTATGGGGGCTGTGCCCTATCAAGGAAGAAATTCAGATGCAAGTACCAAGGAGTCCCATGTGGGGACTGGATCATGCAGAGGTATGATCGGAGCGGCTGAAGAGTGGAACTGCTTCAGAGCTCACATTCGCTTAAGGTAGCCCGGCAAGTCAATGGACAAGGCCGAGTAGGCGAACATTGCAGCCAATGAAGCCAAGGAGAACAGAAATGGTGCAAGCCCTATAACATGAATGGCAGTGGCCATACATGGGTGTTGTAATCTATCTTTCCAATACCAAGTGGAACCGCCAGAGAACATAGAGGTGTCGGGCTGCATGGTCGAAATAGGGCGAAGAAGCAATGACGAGTCCAAGAGGGACTCAGCTACCCAAGATCAATCATCGGTTAGATTGAAGGTGGACTCAAAGGAGTGCCACAATGCCGTGGAGGCGAATCTACCGATCATGAAGAAGGGATGTAGATGTGAGACAACGGATAGTAGTGTTATGGGCGTTGCAGTGCCATGGTACCGCAGAGGCGGGACTTCCGGGGAGTCATCAATCCCTTACTCTCATAGAGGGAGAGCACTTGGTCGTGATATAGGCTGTGGAGGAGGAGAATGCTTTGGCAAACTCCATGTACCAAGACAAGGCTGAAGGGTAGAAGCCAGGGAACTTCGTAAGACCAGTGTTAATAGACTTTCCATCAAGATAGCCGTGAGTGAAGGACTTCAGGTCGACGCAAGAGTGCATGACCAAGGATCGGAGTAGGCAGTACGCGGTGCTGTACCTTTACTACTCAGAGGAGTCGGTGACAGAAATGATGGAGAAGGCGGTACAGTCCCAAAGGCGACCAGATCTATCGGAGACTTACTCCAAGTTGGAGTGATAACTTCTTGCATTCTAGAAGTTCAAGGGTAATGAGAAGGCGAATCATAGTAGCTGACTCGCAGTAAGGATTACAAACACTTCAAGTGCTTCGGAAGTGTGAGCTAAGAGCAGACAAATTCTAGTAACCAGCTTGACGCACAAAGTACAACCTCGAGGAGGCGGGCGAAGTCAAGTAACCTTTGCCTTCTCAACTCTCAAGAGAATGGGCGAAACTAAGTACCCCAACTCTCTTAGTTATCTAGCAGAAGAGCTCTGCACAAATTTGAAGACCCTTCGAAGAGACTAATGGGAAAGACAACAGTTGTCAAGTCCTCACCAACGGTGATCAGTGCTACTGAGAGTAGAATGTCTGCTTCATTTCCCAACTGAATGCCAATCGAAAGTGGAAGTGATGCGAGCCTACTTGGGCAAGACAACTAAGTGGAAGAAGATTTGATGGGCAAATTTTGCGGTGGAAGGACCTGAAAAATTTAAAGGTTGCGAGGCGATGCTCGTTAAAGCTCCAACAAGCATCTATCCAGTTCAAGAGACAAGAAGAATTTGAAGATCAAGCGATATCAAAGATGGTCTTTTCCTTCATCGATGAATCCGCAAGACTCAAAGAAGGATCAGCACAACTTCGCCGACCCCACACCAGAGTCAGAGTTATTGGCGAGTTGAAGCAGCATGGCGGATTAAAGTTCGACGACTCAACAACAACAAGTGGAGAGCAATTGAGAGCCAAGAGGCGCATTGCAGCAGGAGCAGAAGATTGAAGATCCAGTAAAGAAAAGAAGTTGCAGCATCAGCAAAGGCTTCGACGAGGACGTCAAAGGAATAAGTGGGGGAGAATGTTAGGGACAAAATTGTAAACGGCTTGTTCGGTGTAATGCTTATGCATGTCCGTGTCTCTTTTGGTTGGTTGTCACTTGTAAAACTTGTAAAAGGCTTGCCAAAGGCAAAATGCCCCATTTGAGCGAGTTTGTAAGCCATTGTAGGCTTGTACATAAAGCTTGCGTCGAATGCATACTTGTACTAGAATTCGGTCTGTAGTGGACCAATTTTATACCTTTGTTGTGCAACTGTTCTGAGCTTGTAATATGCATGGTTAGAATTTGCATTGGCTATAAAGTGTTTGCTAAAAGAGTGGCTTGTGGATCCCGTGTGAAGCGCTTTCTCTATCCCGTTCTCTCTTTCGTAGGACCTAAGGGATTCTAGGAGATTTCGGGGAGGCTGACCTTTGCGGTGATACGCATTGGTGCCGCACGACTTAGGCAAAACCAGCTAAGTCTGTGATAGATGGTATGATGCTTGGCTTTGGCATAGAAGACTAGGCCATGCAAGCATGAAACTAATCTCTAAGATTTTATCTAGAGATTTAGTAAGAGGCATCCCAAACATGAAATTTGTTAAGGATAAGGTATGTGATGCATGTCAACTAGGAAAATAAATAAAGACTAGTTTCAAATCAAAAAATCAAATTAGCACCACTAGACCATTGCAATTGATCCATTTGGACTTATTTGGACCAATTGACATAACAAGCCTAGGAGGTAGCAAATATGCCTTTGTAATTGTGGATGACTATAGTAGATACACTTGGACCTATTTCTTGGCTCATAAAAGTGATTGTTTCAAATGTTTCTCTAAATTTTGTAAACTCACTCAAAATGAAAAAGGCTTTATGATTTCATCAATTCGAAGTGATCATGGAGGTGAATTTCAAAATCATGACTTCCAAAATTTTTGTGAAATAAACGGATACAATCACAACTTCTCTACTCCAAGAAATCTACAACAAAATAGAGTAGTAGAAAGGAAAAATAGAAGTTTGCAAGAAATGGCTAGAACCATGTTAAATGAATATAATTTACCAAAATATTTTAAATGGGCCGTGAATACGGCCATGATGTTATGAATAGAGTTCTAGTGAGACCATCCTTATCTAAAACTCCATATGAATTATGGAATGATAAAAATCCCAATGTTTCTTATTTTAAAGTTTTTGGTTGTAAATGCTTTATTTTAAATGAAAAGGATGCCTTAGGAAAATTTGATGTAAAATCCAATGAAGGCATATTTCTTGGTTATTCTTCAGTTTCTAAGGCTTTTCGTGTTTTCAACAAAAGAACCTTACTTATAGAAGAATCTATTCATGTGGTTTTTAATGAAATTTCCGAGTTTAAGAAGAAAGATTTTGATGATGATTTTGGTCTTGATAATTTGAATTTGAATGAACCCTCTCCTCAAAATGACAACTTGGATGCATCTTCTTCCCAAACTTCCTTACCCAAGGAATGGAAGTATGTAGATGCTCATCCCAAGGAGTTAATTATAGGAGATGCATCGAAAGGGGTTCAAACTTGCTCTTCTTTCAAAAATTTTTGTGCCCATGCCGTTTTTCTTTCTCAAGTTGAACCAAAATGCATTGTTGATGCCCTGAAAGATGTTTCATGGGTTATCGCAATGCAAGAAGAATTGAATCAATTTGAGAGGAATGAGGTTTAGAAGCTTGTTCCTAGACCTAATGACCACTTAGTTATTGGTACCAAGTGGGTCTTTAGAAACAAGCAAGATGAATATGGTATCATGGTTAGAAACAAGGCTAGACTAGTGGCCAAAGGTTTCAACCAAGAAGAAGGTATCGATTATGAAGAGACCTTCGCTCCGGCAAGATTGAAGCCATTAGGATGCTCCTTGCCTATGCTAGTAGTAAAGATTTCAAATTATTTCAAATGGATGTCAAAAGTGCATTCTTAAATGGTTTTATTTCCAAGAAGTGTATGTCGAACAACCACCCGGATTTGAAAACTCTCTATTTCCTAACCACGTGTTTAAGCTAACTAAGGCTCTATATGGTCTAAAACAAGCCCCTAGGGCTTGGTCATGAGAGGCTAAGTTCATTTTAATTTCAAATGATTTCACTAAAGGCAAGGTTCATACTACATTGTTTATTAAACACTTTGAAAATGATGTTCTTATTGTTCAAATTTATGTTGATGATATTATTTATGGGTCTTGTAATAAATCACTATGTGAATTATTTGCTAAGGATATGAGTGATGAATTTGAAATGAGCCTAATGGGAGAACTAGATTTCTTATTAGGACTACAAATCAAGCAACTAAGTGATGGTATATTTCTAAATCAATCAAAATACACATTGGATTTGTTAAAACGATTTAACATGGATGGATCAAAAGATATTAGCACTCCTATGAGCACCTCCGTTAAATTAGATATGGATGAAAATGGAAAATGTTTTGATCAAAAAACTTATAGGGGCATGATAGGTAGTTCGCTTTATCTCATCGCAAACTGCACTGACATCATGTTCAAGTGTAGGGCTATGTGCAAGATTCCAAGCTAATCCTAAGCTATCTCACTTGAAAGCTGTAAGAGGATTCTTAGATACCTTAAAGGGACCCCTAATCTTGGATTATGGTATCCAAGATCTGACAATTTTGATTTGAAAGCTTATGCTGATGCGGACTTTGGTGGATGTAAATTAGATAGAAAAAGTACATCCGAAACATGCCAATTTCTAGGTCATGCACTTGTTTCTTGGACTTCCAAGAAACAAAATTTGGTTGCACTATCTACGGTAGAAGCTGAATACATAGCTGCAAGTGCATGCTGTGCATAGGTTATCTGGATGAAAAATACACTAGAAGACTATGGAATCTACTTAAAAAATATTCCTATAAAATATGATAACACGAGTGCTATTTGTCTAACTAAAAATCTGATTCAACACTCTCGAACTAAGCACATTGACATTAGGCATCATTTTATACGTGATCATGTAAGTAGTAGAGATGTCACCCTTGAATTTGTTGATACAAATCATCAATTAGCGGACATTTTTACGAAACCTTTGAATGAGAAACAATTTGATTTTATTAAAAGGGAATTAGGCATATTGAATTGTCCAAATGAGTAAACTCTATTTGATGATATCTTTCCTTGAAATTATGGTTTTCATCGATTTGATTCCACACATTATGGTTTTCATCAATTTGATTCCACAATTCTAATTATGGTTTTTTGGATTTGATTCCACAGATTCTGATTCTTTTTGACTTCATCCCATCTCTAAGACCATTTTTTTTAAAAAAAAATTATTTTGAAATGCGGTAGTACTGCCCGAACACCCCTTTTATACGGGGTGAGTTAGGGCCGGCGGTAGAACTGCCCGAACACTCTTCCTCACCTCTCTACACTCATCTAAACTCTCCCAAGCATCATTTTGGTATCATTTCTTCCCTCTAGAAGCCTAAGAAGGAGATCTTACTTTGAAACAAGCTTCCTACATCTCAAAGGAACAATCTAAGGTAAAAACAGAATTATTTGTCTTTCCTTTTCTTGTCTAAATTAATTCCTTTCTTCAATTGATTATTGATCAATCCTAGATAGAAATGGCTCCTAGAAGAACATCAAGAGACAAAGGAAAAAGGATGGAGGTAGATTCATTTGACCAATCCTTGTTTAGATCACAAGAAGCTTCCTTAGATTTTCTGAACTTGGTTCTAGACCCATTCATAAAGGAAAATATGTTTATTTGAATCAATTAGGGAACCTAGAACCTATCATGTGGATTGCAGACTTAGAGGCCTTACCCATTTTGCAAATTATTGAACCTATTTATCTACGCTTAGTTAAATTATTCTATGCTAATTTAATTGAGTGATGATGGCTTGTCAACTTATCTTCTAGGTAATGAGATCCAAATATGTGATAATACTATATGCTCATTAATTGGAATTGTTGAAAAAGAACTAGGATGTTATTTTAGAGGAAAATGGGATATGGACACAATTGGTGCCACCCACTCTGAAGCTTTAGAAACTGTGTTTGCAAACCCAAATTTAGGTATAATCCCCAAGAGTTGTAAACATTTACTACCTTTTAACTCTAAGATTTTGCATCACATTCCTATAAGCATTGTCATTCCTAAACAGTTTCATCATGATGTGATCATCGAGTTAAGTACCTTATATTGGATCATAACCAGACAACATTTTTGTTTTGGTTACCTAATTCGGTAGCACATGATAGAGGTCCTTTCTAAAGGATCAATGTACCATATGGAGGTTTAATAACTAAACTATTGCATGCCCATAATATTTACATTCCACCAAATGAAGAAGCATTGCAAGTGGACAGATTTAATATCATTAATGTTAAACTACTTAGGCGACTTAGGTGAACATTCGAGCATGGTATAGGGGTTAGACAACCAAGAAGATGTGATATACCTCCCCCACCAGTAGACCATCCTGAAACACCAGTCCTTAGAGGAAATGAATCTCCTCCTCCTGATCCTTTTGTTGTAGCTACATCAGTGACATTTTCTACTCCATCTTCTGTCGATCCGATCATGAGAGAGTTAAATGAAGTAAAACTATAGCAAATTGAAATTTTGAAGGAAATGCGGAAGATGAACCTAAAGATCGATCACATGTATAGGCATCTTGGCATTCCTCCTAAGGAGTAGCTTGCTGTATTTTTCTTTTTGAATGATGTTGTATGTTGACATATATGTTGTATTATCTTCATTACATCTTGACATATATGTTGTCTTATCTTCATTACATCTTCTTGGCCACTGTGACATGATTTTCGGCTTTCTGATTGATTTCCTTTTCCACATTTGTGATATTTGTCGGCCATCCTTTATTGTTACATTTGAATCCCTCGTTACCTTTTTGTTGATGACAAAGGGGGAGAAATAATATGTGTATTACCATATATTGACAAGTTATATGCATTTTCCATGCTTTACAAGATATTGCAAGTTAAAATGCTTATTTAGGTTCTTGATATCATGTTTTTAATTATGTATACATCATTGATATCTTTGATACCTATTTGACATCTTATTGTCCAACATCAACTTTGTCAAATTTATTGTGTTGAATTCAAAAATTGAATTCAAGCAATTCTTTCTTTATGGCATATAGATAGGGGGAGTTAAGAGTAACTCCATCACCAATTGATTGTCATCATCAAAAAGGGGGAGATTGTTAAATCTTGGATTTTGATGATGAAGTCAATTGGTGAAATATTTGTTCTAATCTACTTTGTCGAGATAAGTGTGCAGGAATAACTACGATGGGAAGAAAACATAAAGTGATTTACCGAGCTCAAGTCTGTCGGGGGTTCAAGAGTTCATCTAAGTCCGAGAGTTTTTCGAAGTGTTGGAACCATCCAAGATCGAATCGTGACTTGCCGGGTTTTCAAAGTTCATCTCAAAGATCGCCGAAGGTTCGCGGAACTCACCGGAAGATTCGGAAGCAAGCCGAAGACTCGCTGAGCTCGCCACACAATCCGGAGTATGCCGAGCCCATCGAAGCAATCCGAGGAAGCATCGGAAGGTCGCGGAATCTCGCCGTAAAGCTCACGGAAGTTGACTTGAAGAGTGTCGGATCAAATCACGTTGAGTTATGTTTTAGGTTCGTAGTTTGCATGAGTAGGCAAGGATTTAGGAAAAATCCTGCCTAAATTCGGGGGCCAACCGGGCCTCTACCGAGCCAAGTTGGGACTTAAACAGGCCCATTCGCTTTGTCCGAATGGAGCAAAGCGTTGAACCGCCTAGCACGGGTGGTGGAACCGCCACTGGCGGTGGCACCGCCTCAGACATGCAGACGCGTAGCACCGCCTCAGATACGCACAAAGCGGTGGAATCACTACGGGCGGTGGCACCGCTTCAGACATCGGGCCAACAGATCGACGCAGCGTGGCACCGCTCAGACGCCGCCAACAGATCGACACAGCGTGTGGCACCGCCACCGGCTGCACCGTGGCACTGGAACTCCAAATTTATTTCAAATTTGGAGCCCAATTTTGAATCCACTTTGGATCTATAAATACCCCCCCCCCCTTTCTCAGCTGAAAGGGCACCATTTTGAGCAAAATTCTTAAGTCTTGAGCTTTTGTAGAGTGTTGAAAAGTCTTGTTCTTGCTAAGTGTTCACCTTCTTCTTTTCTTGAGAAATCTTGTACAAGTGTGAACTCCTTGTAAAGGGCTGTAAAAAGGGGTATTTGATCCTTCCCCTTCAAAGGATTTGATAGTGGAAGAAGGAAGCCTCATCGGAGAAAGCTTCGGAAGTGGATGTAGGTCACTTTGACCGAACCACTATACATCGCTACATCTTGATTGTGTGAGTGTTTAAATTCCTGTTTTACTTTGCTGCAAAGCTTTACTCTACTTGCCCTCTTTATACGTATGCTTTAAAACGCAAATATCGGTTTCAAACGAAACGTTGTTTTCATCATACGAAGTTTCCGAAGCTTGTTTTAAATCGCTGAAAAATCCATCGTTTTATCCGCTGCACTAATTCACCCCCCCCCCCCCCCCCTCTTAGTGCCTTTTAGATCCTAACAAAAACCAACCTTTACAACTAGTTCATATCATTATATAAATTAAACTTAACATTCTAAATCCTAATACGGAGGTTCTTTAACATTTACAAAACATATAAGTTTAGATTTATCATAGACATTTCCTTAAGCACAAAATATTCTTGTACAACAAAACTTATCAACTATTAAAGCTCAAGCCAAAATCTTCTAGCATTCCTTCCTCAACGCAATTTAAACATTCCAGAGACTGATAAGCTAGTCTGAAAAAAAAAGTTATAACAATCGGAGTGAGCATAACAGAGCTCAACAAGTGACTAACATATCCATGGCATATGAAATGTTTCGGAGTAAATCAAGAATAGATGAAACATTCCTGAATATAACAAATAGCATATGAAATGGTTTCAGAACATATTTCAAAGGATAACAATGGCATATGAGATATCTCAAAGTATATCAGAAGAACAAATTAGAAACATAAGCTCAATTGTCATATGTGACGTTCATTCATTTCATTCTCATCCAAAGCATACATATAAACACATAAGCAAGGCTTTGGATATTATATCAAAAATATAGAGGGTGCAGTGGGATCTCAAACAGAATCTCCCACGTTTGGGAGCATCATACATCCACATTTGGATGAAGCCAGAGGGGGCTGACAAAGCATCGCGGGCTCTAAACATACACCCTTTACTATTTCTGGCAAAGGTCCAAATAATCCCTTTACCATTTCTAGCAAAGGTCTAAATAATCTCACAAGACACAAGAGTACAAAAGGGTAGTATGAACAATAACATTAGCATATATCAGAAGCACATGCGGAACAACGAAAATATACGTGTGCCTTTACGAAACAAGGTAGTGCCAACATGAACATTACATAATAGATTTCAGGTATACGAATAATTTCAGGATGAAGAATACAAGAATTTCAAAGGACCATCATAAAGCTCAATTGAAGATGAATTTAGCAGAAATCAAATTTCCAATAGGATCAAGTTGGAATAGGCAAAACTCAACAAAATTTCAATTCTAGCAGAATTTGAGTAGTATATTTCCTGAATTGTTTAGATAACCAATTTTGCTCCAATTTGCACAAAATAGGTGTCATTGGAAAGCTGTATCAATATATTTTCAGATGAACTTCGATTTTTAAATTTTTAAGTTCCTAATAAGAAGTTACAAGAAATAGAGTAAAGAAAGGTCAGAATTGATCATATCTGTTTTGCAGAATTGGTAGAATCAATTTAAACAGATGTTTCAGAGGTCAAAATACTTCAAAATTTCCAAATTAGGTTTCAAAAGAAAGATAAACGAATCTACTTTCCAAAGAATAAAATTTTGCATAATTCAGAATTTTCATCAGAGAGTTATGAGCCATTTAGTAACAGAAGGTTAGGAGCTATAGTATCTATTTCACCGAATACATGAGGTCTATTCATTCAAATATTTGGATAGGTAAATTTACTCCAAATCATTCAATTTTAATATCAAATAAAATCTATATAAGTCTTCTTTCGTATGAAAAAAGTTTTTCCTCAGTCAAAATTTGGTGTAAAAAGTTATGGCCACAAGAGTACTAAAAGGTCAAAAAATCTAAAAATTTCCAGATTCAAAATTTGATGTATAAATGGCATAGATATCTTAAATGAAGCTGCAATCTTCCAATTTTCTCAGAATCAAGATGAAACAAGGATCAAAATTTATCTCTAGAATAGGGTTAGAACACTTGCCTTACAAAAGTTTGATTCCCAACTATGGAGAGTTGATGCAAAACCTTGAGCTAAGACAAAAGTTCCTCTTCTCCTTCAATTCTTTCTTCTTCAATTCCTTCTCCTTCTTTTCTACGTTGCAGCAAGTTTTCTCCTCTAATCACTAAGGTTTGGCTCATGTAAAGATTTGCAAGATGGAAAGCATGCATGAGGGAAGCTTGGGTGCCATCCATTGAATAAACACATGTGGCTCATTCTTAGGTTAACTAATGCCACATGTCTTCTATTTTTATTTTATTTATTTAGTTTTTTTCTTTCTTAAACTGAATATAAATCTTTCATAAATCCTATCTAAGTATTAGTATTCACATTTTGGTCCCTAGCACTAAACTTTCAATATAAAAAATATTTAGTGCTAAAGAATTGTTAAACATTTCTCGTATTTACAAATAGGTCCTTAGAATTTTACAAACAAGTCCTCATATTTTATAAATTGGATTTAAAATTTATTTGGGCTCATCTACAGAATTTAAGATGGGTAGTAATATTATAATTAAACTCTTATGCAAAATTTAGAAACGAGAAAAAAAATACAAGGGTTGTTACACTCTCCCCCCCTTAAAATAAAAATTTAGTCCTCTAAATTTATCATACCTCTATCGATGATAGGATGAGGGTAAACTTTTTTTTTTTTTTAATGGGCAATCTTTTATCTTATGATCCAACTTCCCATAAGCGAAACAGGCTCCAGTCACCCAAAAACATTGGCTTGTTTTATGATTTGACCCACATCTTGTACATGTTTGAGTCCTTTGTGGTAGCTTTTCCTCCTCAAATTTAGATGTCTTTACCCTCTTGTTGCTTCTTTCTGGTTCACTTTCTTTTTTGTTTTTGCTAATAAACTTATCCTTGTCATTCCTGCTCCTGATTTCTTGGATCTCTTCCAAGTCTTTTTCAATTATTAAAGTTCTTTCTACCACATCAGCATATGCTTGAAGTTTTAAAGCTGATATCCAACTTCTTATTGCTGGCCTTAGACCCCTTTCAAATCGTTTTGCCTTTCTTGATTCATCATCAGTCATATGTAGGCAAATCTAGAGAGTTTAGTAAATTTTGATTCATATTTCACTATCATCAAATTTCCCTAGATGAGATTCAAGAACTCCAATTCTTTCTGCTCTCTAATATAATCTGGGAAATATTTATCGTTGAACTTTTCTGTAAATACCTTCCAAGTGATTGGCTAATGTCTAATTTTACAAATCCTCTTCATTGTTCTCCACCAGTGCTCAGCCTCTCCTTCTAGCATGAAGGTGGCAAGAGAAACCTTCTTATCATCAAGGTGATTTAAAACATCAAATATTTTCTCTATCCGCATCATCCATTGTTCTGCCATCATTGGATCAGGCTCACCACTAAAACTAGGAGGACTGAGCTTCTTAAACTGTTTAATTCCCAACCCAGTCTGGTTTGATGTCCCAACTTTATAATTTCTTCCTTGTTGGACTTGTTGCATCACTTGTGTCATAGCCTATAGAGTTTTCATAATTCCACTCAATTGATCGGAAGTAGATGCAATAGGAGAACCAGATGACCTTGTCATCCTTGCTTCCTAAAACAACAAAAGAAAACTTTTGATTAGTCTCTAAATAGAAATCACTAAACCTCAAAATTTATTACTCATCTAGCATATCAAATTTCTTAGAAATCCTCAAATCATGCTCCGATACCACTTCTGTCACACCCCCCTGAATTTTAATCACGTTCAGGAGGTGTGACTCTGTCTTAAAGTCCATAACATTAAAATTTTAAGAACAATTCAATCCAAGATCCATTCTAACAATTTGAGGATTCTAAGAACCATATAAATCAATATTTAAACCCTTAAATTCATAATTCATAAACCTGTACAATTTTATAAATCATACTCCACTTCATTCATTGATTCATAAAGTCCAAAATTAACTCAACTAAACAACATCCACATCATAAATCCACAAGTGTGGGAAATCCATACAATCTCAAAACCAACCTTTACCACTAGTTCATATCATTATACAAATTAAACTTAACATTCCAAATCCTAACAGAGAAGTTCTTTAACATTTACAAAACATATAAGTTCAGATTTATCATAGACATTTCCTTAAGCACAAAATATTCTTGTACAACAAAACTTATCAACCATTAAAGCTAAAGCCAAAATCTTCTAGCATTCCTTCCTCAACCCAATTTAAACATTCTAGAGACTGATAAGCTAGCCTAAAAAAAAAAGTTATAGTAATCGGAGTGAGCATAACAAAGTTCAGCAAGTGGCTAACATATCCATGGCATATGAAATGTTTTGGAGCAAATCAAGAATAGATGAAACATTCCTTAATATAACAAATAGCATATGAAATGGTTTCAGAACATATTTCAAAGATAACAATGGCATATGAGATATCTCAGAGCATATCAGAAGAAAAAATTAGAAACATAAGCTCAATTGTCATATCTGATGTTCATTCATTTCATTCTCATCCAAAGCATACATATAAACACAAAAGCAAGGCTTTGGATATCATATCAAAAACACAGAGGGTGTAGTGGGATCTCAAACAAAATCTCTCATGTCTAGGAGTGTCATATATCCATGTCCGGATGAAGCCAGAGAGGACCGACAGAGCATCGCGGGCTCTAAACATACACCCTTTACCATTTCTGGCAAAAGTCCAAATAATCCCTTTACCATTTCTGGCAAAGGTTCAAATAATCCCTTTATCACTTCTGGCAAAGGTCCAAATAATTCCACAAGACACCAGAGTATAAAAGGATAGTATGAACAATAACATTAGCATATATCGGAAGCACATGTGGAACAACGAAAATATGCGTGTGCCTTTACGAAATAAGGTAGTGCCAACATGAACATTACATAATAGATTCCAGGTATACAAATAATTTAAGGATAAATAATATAAGAATTTCAAAGGACCATTATAAAGCTCAATTGAAGAAGAATTTAGCAGAAATCAAATTTCCAATAGGATCAAGTTGGAATAGGCAAAACTCAACAAAATTTCAATTCTAGTAGAATTTGCATGGTATATTTCCTGAATTATTTGGATAACAAATTATGCTCCAATTTGCTCAAAATAGGTTTCATTGCAAAGCTGTATCAATCTATTTTCCGATGAACTTAGATTTGTAAATTTTTGAGTTCCTAATAGGACGTTACAATAAATAGAGTAAAGAAAGGTCAGAATTGATCATATCTGTTTTGCAGAATTGGTAGAATCAATTTAAACAGATGTTTCAGAGGGCAACATACTTCAAAATTTCCATATTAGGTGTAAAAAGAAACATACACGAATGTACTTTCCAAAGAATAAAATTTTGCATAATTTAGAATTTTCATCAGAGAGTTATGAGCCATTTAGTAACAGAAAGTTAGGAGCTGTAGTATCTGTTTTACTGAATACATAAGGTCTATTCATTTATATATTTGGATAGGTAAATTTACTCCAAATCATTCAATTTTTATATCAAATAAAAGCTATATAAGTCTTATTTCGTATGAAAAATATTTTTCCTCAATCAGAATTTGGTGCAAAAAGTTATGGTCACAAAAGTACTGAAAGGTCAAAAAATCCGAAAATTTCCAGATTCAACATTTAATATATAAATGGCATAGATATCTTACATGAAGCCATAATCTTCCAATTTTCTCAGAATCAAGATGAAACAAGGATCAAAATTTATCTCTAGGATGGGGTTAGAACACTTGCCTTACAAAAGTTTGATTCCCAACTATAGAGACTTGATGCAAAACCTTGAGCTAAGACAAAAAGTTCCTCTTCTCCTTCAATTCTTTCTTCTTTAATTCCTTCTCCTTCTCTTCTACGTTGCAGCAAGTTTTCTTCTCTAATCACTAGGTTTGGCTCTTGCAAAGATTTGCAAGATGGCAAGCATGCATGAGGGAAGCTTAGGTGCCATCCATTGAATAAACACATGTGGCTCATTCTTAGGTTAACTAATGCCACATGTCTTCTATTTTTATTTTATTTATTTAGTTTCTTTCTTTCTTAAACTGAATATAAATCTTTCATAAATCTTATCTAAGTATTAGTATTCACATTTTGGTCCCTAGCACTAAACTTTCAATATAAAAAAATATTTAGTGCTAAAGAATTGTTAAACATTTCTCGTATTTACAAATAGGTCCTTAGAATTTTACAAACAAGTCCTCATATTTTATAAATTGGATTTAAAATTTATTTGGGCTCATCTATAGAATTTAAGATGGGTAGTAATATTATAATTAAACTCTTATACAAAATTTAGAAACAAGAAAAAAAATATAAGGGATGTTACAGATAGGTCCAAAGGATTAGATTCTCTTGTATCGTCTAAGGACTACAGCGCAGTGGCCTATTACATCCACAGTCGATAAGTCAAGTGAATTATTATAGAGATAATAATTCACTGAGTCAGAAGGAGTTCTGATAGGTATGACTCATGGCAAGCTCGATATTGGGCCTAGAGGGTCACACACATATGGTAGGTGTTGCGACAAGTAGAGGTTTGGATTTGAGATATTCGCCGGAGCCCCTATCTTATTGGATATCCAATAAGCCCCTATATTATTGGATCCAATGGATGAGATCCAATAAGAGCTAGATTATTAGGTAGAGATCCATTGATCTGTGAGGCTTGGGTAATTGGATAGAGATCCAATACCCAATAGGGTTGGATCCATTAGGGTTGACAGGGGGCATCTATAAATAGGAGGAAACCAAAGACCCAAAGGTTGGGGTTCTTTTTGGTAGCCACCTTCTATTTTCCTCTCCCTAAAGAGGAGCATTGTTATAGTTCTTGCCATGTGGATACCACTAGAGAGGAGGATGCTTGACCTCCTTCATCCTCCCCCATGGATCTATAGGAACTCAGGGATATACGATCTCCCTAGGTATCGTTCTGCTTACACACACAGTTTTCAGATTTGCGGATTTGTTTTTGACACACCAATCTTGGCACGACGACGGAACCTTTTATGAAAATCTAGGGTGTTTTGTTTTTATGTTCTTCCACTGCGCATGTGATGTCACTCCCTTAGATTTCCCAACAGTGGTATCAGAGCTAGGTTGTTCGTGTGAAGATTGGATTTTAACTGCGTGTGTTATGATTTAGAATAGCTTTTGTCGTCAAAATTGTTTGCGCAAAAAGTGATGAAGGGCAGCAAGTGTTGCTGCGATCGCACAGTGACCAAAAGGTTGCTTACAGCCATGCTGCCTGCAATGGTAGTGGTGACGGCTGTGAGCAAGGGGCTCGCAGGCAAGCTATAGGCGGCGCCTGCAGGTGAGCAGCCTACGGGCGACAATAGGTGGTCGGCGGCCTACCCCTAATAGCAGCCCCTACAGGGCGACACCCGTAGTGGTAGCGCAGCTTTGCGGGCGGCACCCGTGGCGGCAGGGTCACTTGCGGGTGACCTGCCCGCAAGGGCAGGTGGCGTTGGCCTATTGCGCTCCCTTGCTACGGCGGCACCGTCGGCGAGCAAGGGCGGCGACCCCGCCGCTTCCCCTCGTAGTGGTCGTCGTCTGTAGCAAGGGGGCGCAACGGGCAGGTGGCGTCGGCCTATTGCGCTCCCTTGCTACGGCGACACCACCGGCGAGCAAGGGCGGCGACCTCGTCGCTTCCCCTCGTAGTGGTCACCGACAGCAGCAAGGGGGCACAACAAGCGGGCACCGCCTGCCCTTGCGGGCAAGTCATCCACAAGTGGCGTTGCCCCTGCAAGCAGCGCTATCACCGTAGGTACCGCCCTGTAGGGGCTACTACTGGGAATGGGCCACTGGCCACCTACCGCCACCCGTAGGCTGCTCGCCTGTAAGCGTTGCCTGCAGCCTGCTTGCGAGCCCCTTGCCCGCAGCCACCACCGCTGCAGGCAAGGGGTGGCGGCCACAACGCAACAATGCAATAGAGGGAATTAGGTTTTTGGGCAAAAGATAGGTTTGCCCTTGAGATTTTTAGAAATTTTGATTCTGTCTTTTCTATCGAATGACCAAAATGCCCTTAAGAATTTGAAAAATTCCCTGCATATCCCTGATTTTAGAAAAAAAATATTAGTTAATTAAAAGGTTTAATTAACTATTATTATTATTTATCTAGTGGTCCTATATAATAACATATACATGTTATGTATGATGTGGACAAATGATCATGGACCATATGATATGATGTGTGTATATGAGATTATTATTATTGGGGCCTGTGAGTCTCTATTTTTCTCATTTATTATCAATCCTGCGTATCTATAATTATATTGTAATTATACGAGAAGGCGTAGTGAGACTGTGAAAGCGATAGCGGGATCCACAAGGTCGAGATGGATGATCCAATGCATGGAGATGCATTGAGATGCCGACGGAACTGATGAAGCGAGATGGATGATCACAGGGTATGGAGATGCACCAATACACACATAGATCTTGATGTGAGTGATTGAGCCTACTGGCTCGGGCTTGATCACATTAGGATGTGGTCTATGATCATCTAGTGTGATTGCTCATGTGATGTGTGATTGGTTATACACCTACTAGGTATGTATATATATTTGTATGTGATGTAGATATATATTAAATATGTATGTGTGTGACACGTCATATTAGGAGATCGAATAAAAAAAATCCTCTCTCTCGATAACAATAAGTTAGTAAACGTAAGACAATTAGATTGACCTACGTGACCTTCCATCATTATAGGTAGGAACCGATTCCCAGTATAGGTTGAGTTGGTCGAGTCCCTTGAGACTCACCTATATCGTGATTCGCTATCTTATCTACGATATAGAGATGTCACCGGTGACTTGAGGACATCGTATGCTTGGTCGATTCTCTCGAGGGTATATCATCGAATCAGACTCATCTTGTAATGATGATGATGACTTAACCGAACATCATAATTGGTTGAGTCCCTTAAGGCCACGGTGGTTCGGAGGCTGAACAGGATGAGAATCACAAGGAGTTGTGATCGGCAAGAGTTGCCCACATTTTAGGCTTAGTGTGATTAGTCGAGTCCCTCAAGGTTACACTAAGATGCTGATTGGATCTCGATCCCCACTAGAAGTCTATCGGAGACTTCCGTTTCACGTGCTGAGGGTGTCGTGTGACTCGCTAAAAAAATAATGAGCGTACATCAAGATAGAAGTCAATATCTTGATTATTTATATTTATGATCTCAAATTCATCACTCATATTCTTGGCAAATGATTCACATAGTGATTTATTAGAAGAACCAAAAATAATATCATCAACATAAATTTGAACAATAAGAAAACTATTTTTAAAATGTTTAATAAATAATGTAGTATCAACCTTGCCTTTAGTGAAATCATTTGAAATTAAAAAAGAACTAAGCCTCTCATACCAAGCCCTAGGGACTTGTTTTAGACCATATAAAGCCTTAGTTAGCTTAAACACATGGTTAGGAAGAAGAGAGTTTTCAAATCCAGGTGGTTGTTCGACATACACTTCTTCAGAAATAAAACCATTTAAGAATGTACTTTTGACATCCATTTAAAATAATTTGAAATCATTACTACTAGCATAGGCAAGGAGCATCCTAATGGCTTCTAATCTTGCCACCGGAGCGAAGGTCTCTTCGTAATCGATACTTTTTTCTTGGTTGAAACCTTTGGCCACTAGTCTAGCCTTGTTTCTAACCACGATACCACATTCATCTTGCTTGTTTCTAAAGACCCACTTAGTACCAATAACTAAGTGGTCATTAGGTCTAGGAACAAGCTTCCATACCTCATTCCTCTCAAATTGATTCAATTCTTCTTGCATTACGATAACCCAAGAATCATCTTTCAGGGCATCAACAATGCATTTTGGTTCAACTTGAGAAAGAAAAGTGGCATGGGCACAAAAATCTTTGAAAGGAGAGCAAGTTTGAACCCCTTTCGATGCATCTCCTATAATTAACTCCTTGGGATGAGCATCTACATACTTCCATTCCTTGGGTAAGGAAGTTTGGGAAGAAGATGCATCCAAGTTGTCATTTTGAGGAGAGGGTTCATTCAAATTCAAATTATCAAGACCAAAATCATCATCAAAATCTTTCTTCTTAAATTCAGAAATTTCATTAAAAACCACATGAATAGATTCTTCTATAAGTAAGGTTCTTTTGTTGAAAATACGAAAAGCCTTAGAAACCGAAGAATAACCAAGAAATATGCCTTCATTGGATTTTGCATCGAATTTTCCTAAGGCATCCTTTTCATTTAAAATAAAGCATTTACAATCAAAAACTTTAAAATAAGAAACATTAGGTTTTTTTATCATTCCATAATTCATATGGAGTTTTAGATAGGGATAGTCTCACTAGAACTCTATTCATAACATAGCAAGACGTATTCACGGCTTCGGCCCAAAAATATTTTGATAAATTATATTCAATTAACATGGTTCTAGCCATTTCTTGCAAACTTCTATTTTTCCTTTCCACTACTCTATTTTGTTGTGGATTTCTTGGAGTAGAGAAGTTATGGTTATATCCGTTTATTTCACAAAAATTTTGGAAATCATGATTTTGAAATTCACCTCCGTGATCACTTCAAATTGATGAAATCATAAAACCTTTTTCAATTTGAGTGAGTTTACAAAATTTAGAGAAACATTTGAAACAATCACTTTTGTGAGCCAAGAAATAGGTCCAAGTGTATCTACTATAGTCATCCATAATTACAAAGGCATATTTGCTACCTCCTAGGCTTGTTATGTCAATTGGTCTAAATAAGTCCAAATGGATCAATTACAATGGTCTAGTGGTGCTAATTTGATTTTTTGATTTGAAACTAGTTTTTATTTGTTTTCCTAATTGACATGCATCACATACCTTGTCCTTGACAAATTTCATGTTTGGGATACCTCTTACTAACTCTCTAGATGAAATCTTAGAAATTAGTTTCATGCTTGCGTGGCCTAATCTCCTATGCCAAAGCCAAGCATCATCATTCAAAATCGAAAAACATATTTCATTACTTAATTCATCAATATTTATGGTGTAAATATTATTTTATTTTAAAGCAATCATGGATATGTCATTGCTTGGTTTTTCAATGATGCAAACATTAGATTCAAATCCAACAACATAACCTTTATCGTATAATTGACTAATGCTTAAAAGATTATGTTTTAAACCATCAACTAGCAACACATCATCAATTGAAAACTTGATTTGTTACCTATGGTTCCCTTGCCAATGATTTTACCCTTGTTATTATCTCCAAAGGTGACATACCCTTCTTCTTTGCTAGTGAGCATAGAGAAATGAGATGGATCTCCAGTCATGTGCCTTGAGCATCCATTATCAAGATACCATTTCTTGCTCCTAGCTTATGAGTTTGTCTACAAAAGAGGATGGTTTTTAGGTACCCATTTGATTTTGGGTGCCTTACAAATTAATCTACTTAATTTGTAATTCAACATTGAATTGTTTATGGTTTCTTTAGGAACCCATATCAATTTTTGTGGACTAAATTTCTTGAATGGACATTTGTAAGCAACATGTCCCATTTTACCACAAAAATTACATTTCAAATGGGGTGATACATGCAATGTGGGTCCTTTAATGAAGGTAGTGGGATTTTGGTGAGATCCACTCACAAATCCGATTCCACTCCTATTTTTGACGTGACTCTTGTTAGCAAGGATCATGTCCAAGCCCTTGCTACCAACCTTCAACTTATTTAGGGTCTCTTTAAGTAGCAAGTTCTCCCTTTTTGTTGCTTCTAAGTGTTCACACTTAGAGCATGGGGGTAGAGAAGGGGTTTGGAGACTATTGAACTTATTTTGTAATAAAGCATGCTCTTTCTTAAGCAATTAAACTTCTTACTAAGAGTTCTACATTCATCAAATAACTCATGAAAAGCGATAGAAAGTTCATCGAAAGATAACTCTTCATTAAATAACTCACTAACCTCTTCTCCTAATGCCATTAGCGCGAAGTTGGCCTCCTCTTTATTGCTAGTTTCTTCAACCTCGGAGTCACTTGAATCATCTCACGTGACCTTCAAAGCTTTCTTCTTCTTGGCTTGAGGGCATTCATTCATGAAATGTCCCGGCTTCTTGCATTCGTAGAAAATAACTTGGTCCTTTTTGTGTTCAAATTTATTTTTTGTGTCATTTTTAAATTTGTTCTTTCTTATAAATTTCTTAAACTTTCGAGTTAAAAGTGCAATGTCATTGTCATTGTCCTCATCACTTGATGTTCCTTTCAATTGGTCTTCTTGTGTTCTAAGTACCATATCCTTCCTGTTCTTTGGAAGGGGGTTCTCAAGCTGTTCATGAGCATAGCACGTCATCTCGTAGGTCATTAGAGACCCAATAAGTTCTTCAAGCGAAAATATTTTAAGATCCTTGGCCTCTTGAATGGCCGTAACCTTTGGATCCCAACTCTTTGGAAGGGATCTTAAAATTTTAGTTACCAACTCAAAATTAGAAAAACCTTTACCAAGAGCTTTAAGTCCATTGATGACATTTGTAAAGCGGGTGTACATGTCTCCAATGGACTCATTTGGTTTCATCCGAAAAAGTTCATAAGAATGCATAAGAATATTGATTTTGGACTCTTTCACTCAGCTAGTGCCTTCATGAGTGATTTCAAGAATGCGCCAAATATCAAATACCGATTCACAAATAAAAACCCGATTAAACTCATTCTTATCAAGCGCACAAAATAAGGCATTCATAGCCTTTGCATTGAGAGCAAAAATCTTCCTTTCCGACTCATTCCACTCACTCATCGGAAGAGAAGATTTTGCAAAGCCATTTTCAACAATGTTCCAAAGTTCGAAGTCCATAGAAATGAAAAAAATCCTCATACGAGTCTTTCAATACGTATAATCCGACCCATTAAACATAGGCGGACGAGGAATGGAGTGACCCTCTTACATACCGGAGTAGGCCATCTCTCTTGGGTTTTAAATCAATATAAGAGTAAACCTCGCTCTAATACCAATTGTTAGGATTGGACAAGCACTAAGAGGGGGGGGGGGGTGAATTAGTGCAGCGGATTAAAATCGTAAACTTGGAACCGATTTCGGTAAAAGGCTAGTTCGTATGAAAACTTCGATCCGATGAAAGATGACTTGGTAGAAGTTGCTTGAGTAAAGGAACTAAACGATTTGCAGCTAAGTAATGAAATAATTTAGAAATGTAAACACTCACACATTCATGAACATAATGAAGTATAGTGGTTCAATCAAATGACCTACATCCACTCTTGAAGCCTTCACGATAAGGCTCCGCACTTCCACTAGCAAATCCTTTGAAGGGGAAGGACCAAATACCCCTCTTACAACCCTTTACAAGAGGTTCACACTCTTACAAGATTTCACAAGAAGAAGAAGGAGGTGAACACTTAGCAAAAGATAAGACTTTTCAAGACTATTCAAGACTTTAACTTAAGATTCTAACTCTCAAAAGGGTGCCCTTTCAGTTGAGAAAGGGGAGGTATTTATAGATCCAAAATGGTTTCAAATTTGGGCTCTAAATTTGAAATCAAATTGGAGTTCTCGGTGCTGGCGGTGCTACCGCCTGTTAGAGGCGGTGCTACCGCTTGTCAGTCGTCAGACTGACAGTGCACAGGCGGTGCTACCGCCTGGAGCAAGTGGTGCTACCGCCTAGAGCAGGCGGTACTACCGCCACTATACACTGTAGCCGGGCGGTACTACTGCCCCAGGCTGGGCGGTAGCATCACCCAGCACACGGTTGCCAAGCGGTGCTACCGCTTGGCACAGGCGATTCTATCGCCAGGCCCATTCAGCAAAATCGCCTGGCCCATTTAGCTTTGCTGAATGGGCCTTGTTCAAGGCCCAAAAAGTCCAGTAAGGGCCCGGTTGGCCCCTACCATTTTAGAGCAGGATTAATTCAAAATCCTTGCCCTAAGTACGTGCCAACTATGAAATTAAAACAAAATTAATAGTGATTTAAACCGACATTCTTCAAGTCTTATTCTGGCGAGCTTTATGATGAGACTTCGGCGGTCCTCCGATATTTTCCTCGGATTTCTTCTAACGGATTCCCAACATGCTCCCGGCTTGTATGGCACGCTCAACGAGTCTTCGACAAGCTTCGAAACCTTCTCGACAATGTTCTGCGAACCTTCAACGATCTTTGCGATGAACTTTCGAAAACTTCGGCAAGTCCCTAATTCGATCTTGGTTGGTTCCGGCAACACTTCCGATGATCCTTCGGACTTCCGATGAACTCTTGAACACCCGACGGACTTGACCTCGGTAAATCACTTTATGTTTCTAACCGATCGTAGTTAATCCTGCACACTTATCTTTGACAATATAGATTAGAACAAATATTTCATCAATTGATTTTATCATCAAAATCCAAGATTCAACATTTAGGTCACCGGTGATATCTCTATGTTGTAGGCAAGATAGCAAAACGCGAAATAGTTAAGCCTTGAGGGACTTGACCAAATCAGCCTACGTCGGGAATCGGTTCCTACCTATAACAATGGAAGGCCACGTGGGTCAATCTTATTACCTCATGCTTATCGACTTAATATTATCATAGGAGGGGATTTAAGTTTGGTCTCGTGATATGATGTGTCACACACATACATATTTAATATATATTTATATCGTATATAAATAAATAAATATATATATATACTTATCTAATAGGTTTATAGCAATTACATGGACAAGCACACTAGATGATCATAGACCTCAACCTAATATGATTAGGCCTGAGCTAATAGGCCTAATCACTTACATCAGGATCTATGTATATATCGGTGCATCTCTATGCTTGGTGATCATGCATCTTGTCATCGTTGGATCTGCCAGCACCTCGGTGCATCTCCTTACATCATGAACATCTGAATCAACCTCGAGGTTCCCGCTGCCACCTTTAGGCTTCCATTGTGCCTCTTCGTGTAATTACAATATAATTATAAGTACGCAGGTGTTAGAACCCTTGCGGATTCTAAGCTTGAGGTTGATCACTTTAGGGGATCGACCTCCTTGGAACTCTATAAGGGTTCCTTTCTCTAAGTTGTTGCTTAAAGGCTACTAAAAGGATGATCTATTCATGATGAAAAGATGGTGAATACATGGCTATTTATAGGGCTTATAAACCCCAATTTCTAATAGGACGCCTACTCGAGACCCCTACTTCTAATCAGTTGCTAATACTTCTCTAAGAAGTAACCTCCAAACTAATCCTAACCTAGTCGGCCTCTTCACCTCTTTAATAGGGGTCGGCTAGATAGGATTTATATGAATGCCCTTAGGATTTATATATTTGCCCTCTTCAATGAAACTAAATTAGGACTCTCTTAGCTAGAGTCCTAATAGTGACATGCCATATTAGGAGACTGAATCAAAAATCTCCTCTGTCGATAATATTAAGTTGGTAAACATGAGACAATTAGATTGACCCACGTGGCCTTGCATCGTTATAGGTAGGAACCGATTCCCAATGTAGGTTGAGTTGGTCGAGTCTCTTGATGCTCACCTATATCATGATTTATTATCTTGCCTATGACATAGAGATATCACCAGTGACCTAAGGACATGGTATGCTTGGTCGAGATATCAACAGCGAGATGCCAAGAACACGGTTCTGATACCAAGTGTTAGAACCCTTGTGGATTCTAAGCTTGGGGTTGATCTCTTTAGGGGATTGGCCTCCTTGGAACTTTATAGGGGTTCCTTCCTCCAAGTTGCTGCTCAAAGGCTACTAAAAGGATGATTTATTCATGATGAAAAAAGGGTGAATACATGCCTATTTATAGGGCTTCTAAATGCCAACTCCTAATAGGACTCCTACTCAAGACCCCTACTTCTAATCAACTCCTACTTCTAATAGGACTCCTTCTCTAATAGGACTCATACTTCTAATAGGACTCCTTCTCTAATAGGACTCCTACTTCTAATAGGACTCCTTCTCTAAGAAGCAACCTCCAAACTAATCCTAATCTAGCCGACCTCTTCGCCTCTTTAATAGGGGTTGGCTAGATAGGATTTACATGAATGCCCTTAGGATCTACATGTTTGACCCCTTTAATAAAACTGAATTAGGACTCTCCTAGCTAGAGTCCTAACAGAATTAGAACTCTCCTAGCTAGAGTCCTAATAGACCCGCCCTCTTCAAATTAGCCTTGTCCTTGAGGCTGACACTCTATGAATTTTGGGAATTTGATCTTCAAGTCGTCATAGTTCTCCCAAGTGGCATCTTCTGCTAGTAGGTTCACCCATTATATTACCACTTCAGTAGTGGGTCGTCGTCATTGAGTCACGATTCATCGATCAATAATGGCACTCAGTTGGGTCTAGAGCTCTCCTTGGGTAGTCATATTTGGTAGATGGTTTTGGGCTATCTCGTTTTGTCTCAACTTCAGCTTCAAACATGACACATGGAAGACTAGATGGATTCGGGAGTTGGCGGGTAAGTCCAATTTATATGCTACAGCTCTGATGCACTCTAAAATCTAATAGGGTCCATAGAACCAAGGTGAAAGCTTCATAGATGCTCTAGTCTGGATTGATGTTTGATTATATAGCTGAAGCTATAGGAAGACCTAATCTCCTACTAAAAATTTTCTTTCGCCTTTGTGTTAATCATATTGTTGTTTCATCCTTGCTTGAGCTACAGTAAGATTATCTTTTAGCAACTTCAGCATTTTGTCTCTGTCCTGTAGTTCTCTATCTACTTGTTCTACTTTAGAGATTCCCAACACATATTTTGGGATTACAGGGGGAGGTCGAGCATGCATAGCCTCATAGGGAGTACATTTTGTGGATGAATGATAAGTTGTATTATATCACCACTCGGTCAAGGGAAGCTACTTTGTCCACTCTTTTGGCTAGTCACTAGTGAAGCATCTGAGGTATGTCTCCAAGCATCTATTCATCACTTTAGTTTGGTTGTCGATTTATGGGTGATATGCCATACTCATTTTCAATTTAGTGCCATGTATCTAGAATAATTCTATCCAAAATTTGTTTGTGAAGACACTATCATGATCACTTACAATAGATCTTGGCATCCCATGTAATTTTATAATATTCTCCAAAAAGATTTGAGCAATACTAGAAGTAGTATAGGGATTACGAACAACGCAAAAGTGAGCATACTTTGGAAGGCGATCAACCACGACAAAAATTGTACCTTTTCCTTGAGATGAGGGAAGCCCTTTAATGAAGTCCATTGATATATCAATCCATATTGAGTCCGAGATGGGTAGAGGTTGTAGCTTTTTGGGACTTGCCACTGTCTCACCTTTATGTCGTTGACATACATCACATTGTGCTATAAATTCAATAATAATATTTTTCATCCCTACCTAATAAAAATTTTTCTTGATTTTCTTATAGGTTCTAAGAAACTCAAAGTGCCCAAATGTAGGTGTGGAATGCAACTAGGATGGTCTTTTTGCAAGTAGAATTTGGCACAAGAACAATACGTCCCTTATAGCTTAAGTCTTTTGAGTCCTAATTGTAATGAGCTATGGAGTTTGGTACTTCCTCAATTTTTTTATGATCTTACTAGTTTCTGGATCATCTTTCCATTTCCTCCTAATATCCTCAAGGAAGTCATTGATCGAAAGTGAAACGATCGAAAATTCAGCTTGCTCGAGTAGCCACGAAAGCGCATCTGCGATAACATTCTCTTTCCCATTTTTGTAAGTTATTTTATAATCATATCCAAGAAGCTTTGTTACCCATTTTTGCTACTCGAGAGAAGATATCTTCTACTCCAAGAGATATTTTAGGCTTTTATGGTTAGTCTTGATTTGAAAACATCACCTGATCAAGTACGGTCACTATTTGGCCACCATATGCACAATCGCGAGCATCTCCTTGTTGTAAATAGTCATCTTGAGATGGGAAGGAGATAATGCCTTATTGGTAAAAGCGAGGGGGCAGCCATCTTGTATTAATACAACACTAATTATCAATTATAATCAACTTATACTTAATAATATAAGAGGGATCAGGTCCATACTTTATGAGCATTGAAACATCACGGATATACAAATCCACAAGTCTATCTGAAGTGTAAGTCATATTGATAAGTAACAAATATACAGATTTGGTTAACTTATCAATGATGACCCCAATACTATTATGCCTTCTAGAAGTTCTAGATAGATCCGAAACAAAATCTATAGTTTCACATTCCCATTTTCCACTCATGAATATTTAAAGGTTGCAACAAACCTCCAGGTCTTTGGTAATCTACTTTAATTTGTTGATAATTCAAATACTTTGAAACATTTATTGTAATTTCATTCTATGTCTTTCCACCAATAATGACTTTAAGGATCTTTGTACATCTTAGTACTACCCGGATGCATGGTATACTTGAAAATGTAACTTTTCTCTAAGATTCGTTTCTCAATATCTCAATCATTAGGGATGCATATTCTATCCCCAAATCTCAATAGGCCATTCTTTAAAATTCAAAAATCTAGCTTTAATCCTTTTTCTACTTCATTCCTCAAGTAAACTAAATATCGATCTCATCATTGTCCTTCTTTAATATATTGAATAAGATCTGATTGAATCTGGATAGAGGCCATCAATATCATTGAGTATCACACGTTCCTCATAACATTTAAGTCATAATTTTCTTCTAATAACTTTCATTGCTTCATAACTAGATTGGTCATGAAACTTGTACTTTTTTTTTACCAAAATGCATTAGCTACAACATTGACTTTACTTGGGGTGGTAACGGAAGGTGCAATCATAATCCTTTAAAAGTTCTATCCATCTTCGTTACCTTATATTTAACTCTTTTTAAATAAAAATATACTTTAAACTCGCATGATCGGTAAAGATTTTAAATATCTGTCTATATGAATAGTGTCTCCAAATCTTTAGAGCAAAAATAATTATCACTAATTCCATATCATGAATTGGATAATTCTGTTCATAACTCTTTAGTTGTCTATAAGCTTAAACAATCACTCTCCCACCTTGCATCAAAATACTATCAAGGCCTTTTCTTGAAGCATTCATATAAACTACATATCACTTATTACTACTTAGAATAGTGAGATTAGAGGATCTTGTCTATCTTTCTGGTTCACTTCCTTTCTTACTTTTACTAATAAACTTATCCTTGTCGTTCTTGCCCCTAATTTCTTAGATCTCCTCCAAGTCTTTTTTTTTTAATTATTAAGGCTTTTTCTACCACATCAACATATGCTTGGAGTTTTAAGGTCAATATCCGGCTTCTTATTGTTGGCCTTAGACCCTTTCTAAATCTCTTTGCCTTTCTAGATTCATCATCAATCATATGAGGGGCAAATCTAGAGAGCTCAGTGAATTTAGATTCAAACTTTACTATCGTCAAGTTTCCTTAGCTAAGATTTAAGAACTTCAATTCTTTCTATTCTCTAATGCAATTTGGGAAATATTTATCATTGAACTTTTCTATAAATATCTTTCAAGTGATTGGCTCATGTCTAACTTTAGAAATCCACTTTATTGTCCTCCACCAATGCTCAGCCTCTCCTTCTAACATGAAGGTAGCAAGAGAAACTTTCTGATCATTAGGGCAATTTAAGACATCAAATATTTTCTCTATTCAGATCACTCATTGTTCTGCTATCATTGGATCAGTCTCACCACTAAAACTAGGAGGACTGAGCTTCTTAAACTATTTAATTCTCAATCCATTTTTGATTTGATATCCCCAATCAACCATTTCATCCCACTCAATTAATCAAAAGGAAATAAGGTAGGACCAAATATTTTCGTCACCCTAGATTCCTAGAAGACATCAAAGAAAATTACTATCGATCGCCACATAATTACTAAACCTAAATATAGTCTACACATCAAACTTATCAAATATTTCAGTGATCCTCAAATCATGCTCTAATATCACTTCTGTCATCCCCCTCGAATTTAATCTCATTCAAGAGGTGTGACCCTATCTTAAATCGATAATATTATGATTAAACAATGATCCAATCCCAGGATCCAAACTAATAGTTAAGGATACTGATAAACATTCAAATCATAATTCACACTCATAAAAACCTATGTAGTTTATAATCATACATCACTTCACTCAATGATTCATAAAATCCAAAGCCAACTCAACTAAGCATTAACCACATCATAAATCCATAAGTGTAGGAATACATACAATCACAAAATCAATATTTTTCACAAGTTCATATCCTTATACAAATTAAACTTATCATTTCAAAATCCTGAACATAAGAAGTCCTTAAAACTTCTACAACCCATAAGTTTAGCTTTATCCTTAATATTTCATCAGATGCAAAGTGTACTTATAAAATAAAAACTTATCAACTAATAAAGATCTGCACAAAATCTTCTAACTTTCCACTATCTCAGCCCAATTTAAACATCTTAGTGAATGATAAGCTAACTTGAAAAATTTATATAGCAATGGAGTGAGCATAAGGTGTAATATTGTTTAGGAGCATATCTATGACATACGAAACTTTTTGGAGCATATCAATGATGTATAAAATGTTTCAAAATATATCAAGGGTATAAGAATCATTTCGGAGCATATCGATGAAGTATAAAATGTTTAAGAGTATATCAAGGGCATAAGAAGCATTTCGGATCATATCAATGGCACATAGGATATTTTAGAGTACATCATGGCATATGAATGTTTCATAATATATCAATGGCATATGAAACATTTCAAAGCATATCAATGACATATAAAATGTTTCGAAGTATATCAAGAGCATAAAAAGCATTTCAGAACATATCAAGGATGTATAAAATGTTTCAGAGTATATCAAGGGCAAATGAATTATTTTAGAATATATCAATGATGTATGAAATGTTTTGAAGCATATTAAGAGCAAATGAAATATTTCAGAATATATCCGTGACGTATGAAATGTTTTGGAGCATAGCAAGAGCATAAGAAGCATTACAGAGTATATCAATGGTATATGAAATGAGTCAGAACATATTTTGAAGCATAACAATAGCATATGAGATATCTCAGAACATATCAGTATATCAAATAAAAATAGAAGCTCAAATGCTATATCTGACGTTACATTCATTTCATTCTCATCCAAAGCACACAGATAAATATATAAGCAATGCTTTGGATATCATGTCAAAAATATAGAGGGTCTAGTAGGATCTTGAATTGAATATAGTCCATCCAGAGCATGGACCACCAGACAGAAGTCTCCCACATTTGGGAGCTCCATCCATCCACGTCTAGGTGAAGTCAGATGGGGGCCGACAGAGCATCGCGAGCTCTAAGCATATACCCTTTACCATTTCTGGCAAAGGGCCAAACAATCCCATAGTCACTAGAGTACAAAAGGATAAGTGAGCAATAAAATTGGTATATATTAGAAGCACATACGGATTAACGAAACATACATGCACCTATGCGAAATAATTCAATACAAACAAAAATTTTACATAATAGATTTAGGTATACAAATAATTGAAGGACAAGAGTATATAAGAATTTAAAGTAACAACATAAAGCTCAAATTAAAAGAAGGATTTTTGTTGAAATTAATTTTCAAAAGGATGAAACAACAATAGGCAATATCAACAAAAGCTTGATTCTGGTAGAATTCGAAAGGCACATTGCATTAACTATTTGAATAATCAAATATTCTCTAAATTACTTAGAATAGGTGTCATGTAAAAGATATATCAATATATTTTCAGATAAATGAAGTTTTGCATAAATTAGAGTATCCAACAAAGAGTTATAAATAGATTAAGAACCAAAGGTCAGAGAACATCATCTCTGTTTGATAGAATTTATAGAGATAATTAGAATAGATGTTTCAATAGGCATTTGTATCTCAAATCATTCAGTATTAGTATCAAAAGAATGATCTATTAGTCTAGTTTCTTATGGAATAAGATTTACAATAATTAGATTCTTAGACAAATAGTTACAAATAAAAAGGTACTAAAAGGTTAGAACCAATAGTCTTTATTTTATAGATTTCATAGGGTCAGTTTAAAAAGCAGTTTGTGTTGGGCAGATAGCCCAATTCAGCCCATGCTGGGCTTTTACAACTCACAGCCCACCTCTCCTTAACCTAAACCCTAAGTTTAATTAGGGCGCCATTGTAGCTGCGAAAAGTAGTGAAAAACTACAACAAAAGCTTAGAAATTTTGCAGTAGCAAGGTGATTCAAAAAGAGGAGAACAAGGTAGAAAAATAAGAGAAAAAAAAAGAAAGAAGATAAGGACAACATAGAGACTGTTCTCATTCATCAAACAGAATTCTCAACTCAAGTTAAATCATATCTACAGTGAACTCTTACTATGATTACTTGGGGAGGTTTTGGATATTATGCATATTGATGTGATCCTTGTATCCCAATTATTCTCTTGTGATTGTTGCTTGGGTTTTGGACAAGAGACTTAGATAATTGTACATTCATTATTTTTATAGTGGATTTTTTCTAGTTTGCCCCATGGTTTTTACCATTCATGTTGGAGGGGTTTTCCACGTAAATCTTGGTATTCTATTTGATTGTGATGTCCATTTAATTCCATTGTGTTATAGTGTACTAGTATTTATTCATAAACAAAAGTTCTTCCTTGTTGTTTTTCATCCCATCAACTAGTATCAGAGCAAGGTTTTGGTGATTTAATTTTTGTGTTTGAACATGGTGGTTGGTAGTGTTTCTCGCATGATTAGCTTGAACGGAAATAATTGAATGATATGAAAACCAAGAATGAAAGATCTCTTATATTGTAAAAATTTGTATGGACCTTTATAAGGGGATAGTGCAAAACCTACAACTATGACAGATAATGAGTGGAAGAGGTTAGATTGAAAAACGATCAGGTTTATTCAATAATGGCTCGATGATAATGTCTTTCACTATATTTCTATTAAAAGTTCTACATATTCTCTTTAGAAAAGTTAGAAGGTCTTTATAAAAGAAAAACAACTAGCAACAAAGCTTTCTTGATCAAAAAACTTGTGAACCTGAAATTTAAAGAAGGTATTTCTATTACTGAGCATTTGAATGAAATGCATAGTATTACTAACCAGTTGTCCTCTATAAAAATGTCTCTTGATGATGAGTTACAAGCATTGTTACTTCTCAGTTTATTATTAGAAAGTTGGAGACGCTAGTGGTTTCCCTCAATAATTCTGTGCCAGATGATATTGTCACCATGAGTTAAGTAACAAATAGTTTATTGAATGAGGAGTTGAGAAGAATGAACTTAGTAGTATCTTAGATTGATTCACAAGCACTTATCTCAGAGAACAAAGGAAGGTTAAAGTCTAAAATTAAAAACAATTCGCGTATGAGTAGAAGCAAGTCAAGATCAAGGAAAGATATTGTTTGCTATAACTATGGTGAGAAAGGACATTATAAGAATCAATATAAGCAACCTAAGAAGAGTAAGAAAAAGGGAAAATAAGTGGAGTCTAGAAAGTCAAAAGAGAATACCACAACTATAGTGCAGGGTGGTGATTATTTGATTTTGTCCCCTTCTAATGATATTTTTTCTTGTGTGTGTCAAGATCTTGAGTGGATAATTGACACAAGAGCTTCTTATCATGCTACACCACGGAGGAAGTTCTTTGCTACCTATAGGTCTGAAAATTTTGGTGTTATCAAGATGGATAATTATGGCACGACAAACATCATTGGCATAGGTGACATCCACATAAAGACTAACCTTGGATGTAAGTTGGCGCTTAAAGATATGAGGCATGAGGTTGACTTAAGGCTGAATCTAATTTCAATTAGAAGACTAGATAATGAAGACTATGATAGCAGGTTTTATAGAGGGCAATGGAAGCTCAGTAAGGGTTCTCTTATTATAGCAAGTGGAAATAAATGCCACACTTTATATAGGTTGCAAGTCAAAGTTTGTGGTGAGCAGCTGAATGCTACAGAGAAAGACTTCAGCATGGAGTTGTGGTGTAGGCGATTGGGACACATAAGTGAGAAGGGACTGCAAGCTCTTTCTAAGAGAGAGGTATTACCAGACCTCAGAGGTACACGTCTAAACCCTTGTATTAATTATTTGGCTAGTAAACAACATAGAGTTTCTTTTGCTAGTCCTGCTTTGTCTAGAAAAATGCATGTCTTAGATCGTGTTAATATAAATGTATATGGTCCTTTGAGGATAAAAACTCCTAGTAGTTCTATTAATGTTCTTAGTATAAGTGGTGCACTTTATTTTATTACTTTTATAGATAACTTTTCTAGGAAAGTTTAGGCCTATGCTTTGAAAACAAAGGATCAGGTTATTAATGTCTTCAAAAAGTTTCATGCCAGAGTTGAAAGGGAGATAGAAAGGAAATTGAAATATATAAGATTAGATAATGGTGGTGAGTACACAGGATTGTTTAATGATTATTGTAGGTCACATAGCATCCAACATGAGATAATAGTTCCTGGTACACCTCAGCGTAATGCAATTGCAGAGATGATGAACCACACCATCATGGAAAAGATCAAATGTATGCTTTCACAAGCAAAGCTACCCAAAAAGTTTTGGGATGAGGCTTTGAGGACTACAATTGATGTGATCAACTTATCTCCCTATACGACCCTAGATGGTAATGTTGCAGAGTATGTATGGTCAGGGAAAGATATTTCTTACAAGCATTTGAGAGTGTTTGGTTGTCGTGCATTTGCACATATTCTAGATAAAGAGAGATCCAAGCTAGACGGTAAGACAAAAGAATATATTTTTCTTGGCTACTCACATGATCAATTTAGTTACAAGCTTTGGGATCGAGAAAGGCAGAAGGTGTTTAGAAGCAAAGATGTGATCTTCTTTAAGGATCAAAACCTTGAAGATTTGGAGAAGGAGGCACCAGCCAAGACTTTTGCAGAAGGATTAGTAGATTGTGACCTAGTTACTCCTCTAGTATATTAGGTTGATAGGGGAGATGTACAAGAAGATGGTGTAGAGCCAGATATTAATCTACATATAGGGCATGTTGAGCAAGAAGAAGTTGAGTAGTAGCTTCCTGTAGAACCTTAATTGAGAAGATCTTCAAGACAATGTCAGCCTTCCAGAAGATACTTTGCAGATGAGTATGTGATGCTTACTGATGTAGGTGAACCAGAGAGTTACCAAGAAGAAGTTAAAAGTGAGCAGAAAAAGAAGTGGTTAGTTACTATACAAGAAGAGATGGATGCTCTACAGAAGAACCACATATATGATTTGGTGCAACTATCATAGGGAATGAAGGCCTTGAAGAACAAGTGGGTTCTCAGGTTGAAGACTCAAGAATATTGTTCTCAACTAAAGTACAAAGCTAGATTGTTTATGAAAGGCTTTAGTCAAAAGAAAAGTATTGACTTTGAAAAGATTTTTTCTCCTATTGTTAAAATGTCTTCTATTCATGTTGCTCTTAGTATTACTGCTAGCCAGGACTTAGAGATTGAGTAGTTAGATGTGAAGACAGCTTTCCTTCATGGTGATTTGGAGGAGGAAATTTATATGGAGCAACCAGAAGGTTTCAAAGTCAAAGGTAAAGAAAATTTTGTCTACAAGTTGAGGAAGAGTTTGTATGGGTTGAAGCAAGCTCCAAGATAGTGGTATAGAAAGTTTGATTCATTTATGACTAAAAATGGATACAAAAGAACAGCTTCAGATCATTGTGTATACATCAAACAATTTGGTGAGGATTTTATTATTCTCTTACTTTATGTTGATGATATGCTCATCCTTGGGAAAGATATGTGTACAATTGACAGGTTGAAGAAGGAACTGAGTGAGCCCTTTGCAATAAAGGACATAGGGCCAACAAAGCAAATACTAGGAATGCAGATTACTCGTGATAGGAAAAATAAGAAGATTTGGTTATCACAGGAGAAATACATCGAGAAGGTATTAGAAAGGTTTAGAATAAGCAATGCAAAGCCATTTGGTTCTCCTCTTTCAGGTTACTTTAAGTTATGCTCAGAGTAGAGTCAATCAAGTGATGAGGAGAAAAAGAAAATGCAAAAAGTTCTTTATGCTTCAGTAGTTGGAAGTTTAATGTATGCAATGGTATGTATGAGGCTGGACATCGCATATACACTAGGTGTTACTAATAGATTTCTTACAAATCCAAGCAAAGAGCACTGGGCAATAGTGAAATGGATCTTGAAATATCTCAAAGGAAGCTCTAAGGTGTGTTTAAGCTTTGGAGGTGGACCACCTATGCTAACGGGTTACATAGATGCAGATATGGCTAGAAATATTGATACAAGAAAATCCACATCAGGTTTTGTACTTACTTTTGCAGGGGGAGCTATGTCATGGCAATCCAGATTGTAAAGGTGTATTGCTCTCTCCACCATAGAGGCAAAATATATTGCTGTTATAGAAATTTATAAAGAAATATTATGGATGAAAGAATTCTTATAAGAATTAAGGTTGAAACAAGAAAACTATGTAGTGCATTATGATAGCCAAAGTGCCATCTATTTGTGTAAGAACTCAACTTTTCATTCTAAGTCAAAGCATATAGATGTCAGATACCACTAGATTCAAAATGTACTTGAAGAGAAGCAGTTGCAACTTCAGAAAATTCATATAGATGATAATGGAGCAGACATGTTGACAAAGGCCTTACCGAAAGAGAGGCAGGAGATGTGCCGATAGTTGGTTGGTATGACTTCACACTGAGGAGTTATGGGACAACCTCCCTTATGGGCTGAAGGGGGAGGTTGTTGGGTAGATGGCCTAATTCATCCCATAGTAGCCTTTTACAGCCCACTTCTCCTTAACCTAAACCCTAAGTTTAATTAGGGGGCTATGGTGGATGTGAAAATTAGTGAAAAACTATAGCAAAAGGATATAAATTTTGTAGCAGCAAGGTGATTCAAAAAGAGGAGAAAAGGGTAAAAAAATAAGAGAATAAGAAAGGGAAGAAGATAAGGACAACACAGAGACTGTTCTTATTCATCCAAATAGTATTCTCATCTTAGGTTAGATCAGATCTATAGTGAACTCTTACTATAATTTCTTGGGGAGGTTTTGGATATTACGCACAATGACATGATCCTTGTATCCTAGTTATTCTCTTGTGATTGTTGCTTAGGTTTTGGGCAAGAGACTTAGAGAATTGTACATTCATTATTTTAATAGTAAATTTTCTCTAGTTTGTTCCATGGTTTTTATATTTCATGTTGGAGGGGTTTTCTATATAAATCTTAATATTATATTTGAGTATGATTTTCATTTAATTCTGCTGTGTTACAGCATGCTAGTATTTATTTATAAACAAAAGTTCTTCCTTATTTTTTTTGTCACTTCAGTTTGGATTTGCATTTAGATTCCAAATTTATCAATCATAGTATTAAAAGAAAGATATTTGAGTCTATTTTTGGATGAATTTAGTTTTGCTAAAATCAGAGTTCGGTACAAAAAGTTATGGAAAGAACAATACAAAAAGGTCAAAATCTCAAAAAATTATAGATTCATAGTCTATTCCTAAATGGGAGAGATATCATGTACAAAGCTAAAATCTTTCAAATTTTTTTCAGAAGTGAGATGAAATCAGAGTTCAATATTGCCATAGGATGGGGTTAGAACACTTGTCTTAGAAAATTTTAATTCTCAAATGTGGGGAATTGATACAAAGCCTCAAGCCAAAGCAAAACTTCTCCTCCTTCAATTCTTTTTCCCTTCTCTTCTTAAGTCTACGTTGCAGCAAGTCTCCCTCCTTTGTTAAGTTTTTCTTTAGTTTCTCCTCTAATTGCTTAGATTTTGTTAATGTAAAGGTAGTAAGGTGGCAAGCATGCATGATGGAAACTTATGTGTTATCCATAGAACAAACATAAGTGGCATTATCCTTAGGTTAGCTAGTGACACATGTTTGTCATTTTTTTTCTTTTAACTTAATATGAATCTTTCATAAATCATATCCAATTTCTAAGATTCACCCTTTGGTCCCTAACAATAAACTTTTAATATAAAATTAGTTAGTACAAAAAAATTATTAAATAATCCTTATATTTACAAATAGGTCCTTACATTACAAACAAGCCCCTATAAAATTTTCAAATATGAGGGATGTTATAAGTAGAAAGAAAAAATAGGAGTTTACAAGAAATGGTAAGAACCATATTGAACAAAAATAGCCTACCCAAATATTTTTGGGCTAAAGCCATTAATATGACATGCTATGTCATGAATAGAGTTCTAGTAAGACCATTACTTTTTAAAACTCCTTATGAATTGTGGAATAATAAAAAACCCAACGTTTCATACTTTAAAGTTTTTTATTGTAAATATTTTATCTTGAATGAAAATGATGCCTTAGGAAAGTTTGATACAAAATCCGATAAAGATATTTTTCTTGGTTATTCTTCTATTTCGAAAGCCTTTCGTATCTTTAATAAAAGAACTTTGGTTATATAAGAATCTATTCATGTTGTTTTTAATGAAGTTTATATGAAAATTGATTTTGATGATGATCTTGATTTTGATGCTTCGAATTTGAATGAAACCTCTCCTCCCACTAGCAACTTGGATATATCTTCTTCCGAAACATCCTTACTTAAGGAATGGAAGTATGTAGATGCTCATCCTAAGGAGCTAATCATAGGAGACACATCAAAGGGTGTTCAAACTCATTCTTCTTTTAAAATTTTTTATGCCAACGCCACTTTTCTTTCTCAAATTGAACCTAAATACATTGACGAGGCCTTGGGAGATGATTTATGGGTTATCGCAATGCAAGATGAGTTGAACCAATTTGAGAGAAATGAAATGTGGAAGCTTTTTCCTAGTCCTAGTGACCATTTAGTTATTGGTACTAAATGGGTCTTTAGAAATAAGCAAGATGAATTTGATATCGTGGTTAGAAACAAGGCTAGATTAGTGGCCAAAGGTTTCAACCAAGAAGAAGTTATCGATTGTGAAGAAACCTTCGCTCTAGTGGTAAGATTAGAAGCTATAAGTGTTGAATCTCATATTTTGATGATGAAACTAATTGATTGTGTTTTGGTTATCTAATTGCATTTTGAGTCACACAGGCCTACTCTCGATCAGGATTAGATAATTAATGCAAGAAGAATCAGCATTGCACTAGAAGGGAATACGTCAGGAGATTGGCCGTCGAGCCGGAGGTCCAGCCGATAATCGATAGAAGGCTTTAGATAAAAAAATTGGGCATCAGGCCAAGAAGACTAGAGTTGCACCAAAGAGATCAGAGTTGCGAAGGTCAACTGTCGATTGGGTAACAGGCCACAAGATAGGACGATGCGCCGAAGAAACGGACAAAGCGTCGATCGGCCAATGACATGCTGGGCAACATTTTGATTCATGTTGTAATAATAATTATCTAGATCCAAGTAGGATTAGGTCTAATTGGGTTAGAATTGGGCCAACCTAGTTAGAGGCCAACTGGGCTTGAATTAGGATTGTGTTGGGCTGGATGCAACGTCAAGCGATAGCACCGCTAGGTGGGCAATGGAACTGCCTAAAGGCTTAGTCTTCTAAACTGAGTCTGGATGATGGTACCACCCAGTGATAGTATGTCTAGATAGTGGTATCGTCATACTAGGCGATGGTACTACTCAGTGTCAAACAGCTCTAGCGGTGGTATTGCCTAGTGTTAGAACCCATTGGCGGTGGTACCACCAATACCTGGTAGACTCGGAATAGGATGGTTTTTAGCTCTAAGTTTGAATTCATTTAGAGCCTATAAATACCCCTTATCCCTGATCAGAAGACACAAGCACACAAACTTTGAAAGAAGCAAAACGTTGTAAAAATCACTTCAAAACATCCCTCCTCGAGCCTTAGATAGATTTCAACTTAAAGAGAGGAGTGAGTGCTTGTAAGGGTTATCTCCTGAGCCCGTCAAAAGGAGAAGGTGTTGCAAGGGAGTTAGTCTTCGCCCGTTGGAAGGGAGACTGTTAGTGGAAAGCCGGTGGCCTCAAGTGAAGAGGAATCGAGAATGGACGTAGGTCGAATGACAGAACCACTATTAAAATCAGTTTATGTTTACTTATTATCATTTATATTTATGCAAACCATCTTTACTTGCTGCTCTACTTTCTTATCCCTGCAAACATCTTTAAGTTAGAGACTTTTCGATATGCTTTAATTGAAATCGATTTTCATCGTACGAAGTTTTCTGAAATCGCACGAAATCGTGAATTTGTCGTATCTTAACCGCTGCACTAATTCACCTCTCTCCCCTCTTAGTATTGAATTGATCCTAACAATAAAGATGCTCCTTGCCTATGCTTGTAGTAATAATTTTAAGTTATTTCAAATGGATGTCAAAAGCGCTTTTTTAAATGACTTTATTTCGGAAGAAGTTTATATTAAATAACCACCTATATTTGAAAACTCTTTTTTTTCCTAATCATTTGTTTAAGTTAACTAAGGCTCTCTATGGTTTTAAACAGGCCCTAAGGGCTTGGTATGAGAGACTTAGTTCCTTTCTTATCCAAAATAATTTCTCTAAAGGCAAAGTCAATAACACATTGTTTATTAAAAATTTTAAAAATAATTTTCTTGTTGTTCAAATTTATGTTGACAATATTGTTTTTGGTTCTACAAATGAGTCCTTATGCATATCATTTGCCAAGAGTATAAGCCATAAGTTTGAGATGAGCTTAATGGGTGAACTAATATTTCTTTTAGGCTTACAAATCAAACAACTTAGTGATGATATTTTTCTTAGTCAAATGAAGTATACATTCGAATTGCTAAAGTAGTTTAATATAGATGGTTCAAAGGCTATCAATATACCAATAAGTACCTCCATTAAGTTAGACATGGATGAAAGTGGAGAAAGCTTTGATAAAAAACTTATAGGGGTATGATAGGTAGCTTACTATACCTTATCGCAACTAGACCAGACATCATGTTTAGTGTAGGACTTTGTGCTAGACTAATCCTAAGCTATCTCATTTTAAAAGCCATTAAAAGAATTCTTAGATATCTTAAAGGAACCCCTAATCTAGACTTATGGTATCCAAAATTCAAACACTTTGAACTAGTTGCTTATGCTGATACTGATTTCACCAGATGTAGAATAGATAGAAAGAGTACAATCGGAACATGTCAATTTTTGGGCCATGTAGTTGTCTCTTGGTCTTCCAAAAAATAAAATTTGGTTCCACTATCCACAGCCAAAGCCGAATACATAGCAGCAAGTGCATATTGTGCACAAGTTATATAGATGAAAAATACATTAGAAGATTATGGTATCCAATTAAAGAATATTCCTATAAAATGTGATAATACAAGTATAATATGTTTAACAAAAATTCTCATTCAACACTCTAGAACTAAACATATTGACATTAAGCATCACTTTATACGAGATCATGTAAATAATCATGATGTAACCTTAGAATTTATTGATACAAAACACCAATTAGCCGATACTTTTACGAAACCTTTAAATGAAGAATAATTTGATTTCATTAGAAGGAAATTAGGCATGCTAAATTGTCCAAATGCATGAGTTTGTTGTATGCCTTTTTGGAATTTTTTGATTTCATTTCTATCTTCCTCCTATCTTGGTATCATCTTTTTGATTTCGTAAATGGAGCTTTTATTAAATTTATTGTTAGGTTCTAGAGCAGCACTAAAAGGGGGGAGGGGGTGAATTAGTGCAGCGGATAAAAATCGACGATTTAAATCGATTCCAGAAAACTTTATATGTTGAGGAGTTTTGTCTGACGAAAATAATTTCGACAAAGAGACTGATTCGAGTGAATATAAAAGAGAGTAGAGAAGGAGAGATTGAAAGATTATAGCCAAGTAAAAATAGAAATGCGACAAATGTAAATACGCACCAAGAGAAGAATGTAGCGATTTTATAATGGTTCAGTCAATTGACTTATGTCTACTTTCGAAACCTCCACTGATGAGATTATCGATTTTCACTATCAATCCTTCTTGAAGGGGAAGGATCAAATACCCCTTTTACAGAATTTTACAAGTGTCTTACACCCTTTTATAGAATTTTTATACTTGGGAATTCGGGAGGTAAACACTCTAACTTTTCAAGTCTATTTCACTATAGTTTCGACTCAATTCTTATCACTTCTCAATGTGCTTTACTAGTTGAGAAGTAAGAGGTATTTATAGACTCAGTTGGCTTCAAAATTAGAGCCAAAAAAGGTCACATCTCATATTTTCGGGTGCTGGCGGTACCACCGCCTTTCCCTAGCGGTACCACTACTTGATGACTCTAACATTGGGCGATACTGTTAGGAAATCCTTTAGGGGAGCGACATCACATGTGTAACGGAAGAACAGAAAACAAAACCCTAGATTTCCCATAGAAAGTTTTCGTCATCGTGCGAAGATCGATGCATCATAACAAATCCATGAAAAACTGCATGTGTAAAAGAAAATACCTAGGGAGATCATATATCCCTGAATCCCTACAGATCTATAGGAGAGGATGAAGGAGGTCAAGCATCCTCCTCTCTAGCGGTATCCACACGGTAGGGACTATAACGATGCACCTCTCTAGGGAGAGGAGAACAGAAGGTGGCTACCAAAAGAAACCCTCATCCTATAGAGCTTTGGTTCCCTCCTATTTATAGAGGCCTCTTGTAAACCCTAATGGATCTTGCCCTGTTGGATATTGGATCTCCATCCAATTACCCAAGCCTCTTGGATTAGTGGGTCTCTGCCCAATAATCTCTTATTAGCAATTATTGGATCTCATCTTAGGATTCAATAATTCAAGGGCTTATTGGATATCCAATAAGATAGGGGGTAGTAGATATCTCATATTCGAACCTCTACTCGCCACCTACCATATGTGTGTAACCCTCTAGGCCCAATATCGAGCTGACCGTGAGTCATTCTTTTCATAACTCTTTCTCACTTAGTGAATTATTATCTCTATAATAATTCACCCAACTCATCGACTGCGGACGTACTAGGCCACTACACCGCAGCCCCCAAATGATACAGGGGAATCCAATCCTTTGGACTTATCTATCCTTAGTTACCATGTATCTATAGCCCCTCATCTATATAATATCCAAGAGACCCTATACAGAGCATGGTACTATCAAGCCCATATAGTCTCTCCTCGAGTCTTGCTCTTGTCGGATTCTCCTGGAGAACTCTTTCTCTCTCAATCTGAATAACCTTGGCTAAGGATTTGTTCGAGCAAGAATATATGAGATATTCCTCTCATGATATTGAGAGCAGATGATCCTCTATTGACACTCAATAGCCCTCGTAAGGTTGGCTACCACTCCCAATAACCGGTTGTACTAGATCTAAAACTTTCCAAACTTATATGTCCGATATCAAAGAGTAGAGTACTCATACAGGACATCCTTGGTGTCTCAAGTCTAAGGACCAGATACACTACTGGGACTATGGAATCGCTATCTGACATGAGGTATCAATAACTATCCAGCATTTCATAGGTGGATCAATCATTGAACTCATTCCCCAATGAGCACCTGCACTGTACCCTTGGTGTCCCCACATGAGTAGCTATGAGACCAGCCACCTCTATCATATGGATGGGCATACAATACACTTGTCTATCCGGTTTTCTCGATGTCCTTCTTGAGTAACCTATTACCAGGATAATTTATGGTCTGTGTTTAAAGGTGAATCGGTCTCATTATCGTGATCTCAACATGATCCGATTCCCATTGCACAGATCCAAGGACATCATAATATACATCTAGATAATGTGAGATAATGCCAATAATCATAAGCAAAGAGATTAACGCAGCATATTACAGGTGCAATCACTCATGTGATTGGCTTATAGGGCACCTATAACTAGCAATCTCCCACTTGACCTAAAGCCAATCACCAACATGTTTGATCTCCATCAAACCTCTATGATGCTCAAAGACAATCTGAGTCAATGGCTTTGTAAGTGGATCTACAATGTTATCTTCGGATGGAACTCTTTCTACTGCTACATCTCTTCGGGCCATGATTCTCTAATAAGCTAGAACCTCCTCAAAACACTTCTGATGAGACCCGGGTTCTCTTATTTGAGTAATCATCCCGTACTTGTTGCAATATAAGAGAATCGGCTCCTCGCTGCTCGGGATGACTCCTAGGTCTGTGATGAACTTCTTCATCTAGACTCCCTCCTTTGCTGCCTTTGCCGTAATAATGTATTATGCCTCTGTGGTTGAGTCAGTAGTAGTGTCTTGCTTAGAACTCTTCTAGCATATTGCTCCTCCATTCAGGGTGAACACATACCTAGAATTAGACTTGCTATCATTGACATTAAACTAGAAGCTCGAGTCCGTGTAGCCTGAGGCTACTACCTCCATATACCAGTAAAAGATCCTTAGTCCTTCTTAAGTACTTAAGGATACATTTTACTATTTTCTAGTGCTCGAAGTCTGGATCTGCCTGATATCTGCTCGTGTCACTCAAAGCATGTGCTATATCAGGCCTGGTACATAGCATAGCATATATGATAGATCCTATTGCTGAGGCATATGGTATCATATCCATGTGTGCCCTTTCTTCATGAGTCTTTAGGGACATACTCCTAGAAAGTGATATTCTATATCTCATTGGTATGAGACCTCTCTTAGAATTTTTCATGCCAAACCTTTTGACAATAGTGTCTATGTACTTAGACTAGAACAAGCCAAGCATCCTCTTAGATCTATCTTTATAGATCTGTATCCCTAATATGCAGGATGCTTCCCCTAAGTCATTCATGGAGAAGTGCCTAGATAACCAAGTCTTTACTATGGAGAGCATTCCTACATCATTCCTAATGATCAAGATGTCATCCACATATAATACCAAAAAAGGTGATAGTGCTCCCACTTATTTTCCTGTACACACAAGGCTCATCTTCATTCTTAACGAAGTCATAAGATCTGATCGCCTCATCAAATCTTATGTTCCAACTTTGGGAAGCTTGCTTCAGTCCATAAATGGACTTGAGCAACCTACACACCTTATCTGGGTTATCTCTAGACACGAATCCCTTAGGCTATATCATATACACCTCCTCCTCAAGGTTGCCATTGAGGAATACGGTTTTGACATCCATCTACCAGATCTCATAATCATAGTGTACTGCAATAGCTAATAGAATTCGAATGGATTTTAGTATGGCTACAGGTGAGAAAGTTTCGTCATAATCAACACCCTACCTTTGACGGTACCCCTTAGCCACTAGCCTTGCTTTATAGGTCTCTACCTTTCCATCTACTCTAATCTTCTTTTTGAAGATCCACTTGCAGCCAATGGCTACAATACCCTCAGGTGTATCAGCTAGGTTCCAAATCTTGTTGGAGTACATGGATTCTATTTCTGAATTCATGGCTTCTTGCTATTTCCGAGAGTCTATACTCATAATAGCCTCCTCATAGGTTTGAGGATCAATATCCTCAACATCCTCTCCTTTGATATATCCCACATATCTCTCAAGAGGATGGGATACTCTATCGGACCTACGTAAAGTTAGAACTTGTGTGTTAGGTATCTGAACAGATTCTAGCTATGGAATGGTGCTTGAGCTAGGTTCTCCAACCTCGCTTAACTCTATCGTGCTCCCACTGTCTCCATCAAGAATGTGTTCCTTCTTAAGGAACACTGCTCTCTTAGCTACAAAGACCTTTTGGTCTCTAGGGTGATAGAAATAATACCCATAAGTTTCCTTGGGGTATCCCACAAACTTACACCGTTCCGTCCTAGATTCCAACTTATTGGGGTTGTGTCTCTTGACGTGGGCAAGGCAGCCCTAAATTTTAACAACTTTAAGATCGGGCTTCTTCCCATTCCATATCTCATATGGAGTAGACATCACTGACTTAGTTGGAATTCTATTCAAAAGGTAAGTTGCGATCTCTAGGGCATATCCCCAGAATGAGATGGGTAGGTCGGCGAAACACATCATAGAACGCACCATGTCTAACGGTGTGCGATTCCTCCTTTCTAATACACCATTAAGTTGTGGTGTATAAGGAGGTGTCCATTGGGATAAAATCCCATGGTCTTTGAGGAATTGGGTGAACTCTGTACTCAAGTACTCACCTCCTCGATCTGATCGAAGGGTTTTAATACTCTTTCTTGTTTGGTTCTCTTCTTCTCGTTTCCTCTAAGACTCACTTACACTCACGATATGTGGAGCTGTATCTATCATAAATAAACCATTATGCAATGTTCCTCTCGTGATGATCTCATCAACTAATATTATTGAACAACCATTATTCTCAAAAACTAATTTATATCCATTAACTGTCAAACATGAAATGAAAATAATATTTTTGATAATAGAAGGAACATAATAGCATACATCTAATGCAATAATAGCTCCACTAGGTAGATGTAAGGTGACCTTGCCAATAGCCACTATAGCAACCTTTGCTCCATTGCCCATCTTAAGGTTCATCTTGCCTCTATTCAATCTCCTAGGTCCTGCCAGAACCTGCAACAAATTGCAAATATGATAAGCACTCCCGATATCCAATACCCATGTGTTATCATAAGATTCTAACAAATGGAGACTGATCATGAATATACTTGAAGCTTCTCCAAGCTTCTATTTCACCCTCTCTACAAGGTACTCTTTGTAGTTCCTCTTCTAGTGCCCATCTTTGCTGCAGTGGAAGCATTGGCCTTTGTCCTTTGTTGGGTCTTTCTTGGAAATATTTGCTTTACCCATTTTGCCCTTGCCCTTGCCCTTCTTAAGGGTCTTCTCAGCCTTCCTTTTCTTTCTGGTCTCACCAGTGTAGAGAACCGGCTTCTCTTTCTTGATGGTGCTCTCTGCTTCTCTCAACATATTGAGGAGCTCTAGGAGGGTCACATCAAGTTTATTCATATTAAAATTTATTATGAACTGAGAAAAGGAATCTAGTAGGGACTGAAGCACAAGATCTACACACAGGTTATCATCTAGGACCATTCCTAGACCTATGAGTTTCTTGATCCACTCAATCATCTTAAGGACATGGTTCTGAACTAGTGTCCCCTCAATCATCCTAGCACGGAAAAGACTCTTTGATATCTCATATCACTGAGTTCTTCCCTGTTCCTTAAATAGTTTACGGAGATGTAAGAATATGGAATTAGCATCCATATTTTCATGCTGTCTCTATAACTCAATAGTCATAGAGGCCAACATATAATACTGAGCAAGGGTAGAATTATCTATATACTTCACATAACGAGCAATCTCATCCTCGTTGCCCCTTCATCGGGCGTAGAGATCACTATATCAAGGACATATGTGATTTTCTCCACCATGAGAACGATTGATTGCGAATCCAATCTATATAATTTAGACCAGTGAGGCAGTTGGCATCAAGTATGCCACATAAAAAATTTGAAAGTGACATTTTTCTGAAATTAAAGATGTAGCAGAAATAAATAACATACAGACTTTACAAAAAATAAATTGTTAAGATAAGGACTTCTATCTTAATATATTCCCACTAATTTTTTGCGAGACACACAATACCCTCCGGTATGTGAATCGAAGATCCCCTACGGATCTCTAGTGGGGATTAGGATCCAATCGATATCTTAATATAACCTCGAGGGACTCGACCAATCACGTTAAGCCCATAAAGGTAGGCAACTCTTGTCAATCACAACTCCTTATGATTCCCATCCTGTTCGGCCTCTGAACCACCATGGCCTTAAGGGACTCGACCAACCATGATGTTGTTGAATCTCGGATTTTGATGATGAAACTAATTGATTATATTTTATGATCTAACTATGTGTTGAGTTACGCAAGTCTACTATCGATCAAGATTAGACAGTTGATGCTGGAGGAATTGACGTTGCGCCGGGTGATCACGTCAAGATATTGGATGTCGAGCCGAGGTTCGATCAATAATCGGTAGAAGGCTTCGGACGTTGAGCATCGGGTCAAGAAGAGCGGAGTTGCACCATAGATATCAGGGTTGCAGAGGTCAACTGCTGATTGGGCAATAAGCTGTAAGAGAGGACAATGTACCGAAGAATCGGATGAAGTGCCGACCAATGATGTGCCGGGCAACTGAATGTCAATTCATGTTATAATAATTGTCTAGATTGAAGTAGAGTTTTTGTTTTTTGTGTGTGCAGGATTAACTATGATGATGATGAAGACATAAAGTGAAACAAAGTACCGGAAGACAAGTGTGAAGGATCGTTGAGAGTTCAAGAGTTCGATGGAAGTTCGAAGATTCATTGGGAGTATTACTGGAACCGGTCGAGAATGAGTAGGGAGCATGCCGAAGGGTTTTCGGAAGTTCACCGAAAGGTTTGTCGGAAGTACATGGAACTTGCCAAGAAAGATCAGAGCTTGCCAATGAAGCTCGTTGGAACTCGCCAAGATCATCATATAGTTTGGGAGCTTGTCGGGAGTCCGTAGAATGGTTTCTGAGGGTTCGTTGGATGACTGCCGGAAGTTCGTCGGAAGCTCACTGAAAGAAGTCTTATCTTGTGGACTTTGTAATAACTTAGAAAATATCTTTAAAATTCATAGTTAGTACATAATTTGGTTTAGGATTAGGTGTTAATCCTATAAACCAAATTTGAGCCAATTCAAACTTCATTTGGACCAGTTTGGGCCGAGAACATGACTTTGCTGAATGGGCCAGGCGGTTCAACCACCTGTGCTGGGCGGTGGAACTACCTAGTGGCCGAAAGCTAGGCAATTGAACCACCCAACACCAGAATGCATAGGCAGTTGAATCGTTGCCTTGGGTGGTTGAACTGCCCTGTATACTATCAGTCTAACTACTGACAGGCGATTAAACCACCACTGAAAGGCGGTTGAACCGCCAGCACTAGGAAACCCAAACATAATTCAAATTTGAGCTCCAAATTTGAATCCTCTTGAGGTCTATAAATACCCCTCTCATTCATGCATGAAAGGGGGTCTAGAACTGAAAAAAAAGAAGGGGGAAACTCTCTTGAAAGTGTATCAAATTTTTCCTCTAAGTTTTAAGAGTGGTCTAGTCTAAGAGAGGGGTAAGAGTGCTTGTAAGAGTTATCTCCTAAACCCATCAAAAGGAGAGGAGCTATAAGGGAGTTCATCCTCACCCATTGGAAGGAGGATACTTAGTGGAAAGCCAATGGCCTCAAGCAAAGAGGAATCGGGAGTGGATGTAGGTCGGATGACCGAACCACTATAAAATCGGTTTGTGTTTATCTTATTGTCATTTACATTACTGCAAATGATCTTTACTCTGATGCTCTACTTCATTGTCTCCTTCTTATGTATGCAATTGAAACGGTTTTAATTGAAACATTTATTCTTTTCGTATGAAGTTTTCAAAGTTGGTTTAAATCACCGAAAATCTATCGTCTTTATCCGCTACACTAATTCACCCCCCCCCCTCTTAGTGTCGCTCGATCCCTAACAATTAGTATCAGAACCACATTATTTTTCATTCTAATTTACACCTGTAAGAAATGGCTCTTCATGGCTTTCAAGAGAGTTTTTCGGTATTTCGTCCACCATTCTTTAACGATTCGGACTACACATATTGGAAAACTCGAATGAGAGTTTTCTTGATTTCTCTCAATTTAAACTTATGGAACATCGTTGAAAATGGATTTCAACTTTCTTCTAAACCGACGAACGAATGGTCGGATTTGGAGAAAAGATCATTTTCTTTAAATGCAAAGGCTATGAATGCCTTATTTTGTGCTTTAGACAAAAATGAGTTCAACCGAATTTCTACATGCAAAATGACTTTTGACATTTGGCGAACTCTCGAAATCACACATGAAGGAACGAGTATAGTCAAAGACTCAAAAGTTAATATTTTGATGCACGATTTTAAGGGTTTCCAAATGGCACCAAGTGAGACTATCGATGACATGTTCTCCCATTTCTCGAATGTCATCAATAGTCTAAAATCTCTTGGTAAATATTTTTCAGATTTTGAACTCGTAAGCAAGATTTTAAGATCCCTTCCAAAAAGGTGGGATCCTAAAGTAACCGCAATACAAGAAGCTAAAAAACTAAATGATCTTCCTATTGAAGAACTCATTGGCTCACTAATGACATGAAATGACACTCTTGGAACATTTTGAACTCGATGAACCCATGAACCACCTTCTAAAGAACAAGAAGGATTTGGAACTCCAAACTATAAAATGCTACTTGAGTGATGACTCAAGTGATGAGGACAATGAGAACTTTGAACTTCGAACACTAAATCTTAATAAGTTCATTAAACAAAAATCTAAAATGAACAATGAACTTGAACGGAGGAATAGGCCAAAGATGATGAAGGTACCCAAGGAAGAATCAAGTAACGAAACGACAAATTGGGCTTTGACGGGCTTCGACTACAAGGTAAGTAACTTAACTCCCTTGAATTATTTTGAAATTACATGATGCTTTCCATGAATGCTTAACTTAGCTAGTAGGAATTTTTCATACTTTTCTTGTGTTTTTAGAAATAAAAAAATATTTTAAAAAATTATATTATGCTTTTCCTTCTAGTATTTTTGAAAAGTAAAAATATAAATGATGATTGTATGATTTGTGATAATGTTTGTACACCTAATAGGATCAACCTATGCATGTATCTCTTGATGGTTTACATTGTCTCTAAACATGATGCTTAATGATTTTATATCATACATGAGTTTTTGAAAACTTCTATCTTGGATTAATGGGTCTTATCCTTTTTCTTTTTGATAAATTTTTTAGATGATACTTGTCTTCATGAAATCAAAAGACCTAACCCACAAATTTTCAAAATGAAAAAAATATATGGTTTTTAATGTTGCCTTGTATTACATTTGGACTTGATGATTTTCATGATGAAAATTATTTTTTAGATTTATAAAATGATGCATGATTTTACCAAAAATTTGAGCATCGATCATCTTATTATAACTAATGTAAGAAAGAATTAAAATAATTTTGATGATGTTTTTGTTTTTGAATATGATGCATGACATTTTCATATGAAAAATTTGAACATTCTTATAAAAGATCAAATCACTTAAATTGAAACTCTAAAGATGAGAAAATGCACTATCATGATGTTTGATGCATTTGATCTTAATGGGTTTAATGACAAACTTGTATTTTGAATTTATACAATGATGACTTCCATATAAATATTTGAACATATCTTACGAAATCATCATTGATAATGATAAAATGAAAATGTTAAAAGTTTATTGTCATCCTTAATAAATTTTATGATATCATGAGGACTTGAAGTTGTTATATCTTGATGACAAACTCCTGTTTTGGTTTTAAAATTTTATACTTATCTTTTGAAATATGAGTACACTTATATGAAATAAACAACTTAAAATGAATCACATTATCATGATAAATTGAATCTCATGTTTTGAAATAATGTGTTATATTTTTATCTTGATAATTTTTATAATGAAGGTTGCCTTTCGCTTTTAAATACTTATTTTGATTTGGCATAAAAAGACAAAGGCATGTTTATACAAAATAAATGAAAATCACTAACAGAGAAATGCATGTTTCTTGAACATCTCTCTTTCTCTAAAGTTTTCGATTTTCCATGAAATACAAGTGATAAATTCATTAATGATATTTTGTGAATCACTTAAATTATGAACAAGATTTTGATTCCATGCTTTTCTCATCTTATCAAGATTAATGATTTCATAATATCTTAAGAATCTCATAAATTATAAAAGTGATTTCGATGAATTGATTATGAGTTGATAAATTGAAATAGAATGAGTTTTATTTATATTGAGATCTTGATAACTTGAGTTTTTCAAGACCTCTTATTTTATACTATGATTCTCCCATGCCATTGAAGAGAAATTCAAATGAATCAGAAGTTATTTTCTCTTGACTTATTGATACTCAACTTGAGAAAATGTATTTTGAATGTCGAAACATTACATAAGTAATTTGAAATTTTCTCTCATGTTTCAATACCACTTTGTATGCTTCATGACTTGATGATTGAAATATTGATGTAGACTTTTGATATATCACTTGCCATGATTAATGCAAATTGCTAGCATTTTGAATCTCGAAAATGATTTTGATTTGATTATGAATCTCGAGTTGACAAAATGAATTTGAATGATTTTATGACTTTTTGAGATATATATAATACTTGAATCAAGTTCTAAAAGATTTTATTTTGGTATAAGGAAATTTTATTGAAATCATGATCTTGATGATTTTAACATGGAGTTCTTTATATATCAAGATCATTTATCATATTTCTTCCGGTTATCAAAATAGAATTTTTCAAATGAAATGTATCTTGTCTTTTGATTTCTCCGAATTCAATGAATTCGTGATCTTGATATCTTGATTCTTATGAAATGTGATCTTGATAAAAACTCTTATGCATAAATCAAGGTTCTCTTTGTGCTATCTATTCTCAAATGACTCATGTTCTTCGTGAGTCTTGATATCATATCTTAGAAATGACATGATTTCTTTACCTTATGTGATAATTGAAAATTGATATATAAAATTTGTTTTTTTGCATTATTATGAATCCAAGAATCATGACTTGATCTATGAGAATGTTATGCTTTTATATATCATGATTCTTGGTTGTATGACATTTTTCTTGAATTGAAAATAGATAAATATGAATCTTGATCTTGTTAAAAGGAAAGTTATGAATTATGAACGATATCTTTTGGTTTTAATCCTTATTGAATTTACATATTGATATCCTTCATAACATGATTTCTTTGCATTGTTGTCTTGTATGCATCATGTGATGATTGACATATTGATTGATGCAAATTTATAATTGATATGAAAAATGGCTTGTATAATGATTGAAATTTTTAGCTATTTAGTCTTCCCTTCTTTTTGACAAAGACAAAGGGGGAGAAAAATTGCTACCTTGCAAATTTCACAAGAAGTTAAGGATTGCTATCTCAAAGGATGCAATATTACTATTTTGACTATCTCAAAAAAAGAAAAATGCAAAACTTCAAAAATTTGGAATGTTACACTTGCCATGCCTTTATGTTTATATGTTTTAATGAAAAGTTAGCATACATGTTTAAAGTGATTATACATAATTGCTAGCTCATTGTAAACAAAAAGTTGAAAGCTTGCAAAAGCGAAACTTAGTTACAAAAGATAAGAATTAAAAGGAAGCTAGCTTCGTATCGCAAAGTATGTTAGCTTGCTTATCATTATTGATTGCTTGCTTATCATCTTTTTCTCTCATTTCATGATTTTTGACTCTCTTGAATTCATGACTTAATATGTTGAAAATTCATATTGTAAATTTGTTATTTTGTCATGATCAAAGTATTGATGTAAGATACTATTTGTACTCCACTTCTTTTTAACAAAAACAAAGGGGGAGAAGATTTATTGCTAGCTTGTGACTTCAATGAAAAATTTGCTAGCTTCAATGAAAAACTTCAAGGAACATCCTATCATGAATATTTCAAAAGTTGCTAGCATGCTACAAAAGCAAAGTGCAAACTTGCACAAGAAGCAAGTGATAAAAATTGCTATCTTGCTTATCTTTAGAAAGAATTTAAAAACTTGCTATGATTGAATGTTTTAAAGTGATGTATATTGAATATCTTGATTAATAGCTTATATGATTATAAAATTTGTAAATCTTTTAAACTATCTATGATGATTACTTCTCCTTTTTGTTGATGACATAGGGGGAGAAGTAGATTGATGACTTTATACATTGAATTGAATCTTTTATATATTTACATGATGGTTTGATGTATTCTCTTAATTGTGATGAATGTTGCTTGGATTTGGGATAATCTAAGTGTTCTATCAATGTCATATTGATAGGGGGAGTTTGGTTAAACTCCAGGGAGTTAAGGTTAACTTCGTTAGTCATCAATTAGTTATCATCATCAAAAAGGGGGAGATTGTTGAATCTCGAATTTTGATGATGAAAATAATTGATTATGTTTTATGATCTAACTGCATGTTGAGTTACGCAGGTCTACTATCAATCAGGATTAGATAGTTGACTGGAGGAATTGACGTTGCACCGGGTGATCACGTCAGGATATTGGATGTCGAGCCGAGGTTCGGTCGACAATCGGCATAAGGCTTCGGACATCGAGCATCTGGCCAAGAAGAGCGGAGTTGCGCCATGGATATCGAGGTTATGGAGGTCAACCACCGATTGGGCAACAAGTCGTAAGAGAGGACGATGTGTCGAAGAATCGGACGAAGAGCCGACCAATGATGTGCCAGGCAACTGAATATCAATTCGCGTTGTAATAATTATCTAGATCGAAGTAGAGTTTTTATTTTTATGTGTGTAGGATTAACTACGATGACAATGAAGATGTAAAGCGAAACAAAATACCGGAAGACAAGTGTGATGGATCGTTGGGAGTTCAAGAGTTCAACAGAAGTTCGAAGATTCATTGGGAGTATTGCCGGAACCGGCCGAGAACGAGTAGGGAGCTTGCCGAAGGGTTTTTGGAAGTTCGTCAAAAGGTTTGTCGGAAGTTCGCGGAGCTTGCTAAGAAAGATCGGAGCTTGCCAAAGAAGCTCGTTGGAATTAGCCGAGATCATCATGTAGTTCGGGAGCTTGCCGGGAGTCCGTAGAATGGTTTTCGAGGGTTCGTCGGATGACCGCCGGAAGTTCATCGGAAGTTCACCGAAAGAAGTCTTGTCTTATGGACTTTGTAATAGCTTAGAAAATGTCTTTAAAATTTATAGTTAGCACATAATTTGGTTTAGGATTAGGTGTTAATCCTATAAACCAAATTTGGGCAAATTCAGACTTCATTTGGACCGGTTTGGGCTGAGAATAGGACCCATTCAGCTTTGTTGAATGGGCCAGGCGGTTCAACCGCCTGTGCTGGGCAGTGGAACCGCCTAGTTGCCGAAAGCTGGGTGGTTGAACCGCTGCCTTGGGCGGTTGAACCACCCTATATACTATCAGTCTAACTACTGACAGGTAGTTAAACTGCCACTGACAGGCGGTTGAACCGCCAGCACTAGGAAACCCAAATAGAATTCAAATTTAGGCTCCAAATTTGAATCCTCTTGAGGCCTATAAATACCGCTCTCATTCATGGATGAAAGGGGGTCTAGAACTGAAAAAAAGAAGGGGGAAACTCTCTTGAAAGTGTGTCAAATCTTTCCTCTAAGTTTTAAGAGTGTTCTAGTCTAAGAGAGGGGTAAGAGTGCTTGTAAGGGTTATCTCCTAAACCCATCAAAAGGAGAGGAGCTGTAAGGGAGTTCATCCTCACCCATTGGAAGGATGATACTTAGTAGAAAGCCGATGGCCTCAAGCGAAGAGGAATCGAGAGTGGATGTAGGTCAGATGACCGAACCACTATAAAATTTGTTTGCGTTTATCTTGTTGTCATTTACATTACTGTAAACCATCTTTATTTTTATGCTCTACTTTATTGTCTCCTTCTTACGTATGCAATTGAAATGGATTTAATCGAAATGTTTATTCTTTTCGTATGAAATTTCTAAAGTTGGTTTAAATCACCGAAAATCTATCATATTTATCCATTGCACTAATTCATCCCTCCCCTCTTAGTGCCGCTCGATCCCTAACAGATGTTCGGTTAAGTCTTCACTATCGTTACAAGATGAGTCTGATTCGGTGATATACTCTCGAGGGACTCGACCAAACATATCATGCCCTCAGGTCACCGGTGACATCTCTATGTCATAGATAAAATAGCAAAACGCGATATAGGTGAGTCTCAAGGGACTCGACCAACTTAACCTACACCGGGAATTGGTTCCTACCTATAATGATGGAAGGCCATGTGGGTCAATCTAATTGCCTCACATTTACCGACTTAATATTATTAATAGAGGGGATTTTTTATTTGGTCTCCTAACATAATGTGTGTTAGGACTCTAGCTATGAGAGTCCTAATTTAGTTTCATTGATAAGGGCATTCATATAAATTCTATCTAGCCGACCTCTATTAAAGAGGTGAAGAGGCTGGCTAGGTTAGGGTTAGGTTGCTTCTTAGAAAATGAGTCCTATTAGAGAAAGAGTCCTATTAGAAGTAGGAGTTCTATTACGAAAAGAGTCCTATTAGAAGTAGGAGTCCTATTAGGAAAAGAGTCCTATTAGAAGTAGGAATCCTATTAGGAAAAGAGTTCTATTAGAAGTAGAAGTCCTATTAGGGAAAAAGCCCTATTAGAATTAGGAATCCTACTAGAGAAGGAGTCCTAATTAGAAGTTGGTTAGAAGTAGGAGTCTTGAGTAAGAGTCCTATTAGGAGTTGGGGCTTAGAAGCCCTATAAATAGCCATGTATTTATCCTCTTTTAATCAATGAAGAGATCAATCTTTTAGTAGCCTTTGAGCAGTAACTTGGAGGAAGGAACCCCTATAGAGTTCCAAGGAGGCCGATCCCCTATAAAGATCAATCCCAAGCTTAGAATCCGCGGAGGGTTCTAACACTTGGTATCAGAGCAACGTTCTTGGCATCTCGCTGCCCTTCCACAGCCATCCACCAGCCCTCCACAACCGCACAAAGCAATTCCCACAATTGCTTAGAAAATCATCGCTGAATTCCGTCGTCATCTCCACCACCGTAGATCACCCTTTGATTTTTCCATGAATTGCAACAGGTTCTGGTTATCTACCTTACTGCTGCTGCAATTTAGTTATCCTTATTTAAAAAATCCAAAAAATTTGTTCCTATATTGCTGCATAAACTTTTCATGCAAAGTTTTCATCTCTACAACGAAAGTCGCATTGCAGAATTTCAGCCACATAGCACCAGCTTTTTGATCTTGCTATTATGTATTTTCTATCTAAATCTCTATGAAATTTTTTCGGCGGCTTTGACACTTCCTAATAGTAGTTTTTCCTTTGGTTTTGTCGAAAAATTCTCAATATAAACCACTTATTTTTTACGTCCAAACTGCTGCACTTTAGACATAAAAATCTGCTATAATACCTCTCCATGATTCTCAATTTTGCCAAACCTCTTGCTGTCGTTTCTTCCTACGAAATTTTTTACAGTATTACCTCTTCTTATCAGTAGATCCCCTTTGAGTTTTACTTGAATCTCTTTTGAAAATTTCTAAAAAAAATTACATCTTTTCATGCTGGAATTTTTTCGACGAAAAATCTGGTATTGCACCTTTGTCCTTTTTTCTTTTCCATAACCTACCAAACCCTAGCCACCTTGCTGCCACAAGCCAAGACATCTTTAGGGCATCCCTCTAGCCTCAAGACATAGCCATCATAACATAGTTTCATAACCCTAACAGCATAAAAAACCATAGCCCAAAACAGTAAACCATTACAGCTAAACCCTTCAATCACTGATCTATTGTCCGAACCTTCCACCACCCCATGCCATTAACCCGTCAACAGAAAAAAGACAAGGGAATCTCTGATCTACAAACATATGCTATGACTTCTCAAGATCCAATTGATGCCAAATTTAAAGCATGGGAATCTCGGATTGAATCATGGCTTGAATCACGCTTGGAAGACAAATTGCGCGCTTTGTTTGCAGAATTCAAAATTGGACAACCATCAAGTCCAACCAAATTGCAGCAAGGAGAGAATTTAGAAAGGACCCTAGAGAAGGAGAGACAGCCCTCAGACATGCTTCAGCCACGCATGAGGGTGGACTTCCCACGATGGGAAGAAGGAGACCCAGCGGGGTGGATTTCGTGCGCAGAACATTACTTTCGCTACTACCGAACGTTGGATAATGCTATGGTGGAGATTGCTGTCATCCACCTTGAAGGAGATGCTATTCAATGGTACAATTGGCTAGAATATAATCATGGGGCTCCGACATGGAATCAATTTAAGAATGCACTACTGAACCATTTCAGACCTACGGAGTATAAAAATATCGACGGCCAACTCGCAAAGATTCGACAAACCTCTACGATTCAAGAGTACCAAACCAGGTTTGAGAAGCTATCCTACCTTGCTTGTGATTGGACTGACCATCAATTGTTAGGAACATTTATTGAAGGACTCAAGTCAGAGATAAAAGGGGAAGTTAAGGCATGACAGCCCTGTACCGTGATGGCTGCGATTTCTTTTGCCCGAATACAAGAAGAATGACTCAACCAAGATGCTCGGAGGATGAGAACCACTCATAGAACCTCAACATATAAACCCCCTTCTGCTCCCATCCATCCTTCACTGCCCAAAAAATTGACAAGAGAAGAACTACGTGACCGATCAGCAAAGGGTCTTTGTTGGCATTGCGACGAGCCGTGGAACCGCGATCATCGCTGCAAAAGGGGCCACTTCCTATTAATTGAACCTCTTGAAGACATGGAGGAGGAGGTCTAGGAGCATAAGGAAGAGGTCACGAATGAAGAATAGTAGCCAATTGATATTATGATACATGCCCTTGCCGGTTACGCGAACCCGCAAATAATGAAAGTGGGAGGATTTCTGAAGCAACAACCGATCACTGTTCTTATTGACACCGGGAGCACTAATAATTTTATGAACAGCAAGGTTGTTATCTGGATGGCCTTACCTATTGAAAATTACAGCAAGTTTGATGTTAAAGTCGCAGATGGATGAATTTTAAAGTGTGATCGTAAGTGCCCATGGGTGAAACTGTTGCTACAGGGCCAAGAGATAATTACAGATTTTTTCCTCCTCTCTCTCAATGATTATGAGGCTGTGCTTGGCATCGAATGGTTGACGACATTAGGTGATGTTTCCTGAAATTTTTTGAAATTAATTATGAAATTTTACAGCAAGGGGAAACAAGTGATACTGTACGGGAAACGTGGGGGCAACGTAACGACAATTTGCACACAACGAATGGAGAAAGTTTTGCACAAAGTATGCAGCGGCTTTTTGGTGCTACTTGAGCAGCGATCTAAGGGAGAGCCAACCAAATTTGAAGATCCAAACCTACTTCCCTTGCTTGCTGAATTTTCAGATATATTTGACGAACCATGCAGCCTACCTCCTAACCGCCGACACGATCATTGTATACCGATTCTTCCAGGGAAACCTCCAGCAAATACTCAACCATATCGGTATCGACATCTCCAAAAAGATGAAATAGAAAGGATTGTAAAAGAGATGCTTGAAACAGGAGTTATTCGGCCAAGTTGCAGTCCCTACTCTTCACCAGTGCTCCTCGTACGAAAGAAAGACGGAACATGGCGAATGTGCGTTGATTACCGAGCTCTCAATGACATAACCGTCAAGGACAAGTATCCTATTCCAGTAGTAGCTGAATTTCTTGATGAATTAAAGGGAGCACGAGTCTTCATAAAGTTGGACCTTCGATCTGGGTATCATCAAATACGAGTGTGCGAAGAAGACATATTGAAAACTGCCTTTTGAATGCACAATAGTCACTATGAATTTCTGGTAATGCCCTTTAGTCTCACCAATGCTCCCTCCACCTTCTAGAGCCTTATGAATGATATTTTTCTGGAGTTATCTTTGAAAGTTTGTGCTAGTTTTCTTTGACGATATCCTTATTTACAGCCCTTCTCTTGAAAGTCTTTGACGATATCCTTATTTACAGCCCTTCTCTTGAAAGTCATATTCAGCACTTACGACTTGTTTTGACAATTTTGCGAAAACATGTTATTTTTGTTAAAAAAATGAAGTATAGCTTTCTTTAACAAAAGGTGGAATATCTTGGGCATATCATATCAGAGGAAGGGGTGGCAGTGGACCCCTCCAAAATTGAAGCAATGCAGAACTGGCCAACCACGAGGAACATAAAATCACTGCACGGCTTTCTCGGTTTAATAGGTTACTACTGTAAGTTCGTGAAAGACTATGGAAAGATCAGTGCACCCCTCGCTTATACTAGCAAGGCATTATCTCCTTCCCATCTCAAGATGACTATTTACGACAAGGAGATGCTCGCGATTGTGCATGCAGTGTCTAAATGGAGACCGTACTTAATTGGGCGATGCTTTCACGTTAAGACTGAGCATAAAAGTCTAAAATATTTCTTGGAGCAGAAGATATCTTCCCCTAAGCAGCAAAAATGGGTAACAAAGCTTCTTGGATATGATTATGAAATAACTTACAAAAAGGGGAAAGATAATGTTGTTGTAGATGCGCTTTCACGGCTACCCGAGCAAGCTGAATTTTCGGCTATTTCACTTTCGACCAGCGACTTCCTTGAGGATATTAGGAGGGAATGACAAGATAATCCGGAAACGAGTAAAATTAAAAAAAAATTAAAGGAAGCACCAAGCTCTATGGCTCATTACAGTTGGGACTTAAAGGACTTGCGATATAAAGGACGCATTGTGCTTGTGCCAAATTCTACTTGTATAAAGACCATCCTTCAAGAGATGCATTCCACACCTGCGGCCAGGCACTCCGAGTTCCTTAGAACCTATAAAAGAATTAAGCAAAATTTTTATTGGATAGGGATGAAAAATATTATTACTGAATTTGTAGCACAATGTGATATATGTCAACAACACAAAGGCGAAAGAGAATTTTCAATAGGAGATTGGGTCTTCCTACGGCTCTAGCCATACAAGCAAACATCAATCCAAATCAGAGCATCTATGAAGCTTTCACCTCGATTCTATGGACCCTACCAGATTTTAGAGCGCATCGGAGTAGTAGCATATAGATTGGACTTACCCGCCAGCTCCTAAATCCATCCAGTCTTCCATGTATCATGTTTGAAGCTCAAGTTGGGACAACACGAGATAGCCCAAAGCCATCTACCAAATATAACTACCCAAGGAGAGCTCCAGACCCAACCAAGTGCCATTATTGATTGACGGATCGTGACTCGACAACGATGACCTGCTACTGAAGTGTTAATACAGTGGGCAAACCTATCAGCAGAAGATGCCACTTGGGAGAACTACGACGACTTGAAGATCAAATTCTCAGAATTCATAAAACATCAGCCTCGAGGACAAGGCTGATTTGAAGAGGGTGGGTCTGTTAGTGTTAGGGATCGAGCGGCACTAAGAGGGGGGGTGAATTATTGCAGCGGATAAAACGATAGATTTTTAGCGATTTAAAACAAGCTTTGGAAACTTCGTATGAATGAATGCAACGTTTCATTTGAACCCAGAAAGATTGCGTTTTAACTTTAAAGCATACGTAATAAGATGATAAGGAAGTTGAGTAAATAAGGCAGCAAGTAAAAATGGTTTGCAGCAAAGTAAATAGCAAGAACGTAAATGCAAACCAGATTTTTATAGTGGTTCGGTCATCCGACCTACATCCACTTCCGATTCCTCTTCAATTGAGGACACCGACTTTTCACTAGCTTTCCTCCTTCCAATGGGCAAGGAAGAACTCCCTTGTAACACCTCTTCTTTTGACGGGCTTAAAAGATAACCCTTACAAAGCTCTCACCCCTCTCTTGAACAAGAAAACACTTAAGAGTAAGAGGGAAGTTTTTGACACTATTTGAGCAGAGTTTTCCCTCAAGATTTTCACTCTTCTTGCTGCACTTTGAACTTGCAAGAGAGGTGAATTTATAGAGCTCAAGAGGATTCAAATTTGGGCTCCAAATTTGAATTTTTTTGAGTTTCCCGGTGCCTGGCGGTGCTACCGCCTGCATAGTGTCAGATTGACACAACAGGCGGTGCTACCGCCTGCTACAGTAACTGGGTGTTGCTACAGTAATCGGGTGCGCTATAGTAATCAGGCGCGCTACAGTAGCCGGGTAGTGCTACCACCTGCTACAATAATCGGTTTACAGTAGCATGCACGTAGCCCAGCATGCATGCATGCATGCACACATGTTGCTGGCCACATTGGCTGCTAGGCTCCACCGCCCAACACAAATCTACATTTGGTTTGGGCCGAAAACTTGGCACAAACCGGTTCCAAACAAGGCCCAATGGGCCTATACTTGGGTTAGAGGATTAACCCCTAATCCTAACCTAAATTAATGTGCTAACTACGAAATTAAAGACATTCCTAAGCTATTACAAAGTCCGCAAGTCAAGTCTTCTTCCCTCGAGCGTCTAGTGAACTTCCGGCGGTCTTTCGACGATCCCTCGGAAACCATCCTGTAGACTCCCGGCATGCTCTCGAACTCCACGATGATTTTGGCGAGTTCCCCCGAGCTTCATTGGCAAGCTCCGATCTTTCTTGGCAAGCTCCGTGAACTTCCGACGAACCTCCCGGTGAACTTCCGAAAACCCTTTGGCAAGCTCCCTACTCTTTCTCGGCTGGCTCCGGTAGCACTCCCAATGAATCTTCGGACTTCCGTCAAACTCTCGAACTCCCAACGATCCATCGCACTTGACTTCGGCCCTTGGTTTCACTTTACGCCTTCATCCCTTTCGTAGTTACTCCTGCACAAACAAACACCAAACACTCTATTTGGATCTAGACAGTTGTTACAACGCGAATTGACATTAGTTGCCCGGCACATCATTGGTCGGCACTTCGTCCGATCCTTCGGCACATCGCCCTCTCTAGCGGCTTGTTGCACAATTGACGGTTGACCTCCGTAACCTCGATATCCATGGCACAACTTCGCACTTCTTGGCCCGATGCCCGACGTACGAAGCCTCCTACCGATAGTCGACTGAACCTCCGGCTTGACATCCAATATCCTGACATGATCACCTCCGGCGCAATGTCAATTCCTCCAGCGTCAACTGTCTAATCCTGATTGATAGTAGGCCTGCGTAACTCAAAACGCAGTTAGACCACAAATCACACTCACATAGTTTCATCATCAAAATCCGAGATTCAACAATCTCCCCCTTTTTGATGATGACAACTAATTGATGACTGACGGAGTTAACCATAACTCCCCGGAGTTTAACACAAACTCCCCCTATCAATATGCAATTGATAGAACTCTTGGATTATCCCAAATCCAAGTTACATTTATCACAATGTTAAGAGAATCCATTTAAACCATCATGCAAATATATAAAATATTCAAGCATCATTACATTGCATGAAGTCATCAATCTACTTCTCCCCCTATGTCATCAACAAAAAGGAGAAGTAGCATTATAGCTAGTTTAAAAGATATGCAGATTTTTACAACAAACTAGCTTGCATCATACAACATTTTGCAATACAACATTAAGTTATACCATTCAATCATAGCAAGTTTCAAAGATGGGCAATGATGGTAATTTTCACTTGCTGTTGAGATGTGCAAGTTGCACTTTCTTTGCTTCCTTTGCATGTTTCTAGCTAGCAAAATTTTTCTTTACGATACACAAGCTAGCAATTAATCTTCTCCCCTTTGTTTTGTCAAAAGTGGAGTACAAATAGCCAATGCTTTGATCATGACAAAATAACAAATTTATAATATGAATTTTTAGCATATTAAGTCATGAATTCAAGGGAGTCAAAAATCAAGATATGAGATAAAAAGATGATAAGCAAGCAATCAATAATGATAAGCAAGCTAACATACTTTGTGACACGCAAGTTAGCTTCCTTTCAATTCTTCTCTTTTGTAACTAAGTTTCACCATTGCAAGGTATCAACTTTTGTTTGCAATGAGCTAGCAATTATGTATGATCACTTTAAACATATATGCTAACTTTTCATACAAATATAAAGGCATGGCAAGTGTAACATTCCAAATTTTTGAAGTTTTGTATTTTGCTTCTTTCAAGATAGCAATACTTGCATCCTTTGAAATAGCAATTCTTCTTCTTCTTGTGAAATTGTAAGGTAGCAATTTTTCTCCCCCTTTGTCTTTGTCAAAAAGAAGGGAGGACTAAATGGCTAAAAATTTCAATCATTATACAAGCCATTTTTTATATCAATTATAAATTTGCATCAATAAAAATATACATCAATTGTTCAATCATTACATGATGCAAATAAGACAACAATGCAAAGAAATCATGTCATGACGGATATCAATATATAAATTAAATAAGGATCACAACCAAAAGATATCATTCATGATTCATAATTTTCTTTTTAGCAAGATCAAAATTCATATTTATCAATTTTTTAATTCAAGATAAATATCATACAACCAAGAATCATGATATATAAAAGTATATCAAAATCATAGATCAAGTCATGATTCATAATTTATCATAAGGAAAATTAATTTTCAATCATTGTACAAGGCAAAGAAATCATATCACTTCTAGGATCATGAAATATATGACATCAAGGCTCATGATCCATTTGAAAAGATATAGCATAAAGAGTAACTTGATTCATGTATAAGATTTTTCATCAAGATCACATTTCATAAGAATCAAGATATCAAGATCACAAATTCATAAAAATTCAAGTATTGAATTCCAAGAAATCAAAAGACAAGATACAAACGATCTTGATTTATAAAGAACTTCAAGTTATAATTTGCAAGATCATAATTTCACTAAAGTATTTTCATTAGCAAAGAATCACATGAGCACTTGATTGTTGCATAAATAATTTTATTGCATCATGATTTATAAAATTTTACAATGTGAATCATAGGAGGTAAAATAGCAATAATATCAATCATGATTCATTGGATAGCAAATTGCAAATAGAATAATTTGTTTCATGCATCTTGATTCACACAAGTCAAGTTATGATTCCAAGAGATTAAGAGATGAATCAAGAATCTTTAATAAGTCTTAATCAAATTCATAAAAGATATCAAGAAGAGCAACATTTCTTGTACATCGATATTCAAACCATGACAAGTGATATATCAAACATTTGCATTAATATTTCAATCATCAAGTCATGTGTATTGAAACATAGGAGAAAAATCAAATTGTGCATGTACAATGTTTCAATCATCAAAACATATTTTCTCAAATTGAGTATCAATAAGTTAAGAGAAAATAATTTATATTTTTTTTTCAACAACATAGGAGAAAGACTCAAGATCACAATGTAGTTTAAGCTCATTCAAATCAAATTATTAACTTGGAACTCATAATCGAATCATCAAAATTGATATTCACAAAATATCATGAAATCATTAATCTCGATAAGATAGGAAAAATATCTTCTTTTTAAGTTGTTTGTTTCATACAAGTATGCTCATGTTTCTAAAATGAGTATCAAATTTAAGACCAAAACATAAGTTTATCATCAAGATATAATGTCTTTAAATACTCATGATATCATAAAATCATTAAGCATGACAACCAACTAAACTATCATTATCAATGATGATTACATAAGGTATGTCCAATTATATATATGAAAATCATCATTGTATTACTTTGAAATATAAGTTGTCATGTAGTCCATTAAGATCAAAAGCATTACACGTAAAGCATCATGATAGTACAATTTCTCATTTTTTGTGTTCCATTTCAAGTGATTTGACGTTCATATGAGTATACTCATGTTTTTCATATAGATCCAAAGAGCAAGTTTCAAGAGAAATCATTAAGACCGAAAACATGAAGCACATTTTTTAAAATATTCATCATGTTTATTTTCATGAGATTCACAACACTCATAATATGAATTCATTCATCTCAATAGAATAAAAAAGATATTTTCATTTTAAGCAATTTAATGTGAGCATATTCAAAATTTTTATGAAAACATGTATCAAAATAAAACACAAGCTTAGTCATAAAATCGTCAAGACCAAATATGTAAAAATGATAGCACACTTTCAATTTTTATGTTAAAAGGCCATGTTCAAATTTTTGCCAAAATCATGCATCTATTTATAAATTCGAAAAATATGTTTCATCATCACAATATGACACTTTATTACTTCAAAAGCTCATGCATGATATAAAATCATCAAGCATCATGTTTAGAGACAATGTAAACCATCAAGATACTCATACATGGTTTAATCCTAAGCATTATCACAAATCTTACAATCGTCATTCATATTTTTACTTTTCAAAAATACTATAAAGAAAAGCATAGTATAATTTCGAATTTTTTTTTAAAAAACACAAGAAAAGCATAAAAAAATCCTACTAACTAAGTTAAGCATTCATGGAAATCATCAAGTAATTTCAAAATAATTCAAGGAAGTTAAGTTACTTACCTCATTGTCAAAGCCTATTAAAGCGTAGTTTGCTTCTTCTTCTTGGTGAGCCTTCTTCTTCTTCAATGGTCTATTCCTCCGTTTAAGTTTATTGTTCATTTTAGATTTTTGTTTAATGAACTTATTAAGATCGATTAAAGGTTCAAAGTCCTCTTCATTGTCCTCATCACTTGAGTCATCACTCAAGTGGCATTCTCTTGTTCTAAGTTCAAAAACCTTCTTGTTCTTTAGAAGGTGGTTCAAATGTTCATCATGTTCATCATGTTCCAAGAGTGTCATTTCATAGGTCATTAATGACCCGATTAATTCTTCAAGTGAATAATCATTCAAGTTTTTAGACTCTTGAATAGCCGTAATATTTGGATCCCATTCTTTTGGAAGGGATTTTAAAATCTTGTTTACTAAATCAAAACTTGAAAAAGATTTACCAAGACTTTTCAAGTTATTGACGACATCCATAAATCGAGTATACATATCGCCAATAGTTTCGCTTGGTGTCATTTAGAAGAGCTCAAAATCATGCAACAAGAGGTTTACTTTCGAGTCTTTAACGCTACTAGTTCCCTCATGCATGATTTCAAGTGTTCGCCATATATCAAAAGCCGTTTCGCAAGAGGAAATTCAATTGAACTTATTTTTGTTTAAAGCACAAAATAAGGCATTCATAGCCTTTGCATTTAAAGAAAAAGATTTTCTCTCTAAGTTCGACCATTCGTTCGTCGGTTTAGAGGGAAGTTTAAAGCCATTTTCGATGATGTTCCACAAATCCAAATCCATTGAAAGCATGAAAACTCTTATTCAAGTTTTCCAATAAGTGTAGTCCGATCTGTTAAAGAACGGTGGACGAAAAACCGAAAAGCCCTCTTGAAAACAATTTAGAGTCATTTCTCATGGGTGTAAATCCGAAAGAGAAAGAAAGTGGCTTTGATACCAATTGTTAGGGATCGAGCGGCACTAAGAGGGGGGGGGGGGTGAATTAGTGCAGCGGATAAAACGATAGATTTTCAATGATTTAAAACAAGCTTTGGAAACTTCGTACGAATGAATGCAACGTTTCATTTGAACCTGGAAAGATTGCATTTTAACTTTAAAGCATACGTAATAAGACGATAAGGAAGTTGAGTAAATAAGGCAGCAAGTAAAAATGGTTTGTAGTAAAGTAAATAGCAAGAACGTAAATGCAAACCAGATTTTTATAGTGGTTCGATCATCTGACCTACATTCACTTCCGATTCCTCTTTGATTGAGGACACCGGCTTTCCACTAGCTTTCCTCCTTCCAATGAGCAAGGAAGAACTCCCTTACAACACCTCTTTTTTTCACGGGCTTAAAAGATAACCCTTACAAAGCTCTCACCCCTCTCTTGAACAAGAAAACACTTAAGAGTAAGAGGGAAGTTTTTGACACTATTTGAGCAGAGTTTTCCCTCAAAATTTTCACTCTTCTTGCTGCACTTTGAACCTGCAAGAGAGGAAAATTTATAGAGCTCAAGAGGATTCAAATTTGGGCTCCAAATTTAAATTTTTTTCTCGATGCCAAAGTGCTACCACTGCCATGCAGGCCGGGCGCACAAGCAGGCCGGGCTACAGTCATTAGCATGCCACGTTTAGGCCCAACATGCATGCATGCATGCACATGCTCTTTAGCTACATTGGCTGCTAGGCTCCACTGCCCAGCATAAATCTACATTTGGTTTGGGCCGAAAACTTGGCCCAAATCGGTTCCGAACAAGGCCCAATGGGCCCATACTTGGGTTAGAGGATTAACCCCTAATCCTAACCCAAATTAATATGCTAACTACGAAATTAAAGACATTCCTAAGCTATTACAAAGTCTGCAAGTCAAGTCTTCTTCCCTCGAGCTTCCGGCGAACTTCCGGCAGTCTTCCGACGATCCCTCGGAAACCATCCTACGGACTCCCGGTAAGCTCTCGGACTCCACAATGATTTTGGCGAGTTCCCTCGATCTTCTTTGGCAAGCTCCGATCTTTCTTGGCAAGCTCCGTGAACTTCCGACGAACCTCCCGACGAACTTTCGAAAACCCTTCGGCAAGCTCCCTACTCGTTCTCGGCTTGTTCCGACAGCACTCCCAATGAATCTTCGGACTTCTGTCAAACTCTCAAACTCTCAACGATCCATCGCACTTGACTTCGGCCCTTGGTTTCGCTTTACGCCTTCATCCCTTTCATAGTTACTCCTGCACAAACAAACACCAAACACTCTACTTCGATCTAGATTGTTATTACAATGCGAATTGACATTAGTTGCCCGGCACATCATTGGTCGGCGCTTCGTCTGATCCTTCGGCACATCGCCCTCTCTAGCGGCTTGTTGCCCAATCGACGGTTGACCTCCACAACCTCGATATCCATGGTGCAACTCCGCACTTCTTGGCCCGATGCCCGATGTACGAAGCCTCCTGCCGATAGTCGACCGAACCTCCAGCACGACATCCAATATCCTGACGTGATCACCTCCGGCGCAACGTTAATTCCTCCAGCGTCAACTGTCTAATCCTGATCGATAGTAGACCTGCGAAACTCAAAATATAGTTAGACCACAAATCACACTCAATTAGTTTCATCATCAAAATCTGAGATTCAATAGTTAGGACTCTAGCTAAGAGAGTCCTAATTTAGTTTCATTGATAAGGGTATTCATGTAAATCCTATCTAGCCAACCCCTATTAAAGAGGTGAAGAGGCCGGCTAGGTTAGGGTTAGGTTGCTTCTTAGAAAATGAGTCCTATTAGAGAAAGAGTCCTATTAGAAGTAGGAGTTCTATTAGGAAAAGGGTCCTATTAGAAGTAGGAGTCCTATTAGGAAAAGAGTCCTATTAGAAGTAGGAGTCCTATTAGGAAAAGAGTCATATTAGAAGTAGAAGTCCTATTAGGGAAAAAGTCCTATTAGAATTAGGAATCCTACTAGAGAAGGAGTCCTAATTAGAAGTTAGTTAGAAGTAGGAGTCTTGAGTAAGAGTCCTATTAGGAGTTGGGGCTTAGAAGCCCTATAAATAGTCATGTATTCATCCTCTTTTAATTAATGAAGAGATCAATCTTTTAGTAGCCTTTGAGCAGCAACTTGGAGGAAGGAAACCCTATAGAGTTCCAAGGAGGCTGATCCCCTATAGAGATCAACCCCAAGCATAGAATCCACGGAGGGTTCTAATAATGTGTCACACACATACATATTTAATATATATATCTATATCGTATGCAAATATATATACATATCTAGTAGGTGTATAACCAATCACACATCACATGAGCAATCACACCAGATGATCATGGACCACATCCTAATATGATCAGGCTTGAGCCAATGGGCCCAATCACTCGTATCAAGATCTATGTGTGCTTCGACGCATCTCCATGCTTTGTGATCATCCATCTCGCTTTATTGAATCCATTGGCATCTCAACGCATCTCCATACGTCAGATCGTCTATCTCAGCCTCATGGGTCCCACTACCACTACGTCTCCTCATGTAATTATAACATAATTACACGCACGCAGGCCCGACAATAAACCAGAAAAAAATAAAGGCTTACAAGTCCTAATAATTATAATCATATATACACACATCACATCACATAGTCAATGATCATCTATCCACATCATACATCACATGTATATGTTATTTTATAGGACTACTAGATAAAAAATAATAATTAATTAAACTATTTAATTAACATATTTATATTTTTGAAATCAGGGACATAGAGGTAATTTTCTAAATTCTTAGGGGGTATTTTGGTCATTCGGCCAAAAGAATAAAATTGTTATTTTTGAAATTATGAGAGGTATTTTGGTAATTCTATCAAAATTTCTAAAATTCCAAGAGACAAAACTATCTTTTGCTCGATACCCTAATTTCTCCTTTCCTGTGTTATAATGTGGCCGCCGCCCATGCCTACGGGCGGCGCCGCCACTACATGCAGGCACAGCGCCCGTAGGTGCTGCCCCGCGGGCCTACGGGCAGTGCCGCTATGGGCAAGCACCATCTCCGTTGGCGGCCTTGCCCCCTATGGGCGCCGCCCTTGTGGACGGTTCGCCCGCGGGTGGCGCCGCTACGCTTGGCGCCGCCCTTGTGGATGGTTCGCCCGCGAGTGGCGCCGCTACGCTTGGCACCGCCCACCCGCCCGCAGGAGCTTCTACCCGTGGTCGTAGCGCCCGCAAGCGATGCCAACCCTTGCGGGCAGGCTGTCGGCTACGAGCAGCCTTGGCTATAACCGTTTTGTGAGTGCAGTAAGGGCAGCAACAGTTGCTGCCCTTCCTACCTTTTCCATCAATGATTTTGATGTCAAAAGTAGATCCAAAATACAATACACGCAGTTTAAGATTTGATCTTCACACGAACAATCTGGCTCTAATACCACTATTGGAAAATCCTTCAGGGGAGTGACATACATGCACAGCGGAAGAACAGAAAACAAAACCCTAGATTTCCTGTAGAAAGTTTTCGTTATCGTGCGAAGATCGATGCGTCATAACAAATCTGCGAAAAACTGTATGTGTAAAAGAAATACCAAGGGAGATCGTATATCCCTGAATCCCTGCAGATTTGTAGGAGAGGATGAAGGAGGTCAAGCGTCATCCACTCTAGCAGTATCCACACGGTAGGGACTACAATGATGCACCTGTTGAATCTCAGATTTTGATGATGAAACTAATTGATTATGGTTTATTGTTTAATTGCGTTTTGAGTTATGTAGGTCTACTATCAATTAGGATTAGACAATTAATGCTGGAGGAATTGACATTGTGCCGGAGGTGATCACGTCAGGATATTGGATGTCGAGCTGGAGGTTCCGTCGACAATCGGCTGAAGGCTTCGTACGTCGAGCATCGGGCCAAGAAGCATGTTACGCTAAGGATATCGGGGTTACAGAGGTCAACCACCGATTAGGCAATGGACCGCAAGAGTGAGCGATGTGCCGAAGGATTAGCCGAAGCGTCGACCAATGATGTGTCGGGCAACTGAATGTCAATTCGCGTTGTAATAACAATCTAGATCAAAGTAGAGTGTTTGTTTGTTTGTGTGCAAGATTAACTACGATGACGATAAAGACGTAAAGCGAAACAAAGTGCCAAAAGTCAAGTATAATGGATCGTTGGGAGTTTGAGAGTTCAATGGGAGTCCGAAGATTCGTTGGGAGTGTTGCTGGAACCGGCCGAGAATGAGTAGGGAGCTTGCCAAAGCGTTTTCGGAAGTTCACCGCAAGGTTCATCGGAAGTTCGCGAAGCTTGCCAAGAAAGATTGGAGCTTGTCAATGAAGCTCATTGGAACTCACCAAGATCATCATGAAGTCCGGGAGCTTGCCGGGAGTCCGCTGAATGGTTTTCGAGGGTTCGTCGGAAGACCATCGGAAGTTCACCGGAAGCACACCGGAAGAAGTCTTGATTTGTTGGACTTTGTAATAGCTTAGGAAATGTCTTTAAATTCGTAGTTAGCACATTGATTTGGGTTAGGATTAGGTGTTAATCCTATAACCCAAGTATAGGCCCATTGGGCCTTATTTGGGATCGGTTTGGGCTGAGTTTTCAGCCCAAACCAGTAAGCTAATTTATGCTGGGCGGTGGCACTGTCCAGCAGCTGAGAGGGCAGGTGGTAGCACCACCTGCCTTGGGCAGTGGAACCACCTATGCCTATCAGTCTGACGACTGATAGGTGGTGGCACCACCCTTGACAGGCGGTGGCACCGCCAGCACCGGGAAGCCCGAAAAAATTTAAATTTAGGCTCCAAATTTGAATCCTCTTGAGGGCTATAAATACCCCTCTCATTCTTGATGAAAGGGGGGTCTAGAACTGAAAAAAGGAAGGGGGAAACTCTCTTGAAAGTGTTCAAATCATCCCTCTTAGTTTGAAGTGTATTCTAGTCCAAGAGAGGGTAAGAGGCTTTATAAGGGTTATCTCCTAAGCCCATCAAAAGGAAAGGAGCTGTAAGGGAGTTCATCCTCGCCCATTGGAAGGAGGATACTTAGTGGAGAAGCTGATGACCTCAAGTGAAGAGGAATCGGGAGTGGACATAGGTTGCATGACCGAACAACTATAAATCAGTTTGCATTTACTTTCTCGCAACTTACTTTGCTGCAAACCATCTTCATTTGCTACCTTACTCAACCTCCTCTTCATCTTCTTACGTATATTTTAAAGTTAAAATGCAATCTTTCTGGGTTCAAATGAAATGTTGCATTCATTCGTATGATGTTTCCGAACTTGTTTCAATCGCTGAAAAATCTATTGTTCTTTATCGCTGCACTAATTCACCCCCCCCCTCTTAGTGTCGCTCGATCCCTAACAGAGCCACGTTTTTTCTCATTCGGATTTACACCCGTAAGAAATGGCTCTTCATGGCTTTCAAGAGGGCTTTTTGATTTTTCATCCACCGTTGTTTAACGGTTCGGACTACACATATTAGAAGACTCGAATGAGAGTTTTCTTAATTTCTATCGATTTAAACTTATAGAATATCATTAAAAATGGATTTCAACTTCCCTCTAAACCGACGAACGAATGGTCGGATTTGGAGAAAAGATCATTTTCTTTAAATGCAAAGGCTATAAATGTCTTATTTTGTGCTTTAGACAAAAATGAGTTCAACTAGATTTCTACATGCGAAACAGCTTTTGACATTTAGCGAACTCTCGAAATCACACACAAAGGAACGAGTAGAGTCAAAGACTCAAAAGTTAATATTTTGATGTACGATTTTGAGGTTTTCCGAATGGCACCAAGTGAGACTATCGATGACATGTTCTTCTGTTTCTCGGATGTCATCAATAGTATAAGAGTTCTTGGTAAATCTTTTTTATATTTTGATCTTGTAAATAAGATTTTAAGATCTCTTCCAAAAAGATGGGATCCAGTAATAACCACAATACAAGAAACAAAAGATCTAAATAACTATCTTATTGATGAACTTATTGGGTCTTTAAAGACTTATGAAATGAGTTTCTTGGAATGTTTTGAACTCAATGAACACATGAACTACCTTCTAAAGAACAAGAAGGATTTGAAACTTCGGACAAATGAATACCACTTGAGTGATGACTCAAGTGATGAGGATAATGAGGACATTGAACTTTTAATGAATCTTAATAAGTTCATTAAACAAAATTTTAAAATGAATAATGAACTTGAACGGAGGAAGAGGCCAAAGATGAAGAAGAAGTGCAAAGAAGAATCAAATAACGAAACAACAAATTGGGCTTTAACGGGCTTCGACTACAAGGTAAGTAACTTAACTCCCTTGAATTATTTTGAAATTACATGATGCTTTCCATGAATGCTTAACTTAGTTAGTAGGAATTTTTTCATGCTTTTCTTGTGTTTTTGAAAATTAAAAAAAATATTTTAAAAAATTATATCATGCTTTTTTTCTATTACTTTTAAAAAATAAAATTTTTGAATGGTGTATGCAACATTATGAATGATGATTGTATGATTTGTGATAATGTTTGTACACCTAATAGGATTAACCCATGCATGTGTATCTTGATGGTTTACATTGTCTCTAAACTTGATGCTTGATGATTGCATGAGTTTTTGAAGTGATATTGATTTGAAAACTTTTATCTTAGATTAATGGGTCTTAACCCTTTTTATGATGAAATTTTTAGTTGATGCATGTCTTCATGAAATCAATTGCAAAACTAAAAGACCTAACCCACAAATTTTCAAAATGAAAGAAATGGTGTTTTGATATTGCCTTGTGTTATATTTGGACTTAATGGTTTTCATGACAAAAATTATTTTTTAGATTTTTAAAATGATGTATGATTTTGGCAAAAGTTTGAGCATCAATCATCTTGTTATAACTAATGTAAGAAAGAATTAAAATGATTTTGATAATATTTTTATTTTTGAATATGATGCATGACATTTTCATATGAAAAATTTGAACATTCTTATGAAAGATCAAATCACTTAAATTGAAACTCATAAAGATGAGAAAATGTACTATCATGATGTTTGATGCATTTGATCTTGATGGGTTTAATGACAAACTTGTACTTTAAATTTATATAATGATGGGTTCCATATAAATGTTTGAACATACATTATGAAATCATCATTGAAATGAAAATATTAAAAGTTTGTTATCATGCTTAATGACTTTGTGATATCATATCTTGATCACAAACTCATGTTTTGGTCTTAAATTTGATACTCATCTTTTGAAACATGAGCACACTTGTTTGAAATAAAATGAAACACATTATCATGATAAATTCAATCTCATAATGTGTTATATTGTTGTCTTGACAATTTTTATAATGAAGTTTGTCTTTCAGTTTTGAATATTTTGATTTGGCATATAAAGGCAAAAAATATACTTATATGATGAAACATAAAGAAATTGTATTTACTATATTATTGAGATTAATGATTTTATGATATCTTAAGAATCTCATAAATTATAGAAGTGATTTCGATGAATTGATTATGATTTGATAATTTGAACTTTTCTCTCATGTTTCAATACTACTTTGTATGCTTCATGACTTGTTGATTGAAATATTGATGTAGACTTTTGATGTATCACTTGTCATGATTAATGCAAATTGCTAGCATTTTGAATCTTGAAAATGATTGCTTCTTTTTTTCATTTACTAAAGAGGAAAACAATTCAAGTCTTGATATATCGATAAGTGATACTTGAAATTATTTTTATGATTCATGATAAATTTAGATCTATCATGTATAAATCAAGTTGTTGCTTTTACTATCAAATGAATCATGAGCCTTGACATCACATCTTTCGTGATATAAAATGACATGATTTCCTTACCTTGTATGCCTTTTATGATGATTTGAACATTGATGTAAAACAAAATTTATATTTTTCCCTTTCCCTTTATTTCCTTCTTTAAAGACAAAAAGGGAAATAAAGCATGTTAACATCATTAATCATGACTTGATTTTGATTTCTTGGAACTATATATTTGAGACTCTATTTATGAAATCATGATCATGATGATTTGAAAACTCCTACATGTAAATCAAGATTTTCTTCATGACAAATATATATAAATTTTGTTTATTCATGAATTGATCTTTAATGACATGACTTCCTTGTGTGATGATTGAAAATTAATTTTCTTTATGATGAATCATTGAATCATGACTTGATCTATGAGAATGATATGTTTTTATATATCATGATTCTTGGTTGTATGACATTTATCTTAAATTGAAAATTGATAAATATGAATCTTGATCTTGCTAAAAAGAATGTTATGAATCATGAATGATATCTTTTGGTTTTGATCCTTGTTGAATTTACATATTGATATCCTTCATGACATGATTTCTTTGCATTGTTGTCTTGTATGCATCATGTGATGATTGACATATTGATTGATGTAAATTTATAAATGATATGAAAAATGGCTTGTATAATGATTGAAATTTTTAGCCATTTAGTCCTCCCATCTTTTTGACAAAGACAAAGGGAAAGAAAAATTGCTACCTTGTAATTTCAAAAGAAGTTAAGGATTGTTATCTCAAAGGATGTAAATATTGCTATCTTGACTATCTCAAAAGAAGCAAAATGCAAAACTTCAAAAATTTGGAATGTTACACTTGCCATGCCTTTATGTTTGTATGTTTTAATGAAAAGTTAGCATACATGTTTAAAGTGATTACACATAATTGCTAGCTCATTGCAAATAAAAAGTTGATAGCTTGCAAAGGTGAAACTTAGTTACAAAAGAGAAAAATTAAAAGGAAGCTAACTTGCGTATCGCAAAATATGTTAGCTTGCTTATCATTATTGATTGTATGCTTATCATCTTTTCCCCTCATATCATGATTTTTGACTCCCATGAATTCATGACTTAATATGCTGAAAATTCATGTTGTAAATTTGTTATTTAGTCATGATTAAAGCATTGACTATTTGTACTCCACTTCTTGACAATGACAAAGGGAGAGCAAGAATTTCTATCTCAAAAAGGGGCAAAAGTGCAAACTTAGAAAATTTGCAATCCTACACTTGCTATGCTTAAATATTGCATGTTGTGATTAATAGTTAGTGTGTTGTAAAACTTGCATATCTTTTAAACTAGCTATGATGCAACTTCTCATTTTCGTTGATGACATAGGGGGAGAAGTAGATTGATGATTTCATGCATTGAATTGAATATTTTATATATTTGCATGATGATTTGGTTTGATTCTCTTAACATGAATGATACCTGTTGCTTGGATTTGGGATAATCCAAGTGTACTATCAATGGTATATTGATAGGGGGAGTTTGTGTTAAACTCCGAGGAGTTTTGGTTAACTCCGTTAGTCATCAATTAGTTGTCATCATCAAAAAGGGGGAGATTGTTGAATCTTGGATTTCGATGATGAAACTAATTGATTGTGGTTTATTGTTTAACTGCGTTTTAAGTTACGTAGGTCTACTATCGATCAGGATTAGACAGTTGATGCTGGAGGAATTGACATTATGCCAGAGGTGATCATGTCAGGATATTGGATGCCGAGCTGGAGGTTCGGTCGATAATTGGCTGAAGGCTTTGTATGTCGGGCATCGGGCCAAGAAGCATATTGCGCCAAGGATATCGGGGTTGCGGAGGTCAACCGTCGATTGGGCAACGGACCGCAAGAGAGGACGATGTGCCGAAGGATCGGACGAAGCGCCGACCAATGACGTGCCGAGCAACTGAATGTCAATTCGCATTGTAATAACTGTCTAGATCGAAGTAGAGTGTTTGTTTGTTTGTGTGTAGGATTAAATACGATGACAATAAAGATGTAAAGCGAAACAAAGTGCCGAAAGTCAAGTATAATGGATTGTTGGGAGTTCGAGAGTTCAACGGGAGTCTGAAGATTCATTGGGAGTGTTGCCGGAATCGACCAAGAACGAGTAGGGAGCTTGCCGAAGGGTTTTCGGAAGTTCACCGAAAGGTTCGTCGAAAGTTCACGAAGCTTGCCAAGAAAGATCGGAGCTTGCCAATGAAGCTCATTGGAACTCACCAATATCATCGTGAAGTCCAGGAGCTTGCCGAGAGTCTGCTGAATGGTTTCCGAGGGTTCGTCGGAAGACCGTCGAAAGTTCGCCGGAAGCACACCGGAAGAAGTCTTGATTTGTCGAATTCTCCCAGAGAACTCTTTCTCTCTCAATTCGAATAACCTTAGCCAAGGATTTGTTCAAGCAAGAATACATGGGATATTCCTCTCATGATACCGAGAGCGGATGATCATCTATTGACACTCAATAGCCCTCGTTAGGTTGGCTTCCACTCCTAATAATCGGTTGTACTAGATTTGAAACTTTCCAAACTTATATCTCCGGTATCAAAGAGTGGAGTACTCATACAGGTCATCCTTGGTGTCTCAAGTCTAAGGACCAGATACACTACTGGGACTACGGAATCGCTATCTGACGTGAGGTATCAATAACCATCAAGAATTCCGTAGGCGGATCAATCAATGAACTCATTTCCCAATGAGCACTTGTACTGTAACCTTAGTGTCCCCACACGAGTAGCTATGAGATTAGCTACCTTCATCATATGGACGGGTATACTACACACCTGTCTATCTGGTTATCTCGATGTTCTTCTCGAGTAACCTATGACCAGGGTAATTTAGGGTATGTGTTTAAAGGCGAATCAATCTCATTATCATGATCTCATCACGATCCGATTCCCATTGCACAGATCCAAGGACATCATAATATACATCTATATAATGTGAGATAATGCCAATAATCATAAGCAAAGAGATTGACGCAGCATGTTACAAGTACAATCACTCATGTGATTGGCTTGTAGGGCACCTATAACTAGCAGGTACCACCACGCAGTCTGGCGGTACTACCGCCTGATAGAGTCTTGGGTTTTGGACGGTACCATCGCTTGGTAGTCAATAATTGTTGATGATACCACCACTTGGTAGTTAATAACTATCGGTGGTACCACCACTGACCTAAGTGATACCATCACCAAATGATCCTAGAAAACTAGTCCCTGGGTGGTTCCACCACCCTAGTTTGGTGGTGCCACTACTAGAAAGGGTCCAGCACTTTTGGATGGGCCTTGAATCCAACCTAATCCAACGAGCCGAGTTAGCCCCTACTAGGGTTAAAGGATTAATACCTAATCCTAACCCTAATTACATGCTAACTATGAAATTGAAAACATATTTTAAGCAAAAACATGATTCGGCATATCAAGACTTCTTCCAATGAGCTTCCGACGAACTTCCGGACTTTATGACGACCTTGCTAGTCATATGTGCCCAACAAGCCAATCACATAAGTGATGACACTTATGACTTGATATGTACTTTTTCTCTTTGTGTATTATTCAGTATTTTATCACTTTATCTTATGTGTTACATATATTGTGATGTTATTGGATCTGTGCAATAGGAATCAGATCGTTTTGAGATTACGATAATGAGACCGATTCACCTTTAAACACATACCCTAAATTATCGTGGTCATAGGTTACTCGAGAAGGACATCGAGATAATCGGATAGACTGATGTGTTATATACCCATCCATATGATGGAGGTGGCTAGTCTCATAGCTACTCGTGTGGTGACACTAAGGGTACCATGCAAGTGCTCATTAGGGAATGAGTTCACTAATTGATTCGCCTACGGAATGCTAGATGGTTATTGATACCTCACATCAGACAACGATTTCGTAGTCCCAATAGTGTATCTGGTCCTTAGACTTGAGACACCAAGGATGTCCTGTATGAGTACTCCACTCTTTGATACCAGACTTATAGGTTTGGAAAGTTCCAGATCTAGTACAACCGGTTATTGGGAGTGGTAGCCAACCTTACGAGAGCTATTGAGTGTCAATAGAGGATCATCCGCTCTTAGTATCATGAGAGGAATATCCCATATCTTCTTGCTCGAACAAATCCTTGGCCAAGGTTATTCGGATTGAGAGAGAAAGGGTTCTTCGGGAGAATCCAACAAAAGCAAGACTTGAGGAGAGATCGTATGGGCCTGATAGCACCATGCCTGGTATAGGGTCTCTGGGATATTGGATAGATGAGGGACTATAGATACATGGTAACTGAGGACAGATAGTCCAAAGGATTGGATTCCCCTATATCATCTGGGGGCCGCGGCGTAGTGGCCTGGAACGTCCATAGTCGATGAGTTGGGTGAATTATTATAGAGATAATAATTCACTAAGTCAGAAGGAGTTCTGACAAGTATGACTCACGGCTAGCTCGATATTAGGTCTAGAGGGTCACAAACATATGGTAGGTGTTGCGACGAGTAGAGGTTCGGATATGAGATATCCGTTGGAGCCCCTAACTTATTGGATATCCATTAAGCCCCTGAATTATTGGATACTAAGATGAGATCCAATAATTGCTAATAAGAGATTATTGGGTAGAGACCCACTAATCCAAGTGGCTTGGGTAATTGGATGGAGATCTAATACCCAATAGGGCAAGATCCATTAGGGTTTACAGATGGACTCTATAAATAGGAGGGAACCAAAGCTCTATAGGCTGAGGGTTTCTTTTAGTAGCCACCTTCTGTTCTCCTCTCCCTAGAGAGGTGCATTGTCACAGTCCCTGCCATGTGGATACCGCTAGAGAGGATGATGCTTGACCTCTTTCACCCTTTCTACAGATCTGTAGGGATTCAGGGATATACGATCTCCCTAGGTATTTTCTTTTACACATGTAGTTTTCACAGATTTGTTTTGACATACTGATCTTCATACGACGACGAAACCTTTCTACTAAAAATCTAGGGTGTTTTATTTTTGTTCTTCCGGTACGCATGAGATGTCGCTCCCTAGAAGGATTTCCCAATAGACCTTTGCAAGTTCTGATGAGTCTTCTTTAGCAAACTCCGATCTTTCGCGGTGAGCTCTACGAACTTCCGATGTGAGCTCTACAAACTTCTGATGAACCTTCTGATGAACTTCTGACAACCCTTCGGCAAGCCCCTAATGCATTCTCGACCAGTTCTGGCAGCACTTCTGATGTATCTTTAGACTTCCGACGGACTCTTAAACTTCCAATGATTCAATCATATTTGACTCAGGCACGCCATTTTGCTTTACGTATTCATCACTATCGTAGTTAATCCTGCTCACTTTTCTAAATAATATGGATTATATCGAATAATCTATCTATTAACTTTATTATCAAAATTTGAGATTCAACAATCTCTCTGTTTTTTATGATGACAATCAATTGATGATAAAGTTAATCTCAACTCCCCCTATCTATTTGCCATATTTGAGAAAAGAAACATTTGAATTCAAACCCCTTAAATTCCAATCAAAATTGATAAGTTACGTACATTCGAACTTATTGATATGCTCAACAAGCATGATTTTTCATCCCAAAATATGATACTACGTATTTTTCACAATTCAAAAATGATGTCAAGGCATGACATCCATTTTCAAGTTCAATGTTGAATGATGATAGACAATCATCATTTCAACAAATGATACAAACTTTAATTTTAAAATTTAACAAAAATCAAATGATATCAAATAAAAATTCACAAGTCCAAGATATGATATCAATTGACAATACATCATTCAATGATACACAAATAAAACCAAATTATCATATCAAGGCATAATACCAAATTCAAGTAAGATAGATAAGCATGATACGATAATGATCATAGAAAAATTAAGCATACATGTGTTATTTGTGATGCATACGATACATTCCATACAATTGTGATACATCATAATACGCTTCAATCATTTGCAATGCATTTAATATATTTCATATATTTGTGATACATTACGGTGCTTTTAATGAAAGCAAGCATTTTACGATACAAAGCATGGTAATTGTTTTATGATATGAAGTAAGTCATCAATTTGCTTTTACGACACAACATATTTTACAAATTACATTTTATGATACTTGTCATCAATTTGCCACATTTCTCCCCCTTTGCCATCAACAAAAAGGAAATGGGTCATTGATATTAAATGTTACGATAGAACTTTTTGTGAAAATGGCAAAAAGAGAAGGATAAATCCATCAAGAAGACTTAAATTGTCAAGAATAACGAAAAGCAATTCATTCATTCTATTGAAAATTCATGCCATAGAGATAAATTCATAAAGTAGAAAAGATAGATCATCGAAGCAAAAATTCATAAAAATTTCTACTTTCCATCAAGAGCTCATGACATAAAGAAAAATTCATTCAAAAGTCGATAATGTTCGTACTTCCACTGAGTAAAATTTATGAGGTAGAAAAGAGATCATTTAAGCATAAAATTCATAAAAACTCACGGTAAGAGATATTGAAAGTCTTGAAAAGTTCAAGAGGCAATTTGTTCAAATGATCGAAAATTCATATTATGATAAGAGCTAACTCGGCATTTCCATGAAAAATCCATGAATTAGAAAACAACCAATCAGTCATGAAAAATTCATAAAAGCTCATGACGTAAAAATTTATACAAGTGTTAAATCATTAAATTCGCATTTAGCATTTGAGCTATTAAAAAAATTTATGAGAGCTTCTTCTTTTCATATAGAGTCCATGACGTAAAAATATGTATAAAAGAATAGTTCCATGTGTCACGAAAGTAATTTGTTTAAGTTATCAAGAATTTATCAAACTTTAAATTTCATGACATAAAAATGTGAAAAGCCATTCATTCATGGCAACGGAAATTGAGGGAGCATAAAATCGATAGAATCAAATTCACAAAGTCATTAAATGGGTATGATTCTAATTCAAAAAATCATTAAACATGAATCATCAATCGGTGAGGCAAAAGTATCAATCCGAGATTGGAGGAAGATAAAAATGAAAGCTTCGTGTATGAAATCGAGAAGATGACACCAACATAATATGGAATTGAGAAAGATGATACCAAGAGAGGTGAAGGATTAAAATAAGTTCATGAAAACTGAAAAGATGATACAATATCGAAAAATTCTGGAAAAGGCATATAACAAACTCATGCATTAGGATAATTTAGCATGCCTAATTCCCTTCTAATGAAGGGAATTATTCTTCATTTAAAAGTTTTGTAAAGATATCTGCTAATTGATGTTTTGTATTAATGAATTCTGGAGTAACATCATTGTTATTGACATGATCTCGTATAAAGTGATGCCTAATATAAATATATTTAGTTCTAGAGTATTGAATGAGATTTTTAGTTAAACATATAGCACTTGTGTTACCTACTGAACACTTCAGCCTCCTATGGAAGTATCCATCCCATGCTAAAGAGAAAGTTTCAATGCTCCATGGTGCCGACCTTCAGTCACCTTAGGATGGCCATGGATAGTCCGTCGTCCACATACAAGCCCTTGCATGTGTCATGCCCCCCAAATTATCGCATTCAGGAGGTGTGACCCTATCTTAAATCGATAAAATTATAATTCATCAATAATCCAATCCAAGATCCAAATTAAGATTTAAGGATACTAAGAATCATTCAAATCATAATTCACGCCCATAAAACCTCTATAGTTTATAATCATAAACCACTTCACTCAATGATTCATAAAATCCAAAACCAACTCAACTAAGCATCAACCACACCATAAATCCATGATTGTGGGAATACATACATTCACAAAACTAACATTTACCACAAGTTCATATCCTTATACAAATTAAACTTATCATTGCTAGTTATAGGTGCCCTACAAGCCAATCACATGAGTGATGATACTTGTAATACGTGTCAATCTCTTTCCTTATGATTATTATTATTTTTACACATTATCTGGATGTATATTGTGATATCCTTGGATCTGTGCAATGGGAATCGGATCGTGATGAGATCATGATAATGAGACCGATTCACCTTTAAACACAAACCCTAAATAGTTTCAGTCATAGGTTACTTGAGAGGGATATCGAGATAACTGGATAGACTGGTGTGCTGTATACCAGTCCATATGATGGAGGTGGTTGGTCTCATAGCTACTTGTGTGGGGACACTAAGGATACAGTATAAGTGCTCATTGGAGAATGAGTTCACTGATTGATCTGCTTACAGAAAGCTGGATGGATATTGATACCTCACGTCAGATAGCGATTTCATAGTCCCAGTAGTGTATCTGGTCCTTAGACTTCAGATACCAAGGATGTCCTGTATGAGTACTCCACTCTTTAATACCAGACTTATAGGTTTGGAAGTTCCAGATCTAGTACAACCTGTTATGGGAAGTGACAATCAACCTTACGAGAGCAATTGAGTGTCAATAAAGGATCATCCATGTCGCTATCATGAGAGGAATATCCCATGTGTTCTTGCTCAAGCAAATCCCTAGCTAGGGTCATTTGGATTGAGAGAGAAAGAGTTCTCCGGGAGAATCCGATTAGAGCGAGACTCGATTGAAAATTGTATGGGCCTAATAGTAACATACCTGATATGCGGTCTCTAGGATATTAGATGGATGAGGGACTCTAGGTACATGGTAATTGAGGACAAATAGTCCAAAGGATTGGATTCCCTTGCATCGTATAGGGATTGCGGTGTAGTGGCCTAGTACGTCCGCAGTCAATGAGTCAGTGAATTATTATAGAGATAATAATTCACTAAGTCAAAAGGAGTTCTGATAGGTATGACTCACGGCCAACTCAATATTGGGCCTAGAGGGTCACACACATATGGTGTTGGGAAATCCTTTAGGGGAGCGACATCACATGCGCAGCAGAAGAACAAAAAACCAAACCCCAGATTTGCTGTAAAAAGTTTCCATCGTCGTGCAAAGATCGGTGTGTCAAAAATAAATCTGCAAAACTGCACGTGTAAAAGAAGATACCTAGGGAGATCGTATATCCCTGAATTTCTACAGATCTATAGGAGATGATGAAGGAGGTCAAGCGTCCTCCTCTCTAGCGGTATCCATATGGCAGGGATTGCGACGATGCACCTCTCTCTCTGGGGAGAGGAGAATAGGAGATGGCTACCAAAAGAAACCCTCAGCCTATAGAGCTTTGGTTCCCTCCTATTTATAGAGGCCCCCTGAAAACCCTAATGGATCTTTTGCCCTATTGTGTATTGGATCTCCATCCAATTACCCAAGCCTCTTGGATTAGTGGGTCTCTACCCAATAATCTCTTATTAGCAATTATTGGATCTCATCTTAGGATCCAATAATTCAAGGGCTTAATGGATATCCAATAAGATAGGGGGTTCATCGGATATCTTATATCCGAACCTCTACTCGTCGTAACACCTACCATATGTGTGTGATCCTCTAGGCCCAATATCGAGCTAGCCGTTAATCATACTTGTCAGAACTCCTTTTAACTTAGTGAATTATTATCTCTATAATAATTCACCCAACTCATCGACTACGGACGTTCCAGGCCACTATGCCGCGGCCCCTAGATGATATAAGGGAATCCAATCCTTTTGACTATTTGTCCTCAGTTACCATGTATCTATAGTCCCTCATCCATCCAATATCCCTGAGACCCTATACCAGGCATGGTGCTATCAAACCCATATGGTCTCTCCTCGAGTCTTATTCTTATTGGATTCTCCCAGTGAACCCTTTCTCTCTCAATCCGAATAACCTTGGCCAAGGATTTATTTGAGCAAGAACACATGGAATATTCCTCTCATGATACCGAGAGCGGATGATCCTCTATTGACACTCAATAACCCTCGTAAGGTTGGCTACCACTCCTAATGACCGACTGTACTAGATCTGAAACTTTCCAAACCTATAAGTTCGGTATCAAAGAGTTGAGTACTCATACAAGACATCCTTGGTGTCTCAAGTCTAAGGACTAGATACACTACTAGGACTACAGAATCGCTGTCTGACATGAGGTATCAATAACCATTCAGCATTCCGTAGGTAGATCAATTAGTGAACTCATTCTCCAATGAGCACCTGCACTGTAACCTTAGTGTCCCCACATGAGTAGCTATGAGACCCGCTACCTCCATCATATGAACGGGTATGCAACACACCAGTCTATTCGGTTATCTCGATGTCCTTCTCAAGTAACCTATGACTAGGATAATTTAGGGTCTATGTTTAAAGGTGAATCGGTCTCATTATCGTGATCTCATCATGATCCGATTCCCATTGCACAGATCGAAGGACATTACAGTATATGTAACACGCAAGATAAAGTGATAAAACGCCTTATAATAAGCAAAGAGATAAAGTGCATATTAAGTCACAAGTGCCATTACTCATGTGATTGGCTTGTAGGGCACATATGATTAGCATATGGTAGGTGTTGCGACAAGTAGTGGTTCCGATATGAAATATCTACCGGAACCCCTATCTTATTGGATATCCAATAAGCCCATGTATTATTGGATCCCATAGATGAGATCCAATAAGAGCAAGATTATTGGGTAGAGGCCCATTGATCTAAGAGGCATGGGTAATTGGATAGAGATCTAATACCCAATAGGGCTAGATCCATTAGGGTTGATAGGGGACCTCTATAAATAGGAGGGAACCAAAGTTCCATAGGTTGGGGTTTTCCTTGGTAGCCACCTTATATTCTCCTCTCCCCAAGATAGGAGCATCATTGTAGTCCCTACCGTGTGGATACCACTGGAGAGGAGGACGCTTAACCTCCTTCATTCTCCCTAATGGATCTACAGGAACTCAGGGATATATGATATTCCTATGTACTATCTTTTTACACACGTAGTTTTCGGATTCGCAAATTTATTTTTGACACACCGATCTTCGCATGACGATGGAACCTTTCTTGAAAATCTAGGATTTTTTTTTGTTCTTCCGTTGTGCATGAGATGTTGTCCCTTGGATTTCCCAATAGTGGTATCAGAGCTAAGTTGTTCGTGTGAAGATAGAATATTAACTGTGTTGTGATTTAGAACAGTGTTTATCGTTAAAATTATTAGCGCAAAAGGCGAGGAAGGGTAGTAATTGTTGCTGCTCTTGCTGCGCTCAAAGAGTAGCCACGGCCAAGGCTGCAACAAGCAGCGTCGGCAGCTTGCGGGCTGCAGGGGTGGCGCCATAGGGATGGCGCCGCCCGTGGGCCAGGAGTCACCCATAGGCGGTCGCCTATAGGGCAACGCCCGCAGGGCGATGCCGTAGGGTCGCCCCCTCGAAGGGATGGCGTCGCCTACGGGCCGCCCGCGGGAGGGGCAATGCCGCTCGCAGGGGCGACGTCAGCACAGCGGTTGGAATGCTACAAAGGAGGGATTAGGGTTTTCGGCCAAAAGATAATTTTGCCCCTAGGAATTTTTGAAATTTTAGTTTTGTCTCTTTTGATCGAATGACCAGAATGCCCTTTAGAATTCTAAAAATTCCCTGTATATCCCTATTTTCAAAAAAATATTAGTTAATTAAAATATTTAATTAACTATTATTAGTTATTTAGTAGTCCTATATAATAATATGTATATGTGATGTATGATGTGGACAGATGATCATGGACTGTATGATATGATGTGTGTATATGTGATTATTATTATTGGGGCCTGTGAGCCTCTATTTTTCTCATTTATTGACGGGTCTACGTGCTTGTAATTATATTATAATTATACGAGAAGGTGCAGTGGGAATGTGGAAGCAATAGCGGGATCCATAAGGCTGAGACGGACGATCCGATGTATGAAGATGTGTTGAGATGCTGATGAAACCGACGAAGTGAGATGGACGATCACTGGGCATGGAGATGCACCGATGCACACACAGATCTTAATGTGAGTGATCATGGCCCACTAGCTCGGGCTTGATCACATTAGGATATGGTCCATAATCATCTAGAATGATTGCTCATTTGATGTGTGATTGGTTATACACCTACTAGATATGTATATATATTTGCATGCGATATAGATGTATATTAAATATGTATATGTGTGACACATTAAATTAGAAGACCAAATTAAAAATTTTCTCTATTAATAATATTAAGTCAGTAAATATACGACAATTAGATTGACCCACATGACCTTCCATCATTATGGGTAGGAACCGATTCCTGGTATAGGTTGAGTTGGTTGAGTCCCTCAAGACTCACCTATATCATGATTCACTTTCTTATCTATGACATAGAGATGTCACCAGTGACCTGAGGATATGGTATGCTTAGTCGAGTCCCTCGAGGGTATATCATCGAATCAGACTTATCTTGTAATTATGGTGATGACTTAACCGAACATCATGGTTGGTCGAGTCCCTCGAGGCCATGGTGGTTCGGAGGCCGAATAGGGTGGGAATCAAAAGGAGTTGTGATTGGTAAGAGTTGCCTACCTTTTGGGCTTAGTGTGATTGGTCGAGTCCCTCGAGGTTACAATAAGATGTTGATTGGATCTCGATCCCCACTAGAAGTCTGTCAGAGACTTTCGTTTTATGTGCTGAGGGTGTCGTGTGACTCGCTAGAAAAATAGTGGGAGTACATGAAGATAGAAGTCCATATCTTGATTATTTATATTTCTGTAAAATCTGCATGTTATTTATTTATGCTACATCTTTATTTTTGAAAATATCGCTATTAGACTCTCTACATGGCATACTTGATGCCAACTAACTCACTGGTCAAAACTATGTGGACTGACTCTGTAACATGAGAATAGTTCTCACAGCGGAGAAAATTACATATGCCCTTGAAATAGTGATGCTTATGCCCAAGGAAAGGGCCAGTGAGGATGAGATCACTCACTATGTGAAATACGTAGATGACTCTACTCTTGCTCAGTATTATATGTTGGGCTTCATGACTCCCGAGTTATAGAGACAACATTAAAAGATGGATGTCAGATCCATACTCCTACATCTCCTCAAATTGTTTGAGGAATAGGGAAGAACTCAACGATATAAGATATCAAAGAGTCTCTTCCGTGGTAAGATAATTGAGAGGACACTAGTTCAGAACCATGTCCTTAAGATGATTGAGTGGATAGAGAAACTCACAGGTCTAGGAATGGTCCTAGAGGATAACCTATATGTGGATCTTGTGCTTCAGTCCCATTTAGATTTCTTTTCATAGTTTTCTATATTGGTAAGACCAAAAAGAAAAGGAAGACAAAGAAGTCCCTTGAGAATGGCAAAGGGCAAGGACAGATCGGGTAAAACAAAGGTTGCTAAGAAGACCCAGAAGATGACAAAAGCCAGTGTTTCCACTATGGCAAAGATGGGCATTGAAAGAGGAACTGCAAAGAATATATTGCAGAGAAGGAGAAATAGAAGCTTAGAGAAGCTTCAGATATACATTTATGATTAGTCTCTATCTATCAAACTCATATGATAACACATAGTTATTGGATATCGATAGCGTTTATCATATCTGTAATTTTTTGCAGGTTCTAGTAAGACCTAGGAGATTGATAAGAGGCAAGATGGACCTCAAAATGGGCAATGAAGCAAGAGTTACTACTATTGCTATTAGCGAGATCACCTGACATCGGCCTAGTGGAGCTATTATTGCATTGGATGCATGTTATTTTGTTCTCTCTATCATCCAAAATGTTATTTCCATTTTATGTTTGACATTGAATGGTTATAAAGTAGTTTTTGAGAACAATAGTTGTTCAACTATTAAGGATGATGAGATCATCATGAGAGGAACATTGCATAATAGTTTGATTATGCTAGTCACTGCTCCACGTATCATGAATATAAGTGTGTCCAAGAGAAAATGAGATGAGGTGAATAATGCATACCTATGGCATTGTAGGCTAGGTTATATCTATAAAGGAAGAATTCAAAAGTTGCTGATAGATGGATACATAGATCCATTAGACTATGAGTCATATGCGATTAGCGAACCTTGCTTTCGTGGGGAAAGATGACCAACTCTCCATTTAACGAAACTGGAGAGAGAGACACTGAGTTGTTGGTACTAATACATAGTGATGTATGTGGTCCTATGTCAACTCAGGCCATTAGTGGTTATTCATACTTCATTATTTTTACTGATGATTTCTCTAGGTATGCACCCATGTTCTTGATGAAGTATAAATCCAAATCCTTTGAGAAATTCAGGGAGTATAAGAATAAAGTAGAGGTTCAGACTAGAAAGAGTATCATGACTCTTCGATCAGATCGAAGAGGTGAGTACTCGAGTATAGAGTTCACCTAGTTCCTCAAGGAGTAGGGGATTCTATCCTAGTGGACACCTCTGTAGGGATTTAGAGTGGTACTAAGAGGTGGGGGGGGGGGGGAGGGGGTTGTGAATTAGTGCAGCGGTTAAGTATGATAATTTTCGATGATTTGAAAATGCTTTTAGAAACTTCGAATGTTGAAAGCTTCATTTTGACTAAAACTATATCAGAAAAGTTCTAACTTAAACTTGAGAATATTTAGAGAAGATGAAAGGTAGTGAACAAGTAAAGTAAAGGTTTGTAAAAAGATAAATGTAAGAATATAAATGCAAATTGAGTTTTATAGTAGTTCGGTCATCCGACCTACGTCCACTCCCAATTCCTCTTCTCTTGAGGCCACCGGCTTTTCCACTAGTTGTCTTCTTTCCAACAGGTAAAGACTAACTCCCTTACAACTCAATTCTCCTTGTACAGGTTGTGGAGTTAACCTTTATAAGGCCTCTCACCCCTCTCTTGGACTAGATCACACTTAAAGCTTAGAGGGAAGATTTTAGGACTATTACAATAGAGTTTTCCCTTTTTCTTTCTCAGATTTTGTGTGTATTTCAACTATGGATGAGAGGCATATTTATAGGCCTCAAGATGATTCAAATTTGGAGTCCAAATTTGAATCAACCTGGATTTTCGGGTGCTGGCTGTAATACCGCTTGACACTGGCGGTACCACCGCTAGTTTGACCTTGACACTAGCGGTACTACTGCCAGCCTGGGGTGCTACCACCACTGTAGCTTTAATGCTGGGTGGTACCAATGCCTACAGCTTGAAAAAGTGTGCTTTTTTACTTTTTTTTTATCTCATAGGTGGTTCCATCGCCAGTTTGTCGGTGCCACCGCCTATAGCAACTTTTAGGCCATTGAATGGGCCTCCTAATAAGCCCAAATTAGTCTCAATTTAGGCTCAATTGGTCTCTAATTGAGTTGATATTATTTCACTCAAAAGCAACTCAATTTTGACTCAATTCTACTTCGATCTAGACAATTATTACAACGTGAATTGTAATTAGTTGCCCGACACATCATTGGTCCATCGGCACTTCATTCGACACATCGATGCATCCTTCTCTCTTGCGATTTGTTGCCCAATCAGCAGCTGACCTCCGCAACCCCAATCTCCTTAGCACAACTCCACTCCTCTTGGCTCGATGCCCGAATTTCTTTGTCTGAAGCCTTCTGTCGATCGTCGATCGGACCTCTAGCTCATCCAATCTCCTGACATGATTTCCTTTAGTGTAACGTCGATTCTTCTTGCATCAATTATATAATCCTAATCGAGAGTAGACCTACGTGACTCAAAATGCAGTTAGATAACTTAATACGATCAATTAGTTTCATCATCAAAATATGAGATTCAACAATCCCTCCCTTTTTGATGATTACAACTAATTGATGACGGAGTTAACTTTAACTCCCCGGAGTTTAAACCAACTCCCCCTATCAATATGTCATATTGATAGAACCCTTGGATTATGCCAAATCCAAGCAACATGTTATAAAAAACATCAAACTATCATGCAAATATATAAAATATTCAATACTTTATTCATTGCATAAAATCATCAATCTACTTCTCCTCCTTTGTCATCAACAAAAAGGAGAAGTTGCTCTAGCTATTTAGAAGATATGCAAGTCAACATATAAGCTAGATTTATAATATTCAATCATGTCATTCAATCATAGCAAGTTTTTAAGTATGTGTAATCATGGCAATTCAACACTTGCTTCTTTTGAAATTGCAAGGTGGCAATTTTTGATGTTCAAGATAGGAAGTTCCTTCATTTCAATGATCGAGCTAGCAAATTTTTCATTGAAGTCACAAGCTAGTAATAAATTTTCTCCCCCTTTGTTTCTATCAAAAAGAAGGGAAGAGTACAATTCTTTTCCCTTTACATGAATTTTGAAATTATGACAATTAACAAAGATAAATATTCATGGGGTATCAAAAGTTTACATTCATGATTCAAAATTAATTTATGAAAACTAAGTTATGAATCAAAATCAAGTTGCAAATTTAACATTCAAGCTATCTCTTATGATACTTATTAAGATGCTAGCAATTTTGCGATACGTTAGCAAGAAATTTTGCTAGCTCTAGCAAAATTCTTTTCCTTATGATGCACAAGCTAATTCCGCCTTTGTCATTATCGAAAGGAAGGGAGGAATACTATTTCAATCAAATGTTCTTTTTCAACAAGATCAAGGTCAAGATTCATGAGGTAATAAATAGCAAAAATATCTACTTGAAGTATTCTCATCAAGATCGCATTTTAAAGAAAATTCCAAGTATCAAGATCATGATTTGCAAACATTTTCTTTAACATCAATTTTCAATTCATGATATATGATCAAGAATCATAATACATAAACAACTATATCAATATCAAGTCATGATTCATTTGGTAGTAAGAAGAACAATTTGATTTATGCATAATAGATCTAAATCCATCATGAATCATAAGAAAAATTTCGAGTGTCAAATATTTATATATCAAGATAATGACTTAGATTGTTTTCCATTCAAGCAAAAGACATCTCATCAAGATCATGATATAGATAAAAATTCTCTTAAAAGAATCAAAAAGAATTTGAGTTGTAAATCCGAGAGATCGAAATCTTGAAGTATAAATATTCTCTTTAGCAAAGAATCATATGAGCAATTGATTATTGCATAAGAAATATCATTGCATCATGATTTATAAATTCTTTCTCCACAATATGAATCATAGGAGATATAATAGCAATGATATCAATCATGATTCATTTGGTAGCAAATAGCAAGGAGAACAATTTGTTTCATTCATAAGAAATCTTAATTAGTCAAGAAATCAAAAGAAGGTTCATGATTTGCTTGAAACAAAAGATCTCATTCAAATCAATTTGTCAACTCAAAATTCCATCATTAAAATCATTTACATAGATTCATATAAATGGATTCTTTATCATATCATCAAACTCACATTCATAGGATATTCACAAAATATACTAAATGAATTCATCACTTGTCTTTCATGAAAAATCAAAAATTTCAAGAATCAGACATTTCCCTTTTTATGATTAATTTCATTTGAACATGCCTTTGTCTTTTAATGGCAAGCATGAAAGTTCAAGATGTAGAAGCAAAATTCATCATCAAAACTTTTAAAGTAAAAAAAATATAACACATCATATAAAGAATTCATCATAAAAATGATTAAGACTAAAAACACATTAGTTCAAAAACGTAAGAGTCACTCATCATGCATAATGTGTTTTATTTTAAGTTGTTTGTTTCATATAGGTGTGCTCATGTTTTAATAGATGAGTATCAATTTAAAAACCAAAGCATGAGTTTTGTCATCAAGATATAACACATTCAAATCCTCATGCATGATATCATAAAATGATAACAAACTTTTATTGTCAAGATATTCATCATTTTTTAACTCATTCAATTTGACAAATTTGCCAAAACTTTAAAGATAGGAAATTTTTACAAAAATATTCCTCTTTTTATGTGTTTCAATTCATGCTATTTGGTCTTACATAGAAATGTTCAAATTTCTTATACAAGAGCCAAGCATCAATTCAAAAATTGAAATCATATACATACATTTAATATTTTCATCGTCAAGTATGATTTCATAAGGTATGTTTAATTTTTTATTTGAAGGCTGTGAATCATTATATAAATCCATAATTATCATCAAAATCTTTTGTTCAGAAAATTTGTTAGGAGCAAAGTAAATTGATTACATGTAAGCATGCTCAAGTCCTTTTTGTATAAAAGATGTGTGTTAAGTTTAAAACCAAAAAGGTAATTTCATCATTAAAAACCATCAAGACCAAACACATCAAACATAAAACATCATGATAGCACATTTTCTCATTTTATGTGTTTTATTTCATGTGATTGATCACATATGAGTATGTTCACATTTTCATACAAAAGCCAAGCATCATGTAAATTTGAAATCATTATCAAAGCCATGTTTCATTCATTTAAAAAATGTGTTGATAGCAATGTGGGTTGGGTCTTTTAGTTTTACAATTGGTTTCATATAGACATTAATCATCTAAAAATTTCATCATAAAAATGATTAAGACTCATTTATCCAAGATAGAAGTTTTCAAATTATAAGCATGATACACATATCTATCATCAAAAGACTTTCAAGAAATTTATATATAGATATGTATGATATTTAAAACCGAAAACCAATACGGAAAGTGCACATTACGTCATCTCAAAACATCATCTTAATTCATCATGAAAATAATTAGACCAAAAACACATTAATCCAAAACATAGAGTTTCAAATCAACATTACTTCAAAAACTCATGCATGATATAAAATTGTCAAGCATCATATTTAAAAATGAAAAGCAATATAAAACATCAAGATAAACATGCATGGATTAATCCTAAGCATTATCACAAATCATGCAAGTGTCATTTTAATTTTCAAAAATACAAGAAAAGCACGATCAAAATAAATTTTCTACTAACTAAGTTAAGCACTTATGAAAAAATATCATGTAATTTCAAAATAAGGTAAAAGCATTTCGGGTGAGTTACTTATCTTGTTGATAAAAGCTGTCAAAGCCTAATTTTCCATTTTGCCTTCGGTTGTACTTGATTCATCCTTGGGTGTCTTCCTCTTCTTTGATCTCTTCCTCCATTCAAGTTTATTTTTTCTTTTAGATTTTTGTTTAATGAACTTATTAAAATTCATTAAAAGTTCAATGTTCTCTTTATTATCTTCATCACTTGAGTTATCACTCAAGTGGCATTTAATAGTCCAGAGTTGTAAATCCTTCCTAGTCTTTGGAAGGTGGTTCATGTGTCTATCGAGTTCGAAATGTTCCAAGAATGTCATTTCATAGGTTATTAATGACCCGATTAGTTCTTCTAATGAAAAATTATTTAAATTTTTAGTCTCTTGTATTGCGGTTACTTTAGGATCCCACCTTTTTAGAAGAGATCTTAAAATCTTGTTAGTGAGTTCAAAATTTAAAAAATATTTACCAAGATTTTTTAAGCTATTGATGACATCCGTGAAACGGGTGTACATATCACCGATAAACTCACTTGGTGTCATTCGGAAGACCTCAAAATCATGCAATAAGAGGTTTACTTTTGAGTCTTTGACTCTACTAGTTCCCTTGTGTGTGATTTCAAGTGTTCGCCAAATATCAAAAGTCATTTCGCACGTAGAAATCTGATTAAACTCGTTCTTTTCTAAAGCACAAAATAAGACATTCATAGCCTTTGTATTTAAAGAAAAAGATTTTTTCTTTAAATCCGACCATTCATTCATCGATTTAGAGGGAAGTTGAAAGCCGTTTTCAATAATATTTCATAAATTTAAATCTAGAGAAATCAAGAAAACTCTTATTCGAGTGTTCCAATATATGTAGTATAATCCGTTAAACAATGGGGGACGGACAATCAAAAAACCATCTTGAAAGCTATGAAGAGCCATTTCTCACGAGTATAAATCTGAAAGAGAAATATTGAGGTTCTAATACCAATTGTAGGGATCTAGAGTGGCACTAAGAGGGAAGGGGGGGGTGAATTAGTACGATAGTTAAGTACGATAATTTTCGATGATTTGAAAATGCTTTCGGAAACTTCGAACGTTGAAAACTTCGTTTCGACTAAAATCATGTTGGAAAAGCTCTAACTTAAACTTGAGAATATTTAGAGAAGATGAAGGGCAATAAACAAGTAGAGTATAGGTTTGCAGAAAGGTAAATGCAAGAATATAAATGCAAATCAAGTTTTATAGTGGTTCAATCATCCGACCTACGTCCACTGCCGATTTCTCTTCTCTTGAGGCCATCGGCTTTTCCGTTAGTTGTCTTCCTTCCAACAGGCAAAGACTAACTCCCTTACAACTCAATTCTCCTTTTACAGATTGAGGAGTTAACCTTTACAAAGCCTCTCACCCCTCTCTTAGACTAGATCACACTTAAAGCTTAGAGGGAAGATTTTGATATTATTACAATAGAGTTTTCCCTTTTTTTCTCAGGTTTTGTGTGTATTTCAACCATGGATGAGAGGGATATTTATAGGCCTCAAGGTGATTCAAATTTAGAGCCTAAATTTGGATCACTCCGGATTTTCGGGTGCTAAAGGTACCATCACCTGACACTTGCGGTACCATCGCCAGTTTGACCCTGACACTGGTGGTACTACTGCTAGCCTAGGACGGTACCACCGTTGTAGCTTTAATGCTAGGCGGTACCACCGCCTGCAGCTTGGAAAAGTGTACTTTTTCACTTTTTCAGCTTATAGGCGGTTCCACCGCCAGTTTGGCGGTGCCACTGCCTTTAGCAACTTTTGGGCCACTGAATGGGCCTCCAAATGAGCCCAAATTAGTCTCAATTTAGGTCTAATTGGCTCATAATCGAGTTGATATAATTTCACTCAAAACTAACTCAATTTTGACTCAATCCTACTTTGATCTAGATAATTATTACAACGTGAATCATAATTAGTTGCCTAACACATCATTGGTCCATTGGAGCTTCGTTCAACACTTTGACGCATCGTCCTCTCTTGTAGTTTGTTGCCTAATCAATAACTGACCTCTGTAGCCCCAATCTCCTTAGTGCAACTCCGTTCTTCTTAGCTCGATGCCCGATTTCTTTGTCTGAAGACTTCTATCGATCATCAATCGGACCTCTGGCTCGACATCCAATCTCCGGATGTGATTTTCTTTGACGCAACATCGATTCTTCCTGCGTCAATTATCTAATCCTGATTGAGAGTAGACCTGCATGACTCAAAATGCAATTAGATAACTAAACATGATCAATTAGTTTCATTATCAAAATCCAAGATTTAATAACCTCCTTATACACCCTAGATCAATGGTGTATTCGAAAGGAGGAATCGCACACTATTAGACATAATACAGTCCATGATAAGTTTCGTTGACCTACCCATCTCATTCTGGTGATATGCCTTAGAGTCCGCAGCTTACCTTCTAAATAGAGTTCCAACTAAGTCGATAGTGTCTACACCATATGAGATATGGAAAGGGAAGCTTGATCTTAAGGTTATTAAGATTTGGGGCTGCCTTGCCCACGTTAAGAGACACATACCCGATAAGTTGGAATCCAAGATGGAATGGTGCAAGTTCATGAGATACCCCAAGAAAACTTATGGGCATTATTTCTATCACCCCATCTTGGTAGCTAAGAGAGTAGTGTTCCTTGAGAAAGGAACACATTCTTGGTGGAGATAGTGGGAGCATGATAGAGTTGAGCAAGGTTGGAGAACCTAGCTCAAGCACCATTCCATAGCTAGAATCTATTCAGGTACGTAGCACATAAGTTCTGACTTTACGTAGGTGCGATAGAGTATCCCATCCTCCTAAGAGTATATGGGACATATCAGAGGAGCGAGTGTTGAGAATATTGATCCTCAAACCTATGAGGAACCTATTACGAGTATAGACTCCGGGAAGTGGCTAGAAGCCATGAATTCAAAGATGGATTTCATTTACTCCAACAAGGTTTGGAACCTGATTGATGTATCCGAGGGTATCATACCCATTAACTGCAAGTGGATCTTTAAGAAGAAGATCGGAGTAGATGGAAAGGTATAGACATAAAGTAAGGCTAGTGGCTAAAGGGTATCGTCAAAGCTAAGGAATTGACTATGACGAAACCTTCTCACTTATAGCCATTCTAAAATCTATCTGAATTCTATTAGATATTATAACACACCTTGATTATGAGATCTGGCAGATGAATATGAAAATTACGTTCATCAACGGTAACCTCGAGGAGGAGGTGTATATGATACAGCTTGAGGAATTCATGTCCAAAGATAGTCTAGATAAGGTATACAAGTTGCTTAGGTCCATCTATGGACTAAAGCAAGCTTCCTAAAGTTGGAACATAAGATTTGATAAGAGATCAGATCTTATGAGTTCGTTAAGAACGAAGATGAGCCTTATGTGTACAGGAAGGTAAATGGGAGCACTATCACCTTTTTGGTATTGTATGTGGATGACATCCTAATCATAGAGAATGATATAGGAATGCTCTCCACAATAAAGGTTGTTAAACTGAGTTGTAATGAAAAAGAGAATATTACATATGGCTGAATAGAGTCTTATTTATATATATATAAGAAAAGAGGATTTCCCTCAACTATCCATCAAGATTTTCTTGTGTAGTTAAGGAAATCCTATATGTTATCATGCCCCCACAGGACTGATGCAATGAAAATAATTTATGAGTGAGAGGCTTCGTGAGTGAGTTTGCTAGTTGATCAGCCGTATATACGTGAGAAACATGTAGTTGATGTTTGACAACTTAATCTCATACGAAGTGGAAGTCAATGGCAATGTGTTTCATGTATGAGTGAAATATTAGATTGGTACATAGGTAGGTAGCTCCAACATTATCGCAATATATTGTAGGAGGAAAGGTAGAGTTGACGTTGAGTTCTTTGAGCAGATTTGTGATCCAATTTAGTTCAGCAGTAGCTGTGGCGATGGCATGGTATTCGGCTTCAGTTATGGATCATGCAACTGTCTTTTGTTTCTTAGAACTCTAACTGATTGGATTAGCTCCAAGGAAGATAATATACTTGGAAATGGACGTTCTATCATCAAAGTTTCCTGCCCAATCGGCATCAGCAAAAGCATGAAGATGAAGTGGGGCATGTTTGGGGAGAAAGAGGCCATGACTAAGAGTCCCTTTAAGATATCACAAAATTCGTTTGACCACAAACCAATGTATATTAGATGGTCAATGCATAAAGTGTGATAATTTATTGATTGCAAATGAGATATCTGGGTGAGTGAGAGCCAAGTACTGTAAGGAGCCAAGTACTTGCCGGTATTGAGTAGAGTCCATAGTAGGGCTTCCATCACATAATCTCAGTGATTCACTAGTAGAGAGGGGAGTTTTACCCTCTTTTGCATTCTACATATTTGTCTTTGATAATAAGTCTTGAATATAATCTCAATGTTGCATCCACTCCTAGAAAGTAGCTCAAGATACCTAGATCTTTGAGAGAGAATCGAATGGCTAGTTGCTTTAAGAATACCTAGATCTCCAAAAGATTATTGCCTATGACAATAATATCATCTACATATACTAGAAGATATATTGTGTTTTTATTTTATTATCATAGGAATAACGAGGTATCAGACTTGGAGTTGATGAAGCCCGTTGATGTTAAAAATGTGCCAAGTTCATTATACTAAGCTCTTAGAGCTTGACGAAGTTCATAAATAGCTCTTTGTAGTTTACAGATATGCCTTGGATACTATAGATGAACGAAGCCAGGAGGTTACTGCATAAAGACATCTTCAGTTAGAGTCCATCATAAAAAGGCATTATTAACATCTAATTGTCATACATGCCAACCTTTTGAGATGGCCAAGCTCAAGATAAGCCAGATTGTTGTGGGTTTGACAATTGGACTAAATGTCTCTATGAAGTACACGCCAGGTCATTGATGAAACCCTTTGACGACTAGACGTGCTTTATATCTAGCAATAGATCCATTTGGGTTCCGCTTAATTTAAAAGACCCATTTACACTTGATGATGTTTTGTGTGTGATGAGAGGGCACTAGGGTCCATGTAGAGTTATGAAAAAGAGCATCATATTCTTCACACATGGCTTTACGCTAGTGAGGAGATTTTTGAGCTTGAGTAATTGTGGTGGGTTCACTAGCCTCAAAGGAAGAGTTCGTTATAGCATGTAGATCAAGAACTTAACGTGGTTTAAAAATATCACTTTTGGAGCATATTGTCATTTGATGGCTAGGAGCTACGAAAGTGGTAGGTTGGGTTGTTGGTATAGTCGGTGGTGTGTCACCGAGGTCAATCGGACTAGTCTGCGGTACTTCAATAGCACATTACGAGGTAGCTAAGGGCATTACTTCATTGATAGGGGAAACTTGTGAAGAAGAGATGAGAGAAATAATGGAGGGAGTGAGGAGCTATTGAATAGAAGGAGTGTACTGACCATGAGGGTAAGGATTGGATGGTGTTGTGGGAGGTTCATGTGACGGGATTAAGGAGATACTCTAGTGATGTTTATTTATCTTAGTAGCTTGCATGGTAGGGTACTCATGATTTTAAAAAGGAAAAGAAGACTCCACAAAAATAACGTGATGTGATATAATGATTTTTGAGTTTGTAGTTTGTAGCACTGAAAACTATTATATTCAAAAGAGTATCCAATAAAAATGCAAGGCTTAGATCGTGGTGTTAGATTATGTGAGGCATAAGGACGTAGCCATGGATAACATAGACAACCAAAGACTTTGAGTTTATGAAGGTTTGGAAGCTTGTGAAATAGTTTCTCAAATGGTGACTTATATTGTATGACTGGAGTGAGCATACGATTAATGAGATAGATAGCAGTTTGAAAGGCTGCTGTTCAAAAAGTTGGTAGTATGGATGCCTGATGTAGAAGTATAAGACTAGTTTTAACTATATATCGATGCTTGCATTCAGCAGAACCAACTAATTGGGGAGTATGAGGGGATGACTTGAGGTGTTGTATACCACAAGCTGTGAGACAGGATGTGAGGGCTTGATATTCGCCTCCGCTATCATAATAAACTATTTTAATGAAAGACTGAAAAAAATTCTCGATCAACTTTTTAAAGTTGGTAAATATTGTTAAAACTTTAGATTTATGACGGAGGGCATATAACCATGTGTACTTAGTGAAATAGTCAACAAAAATGATATAAAATTGAAACTTGTCAAAAGAAAGGGTTGGGGTAGGACCTCAAACATCGGTATAACTAATTTCGAATGGTTTAGAGCAAGATATAGAGGATGTTCCAAAAGATAGTCTATGACTTTTATTGCTATGACAAGCATCGCAATAGTTATAATGCTGCTAGTAGTAGAGGTAGGAAGTGAATAACGAGAACTTAATTTTTGCTAAATAAAGGATGAGGGATGACCAAGACGTCGATGCCACACATCAACTAGAGCTACAACTGAAGAGTAAATATTAGGCTGGTTTACTTGCAAAACTAATGGCCACTTATAAATGTTGTCTTTGTTCTAGCCTAAGACTAAGGATACTCCCGTGCTCAAATCCTTGACAAGAAAGGAATTAGAAAAAAATTCAATTGAGGTATTATTTTATTTATAGAATTGAGAGACAAAAATAAAGTTTTATTTAATGTGAGGTGCACACAAAACATCATCAAGTGTGAAGGTTGTGGTAAGTAAATTAAGCATTGTGGAACCAATATGAGTGATAGGAATTTCTTTACCATCATCGATGATAATATCTTCATTTCTACCATAGTTATTATGGATAGATAAGTTCTGAAGATCGGAGGTGATGTGATGTGATGTGCTAGAGTCCACAATCCAATTAGGTTGGCTAGTTGTCAGAGTAGTCATGAGATTTGCCTAAGGCCACTGTGTTAGAGTAGGGAGTCAAGGTCGAGACCAACAGACTTTCGCAGAGTGTTTGACTTTATCACACAATTGGCATACGATTTTGTAATGGCTTTTGAGGTCAAGATGCCAGGGCTGATGATTATAGAGGTTGCCACCTTGATGGTGAGGATTAAAGTGTTGATAATGTGGATGAGGGGGGTTTGGTGTGGGACCCATAGGGTTAGGAGATAGCTTAGTCGGACCTTTATTGATGTACTTATTATACTGGTTGCTCTTCCTCTTGGATTTTTGACTGACTTGAACTGTGATAGTTGGTCTAGGCAACCTGTCATCGTGCTTCAAATATGTCTCATAGTCAGTCAACTTGTCATAGAGTTCTTTGAATGATATTAGTGAGTCGTGTGCTCGAATTGTGGCTATCAGTTCTTTGTATTCATCTCCTAGGCTATTAAGGGTGTGGACTAGGACTTCTTCACTTAGGGAATGACCTATCAAAGCCAAGTTATCGATGATAACTTTGATATTTTATAAATAATCAGCAATAATACTTTCCTATTATTTCACTTTCATCAGATTGGATAAAAGTCCGAGCATGCGAGTACGCGAGTGATTTTCCATGGTGGTTTGCAACTTGGACCATGCTTCTACAACAGTCGTACATGAAGATATTAGTGGGGTGACGAACCCAACGACTGAGGCTTGAATGGCTTAGAGGATAAGGCAATCTTGACGTAACCATAATTTGTGGGATGGATTTGGTTTTGGATTGGGTTCTCCTAAGATGTTGAGCACTACAGGTGGATAATGGAGAGAGTCATCGAGGTAGCCTAGTAGGTCATATCCAAATAGAATATTAGAAAATTATGCACGCCAAGATGCATTGTTTTCGCCTTTGGATAATTTGAAAGGAATGAGTGCTGTAGCATTGATAGTGATAAGGCTTGGAGGTTGAGAAGTGCTATGGTTCCCTGCAAGAACAACGACTGGAGTGTTAGAGGTAGACGATGAAGATATTTGAGGATACATATCTGAGGGAGCAAGATGGGAGTCGTTAGCTGCAAAATGGAGGTGGAAGAAAGTTGTGGCGAGGAATAGTGCTTCTTCTAGAGGCATAATTGCTGTAGCGAGAAAGGTGGAGTTACTGTAGTTCTACAGATTTTGCATCAAAGGATCTAAGCGGTGAAGAAGTTGAGGATGAAGACCTTGTTGTCAAAGAGGAGGGCAGCAATCGGAAGATAGTGACACTTAGGCAAGCTGCTGCGAGTAGTGCTTGTGGCAATTGTAAGCAATAGGTGATGGTCGTGAAGTCTACCAAGGATTTCTATTACTGTGAGTAGCTGGATGATGCGGATGTAATGGAGTCAATTAGCTATGAAATCTACCAGATGTAGACAACACTAGGTAGCAATTTGGGTGTTGCAGAAGGAGTGAAAGATTGTAGGTAGGGGTGGCAATTCCTATAGCAGTGACACCTCGATGATGCACCTTAATGTGCCTTGGTGTGAGCTGAAGGTGTAGCCTGTAGGATTGACAACTCAAGTAGTTCTCAAGTACTAGTAGACAAGCATGCTCAGGGTGAAGTCAAACATATGCTCCTTCGGTGTCCTGTTGCTGCAGATCGTCATGGTGAAGCCCCCCATGGGGCTAACACTCCACGTTAGCTGCGCGATCGAAAGGGGCACCTTTGCAGAGATGTTGAACCCGATGGAGCCCGATTGGCCTATGGAGGAGGCGCAGTGTCTCGCTGAGTTATCGCTCAAGTGCACGGAGCTAAGGAGGAAGGATCGACCAGATCTGGAGAAGGTAATATGATCTACTTCAACCTGTGAGGTAGTTCTCAAGGCTCACCCATGAATAACCATGTTTCCCTCATCATCTGGGATTAGGAGTGCCTTGCTGAAGCTATTGCAGGGCCATCTAGGGAAGTGACGAACTACTGTGAACTGTGGAGTCTTCAAGTGAGAAATCAGCCACAGTGAGGATCCGGTGGTGGAGAGGATTAGCTATCTTTGTCTATGCAGAACTGAAGATGATCTCTCCATAATCTGCTATCGTGTGCCTAGTGCCATTGCTATGATAAGTGGATGAAGCAGGATGCTGGAAGTGAGTGAGAAGAAGGAAGAGGGATGCAGGTTGGAAAGAGATACTTTTTACAAATCTTTGGGAGGCTTCTCAATGCGATGTGCTAGAAGGAGAATAAGAAAGACCTATAGGAGGCAGGTTTTCTGGCCATGCTGATAGTGCCACTCAAGGAAGAGCTGTAGGAGGTGGTTGCGGAGGAGGGGAGGAAGGAAGAAGCGGCAGAAGAAATGAAAATTGGTACGCCAGTGATGATTCGACAAGCTACCTGACCGACGAAGATGTTCCTCCTGATGAACAGATTATGGCAGTGGAAGATGGATGCTAGGATCTCATCGAAGGTGTGACGTGGTGTTGTTCGATGTTGTCACTAGACAATGTAAAAAAAAAATATAAGAAGAAAGAGCTCTTGTTTAATGCAAGGGCTCTAATACCATGTTAAACTAAGTTGTAATGAAAAAGAGTATATTGTATATAGCTAAATAGAGTCTTATTTATACACATAAGAAGAGAGGATTTCCCTTAACTTTCTAGCAAGATTTCCTCGTGCAGTTGAGGAAATCCTATATGTTATCAAAGGCTTGGCCATCTAGACACTTCTCCATGATGGACTTAGGGGAAGCATCCTACATATTGGGGATTCAGATCTATAAAGATAGATCCAAGAGGATGCTTGTCTTGTCCTAGTCCAAGTACAATGACACCATTGTCAAAAGGTTTGGCATGAAAAATTTTAAGAAAGGTCTCATACCGATGAGACATAGACTCTCACTTTCTAGGAGTATATCCCCAAAGGCTCCAAGAAAGGGCACACATGGATAGGATACCCTATGCCTCAGTGATACGGTCTATCATGTATGCTATGCTATGTACTAGGCCTGATATAGCGTATGCTCTGAGTGTCATGAGTAGGTATCAAGCGGATCCAGACTTGGAGTACTGGAAAGTAGTAAATTGTATCCTTAGGTACTTGATAAGAACTAAGGATCTTTTATTAGTTTATGGAGAAAGTAGCCTTAGGATTGAGGGCTACACGAACTCGAGCTTCCAGTTCGATATTGATGATAAGTCTAATTCAGGGTATGTATTCTGAATGGAGGAGTAGTATGCTAGAAGTATTCCAAGTAAGACACTACTGTTAACTTGACCATAAAGGCAAAGTACATTACAACAGTAGAGGAAATAAAGGAGGGAGTCTGGATGATGCAGTTCATCACAGATTTGGGAGTCATGTCGAGCAGCGAGAAGCTGATTCCCTTATATTGTGATAACTATGGGGTAATTACTCAAATAAAGGAACTCGGGTCTGATCAGAAGTGTTCTAAGGAGGTTTCAACTTATTAGAGAGATCGTGGCCTGAAGAGATGTAGTAGTGGAAAAAGTTTCATCTGAAGATAATATTACAGATCCACTAACAAAGCCATTAACTTAGATTATCTTTGAGCGTCATAGAGGTCTGATGGGGATCAGACACATAAGTGATTGGCTTTAGGTCAAGTGGGAGATTGTTAGTTATAGGTGCCCTACAAGCCAATCACATGAGTGATGACATTTGTAACACGCTGTGTCAATCTCTATGCTTATGATTATTGTCATTTTCTCACATTATTTAGATGTATATTGTGATGTCCTTGGATCTATGCAATGAGAATTAGATCATGATGAGGTTATGATAATGGGACCAATTCACCTTTAAACACAGACCCTAAATAATCCCAACCATAGGTTACTTGAGAGGGATATCGAGATAACTGGACAGACTGGTGTGTTGTATACCTATCCATATGATGGAGGTGGCTGGTCTCATAGCTACTTGTGTGGGGACACTAAGGATACAGTACAGATGCTCATTGGAGAATGAGTTCACTAATTGATCCGCTTATGGAATGCTAGATGGTTATTGATACCTCACATCAGACAACGATTCCGTAGTCCCCGTAGTGTATATGGTCCTTACACTTGAGAAACTGAGGATGTCCTGTATGAGTACCTCACTCTTTGATATTGGACTTATGGGTTTGGATGTTTCAGATCTATACAGCTAGTTATTGGGAATGACAACCAACCTTACGAGAGTAATTGAGTGTCAATAAAGGATCATCCACTCTCGGTATCATAAGAGAAATATCCCATGTGTTCTTGCTTAGGCAAATCCCTAGCCAAGGTCATTCGGATTGAGAGAGAAAGAGTTCTCTAGGAGAATTTGATTAGAGCGAGACTCGATTGGAAATCGTATGGGCCTGATAGTACCATGCCCGATATACGATCTCTAGAATATTAGATGGATGAGGAACTATAGGTACATGGTAACTAAGGATAGATAGGACCAAAGGATTGGATTCCATTGTATCGTCTGGGGATTGCGGCGTAGTAGCATAGTACGTCCGTAGTTGATGAGTCAAGTGAATTATTATAGAGATAATAATTCACTAAGTCAGAAGGAGTTTTGATAGATATGACTCACGGCCAACTTGATATTGGGCCTAGAGGGTCACACATATATGATAGGTATTACAACGAGTAGAGGTTCGGATATAAGATATCCACCGGAGCTCCTATCTTATTGGATATCCAATAAGCCCTTGTATTATTGGATCCTATGGATGAGATCCAATAAGAGCTAGATTATTAGGTAGAGACCCATTAATCTTAGAGGCTTAGGTAATTAGATAGAGATCCAATACCCAATAGGGCTAGATCCATTATGGTTAACAAGGGGCCTCTATAGCTAGGAGGGAACCGAAGGCCCATAAGCTGGGATTTTTCTTGGTAGCCACTTTATATTCTCCTATCCCTAAGAGAGGAGCATCATTGCAGTCTCTACCATGTGGATACCACTAGAGAGGAGGACGCTTGACCCCCTACAACTTTTCTCATGGAGCTATAGGAACTCGGGGATATACGATCTCCCTAGATACTATCTTTCTTTTTACAGATGTAGTTTTCGGATTCGCGAATTTGATTTTAATGCACCGATCTTCACATGATGATAGAACCCTTCGTGGAAATTCAGGATTTTTGTTTTCTATTCTTCCATTGCGTATGAGATGTCATCCCTTAGATTTCACAACAATCATTTTAAAATCTTGAACATGTGAGGTCCTTTAAACTTTTGCAACACATAAGTTTAGCATTATCCTTCATATTTCATCAGATGTAAAGTGTATTTATACAACAAAAACCTATCAACCAACAATGATCTACCCAAAAATCTTCTAGCTTTTCATTGCTTTAACCCACTTCTAGCTTTTCAATGAGTGACAAGCTAACCTAAAAGATTTATATAGCAACGGAGTGAGCATAAAGAGCTCAGCAAGTGACTAACATATCCATGCCAAAAAGAGAAGTTCAAGCTATTGAATCTCAGATTTTGATGATGAAGTCAATTAATAGATTATTTGATCTAATCCATATTATTGAGAAAAGTGTGTAGGATTAACTATGATAGTGATGAAGATGTAAAGTAAAACGATGTGCTAGAGTCAAGTGCGATTGAATCATTGGAAGTTTGAGAGTCCGCCAGAAGTTCAAAGATTCATCGGAAGTGCTGCTAGAACTGGCCAAGAATAAATCGATGGCTTGTCGATGGGTTGTCAGAAGTTCGTCGGAAGGTTCATTGGAAGTTTATGGAGCTCACTGAGAAAGATCGGAGCATGCTAAAAAAGACTCATCGGAACTTGCCAAGGTCGTCGTAAAGTCCGAGAGCCTGCCAGAAGTCCATCGGAAGATGTCTGAGGGTTCGTCGGAAGTCTATCGGAAGTTTATCGGAAGCTCACCGGATGAGTCTTGATGTGTCGGATCATATTTTTGCTTATAATATATTTTTAATTTCATAGTTAACACGTAATTAGAATTAGGATTAGGTGTTAATCTTATAACCCTGGTAGGGGCTAACTCGGCCCATAAATTAACTAGATTGGGCCAGATTCCAGGCCCATCCAGAAGTGTTAGATATTATCTAGTGGTGGCACTACTAGACTAGGGTGATAGAACCGCTCAGGGACCAATTTCCTAGGATAATTGGGCGGTGGTACTGCCTAGGTCAATAGTGGTACTGCCCAGGTCAATAGTGGTACTGCCTGTCAGGTGGTGGTACCGCCCCTCCATAGAGCCCGAGACCCTATCAGGCGATAGTACCATCAGACTGGGTGGTAGTACCGCCCAGTGTTAAGGTCAACTGGCGGTGGTACTGCCAACATCCAAAAATCTAGGATGGGACCTCATTTGGCTCCATTTCTAAAGCCAATTGAGTCTATAAATACCCATTACTTCTCAGTTGGTAAAGTACATTAAAAATGATAAGAATTGAGCCAAAACTCTAGTGAAATAGCCTTGAAAAGCTTGAGTGTTTACCTCCCGAATTCTCACTTGTAAAAATTCTATAAAAGGGTGTGAGCCACTTGTAAAGTTCTATAAGAGGGGCGTTTGATCCTTCTCCTTCAAGAAGGATTGATAGTGGAAGTTGAAAATCTTATCAGAAGAGGTTTCGGAAGTGGACGTAAGTCATTTGACCGAACCACTATAAATCTCCGCGTTCTTCTCTTGGTGTGTAAGTTTGAATTATTGTATTCAATTCTTTACTTCACTGCACTCATTCATTTTCTCCTTATCTACTCTCTTACATATTCACTCGAATCAATCTTCTTTGCCGAAATCATTTTCATCAGACAAAACTTCTCAACGCATAATGTTTTTCTGGAATCAGTTTAAATCATCATTTTTTATCTACTGCACTAATTCACCCCCCCCCCCCCTCTTAGTGTCGCTCTTGATCCTAACACAAGCAAGCTTGGTATCAAAATACAATTGCATGGATACAAGAGTTCATTGAAAGCATCTCATTTGATATAAAATCACAAACGTCACCTCATTCGAAATATACTTTAATCATAACAATAGGAGAAAGGAAATTGGAGCATATCATTGGCATAAGAAGCATTTAGGCATATATCAAATGACATATAAAGCATTTAGGTATATATCAAAGGCATAAGAGTGTTTAGGAGCATAACAATTTCATACGAAACACATTTCAAAGGATATCAAGTAAACCAAATAACAAACACAACCTTGTATGTCATTTTTGATATTGTATATATTTCATTTTTATCCAAAGCATAAATATAAACATATAAGCAATGCTTTGGATATCATATAAAAAACATAGAGGGTGAAGTGAGATCACACATAATATGGTCCACCCATTTTTGGATGACCACCAAACATAAGTCTCTCACGTTTAGGAGCTCTATCCACCCGTCTGAGTGAAGTAATTGGGGGCCGATAGAGCATCACTGGCTCTAAGCATAACTTCATTTACTATTTCTAGTAAAGATTCACATTATCCCACAAATACTAGAGTACAAAAAGGGCATTGTGAACAATGAGATTGGCACATATCAAAAGCACATGCAAAACAACGAAACATACATGTGCCTATACGAAAAAAGGTAATGTAAATATAAACTTTATACAATAGATTTCAAGTATACAAATAATTTAAGGAAGAACAATACAAGAGTTTCAAAAGATTAATATAAAGCTCAACTGAAGAAGAATTTTAGCTGAAATCAATTTTCAATGGGATGAAACATGAATAGGCAAAATCAATAAAAAACACAATTCCAATAGAATTTGAGAGGTACATTTCCTGAGTTATTTGAGAGAAATAGGTGTCATTAGAAAGTTGTGTCAATTTATTTTTGAATCCAGATTTGTATATTTTTTAGTCCCTAACAGGGAGTTACAAACAATTTAGTATAGAAGGATAAGAATTTATCATCTTTGTTTTGCAGAATTGGTAGAGTCAATTGAAACAAATATTTCAGCAAGCATATCTATCTCAAAATTTCCAAATTAGGTATTAAAAAAAAGATATATGAGTCTAGTTTCTAATAAATAAGTTTTACATAAATCAAAGTTTCTAATAGAAAGTTATAAGCAATTTAGTAATAGAAGGTTAGAAGTTATGGTATCTATTTTACCAAATTCATAGAGTCTATTCAATTATATATTTGGCTAGACAAATTAACTCCGAATCTTTCAATTTTTATATCAAATGAAAGTTCTATAAGTCTACTTTCGTATAAATTAGGTTTTTTATAAATTAGAATTTGGTGCAGAATGTTATGGCTAGAAGAGTATAAAAGATCAAAATATGAGAAATTCTAGATTCACCATTTGATGCATAAACGATAGAGATATCATGTATGAAGCTAAAATCTTCCAAAATTTTCTGAATTAAGATGAAATCAGAGATCAAAATTAATATAAGATGGGGTTAGAACACTTGTCTTAAAAAATTTGATTTCCAAATGTGGGGAATTGATGTAAAACCTCATGCCAAAGCAAAACTTCTTCTACATCCATTCCTTTTCCCTTCTCCTCTCAAGTCTTCATTGATTGCAGCAAGTTTCCCTCCTTTGTTAAGTTTGCCTTTAGTTTCTCCTCTAATTGCTTAGGTCTGGCAAATATAAAGATATTAAAGTGGCAAGCATATATGATGGAAGCTTATGTGTCATCTATTGAACAAACACAAGTGGCACCATCCTTAGGTTAGCTAATGACACATGTCATCCATTTTTTTTAACTTAAAATAAATCTTTTGTAAATCATATTAATTGCTAAGATTCATACTTTGGTCCCTAGCAATAAACTTTCAATATAAAATTATTTAGTATAAAATAATTATTAAATAATTCTTATATTTACAAATAAGTCCTTACATTTCAAACAAGCCCTTACAAAATTTTCAAAAATGAGGAATGTTATAATACGAGTATCAAATTCCTTGAGTTTACAGTTCGCCTCACCTCTATGAGCTTTGCACAACTCTTTTGATCGCTGAACAACCAATCTCACCTTGCATGGTCTTATCCATTACCAAGCACCCTGCTTGCCTCGAGCACCACCAAGTCTGGTTGCCAACGTCGAGCCATTACTCAAACTCAACCATCCCAACCTTTGTGTGTTACATATTCTTTTTAGCTTATTTGTTCTCGTAGTGCCTTTTGCACAAAGGGTTGGCCATTTCTCTGAATGCCATTCTCGGAAGCCTACTCCTCTAAACAACTCCTTTCCCTACAACTCTATGTCCATTTCCCCCAAACAGTCATACATGCTGGCTGCCCTCAATGTAGCTCCACTAGGTCCCTCATGTTTGTATGCTAAGTGTTTCTATATGTACTTGTCCTACTCAGATACCAAATGTCACAAGCTTAGCTGGTTTTGCCCAAGTCATGCAATACCCTTGCATGTTCGTCCATAAAGGTCAGCTTCTCTGAAACTTCCTTGCCAATACAAATTACAACCATGGACTTCACAAATCAAGAACAAACCCAAAAGTCATGGACATGCATAAGCATTACATCGAACAAGAAATTTATAATTTGTCCATGACAAGGTAGTGGTACCGCTTGGGTCTAGTAATTGAGACTTTGTCTAGCAGTAGTATTGCTAGACTGGGTGGTGGTACCGCCTAGTGTTAGAGAGTACTAGTGGTGGTACTGCCAGTACCCCGAAAATCCGGGATGAGATCTTTTTTTGCTTCATTGTTAAAGCCAATTGAGGCCTATAAGTACCTCACACTTTTCTGCTTGTGGAGCATGAAAAAGTAGACAAAAATTCTGAGATTTAAGAGAAAATGCTGTTGTAGTCCTCTGAGAGTTCACCTCATCTTGTTCTAGTTTAGAAATTTATTTTAGGAGTGAGCAAAGTGGCAAAGGTTGCCTCCTAAACCTAATAAAGGAGGAAAGATCTGTAAAGGGGTAATTAATCTTCACCCATTGAAAGAAGATCAATAGTGGAAGCTAGTAACCTTGACAAAGGAGGAATCGGAAGTGGACATAGGTCATAACGACCAAACCACTATAAATTTAGTGTGCACTCTCTTCCTTCTCTTCTTTGCTATTTGGTTATACTACATATTCCCTTACTTGCTTTATGAACATTTTCAAAGTTAAATGCTTTTCTAAAATGATTTTAGCAACTCGGAAGGATTTTGAATCGTAAACATCTTTTTACGTACACACTAATTCACCCTCCCCCCTCTTAGTGTCGACTTAATCCTAACAATTGATATCATAGTAAAGTTACTCTCAATTTGGTTTATAATCTAAGAGAGATAGCTTTTGTCGACAATGAAAGAGTCATTCTATCACACGTCCTCTTATGTTCAATGGGACGAACTACACATATCAGAAAACTAGAATGAGAATTTTCTTAATTTAGATGAATTTTAAGTTATTGAATATTATTGAAAATATATTTCAAAAGTCTTCTAATCCAATGAACAAAAGGAATGATTTGGAGAAGAAGACTTTCTCTTTGAACGCCAAAGTGATGAATGCTTTGTTTTGTGCTTTGGATAAAATGAATTCAATCGAGTTTCTATTTGCGAAACTACATATGAGATTTGGCACACACTTGAAATCACACACAAAGGCACAAGTAGGGTTAAGGAGTAAAAATTTAATCTTTTAGTTCATAGCTATAAATTATTTCATATGAAACCAAGCGAGACCATTGGAGACATGTATACTCAGTTTACAGATGTCGTCAAATGGTCTAAAAGAATTTGATAAAAGTTTTTCTAATTTTGAACTTATTAACAAGATATTAAGATCCCTTCCAAAAAGTTAGGATCCTAAAGTAATGACAATACAAGAAGCCAAGGACTTGAACAACTTTTCTCTTGAAGAACTTATCGGGTCTTTGATGACCTATGAAATGATATGCATTGCACATGATGAACTTGAGAACAACCTTCCAAAGAACAAGAAGGATTTGACACTTAGAACTCAAGAGACCACTTGAGAGAAAACTCAAGTGACGATGATGATGATGAACTACAAAAGGAAATTTAAATAATTCATAAAATAAAACAAAACTAAACATGACACTAAAAAAAAGTGAACTACAAAAGGACCAAATAATTTACTACGAATGCAAGAAGCTAGGGCATTTCAAAAATAAATGTCCCCAAGTGAAGAAGAAATAATCGAAGAAAAAGAAAGCACTCAAAGCTACTTGGGACGATTCAAGCGGGTCCAAAGACGAGGAGCCAACCAACAAAGAAGTTGCTAACTACATATTAATGGCATTTAGCGACAAGGTAAGTAACTCAATCGAAGCTCATTTATCTTTTGATGAGTTGTTAAGTGCTTTTCATGATTTGTTTAATGAATGTAAATTAGTTGGTAAAAAATATAAGTTATTAAAAGAGGATTATGCTTCTCTCTCTTGTGAATTTAAAAAATTAAAAAATGAGAATGATAAGTGCATATTAACACCTTGTACTTAATGTGAAGAATTAGAGTCACTTAAAAAAGAAAATTTGTTACTACATAAAACTTATGAAAAATTTAAAATAAGAAGCAAATCTTTAAGCATGATCCTTGCTAATAAGAGTCATGTTCATAGAAATGATGGAATCAGCTTTGTGAGTAACACTCATCAAAAGCCAACCATCTTCATTAAAGACCCAACTTTTCATATTTCACCCCAAAACAAATACAACTTTTATTGTAAATTTGGATATTATGTTTATAAATATCCATTTAAGAAGTGTAGTCCATATAAGTTAATTTAGGTTCCTAAAGGAACCATAAATGACTCAATGCAAATTGATAAGATATGTAGATCGATTATGAGGCACCCAAAGTCAAATGGGTACCTAAAAGAAAACTCTCTTTCTTGTAGATATGTTTATAATTACAAGCTAGGAGCAAGAGATGGTACCTTGATAGTGGATGCTCAAGGCATATGATTGAAGATTCAACTTAATTCCTTAAGTTCACTAGCTAAATCAACAATAATAAGGAAAGATCATTTAAAACAAAATGACTAAAACTTGTTGACTTTTGATAAACTAAAGATCGTTTGCATGGAATACTGGAGCATATTATTATTAGCTATTCTTAATCATATAGGAAATTATTTACATTATTTTCATTGGATTTTTTGAGAAGTGATTTTGATGATGATCTCGATTTCTCTCATATGAGATAATATGTCGGTATTCAAATTTTCATTATTTTCAAAAATGTTTGTCCAAACTATTCTTATTTCTTCCACTTGACATTGAAGAATTAAGATAATTTTAGATTTTTCATTAACTAGTCTCCTATGATTCTTCTTATTAACTATGGAAAAGATTTAGCCAAATAAACTCATTTATGTTACTAAACCATTTAATGATCATGACATTAAATTGCCAAAGTCAAGCACGTTGGGAGTTCAAGAGTCCGTTAGAAGTCCGAATGATCGTCAGAAGTGTTATCGGAACTGGCCGAGAATGAATCGAGGACTTGCCGAAGGTTTCGAAAGTTCACCGAAAGGTTTGTTGGAGGTTTACAGAGCTCATCAAGAAAGTTCAGAAGCTTACTAAAAGATTCATCAGAACTCGCCATAAAGTTTAGGAGCCTATTGGGAGTCCACCAGAAGATATCCGAGGGTGTGTTAGAAGTCTGTCGGAAGTTTACTGGAAAAAGACTCAACGTCATCAAATTATAATTGCTTAGAAATATATTTCAATTTTGTAGTTAGCACATAATTAGGGTTAAGATTAGGTGATAATCCTAATCAACCCTTGTAGGGGCTAGGTAGACCTTAATTAGATCGAATTGGGCTGGATTCGAGGACCATTCAATAGTGCTGAACCATGTTTGGCAATGGCACTGCCTTGGGAATAGGTTCCCAGGTGGTCTGGGCAATGGTACCACTATAGTTATTACCTATTAGTAGTGGTACCACCCCTCCACAGAGTCTAAGGACCCTATCAAGTGGTAGTATCACCAGACTGGGTAGTGGTACCACCTAGTACACTAACAGAGCAGGGTCAACTAGTGGTGGTACCGCCAGTACCAGAAATCTAGGATGTTACTCTTTTTGGCTCCAATTCTAAAGCCAATTGAGCCTATAAATACCCCTTGCTTCTCAATTAGCTAAGTACATTAAGAAGTGATAAGAATTATGTCAAAACTCTAGCAAAATTCCCTTCAAAAGTTTGATTATTCACCTCCCAACTCTCATTTGTAAAAGTTCTATAAGAGAGTATGAACCACTTGTAAAAGTCTGAAAGATGGGGTGCTTGGTCCTTCCCCTTCAAGAAGAATTGATAGTGGAAGTTGGGAACCTCATCGGAGGAGGTTTCAAAAGTGGACATAGGTCATTTGACCAAACCACTATAAATCGCTACGTACTTCTCTTAGCGTGTATTTTTAAATTGTTGTATTTCAATTTTTACTTGGCTGCAATCTCTCAGTCTCCTCTCAACTCTCTTTCGTATTCAATCGAAACATTCGCTTTACTGAAATCTTTTCGTCGGACTAAAATTTCTCAATGCACAACCTTTTTTGAAATCACTTTAAAGTTACGATTTTTATCCGCTGCACTAATTTACCCCCCTCTTAGTGCCGCTTTAGGTCCTAACAGTTGGTATCAGAGCGAGATCACTCTCATCTGATTTAAAACCCAAGAAAGATGACATATTCCAACATGCAAGAGGGTCATTCAATTACATGTCCGCCTATGTTTAATGGGTCGGATTACACCTATTGGAAGATTCATATGAAGATTTTTCTTATTTCCATGGATTTTGAACTTTAGAATATTATTGAAAATAGCTTTCAAAAATCTTCTCTTCCAATGAACGAATAGAATGAATCTGAGAAGAAGATTTTTGCTCTTAATGCAAAGGCTATAAATGCCTTGTTTTGCGCTCTTGATAAAAATGAGTTTAATCATGTTTTGATTTGTGTATCAGCTTTTGATATTTGATATACTATTGAAATCACTCATGAAGGCACTAGCCAAGTGAAAGAGTCCAAAGTCAACCCTTTGGTGCATTCTTATGAATTATTTCGGATGAAACCAAATGAGTCCATCGGAGACATGTACACCCGTTTTATGGATGTCGTCAATGGACTCAAAGCACTTGGGAAAGGTTTTTGTAATTTCAATCTTGTAACTAAAATCTTAAGATCCCTTCCAAAAAAGTTGTGATCCAAAAGTTACGATCATTCAAGAGGCGAAGGACCTAAAAAATTTTTCTCTCAAAGAACTCATTGGGTCATTGATGAGCTACGAAATGATATGTCATGCTGATGATGAGCTCGAGAACCCCCTTTCAAAGAACAAGGATATGGCATTGAGAACACAAGAAGACCACTTAAAAGAATCTTCAAGTGATGAGGACCTTGATGATAAACTTGCACTCTTAACTCGGATATTCAAAAAATTTATAAGAAGGAATAAATTTAAAAATGATACTAAAAATAAACTCGAACCCAAAAAGGAACAAGTGATATGTTATGAATGCAAGAAGTTGGGGCACTTCAAAAGTAAATGCCCCCAAGCCAAGAAGAAGCAACCAAAGAAGAAAAAATCTCTAAAGGCAACATGGGATAACTCAAGTGACTCCGAAGATGAAGAAGCAAGCAACAAGGAGGTGGCCAACTTCGCTTTCATGGCTTTCGGAGAAGAGGTATGTGATTTAGTCAATGAAAATTTATCTTTTAACGAGCTTTCAAATGCCTTTCAAAAATTATTTGAGGAATGTAGAGCTATTAGTAAAAACTTTAATTTGTTAAAAAAGGAGCATGCTCTCTAGTTGATAAACTTGATAGTCTTAAACTTGATACTTCCTCTTTACCTCCATGCTCTAAGTGTGAATACTTAGAGGCAATTAAGAAGGAGAACTTGCTACTTAAAGAGACCTTAAATAAATTTAAGGTTAGTAGCTAGGGCTTGGATATGATCCTAGCAAACAAGAGTCATGTCAGAAAAAGAAGTGAAATTGGATTTGTGAGTGAATCTCACCAAAATCCAACCACCTTCATTAAAGCACTTTCTATCATCTCACTCAAAGTGTAACTTTTGTTGCAAGGTTGGACATGTTGTTTACAAATATCCGTTTAAGAAACTTAGCCCACATAGCTTAACCCACATAACTATAAGGAATTCAATAAACAATGAAAAGATTAGTAGATCAATTTTTGAGGCACCCAAGTTCAAATGGGTACCTAAAACCATCCTCTTTTGTAGACACATTCACCCACATAAGCTAGGAGCAAGAGATGGTACCTTGATAGTGGATGCTCAAGGCACATGACCAGAGATCCATCACAATTCTCTAAACTCACTAGCCAAGACGAAGAGTATGTCACCTTCGGAGATAACAACTAGGGTAAAATCTTTGGCAAGGGAACCATAAATAACAAATCAAGCTTTTTAATTGATGATGTGTTTTTGGTAGATGGCTTAAAGCATAATCTTTTGGGCATTAGTCAATTGCGTGATAAAGGATATATCATAAAATTTGAATCTAATGCTTGCATTATTGAAAAATCGTACAACAACACATCTATAATTGCACTAAAATAAAATAATGTCTACACTATAAATATTGATAATCTTAGCAATGAAATATGCTTTCAACTTTGAATGATGATGCTTGGCTTTGGTATAGGAGATTAGGTCATGCTAGCATGAAACTCATCTCTCAAATCACATCTAAAGAACTTGTAAGAGGTATTCCTAATATTAAGTTCATTAAAGACAAAGTGTGTGATGCTTATCGACTAGGAAAACAAATAAAAAGTAGTTTCAAACCAAAGAATCAAATAAGTACCTCTAGACTATTACAATTGATCCATATGGATTTATTTGGATCAATTGACATAATGAGCTTAAGAGGTAGCAAATATACCTTTGTAATCTTAGACGATTATAGTAGATACACTTGGACCTATTTCTTGGCTCACAAAAGTGATTGCTTTAAATATTTTTCTAAATTTTGTAAACTTGCTTAAAATGAAAAAGGTTTTATGATTTCATTGATTCAGAGTGATCACTGTGGTGAATTTCAAAACTGTAACTTCTAAAATTTTTGTAAATCTAATGGATATAACTATAATTTCTCTACTCCGAGGAATCCTCAATAAAATACAGTAGTAAAAAGAAAGAATAGGAATTTACAAGAAAGGGTAAGAACCATATTGAATGAACACAATATACCCAAATACTTTTGGGCCGAAGCCGTTAATACGGCTTGCTATGTCATGAATAGGGTTCTAATAAGACCATCTCTCTCCAAAACTCCTTATGAATTGTGGAATAATAAAAAACTAAATGTTTCTTATTTTAATATTTTCGGTTACAAATGCTTTATCTTGAATGAAAAGGATGCCTTAGGAAAGTTTGATGCAAAATCCGATGAAGACGTCTTTCTTGGTTACTCTTTGATTTCTAAAGCTTTTCATGTTTTTAATAAAAGAACCTTAGTTATAGAAGAATCTATTCATGTTGTTTTTAATGATGTTTTTGAAATTAAGAAAAATAATTTTGATGATCATCTTGATTTTAATGGTTTAAATTTGAATGAAACCTCTCCTCCAAGTAGCAACTTGGATGTATCTTCTTCCTAAATTATTTTACCTAAGGAATGGAAGTATGTAGATGCCCATCCAAAGGAACTAATTATAGGAGACACATCAAAAAGAGTTCAAACTCGTTCTTCTTTTAAAAATTTTTATGCCAATGCCGCTTTTCTTTCTTAAATTGAACCTAAGTGCATTGATGAAGCCTTGAAAGATGATTCTTGGGTTATCGCAATGCAAGAGGAATAGAACCAATTTGAGAGGAATGAGGTAGCTTGTTCCTAGACCTAATGACCATTTAGTTATAGATACTAAATGGGTATTTAGAAACAAGCAAGATGAATTCGGTATCATGGTTAGAAACAAAGCTATATTTGTGGCCAAGAGTTTCAACCAAGAAGAAGGTATCGATTATGAAAAGACCTTCGCTCTTGTGGCAAGATTAGAAGCTATTAGGATGCTCCTTGCCTATGCTAGTAGGAATAATTTTAAGTTATTTCAAATGGATGTCAAAAGTGCTTTCTTAAATGGTTTTATTTCCAAAGAAGTATTTGTTGAACAACCACCCGATTTTGAAAACTTTCTTTTTCTAATCATGTGTTTAAATTGACTAAGGCTCTCTTTGGGTTAAAACAAGTCCTAAGGGCTTGGTATGAGAGACTTAGCACTTTTCTTATTTTAAATAATTTTATTAAAGGTAAGGTCGATACTATATTATTTATTAAATATTTTTAAAATAATTTTCTTATTGGTCAAATTTATGTTGATGATATTATCTTTGATTCTACTGATGAATCACTATATGAATCATTTGCCAAGTGTATAAGTCATGAGTTTGAAATCAATCTAATGGGTGAACTAACCTTCTTTTTAGGATTACAAATTTAATAACTTAGTGATGGTATATTTCTTAATCAAACTAAATATACATTTGAATTATTAAAATGATTTAACATAGATGGTTCAAAATTTATAAACACTCGAGTGCCTCTACTAAGTTAGACATGGATGAAAGTGGAGAAAATTTTGATCAAAAAACATATAGGGGAATGATATGCAGTTTACTTTACCTCATCGCAACTAGACCGGATATCATGTTTAGTGGACTTTATGCTAGATTTAAAGCTAATCCTAAGTTATCTCATCTTAAAGTCATTAAAAGAATCCTTAGATATCTTAAAGGAACTCCTAACCTTGGATTATGGTATCTAAAATTCGATGACTTTGATTTAATAGCCTATGCGGATGCAGATTTTGGCAGATGTAGAATAGATAGAAAAAGCACATCTGGAACATGCTAATTTTTAGGACATGCACTTATTTCTTGGACTTCCAAAAAATAAAACTCGGTTGCACTATCTACGGCCGAAGCCGAATATATAGCCGCAAGTGCATGTTGTACACAAGTTGTTTAGATGAAAAATATATTAGAAGACTATGGAATTCATTTAAAGAATATTCTCATAAAACGTGATAATACAAGTGCTATTTGTTTAACCAAAAATCTCATTCAACACTCTAAAACTAAGCATATTGACATTAGGCATCAATTTATATGAGATCATGTCAATAATAATAATGTTACTCTAGAATTTATTGATACAAAACACCAATTAGCGGACATCTTCATAAAACTTTTAAATGAAGAACAATTTGACTTCATTAGAAGAGAATTAGGCATGCTAAATTGTCCTAATACATGAGGGTGTTATATGTTTCATTTTCAAAAATTTTTAACTTCAATTTTCATGAACTCATCTTGATATTATCTTTTCAAATTTCGGATGACATCTTTTCGATATCGTATTTTGAATGGAGTTCTCATTTTTATCCTTCTCCGACCTTGCATTGATACTCCTCCTTCTTTGATTAATGATTTTTAGCATCATGTACATGATTCTCCGTTGATGATCTTTAATTAATATCATGCCCTTTTAATAACTTGGAAAAATTGATCATATCGATTTTATACTCCCTCTACTTTTACTGGCATGAATAAATGGACTTCATGATTTTCCACACTTTTATATCATTTGAAGTTTGTTGATTGTCTTCATGACACATGCAACTATACATATTTTTTTGTCATGAACTTTGCATAAAGAAGAAGCTCTCGAGTTTTTTATTACTTGAATACTCTCTTCGGATTTTATTCATGTGAATTCGATGAATTTTTAACTCTTCTGCAAAATTCTACATCTTGAGATTTAATGGCTTGATTGGTTACTTTTAACTTGATGAATGATAATGCCAAGTTAGCCTTCACGAATTCTTCCTTATGAGGATGCCAAGTCAGCCTTTTATAAAATTTTTGGATGAGTTTTTTAAGTATGAAAACATCATCATGACTCTTTTCATGAGTTTTGAACTCAAATGATCTGTCTTTTCTTCGTCACAAATTTTTCTTGAATGAATGTCATGAGCTTTTGATGAAATTTTTGATGAATCTTTTTGGCTTTAATCTTTTCACTTAATGATTTTATGGCTTGAATTTTCAATCAAATTGCCTCTTGAACTTCTCATCTCAAATCTTTCTTGAATGAACACTCATAATTCTTATCATGAGTTTTATAAATTTTATGTTCAAATAATCTCTTTTCTATCTCACTAATTTCATTTGGTAGAAACGATTCTTATAAGCATTTTAATGACTTGAATGATTCACTTTTATGCTTCAAGAATTATTATACAGAATTAACTCTTAATGCTGAATTTTTCATGTATGAATCTTTCATGAGCTCTTAGAAATTCTTGTAAATTTTGGTCTCGATGATCCATCTTATGATTTTATAGACATGAATTTTCAATACGAATGAACGAATAGCTTTTCGTTATTCTTCTTGATGGCTTTATCCTTCTCTTTTTGCCATTTTTCACAAAAACTCCAATCATAATATTTGGCATCAAGGTCCATTTCCTTTTTGCTGATGACGAAGGGGGAGAAAAATGTGACAAATTGAATTGATGATTTGATGGAATGATAAATGCCTTGTATGTATTGTATTGCAATTGTCATGCTTTTTATCAAAAATTGATTGCTATCTTTAAAAACATCGCAACGTATCGTAATTGTTTGGAATGTATCACATGTATCGCAAATGGCTCATACATGATTAAAATGTTAATTTTTTGTAAGATCGCTATCATATCATGTTTAAATTTGGTATCTTTCATTGATATGATAAATTATCATTTCATTTGATTATAAAATGATATCATGATTTGGATTTGTGCATTTTATTTGGATATCATTTGATCCTTGCTATAATTCAAAATTATAGTTGGTATCATATGTCGAAATGATAATTGTCCATCATCATTCGACATTGAACTAGAAAATAAATATCATGCCTTGACATCATTTTCAAACTAAGAAAAATATGAAGTTTCGTATTTATGAAAGATCATGCTTGTTGAGCATGACGATAAGTTCAACGAATGTAACTTATCAATTTTAGCTTGAATTCAAGGGGTTTGAATTCAAATGTTTTCCTTCTCAAAACATGACATATAGATAGGGGGAGTTGAGATTAACTCTATCATCAATTGATTGTCATCATCAAAAAGGGGGAGATTATTGAATCATGAATTTTTATGATGAGGTTAATTGATAGATTATTTGATCTAATCCTTATTATTCTGAGAAGTGTGTATGATTAACTACGATAGTAATGAAGACATAAAGCAAATTACTAGAGTCAAGTATGTTAGGAGTTCGAGAGTCCATTGGAAGTCTGAAGGATCGTCGGAAGTAATACCTAAACTGGCCGAGAATGAATCAGGGACTTGCCGAAGGTTTCATAAGTTCACTGGAAGGTTCGTTGGAGGTTCACGGAGCTCACCAAGAAAGTTCGGAAGCTTGTCAAAAGATTCATTGGAATTCACCATAAAGTCCGGGAACCTATTGGGAGTTTGTTAGAAGATATCTGAGGGTGTGTCGGAAGTCCACCAGAAGTTCATTGGAAAAAGACTCGATGTCACCAGATTATAATTTACTTAGAAATATGTTTCAATTTCATAGTTACTACATAATTAGGATTAAGATTAGGTGATAATCCTAAGTAACCCTTGTAGGGGCCAACTAGGCCTTAATTAGACTGAATTAGGTTAAATTTAAGGCTCATTCAGTAGTGTTAAATCATGTTTGGTAGTGTATTACCCCGGGAATAGGTTCCTAATTGGTCTAGCGGTGGTACCGCCCTAGGTAGTGGTAGTATTGCTAATAGTTATTACCTGTCAACGGTGGTAGCGCTTGACAAGCGATGGAACCACCCCTCCATAGAGTCTGAGAACCTTGTCAGGTAGTAGTACTGCCAGACTGGACGATGGTACCACCCAGTATACTAAAAGAGTATGGTCAACTAGCGGTGGTACCGCTAATGCCAAGTGGTGGTATCCCCAATACTCGAAAATTTGGGATATGACTATTTTTTGCTCCAATTCTGAAGCCAATTGAGCTTATAAATACCCTTGCTTCTCAGTTGGCTCAATACATTGAGAAGTGATAAGAATTGAGTCAAAACTCTAGTAAAATTGTCTTCAAAAGTTTGAGTGTTCACCTCCCAATTCTCATTTATAAAAGTCCTATAAGAGAGTGTGAACCACTTGTAAAAGTCTATAAGAGGAGTGCTTGGTCCTTCCCCTTTAAGAAGAATTGATAGTGGAAGTTGAGAATCTCATCGAAGGAGATTTCAAAAGTGGACGTAGGTCATTTGACCGAACCACTATAAATCGCTGTGTACTTCTCTTAGTGTGAGTTTTTAAATTGCTGCATTTCAATTTTTAGTTTGCTGCAATCTCTCAATCTCCTTCTCTCAACTCTCTTTCGTATTCAATTGAAACATTCGCTTTATCAAAATCTTTTTCGTTGGATCAAAACTTCTCAATGCACAACCTTTTTTGAAATTGCTTTAAAGTTACGATTTTTATCCGCTGCACTAATTCACAACCCCCCCTCTTAGTGTCGCTATAGATCCTAACAACTACAAGGGTAATTGTCAAAACTTCTCCCTTGATTTATTACTTGATTTTGCTTTTTATATATGCACTTGTTTCATTATTAATACATGTAGATCTATGGCACCTAAAAGATCCTCAAGAAACAAAGGGAAGAGGAGATTTGATGAAACCTATGACCCTATACTCTTTGATTCCAACGAGTATGCCCTTAAATTTCCAACCTTTGAATTTAGAAGTGTACATAAGGGAAAACATATAGATCTAGAAGAGTTAGAAAATTTGGAACCAATTCAATGGTTTGTAAACCCAGATGTCCTTCTCATCCTACAAATTAGTGAACACATTTATCCTAGACTTGGTCGATTATTTTACAACAATTTGTATGTAGATGAAAATGATAGGATGTTGACTTACCTCCTAGGGCATCACATATCCATTACAAATAGCGTAATTTGCAACCTCATAGGAATTCCTGAGAAAAGAAGAGGTTGCTACTTTAGAGGACAATGAGACATAGAATTAGATAGAATCACATACTCCAAAGCCTTGGGTATTATTTTTGGAAACCCAAATTTATTTATCATCCTAAAGAGTTATGAACATTTGCTACCTTTTAATACAAAAATACTTCATCACATCATGATAAGTATTTTACTTCCAAAACAATACCATCATGATGAAGTTAGTTAAATGGAATTAGGAATGATGTATTAGATTATGGCATGATATGATAACTATTTTGGATACCTAATATGATAGAACATGATTGAATTATCAATGAAAGATATGATGCTTCCATATGGTGGTTTAATCACTAGACTAATATATGCACATGATATTGCATTTCCACCAGATAAGAAAATTATAAAGCTAGATAGATTTAATATTAGCAATAGAAAACTTCTAAGAAGATTAAGATGTATAATAAGAAATGACATTTGGACTAGACTACCTGGAAGAACTAATCCTTCCCCACTTGAACCAAAACCTAAAACACCTATGTATAGGATAAATCAATCATATGAGAGAAATCAATCTCCTCCTACTAGTCCCTTTGAGGTAGCACCTCTAATGGATCCAGCACCCTCCTCATCTGCTGACCCCATAGTGACTCAACTGGATCAAATTGAATTACATCAAGATCAGATCTTAAACGAAATGCAATAAATTCATCATCAACTCAATACTTTATTTAGACATTGTGGTTTACCACCAGATGAATAGCTTGTATATTTCTTCTTTCTTCCTATGGAGGATGAACTCTTTCTGTACTTCTTATTATGTGTACTCCTTATCTTAGTGAACTCAATGACATTATATATTTTATCAATATTATGATATTATGATGCACATCTTGATATTATGATGAATGAGACACTATATGATTGCATTAGGCATATTAAATCTTCTGAATGCATGAGTTTTCTTATACATTCTTCAAAATTTTTGACTTTTAAAAATTGAGTTTTTATCAAGATCATTTCCTATCACTTTCTTACATGGATTTTTGATACACTTGTTCTGTCATTTGATGATCTTTTCCTATAAACCCCCTATACTTATAAAAGAAGAGTTTTCATTTATGGATTTTTAGTATACTTGATTCTTGTGCAATGATCATGAATCCTTCTTCTTTCCATTCACAAAAATAGTGATTTGATTCATGAAACCTTAATATACACATCTTGATCATTTATGTGATGAATCTTTTTGCTTTCTATTTATGAAAGTAGAAGTTTGATTCATGGATTTTCGATTCTTATAGCTTGAATTTTCTTATGATGAATGAATTTCTCCCCTCTCCTTCTGCTTCTTCTTCTTTTTTGTAAGACAAAGGGGAGATACCAACAAGTTCTTGTACATCTAAAAAAGAACCAAAGAGAAGCACTGGCTTACCCATTTCAAGAAGCAAAAGTTGCTATCTTGTAGAAATTTTTGCTTAATTTCATCTTTGCTAGCTTGCCTACTTTAAAGCTACAGAGAAGTGCAAGCAAGAGTAGTGCTAGCCTACACATCTAAAGCAAAAGTTGCTATCTTGCAAAGATTTTGCTAGAAACAAATACTGCTATCTTTTGCTTAACTCCATTTTTACTAAGCTTGCATAAAATTGTGTAAAACTATCTTACATGTTGAATGTTTGGTGTAATGGTGTCAAAATATTTGCATATTTCCTTTTTGTTTATGACAAAGGGGGAGAAATGATGAATGCTGGTCTCATAATATTTAGTATCATGCTTAAATGTTTGGTATCATGATGAATGCTTAGTATCATGCTTAAATGATGAATGTTTGGCATCTTGCTTAAATATTTGAAATGGTATCATAATGAATGTTTGAAATGATAAATTTTGGTATCATGCATGAAGTGATGATTGCTTTAGTATCACATAAATCATGCCAAGTTGATTAGTTTCTAGTATCATACATGAAATTATGCATGTTACACCTTGATAACTTGAAACTATAATGATGCACAATGTATGAAATTTTTTTATCAAAATTAGTTAAAGCTTGAATTCAAAGGTTGTGAATTCAAGTTTGTCTTTTCTCAAATATGGCACATAGATAAGGAGAGTTAAGGTTAACTCCGTCATTAATTAGTATCATCATAAAAAAGGAGGAGATTGTTGAATCTCAAATTTTAATGATTAAATAAATTGATAAATTATTAATCTAATCCATATGTTGAGAAAAGTATTACAGGATTAACTATGATTATGAATAAGGCATAAATTAAATGATGGGTTGGAGTCAAAGATCAGACGATTCATCAAGAGTGCATCGAGAGTTTATCAAGAGTTCTTCGAGAAGTTCATTAGGAGTTCGTTGGACCTTGTCGAGAAGTGTGTTGGGAGCTTGCTGAGAAGTTCATCGGGAGTTCATCAAAAAGATCATCAGGAGTTCGCCAAGAGCTTGTTGGGAGTCCATTAGAAGATCACCGAGAGTCCATCCAAAGTCCGCTAGAAGATCACCGGAAGCTTGCCGAGATTTTGCCAGAAGAACATTTGACATACCAGACATAATTAGCTTTGTTAATATCTTAATTATCATAGTTAAGACTTAGTTTGAGTTAGGATTAGGAGGTAATCCTACTAACTCAATTAAGGGCCAATTGGGCTCGAATCAGGACTGGTTTAGGCTAGACTAATGGCCCAAATAGTGACCTAGAACCATGCTAGCGGTAGCACCGCTAAAGCTAGACAGTGGAACCACTCACAGCTTAGTCTCCTAGGAGGTCTAGGTGGTAGTACTACCCAAACTAGGTAGTGGTACTATCGGTAGTTAATGCTACTTAGTGGTGGTACCGCCTAAGCAAGTAGTGGTACTACTTAGCTCTAGTAGTCGAGACTCTATCTAGTAGTACTACCTAGTGTTAGAGAGTACTGATAGTGATACCACCCAGCATAAGCGGTGGTACCGTTAGTACTCCAAAAATCTAAGATAAGAATTTTTTTAGCTCTATTTTTTAAACTAATTGAAGTCTATAAATACCCCACACTTTTTTGCTTATGAAGCATGAAAAAGTGAACAAAAATTCTGAGATCTAAGAGAAAATACTATTGTAATCCTTTGAGAGTTCACCTCCTCTTATTCTAGTTTAGAAATCTATTTTAGGAAGAGTGAGTAAAGTGTAAAAGCTTGCCGCATGAACCTATTAAAAGGAGAAAAGATTTATAAAGGGGTAGTTGATCTTCGCCCATTGAAGGAAAATTAATAGTGAAAGTCGATGACCTCGACGGAGGAGGAATCAGAAGTGGAGATAAGTCATAATGACCGAACCATTATAAATTTGGTGTACACTCTCTTCCTTCTCTTTTTTGCTATTTGGTTATACTACATACTGCATTACCTACTTTATGAACATTTTTAAAATTAAACACTTTTCTGAAATGATTCTAGCAACTCGAAAGGATTTTGAATCGCAAATGTCTTTTTTTGTATGTACTAATTCACCCTCTCTCTTAGTGCTGACTTGATCCTAACAGAATGATTTACTACCAATTTTAAATTTTTTTAATATTTGTTGTAATAAAATATTTTCATTTTTGAATGACTCTAACTCTTCACATTTACTGCAAGGTGTTAACATGCATTTGTTATACTCATTTTTTAATTTATCAAATTCCTTAGAGAGAGATACATGATTATTTTTTAGTAATTTATATTTCTTATTAACTATTTTAGGTTCATCATATAAACCATGAAATGCATCAAGTAATTTATCATCAGATAAGTAGATTTTATGTGAGTTACATACCTTGTCGTTGAGAGCCATCAATGCATAGTTCGCCACTTCGCCTTTGTTGGTTTGCTCTTTATCTTCTGATGCACTTGATTCATCCCAAGTTGCCTTAAGTGCTTTCTTCTTCTTTTATGCTAATAGCTTCTTCTTCAATTGTGGATACTTATTTTTTAAGTACTTTTTGCATTCATATCAAATTATTGTATCCTTTTTAAGTTTATTTTTATTATTAGATTCTTGTTTTACAGAATTTGTTTTGTTCCTTTTCATGAACTTTTTAAATTTTCTTATGAGAATTGCCAAATCATCATCATCACTTGAGCTTTTGCTCAAGTGATCTTTTTGATTCTTAGTACATTATGCTAGTCATATGTGCCTTGCAAGCCAATCACATGAGCGATGGCACTTGTGACTTGATATGCACTTTATCTCTTTGCATATTATTAGGTGTTTTATCACTTTATGCATGTTGCATATACTATGATGTCCTTGGATCTATGCAATGGAAATCGGATCGTGATGAGATCACGATAATGAGACCAATTCATCTTTAAACGCAAACCCTAAATTATCCTGGTCATAGATTATTCAAGAAGGACATCGAGATAACCGGAAAGACTGGTGTGCTGTATATCCGTTCATATGATGGAGGTAGCTGGTCTCATAGCTACTCATGTGGGGACACTAAGGGTACAATGTAGGTGCTCATTGGAGAATGAGTTCACTAATTGATCCGCCTATGGAATGCTAGATGGTTATTGATACCTCACGTCAGACAGTGATTCCGTAGTCCTAGTAGTGTATCTGGTCCTTAGACTTGAGACACTAAGGATTTCCTGTATGAGTACTCCACTCTTTGATACCGGACTTATAGGTTTAGAAAGTTCCAAATCTAATATAGCCGGTCATTGGGAGTGGTAGCCAACCTTACGAGGGCTATTGAGTGTCAATAGAGGATCATCTACTCTCGGTATCATGAGAGGAATATCTCATGTGTTCTTGCTCAAACAAATCCTTGGCCAAGGTTATTCGGATTAAGAGAGAAAGAGTTTTCCGGGAGAATCCAACAAGAGCAAGACTCGAGGAGAGACTGTATGAGCCTAACAGCACCATGCCCAGTATAGGGTCTTTGGGATATTGGATGGATGAGGGACTATAAATATATGATAACTGAGGACAGATAAGTCCAAAGGATTGGATTCCTCTGTATCGTCTGGGGGCCGCGGCGTAGTGGCCTGGTACGTCCGTAGTCGATGAGTTGGGTGAATTATTATAGAGATAATAATTCACTAAGTCAGAAGGAGTTCTGATAAGTATAACTTACGTCTAGCTCGATATTGGGCTTAGAGTGTCATACACATATGGTAGGTGTTGCGATGAGTAGAGGTTCGGATATGAGATATCCGTTGAACCCCCTATCTTATTAGATATCCATTAAGCCCTTGAATTATTGGATCCTGAGATGAGATCCAATAATTGCTAATAAGAGATTATTGGGTAGAGACCCACTAATCCAAGAGGATTGGGTAATTGAATGGAGATCCAATACCCAATAGGGCAAAAGATCTATTAGGGTTTACAAGAGGCCTCTATAAATAGGAGGGAATCAAAGCTCTATAGGCTGAGGGTTTCTTTTGATAGCCACCTCCTGTTCTCCTCTTCCCAGAGAGAGAGGTGCATCATCGCAATCCTTGCCGTATGGATACTGCTAGAGAGGAGGACGCTTGACCTCCTTCATCCTCTTCCACAGATCTGCAGGAATTCAGAGATATACAATCTCCCTAGGTATCTTCTTTTACATATGCAATTTTGTGGATTTATTTTTAATACACCAATCTTCGCACGACGACGAAAACTTTCTACGGGAAATCTGGGGTTTTGTTTTCTGTTCTTCCGCTGCGCATGTGATGTCGCTCCCCTGACAGATTTTCCAACACATTATTCTTCCTATCCTTTAGAAGATTATCCCCTTGTTTGTCATATGCCTTGTAAGTCATTTTATAGGCCATTAATGATCCTATGAGTTCTTCAAGAGGAAAGTTGTTCAAGTCCTTTGCTTCTTGAATGATAGTTACTTTTGAATTCTAACTTTTAAAAGAGATCTTAAAATTTTATTAACAAGTTTAAGATTAGTATAACATTTATCAAGAGCTTTCAAAGCATTGATAATATTTATCAAATGAGTGTACATATCACCAATGGTTTCACTTGGCTTCATTCTAAATAATTCATAACTATGCACCAAGAGATTAATCTTAGATTCTTTAACTTTATTTGTGTCTTCATGAGTAAGTTCAAGTGTGTGTCAAATATCATGTGTCATTTCACACATGATAAAGCGTTCATAGTTTAACTCATTTTTGTCTAAAGAATAAAATAAAGCGTTCATAGTTTTAACGTTTAACGAAAATATTTTCTTCTCTAAATCATTTTATTCATTCATTGGTTTAGAGTTTTTTTAAAAACCAAACTCAATAATATTTCATATATCAAAATTCATAGAAAGCAAGAAAATCCATATTCATGTTTTCTAATATGTGTAATCCATCCCATTGAATATAGGAGGACGAGTGATAGAGTTACCCTCTTGATTATAAAAAAAAGTCATTCAATCTCTCTTGGGTGTTAAACCAACTGAAATAACTAGGCTTTGAGACCAATTATTAGGATCGTAAAGGTACTAAGAAGAGGGGTGAATTAGTGTTTTCGAAATGAAGAACCAATTCAAAAATTCATTCGATGAAATCGGTATCGAAAATGTGTTTAACTCAGAATATAAGTAAGTATAGTAAGTAATTAAATTAGTAAGCAATAGCAATGAAGAATATAAAAAAATGGAAACCAAATTTATAGTGGTTCGATTATCACGACCTACGTCCACTCTCGATTGCTCCTCCCTCGAGGCCACCGACTTTCACTAACGATCTTCTTTTTAATGGGCGAAGATTAACTACCATTATTACAACTCATTCTTCTTTTCGAAAGCTTAGGAGAGAACCTTCACAACTCTCTTTTAGAAGAAAATCTTCATGCATCTCCCTTAGAAAGACCTCTAAGCTTAAGGAGGAAGGAACTCAACTTTTTAATAGAGTTTAGACACTTCAAAATCACAAGTTTTCATTCTTACATCTAGCAAGCATGAGTGGGGTATTTATAGACCCCAAATGACTTAAAAAATAAAGCTAAAAATTCAAATCCTCGGGTTTTCAGGAAACTAACAGTACTTTCGCTTGCACTAGATAGCACTATCGCTAGTACTAAGCCTAGGAGGCTGGGCTCTAGTGGTACCACCACCTGCTTGGGTAGTACCACAACGTAACATAACCTTGAAGATTGTGTTATGGTGGTACCATCGCCTAACACTAGGTGGTACCACTGCCTACCCTAGTGGTACCATTGCCATGATCCGTCGAGTTTTTAGAAAAGTACATTTCGCACTTTCTAGCTCACCGATGGTACCACCGTCTTGTCTAGCAGTGCCATCCCTGACCTAATTTAAAGTCACTGAATTGGCTTTCTAATAGGGTCACGCCCCCCGAATTTATCGTATTTAGGAGGTGTGACCCTGTCTTAGATCGATAATATTATGATTCAACAACAATCCAATCCCAGGATCCAAACTAACATTTGAGGATATTGAAAATCATTCAAACATCATATTTCACACCCATAAAACTTATGCAGTTTATAATCATACACCATTTCACTCAATGATTCATAAAATCCAAAGCTAACTTAACAAAACATTAACCACATCATAAATCCATAAGTGTAGGTATACATACAATCACAAAACCAACATTTACCACAAGTTCATATCATTATACCAATTAAACTTATCATTTCAAGATCCTAAACATAAGAAGTCCTTTAAATTTTTACAACACATAAGTTTAGATTTATCCTTAACATTTCAGTAGATGCAAAGTGCACTTATACAACAAGAACCTAGCAACCAATAAAGATCTATCCAAAATCTTCATGCTTTTCACTACCTCAGCCCAATTCTAACTTTTTAGTGAGTGACAAGCTAACTTGAAATATTTATAAAGCAATGGTATGAGCATAAAGAGCTTAGCAAGCGACTAATATATCCATAGCAAAAGAGAATAGTTTTCAAACAAACTTGGTATCAAAATGTAAACCAAGAATACAAGAGTCATAGATAGCATCTCATTAAACGCAAAATCCCAAGGGCCATTTCATTCGAATTATACTTTATTCATAATAATTGAGGAGAGGAAATTAGAGTATATCATTAGCATAGGAAGTATTTAGGCATGTATCAAATGACATATGAAGCATTTAGGCACATATCAAAGGCGTAAGAATGTTTAGGAGCATATCAATGACATACGAAACTTTTCAGAGATATCAATGATGTAAAGAATGTTTCGGAGCATATCAAGAGCATAAGAAGTATTTTGGAGCTTATCAAGGATATACGAAATGTTTCGGGCATATCAAGGACATAAGAAGTATTTCAGAGCATATCAATGACACATTAGACATTTCAGAGAAAATCAAGGGCAATTGAAATATCTCAGAACATATCAATGATGTATGAAATATTTCAGAACATATCAAGGGCAAATGAAACATTTCAGAACATAATAATGATGTATGAAATATTTCGGTATATATCAACGGCATATGAAACATTTCGGAACATAACAATGACGTATGAAATATTTCAAAGCATATCAAGGGCAAATAAAATATTTCAGAAGATAATAATGACTTATGAAATGATTCGAAATATATCAAGGGCAAATGAAATATTTCAAAAAATAATAATGATGTATGAAATGTTTTGGAGCATATCAATGAACATATGAAATATTTCAAAACATATCAATGACGTATAGAATATTTTGGATTATATCAAGGGCAAATAAAACATTTCAAAATATATCAATGACGTATGAAATGTTTTAAAGTAAATCAAGGGTAAATGAGATATCTCGGAGTATATCAGAATAACAAATAAGGAATAGAAGCTCAAATGTCATATCTGATGTTACATTTATTTCATTCTCATCCAAAGTGTATAGATAAACACATAAGCAATACTTTGGATGTCATATCAAAGAATTTAGAGGGTGTTGTGAGACCACATTCATAATATAGTTCATCTATTTCTGGATGACCACCAAACATAAGTCATAGCATCGTGGGCTCTAAGCATATATCCTTTGTCATTTTTGGCAAAGGTCCAAATAATCTCTTTACTATTTCAGGCAAAGGTCCAAATTATCTCATAAGACACCAGAGTACAAAAGGATAGTATGAACGATAAAATTAATGCATGTCGAAAACACGTGCGGAACAACGAAACGTACATGTGTCTTTATGAAACAATGCGATGGAAATATATTCTTTCACAAATAGATTCAAGTTTGCAATAATTGAAGGACAAGAGTATACAAGAATTCAAAGCAATAATGTAAAGCTCAATTTAAAGAAGGATTTTAGTTGAAATCAATTTCCAAAGGGATGAAACAATAATAGGAAACATCAACAAAAGCTTGATTCTAACAGAATTCGAAGGGCATATTATAAGAATTATTTGGGTAATCAGTTATACTCTGATTTGCTTAAAATTAGTGTCATTTGAAAGATATATCAATATAATTTTAGATAAATCACTTTTTGTATGAATTTGAATTCCCAACAGTTAGTTATAAAGAGTTTAGTAACCAAAAGTCAGAGAACATCATCTCTATTTTACTGAATTAATAGAGATGATTAGAATAGATGTTTCAATAGGCATTTGTATCTCAAATCTTTCAATATAAACATCAAAAGAAAGATCTATGGGTCTAGTTTCTCATGAAGTAAGATTTGCTATAATCAGATTCTTAAAAAAAGAGTTACAAGTAAAAGAGTACTAAAATACCAGAATCGATGGTCTCTATTTTACCGATTTCATAGGGTTAGTTGAAATAACAGTTTGGGTAGGCATTTAGATTCCAAATTTGACAATCTTAGTATCACAAGAAAGATATTTGAGTCTTTTTTAAATGAACTAGGTTTTGCTGAAATCAGAGTTTGGTACAAAAAGATATAGCAATGAAAATGCTAAAAGGTTAAAATCTCAAAAAATTCCAGATTCATAGTTTTATTCCTAAATGGGAGAGATATCAAATACAAAGACAATCTTTCAAATTTAACAGAATTAAGATGAAAACAGAGTTCAAGATTGCCATAGGATGGGGTTAGAACATTTGCCTTAGAAAAATTTGATTCCCAAATGTGGGGAATTGATCCAAAACCTCAAGCCAAAGCAAAACTTCTCCTCCTTCAATTCCTTTTCCCTTCTCTTCTCAAGTCTATGTTGCAGTAAGTCTCTCTTCTCTATTAAGTTTTCCTCTAATTGCTTAGGTTTGGCTAATGCAAAGATAGTAAGGTGGCAAGCATGCATGATGGAAGCTAATGTGTCATCCATAGAACAAACATAAGTGGCACCATCCTTAGGTTTGCTAGTGATACATGTCTTCCTTTTTTTTTTAACTTAATATAAATCTTTCACAAATCATATCCAATTGCTAAGATTCATACTTTAGTCCTAGCAATAAACTTTTAATATAAAATTATTTAGTATAAAAGAATTATTAAAGAATCCTCATGTTTACAAATAGGTCCTTCCATTACAAACAAGTTCTTACAAAATTTTCAAAAATGAGGGATGTTACACTCTCCCCCCCTTAAAAATAAAATTTAGTCCTCTAAATTTATCATACCTCCATCGATGAAAAGATGAGGATAAGTTTTCTTCATGTCCTTCTCTAGCTTTCAAGTAGGTTCATCAATAGAATGATGTCCTCCAAATCATTTTACCTAGAGGAGTGATCCTTATTTCTTAGGATCTATTTCTTTCTTATCAATGATCTGAGTGGGATCTTCTACATAAGACAAGTCATTATCAATCACAGTCGACTCATATATAATAATATGAGAGGGATCAGGTACATAACTTTTGAGTATTAAAACATCATAGATATATAAATCCGCTAGGCTATCAGAAGAATAAGTCATATTGATAGGTAAGAAATGTGAAAATTCGGTTATCCTATCAATGATGACCCAAATAGCATTATGCCTTCTAGAAGTTCTGGGTAGATCTGAAACAAAATCCATAGTTTCACTTTCCCATTTCCACTCATGAATATTTAAGGATTGCAACAAATCTCCAAGTCTTTGATGTTCTACTTTGACTTGCTAATAAGTCAAAATACTTTAAAACATTTATTGCAATTTCATTCTTCATGCCTTTCTGCCAATAATGACTTTTAGAATCTTTGTACATCTTAGTGTTACCCGGATGCATGGTGTACTTGAAAATGTAATTTTTCTTTAAGATTCATTTCTCATTATCTCAATCATTAGGAATGCATATTCTATCCCCAAATCTCAATAGGTCATCCTTTAAAATTTAAAAATTCGGCTTTAATCCTTTTTCTAATTCATTTCTCAAGTAAACTAAATGTGGATCTCATCATTATCCTTCTTTCATTTATTGAATAAGATCTTATTGAACCTGGGTAAAGGCCATCGATACCATTGAGTGTCGCACGTTCCTCATAACATTCAAGTCATAATTTTCTTCCAATAACTTCCATTGCTTCATAACTAGATTGGTCATGAAACTTACAAAATTTTTTTTAACCAAAATGCATTAACTACAATATTGGCTTTACCTGGGGTGGTAACGGAAGGTACAATTATAATCCTTTAAAAGTTCTATCCATCTTCGTTATCTCATGTTTAACTCTTTCTAAGCAAAAATGCACTTTAAATTCTAATAATCAGTAATGATTTCAAATATTTGCCCATATAAATAATGTTTTTAAATCTTTAAAGTAAAAACAATTACTGCTAATTCCATATCATGAATTGGATAATTCTATTCATAACTCCTTAGGTTGTCTAGAACTTAAACAATCACTCTCCTATCTTGCATCAAAATACTACCAAGGCTTTTTCTTGAAGCATTCGTATAAACTACATATCACTTATAGCCACTTGGAATAGTGAGACTAGAGGCTCTTGTCTATCTTTCTGGTTCACTTTCTCTCTTAATTTTGCTAATAAACTTATCCTTATCGTTCTTACCCCTGATTTCTTGGATCACCTCCAAGTCTTTTTCAATCATTAAAGCTCTTTCTACCATATCAGCATATGCTTGGAGTTTTAAGGCTAATATCCAGCTTCTTATTACTGGCCTTAGACTCCTTTCAAATCTCTTTGCCTTTCTAGATTCATCATCAGTCATATGTGGGGCAAATCTAGAGAGCTCAATGAATTTAGATTCATACTTTAGTACCGTCAAGTTTCTTTAGATGAGATTTAAGAACTCCAATTCTTTCTGCTCTCTAATGTAATTTGAAAAATATTTATCATTAAAATTTTCTATGAATAGCTTCCAAGTGATTAGCTGATGTCTAACCTCAGAAATCCTCTTCGTTGTTCTCCACCAGTGGTCAGCCTCTCCTTCTAACATGAAGGTAGTAAGAGAAATTTTCTGATCATCAGGGTAATTTAAGACATCAAATATTTTCTCCATTCACATCATTCATTATTCTACTATCATTGGAATAGGTTCACCACTAAAACTGGGAGAACTTAGCTTCTTAAACTGTTCAATTCTCAATCCATTTTAATTTGATATCCTCGATCAACCCTTTCATCCCACTCAATTAATTCAAAAGAAAATGAGGTAGGACCAAATATTCTCGTCACCCTAGGTTCATAGAAGACGTCAAAGAAAATTTTCTACCGATCATCATATAATTACTAAACCTCGATATATTTTGCATATAAAACTTATCAAATTTCTTAGTGATCCACAAATCATGCTTTGATACCACCTCTGTCATGCCCTCTCGATTTATCGCATTTAAGAGGTGTGACCCTATCTTAAATCAATAATATTATGATTCAACAACAATCTAATCCCAGGATCCAAACTAACATTTGAGGACACTAAGAATTATTTCAACATCATAATTCACACCCATAAAACCTATGCAGTTTATAATCATACACTTCACTCAATGATTCATAAAATCAAAAGCCAACTCAACTAAACATTAACCACATCATAAATCCATAAGTGTAGGTATACATACAATCACAAAACCAACATTTATCATAAGTTCATATCATTATACCAATTAAACTTATCATTTCAAAATCCTAAACATAAGAGGTCCTTTAAACTTTTACAACACATAAGTTTAGATTTATCCTTAACATTTCATCAAATGCAAAGTATACTTATACAATAAAAACCTATCAACCAATAAAGATATACCCAAAATCTTCTAGCTTTTCACTATCTTAGCCCAATTCTAGCTTTTTAGTGAGTGACAAGCTAACCTGAAATATTTATATAGCAATGGTATGAGCGTAAAGAGCTTAGCAAGCGACTAACATATCCATGACAAAAGAGAATAATTTTCAAGCAAACTTGGTATCAAAATGCAAGGCAAGAATACAAGAGTTCATAGATAGCATCTCATTAGATGCAAAATCCCAAGGGCCATTTCATTCAAATCATAGATTATTTATAATAATTGAGGAGAGGAAATTGGAGTATATCATTAGCATAAGAAGCATTTAAGTATGTATCCAATGGCATATGAAGCATTTAGGCACATATCAAAAGCGTAAGAATATTTAGAAGCATATCAATGACATACAAAACTTTTTGAAGTATATCAATGATGTAAAGAATGTTACGGAGCATATTAAGGGCATAAGAAGCAATTTAGAGCATATCAAGGACGTATGAAATATTTTGGGGCATATCAATAACATAAGAAGCATTTCGAAGCATATAAATGGTACATAGGATATTTCAGAGCAAATCAAGAGCAAATGAAATATCTTAGAATAAATCAATAACGTATGAAATGTTTCAGAACATATCAAGGGTAAATGAAATATTTCAGAATATAATAATGACGTATGAAATGTTTAGGTGCATATTGCCAGTCATTTGTGCCTTGCAAGCCAATCACATGAGTGATTGAACTTGTGACTTGATATGCACTTTTTCTCTTTGTATATTATTAGGTGTTTTATCACTTTATCTTGCATGTTGCAAATATTGTGATGTCCTTGGATCTGTGCAATGGGAATCGGATTGTGATGAGATCACGATAATGAGACTAATTCACCTTTAAACACAAACCTTAAATTATCCTGGTCATAGGTTACTCGAGAGGGACATCAAGATAATCGGATAGACTGGTGTGCTATATACCAATCCATATGATGGAGGTGGTTGGTCTCATAGCTACTTGTGTGGGGACACTAAGGGTACAGTGCAGGTGCCCATTGGGGAATGAGTTCACTAATTGATCTACCTATGGAATGTTGGATGGTTATTGATACCTCACGTCAGATAGCGATTTCGTAGTCCTAGTAGTGTATTTGGTCCTTAGACTTGAGACACCAAGGATGTCCTGTATGAGTACTCCACTCTTTGATACTAGACTTATAGATTTTGAAAGTTTCAGATCTAATACAACCGGTTATTGAGAGTGATAGCTAACCTTACGAGGGTTATTGAGTATCAATAGAGGATCATCCGCTCTTAGTATCATGAGAGAAATATTCCATGTATTCTTGCTTGAACAAATCCTTGGCTAAGGTTATTCGGATTGAGAGAGAAAGAGTTCTCCGGGAGAATCCGACAAGAGCAAGACTCGATGAGAGACCGTATGGGCTTGACAACACCATGTTTGGTATAGGATCTCTAGGATATTAGATGGAAGAGGGACTATGGATACATAGTAACTAAGGATAGATAGATCCAAAGGATTGGATTCCCTTGTATCGTTTGGGGGTTGTGACGTAGTGGTCTAGTACATCCATAGTCGATGAGTCAGGTAAATTATTATAGAGATAATAATTAACTAAGTCAGAAGGAGTTCTGACAAGTATGACTCATGGCCAACTTGATAGTGGGCCTAGAGCATCACACATATATGCTAGGTGTTGCGACGAGTAGAGGTTTGGATATGAGATATCCGCTGGAGCCCCTAACTTATTGGATATCCATTAAGCCCCTGAATTATTAAATCCTCAGATGAGATCCAATAATTGGTAATAAGAGATTATTGAGTAGAGACCCACTAATCCAAGAGGCTTGGATAATTAGATGGAGATCCAATACCCAATAGGGCAAGATCCATTTGGGTTTACAAGAAGCCTCTATAAATAGGAGGGAACCAAAGCTCTATAGGCTAAGGGTTTCTTTTGGTAGCCACCTTCTGTTCTCCTCTCCCTAGAGAGGAGCATCGTTGTAGTCCTTGTCATGTGGATACTGCTAGAGAGGAGGACGCTGAGGACGCTTGACCTTCTTTATCCTTCCTATAGATCTGTAGGGATTTAGGGATATACGATCTCCCTAGGTATTTTCTTTTACACATATAGTTTTCGCGGATTTATTTTAACGCACTGATCTTCACATGTTGATGGAACCTTTCTATGGGAAATATGGGGTGTTTTGGTTTTGTTCTTTTACTATGTATAAGATGTCACTCCCTAGAAGGATTTCCTAATAGTGGTATCAGAGTCAGGTTGTTCATACGAAGATCGGATCTTAAACTACGTGTGTTATGCCTTAGATCTACTTTTGACACCAAAATTGTGGGTGCAAAAGGCGAGGAAGGGCAGCAATTGTTGCTGCCCTTGCTGCGCTCGCACAACGGTAAAGAGGCTACTTGCAGCCTTGCTGCCTGCACCGACAACGACGACGACTGTGGTTGCAGGCATAAGGCCTGCAGGTAGGTGGCGTCGGCCCACCTGCAATAGTAGTCCCAGTGGGGCAGCCTATCCACAAGGGCGGGTGGCGCCCTTCGGGGCAACGCTGCCGGTGGCAGCTTGTAGGCACTGCCACACGGGCAAAATAGCCTGCAGGGGTGGCGCGTGCCCGCTGTGGCGGCCTCGCCCATAAGGACGACCACCACCTAGGGCAACCTACCCACAGCAACGCCCACCTGAGGGCGACTAGATTGTAGCGGTGCCTACAATGGCATGTGCCCACAAGGGTGACGCCATCGAGAGCCGACGCTCGCCCATAAGGGGTAGTGCCGTACGTGGGTGAGCCGCCCACGGGTAGAGGCCGATGCGTTCGCCACGCAATGGCTGTCGCCGGTAGGGTGACGGCGGCCACATCGTAGCAAAGCAGTGAGAGGAGTTAGGGTTTTGGGTAAAAGATAATTTTTTCCTAGAGAACTTATAAAATTCCAATCTTATCACCTATAACCGAATGACCAAAATATCCTTAGGAATTCAAAAAATTCCCTCTATGTCCATGATTTCAGAAAAATATATATGTTAATGAAATAATTTAATTAACTATTATTTTTATCTAGTAGTCCTATAAAATAACATATACATGTAATGTATAATATGGACAGATGATCATGGACCTGTGATGTGACGTGTGTACATGTGATTATTATTATTGGGGCCTGTGAGCTTCTATTTTTCTCGTTTATTGTCAGGCCTATGTACTTATAATTATGTTGTAATTACATGAGGAGGTGCAGTGGTAGCAGGACACACGAGGCTGAGACGGATGATCCAATGCATAAAGATACGTTGAGATATTGACGGAATCAACAAAGCGAGAAGGACGATCACAGAGCATAGAGATGTGCCTGAGCATACATAGATCTTGATGTGAGTGATTGGGCCCACTGGCTCAGGCCTGATCACATTAGGATGTGGTCGATGATCATCTGGTGTGATTGCTCATGTGATGTGTGATTGGTTATACACCTACTAAATAAATAAATAAAAATATATATATATATATATATATATTTGCATGTGATGTAGATATATATATTAAATATGTATGTGTGTGACACATTATGTTAGGAGATCAAATAAAAAATTCTCTCTATTAATAATATTAAGTCGGTAAACATGAGGTAATTAGATTGATCCACGTGGCCTTCCATCGTTATAGGTAGGGACGGATTCTCGGCATAGATTGAGTTAGTCGAGTCCCTCAAGACTCACCTATATCGTATTTCGCTATCTTATCTATGACATAGAGATGTCACTAGTGACCTGAGGACATTGTATGCTTGGTCGAGTCCCTTGAGAGTATATCACCAAATCAGACTCATCTTATAACAATCGTGATGACTTAACCGAACATCATGGTTGGTCAAGTCCCTCGAGGCCATGGTGGTTCGAAGGCCGAACAGGACAGGAATCACAAGGAGTTATGATTGGTAAGAGTTGCCTACCTTTACGGGCTTAACGTGATTGGTCGAGTCCCTCGAGGTTACGTTAAGATGCCGATTGGATCCCGATCCTCACTAGAGATCCGCTGGGTGTCTCCGATTCACATACCGGAGGGTGTTGTGTGTTTCATGAAAAATTAGTGAGAATATATTAAGATGAAAGTTCTTATCTTAACTGTTTAACTTTTGCAAAATCTGCATGTTATTTATTTCTGCTACATCTTTAATTTCAGAAAAAAATCACTTTCAAATCCTTTACGAGGCATACTTGATGCCAACCACCTCACTGGTCCAAATTATATGGATTGGCTTTGCAATTTGAGAATCGTTCTCACGACGGAGAAAATCACATATGTCCTTGATACAGTGATGCCTACACCCGATGAAGAGGCAAGTGAGGATGAGATCGCTCGTTATGTGAAGTACATAGATGATTTCACTCTTGCTCAATGTTATATGTTGGCCTCTATGACTACTATGTTACAGAGGCAATATGAAAATATGGATGCTAATTCCATACTCCTACATTTCCGTAAACTATTTGAGGAACAGGTAAAAACTCAACAACATGAGATATCAAAGTGTCTTTTCCGTGCCAGGATGACTAAGGGGACACCGGTTTAGAATAATGTCCTTAAGATGACTGAGCGGATCGACAAACTCACAGGTCTAGGAATGGTCCCAAAGGATAACCTGTGTGCGGATCTTGTGCTTCAGTCCTTACCAGATTCCTTTTCTCAGTTCATAATGAATTTTAATATGAACAAACTTGAGGTGACCCTCCCAAAGCTCCTCAATATGTTGAGAGAAGCAGAGAGCACCAACAAGAAAGAGAAGTCGGTTCTTTATACTAGTGAGGCCAGGAAGAAAAGGAAGGTTAAGAAGACCCTTAAGAAGGGCAACGGCAAGGGCAAAATAGGTAAGGCAAAGGTTGCTAAGAAAGACCCAACAAAGGACAAAGGCCAGTGATTCCACTACAGCAAAGATGGGCACTGGAAGAGAAACTACAAAGAGTAGCATGCAGAGAGGGTGAAACAAAAGCTTGGAGAAGCTTCAAGTACATTCATGATCAATCTCCATTTGTCAGAATCTTATAATAACACATGGGTATTGGATACCGGGAGTGCTTATCATATCTGCAATTCATTGCAGGTTTTGGCAGGACCTAGGAGATTGAACAGAGGCGAGATGGACCTTAAGATGGACAATGGAGCAAAGGTTGCTATAGTGGCTGTTGGCAAGGTCACCTTACATCTACCTGGTGGAGCTATTATTGCATTAGATACACACTATTATATTCCTTCTATTATCAAAAATATTATTTTCATTTCATGTTTGACAGTTAGTGGATATAAATTAGTTTTTGAGAACAATAGTTATTGAATAATATTAAATGATGAGATCATCACGAGAGGAACATTGCATAATGGTTTATTTATGCTAGATATAGCTCCACATATCATGAGTGTAAGTGAGTCTAAGAGGAAACGAGAAGAGGTGAACAATGCATATCTTTAGCATTATAGGCTAGGTCACATCCACGAGGGAAGGATTCAAAAGTTACTGAAGAATGGATATCTAGATTCATTTGACTATGAGTCATATACGACATATGAACCTTGCCTTCGGGGAAAGATGACCAACTCTCCATTTAGTGGAACTGGAGAGAGAGCCACTGAGTTACTGGAACTCATACATAGTGATGTATGCGGTCCCATGTCGACTCATGTCATAGGTGGTTACTCCTACTTCATTACTTTCACTAATGATTTCTCAAGATACAGACATATGTACTTGATGAAGTACAAGTCTGAGGCTTTTGAAAAATTCAGGGAATATAAAAATAAAGTGAAAAATCAGATAGAAAAGAGTATTAAAACTCTTCGATCAGATCGAGATGGTGAGTACTTGAGTATAGAGTTCACACAGTTCCTCAAAGACCATGGGATTTTATCCCAATGGACACCTCCTTAGACACCATAGCTTAATGATGTATCAGAAAGGAGAAATCGCACACTGTTAGACATGATGCATTCCATGATGTGTTTCGCCGACCTACCCATCTCATTCTAGGGATATGCCCTAGAGACCACAGCTTACCCTCTGAATAGAATTCCAACTAAGTTAGTGATGTATATTCCATATGAGATATGAAATGGGAAAAAGCTCGATCTTAAGGTTGTTAAGATTTGAGGCTGCCCTACCCACATCAAGAGACACAACCACGATAAGTTGGAATCCAAGACGGAACAGTACAAGTTTTTGGGATACCCCAAGAAAACTTATGGGTATTATTTCTATCACCCTGAAGACCAAAATGTCTTTATAGCCAAGTGAGCAATGTTCCTTGAGAAGGAACACATTCTTGGTGGAGATAGTGGGAGCAAAATAGAGTTGAGCGAGGTTCGAGAACCTAGCTCAAGCACCATTCCATAGCCAGAGTTTATTCAGGTACCTAGCATAGAAGTTCCAACTTTACGTAGGTCCGGTAGAGTATCTCATCCTCCTAAGAGATATGTGGGACATATCAGAGGAGAGGATGTTGAGGATATTGATCCTCAGACCTATGAGGAGGCTATTATGAACATAGACTCTGCGAAATAACAAGAAGCTATGAATTCAGAAATGGATTCTATGTCCTCCAACAAGGTTGGGAACCTAGTTGATGTACCTGAGGGTATTGTACCCATTGGCTGCAAGTGGATCTTCAAAAGAAGATTGAAGTAGATGGAAAGGTAGAGACCTATAAAACAAGGCTAGTAGCGAAGGGGTATCGTCAAAGGCAAGGTGTTGGTTATGACGAAACTTTCTCACATGTAGCCATGCTAAAATCCATTCGAATTCTATTGGCTATTACAGCACACTATGATTATGAGATCTGGCAGATGGATGTCAAAACCACATTCCTCAATGGAAACCTCGAAGAGGAGGTGTTTATGATATAGCCTAAGGGATTCATATCCAAGGATAACCCAGATGTGGTGTGCAAGTTGCTTAGGTCCATTTATGGACTGAAGCAAGCTTCTCGAAGTTGGAATATAAGATTTGATAAGGCGATTAGATCTTATGAATTCGTTAAGAACGAAGATGAGCCTTGCGTGTACAGGAAAGTAAGTGAGAGCATTATCATCTTTTTGGTATTATATGTGGATGACATCCTGATCAATGGGAATGATGTAGGAATGCTCTCTATAGTAAAGACTTGGTTATCTAGGTACTTCTCCATGAAGGACTTAGAGGAAGCATCCTACATATTGGGGATATAAATCTATAGAGATAGATCCAAGAGGATGCTTGGCTTGTCCTAGTCCAGGTACATAAACACCATTGTCAAAAGGTTTGGCATAGAAAATTCCAAGAGAGGTCTCATACCAATGAGACATGGAATATCACTTTCTAGGAGTATGTCCCTAAAGACTCTTGAAGAAAGGGCACACATGGATATGATACCATATGCCTCAGTGATAGGATCTATCATGTATGCTATTCTTTGTACCAGGCCTAATATAGCGCATGCTTTGAGTGTCTTGAGCAGATATCAGGTAGATCCAGGTTTGAAGCACTGGAAAGCAATAAAATGTATCCTTATGTACTTGAGAAGGACTAAGGATCTTTTACTAGTATATGGAGGCAATAGCCTTAGGGTTGAGGGCTACACAGACTCGAGCTTCTAGTCCGATGTCGATGATAGCAAGTCTAATTCAGGACATGTGTTCACCTTGAATAGAGGAGCAGTATGCTGGAAGAGTTCTAAGCAAGACACTACTGTTGACTCGACCACAGAGGTGGAATACATTGTTGTGGTAGAGGCAACAAAGGAGAGAGTTTGGATGAAGAAGTTCATCACAGATTTAGGAGTTGTCCCGAGTAGCGAGGAGCCAATTCCCTTATATTGTGACAACATTGGGGCAATTGCTCAAGCGAAGGAACCTAGGTCTCATCAGAAGTCAAAACACGTTCTGAGGAGGTTCCACTTGATAAGAGAGATTGTCGCCAGAAAAGATATAGTAATGAAAAGTGTTCCATCCAAAGATAAAATTATAGATCCATTGACTCATATTGTCTTTGAGCGTTACAGAGGTCTGATGGGGATCAAACATGTTAGTGATTGGCTTTAGGTCAAGTGGGATATTGCTAGTTATATGTGCTTTGCAAGCTAATCACATGAGTGATAGCACTTGTGACTTGATATGTACTTTTTCTCTTTGCGTATTATTTAGGTGTTTTATCACTTTATCTTGCATGTTGCATATATTGTGATGTCCTTAGATCTGTGTAAGGAAAATCAGATTGTGATGAGATCATAATAATGAGACCGATTCACCTTTAAACACAGATCCTAAATTATCCTGGTCATTGGTTACTCGAGAGGGATATCGAGATAACCAGATAGACTGGTGTGATGTATACTCATCCATATGATAGAGGTGGCTGGTCTTATAGCTACTCGTGTGGGGACACTAAGGTTACAATGTAGGTGCTCATTGGGGAATGAGTTCACTGATTGATCCACCTATGGAATGCTGGATGGTTATTGATATCTCATGTCAGACAACGATTCCGTAGTCCCAGTAGTGTATCTGGTCCTTAGACTTGAGACACCAAGGATGTCTTGTATGAGTACTCCACTCTTTGATACCGAACTTATAGGTTTGGAAAGTTTCAGATCTAATACAGTCGGTTATTAGGAGTGGTAGCCAACCTTACGTGGGCTATTGAGTGCCAATAGAGGATCATTCGCTCTCGGTATCATGAGAAATATCCTATGTATTCTTGCTCGAACAAATCCTTGGCCAAGGTTATTTGGATTGAGAGAGAAAGAGTTCTCCGAGAGAATCCGACAAGAGTAAGACTCGAGGAGAGACCGTATGAGCCTGACAGCACCATGCTCGATATAGGGTCTTTGGGATATTAGATGGATGAGGGACTATAGATATATGGTAACTGAGGATAGATAGGTCCAAAGGATTGGATTCCCCTGTATCATTTGGGGGCTGCAGCATAGTGGCCTAGTATCTCCGCAATCGATGAGTTGGGTGAATTATTATAGAGATAATAATTCACTAAGTCAGAAGGAGTTCTGACAAGTATGACTCATGACCAGCTCGATATTAGGTCTAGAGGGTCACACACATATGGTCGGTATTGCGATGAGTAGAGGTTCGGATATGAGATATCCACTAGAGCCCATAACTTATTGGATATCCATTAAGCCCCTGAATTATTGGATCCTCAAATGAGATCCAATAATTGTTAATAAGAGATTATTATGTACAGACCCACTAATCTAAGAGGCTTGGGTAGTTGGATGGAGATCCAATACCCAACAAGGCAAGATCCATTAGGGTTTACAAAGGGCCTCTATAAATAAGAGGGAACCAAAGCTCTATAGGCTGAGGGTTTCTTTTGGTAGCCACCTTATGTTTTTCTCTCCCTAGAGAGGAGCATCGTCGTAGTCCCTGCCGTGTGGATACTGCTAGAGAGAAGGATGCTTGACCTCCTTCATCCTTCCTATAGATCTATAGGGATTCTGGGATATATGATCTCCTTAGGCATTTTCTTTTACACATGTAGTTTTCGTGGATTTGTTTTGACACACCGATCTTCGCACGACGACGAAACCTTTTTATAGAAAATTTGGGGTGTTTTGTTTTTGTTCTTCCGCTACGCATAAGATGTCACTCCCTAGAAGGATTTCCCAACACATATCATTGATATATGAACATTTTAGAACATAACAATGATATATAAAATGTTTCAAAGCATATCAAGGGAAAATTAAATATTTTAAAAGATAATAATGATGTATAAAATATTTTGGAACATATCAAGGGCAAATGAAATATTTTTGAACATAACAATGACGTATGAAATATTTTGGAACATATCAATGAACATATGAAATATTTCGAAACATAGCAATGACGTATAGAATGTTTCGAATTATATCAAGGGCAAATAAAATATTTCGGAACATATCAATGACGTATAAAATGTTTCGAAGCAAATCAAGGGCAAATAAGATATCTCGGAGTATATCAGAATAACAAATAAGTAATAGAAGCTCAAATGCCATATCTGACGTTGCATTCATTTCATTCTCATCCAAAGTACATAGATAAACACATAAGTAATACTTTGGATATTATATCAAAGAACATAGAGGGTGCTATGGGACCACTTTCATAATATGGTTCATCCATTTCTGGATGACCACCAAACATAAGTCAGAGCATCGCGAGCTCTAATCATATACCCTTTATCATTTTTGGCAAAGGTCTAAATAATCCATTTACTATTTCAAGCAAAGGTTCAAATTATTGCACAAGACACTAGAGTATAAAAGGAAAGTATGAACGATAAAATTGATGCATATCGGAAACCCGTGGAACAATGAAACGTACATGGTCTTTACGAAACAATGCGATGTAAACATATTTTTTCACAAATAGATTCAGATTTGCAATAATTGAAGGACAAGAGTATACAAGAATTCAAAGCAATAATGTAAAACACAATTAAAAGAAGGATTTTAGCTGACATCAATTTCTAAAGGGATGAAACAACAATAGACAACATCGACAAAAGCTTGATTCTAGCAGAATTTGAATGGCATATTGTAGGAATTATTTGGATAATTAATTATACTCTGATTTACTCAAAATTTTAGTCATTCGAAAGATATATTAATCTACTTTTAGATAAATTAAGTTTTGCATGAATTTGTGTTTCCAACAAGGAGTTATAAAGAGTTTAGTAACCAAAGGTCAGAGAACATCATCTCTATTTTGTAGAATTTATAGAGATGATTAGAATAGATGTTTCAATAGGCATTTGTATCTCAAATCTTTCAATATTGGTATCTATGGGTCTAGTTTCTCATGAAGTAGGATCTGCTATAATTAGATTCTTAGACAGATAGTTACAAGTAAAAGAGTACTGAATAGTTAGAATCGATAGTCTCTATTTTATAGATTTCATAGGGTCAATTGAAATAACAGTTTGGGTAGGTATTTTGACTCCAAATTTGACAATCTTAGGTTCAAAAGAATGAAATTTGAGTTTATTTTTGGGTTAACTAGGCTTTGCTAAAATTAGAGTTCAATACAAAATGTTATAGCAAGGACAATGCTAAAAGGTTAAAATCTAAAAAAATTTCAAATTCATAGTTTTATTTATAAATGCGAGAGATATCATATACAAAGACATAATCTTTTGAATTTAACAGAATTGAGATAAAAACAGAGTTCAAGATTACCATAGGATGTGGTTAGAGCACTTGTCTTAGAAAATTTTGATTCACAAATGTGGGGAATTGATCCAAAACCTCACGCCAAAGCAAAACTTCTCCTCCTTCAATTCCATTTCCCTTCTCTTCTCAAGTCTATATTGTAGCAAGTCTCCCTCCTTTGTTAAGTTTTCCTCTAATTGCTTAAGTTTGGCTAATGCAAAGATAGTAAAGTGGCAAGCATGCATGATGGAAGCTTATGTGTCAACTATAGAACAAACGTAAGTGGCACTATCTTTAGGTTTGCTAGTGACACGTCTTCTATTTTTGTTTTAACTTAATGTGAATCTTTCATAAATCATATCTAATTGCTAAGATTCACACTTTGGTTCCTAGCAATAAACTTTCAATATAAAATTATTTGGTGTAAAATAATTATTAAACAATCCTCATGTTTACAAATAGGTCCTTACATTACAAACAAGCTCTTACAAAATTTTCAAAAATGAGGGATGTTACAAAGTGGCCCAATTCAACTATGATTCAAGCCCATTGGGCTCCTAATTAAATTGGCCTAGTTACGCTCCAAAATTAATTTAATTAATCTTTAAACTACTTTTATAAAAACTTAATAATTTATAATCATGAAGCCTACATTATCTAGCATATCATTGTTCATCCAGCACTTCGTCCAAACCTCTGGTGCATCGTCCTTTGTTTTGATGTATTGCCTAATCCATCGGTATATTGATCTTTGCAACATCTAATCTTCTTAGCGCACTACGTAATCCTTCCGGCTTGATACTCGAACTCATAACATGAAGTCCATCTTCTAGCACATCAACCAATCCTCTAGCCCAACATCCAATCTCTAACATAATGTTCTTCGACCCAATGTCTGATTCTCTTACTTCATGATTCAAGTCCATGATTAAAGTTTCTCCTGCATCACTTTTTTCAACCACCCATTAGTTCATAAACTCATTAATTGATTTCATCTTTATGGGATTCAGTAATTCTAACCATGCATATGAAGTGTGTAAATGATTACTTTGGTCTTTGCAACTATACATATGGCCTTTGCAATGAAAGTCACTATGATTTTAAATTATTTCAACTTGTTGCAAGGTTATCATTTTTTGAAATTCAAGTTTATCTCAATATAGCATATAGACAATGGGAGTTTAGTTAAAACTCCATCATCAATTGGTTGTCATCATAAAAAAGGAGGAGATTGTTGAATCCCAAATTTTGATAATGAAATCAATTGATGAGTTTATATACTAATAAACATTTGAGATGCAGGACAAACTTCAATATGAAAAGGCAAATTATTGAAGCAGAAGAATCAGACATTGGGCTGAACAGCATCATGTTAGAGATTGGGCATTGGGCTAGAAGGACTAGGCATTGTGCCAAGAAGATCGAATGTTGTGGGAGATCAACATATCGATGGATCGGGTAATACGCCGAAGGAAAGAATGATGCACTAGAGGTTCGATCGAAGTGCCAGATGAACAAGTGATATGCCTATCATGGGACCCCCCCCCCCCCCTCGAATTTATCGTATTCAAGAGGTGTGACCTTATCTTAAAATCCATAACATTAAAATTTTAACAATAATCCAATCCTAGGATCCAAATCAACATTTAAAGATACTACAATCATTCGAGTTATAAATCACATCCAAAACCCATAATTCATAAAACCTATGTAGTTTATAATTCATATACCACATCACTCAATGATTCATAAAATCCAAAGCTAACTCAACTAAACAATATCCACATCATAAATACACAAGTGTGGGAATCCATACAATCTCAAAACCAAATTTTATCATAAGTTCATATCATTATACAATTTAAACTTAACATTTCAAATCCTAACATGAGAGGTCCTTTAACTTTTATAAAACATACAAGTTCATATTTACCATCAACATTTCACTAAATACAAAATATACTCATATAATAAAAACATATCAACCACTAAAGATCAGCCCAAAATCTTCTAGCTTTCCCTTCCTCAGCCCAATTTAAACATCCTAGAGACTAATAAGCTAACTTGAAAATATTATATAACAATGGAGTGAGCATAAAAAGCTCAACAAGTGACTAATATATCCATGGTGAAAAAGAATAGTTTTCAATAAACTTAGTATCAAAATTACAAGGCAAGATACAAGAAATATATATATCATCTTATCAGATATTGAATCACAAATGTCCTCTTATTCAAACCTATTTGGTTCATAACAAATGGAGTAAAGAGTAATTGAAGCATATCAGATGACATAAATAGTATTTCAGAACATATCAAATGACACATAGGACATTTCAAAGTATATCAATGGTGCATAGGATATTTCAGAGTATATCAATGTCATATAGGACATTTTGGAGCATATCAATGACGTATGAAATATTTTGGAGCATATCAACAATATATGAAATATTTCAGAATATATCAATAATGTATGAATTGTTTCAGAGTATATCAAGGGCAAATGAAATATTTCAAAATATATCAATGACATATAAATGGTTTCGGAGCATACCAAGAGCAAATGAAATATTTCAAAATATATCAATGATGTATAAATGGTTTCGGAGCATACCAATGGCAAAGGAAATATTTTGGAATATATCAATGATGTATGAATGGTTTCGGAGCATATCAAGAGCAAAGGAAATATTTTAGAATATATCAATGATGTATGAATGGTTTCGGAGTACATCAAGAGCAAAAGAAATATTTTGGAATATATCAATGATGTATGAATAGTTTTAGAGTATATCAAGAGCAAAGGTAACATTTCGGAATATATCAATGACGTATGAATGGTTTTAGTGCATATCAAGAGCAAAGAAAATATTTCGGAATATATCAAATGGAATATAAGATATCATAGAGCATATCAGAATAACAAATAAGTAACAAAAGCTCAAATGCCATATCTGACGTATATTTATTTCATTCTCATTCAAAGCGTACATATAAACACATAAGCAATACTTTAGATATCATATCAGAAACACAAAGGGCACTGTGGGATCTCAAATAAAATCTCCCACATTTGAGAGCATCATACATCCACGTATGGATGAAGCCAAAGGGGGCTAACAGAGCATCGCGGGCTCTAAGCATATACCCTTTACCATTTCTGGCAAAGGTCCAAATAATCTCTTTACCATTTCTAACAAAGGTCTAAATAATCCCTTTACCATTTTTGGCAAAGGTCTAGACAATCCCACAGATACCAGAGTATAAAAGAATAGTGTGAATAATAAAACTGGCACATATCGAAAGCACATGCGCCTTTACAAAACAATATGATGCAACATATTCTTTCACAAATGTATTCAAATTTGAAATCGAATAAAAGTAAGAGTATACAAAGATTCAAAAAAATAATATAAAGCTTAATCGAAGAAAGAATTTAAGCTGAAATTAATTCCCAAAAGGATGAAACAAGAATAGATAACATCGATAAAGGCTTGAGTCAAGTAGAATTTGAAAGATATATTTCATGAATTATTTGGATTATCAATTATAATCCAAATTACTCAAAATTGGTTTCAAAAGAAAGATCTCTAGTCTAGTTTCTAATGAATTAAATTCTGTATAAATCAAAGTAATCAATAAAAAGTTATAAGAATCTTAGCAACCAAAGGTCAGAATTAATGGTATCTGTTTTACCCAATTCAGAGGGTTGACTAAAACAAACGTTTCAGCTGGTATCTCTACTCCAAATCTTTCAAACTAGACATGCAAAAAAATCTTTATGAATCTAGTTTCTAATAAGTGAAGGTTTACAATAATTGGATTTGTTCACAGTGAGTTACAAGAAATAGAATACCCAAGGGTTAGAACCTACAATCACTATTTTACAGATTCTATAGGGTCAATTCAAATAAAGGTTAGTGTAGGCATTTGAACTCCAAATTCATCAATATTAGTTTCAAAAGAAAGATATAAAGTCTAATTTCAGATGGATTTAATTTTACTTAAATCAAAGTTCAGGACAGAAAATTATAGCTAGAATAATATAGAAAGGTCAGAATCTAGGAAAAATTCCAGATTCACTGTTTGATGCATAAACTGCAGAAAAATCATATATGAAACTTCAATCTTCCAAAATTTTTAGGATTAAGATGCAAGAAAAGATCAAACTTACTATAAGATAGGGTTAAAACACTTGCCTTTGATCAATTTTGATCCCAATAAAAAGTTTTGAACCAAAAGACCTTAATCCCTAATTTTCTTCTCTTCTTCTCCTTTTCTTCTTCTTCATTCTCTCTTCCTCTCTTCTCCAATGCAGGCTGCCTTCTCAAGTTCTTTAGGAATGAAGGCATAGAGGCTTAGGTGGTGAAATTTGTTATTTTGTATATTTTATAATTTAATCCTTGTATTATTTATTTTTTTATGATTAGGTCCTCAGATTTTACAAATAGGTCCTCAGAATTTTACAAACAGATCCTCATATCTTATAAATAAGTTCTAAGGTTCATTTAGGCTCATCTACAGAACTTAAAATGGGTATTAACTTTATAATTATATTCTTATATGAAAATTTAGAAATGAGGGATGTTACAATGCTAGATAATGTAGGCTTCATGATTATAATTGTTGAGTCCTGATCGAAGTAGTTTAGAATTTAATTGAGTTGGTTTTGAGGTGTAACTATGCCAACTTGATTAAGAGCCTATGAGGCCCAAATCTGGATTGAATTAGGCCTATTAGAAGGCCAATTCAATGACTTAGGGTTGAGCTAGGAAGTAGCATTGTCAAGCCAGGTGGTGGTACCGCTTGTGAGTTGGAAAGTATGGACTATACTTTTTCGAAAAACCCAATAGTGGTACCACCAAGGCCAGCGGGAGTATCATCGAGTGTTAGGTAGTGGTACTACCTAGTTAAGTAGTGGTAACACACAGTCAGATAGTGGTACCACCCAGGCAAGCAGTGGTACTGTCAAAACCTAGTCTCCTAAGCTTTGTTAAGCAATAGTATTTGCCCAATGCAGGCAATAGTACTGCTAGTATCCTGAAAACCTAGGGATTTAAATTTTTGACTCTATTTTTTAAGCCATTTGGGATATATAAATACCTCACTCTTACTTGCTTGATACAAGAATGAAAAGAACAAAAATTGAAAGTGCATAAACTCTCTTGTAAAGTGTTGAGTCTCTTCCTCCTTGAGCTTAGAGTTCATTCTAGGGAAGGTGTGAGATTTCTTATAAAAGAGAGGTGTAAAGATTCTCTCCTAAGCTTGTGTAAAGGAGAAAGAGTTGTAATAAGGGTAGTTGATCTTTGCCCATTGAAAAAAAAAATCGATAGTGAAAGTTGGTGGCCTCGAGGAAGGAGAAATTGAGAGTGGATGTAGGTTGCGATGATCGAACCACTATAAATCTGGTTTACATTTCTCGTTATACTTTTTCTTGCTTTTACTAACTGATTTAGTTGCTTACTTCTCTTACTTACATTTTAAGTTAAATGCATTTCTAATACGGGTTTCAATGATCAAAATTTTTAAATTAGAACTTTATTTCGAAAGTACTAATTTAGTCCTTCTCTTAGTGCCTTTATGATCCTAACATGTATATATATACTATTGAATCTCAGATTTTGATGATGAAATCAACTGATAAGTTTGTGATCTAATTTATATTTTGAGAAAAGTGTTGCAAGACTAACTTCAATAAAAAATGGCAAAATAATTAAAGTAAGATAAGACATTGAGCCGGAGTTAGAAATTGGACATCGGACTAGAAGAATCGGACATTGCGCTAAGATCGAAAGTTGTGGGAGTCAACATGCCGAAGGATCAGGCAATACACTGAAGATTCATATGATATGCCTGGCAACAAAGAATTCTTGTCTTTAATTGTTATGTCTTAATTATCGAAGGTTAGGTGAAAATTGAGTTAGATTCGAGTATAACCATGCTAACTTAATTAGGGACTAATTGGGCCTAAATTGGGACTAATTTGGGCTCATTGGGAGGCCCATTTAGTGACCCAAAAGTTGGGTCAGGTGGTGGCATCGCCAAACTGGCGGTAGAACCGCCTATGAGTTGGAAAAGTGATAAAACATAATTTTCTAGGCTACAAGCAATGGTACCGCCAGCTTTAAAGCTGGCAAGCGGTGGTACCACCTAGGCTAGTGGTGGTACTATCAGAGCCCCTATTTTCAAGGTGCTGCAAGTGGTAGCACTGCCCAATGCAGGTGGTGGTATTTCCTGTGATGGGGAAAATAAAAGGATAGGTAACAAACAATAACTTTTGTATAAGAACAAATACTAGCAGGCCATAACATACAACGATATTAAACAGAAATCACAATCAAATAGCACACCAAGATTTACGTGGAAAACCCCTTCAACGTGAAGTGTAAAAACCACGGGGCAAACTAGAGAAAATTCACTATAGAAATAATGAATGTACAATTCTCGAATCTCTTGCCCAAAACCCAAGCAACAATCTCAAGAGAATAACTAGGATACAAGGATCACGTCACTGTGCACAATATCCAAAACCTCCTCAAGAAATCACTGAAGAATTCACTGAAGATCTGATCTAACCTGAGATGAGAAACTGTTTGGATGAGTGAGAACAATTTCTATGTTTTCCTTGTCTTCTTCCCTTTCTTTTTCTCTTGTTTTTCTGCCCTTTTCTCCTCTCTTTGAATCCCTAATATTGCTGCAAATTTCTGCCCCTTGCTGTGATGTTAATCTCCTTGTTTCGCAGCCACCATTAGCCCCTATATATAATTAGGTTTTAGGTTAGGGTTAGGGTTAATAAGAGAAGGGCTATGGGCTGCTAAAGCCCATATGGTCTAAACTGGGCTCTCAGCCCAACAACCTCCCCCTTCAGCCCATAAGGGAGGCTATCCTATGACTCAGTGTAAATCCATGCCGACCAACTGTCGGCACATCTCCTGCCTCTCTTTTGGTAAGGTCTTTGTCAACATGTCTGCTCCATTATCATCTGTATGAATTTTCTGAAGTAGCAACTGTTTTTCTTCAAGTACATTTCGAATCCAATGATATCTGACATCTATATGCTTTGACTTGGAATGAAAAACTGGGTTCTTACATAAATGGATGGCACTCTGGCTGTCACAATACACCACATAGTTTTCCTGTTTCAGCCCTAATTCTTGTAAGAATTCTTTCATCCATAACATTTCTTTACAAACCTCTGTAGCAGCAATATATTCTGCCTCTGTGGTGGAGAGAGCAATACACCTTTGCAATCTGGATTGCCATGACACAGCTCCCCCTGCAAAAGTAAGTACAAAACTTGATGTAGATTTCCTTGTATCAATATCTCTGGCCATATCTGCATTTGTGTAACTCACTAACACAGGTGGTCCACCTCCAAAGCTTAAACAAACCTTAGAGCTTCCTCTGAGATATCTCAATATCCACTTCACTGCTGCCCAGTGCTCTTTGCTTGGATTTGCAAGAAATCTGCTAGTAACACCCACTGCATATGCAATGTCCGGCCTCGTACATACCATTGTGTTGAATCTCGGATTTTGATGATGAAGTCAATTGGTGAAATATTTGTGCTAATTCACCTTGTCGAGATAAGTGTGCAGGAACAACTACGAAGGGTAGAAAACATAAAGTGATCAAGTCCGTCGGGGGTTCAAGAGTTCATCGGAAGTCCGAGAGATTTTTGGACGTGTTGCCGGAACCATCAAAGATCAAATCAGGGACTTGTCGAAGTTTTCGGAAGTTCCTCTCAGAGATCGTCAAAGGTTCGCGGAACTCACCGGGATGATCCGGAAACTAGCCGAAGACTCGTTGAAGCTCGAGGTGTGCTGAGAATCCACTGAAAGCAATCCGAGGGAAGCATCTAAGCTTGCCGGAATCTCGCCGGAAGCATGTCGGATCAAATCTCGTTACTTGTGTTTTAACATTCGTAGTTTGCACATAAGTATGGCAAGGATTTGAGATAAAATCCTTGCCTAAAATCAGCAGGGCCAACCAGTTCCCGCTGAAAGCCAAGTGAAGGCTCAACAGGTCATTCGCCTTGGCCGGTCGAGGCAAAGTGTCAGACCGGGCCAGCCCGGGCGGAACGCTCGCCCAGGCGATAGCACCGCCTCGTTTCGAAAACAAAGCAGGAATCGCATGGCCGCGCAGCATCGCCCCGGGCTTTAAACTGCAGGCGGTGGAGCCGATCGGGCGTAGCACCACCTCAGCCATCAGATGCGTGCGGTGGCACTGCCGCCCGGGCTGTAGCACCGCCTCGCACTCTGGCCAAAAGATACGACAAGCGTGGTACCGCTTACAGCGTGTGGTACCGCCTCGACTATCTGGAGATCTTGAACTCTCAAATTTATTTCAAATTTGGAGCCCAATTTGAATCCACTTTGGATCTATAAATACCCCTCCCTTCCCTGAAAGGGCAATCCTTTTGAGCAAAAGTCTAAGTCTTGAGTTCTTCAAGTGTGTTGTAAAGTCTTGCTTTTGCTAGTGTTCACCTTCTTCCCTTTCTTGAGAGATCTTGTACAAGTGTGAACATCTTGTAAAGGGTTGTAAAGGGTGTTTGATCCTTCCCCCTCAAAGAGATTGCTAGTGGAAGAGAGGAGCCTCATCGTAAAGGCTTCAAGAGTGGATGTAGGTCATTTGACCGAACCACTATACATGCTTGTGTTCATGAATGTGTGAGTGCTTACCTTCTTGAAGCATTTCTTTACTTTACTGCAAGTTATTTAGTTCATACTTATTTCCCTTAAGCAAGCAATTTCTTTCAAGCTCTCTTTCACAAATCGAGATCTTCCTACTTAACGTGAGTTTTCGTAAATCGGATTCAAGAAAACGGTTTTAATCTGCACTAATTCACCCCCTCTTAGTGCCTTTTAGATCCTTTCAATTGGTATCAGAGCAAGTTTTGCTCTCATATTGGTTTAAAACCCAAGAGAGATGGCCTACTCCGGTATGCAAGAAGGTCTCTCCATTACTCGTCCACCTATGTTTAATGGGTCGGATTATACGTATTGGAAGACTCGTATGAGGATTTTTCTTATTTCCATGGACTTCGAACTTTGGAGCATTGTTGAAAATGGCTTTGCAAAATCTTCTCTTCCGATGAGTGAATGGAATGAGTCGGAGAAGAAGATTTTTGCTCTCAATGCACAAGAAGATTTTGTGCGCTTGACAAGAATGAGTTTAATCGGGTTTCTATTTGTGAATCGGCATTTGATATTTGGCGAACTCTTGAAATCACTCATGAAGGCACTAGCCGAGTGAAAGAGTCCAAAATCAACATTCTTGTGCATTCTTATGAACTTTTTCGGATGAAACCAAGTGAGTCCATTGGAGACATGTACACCCGCTTTACGGATGTCATCAATGGACTAAAAGCTCTTGGTAAAGGTTTTTCGAATTTTGAATTGGTAACCAAAATTTTAAGATCCCTTCCAAAAAGTTGGGATCCAAAGGTGACGGCCATTCAAGAGGCCAAGGATCTTAAAGTATTTCCGCTTGAAGAACTTATCGGATCTCTAATGACTTATGAGATGACGTGCCATCCTCATGAAGAGCTTGAGAATACCCTTCCAAAGAACAAGAAGGATGTGGCACTTAGAACACAAGAAGACCACTTGAAAGGAACATCAAGTGATGAGGATAGTGACAAAGATATTGCTCTTCTAACTCGAAAGTTTAAGAAATTTATAAGAAAGAACAAATTCAAAAATGACAAAAGGCAAATTTGAACACAAAAAGGACCAAGTCCTTTGCTATGAATGCAAGAAGCCGGGACACTTCAAGAATGAATGCCCTCAAGCCAAGAAGAAGCAATTCAAGAAGAAAAAAGCTTTGAAGGCCACGTGGGATGATTCAAGTGACTCCGAGGTTGAAGAGGCTAGCAACAAAGAGGAGGCAAACTTCGCACTAATGGCATTTGGAGAAGAGGTTAGTAGTTTACTTTATGAAGAGTTATCTTTTGATGAACTTTCTATGGCTTTTCATGAGTTATTTGATGAATGTAAAACTATTAGTAAGAAGTTCAATTTGCTTAAAAAGGAGCATGCTTTGTTACAAAGTAAGTTAAATAGTCTTCAAAACCCTTCTCTACCCCCATGCTCTAAGTGTGAAGACTTAGATGCAACAAAGAGGGAGAACTTGCTACTCAAAGAGACCCTAAACAAGTTTAAGGTCGGTAGCAAGGGCTTAGACATGATTCTTGCTAACAAAGGTCATGTCGGAAATAGAAGTGGTATTGGATTTGTGAGAGGTTCTCATCAAAATCCCACCACCTTCATTAAAGGGCCTACATTGCATGTATCACCACATATGAAATGTAACTTTTGTGGCAAAACGCAGGACATGTTGTCTACAAATGTCCATTCAAGAAAATTGATCCACAATAATTGATATGGGTTCCTAAAGGAACCATAAACGATTCAATGATGAATTGCAAAGTAAGTAGGTCATTTTGTAAGGCACCCAAAATCAAATGGGTACCTAAAAACCATCCTCTTTTGTAGACAAATTCACAAGCTAGGAGCAAGAAATGGTATCTTGATAGTGGATGCTCAAGGCACATGACCGGAGATCCATCTCATTTCTCGATGCTCTCTAGCAAAGAAGAAGGATATGTCACCTTTGGAGACAACAACAAGGGTAAAATCATTGGGAAAGGAACCATAGGTAACAAATCTAATTTTTCAATTGATGATGTGCTACTAGTTGATGGCTTAAAACATAATCTTATAAGTATTAGTCAACTATGTGATAAAGGTTATGTTGTTAAATTTGAATCTAATGTTTGCATTATTGAAAAACCCAACAACAACATATCCATGATTGCTTTAAAACAAAACAATGTCTACACCATAAATATTGATAAACTAAGTAATGAAATGTGCTTTTCGGTTTTGAATGATGATGCATGGCTTTGGCATAGGAGACTAGGACATGCAAGCATGAAACTAATCTCTAAGATTTCATCTAGAGATTTAGTAAGAGGTATCCCAAACACAAGATTTTTTAAGGATAAGATATGTGATGCATGTCAACTAGGGAAACAAATAAAGACTAGTTTCAAATCAAAAATCAAATTAGCACCACTAGACCATTGCAATTGATCCACTTGGACTTATTTGGACCAATTGACATAACAAGTCTAGGTGGTAGCAAATATGCCTTTGTAATTGTGGATGACTATAGTAGGTACACTTGGACCTATTTCTTAGCTCATAAAAGTGATTGTTTCAAATGTTTCTTAAAATTTTGTAAACTCACTCAAAATGAAAAAGGCCTCATGATTTCATCAATTCCTAGTGATCATGGTGGAGAATTACAAAATCATGACTTCCAAAATTTTTGTGAAATAAATGGATACAATCACAACTTCTCTACTCCAAGAAATCCACAACAAAATGGAGTAGTGGAAAAAAAAATAGAAGTTTGCAAGAAATGGCTAGAACCATGTTAAATGAATATAATTTACCTAAATACTTTTGGGCCGAAGCCGTAAATACGGCTTGCTATATTATGAATAGAGTTCTAGTGAGACCATCCCTATCTAAAACTCCGTATGAGTTATGGAATGATAAAAGACCTAATGTTTCTTATTTTAAAGTTTTTGGTTGTAAATGCTTTATCTTAAATGAAAAGGATGCCTTAGGAAATTCGATGCAAAATCCAATGAAGGCATATTCCTTGGTTATTCTTTGGTTTCTAAGGCTTTCCGTGTTTTCAACAAAAGAACCTTACTTATTGAAGAATCAATTCATGTCGTTTTCAATGAAATTTCAGAATTCAAGAAGAAAGATTTTGATGATGATTTTGGTCTTGATAATTTGAATTTGAATGAACCCTCTCCTCAAAATAACAACTTGGATGCATCTTCTTCCCAAATTTCCTTACCCAAGGATTGGAAGTACGTAGATGCTCATCCCAAGGAGTTAATTATAGGAGATACATCGAAAGGGTTCAAACTCGCTCTTCTTTCAAAAATTTTTGTGCCCATGCCGCTTTTCTTTCTCAATTTGATCCTAATTGCTTTGTAGTTGCCCTGAAAGATGATTCTTGGGTTATCGCAATGCAAGAAGAATTGAATCAATTTGAGAGGAATAAGGTGTGGAAACTTGTTCCTAAACCTAATGACCACTTAGTTATTGGTACTAAGTGGGTCTTTAGAAACAAGCAAGATGAATACGGTATCGTGGTTCGAAACAAGGCTAGACTAGTGGCCAAAGGTTTCAACCAAGAAGAAGGTATCGACTATGAAGAGACCTTCGCTCCGGTGGCAAGATTGGAAGCCATTAGGATGCTCCTTGCCTTTGCTAGTAGTAAAGATTTCAAATTATTTCAAATGGATGTCAAAAGTGCATTCTTAAATGGTTATATTTCCGAAGAAGTGTATGTCGAACAACCACCGGATTTGAAAGCTCTTTATTTCCTAATTACGTGTTTAAGCTAACCAAAGCTCTATATGGTCTAAAACAAGCCCCTAGGGCTTGGTATGAAAAACTTAGTCATTTTTGATTTCAAATGATTTCACTAAAGGCAAGGTTGATACTACATTGTTTATTAAACATTTTGAAAATGATTTTCTTATTGTTCAAATTTATGTTGATGATATCATTTTTGGGTCTTGTAATGAATCACTATATGAATTATTTGCTAAGAATATGAGTGATGAATTTGAGATGAGCCTAATGGGAGAATTAAATTTCTTTTTAGGACTACAAATCAAGCAACTAAGTGATGGTATATTCCTAAATCAATTAAAATACACATTGGAATTATTAAAACGGTTTAACATGGATGGCTCAAAAGATGCTAGCACTCCTATGAGCACCTCTGTTAAATTAGATATGGATGAAAATGGAGAAAGTTTTGATCAGAAAACTTATAGGGGCATGATAGGTAGCTTGCTCTATCTCATGCAACCAGACACGACATCATGTTCAGTGTAGGGTTATGTGCAAGATTCCAAGCTAATCCTAAACAATCTCACTAAAGTCAAGAGAATTCTTAGATACCTAAAAGGTACCCTAATCTTGGATTATGGTATCCAAAATCTGAAAATTTTGACTTGAAAGCTTACACAGATGCAGATTTTGGTGGATGTAAAATAGATAGAAAAAGCACTTCCGGAACATGACAATTTCTAGGACATGCACTCGTTTCTTGGACTTCCAAGAAACAAAATTCGGTTGCACTATCCACGGCTGAAGCTGAATATATAGCTGCAAGTGCATGCTGTGCACAGGTTATCTGGATGAAAAATACACTAGAAGACTATGGAATCTACTTAAATAATATCCCTATAAAGTGTGATAACACGAGTGCTATTTGTCTAACAAAAAATCCAATTCAACACTCTCGAACTAAGCACATTGACATTAGGCATCATTTTATACGTGATCATGTAAGTAGTAAAAATGTCACCCTTGAATTTGTTGATACATCTCATCAATTAGCGGACATATTTACGAAACCCTTAAATGAGGAACAATTTGATTTTATTAGAAGGGAATTAGGCATGTTAAACTGCCCAAATAAGTAAGTTCTATTTGATGATATCTTTTCTTGAAATCATGGTTTTTATTGATTTGAGTTTGATTTTGGGTTCATCGATTTGATTTTTTTCTGATCTTATATTCATCGATTTGCCTTCATTCCTTCTCTGAGACAATTTTTCAAAAAAAAAACCAACGAAGAAAAAAAAAACAAATCTACAGACTTTGTGCATCAAGTGGCGGCTGCCGCAGCTGTGGAACCGTCACGGCGGTAGAACTGGCGAGGCGGAACCGCTACTCTATTAAGGAGTGAGTTAGGGCAGCGGTAGAACCGCCCGAACTCACTGCCCCTTTGCGGTAGAACCAGCCAAACCTCTCCCAACACCTTCTACACTCGATTTTAGAAGCCTAAGAAGAAGATCTAACCTTGTTCAAGCTTCCTACATCTCAAGGGTAAACTCTAAGGTAAAAACAGAATTGTTCTCTTATTGTGTAGCTTCAATTCTGTTCTTACAATTCTGTTCTAGTTTCAATCCTTTCAATTGTTTAATTTTTCACTCCTTTAAATAGAAATGGCTCCTAAAAGAACATCAAGAGACAAAGGAAAAAGGATGGAAGTAGATTCATTTGACCACACCTTGTTTAAATCACAAGAAGCTTCCCTTAGATTCTCTGAATTTGGTTCTAGATCCATTCATAAGGGAAAATATGTTGATTTGAATCAATTGGGCAACCTAGAACCTATCATGTGGTTTGCAGACTTAGAAGCCTTACCCATTTTGCAAATCAATGAACCTCTTTATCCACGCTTAGTGAAACTTTTCTATGCTAATCTAACTGTGAATGATGATGGCTTATCAACTTATCTTTTAGGTAATGAGATTCAAATATGTGATATTACTATATGCTCATTAATTGGCATTGTTGAAAAGGAGCTAGGGTGCTACTTTAGAGGAAAGTGGGATACGGACACAGTTGGTGCCACCCACTCTGAAGCTTTAGAAGCAGTATTTGCAAACCCAAATTTAGGTATCATTCCCAAGAGTTGTGAACATTTACTACCTTTTAACTCTAAAATTTTGCATCACATTCTAATTAGCATTATCATTCCTAAACAGTTTCATCATGATGAGATCACTTCATCGAGTTAGGTACCTTATTCTCGGATCATGACCCGACAACCCTTTTGTTTTGGTTACCTAATCAGCAGCACATGATAGAGGTCCTTTCTAAAGGATCAATGTTACCATATGGAGGTTTGATTACTAGACTACTGCATGCCCAAAATATTAACGTTCCTCCAGATGAAGAAGCAATACAAATGGACAGATTTAATATCATTGATGTTAAATTACTTCGACGACTTAGGTGTGTATTCGAACATGGAATAGGGGTTAGACAACCTAGGACATGTGATATTCTTCCCCCACCCGTGGATCATCCTGAAACACCGGTCCTTAGGAGAAATGAATCTACTCCTCCCGATCCTTTGTTGCGGCTACATCGGTGACACCTCCTGCTCCATCTTCTGAAGATCCGATCATGAGAGAGTTAAATGAAGTAAAACTACAGCAACTTAAAATTTTGAAGGAAATGCGGAAGATGAACTTAAAGATCGATCATATGTATAGGCATCTTCGCATTCCTCCTGAGGAGTAGCTTGCTGTATTTCTTTTTTTGAACGATGTAAACTTATGTTGACATGTGTCTTGTATTATTTTCATTGCATCTTGACATATATGTTGCATTACATCGTCATGGCCACTGTGTACTGATTTTCAGCTTTCTAATTAATTTCCTTTTTGTATGATATATTACGACCATCTTAAGTGAATCCCTTGTTTTCTTTTTGTTGATGACAAAGGGGGAGAAATAATGTGTGATATGCATGGTTTAGGATCTTGATATCATGTTTTTAATTATGAACACTTACCTATTTGATATCTTCCATGCTTTACAAGCTATTACAAGTTCAAGCTTATTTAGGATCTTGATATCATGTTTTTAACTATGTATACTTGATTGATATCCTTGATACCTATTTAAATAATGTGTGATGATAGTTATATGCATGGTTTAGGATCTTGATATCATGTTTTTAATTATGAACACTTACCTATTTGATATCTTCCATGCTTTACAAGCTATTACAAGTTCAAGCTTATTTAGGATCTTGATATCATGTTTTTAACTATGTATACTTGATTGATATCCTTGATACCTATTTAAATAATGTGTGATGATAGTTATATGCATGGTTTAGGATCTTGATATCATGTTTTTAATTATGAACACTTACCTATTTGATATCTTCCATGCTTTACAAGCTATTACAAGTTCAAGCTTATTTAGGATTTTGATATCATGTTTTTAACTATGTATACTTGATTGATATCCTTGATACCTATTTGACAACATCAACTTTGAAGATTAATTCTTTACTGTGTTGAATTCAAAAATTGAATTCAAGCAATTTTTCTTAATGGCATATAGATAGGGGGAGTTATGAGTAACTCCTTCACCTCTTGAATGTCATCATCAAAAAGGGGGAGATTGTTGAATCTCAGATTTTGATGATGAAGTCAATTGGTGAAATATTTGTGCTAATTCACCTTGTTGAGATAAGTGTGCAGGAACAACTACGAAGGGTAGAAAACATAAAGTGATCAAGTCCGTCGGGGGTTCAAGAGTTCATCGGAAGTCCGAGAGATTTTCGGACATGTTGCCGGAACCATCAAAGATCAAATCAGGGACTTGCCGAAGTTTTCGGAAGTTCCTCTCAGAGATCGTCAAAGGTTCACGGAACTCACCGGGATGATCTGGAAACTAGCCGAAGACTCGTTGAAGCTCGAGGTGTGCTGAGAATCCACTGAAAGCAATTCGAGGGAAGCATCGGAAGCTTGCTGGAATCTCGCCGGAAGCATGTCGGATCAAATCTCAGTTACTTGTGTTTTAACATTCGTAGTTTGCACATAAGTATGGCAAGGATTTGAGGTAAAATCCTTGCCTAAAATTAGTAGGGGCCAACCAGGTTTCTGCTGAGCCAAGTGAAGGCTCAAACAGGGCTAATTCGGCCTTGGCCGAATGAGGCAGGCGGTTGTACCGCCGAGCCTGGGGCGGTGGTACCGCCGAGCACAGGCGGTGGAACCGCTGGCAGCGGCGATCACCGCCCGCCTGCAAGCGGTGGCACCGCTGTGCGAGGTGGTAGCACCGCCTGAGCGAAACAGCGGTGGAACCGCTGGCTGGTAGCACCGCCGCGATCTCTAAACGAGCGGTGGAACGAGATGCAGGCGTAGCACGCGCCGCATTGCCAAAAAGAAAAAAGCGGTAGTGCGTGGTGGTACAGCGGCAGTGGCAGTGGTGGCACGACCTGAACTCCAAATTTATTTCAAATTTGGAGCCCAATTTGAATCCACTTTGGATCTATAAATACCCCTCCTTCCCGGTGAAAGGGCAATCCTTCTGATCAAAAAGTCGAAGTCTTGTGATCTACAATAGTGTTGTAAAGTCTTGCTTTTGCTAGTGTTCACCTTCTTCCCTTTCTTGAGAGATCTTGTACAAGTGTGAACATCTTGTAAAGGGTTGTAAAGGGTGTTTGATCCTTCCCCTAAGAGATTGCTAGTGGAAGAGAGGAGCCTCATCGTAAAGGCTTCAAGAGTGGATGTAGGTCATTTGACCGAACCACTATACATGCTTGTGTTCATGAATGTGTGAGTGCTTACCTTCTTGAAGCATTTCTTTACTTTACTGCAAGTTATTTAGTTCATACTTATTTCCCTTAAGCAAGCAATTTCTTTCAAGCTCTCTTTCGTCAAATCGAGATCTTCCTACGAACGTGAGTTTTCGTAAATCGGATTCAAGAAAACGGTTTTAATCCGCTGCACTAATTCACCCCCCCCCCCCCTCTTAGTGCCTTTTAGATCCTTTCACATTGCATACATTAAACTTCCAACTGCTGAAGCATAAGGAACCTTTTGCATTTTCTCCTTCTCTTCATCACTTGACGGACTCTGTTCTGAGCACAACTTGAAGTGACCTGAAAGAGGAGAACCAACTGGCTTTGCATTGCTCATACTGAACCTTTCTAATACCTTCTCAATGTATTTCTTCTGTGACAACCAAATCTTCTTATTTTCCTGTCACGAGAAATCAGATGCCCGATATTTGCTTTGTTGGCCCCATGTCCTTCATTGCAAAGGACTCACTCGTTCGTTCTTCAACTTAATTATACACATATCTTTCCCAAGGATAAGCATATCATCAACATAAAGTAAGAGAATAATAAAATTCTCACCAAACCATTTGATATACACACAATGATCTGAAGCCGTTCTTTTGTATCCATTTTCAATCATAAATGAATCAAACTTTCTATACCACTATCTTGGAGGTTGCTTCAATCCATACAAACTCTTTCTTAACTTGCAGACAAAATTTTCTTTACCTTTGACTTTGAAACCTTCTGGTTGCTCCATATAAATTTTCTCCTCTAAATCACCATGAAGGAAAGCTATCTTCACATCTAACTGCTCTACCTCCAAGTCCTGGCTAGCAGCAATACCTAGAGCAACATGAATAGAAGACATTTTAACAACAGGAGAAAAAATCTCTTCAAAGTTAATACCTTTCTTTTGACCAAAGCCTTTCACAACCAATCTGGCTTTGTACTTTGGTTGAGAACAATATTCTTGAGTCTTCAACCTGAAAACCCACTTGTTCTTCAAGGACTTCATTCCCTGTGGAAGTTGTACCAAATCATATGTATGATTCATCTATAGAGCATCCATCTCTTCCTGCATAGCAACTAGCCACATTTTTTCTGCTCACTTTCAATTGCTTCATGGTAACTCTCTAGTTCACCTGCATCAGTAAGCATCACATATTCATCTGTAGAGTATCTTCTGGAGGGCTGACGTTGTCTAGAAGATCTTCTCAATTGAGGTTCTGCGGGAAGCTGCTCCTCAACTTCTTCTTGCTCAACATGTCCTGTAGGTAGATTAATATCTGGCTCTACACCATCTTCCTGCACATCTCCCCCATCACCCTGATATACTGGAGGAACAACTGGGTCACAATCTGCTAATCCTTCTGCAGAAGTATTGGCTGATGCCTCCTTCAAATCCTCAAGGGTTTGATCCTCAAAGAAGATCACATCTCTACTTCTAAACACCTTCTGCTTTTCTGGATCCCAAAACCTGTAACCAAATTGATCATGTGAGCAGCCAAGAAAAATACATTCTTTTGTCTTACCATCCAGCTTAGACCTTTCATTATTTGGAATATGTGCAAATGCACGATAACCAAATACTCTCAAATGCTTATAGGAAACATCTTTCCCTGACCAAACATGCTCTGCAACATCGGCATCTAGGGTCAGACAGGAGATAAGTTGATCACATCAACTGCAGTCCTCAAAGCTTCATCCCAAAACCTTTTGGGTAGCTTTGCTTGTGAAAGCATACATCTGATCTTTTCCATGATGGTACGGTTCATCCTCTCTACAATTGCATTATGCTGAGGTGTACCAGGAACTATCATCTCATGCTGGATGTCATGTGACCTGCAATAATCATCAAACAATCCTGTATACTCACCACCATTATCTGATCTTATGCATTTCAATTGTCTTTTTGTCTCCCTTTCAACTCTGGCATGAAACTCTTTGAAGACACCAATAACCTGATCCTTGGTCTTCAAAGCATAAGCCCAAACTTTCCTGGAATAGTCATCTATAAAAGTAACAAAGTAAAGTGCACCATTGATGCCAGGAACATTAATAGAACCATTAAGAGTTTTTGTCCTCAAAGGACCACATACATCTGTATAAACACGGTCCAAGGCATGCATTTTTCTAGACAAAGCAGGACTAGTAAATGAAACTCTATGTTGTTTACCCTAAACAATCAATACAAGAGTTTAAACGTATACCTCTGAGGTCATGTAATACCTCTCTCTTGGAAAGAGCTTGCAGTCCCTTCTCGCTCATGTGTCCTAATCGCCTATGCCACAACTCCATGCTGAAGTCTTTCTCTGTGGCATTTAACTGTTCACCACAAGCTTTAGCCTGCAACCTGTACAAAGTGTGACATTTCTTTCCATTAGCTATAACAAGAGAACCCTTACTGAGTTTCCACTGCCCTCTGTGAAACCTGCTATCATAGTCTTCATCATCTAATCTTCCAACTGAAATTAGATTCAACCTCAAGTCAACCACATGCCTCACATCCTTAAGCACCAATTTGCATCCAAGATTGGTCTTTATATGGATGTCACCCATGCCAATGATGTCTACTGTGCCATGATTGCCCATCTTGACAACACTAAAATTTCCAGACCTGTACGTAGTAAAAAACTCCCTCCGTGGTGTAGCATGATAAGAAGCTCCTGTGTCAATTATCCACTCGAGATCCTGACACACACAAGAAAAAATATCATCAGATGGAGACAAAATCAAATAATCACCAACCTGCACTGTAGCTGTGGTATTTTCTTTTGACTCTGTAGACTCCACTTCTTTTCTCTTTTTCTTGCTCTTCTTAGGTTGCTTACACTGATTCTTATAATGTCCTTTCTCACCACAGTTATAGCAAACAATATCTTTCCTTGATCTTGACTTGCTTCTACCTATGCGTGAACTGCTTCTATCTTTAGACCTTGACCTTCCTCTGTTCTCTGAGATAAGTGCCTGTGAATCAATCTGAGATACTGCTGAGGTCTTTCTTCTCAACTCCTCATTCAACAAACTGCTTGTTACTTGACTCATGGTAACAATACCATCTGGCGCAGAATTACTGAGGGAAACCACCAGTGTCTCCCAACTTTCTGGCAATGAACTGAGAAGTAACAATGCCTACAACTGAGCATCAAGAGACATTTTCATAGAAGATAACTGGTTAGTAATACTCTGAATTTCATTCAAATGCTCAGCAAAAGAAGCACCCTCTTTATATTTTAGGTTCATAAGTTTTCTGATCAAAAAAGCTTTGTTGCCAGCTGTTTTTCTTTCATAGAGACCTTCTAACTTTTTCCAAAGAGAATATGCAGAACTTTCAGTAGAAACATAGTGAAAGACACTATCATCGAGCCACTGTCGAATAAATCCAATCGTTTTTCGATCTAATCTCTTCCACTCATCATCTGTCATAGTTGTGGGTTTTTCACTATCCCATTGCAAAGGTCCATACAAATCTTTGTAATACAAGAGATCTTTCATTCTTGGTTTCCATATCATCCAATTGTTTCCGTTCAAACTAATCATGCGAGAAACATTACCAGCCTCCATGTTCAAATACAAAAGTTAAATCACCAAAACCTTGCTCTGATACCAGTTAATGGGGAAAATAAAAGGATAGGTAACAAACAATAACTTTTGTATAAGAACAAATACTAGCAGGCCGTAACACACAACGATATTAAACAGAAATCACAATCAAATAGCACACTAAGATTTACGTGGAAAACCCCTTCAACGTGAAGGGTAAAACCCACGGGGCAAACCAGAGAAAATTCACTATAGAAATAATGAATGTACAATTCTCGAATCTCTTGCCCAAAACCCAAGCAACAATCTCAAGAGAATAACTAGGATACAAGGATCACGTCACTGTGCACAATATCCAAAACCTCCTCAAGAAATCACAGAAGAATTCACTAAAGATCTGATCTAACCTGAGATGAGAAACTGTTTGGATGAGTGAGAACAATTTCTATGTTTTCCTTGTCTTCTTCCCTTTCTTTTTCTCTTATTTTTTTGCCCTTTTCTCCTCTCTTTGAATCCCTAATGTTGTTGCAAATTTCTGCCCCTTGCTGCGATGTTAATCTCCTTGTTTCGCAGCCACCATTAGCCCCTATATATAATTAGGTTTTAGGTTAGGGTTAGGGTTAATAAGAGAAGGGCTATGGGCTGAACTGGGCTCTCAGCCCAACAGCTTGTACTCGGAAGACTTGAAAATTTAAATTTTAGCTTCGTTTTTTTAAGCGATTTGGGGCCTATAAATACCCCACTCATCCCTTCTAGGATTACTCAAGAAAAAGTGAGCTAAAACTTTGGTGAATCAAAGTTGTAATCTTGAAAAGTGTTGAGTATTCCTTCCCTCATCTTGAAAAATTTAGAATTTTGTCTAAGGGAGGTGTGAGACTTGTAGAGGTTATCTCCTAAACCTTTAAAAAGGAGAGAGTTGTAAAAGAGTAGTTGATCTTCACCCATTGAAAGAAGATCGTTACTGAAAGCTGATAACCTTGATGAAGGAGGAATCAGGAGTGGATATAGGTCGGAGGACTAAACCACTATAAATCCGGTGTGCTCTTTTCCCTTTATGCTTTTCACTCTTTTTACTTACTAAGCTATTTGCTCAATACTTTTACTTGCATTCCAAGTCAAAACGCATTTTCGATATGTTTCATCGAATGAATTTTTCGAATTGATGTAATTTTTGAAAGTACTAATTCACTCCCCTCTTAGTGCCACTATGATCCTAACAGTTGGTATTAAAGCCATGTTTATTTCTCGTTTGGTTTAACACTCAAGAGAAATGACTTTTATCAGCAAACAAGAGGGTTTTTCTATCACTAGTCCTCCTATGTTCAATGGGACAAACTACATGTATTGAAAAACTAAAATAAGAATTTTCTTACTTTTTATAGATTTTAATTTATAGAACATTATTGAAATTAATTTTGAAAAGTCTTCCAATCAAATAAACGAATAGAATGATTTGGAGAAGAAGACTTTTTCTTTAAATGCTAAAGTGATGAATGCTTTATTTTATGCTCTTGATAAAAATAAATTTGATCAGGTTTCTATTTGCAAAACTACACATGAGATTTAGCATAAACTCAAAGTCACACAAAAAAGCACAAGTATGATTAAAGAGTCAAAAATTAATCTTTTGGTTCATAGCTATGAGTTATTTCATATAAAACCAAGCGAGACTATTGGAGACATGTATACCCATTTTACGGATATCATCAATGGTCTAAAAGTACTTAGTAAAAGTTTTCTAATTTTAAACTTGTTAATAAGATATTAAGATCCCTTCCAAAATGTTAGGATCCTAAAGTAACGACAATATAAGAAACAAAGGACCTAAACAACTTTTTGCTTGAAGAACTTATTAGGTTCTTGATGACCTATGAAATGATGTGTATAGGACATGATGAACTTGAGAACAACCTTCCAAAGAATAGGAAGGACATGATACTTAGAACCAAAGAAGGCCACTTGGGTGAAAACTTGAGTGATGATGATGATGATGATTGATGACTTAGCACTTCTTATAAGAAAGTTCAAAAAATTCTTAAAAATGAACAAAACAAAATAAGACATTAAGAATAAAAGTGAACTAAAAAAGAACCAAATAATATGTTATGAATGCAAGAAGCTAGGACACTTCAAAAATAAATGTTCTTAAGTAAATAAGAAGCTATCAAATAAAAAGAAGACACTTAAGGCGACTTGGGATGATTCAAGTGCATCCGAAGACAAGGAGCCAACTAACAAAGAAGAGATTGCAAATTATGCTCTAATGACCCTCAATGACGAGGTAAGTGACTCAATCGAAGCTCATTTATCTTATGATGAATTATTAAATGCTTTTCATGATTTGTTTGATGAATGTAAAATAATTAATAAAAATATAAATTATTAAAAAGGGAGCATGCTTCTCTTGTTAATGAATTTGATAAATTAAAAATTGATCATGATAATGATATGTTAGCTCCTTGCACCAAGTATGAAGATATAGATTCATTTAAGAAAGCAAAATATTTTACTTCAAAAATATTAAAAAAATTTAAAATAGATAATATATCTCTAAACATGATCTTTGCAAATAACAGTTATGTTCATAGAAAGGAAGGAATTCACTTTGTGAGTAACACTCAATAAAAGCAAACTATGTTTGTTAAAGGGCCAACATTATATGTTTTACCCTGAAATAAATGTAACTTTTGTTGTAAATTTATACATTATACTTATAAATGTCTATTTAAAATGTATAGTCTACACAAATTAATTTGGGTTCCTAAAGGAATCATGAATAATGTCACTTGTCAAGATAGGTAAATCTATTAATGAAGGACCCAAAGTTAAATGGGTACCTAAAAGAAAACCCCCTATATTGTATATGTATTTACAATTATAAGCTAGGAGCAAGAGTTGGTACTTTGATAGTGGATGCTCAAAGCACATGACCAGAGATCCAACTTAATTCTCTATGCTCACTAGCCAAGACGAAGGGTACATCACCTTCAGAAACAACAATAAAGGAAAAATCATTGGTAAAACAACCATATGTAATAAGTCAAACCTTTTGATTAAGGATGTGTTATTAGTAGATGGTTTAAAACATAATCTACTAAGCATTAGTTAATTGTGTGAGAAAGGATATATCATGAAATTTGAATCTAATCCTTGTATAATTGAAATACCACACAAAAATAGATCTTTGACTGCCTTAGAAAATAATAATATGTATACTATTGATATTAATGATTTTTATGATGAAATGGGATTTTTAACTTTAAACAATAATGCATGGCTTTGGCATAGGAGATTAAGTCATACTAGCATAAAACTAATCTCTCAAATTTCAACTAGAGAACTTATAAGAGGAATGCCTAATATCAAGTTCATCAAAGATAAAGTTTATAATGCATGCTAATTAGGAAAATAAATAAAAAGTAGTTTCAAGTTAAAGAATTAATTCAGCACCTCTAGACCACTACAATTGATCCACCTGGATTTGTTTAGACCAATTAATACAAGTCTAGGAGGTAGTAAATACACTTATATAATTATTGATGATTATAGTAGATACTTCTTGGTATACAAAAGTGATTGCTTCAAATGTTTTTTAAAATTTTGTAAGCTTGTTCAAAATAAAAAAAGAGTTTTATAATTTTGTCTATTCATAGTGATCATGGTGGTGACTTTCAAAATCATGATTTTTAAAATTTTTGTAAGTGAAATGAGTACAACCACAATTTCTCTACTCCAAGAAATCCAGAACAAAATGGAGTAGTTGAGAGAAAAAATAGAAGCTTACACGATATGGCAAGAACTATGTTAAACGAATATAGCCTACCCAAATATTTTTGGGCCGAAACCGTTAATATGGCATGCTATGTCATGAACAGAGTTCTCATAAGACCATTACTTTCCAAAACTCTTTATAAATTATGAAATAATAAAAGACCCAATATTTCATATTTGAAGGTGCTTGGAATATACATCTATAACATGTGTAACATGTCAACTCTTAGGTCATGCACTTGTTTCTTAATCTTTCAAAAAACAAAGACCAAGAAATAAAATTATATTGCATTATCTATAACTAAGGTTGATGATAAGACCCCTTAGGGTTTTATCATGGAAAAGGTGCAAGAAACGGAGAAGTAGAAGAAATGGAAGAAAAGGGGATAATGATCACTTCGAGGGGATTGGCCTCCTTGATCTCTTCGAGGGGATCGGCCTCCTTTGATCACTTCAAGGGGATCGACCTCCTTAATTTAGCCAAAAGACTAAATAATTTTTCATTCCTTTCTCATTGTCTGAAAGAAATAGTTACATCCCTATTTATAGAGTCCCATATAGAGTCTCCCAGGACTTAGACTTTTATTAACTGACTCTGTAACCGACTCCCAACCGAATCAGTAACTGAATCCCTACTAGACAACTCCATAACATTATCCAAAACATTATCCAAAGCTTAGAAAATAAAAGGTTCGTAACAATTCTGCCCTCATCAAATTAGCCTTGTCCTTAAGGCTGAGCGGCATCAAATTCGACACAAGGTATCTGCGGCGCGTCACAACTCGCTGATCAAGTATGACCTCCACTTTTTGATGGTATGAGCAATAGGTCAGACATTAGTTGGTGCTTTCCTGGGTATTATTGGAATTCGATTATCATGATGTTGAAGAGGTGGGAGTCCTTGTGGTTCTGCAAATACATCTGCAAACTTTTTAAGTAATGATTCAATACTTTTGGTTGGAATGTGCCTTGTTATTTCTTGATCTATACACTGTAATGGTACCAGGAAACTTGTGTGTGTCTCCCGAAGAACCTTCTCCATCCGATGGCTAGTGATAGTGGTGATCTTACTTCCGCACTAGCCCTTTAGAATCATCTACTTTCCATTAACAAAAAACTTTATTATTAGTTTAGAAAAGTTCCAGGAAATATCACCCAAGGTTGATAGCTATTCGATTCCTAGCACTACTTCATAGTCTTCTAAGGGAAGTAAAAAGAAATCCACGAGCAACTCTTGACCCTGCATAGTGAGCTTTATCTTTGAGCACTTGCTATTACAGGTTACGTCCATCAGTAACCTTTACTTCAATTTTATCATAGACATCGATGTGGTAGAATAATCGGGTGGCGATCTTTCAGTCCATAAAATTGTTGGTGCTACCCATGTCAATCAAGACAGTGACAGGCTGATGTTTTAAAGTTCCTGCAACTTGCATTGTTTGTGGGTTAGAGTAGCCGGCCAATGCATGCATTGTGTATATAATAGGGTCAATATCTTTATCAGTTTCTATACTTCCCTGGTCGGAATCTAACTCTTCTGCTTCGAATTCCTCGATTGGCTCAATCCTTAGAAGTTTTCCTTGTTTGCAATGGTGCTCCTTACTCAATCTTTCATCACAATGCGAACACAATCCTTTTGCTGATCTTTCCGTGAGCTCTTCTCGAGTATTAAGGTTGTGGTTAGGAATAGATAACGCTGGTGGCACGCTAATCATTTGTTTGTTGTCACTTCTATTTTGACGATATTCCATATTGATTTTTTCCTCCAGTATACGTGCAAATGAAATTGCAGCTATCATAGTACGAGGTTGTCGGGCCTTAACTTCATATATTGTGTCCAAATTAAGCCCTTCAATAAAGGTACCCACATGTTATCATTCTGACCAATTCCTAGCTGCTAGTCATATGTGCCCTGCAAGCCAATCATATGAGTGATGGCACTTGTGACTTAATATGCACTTTTTCTCTTTGCTTATTATTAGGCGTTTTATCACTTTATCTTACGTGTTGCATATATTGTGATGTCCTTGGATCTGTGCAGTAGGAATCGGATCGTGATGAGATCACGATAATGAGACCGATTCACCTTTAAACACAGATCCTGAATTATCCTGGTCATAGGTTACTTGAGAAGGGCATCGAGATAACCGAATAGACTGGTGTGCTGTATACCCGTCAATATGATGGAGGTAACTGGGCTCATAGCTACTCCTGTGGGGACACTAATTCACCCTCTCTCTTAGTGCTGACTTGATCCTAACAGAATGATTTACTATCAATTTTAAATTTTTTTAATATTTCTTGTAATAAAATATTTTCATTTTTGAATGACTCTAACTCTTCACATTTAGTGCAAGGTGTTAACATGCATTTGTTATACTCATTTTTTAATTTATCAAATTCCTTAGAGAGAGATATATGATTATTTTTTAGTAATTTATATTTCTTATTAACTATTTTAGGTTCATCATATAAACCATGAAATGCATCATGTAATTTATCATCAGATAAGTAGATTTTATGTGAGTTACATACCTTGTCATTGAGAGCCATCAATGCATAGTTCACCACTTCGCCTTTGTTGGTTTGCTCTTTATCTTCTGATGCACTTGATTCATCCCAAGTTGCCTTAAGTGCTTTCTTCTTCTTTTATGCTAATAGCTTCTTCTTCAATTGTGGATACTTATTTTTTAAGTACCCTGACTTTTTGCATTCATATCAAATTATTGTATCCTTTTTAAGTTTATTTTTATTATTAGATTCTTGTTTTACAGAATTTGTTTTGTTCCTTTTCATGAACTTTTTAAATTTTCTTATGAGGATTGCCAAATCATCATCATCACTTGAGCTTTTGCTCGAGTGATCTTTTTGATTCTTAGTACATTATGCTAGTCATATGTACCATGCAAGTCAATCACATGAGCGATGGCACTTGTGACTTGATATGCACTTTATCTCTTTGCATATTATTAGGTGTTTTATCACTTTATGCGTTGCATATACTATGATGTCCTTGGATCTATACAATGGAAATCGGATCGTGATGAGATCACGATAATGAGACCAATTCATCTTTAAACGCAAACCCTAAATTATCCTGGTCATAGATTATTCGAGAAGGACATCGAGATAACCGAAAAGACTGGTGTGCTGTATATCCGTTCATATGATGGAGGTAGCTGGTCTCATAGCTACTCGTGTGGGGACACTAAGGGTACAGTGTAGGTGCTCATTGGGGAATGAGTTCACTGATTGATCCGCCTATACAATGCTGGATGGTTATTGATACCTCACGTCAGACAGCGATTTCATAGTCCCAATTATGTATATGGTCCTTAGACTTGAGACACTAAGGATGTCCTGTATTAGCACTCCAACCTTTGATACCAAACTTATAGGTTTGGAAAGTTCCAGATCTAGTACAACCGGTCATTGTGAGTGGTAGCCAACCTTACGAGGGCTATTGAGTGTCAATAGGGATCATCCACTCTCGGTATCATGAGAGGAATATCCCATGTGTTCTTGCTCAAACAAATCCTTGGCCAAGGTTTTTCGGATTGAGAGAGAAAAGGTTCCCCGGGAGAATCCGACAAGAGCAAGACTCGAGGAGAGACTGTATGGGCCTGACAGCACCATGCCCGGTATAGGGTCTCTAGGATATTAGATGGATGAGAGATTATAGATACATGGTAAATGAGGACAGATAGGTCCAAAGGATTGGATTCCCCTGTATCATCTGGGGGCCGCGGCGTAGTGGCCTGGTACGTCTACAATCGATGAGTTGGGTGAATTATTATAGAGATAATAATTCAATAAGTCAAAAGGAGTTCTGACAAGTATGAATCACGACCAGCTCGATATTGGGCCTAGAGGGTCACACACATATGGTAGGTGTTACGACGAGTAGAGGTTCGGATATGAGATATCCGTTGAACTCCCTATCCTATTGGATATCCATTAAGCCCCTGAATTATTGGATCTTGAGATGAGATCCAATAATTGCTAATAAGAGATTATTGGGTAGAGACCCACTAATCCAAGAGGCTTGGGTAATTGGATGGAGATCCAGTACCTAATAGGGCAAAAGATCCATTAGGGTTTTCAGGGGGTCTCTATAAATAGGAGGGAACCAAAGCTCTATAGGCTAAGGGTTTCTTTTGGTAGCCACCTCATGTTCTCCTCTCCCTAGAGAGAGAGGTGCATCATCGCAATCCCTGCCATGTGGATACCGCTAGAGAGGAGGACGCTTGACCTCCTTCATCCTCTCCCACAGATCTGTAGGAATTCTAGGATATACGATCTCCCTAGGTATCTTCTTTTACACCTGTAGTTTTGCGGATTTGATTTTGACGCACCAATCTTCGCACGACGACAGAAACTTTCTCCGGAAAATCTGGGGTTTTGTTTTCTGTTCTTTCACTGCGCATGTGATGTCGCTCCCCTAAATGATTTCCTAACAGTGGTATCAGAGCCAGAGCCAATATCGGATCTTAAACTGTGTGTTTTGTTTTGGATCTACTTTTGATGTCAAAATCATTGGCGCAAAAGTGCCAGGAAGGGCAGCAACTATTGCTGCCCTTACTGCGCTTCATCTGGCCGGCGCCGGCTGCTTGCGGCCCTTGTTGCTGCCCAGTGTAGTCGTCACCGGTGACTCACGGCGCGAGCAAGCTGCCTCGTCGTCAGCGCTGCGCGTGCGGCGCGCGAGAGGCAGCGTTGGCGCTTGCGCGGCGCTGAGAGTGCGGCGCGCCCATGCGTGGGCCAACAGTGGCGCCCGATGTTGGGCACTCACGTTGCGGGCAGCGGTGTGGCCCTCCCTCCCCGCGCACAGGCGGCTAAGGTGGCGCGCGCATGCGATATGGGGAGGGATTAGGGTTTTAGGATAAAAGATGGTTTTACTCCTCAAAATTTTAGAAATTCCAGATTCTATCCCTTTTGACAAAATTACCAAAATACTCTTTTGGTCGAATTATCGAAATACCCTTGGGAATTCAAAATTTTCCTTTATGTCCCTAATTTCAGAAAATTAAATATGTTATTTAAATAGTTTAATTAACTATTATTTTTATCTAGTAGTCCTATAAATTAACATATACATGTGATGTATGATGTGGATAGATGATCATGGACCTGTAATGTGATGTGTGTACATGTGATTATTATTATTGGGGCCTGCTAGCCTCTATTCTTTTCTCATTTATTGTCGGGCCTGCGTGCTTGTAATTATATTGTAATTACATGAGGAGGCGCAGTGGTAGCATTACTCACGAGACCGAGATGGACGATCTGACGCATGGAGATGCGTTGAGATGCCGACGGATCCGACGAAGCGAGATGGACGATCACAGGGCATAGAGATGTGCCGAAGTACACATAGACCTTGATGTGAGTGATTGGGTTCACTAGCTCAGGCCTGATCATATTAGGATGTGGTCCATGATCATCTGGTGTGATTGCTCATGTGATGTGATTAAATATACACCTACTAAATATGTATATATATATTTGCATGCGATGTAGATATATATATTAAATACGTATGTGTGTGACACATTATGTTAGGAGATCAAATCAAAAATCCTCTCCATTAATAATATTAAGTTGGTAAATGTGAGGCAATTAGATTGGCCCACGTGGCCTTCCATCGTTATAGGTAGGAACCGATTCCCGGTGTAGGTTGAGTTGTTCGAGTCCCTCAAGACACCTATATCATGTCTCGCTATCTTATCTACGACATAGAGATGTCACTAGTGACCTGAGGACATGGTATACTTGGTCGAGTCTCTCGAGAGTATATCACCGAATCAGACTCAACTTGTAACGATGGTGATGACTTAACCAAACATCATGGTTGGCCGAGTCCCTCGAGGCCATGGTGGTTCGGAGGCCGAATAGGACAGGAATCACAAGGAGTTGTGATTGATAAGAGTTGGCTACCTTTACGGACTTAACATGATTAATCGAGTCCCTCGAGGTTACGTTAAGATGCCGATTGGATCCTGATCCCCACTAGAGATTCGTCGGGGGTCTCCGATTCACATACCGGAGGGTGTTGTGTGTCTCATAAAAAATTAGTGGGAATATATTAAGATTGAAGTCCTTATCTAAATTGTTTAAATTTCTGCAAAGTCTGCATGTTATTTATTTCTGCTACATATTTTATTTCAAAAAAATATCGCTTTCAAATCCTTTACGTGGCATACTTGATGCCAACCGCCTCACTGGTCCAAATTATACGGATTGGCTTCATAATCTAAGAATCATTCTCACGACGGAGAAAATTACGTATGTCCTTGATACAGTGATCCCTACGCCCGACGAAGGGGCAAACGAAGATGAGATCGCTCGTTATGTGAAGTACTTAGATGATTCCACTCTTGCTCAATGTTATATGTTGGCCTCTATGACTACTGAGTTACAGAGACAGCATGAAAATATGGATGCTAATTCCATACTCCTGCATCTCCTTAAGCTGTTTGAGGAATAGGGAAGAACTCAGCGATATGAGATATCGAAGAGTCTTTTTCATGCTAGGATGACTAAGGGGACATCGGTTCAGAACCATGTCCTTAAGATGATTGAGTGGATCGAGAAACTCACAGGTCTAGAAATGATCCTAGAGGATAACCTATGTGTGGATCTTGTGCTTCAGTCCCTACCAGATTCATTTTCTCAGTTCATAATTAATTTTAATATGAACAAACTTGAGGTGACCCTCCCAAAGCTCCTCAATATGTTGAGAGAAGTAGAGATCACCATCAAGAAAGAGAAGCCGGTTCTCTACACTGGTGAGACTAAAAAGAAAAGGAAAGCTAAGAAGACCCTTAAGAAGGGCAAGGGCAAGGGAAAAATGGGTAAAGTAAAGGATGCCAAGAAAGACCCAATAAAGGATAAAGGCCAATGCTTCCACTACGACAAAGATGGGCAATAGAAGAGGAACTACAAAGAGTACCTTGTAGAAAGGGCGAAACAGAAGTTTGGAGAAGCTTTAGGTACATTCATGATCAGTCTCCATTTGTTAGAATCTTATTATAACACATGGGTATTGGATACCGGGAGTGCTTATCATTTCTGGAATTCATTGCAAGTTTTGGTAGGACCTAAGAGATTGAACAGAGGTGAGATGGACCTTAAATGGGCAATGGAGCAAAGGTTGCTCTAGTGGCTATTGGAAAAGTCAACATACATCTGCCTGGCATAGCTATTATTGCATTAGATGCATGCTATTATGTTCCTTCTATTATCAAAAATATTATTTTCATTTCATGTTTGATAGTTATTGGATATAAATTAGTTTTTGAGAACAATGGTTGTTCAATAATATTAGATGATCAAATCATCACAAGAGGAACATTGCATGATGGTTTATTTATGCTAGATACAGCTCCACATATCATGAGTGTAAGTGAGTCTAAGAGGAAACGAGAAGAGGTGAACAATGCATATCTTTGGCATTGCATGCTAGGTCACATCCATGAGGGAAGGATTCAAAAGTTGCTAAAAGATGGATATATAGATCCATTTGGCTATGAGTCATATGCGACATGTGAACCTTGCCTTCGGGGAAAGATGACCAACTCTCAATTTAGTGGAATTGGAGAGAGAGCCATTGAGTTACTAGAACTCATATATAGTGATGTATACGGTCCCATGTCGACTCATGCCATAGGTGGTTACTCCTACTTTATTACTTTCACTGATGATTTCTCAAGATATAGACATATATACTTGATGAAGTACAAGTCTGAAGCTTTTGAGAAATTCAGGGAATATAAAAATGAAGTGGAGAACCAAACAGGAAAGAGTATTAAAACCCTTCGATCAGATCGAGGAGGTGAGTACTTGAGTACAGAGTTCACCTAGTTCCTCAAAGACTATGGGATCTTATCCCAATGGACACCTCTTGATACACCACAGCTTAATGGTATATCAGAAAGGAGGAATCGCACACTATTAGACCTGGTGCGTTACATGATGAGTTTCGCTGACCTACCCATCTCATTCTAGGGATATGCCCTAGAGACCGCAGCTTACCTTCTGAACATAATTCCAACTAAGTCAGTGATGTTTACTCTATATGAGATATAGAATGGGAAGATGTTTGATCTTAAGATTGTTAAGATTTGGGGCTGCCCTGCCCACGTTAAGAGACCAAAACGTTTGGGGTAGCCCAAGTTCGTGGGATACCCCAAGGAAACTTGTTAGATTATTTCTATCACCCTAAGGACCAAAAGGTTTTTGTAGCCAAGAGAGCAGTGTTCCTTGAGAAGGAACACATTCTTGGTGAAGATAGTGGGAGCATGATAGAATTGAGTGAGGTTGGAGAACCTAGCTCAAGCACCATTCCAGAATCTGCTTAGACACCTAACACATAAGTTCCAACTTTACGTAGGTCCGATAGAATATCCTATCCTCCTGAGAGATATGTGAGACATATCTGAAGAGAGGATATTGAGGATATTGATCTTCAAACCTATGAGGAGGCTATTATGAGCATAGACTCCGGGAAATGGCAAGAAGCCATAAATTCAGAAATAGATTCCATGTACTCCAACAAGGTTTGGAACCTAGTTAATGCACCCGAGGGTAATGTACCCATTGGCTGCAAGTGGATCTTCAAAAAGAAGATTAGAGTAGATGGAAAGGTAGAGACCTAGAAAGCAAGGCTATTGGCTAAAGGGTATCGTCAAAGGCAAGGTGTTGACTATGCCAAAACTTTCTCACCTGTAGCCATGCTAAAATCCATTCGAATTCTATTTGCTATTACAGCACACTATGATTGTGAGATCTAGTAGATCGACGTCAAAACCGCATTCCTTAATGGTAACCTCGAGGAGGAGGTGTATATGATACAGCCTGAGGGATTTGTGTCTAGGGATAACCCAGATAAGGTGTGCAGGTTGCTTAGGTCCATTTATGGATTGAAGCAAGCTTCCCAAAGTTGGAACATAAGATTTGATGAGGCGATCAGATCTTATGACTTCGTTAAGAAGGAAGATGAGCCTTGTGTGTATAAGAAAGTAAGTGGGAGCACTATCACCTTTTTGGTATTATATGTGGATGACATCCTGATCATTGGGAATGATGTAAGAATACTCTCTATAGTAAAGACTTGGTTATCTAGGCACTTCTCCATGAAAGACTTAGGGGAAGCATCTTGCATATTGTGGATACGGATCTATAGAGATAGATCCAAGAGGATGCTTAGCTTATCCCAATCCAGGTACATAGACACCATTGTCAAAAGGTTTAGCATGGATAATTCTGAGAGAGGTCTCATACCAATGAGACATGGAATATCACTTTCTAGGAGTATATCCCTAAAGACTCTTAAAGAAAGGGAACACATGGATATGATACCATTGGGGAATGAGTTCAATGATTGATCCGCCTACGGAATGCTGGATGGTTATTGATACCTCACATCAGACAGTGATTCCGTAGTCCCAGTAGTGTATCTGGTCCTTAGACTTGAGACACTAAGGATGTCCTATATCAGTTCTCCACTCTTTGATACTGAGCTTATAGGTTTGGAAAGTTTCAAATCTAATATAACCGGTCATTGGGAGTGGTAGCCAACCTTACGAAGGCTATTGAGTGTCAATAGAGGATCATCCGCTCTCGGTATCATGAGAGGAATATCCCATGTGTTCTTGCTCGAACAAATCCTTGGCCAAGGTTATTCGGATTGAGAGAGAAAGGGTTCTCCGAGAGAATCCGACAAGAGCAAGACTTGAGGAGAGACCGTATGGGCTTGACAGCACCATGCCCGGTATAGGGTCTCTAGGATATTAGATGGATGAGAGATTATAGATACATGGTAACTGAGGACAGATAGGTCCAAAGGATTGGATTTCGCTGTATCATCTAGGGGCTGCTGCGTAGTGGCCTAGTACGTCCATAGTCGATGAGTTGGGTGAATTATTATAGAGATAATAATTTACTAAGCTAGAAGGAGTTCTGGCAAGTATGACTCATGACCAGCTCGATATTGAGCCTAGAGGGTCACACACATATGGTAGGTGTTACGACAAGTAGAGGTTTGGATATGAGATATCTGCTGAACCCCTTATCTTATTGGATATCCATTAAGTCCCTGAATTATTGGATCCTGAGATGAGATCCAATAATTGCTTATAAGAGATTATTGGGTAGAGACCCACTAATCTAAGAGGCTTGGGTAATTTGATAGAGATCCAATAACCAATAGGGCAAAAGATCCATTGGGGTTTTCAAGGGGCCTCTATATATAGGAGGAAACCAAAGCTCTATAGGCTAAGGGTTTCTTTTGGTAGCCACCTCCTATTCTTCTCTCTCTAGAGAGAGAGGTGCATCATCGCAATCCCTGCCGTGTGGATACCGCTAGAGAGGAGGATACTTGACCTCCTTCATCCTCTCCCACAGATCTACAGGAATTCAGGGATATATGATCTCCCTAGGTATCTTCTTTTACACGTGCAGTTTTGCAGATTTGTTTTTGATGTACCGATCTTTGCACGACGACGGATACTTTCTATGGGAAATTTGGGGTTTTGTTTTCTATTCTTTCGCTGCGCATGTGATGTCGCTCCCCTGAATGATTTCCCAACACTAGCTTGATTCGACAATCGCTCAAATCTGTCCTGATATTCCAATACTATAGAAGTTTGATGAATTTTTGCAAGCTGTCGATCTATATTCTCATACTCAGATGGTCGAAATCGAACAAGAAACCCTCTCTTAAATTTCTCCCATGAGGGAACTCCATGGCAAGTTTCATACCAGTCATACCACTGAAGTGCATTACCGTCTAACTGGATTGAGGCTATTTCCACCTTGGATTCTTTAGGGGTTCTGTCGAAACGAAAGAATTTCTCTACCCTCAAAATCCAACTAATCGGGTCTCCATCTTCCCATCTTGGAAAGTCCACCCGAATGCATGGGTAGCTAGAGTCAAATTCTCAAGGTCCCTTTCCCATATCTCCATATCTGGTCATCGTAGAGCATGAACTTTCATCTTGTTGCAAATTACTAAAATCCTCCAACATACTTCTTTTAAATTTAATAAGTGTCTCCTGTAGTCGATTCTCAATTCTGATTTCGAGTGCTTCTATTTGGGCTTTTACTGAATCATTGCATAAGACTGAAGATCTTTAATTCCTCGTTCATGCTTTTAATGTCTGGTTAATGGTATTAGCACCGAAGACGTGAATTGCGAAGTGCAACGTAAGGCTCGCTGCGGTTGCTGTGAGGAGAAAAAAATTATGTTTCTCCCTACTGTGTTCGATATTGCTATAGGGCTGTGATGAAGAACAAAAAAAAAGGCAATGGTTGCTGGCGAGATCGGTGGCTGCGACAGCGATGGTCACAGAGGGAAAGTGCAAGGGTAGCGGGGAAGGGTGTGGGCCGAGAAGCAGTGGCAGCCCAGATGTGAGGCCATCGGTTGCAGTAGTGGCGGTGGTGAGTGGGGGCAAAGATCACTGGCCGCAGAGATGGCGGTGGTCGTGGTCGGGAAGAGCTCTATTTTGCCATAGAATAGGGGCTATTGGAAGGTAGCACTGTCGTGGGCTGGATGGCAACGACATTGTGGGGAGTCACCATGAGGGGAAGCAACAGCATTCTGCGGCAAAGGACTCTATTTCTTCATAGAACAAGGGTAGTGGGGGTGCATGGGTCGGGAAGCAGCGACAGTTATTGGCCGGGAGGGCAGCGACAGTGATGGTCGCTGGCAACGACGGCGGTGGAGAGGGGTAGCGATCGCGCGACTAGATCTACATTGCCAAGGTAGTGACGGGGCTAGATCTACATTGCCGAGGCAATCGGGGAGATGACCTCTGGCCGGAGGCTGCATCGGCAACGGTCGTGGGCCAAGCATGGCAACGGTAGAGGAGGGTGCGTGGCCACCGATTGAAGTAGGGGGGGGGGGAAAAATAGGGGAGTTCCACCCCTTGCGTAGCCCCCGGTGAGGTGAGCGCAGGGAACAGGAAACGTGGCCACATTCTTCTGCATTCACCCCCTTTTCTTTTTTGTTTTTTTATTAGGAATGTGACAAGGTTGATGCGAAGTTGTAACGAAAATGCCAAGGATTGTTGCTCTGATACCAAACGATAAGACCCCTTAGGGTTTTATCGTGGAAAAGGTGAAAGAAACGGAGGAGAAGTGGAAGAAATGGAAGAAAAGGGGATAATGATCACTTCGAGGGGATCGGTCTCCTTTGATCGCTTCGAGAGGATCGACTTCCTTAATTTAGCCAAAAGACTAAATAATTCTTCATTCTTTTCTCATTGTCTGAAAGAAATAGTTACATCCCTATTTATAGAGTCTCACATAGTGTCCCCCAGGACTTGGACTCTTATTAACCGACTCCGTAACTGACTCTCAATCGAATCAATAACTGACTCCCTACTAGACAACTCCATAACATTATCCAAAGCTTAGAAAATAAAAGGTTCGTAACAGCTGAATACGTTGTAGCAAGTGAATTTTGTTCACAAGTTATTTAGATGAGAAAAACTTTAGAAGATTATGAACTATATTTAAAAAATATCCCTATAAAATGTGATAATACTAGTGCAATATGTTTAACAAAAAATCTCGTTCAACACTCTAGAACTAAACATATTGATATTAGGCATCATTTTATTAGAGATCATGTTAATAACCATGATATATCTTTAGAATTTATTGATACAAAATATCAATTAGCTAATTTTTTATAAAATCTTTGAATAAGGAACAATTTGATTTTCTCATAAGAGAATTAGGCATGTTAAATCTATTAGGATTAGTTCCACACTAAGAAGGGGGGGGGGTGACTTAGTGTAGTAGTAAAATTACATCAAATTCGTGATTTTGAAAAATCATTTCATACGAAAAGAATCATTTCAATGAAAGCCATATCGGAAACATGTTTAACTTGAAAGCATTTGCAAGTAAATAATATAGAGAAGAAGTAGGGTAGTGAGCAAGTGAAATGAAAGGTTTGTAGCAAAGATAAATTGCAAGAAGTAAATACAAACCAAAATTTTATAGTGGTTCAGTCATCTGACTTACGTCCACTCTCGATTCCTCCTTCGTCGAGGCCATCGACTTTCACTATCTATCTTTTTTCTAATGAATGAAGATCAAACACCCTTACAGCACTATCTCCTTTTGATAGGCTCAAGAGAGAACCCTTACAAGCACTCACTCCTCTCTTTAAGCTGAAATCAATCTAAGGTTAGAGGAGGGATTTCTCAAGTGATTTTTATAGAATTTTTCTACTTTCAAATTTTCTATGTTTATATCTTCTAACTAGGGATGAGAGGGATATTTATAAGCTCTAAATAGATTCAAAATTGGAGCCAAAACCAATCTCATCCCGGGTCTTTCGAGTACTAGTGGTACCACCGCCCTAATGTACTGGACGATACACTGGGCGGTACCACCGTCCTAGTCTAACGGTACCACCGCCTAGACACACAATTAGTGGGCAATACCATCGCCTAGTCTCAGTTTAGAAGACTAAGCCTTTAGGCAGTTCCATCGCCCACCCTAGTGGTGCCACTACTAACGTGGCATCCGGGCATTGTATGGCTCTTTCATCTGGCCCAACATAACCCTGATTCGGGCCAAATTAGCCCCTAACTGAGTTGGCCCAATTCTAATCCAATTAAACCTAATCCTACTTTGATTTAGACAATTATTACAAAATGAATCAAATTTATTGCCTGGCATGTCATTGATTCATCGGCGCTTCATCTGATTCTTCGATGCATCATCCTCTCTTACGGCCTATTGCCCAATCGATAGTTGTCCTCTATAACTCTGATCTCCTTAGTGCAACTCCACTCTTCTTGGCCCGATGCCTGAATCCCTTGTCCAAAGCCTTCTGCCAATATATCGATCGATCATCTGGTCAACGTCCAATCTTCTGACATGTTTTCCTACAACACAATATCGATTCTTTCTACTTTAATTGTCTAATCCTAGTTGAAAGTAGACCTGTGTTACTCAAAATGTAGTTAGATTACAAAACACTATCAATTGGTTTCATCATCAAAATCCGAGATTCAACAATCTCCCCCTTTTTGATGATGATAACCAATTGATGACGAAGTTTAAACAAACACCCAGAGTTTAAACAAACTTCCCCTATCAATATGCCATATTGATAGAACATTCGGATTTTAAAAAATCCAAACAACATGTCATAAAAAAATCATGCAATATTTTCAAAATATTCAATACATCATACAATACATGATTATCAACATATTTCTCCCCTATTGTCATCAACAAAAAGGAGAAGTTGCATCTAGCTAATTTTAAAGATAAGCAAGTTTTACAACATACTAGTAAGATTTATATACTTTACAACATTTATGATCACCAAGTTTCAAGCATGTGCAAGATTGCATTTTTTTGCTTCTTTGGAGATAGCAACTTTTGCTTCTTTTAGCAATGTGCATGCTATTTTTGTTTCTTCTCTTTTGAGAAGTGCAAGCAAGTTTTCTCTCCTTGTGTGAGCTAGCAATTTACTTTTCTTTATGATGCACAAGCTAGCAAGCTAACTCCCCCTTTATCATTGTCAAAAAGAAGGGAGGAAAGAATACAAAGTTATCAATTTTCAAAAGTTATCATGACAAGTGATATATGAAAAGTTTACATCAATATTTCAATCATTAAGTCATGTATACAAAGAAGTATTGAAACATAGGAGAATAGTCAATTTGAGCATACAATGTTTCAATCATCAAAGTCAAGTCATGAATACCAATGCTAGAATATTTTCTTTCCCCTTTTCATCATTACATGAAAAAATGAAAAGAGAGGGGAAGAATTCAAAATTTTTTACCATCACATTAATGAATGAAAAATCAAGTCATGAATCCAAAAGTCCATGAATCATTTTGACAAATCTCCTTTTTAGTAAATAACGAAAAGAAATCAAGGATCTTGATTCATAAGGAAAACTCCAAATTATAATTTTGAGAATTCAAGATCAGGTTATCAATAAATCTTCACTTTAATCATAAGAGAACAAGGATCTTGATTCATATAAAATAAGTTTCAATATCATGTGAAAGAATCATGTTTTGTTCTTCTTTAGTGAAAGGGAAAATCTTGGTTCATAAAAGATTTCATTTTATAAGCTTCGAGAAATCAAGATCATGATTATAATAAAACTCATTCAAATTCAAATCATCAAATCCAAACTCATCATGAAATCATGAAAATCACTTTCGAGATTCATCAAATAACTAGATTCATTAATCTCTTGATGAAAAATTACTAAAACATTAGAGAGAGATGTATTTCCTTTTTAGTCTCAATTTAAGTGATTTATTTCATATAAGCATGTCTTTGTCTTTTTAGGCCAAATTGAAACATGCATCAACGTTTAAGATCGAAAGGCAATTTTTGTCAAAAAGATCATCAAGGCCAAAAATATAACACGTCGCTTAAAACAAATTTCATCATAAAAATGATTAAGACTAAAAACATATATAACACATTAGTCCAAAACATAAGATTCACTCATCATGCATAGTTTTAAATGTAAAATCATCAAGCATGATACAAGCATTTATTGTCAAAATATTCATCATTTTTAACTCATTCAATTTGACAAATCACTTTCAAGGTGACTCATTCAATTTGAAAATTTTGCCAAAACTTTAAAGAAAGAGAATTTTTACAAAAAAAAATTCCTCTTTTTATGTGTTTTATTTTTATATAAGCATGTCTTTGTCTTTTATGTCAAGTGAAAACATGTATCAATATTTAAAATTGAGACACAAATTTTGTCATAAAAATCGTCAAGACCAAAAACACATTATTATTTCAAATCCTCATGCATAAAACAAAATCATCAAGTATGATACCATAACATTTAACATTACATCATCAAAATTATCAAGCATGATTTCATGGAATTAATCTTGTTAGGTGCACAAACAATATCATAAATCATGCAAATATCATTCATAATTTTTTATTTTTAAAAACCCTAGAAAAAAAACATGATATATTTTTGTAAAATTTGTATTTCCTACAAACTAATTTAAGCAACTCATGAAAAGATTAAGTAATTTCATAATAATGTAACAACAATTCAGGTGAGTTACTTACCTTATCTTCTTAGAGTTCTTTCTTCTTCTTTAGCCTCTTCTTCTTTTCAAGTTCATTGTTGTTCTTTAATTTTTATTTTATAAATTTTTTAAATATCATAGTCAAAATTTTAAAGTTATAATCATCATTGTCCTCATCACTGTCACGCCCCCCTGAAATTATCACATTCAGGAGGTGTGACCCTGTCTCAAATCCATAACATTAAAATTTTAAACAACAATCCGATCCCCAGGATCCGCAACGATCTTTGAGGACACTAACGATCATTCAAGTTGTAAATCACACCAACAACTCATAATTCATAAACCCTGTGCAATTTAATAATTCATATACCACATCACTCCAAGATTCATGAAATCCAAAACCAACTCAAACTAAACAATATTCACATCATAAAATCCACGAGTGATGGAATCCATATATTTACAAAACTAGCATTTACCGAGTTCATATCATCATACCATTTAAACTTAACATTACAAATCCTAATGTGAGGGGTCCTTCAACCTATACAAAACATATAAGTTCAGAGGTACCATCAGCATCTCACTAAACACAAAATGTACTTATACAACAAAACATTTCAACCACTACAGATCAACCCAAAATCTTCTAGCTTTCCCTTCCTCAGCCCAATTTAAACATCCCAGAGTCTGATAAGCTAACCTGAAAATATTATATAACAACGGGGTGAGCATAACAAAGCTCGACAAGTGACTAACATATCCATAGGGAAGGAGAATAGCTTTCAATAAGCCTGATATCAAAATGCAAGGTCGATCTGAGGAAACATATATATCATCACATCAGAATCACAAATGTCCTCTTATTCAACTTATTTAATTCATAACAAATAGAGTAAGGAATAATTAAAGCATATCAAACGATGATAATGGTAAGTTGGAGCATATCCAATGACACATAGGTTAATACGAAACATATCAAGGGTGCATGGGTGATCTCTCAGAACATATCAGAATAACAACAAATAACAGAAGTTCAAATGTCAAATCTGAACATTCACTTTCATATCATCCAAAGCGCACATATAAACACAAATAACGCTTTGGATATCATATCAAAAACACAGAGGGTGCAGTGGGATCTCACACAATATCTCCCACGTCTGGAAGAGTCATCATCCACGTCTGGATGAAGCCGGTAGGGGGCCGGCAGAGCATCGCAGGCTCTATACACAAATACCCTTTACCATTTCTGGCAAAGGTCCAATAATCCCTTCACCATTTCTGGCGAAGGTCCAATAATCCCTTTACCATTTCTGGCAAAGGTCCACATAATCCCACAGACACCAGAGTACAAAAGGACAGGTATGAACAATAATTTGACACATATCGGAAGCACATGCGGAACAATAAAACGTACATGCGCCTTTTTGAAATAGTACGATGCAAGCATTTTCTTTCACAATGCATTCAAATTTGAAATGAACATAATGACATGTGTATACAAGGGTTTGAAACAATGGTATAAAGCTCAACTGAATGAAGGACTTTAGCTGAATTCAGTTTCCAACAAAAAGGCAAAACAAGAATAGGCAAACTTGACAAAAATCTGGTTTTGGCAGAATTCAGAAAGGTATAATTCCTGAGTTGTTTGAGTAACCAATTATGCTCCAATTCACTCTAAATTAGTGTCATTTGAAAGATATAATAATCTAGATTCGGATTAACAAAGTTTGGTAAGAATTAGAGGTCTCCACAGGAAGTTACAAGTAATTTAGTGACAGCAGGTCAGAAAACATCATCTCTGTTTTACAGAATGTATAGGGTCGACTAAAACAGACGTTTCAGTTGGTGTCTTTACTCCAAATATTTCAAATAAGATATGCACAGAAAGCTCTATGAGTCTACTTTCCAATAAGATTAATTTCATCACCATTGAATCTGTTCACAGTGAGTTACAAGTGATAGAATGTCTAAAGGTCAGAACTCGGAATCTCTATTTTACAGATTCTATAGGGTCAATTCAAACAGAAGTTTAGATAGGCAATTGAATTCCAAATTCATACATCTTGGTCTCAAAATGAAGATATATAAGTATACTTTCGGATGGATTTAATTTCGATTAAATATGAATTCAGTACAGAGAGTTATAGATATGATAAGGCAGAAAGGACAGAATCTGGAAAGGAAACCCAGATTCACTGTTTGATGCATAAATTGCAGAAATATCATTATTAAACTTCAATCCTCTAAAATTTTCAGGATTAGGATGAGAACAAGGATCAAACTAACTGTAGGAAGGGTTAGAACACTTGCCTTTGATCAATTTTGATCCCAATGAAAGGTATTGAGCCCAAAAGACCTAAATCCCTAATTCTCCTTCTCTTCTTCTCCTCCTTATCTTCTTCTCTCTTTCTCCCCCTTTCTTCTCCACGTAGGCTGCCTTCTCAGTTTCCTTGGAAATGAAGGCAGAGTCTTAAACGGTGGAATTTGTTATTTTGTGCATTTTGCAATTTAGTCCTTGTGTTGCATATTTTTACAATTGAGTCCTCCGAATTTTACAAATAGGTCCTCAGCTCTTATAATTAGGTTTTTCAATTCCATTCAAACTCCTTTATCAAATTTAAAATGGATAATAAATCTGCTATTCAACTCTTGTACGAAAATGTAAAAACGAGGAATGCGAGGGATGTTACACTCTCCCCCTCTTAAAAAAAATTTAGTCCTCTAAATTTATCATACCTCTATCAATGACAAGATGAGGATAAACTTTCTTCATTTCCTCCTCTAGCTCCCAAGTTGTTTCTTCTCCGGAATGATGTCTCCATTTCACTTTAACGAGAGGAATAACCCGGTTCCTTAAGATTTTATCCTTCCTATCAATAATTTGAGTGGGCTCCTCCAGATAGGATAAGTCTTTATCAATTACAATCGGCTCATAATTTATGATATGAGAGGGATCATGCACATACTTTCTAAGCATTGAAACATGAAAAATATCATGGATCTGACCTAAGGATGGTGGCAAGACAATCCTGTAAGCGACAGAACCAATTCTTTCAAGGATTTCAAAAGGTCCAATAAACCTTGGGCTTAATTTTCCTTTCTTCCCAAATCTTACTACGCCTTTAGAAGGGGAAACCTTCAAAATACCAAATCCCCTACTTGAAATACAATATCTCTTCTGGTTATCAGATAGCTCTTTTGGCGACTCGGCGATCTTTAGCCTTTTCTTATAATTTGAATCTTTCAGAGTCTCTGAACTTTATCTGGTGCTAACAACTTTTATCGCCAACTTCCTCCCAACATATAGGCGTTCTACACTTTCGCCCATACAAAGCTTCATAGGAGCCATCCAATGCTTGAATGATAACTATTATTGTAAGTGAACTCAATAAGAGAAATATCTTTATCCCATTCACCTCTCCAATCCATGACATAGGCTCTGAGCAAATCCTCAAGTATTTGAATTGTTCTTTCAGATTGACCATCGATGAGGGTGATAGGGTGCTAAACTTTACTTTGGTGCCCATAGACTCTTGTAATCTCCTCCACAATCTAGAAAGAAATCTAGAGTCTCTGGAAATGATCTCCTTTGGAACACCATGAAGTCTTACTATTTCATCAACATATAAATCAGCAAGTCGATCAAGTGAATAAGTCATATTGATTGGTAAGAAATGTGCAGATTTGGTTAACCTATCAATAATGACCCAAACAAAGATCATGCTTCCTAGAGGTTCTGGGTAGTCCTGAAACAAAGTCCATGGTAACACATTCCCATTTCCATACAGAAATATCCAAACGCTGCAACAAACCTCCTGGTCTTTGATGTTCTGCTTTGATTTGCTAACAAGTCAAACACTTCGAAACATACATTGCAATCTCCTTTTTCATGCCTTCCCACCAATAATGACTTTGGAGATCCCTATACATTTTAGTGCTACCAGGATGCATGGTGTATTTTGAATTGTGACCCTCCCTCAGGATTTGATTCTTGATATCCGGTTATTAGGAACACATATCCTATCCCCAAATCTCAAAAGGCCATCCTCTAAAATTTGAAAATTAGGCTTCAATCCCTTTTCAACTTCATTCCTAAAGTACATTAAGTGTGGATCTTGTAGTTGCCCTTCTTTAATTTGTTGCATGAGATCGCATCGCACTTGAATAGAGGCCATCAAAGATCATTGAATTTTGCCCTTTTCTCATGACATTCAAATCACAATTTTCTTCTAAGAACCTCCATTGTTTCACAATCGACTAGCCATAAAGCTTGTAGATTTTCTACTAAGCGCATCGGCTACAACATTGGCTTTACAGGTGATAATGGATGGTACAATCATAATCCTTTAGAAGTTCTATCCATCTTCGCCTCATTTCAACTCTTCTCGAGTAAAATATACTTTAAACTTTGTGATCAAGAAGGATTTCAAATGTTCGCCCATATAAGTAATGTCTCCAAATTTTTAGAGCAAAGATGATTGCCGCTAATTCCAGCATCATGAGTTGGATAATTAAATTCATAACTCTTTAGCTACCGAGAAGCATAAGCAATTACTTTTCCTTCTTGCATCAAAACACATCCAAGTTGAAGCATCGGTATAAACTACAAATCCCTCATTACCACTTGGAATAGTGAGAATAGGGGCACTGGTCAATCTTCTTTTTAGCTCTTGGAAACTTTGCTCACAATCATCACCCCATTCAAATTTCATATTCTTCCGAGTCAGTTTGGTGAGGGGAGAAGCGATTCGAGAAAATCCCTCCACAAATCTCCTGTAATAACCTGCCATGCCTAGGAAACTTCTAACTTCAGTTACATTTGTTGGTACTTCCCACTTAACCACTGCTTCTACCTTCTTTGGATCAATAGATATGTCTTTCCCTGAAATCACATGGCCTAAGAAAGCAATTTCCTTCAGCCAAAATTCACATTTACTAAACTTTGCATACAATTTCTTTTCTCTTAGTATGGATAATACGCTTTCTCAAGTGTTCCTCATGCTCTTGATTACTCTTTGAATACACCAATATGTCATCAATGAACACAATTACACAGTCATCCAAGAGTGGCTGAAATATCCTGTTCATCAATTCCATAAAAGCTGCAGGGGCATTAGTCAAGCCAAAAGGCATTACCAAGAATTCATAGTGTCCATATCGGGTCCTGAAGGCAGTTTTTGGAATATCCTCCTTCTTGATCTTTAACTGATAATAACCTGACCTTAGATCGATCTTAGAGAACACTTGTGCACCCTACAATTGATCAAACAAGTCATCGATCCTTGGAAGAGGATACTTGTTTTTAATGGTCACCAAATTCAACTGTCTATAGTCAATACAAAGCCTCAATGTCCCATCCTTCTTCTTAACTAATAGCACTGGAGCACCCCATGGGGAGACTGGGTCGAATGAAACCCTTATCTAACAACTCTTGTATTTGCTTTTTCAACTCCTCTAACTCGAGGGGAGCCATTCTATATGGAGGCTTAGATATTGGGGTTGTACCAGGGACTACTTCAATAACAAATTCACCATCCCTCCCTGGCGGTAATCCAGGCAAGTCATCCGGAAATACATCAGGGAACTCTTTAACCACCAAAGTTTTATTTAGTTGAGTTTCTTGATCTGAATGATTCTTTACACATATAAGATAACAAACAACCCTTTGCATAAGACGATGAGCTTGGAAGTGCCGATACTGATAAAGAGGCATATCATGCCTGGATTCCTCAAAATAAAAGATGGGCTGATCCAGAGGCAAAAGTGATCATTTTTGCATAACAATTGATACTAGCATGATAGGAAGATAGCCAATCCATGCCAAGTATAATATCAAAACCTTGGATCTCGAAGGATCAAATCGGCAAGGAATTCATGTTCCCCAATAGAAATCAAACAAGATGGATAAATCAAGTTTGCTATCAAAGAATTCCCCACAAAGAAGAGTTACATACAACATATAATCTAGTGGTCTAGGTAGAACACTTAAATGACAAGCAAAATGTGGTGAAACAAAGGATAGATTAGAGCCAGGATCAAACAAAACTTTTGCATTTTTATTAGAAACATGAAGAATACCTTCGACCACTGATTTAGAGGCTCTAGCATCCTGCTCAGTAATAGCATATACTCTAGCATGGGCTGCTGATCTGGGAGGTAGTGGTTCTTCCTTTTTCTTAAAGGGACAGTCTTTTATTTTGTGACCTAACTTTCCACAACCAAAGCAAGCTCCATACCCAAAAACACCTATTTGTCTCATGATTGCCCACATTTTGTACATAATGGAATCCCTTGTGGTAGCTTCCTCATCTCATATCCAGATACCTTTACCCTCTTGTTACTTCTCTCAGTTCATTTCCTTTCCTATTTTTATAAAAACTTATCCATACTCTTCTTGCTCATGATTTCTTGGATCTCTTCAAAATCTTTTCAATAATGAAAGCTCTTTCCACCACATCGAATATGCTTGAAGTTTTAAAGTCGATATTCGGCTCCTAATGGCAGGCCTTAACCCCCTCTCAAACCTCCTTGCTTTTCTAGATTCATCATCAATTATATGTGTGGCAAATCTGGAGAGCTCAGTGAATTTAGATTCATATTTGGCCACCGTTAATTTTCCCTGAATGAGATTCAAGAACTCCAATTCTTTCTCGCTCTCTAATGCAACTGGGAAATATTTATCGTTGAACTTTTCTGTAAATGTCTTCCAAGTGAATGACTCATGTCTAATTTCAGAAATCCTCCTTATTGTTCTCCACCGTTGTTCAGCCTCGCCTCTAACATAAAGGTAGCAAGAGAAACCTTCGATCATCGTGGCAATTTAAAACGCCAAATATTTTCTCTATCCGCATTATCCATTGTTCTGCTACCATTGGATCGCTCACCACTAAAATTGGGAGGACTGAGCTTCTTAAACTGTTCAATTCCTAACCCAATTCGATTTGAAGTACTGCCCATCATTTCTTTTCGGTTGAACTTGTTGTTGCATTACTTGTGTCATAGCCTCTAGAGTCTTCATGATTCCACTCAATTGATCGTAGATGCAACAGAGAACCAGAGACCTCGTCATTCTTACTTCCTAAAAACAACAAAAGAGGAATTTTGATCAATCTCTAAATAAAAATCACTAAACCTCAAAATTTATTATGCATCTAGCATATCAAAATCCTTAGTGTTCCTCAAATCATGCTCTGATACCACCTCTGTCACGCCCGAAATTATCACATTCGGGAGGTGTGACCACATCTCAAATCCATAACATTAAAATTTTAAACAACAATCCGATCCCGGGATCCGCATAGCGATCTTTGAGGACACTAACGATCATTCAAGTTGTAAATCACACCAACAACTCATAATTCATAAACCTGTGCAATTTAATAATTCATATACCACATCACTCCAAGATTCATGAAATCCAAAACCAACTCAAACTAAACAATATTCACATCATAAAATCCACGAGTGATGGAATCCATATATTTACAAAACTAGCATTTACCGCAGGTTCATATCATCATACCATTTAAACTTAACATTACAAATCCTAATGTGAGGGGTCCTTCAACCTATACAAAACATATAAGTTCAGAGGTACCATCAGCATCTCACTAAACACAAAATGTACTTATACAACAAAACATTTCAACCACTACAGATCAACCCAAAATCTTCTAGCTTTCCCTTCCTCAGCCCAATTTAAACATCCCAGAGTCTGATAAGCTAACTCAAAATATTATATAACAACGGGTGAGCATAACAAAGCTCAGCAAGTGACTAACATATCCATAGGGAAGGAGAATAGCTTTCAATAAGCCTGATATCAAAATGCAAGGTCGACATACAGGAAACATATATATCATCACATCGTAATCACAAATGTCCTCTTATTCAACTTATTTAATTCATAACAAATAGAGTAAGGAATAATTAAAGCATATCGACGATGATAATGGTAAGTTGGAGCATATCCAATGACACATAGGTTAATAGAAACATATCAAGGGTGCATGGGTGATCTCTCGTAACATATCGTAATAACAACAAATAATGAAGTTCAAATGTCAAATCTGAACATTCACTTTCATATCATCCAAAGCGCATATAAAAAACACAAATAACGCTTTGGATATCATATCAAAACACAGAGGGTGCAGTGGGATCTCACACAATATCTCCCACGTCTGGAAGAGTCATCATCCACGCCTGGATGAAGCCGTAGGGGCGCAGAGCATCGCAGCTCTATACACAAATACCCTTTACCATTTCGGCAAAGGTCCAATAATCCTTCACCATTTCTGGCGAAGGTCCAATAATCCCTTTACCATTTCTGGCAAAGGTCCACATAATCCCACAGACACCAGAGTACAAAAGGACAGGTATGAACAATAATTTGACACATATCGGAAGCACATGCGAACAATAAAACGACATGCGCCTTTTTGAAATAGTACGATGCAAGCATTTTCTTTCACAATGCATTCAAATTTGAAATGAACATAATGACATGTGTATACAAGGGTTTGAAACAATGGTATAAAGCTCAACTGAATGAAGGACTTTAGCTGAATTCAGTTTCCAACAAAAAGGCAAAACAAGAATAGGCAAACTTGACAAAAATCTGGTTTTGGCAGAATTCGAAAGGTATAATTCCTGAGTTGTTTGAGTAACCAATTATGCTCCAATTCACTCTAAATTAGTGTCATTTGAAAGATATAATAATCTAGATTCGGATTAACAAAGTTTGGTAAGAATTAGAGGTCTCCACAGGAAGTTACAAGTAATTTAGTGACAGCAGGTCAGAAAACATCATCTCTGTTTTACAGAATGTATAGGGTCGACTAAAACAGACGTTTCGGTTGATGTCTTTACTCCAAATATTTCAAATAAGATATGCACAGAAAGCTCTATGAGTCTACTTTCCAATAAGATTAATTTCATCACCATTGAATCTGTTCACAGTGAGTTACAAGTGATAGAATGTCTAAAGGTCAGAACTCGGAATCTCTATTTTACAGATTCTATAGGGTCAATTCAAACAGAAGTTTAGATAGGCAATTGAATTCCAAATTCATACATCTTGGTCTCAAAATGAAGATATATAAGTATACTTTCGGATGGATTTAATTTCGATTAAATATGAATTCAGTACAGAGAGTTATAGATATGATAAGGCAGAAAGGACAGAATCTGGAAAGGAAACCCAGATTCACTGTTTGATGCATAAATTGCAGAAATATCATTATTAAACTTCAATCCTCTAAAATTTTTAGGATTAGGATGAGAACAAGGATCAAACTAACTGTAGGAAGGGTTAGAACACTTGCCTTTGATCAATTTTGATCCCAATGAAAGGTATTGAGCCCAAAAGACCTAAATCCCTAATTCTCCTTCTCTTCTTCTCCTCCTTATCTTCTTCTCTCTTTCTCCCCCTTTCTTCTCCACGTAGGCTGCCTTCTCAGTTTCCTTGGAAATGAAGGCAGAGTCTTAAACGGTGGAATTTGTTATTTTATGCATTTTGCAATTTAGTCCTTGTGTTACATATTTTTACAATTGAGTCCTCCGAATTTTACAAATAGGTCCTCAGCTCTTATAATTAGGTTTTTCAATTCCATTCAAACTCCTTTATCAAATTTAAAATGGATAATAAATCTGCTATTCAACTCTTGTACGAAAATGTAGAAACGAGGAATGCGAGGGATGTTACAATCACTTGAGTCATAACTCAAGTGGTATTCTTTTGTTCAAAGTGTCATATAATTCCTGTTCTTTGGAAAGTGGTTCACATGTTTATCATGTTCTAAAAAGCTTATTTCATATATCACCAATGAGCTAATGAGTTCGTTAATAGGAAAATTATTTAAATCTTTTGTTTCTTATCATTGTTACTTTCAGATCCCACCTTCATGGAAGGAATCTTAAAATTTTTTTTACAAGATCAAAACTCAAATAATCTTTACCAAGAGTTTTTAAATCATTGATGACATCTGTGAAATAGGTGTACATATTGTTGGTCATACGTGCCCTGCAAGCTAATCACATAAGTGATGACACTTGTGACTTGATATGCACTTTTTCTCTTTGCTTATTATTAGGTATTTTATTGCTTTATCTTATGTGTTGCATATATTGTGGTATTCTTGGATCTATATATTGGGAATCGGATCGTGATGAGATCATGATAATGAGACTAATTCACCTTTAAACATAAACCTTAAATAATTCTGGCCATAGGTTACTTGAGAGGGACATCGAGATAACCGGATAGACTGGTGTGTTGTATACCCATCCATATGATGAAGGTGGCTGGTCTCATAGCTACTCATATGGGGATACTAAGGGTACAATGTAAGTGCTCATTGGGGAATGAGTTCACTGATTGATCCGCTTACAGAATGCTGGATGGTTATTGATACATTACGTTAGATAGCAATTTCGTAGTTCCAGTAGTGTATCTGGTCCTTAGACTTGAGACACCAAGGATGTCCTATATGAGTACTCCACTCTTTGATACCAGACTTATAGGTTTGGAAAGTTCCAGATCTAGTACAGTCAGTTATTGGGAGTGATAGCCAATCTTACGAGGGCTATTAAGTGTCATAGAGGACGATCATCCACTCTCGGTATCATGAGAGGAATATCCCATGTATTCTTGCTCGAACAAATCCTTAGCTTAGGTTATTCAGATTAAGAGAGATAGAGTTCTCCAAGAGAATCCGACTAGAGTAAGATTCGAGAAGAGATCGTATGAGCCTGACAGCACCATGCCCGGTATAGGGTCTTTGGGATATTAGATGGATGAGGGACTATATATACATGATAACTAAGGACAGATAGGTCTAAAAGATTAGATTCCCTTGTATCATTTGGTGACTACGGCATAGTGGCCTAGTACGTCCGCAATCGATGAGACGGGTGAATTATTATAGAGATAATAATTCACTAAGTTAGAAGAAGTTCTGATAAGTATCACTCACAGCCAGCTCGATATTGGGCCAAAAGGGTCACACACATATGGTAGGTGATGCGATGAGTAGAGGTTCGGATATGAGATATCCGCTGGATCCCCTATCTTATTAGATATCCATTAAGCCCCTAAATTATTGGATCCTTAGATGAGATTCAATAATTGATAATAAGAGATTATTGGATAGAGAGGAGGATGCTTGACCTCCTTCATCCTCCCCATAGATCTGTAGGGATTCAGGCATATATTATCTCCCTAGGTACTTTCTTTTACACAAGTAGTTTTTGTTGATTATTTTTGATGCATTGATCTTCGCACGATGACGGAACCTTTCGTGGAAATCCAAAGTTTTTGTTTTCCTATTCTTCGGCTATGCATGAGATGTCGCCCCCTATGGATTTTACAATAGTGGTATTGGAGCCAAGTTGTTCGTACGAAGATCGGATCTTAAACTACATGTATTGTGATTTAGAACAATTTTGTCATCAAAATTGTTGGCACAAAAGTGGTGAGGAAGGGCAGCAATTGTTGCTGCCCTTGCTATGTATGCAGAACAGCCAAAGGTTGCTTGCAGCCATGGCTATGCGTGCAGGGGTCGCCAGTGGCCGACGTTGGTCGCTAGGCAGCTAGTGCCTGCAGGTTGCCTGTGCAAGCGCCCTGCCTTCAAGGGGTGGGCGACACCCATAGGGGCGATTGCCGCTGCCCATGGCCAGGCAAGTAGTGCCTGCAGCCACCTACAGGGGCGATCCCCGCAGGGGGAAAGGCTGCCTGAGGAGGTGGCACCTGCCCGTAGCAACGCCTGCGAGTGCTGCGCCCGCATGCAACGGCGGCGTCACCCGTAAGCACGGGAGGCGCCCCCTTCCCACGTGGCACCCCGCGCACATGGTCGCCGCTGGTAGGGTGGCGACGGCCGAAGCCACAGCGCTACAGAAGAGGGATTAGGGTTTTTCGGGCAAAAGATAGTTTTGCCCCTCAGAATTTCACAAATTTTGATTTTTGTCCCTTTTAACAAAATGACCAAAATAGCCCTCAAAATTAAAAAAATTTCTTCTGTCCCTAATTTTAGAAAAATATTAATTAATTAAATAGTTTAATTAACTATTATTATTTATATAATAGTCCTATAAAATAATATAAACATGTGATGTATGATGTGGACAGATAATAATAGACCTTGTGATGTGATGTGTGTATATGTATTTATTATTATTGGGGCCAGCGAGCCTTTATTTTTCTCATTTATTGTCAGGCCTGCATGCCTGTAATTATGTTATAATTACATGAGGAGGCACAGCGGTAGCGGGACCTATGAGGTCGAGACAGACGATCCGACGTATGGAGATACATTGAGATGCCGACGGAACCGACGAAGCGAGAAGGACGATCACAGGGCATGGAGATGCACTGAAGCATACATAGATCTTGATGTTAGTGATTGGGCCCACTGGCTCGGGCCTGATCATATTAGGATGTGGTCCATGATCATCTGGTGTGATTGCTCATGTGATGTGTGATTGGTTATACATCTGCTAGATATATATATATATATATTTGCATGCGATGTAGATATATATATTAAATATGTATGTGTGTGACATATTTTGTTAGGAGACCAAATCAAAATCTCCTCTATTAATAATATTAAGTTGGTAAACATAAGGCAATTGGATTGACCCACGTGGCCTTCCATCGTTATAGGTAGGAACCGATTCCTGGTGTAGATTGAGTTGGTCGAATCCCTTGTGACTCACCTATATCGTATTTCGCTATCTTATCTATGACATAGAGATGTCATCGGTGACCTGAGGATATGGTATATTTGGTCGAGTCCCTCGAGAGTATATCATCGAATCAGACTCATCTTGTAACGATGGTGATGACTTAACTGAACATCATGGTTCGTCGAGTCCCTCGAGGCCATGGTGGTTGGGAGGCCGAACAGGATGGGAATCACAAGGAGTTGCGATTAGAAAGAGTTACTTACCTTTACGGGCTTAACGTGATTGGTTGAGTCCCTTGAGGTTATGTTAAGACGCTGATTGGATCCCGATCTCCACTAGAGATCCACCGGAGGTCTCCGATTTACATACCGGAGGGTGTTGTATGTCTCACAAAACATTAGTGGGAATACATTATGATAGAAGTCCTTATCTTAACTATTTAATTTTTACAAAGTCTGCATGTTATTTATTTCTACTACATCTTTAATTTCAGAAAAATATCAATTTCAAATCCTTTACGTGGCATACTTGATGCCAACCGCCTCATTGGTCCAAATTATATGGATTGGCTTCGCAATCTAAGAATCATTCTCAAAGTGGAGAAAATCACGTACATCCTTGATATAGTGGTCCCTATGCTCAACAAAGGGGTAAGCGAGGATGAGATCGCTCATTATATGAGGTACATAGATGATTCCACTCTGGCTTAGTGTTATATGTTGGCCTCTATGACTACTGAGTTACAAAGATAACATGAAAATATGGATGCTAATTCCATACTCCTGTATCTCCGCAAACTGTTTGAGGAATAAGGAAGAACTCAACAATGTGAGTTATCAAAGAGTTTTTTTCGTGCTAGGATGACTAAGGGGACACCGGTTCAGAATTATGTCCTTAAGATGATTGAGTGGATTGAGAAACTCACAGGTATAGGAATGGTCCTAGAGGATAACCTGTATGTGAATCTTGTGCTATAGTCCCTACTAGTCATATGTGTCATGTAAGCCAATCACATGAGTGATAGCACTTATGACTTGATATGCACTTTTTCTCTTTTGATATTATTAGGCGTTTTATCACTTTATTTTGCGTGTTACATATATTGTGATGTCCTTGGATCTATGCAATAAGAATTGGATTGCGATGAGATCACGATAATGAGACCAATTCACCTTTAAATACATATCCTAAATTATCTTGGTCATAGGTTACTCGAGAGGGATATCGAGATAACCAGATAGGCTAGTGTGCTATATACTTGTCCATATGATGGAGGTGGCTGGTCTCATAGCTACTCGTGTGAGGACACTAAGGGTACAGTGTAGGTGCTCATTGGGGATTGAGTTCACTGATTGATCTACCTACGGAATGCTGGATGGTTATTGATACCTCACGTCAAACAGCGATTCCGTAGTCCCAATAGTGTATCTGGTCCTTAGACTTGAGACACCAAGGATGTCCTGTATGAGTACTCCACTCTTTGATACTAGACTTATAGGTTTGGAAAGTTTCAGATCTACTACAGTCAGTTATTAGGAGTGGTAGCCAACCTTACGAGGGCTATTGAGTGTTAATAGAGAATCATCCGCTCTTGGTATCATGAGAGAAATATTGTATGTATTCTTGCTCACACAAATCCTTGTCAAGGTTATTCGGATTGAGAGAGAAAGAGTTCTCTTGGAGAATCTGACAAGAGCAAGATTCGAGGAGAGACCGTATAGGCCTGACAGCACCATGCCTGTTATAGGGTCTTTGAGATATTAGATAGATGAGGGACTATAGATAAATGGTAACTAAGGATAGATAGGTCCAAAGATTGGATTCCCTTGTATCGTCTAAGGGCTGCAGTGTAGTGGCCTAGTACATCCGTAGTCGATGAGTTGGATGAATTATTATATAGATAATAATTCACTAAGTCGGAGGGAGTTCTGACATGTATGACTCACGGCCAGCTCAGTATTGGGCCTAGAGGTTCACACATATATGGTAGGTGTTGCTACGAGTAGAGGTTCGAATATGAGATATCCGCTAGAGCCCCTAACTTATTGGATATCCATTAAGCCCCTGAATTATTAGATCCTTAGATGAGATCTAATAATTGCTAATAAGAGATTATTGGGTAGAGACCCACTAATCCAAGAGGCTTGGGTAATTGGATGGAGATTCAATACCCAATAGGGCAAGATCCATTAGGGTTTACAAGAGGCCTCTATAAATAGGAGGGAACAAAAGCTCTATAGGCTGAGGGTTTCTTTTGGTAGCTGCTTTCTGTTCTCCTCTCCCTAGAGAGGAGCATCATCGCAGTCCCTACTATGTGGATACCACTAGAGAGGAGGACGATTGACCTCATTCATCCTTCCTATAGATCTGTAGGGATTCAGGGATATACGATCTCTCTAGGTATTTTCTTTTATACATACAGTTTTTGTGGATTTATTTTGATGCACCGATCTTCGCACGATGATGGAACCTTTCTACGAAAAATCTAGGGTGTTTTGTTTTTGTTCTTCCGCTACGCATGAGATGTCGCTCCCTAGAAAGATTTCCTAATAGTGGTATCAGAGCCAGGTTGTTCATGCAAAGATCGGATCTTAAACTGTGTATGTTGTGTTTTCGATCTACTTTTGATATCAAAATTATGGGTGCAAAAGGTGAGGAAGGGTAGCAACTGTTGCTGCCCTTGTTGCGCTTGCATAGCAATGAAGAGGCTACTTGTAGCCTTGCTACCTGCACCGGTGGTGACGGCGGCGACTACGGCTACGAGCACAGGGCTTGCAGGCAGGTGGCCATCGGCCCACCCACAGCATCACCCCCTATGGGGTGGCTTGTCCGTAAGGGCGGGTAGTGCACGCCGGGGCAGCGCTGCCTGCGGTAGCCTACGGGCACTGCCCCGCGGGCAAAAGAGCCCACAGGGGAGGTGCGTGCCCGTTGTGGTAGCCTCGCCCACGGAGGCGACCACCGCCCGGGGCACAAAGCCCACAAGGGCCCCCGCCAGGCTATCACCCGCAACAAAGACCCGGGCTGAGGGTGACCACCAGAAGTGCGTCGTAGGGGCGCGCCCGCAAGGGTGGCGCCATCGTGAGGTGGTGCTCGCCCGTAAGGGGTAGCACCGCCCCCGTGGGTGAGCCACTCGTGGGCAGAGGCCGGCGAGTTCGCCGTGCAGTGGCCGTCGCCGGTAGGGTGGCAGCGGCCACATCGTAGCAAACTAAGAGAGGGAGAGGGGTTAGGGTTTTCGGGCAAAAGATAGTTTTGCCCCTTAGAATTTTAGAAATTCTGATTTCTGTCCCTTTTGATAGAATGACCAACATACCCCTCATAATTTAAAAAATTTAGTTTTGTCCTTTTGGTCAAATGACCAAAATACCCTCGAGAATTTAAAAAATTCCCTCTGTCTCTGATTTTAAAAAAAATATATGTTAATTAAATAGTTTAATTAACTATTATTTTTATCTAGTAGCCCTATAAAATAACATATACATATGATGTATGATGTGGATAGATGATCATGGACCTGTGATACGATGTGTGTACATATGATTATTATTATTAGGGCCTGCGAGCCTTCATTTTTCTTATTTATTGTCGAGCCTACGTGTTTGTAATTATGTTATAATTACATGAGGAGGCGTAACGGTAATAGGACCCATGAGGTCGAGACGGACGATCCGACGCATGGAGATGCCGACGGAACCGACGAAGCGAGAAGGATGATCACAGGGCATGGAGATGCGCCGAAGCACACATAGATCTTGATATGAGTGATTGGGCCTACTGGCTCGGGCCTGATCACATTAGGATGTGGTCCGTGATCATCTGGTGTGATTGCTCATGTGATGTGTGATTGGTTATACACCTACTAGATATATATATATATATATTTACATGCAATGTAGATATATATATATATATTAAATATTTATGTTGTGACACATTATGTTAGGAGACCAAATCAAGAATCCTCTCTATTGATAATATTAAGTCAGTAAACGTGAGGCAATTAGATTGACCCACATGGTCTTCCATAGTTATAGGTAGAAATCGATTCTCGATGTAGGTTTAGTTGGTCGAGTCCCTCGAGACTCACCTAAATCATGTTTTGATATCTTATCTACGACATAGAGATGTCATCGGTGACCTGAGGACATGGTATGCTTGGTCGAGTCCCTCGAGAGTATATCACTAAATCAGACTCATCTTGTAACGATGGTGATAACTTAATCGAACATCATGGTTGGTCGAGTCCCTCGAGGCCATGGTGATTCTAAGGCTGAAAGGATGAGAATCACAAAGAGTTGTGATTGGCAAGAGTTGCCTACCTTTATGGGCTTAACGTGATTGTTTGAGTCCCTCGAGATTATGTTAAGACACCGATTGGATCTCGATCCCCACTAGAGATCCGTCGGGGGTCTCTGATCCACATATCGGAGGGTGTTGTGTGTCTCTTGAAAAATTAGTGAGAATATATTAAGATAGAAGTCCTTATCTTAAATGTTTAATTTTTATAAATTATGCATGTTATTTATTTCTACTACATCTTTAATTTCAGAAAAATGTTGCTTTCAAATCTTTTACATGGCATAATTGATGCCGACCACCTCACTGGTCTAAATTATACGGATTGGCTTCGTAATCTGAGAATCATTCTCACAGTGGAGAAAATCATGTATGTCCTTGATACAGTGATCCCTACACCCAACGAAGGGGCAAGCAAGGATGAGATCGCTCATTATGTGAAGTACATAGATGATTCCGCTCTTGCTCAGTGTTATATGTTGGCCTCTATAACTACTGAGTTACAGAGATAGCATGAAAATATGGATGCTAATTCCATACTCCTGTATCTCCACAAACTATTTGAGGAACAAGGAATAACTCAGCGATATGAGATATCAAAGAGTCTTTTCCATGCTAGGATGACTAAGGGGACACCGGTTCAGAACTATATCCTGTAGATGATTGAGTAGATCGAGAAACTCACAGGTCTACGAATGGTCCTAGAGGATAACGTCTATCTGGATCTTGTGCTTTAGTCCCTACCAGATTCTTTTTCTCTGTTCATAATAAATTTTAATATAAACAAACTTGAGGTGACCCTCCCAGAGCTCCTCAATATGTTGAGAGAAGTAAAGAGCACCATCAAGAAAGAGAAGCCAATTCTCTATAATGGTGAGACCAGAAAGAAAAGGAAGGCTGAGAAGACCCTTAAGAAGGGCAAGGGCAAGGACAAAATGGGTAAGGTAAAAGTTGTCAAGAAAGACCCAACAAAGAACAAAGGCCAGTGCTTCCACTACGACAAAGATGGGCACTGGAAGAGGAACTACAAAGAGTACCTTGTTGAGAGGGCGAAACAGAAGTTCGGAGAAGCTTCAGGTACATTCATGATCAGTCTCCATTTGTCAAAATCTTATGATAACATATGTGTATTGGATACCGGGAGTGCTTATCATATCTGCAATTCGTTACAGGTTCTGGCAGGACCTAGGAGATTGAACAAAGGTGAGATGGACCTTAAGATGGGCAATGAAGCAAAGGTTGTTGATAGCACTATGCCCGGTATAGGGCCTCTAGGATATTAGATGGATGAGGGACTATAGATACATGGTAATTAAGGATAAATAGGTCCAAAGGATTGGATTCCCCTATATCGTCTAGGGCCTGCAGCGTAATGGCCTAGTACGTCCGTAGTCGATGTGCTGAGTGAATTATTATAGATATAATAATTCACTAAGTTAGAAGGAGTTCTGACATGTATGACTTACGGCCAGCTCGATATTGGGCCTAGAGGGTCACATATATATAGTAGGTATTGCGACGAGTAGAGGTTCGAATATGAGATATCTGCTAGAGCCCCTAACTTATTGGATATCCATTAAGCCCCTGAATTATTGGATCCAGATCCAATAATTTCTAATAAGAGATTATTAGGTAGAGACCCACTAATCCAAGAGGCTTGGGTAATTGGATGGAGATCCAATACTCAATAGGGCAAGATCTATTAGGGTTTACAAGGGGCCTCTATAAATAGGAGGGAACCAAAGCTCTATAAGCTGAGGGTTTCTTTTGGTAGCCACCTTCTGTTCTCCTCTCCCCAAAGAGGAGTATCATTATAGTCCCTACCGTGTGGATACCGCTAGATAGGAGGATGCTTGACCTCCTTCCTCCTTCCTACAGATCTGTAGGGATTCAGGGATATACGATCTCCCTAGGTATTTTCTTTTACATAAGTAGTTTTCACAGATTTATTTTGATGCACCGATCTTTGCACGATGATAGAACCTTTCTATAGAAAATCTGGAGTATTTTATTTTTGTTCTTCCGCTATGCATGAGATGTCGCTCCCTAGAAGGATTTCCCAACAGTCCCTACAATATTCCTTTTCTCAGTTCAAAATGAATTTTAATATGAATAAACTTGAGGTGGCCCTCCTAGAGCTCCTCAATATGTTGAGAGAAGTAGAGAGCACCATCAAGAAAGAGAAGCCAGTTCTCTATATTGGTGAGACCAGAAAGAAAACGAAGGCTGAGAAGTCCCTTAAGAAGGGCTAGGGCAAGGGCAAAATGGGTAAGACAAAGGTTGCCAACAAAGACCCAACAAAGGACAAAGGCTAGTGCTTCCATTACGGCAAAGATGGGCATTGGAAGAGGAACTACAAAGAGTACCTTACAGAGATGGCGAAATAGAAGCTTGGAGAAGCCTCAGGTACATTCATAATCAGTCTCCATTTGTCAAAATCTTATGATAACATATGGTTATTGGATACCAGAAGTGCTTATCATATCTGTAATTCGTTGTAGGTATTGGCAGGACTTAGAAGATTGAAGAGAGGCGAGATGGATCTTAAGATGGGCAATAGAGCAAAAGTTACTACAGTGGCTGTTGGCAAGGCCACCTTACATCTGCCTGGTGGAGCTATTATTGTATTAGATGCATGCTATTATATTTCTTCTATTATCAAAAATATTATTTCCATTTCATTTTTGATAGTTAGTAAGATATAAATTAGTTTTTGAGAATAATGGTTATTCAATAATATTAGATGATGAGATTATCACAAAAGGAACATTGCATAATGGTTTATTTATGCTAGATACAGCTCCATATACCATGAGTGTAAGTGAGTCTAAGAGGAAACGAGAAGAGGTGAACAATGCATATTTGTGGCATTGTAGGCTAGGTCACATCCATGAGGGAAGGATTCAAAAGGTGCTAAAGAATAGATATCTTGATCCATTTGACTATGAGTCATATACGACTTATGAACCTTGCCTTCGAAGAAAGATAACCAACTCTCTATTTAGTGGAATTAGAGAGAGAGTCATAGAGTTACTAGAACTCATACATAGTGATGTATGTGGTCCCATGTCGACTCATGCCATAGGTGATTACTCCTACTTCATTACTTTCACTAATGATTTCTCAAGATACGGACATGTGTACTTGATGAAGTACAAGTCTGAGGCTTTTGAAAAATTCAGGGAATATAAGAATGAAGTGGAGAACCAGACAAGAAAGGGTATTAAAACCCTTCGATCAGATCGAGGAGGTGAGTACTTGAGTACAGAGTTCACCTAGTTTCTTAAAGACCATGGGATTTTATCATAATGGACACCTTCTTATACACCACAGCTTAATGGTGTATCAGAAAGGAGGAATCACACACTATTAGACATGGTGTGTTTCATGATGAGTTTCGCTGACCTACCCATCTCATTTTGGGGATATGCCCTAGAGATTGCAGCTTTCCTTCTGAACAGAATTCCAACTATGTTAGTAATGTCTACTCCATATGAGATATGAAATGGGAAGACGCCCGATCTTAAGGTTGTTAAGATTTGAGGATGTCCTACACACGTCAAGAGACACAACCTTGACAAGTTGGAATCCATGATGGAATGGTGCAAGTTAGTAGGATACCTCAAGGAAACTTATGGGTATTATTTCTATTACCCTGAGGACCAAAAGGTCTTTGTAGCCAAGAGAGCAGTGTTCCTTAAGAAGGAATACATTCTTGGTGGAGACAGTGGGAGCATGATAGAGTTAAGCGAGGTTGGAGAACCTAGCTTAAGCACCATTCCACAACTAGAATCTGTTCAGATACCTAGCACACAAGTTCTAATTTTACATAGGTTTGGTAGAGTATCTCATCCTCCTGAGAGATATGTGAGACATATTAGAGGTGAGGATGTTGAGGATATTGATCCTCAAACCTACGAGGAGGTTATTATGAGCATAGACTTTGGGAAATGGTAAAAAGCCATGAATTCAGAAATGGATTTCATGTACTCCAGTAAGGTTTGGAACCTAGTTGATGCACTTGAGGATATTGTACCCATTGGCTGCAAGTGGATCTTCAAAAAGAAGATTGGAGTCGATGGAAAGGTAGAGACCTATAAAGCAAGGCTAGTGGCTAAGGGGTATCGTCAAAGACAAGGTGTTGACTATGACGAAACTTTCTCACCTATAGCCATGCTAAAATCCATTCGAATTCTATTGGCTATTGCAGCACACTATGATTATGAGATCTAGCAAATGGATATCAAAATCGATTTCCTCAATGGCAACTTCGAGGAGGAAGTGTATCTGATACAGCCTGAGGGATTTGTGTCCAAAGATAACCCAAATAAGGTGTGTAGGTTGCTTAGGTCCATTTATAAACTGATGTAAGTTTCTTGAAGTTGGAATATAAGATTTGATGAGGCGATCAGATCTTCTAACTTTATTAAGAACGAAGATGAGCCTTGTATGTATAGGAAGATAAGTGGGAGCACTATTACCTTTTTGGTATTATATGTGGATGACATCCTGATCATTGGGAATGATGTAGGAATGTTGTCCACAATAAAGGCTTGGCTATCTAGGCACTTCTCCATGAAGGACTTAAGGGAAACATCCTACGTATTGGGGATACGGATCTATAGAGATAGATCCAAGAGAATGCTTGGCTTGTCCGAGTCCAAGTACATAGACACCATTGTCAAAAGGTTTGGTATAAAAAATTCCAAGAGTGGTCTCATACCTATGAGACATGGAATATCACTTTCTAGGAGTATGTCCCCAAAAGACTCCTAAAGAAAGGGCATACATGGATATGATACCATATGTCTCAACGATAGGATTTATCATGTATGCTATGCTATGTACTAGGCCTGATATACCACATGCTCTGAGTGTCACGAGTAGGTATCAGGCAGATCTAGGCTTCGAGCACTGGAAAGCAGTAAAATGTATCCTTAAGTACTTGAGAAGGACTAAGGATCTTTTACTAGTATATAGAGGAAGTAGCCTCAGGGTTGAGGGCTACACGGACTCGAGCTTCCAGTCCGATGTCAATGATAGCAAATCTAATTCAGGGTATGTGTTCACCCTGAATGGAGGAGCAATATGCTGGAAGAGTTCTAAGTAAGACACTACTGCTGACTTGACCACAAAGGCATAATACATCGCTGTGGTAGAGGCAGCAAAGGAGGGAGTCTAGATGAAGAAGTTCATCATAGACTTGGGAGTCATGTTGAGCAGCAAGGATCTGACTCCCTTATATTGCGACAACTATGGGGTGATTACTCAAACAAGGGAACCCGGATCTCATCAGAAGTGTTCTAAGGAGGTTCTAGCTTATTAGAGAGATCATAGCCCAAAGAGATGTAGTAGTGGAAAGAGTTACATCCGAAGATAACATTGTAGATTAACTATTAAAGTCATTAACTCAGATTGTCTTTGAGCATCACAAAGGTCTGATGGGGATCCGACATGTTGGTGATTGGCTTTAGGTCAAGTGGGAGATTACTAGTCATATGTGTCTTGTAAGCTAATCACATAAGTGATGGCACTTGTGACTTGATATGCACTTTTTCTCTTTGCTTATTATTAGGTATTTTATCATTCTATCTTGCGTGTTGTATATATTCTGATGTCCTTAGATCTATGTAATGGGAATCGGATCGTGATGAGATCACGATAATGAGACCGATTCACCTTTAAACATAGACCCTAAATAATCCTGGTCATAGGATACTCATGAGGGACATCGAGATAATCAGATAGATTGGTATGCTGTATACTCATCCATATAATGGAGGTGGCTGGTCTCATAGCTACTCATGTGGGGACACTAAAGGTATAGTGCAGGTGCTCATTGGGGAATGAATTCACTGATTGATCCGCTTACGGAATGCTAGATGGTTATTGATATCTCACGTCAGATAGTGATTCCGTAGTCCCAGTAGTGTATATGGTCCTTAGACTTAAGACACCAAGGATGTCCTATATGAGTACTCCACTCTTTAATACTGGACTTATAGGTTTGGAAAGTTTCAGATCTAGTACAGCCAGTTATTGGGAGTAGTAGCCAACTGATAGGACCATAGCAGGGTTGGGTCCTACTCAACCAAATAGCAGCTAATAAAAACCTTATGAGTGTAATAAATCCCACCTAGCCGTCTCTATCCTATAAAGAAGAGAGGCTAAGGTTTATATTTGGGTTATTGGGCCTCTTAGCTGCCGCCCCCCTTGTTACTGGGCCGGTCGGATAAAGTTGAGGGTAAATTGGGAAGTTCACTTAGGAGGTAGCCCCTAGGGCTAGGGTTTAGAGCTCTATATAAGCTTGTAGCCTCCACCTCTTTGGAATAAGAAAGATCAATCTACAATTGCAGCCACCAGGCTACTTAGAGGGTGGAACCCATATAGCGTTCCAAGGGTTGATCTCCCTCAAAGATCAATCTCCATAGAATTCCTCTAGGGTTCTATCATCTGGTATCAGAGCAGTGATCTTGCTGCTTTTTCTGCCATCCCTGCCACCCACCATCAGCCAAGCAATTCCCATAATTGCTCTTGACGTCGTCGTCTCCACCGTCATCTCCTGACGTAGATCAATTCAATCTACTATCGCCACCTCCAATTGCATCAGAGATCTGGTATTTTTCTACCACCAATACCCTTTGCTACTGTAATTTTTCATCTAAAATATCAAAAAGAAGTTTTTCTATCTATCCCTTGCCTGCAAATTCATTGCGTCGCAAAAGTTACCATCTTTGCGAACGAAGGATTGTTGCAGAAAATTTTAATCGCGTGTTGCTCCCTTTAACCGATCTAATTGTTATCCTTTTTGAACAAAATTTCTTGTGCACCTCATAGATCATCTTGGCTCCCATCCATGATTGATCTATCATGGAATTCATCTTAAAAAAAAATTCGTGTGTTGCTGCAATCTCTCGTCGCAAACTGCTAAAATTTTTCAACGAGAATTCTGCTATCGCAACTTGCACTGATTTCTTTACTGTTATGCTGTAGAAATTTCTTGATCCAATTTGTCATCCTTGCTGTTATTTAAACTAAGATTCTACCATCAAACCCTCTCCTTAAATCCCTGAGTTTTCATTGGAAATTTCATCGAGAAACCGCTATTTCTTTGACGACAATTCTGCTCTTACGAGACAGCACATATCGGCAGCAATTTTCACTAATTTTTGTCAAATCTTTACTGCGATCTACCATAGATCTAAAACCTTCTTCCCTAACCTTCATCCACTACCATCACAGCCCAAAACTCCATCAAACTGTAGCCCCAAACTGCGCCCAAAGCAGCCACAAACCAAGCCTAAACCGCAGCCTACATCCACCAATCCACCAACCCTTTCAGCCACCGCTTCTCTCAACCAATACATGCCTTTAACTCGATAGAAAAAAAGAGATCTTAATATTACAGATTTGGAGATATATGCTATGGCATTCGAGGAGGCAATTGATGCTAAATTCGAAGCCTTCGAGACACGAATGGAGGAGAAGATTCGGACTCTCTTTGCCGAACTTAGTTTGGGTTGACTACTGAGCCCAAAGAAATCATATCAAGGAGAGAGCTCTGATAGAAGAGATGACCTCCAGGAGAGGGGAGGCTCTATGACTGATCCTTACTATCCACGCATGAGGGTGGACTTCCCTAGATGGGAAGAAGGAGACCCGATTGGTTGGACCTCACGCGCGGAGTGATATTTTCGGTACCACAAAACCACAGATGCATCTATAGTAGAAATTGCAGCTATACATCTTGAAGGGGATGCCATACAATGGTTTGATTGGTTTGAATACACTCATGGAGTCCTCTCATGGTGACAATTCAAAGAAGGACTACTGATCCGCTTCGGACCAACCGATTACGAGAACATCGACGGACAACTAGCGAAGATCTGACAAACCTCCACCATTCAGGAGTATCAAACCAGGTTTAAAAGGTTATCTAATCAAACTGATGATTGGTCTAAAACACAGTTATTGGGAACATTTATTGAGAGCTTGAAGCCAGAGATTCAAGGAGAAATTAAAGCGCGACAACTGTACACGCTTATGGCAGCCATCTCTTTCGCACGACCTCAGGAGGAGCGATTGAACCACGAAGCTCGGAGAACAAGGGTCACTCCCCGACCAGCAATATCAAAACCCTCAGCCCCCCCTACTATTAGCCGAGCTCCTGCACCAAAAAGGTTGACAAGAGAAGAGCTTTGAGACCGATCTGCCAAGGGGTTATGTTGGCATTGTGACGAGCCATGGAGCCGTGAGCATCACTGTAAAAAAGGGAGACTTCTTATGATTGAACCAGTGGAAGAAGAGATCAGTGAATAGCCAGAAGAGAGTCTTAAACATTAGGAAGAAGATGTGAAAGAAGTGCCATAATCGACCGACTTTATGATACATGCGCTAGCCGGCTACTCAAATCCGTAAACGATAAAAGTTAGAGGCCTGCTCAAACAACAACCAATCACCGTTCTCATCAATACGGGCAACACTAATAACTTTCTAAATAGTAAGGTTGCTGCTCGGATGGTACTCCACATCGAAGGTTGCAGCAAGTTCAACATAAAGGTCACCGATGGTCGAATCCTAAAATGCGACCAAAGATGGCCACAAGTGAAACTATTACTGTAGAACCAAGAAATTATTGCCGACTTCTTCCTCCTAACAATTGATGATTATGAGGCTATGCTGGGCATAGAATGGTTGATGATGCTAGGTGACATCTCTTGGAACTTTTCCAAATTGATTATGAAATTCTATTGCAAAGGCAAATAGGTCACCCTACGCGGGAAGCACGGAAGCAATGTAACCACCATTTCAACCCAACGAATGGAAAAAGTTTTACACAAGATAAATGGTGGCTTTCTTATGCATCTCCAGCAGCAACCAGAGGGGAAGAAAAAAAAATTAATGATCAAAATCTCACCCAACTGCTTATTGAATTTGACGATGTTTTTGCTGAACCGCGTGGTCTTCCTCCTACACAGCAACATGACCACCGAATTCCAATCCTTCCGAGCAAACCACCAACAAACACTCAACCTTACCACTATCCTCATCTCCAGAAGGATGAAATTAAGAAGATCGTGAAGGAAATGCTTGAAATAGGGGTGATTCGGCCAAGCTATAGTCCCTACTCCTCACCGGTGCCACTTGTGCATAAGATAGACGGAACTTGGCGGATGTGCATCGACTACCGAGCTCTAAATGATATCACCATCAAGGATAAGTACCTAATACTAGTGGTGGATAAACTTCTTGATGAATTAAAAGGAGCTCAAGTCTTCACGAAGTTGCACCTCCGATCCGGTTACCACTAAATTCAGGTATGTGAAGGCGACATCCCAAAAACTACTTTCTGCACTCATAACGGCCATTATGAATTCTTGGTAATGCCTTTTGGACTCACTAATGCTCTGTCAACCTTCCAAAGTCTCATGAATGATATTTTTTTAAGCTTTCTTCACAAATTTGTGCTAGTATTTTTCGATGATATTCTCATTTACAGCCCTTCTCTTGAGTATCACTTTCAGCACTTGCGAATTATTCGGACGATCCTTCGGGAGAATACTCTTTTTGTTAAGCTATCAAAGTACAGCTTTCTCTAGCAAAAAGTAGAGTACCTTGGGCATATAATATCAGAAGGAGTGGCCGTAGACCCAACAAAAATTGAAGCAATGCAAGGCTGGCCAAAACCTACAAATGTGAAATTGCTGCATGGGGTCCTTGGACTAATGGGCTACTACCAAAAATTCGTGAAGGACTATGGGAAGATTAGTGCCCCCCTCACTTCTCTACTGAAAAAAGATACCTTCCAATGGTCAAACAAAGCCTCCGCTGCCTTCGACAGGCTTAAGGTAGCCATGACGACGACACCGGTGCTAGCGCTACCAGATTTCAGCCGACTCTTCATCATTGAGGCCGATGCATCTAGAGTTGGAATTGGAGCCATTCTCATGCAAGATGGTTGACCACTCGCATACACCAACAAGGTGTTGTCTCCCTCCCATCAAAAAATATCTATATATGATAAGGAGATGCTTGCCATTGTGCACGCAGTAACAAAGTGGAGACCCTACCTGATTGGCCGACGATTTCAGATTAAAATCGACCATAGAAGCTTTAAATACTTTTTAGAGTAGAAGATATCATCCCTGGAGTAGCAAAAATGGGTAACCAAACTTCTAGGATTTGATTATGAAATTATTTACAAAAAGGGGAAAGAAAAAATTGTTGCAGATGCACTCTCACGGCTCCCTCAACAAGCTGAATTTTTAGCCATCTCTCTTCCTACCACCTGCTTCCTCGAGGGCATTAGGGAGGAATGGAAGAAGGATCCAGAAACTAGCAACATCATAAAAAAATTAGAGGAGGATCCAAGCGCAATAGCTCACTATACTTGGGATTCAAGGGATCTACGCTATAAAGGTCGTATTGTGCTTATACCAAACTCCCCTTGCATCAAAGTCATTATGCACGAAATGCATTCCACACCTTCAGCAGGGCACTCCGGATTTCTAAGAACCTACAAAAGAGTGAAGCAAAACTTTTATTGGAAAGGGATGAAAAAAATTATTTCTGAATACGTAGCATAATGTGATGTATGTCAACAGCAAAAAGGTGAAACAGTGGCGAATCCAGGGAAACTACAACTACTGCCCATACCAGACTCAGTGTGGATTGACATCTCCATGGACTTCATCGAAGGGCTGCCACCTTCCAAAGGTAAAAGCACAATCCTTGTGGTGGTTGATCGACTTACAAAATATGCTCATTTTTGTGCTGTGCGAAATCCCTACACTACTGTTAGTATTACTCAAATTTTCATAGAAAATATTATTAAACTGCATGAAATGCCAAGGTCCATTATAAGTGATCGTGATAGGATCTTCACTAGTAAATTTTGGATTGAGTTATTTCAGTTGCAGGATACCAAACTCAAGAGGAGCACAGCATATCATCCATAAACTGACGGCCAAACAGAAGTGGTGAACAGGTGTTTAAAGACATACCTTCGGTGTTTTGCTGGTGATCGACAAAAGGAGTGGATGAAATGGCTCCCCTGGGCCAAATGGTGGTACAATACTACATATCATTCATCTACAAAATGTACCCCATATGAAGCATTATATGGTCGGCCGGCTCTTGTGATTCCAAAGTATATAATTGGATCGGCTAAGGTAGATCAGGTCGACCAAGATTTAATTGACAGGGACAAAATTTTACAACTACTAAAGGATAATCTCTCTACCGCTCAAGCTAGAATGAAGCAGCAAGCTGACACACGAAGAAATGAAAGAGAATTTTTAGTAGGAGACTGGGTTTATCTACACCTACAGCCATATAAGCAACTATCCATCAACACACGAGCCTCCATGAAGCTATCTCCATGATTTTATGGGCCCTATCAGATCGCAGAGCGTATTGGAGCTGTGGAATACAAACTTAAATTGCCTAAGGATGTCAAAATTCATCCTATCTTCCACGTGTCATGTTTGAAGCCTAAGTTGGGAGAACACGAGTCACCCTAGATTAAAATGCCCAATACCACTAATGATGGATATATCTAAGCCCAACCACAAGCCATTCTTGATCGTAGAATCATCATGCGTCGCCGACATCCCTCTACTGAAGTACTAGTGCATTGGAATAATTTACCACTCGAAGACGTCACATGGGAATCATATGAGGAGCTGAAGACCCGGTTCCCTGAATTCATGGAACCTCAGCCTTGAGGACAAGGCTGATTAGAAGAGGGGCAGGATTGATAGGACCCTAGCAGGGTTGGGTCCTACTCAACCAAGTAGCAGCTAATAAAAACCCTATGAGTGTAATAAATCCCACCTAGCCACCTCTATCATATAAAGAAGAGAGGCTAGGGTTTATATTTGGGCTATTGGGCCTCATAGCTGCCGCCCCCTTTGTTACTAGGCCGATCGGCTAAAGTTGAGGGTAAATTGGGTAGTTCACTTAGGAAGCAGCCCCTAGGGCTAGGGTTTAGAGCTCTATATAAGATTGTAGCCTCCATCTCTTTGGAATAAGAAAGATCAATCTACAATTACAGCCACCAGGCTACTTGGAGGGTGGAACCCCTATAGCGTTCCAAGGGTTGATCCCCCTCAAAGATTAATCTCTATAGAATTCCTCTATGGTTCTATCACCAACCTTACGAGGGTTATTGAGTGTCAATAGAGGATCATCCACTCTCAGTATCATGAGAGGAATATCTCATGTATTCTAGCTCAAATAAATTCTTAGCCAAAGTTATTCGGATTGAGAGAGATAGAGTTCTCCGGGAGAATCCGACTAGAGCACGATTCGAGAAGAGACCATATGGATCTGACAAGACCATGCCCGGTATAGGGTCCCTAGGATATTAGATGGATAAGAGACTATAGATACATGGTAATTGAGGACAGATAGGTCCAAAGGATTAGATTCCCCTGTATGATTTGGGGATTGCGACGTAGTGGCCTAGTACGTCCATGGTCGATGAGTCAGGTGAATTATTATAGAGATAATAATTCACTAAGTCAAAAGGAGCTCTGACAAGTATTACTCACGGCCAGCTCGATATTGGGCCTAGAGGGTCACACACATATGGTAGGTATTGTAACGAGTAGAGGTTCGGATATGAGATATCCATTGAAGCCCCTATCTTATTGGATATCTATTAAGCCCCTGAATTATTAGATCCTCAAATGAGATCCAATAATTGCTAATAAGAGATTATTGGGTAGAGACCCACTAATCCAAGAGGCTTGGGTAATTGGATGGAGATCCAATACCCAATAGGGCAAAATCCATTAGGGTTTACAAGGGGCCTCTATAAATAGGAGGGAACCAAAGCTCCATAGGTTAGGGGTTCCTTTTGATGACCACCTTCTATTCTCCTCTCTCTAGAGAGGAGCATCGTTGCAGTCCCTTCCATGTGGATACCACTAGAGAGGAGGACACTTGACCTCCTTCATCCTCCCCATGGATCTGTAGGGATTCAGAGATATATAATTTCCCTAGGTACTTTCTTTTACACATGTAGTTTTCGCAGATTTGTTTTTGATGTATTAATCTTTGCACGATGACAGAACCTTTTGTGGAAATCTAAGGTTTTTATTTTTTTTGTTCTTTCGCTGCGTATGAGATGTCACCCCCTATGGATTTCCTAACACATGTCACCAATAGTTTCGCTTGGTGCCATTCAGAAAAGTTCAAAATCGTGCATCAAAAGGTTTATTTTCGAGTCTTTGACTCTACTAGTGCCTTCATGTGTGACTTTAAGAGTGTGCCAAATCTCACTGTTTCACATATAGAAACCTGATTAAATTCATTCTTATCTAAAGCACAAAACAAGGCTTTCATAGCCTTTACATTTAACGAAAATGATTTTTTCTCTAAATCTGTCCATTCATTCATGGGTTTCGAGGGTGTGTGAAAGCTATTTTCAATGATGTTTCATAAATCCAAATTCAAAGAAAGTAAGAAAACTCTCATTCAAATTTTCTAATAGGTGTAGTCCATCTCATTGAATATGGGAGGATGAATAATAGAAAAATCCTCATGAAATCCAAAAACTGTCATTTCTCTTGGGTGTAAATCCAAACGAGAAATACCATAGCTATGATACCAACTATTAGGATTAGTTCGGCACTAAGAGGGAGGGGTGAATTAGTGCAATAGTAAATATTATGTCAAATTCATGATTTCAAAAAATTATTTCGTATGAAAAGAATTGTTTCGATGAAAGCCATATCGAAAACATGTTTAACTTGAAAGCATTTATAAGTGAATGATGTAGAGAAGAATTAGGGTAGTGCGCAAGTGAAATGAAAGGTTTGTAGCAAAGATAAATTGCAAGAAGTCAATTCAAACCAGATTTTTATAGTGGTTCGGTTATTCGACCAATATCTACTCCTGATTCCTCCTTCGTCGAGGCCATTGGCTTTCACTATCGATCTTCTTAATAATGGGCGAAGATCAAACACCCTTACAGCACTTTCTCCTTTTGACAGGCTTAGGAGAGAACCCTTATAACTACTCATTCCTCTCTTTAAGTTGAAATCATTCTAAGGCTAGAGGAGGGATTTCTCAAGTAATTTTTATAATGTTTTTCTACTTTTAAATTTTTTGTGCTTATATCATCTAACTAGGGATGAGAGGGGTATTTATAGGCTCCAAATGGATTAAAAATTGGAGCCAAAACCAATCACATCTCGGGTCTTCTGGGTACTAGCAATACCACAGCTAGTGTTGGACAGTACCACCGCTAAATCTTTCTACCATTGGACGGTACTACCACCCTAGTTTGGTAGTACCACTGCCTGGCACACTAGGCTGTCAGTGTACTAGGTAGTACCACCACCCTAGTTTGGTGATACCACCGCCCAAACACACTATTACTAGGCACTACCATCGCCTAGATGTTAGGACTCTAGCTATGAGAGTCCTAATTTAGTTTCATTGATAAGGGCATTAATGTAAATCCTATCTAGCCAACCCCTATTAAAGAGGTAAAGAGGCCGGCTAGGTTAGGGTTAGGTTGCTTCTTAGAAAAGGAGTCCTATTAGAAATAGGAGTTCTATTAGAGAAAGAGTCATATTAGAAGTAGCAGTCCTATTAAAGAGAGACTCCAATTAGAAGTAGGAGTCCTATTAGAAAAAGAGCCCTATTAGAGGTAGGAGTCCTATTAAGGAAAGAGTTCTATTAGAATTAGGAGTCCTACTAGAGAAGGAGTCGTAATTAGAAGTAGTAGTTGGTTAGAAGTAGAAGTCTTGAGTAAGAGTCCTATTAGGAGTTGGGGTTTAGAAGCCTTATAAATAGCCATGTATTCACCCTCTTTTCATCATGAATAGATCAATCTTTTAGCATCCTTTGAGCAGCAACTTAGAGGAAGGAACCCCTATAGAGTTCCAAGGAGGCCGATCCCCTATAGAGATCAACCCCAAGCTTAGAATCCGTAAAGGTTCTAACACTTGGTATCAGAGCAGCGTTCTTGGCATCTTGCTACCCTTCCACAACCATCCACCAGTCCTCCATAACCGTCCAAAGAAATTCCCACAATTGCTTAGAAGATCATCACCGAATTTCGTCGTCATCTCCACCACCGTAGATCATCCTTTGATCTTCTCGTGAATTGCAATAGGTTCTGGTTATCTACCTTATTGCTTGATAGGACCCTAGTAGGGTTAGGTCCTACTCAACCAAGTAGTAGCTAATAAAAACCCTGTGAGTGTAATAAATCCCACATAGCCATCTCTATCCTATAAAGAAGAGAGGCTAGGGTTTATATTTGGGCTATTGGGTCTCTTAGCCGCCACCCCCCTTGTTACTGGGCCGGTTGGCTAAAGTTGAGGGTAAATTGGGTTGTTCACTTAGGAAGCAACCCCTAGGGCTACGGTTTGGAGCTCTATATAAGCTTGTAGCCTCCATCTTTTTGGAAAAAGAAATATCAATCTACAATTACAGCCACCATGCTACTTGGAGGGTGGAACCCCTATAGCGTTCCAAGGGTTGATCCCCCTCAAAGATCAATCTTCATAGAATTTCTCTAGGGTTCTATCATCTGGTATCAGAGCAGCGATCTTGCTGCTTTTGCTGCCATCCCTGTCGCCCACCATTAGCCAAGCAATTCCCATAATTGCTCTTGATGTCATCGTCTCCACCGTCATCTCCTTACGTAGATCAATTTAATCTACAGTCGCCACCTCCAATTGCATCAGAGATCTAGTATTTTTCTACCACCAATACCCTTTGCTGCTGTAATTTTTCATCTAAAATACCAAAAAGAAGTTTTTCTATCTATCCCTTGCGTGCGAATTCCTTGCGTCACAAAAGTTACCATATTTGCGAACGAAGGATCGCTACAGAAAATTTCAGCCACGTGTTGCTGCTTTAACCGATCTAATTGTTATCTTTTTTGAACAAAATTTCTTATGCACCTCATAGATCATCTTGGCTCCCATCCATGATTGATCTATCATGAAATTCATCAATAAAAAATTTGTATGTTGCTGCAATCTCTCATCGCAAACTGTTGAAATTTTTCGACGAGAATTCTGCTATCGTAACTTGCACCGATTTCTTTACTATTTTGCTGCTGAAATTTCTTGATCCAATTTTTTATCCTTGCTGTTATCTAAACTAAGATTCTACCATCAAACCCCCTCCTTAAATCTCTGAGTTTTTGCTGGAAATTTCATCGAGAAACCGCTATTTCTTCGACGACAATTCTGCTCATACGAGACAACGCATATAGGCGGCAATTTCCACTGATTTTTGTCAAATCATTGCTGCGATCTATCACAGATCTAAAACCCTCTTCCCTAACCTTCATCCACTACCATCATAGCCCAAAAACTTCATCAAACTGCAGCCCCAAACTATACCCAAAATAGCTACAAAACAAGCCTAAACCGCAGCCTACATCCACCAATCCACCAACCATTTCAGCCACCACTTCTCTCAACCAATACATGCCTTTAACCTGACAGCAAAAAAGAGATCTTAATATTACAGATTTGGAGACATGCTATAGCATCCGAGGAGGCAATTGATGCTAAATTCGAAGCCTTCGAGACACGAATGAAGAAGAAGATTGGGACTCTCTTTGTCGAACTTAGTTTGGGTCGACCATCGAGCCCAAGAAAATCACATCAAGGAGAAAACTCTGATCGAAGAGTTGACCTCCAGGAGAGTGGAGGCTCTATGACTGATCCCCACTATTCACGCATGAGGGTGAACTTCCCTAGATGGGAAGAAGGAGACCCGATTGATTGGATCTCGCGTGCAGAGCGATATTTTTGGTACCACAAAATCGTAGATGCATCTATGGTAGAAATTATAGCTACACATCTTGAAGGGGATGCCATACAATGGTTTGATTAGTTTGAACACACTCATGGAGTCCTCTTATAGTGACAATTCAAAGAAGGACTGCTGATCCATTTCGGACCAACCGATTACGAGAACATCAACAGACAACTAGCGAAGATCCGACAAACCTCCACCATCCAGGAGTATCAAACCAGGTTTGAAAGGTTATCTAATCAAACTCATGATTGGTCTAAAAAATAATTATTGGGCATATTTATTGAGGGCTTAAAGCCGAAGATCCGGGGAGAAGTTAAAGCGCGACAACCATACACGCTTATGGCAGCCATCTGTTTCGCACGACTTCAGGAGGAGCGATTGAACCACGAAGCCTGGAGGACTAAGATCACTCCCCGACCAGCAATATCAAAGCCCTCAGCCCCCCCTACTATCAGCCAAGCTCCTACACTAAAAAGGTTGACAAGAGAAGATCTTCGAGACCGATCTGCCAAGGGGTTATGTTGGCATTGTGACGAGCCGTTGAGCTGCGAACATCGCTATAAAAAAGGAAGACTTCTTGTGATTGAACTAGTGGAAGAAGAGATCAGTTAACAGCCATAAGTGAGTCTTGAATATGAGGACAAAGATATGGAAGAAGAGCTACAATCGACTGACTTTATGGTACATGCACTAGCCGGCTACTCAAATCCGCAAACGATGAAAGTTGGAGGCTTGCTCAAACAACAACCGATCACCATTCTCATCGATACAGGTAGCACTAATAATTTTCTAAATAGTAAGGTTGCTGCTCAGATGGTGCTCCATATCGAAGGTTGCTGCAAGTTCGACGTAAAGGTCGCCGATGGTCGAATCCTAAAATGCGACCAAAGATGCCTGCAGGTGAAACTATTACTACAGGGCCAAGAAATTGTTGCCGACTTCTTCCTCCTACCAATTGATGATTATGAGGTTGTGCTAGGCATAGAATGGCTGATGATGCTAAGTGATGTCTCTTGGAATTTTCCAAATTGATATGAAATTCTATTGCAAAGGCAAACAGGTCACCCTACGCGGGAAGCGCGGAAGCAACATAACCACCGTTTCAACCCAATGAATGGAGAAAGTTTTACACAAGATAAATGGTGGCTTTCTTATGCATCTCTAGTAGCAACCAGAGGGGGTGAAAACAGAAATTAAATATCAAAATCTCACCCAACTGCTTGTTGAATTTGATGATGTTTTTGTTGAACCGCGTGGTCTTCCTCCTACTCGGCAACATGCCCATCGAATTCCAATCCTTCCGGGCAAACCACCAACAAACACTTGGCTTTACCACTATCATCACCTCTAGAAGGATGAAATTGAGAAGATCATGAAGGAGATACTCAAAACAAGGGTGATTCGGCCATGCTACAACCCCTACTCCTCACCAGTGCTACTTGTGCATAAAAAAGACAGAACTTGGCGGATGTGCATCGACTACCGAGCTCTAAATGACATCACCATCAAGGATAAGTACCCAATACTAGTGGTGGATGAACTTATTGATGAATTAAAAGAAGCTTGAGTCTTCACGAAGTTGGACCTCCAATCCGGTTACCACCAAATTCGGGTATGTGTAGGCGACATCCCAAAAACTACTTTCTGCACTCATAACGACCATTATGAATTTTTGGTAATGCCCTTTGGACTCACTAATACTCCTTCAACTTTCTAAAGTCTTATGAATAATATTTTTCAGAGCTTTCTTCACAAATTTGTGCTGGTATTTTTCAATGATATTCTCATTTATAGCCCTTCTCGTGAGACTCACTTTCAGCACTTGTGATTTGTTCTGACGATCCTTCGGGAGAATACTCTTTTTGTTAAGCTATCAAAGTGCAGCTTTCTCTAGCAAAAAGTAGAGTACCTTGGGCACATAATATCAGAAGGAGTGACCGTAGACCCAACAAAAATTGAAGCAATGCAAGGCTGGTCGAAACCTATAAATGTGAAATTGCTACGTGGGTTCCCTAGACTAACGGGCTACTACCGAAAATTTGTGAAGGACTATGGGAAGATCAGTGTCCCCTTCACTTCTCTACTAAAAAACGATGCTTTCCAATGGTCGAACAAAGCTTTCGCTGCCTTCGACAGACTTAAGACAGCCATGACGATGACACCGGTGCTAGCGCTACCAGATTTCAGTCGACCCTTCATCATTGAGGCCGATGCATTTGGAGTTGGAATTGGAGCCATTCTCATGCAAGATAGTTGACCACTCGCATACACCAGCAAGGCGTTGTCTCCCTCTCATCAAAAAATGTCTATCTATAATAAGGAGATGCTCGCCATTGTACACGTAGTAATAAAGTGGAGACCTTACCTGATTGGCCAACGATTTTAGATTAAAACCAACCATAGAAGCCTCAAGTACTTTTTGGAGTAGAAGATATCATCTCCGAAGCAGCAAAAATGGGTAACCAAACTTCTAGGATTTGATTATGAAATTTTTTATAAAAAGGGGAAAGAAAATGTTATTGCAGATGCGCTCTCACGGCTACTTGAGCAAGCTGAATTTTTAGCTATCTCTCTTCCTACCACCAGCTTCCTTGAGGACATTAGGGAGGAATGGAAGAAGGATCCAGAAAGCAGCAACATCATCAAAAAATTAGAGGATCCAAGCGTAATAGCTCATTATACTTAGGATTCGAGGGATCTACGCTACAAAGGTCATATTATGCTTATACTAAACTCCCCTTGCATCAAAGTCATTCTGCACGAAATGCACTCGACACCTTCAGCAGAGCACTCTGGATTTCTAAGAAACTACAAAAGAGTGAAGCAAAACTTTTATTGGAGAGGGATGAAAAATATTATTTCCGAATACGTAGCATAATGTGATGTATGTCAGCAGTAAAAAGGTGAAACAATGGCGAGTCTAGGGAAACTATAACCACTACCCATACCAGACTCGGTGTGGACTGACATCTCCATGGACTTCATCGAAGGGCTGCCACCTTCCAAAGGTAAAAGCACAATCCTTGTGGTGGTTGATTGACTTACAAAATATGCTCATTTTTGTGCTATGCGAAATCCCTACACTGTTGTTAGTATTGCTCAAATTTTTATCAAAAATATTGTTAAACTACATGAAAGGCCAAGGTCCATTGTAAGTGATTGTGACAGGGTCTTCACTAGTAAATTTTAGATTGAGTTATTTCAATTACAAGGCACCAAACTCAAGATGAGCACAGCATATTATCCACAAACTAACGGCTAAACAGAAGTGGTGAACAGGTGTTTAGAGATGTACCTTCGGTGTTTTGCCGGTGATCGACCAAAGGACTGGATGGAATGGCTCCCCTGGGCTGAATGGTAGTACAATACTATATATCATTCATCTATAAAATGTGCCCCATATGAAGCATTATATGGTTGGTCGGCTCTTGTGATTCCAAAGTATGTAATTGGTTCGGCTAAGGTAGATCAGGTCGACCAAGATTTACTTGACAGAGACAAACTCCTACAGCTGCTAAAGGATAATCTCTCTATCGCTCAAGCTAGAATGAAGTAGCAAACTGACACACAAAGAAGCAAAAGAGAATTTTTAGTAGGAGATTGGGTTTATCTTCGCCTACAGCCATACAAACAACTATCCATCAACACATGAGCCTCCATGAAACTATCTCCACGTTTTTATGGGTCCTATTAGATCGTAGAGTGTATTGGAGCTGTGGCGTACAGACTTCAATTGCTTGAGGATGCCAAAATTCATCATGTCTTCCACGTGTCATGCTTGAAGCCCAAGTTGGGAGAACACGAGTCACCCTAGATTCAACTACCCAATACCACTAATGATGGATATATCCAAGCCAAACCGCAAGCCATTCTCGACTGCAGAATCATCATGCATCAACGATGTCTCTCTACTAAAGTACTAGTGCATTGGAATAATTTACTACCCGAAGACCCGGTTCCCTGAATTCATGGAACCTCAGCCTTGAGGACAAGGCTGATTGAAAGAGAGCAGGCTCGATATGACCCTAGTAGGGTTGGGTCCTACTCAACCAAGTAGCAGCTAATAACCTAATGAGTGTATGAAATCCCACCTAGCCACCTCTATTCTATAAAGAAGAGAGGCTAGGGTTTATATTTGGGCTATTGGGCCTCTTAGCCGCCGCCCCCCTTGTTACTGGGTCGATCGACTAAAGTTGAGGGTAAATTGGGTAGTTCACTTAGGAAGCAGCCCCTAGGGCTAGGGTTTGGAGCTCTATATAAGCTTGTAGCCTCCACTTCTTTGGAACAAGAAATATCAATCTACAATTGCAGCCACTAGGCTACTTAGATGGTGGAAACCCCTATAGTGTTCTAAGGGTTGATCCCCCTCAAAGATTAATCTTCATAGAATTCCTCTGGGGTTCTATCATTACTACTGCAATTTAGTTATCCTTATTCAAAAAATCCAAAAAATTCATTCCTATATTGCTGCATAAACTTTTCGTCGTAAAGTTTTTATCTCTACAACGAAAGTTGCACTGCAGAATTTCAACCGCATAGCACTACCTTTTTGATCTTACTACTATGTTTTTTCTATCCAAATCTCTATGAAATTTTTACGACGGCTTTGACACTTCCTAATAGTGGTTTTTCCTTTAATTTTGTTGAAAAATTCTTAATATAAACCACTTATCTTTTACATCCAATATGCTACACTTTAGACGTAAAAATCTGCTATAGTACCTCTTCGTGATCCTCAATTTTGCCAAACCTCTTGCTATCATTTCTTTCTATTAAATTTTTAATAGCATTACCTCTCCCTTATCAGTATATTTCCTTTGAGTTTTACTTGAATCTCTTTTGAAAATTTTTGGAAAAAATTACATCTTTACTGTTGGAATTTTTTCGGCGAAAAATCTGGTGTTGCACCTTTATCCTTTTTTTTTCGTAACCTACCAAACCCTAGCCACCTTGTTACCACAAACTAAGACATCTTTAGGGCATCCCTCTAGCCTTAAGACGCAGCCATCATAACCTAGTTTCATAACCCTAACAGCATCAAAAACTGTAACCCAAAACAGTAAACCATTACAGCCGAACCCTTCTATCACCGATCTATTGTCCGAACCTTCCACCACCCCATGCCATTAACCTATCAGCAGAAAAAAGACAAGAGTATCTCGGATCTATAGGCATATGCTATGGCTTCTTAAGATCTAATTGATGCCAAATATGAAGTATGGGAATCTCGGATTGAATCACGACTTGAATCGTGCTTGGAAGACAAATTGCGCGCTTTGTTTGCAGAATTCAGAATTGGACAACCACCGAGTTCCAAGATGCTGGGAGGATGAGAACCACTCCTAGAACCTAAGCATATAAACCCCCTTCTGCTCTCAGCCATCCTTCGCTGCCAAAAAAATTGACAAGAGAAGAACTACGTGACCGATCAGCAAAGGATCTTTGTTGGCATTGCGACGAGCCGTGGAACCGCGATCATCGCTGCAAAAGGGGCCACCTCCTATTGATTGAATCTCTTGAAGACATGGAAGAGGAGGTCCAGGAGTATGAGGAAGAGGTCACGGATGAAGAACAGTAGCCAATTGATATTACGATGCATGCCCTTGCCGATTACGCGAACCTGCAAACAATGAAAGTGGGAGGATTTCTGAAGCAACAACTGATCACCATTCTTATTGACACCGGGAGTACTAATAATTTTATGAACAGCAAGGTTGCTATCCAGATGGCCTTACCTATTGAGAATTGCAATAGGTTCGATGTTAAGGTCGCAAATGGACAAATTTTGAAGTGTGATCATAGGTGCCCATGGGTGAAACTGTTGCTACAGGACCAAGAGATAATTGTAGATTTTTTCCTCCTCCCTCTCGATAATTATGAGGCCATGTTTGGCATTGAATGGTTGATGACATTAGGTGATATTTATTGAAATTTTTTGAAATTAATTATGAAATTTTATAGTAAGGGGAAATATGTGATACTGTGTAGGAAACGTGGGGGCGACATAACGACAATTTACACACAACGAATGGAGAAAGTTTTACATAAAGCATGCAGCGGCTTTTTGGTACAACTTGAGTAGCAATCTAAGGGAGATCCAACCAAATTTGAAGATCCAAACCTACTTCCCTTGCTTGCTAAATTTCAGATATATTTGACAAACCATGCAGCCTACCTCCTAACCGCCAGCATGATCATCGTATACCGATTCTTCGAAGCAAACCTCCTGTAAATACTCGACCATATCGTTATCCACATCTCCAAAAAGATGAAATAGAAAGGATTGTAAAATAGATGCTTGAAATAGGAGTTATTCAACCAAGTTGCAGCCCCTACTCTTCACCGGTGCTCCTCGTACGAAAGAAAGACAGAACATGGCGAATGTGCGTTGATTACCGAGCTCTCAACGGCATAACCGTCAAGGACAAGTACCCTATTCCAGTAGTAGATGAATTGCTTAATGAATTAAAGAGAGCACGAGTCTTCACAAAGTTAGACCTTCGATCCGGATATCATCAAATACGAGTGTGCGAAGAAGACATACCGAAAACTACCTTTCGAACGCACAACGGTCACTACGAATTTCTGGTAATGCCCTTTGGTCTCACCAATGCTCCCTCCACCTTCCAGAGCCTTATGAATGATATTTTCCGGAGTTATCTTCGAAAGTTTGTGCTAATTTTCTTCGACGATATCCTTATTTATAGCCCTTCTCTTGAAAGTCATATTCAATACTTATGACTTATTTTGACAATTTTACGAGAACATATTCTTTTTGTCAAAAAAACGAAGTGCAGTTTTCTTCAACAAAAGGTGGAATATCTTGGGCATATCATATCAGAGGAAGAGGTGGCAATGGACCCCTCCAAAATTGAAGCAATGCAGAACTGGCCGACCCCAAGAAACATAAAATCACTGCACGGCTTTCTCGGTTTAACAGGTTACTACCGTAAGTTAATGAAAAACTATGCAAAGATCAATGCACCCCTTACTACCTTATTGAAAAAAGATGCTTTCTAGTGGTCGAACAAAGCCACCACCATCGCCTTCGATGAACTTAAAGTCATAATGATAACAACACTAGTACTAGCGTTACCCGACTTCGGTAAAACTTTTATTATTGAAGTCGATGCCTCCGGAGTAGGAATTGGTGCTGTACTAATGTAAGATGGCCACCCTCTCACTTATACTAGTAAGACATTATCTCCTTCCCATCTTAAGATGGCTATTTATGACAAGGAGATGCTCGTGATTATGCATGCGGTGTCCAAATAGAGACCGTACTTGATCAGGCAATGCTTTCAAATCAAGACCAACCATAAAAGCCTAAAATATTTCTTGGAGCAGAAGATATCTTCCCCTGAATAGCAAAAATGGGTAACAAAGCTTCTTGGATATGATTATGAAATAACTTACAAAAGGGGGAAAGATAATATTGTTGCAAATGCGCTTTCGCGACTACCCGAGCAAGCTGAATTTTCGACTGTTTCACTTTCGACCAGCGACTTCCTTGAGGATATTAGGAGGGAATGGCAAGATAATCTAGAAATGAGTAAAATCATAAAAAAAATTGGAGGAAGCACCAAGCTCCATGGCTCATTACAGTTGGGACTCAAAGGAATTACGATATAAAGGATGCATTGTGCTTGTGCCAAATTCTACTTGCATAAAGACCATCCTTTAAGAGATGCATTCCACACTTGCGGCCAAGAACTCTGGGTTCCTTAGAACCTATAAAAGAATTAAGTAAAATTTTTATTGGATAGGGATGAAAAATATTATTACTGAATTTGTAGCACAATGTGATGTATGTTAACGACACAAAGGTGAGACAGTGGCAAGTCCTAGAAAGTTACAACCTCTACCCATTCTAGAATCAATATGGACTGATATATCAATGGATTTCATCGAAAAGCTTCCCTCATCATAAGGAAAAGGTACAATTTTTGTCATGGTTGATCGCCTTACAAAGTATACTCACTTTTGTGTCATCCGTAATCGCTACATTGCTTTTAGTATTGCTTGAATCTTTATGGAGAATATTATAAAATTATATGGGATGCCGAGATCTATTGTAAGTGATCGTGATAGGGTCTTCATGAGCAAATTTTGGACAGAGTTATTCTAGATGTAGGGCACTAAATTAAAGATGAGTACGGCATATCACCCATAAATCGACGGCCAAACTGAAGTGGTGAACAGGTGTTTGGAGACATACCTTAGATGCTTCACCAGTGACCGACCAAAAGAATGAACAAAGTGGCTTCCCTAGGCCGAGTGGTGGTATAATACAACTTATCATTCCTCCACAAAATGTACTCCCTATGAGACCATGTATGGCCGAACCCCCCCCCCCCTACCCTATAATTTTAAAATATGTGTTGGGCACCTCTAAAGTAGAATAAGTAGACAGGGAACTACAAGACAGAGACAAAATGCTGAAGTTGCTAAAAGATAATCTCACTACAGCACAAGCAAGGATGAAATAATAATATGATCAACACAAGGGTGAAAGAGAATTTTCAGTAGGAGATTGGGTCTTTCTACGGCTCCAGCCATACAAGCAAACATCAATCCAAACCAGAGCATCTATGAAGCTTTCACCTCGATTTTATGGACCCTACCAGATTTTGGAGCACATTAGAGTAGTAGCATACAGATTGGACTTACCCGCCAGCTCCTGAATCTATCCAGTCTTCCATGTATCGTATTTGAAGCTCAAGTTGGGATAACATGAGATAGCCCAAAGCCATCTACCAAATATAAATATCCAAGGAGAGCTCCAGACCCAATCAAGTGCCATTATTGATCGACAGATCATGACTCGACGATGATGACATGCTACTGAAGTGTTAATATAGTGGGCAAACCTACCCGCAGAAGATGCCACTTGGGAGAACTATAATGACTTGAAGATCAAATTCCTAGAATTCATGGAATGTCAGCCTCAAGGACAAAGCTAATTTGAAGAGGGTGGGTCTGTTAGGACTCTAGCTATAAGAGTCCTAATTTAGTTTCATTGATAAGGGCATTCATGTAAATCCTATCTAGCCTACCCCTATTAAAGAGGTGAAGAGGCCGGCTAGGTTAGGGTTAGGTTGCTTCTTAGAAAAGGAGTCCTATTAAAAATAAGAGTTCTATTAGAGAAAGAGTCCTATTAGAAGTAGGAGTCCTATTAGAGAGAGACTCCTATTAGAAGTAGGAGTCCTATTAGAGAAAGAGTCCTATTAGAACTAGGAGTCCTACTAGAGAAGGAGGCCTAATTAGAAGTAGGAGTTGGTTAGAAGTAGGAATCTTGAGTAAGAGTCCTATTAGGAGTTGAGGTTTAGAAGCCCTATAAATAGCCATGTATTCATCCTCTTTTTATCATGAATAGATCAATCTTTTAGCAGCCTTTGAGCAGCAACTTAGAGGAAGGAACCCCTATAGAGTTTCAAGGAGGTCGATCCCCTATAGAGATCAACCCCAAGCTTAGAATCCGCAAGGGTTCTAACACTAGACTTAGTCTAGAAGAAGACTAAGCCTTCAGGTGGTTCCACCGCCCACCTTGGCGGTGCCACCACATGACATGGCATTCAGGCACTGTATGAGCCTTTCATCTTGCCTAACACAGCCCTGATTCAGGACTAGTAGGCCCCTAACTGAGATGGCCTAATTTCAACTTAATTAAACATAATTCTACTTTAATCTAGATAATTATTACAAAGCGAATCAAATTTGTTGCTCGGCATGTCATTGGTTCATTGGCACTTCATCTGATTCTTCGGTGCATTGTCCTCTCTTGTGGCTTATTGGCCAATCAGCAATTGTCCTCCGCAACTCCGATCTCCTTGGTGCAACTCCGCTCTTCTTGGCCCGATGCCCGAATCCCTTGTCTAAAGCCTTCTGTCGATACATCGATCGATCCTCCGGTCAACGTCCAATCTTCTGACATGTTTTCCACCAGTGCAACATCGATTCTTCCTGCTTCAATTATCTAATCCTGATAAAAAAATAGACCTGTGTCACTTAAAACATGGTTAGATCATAAAACATTATCAATTGGTTTTATCATCAAAATCCGAGATTCAACAAAATCTTCCTAATACATGAATTCTTCTTATATATTTTTTTAGTTTTTTTGATTTTTATAACTTGAGTTTTCTTTTTAAATCAAGATCATTTCCTATGATTTCTTCCTCTTTCACAATTTACAAAAGAAGATTTGTCAAAATGATTCATGATATTTTGAATTTATGACTTGATCTTTCATGTGATGATCATTTCCTTAATCTTTATTCGTTCTTGATGTAAATTTTTTGTACCAATGAACTCTTCTCCTCTTCTTCTTTCTTTTTTAATGATGAAGGGGGGAAAGAACCTTGCTAGCATCTCAAGAAAAGCAAAAATGCTCGCTTGCACATCTCAAGAGAACCAAAAGTACTTGTACATCTCAAGAGAATCTAGCTTGGCTATTTCAAGAAGCAAAAATTTTGTTTAACTTCCCATCTCAAAAACTTGCTAGCTTGCATATTCTAAAGTGGTGTAAAACTTGCTAAAGTACTAGCTTGCATGTTTGAAAATTCACTTGTTGAACTTTTCTCCTTTTTGTTGATGACAAAAGGGGAGAAGTCAGTAATGATGAATGATTGAAAATTTTAATATTTTAGTCTCATGTATGTTATAAAGGGATGCTGATTTGTTTTTGATATCATGCATGAAGTGATGATGAGTTGTAATGTTTTGAAATTATGCATGTTGTATTTTGATGATTCGAAACTATGTTGCCCAATGTATGAAATTTTGATATGATATGTTACATATAGTCAAAATTATTTCACTTGAATTTAAAGGTTATTATTCCTTTTGAATTCAAGTTTACCTTATTTCGATATGGCATATATATAGGGGGAGTTGAGTTTAACTCCATCATTAATTAGTTGTCATCATCAACAAGGGGGAGATTGTTGAATCTCGAATTTTGATGATGAAATCAATTGATAAGTTTGTGATCTATTTTGCATTTTGAGAAAAGTATTGTAAGACTAACTTTAATAAAAATAATAATAATTAAAGCAAGATCAGACATTGGGCCGAAGTTAGAAATTGGGCATCGAGTTGGAAGAATCGAATGTTGCGCCAAGATTGAAAGTTGCAGAAGTCAACATGCTGAAGGATTGGGTGATACATTAAAGATTTGAATGACGTGCCAGAAATTCGAATGTTGTTCAAATGAAATGACTATTGAATCTCGGATTTTGATGATAAAATCAATTGATAAATTATTGATCTAATCCATATGTTGAGAAAAGTATTACAAGATTAACTACGATAATGAATAAGGCATAAAGTAGATACTATGCCAGAGTCAATGATCGGACGTTTCGTTGGGAGTCCGAGAGTTCGACGGGAGTTCGATAAGAAGTTTGTTGGGAGTGTTACCGAAGTTTGCTGAGAAGTTCGTTGGAAGCTCGTCGAAAAGTTTGTCAGGAGTTCACCAAGAAGTTTGTCGGGTGTTCATCGAAGCTCATCGAGAAGCTCGTTAGAGTTTATGGAAGAAGATCATCGAGAGTTCAAAAGCTTGCTAAGAGTCTATTGGAAGATCGTCGAGAGTCCGTCGAAAGTTCATCAGAAGATCACCAGAAACTTGTTAGAATTTCGTCAAAAGAACATTTAACCTACCAGACTAATTTGGGCCAAACTGATGGCCCAAATAATATCCTAGATCTTGTCTGGTGGTGGCACCACCAGGACTGGGTGGTGGAATTGCCTAGGGCTCAATCTTCCATGAGGTCTGGGTGGTGGAACCGCCCAAACTAGGCTATGGTATCATCAAAAGTTAATGCTCCGAAGCGATGGTACCACTTGGGTCTAGTAGCCAAGACTCTATTTGGTGGTACTACCACCAGACTAGGTGGTGTTGTAACATCCCTATTTTTTGAACAATTTGTAAGGGCTTGTTTGTAACGTAAGAACCTATTTATAAATATGAGGATTGTTTAATAGTTCTTTTACACTAAATAATCTTATTTGAAAGTTTATTACTAGAGACCAAAGTGTGAATCTTAGCAATTAGATATAATTTATGAAAGATTCATATTAAGTTAAAAAAAATAAAAGACATGTGTCAATAGCTAACCTAAGGATGGTACCACTTATGTTTGTTCTATGGATGACACATAAGATTCCATCAAGCATGCTTGCCACTTTACTATCTTTGCATTAGTCAAACCTAGGCAATTAGAGGAGAAACTAAAGGAAAACTTAACAAAGGAGGGAGATTTGCTGCAATGTAGACTTGGGAAGAGAAGGGTAACGGAATTGAAGGAGGAGAAGAAGTTTTGCTTTGGCTTGAGGTTTTGCATCAATTCCTCACATTTGGGAATCAAATTTTTCTAAGGCAAGTGTTCTAACCCCATCCTATGGCAATCTTGAATTCTGTTTTCATCTCAATTCTATTAAATTCGAAAGATTATGTCTTTGTATATGATATCTCTCCCATTTAGGAATAAAACTATGAATCTAAAATTTTTTGAGATTTTAAAATTTTAGCATTTTCCTCTCTATAACTTTTTGTACTGATTTATGATTTTAGAAAAACCTAGTTCATTCGAAAATAGACTCAAGTATCTTTCTTGTGATACTAAGATTGTCAAATTTGTAATCTAAATGCTTACCCAAACTATTATTTCAACTGACCCTATGAAATCTATAAAATAGAGACTATCAATGCTGACCTTTTAGTACTCTTTTATTTGTAACTCTCTATCTAAGATTCTGATTATAGCAAATCCTATTTCATGAGAAACAAGACCCATATATATTTCTTTTGATATAAATATTGAAATATTTAGGATACATATGCCTATTGAAACATCTATTCTAATCATCTCTATAAATTCAGTAAAACAGAGATGATGTTCTCTGACCTTTGGTTACTAAACTGATTATAACTCCTTGTTGGAAACTCTAATTCATACAAAACTTAATTTATCTGAAACTAGATTGATATATCTTTTGAATAACACTAATTTTGAGAAATTGGAATATAACTGATTACTCAAATAAATCCTGAAATATGCATTTCGAATTCTACAAGAATCAAACTTTTGTCGATGTTGCCTATTATAGTTTCATCCTTTTAGAAATTGATTCTAGCTAAAATCCTTCTTTCAATTTGAGCTTTACATTATTACTTTGAATTCTTGTATACTCTTGTCCTTTAATTATTTGCATACATGAATCTATTATGTAAAGCTTATGTTTGTATCGAATTGTTTTGTATAGGTGCATGCATATTTCATTATTCTGCATGTGCTTCCGATACATACCAATTTTATTCCTCACCTATCCTTTTATACTCTGGTGGCTGTTAGATTATCTAGACTTTTGCTAGAAATGGTAAATGGATTATTTAGACTTTTTCTAGAAATGATAAAGGATATATGCTTAGAGCCTGCGATGCTCTGACTTTTGTCTGGTGGTCTATACTCTGGATGGACCATATTCTGTTCAAGATCCCACTGCACCCTCTATGTTTTTGATATGATATCTAAAGCATTGCTTATATGTTTATCTGTGTGTTTTGGATGAGAATGAAATGAATGTAATGTCAGATATGACATTTGAGCTTCTGTGTCTTATTTGTTATATTGATATGCACTTAGATATTTTATATGCCATTGTTATGCTTTAAAATATGTTTCGAATTATTTCATATACCATTGATATACTTTGAAATATTTCATACATTATTGATATTTCCAAAATGTTTCATTTGCCCTTGATATATTCCGAAACATTTCATATGTCATTATTATATTCTGAAATATTTTATTTTCCCTTGATATACTCCAAAATATTTTATATATCATTGATATATTTCAAAATATTTCATTTGCCCTTGATATGCTCTGAAATATTTCATACGTCATTGGTATGTTCCGAAATATTTCATTTGTTATTGATATGCTCTGAAACATTTCATATGTCATTGAAATGTTCCGAAATGTTTTATTTGCGCTTGATACGATCCGAAACATTTCATACATCATTGATATGTTCCAAAATATTTCATTTGCCCTTGATATGCTTCGAAACATTTTATACATCATTGATATGTTCTGAAATATTTCATATGTCGTTGATATACTCCGAAACATTTCATACGTCCTTGATATGTTCTTAAATACTTCTTGTACCCTTTATATGCTTTGAAACATTTTATACTTCATTGATATGATTTGAAATGTTACATATATCATTGATATGTTCTGAAACATTTCATATGCCATTGTTATGCTTCGAAATATTTTTTGAAACTTCTCATATGCCATTGTTATGCTCTGAAATGTTTCATATGTCATTGACATATTCCAAAATATTTTATATGCTATTGATACTCTCCGAAATATCCAATGCACCATTGATATACTCCGAAATACTTCTTATACTCTTGATATGATTTAAAATATTTTATACATCATTGATATGCTTCAACAAGTTTCGTATGCCATGGATATGTTCTTAAACATTCTTACGTTTGTGATATGTTCCTAAATGCTTCATATCCCATTTGATACATACTTAAATACTTCCTATGCTAACGATATACTCTAATTCCCTCTCCTCAATTGTTATGAATAAAGTATGATTTGAATGAAATGACCCTTGTGATTTTGCATCCAATGAGATTGCTACCTATGAACTCTTGTGTTCCTACCTTGTATTTTGAAAACAAGTTTGTTTGAAAACTATCCACTTTTGCTATGGATATGTTAGTCACTTGTGGAGCTCCTTATGCTCACTCCATTGCTATATAAAATTTTCAGGTTAGCTTGTCCCTCGTTGAAAAGCTAAATTTGGGCTGAGGCAGTCAAAAGCTAGAAGATTTTATATAAATCTTTATTGGTTGGTCGGTTTTTGTTGTGTAAGTACACTTTGCATCTGATGAAATATTAAGGATAAATCTAAACTTATGTGTAGTAAAAGTTTAAAGGACCTCTCATATTTAGGATTTTGAAATGATAAGTTTAACTAGTATAATGATATGAACTTGTGGTAAATATTGGTTTAGCGATTGTATGTATTCCCATAATTATGGAGTTATGATGTGGTTGATGCTTAGTTGAGTTGGCTTTGGATTTTATGAACCATTTAGTGAAGTGGTGTATGATTATAAATTATATAAGTTTTATGGGTGTGAATTTTATGACTTGAATAATTCTCAATGTTCTCAAATGTTAGTTTGGATCCTAGGATTGGATTGTTGTTGAATCTTAATATTATCGATTTAAGACAAGGTCACACCTCCTGAATGCAATAAATTTGGAGGGGCATGACAGGTAGTACCACCCAATGTCAGAGAGTAATAGTGGTGGTATAGCTAGTACCCCAAAAATCCAAAATGAGATCTTTTTTGGCTCCATTTTTGAAGCCAATTGAGGCCTATAAATACCCCATACTTTTCTTCTTATAGAGCACAGAAGAGTTCACCTCCACTGGTTCTAGCCTTAGAAATTTATATAAGGAGAAGGGAGCGATTTGTAAAATGGTTTACTCGTGAACCTATGAAAAGGATAAGAGGTTTGTAAAAGGGGTGATTCATCTTCGCCCATTGATGGAAGATCAATAGTGGAAGCCGGTGACTTCGATGGAGGAGGAATCAAAAGTAGATGTAGGTCACAATGACCAAACCACTATAAATCTAGTGTGTTCTTTTCTTATCGTATATTTTCATTACTTAGCTGCATTCATTACTTTACATTTACTTTAAATTGATATCATTTCCTATTTGATTTCATCAAAATGTTTTCATCAACTTAAAAAGATCTTGAATTTCAACCATCATTTTTATCACTGCACTAATTTATTAATAGGACCCTAGTAGAGTTGGGTCCTACTCAACCAAGTAGTAGCTAATAAAAACTCTATGAAATTGTAATAAACCCTACCTAGTCACCTCTATCCTATAAAGAAGAGTGGCTAGGGTTTATATTTGGGGCCTAAGGGTTTTCTAGCCGTCGTCCCCTTACTGGGCAGGTCAACTAGAGTTGAGGGCAAAAGGGATAATTTACTTATGAAGCAGCCCCCTAGGGCTAGGGTTTGGAGCCCTATATAAGTATGTAACCTCCACCTACATGGTATTAGAGTAGTGATCTTGCTGCTTTTGCAGCCACCCCTGCCACCCACCATCAGCCAAGCAATTCTCATAATTACTCTTGATGTCGCTGTCTCCACCATCATCTTCTATCGTAGATCAAATTAGTTTATTATCGCCACCTCCAATTGCATCTGAGATATGGTATTCTCCTATCACTAATACCTTTTACTATTGTAATTTTCCATTCAAAATACCAAATGAAGTCTTTTTATCTATCCCTTACTATGAATTCCTTTCGTCGTAAAAAGTTGTCATCTTTGCGAACGAAGGATTGCTACAAAAAATTTTAGACGCATATTGTTGCCTTTAAACCGATCTATTTGTTATCCTTTTTGAACAAAATTTCTTATATGCTTCATCGATCATCTTAGCTTTCATCTGTGATTGATCTATTATAGAATAAATCTCTGAAATGTTCTTGTGTTGCTACAAATTTTCATCGCAACCCGTTGGTATTTTTCGACAAGAATTCTACTATCACAACTTGCAACGATTTCCTTGCTGTTATGCTGCCAAAATTTCCTTGATCAAATTTATCATCATTGCTGTTATCTAAACTGAGATTTTGCTATCAAATCCCCTCCTCAAATCTCTCGGTTTTTGCTAGAAATTTTGTCGAGAAATCGCTATTTCTTCGATGACTACTTTGCTCTTACAAGTCAGCACCTATCTGCAACAACTTCCACCAATTTTTATCAGAACTTTGCTGCCATCTACCATAGATCTAAAACCCTTTTCTCTAAACTTTATCTATTACCATCACAACCCTAAAACTCCACCAAACCGCACCCCCAAACCTCACCCAAAATAGCCACAAAATAAGCCTAAATCGCAGCCTACATCCATCAATTCCGAGCCCTTTCGGCCACAACTTCTCTTTACCGATACATACCTTTAACCCAACAACAAAAGAGAGATCTTAACATTACAAATTTAGAGGTATATACTATAGCATCTAAGGAGGCAATCAATGCTAAATTCAAAGCCTTCGAGACGCGAATGGAGGATAAGATTTGGACTCTCTTTACCGAACTTAATTTGGGCCGACCACCGAGCTAGAAGAAATCACATCAAGGAGAGAGCTCGGACCGAAGAGATAACTTCCAGGTGAGGGGAGGCTCTATGATCGATCCCTACTAGGCACACATGAGGGTGGACTTCCCTAGATGGGAAGAAGAAGACTCGATTGGTTGGATCTCGCACGTAGATGATATTTTCGATACCATAAAACCATGGACATCTATGGTAGAAATTACGGCTATACATCTTGAAGGGGATGTCATATAGTGGTTTGATTGGTTTGAACACACTCATGGAGTCCTCTCATCGAGACAATTCAAAGAAGGACTACTGATCCGCTTCGGACCAACCGATTACAAGAACATTAACGGAAAACTAGAAAAGATCCGACAAACCTCCACCATTTAGGAATATCAAACCAGGTTAAAAGGTTATCTAATCAAACTCATGATTAGTCTTGAAACTAGCTATTGGGGATCTTTATTGAGGGCTTGAAGCCAGAGATATGGGGAGAAGTTAAAGCACGACAACCGAACATTCTTATAGCAGCCATCTCTTTCACATGACTTTAAGAGGAGTGATTGAACCATGAAACCTAGAGAACTAGGGTTACTCCCCGACTAGCAATACCGAAGATCTCAACCCCCCTTACTATCAACCAAGCTGCTGCACCGAAAAAGTTGACAAGAGAAGAGTTTCAGGAGCTATCTACAAAGGGGTTATGTTGGCATTACGACGAGCCATGGAGCCACAAGCATCGCTGTAAAAAAGGGAGATTTCTTGTGATTGAACTAGTGGAAGAAGAGGCCATTGAACATCCAGAAGAGAGCCTTGAGTATGAAGAAGAAGATGCAGAAGAAGAGCCACAACCGATTGACTTTATGGGACACATGCTAGCTGGCTACTCAAATCCGCAAACGATAAAATTTGGAGGCCTTCTCAAACCGATCACTGTTCTCATTGACACATGTAGTTATTAGAACCCTTGTAGATTCTAAGCTTGAGGTTAATCTCTTTAGGGGATCGGCCTCTTTGGAACTCTATAAGGGTTCTTTCCTCCAAGTTGCTACTCAAAGGCTACTAAAAGGATAATCTATTCATGATGAAAAGAGAGTGAATACATGACTATTTATAGGGCTTCTAAACCCCAACTCCTAATGTCACGCCCCCTCCTGAAAATTATCACATTCAGGAGGTGTGACCCTATCTTAAAAATTCATAATATTAAAATTCAAACAACAAACCAATCTTAGAATCCAAACTGACATTTGAGAATACTAACAATCATTCAAGTCGTAAATCACATCCAAAACCCATAATTCACAAAACTTGTGTAGTTTATAATTCATATACCACATCACTCCAGGACTCATAAAATCCAAAGCCAACTCAACTAAACAATATCCACATCATAAAATCCACAAGTCAGGGAATCCATATAATCATAAAACTAACATTCACCACAAGTTTATATCATTATACCATTTAAACTTAACATTTCAAATCCTAGCATAAGAGGTCCTTCAACCTTTACAAACCATATAAGTTCAGATTTACCATCAATATTTCACTAAACACAAAATGTACTTATACAACAAACACATATCAACTACTAAAGATCAACCCAAAATCTTCTAGCTTTCCCTTCCTCAGCCCAATTTAAACATCCCAGAGACTGATAAGCTAACCTAAAAATATTATATAACAACGGGGTGAGCATAACAAAGCTCAGCAAATGACTAACATATCCATAGAGAAGGAGAATGGTTTTCAATAAACTTGATATCAAAATGCAAAACCAGATACAAGAAAACATATATATCATCATATCAAATACTGAATCTCAAATGTCCTCTTATTCAAACTTATTTGATTTATAACAAATGGAGTAAAGTATAATTGGAGCATATCAGATGATGATAATGGTATTTCGAAGCATATCAAATGACACATAGGACATTACGAAGCATATCAATGGTGTATAGGATATTTCAGAGCATATCAATGGTGTATGAATAGTTTCGGAGCATATCAAAAGACACATAAGACATTACGAAGCATATCAATGGTGCATATGAGATCTCTCAGATTATATCAGAATAACAAACAAGTAATAGAAGTTCAAATGTCATATCTGATCATTCATTTTCTTATCATCCAAAGTGCACATATAAACACATAAACAATGCTTAAGATATCATATCAAAAACATAGAGGGTGCAGTGGGATCTCAAATAGAATATGGTTCATTCATTTCTGGATGACCACCAGACAGAAGTCTCCCACATCTGGGAGCTCCATCCACCCACGTCTAAGTGAAGTCAGAAGGGGCCGGTAGAGCATCGCGGGCTCTAAGCATAACTCCCTTTACCATTTATGGCAAAGGTTCACATGATCCCACAAGATACCAGAGTACAAAAGGATAGGTATGAACAATAAATTGGCATGTATCAGAAGCACATGTGAAACAATAAAATGTACATGTGCCTTTACGAAACAATACGATGTAAGCATATTCTTTCACAATGCATTCAAATTTAAAATAAAAATAATGGCATGAGTATACAAGGATTTGAAACAATAGTATAAAGCTCAATCTGAAAGAAGGACTTTAGTTGAAATCAGTTTCCAACAAAAAGGACAAAACAAGAATAGGCAAACTTGACAAAAATTTGGTTCTAATAGAATTTGATAGGTATATTTCCTGAGTTGTTTGAGTAACCAAGCATGCTCCAGTTTACTATAAATGTCATTTGAAAGATATAATAATCTAGATTCGGATTAACAAAGTTTGGTATGAATTAGAGGTCTCCACAGGAAGTTACAAATAATTTAGTGACAACAGGCCAGAAAACATCATCTCTGTTTTATTGAATCTATAGGGCCGAATAAAATAGACGTTTCAGCTAGTATCTATACCCCAAATATTTCAAATAAGATATGCACAGAAAGCTATATGAGTCTACTTTCCAATAAGGATAATTTTATAACAATTGAATTTGTTCGCAGTGAGTTACAAGTGATAGAATACCCAGAGGTCAGAACTTGGAATCTCTATTTTATAGATTCTATGGGGTCAATTTAAATAAAAGTTCGGATAGGCAATTGAACTCCAAATTCATATATCCTAGTATCAAAATAAAGATAAACAAGTATATTTTCGGATGGATTTAATTTTACTTAAATATGAATTCAGTACAGAAAGTTATAGACATGAAAATGCAGAAAGGACAGAATCTGGAAAAGAAATCTAGATTCATTGTTTGATGCATAAATTGCAGAAATATCGTTATGAAACTTCAATCCTCTAAAATTTTCAGGATTAAGATGAGAACAAGGAACAAACTTACTGTAGGATGGGGTTAGAACACTTGCCTTTGATCAATTTTGATCCCAATGAAAAGTTTTGAGCCCAAAAGACCTTAATCCTCAATTTTCTTCTCTTCTCCTCCTTTTCTTCTTCTTCTTCTTCTCTTCCTTTCTTCTCCAACGCAGGCTGCCTTCTCAGATTCCTTAGGAATGAGGCAGAGAGTCTTAAATGGTGGGATTTTTTATTTTGTGTATTTTACAGTTTAGTCATTGTATTATTTATTTTTACGATTAGGTCCTCAGATTTTTACAAATAGGTCCTCAAAATTTTACAAACAGATCCTCACATCTTATAAATAGGTTTTCAGTTTCATTTGAGCTTATCTACAGAATTTAAAATGGATAGTAACTTTGCTATTAAACTCTTATATGAAAATTTAGAAACGAGGAACACGAGGGATGTTACACTCTCCTCCCTTGAAAAAAAATTTAGTCCTCTAAATTTATCATACCTCTATCAATGACAAGATGAGGATAAACTTTCTTCATTTCCTCCTCTAGCTCTCAAGTTGTTTCTTCCCCAGAATGATGTCTCCTGATCACTTTAACGAGAGGGTTGACCCGATTCCTTAGGATTTTATCCTTCTTATCAATAATTTGAGTGGGCTCCTCCAGATAGGATAAGTCTTTATCAATCACAATCGGCTCATAATTTATGATATGAGAGGGATCATGTACATACTTTCTAAGCATTGAAACATGAAATATATCATGGATATAACATAAAGATGGTGGCAAGACAATCCTATAAGCGACAGAACCAATTCTTTCAAGGATCTCAAAAGGTCCAATAAACCTTGGGCTTAACTTTTCTTTCTTCTCAAATCTTGCTATGCCTTTGGTAGGGGAGACCATCAGGAATACAAAATCCCCTACTTGAAACTCAATATCTCTTCGTCGATTGTCAACATAGCTCTTTTGGCGACTCTGAGTAGTCTTTAGCCTTTTTCTTATAACTTGGATCTTTTCAGTAGTCTCTTATACTTTATCTGGTGCTATCAACTTTTTACCACCAACTTCCTCCCAACATATAGGCGTTTTACACTTTCGCCCATACAAAGCTTCATAAGGAGCCATCTGAATGCTTGAATGGTAACTATTATTGTAAGTGAACTCAATAAGGGAAGTATCTTTATCTCATTCACTTTTTCAATCCATGACATAGGCTCTGAGCAAATCCTCAAGTATTTGAATTGTTCTTTCAGATTGACCATCGGTCTGAGGGTGATAGGCTGTGCTAAACTTTACTTTGGTTTCCATAGACTCTTGTAATCTCCTCCACAATCTAGAAAGAAATCTGGAGTCTCTGTCGGAGATGATCTCCTTTGGAACACCATGAAGTCTTACCATTTCATCAACATACAAATCGACAAGTTGATCAAGTGAATAAGTCATATTGATCGGTAAGAAATGTGTAGATTTGGTTAACCTGTCAATAATGACCCAACTACATCATGCTTCCTAGAGGTTCTGGGTAGTCTTGAAACAAAGTTCATGGTAACACATTTCTATTTCCATTCAGGAATATCTAAAGGCTATAATAAACCTCCATGTCTTTGATGTTCTACTTTGATTTGCTGACAAGTCAAACACTTTGAAACATACATTGCAATCTCCTTCTTTATGCCTTCCCACCAATAATGACTTTGGAGATCTCTATACATTTTAGTGCTACCAGGATGCATGGTGTACTTTGAATTGTGACCCTCCATCAGAATTTGGTTCTTGATATCTGGGTCATTTGGAACACATACTCTATCCCCAAATCTCAAGAGGCCATCCGCTAAAATTTGAAAATTTAGCTTCAATCCTTTTTCAACTTCATTCCTCAAGTATATTAAATGTGGATCTTGTAGTTGTCCTTCTTTAATTTGTTACGTGAGATCAGACCACACTTGAATAAAGGCCATCAACATCATTAAATTTTGCCCTTTTCTTATGACATTCAAATCGCAATTTTCTTCTAAGAACTTCCATTGTTTCACAATCAGACTAGCCATAAAACTTATAGATTTTCTACTAAGTGCATCAGCTACAACATTAACTTTACCTAGGTGATAACGGATGATACAATCATAATCCTTTAGAAGTTCTATCCATCTTCGTTGTCTCATATTCAACTCTTTCTGAGTAAAAATATACTTTAAACTTTTGTGATCAGTAAGGATTTCAAATGTTCGCCCATACAAGTAATATCTCCAAATCTTTAGGGTAAAGATGATTGCTACTAATTCTAGATCATGAGTTGGATAATTCACTTCATAACTCTTTAGCTGTCTAGAAGCATAAACAATTACTTTCCCTTCCTGCATTAGAACACATCCTAAGCCCTTTATTGAAGCATCGGTATAAGCTACAAATCCTTCATTACCACTTGAAATAGTGAGAATAGGGGCACTAGTTAATCTTCTTTTTAGCTCTTGGAAACTTTGCTCACAATCATCACCCCATTCAAATTTCATATTCTTCTGAGTCAGTTTGGTGAGGGGAGAAGCGATTCAAGAAAATCCCTCCACAAATCTCCTGTAATAACCTGCCATGCCTAGGAAACTTCTAACTTCTGTTACATTTGTTGGTACTTCCCACTTAACCACTGCTTCTACCTTCTTTGGATCAATAGGTATGCCTTTCCCTTAAAATCACATGGCCTAAGAAAGCAATTTCATTCAACCAAAATTCACATTTACTGAACTTTGCATATAATTTCTTTTCTCTTAGTATGGATAATACATTTCTCAAGTGTTCCTCATGCTCTTGATTACTCTTTGAATGCACTAATATGTCATCAATGAATACAATTACATAATCATCCAAGAGTGGCTGAAATATCCTGTTCATCAGTTCCATAAAAGCTGCAGGGGCATTAGTCAAGCCAAAAGGCATTACCAAGAATTCATAGTGACCATATCGGGTTCTAAAGGCTGTTTTCAGAATATCCTCCTTGATCTTTAACTGATAATAACCCGACCTTAGATCGATTTTGGGGAATACTTGTGCACCCTGCAATTAATCAAACAAGTCATCGATCCGTGGAAGAGGATACTTGTTTTTGATGGTCACCTGATTCAACTGTCTATAGTCAATACAAAGCCTCAATGTCCCATCCTTTTTCTTAACTAATAGCACTGGAGCACCCCATGGTGAGACGTTGGGTCGAATGAAACCCTTATCTAACAACTTTTGTATTTGCTTCTTCAACTCCTCTAACTCGAGGGGTGCCATTCTTTAGGGAGGCTTAGATATTGGGGTTGTCCCGGGGGCTACTTCAATAACAAATTCACCATCCTTCTCTAGTGGTAATCCAGGCAAGTCATCTGGAAATACATCAGCGAACTCTTTGACCACCGAAGTTTCATTTAGTTGAGTTTCTTGATCTAAATGCTTCTTTACACATATAAGACACAAAAACAATCCTTTTGTATAAGACGATGAGCTTGAAGTGCTGATACCAGATAAAGAGGCATATCATGTCGGATTGCCTCAAAATAAAAGATGGGCTGATCTGGTAGGCAAAAAGTGATCATTTTTATATAATAATTGATACTAGCATGATAGGAAGATAGCCAATCCATGCCAAGTATAATATCAAAACCTTGGATCTTTAAGAGGATCAAATTAGCAAGAAATTCATGTTCTCCAATAGAAATTAAACAAGATGGATAAATCAAGTTTGCTATTAACGAATTCCCAACTGCAGTAGTTATATACAACATATAATCCAATGGTCTAGGTAGAACACTTAATGATAAGCAAAATATGGTAAAACAAAAGATAGATTAGAGCTAGGATCAAACAAAACTTTTGCATTTTTATTAGAAATATGAAGAATGCCTTCGACCATTGATTTAGAGGCTCTAGCATCCTGCTCAATGATAGCATATACTCTAGCATGGGCTGATGATCTAGGAGGTAGTGGTTCTTCCTTTTTCTTAAATGGGCAGTCTTTTATTTTGTGATCTAACTTTCCACAAGCAAAACAAGCTCCAATCACCCGAAAACACTTACTTGTCTCATGATTACCTCCACATTTTGCATATAATGGAATCCTTTGTGGTAGATTTCTCATCTCAAATCCAGATACCTTTACCCTCTTGTTACTTCTCTCAAGTTTATTTTCTCTCTTATTTTTATAAAAAAACTTATCCTTACTGTTCTTGCTCATGATTTCTTGGATCTCTTCTAAGTCTTTTTTAATTATCAAAGCTCTTTCTACCACCTCAGAATATGCCTGAAGTTTTAAAGTTGATATTCGGCTTCTTATGACTGGCCTTAATCCCCTTTCAAACCTCCTTGCTTTCCTAGATTCATCATCAATCATATGTATGGCAAATCTGGAGAGCTCAATGAATTTAGATTCATATTTTGCTACCGTTAAATTTCCCTGAATGAGATTCAAGAACTCCAATTCTTTCTGCTCTCTAATGTAATCTGGGAAATATTTATCGTTGAACTTTTCTGTAAATGTCTTCTAAGTGAATGGCACATGTCTAACTTCAGAAATCCTCCTCATAGTTCTCCACCAGTGTTCAGCCTCTCCCTCTAACATAAAGGTAGCAAGAGAAACCTTCAGATCATCAGGACAATTTAAAACATCAAATATTTTCTCTATCTGTATCATCCATTGTTCTGCTACCATTAGATCAGGCTCACCACTAAAACTGGGAGGACTAAGCTTCTTAAACTGTTCAATTCCTAACCCAATCCGGTTTGAAGTCCTTGCTCCATCATTTCTTTCCGGTCGAACTTGTTGTTGCATTACTTGTGTCATAGCCTCTAGAGTTTTCATAATTCCACTCAATTGATCAGAAGTAGATGCAATAGGAGAACCAGATGACCTCGTCATTCTTGCTTCCTAAAAATAGCAAAAGAGAAATTTTGATCAATCTCTAAATAAAAATCACTAAACCTCAAAATTTATTATGCATCTAGCATATCAAAATTCATAGTGATCCTCAAATCATGCTCTGATACCACCTCTGTCACGACCCCTCTTGAAAATTATCGCATTCAGGAGATGTGACCCTGTCTTAAAAATTCATAATATTAAAAATCAAACAACAAACCAATCCCAGGATCTAAACTGACATTTGAGGACACTGACAATCATTCAAGTCATAAATCACATCCAAAACCCATAATTCATAAAACCTGTACAGTTTATAATTCATATACCACATCATACCACATCACTCTAGGACTTACAAAATCCAAAGCCAACTCAACTAAATAATATCCGCATCATAAAATCCACATGTGAGGGAATCCATATAATCACAAAACTAACATTCACCACAAGTTTATACCATTATACCATTTAAACTTAACATTTCAAATCCTAGCATAAGAGGTCCTTCAACCTTTACAAAACATATAAGTTCAGATTTACCATCAATATTTCACTAAATAAAAAATGTACTTATACAACAAACACATATAAACCACTAAAGATCAACACAAAATCTTCTAGCTTTCCCTTCCTCAGCCCAATTTAAACATCCTAGAGACTGATAAGCTAATCTGAAAATATTATATAACAACGGGGTGAGCATAACAAAGCTCAGCAAGTGACTAACATATCCATCGAGAAGGAGAATGGTTTTTAATAAACTTGATATCACAATGCAAAGCCAGATACAAGAAAACATATATATCATCGTATCAGATACTGAATCTCAAATGTCCTCTTATTCAAACTTATTTGATTTATAACAAATGGAGTAAACCATAATTAGAGCATATCAGATGATGATAATGGTATTTCGGAGCATATCAAATGACACTTAGGACATTACGAAGCATATCAATGGTGTATAGGATATCTCAGAGCATATCAATGGCGTATAAATGGTTTCAGAGCATATCAAATGACACATAGGACATTACGAAGCATATCAATGGTGCATATGAGATCTCTCAAAGCATATCAGAATAACAAACAAGTAACAAAAGTTCAAATGTCATATCTGATCATTCATTTTTTTATCATCCAAAGCGCACATATAAACACATAAATAATGCTTTGGATATTATATCAAAAACACAGAGGGTGCAGTGGGATCTCAAACAGAATATGGTCTATCCATTTCTGGATGACCACCAGACAGAACTCTCCCACGTCTGGGAGCTCCATCCACCCATGTCTAGGTGAAGTCAGAAGGGGCCGGCAGAGCATCGCGGGCTCTAAGCATAACTCCCTTTACCATTTCTGGCAAAGGTTCACATGATCCCACAAGATACCAGAGTACAAAAGGATAGGTATGAACAATAAATTGGCATGTATCAGAAGCACATGTGAAACAATAAAATGTACATGTGCCTTTACGAAACAATACGATGTAAGCATATTCTTTCACAATGCATTCAAATTTAAAATAAAAATAATGGCATGAGTATACAAGGATTTGAAACAATAGTATAAAGCTCAATCTGAAAGAAGGACTTTAGTTGAAATCAGTTTCCAACAAAAAAAGGACAAAACAAGAATAGGCAAACTTGACAAAAATTTGGTTCTAATAGAATTTGATAGGTATATTTCCTGAGTTGTTTGAGTAACCAAGCATGCTCCAGTTTACTATAAATGTCATTTGAAAGATATAATAATCTAGATTCGGATTAACAAAGTTTGGTATGAATTAGAGGTCTCCACAGGAAGTTACAAATAATTTAGTGACAACAAGCCAGAAAACATCATCTCTGTTTTATTGAATCTATAGGGCCGAATAAAATAGACGTTTTGGCTAGTATCTATACCCCAAATATTTCAACTAAGATATGCACAGAAATCTATATGAGTCTACTTTCCAAAAAGGATAATTTTATAACATTTGGATTTGTTCACAGTGAGTTACAAGTGATAGAATACCCAGAGGTCAGAACTTGGAATCTCTATTTTATAGATTCTATGGGGTCAATTCAAATAAAAGTTCGGATAGGCAATTGAACTCCAAATTCATACATCCTAGTCTCAAAATAAAGATAAACAAGTATATTTTCGAATGGATTTAATTTTGCTTAAATATGAATTCAGTATAGAAAGTTATAGACATGAAAATGCAGAAAGGACAGAATCTGGAAAAGAAATCTAGATTCACTATTTGATGCATAAATTGCAGAAATATCATTATGAAACTTCAATCCTCTAAAATTTTTAGGATTAAGATGAGAACAAGGAACAAACTTAGTGTAGGATGAGGTTAGAACACTTGCCTTTGATCAATTTTGATCCCAATGAAATGTTTTGATCCCAAAAGACCTTAATCCTCAATTTTCTTCTCTTCTCCTCCTTTTCTTCTTCTTCTTCTTCTCTTCCTTTCTTCTCCAACGCAGGCTGCCTTCTCAGGTTCCTTAGGAATGAAGGCAGAGAGTCTTAAATGGTGGGATTTGTTATTTTGTGTATTTTGCAATTTAGTCATTGTATTATTTATTTTTACGATTAGGTCATCAGATTTTTACAAATAGGTCCTCAAAATTTTACAAACAGATCCTCACATCTTATAAATAGGTTTTCAGTTTCATTTGAGCTTATCTACAGAATTTAAAATGGATAGTAACTTTGCTATTAAACTCTTATATGAAAATTTAGAAACGAGGAACACGAGGGATGTTACACCTAATAGGACTCCTACTCAAGACCCCTACTTCTAATAGGACTCTTTCTCTAATAGGACTCCTACTTCTAATAGGATTCCTTCTGTAAGAAGCAACATCCAAACTAATCCTAACCTAGCCAGCCTCTTCACCTCTTTAATAGGGGTTGGCTAGATAGGATTTATATGAATGCCCTTAGGATTTATATGTTTGTCTCCTTTAATGAAACTGAATTAGGACTCTCCTAACTAGAGTCCAAATAGAATTAGGACTCTCCTAGTTAGAGTCCTAACAGACCCGCCCTCTTTAAATCAGTCTTGTCCTCGAGGTTGACGCACCATAAATTCTAAGAATTTGATCTTTAAGTCATCATAGTTCTCCCTATTAGGGATCGAGTGGCACTAAGGGGGGGGGGGGGGGGGTTGAATTAGTGCAGCGATAAAGAATGATAAATTTCTGTGATTTAAAACAACTTCTAAAACTTCGTATGATGGAAATCACATTTTTGACTAAAACCGATTTCGATTAAAGAGTTATGGAAAGTGCTTAAAGTAGGGAGTGTTTAGAGAGAAAAAAGACAGTGATGAGTAAGTTGAGCAGTGAAGAAAAGACGGTTTGTAGAAAGGTAAATACAAGAACATAAACGCAACTAATTCCTCTTTGCTTGAGGACACCAGCTTTCCACTAGCTATCCTCCTTCCAATGGGTGAGGATTAACTCCCTTACAGCTCTCTCTTTTTGCTGGGCTTAGGAGGTAACCCTTATAAGGCCTCTCACCCCTCTCTTAGACTAGAACACACTTAAAGTTTAGAGGGAAGATTTTGACAAGAGTTTTCCTTTTTGCTTTTTCAATTCTAGACCCCTTTTCAACTATGAATAAGAGGGGTATTTATAAGCCTCAAGAGGATTCAAATTTAGAGACCAAATTTGAATCACTTTTGGTTTTCTCGGTCTTTGGCGGTGCCACTTTGTCACATCGATGGTGGTACCACCACTATCAATGTCGACAATCGGCGGTTATCGGCGGTGCCACTGTCCAGCCAACGATGCCACCGCCTGGGCTTGCTTCCCAGCGGTGGTACCACCACCCATCCCGGCGGTGCCACCGCCTAGGCTCTTGGGTCCTGGGTGATGCCACCACCTAGGCTCTCGGGTCCTGGGTGGTGCCACCACCCAGGCTATTCTACCTCATTGGTTGGGCCTTAAACTTGATCCAAACCAGTTTGTTATCGGGTCCAATTGGCCCCTACTTAGTTTATAGGATTAACACCTAATCCTAAACCAAATTATATGCTAACTATGAATTTTAAAGATATTTCCTAAGCTATTACAAAGTCCACAAGTCAAGACTTCTTCCGGCGAGATTCCGGTGAACTTTCGGTGGTCTTCCGATGAACCCTCGGAAACCATCCTGTGGACTCTCGGCAAGCACTTGGACTTCACGATGATCTTGGTGAGTTCCAACGAGCTTCTTTAGCAAGCTCCAATCTTTCTTGGCAAGCTTCATGAACTTCCGACGAACCTTCTGGCGAACTTTCGAAAATCCTTCGGCAAGCTCCCTACTCGTTCTCGACCAGTTCCGGCAGCACTCCCAATGAATATTCGGACTTTCGTCGAATTCTCAAACTCCTAACAATCCATCACACTTGTCTTCTGATACTTTGTTTCGCTTTACATCTTCATCGTTATTGTAGTTAATCCTGCACACACAAACAAAAACTCTACTTCGATCTAGATAGTTATTACAATGTGAATTGACATTCAGTTGCCAGGAACGTCATTGGTCGGTGCTTCATCTACTTCTTCGACGCATCATCCTCTCTTACGGCTTGTTACCCAATCGGCGGTTGACCTCTGCAACCCTGATATCCTTGGCATAACTTCACTCTTCTTGGCCCGATGCCCGACGTCCGAAGCCTTCTGTCAATTGTCGACCAAACCTCCGGCTCGACATCCAATATCCTGACGTGATCACTTCCGGCGCAACGTCAATTCCTTCAGTGTCAACTGTCTAATCCTGATCGATAGCAGACCTGCGTAACTCAAAATGTAGTTAGATCACAAAACATAATCAATTAGTTTCATTATCAAAATCTGAGATTCAACAATCTCTCCCTTTTTGATGATGACAACTAATTGATGACTAATGGAGTTAACCTTAACTCCTCAGAGTTTAACTAAACTCCCCCTATCAAAATGTCATTGATAGAACACTTGGATTATCTCAAATCCAAGCAACATTCATCACATGTTAAGAGAAACATCAAACCATCATGCAAATATATAAAATATTCAATCACTATTACATTACATGAACTCATCAATCTACTTCTCCCCCTTTGTCATCAACAAAAAGAAGAAGTTGCTCTAGCTACATTAAAAGATATACAAGTTTTACAATCATACTAGCTATCAATCAGGATATTCAACATACATCACATTCAATCATAGCAAGTTTTTAAATTCTTTCTAAAGATAAGCAAGATAGTAATTTTTCATCACTTGCTTCTTGTGCAAGTTTGCACTTTGCTTTTGTAGCATGCTAGCAACTTTTGAAATGTTCATGATAGGATGTTCCTTCATTTCAATGATCGAGCTAGCAAATTTTTCATTGAAGTCGCAAGCTAGCAATAAATCTTCTCCCCCTTTATCATTCTCAAAAAGAAGAGAGGATGCAATGTTGTAATTGATTTCCTTTTTCATCAAAATAGAAAATGAGATATTAGAAATAAATATTGACATAAATGTTTCTATCAAAATTCAAGTCATAAATATGAATTCAATATTCAAGCCAACAAGCTAGCTCCCCCTTAGTTATTATCAAAATGAAGTAGAGGACTCAATTGCTAAAAAATTTCAAGCCATATAAAGAAATCATGTCATAATATCAAGAAAAATTTAAGGACATGATTTATTTGACAAATCCTTTTAATAGAGTAAAAGAATTATATAATCAAGGATCATGAAAAAAATATATCAATATCATAGATCAAGTCATGATTCAATGAGTCATCATAAAGCAAATTAATTTTCAATCATCACTACAAGGAAGTTATGTCATGAAGGATCAATTCATGAATAAACAAGAATTATATATATTTATCATGAAGAAAATCTTGACTTATATGTAGGAGTTTTCAAATCATTACGATGATGATTTCATAAAAAAAATCTCAAATATATAGTTCCAAGAAATCAAAATCATGATTTATAAGACTCATACAAATCATCAAAATTACTCTTAAGTGATTTATACAAGGTCATGAATTCAATAAAATTTCTTTATAGCAATATGAAATATTTTAGAACTTGATTCAAGCATTAAATACATCTTAACAAGTCATAATTCCAAAAGATTCAAAAATCACTAAAAGAAAAATCAATCAAGTTCAATTTGACGAATCAAGACTCATAATCAAATTATCATTTTTAATATTCGTAACATGAACAAAGTTATTATCCCATATCATCAAAATCTCATTCATAATTCAAGTGATTTACAAAATATCATAAATGAATTTATCACTTGTCTTTTATTTAAAACATCCAAAACTTTAGAGAAAGAGAGATGTTCAAGAAATATACATTTCTCTTTTAGTGATTTGCATTGATTTCATATAAACATGCCTTTGTCCTTTTCATGTCAAATAGAAATAAGCATAAACATTTAAGACATAAAAGCTAAATCTCATAACACAAATTATCAAGCATGATTCATTTTCAAGCCATGATAAAAAGAGTAAGTCAAAGATTCAATCATCTCATGTCATGAATTCCAAAGGACATCTCAAGTTATCAACATCACATTAAAATGATATTTTAAAAAGATATATCGATAAGTGATTCATTTGTATCATTTCATTTGAATTCATGATTCATTTGGTAGGTTCTCTTCTTTAGTAAATAAAAAAAAATTATCAGAGAACAAAATAAATTAAGGAAGATAGAACATAGTTGAAGCATTGAACATGATTCATATTTAAAATGTATCTCACGTCGTAAATATGAATCAAGTATTTGTCAAATCTGAAATCATCCTCAAAATTACATTCAATAAATTCATACATGACAAGCATAGATTTATTGGAAAATTGATAAGATAGAGGATCGCATTTCATTTTTATAAATTTCTATTCATGTGATTTGCTTCTTATAAGTATGGCTTTACCTTAAAAAGAAATGTTCACATTCAAAATGGAAAGACAAATTTTGTCATAAAGATCATGAAATTGTAACTCATTAAGTATGTGGCATTTTCCAAAATTGATTCAAGAGATTCATATGATTCATGAAATGAGTTCATTAATTTCAATAGGATAGAAAATGCATTTTCATTTCATGCAATTGATTTCATGTGAGCATGTTCAAATTTTCACATAAAGACCATGCATCAGTTTTAAAACTGAAAGCATCATCAAAATCATTAAGATTCATGGATTCATCATACACATTATTTCAAAATATGAGATTTCAAGTCATCAAGTATGATACAATCATTAAGCATGTTTTCATAATACATCATCAAAATCATTTTAATTTTGTCTTTCATTTGTTATAGCAAGATGATCAATACTCAAATTTTTGCTAAAATCATGCATCATTTTATAAATCTGAAAAATAATTTTCGTCATGAAAATCATCAAGTCCAAATATAATACAAGGCAACATCAAAACCACATTTCTTTCATTTGGAAAATTTGTGGGTTAGGTCTTTTGATTTCAAGAAAACAAGTATCATCTAAAAATTTTATCATTAAAAAAAGAGTTAAGACCCATTAATCCAAGATAGAAGTTTTCAATCAACATCACTTCAAAAAACTTATGCATGATATAAAATCGTCAAGCATCATGTTTAGAGACAATATAAAACATCAAGATACACATGCATGGGTTAGTCCTATTAGGTGTACAAACATTATCACAAATCATACAATCATCATTCATAATTTTTACTTTTCAAAAATACTAGAAAGAAAAACATAGTATAATTTTAAAAAAATAATTTTTTTATTTGCAAAAAAACTTTTTCCTTCTAACTAAGTTAAGCACTCAAGAAAAAGATATCAAGTAATTTCATAACAATGTAAGAACATTTTAGGTGAGTTACTTACCTCGTTGTTGAAACCCGTCAAAGCCCAATTCATCGTTTCACCTTTGGAAGTCTTGATTCATCCTTGGGTGCCTTCCTCTTCTGTGGCCTCTTCCTCTGTTCAAGTTCATTTTTGTTCTTTATTTTTTATTTAATGAACTTGTTAAAATTCATTGTTATGTGATTAATGTCCTCAATATTGTCCTCATCACTTGAGTCATCTCTCAAGTGGCATTTTATAGTCCGGAGTTTCAAATCCTTCATGTTCTTTAGAAGGTGGTTCATATGTTCATCATGTTCAACATGTTCCAAAAAACTCATTTCATATGTCATTAAGGATCCAACGAGTTCTTCAATAGAATAATCATTTAAATCTTTAGTTTCTTGTATCGTCGTTATTTTAGGATCCCACCTTTTTGGAAGGGGTCTTAAGATCTTTTTAGTGAGTTCAAAATTTGAAAAACATTTACCAAGATTTTTCAAGCTATTGACGATATCCGTGAAGCGGGTGTACATGTCGTTGATAGATTTGCTTGGTGTCATTTGGAAGAGCTTAAAATCATGCAATAAGAGATTTACTTTCAAGTCTTTAACTCTACTAGTTCCCTTGTGCTTAATTTCAAGTGTTCGCCAAATGTCCAAAGCCGTTTTGCACATAGAAATCCGATTGAACTCGTTCTTGTCTAAAGTGCAAAATAAGACATTCATAGCCTTTGCATTTAAAGAAAAAGATTTTCTCTCTAAATCCGACAATTCGTTCATCGGTTTAGAGGGAAGTTGAAAATGGTTTTCAATAATGTTCCACAAATCTAAATCCATTGAAAGCAATAAAACTCTCATTTGAGTTTTCTAATAGGTGTAGTCCAACCCATTAAACAACAGAGGACGAACAACCAAAAAACCCTCTTGAAAGCCATGAAGAGTCATTTCTCATGGGTGTAAATCTGAATGAGAAATAACCTTACTCTGATACCAATTGTTAGGGATCAAGTGGCACTAAGAGGGGGGCGGGGTGAATTAGTAAAGCGGTAAAGAACGATAAATTTCTGTGATTTAAAATAATTTCCAAAACTTCATATGATAGAAATCATGTTTTTGACTAAAATCGATTTCGATTAAAGCGTAATGGAAAGTGCTTAAAGTAGGGAGTGTTTAGAGAGGAAGAAGGCAGTGATGAGTAAGTTGAGCAGTGAAGAAAAAATGGTTTGTAGAAAGGTAAATGTAAGAACATAAATACAAACCGTTTTTATAGTGGTTCGATCATCCGACCTACATCCACTCTCGATTCCTCTTCGCTTGAGGCCATCGGCTTTCCACTAGCTATCCTCCTTCCAACGGGTAAGGATCAACTCTCTTATAGCTCTCTCCTTTTGATGGGCTTAGGAGGTAACCCTGACAAGGCCTCTCACCCCTCTCTTGGACTAGAACACACTTAAAGCATAGAGAGAAGATTTTGATAAGAGTTTTTCCTTTTTCTTTCTCATTTCTAGAGCCCTTTTCAACTATGAATGAGAGAGGTATTTATAGACCTCAAGAGGATTCAAATTTGGAGCCCAAATTTGAATCACTTTTGGTTTTCCCGGTGCTGGCGATGCCACCGCCTGTCAGTGTCAGACACTAATAGTGTACTGGGCGGTGCCACCGCCTGGGCTCTTCCAACTCACTGGTTGAGCCTTAAACTCAACCCAAACCAGTCTGTTATCAAGCACAATTGGCCCTTACTTGGTTTATAGGATTAACACCTAATCCTAAATCAAATTATTTCCTAAGCTATTACAAAGTCCACAAGTCAAGATTTCTTTCGGCGAGCTTCCGACAAACTTTCGGTGGTCTTCCAACGAACCCTCGGAAACCATTCTGTGGACTCCCGGCAAGCTCCTGGACTTCACGATGATCTTGTGAGTTCCAACGAGCTTCTTTGGCAAGCTCCAATCTTTCTTGGCAAGCTCCACAAACTTCCAACAAGCCTTCCGACGAACTTCTTCGGCAAGCTCCCTACTCGTTCTCAGCTAGTTCCGACAGCACTCCCAACGAATCTTTGGACTTTGGTCGAACTCTCGAATTCCCAACGATCTATCACACTTATCTTCCAGCACTTTGTTTCGCTTTACGTCTTCATTGTTATCATAGTTAATCCTGCACACACAAACAAAAACTCTACTTTGATCTAGACAGTTATTACAACGTGAATTGATATTCAGTTGCCCGGCACATCATTGGTCGGTGCTTCGTCCAATTCTTCGGTGCATCATCCTCTCTTGTAGCTTGTTTCCCAATCAGTGGTAGACCTCTACAACCTCGATATCCTTGGTGCAACTCCGCTCTTCTTGGCCCGATGCCCGATGCTTGACGTCCAAAGCCTTCGACCGATTGTCGACCGAACCGCCGGCTCGACATCCAATATCCTAACATGATCACTTCTGGCGCAATGTTAATTCCTTCAGCGTCAACTATCTAATCTTGATCGATAGTAGACATGCATAACTCAAAAAGCAGTTAGATCACAAAATACAATCAATTAGTTTCATCATCAAAATTTGAGATTCAACACTCCCAAGTGGCATCTTCTATTGGTAGGTTCGCCCAATGCATTATCACTTTAGTAGTGGATCGTCATCATCGAGTCACGATCCATTAATTAATAATGGCACTCGACTGAGTCTAGATTGATGTTTGCTTATATAGCTAGAGTTGTAGTTAGACCCAATCTCCTATTGAAAATTCTCTTTCACTTTTTTGTTGATCATATTATTGTTTCATCCTTGCTTGAGCTACAGTGAGATTATCTTTTAGCAACTTCAGCATTTTGTCTCTATCCTGTAGCTCCCTATCTACTTGTTCTACTTTAGAGGTGCCCAACACATATTTTGGGATTACAGGGGGAGGTTGGCCATACAAAGCCTCATAGGGAGTATATTTTGTGGATGAATGATAAGTTGTATTATACCACCACTCAGCCCAGGGAAGCCACTTTGTCCACTCTTTAGGCTAGTCACTAGTGAAGCATCTGAGGTACATCTCCAAGCACCTGTTCATTGCTTCAGTCTAGCCATCGGTTTATGAGTGATATACTATACTCATTTTCAATTTAGTGCCCTATATTTGGAATAATTCTATCTAAAATTTGCTTATGAAGACCCTATCATGATCACTTATAATAGATCTTGGCATCCCATATAATTTTTTAATATTCTCCATGAAGATTCGAGCAATACTAGAAATAGTGTAGGGATTACGAACAGCACAAAAGTGAGCATACTTTGTAAGATGATCAACCACAACAAAAATTATACCTTTTCCCTATGTTGAGGGAAGCCCTTCAATGAAATCTATTGATATATCAATCCATATGGAGTCCGGGATGAGTAGAGGTTGTAGTTTTCTATGACTTGCCACTGTCTCACCTTTATGTCGTTGACATACATCGCGTTATGCTATAAATTCAATAATAATATTTTTCATCCCTACCTAATAAAAATTTTGCTTAATTCTCTAGGTTCTAAGGAACCCAGAGTGCTTGGCCGCAGGTGTAGAATGCATTTCTTGAAGGATGGTCTTTGTGCAAGTAGAATTTGGCACAAGCACAATGCGTCCCTGATAGCGCAAGTCTTTTGAGTCCCAACTATAATGAGCCACAGAGCTTGGTGCTTCTTCCAATTTTTTTATGATCTTATTAGTCTCTAGATCATCTTTCCATTCCCTCCTAATATCCTTAAGGAAGTCATTGATCGAAAGTAAAACGACCGAAAATTCAGCTTGCACGGTTAGCCGCGAATGCGTATCGACGATAACATTCTCTTTCCCCTTTATAAGTTATTTCATAATTATATCCAAGAAGCTTTGTTACCCATTTTTGCTGCTCAGGGGAAGATATCTTTTGCTCCAAGAAATATTTTAGACTTTTATAGTCAGTCTTGATTTGAAAACATCGCCTGATCAAGTACGGTCTCTATTTGTCCATCGCATGCACAATCGCAAGCATCTCCTTATCATAAATAGTCATCTTGAGATGGAAAGGAGGTAACGCCCTACTAGTATAAACAAGGGGGTGGCCAACTTGCATTAGTATAGCACCAATTCTAACTCTGGAGGTATCGACTTCAATAACAAATGTCTTACCGAAGTCGGGTAGCGCTAGTACTGGCGTTGTTGACATTGCGACTATATGTTCATCGAAGGTAGTGGTGGCTTTGTCTAACTATTAGAAAGCATCTTTGCTTAGCAAGGAAGTAAGGGGTGCACTGATCTTTCTATAGTTTTTCATAAACTTATGGTAGTAGCCTGTTAAATCGAGAAAGCCACATAGTGATTTTAGTTTCCTCGGGGTTTGCTTGTTCAGCATTGCTTCAATTTTGGAGGAGTCTACCACCACACCTTCCTCTGATATGATATGCCCAAGATATTCCACCTTCTAGAGATGTAGATACCAATATGGCTGAGTATTTGTTGGAGGTTTGCCCGAAATAATTGGTATACGATGATCATGCCGATGGGTAGGAGGTAGGCTGCACGGTTCGTCAAATATATCTAAAAATTCAGCAAGCAAGGGAAGTAGGTTTGGGTCTTCAAATTCAGTTGGCTCTCCCTTAGATTGTTGCTCAAGTTATACCAAAAAGCTGCTACATGCTTTGTGCAAAACTTTCTCCATTTGTTGTGTGCAAATCGTCATTACGTCACCCCATGTTTCCCACGTAGTATCACCGGTTTCCCCTTACTATAAAAATTTTATAATTAGTTTCAAAAAATTCTAAGAAATATCACCTAATGTTGTCAGCCATTTGATACTGAGCACAACCTCATAATCATCAAGAGGGAGGAGGAAGATATCTGCAATTATCTCTTGGTCCTGCAGTAATAGTTTCACCTACGGGCACCTACGATCACACTTCAAAATTCATCCATCAACGACCTTAACGTCAAATCTACTCTCGGTGTCAATAAGAATGGTGATCAGTTGTTGCTTCAGAAGTCCTCCCACTTTCATCATTTGCAGGTTCGCGTAACCGGCAAGGGCATGTATCGTAATATCAACCAGCTACTGTTCTTCATCCGTGACCTCTTCCTCATGCTCTTGGTCCTCCTCCTCCATGTCTTCAAGTGGTTTAATTAGCAGGAGGTGGCCACTTTTGCAGCGATGATCACGGTTCCATGGCTCATCACAATGCCAACAAAGACCCTTTGCTGATCAGTCACGTAGTTCTTCTCTTGTCAAATTTTTTGACAGCGAAGGGTAGCTGGGAGCAGAAGGAGGTTTATATGCCACAGGCCAAGGAGAGGTTCTCATCCTCCAAGCATCTTGGTTGAGCCATTTTTCTTGTATTCGGGCGAAAGAAATCGTAGCCATCATGGTACGGGGCTGTCGCACCTTAACCTCCCCTTTTATCTCTGGCTTGAGTCCTTCGATGAGTGTTCCTAATAATTGATAGTTAGTCTAATCATGAGCAAGGTAGGATAGCTTCTCAAACCTGGTTTAGTACTTTTCAATCATAGAGGTTTGTTGAATTTTTGGGAGTTGGCCGTCGATATTTTCAGACTCCGTAGGTCCGAAACGGTTTAACAGTGCATTCTTAAATTGATTCCATGTTAGAGCCCCATGATTGTACCATTCTTAAATTGATTCCAACTAATTGTACCATTGAATAGCATCTCCTTCAAGGTGAATGATAGCAATTTCCACCATAACATCATCCAACATTTAGTTGTAGTGAAAGTAATATTCGACACGCGAAATCCACCCTGTCGGGTCTCCTTCTTCTAATCATGGGAAGTCCACCACCCTCATGCATGGCTGAAGCATGTCCGAGGGTTGTCCCTCCTTCTCTCGAGGCCTCTCTAAACTCTCTCCTCATAGAAATTTGGTTGGACTCAGTGGTTGTTCAATTCTAAATTCTATAAACAAAGCACGCAATTTGTCCTCCAAGCGCGATTCAAGCCGTGATTCAATCCGAGATTCCAATGCTTTAAATTTGGCATTAATTGGATCTTAAGAAGCCATAGCATATGCCTGTAGATCAAAGATATCCTTGTCTTTTTTCTATTGATGGGTTAATGGCATGGGATGGTAGAAGGTTTGGACAATGATTGGTGATAGAAGGGTTCAGCTGTAATGGTTTACCATTTTGGGCTACAGTTTTTAATGTTGTTAGGGTTATGAAAATTGGTTATGACAACTGTGTCTTAGGGTTAGAGGGATGCCCTAAAGACATCTTGGTTGGTGGAAGCAAGGCGGCTAGGGTTTGATAGGTTACGGAGAAGAAAAAGGACAAAGGTGCAGCACCAGATTTTTTGCCAAAAAAATTCTAGTAGTAAGGATATAATTTTTTTCGGCCATTCTCAGCAGAGATTCAAGTAAAATTCAAAGGGAATCTACTGGTAAGAGAGAGATAATGCTGTTAAAAATTTTGTAGAAGAAAACAACAGCAAGAGGTTTAGCAAAATTGAGGATCATGGAAATGTACTATAGCAGATTTTTACATCTAAAGTATAGAAGTTTGGACATAAAAGATCAGTGGTTTATGTTAATAATTTTTGACAAAACCAAAGGGGAATCTGCTATTAGGAAGTGTCAAAGCCATCGTAAAAAATTTATAGAGATTTGGACAAAAAAAATGCAGTAGCAAGATCAAATAAACAGTGCTTATGCGGTTGGAATTCTACAATGCATCTTTTGTCGTAGAGATGAAAACTTTGTGATAAAAAGTTTATGCAGCAATATAGGAACGATTTTTTTGGATTTTTTGAATAAGGATAACTAAATTACAGTAGCAGTAAGGTAGGAAACTAGAACTTGGTGCAATTCACAAGGAGATCTAAGGATGATCCGTGATGGTAGAGATGATGATATAATTCGACGATAATCTTTTAAGCAATTATGGAAATTGCTTTGGGCAGCTGTGGAGGGTTGATGGGTGGCTGTGGAAGGGTAGTAGGACACCAAGAACACTACTATGATACCAAGTGTTAGAACTCTTACAGATTCTAAGCTTGGGGTTGATCTCTTTAGGGGATCGGCCTCCTTAGAACTCTATAGGGGTTCCTTCCTCCAACTTGCTACTCAAAGGCAGCTAAAAGGATAATCTATTCATGGTGAAAAGAGAGTGAATACATTGACTATTTATAGGGCTTCTAAACCCCAACTCCTAATATGACTCCTACTCAAGACCCCTACTTCTAATCAACTCCTACTTCTAATATGACTCCTCTAATAGAACTCCAACTTCTAATAAGACTCCTTCTTTAATAGGACTCATACTTCTAATATATCTCCTTCTCTAAGAAGTAACTTCCAAACTAATTCTAACCTAGCCGGCCTCTTCACCTCTTTAATAGGGGTTGGCTAAATAGAATTTACATGAATGCCCTTAGGATTTACATGTTTACCCTCTTTAATGAAACTGAATTAGGACTCTCCTAGCTAGAGTCCTAACAACAACACTAATAACTTCCTAAATAGTAAGGTTGCTGCTCAGATGGTGCTCCACATCGAAGGTTGTCGCAAGTTCAACGGTTTAGTCAAATGACCTATGTCTACTTCCGAAACCTCCTCCGATAAGGTTTCCGACTTCCGTTATCAATCCTTCTTGAAGGGGAAGGACCAAACACCCCTTTTTAAAGAACTTGTAGGTGGATTAAACTCTTTTATAGAATTTACACTTGTGAATTCGGGAAGTGAACACTCTAACTTTTGAAGGCAATTTTGCTAGAGTTTTGACTTAGTTCTTAACACTTCTCACTATACTTAGCCAACTAAGAAGTAAGGGTTATTTATGTTGAATCTCGGATTTTGATGATGAAACTAATTGATTGTGATTTGTGGTCTAATTGCATTTTAAGTTACGCAGGTCTACTATCAATCAGGATTAGATAGTTGACGCTGGAGGAATTGATGTTGTGCCGGAGGTGATCATGTCAGGATATTAGATGTCATGCTGGAGGTTCGGTCGACTATCGGCAGGAGGCTTCGGACGTCGGGCATTGGGCCAAGAAGTGCGGAGTTGCGCCATGGATATCGGGGTTGTGGAGGTCAATCGCCGATTAGGCAACAAGCCACAAGAGAGGGTGATGTGCCGAAGGATCAGATGAAGCGCCGACCAATGACGTGCCGGGCAACTGAATGTCAATTCACATAGTAATAACTGTCTAGATCAAAGTAGAGTGTTTGGTGTTTGTTTGTGCAGGAATAACTATGATAAGGATGAAGATGTAAAGCGAAACAAAGGGTCGAAGTCAAGTGCGATGGATCGTTGGGAGTTCGAGTGTTCGATGGAAGTCCGAAGATTCATTGGGAGTGCTGCCGGAACCGACCGAGAATGAGTAGGGAGCTTGCCGAAGGGTTTTCGAAATTCACCAGAAGGTTCATCGGAAGTTCGCAGAGCTTGCCAAGAAAGATCGAAGCTTGCCAAAGAAGCTCGGGGGAACTTGCCAAAATCACCGTGGAGTTCGAGAGCTTGCCGGGAGTCCGCAGGATGGTTTCCGAGGGATCGTCGGAAGACCGCCGGAAGTTCGTCGGAAGCTTGATAGAAGAAGACTTGACTTGCGGACTTTGTAATAGCTTAGGAATGTCTTTAATTTCATAGTTAGCACATTAATTTGGGTTAGGATTAGGTGTTAATCCTTTAACCCAAAGTAGGGGCCATTGGGCCTTAGTTTGGGCCAAAGTTTTTGGCCCAAACAGAACCAGCACAACTGGGCGGTAGCACCGCCCAACAGCTTGTGTGCTGGGTGGTAGCACCACCCAGCAGCTGTGTGCTGGGCGGTAGCACCGCCCAGCTCGGTCGGGCGGTAGCACCACCCGATTGCGTCTTTGGCGGTAGCACCACCAGCGATTGCGTCGGGCGATAGCACCGCCACTGAGCGTAGCTGCTATCGCCCGATGCTGGAAAGCGGTAGCAGCTAGGGTGGTAGCACCGCCTGGTGCTTGGAAAGCCAGGCGGTAGCACTACCTAGCTGAGGCGGTAGCACCGCTTGGGTGTGTTAGTCTGCCAGTACTGATAGCACCGAGAAACTCAAAATTGTTCAAATTTTGGCTCCAAGTTTGGGCTCCAAATTTGAATCACTTTGAGGCTTATAAATACCCCACTCATTCAGAGTTTAGGGTGTGTCTAGAACTAAAAAAAGGAAGGGGGAAACTCTATTGAAAGTGTGTCAAATCTTTCCTAAGTCTTAAGAGTGTTCTAGTCCAAGAGAGGGGTAAGAGTGCTTTGTAAGGGTTATCTCCTAAGCCCGTCAAAAGGAGAAGTGCTGTAAGGGAGTTCATCCTCACCCGTTGGAAGGAGGATAGCTAGTGGAAAGCCGGTGGCCTCAAGCAAGAGGAATCGGGAGTGGACGTAGGTCGGATGACCGAACCACTATAAAAATCTAGTTTGCATTTACGTTCTTGCTATTTACTTTGCTGCAAACCCTTTCCACTTGCTGCCTAAAGTTAAAATGTAATCTTTCCGGGTTCATACGAAATGTTGCATTCATTCGTATGAAGTTTCCGAACTTGTGTAAATCGTTGAAAAATCTATCGTTCTTTACCGCTGCACTAATTCACCCCCCCCCCCTCCTCTTAGTGCCGCTCGATCCCTAACAATTTATAGGCACAATTCGCTTCAGAATTGGAGCAAAAAAGAGACACATCCCAGATTTTCGGATGCTGGCAGTACCATCGCTTGGCACTGGTGATACCATCGCTAGTTGACCCTGGTTCGATCAGTGTATTGGGCGGTACCACCACCTAGTCTAGCGGTACTACCGCTTGATAGAGTCTCGGGTTCTGTGGAGGGGCGGTACCACCACTTGTTAGGCAGTACCACTATTGATATGTAATAACTGTCAGTGGTACCACCACTGACCTAGGGCGGTACCACTACCCAGATCACCTAGGAACAATTTCCCGGTGTGGTGCCACCACCCTAATGTGTAGCAATATTGGTTGGGCCTTGAATCTGACCTAATACACTTAAATTACAGGCCCAGTTGGCCCCTACCAGGATTAAAGGATTATCACTTAATCCTAACCCTAATTATGTGCTAACTATAAAATTGAAAATATATTTCTAAGCAAAATATAATCCAGCAACGTCGAGTCTTCTTCCGACGAGCTTTCGGCAGACTTCCGACGAGTTTTCGGTGGACTTCCGACGAACCCTTGGACAATCTTTCGACGAACTCCCAACAGGCTCTCGGACTTTATGGTGAGTTCCAATGAGTCTTTTTGGTAAGCTTCCAAACTCTCTCGGTGAGCTCCACAAACCTCTGACGAACATTCCGATGAACTTTCGACAATCCTTCGACAAGTCTCCAATTCATTCTCGACCAATTCTGGTAGCACTTTTGACGAACCTTCGGAATTTCGGTAGACTCTCAGACTCCGAACGTACTTGACTGTAGCAATTTGCTTTATGTCTTCATTGCTATCGTAATTAATCCTACACACTTTTCTCAATAATATGGATTAGATCAGATAACCTATCAATTGACTTCATTATCAAAATTCAAGATTCAACAACCTCTCCCTTTATGATGATGATAATCAATTGATGACGGAGTTAGTCTTAACTCGCTCTATCTATATGTCATATATGAGAAAAGAAACTCTTAAATTCAACTCTTTGAATTTAAGCCCAAAACCGATAAGTTTCATACATTCGAACTTATCGACATGCTCAACTAGCATGATTTTTCATCTCAAATATGAAACTTCATATTTTTTACAATTCAAAAATGATGTCAAGGAATGGCATCCATTTTCAAGTCAAATGATACAAACTTTAATTTTGAAATAAAGCAAGAGTCAAATGATATCGTAAAAATTTATAAATTTAAGTCATGATGTCAATTTCATGATACATCATTCAAATCAAATGATAGCTTATCATATTAATGGAAGATTCCAAATTTAAGCATAATACGAACATAGAAAAATTAGCATTTTAAGCATGCATGATTCAATTGCAATGCATATGATACATTCCATACAATTGTGATATATTGCAATATACTTTAAGTATTTGTGATACCAATCATTTTTCAAGCATTTGCAATCCATCCAAGGAATTTGCAATATGATATAAAGCATGTCATCATTTTGCTTTTTATGATACAAACAACACATTTTACACATTGCATTTCATGCTATCAAGTCATCAATTTGCCATCAATTTATCACATTTTACTCCCCCTTTGTCATCAACAAAAAGGAAATGGGCTATTGATACCAATTGTCATGATAGAGATTTCTGTGAAAATGGCAAAAAAGAAGGCTTATATCCATGAATTCATCAAGAAGATTTATAAAAAATTCATATCATAGACAAAATTCAGCATTAAGAGTTAATTCGGCAAAAATAATCTATGGAGTAGAAAAATGAATCATTCAAGTCATTAAAAATTCATTCAAGATTCGTTTTCACCAAATAAAATTTGTGAGATAGAAAAGAGAGATCATTTCAGCACAAAATTCATAAAAACTTATGATAAGAGTCATGAATGTCTACCGAGATGTTGAAAGTCATGAAAAGTTCAAGAGGTAAGATGATCGAAAATTTACATACTTAAAGGCTCATGAAAAGAGCATCCAAAAATTTCATAAAGGGCTAACTTTTCATTCTCATAAAGAAGAATTCATGAAAGCTAACTTGGCATTTTCATTGAAAATTCATTAAGTGGAAAACATCCAATCAAGCCATGAAAATATTCATAAAGGCTCATGACACAAAATTTACTAGAGTTAAGAACTCAATAAATTCACATGAAGAGAAATGAGTGAAATCCAAAGAGAGCATTCAAAAAACAAAATTATAAGAGCTTCTTCTTTTCATATAAAATTCATGACATAAAAGTATGTATTAAAAGAATAGTTCCAAGTGTCATGAAGACAATTTGTTTAGATTATAAAAAAAAATTTATCAAACATCAAATTTCATGATACTAAAGTGTGAAAAGTGAATCATGAAAATCATTCATTCATGCCAATGGAAGTAGAGGGAGGATAAAAGTGATAGAATCAAAGTCATGTTATCAATTCAAAAATCATCAACCGTGAGTCATGTATATGATACTAAAAATCACTAATAGATGAAACAATAATATCAATCTAAGATTGGAGGAAGATGAAAGTGAAAGCTCTGTTCAAAATATGAAATCGAAAAGATAATACGAAATCAGAAAAGATGATATCAAGTCCATGAAAACCGAAAACATGATGAAAAATTTTCGAAAAAAGCATACAATAAACTCATGCACTAGGACAATTTAGCATACCTAATTCTCTTCTAATGAAGTCATATTGTTCTTCATTTAAAGGTTTTATGAATATATCTGCTAATTGATGTTTTGTATCAATATATTCTAGAGTAACATCATTGTTATTGACATAATCTTGTATAAAGTGATGCCTAATGTCTATATGCTTAGTTCTAAAGTATTGAAGGGGATTTTTAGTTAAACAAATAACACTTGTGTTATTGCATTTTATAGAAATATTCATTAAATGAATTCCATAATCTTCTAATGTATTTTTCATCTAAACAACTTGTGCACAATTAGGAAAAGAGTGGCACTAAGAGGGGGGGGGGTGAATTAGTGCAAAAGATAAAAAATTGATATTTTAAACTAATTCCGAAAAGAGTTGTGCGTTGAGAAGTTTTAGTCCGACAAAAAACGATTTTGACAAACTGAACAATTCGAGAGAGTAGAGAGGAGGCGATTGAGAGATTGCAACCAAGTAAAAATTGAAATGCAATAATTAAAACTTACACACCAAGAGAAGTACGCAACGATTTATAGTGGTTCGGTCAAATGATCTACGTCCACTTCCAAAACCTCCTCCGATGAGGTTCCCGACTTTCACTGTCAATCCTTCTTGAAGGGAAACGACCAAACACTCCTTTTACAGATCTTACAAGTGGTTCACACTCTTTTACATAACTTTTATAAGTGAGACTTAGGGAGATGAACACTCAAAATTTCAAAAGCAATTTCGTTAGAGTTTTGACTCAATTCTTATCACTTCTCAATGTGATTAGCCAGTTGAGAAGTAAGGGGTATTTATATGCTCAATTGGTTTTAGAATTAGAGCTAAAGAGAGTCACATCCTAGATTTCTAGGTGCTGGCGGTACCACCACTTGTCATTAGCGGTATTACCACTAGTTGACCCTAGTTCTGTAAGTGTACTGGGTAGTACCACCGACCAGTCTGGCGATGCTTCCGCTTGATAAAGTCTTGGGCTCTGTGGAGGGGACGTACCACAGTCTATCAAGCGGTACCACCGTTGATAGGTAATAACTGTCAATGGTACCACTGCTACCTAGGGCGGTACCACTGCCCAAAGCACCTGGGACCCTATTCCCGTGGCGGTGCCACCGCCCTACGGTGCCACCGCTAGACAAGTGTACAAATTTTGGATGGGCCTTGAATCCAGCATAATCCATTTAAATTAAGGGCCCAGTTGGCCTCTACTAGGGTTAAAGGATTATTACCTAATCCTAACCCTAATTACGTGCTAACTACAAAATTAGAAATATATTTCTAAGCAAAATATTCGAGTCTTCTTCTGGTGAGTTTCTGGCAAACTTCCGACAGACTTCCAATGAACCCTTAGATAGTCTTCCGACGGACTCCTAATAGGCTCTCGGACTTTACGGTGAGTTCCAACGAGTCTATTTGGCAAGCTTCCGACTTTCTCGGTGAGCTTCGCAAACCTCCAATGAACCTTCCAGCGAACTTTCGACAATCCTTCAACAAGTCCCCGATTCATTCTCGAACAGTTCTAGCAGCACTTCCGACGAACCTTCAAACTTTTGGCAAACTCTCAGACTCCTAATATACTTGACTCTAGTAATTTGCTTTATGTCTTCATTTCTATCACAGTTAATCTTGCACACTTATCTTAATAATATGGATTAGATTAAATAACCTATCAATTGACTACATTATCAAAATCCAAGATTCAACATTCACAACATACACAACATGCACTTGCGGCTATGCATTTGGCTTCGACTGTAGATAGTGCAACCGAGTTTTATTTCTTGGAAGACCAAGAAACAAGTGCATGTCCTAAAAATTGACATGTTCCGGATGTGCTTTTTCTATCTATTCTACATTTAGCAAAATCCACATCTGCATAAGCTATTAAATCAAAATTATCAGATTTTGGATACCATAATCCTAGGTTAGGAGTTCCTTTAAGATATCTAAGGATCCTTTTAACAGCTTTAAGATGAGATAACTTAGGATTAACTTGAAATCTAGCACAAAGTCCTACACTAAACATGATATCCGGTCTAGTTGCGGCGAGGTAAAGTAAACTCCTTATCATTCCCCTATATGTTTTTTATCAAAACTTTCTCCAATTTCATCCATATCTAACTTAGTGGAGGTACTCATAGGAGTGTTGATGGCCTTTGAACTATCCATATTAAACCGTTTTAACAATTCTAATGCATATTTAGTTTGACTAAAAAATATATCGTCACTAAGTTATTTAATTTGTAATCCTAAAAAGAAGGTTAGTTCACCCATTAAACTCATTTCAAACTCATGACTCATACACTTGGAAAATGATTCACATAGTGATTCATTTGTAGAACTAAAGATAATATCATCAAAATAAATTTAAATAATAAAAAAATTATTTTTAAAATATATAATAAAAAATATAGTATCGACCTTGCTTTTAGTGAAATTATTTGAAATAAGAAAAGAGCTAAGTCTCTTATATAAAGCCCTTGGGGCTTGTTTTAACCCATAGAGAGCCTTAGTTAATTTAAACACATAATTAAGAAAAAGAGAGTTTTTAAATCCGGATGGTTATTCAACATACACTACTTCAGAAATGAAACCATTTAAGAAAGCACTTTTGATATCCATTTGAAATAACTTAAAATTATTACTACTTGCATAAGCAAGGAGCATCCTTATGGCTTCTAATCTTGTCACAAGAGTGATGGTCTCTTTATAATCGATACCTTCTTTTTGGTTGAAACCCTTGGCCACTAATTTAGCCTTGTTTCTAACCATGATACCAAATTCATCTTACTTGTTTCTAAAGACCCATTTAGTACCAATAACTGAATGGTCACTAGATCTAGGAATAAGTTTCCACACCTCATTCCTCTCAAATTGGTTCAATTTCTCTTGCATTGCGATAACCCAAGAATCATCTTTTAATGCTTCATTAATGCACTTAGGTTCAATTTAAGAAAGAAAAGTAGCGTTGGCACAAAAATTCATAAAAGAAGAACGAGTTTGAACTCCTTTTGATGTGTCTCATATAATTAGCTCCTTTAGATGGGCATCTACATACTTCCATTCCTTAGGTAAGGAAGTTTCGGAAGAAGATGCATCCAAATTTCTATTTGGAGGAGAGGTTTTATTCAAATTTAAACCATTAAAATCAAGATCATCATCAAAATCATTTTTCTTAAATTCAAAAACTTCATTGAAGATAACATGAATAGATTCTTCTATAACCAAAGTTCTTTTATTAAAAACATGAAAAGCTTTAGAAATGGAAGAGTAACAAATAAAAATGCCTTCATCAGATTTTGCATCAAACTTTACTAAGGCATCTATTTCATTCAAGGTAAAGCATTTGCAACCGAAAACTTTAAAATATGAAACGTTTGGATTTTTGTTATTCCATAATTCATAATGAGTTTTGGAGAGAGATAGCCTTACTAGAACCTTATTCATGACATAGCAAGTCATATTAATGGCTTTGAATCAAAAGTATTTGGGTAAACTATGTTCATTCAACATGGTTCTTATTATTTCTTGTAAATTCCTATTCTTTCTTTCTACTACTCCATTTTATTGAGGATTCCTTGGAGTAGAGAAATGATTGTTATATCCATTAGGTTCATAAAATTTTGAAAGTCACGGTTTTAAAATTTACCACCATGATCACTTTGAATCGATGAAATCATAAAATCTTTTTTGTTTTGAACAAGTTTACAAAATTTAGAAAAATATTTAAAGCAATCACTTTTGTATGCCAAGAAATATGTCCAAGTGTATCTAGTATAGTCATCTACGATTATAAAAGCATATTTGCTGCCTCCTTGGCCTGTTCTGTCAATTGGTCCAAATAGATCCATATGGATCAATTATAATGGTTTAGAGGTGCTTATTTGATTCTTTGGTTTGAAACTACTTTTTATTTATTTTCCTAGTTGACAAGCATCACACATTTTGTCTTTAACGAACTTAACAATAGGAATGCCTCTTACAAGTCTTTTAGATGTGATTTGAGAGATTAGTTTCATGCTAGCATGACCTAATCTCCTCTGCCAAAGGCAAGCATCGTCATTCAAAGCCAAAAAGCATATTTCATTGCTAAGATTATCAATGTTTATGGTGTAGATATTGTTTTGTTTTAGTACAATCATAGATGTGTTATTGTGCGGTTTTTCAATAATGCATGCATTTGATTCAAATTTTATGATATATCCTTTATCACACAATTGACTAATGCTCAAAAGATTATATTTTAAGCCATCTATTAATAACACATCATCAATTAAAAAGCTTGATTTGTTACCTATGGTTCCTTTGCTAATAATTTTACCCTTGTTGTCTCCGAAGGTGACATACCCTTTATCTTGGCTAGTAAGCTTAGAGAATTGAGATGGATCTTAGGTCATATGCCTTGAGCATCCACTATCAAGGTACCATCTCTTGCTCCTAGCTTGTGAGAGTGAATGTGTCTACAAAAGAGGATGGTTTTTAGGTACCTGCTTGAACTTGAGTGTCTCAAAAATTGATCTACTATTCTTGTCATTGTGCATTGAATTCTTTATGGTTCCTTTAAGAACCCATATCAATTTATGTGAGCTAAGTTTCTTAAATGGACATTTGTAAACAATATGTCTAGGTTTGCAACAAAAGTTGCACCTTGAGTGAGATGATACATGTAGTGTAGGTCCTTTAATGAAAGTAGTTGGATTTCGGTGAGATCCACTTACAAATCCGATTTCACTTCTTTTGTTAACTTGACCCTTATTAGCAAAGATCATGTCTAAAGACTTGCTACCAACCTTGAATTTATCTAAGGTTTCTTTAAGTAACAAGTTTTCCTTCTTAAGTTCCTCTAAGTGTTCACACTTAGAGCAAGGAGACAAAGGAGTGTTGTGTTTAAGAGTTTCAACTTTATCATCTAAGAGAGCATGCTCTTTTTTCAACAAGCTAAACTTTGTACCCAATACACTACACTCATCAAATAATTCATAAAATGCATTTGAAAGCTCATCAAAAGTTAAATCTTTATTAAATAACTTACCTCTTCTCCGATAGCCATTAAGGTGAAGTTGGAGACCTACTTGTTGGTTGCTCTTCGTCTTCGAACCTACTTGAGTCGTCCCATGTTACCTTTAGAGCCTTCTTCTTCTTTAGATGTTTCTTCTTTATTTGGAGGCATTCGCTTTTGAAATGCCCTAGCTTCTTGCATTCATAACAAATCACTTGTTCCATCTTAGATTCAAGTTTATTTTTACAGTCATTTTTAAATTTATTTCTTCTTATAGATTTTTTAAATTTTCATGTCAATAGTGCAAGTTCATCATCAAGGTCCTCATCACTTGAAAATTCCTTCAAGTGGTCTTCTTGTGTTCTCAAAACCATATCCTTCCTATTCTTTGGATGGGAGTTCTTAAGCTCATCATGAGCATTGCAAGCCATCTCGTAGGTCATTAATAACTCAATTAGTTCTTCTAGAGGAAAGTTCTTTAGGTCCTTGGCCTCTTGAATGGTCATAACTTTAAGATTCCAACTATTTGGGAGGAATCTTATGATTTTAGTTATATGTTCAAAATTAGAAAAACTTTTTTCAAGTGCTTTAAGGCCATTGACGATATCTGCAAAATGGGTGTACATGTCTCCGATGAACTCACTTGGTTTCATCCGAAATAATTCATAAGAATGCACTAAAAGATTGATTTTGGACTCCTTCACTTGGCTAGTGTCTTCATGAGTGATTTCAAGAGTATGCCAAATATCAAAAGTCAATTCACAAATTGAAACATGATTAAACTCATTTTTATCAAGAGCATAAAATAAGACATTCATAGCCTTGGCATTAAGAGCAAAAACCTTCTTCTCCAATTCATTCCATTCGTTCATCGAAAAAGAAGATTTTTGAAGGCCATTTTTGATAATATTTAAAAATTTAAAATCCATAAAAATAAGAAAAATTCTCATATGAGTCTTCTAATAAGTATAATCTGATCCATTAAACATAAGCAGACGTGTGATTGAATGACCCTCTTGCATGCCGGAAAATACCATCTCTCTTGGGTTTTAAACCAAATGAGAGTGACCTCGCTTTGATACCAATTGTTAGAATCTAGAGCGACACTAAGAGAGGGGGGCTTTGAATTAGTGTCACGGATAAAAATGATAATTTAAAATCAATTCCAAAAAACGTTGTATGTTAAGAAGTTTTGTCCGTCGAAAGTGATTTCGCTAAAGTGAATTATTCAAGTGAATGCAAAAGAGAGCAGAGAGGTGGAGATTAAACGATTGCAGCCAAGTAAAAATTGAAATGCAGTAATTAAAAACTCGCACACCAAGAGATGTATATAGCGATTTATAGTGGTTCAGTCAAGTGACCTACGTCCAATTCTGAAACCTCCTCCGATGAGGTTTCCAACTTCCACTATCAATCCTTCTTGAAGAGGAAGGACTAAACATCCCTTTTTACAAAACTTATAGGTGGCTCACACTCTTTTATAGAATTTTACACTTATGCATTTGGGAGGTGAACACTCTAAATTTTGAAGGCAATTTTGCTAGAGTTTTGATTTAGTTCTTAATACTTCTTAATGTACATAGCCAGCTAAGAAGTAAGGGGTATTTACAGGCTCAATTGGCTTTAGAATTGGAGCCAAAAAGTCACATCCCAGATTTTCGTATGCTGGCAATACCACCGCCTGGCACTAGCGGTACCACCACTAGTTGACCCTGGTTCTATCAGTATACTAGGTGGTACTACCGCCCAATCTGATGATACTACTACCTAACAGAGTCTCGAGCTCTATGGAGGGGTGATACCATCACTTGTTAGGCGGTATCACCACTGATAGATAATAACTATAAACAGTACCACCGTTGACCTAGGGTAGTATCACCGCCCAGAGCACTTGGGAATCAGTTCCCGAGGTGGTGCCACCACCCCAGTTTGGTGGTGCCACCGCCAAACAAGTCCAGCAATATTGGATAGGCTTTGAATTCAACCTAATCCACTTAAATTTTGGGCCTAGTTGGCCCCTACCAAGGTTAAAGGATTATTACCTAATCCTAACCCTAATTAGTGCTAACTACAAAACTGAAAACATATTTCTAAGCAAAATATAATCTAGCAATGTTGAGTCTTCTTCCAACTGTTAGGGATCGAGCGACACTAAGAGGGGGGGGGGGTGAATTAGTGCAACGGTAAAGAACGATAGATTTTTCAGCGATTAAAACAGGTTCAGAAACTTCGTACAAATGAATGCAATGTTTCGTTTGAACCCGGAAAGATTACGTTTTAACTTTAAAGCATACGTAATAAGATGAAGATGAAGTTGAGTAAATAAGGCAGCAAGTGAAAATGGTTTGTAGCAAAGTAAATAGCAAGAACGTAAATGCAAACCAGATTTTTATAATGGTTCGGTCATCCGACCTACGTCCACTCCCGATTCCTCTTCACCTGAGGCCACCAGCTTCTCCACTAGCTATCCTCCATCCAACGGGTGAGGATGAACTCTCTTACAGCACTTCTCCTTTTGATGGGCTTAGGAGATAACCCTTACAAGTACTCTTACCCCTCTCTTGGACTAGAACACTCTTAAGACTTAGAGGGAAGATTTGACACACTTTCAAGAGAGTTTCTCCCTTCTTATTTTTAGTTCTAGACTCCCTTCATCCAAGAATGTGAGGGGTATTTATAGGCCTCAAAGTGATTCAAATTTGGGCTCCAAATTTGAATTTTTTTGAGTTTCCTGGTGTCGGGCGGTGCTATCGCCTATCAGAGGCGGTTCTACCGCCCGTCAGTCTGGCAAACTAACATAATAGGTGCTGGGCGGTGCTACCGCCTACCTGGGGCGGTGGAACCACCTAGGTCTCGGCCTCTGGGTGGTACCACCACCCAGCCTGGGGCGGTGCTACCGCCCAGGTCATTTTTTCAACACAGTGGTTTCGGCCGAAGACTCGGCCGAAACTGGTCCAAACGAAGTCTGAATTGGCTCAAATTTGGTTTATAGGATTAACACCTAATCCTAAACCAAATTAAATACTAACTACAAATTTTAAAGACTTTTTTTATGCTCTTTCAAAGTCCATAAGATAAGACTTCTTTCGATGAGCTTAAGGCGAACTTCCGGCAGTCTTCCGACGAACCCTCGGAAACCCATTCTGCGGACTCCCGGCAAGCTCCCGGACTTCATGATGATCTTGGTGAGTTCCATTGAGCTTCTTTGGCAAGCTCCGATCTTTCTTGGCAAGCTCCATGAACTTCTGACAAACCTTTTGGTGAACTTCCGAAAACCTTTCGGCAAGCTCCCTACTCGTTCTCGGTCAGTTCCGGCAACTACTCCGAACGAATCTTTGGACTTTCATCAAACTCTCGAACTCCTAATGATCCATCCCACTTGTCTTCCGGCACTTTGTTTCACTTTACGTCTTTATCTTCATCGTAGTTAATCCTGCACATAAATAAACAAACACTCTACTTCGATCTGGACAGTTATTACAACACGAATTGACATTCAGTTGCCCAACACGTCATTGGTCGACGCTTCATCCGATCCTTTGGCACATCGTCCTCTTTTGCGGTCCATTGCCCAATCGACGGATGACCTCCGCAACCCCGATATCCTTGGTGCAACATGCATCTTGGCCCGATGCCCGACGTATGAAGCCTTCTGCCGATTGTCAACCAAACCTCCAACTCGATATCCAATATCCTGACGTGATCACCTCTGGCACAATGTTAATTCCTCCAGTGTCAACTGTCTAATCCTTATCGATAGTAGACCTACGTAACTCAAAACGCAGTTAAACAATAAATCATAATCAATTAGTTTCATTATCAAAATCCGAGATTCAACAATCTCCCCCTTTTTGATGATGACAACTAATTGATGATTAACAGAGTTAACCATAACTCTCCATAGTTTAACCAAACTCCCCCTATCAATATGCCAATGATAGAATACTTGGATTATCCTAAATCCAAGCAACATTCATCACAATAACTAATTGATGACTAACGGAGTTAACCATAACTCTCCGGAATTTAACCAAACTCCCCCTATCAATATGTCATTGATAGAACACTTGGATTATCCCAAATCCAAGCAACATTCATCACAATGTTATGAGAATACATTTAAACCATCATGCAATATATAAAATATTCAATACAATGCATGAAGTCATCAATCTACTTCTCCCCCTATGTCATCAACAAAAGGAGAAGTTGCATCATAGCTAGTTTAAAAGATATGCAAATTTTATAACATACTAGCTATCAATCTAGATATACATCATACAACATTTAAGCATAGCTTTGCATTACAACATCCAATCATACCATTCAATCATAGCAAGTTTTTAAGGATGGGCAATGATAGCAAGTTTTTTTACTTGCTTCTTGAGATGTGCAAGTTTGCACCTTGTTTCTCACGATAGCAATATTTGCATCCTTTGATATAATAATTCGTAGCTTCTCATGAAGTTGCAAAATAGGAATCAAGATGGTAAATTTTTGCAATGTTCGAGCTAAAAACTTTTTCCCCCTTTGTTAGCATCAAAAAGAAAGGGAGGATCAAATACTTCAAATAATCTTACATGAGATTCAACAATAATTTGTAACAAAAATGCAAGAAATTTTGAAGAAGTGAAATTGAGCAAGATTTTTGCCTCTCTTGAGATAGCAACTTTTTGCTTCTCAATATTCAAGCTAGCAAAATTTTTTCTTTTGATGCACAAGCTAACAATTTTCTTCCTCTTGAATGAGCTAGCAAATCAATCATGCAAGCTAGCAATAAATCTTCTCCCCCTTTGATTTTATCAAAAAGAAGGGAAAAATATAATTCTTTTCCCTTTATATGAATGCTTCCATTATGACAAAATAACAAATTTCCATTATGAATTTTTAACATATCAAGTCATGAATTCAAGAGAGTCATAAACAAATCATGGTATGAGAAAAATTTATAACAAGCAAGCAAGCAATAATGATAAGCTAGCATACTTTGCGATACACAAACTAGCTTCCTTTCAATTTTTCTCTTTTGCAACTAAGTTTCCCTTTTGCAAGCCATCAACTTTTTGTTTGCAATGAGCTAGTAATTTTTGTAAAATTTATAACATTTTAAAACTGTAAGCTCATGAGTTAAAAAATAATGCAACTTTGTAATTTCTTTCTTCTCATTTTGAGAAGTACAAGTTTTGCCTTTTGCAAGTTCTAGCTAGCTATGTTTGCCACTTTCACTTATGATACATAAGCTAGCAAGCTAACTCCCCCTTTGTCACTATCGAAAAGAAGGGATGAATAATATTTTAATGAAATAATTTTGCATCAATCAATATTTTAATTTTTTTTTATGCATACAAAACATAGATGCAAAGAATTAATGAAAGATATCAATATGAAATATTAATAAGGATCAACACCAAAAGACATCATTCATGATTCATCATAAAGCAAATTTCATTTATGTCAAATGTTCAATTTACCACACAAGGCAAAGAAATCTTGTCATTTCTATATCATGAAATATATGACATCAAGGCTCACGATTCATTTGAAAAGATATAGCAAAAAGAGTAACTTGATTCATGCATAAGAATTTCAAGTATCAAATATCAAAATATCAAGACTTGGATTGTGATAAAGCTCATTCAAGTTCGAATCATCAAAATCATTAACATAGTTTGTGAGATTCATAAATGACATAAACTTGAATTGTTTTCCTCTTTGGTAAATGATAAAAAGAAGTAATCATAGAGGAGAATATTTTGATTCCCAAAAATATCTCAAGTCAAGAATTCAAGGTCATGATTTCAAGAGATCAAGAGAAGAGTCATAAAATTATTCAAACTCATTTTGTCAATTCGAAACTCCTAATCAAATTATTATTTTTAACATTCATAACATGAATAAAGTCATTACCATATCATCAAAATCTCATTCATAAGTCAAGTGATTTACAGAATATCATAAATGAATTTATCACTTGTCTTTTATTTGAAAAATCGAAAGATTTCAAGAAACATGCATTTCCATTGTATGATTTATTTCTTATGAGCATGTCTTTGTTTTTTTTTTATGTCAAATAAAATAGAAATATTAACATTCAATATTGAAAGACAAACTTCATCATAAAATTCATTAAGATAAAAATATAACACATTATGAGATTCAATTTATCATGATAATATGTTTCATTTTGTTTCAAATAAGTGTGCTCATGTTTCAAATGATGATTATCAAATTTAAGACCAAAACATGAGTTTGTCATCAAAATATGATATCATAAAGTCATTAAGCATAATAACAAACTTTTAATATTTTCATTTCAATGATGATTTCATAATGTATGTTCAAATATTTATATGGAACCCATCATTGTATAAATTCAAAATACAAGTTTGTCATTAAACCCATCAAGATCAAATGCATCAAATATCATGATAGTGCATTTTCTCATCTTTATGAGTTTCAATTTAAGTAATTTGATTTTTCATAAGAATGTTCAAAATTTTCATATGAAAATGTCATGCATCATATTCAAAAATGAAAATATCATCAAGATCATTTTAATTCTTTCTTACATTAGTTATAACAAGATGATCGATGCTCAAATTTTTGGTAAAATCATGTATTATTTTATAAATCTGAAAAATAATTTTCGTCATGAAACCCATTAAGTTCAAATATAACACAAGGCAACATCAAAGCCACATTTCTTTCATTTTGAAAATTTGTGGGTTGGGTCTTTATAATTAATTTCATGAATACATATATCAATAGAAATTTCATCATAAAAAGGGTTAAAAACCATTAAGCCAAGATGGAAGTTTTCAAATTATAATCAAGATACATACATCTATCATCAAAAGATTTTCAAGAAATTCATACATAGATATGTATCATGTTTAAGATTGAAAACCGATATGGAAAGTATACATGAAATTTCATCATCTCAAAATGTCATCTTAATTTGACATGAAAACAATTAGACCAAAAAATATGTTAATCCACAACATAGAGTCAAATCAACATTACTTCAAAAACTAATGCATGTTACAAAATCATCAAGCATCATGTTTAGAAATGAAAAGCAATATAAAACATCAAGATACACATGCATGGATTAATCCTAAGCATTATCACAAATCATGCATCATTCATATTTTTAATTTTCAAAAAATTACTAGAAAGGAAAAAGCATAAAAAAAATCCTACCAACTATTTCAAGCAACTCATGAAAAGCATCATGTAATTTCAAAATAAGGTAAAAGCAACTTGGGTGAGTTTCTTACCTTATTGTCAAAAACCGTCAAAGCCCATTTTGCCTCATCTTTACTTGATTCTTCTTTATAAGCCTTCCTCTTCTTTGGCCTCATTCTTCATTCAAGTTCATTTATATTTTTTAATTTTTCTTTAATGAACTTATTAAGATTTAGTGTTCGAAGTTCAAGTTCATCATTGTCTCTATCACTTGAGTCATCACTCAAGTGGTATTCATTTGTCCAAAGTTCCAAATCCTTCTTGTTCTTTAGAAGGTAGTTCATGTATTCATTGAGTTCAAAACGTTCTAAGAAACTCATTTCATAGGTCTTTAAAGACCCAATAAGTTCATCAATAGGATAGTTATTTAGATCTTTTGTTTCTTGTATTGCGGTTATTATCGGATCCCATCTTTTTGGAAGAGATCTTAAAATCTTGTTTACGAGTTCAAAATCTGAAAAACATTTACCAAGAGCTTTTAGACTATTGATGACATTCGAGAAATGGGAGAACATGTCATCGATAGTCTCACATGGTGTCATTCGGAAAATCTCAAAATCATACATCAAAATATTAACTTTCGAGTCTTTGACTCTACTCGTTCCTTTGTGTGTGATTTCAAGAGTTTGCCAAATGTCAAAAGCCATTTCACATGTAGAAATCCGGTTGAACTCATTTTTGTCTAAAGCGCAAAATAAGGCATTCTTAGCCTTTGCATTCAAGGAAAAAGATTTTCTCTCTAAGTCCGACCAGTCATTCGTCGGTTTAGAGGGAAGTTAAAAATCATTTTTAATAATGTTTCATAAATCTAAGTCCATTGAAAGTATGAAAACTCTCATTCGAGTTTTCCAATAAGTGTAGTCTGATCTGTTAAAGAACGGTGAACGAAAAATAGAAAAACCCTCTCGAAAGCCAAAAAGAGCCATTTCTCATGGATGTATATCCGAAAGAGAAAGAACGTGGCTCTGATACCAATTGTTAGGGATCGAGTGGTACTAAGAGGGGGGGTGAATTAGTGCAGCGGTAAAGAATGATAGATTTTTCAGCGATTAAAATAAGTTTGAAAACTTCGTATGAATGAATGCAATGTTTCGTTTGAACCCAAAAAGATTGTGTTTTAACTTTAAAGCATATGTAATAAGATGAAGATGAAGTTGAGTAAATAAGGCAGCAAGTGAAAAGGGTTTGCAGTAAAGTAAATAGCAAGAACATAAATGCAAACCAGATTTTTATAGTGGTTCGGTCATCCGACCTACGTCCACTCCCGATTCCTCTTCACTTGAGGCCACCGGCTTCTCCACTAGCTATCCTCCTTCCAACGGGCGAGGATGAACTCCTTTATAGCAATTCTCCTTTTGATGGGCTTAGGAGATAACCCTTACAAGCACTCTTACCCCTCTCTTGGACTAGAACACTCTTAAGACTTAGAGGGAAGATTTGACACACTTTCAAGAGAGTTTCCCCCTTCTTTTTTTCAGTTCTAGACTCCCTTCATCCAAGAATGTGAGGGGTATTTATAGGCCTCAAAGTGATTCAAATTTGGGCTCCAAATTTGAATTTCGGTGGTTCTGCTTTGTCACTTCTCTGCTGTCGATCACAGACTAACACAGCAGGTGCTGGGTGGTGCTACTGCCTGCCTAGGGTGGTTCCACCACCCAGGTCTCGGCCTCTAGGCTGTGCTACCGCCCAGGTCAATTTTTTCAGCACAGTGGTTTCGATCGAAAACTCGATCGAAACTGGTCCAAACGAAGTCCGAATTGACTCAAATTTGTTTTATAGAATTAACATCTAATCCTAAACCAAATTATGTAATAACTACAAATTTTAAAGATATTTTTTAAGCTATTTCAAAGTCCATAAGACAAGACTTCTTTCGGTGAGCTTTCGGCGAACTTCCGGCGGTCTTCCGATGAACCCTCAAAAACCCATTCTGCGGACTCCTGGTAAGCTCCCAAACTTCATGATGATCTTGGCAAGTTCCATCGAGCTTCTTTGGAAAGCTCTGATCTTTCTTGGCAAGCTCTGCGAACTTCCGACGAACCTTTCGGCGAACTTCCGAAAACCCTTCGGCAAGCTCCCTACTCGTTCTCGGTCGGTTCCGGCAACTACTCCCAATGAATCTTTGGACTTTCATCGAACTCTTGAACTCCCAATGATCCATCCCACTTGTCTTCTGGTACTTTGTTTCACTTTACGTCTTTATCTTCATCGTAGTTAATCCTGCACACAAATAAACAAACACTCTACTTGGATCTAGACAGTTATTATAACACGAATTGACATTCAGTTGCTCGGCACATCATTGGTCGACGCTTCATCCGATCCTTCGACACATTGTCCTCTTTTGCGGTCCGTTTCCCAATCGATGGATGACCTCCGCAACCCCGATATCCTTGGCGCAACATGCATCTTGGCCCGATGCCCGACATATGAAGCCTTCTGCCGATTATCGATTGAACCTCCGACTCGACATCCAATATCCTGACGTGATCACCTCCGGCACAATGTTAATTCCTCCAGCATCAACTGTCTAATCCTGATCGATAGTAGACCTGCGTAACTCAAAACACAGTTAAACAATAAATCACAATTAATTAGTTTCATCATCAAAATCTGAGATTCCACACTAACAAGCTTCCGGCGAACTTCCAATGGACTTCCGATAAACCCTCAGACAATCTTCCGGTGGACTCCCAACAGGCTCCCGAACTTTACGGTGAGTTTCGTTGAGTCTTTTTGGCAAGCTTTCAAACTTTCTCGATGAGCTCTGCGAACCTTTGATGAACCTTCTGGCGAACTTTCGACAATCCTTCGACAAGTCCTCGATTCATTCTTGGTCAGTTCCGATAGCACTTTTGATGCACCTTCGGACTTCTGGCAAACTCTCGAACTCCCAATGTACTTGACTCCGATAATTTATTTTATGTCTTCATTGCTATTGTAGTTAATCCTGCATACTTTTCTTAATAATATGGATTAGATCAAAGAACCTATCAATTGACTTCATTATTAAAATCCGAGATTCAATAGTTTTTAGTTCCATGAATGAGTCCTTATGTGAATCTTTTGCCAAAAGTATGAGCCAAGAGTTTGAAATGAGCTTAATGGATGAACTAACTTTTTTCTTAGGATTACAAATCAAGCAATTAAGTGATGAAATTTTTCTTTTCAAACTAAATATGCATTAGAATTGCTAAAACAATTCAATATGGATAGTTTAAAGACTATCAATACACCAATGAGTATTTCTACTAAGTTAGATATGGACGATAATGGAGAAAGCTTTGATCCAAAAACTTATAGGGGTTTGATAGGTAGTTTACTATACCTCACCATAACTAGACCAGACATTATGTTTACTGTTGGACTTTATATTAGATTTTAACCTAATCCTAAGCCATCTCATTTTAAAGCTATTAAAGGGATCCTTAGATACCTAAAAGGAACTCCTAATCTAGGATTATAGTATCCAAAATCTAAGAACATTGAATCAATTGCTTATGCTAATGTTGATTTTGTTGGATATAGAATTGATAGAAAAAACACATTTAGAACACGTCAATTCTTAGGTCATGCACTTGTCACTTGGTCTTCCAAGAAACAAAATTCGGTTACACTATCTACAGCCAAAGCCAAATATATAGCAGCAAGTACATGTTGTGCACAAGTTATATGGATGAAAAATATATTAGAAGATTACATAATTTATTAAAAAAATATTTCTATAAAATGTGATAACACTAGTGTAATATGTTTAACAAATAAATCTCATTCAATACTCGAGAACTAAACATATTTATATTATCACTTTATTAGATATTATGTTAATAACCATGATATAACTTTAGAATTTGTTGATACGAAACATCAATTAGCTGATATTTTTACAAAACCTTTAAATGTGGAATAATTTAATTTTATTAGAAGAGAACTAGGCATGTTAAATCCTCCAAATGCATGAGTTTCTCGTATATATTTTTCAGATTTTTTTATTTTAAAAAACAAAGCTTTTATCAATTCATTTCCTATTTTCTTCATGAATTTTTTTTATACACTTACTTCATCATTTAATGATCTTTTCCTATGATCCTCCTATACTTACAAAAGTAGAATTTTATTCACAGACTTTTTGGTATACTTAATTTTTGTATGAACCCATCTTCTTTCTACCTACAAAAATAGGGATTTGATTCAAAAATCTTGAATATACACTTTTTGATGAATCCCTTTGCTCTCTATGAAAGTAGAGGTTTGATGGATTTTCAATAGCTTGAATGAATTCCTTTTCTTGTGATAAATGACTCATGGATTTTCGATAGCTTGGTTTTTATTGTGATGAATGAACTCCTCTCTTCTCTTTATCTTTGCTAGCTTATCTACTTCATATCCCAGGAGAGCTATCTTGTAGAGAAGTGCTAACAAGAATAGTGCTAGTTTGCACATCTAAAAGCAAAAGTCATTATCTTGTAGAGATTTTTGTTAGCATGCTGATTTAAAGAAACAAACGGTGTAAAACTATCTTGCGTGTTTGATGTAATGATGTAAAGATGATTGCACATTTCCTTTTGATTGATGATAAAGGGTGGGAAATTGGTATCGTGCTTAGTATCATACTTGAAATGATGAATCATGATTATGCTTATTATCATGCTTAAATGATGAATGTTTGGCATCATGTTTAAAATGGTATCATAATGATAAATTTTGGTATCATGCCTAAATGTTTGGTATCAATGATGAATGCTTGGTATCGTGCTTAAAATAATGAATCATGATCATGCTTAGTATCATGATTAAAAGATGAATGCTTGGCATCATGTATGTCTCTAGTATCATACATGAAATTGTGTATGTTATACCTTGATAATTTGAAACTATATTGATGCACAATGCATGAAAATTATGATTAAAAATCAATTAAATCTTGAATTCAAAAGTTGTGAATTTAAGTTTGTCTTTTCTCTGAGTATGGCATATTTATAGGGGGAGTTAAGGTTAACTCCGTCATTAATTAGTTGTCATAATAAAAAAGGGAGAGATTGTTGAATCTCAGATTTTGATGATAAAATCAATTGATAAATTATTGATCTAATCCATATGTCAAGAAAAGTGTTGCAGGATTAACTATGATAACAAATAAGGCATAAAGCAGATATTGTGCCAGAGTCAAAGATCGAACGATTCATCGAGAGTCCTAAAGTTCATCGGGAGTTCATCAAGAAGTTCGTCAGGAGTGTAGCCGGAGTTTGCTGAGAAATTCGTTAAGAGCTTACTGAAAAGTTTATCGGGTGTTCAACGAGAAGTTCATCGGGAGTTCACCGGAGCTCGCTAAGAAGTTCGTCAGGAGCTCATCGAGAAGCTCATCGGAGTTTATCGAAGAAGATCGTCGAGAGTTCAAAAGCTTGCCGGGATTCAGCTAGAAGCTTGCCAAGAGTCCATCGGAATTCTATCGGAAGATCGTCAAAAGCTTATCAGAATTTTACCGAAAGAATGTGTGACCTACTAAACTTAATTTGCATAGTTAATATATTAATTATCATAGTTAAGATGTAATTTGAGTTAGGAATGGGAGGTAATCGCACTAACTCAGTTAAGGGCCAATTGGGCCCGAATCAAGATTGGTTTGTGTTGGACTGATGGCCTAAATAGTATCCTGGATCCTATCTAATGGTGGCACCACCAAGACTAGGTAGTAGAATCACCTAGGGCTTAGTCTCCCAAGAGGTCTGGGTGGTGGTATCGCCTAACTTGGGCAATGGCACCACTAGCAATTAATGCTGCCAGGTGATGGTATCGCTTGCGTTTAGTAGTCGAGACTCTATGTAGCAGTAGTACCACCAGATTGAGCGGTGGTATCACTTAGTGTCAATGATTAATGGTGGTAGTACTGCCTAATACTGGCGATGGTATTGCTAGTACCTCGAAAATCCGAAATGAGACCCTTTTTGGCTCTATTTTTGAAGATAATTAAAGCCTATAAATACCCCACACTTTTCTACTTGTGGAGCATAGAAAAGAGAATGAAAAAAACTAAGATCCTTATGAAAACTCTATTGTAATTTTAAGAGTTCATCTCTACCAGTTCTAGCCTTAGAAATTTATATAAGGAGAAGTGAGCAATTTATAAAAAGGTTTACTCCTTAACTTGTTAAAAGGAAAAGAGATCTGTAAAAGGGGTGATTGATCTTTGCCCATTGAAGGAAGATCAATAGTGAAAGCCAGTGACCTCAACGGAGGAGGAATCGAAAGTGGACGTAGGTCACAATAACCAAACCACTATAAATCCGGTGTGTTCTTTCCTTGCTGTGTGTTTTCATTTCTTAGTTGCTTTCATTACTTTATATTCACTTCAAGTCAATATCATTTTCTATCTGATTTCATCGAAATATTTTCATCAACTTAAAAGGATTTTGAATTACAACTGTTATTGCACTAATTCACCCCCCCCCCCTTCTTAGTGTTATATTGATCCTAACAATGACATAACAAGTAATAAAGAATTCTTGTCTTTAGTTGTTTATATCTTAATTGTTAAAGATTAAGTCAAAATTGAGTTATATTCAAGTGTAACCATACTAACTTAAGTAAGGGCCAATTGGGCCTAAATTGAGACTGATTTGGGCTCATTGGAGGCCCATTCAGTGACCCAAAAGTTGGGTCAGGCAGTGGCACTATCAAACTGGCGGTGGAACCGCCTATGAGTTAGAAAAATAAAAAAACATACTTTTCCAAGCCGCAGATGGTATTACCACTCAGTTTAGATAGTGGTACCACTAGTATTAAAGCTGACAAGCAGTGGTACCGTCAGAGCCCCTATTTTTAAGGTGCTACAGGTGGTAGCATCGCCTAATGCAAGTGGTGGTACCGCTCGTACTTGGAATATCTAAAAATTTAAATTTTGGAATTATTTTTTAAGCCACTTGGGGTCTATAAATACCCCACTCATCCTGATTAGGATTACACAAGAAAAAATAAGCTAACACTCTAGTGAATCAAAGTTATAATCTTCAAAAGTATTGAGTGGTCCTTCCCTCCTCTTGAAAAATTTAAAATTTTGTCTAAGGGAGGTGTGAGACTTATAGAGATTATCTCATAAACCTTTAAAAAGGAGAAAGAGTTATAAAAGGGTAGTTGATCTTCGCTTATTGAAAAATGATCATTAGTGAAAGTTGATGATCTCGATGGAGGAAGAATTGGGAGTAGACATAGGTTCGATGACCGAACTAATATAAATCTTGTGTGCTCATTTCCCTTTATGCTTTTCACTCTTATTACTTGCTAAGTTAGTTGCTTAATACTTTTACTTACATTCCAAGTCAAAACGTATTTTTGATATATATACATATATATATACCTATATATATATATACATATACTTATATATATATATATATATATATATATATATATATATATATATATATATATATATATGTGCGTGTGTAGCATTCAAGTTCCATTTTAGGGAAGGATGCATACAACTAAGTTCCCACTCATAATCTACTAAAGGGCAAGTGGCTTGATATTGGTCTTATCGAATTATTGATATTGGCTTTATTTATATTGGCCTTACAACTAAGTTCAAATATAGAATAATATCTTTTTCTTCTTATATAGAATAATATCTCTTTCTTCTTTTGGTCATAAAGATTCTTTCTTCTTGTCAAATTTAGTTTGAAAGAAATTCAATTAGAAAAGAACCTCGGGCACTAACTCTTGGCAAGATCCAAGCTCTCTTCTCTTATGAAATTAATGCTTGCTTTGCACCTTTCAAACTCAGTAAAAAACACTCTTTTGGCTAACATAGGAACTATAGAGCTTCCCTGACTTATTTGAGAACGTTCGTGCTCCTTACGAAATGGTTCGCTCACTCCTTCTCCTTGTATAGGACCATTAAGAAGAAAGAAGGAAGAAAAAAGAGAAGATAAGAATCACTAGTATTGGGTGGGGATGAAACTCACTCTCTCTCCGGAGCTTGAAATAGATAGGCTTGGCTAGGTTTCAAAGGGACTCCACTGGCGTAATATAACAAGTGGCGACATCTGCCTTGAATCCGAAGGGGCAGCCCAGACACCGAATTCTCCCGGGGTCAACCTTAGGATACTTTTCTTTGGAAACGGGGAAGGAGTTGGTAAACTGTCTAGCTCAAATAGGCAACTCGAGTTCACCAATGCCACGATGGCTATGAAATAATCTAACATTAAGGCACCGATTGTATTTGGTTCAGCGTCCATCCTCGGCGACCGCAAGAGTTGGAGCATTAAGTTTATGAGAACTCTTTCGCTTCTTATAGGTGAAAATCCTAAGAAAAACTCCAACTATTCCCTCAATTTGATTGCCACACCTCCCATTCAATTAAAAAATGGAAAGCTAAATGACGAAGAAAGAAGGGTAGAGAAAGATCAATATAATATGCAACAACGGGGCAGGCCTTCCTCTGGGGTGAATAACAATGGGGTCGGGTCTAGAAGTTTTCATTTCGCTACCAAGTCAACCCTAGTCAGCAAGCAGAAAAGCCCTTTATTTATCTTTATAATATAAGGAAATGCCTCGATGTAATTGGGAATCTCTCTCTCACTTGGTCAGCAATACCTTACCTTATGAATTCCTTATCCCATGTCTAGAAGTGGCAACAAAGGAAGATAAAATAGGATTGGTGGATAGAGGCAGCGGCAAGGTTGAATTTATTCACTTCAAAGAAGAGTCCAATTAACCACTCCTATCATTGGCTTACCGGGGGCCGCTCGGACGAAGAACCGGCAAATCCAGTATTGAATTAGAGCTCGGGTGGGGGCATCAACCAAAGCATAGGGACCCATCGAGATGCTTCCTTGCAGAGCCCAACAAGGGCAGCGAAGAATGAGCTGGCAGTGGGAAACCTTGTAAACACAAGCAGGAGAGGATAATCTAGATCGGTCTGTTGGATTGGCTTGCTTGCTAAATCGACCCAAAATATGAGGATTTGTATATTGAAAGTTAATTGCTAAGGATTTAATTGTAAATCTTAGCAATTGAATAGAATTTATGAAAGATTCATATTAAGTTAAAAAAATAAAATAAAAAGTGGAAGATATATATCATTAACTAACCTAAGGATGAAGCCACTTGTGTTTATTATATGGATGACACATAGGCTTTCATCATGCATGCTTGTCACCTTACTATCTTTGCATTAGTCAAAACTTAAGTAATTAAATGAGAAGTTAAGAGAAAACTTAACAAAGAGGTGGGAAACTTGTTGCAACGTAGACTTAAGAAGAGAAGGAGAAAAAATTAAAGGAGAAGAAGAAATTTTACTTTGGCTTAAGGTTTTGCAATCAATTCCCCCACATTTGGGAATTAAAATTTTTCTAAGGTAAGTGTTCTAACCCTATCCTATAGCAAATTTTGATTCTCTGTTTTCATCTTAATTCTAAGAAATTTGAAAGATCGTGGCTTCATACATGATATCTTTGCCATTTATGCATCAAATATTCAATCTAGAATTTTCTTAAATTTTGACCCTTTAGTACTCTTTTAGCCATAACCTTTTGCACCAAATTCTAATTTAGGAAAAACCTAATTCATACGAAAATAGACTTATAAAATTTTTATTTATTAAAAAAAAAAATTGGAGTTAATTTGCATACTCAAACATAAAATTGAATAGACCTTATGAATTTGGTAAAACATATACCACAACTTCTGTCCTTCTATTACTGAATTGTTCATAAGTCTCAAGTGGAAACTCGGATTAGTTCAAAACTTAGTTCTTTAGAAATTAGATTCGTATATCTTTTTTTTACATATAATTTGAAAATTTTAAAGCATATATGCCTACTAAAATATCTATTTTAATTGATTTTACCAATTCCACAAAATAGAGATGATAAATTCTAACCCTACTTTACTCTATTTTTTATAACTCCTTGTTAGTAACTCAAAAATTTATAAATCTAGATTTATCCAAAAATAAATTGATATAGCTTTCCAATGACACCTATTTTGAGCAAATTGAGGCATAATTGATTTCCCAAATAATTCCTTCAATATGCCCCTCGAATTCTGCTAGAATCAAGCTTTTGTCGATATTGCCTATTGTTGTTTCATCTCTTTGGAAATTGAATTTAGCTGAAATCTTTATTTCCATTGAGCTGCATACGATTGTTTTAAATTCCTATATAATCTTATCCTTCAAGTATTATAAACCTAAATCTCTTTGTGAAAGAATATGTTTGCATTATATTGTTTCATAAAGGCACATGTACGTTTCGTTGTTCTGCATATGCTTCCGATATGAGCCAATTTTATTGTTCATACTATCGTTGTGTACTCTGGTGTCTTGTGGGATGATTTGGACCTTTGCTAGAAATGGTAAAGGGTATGTGTTGAGAGCCCCATGATTGCTCTGCCGAACTCCATTGACTTCACTCAAACGTGGGTGGATGGAGCTCCTAGACGTGGGAGACTTATGTTTGGTGGTCATCAAGAAATGGATAAACCATATTATGTATGTGGTCCCACAACACTCTCTGTGTTTGATATGATATCCAAAGTATTGCTTATGTGTTTATATTTATGCTATGAATAAAAATGGAATGCATATAACATCAAAAATGACATACAAGCTTGTGTTTATTATTCGGTTTACTTATTATGCTTTGAAATGTTTCGTATGTCATTGTTATACTCCTAAATACTCTTATGCTTTTGATATGCACCTAAATGCTTCATATGCCATTTGATACTTGTCAAAATGTCCTATATGCCAATGATGTGCTCCAATTTCCTTTCTCCTATTGTTATGACTAAAGCATGTTTCAAATGAGGTGACCCTTTGTGATTTTATATCAAATGAAATGGTTTCAATGAACACTTGTATCTCTATTTTTGTATTTTGATACCAAGCCTACTTGAACCTCTCCTTTCGCCATAGATATATTAGTCGCTTACTGCGCTCTTTATGCTCACTTCGTTACTATATAAATTTTTCAGGTTAGCTTGTGAATTGGATTGAAGCAGTGAGAAGCTAGAAGATTTTGGGGTAGATCTTTGTTGGTTCATAGGTTTTTGTTATATAGTATACTTTAAATCTGATGAAATGTTTAGGATATGTCTATACTTGTGTTGTAAAAGTTTAAAGGCCTCTCATCTTCAAGATTTTGGAATAATAAGTTTAAATTGTATAAGGATATGAACTTGACGTAAATGTTAGTTTTGTGATTATATGTATTCCGACAATTATGTATTTATGAGGTGGTTGATGCTTAGCTAAGTTGGCTTTGGATTTTATGAATCAATGAGTTAAGTGGAGTATGATTTATGAACTATACAAGTTTACAAATTGTGAATTTATGGGTGTGAATATTGATATGAATAGTTCTTTGTATCTTTAAATTATTAGTTTGTATCCTAGATTTGTATTATTATTAAAATTATATTGTTATCGATTTAAGATAGGGTCACACCTCCTGAATGCAATATTTCGGGGTGGCATGATAGGGTGGGGGGGTGTGTGTAGTGTGAATTAGTGTGTACAAAGAAATTACATCGATTCAAAAAACTTCGTTGGATTCAAAGATTCGTTCGATCAAAACTCATTTCGGAAATGATGTGATAGGACCCTAACAGGGTTGGGTCCTACTCAACCATGTAGCAGCTAATAAAAATCTTGTGAGAGTGTAATAAACCCCACCTAGTCACCTCTATCCTATAAAGAAGAGTGGCTAGGGTTTACATTTGGGCCTTTGGGCTTCTTAGCCGCTGCCCCCCATTACTGGGCCGGTCAGCTAAGGTTGAGGGCAAAATGGATAGTTCATTGAGGAAGCAACCCCTAGGGCTAGGGTTTGGAGCCCTATATAAGCATGTAGCCTCCATCTCTTTGGAATAATAAGATTCATCTATAATTGCAGCTATTTGGTCGACTTCTAGGAGGGTGAAACCCCTATAGCGTTCTAAGGGTTGATCCCCTTCAAAGATCAATCTACATAGAATTTCTCTAGGGTTCTATCATCTAGTATTAGAGCAGCAATCTTGCTACTTTTGCTGTCATCCCTACCATCCACCATCAACCAAGCAATTTCCATAATTACTCTTGCTCTTGATGTCACTGTCTCTACCGTTATCTTCTGCCATAGATCAAATCAATCTACTACTGCCACCTCCAATTGCATCAGAGATTTGGTATTCTCTTATCACCAATACCTTTTGCTGCTATAATTTTTCATTCAAAATATCAAAAAGAAGTATTGCTATCTATCCTTTGCTTCGAATTCCTTTCGTCATAAAAGTTATCATCTTTGCAAACGAAGAATTGTTGCAGAAAATTTCAACCACATATAGCTGCCTTTAAACTAATCTATTTGCTATCCTTTTTGAACGAAATTTCTTGTGCACTTCATAGATCAACTTGGTATTCATCTGTGATCAATTTAACATGGAATTCATCTCTGAAACATTCTTGTGTTGCTGTAAATTTTCATTGCAAACTGCTGAAATTTTGCGATGAGAATTTTGCTATCGCAACTTGCACCGATTTCTTTGCTGTTATGCTACCAAAATTTTCTTGATCTAATTTGTTATCATTTCTGTTATCTAAACCAAGATTTTGCTATCAAATCCCCTCTTCAAATCTCTTAGTTTTTGCTAGAAATTTCATCGAGAAATTGTTGTTTCTTCGATGATAATTCTACTCGTACGAGACAGCACATATCTGCTACAACTTCCATCAATTTCTATCAAACCCTTGCTGCCATCTACCACAGATCTAAAACCCTCTTCCCAACCTTCATCCACTACCATCATAGCCCTAAAACTCCATTAAACCATACCCCCAAACCACACCCAAAACAGCCACAAAACAATCCTAAACCGCAGCCTACATCCACCAATCCACCAACCCTTTCGGCCACCACTTCTCTCAATCGATACATGCCTTTAACCCAGCAACAAAAGAGAAATCTTAACATTACATATTTCGAGGCATATACTATAGCATCTGAGGAGACAATCAATGCTAAATTTGAAGCCTGTGAGACACGAATAGAGCATAAGATTCAGACTCTCTTTGTCGAACTCAGTTTGGGCCGATCATCGAGCCCAAAAAAATCTCATCAAAGAGAGAGCTCTGACTGAAGAGATGACTTTTATGAGATGGGAGGCCCTATGACCAATCCCTACTATCCACGCATGAGGGTGGACTTCCCTAGATGGGAAGAAGGAGACCCGATTAGTTGGATCTCGCGCGTGGAGCAATATTTTCGGTACCACAAAATCGTGGATGCATCTATAGTAAAAATTGTGGCTATACATCTTGAAGGAGATGCTATACAGTGGTTTGATTGATTTGAATATACTTAGAGTCCTCTCATGGTAACAATTCAAAAAAGGATTGCTGATCTGCTTCGGACCAACCGATTATAAGAACATTGACGGACAACTAGCAAAGATTTGACAAACCTCCACCATCCAAAAGTATCAAACTAGATTTGAAAGGTTATCTAATCAAACTCATGATTGGTCTAAAAAATAGCTATTGGAGACATTTATTGAGGGATTGAAGCCGAAGATCCGTGGAGAAGTTAAAGCACTACAACCATACATGCTTATGACAACCATCTCTTTTGCACGACTTCAAGAGGAGCGATTGAACCACGAAGCTCAGAGGACTAGGGTCACTCTCCGATTGGCAATATCAAAGCACTTAGCCCCCCCTATTATTAGCCAAGCCCCTGCACCAAAAAAATTAACAATAGAAGAGCTTCGGGAGTGATTTGCAAAGGGGTTATGTTGGCATTGCGATGAGCCATAGAGCCACAATCATCGATGTAATAAAGGGAGACTTCTTGTGATTGAACTAGTGGAAGAAGAGATCATTGAACACCTAGAAGAGAGCCCTGAATATGATGAAGAAGATTCAAAAGAAGAGCCACAACCGACTGTTGAATCTCAGATTTTGATGATGAAGTCAATTGATGGTTATTTGATCTAATCCATTTTTGAGATAAGTGTGCAGGATTAACTATGATAGAGCAAATTACCGGAGTCAAGTTGCTGGAAGTTCAAGAGTCCATCGGAAGTCCGAAGGATCATCGGAAGTGCTGCCGGAGCCAACCGAGATGAAATCGGGGACTTGCCGAAGGTTTCAGAAGTTCACCGGAAAGATCATCGGAGGTTCGTGGAGATCACCGAGAAGGTTCGGAAGGGTGTCAAAGACTCGTTGAACTCGCCAAAGAACCCAAGAGCCTGCTGGGAATCCACCAGAAGGAATCCGAGGGAGTGTCGGAAGTCCGTCGGAAGATCATCGGAAAGCTCTTCGGAAGATAACTTGATGGTGTCGGTTTAATTTGGCTTTAAAAGTTCATAGTTAGCACTTAATTAGGGTATAGACTAGGTGTTAATCCAGTCTATACCTATATTGGGCTAATTGGGTCTTTAATGGGCTGTATTGGGCCAAAGGTTAGGCCCATGCAGTTTCTGGTAAGGGCCGGCGGTAGCACCGCCTGTTAACTGAAGGCCGAGCGATAGCACCGCCCCTGGCAGGCGGTGGTACCGCCTGACAGGTGGTTGCAACGACCTGTGTCAGGCGGTAATACCGCTAGTGCCAGGCGGTGGTACCACCTGACAGGTGGTTGCAACCACCTGTGTCAGGCAATAGTACCGTCAGTGCTAGGCGATAGTACTGCCAGTGCTAGGCGATAGTACCGCCAGCACACTAACACACGCAAAGGTGTGTCAAGCAGTAGTACCGCTAGTGCCAAGCGGTAATACCGCCTACAGTTCGAAATTTCGGACGAGACCTCTTTGAGCGGGATTTTTGAATCCCAAAAAGCTCTATAAATACCCCTTTACTCCCTACTGGTTGGGGGACATTTGCAGTGTTAGAATTGAGTCTAAGCTATAGCAAATTCCTGCTTTCAATTGCTCAAGTGTTCACCTCCTTCTTCTACTTGTAAAATTCTATAAAGTGAGGGAACCTCTGGTAAAAGGCTATAAAGGGGTGTTTGGTCCTTCCCCTTCAAGAGATTTGGTAGTGGAAGTTGGGAGCCTCATTAGAGGAGGCTTCAAAGAGTGGACGTAGGTCATTTGACTGAACCACTATACATCGCTGCGTACATTTGCTATGTGAGTGTTTGAATTTCTATTTCGTAAATTTCTTAGCTGCAAGATTGATTAGAATTCTTCTCCCTACTTTTGACTTTATTTACCTGAATTATTTCAAGTTAAAGTCACTTTAGTTATATCAAGTTTCTATACGAATCTCCATAATCGACTTTCAAAAGGTCAAGTTTTAATCCGTTGCACTAATTCACCCCCTCCTCTTAGTGCCACTCCGAACTTAACAATTGGTATCAGAGCTAGGTTCACTCTCATATTTGGTTTAAAACCCAAGAGAGATGGCCTTTTCCGGCATGTAAGAGGGTCACTCCATTACTCATCCACCTATGTTTAATGGGTCGGATTATACGTATTGGAAGACTCGTATGAGGATTTTTCTTATTTTTATGGATTTTGAGCTTTGAAATATCGTTGAAAATGGGTTTCAAAAATCTTCTCTTTCGATGAGTGAATGGAATGAGTCGAAGAAGAAGGTGTTTGCTTTAAATGCCAAGGCTATGAATGCCTTGTTTTGTGCACTAGACAAAAAATTTAATCGCGTATCAATTTGTGAATCAGCTTTTGATATTTGGCAAACTCTTGAGATCATTCATGAAGGCACTAGCCGAGTGAAAGAGTCCAAAATCAACATTCTTGTGCATTCTTACGAGCTTTTTCGAATGAATCCAAGTGAGTCCATTGGAGACATATACACCCGCTTTACGGATGTCATCAATGGACTCAAGGCTCTTGGTAAAGATTTTTCTAATTTTGAATTAGTAACAAAAATTTTAAGATCCCTTCCGAAATGTTAGGATCCAAAGGTTACGGCCATTCAAGAGGCCAAAGACCTTAAGACTTTTCCTATCGAAGAACTCATAGGGTTTTTAATGACCTATAAAATGACATGCCATGCTCATGATGAGCTAGAGAACCCCCTTCCAAAGAATAGGAAGGATATGGCATTAAGAACTCAAGAAGACCACTTGAAAGGAACATCAAGTGATGAGGACCTTGATGAGGACATTGCACTCTTAACTAGAAAATTTAAAAAATTCATTAAAAAGGGCAAATTTAAAAATGAATTCAAGAACAAACTTGAACCAAAAAAGGACCAAGTCATATGTTATGAATGCAAGAAGCCGGGACACTTCAAAAATGAATGCCCCCAAGCCAAGAAGAATCAACTCAAGAAGAAGAAGGCATTGAAGGCTACATGGGACAACTCGAGTGATTCCGAGGATGAAGAAGCAAGCATCAAAGAGGAGGCCAACTTCGCTCTAATGGCTTTGGGAGAAGTGGTAAGTGATTTACTTAATGAAGATTTATCTTTCGATGAGCTTTTAATTACTTTCCATGAATTATTTGATGAATGTAGAACTATTACAAAAAGCTTCAATTCTTTAAAAAGGAACATGCTTTATTACTAGATAAGTTTAAGAGTCTTAAGCATGATTCTCTCCCTCTGCTCCCATGCTCTAAGTGTAATCACTTAGAAGTAATCAAAAAGGAGAACTTGCTACTCAAAGAGACCTTAAACAAGTTTAAGGTCGGTAGCAAGAGCTTAGACATGATCCTTGCTAACAAGGGACATGTCAGAAATAGATGTGGAATTGGATTCATGAGTGGATCTCACCGAACTCAAACTACATTCGTTAAAGGGCCAATATTATATATATCCTCTCATTTGAAATACAATTTTTATTGCAAATCCGGACATGTTGTTTACAAATGTCCATATAGGAAACTTAGCCCAAATAAATTAGTATGGGTTCCTAAAGGATCAATTAGGAACTCATTGGATAATGATAAATTTAATAGATCAGTTTTTGAGGCACCCAAGTCAAAATGGGTACCTAAAAACCATCCTTTCTTATAGACAAAAACACCCACACAAGCTAGGAGCAAGAGATGGTACCTTAATAGTGGATGCTCAAGGCACATGACCGGAGATCCATCTCAATTCTCTAAGGTCTCTAGCCAAGACGAAGGGTTTATCACCTTCGGAGACAACAACAAGGGTAAAATCATTGGCAAGGGTACTATAGGTAACAAATCAACCTTTTCAATTGATAATGTGTTATTAGTAGATGGTTTAAAACATAATATCCTGAGCATTAGTCAATTATGTGATAATGGTTATATTGTAAGATTTGAATCTAATGCATGCATTATCGAAAAACCTCACAACAATATATCAATAATTGCAATCATGCAAAATAACGTCTACACTATTAATCTTGATGATCTTAGTAGTAAAACATATTTTTCGGCTTTGAATGATGATGCTTGGCTTTGGCATAGAAGATTAGGTCATGTTAGCATGAAACTAATCTCTCAAATCATATCTAAAAACCTTGTAAGAGGCATTCCTAAGGTTAAGTTCATTAAAGATAAAGTATGTGATGCTTGTCAACTAGGGAAACAAATCAAAACTAGCTTCAAGCCAAAAAATCAAATAAGTACCTCTAGACCATTACAATTGATCCATATGGATTTGTTTGGACCAATTAACACAACAAGCCTAGGAGATAGCAAATATGCCTTTGTGATTGTAGATGACTATAGTAGATTCACGTGGACCTATTTCTTAGCTCACAAAAGTGATTCTTTTAAATGTTTCTCTAGATTCTGTAAACTTACTCAAAATGAAAAGGGTTTCATGATTTCATCAATTCGAAGTGATCACGGTGGTGAATTCCAAAATCGTGACTTCCAAAATTTTTGTGAATCAAATGGGTATAACCACAACTTCTCTACTACAAGAAATCCTCAACAAAATAGAGTAGTAAAAAAAAAGAATAGAAATTAACAAGAAATGGCAAGAACCATATTAAATGAACATAGTTTACCCAAATATTTTTGAGCTGAAGCCGTTAATACGGCTTGCTATGTCATGAATAGAGTTCTAATAAGACCATCTCTATCCAAGACTCCTTATGAATTATGGAATGACAAAAAACCTAATGTTTTTTACTTTAAAGTTTTTGGTTGCAAATGCTTTATTTTAAATGAAAAGGATGCTTTAGGAAAATTCGATGCTAAATCTAATGAAGGCATCTTTCTTGGCTACTCTTTTGTTTCCAAAGCTTTTTGTATTTTTAACAAAAGAACATTAGTTATAGAAGAGTCTATTCATGTAGTTTTTAATAAAATTTCTGAATTTAAGAAAAAAGATTTTGATGATGATTTTGGTTTTGATAATTTGAATTTAAATGAACCCTCTCCTCAAAATAGCAACTTAATGCATCTTCTTCTGAATTCTCCTTACCTAAGGAATGGAAGTATATAGATGCCCATCCCAAGGAGTTAATCATAGGAGACACATCGAAAGGGGTTCAAACGCGTTCTTCGTTTAAAAATTTTTGTGCTCATGTCGCTTTTCTTTCTCAAATTGAGCCTAAAAGCATTAACGAAGCCTTGAAAGATAATTCTTGGGTTATCGCAATGCAAAAGGAATTGAACCAATTTGAAAGAAATGAGGTATGGAAGCTTGTTCCTAGACCAAGTGACCATTTAGTTATTGGTACTAAATGGGTCTTTAGAAACAAGCAAGATGAATATGGTATCGTGGTTAGAAACAAGGCTAGATTAGTAGCCAAAGGTTTCAACCAAGAAGAAGGTATCGATTACGAAGAAACCTTTGCTCCTGTGGCTAGATTAGAAGCCATTAGGATGCTCCTTGCCTATGCTAGTAGTAATAACTTTAAGCTTTTTCAAATGGATGTCAAAAGTATGTTTTTGAATGGCCTTATTTCCGAAGAAGTTTATGTTGAACAACCACCCAATTTTGAAAACTCTCTTCTTCCTAATCATGTGTTTAAATTAACTAAAGCTCTCTATAGATTGAAACAAGCCCCTAGGGCTTGGTATGAGAGACTTAGTTCCTTCTTAATTTCAAATAATTTTACTAAAGGCAAGATCGATACTACATTATTTATTAAACATTTTGAAAATAATTTTCTTATTATTCAAATTTATGTTGATGATATCATTTTTGGTTCTTTGGATGAATCACAATGTGAATCATTTGCTAAGTGTATGAGTCATGAATTTGAAATGAGTCTAATGGGTGAGTTAAACTTCTTTTTAGGATTACAAATTAAACAACTTAGTGATGAAATATTTTTTAATCAAACCAAGTATACATTTGAACTGTTAAAACGATTTAACATGGATAATTTTAAAGCCATCAATAATCTAATGAGTACTTCCATCAAGTTAGACTTGGATGAAAATGGAGAAAATTTTGATCAAAAAACATATAGGGGAATGATAGGTAGCTTACTCTATCTCACTGCAACTAGACCTGATATCATGTTTAGTATAGGTCTATGTGCAAGATTCCAAGCTAATCCTAAGTTATCTCACCTTAAAGCTATTAAAAGAATCCTTAAGTATCTTAAAGGAACTCCTGATCTAGGATTATGGTATCCAAAATCTGATAACTTTGATTTAAAAGCTTATGCGGATGCCGATTTTGGCGAATGTAGAATCGATAGAAAAAGCACATCCGGATCATGCCAATTTCTAGGATATGCACTTGTTTCTTGAATATCCAAGAAACAAAATTCTGTTGCACTATCTATGGCGGAAGCTGAATATATAGCTGCAAGTGCATGTTGTGCACAAGTTGTTTGGATGAAAAACACTTTAGAAGATTATGGAATTAATTTAAAAAATATTTCAATAAAATACGATAACACAAGTGCTATTTGTCTAACCAAAAATCTCATTCAACACTTAAGAACTAAGCACATTGATATTAGGCATCACTTTATACGAGATCATGTCGCTAATAATGATGTAACTCTAGAATTTATTGATACAAAACACCAATTAGCGGACATTTTCACAAAGCCCTTAAATGAAGAACAATTTGACTTCATTAGAAGAGAATTAGGCATGCTAAATTTATGCTAATATTTAATAGTGCATGATTTCTAAAACATTTAAACTTTGATTTTGATAGTTTCACCTCTATACTTTCAATGAAAATCATGTCTTTCAATGATGTATGTATAACTTCATACTATCTTCACCTTCTTTTGTGATGACTAAATGGATTATATAAGCTTAACATATGCATAAATTAATGTCATGGATTCTGCATAAAAATCAAACTTTTAAATATTTATCCATGAGCTAATCAAGTTTTTATGATTTCATATCTTCTTCCTTCATAAAAATAACAAGTTGAATCTCATCATGAATTTTCTTGGATATGGTTGATAATTGGCTTCAATGATGTATCCTTATACATATTTTGGCAAAAATTTGATGACTTGGATATGGTTGACAACTTTATGACTCCTCTCACTTATGTCATTTTCTTTTTAGTTTCATCAAGTTTATTCATCTCCTTTTTGTTGATGATAAAGGGGGAGAAAAATATGAAATTGATGACTTGTTGAATGTGGCCTTTATGAGCAAAATAATGACTTGATAAATATCATGCATTGTATTGAAAAATGTCTCATAAGATTTGTTATTACAATTCAATTGCTCTTGCCATGCTTTGTGTCAAAAACAGGTTGCAATCCTTAAAAAGCATTGCAATGAACCCATAAGTAATGCAACACATCACATTGTAATTGAGTTTTATAGTTGAAAGATTTTTACTATATCATTTTTATCAAATGGCATCTTTTGACTGATATGACAAGTTTTCATCTCATGATTTATCTACTATGGTGTCATGCTTTTTCAATCATGAGATCCTTACTGTAGTCTTAAAATTTTTGGTTTCGTTTGACGAAATGATAAATGTTTATCATCTTTCGACTTGAAATTAAATGTCATGCTTTGATATTGCTTATGAATGAAACCTTATGCTGATTGAGCATGATGATAAGTTCAACACAAGTAACTTATCGGTTTTGCTTGAATTTAAGAGATTGAATTCAAATGTTTTTACTTTTTTATTATATGGCTTATAGATAGGAGGAGTTAAGAATAACTCCGTCATCAATTGATTGTCATCATCAAAAAGGGGGAGATTGTTTAATCTCGGATTTTGATGATGAAGTCAATTGATGGTTATTTGATCTAATCCATTTTTGAGATAAGTGTGCAGGATTAACTATGATAGAGCAAATTACCAGAGTCAAGTTGCTAGAAGTTCAAGAGTCCATCGGAAGTCCGAAGGATCATCAGAAGTGCTGCCAGAGCCAACCGAGATGAAATCGGGGACTTGCCGAAGGTTTCGAAAGTTCATCGGAAAGATCATCGGAGGTTCGTGGAGATCACCGAGAAGGTTCGAAAGGGTGTCAAAGACTCGTTGAACTCGCCAAAGAACCCGAGAGCCTGCTGGGAAACCGCCGGAAGGAATCCGAGGGAGTGTCGGAAGTCCACCGGAAGATCGTCGGAAAGCTCTTCGGAAGATAACTTGATGGTGCAGTTTAATTTGGCTTTAAAAGTTCATAGTTAGCACTTAATTAGGGTATAGACTAGGTGTTAATCCTGTCTAGACCTATATTAGGCCAATTGGGCCTTTAATGGGCTGTATTGGGCCAAAGGTTAGGCCCATGCAGTTTCTGGTAAGGGCCGACGGTAGCACCACCCCAGGCAGGTGGTGGTACCGCCTGACAGGTGGTTGCAAACACCTGTGTCAGGCGGTAGTACCGCCAGCACACTGACATATGCAAAGGTGTGTCAGGCGGTAGTACCGCCTACAGTCTAAAATTTTGGACGAGACCACTTTGAGTGGGATTTTTTATTCCCAAAAAGCTCTACAAATACCCCTTTACTCCCTGTTGGTTGGGGGACCTTTGCAGTGTTAGAATTGAGCCTAAGCTATAGCAAATTCCTGCTTTCAATTGCTCAAGTGTTCACCTCCTTCTTCTACTTGTAAAAATTCTGTAAAGTGAGGGAACCTCTGGTAAAAGGCTGTAAAGGGGTGTTTGGTCCTTTCCCTTCAAGAGATTTGGTAGTGGAAGTTGGGAGCCTCATTGGAGGAGGCTTCAAAGAGTAGACGTAGGTCATTTGACCGAACCACTATACATCGTTGTGTACATTTGCTGTGTGAGTATTTAAATTTCTATTTCATAAATTTCTTAGCTGCAAGATTGATCGGAATTCTTCTCCCTACTTCTGACTTTATTTACCTGAATTACTTCAAGTTAAAGTCACTTTAGTTATATCAAGTTTCTATACGAATCTCCGTAATCAGCTTTCAAAAGGTCTAGTTTTAATCCGCTGCACTAATTCACCCCCCCTCCTTAGTGCTGCTCCGAACTTAACACCGACCAACTTTATGGTACACGCGCTAGCTGGCTACTCAAATCCGCAAACGATGAAAGTTGGAGGTCTTCTCAAACAACAACCGATCATTGTTCTCATCGACACGGGCAGCACTAATAACTTCCTAAATAGTAAGGTTATTGTTCGATGGCACTCCATATCAAAGGTTATAGTAAGTTCAACGTAAAGGTCGCTAACGGCCGAATCCTAAAGTACAACCAAAGATGCCCGCAGGTTAAACTATTACTGCAAGACCAAGAAATTGTTGTTGACTTCTTCCTCCTACCAATTGATGATTATGAGACCATGCTGGGCATAAAATGGCTAACGATGCTAGGTGACATATCTTGAAACTTTTTTAAATTAATAATGAAATTCTACTGCAAAGGCAAACATGTCATCCTACGCAGGAAGCACGGAAGCAATATAACCACTGTTTTGACCCAACGAATGGAGAAAGTTTTACACAAGATAAATGATGGCTTTTTGATGCATCTCTAGCAGCAACTAAAGGGGTAGAAAATAGAAATTGAAGATCAAAATCTTACCAAATTGCTCATTGAATTTGATGACATTTTTGTTGAACCGCATGTCTTCCTCTTACTCGGTAACATGACCACCAAATTCTAATTCTTCCGGGCACACCACTAGAGAACACTTGGTTGTATCACTATCCTCACCTCCAAAAGGATGAAATTGAGAAGATTATAAAGGAGATGTTTGAAATAGGGGTGATTCAGCCAAGCTACAGCCCTTATTCCTTATCGGTACTATTTGTATGCAAGAAGGACGGAACTTGATGAATGTGCATCGACTACCGAGCTCTAGATGACATCACCATCAAGGATAAGTATCCAATACCAGTAGTGGATGAACTTCTTGATGAGTTAAAAGGAGCTCAAGTTTTCACAAAGTTGGACCTCTGATCCAGTTACCACCAAATTCGGGTATGTGAAGATGACATTCCAAAAACTACTTTCCGCACACATAACAGCCATTATGAATTCCTGGTAATGCCTTTTGGACTCACTAATGCTCCTTCAACTTTCCAAAGTCTCATGAACGATATTTTTCGGAGCTTTCTTCATAAATTTATGCTGGTATTTTTCAATGATATTCTCATTTATAGCCCTTCTCTTAAGACTCACTTTCAACACTTGTGGTTTGTTCTGACGATCCTTCGGGAGAAGACTCTTTTTGTTAAGCTATCAAAGTGCAGCTTTCTCTAATAAAAATTAGAGTTCCTTGGGCACATAATATTAGAAGGAGTGGCAGTAGACCCAACAAAAATCGAAGCAATATAGGGCTGGCCGAAACCTACAAACATGAAATTATTATATGGATTCCTTGGACTAACGGGCTACTACCAAAAATTTGTGAAGGACTATGGGAAGATCAGTGCCCCCCTCACTTCTCTACTAAAAAAAGATGTCTTCCAATGGTCGAACAAAGCCTCCGTTGCCTTCGACAAACTTAAGGCAACCATGATGATGACATCGATGCTAGTGCTACCAGATTTCAACCGACCCTTCATCATTGAGGATAACGCATCTGGAGTCAGAATTAGAGTCGTTCTCATACAAGATGGTCGATCACTTATATACACCAGCAAGGCATTGTCTCTCTCTCATAAAAAATGTCTATCTATGATAAGGAGATGCTCGCTATTATGCATGCAGTAACAAAGTGGAGACCCTACCTGATCAGTCGGTGATTTCAAACTAAAATCGACCATAGAAGCCTCAAGTATTTTTTAGAGTAGAAGATATCATCTTCAAAGCAGCAAAAATGGATAACCAAACTTCTAGTATTTGATTATGAAATTATTTACAAAAAGGGGAAAGAAAATATTGTTACAGATGCACTCTCACGGCTACTTGATTAAGCTAAATTTTCAGCCATCTCTCTTCCTACCATCGGCTTCCCTGAGGATGCTAGGGACGAATGGAAGAAGGATCTAGAGACCAGCAATATCATTAAAAAAATTGGAGGAGGATCCAAGCGCAATTGCTCATTATACTTAGGATTCAAGGGATCTACGCTACAAAGGTTATATTGTACGTATTCATAACTCCCCTTACATCAAAGTCATTCTGCATGAAATACACTCCACACCTTCAGCAGGGCACTCTGGATTTCTGAGAACCTACATAAGAGTGAAGCAAAATTTTTATTGGAGACGGATGAAAAAAATTATTTCTGAATACGTGGTATAATATGATGTATGTCAACAACAAAAGGGTGAAATAGTGGCGAGTCTAGGGAAACTACAACCACTACCCATACCAGACTCGATGTAGAGTGACATCTCCATGGACTTCATCGAAGAGCTGCCACCTTCCAAAGGTAAAAGCACAATCCTCGTGGTGGTTGATCGACTTACGAAATATACTCATTTTCGTGCTGGGCGAAATCGCTACACTATTGTTAGTATTGCTCAAATTTTTATAAAAAATATTATTAAACTACATAGGATGCTAAGGTCCATTGTAAGTGATCATTACAAGGTCTTCACCAATAAATTTTAGACCGAGTTATTCCAATTGCAGGGCACTAAACTCAAGATGAGCACAGCATATCATCCATAAACTGACAACCAAACAGAGGTGGTGAACAGGTGTTTAGAGACATACTTTCGGTGTCACGCTGGACTGAATGGTAGTATAATACTACATATCATTCATTTACAAAATATACCCCATATGAAGCATTATATGGTCGACCGGCCCCTGTGATCCCAAAATATTTAATTGGCTCGGCCAAGGTAGATCAGGTCGACCAAGATTTAATTGACATAGACAAACTCCTACAACTTCTAAAGGATAATCTCTCTACCGCTCAAGCCAGAATGAAGCAGCAAGCCGACACATGACGAAACGAAAGAGAATTTTCAGTAGGAGATGTTGGGAGATCCTTTAGGGGAGTGACATCACATACGCAACGGAAGAATAGAAAACAAAATCCTAGATTTCCCATAGAAAGTTTTCGTCATCATGCGAAGATCGGTGCGTCAAAAATAAATCCGCAAAACTGCACGTGTAAAAAAAGATACCTAGGGAGATCATATATCCCTAAATTCCTGCAGATCTATGGGAGAAGATGAAGGAGGTCAAGCGTCCTCCTCTCTAGTGGTATCCAAACAATAGGGATTGCAACGATGCACCTCTCTCTCTAGGGAGAGGAGAATAGGAGGTGTCAACCAAAAGAAACCCTCAGCCTATAGAGCTTTGGTTCCCTCTTATTTATAGATGCCCCTTGAAAACCCTTATGGATCTTTTGCCCTATTGGGTATTGGATCTCCATCCAATTACCCAAGCCTCTTGGATTAGTGGGTCTCTACCCAATAATCTCTTATTAGCAATTATTGGATCTCATCTCAGGATCCAATAATTCAAGGGCTTAATGGATATCCAATAAGATATAGGGTTTAGCGAATATCTCATATCTGAACCTCTACTTGTCGCAACACCTACCATATGTGTGCGACCCTCTAGGCCCAATATCGAGCTGGTCGTGAGTTATACTTATCAGAACTCCTTCTGACTTAGTGAATTATTATCTCTATAATAATTCACCCAACTCATCGACTATGGACGTACCAGGCCACTACGCCGTGGCCCCCAGACGATACAGGGGAATCCAATCCTTTGGACCTATCTGTCCTCAGTTACCATGTATCTATAGTCCCTCATCCATCCAATATCCTAGAGACCCTATACTGGGCATGGTGCTGTCAGGCCCACACAGTCTCTCATCGAGTCTTGCTCTTATCGAATTTTCCCGGAGAACTCTTTCTCTCTCAATCTGAATAATCTTGGCCAAGGATTTGTTCGAGCAAAAATACATGGGATATTCCTCTCATGATACCGAAAGCAGATGATCCTCTATTGACACCCAATAGCCCTCGTAAGGTTGGCTACCACTCCCAATAACCGGTTGTACTAGATCTGGAACTTTCCAAACCTATAAGTCTGGTATCAAAGAGTGGAGTACTCATACAGGACATCCTTGGTGTCTCAAGTTTAAGGACCAGATACACTACTGGGACTACGGAATCACTGTTTGACGTGAGATATCAATAACCATCCAGTATTCCATAGGCAAATCAATCAGTGAACTCATTCCCTAATAAGCACCTGCACTGTACCCTTAGTGTCCCCACACGAGCAGCTATGAGACCAGCTACCTCCATCATATGGATGGGTATATAGCACACCAGTCTATCCGATTATCTCGAGTAACCTATGACCATGATAATTTAGGGTCTATGTTTAAAGGTGAATCGATCTCATTATCGTGATCTCATCACGATCCGATTCCTATTGCACAGATCCAAGGACATCATAATATATGTAACACGCAAGATAAAGTGATAAAATACCTAATAATAAGCAAAGAGAAAAAGTGTATATCAAGTCACAAGTGTCATCACTCATGTGATTGGCTTGCGGGCACATATGACTAGCAATCTCCCACTTGACCTAAAGCCAATCACCAACATGTCTGATCCCCATTAGACTTCTGTGACGCTCAAAGACAATCTGAGTCAATGGCTTTGTCAGTGGATCTGTAATATTATCTTCGTATGGAACTCTTTCCATTGCTACATCTTTTCGGGCCACGATCTCTCTAATAAGCTAGAACCTCCTCAGAACACTTCTGATGAGACCCGGGTTCCCTTATTTGAGTAATCGCCCCATATTTATCACAATTTAAGAGAATCGACTCTTTGCTACTCGGGATGACTCCTGGATCTATGATGAAGTTCTTCATCCAAACTCTCTCCTTTGTTACCTCTGCCGTAGCAATGTATTCCGCCTCTATGGTCGAGTCAGCAGTAGTGTCTTGCTAGGAACTCTTCCAGCATATTGTGCTAGTTATAGGTGCCCTATAAGCCAATCACATGAGTGATAGCACCTGTAACATGCTGCATCAATCTCTTTGCTTATGATTATTGGCATTATCTCACATTATCTAGATGTATATTGTGATGTCCCTGGATCTGTGCAATGGGAATCGAATCGTGATGAGATCACGATAATGAGATCGATTCACCTTTAAACACAGACCCTAAATTATCCTGGTCATAGGTTACTCGAGAAGAACATCGAGATAACTAGATAGACTAGTGTGCTGTATATCCGTTCATATGATGGAGGTAGCTGGTCTCATAGCTACTCGTGTGGGGACACTGAGGGTATAGTGCAGGTGCTCATTGGAGAATGAGTTCACTGATTGATCCGCCTACGGAATGTTGGATGGTTATTGATACCTCACGTCAGACAGCGATTCCGTAGTCCCACTAGTGTATCTGGTCCTTAGACTTAAGGCACCAAGGATGTCCTGTATGAGTACTCCACTCTTTGATACTAGACTTATAGGTTTGGAAAGCTCCATATCTAGTATAGTCGGTCATTGGGAGTGGTAGCGAACCTTACGAGGGCTATTTAGTGTCAATAGAAGATCATCCGCTCTCGATATCATGAGAGGAATATCTCGTGTTCTTGCTCGAACAAATCCTTGGCCAAGGTTATTCGGATTGAGAGAGAAAGAGTTCTCCGGGAGAATCCGACAAGAGCAAGACTCGAGGAGAGACCGTATGGGCTTGATAGCACTATGCCCGGTATAGGGTCTCTAGGATATTAGATGGATGAGAGATTATAGATACATAGTAACTGAGGACAGATAGGTCCAAAGGATTGGATTCTCTTGTATCGTCTAGGGGCTGCGGCGTAGTGGCCTAGTACGTCCGCGGTCGATGAGTTAGGTAAATTATTATAGAGATAATAATTCACTAAGTCAGAAGGAGTTCTGACAAGTATGACTCACGGCCAGCTCGATATTGGGCCTAGAGAGTCACACATGGTAGGTATTGCGACGAGTAGTGGTTCGGATATGAGATATCCGCTGAACCCCATATCTTATTGGATATCCATTAAGCCCCTAAATTATTGGATCCTGAGATGAGATCCAATAATTGCTAATAAGAGATTATTGGGTAGAGGCCCACTAATCCAAGAGGCTTGGGTAATTGGATGGAGATCCAATACCCAATAGGGCAAAAGATCCATTAGGGTTTTTCAAGGGGGCCTCTATAAATAGGAGGGGACCAAAGCTCTATAGGCTAGGGGTTTTCTTTTGGTAGCCACCTCCTGTTCTTCTCTCCCTAGAGAGAGAGGAGCATCGTCACAATCCCTACTGTGTGGATACCGCTAGAGAGAAGGACACTTGACTTCATTCATCCTCTCCCATAGATCTGTAGGAATTCAGGGATATATGATCTCCTAGGCATCTTCTTTACACGTGCAGTTTTCGTGGATTTGTTTTTGACGCATTGATCTTCGCACGACGGTGGAAACTTTCTATAGGAAATCTGGGGTTTTGTTTTATGTTCTTCCGCTGCGCATGTGATGTCGCTCCCCCTTACGCAGATTTCCCAACAGTGGTATCAGAGCCAGGTTATTCGTGTGAAGATCAGATTTTAAACTGCGTGGATTGTGATTTAGAATAGGTTTTGTCGCCAAAATCGTTGGCCTAAAAGGTGAGGAAGGGCAGCAACTGTTGCTACCCTTGCTGCTCTCGCACAGCAACCTTGCTGCCTGCAATGGCAGCTGGCCGGTGGGCTATGAGCCGCAAGCAGGCAATGCCTGCAGGTTGCCTCTACTAGTGACCTACAGCGTACATACAAGGGGCAAGCGGTGCTCGCTTGCTTTGGCCTGCCCGTAAGGGTCGACGCCAATTGTGGGCTCTGTGCTCGCTTGGGTGGGGGCACCGGCAGACGCTGCACCCGCCGGGGCAGCATCGACCTACTACGGGCGCTGCCTTGCTAGTGGCGCTTGCGCGAGCGGCGCCCACCCGCGACAGGGACAGCGCCGCCCACAGGCCAGCGCCGTAGAGGCATCGGTGCTAGGCGCCCGCAAACGCACCCACGGGGTAGCGGTGGCGTCGCCGCCCTCCCCACACGCAAGGGGCGCTGCCGGTAGGGTGCGGCGGCCGTAGCCGCAACGCAGCGTCGCAAAGGGAGAGGAGTTAGGTTTTCAGGCAAAAGACGATTTTGCCCCTCGGAATTTCAGAAATTTTAGATTCTGTCCCATTTGATCGAATTACCAAAATACCCTTAGAATTTGAGAAATTTTAGTCTCTGTCCCTTTTGGCCGAATGACCAAAATACCCTTTGGAATTCAGAAAATTTCCTCTATGACCCTATTTTCAGAAATATTAGTTAATTAAATAGTTTAATTAACTATTATTATTTATCTAGTAGTCCTATAAAATAACATATACATGTGATATATGATGTGAACAGATGATCATAGGCTTGTGATGTGATGTGTGTACATGTGATTATTATTATTGGGGTCTGCGAGCCTCTATTTTTCTCGTTTATTGTCGGGCCTGCGTGCCTATAATTATGTTGTAATTATCAGAGGAGGTGCAGCGGTAGCATGACTCACGAGGCCGAGACGGACGATCCGACGCATGGAGATGCGTTGAGATGCCGACGGATCCGACGAAGCGAGATGGACGATCACAGGGCATAGAGATGCGCCGAAGTACACATAGATCTTGATGTGAGTGATTAGGCCCACTGGCTCGGGCCTGATCACATTAGGATATGGTCCATGATCATCTAGTGTGATTGCTCATGTGATGTGTGATTAGTTATACACCTACTAGATATGTATATATATATTTGCATGTGATGTAGATATATATATTAAATACGTATGTGTGTGAAACATTATGTTAGGAGACCAAATCAAAAATCCTCTCCATAAATAATATTAAGTCGGTAAACGTGAGGCAATTAGATTGACCCACGTGGCCTTCCATCGTTATAGCTAGGAGCCGATTCCCGGTATAGGTTGAGTTGGTCGAGTCCCTCGAGACTCACCTATATCGCGTCTCGCCATCTTATCTATGACATAGAGATGTCAGAGGTGACCTGAGGACATGGTATACTTGGTCGAGTCCCTCGAGAGTATATCGCTGAATCAGACTCATCTGGTAACGATGTTAATGACTTAACCAAACATCATGGTTGGTCGAGTCCTTCGAGGCCATGTTGGTTCGGAGGTCGAACATGACGAGAATCACAAAGAGTTGTGATTAGCAAGAGTTGTCTACCTTTACGGGCTTAACGTGATTGGTCGACTCCCTCGAGGTTATGTTAAGACGCCAATTGGATCCTAATCCCCACTAGAGATCCGTCGGGGGTCTCCGATTCACATACCGGAGGGTGTTGTGTCTTGCGAAAAATTAGTGGGAATACACTAAGATAAAAGTCCTTATCTTAATTGGTTAAATTTCTCCAAAGTCTGCATGTTATTTATTTCTGCTATATCTTTTATTTTAGAAAAATGTCACTTTTAAATCCTTTACGTGGCATACATGATGCCAACCGCCTCACTGGTACAAATTATATGGTTTGGCTCCATAATTTGAGAATCGTTCTCACGATGGAGAAAATCGCGTATGTCCTTGATACAGTGATCCCTACGCCCGACGAAGGGGCAAGCAAGGATGAGATCGCTCGTTATGTGAAGTACTTAGATGATTCCACTCTTGCTCAGTGTTATATATTGGCCTCTATGACTACTGAGTTACAGAGACAGCATGAAAATATGGATGTTAATTCCATACTCCTATATCTCCGCAAACTGTTTGAGGAATAGGGAAGAACTCAACGATATGAGATATCAAAGAGTCTTTTTCGTGCTAGGATGACTGAGGGGACACCGGTTCAGAACCATGTCCTTAAGATGATTGAGTGGATCGAAAAACTCACAGGTCTAGGAATGGTCCTAGAGGATAACCTGTGTGTGGATCTTGTACTTCAGTCTCTACCAGATTCCTTTTCTCAGTTCATAATGAATTTTAATATGAGCAAACTTGAGGTGACCCTCCCAAAGCTCCTCAATATGTTGAGAGAAGCAGAGAACACCATCAAGAAAGAGAAGCTGGTTCTCTACACTGGTAAGACCAGAAAGAAAAAGAAGACTGAGAAGACCCTTAAGAAGGGCAAGGGAAAGGGCAAAATGGGTAAGGCAAAGGTTGCTAAGAAAGACCCAACAAAGGACAAAGGCCAGTGCTTCCACTACGACAAAGATGGGCATTAGAAGAGGAACTGCAAAGAGTACCTTATAGAAAGGGCGAAGCAGAAGCTTGGAGAAGCTTCAGGTACATTCATGATTAGTCTCTATTTGTCAGAATCTTGTGATAATACAAGGGTATTAGATACCGGGAGTGCTTATCATATTTGCAATTCGTTGCAGGTTCTGGCAGGACCTAGGAGATTGAATAGAGGCAAGATGGACCTTAAGATGGGCAATGGAGCGAAGGTTGCTACATTGGCTGTTGGCAAGGTCACCTTACATCTGCTTGGTGGAGCTATTATTGCATTAGATGCATGCTATTATGTCCTTCTATTATCAAAACTATTATTTTCATTTCATGTTTGAGAGTTATTGGATATAAATTAGTTTTTGAGAATAATGGTTGTTCAATAATATTAGATGATTAGATCATCATAAGAGGAACATTGCATAACGGTTGATTTATGCTAGATACAACTCCATATATCATGAGTGTAAGTGAGTCTAAGAGGAAACATGAAGTGGAGAACTAGACAGGAAAGAGTATTAAAACCCTTCGATAAGATCGAGAAGATGAGTACTTGAGTACAGAGTTCACCTAGTTCCTCAAAGACCATGGGATCTTATCCCAATGGACACCTCCTTATACACCACAGCTTAATGGTGTCTCAGAAAAGAGGAATCGCACACTGTTAGACATGGTGCATTCCATGATGTGTTTCACCGACCTACCCATCTCATTCTAGGGATATGCCCTAGAGACCGCAGCTTACCTTCTGAATAGAATTCTAACTAAATCAGTGATGTCTACCCCATATGAGATATGGAATGGGAAGAAGCCCGATCTTAAGATTGTTAAGATTTGGGGCTGCCCTGCCCACGTTAAGAGACACAACCCTGACAAGTTAGATCTAGGACGAAATGGTGCAAGTTCATGGGATACCCCAAGGAAACTTGTGGGTATTTTTTCTATCACCCTGAGGACCGAAAGGTCTTTGTAGCCAAGAGAGCAGTGTTCCTTGAAAAGGAACACATTCTTGGTGGAGACAGTGGGAGCATGATAGAGTTGAGCGAGGTTGGAGAACCTAGCTCAAGCACCATTCCATATCCAGAGTCTGTTTAGATACCTAACACATAAGTTCCAACTTTACGTAGGTCCGATAGAGTATCCTATCCTCCTGAGAGATATGTGGGACATATCAGAAGAGAGGATGTTGAAGATATTGATCCTCAGACCTACGAGGAAGCTATTATGAGCATAGACTCCGGGAAATGGCAAGAAGCCATAAATTCAGAAATGGATTCCATGCATTTCAACAATGTTTGGAACCTAGTTAATGCACCCGAGGGTATTGTACCCATTGGCTGTAAGTGGATTTTCAAAAAGAAGATTAGAGTAGATGGAAAGGTAGAGACCTATAAAGCAAGGCTAATGGCATAGGGGTATCGTCAAAGGCAAGATGTTGACTATGACGAAACTTTCTCGCCTGTAGCCATGCTAAAATCCACTCGAATTCTATTGGCTATTGTAGTACACTATGATTATGAGATCTAGCAGATGGACGTCAAAACTGCATTCCTCAATGGTAACCTCAAGGAGGAGGTGTATATGATACAGCCTAAGGGATTTGTGTCCAGGGATAACCCAAATAAGGTGTGCAGGTTACTTAGGTCCATTTATGGATTAAAGCAAGCTTCACAAAGTTGGAACATAAGATTTGATGATGCGATCAGATCTTATAACTTTGTTAAGAATGAAGACGAACCTTGTGTGTATAGGAAATTAAGTGGGAGAACTATCACCTTTTTGGTATTATATGTGGATGACATCCTGATCATTGGGAATGATGTAGGAATGCTCTCCATAGTAAAACCTTGGTTATCTAGGCAGTTCTCCATGGAGTTAGAGGAAGCATCCTACATATTGGGGATACAAATCTATAGAGATAGATCCAAGAGGATGCTTGGCTTGTCCTAGTCCAGGTACATAGACACCATTGTCAAAAGATTTGGCATGGAAAGTTCCAAGAGAGGTCTCATACCAATGAGATATGGAATATCACTTTCTTGGAGTATGTCCCCAAAGACTCCTGAAGAAAGGGCACACATGGATATGATGTCATATGTATCAGCGATAGGATCTATCATGTATGCTATGTACCAGGCCTGATATAGCGTATGCTCTGAGTGTCACGAGCAGATATCAGGCAGATCCAAGCTTGGAGTACTAGAAAGCAGTAAAATGTATCCTTAAGTACTTAAGAACGACTAAGGATCTTTTACTAGTATATGGAGGTAGTAACCTTAAGGTTGAGGGCTACACAAACTCAAGCTTCTAGTCTGATGTTGATGATAGTAAGTCTAATTCAAGGTATGTGTTCACCCTGAATGAAGGAGCAGTATGCTGGAAGAGTTCCAAGCAAGACACTACTGCTGACTCGACCATAGAGGCGGAATACATTGCTGCAGTAGAGGCAGTAAAGGAGGGAGTCTAGATGAAGTTCATTACAGATCTAGGAGTCATCCCAAGCAGTGAGGAGCTGATTCCTTTATATTATGACAAATATAGGACGATTACTCAAATAAGGGAACCCAGGTCTCATCAGAAGTGTTCTGAGGAGGTTCCAACTTATTAGAGAGATCGTGGCCCGAAGAGATGTAGTTATGGAAAGAGTTCCATCCGAAGATAACATTGTAGATCCACTAACAAAGCCATTGACTAAGACTGTCTTTGAGCATCATAGAGGTCTGATGGGGATCAGACATGTTGATGATTGGCTTTAGGTCAAGTGGGAGATTGCTAGTTATAGGTGCCCTACAAGCTAATCATATGAGTGATAGCACCTGTAACATGCTGCGTCAATCTCTTTGCTTATGATTATTGGTATTATATCACATTATCTAGATGTATATTGTGATGTCCTTGGATCTGTGCAATGGGAATCAAATCGTGATGAGATCACGATAATGAGATCGATTCACCTTTAAACACAGACCCTAAATTATCCTGGTCATAGGTTGCTCGAGAAGGACATCGAGATAACCGGATAGACTGGTGTGCTATATACCCGTTCATATGATGGAGGTAGCTGGTCTCATAGCTACTCGTGTGGGGACTCTAAGGGTACAGTGTAGGTGCTCATTGGAGAATGAGTTCACTGATTGATCTACCTACGGAATGCTAGATGGTTATTGATACCTCACGTCAGACAACGATTCCATAGTCCCAGTAGTGTATCTGGTCTTTAGACTAGAGGCACCAAGGATGTCCTGTTTGAGTACTCCACTCTTTGATACCAGACTTATAGGTTTGGAAAGCTCCATATCTAGTACAGTCGGTCATTGGGAGTGGTAACAAACCTTACGAGGGCTATTGAGTATCAATAGAGGATCATCCGCTCTCGGTATTATGAGAGAAATATCTCATGTATTCTTGCTCGAACAAATCCTTGGCCAAGGTTATTTGGATTGAGAGAGAAAGAGTTCTCCGGAAGAATCCGACAAGAGCAAGACTCGAGAAGAGACCGTATGGGCCTGACAGCACCATGCCCGGTATAGGGTCTCTAGGATATTAGATGGATGAGAGATTATAGATACATAGTAACTAAGGACAAATAGGTCCAAAGGATTGGATTCCCCTGTATCGTCTGGGGGCCATGGCATAGTGGCCTAGTACGTCCGCGGTCGATGAGTTGGGTGAATTATTATAGAGATAATAATTCACTAAGTCAAAAGGAGTTCTGACAAGTATGACTCACGGCCAGCTCAATATTGGGCTTAGAGGGTCACACACAAATGGTAGGTATTGCGACGAGTAGAGGTTCCGATATGAGATATCCGTTGAACTCCCTATCTTATTGGATATTCATTAAGCCCCTGAATTATTAGATCCTGAGATAAGATCTAATAATTGCTAATAAGAGATTATTGGGTAGAGGCCCACTGATCCAAGAGGCTTGGGTAATTGGATGGAGATCCAATACCCAATAGGGCAAAAGATCCATTAGAGTTTTTCAAGGGGGCTTCTATAAATAGGAGGGGACCAAAGCTCTATAGGCTGGGGGTTTTCTTTTGGTAGCCACCTCCTATTCTCCTCTCCCTAGAGAGAGAGAGAGGAGCATCGTCGTAATCCCTACTATATGGATACCACTAGAGAGGAGGACACTTGACTTCCTTCATCCTGTCCCACAGATCTGTAGGAATTCAGGGATATACGATCTCCCTAGATATCTTCTTTACACGTGCAGTTTTCGCGGATTTGTTTTCGATACATCGATCTTCGCACGATGACAAAAACTTTCTATGGGAAATCTAGGGTTTTGTTTTCTGTTCTTCCGCTGCACATGTGATGTCGCTCCCCCTTGTGGATTTCCCAACATATTGCTCCTCCATTCAGGGTGAACACATACCATGAATTGGACTTGCTATGATCGACATCGGACTAGAAGCTCGAGTCCGTGTAGCCCTCAACTCTGAGGCTACTACCTCCATTTCTAGTAAAAGATCCTTAGTTCTTCTCAAGTACTTAATGATACTTTTTACTACTTTCAAGTGCTCCAAGCCTAGATCTGCCTGATATCTGCTCGTGACACTCAAAGCATGTGCTATATCAGACCTGGTACATAGCATAGCATACATGATAGATCCTATCGCTGATACATATAGTATCATATCCATATGTGCCCTTTCTTCAAGTGTCTTTGGGGACATACTCCTAGAAAGTGATATTCCATGTCTCATTGGTATGAGACCTCTCTTGGAATTTTTCATGTCAAACCTTTTAACAATGATATCTATGTACCTAGACTGGGACAAGCCAAGCATCCTCTTGGACCTATCTCTATAGATCCGTATCCCCAATATGCAGGATGCTTCCCCCTAAGTCCTTCATAGAGAAGTGTCTAGATAACCAAGTCTTTACTGTGGAGAGCATTCCTATATCATTCCTAATGATCAGGATGTCTTCCACATATAATACCAAAAAGGTGATAGTGCTCCCACTTACTTTCCTATATACACAAGGCTCATCTTCGTTCTTAACAAAGTCATAAGATCTGATCGCATCATCAAATCTTATGTTCCAACTTCGGGAAGCTTGTTTTAATCTATAAATGGACCTAAGCAACCTGCACACCTTATTTGGGTTATCCTTGGACACAAATCCCACAGGCTATATCATATATACCTCCTCCTTGAGGTTACCATTGAGGAATGCGGTTTTGACGTCCATCTGCTAGATCTCATAATCATAGTGTGCTGCAATAGCCAATAGAATTCAAATAGATTTTAGCATGGCTACAGGTGAGAAAGTTTCGTCATAGTCAATACCTTGCCTTTGACGATACCCTTTAGCCACTAGCCTTGCTTTATAGGTCTCTACCTTTCCATCTACTCCAATCTTCTTTTTGAAGATCCACTTGCAGCCAATGGGTACATTACCCTCGGGTGCATTAACTAGGTTCCAAATCATGTTGGAGTACATGGAATCCATTTTTGAATTCATGGCTTCTTGTCATTTCCCGGAGTCTATGCTCATAATAGCCTCCTCATAGGTCTGACGATCAATATCCTCAACATTCTCTCTTCTGATATGTCCCACATATCTCTCAGGAGGATGGGATACTCTATCGGACCTACGTAAAATTAGAACTTGTGTGCTAGGTATCTGAATAGACTCCAGCTGTGGAATGGTGCTTGAGCTAGGTTCTCCAACCTCACTCAATTCTATTATGCTCCCATTGTCTTCACCAAGAATGTATTCCTTCTCAAGGAACACTGCTCTCTTGGCTACAAAGACCTTTTGGTCCTTAGAGTGAGAAATAATACCCACAAGTTTCCTTGGGGTATCCCACGAACTTGCACCGTTTCATTCTGGATTCCAACTTATCAGGGTTGTGTCTCTTAACGTGGGTAGGGCAGCCCCAAATCTTAACAATCTTAAGATCAGGCATCTTCCCATTCCATATCTCATATGGAGTAGACATCACTAACTTGGTTGGAATTCTGTTCAGAAGGTAAGCTGCGGTCTCTAGGGCATATCCCTAGAATGAGATGGGTAGGTCGATGAAACACATCATAGAATGCACCATGTCTAACAGTGTGTGATTCCTCCTTTCTGATACACCATTAAGCTGTGGTGTATAAGGAGGTGTCCATTGGGATAAGATCCCATAGTCTTTGAGGAACTAGGTAAACTCTGTACTCAAGTACTCAACTCCTCGATCTGATCGAAGGGTTTTAATACTCTTTCCTGTTTGGTTCTCCACTTCATTTTTATATTCCCTAAATTTCTCAAAATCTTCAGACTTGTACTTCATTAAGTACACATATCCGTATCTTGAGAAATCATCAGTGAAAGTAATGAAGTAGGAGTAACCACCTATGGCATGAGTTGACATGGGACCGCATACATCACTATGTATGAGTTCTAGTAACTCAGTGGTTCTCTCTCTAGTTCCACTAAATGGAGAGTTGGTCATCTTTCCCTGAAGGCAAGGTTCATATGTCGCATATGACTCATAGTCAAATGGATCTAGATATCCATCTTTTAGCAACTTTTGAATCCTTCCCTCGTGGATGTGACCTAGCCTGCAATGCCAAAGATATGTATAGTTCACTTCTTCTTATTTCCTCTTAGACTCACTTACACTCATGATATGTGGAGCTGTATCTAGCATAAATAAACCATTAGGCAATGTTCCTCTCGTGATGATCTGATCATCCAATATTATTGAACAACCATTGTTCTTAAAAACTAATTTATATCCACTAACTATCAAATATGAAATGGAAATAATATTTTTGATAATAGAAGGAACATAATAGCATGCATCTAATGCAATAATAGCTCCACCAGGTAGATGTAAAGTGACCTTGCCAATAGCCACTACAGCAACCTTTGCTCCATTGCCCATCTTAAGGTCCATCTCGCCTCGTTCAATCTCCTAGATCCTGCCAGAACCTGCAACGAATTACAAATATGATAAGTACTCCCGATATCCAATACCCATATGTTATCAAAAGATTCTAACAAATGGAGATTGATCATGAATATACCTAAAGCTTCTGTAAGCTTCTGTTTCGCCCTCTCTACAAGGTACTCTTTGCAGTTCCTCTTCTAGTGCCCATCTTTGCCGCAGTGGAAGCACTAGCCTTTGTCCTTTGTTGGATCTTTCTTAGCAATCTTTGCCTTACCCATTTTGCCCTTACCCTTCCTAAGGGTCTTCTCAGCCTTCCTTTTCTTTCTGGTCTCACCAGCATACAGAACTGGCTTCTCTTTCCTGATGGTGCTCTCTACTTCTCTCAACATATTAAGGAGCTCTGGGAGGGTCACCTCAAGTTTGTTCATATTAAAATTCATTATGAACTGAGAAAAGGAATTTGGTAGGGACTGAAGCACAAGATCCACACATAAGTTATCCTCTAGGACCATTCCCAGACCTGTGAGTTTCTCGATCCACTCAATCATCTTAAGGACATGGTTCTGAACCGGTGTCCCCTTAGTCATTCTGGCACGGAAAAGACTCTTTGATATCTCATATTGTTGAGTTCTTCCCTGTTCCTCAAGTAGTTTGCAAAGATGTAGGAGTATGGAATTAGCATCCATATTTTCATGCTGTCTCTGTAACTCAGTAGTCATAGAGGCCAACATATAACACTGAGCAAGAGTGGAATCATCTAAGTACTTCACATAACGAGCGATCTCATCCTTGCTTGCCCCTTCATCGGGCGTAGGGATCACTGTATCAAGGACATACGTAATTTTCTCAACCGTAAGAACGATTCTCAAATTGTGAAGCCAATCTATATAATTTGGACCAGTGAGGCAGCTGGCATCAAGTATGCCACGTAAAGGATTTGAAAGTGACATTTTCTGAAATTAAAGATGTAGCAGAAATAAATAACATGCAAACTTTACAAAAATTAAACAGTTAAGATAAGGACTTCTATCTTAATGTACTCCCACTAATTTTTCACGAGACACACAACACCCTCTGGTATGAGAATCGAAGACCTCCGGTGGATCTCTAGTGGGGATCGGGATCCAATCGGCGTCTTAACGTAACCTCGAGGGATTCGACCAATCACGTTAATCCCGTAAAGGTAGACAACTCTTGCCAATCATAACTCCTTGTGATTTCTATCCTATTCGGCCTCTGAACCACCATGGTCTCGAGGGACTCGACCAACCATGATGTTTGGTTAAGTCATCACCAACGTTACAAGATGAGTCTGATTCGGTGATATACTCTCGAGAGACTCGACCAAGTATACCATGTCCTCAGGTCACCGGTGACATCTCTATGTCATAGATAAGATAGCGAGACGTGATATAGGTGAGTCTCGAGGGACTCGATCAACTAAACCTACACCAAAAATCGGTTCCTAGCTATAACGATGGAAGGCCACGTGGGTCAATCTAATTGTCTCACATTTACCGACTTAATATTATTAATGGAGAGGATTTTTGATTTGGTCTCCTAACATAATGTGTCACACACATATATATTTAATATATATCTACATCGCATGCATATATATATATATACATATATAGTAGGTGTATATCTAATCACACATCACATGAGCAATCACACTAGATGATCATGGACCACATCCTAATGTGATCAGGCCCGAGCTAGTGGGCCCAATCACTCACATCAAGATCTATGTATGCTTCGGCGCATCTCTATGCCCTGTGATCATCCATCTCGCTTCGTCGGATCCGTTGGCATCTCAACGCATCTCCATGCGTCGGATCGTCCGTCTCAGCCTCGTGAGTCATGCTACCGCTGCGCCTCCTCACGTAATTACAATATAATTACAGGCACACAGGTCCGACAATAAATGAGAAAAGAATAGAGGCTTGCAGGCCCCAATAATAATAATCACATGTACACACATCACATCACAGGTCCATGATCATCTGTCCACATCATACATCAAATGTATATGTTATTTTATAGGACTACTAGGCAAAAATAATAGTTAATTAAACTATTTAGTTAACATATTTCATTTTTTGAAATCAGGGACATAAAGGAAATTTTTTGAATTCCCAAGGGTATTTCGGTAATTTGATCAAAAGGGGCAAAATCTAGAATTTCTAAAATTTCGAGGGGCAAAATCATCTTTTGCCCTAAAACCCTAACTCCTCACCCCTAGCTGCCTACATTGCGGCTGCGGCAGCCGCCACCTTGCCGGCGACGACCCCTATGTAGGGTGGGCGCCGGGGTGGCGGCGCTTGTCGTCCATGCGGGCGGCGCCGCCCGTAAGCGCTATCCCGCGGGCACAACGCGGGAATGCGCCGGCCCTGCACTATAGGCAGCCTGCCGGTGCCCCTACAGCTAGCAGCTCGCCTGCGCCCCTGTGGGTAGGCCGCAGGCAGCCTGCCTGTGGCCAACAACCCACTGACTGGCGGCTGCTACCTATGCAGGTAGCAAGGTTGCAAGCAGCCTTGCGGCCACTACACAAACACAGCAAGGGCAACAACAATTATTGCTCTTCCTGGCCCTTTTGCACCAACAATTTTGGCGTCAAAAGCAGATCCAATACACAATACGCAGATTAAGATCCGATCTTTGCACGAACAACCTAGCTCTGATACCACTATTGGGAGATCCTTTAAGGGAGCGACATCACATGTGCAGTGAAAGAACAGAAAACAAAACCCTAGATTTCTCGTAGAAAGTTTCAATCATCGTACGAAGATCGATGCGTCAAAAATAAATCCACAAAACTGCACGTGTAAAAGAAGATACCTAGGGAGATCGTATATCCCTGAATTCCTACAGATCTGTGAGAGAGGATGAAGGAGGTCAAGCATCCTCCTCTCTAGCGGTATCCACATGGCAGGGATTGCAATGATGCACCTCTCTCTTTGGGGAGAGGAGAACAGGAGGTGGCTACCAAAAGAAACCCCCAACCTATAGAGCTTTGGTTCCCTCCTATTTATAGATGCCCCTTGAAAACCCTAATGGATCTTTTGCCCTATTGGGTATTGGATCTCCATCTAATTACCTAAGCCTCTTGGATTAGTGGGTCTCTATCCAATAATCTCTTATTAGCAATTATTGGATCTTATCTCAAGATCCAATAATTCAGGGGCTTAATGGATATCCAATAAGATAGGGGGTTTAGCGGATATCTCATATCCGAACCTCTATTCATCGCAACACCTACCGTATGTGTATGACCCTCTAGGCCCAATATCGAGCTGGCCATGAGTCATACTTGTTAGAACTACTTCTGACTTAGTGAATTATTATCTCTATAATAATTCACCCAACTCATCGACTGCGGACATACCAGGCCACTACGCCGCGACCCCTAGATGATACAGGGAAATCTAATCCTTTGGACCTATCTGTCCTCAGTTATCATGTATCTATAGTCCCTCATCCATCTAATATCCATGGACCCTATACCGAGCATGGTGCTGTCAGGCCCACACAGTCTCTCCTCGAGTCTTGCTCTTATCGGATTCTCCCAGAGAACTCTTTCTCTCTCAATCCGAATAACCTTGGCTAAGGATTTATTCAAGCAAGAACACATGGGATATTCCTCTTATAATACCGAGAGCGAATGATCCTCTATTGACACTCAATAGCCCTCGTAAGGTAGGCTACCACTCCCAATAACCGATTGTATTAGATCTGGAACATTCCAAACCTATAAGTCCGGTATCAAAGAGTGGAGTACTCATACAGGACATCCTTGGTGTCTCAAGTTTAAGGACCAAATACACTATTGGGACTACAAAATTATTGTCTGATGTGAGGTATCGATAACCATCTAGCATTCCGTTGGTGAATTAATCAATGAACTCATTCCCCAATGAGCACCTGCATTGTACCCTTAGTGTCCCCACATGAGTAGCTATGAGACCAGCTACCTCTATCATATAGACGGGTATACAAAACACTAGTCTATCTGGTTATCTCGATATCCTTCTCGAGTAATCTATGACAAGGATAATTCAGGGTCTGTGTTTAAAGGTGAATCAGTCTCATTATCGTGATCTCATCACGATCTAATTCCCATTACACAGATCCAAGGACATCATAATATATGCAGCACGCAAGATAAAGTGCTAAAACGCCTAATAATAAGCAAAGAGAAAAAGTGCATATCAAGTCATAAGTATCATCACTCATGTGATTGGCTTGCAGGGCACATATGACTAGCAGGAGATTGGGTTTATCTTCACCTACAGTCATACAAGCAACTTTTCATCAATACATGAGCCTCCATAAAGCTATCCTCACGTTTTTATGGGCCCTATCATATCACAGAGCGGATTGGAGCAATGGCGTACAGACATAAATTGCTTGGGGATACCAAAATCCACTCTGTCTTCAATGTGTCATACATGAAGCCCAAGTTGGGAAAACACAAGTCACCCTAGATTCAATTGCTCAACACCATTGATGATGGAGATATTCAAGTCCAACCATAAGCCATCCTCGACCATAGAATCATGATGTGTTGTCGATGTTCCTCTATTGAAGTACTAGTACACTAGAATAATTTACCACTCGAAGATGTCACATAGGAATCATATGAGGAGCTGAAGACCCAATTCCCTGAGTTCAAGGAACCTCAGCCTTAAGGATAAGGCTGATTTGAAGAGGGTGGACTTGATAGGACCCTAGAAGAGTTGGATCCTACTCAATCAAGTAGTAGCTAATAAAAACCCTATGAAAGTGTAATAAACCCCACCTAGCCACCTCTATCCTATAAAGAAGAGTGGCTAAGGTTTACATTTGGGCCTTTGGGCTTCTTAGCTGCTGCCCCCCTTTATTAGGCTGGTTGGCTAAGGTTGAGGGCAAAATGGGTAGTTCACTTAGGAAGTAGCCCCGAGGGCTAGGGTTTGGAGCCCTATATAAGCATGTAGCCTCCATCTCTTTGGAATAACAAGATTCATCTATAATTGCAATCATTTGGCTGGCTTCTAGGAGGGTGGAACCCCTATAGTGCTCTAAGGGTTGATCCCCCCTCAAATATCAATCTACATAGAATTCCTCTGGGGTTCTATCATGATGTTTAACTTGAAAATGATTGTAATAATATAATGAGCAAGTCAAGTAGTTTACAGTAAGAGTAAATAGCAAAGAAAGGCAACACACCGGAGTTTATAGTGATTCGATCATCATGACCTACATCTATTAGGATAAGTTCGGAACTAAGACGGGGGGGGGGGGGGGAGGGTGAATTAGTGCAGTGGTAAAGTATGATAAATTTATGCAATTTTGGAAAACCCCTTATGATAAAAATCATGTTTCGATAAAAACCGATTTCAATTGAAACGTATTGGAAAGATGTTAAACTTGAAGCCTTTTGCAAGTGAGAGAAGTAGAGGAAGTAAGGAAGTTTGCAGAAATGTAAATTGTAAGAAATAAATGTAAATTATTTTTATAGTGGTTCGGTCATCCGACCTACGTCCACTCTCGATTCTTCTATACTTGAGGACACTAGCTTTCCACTAGTTGTCTTCCTTCTAACAGGTGAAGACTAACTCCCTTTTATAGCTCAATTCTCCTTTTACAGGTTCAGGAGATCAACCTCTTACAAGCACTCTCTCATCACTTTAAGCTGAAAACAATCTAAGGCTAGAGGAGGGATTTCTCAAGTGAATTTTATAGCTTTTCTCTACTTTCAAATTCTCTATGCTTATGTATTCAACCTAGTGACGAGAGGGGCCTTTATAGGCTCCAATTTGATTTAAACTTGGAGTCAAAAACTTCCCATCCTGGGTTTTCCGAGTACTAGTGGTACCACCACCTATCACTGGCAGTACCACCGTCAGTGCACACTGGTTTTATAAGTGTACTGGGTGATACTACCGCCCAGCCAATAGTACCACCACCTAGGTACATTGATCCTGGGTGGTACCACCATCTAGATAACCTAGAAGATTAAGCCTTGGGCTGTACCACCGCCCCAATCTTGAAGTGCCATCGCTAGATAGGGTTCAACAACCCTATTTGGGCCTTGAGTCTGGCCCAAACTTGTTCGGGTAGGGGCTAGTTGGGCCTATACCCGAACAAGTTCGGGCCAGATGAAAGGCCCAAAAAGGGCTGCTGAACCCTATATGGCGGTGGCACTGCCAGACTAGAGCAGTGGTACCGCATGGGTTCAATCTCCCAGGTAGTCTGGGTGGTGGTACCGCCTTGGGGCAGAGTACTTAGGCGATGGCACCGTTGGCTGGGTAGTGGTACCACCCAATACACTGATCGTGGTAGTGTGTTAGGCGATGGTACCACCAGACTAAGCGGTGGTACCGCCCAGTGTTCGAGTCAGACTGGCAGTGCTACCGCCAATGTCAAGCGGTGGTACTGCCAGCACCCGAAAATCTAGGGTGATTCAAATTTGGGCTCCAAATTTGAATCACATTGAGGCCTATAAATACCCCTTTCTTTCATAGTTGAAACACACACAAACCTGAGAAAGAAAAAGGAAAAACTGTATTGTAATAGTGTCAAAATCTTCTCTCTAAGCTTTAAGTATGATCTAGTCCAAGAGAAGTGTAAGAGGCCTTATAAAGGTTAACTCCTGAACCTGTAAAAGGTGAACTAAGTTGTAAGGGAGTTAGACTTCACTCGTTGGAAGGAAGACAACTAGTGGAAAAGCCAGTGGCCTCAAGAGAAGAGGAATCGGAAATGGACGTACGTCAGATGACCAAACCACTATAAAACTCGGTTTGTATATTCTTGCATTTACCGTTCTACAAACCTTTACTTTACTTGTTCACTACCCTTCATCTTCTCTAAATATTCTCAAGTTTAAATTAGAGCTTTTTCGACACAGTTTTAGTTAAAACAAAGTTTTCAACGTTCGAAGTTTTTGAAATTATTTTTAAATCACTAAAAATTATCATACTTAACCACTACACTAATTCAGCCCCCCCCCCCCCTCCTTAGTGCCGCTCAAGATCCCAACAATTAATATCAGAGTCTCGTTATTTCTCTTTCGGATTCACACTCGTGAGAAATGGCTCTTCACGGCTTTCAAGAGGGTTTTTTGATTGTTCATCCTCTGTTCTTTAATGGGTCGGACCACTTATTGGAAAACTCGACTAAGAGTTTTCTTTCTTTCTATGAATTTGGATTTATGAAATATTATTGAAAATGACTTTCAACTTCTTTCTAAACCGATGAATGAATGGTCGGATTTGGAGAGAAAATCTTTTTCATTAAATGCAAATGCTATGAATGCCTTATTTTACGCTCTAGATAAAACTAAGTTTAATCAAATTTCAACATGCGAAATGGATTTTGATATTTGGCAGACACTTGAAATCATGGACGAGGGAACAACTAGAGTCAAAGACTCGAAAGCAAACCTTCTTATGCACGATTTGAGCTTTTCCAAATGGCACCAAGCAAAACTATTGGTGACAGGTACACCTGTTTCACGGATGTCGTCAATAGTTTAAAAAGCCTTGGTAAAAGTTTTTCAAGTTTTGATTTAGTAAATAAGATTTTAAGATCCCTTTTAAAGAGTTAGGATCTAAAAATAATGGCTATATAAGAGTCTAAAGACTTAAACATTTATTCACTCGAAGAACTAATCGGATCTTTAATGACCTATGAAATGACTCTTGAACTTGATGAACATGAGAACCACCTTCCAAAGAACATGAGAACCACCTTCCAAAGAACATGAAGGTTTAGGCACTTTGAACAAAAGAATTCCACTTGAGTGATGACTCAAGTGATGAGGACAATGTTGAAGACATTGAATGTTTGACGTTAAAATTTATAAAGTTCATTAAACAAGAATTGAAAATCATAAATGAATTTAAAAAGAATACCAACTCTTGCTATGAACACAAGAAGCTGAAGAGCTCCAAAGATGAGCACACAAAAGAAAGAAAAAGAGGCCAAAGAAGAAGGAAGAACTCCAAGAAGATTCAAGTGCATCCGAAGGCGAAGCGACAAACTATGCCTTGTCGGTTTTTGACAATGAGGTAAGAAACTCACCCAAATTACTTTTACCTTATTTTGAAATTACATGATATTTTTCATGAGTGCTTAATTTAGATAGTAGGAAATAAAAAATTTTCAAAAATTATCATGCTTTTCTTTCTTATATTTTTGAAAAGTAAAAATTATGATTGATGATTGGATGATTTATACAATTCCATAAATGTTTATGATTTCCTTATCGTATTTTGATGTATGGTTTTGACACAAAATTTAATTAGCATGAATATGTTTAATAGGACTAATCCATGATTGTGTACTTTGGTTTTCATGCTTAATGAGGATTTGAAGTAATGAAAATTGAAATCCTATGTTTTGGAACAATATGTTTTTGGTGTTGATGGTTTTAATGATGAAAATTATCTTTCGGACTTATAAATTGTTACATGATTTTGGCAAAATTTGAGCATGACTCTTGATTTTTTTTTCTAAGCAAGAATCATGTAAGAAGAAAATTTTTGTTATAACTAATAACAATGAAAGAAAGAATGATAGAATTAAAAGTGGTTTTGATGATGCTTTCGATTCTAAATACGATGCTTGACCCTTGCATGAAAAATTTGAACATGCTCACTCAAATTGAAACACATAAAATGAGAAAATGCACTATCATGATGTTTTGTATTTCATGTGCTTGGTCTTGATGGTTTTAACGAAACCTTGTCTCAAATTTACAAGATAATGGTTTTCGTATAAAAATTTTGATCATGCTTATATGAAATCAATTTGCATCAAACGAAATACATAAGAATGACAAAAAGTACTATCATAATGTCTTATGCTTGATGTGTTTCATCTTGATGGTTTCTATGATAAACTTTTTCTTTTACCTTTTTCTCTTGAATGTGATACTCATTTTTATTAAAGGCAAAGGCATGATTATATGAAATCAATGCATGAATTGAAATCACTAAAAGAGAAATGCATGTTTCTTGAACATCTCACTTTCTCTAAAGTTTCTGATTTTTCAATAAAAGACAATTGATGAATTCATTTATGATACTTTATGAATCACTTGAATTATAAATGAGGTTTTGATGATATGTTAAAGTATCCATTTATATGAATCTATGAAAATGATTTCGAAGACAAGTATGAAGTAGTCAAGTTGAATTTGAATTAAACTTGTCAATGATTCTTGACTCTTCTCTTAATCTCTACCTATCATGACTTTTTGATATATATATAATGCTTGAATCAAGTTTTAAAAGATTTCATTCTGTAATAAAGAAATGTTATTGAAATCATGATCTTGACAATTATAACACGAAGTTATATATATATATCAAGATCGTTTATCATGCTTCTTCCGGTTATCAAAAGAGAATTTTTCAAATGAAATACAACTTGTCTTTTAATTTCTTGGAACTCATTAATTGAATTTTGTTTATATGAATTCATGATAACTTAAGATGTCTTTTGGTGTTCATGACATGATTTCTTTATGACTTGTATGCCTCATGATTGAACTATTTTGAGTCTTTGTTCCCCTTCTTTTCGATAATGACAAAAAGGGGAAAGAAAACATGTTAGCATTTATAATCATGACTTGATCTTGGATTCTCGAACTTATGACTTAAGATATTTTTAATTAGAATCGAAATCTTTTCCTCTATGATTCTTTCATTTTATCATTCACTAAAGAGGAAAACAATCCAAGTCTTGATATCTCAATAATTGATGCTTGAAATTATTTCTTATGATTCATGACGAAATGAGAGATATTATACAAGAATCTAGGTATCTTCCTTGTTTTCCTAAGATTCATGTTGATATCATATCCTTCATGAATTAGAAATGACATGATTACCTTGACTTGCATGTCTTATGTGATGATTGAAAATTAATTTGCTTAATGATGAATCACTACAAAAAGGATTTATCAAATGAATCATGTCCTTTTTGAACTTTCTTGATATCATGACATGTTTTCTTTATATGGCTTGTATAATGATTGAAATTTTTCGCCATTGAGTCCTCCCATCTTTTTGACAAAAACAAAGGGGGAGTTAGCTTGTGCATCACAAGGAAAATAATTTTGCTAGAGCGAGCAAAATTTCTTGCTAACGTATCACAAAATTGTTAACATCTTAATAAGTACCGTAAGAGATAGCTTGAATGTTAAATTCGTAACTTGATTTTGATTCATAACTTGGTTTTCATAAATTGATTTTGAATCATGAATGTAAACTTTTGACACCCCATGAAAATTTATCTTTGTTATTTGTCATAATTTCAAAATTCATGTAAAGGGAAAAGAATTGTACTCTTCCCGTCATTTTGATAAAAATAAAGGGGGAGAAAATTTATTACTAGCTTGCGACTTCAATGAAAAATTTGCTAGCTCGATTATTGAAATGAAGAAACTTCCTATCTTGAACATAAAAAATTGTCACCATGCAATTTCAAAAGAAGCAAGTGTTGAATTGCCATGATTACACATACTTAAAAACTTGCTATGATTGAATGGTATGATTGAATGTTATAAATCTAGCTTATATGTTGACTTGCATATCTTTTAAATAGCAAGAGCAACTTCTCCTTTTTGTTGATGACAAAGGGGGAGAAGTAGATTGATGATTTCATGCAATGAATGAAGTATTGAATATTTCATATATTTGCATGATGGTTTGATGTTTTTCATAACATGTTGCTTGGATCTGGCATAATCTAAGGATTCTATCAATATGGCATATTGATAGGGGGAGTTTGTTTAAACTCTGGGGAGTTAAGGTTAACTCCATCATTAATTAGTTGTCATCATCAACAAGGGAGAGATTATTGAATCTCGGATTTTGATGATGAAACTAATTGATCGTGTTTAGTTATCTAATTACGTTTTGAGTCATGCAGGTCTACTCTCGATTAGGATTAGACGATTGACGTAAGAAGAATCAACATTGTGCCAGAGGAAATCATGTTAGGAGATTGGACGTCGAGCCAGAGGTCCGATCAACAATCGGTAGAAGGCTTCGGACAAAGAAATCGGACATCAAGCTAGGAAGAGCGAAGTTGTGCCAAGAAGATCAGGGTCACAGGCATCAACTACTAATTGGGCAACAGGCTGTAAGAAAGGATGATACACTGAAGAAACAGACGAAGTGTTGATGTGCCAACGACGTGCCAGGCGATATTTCAATTAAGCGTTATAATAATTATCTAGATCGAAGTAGGATTAAAGACTAATTGGGTTGTAAATGGGCCAACCCAGTTAGGGGCCAATTGGGCCCATACCTAAACAAGTTCAGGTCAGATGAAAGGCCCAAACAGAGTTGTTAAACCCTGTATGGCAGTGGCACCGCCAGACTAGAGCGGTGGTACCGCCTGGGTTCAGTCTCCCAGGTGGTCTGGGTGGTGGTATCGCCTTGGGACAAAGTTTCTGGGCGGTGGCACCACTGGTTGGGCAGTGGTACCACCTAGTACATTGACCATGATAGTGTGTCAAGCGGTGGTACTGCCAAACTGAGCGACGGTACTGCCAGATTGAGCGGTGGTACCGCTCAGTGTTAGAGTCAGACTGGCGATGGTACCACCAGTGTTAAGCGATGGTACCACTAGCACCTAGAAATCCGAGGTGATTCAAATTTGGGCTCCAAATTTAAATCACCTTAAGGCCTATAAATACCTCTCTCATCCATGGTTGAAATACACATAGAACTTGAGAAAGAAAAAGAAAAAACTCTACTATAATAGTATCAAAATCTTCCCTCTAAGGTTTAAGTGTGATCTAGTCCAAGAGAGGGGTAAGAGGCCTTGTAAAGGTTAACTCCTGAACCTGTAAAAAGAGAACTGAGTTGTTAGGGAGTTAGTCTTCACCTATTGGAAGGAAGACAACTAGTGGAAAAGCCGATGACCTCAAGAGAAGAGGAATCGGGAGTGGACGTAGGTTGAATGATTGAACCACTATAAAACTTAGTTTGCGTTTATATTCTTGCATTTACCTTTCTGTAAAACTTTACTTTACTTGTTCACTGTCCTTCATCTTCTCTAAATATTCTCAAGTTTATGTTAGAGCTTTTTCGACATGGTTTTAGTCGAAATAAAGTTTTCAACGTTCGAAGTTTTTGAAATTATTTTTAAATCACTAAAAATTATCGTACTTAATCATTGTACTAATTCACCACCCCCCCCCTCCGGCCCGCTTAGTGTTGCTCTAGATCCCAATAGACTTAAAATGTAGTTAGATTACCAAAACATGATCAATTAGTTTCATCATCAAAATCCAAGATTCAACAACATCCACCTTGTGATTCCTCTTTCGTCGAGGCCATCGACATCCACTAACGGTCTTCTTTCAATGGGTGAAGACCAACTATCCTTTTACACCCCTTTTCTCCTTTCACGGGTTTAGGAGATAACCTTTACAATCTCACTCACCTTTCTCTTAAACTTAACCAAAACTTAGGGCTAGAGGGGAGGTATTTTCCCATAATTACAACTATGTTTTCCCTCTTTTTATTCTCAGTTCTTGTGTATTCTAAACAGGGATGAGATAGGTCTTTATAGGCCCCAAAATGATTTAAACTTAGAGCTAAAACTAGTTTCATATTGGGTCTTCCGGGTACTAGCAGTTCCACCACCAATTTTGGGCGGTACCATTGCCTAATTTGTCTAACATTAGGGAGTACCACTACCTGTTCTTAAAGACTGTCTCGGAGACTAAGCCACCGGTGATTCCACTACCTATTCTGGTAGTGCCACCACCTAACCCACCTCTTGGGTCATTGTTTGAGCCTTTCTCTTAGCCCAATACAGCCCTAACTTAGGCCTAATGGGCCCCTAATTAAATTAGTCTAATTATATTAAAACTAACTCAATTAACCCCTTAAACTACTTCGATCTAGATAATTATTACAAAGCATTAACCACATGTTGTCTAGAATGTCATTGGTTCATTAGTGCTTCATCCGATCTTTCGGCACAACATCCACTATTGTGGTCTATGGCCCAATTGGCATGTTGACCCCACAACTCTGATCTCCTTGGCACAATATCCGCTCTTCTTGGCACGATGCTCAAACTTGTGGCATGAAGCATTTTGTCGACACATCGACTGATTCTCGAGCTCGACGTCTAATTTTCTGATATATTTCATTCCAACCTAACATTGATTTTTATTGCTTTAATTGTCTTTCCATGATCGAAGCTAGTCCTGCATCACTTAAAATATAGATTAGATCATAAACTTTGTTAATTGATTTCATCATCAAATAGGAGATTCAATAATCTCTCCCTTTTTTATGATGACAATCAATTGATGATGAAGTTTAAATAAACTCCCCTATCAATATTGCCATATTGATAGAACTTTTGAAATCATAGTATTTCAACATTGCTACATCATGAGTATTTAAAAGAACTAATTGACCACATCATTGCATGCCTCATAAAATCAAAACATTCAAGCACATCATCCCATGCATGATTATCATAACTTATACATCATCATATTTTAATCACCTCCAAGTTTGGCAGTACCAATATCTAACACAGTCTTCGAGACTATGTCTCAGAGACTGAGCCATCGATGGTTCCATCACCTATTCTAATAGTGCCACTGCTTGACTTGTCACGCCCCCCGAATTTTTTTAATCTCATTCAGGAGGTGTGATCCTGTCTTAAAAATCCATAACATTAAATTTTTTTTTCAACGATCCAATTCCAAGATCCAAACTAACATTTGAGGATACAAAGAATCATTCAAATATCAATCATATCTATAAACCTGTGCAAATATAATCATACATCACATCACACAAACCCTTATGAAAACTCAAACCAACTTAATAAATTATTAACCTCACTTATAATTCCATAAGCGTAAGAATTATACAAAGCAGAATTCCAATAATTTACCATAAATTCATATCATCATAAACTAAACTCAACATTCCAAAATTTTCAATCATGCGAGGTCTTTTAAAACTTTTACATGGTACATCATTCCAAATCTATCGACAACATCTCATTTCATACAAAATATATTTATAGAATGATAACATAATAATCCACAATGGCTTGTCATAATCTGAATAGCTTCTCACTACCTCAGCCTAATTCTAACATTTTAGTGCATGACAAGCTAACATGAAAAAAAAGGTTATATAACAACGGATTGAGCTACAAAGCTCAACAAGTAGTAAACAAATCCAGAATAAGAGGAGAAATAGCTTCAAATAGACTTAGTATCCAAATGCAAGGTAGGGATGCATGAATTCATGGTTATAAGCTCATTAGATATAGAATCACAAATATCATTTCAATCAAACATATTTGATTCGTAACAAAGGCAGTAAAGAGGAATTAAAACTTATCAGATGACGTAAATAGTATTTCAAAGCATATCAAATGACACATAGGACATTACGGAGCATATCAATGGCATAAGAAGCATTTCGAAACATATTAATGGCAGAAGAAGCATTTCGGAGCATATCAAATGACACATAGGACATTACGAAGCATATCAATGACACTTAATACATTTAAGAGCATATCGATGTCAGAGGGAATGTTTCGGAGCATATCAAGTGCAAATGAAACATTTCGGAACATAGTAAAGATGTATAAAATGTTTCGAAGCATATCAAGGGCAAAAGAAACATTTCGGAATAAATCAATGATGTATAAATGGTTTCGGAGCATATCGAGAGCAAATGAAACATTTTCGAATATATCAATGACACATGAATGGTTTCGGAGCATATCAAGAGCAAAAGAAACAGTTCATAACATATCAATGACGTATAAATGATTTCAGAACATATCAAGAACGAATGAAACATTTCGGAATAGCAAAGACGTATGAAATGTTTCGAAGTATGTCAAAGGCATATGAAACATTTTGGAGCATATCAATAGTACATAGGACATTTCGAAGCATATCAATGACACATAGGATATTTCGGAGCATATCAATGAGAGATGAAATATTTCTGAACATATCAAATAGCATATGAAATGGTTTCAGAACATATTTTAAAGGATAACAATAGCATATGAGATATCTCAAAGCATATCAGAAGAACAAATCAAAAACAGAAGCTCAAATGTCATATCTGACATTCATTCATTTCATTCTCATTCAAAGCACATAAATAAACACATAAGCAAGGCTTTGGATATCATATCAAAAATTCAGAGGGCGTTGTGGGATCACATTCATAATATGGTTCATCCATTTCTGGATGACCACCAAACATAAATCTCACCCTACCTGCCCCCAGCAAGAGTGCAATCGGGATACTAGGCGTGACATTCTCCCTCGATGTGGGACTAATACACCCCACCTATCCCCCTAAGGGCCTGTGGGTGGGCATTACATTTTTCCCCACTCATTTACGTGCCTTCCTCGTCACAGACTGACCACCCTGCCTACCCCCAAAGTGTTGACCCAGGGCGCTTGGTGTGAGTCGATGAAGGCCAGGGGTGGCTCATATACCCTTTACCATTTCTAGCAAAGGTCCAAATCATCCCACAAGACACCAGAGTACAAAAGGGTAGTATGAACAATAACATTGGCACATATCGGAAGCACATGCGGAATAACGAAAATATGTGTGTGTCTTTACGAAACAAGGTAGTGCCAACATGAATATTACATAATAGATTTCAAGTATACAAACAAATTTCAGGATGAATAATACAATAATTGCAAAGGACTAATATAAATCTCAATTGAAGAAGAATTTAGCTGACTCAGTTTCCAATAAGATGAAACATGAATAGACAACATTAACAAAAGAACTTGATTCTGGCATAATTTGAAAGGTACATTGTATAAATTATTTAGATAATCAATTATACTCCAAATTACTCAAGAAAGGTATCATTGGAAATTTAAATCGATCTACTTTCAGATAAAATAAGTTTCACATAAATAGGAGTTTCAATCAAAGTGTTACAAATGATTCAGTAACCAAAAATCAAGGAACGAAATATCTGTTTTCAGAAATAATAGGACCGAATTCAACAGAATTCTGGGCAGTTATTTGGACTCCAAACCTTTCAATCTAAGTACCAAAAGAAAGATCAATAAGTCTAGTTTCCAACAAAGTAAGTTTCATATAAATCAGAGTTTCCAATAGAGAGTTATAGGCAATTTAGTATCGAAAGGTCAGAGCTTATTGTCTCTGTTTTACAGATTTCGTAGAGCTGATTCAATTTGATGTTTGGATAGTCAGATTTACTCCAAATCATACAAGTAAGCTGTCAAAAGAAAGGTATACAAGTCTATATTTAGATCAAATAAGTTTTACTTAAATTGGAATTCTTTATAGGGATTTATAGCCGAAACAAATTAGAAGGGTCAGAATCTTGATAATTTTTTAGATTCAAACATTTACATTTCAAACAATAGAGCTATCAGATTTCAAGGCTAGAATGATTCAAATTTCTCATATCCAAGGCAAAAGCAAAGATTGGAATTGTAGTAGAAATGAGTGGAACACTTGCCTTTCGAAGATTTCGATCCAACAAAAGTATAAGCCCAAATCCTTCTACCTTTCCTTCATCTCCTCTCTGTGTGTCATTTTCTGCACCTATCTTCTTTCTTTCTCCGTAGCTGCAGCTCGTGCAGAACATAGGAAGTCATAGTCACCTGCTTTTCTTTTCTTTTTCTCAACCATAGCTGCCGTAGTCGCAGCCATGGCCACAGCCGCAGGATCCACCATATTAGATACGACCCCCATGACAACATCCAGTTCTTCCCCTCGGGATCCACAATCCATTGCTACTCTAGTTCAGCAGCTCTGTATTCCTTATATTACTTCTTCACTCCTTGCTTCTCAAGTTTTTCCTATTAATGAGGCCACACATTTAGAAATACAATCATTATCTTTGCCTCCTCCTAGACCCAATGACGTTGAAGTACCTCAACCTAACCCAGTCCATGTCAATTACTCTCCACCACCTCTACCAACAATACAACCTCACAATCCCATAGCCTCTGAACATCCAATGACAACTCGCACCAAGAGCGGTATTTATAAACCATGTTAAATCCTTAACTTATATACCATCACAGAATCCTCACTTAAGACCATTGAGCCCACAACATTCACTAAGCCCAAAAATCTCCACACTGGCATAAAGCCATGTGTGAAGAATATGATGCCCTCCTCCATAACTCAACATAGACCCTTGTACCCTTTTACCATACAAAATATTATTGGATGTAAATGGGTCTTTCGAATTAAGTGGAATCTTGATAGATCATTTGCCAGATGTAAAGCACAGCTAGTCGCCAAAGGGTTTCATCAACGACCTGATGTTGATTTCACTAAGATATTCAGTCCCATTATTAAACCTATAATAATCTGACTTATCTTAAGTTTGGCCACTACTAAAGGCTGGCAATTATGACAATTGGATATTAACAATGCCTTTTTACAGGGGACTCTAAGTGAAGACAACTTTATGCAGCAACCTCCTGGTTTCCTCAATTCTCAATATCTAAGGCATGTTTGCAAACTACAAAAAGCTATTTATGGACTTCATCAGGCTCCAAGAGTCTGGTACAATGAACTTGGCTCATTTTTTACTTCAACCGGCTTTATCAACTCCAAGTCTGATACATCGCTACTTATGCGACAACAAAATGAAGGCACAATATATCTTCTAGTGTATGTAAATGCCATTTTTGTCATGAGCAATAATCCTATAGAGATCCAAGTATTCATCAAGTAATTAGTAGATCAATTCTCCCTTAAAGATCTAGGCACCTTGAGTTACTTTTTGGGTATAGAAGTAACATATATATCTTCAGGTCTCTTCCTATCACAAAGAAAGTACATTTAAGATTTATTATCGAAGATAAATATACAAGATGCAAAAGAAGATACAAGTCCTCTCCCTACTACTGAATCACTCAAATTATGTGATGGTAGTCCTGCTACGGAACCTACTTAATATCGCCAAGTAGTTGGCTCCTTACAATACTTAGCTCTCACCCATCTAGATATCTCATTTGCAATCAACAAGTTATCACAATTTATGCATCGGTCATCTACCATGCATTGGTCTGCAGTCAAATGAGTCTTGTGATATCCTAAAGGAACTCTCAATCATGATATCTTTCTCAGCGAACACTCTCAATTACATCCCCATGCTTTTGCCGATGCTAATTGGGTAGGAAACTTCGATGATAAAACATCCACGTCAGGATATATTGTCTTCATTGGAGCTAATCCAATCAATTGGAGTTCTAAGAAGCAAAAGACAGTCGCACGGTCAACGACTGAAGCTGAATACCGTGCCATGTCACTACTATTGCAGAACTCAATTGAGTCACGAATATGCTCAAGGAACTCAACATCAACTCCACCCCTACTCCTACAATCTATTGTGATAATGTCGAAGCTACTTACCTATGCGTCAATCTAGTGTTCCACTCCCGCATGAAACATAATTCCATCGACTTCCACTTCGTGTGAGATCAAGTTCTTCGACATCAACTACGTGTTTCTTATGTACACACGGCTGATCAACTAGTAGATTTATTCGCGAAGCCTCTTGCTCGTAAACTATTTTCATTATATCGGTCCAAGATTGGCATCCTTAATAGGAGCACCATCTTGCGAGGGCATGATAGTAGATAAGATTTTTCCAAACTATCTGAGGAAATCTCGCTGAGTTGTTATGGAAAATCCTCCCTCCCAAACCTGTATAAATAAGCCTTATACTCTACTATCTGAAATAAGCTTAACAAATATATTTCCATTCTATCAAGTATTTGAAGGTTGAGTTTCTTTGGGTGCTTGACTTAGAATCCTATCTATGGAGAATCAAAGGTCTTACGGTGCCGTAGAGGTAAGGCTGTAAAGCAGAGGTGAGACTGTTAAGTCAAATTCATACTTTATAGTTTCGGTCGGGTACTTGTGTAATGGAAGTTCGAGTTGCATCGTTTAAAGAAGAATAGAATGAATGCTCATCTGCTAATATTTCCTGACAAGCGCCTTAACCGACAGAGTAGCAAAAAGAACTTAACGAGAAAAGTCGAACAGATATATCTGAACGAACAGTCTTATCATTCCACTGAAACAGCCTTCCTTGGTATTCTTTATCATACTATTGTGCCTAACCTAATAAGTAGTATACCGAATAGTTGGCGGAGTGGAACATGGGTCTGTGCTAAAAGGCAACCATCGGGGTGCTCACCAATACACTATTCAAGCTTTCGCTTTCTGTTTGTTAGACCTCCAGCTCTTAACTTCACTTAACTTCGTCTTTCCGAACCTTTCCTTTCGTAACTCGCTAACGGAGTGTAGTCGGTCTTAACAGCATCTTTCTGTTCATAACAGCTTCTTATAAAAACTAATGAACTTAGCTTTGCGCGCCCGCAGGCTCTCTTTCTAATGTCGCCAATGATCTCATTTGTAGTCGCCCTTGTGCTAAGGGTCAGGGTTACTCTTAGGGCGCTAACGGAACAAGTGCTTTAGGGATTGAAATCTCTTGATACAAAACTTGATACTTGGCCTTGAACAGAAGGCTACTTTAGGATAGACAAAAATCAGAACTGAAAGAGACTCAAGGACAGACTCGTATGAAGGATAGACACAAGCTATAATCATATATATCTTTAATACAGTAGTAACAAATAATAATGACAGAACAAGCTATAGTAATAACCATCATTATCAGAAGTGAAAGGCTCATTTGCCCTTTTAACGTGGTGCACTTCATACGTTGGGTGCAAATTCCGACTAGGTGATTGGTTTGACCAAGTGGAGAGAGGTGAAAGTGTTGCGGTTGAATTGTCAGTGGCAATGAAAGGTTCAGTTCCAATGTTGTCTGGGTGATTTGCTTGAATCCTATTAAGATACGAAGCTGAAGATATGTTCTCATGCTGAGGAGTGGTATTGGCTAAAGTAAGAGTCGAAAGTGTCAGTGTCAGCATAAGTGTAATATGGTTTAGTTGCGCTAACAGATAAAGTGGAAAGTAAACAAAAGAAGAAGTCGTGTATTTGAAGAAATCTATACCAGGCCCCCATATGCTCGTTTTGTAGAGAGATTAGTATTTGTTGACTTCAAACTTAACATAGTCCAGTTTTCTCTGCTAAAAGAGTGAACCATGGAGAGTTGGGGCAAGAACAAGTGGAGAGAAGGGAAGTTCAGGTGTCATTAGAGAATTTGACTGCTGTGTAATATTAGTAGTTACTTGGCGGACTTGCTAATTGCTCATATTAACATATTCTATTCTATTTATATTCTATTCTATTTGCCTTTGCCTATCGAGCTTTGAAACTGGAAAGATGCTAGGCGAAACTGCTTACTTCGGGGCTTGTTCACGAGTTCCCTGCTTGTTCAGTTTACTTATTGAGTTGAGAAGATTCTTTAGTTGCTTCATTTCCTCCAAAGCCAAAGCTCATATCATAGGCGAACCCCTAAACTCACTGTTGACTGTTTACTATCCGCTGACTGCTTACTATGAGGCAGAGGCACCGTTATTACAACTCTTACTTGAACGTTACTTGATACTATACTTTAGACGATACCGCTATCGCATTAACCTATCAGTAAAAAGAGTTGGGCCAAGAGAAGAGAGTTGGGCCAATAGAGTTGTGGGTTAGTGAGAGTAAAGTCAACCAAAAGTCAACGAGCAATAGAATATAGCTATCCATAGATAGTCGTAACCTAAAACCTAAGCTCAATCTATATGGTACGTCACTCAGAAACTCACTTATAAAAGGAATTGAATTAATAATTTCATCAGTGACTAAAAGAACTCACTAACGTCCTTGCTTACCCTTACTTGATGGTTAAAGTGCTCAACTTTAAGTGCACAATATATAAAGAGAGGAGAGTAAACAACCTGCTGACTTCTCGGAGTTGCTTGTCCCATGAACACAGGGCTCACTAACTTGCATCCTTGGGACTAAAGAATTGAATCTAGCTCCGCTGCGCTCTTCGCACTACTTCATTGAATCTCTCTTGCACATGGTATATAAGAAAGTAAAGTAAAGTCGAACAGGCAATTCGAGTCGATATGATGAAAGTGTGACTTCTACTTCGGCTTCTTTATACTTTGAACTAAAGCCAACTTGAAACGAACTACAGCAAACTCTTGAAACCGTACGTACTCGGCTTGCCAAGAGAGCGGAGGGAATAACCCAATATTCCTATAAATACTCCCGGCCAAAAGAGAAACTATTATTTTATTGAAAAAGCAAAAACGACAAAACGAAAATATGAAGATTTGTAGGTATGAGTTATTACCGAGCCATCAGCATTCCTAACTATTGATGAAGAATGTGTTTCGAGTATTCAAGTCTTAGTCTCCCAACCGTCTTAGCTGGCAGGGCATCAGTGAATGAATCCTCTTTGTACTTTCCCTACTACAAGATAGTGGCAGGCTATTATTGCTTATGGCGCCTTATCCACACTGCTTAACCCTTGTAAGAATATGAACAGCGGATCAAGAATTCAATAGAGAACTGTGCTTCTGTATCTTGACTCCAAGTATGGATGAAATAGAACAGTGCTTCTGTATCTTTATTCCAAGTATGGGGAAGAAAAGGGAAGAAGGAATGGTTATAAGCCAAACCCTAAGCAGTAGTTTCCTTCCTGCTCGTTTACTTGGATGTACCTTGAGTTGGAGTGGCGTTCTCTCCGCTTTCTTTTGAGCAGTTACTGGGATCTTCCGTATGGATTCTCTTCACACCAAGTCTTCTGTTACCTCTGGAAAAGAAGGAGGCGCGAATCATCCTCTGGACAATAAACATAATATTCAGAAAGCAGAGCTCCAATCCAATTAGATACTATGAATTCCTTCACAATGAGAAATAGAACACCGGATAGATCATTCAATGGCAATGGCGAAGAGTTTTCCTAAGGGCTGGGTGATATAAAGCGTCCTTAGCAAACAACAGCATCAAAGAAAAAACTGCTTAGCCCTGCTTAGTAAAGTGAGGCGAGGTGGTCGGGCTACGATTCAATTGGAAGTAAGGTTACAGGGTTCGTTAATGCACCATCTTCAAAAGAAGTGAACCTTCCCTTAGTTTTATCAAGAAAAGGTCCCGTCCCATCCATCAATATCATGATTGGGTCGACTTCGTTTAAGTTAAGTTACTCACTTTCTTCATTTATTGAATATTGAACTTCCCCTTGGTACTTGAACTACATTCTTCCCCTTGGTACTTGAACTACATTATAGAATATTCTGAACAATTGAATAAGCCAGTGAAGCGCCTGGCAATACATAAGTCTTTCTTTGATAAAAACACTAAATAGAAAAGAAAACTAGAATTCAGATGCAAAAGGGTATATTTAGATGAGGATGATAGAGCCTGATAGCGTATAAGATTTTTCCAAATTGTCTGAGGAATTCTCGTTGAGTTGTTGAGGAAAATCCTTCCTCCTAAACCTGTATAAATAAGCCTTATACTCTACTATATGAAATAAGCTTAACAAATACATTTCTATTCTATCATGGTATCAGAGCCTCTTGCCTAGAGCAAGTGCTCTTCTCGCTGTCCGATGACAGCAATCGCTACTCATCGTTGTACTCTCCCGAAGCTACATTCTTCTTCTCAACAACAACTTCTTCCCTTGCCTCGTCATAGCCCCCTACTTCTTCCCTACTGTGGTGCGACAGAAGCAGAGCACTCTCTGCTATAATCGCTGTGTGGAGAGATTACTGCAGTGACACTTCAACCGACCACAAGCGTCACCTCTACATTGAGCCTCCTTCTTCCTGGCATTGAGTTCCTCGACCACCGCCTTTGTGTCCTCCGTTGCCAACTCCCTCCTCTTTAGGATCTCTCTCGGATCGATGAACGAATGAGAGAAATCCTAACCAACAAAGCGCTTTCTACCTCGAGTGCTCTCTTTTCCACTGCGATCGGCCCTCCTCCTTCGCTCGCACCCGTGCGGAGAATGCCCTTCTCTAGTGGCTTCTAAATTGTACTACCGATCTTAGCCCCAATGCTCTCCTCTACAGAAGAATCCTCTCTCCCCCTCCGCCCCCTGCTTCCTCTGTCGGGCGAAAGCTTCTCCCTCTGCTGCCACACAGGGTCTCTGGGAACTGTATTGCAGCACTCTCCTCTCGCATCTCTTCATAGTTGACCTGATTGCCTTTGGCCTTATGGTCACCATTGCTAGCGACCACTGCTGCAATCCTCGGCATTGACAGCAACTGGTGGAGATGGTGTTGTCGACACCGGCTTCCAGTCGCGTGCTTCCCAGCCCTAAGTAGCCGCCGCTACTCCCCTGCTCTTTCCTCCCTCAGACAATCGCCGTTGCTTTTCGGCCATGACCCCCTCAACTGCTATTTCAACCGGTGGCCATGCATCTCTCTTTGCTGTCGGTATCAACAGCAACCACCGCAGCCAGCGTACGGTGCGACATAAACAGGATAGCGACGTCTCTCCTCTGTTGTCGAATTTGACCGAATGAACAACCCACCGGAACCTAACGCCGTCGTCTCCTCTCATCGCGGTGACTTCCCATGGTGTCGTTGCCATCCAGCCCCTGGCGCCCTTCCTTCGGTGGAGCCTTGGTTCTGTAAGAACCGACGATCCCAATTTGTTGCAGCATTTGAAGACGTGCGGACCACAAATCACTTCCTCTTCAGCCTGACCTCTCCTCAGTAGATCTCTTAAGAGCAAGGACTCCGCCGCCCTTCAGACCATCAAATTTAGCTGAACGCTGTGATCTGCACTGATCGTAGCTATCATTACCTATTGCCTACTACTTTTTCGCCGTCAACAGAGCTCCACACTGCACTGTTCTATCACAAACTCTAAGCCCTCAGATCAGTATACTCAGAATATCTTCATCTTCTACTTCTAATGTTCCAGTTACTATTTCTACAGGGAATCATAGTGCTTCTCCACATACAGGACTTATCTCCATCAATGCTACCACGCTAATCCATTTCAAGTTATCAAAAGGTGACAACTACGTATCTTGGCGAGCCCAATTTTCTAATCTCTTGTTTGGATATGACTTACTAGGCTATGTCGACGACTCTCTTAACTGTCCACTAGCAATGATGCACATCCCTGGAGAACCTAGTCCAGTACCCAATCCAGCTCATGAGACATGGTACGTCAAGACCGTCTCATCCTCTAAGCTATTCAAGCTTTAGTTGCTAGATCCGTCGCACCATTGATATCTTCGTGTGCAACTACTGCAGAAGCTTGGTGCAAGTTACAAACAATCTTGACAAATCATTCACGTACTTGCAAGCTTAGCCTTCTATCCAATCTAATGAAAATAAAACAAAAGAGAAGTATCATTGCTAACTATCTACAAAATATCAAAGTTATCATCGATGACTTGGCTTTGATAGGTCATTCCCTCTGTGACGAAGAAGTGATAATCCATACTCTCAATGGCTTAGGAGATGAGTACAAGAAATTAGCAGCTGCAATTCGAGCACGCGACTCACCGATATCATTTGAAGAACTCTATGACAAGTTGACTGACTACGAGATATACTTGAAGGGCAAGGATAAGTTGGTCGAACCAACCATCACCGCTCAAGTTAGTCAAAAGTCCAAGAGGTAGAGCAACTAGTACAGGAAGAAATCAATAAAGGTTTGGCCAAGATGACTCTTGACCATATGAGTCCCAACCAAACCCCCTTCGCTTCACCTCATCAATATTTCTATCAAGGTGGCAACTCCAATAACCATTAGCCCTGGCATCCTGACCTCATAACCCAATAATGAATTGTCTACCAACTATATGATAAAGTCAGATACGCCGCAAAAGTCTGTCGGTCTCGACCCAAACCCCTTGCTTCATCACAATGGCCTCAGGCGAATCTCATGACTACAATAGTTATAAATCAACCTAACTGGATTGTTGACTCTAGCACCTCTCATCACATCACTTCTGATCTTCAAAACTTATCCATTCATAATAACTATGGTGGTAATGAAGACATCATCATCGGCGATGGTAAAGCTCTTTCTATTACTCATACTGGTTCCACAACGCTTAATTCATATACCATAAGTTTTATACTCGATGATGTTCTGTGTGCACCTCACATTAAGCGAAACCTCATTTCTGTTTCTTAATTCTGCAAACACAATAATACTTATATTGAATTCTTTCTTGATTCTTTTCTTATCAAGGATTTGAACATGGGGGCATCCTTGGTTCAACACTAGAATAGAGACAACATTTACGAATGATCGTCAGCTCTACAAATAGCCCAGCCCACTATCCACTCTCCGGTTGCGGCTTCAATTGATGTGTGGTATCGTCGTCTTGCTCATCCTTCGTCTCTTATCCAGCAAAAATTAATTTTTCATTATTCTCTTCCTAGTTTTAAATCAAGTAACTTTATATCTCATTGTGATACTTTTCTTAGCAATAAAAGTCATAGATAGCTCTTTGGTACATCTTCTATATCTTGCTCTAAACCGTTTGAAATTATTTATACAGATGTTTGGGGTCTTGCTCCAACCATTTCTTTTGACAAATTCAGATTTTATGTTATTTTTATAGACTATTTCACTAAGTACACATGGTTGTACCCTCTTCATCATAAATATGAAGTTTCCATAGTCTTTACCAACTTTAGAAAGTTGATTGAGAACTACTTTCAGTCTACAATAAAAACAGTCTACTCTGATGGTGGAGGTGAATATCAAGCCTTAACATCATGTCTTTTAGCTTATGGCATACAACACCTCAAGTCACCCCCACATACTCCTCAATTAGTTGGCTCTACTGAACACAAACATCGACATACAGTTGAAACTAGTCTCAAACTTCTACATCAGGCCTCCATGCCTCCAACCTTCTGGTCAGCAGCCTTTCAAACTACAGTCTATCTTATTAATCGTATGCTTACTCCAGTCTTACATTATTGATCCCCATTTGAAATGCTATTTTATAAAACTCCAAACATTCAGAAACTTAAAGAATTTGGCTGTCTATGTTATCCATGGTTACGTCCCTATGCCTCCCATATGTTATCATCAAGATCTAAGCCTTGTGTCTTCATAGAATACTCCCTTGAATATAACGTCTTCCGATGCTACAACCCTCAAACCCAACAAGTCTTTGTATCACGTCACATTATTTTTATGGAGTCTACCTTTCCTTTCCACACCCATAAGTCTCCTGTTGTACAAGCCGCTCTACTAAACATTCATCATTGGAATATACCTTCAACCATATCAGATACGTCCCCTATGCAACATATAGTTCTTCCCCTTAGGATCCACAATCTACTACTACTCTAGTTCAGTAGCTCTGTATTCCTTCTATTACTTCTCCACTCCCTGCTTCTTAAGTTTTTCCTATTAATGAGGCTACACATTCAGAAACACAATCATTGTCTCTGCCTCCTCCTAGACCTAATGACACTGAAGTACCTCAACCTAACCCAATCCGTGTCAATGAATCTCTACCACCTCTACCAACAATACAATCTCACAATCCCATAGCCTCCGAACATCCAATGACAACACGCTCCAAGAGTAGTATTTTTAAACCACGTCAAATCCTTTACTTATATACTATCACAGAATCCTCACTTAAGATCATTAAGCCCACAACATTCACTCAAGCCCAAAAATCTCCACATTAGCATAAAGCCATGTGTGAAGAATATGATGCCCTCCTCCATAACTCAACAAGGATCCTTGTACCCTTTCACCACACACAAAATATCATCGGGTGTAAATGGGTCTTTCGAATGAAGCAAAATCCTGATGGATCCGTTGCCAGATATAAAGCATGGCTAGTCGCTAAAGGGTTTCATCAATGACCTAGTATTGATTTCATTGAGACATTCAGTCCCATTGTTAAACCCACAACAATCTGACTTATCTTAAGTTTGGCCACCACTAAAGGCTGGCAATTACGATAATTGGATGTTAACAATGTCTTTTTATAGGGGACTCTAACTGAAGACGTCTTTATGTAGCAACCACCTGGTCTCCTCAATTCTCAATATCCAAGGCATGTTTGCAAACTACAAAAAGCTATTTATAAACTTTGTCAGGCTCTAAGAGCCTGGTATAATGAACTTGGCTCGTTTTTTATTTCAACTGGCTTTATCAACTTCAAGTCTGATACATCGCTATTTCTATGACAACAAAATGAAAGCACAATAAATCTTTTGGTGTATGTAGATGACATTATTGTCACGGGCAATAATCCTATAGAGATCCAAGCATTCATCAAGTAATTAGCAGATCGATTCTCCCTTAAGATCTAGGCACCTTGAGTTACTTTTTGGGTATAGAAGCAACATATATATCTTTAGGTCTCTTCCTATCACAAAGAAAGTATATTTAAGATTTATTATCGAAGACATATGAAAGATGCAAAAGAAGTTACAACTCCTCTCTCTACTACTGAATCACTCAAATTATGTGATGGTAGTCCTGCTGTGGAACCTACTCAATATCGCCAAATAGTTAGCTCCTTACAATACTTACCTCTCACCCATCTAGATATCTCATTTGTAGTCAACAAGTTATCACAATTTATGCATCGGCCATCTACCATGCATTGGTTTGCAGTCAAACAAATCTTGCGATATCTTAAAGGGAGTCTTAATCACGGTATCTTTCTCAGCAAACATTCTTTATTACATCTCCATGCTTTTGTCGATACTGATTAGGCAGGAAACTTCGATGATAAAACATCCACGTCGGGATATATTATCTTCATTGGAGCTAATTGTAACATCCCTCGCATTCCTCGTTTCTATATTTTCGTATAAGAGTTGAATAGCAGATTTACTATCCATTTTAAATTTGATAAAGGAGTTTGAATGGAATTGAAAAACCTAATTATAAGAGCTGAGGACCTATTTGTAAAATTCGGAGGACTCAATTGTAAAAATATGTAACACAAGGACTAAATTGCAAAATGCACAAAATAACAAATTCCACCGTTTAAGACTCTGCCTTCATTTCCAAGGAAACTGAGAAGGCAGCCTACGTGGAGAAGAAAGGGGGAGAAAGAGAGAAGAAGATAAGGAGGAGAAGAAGAGAAGGAGAATTAGGGATTTAGGTCTTTTGGGCTCAATACCTTTCATTGGGATCAAAATTGATCAAAGGCAAGTGTTCTAACCCTTCCTACAGTTAGTTTGATCCTTGTTCTCATCCTAATCCTAAAAGTTTTAGAGGATTGAAGTTTAATAATGATATTTCTGCAATTTATGCATCAAACAGTGAAATCTGAGTTTCTTTTACAGATTCTGTCCTTTCTACATTATCATGTCTATAACTCTTTGTACTGAATTCGTATTTAAGCAAAATTAAATCCATCCGAAAGTATACTTGTATATCTTCATTTTGAGACCAAGATGTATGAATTTGGAATTCAATTGTCTATCTAAACTTCTGTTTGAATTGACCCTATAGAATCTGTAAAATAGAGATTCCGAGTTCTGACCTTTGGACGTTCTATCACTTGTAACTCACTGTGAACAGATTCAATGGTGATGAAATTAATCTTATTGGAAAGTAGACTCATAAAGCTTTCTGTGCATATCTTATTTGAAATATTTGGAGTAAAGACACCAACCGAAACGTCTGTTTTAGTCGACCCTATACATTCTGTAAAACAGAGATGATGTTTTCTGACCTGCTGTCACTAAATTACTTGTAACTTCCTGTGGAGACCTCTAATTCTTACCAAACTTTGTTAATCCGAATCTAGATTATTATATCTTTCAAATGACACTAATTTAGAGTGAATTGGAGCATAATTGGTTACTCAAACAACTCAGGAATTATACCTTTCGAATTCTGCCAAAACCAGATTTTTGTGAAGTTTGCCTATTCTTGTTTTGCCCTTTTTTTTGGAAACTGAATTCAGCTAAAGTCCTTCATTCAGTTGAGCTTTATACCATTGTTTCAAACCCTTGTATACACATGTCATTATGTTCATTTCAAATTTGAATGCATTGTGAAAGAAAATGCTTGCATCGTACTATTTTGAAAAGGCGCATGTACGTTTTATTGTTCCGCATGTGCTTCCGATATGTGTCAAATTATTGTTCATACCTGTCCTTTTGTACTCTGGTGTCTGTGGGATTATGTGGACCTTTGCCAGAAATGGTAAAGGGATTATTGGACCTTCGCCAGAAATGGTGAAGGGATTATTGGACCTTTGCCAGAAATGGTAAAGGGTATTTGTGTATAGAGCCTGCGATGCTCTGCGGCCCCTATCGGCTTCATCCAGGGCGTGGATGATGACTCTTCCAGACGTGGGAGATATTGTGTGAGATCCCACTGCACCCTCTGTGTTTTGATATGATATCCAAAGCGTTATTTGTGTTTATATGTGCGCTTTGGATGATATGAAAGTGAATGTTCAGATTTGACATTTGAACTTGTTATTTGTTGTTATTCGATATGTTGAGAGATCACCCATGCACCCTTGATATATTTATTATCCTATGTGTTATTGGATATGCTCCAACTTACCATTATCATCGTCTGATATGCTTTAATTATTCCTTACTCTATTTGTTATGAATTAAATAAGTTGAATAAGAGGACATTTGTGATTCTGATATGATGATATATATGTTTCCCTGTATCTGACCTTGCATTTTGATATCAGGCTTATTGAAAGCTATTCTCCTTCCCTATGGATATGTTAGTGACTTGCTGAGCTTTGTTATGCTCACCCCGTTGTTATATAATATTTTTCAGTTAGCTTATCGGACTGGGATGTTTAAATTAATGAGGAAGGAAAGCTAGAAGATTTTGGGTTGATCTGTAGTGGTTGAAATGTTTTGTTGTATAAGTACATTTTGTGTTTAGTGAGATCTTGATGGTACCTCTGAACTTATATGTTTTGTATAGGTTGAAGGACCCTCACATTAGGATTTGTAATGTTAAGTTTAAATGGTATGATGATATGAACTGTAAATGCTAGTTTTGTAAATATATGGATTCCATCACTCGTGGATTTTATGATGTGAATATAGTTTAGTTTGAGTTGGTTTTGGATTTCATGAATCTTGGAGTGATGTGGTATATGAATTATTAAATTGCACAAGGTTTATGAATTATGAGTTGTTGGTGTGATTTACAACTTGAATGATCGTTAGTGTCCTCGAGATCGTTGCGGATCACGGGGATCGGATTGTTGTTTAAAATTTTAATGTTATGGATTTGAGACGGTCACACCTCCTGAATGTGATAATTTAGGGGCGTGACCGAGCATGATTTGAGGAACACTAAGGATTTTGATATGCTAGATGCATAATAAATTTTGAGGTTTAGTGATTTTTATTTAGAGATTGATCAAAATTCCTCTTTTGTTGTTTTTAGGAAGCAAGAATGACGAGGTCGTCGTTCTCTGTTGCATCTACTTGATCAATTGAGTGGAATCATGAAGACTCTAGAGGCTATGACACAAGTAATGCAACAACAAGTTCAACCGAAAAGAAATGATGGAGCAGGTACTTCAAATCGAATTGGGTTAGGAATTGAGCAGTTTAAGAAGCTCAGTCCTCCCAATTTTAGTGGTGAGCCTGATCCAATGGTAGCGAACAATGGATAATGCGGATAGAGAAAATATTTGACGCGTTTTAAATTGCCGATGATCAAGGTTTCTCTTGCTACCTTTATGTTAGAGGCGAGGGTGAACAGTGGAGAACAATAAGGAGGATTTCTGAAATTAGACATGAGTCATTCACTTGGAAGACATTTCTGAGAAAAGTTCAACGATAAATATTTCCCAGTTGCATTAGAGAGCGAGAAAGAATTGGAGTTCTTGAATCTCATTCGAAATTTAACGGTGGCCAAATATGAATCTAAATTCACTGAGCTCTCCCGATTTGCCACACATATAATTGATGATGAATCTAGAAAAGCAAGGAGGTTTGAGAGCGGGTTAAGGCCTGCCATAAGGAGCCGAATATCAGCTTTAAAACTTCAAGCATATTCTGATGTGGTGGAAAGAGCTTTCATTATTGAAAAAGATTTTGAAGAGATCCAAGAAATCATGAGCAAGAAGAGTATGGATAAGTTTTTTTATAAAAATAGGAAAGGAAACGAACCTGAGAGAAGTAACAAGAGGGTAAAGGTATCTGGATATGAGATGAGGAAGCTACCACAAGGGATTCCATTATGTACAAAATGTGGACGCAATCATGAGACAAATAGGTGTTTTTGGGTGACTGGAGCTTGCTTTGGTTGTGGAAAGTTAGGTCACAAAATAAAAGACTGTCCCTTTAAGAAAAAGGAAGAACCACTACCTCCCAGATCGACCCATACTAGAGTATATGCTATTCTTGAGCAGGATGCTAGAGCCTCTAAATCGATGGTCGAAGGTATTCTTCATGTTTCTAATAAAAATGCAAAAGTTTTGTTTGATCCTGGCTCTAATCTATCCTTTGTTTCACCACATTTTGCTTGTCATTTAAGTGTTCTACCTAGACCACTAGATTATATGTTGTATGTAACTCTGTGGGAATTCTTTGATAGCAAACTTGATTTATCCATCTTGTTTGATTTCTATTGGGAACATGAATTCCTTGCCGATTTGATCATACGGAGATCCAAGGTTTTGATATTATACTTGGCATGGATTGGCTATCTTCCTATCATGCTAGTATCAATTGTTATGCAAAAATGATCACTTTTTGCCTACCGGATCAGCCCATCTTTTATTTTGAGGGAATCCGACATGATATGCCTCCTTATCTGGTATCAGCACTTCAAGCTCATCGTCTTATGCAAAAGGGTTGTTTTTGTTATCTTATATGTGTAAAGAATCATTCAGATCAAGAAACTCAACTAAATGAAACTTTGGTGGTTAAAGAGTTCCCTGATGTATTTCCGGATGACTTGCCTGGATTACCGCCAGGGAGGATGGTGAATTTGTTATTGAAGTAGTCCACAGTACAACCCCAATATCTAAGCCTCCATATAGAATGGCTCCTCGAGTTAGAGGAGTTGAAGAAGCAAATACAAGAGTTGTTAGATAAGGGTTTCATTCGACCCAGTCTCACCATGGGGTGCTCGGTGCTATTAGTTAAGAAGAAGGATGGGACATTGAGGCTTTGTATTGACTATAGACGGTTGAATTTGGTGACCATTAAAAATAAGTATCCTCTTCCAAGGATCGATGACTTGTTTGATCAATTGCGTGCACAAGTGTTCTCTAAGATCGATCTAAGGTCGTTATTATCGCTTAAAGATCAAGAAGGAGGATATTCCAAAACCGCCTTCAGACCCGATATGGACACTATGAATTCTTGGTAATGCCTTTTGGCTTGACTAATGCTCCTGCAGCTTTTATGGAATTGATGAACAAGATGTTTCAGCCACTCTTGGATGACAGTGTAATTGTGTTCATTGATGACATATTGGTGTATTCAAAGAGTAATCAAGAGCATGAGGAACACTTGAGAAACGTATTATCCATACTAAGAGAAAAGAAATTGTATGCAAAGTTTAGTAAATGTGAATTTTGGCTGAAGGAAATTGCTTTCTTAGGCCATGTGATTTCAGTGGAAAGGCATATCTGTTGATCCAAAGAAGGTAGAAGCAGTGGTTAAGTGGGAAGTACCAACAAATGTAATCAAGTTAGAAGTTTCCTAGGCATGGCAGGTTATTACAGGAGATTTGTGGAGGGATTTTCTCGAATCGCTTCTCCTTACCAAACTGACTCAGAAGAATATGAAATTTGAATGGGGTGATGATTGTGAGCAAAGTTTCCAAGAGCTAAAAAGAAGATTTACTAGTGCCCCTATTCTCACTATTCCAAGTGGTAATGAGGGATTTGTAGTTTATACCGATGCTTCAAGAAAGGACTTGGGATGTGTTCTATTGCAGGAAGGGAAAGTAATTGCTTATGCTTCTAGATAGCTAAAAAGTTATGAAGTAAATTATCCAACTCATGATATGGAATTAGCAGCAATCATCTTTGCTCTAAAGATTTGGAGACATTACTTGTATGGGCGAACATTTGAAATCTTTACTGATCACAAAAGTTTAAAGTATATTTTTACTCAGAAAGAGTTGAATATGAGGCAACGAAGATGGATAGAACTTCTAAATGATTATGATTGTACCATCCATTATCACCTAGGTAAAGCCTATGTTGTAGCTGATGCGCTTAGTAGAAAATCTACAAGCTTTATGGCTAGTCTGATTGTGAAACAATGGAGGTTCTTAAAAGAAAATTATGATTTGAATGTCATGAGAAAAGGGCAATTCAATGATGTGATGACCTCTATTCAAGTGCAGTCTGATCTCACGCAACAAATTAAAGAAGGACAACTACAAGATCCACATTTAATGTACTTTAGGAATGAAGTTGAAAAGGATTGAAGCCTAATTTTCAAATTTTAGAGGATGGCCTTTTGAGATTTGGGGATAGGATATGTGTTCCTAATAACCGGATATCAAGAATCAAATCCTGAGGGAGGGTCACAATTCAAAATACACCATGCATCCTGGTAGCACTAAAATGTATAGGGATCTCCAAAGTCATTATTGGTGGGAAGGCATGAAAAAGGAGATTGCAATGTATGTTTCGAAGTGTTTGACTTGTCAAAAATCAAAGCGAACATCAAAGACACGGAGGTTTGTTGCAGCCTTTGGATATTCCCGTATGGAAATGGGAATGTGTTACCATGGACTTTGTTTCAGGACTACCTGTAACCTCTAGGAAGCATGATGTCTTGGGTCATTATTGATAGGTTAACCAAATCTGCACATTTCTTACCAATCAATATGACTTATTCACTTGATCGACTTGCGATTTATATGTTGATGAAATAGTAAGACTTCATGGTGTTCCAAAGGAGATCATTTGCGAGACTCTAGATTTCTTTCTAGATTGTGGAGGAGATTACAAGAGTCTATGGGCACCAAAGTAAAGTTTAGCACCGCCTATCACCCTCAGATGGTCAACTGAAAGAACAATTCAAATACTTGAGGATTTGCTCGAGCCTATGTCATGGATTGGAGAGGTGAATGGGATAAAGATATTTCTCTTATTGAGTTCACTTACAATAATAGTTATCATTCAAGCATTCGGATGGCTCCTATGAAGCTTTGTATGGGCGAAAGTGTAGAACGCCTATATGTTGGGAGGAAGTTGGCGATAAAAGTTGTTAGCACCAGATAAAGTTCAAGAGACTACTGAAAAGGTTCAAATTATAAGAAATGGGCCCAAGACTGCTCAGAGTCGCCAAAAGAGCTATGCTGATAACCGACGAAGAGATATTGTATTTCAAGTAGGGGATTTGGTATTTTTGAAGGTTTCCCCTTCTAAAGGCGTAGTAAGATTTGGGAAGAAAGGAAAATTAAGCCCAAGGTTTATTGGACCTTTTGAAATCCTTGAAAGAATTGGTTACGCTACAGGATTGTCTTGCCACCATCCTTAGGTCGGATCCATGATATTTTCATGTTTCAATGCTTAGAAAGTATGTGTATGATTCCTCTCATATCATAAATTATGAGCCGATTGTAATTGATAAAGACTTATCCTATCCGGAGGAGCCCACTCAAATTATTGATAGGAAGGATAAAATCTTAAGGAACCGGTTATCCCTCTCGTTAAAGTGAAATGGAGACATCATTCGGAGAAGAAACAACTTGGGAGCTAGAGGAGGAAATGAAGAAAGTTTATCCTCATCTTGTCATTGATAGAGGTATGATAAATTTAGAGGACTAAATTTTTTTTTTAAGAGGGGGAGAGTGTAACATCCCTCGCATTCCTCGTTTCTATATTTTCGTATAAGAGTTGAATAGCAGATTTACTATCCATTTTAAATTTGATAAAGGAGTTTGAATGGAATTGAAAAACCTAATTATAAGAGCTGAGGACCTATTTGTAAAATTCGGAGGACTCAATTGTAAAAATATGTAACACAAGGACTAAATTGCAAAATGCACAAAATAACAAATTCCACCGTTTAAGACTCTGCCTTCATTTCCAAGGAAACTGAGAAGGCAGCCTACGTGGAGAAGAAAGGGGGAGAAAGAGAGAAGAAGATAAGGAGGAGAAGAAGAGAAGGAGAATTAGGGATTTAGGTCTTTTGGGCTCAATACCTTTCATTGGGATCAAAATTGATCAAAGGCAAGTGTTCTAACCCTTCCTACAGTTAGTTTGATCCTTGTTCTCATCCTAATCCTAAAAGTTTTAGAGGATTGAAGTTTAATAATGATATTTCTGCAATTTATGCATCAAACAGTGAAATCTGAGTTTCTTTTACAGATTCTGTCCTTTCTACATTATCATGTCTATAACTCTTTGTACTGAATTCGTATTTAAGCAAAATTAAATCCATCCGAAAGTATACTTGTATATCTTCATTTTGAGACCAAGATGTATGAATTTGGAATTCAATTGTCTATCTAAACTTCTGTTTGAATTGACCCTATAGAATCTGTAAAATAGAGATTCCGAGTTCTGACCTTTAGACGTTCTATCACTTGTAACTCACTGTGAACAGATTCAATGGTGATGAAATTAATCTTATTGGAAAGTAGACTCATAAAGCTTTCTGTGCATATCTTATTTGAAATATTTGGAGTAAAGACACCAACCGAAACGTCTGTTTTAGTCGACCCTATACATTCTGTAAAACAGAGATGATGTTTTCTGACCTGCTGTCACTAAATTACTTGTAACTTCCTGTGGAGACCTCTAATTCTTACCAAACTTTGTTAATCCGAATCTAGATTATTATATCTTTCAAATGACACTAATTTAGAGTGAATTGGAGCATAATTGGTTACTCAAACAACTCAGGAATTATACCTTTCGAATTCTGCCAAAACCAGATTTTTGTCAAGTTTGCCTATTCTTGTTTTGCCTTTTTTTGTTGGAAACTGAATTCAGCTAAAGTCCTTCATTCAGTTGAGCTTTATACCATTGTTTCAAACCCTTGTATACAAATGTCATTATGTTCATTTCAAATTTGAATGCATTGTGAAAGAAAATGCTTGCATCGTACTATTTTGAAAAGGCGCATGTACGTTTTATTGTTCCGCATGTGCTTCCGATATGTGTCAAATTATTGTTCATACCTGTCCTTTTGTACTCTGGTGTCTGTGGGATTATGTGGACCTTTGCCAGAAATAGAAAAGGGACTATCGGACCTTCGCCGAAATGGTGAAGGGATTATTGGACCTTTGCCGTAAATGGTAAAGGGTATTTGTGTATAGAGCTGCGATGCTCACGCCCCCATCGGCTTCATCCGTGCGTGGATGATGACTCTTCCAGACGTGGGAGATATTGTGTGAGATCCCACTGCACCTCTGTGTTTTTGATATGATATCCAAAGCGTTATTTGTGTTTATATGCGCTTTGGATGATATGAAAGTGAATGTTCAGATTTGACATTTGAACTTCGTTATTTGTTGTTATTCGATATGTTCGAGAGATCACCCATGCACCCTTGATATGTTTCGTATTATCCTATGTGTCATTGGATATGCTCCAACTTACCATTATCATCGTGATATGCTTTAATTATTCCTTACTCTATTTGTTATGAATTAAATAAGTTGAATAAGAGGACATTTGTGATTCGATATGATGATATATATGTTTCCACGTGTCGACCTTGCATTTTGATATCAGGCTTATTGAAAGCTATTCTCCTTCCCTATGGATATGTTAGTCACTTCTGAGCTTTGTTATGCTCACCCGTTGTTATATAATATTTTCAGGTTAGCTTATCAGACTCTGGGATGTTTAAATTGGGCTGAGGAAGGGAAAGCTAGAAGATTTTGGGTTGATCTGTAGTGGTTGAAATGTTTTGTTGTATAAGTACATTTTGTGTTTAGTGAGATGCTGATGGTACCTCTGAACTTATATGTTTTGTATAGGTTGAAGGACCCTCACATTAGGATTTGTAATGTTAAGTTTAAATGGTATGATGATATGAACCTGCGGTAAATGCTAGTTTTGTAAATATATGGATTCCATCACTCGTGGATTTTATGATGTGAATATTGTTTAGTTTGAGTTGGTTTTGGATTTCATGAATCTTGGAGTGATGTGGTATATGAATTATTAAATTGCACAGGGTTTATGAATTATGAGTTGTTGGTGTGATTTACAACTTGAATGATCGTTAGTGTCCTCAAAGATCGTTGCGGATCCTGGGGATCGGATTGTTGTTTAAAATTTTAATGTTATGGATTTGAGACAGGGTCACACCTCCTGAATGTGATAATTTCAGGGGGGCGTGACACTAATCCAATTAGTTGGAGTTCTAAAAAGCAAAAGACAATCGCACGGTCAACTACTGAAGTTGAATACCGTGCCATCGCCACTACTACTGCAGAACTTAATTTGGTCATGAATCTACTCAAGGAACTCAACATCAACTCCACCTCTACTATAATCTATTGTGATAATGTTGGAGCTACTTACCTATGCGCCAACTTTCACTTTGTGCGAGATCAAGTTCTCCGACATCAGCTACATGTTTCTCACGTACACATGGCTGATCAACTAGCAGATTTATTCACGAAGCCTCTTACCCATAAACTATTTTCATTACATCAGTCCAAGATTGGCATCCTCGATAAGAGCACTATCTTGTAGGGTTATGATAGCGGATAAGATTTCTCTAAACTGTCTGAGAAAATCTCGCTGAGTTGTTGAGTAAAATCCTCCCTCCTAAACCTGTATAAATAAGCCTTGTACTCTATTATCTGAAATAAGCTTAACAAATATATTTCCATTCTATCAGAGCCTACCCTGGTCTTTGTCAAGCTTAATGCTTTGAAGAATCTAGTAGCCTTCGACTGATTGTTCGCATCGTCTGTATCGCCTGGACGAGAAGTCAAGAAGTTATTCCAGTCACATACGCTCCGCTCCCCCATAGACAGAGCTCAAAGTTGAGTGTTGGAAGCTTTAAGAACAAGAATAGGATTGACTCGACTGAGATGATGGATAGAAGAACCCTTCTGTCTCCGGCGAGAGAGAATGTGAGTGCACACAAGAAGCACTCGATTAGCCAGTCATCAACTCTCTTATTGCACCTGCTTCCTTGGTTTTCTTTGTTTTTCTCATTATTGGTGATTTGAATGATTATATTCTATCTTCCATATTAAGCTTTTGAATATAAAGGCGAGCAAACAACAGCATCGTCAGCGACGCGCTTTCTTGGAGTTTGTTTTGATGCTTGCTTGCTCGGTTTATGCATCGTAAGCTTGAGTTCTATAGTTGTGGAGACTGAGGAAAGAAAATTATGGTTGAACACGAGTGTGCGGTGATCCAATTGAATGTTATTCTCAATAATATATAGAGCTCGAAGTATCCATAAATGTAGAATTTGTGATCCGATGACCATGGCATTACAAATGCTCTGCCGTGCGAACGGAACGGTTAACATTCTCCTTCGGCAACTCCAGAATGAAGGAATAAAAGTGTGTTAGAGCTAGCCTTAGAAAATTTACCAAAGAGTAATTTTGGTAACCCAACAAAGATAATAAAGCAGAAAGATAAAAGAAACAAGGACACCGAATTTACATGGTTTGATCAATTGACCTACATCCACGAACGAAGGAGGAGCAAAACTCTTACTATAAAAGGGACAATTACAAATGCCTTAGGAAAAATATTCCTAGGCTTTAAAAACACCTGAAACCACTAAATAAGAAAAGCCCAAAATATTTGACTTAATATGGACTTAATGAAAATTAAATCCAAAGCGACTTTTCTTGTGGTGTCTGTGGTGCTTCTATCTTCAAAGCCTAGACCCTTATTTATAGCACCAATAGGAGATAGCAGAATAGAAAATTTAGATGTGGGACTATGGGACTTGCCAAACAAATAAATCTCCACCTAGGCATGTCCCAACATTGATAATTTAGCAGAACTTTCACCCCCTTCTTCACAAAAGCCCTAATGGGCAATCACCAACAATGAATACCAACCAAGTCCAAGCACTACTTAAACTTGTAAACCGAAAGAGGCTTCGTAAACATCGCAATCAACCACTTAGCAGAATCATCACAAGAAATTGCATCTGAGTTGGTAATAGGCTCAACAACTCCACTTGTTTCTTCTGCAATAGACAAAGCTTATGCAACCAAATTTGCATATCTTTGTGGTGGTCGAATATCTCTCTGTGGTTTATCCTTGGCTATGAAATATTGCTCTTTCTCTGGATCATCTTTATCAGTAGACTCAGGACCATCTATTGGCATTTGCTGAGTAGAAGAGTTTAACTGAAAAGAATCAGAACTACCAATCTCAAGCTCCACCTCCTTCTGCGTACTATCATTTGTACAACTAGTAGATTCCTTTTTGGAAGATAACATAGATAATTCATCAAAAGTAACATCTCTACTGATTATAAATTTTGGGGATTTGGGATCAGGACACCATAATCTGTATCCTTTCACCCCAGAAGCATACCCAAGGAAAATGCACTTTTTAGCTTGAGACTCTAGTTTTTCTTCATTTACATGCATGTATACTGGACACCCAAAGATTTTAAAATCAGAGTAATCAGCAAGAGTACTTGACCAAACTTCCTCTGGAGTTTTAAAATTAAGTGCTGTAGAAGGAGCACGGTTGACAACGTAACAGGCTATATTAATTGCCTCTACCCAAAAGTCCTTTGTCAATCCTGCATTTGAGATCATACACCTTGCTCTTTCTAAGAGTGTTATGTTCATACGTTCAGCCACACCATTTTGCTGAGGTGTCATCCTAACAGTGCGATGCCGAACAACTCCTTCATTTTTGTAAAATTCATCAAAGTCACTTTCACAAAATTCCTTGCCATTATCTATTCGAAGTCGCTTAATCTATTTACCTGTTTGCTTCTCAATCAAAGCCTGGCACTACCCTTAGACTGAACATGAGCTGGACCTCATAGGTCTGAATGAATATAGTCAAGAGTACCTTTCATTTTGTGAACTGTCAGAGAATTGAAGCTGACTCTTTTCTGCTTTCCAAAAATACAATGTTCATAAAAATCTAGTGGCCCATTACTCTGTTTGCAAAGAAGACCTCTTTTGCTCAATATGCTCAAATCTTTTTCATTCATATGACCCAAACGCATATGCCATAATTTGGTGATGTCAGAATCAGACAATGATGATGACGAGACTGCAACTGAGCTTGTGACAGTAGTTCCCTACAAAATATACAAGCTACTAGACCTACAAGCTTTCATAACAATAAGAGCACTTCTAGAAACTTTCATAACTCCATCTTCAGCTGCGTATTTACACCCAAGAGCCTCTAGGGTGCCTAAAGAGATGAGATTCTTTTTCAAATCAAGAACATGTCTAACATTAGTGAGCATCCTCACAATACCATCATGCATTTTAATTCAGATTGTGTCTTTACCAATAACATCACATGCGGTATTATTGTCCATCAAAATAATTCCATCATTACAAGATTTATATGTGGAAAATAAATCATTATTGGGACACGTGATAAGAACAACCCGAATCTAAAATCCATTTATTTTTAGACCTTGTCCTGTCATTAGTAGCAAAGAAAATATTTCTAAAATTCTCATCAGCTGCAACACTAGCTTCAACAGACTCAGTAGTTTTCTCAATAATTTTTCCTTTTGCTTTAATTTATTTTTTAATTTAAAACAATCAACCTTAATGTGCCCCATTTTATGACAATATCTACACTCCAAATTTCTATATCTAGATTTAGATCTAGATTTAGATCTACTACTGTCAAATTCCCTTTTATCAATTCTACCCCTGACAATCAGACCCTCAGCCTGATTCCCATTACTTTCCCCAGTGATATCCCTATCTATCTACTCCTTAGATTTTAATGTAGATTTAATTTCTTGATACGAAATTATTTCTTTTTCATAAATCATAGTATCATGAAAATACTTAAAGGATTGGGAAAGATAACACAAAAGTAATAGGGCCTTATCCTCATCATCAATTTTCGCATTAATATTCTCCAAATCCATAACTAAGGAATCAAATTTAATCAAGATATGAGAGTATTGATGTACCTTCAATCATTTGAAGCATATATAAACTCTGGCTTTAAGCTTGTCCCACATGCTCTTAGCTATAGTCTCCATAGCTACCTCCCGTAAAACATCGTTAGAGAGAATTAGAATAATACTAGATCGGGCCTTTTTATCTATACCTACAAAATCTTCTTCTAACATACCATTTGGAATTTTCTCAACTCCTTGTAATGCAAAATCAACTCCGTCTTAAACCAGAATGGCCTCCATCTTGAGTTGCCACATGCCGAAGTTGATATTTCTATCGAATTTCTCGACAACGATTTTTGTTATTGTCATTGTTGCCAAAAGATCCCAAAACCAGGCTTTGATACCAGTTTGTTAGAGTTAGCTTCAGAAAATTTACCAAAAGGTAATTTTGGCAACCCAACAAAGACAATAAAGCAGAAAGATAAAAGAGACAGGGACACCGAATTTATGTGATTCGATCAATTGACCTACCTCTACGAACGAAAGAGGAGCAAAACTCTTACTATAAAAGAGACAATTACAAATACCTTAGAAAAAATATTTCTAGGCCATAAAAACACTTGAAACTACTAAACAAGAAAAATCCAAAATATTTGACTTAATATGGACTTAATGAAAATTAAATCCAAAGCGACTTTTCTTGTGATGTCTATGGTGCTTCTATTTTCAAAGCCTAGACTCTTATTTATAGCACCAATAGGAGATAGCAGAATAGAAAATTTAGATATGAGACTGTGGGACTTGTCAAACCAACAAAGTGGTCTGAGATCTTATGAGCTTAAGAACTGGTGGAAGTGGAATAGAATGAATTGTCTTTACAGGCTGCTGCCCCCCACTTAAGCAAAAGGAAGGCGCTTTCCTGTGGCTAGCCATATGCCGAAAAGAGTCTGATGAAGAAAGGGGCTAATATAGTCACCTAAGAAAATGATATTGAGTGAATGCCTAACAAAAGAGAAGGGCTAAGGAAAGCAAAGCAAAGCGCTCGCTGCCGTATGATGATACGGAGTTTTTGACTTTATGTGGCAGGGATTGGTTCAACTGCTTTTCTCAATGGCTTTCCTCTTATACGGATTTCTATTTCACCCTAATATAGTAATAAGAAATCAAATCCCTTTCTTTGTGTGACTAGGAATTATATGCGTCTTGCTTTTTTAAGCCACGTCTGGCTGAGACAAATCCCTATTTACTGTTATCATCTCCGGTCCCTTATGAAAGTGAGAATCTCCGGTCCATCACTCCTTTTCCCCCCTATATGTCTTTGTCCATCCAAGCGCTAGGGTCCACCGATTCGGCCATCTTCCACCATCGCTATAAAAAAGAGTGGGTAAGCGCGGACAAGTAGGAAGTCTGCTTTTTGGTATCATTATCATTACTAGATAAGGGATTTAGTGGGGACTGGTCATGGTCTATCTGTGTATTGGCTTCGAAAGACTATTGGTTGCCGACATGCTTTGCTTTTCTTGGTATCCTGGTGCAGGGGCCAAAGAAAGAGTGTCCCCAGACCCGGCCCCTTTCCTCAATCGCCGTGAACTGCGAAGAGCCTGCTGTTAGTTTTCTAGCTTCCGAACTATATATTTGGATAGAAATACCCGTATTTGTTATGCTGGCTATCGGGGGTTCAACTCCAGGAAGGGCAGAGGATCCGCAGGTTAATATCTATCAGAGACAGGTCTAAGATCTAGTTCCCCACTGAATGATAGTCGTTAATCAGGTCGCCGAGTCAAGTCCCATTTTTCTGATCACTTTTGACGGTCACTGCCTACGGATGGCACAATAAAGATGGACTCTTTTCTTCTTTGCTTATATGGAATATCATAATGGATTCTGAATTAAGGTTTTTTCGTTCTTTTCTTCTTTCATCTTCGCCTCCCCTACTTACCTTTGACTGCCTTTTTTGAGACTGTTGACATGGAGTCCGGCAGTTTTGTTACTAAAAAGATGAGGATAGACATCGACACCCACTGCTGACTGGACTAGGACAACAGCGGGGGAGCAAAAAAGAATGTGAAAATCAACTGCTGATATAGTAGTGACTTGGGGATTCACTGAACCCTTGACTTATTGGCACCCTATACTAACAGGAGCCGGCACCATTATCTGAAGGAAGATGGTCACCTTTTTTGACAGTGTTGTCATAAGATAATTACACCGATACCGTTTTTCATTGTCCAACTCATTTCCCTCGTTTATGAGCTTGAATTGTTAGATAATTTGATCATTTATAATTGGATAAGATATATGATAGAATTAATTGAATTCTGATAACAGTATTGACTAATAAAAAAAAATTTATATTATAATAGGATTCCTCAAGGGATGTTCTTGATAGAAGGAACTCCCCTGATAACTTATCCTAGATCCTCTACTCTCGCCTATAAATAGACAAGACCATAGGGATAGATATAGTTGCATCTAAGAGTTACATAAAAGAAAAGCATCTCATAAGCATTAGTTGAGAGATTATAATTTCTCTCTCAATCTCCCTGAGCCATCAATTTAAGTAGTTTTGTGAAAAAATAGGAAGAGAGGAGTCTAGTTCCTCTTGCAAATTGATAGTGACATTGGATCTAAAGAAGGTACTTAGATAATACAAAGATCTTTTCCCTTCTTTTCAGATGACATCAAAAGGTACACATCGTAAAATCGATCTATTATTATTTGATTTTAATCCTTACATAAAAGTTTTTCATATTACAGAAAGCATAATTATAATTTTTTTTATGCTTACATGAATATGATCGAAATCTAATAGAACTCTTTGGTACCCAACTCCTTACTCTCTTAAGAAACCAAATAAGAAAGATAGGTGTACCGTGATATACGTTCGTTCTGATCGTAAGCCCAAACTAAAGCTTCTTTGAAATACTGCTAGCTAACCACTACATCTTTTATATAAGTGGAGTTGGTATAAGATATAGATGAATATAGAATAGGCATAGCAAATGGTAAAGGTACCTTCTATCGTAGAGCTTATTGACACGACGCCTTTCCCTTTCCTCACAAAGCCTCTTATATGGTTCTTGCTTATTATCCTGATTCTATATGAGACTAGCTTAACAAAGAAGGGAATCTCGAAGGCCATGTAAGCAAATCAACCTTTTTTTCTAACTGAGAAGAATCCAGGTAGTTAGCAACTTAGAATACAATCGAACTCAATCGACGGAAAGGAGAATCGATCAGTTTAGGAGAGTGAGATAGATAACTCTTTTGTAAGGAAATAGAATCTCTTTCATAAGTGGAGTGAGGATCAACAGAATCGATCTAGTAGCTTACCCAGTGGGGCAACTTAAGTGATCAATTCAAAGAAAGATGTTCGACGGCAACAGGAAAGATTGACTCCGTAGTGAACCACCTCAGATTCTCGAGAAAGCATCGATTCGAAAAGCCAGTCAAAGCGAGTTGGAAAGATTCCCTGAAGGCTCTACTCAAAAGAGTTCGAGTGCTGACTCCTGTCTTTCAACGATATACTACCTGCACCTTTCGAGAATGCATCCGAGTCTCGCTTAGTCGTGAGCGCTCATCGAGCAAGTTGGTAAAGACATAAAGGTTCCTTCGAAAACAAGCCGTGAAGGTAGGAAAGCGAGCAATCATCAATCATACGACCAACTAAAACTAGGCTACTTTTGTGGATCCGGGAAGCTACCTAAAAGGAGAGCCCACGCGTGCACGGGTGGTTTATAAACACGTCTTATTGGGATGGGGCAGCTGGCAATGTATACCGTTCTCCCACCAGAGCCTAAAGTTGGTAGGCTAAATCCCTCTGTCCAAGTGCTCGACCAATGGTGCTTGTTCGATGAACAACAATTCGTTGATTTCATTGGCCGGATCGAATAAAGCACAAAGCAGTAGTCGAGTCCCATCCCTACCCCAGTTACTCTATGCCCCAGAATTATCCCCTCCTTCACTCTATATCGTAGAGACAAGAGGTTCAACTTGATAGCAGATAAGATTTTCTCAACCGCATGAGGAAATTTCGCTGCTTTGTTGAGGAAAATCCTCCCTCTACTTATATGAATAAACATCAACTCTGCTAGTTGTAATATATCATTTTTCCATTATGTTTTAATCTTAACATGGTATCAGAGAAAGATATAGAAGATGTACCAAAGGACTGTCTATGACTTTTATTGCTAAGACAAACATCACAATGAGGTATAAAGTTACTGGATTTAAAACTGGGAAGAGAATAATGAAAAAGTAATTTTTGCTAGATCAGGGATGAGGGGTGACCAAGACGACGATGCCACACATCAATTGAAGTTGCAGCCGAAGAGTAGATAGTGGGTTGGGTTATTTGTAGAGTTAACGACCATTCATAAATGTTGCCCATATTCTGGCCTTAGATCAAGGATGCCCTGTGTTCAAATCCTTGACAAGAAAAGAATCAAGAAAAAATTCAATAGAAGTATTGTTTTGTTTGCAGAATTGAGAAACAGAAATGAGGTTTCACTTCATGTAAAGTGCACACAGAACATTATCAAGTGTAAAACTTGTGGTGTGTAAATTAAGTGTAGTGAAACCAGTATAAGTAATAGGAATACCTTTACCATTGTCGTTGATGATATCTTCATTATCACCATAGTTATTGTGGCTGGATAGGTTTTGAAGATCAGAAGTGATGTGATGAGAGACGCCAGAATCCATAATCAAGTTTGGTTGATTTGTAGCTGGTGTAATCATGAGATTCGCCTGAGGCCATCGTGATGGAGCAAGGAGTTTGGGTCAAGACTGATAGACTTTTGTGAAGTGTCCGACTTTATCACATAGTTGGCAGATAGTTTGTTATTGGGTTGTGAGGTCCGGACGCTAGGGCTGATGGTTATTAGAGTTGCCACCTTAATAGAAATGTTGGTGAGGTGGAGCGAAAGGGGGTTTGGTTGAGACAACCAAATACTTTAAGATTATGAAAATTTGGAGTTTTATAAAATAACATTTCAAATGGGGATTGATAATGTAAGACTGGAGTAAGCATACGATTAATAAAATAGACTGTAGTTTGAAAGACTGCTGACTAGAAAGTTAGAGGCATGGAGGCCTGATGTAGAAGTGTGAGACCGGTTTGAACTATATGCTGATGTTTGCGTTCAGCATAGCCAACTAGTTGAGGTGTATGTGGAGGTGACTTGAGGTATTGTATGTCACAAGCTGAAAGACAAGATGTCAAGACTTGATATTCACCTCCACCATCAGAGTAGACTGTTTTTACTGTAGACTAAAAATAGTTCTCAACCAATTTTTTAAAGTTGATAAAGACTATGGGAACTTCAGACTTATAGTGAAGAGGGTACAACCAAGTGTATTTAGTAAAATAATCTACAAAAATGACATAAAATCTGAATTTATCAAAAGAAAGTATATTCAAGATTTATTATCAAAGATAAATATGCATGATGCAAAAAAGGTTACAACTCCTCTCTCTACTACATCACTCAAATTATATGATGTACCTACTATAGAACCTACTCAATATCGATAAGTAGTTGGCTCCTTACAGTACTTAGCTCTCACCCATCCCGACATCTCATTTGCAGTCAACAAGTTATCATAATTTATGCATCGACCATCTACTATGCATTGGTCTGCAGTTAAACAAGTCTTGCGATATCTTAAAGGGACCCTCAATCATGGTCTCTTTCTCTACAAACACTCCCCATTTCATCTCTATGCTTTTACTGATATTGATTGGGTAGGAAACTTTGATGACAAAACATCCATGTTGGGGTATATTGTCTTCCTTGGAGCTAATCTAATCAGTTGGAGCTCTAAGAAGCAAAAGACAGTTACACGATCAACAATTGAAGCTGAATATCGTGCCATCGCCACCACTACTGTAGAACTCAATTGGGTCACCAATCTACTCAAGGAACTCAACATCGACTCTACTCTTACTCCTACGATCTACTATGATAATGTTGGAGCTACCTACCTTACCTATCTATGCGCCAATCTAGTGTTCCACTCCCGAATGAAACATATTGCCATCGACTTCTACTTTGTGCGAGATAAAGTTCTCCGACATTAACTACGTGTCTCTCACGTACACACAGCTGATCAACTAGCAGACTCATTTACGAAACCTCTTGCTCGTATACTATTTTCATTACATCGGTCCAAGATTGGTATCCTTGAAAGGAGCACCATTTGCGGGGGCATGATAGCAAATAAGATTTCCTCAACCGCATGAGGAAATCTTACTGCTTTGTTGAGGGAAATCCTCCCTCTCCTTGTATAAATAAACATCGACTCTGCTAGTTGTAATATATCATTTTTCCATTACATTTCAATCTTAACACAACTCCACTCATAGAGATTTCTCGAGAATCCTATAAGATTATGAAACTTATTTAAGAAGTCAGCTTCAATGGTAGAAATGAATCTTGAAACTTATTTCACTACTCTAGCTCCTTCTATCGTACATGTGCTCACCATAAGCCTAAAATCTACTTGAATCCCGATGACAGAAACAGTGACTCTGGAGGAAGATCAAAAGTATCCACTCCCTTTGCTCTTTGATCTCTGTGAATCTAACTCTAAGATTCCGATGAGAAAGATAATGAAGAAGGGTGGACCATGTGTACCAAGCGCAAGGCGAGCGAAAAGAATCTGATACGTCCTTCCCAGGTGTCTAAATTGACAATTAAGTGGGTGCCTCCTACAAATCCGTCTACTCAAACAAAAGAAAGCTCCCAAGTATAAGGGCTTGGTTTCTCAGCCTTTCATTACTCTCTCAGAGCTCATAAAAGAGCGGCGCTAAGGGATGGTTCAGAAGCAAACCAGTAATGCTAGACGAGTTTATCAGAAGGATGGCGTCCCTCGTAATGATGATTACCGTCTGATTCTCATTGAGTTCTGTGGGAGAATTGATGCAGTCAAACACTCTGATTATGATGTGAGGAAACCCCCTATTCTTCCCAAAAGAGAAATCAACCCCTTCATCAAATGAGGGAGGAAAGAAGCTTCTAGAACCTAAACTTCCAACACAGGACCGAAAAGTGATTCAAACAAACAGTTCCAGGGGGAAGCAAAATGGGACTAGGACATCTGAGTAAGCTACCGTCACTGCGAGTACTCTTAGACGCCGGACTGTTTTGATGGAACCCTTGAATCATAACATTTGAAGTTGTACAGTGTGCCCGACTTTAGTTGTAGTGCTTCCCAGGATCGACCAGAATGCAGTTTCTATATGTTTGATTCATATCTTAGTATAACGTTGTGTATTTTCGTATAACAAAAGGTCACGATCATCGAATAAGATTTGGGCAATTTGCTCCGCATACGCTGATTAGGAACTCGGCCGCATAAGTCTCTACGATGTCTCAGGATCGAGGAGGCCTGCACGCGTTTATGAGCTCTGAGAGCATCACGCTAAGCAGCGATGGTTGTGGCTTGTTTATCAAACCCTAGATCAGCCTCTGGGGTATTGCCTCTCCTGGAGCCTTTTCGCACTCACTGGTTTGTGTGGTGGGCGGCATTAAGGGGCACCCTAAGGAGAATCTCCTTGACGCTATTCTAGGTGATCATTCTAGAGAGTCAGGGTGTTTCTAACCGAGATAGCGGGGAGAGCCGAAACAAGCTTCGGAGCAAGCCTACTGAGTATAGGTGCACATCTTACACGAGTCTTATTCTCAATCAGTATGTTTCCCATGCGACGTTCTTCTAATCGCGGGTACAATTGTTGCAAATAAATATAGGGATGGTCTCTTTTTTAGACTAAACACTTTCTCGAATATCACAAAGGATAGTAGACGATAGCCGTTACATTACGTAACCGTGCATAAACGAGGGATTCGATCCTCTGTGAAGCGGAGTCAGTCCAGTATTTAGAACTAGATTCGGAAAAAGAACATACGGAAAAACACTAAGGTGAGGCGAGTTTCGATTACCAAAAAGTGGAGTAGAAAGAAGACTAACTACTCAATTCGAAGGCGACACCCCTTGTAGCCTTTACGAGGATTTCCCTTCTTTGCTTCTTTTTGTTGTTTGAAATAGGACCGGGCCGGGTTTAATCTGGTTGTAAAGATAGAAACCTTAGGAGTGGGGGATTGCCCTGTCCTCCTCACTGACCCAAAAGAAGATGGCTCTGTCGCTAAGCAGGCCGGCTGAGAGGACACTCAACAAGACCAGAGAAAAACCTAAGAATATGGCTTCACACAAACTTGACGGTCCCACCGGGGATCGACCCTACGCACCGGGGACGAAGCGTGGAGGTTACTTTTGTTTGTTGTACCGGAGTGGTTCATCGTCAAAAGAACAACAATGTGGGTTGCATTTCCTATTAATTTGTTTAGGGAAGATAAGAGGGCTGTCTGGTGCACTATACAATGACCACTACGAACGAAGGGCCCAACTACTTTCACTTTAGGACCACAACAAATTATATACTTATCTGGTAGGTGCGCATTCTTGGACTATTTCACCTCTCTAACTAGAAAGAAATTAATATAATCAAAATCAGATGAAGCCCACCAATCTAATTCTGAGTAAATAAGGGTCTCATTAATCCCGAAACGCAAGTCGAAGGTTCCCCGCCAAATCAATCAAATAAAAGGGCTAAGGCCTCGTTCACTTCACTCCGAATCGCCATTCCACGAGTTAAGCTCGCTGGGTGGACTCGCTCCGATTGTCTTAGTCAACGGATTGTGTACCATACTGTAAATCCCCAAAACAAATATAAACTTTCATGGCATCTGTGCGCATCAAGGAAGTAATCAATTCTCTCGTATTCATAACCGGGACCCTCAAAATGATCTATTATTCTAGATAGAGATGGACAGGAACGGCGTAATAAGAAAAGAATACCTTCGGCTTACTCCCTTCTCTACTCTACAGACTCTATGAACACTATTACATTTTTCTCTACTCTACGGACTCTATGAACACTATGAAGGAATTCGTTCATAGAATGCTTTTTGATTGCACGACTTTTTGAAAACAACCGTACGCCCAGCGGAGGAGATTGTACCAAAGGAGACCAGTTTCTCGATCGTTTGGTTTGGTGTGTCCTTAGTCGCCCCGGAGAAGCCATACCCTTAGGAAGCTTACCCAACTCATCGCTGAACTCCCAAGAAAGGAAGACAACCCCAGTCAATCGTGCATAATTGAAGATCACATCTTTTCGAAAAGCCGGCTTCTGAATGGATACCTCTGGGTGTTTGCCGGAATTCCAACTTTGCCTTTGACCGATTGCGTAAGATGGACAGAAGACGAATAAGCCCGAAGAATCAAACAATGAATGAATGAATGCAACGAAGCAAGCCAAGATCAATGGAGGGGCTTCCAGTAAAATACCCACATTCTGGTTCCCAATCATGGATTAGCCTCCTATGCTACAGCAAAGAACTCACGCACCTTATTTCATGAATGGGCAATCCTTGAGGCCTCGAAAGCGATTCGCTTATCAAAATCCTATTTCTGAGTTTCACTATGATCGCTCCGTGGTCCCCATGGATAAGCCTCTCGGAAAGATTGAGATTGAGGCAATGATACAAGCTGCAGTAGAGCAGACCAATACAGAAGTCAACTTATAAGGATTTTAGCCGACATCCAGATGTTGCTCTGCCGGAAGGGTTGAAGATAGGAGAAGATTGCTTGTTTCTTGATACCAGACTGTATACTTATTGAACTTTCCACTTCTTGAAGCGCATCTACCAGACTACAGACTTGATTTGCCAATGTCGTTAGCGAGTTATTCCCTTGAAGAATTGCTTGAAACTGACTTTAGCCTTTGCCTTCCACCATTGACCGAAAAGCTGTTGAAATGCATATTCTCTTTTATAACCATAGAATTGTTCCCAATACTGAGATGAAAAGCATTTTTCCTATTGTGCGGTCACATTGATTTATAGCATCCTTCCCTTCCTATAGTGCGCCCTGCTAGCTAACCACTACATTTTGTATAAGTCCTGGTTTCTTCTGTTCTTGTTAAGTCTTAGAGATCAGAAAGAGAAGAAGATAGATTAAAAAGCTAGCAAAGAATTAAGGAGAATAATCTGTTCGCAAGTCAGTAGCCAGAGGATAGTCTTGCTCAGTTCGGGGCAAAAGCATCATCTAGTACTGGCCTGGCCCTACAACATAATGCATGAGGTGTCGAAACAAGCTATAGTCATAATTCTCGTTATTATTTGTTATTAGTTCAACAAGGGGATTCAAAAGGCACTAGGTAGGGCTAAGTCAATGGAGGTTTGGGGCAAAAGAATATTCTTGACTAGTTTATTGACTTTTCAAGGCCTCTTAGATAGTCCGATTCTAGGCCATATAGTTTGAAAGCCAGTGTAAGAGGGCGGATATTCTATTTCAATGAATCTTACTAGTGGATTTCCTATTTATGGTTACCTTGGATGCAAGCTTTAGCCATTGGAAGTTGCGAGTTGCTGTTAGAGTCTAAACCTTTCCTAAAATGTTGTTACCTTCAAGAAAAGTTCCTATTGAAGTTGGCGCGAAAGGGGTGTTTCTTAGCAAGCCAACACAATGAGTCAGCTATATCTTTTGATTTGGAATCACCTAGCAAAAAAGCCTAAGCGCCTATTAGATTCTTCCATGAAAGCTGTTAGTAAAGGGGGATTAGCGAGACCTCATCCCTAGAAAGAAGCAAAGCTGTTGAAAGTAAGGAAACGGAAAGGGAGACGCGAGTAGTAGCTACTCCGTAGGCTTGTATCAGGGCATTTCCTATAGCATTTAACTTGGGAGGGCAGTTGGCTTGGAATCATCTTATTCAAGCGAAAGAAAGACATAAGACATAAGATAAGCATTTCTCAACTTGGAATATCACCAGATCCAGGTAAAGGCTCCTAAGCTGGCTGCTTCAGTTACAGAGGAGGAGGACTAGAACGGAGAAAGGGACTACCTGGAATGAAAGGATTGAACCAAGGGCTAACACTCTCATCCCGGGCTAAAGAATTCGATGGTCTTCGAGATGGTAGAGTTCCATTCCAGTAGGGATCCATTTTCTTGTTTGAGGAATGACAAGTGGAACGAGTAAGCAAGCTTCCAGTAAAGGTACTTTTGACCCATCTCTTTATATGCTAAACTCCTGCATACGTTCTTTTCACTTACTTTGATGTTCCGGGCCACCAGCGGGTCTCTGTTGAGTCACCTTCTCAAGTTTGCCTTCTACCAGCAGTGAGGTTTAGGTCTCTAAATCTATTTAGGAAGCTTGATCTCTCGATTTGCTTGAATTATATGTTATAGAAAAAGAGTTCATATTGTAGTAAAAGAACAGAACTTATTCTTTCCTCGTTTATATTTCTGTAATTAGCCATTCTGATGTATTGGGTGAAGATGGACTTGCATCCTAGAATACTGAATATCCGGTGTTACGACTCATTCTAAGCTGTCGGCGAATCCGCTGCTGTTGCCGGTCTTGGTAGTAGGGCAGTAGGAGTCAAGGCTATTGGATAAGTATTAGGAAATGGCATAACTAGGAACGGCATACTCAAGGCCTCAAGGCTATTACTAGTGGATCCCGGGGGAATATCCTTTAGAAAGCTTACCAATGGAACTAGAACCATGGGAATGATTGTTGAATAAAGAAACTACCACGCCTCAGAGTCCTCTTGCCCACTAGTCACTCAGTTTACTTTAGCTGGGAAGGAATTAACTAAGAAACAGCTCACTCCAGTTTCAGGTCGTTGTTCCTCTTACGGTGTCCGGACTCATCGTACTTTCTCAAATCCAAAAGGCTAAGCTATGAAATGTCTGATTTAGCTGGTTGGAATTCTTAAAGGAACCCTCGACGCCCTGAAAAGGAAAGATTTAGCTGGAAGAAACTGCCTCTTGAATCCACTTTAGCCTGATTTCATGCATTTAGATTAGGCCTACAGTTCAATCATTTACTCTCGAGACTCTAAATGCAAAGAGTTTATGCATTTAGGTTCTTTGTTTCAGTGGAGAGTTTGTTGACTACGTAGGCTACGCCAAGGGTGCTACTAAATGAATTAGCATTAGCCAATCCCTCATGAATAATAGGGTAGGAAGAGGTGTGCTTACTTTACTTCTTTAGTACCAGTTAAAAGAGAAAGAGGAGAAAAATACCAAGACAATACGTACCTGAATCTACACAGTAGGCAAAAGGCTCAGGATGAAATCAAATGATTACCACACTCCGTCTCCGTGGCAGAAGAGGTGTTACCAGAGACTTGATTATTAAGCTAAAGAAGCGCCTTCAATGATCAGACTCTAAGACCTAGTTGCATTTATAGGTACTACCAACTTAGTATAGAAAGGTCTTCTTCGGTCAAAGCCAATAAGTACCTTACAATGGCAATTTATAAGAACTAACTAGGGAATTATCCGACTTCTTTTCGAATGGGTGTACTACTCCTTCATGTCTTACTTCCTGGACTACAGATAAATACTTGGACCTATTGGGCTTTTAAGAATAGGATGGACAAAAGTTGAAGCTCCCAAGGGCACCTTGAGCGGCATCTTTTTGGGATATGATAATAGGATCAAAGGAAAGGTTGTAACCCGACAACCTATCGGTGCTATGTGTCTCCAAATGTCATGTTTGATGAGGCATTATCTTGGTGGGCACCTAAATAGATGGCATTGCCCGTAAATAAATAAACTTTTCGAGAAGGAGAAAAGAAGCTCCAAGAGAGATTGGGGGAGCAATCTAAAGAAGGGAAACTCAGTTCAAAAGATGGCCAAGGAACTCGAGTAACCATGTGAAAGAGAAATATAAAGAGAGACACCAATAGGGAAAAGCCGTGGACGTGGCAAACAAGTGTGTATCACCGAGTCAAATAGGAGAATACAATAAGAAAGAGAAGAATACGACAAGTCATAACGAAGATACTATAAAAGAAATGACTAAGAGAAGAAGTTATGTCACAACCACAGCTAAGACAATCATTGTTACATCTAACACTTACCACTTTTCTATCACTCCGAAATATCCTAAGGGCCAGTTTATTCATGAACCTCTGGGGAAAGAAAGATATAGTTGTGCTAATAAGGATAAAGATTATGTCCACATTCCCCTTAGAATCCAATTTCTTTCCAGAGAGAAAGGGCAGCTAAGAATTACATGAGACCCATCTGAGGATAGACTGTAGGTCGGTATAGTTGTTTGAAGGTCCGAAGTTGGCTACGTCGCTTCTGAGTACTTCACCAGAAGAGCTAAGTGTTCATGTCCTACCATTATGGAGTCCTGTTCTTTCGAGATATATGCTTTCCGTTCTCGGATGGTCAAAGTGCTTCTCTAATAGTTGAAGAAAACATAAACTATGTTAGTTGGGATATAAAGGAAGTAGGGCTAATATGGAGCCTGAGGCCCTTTTTACTTGAATTCCATAATTCTCTTTTGAATAGCAGGTATGGAATCTTCGTTTTCTATTCTACAATCAGGGACATAATCTTATTTACTTAGGTGCGTAGCTTTAAATCTATAGAGTGCTAATTTGAGTTATTAGGGGCTTTATCTAGGGTTTCTTTAATAGAGATTTGATTAGGGACCCGACTAATAGAGATCAAAAGAAAGGTTTTGCAGGGGCTATTAAAAGCATAGAGAATAGAATCTCAATCATAAGAAGGATTGTAAGGCCTTATGACTCACGAAGAAAGCTAATTGCTAATTCAAGTCTTCCTTTCCTTGCCTACCTTCCTTATTCAAGTAGTTGCTTTCTTGCATTATCAAATGATTATTCCAATTAGTCAATGGTATAATTATGTTCAATCTAATGTTTCCTCAAAAGAAGTGATTGAGATAAGGCTACTCTAGATCAGGTAATCATGAAATTGTGTATTGTAATAGGTAGCTAATTCCTTCAAAGGGTGGTAAGGCTTATACTTGGATTAGATAAGGAGGTTTAAGGATAGCGCTAGGCACCTTATAATTCAAATGTCTGCTGCTTAGCTCATCCCATAGCTACCACATTCCTTATTCTTGAAGTGTTGGAGGTAATTGAGGCAGTATGGTAAAAAGCGATAGAGCTACCTTCACCTTTGAAAAGGGTCATAGCCAATTTCCATCATAAAGTGAATGACTTTAGAATCATGCAACAGAGAGTGATGCTTCATGACCTTAATTCTTGTTGATAGTTGTGGGAACATCGAACTTTCATGGAAGAGAACATAAAGGAGGACGTATAGTGGCAGGGCGTCTCCTCTTCTATCTTCTCTCTGCCTTAGTGGCATCAACTGGTATGATCACGTTTAGAGAGATCTTGAGTCTTAGACATGGACTGGTATTTGCAAAGATCCTATTGGTTTCTGACTTCGGGAGTATTGTACTTCAAACACTGATGCCATGTATAGGGCACTACTTTGTGCCGGTGTAGCCAAGGACATCCCAAAAGAACATTGGTTGAGGTGATAGCATCGATTACTTAAGACATAGACAAAAGTAATAGTATCTTTGATCATTAATCGTAATCGGATGGTGCCTAGGGCTTGTTGACCGATTGGTTTCATCCTTGTATCATGTATTGGTTAGACTGAGATCATGAAAAGTATATCCCAACTTAAGCAACATCTTAAAATAAAGGGATTATGTTTTTCGCCGAAGTCTAACATGATTCTAAGTACAGGGTGATGTACTTACAGCCATCAACAAGGGAAGGGCTGGTTATGCAACTTAGTCCCCAACAACAAGTCTTCATATAAGAATTCTATAGAACAACATTGAGTCGTCGACATGTCAATTTTGGAAACCTCTTCATTAATTTCCTCAAGAAAGAAAGGACAGAGCTGTAATCAGCGCCTCTCTAAGATATGAAGATAGACACAATGCATTGTACACGCTTAGCAAGGAAAGGAGATGAGGGTTTTTTATTTGGCCATGACATTGTATTTGATTCGGCCATGATATTGTATTTGATTCTATCAGGGCAAGCTATTTGCTTAGGGCTTGGTATGGCCCCACTTTAGGTGCTGGAGGCTATACGTCAAGTAATTTAGTACCCGACCTTAGAGTGCTATTTTTTACATTAATTGGCTCCTTCGGGAAGTAGAGTAGGCCATCATCTTTATTGAATACATCGATCGTGAGGCAAGAATAAGTTGCCATGTTGGATGCAGCAATCTTCTTACCCTTCTTTATAGTCTTCAAGAGTTCCTCGACTTATATGGTTTCTTAATTTCTCAACCGATGGATTTATCCCCTGCACTGAAATCTTGGATTGTCCCAAAACCCTATGGGCAATATAATGGATCCCCTACACGATCTGCTTCATGTGGAAGCTTAGAGTCTGGCAACTCGATGAGGTTGATAGAACTCAATCCTTTAAATAAGTAATTTACTTCTTTGTCAGGAATGCCTTTCTCCTTTATCCACTTTTGAGGACTGTTTATTCAAAGAGAAGATTCAGCTTGAGCTTACTAGCTTTCTTTGGCTAGAAGTTCATTTTTCTTGGTCTCATGTTCCCATCTGAGGTAGCACCGGAAGTTCTAGCTTATACCACATGTTCCCATCTCTGGAGTTCTATCCTTTTTTATCAGTCACTTTATCAATGAACAATGATCTAAGGGCGATATGACTAGAAACCCATTTATCCAAATGTGACTTTAGAAGCAAGCTCTTCAAAAGTTAATGGGCCGTAAACCTTGTAGATATACCTACTACATGTCAAATCGAAGGTTGTTCATGTACATGCGAACTACTTCTGACTCAGTGATGAGTTGAGGACGATGTCAACTTAGATTCCTCTGGCAATTGATCGGAGAATAGCAAGATATTTTATTTGAATAGTTAGCTAATTCCTTAAAACTCGTAAAAGTCCAATATCTCATTATATGCCTTTGTCCCCTTGCTTGCTTTCTAACTCCCTTCCTTGATTGCCCTCTAGTTTAGACTATCCTAGGCATAGGATTTATTACTTGAAGGGATAGGATTTCTGACTTGCACTCCCTATAGGTATAGGGCAAGAGCGCTTCAAGCCTAGGCAAAGAGGGATTGCACTCCCTATAGGTATAGGGCAAGAGCGCTTCAAGCCTAGGCAAAGAGGGATTGGTTGGTTCCTGCTCCGATCCTCGTGTTTTTTCTTTTGCTTTCCCTCCGCTAGTATTTGGATCGCTCTCGCTCGGTCGGAACTCAAAGCTAATGCCTTTTAGCAAGCAGCGAATCGGTGGGTGAACACGCTTTGGCAAGTAAGCGCGGAATACAGTCTAGTAAGACAGAAATCAAGCGGGCATAAGACCATCTTCAGAGGTAGCCAACCAACCAAAGAGTTGCATCTCTCCTAGCTCCAAATCGAACACGAGCAAGCTAACAGCTGGGAGAACTCTTAATGTACCAACCAAAGAGGAAGGCGGTCAAGGTAGCAAGAAAAGACGGATAGGAAAGGTGTTGGGATTGGAGGAGCAAGGAAACAATGAAAAACAGAATACTACGATGCAATCAAGAGAGAATACTTTCAATTTAATAAATCAATATAGTATTAAAAATAAGAGGAGCGATATTGAACACTTATAATTATTTTCCCAAATGCTCACACAATATTTGCTTCATGAACTATGGTCCTATTTATAGGACCTAGTGGTAACAACCACCCTCCATCATATCACACATGATATAGTTAGTTATTGAAATCACCTTATAACCACCTAGATCATGATGACTATCTAGATAACTACTATGAACCACTTAGATCATGATGAATATCTAGATAACTACTATGAACCACCTAGATCATGATGAATATCTAGATAACTACTATGAACCACCTAGTTCATGATGAATATCTAGATAACTACTATGAATCAATTCTTAACACAACCCCTTGATTCATAATTACATACACCAATTTGAGACATAAAATAAACATGTTTTTGAACTGGAAGTGACGTGTTGAGTATGTCCATAACTTATGCATTTGTGCCACAATACATCATTGCTATGGCTCCATTTGTTACAAGATCACGGATGAAATGATAACGTATCTCTATATGCTTCATTCTTCCATGAAATGTTGGATTTTTTGTCATTGCAATTGTAGCTTTATTGTCACAAAATATTTCTGTTGCTTCCATTTGTTCTTGATGAAGATCTCCAAGAAGTCTTTTAAGCCATATTGCTTGACACGTTGCTGATGTTGCAGCTACATATTCTACTTCCAATGTTGATAATGTAATTATTGTTTGCTTCTTTGAACTCCAAGATATAACTCATGATCCAAGGCTAAAAATATTGCCTGAAGTACTTTTTCTATCATCCAAATCTCCTGCCCAATTACTATCAGTGAAACCAAATAATTTACATTTAAAATTATTAGAATACCAAATACCACAATCGATAGTTCCCGTAATATAATGCAGAATTCTTTTAACAGCTCTGAGATGATGTTTGTTGGGGCTATGCATAAACCTGGATACTACACCAATAGAAAAGGTAATATCTGGTCGAGTATGAGTTAGATAAATCAAACCTCTGACCAAACTTCTGTAGTATCTTGCATTTGTCAAGGATGTACCATCTTCAAGTTTTAGTTTCTCATTTACATTCATAGGCGTTGCTGCAACTTTGCAATTAAGCATGTTAGATTTTTTAAGTAGATCCATTGCATACTTTTTTTGTGAGATAAAAATTTCATCTGATCCTTGCTTCACTTCCAACCCAAGAAAATAGTGCAGTAGACCTAGATCTGACATTTCAAACTTATTCATCATGGATTTTTTAAATCTGCCATAAAAGAGTTAGATGAACCCATATATATAATATCATCAACATAAAGGCAAACCATTAGAATATTATGTTCACCTTCCTTCTTTAGATAAAGAGTAGGTTCATTATTGCTCCTCTTAAATCTATTTTGATGAAAATAATAATCAATCTTATTGTACCATGCCCTTGGAGCTTGTTTAAGCCCATAAAGAGCTTTCTTTAGCTTATACACTTTTTCTTCATGTCCTTTAACAAAAAAACCTTTAGGTTGAGTAATAAAAACCTCTTCATATAAATCTCCATTTAAAAATACAGATTTTACATCAAATTGATAAACAGGCCAACCCAAGTGAGTAGCTAAAACCAAGTAAGTTCTTACAGTTTCGAATCTAGCAATTGGAGAAAAAGTATCATCAAAATCAATACCTTATTGCTGTGAATATCCTTTTGCTACAAGCCGAGCCTTATACTTTTGGATATTTCCATCTGCATTATAATTTATTTTGAACACCCATTTCAATCTAATAGCATTCTTTTCCTTTGGTAGATTCATTAGCTCCTAGGTTTCATTCTTCTCAATTGACTTGATTTCCTCCTTCATTGCTTTTCTCTATTACTCTTTTTCAACTGCTTCCTCAAAAGTTATAGGATCTGAAATAAATAAAACAAATGTTGAATCATAAATTTCTATTAGTGATCTGAATTTTCCTAGAGAGGTTTCATCTGAGGAATCAGAATTTGAACTGCTATTGGATGAGGCTGACGATGAACTTGTTGGAGCAGGATCTATTACTTGATTCTATGGAGTGTCTAGTTATACTGGAATCTGAGTCTGTGTTTCTCCTTTATTGGACTCCTAATTCCAACTTGCCCTTTTATCAAATATAATATTTTTATTAATAATAACTTTGCTACTAACAGGATTATACAATCGATATGCTTTGGATTGTAAGGAATAACCAATGAAAATATATTTTTTAGATTTTTCATCAAGCTTATGGTGATTTTGTGAATTTACTAAAGTATAAGCAATACTACCAAAAATTCTTAGATGGTTTACACTTGGTTTTATACTATACCAAGCCTCAAAGGGAGTTTTGTTGAATCTCGAATTTTGATGATGAAGTCAATTGGTGAAATATTTGTTCTAATCTATTTTGTTGAGATAAGTGTGCAGGAATAACTATGATGGGATGAAAACATAAAGCGATTTACCGAGGTCAAGTCCGTCGGGTGTTCAAGAGTTTATCGGAAGTTCGAGAAATCATCGGAAGTGTTGCCGGAACCATCCAAGATCGAATCAGGGACTTACCGAAGTTTTTGGAAGTTCGTCGCAAAGATCGTCGAAGGTTCCTGAAACTTACCGGGAAGATTCGGAAGCTAGCCGAAGACTCGTTGAGCTTGCCATACAATATGGGAGTATGCTAGGAGTTCGCTGGAAGAAATCCGAGAGAAGTATCGGAAGTCCATCGGAATCTCGCCGTAAAGCTCACCGGAAGTTGACTTAAAGAATGTCAGGTTAAATCACATAGGATTATGTTTTAATTTCATAGTTTGCATGTGATTAGAGCAAGGATTTAGAAATAATCCTGTCTAAATTTAGTAGGGGCCAATTGGGCTCCTATTGGGCCAAATTGGGCCTTAAACAGGGCCCATTCAACCTTTACTGAATGGACCAGGCGGTTGAACCACCCAGCCTGGGGCGATAGCACCGCCTGGCTGGGGCGGTAGCACCGCCCCTACTGTGTTAGTCTGCCAGACTGACACAGGCGGTGGCACCGCCTCTGACAGGCGATTCCACTGCCTCTGACAGGCTGACACCGGGAAACTCAAAAAAATTCAAATTTGGAGCCCAAATTTGAATCCATTTTGAGCCTATAAATACCCCCCCTTTCTCAACTGAAAGGGCACCCTTTTGAGAGTTAGAATCTTGAGTTTAAGTCTTTGAATAGTCTTGAAAAGCCTTGTCTCTTGCTAAGTGTTCACCTCCTTTTTCTTCTTGAGAAATCTTGTAAGAGTGTGAACCTCTTGTAAAGGATTGTAAAAAGGGGTATTTGGTCCTTCCCCTTCAAAGGATTTGCTAGTGGAAGTACGAAGCCTCATCGTGAAGGCTTCAAGAGTGGATGTAGGTCATTTGACCGAACCACTATACATCATTGTGTTCATGAATGTGTGAGTGTTTATATTTCTGAATCATTTTATTACTTAGCTACAAATTGCTTAGTTCCTTGCTATTTCCTTTACTCAAGCAACTTCTTATAAGTTCTCTTTCATCGAATTGAAATCTTCCTATGAACTTGTCTTTTTGTAAAATCAGTTTCAAAATTACGATTTTAATCCGCTGCACTAATTCACCCCCCCCCCCCTCTTAGTGCCTTTTCGATCCTAACAATTGGTATCAGTGCAAGGTTTACTCTCATATTAGTTTAAAACCCAAGAGAGATGGCCTACTCCGGTATGCAAGAGGGTCATTCCATTACTCATCCGCCTATGTTTAATGGGTCGGATTATACGTATTGGAAGACTCGTATGAGAATTTTTCTCATTTCTATGGACTTCAAACTTTGGAACATTGTTGAAAATGACTTTGTAAAATCTTCTCTTCCGATGAGTGAATGGAATGAGTCGAAAAGGAAGATTTTTGCTCTCAATGCAAAGGCTATGAATGCCTTATTTTGTGCGCTTAATAAGAATGAGTTTAATCGGGTTTCTATTTACGAATTGACATTTAATATTTAGCGCACTCTTGAAATCACTCATGAAGGCACTAGCCGAGTGAAAGAGTCCAAAATCAACATTCTTGTGCATTCTTATGAACTTTTTTGTATGAAACCAAATGAGTCCATTGGAGACATGTACACCCGCTTTATGGATGTCATCAATGGACTTAAAGCTCTTTGTAAAGGTTTTTCTAATTTTGAGTTGGTAACTAAAATTTTAAGATCCCTTCCAAAGAATTGGGATCCAAAAGTTACGGCCATTCAAGAGGCCAAGGATCTTAAAATATTTCCGCTTGAAGAACTTATTGGGTCTCTAATGACCTACAAGATGGCGTGCCATGCTCATGAAGAACTTGAGAACCCCCTTCCAAAGAATAGGAAGGATATGACACTTAGAACACAAGAAGACCACTTGAAAGGAACATCAAGTGTTGAGGACAGTGACAATGACATTGCACTTTTGACTCAAATGTTTAAGAAATTTATAAGAAAGAACAAATTTAAAAATGACACAAAGAATAAATTTATATACAAAAAGGACAAAGTTATTTACTACGAATGCAAGAAGCCGGGACACTTCAAGAATGAATGCCCTCAACCCAAGAAGAAGCAACCCAAGAAGAAGAAAGTATTGAAGGCTACATGGGATGATTCAAGTGACTCCGAGGTCGAAGAAGCAAGCAACAAAGAGGAGGCTTAACTTCGCGCTAATGGCCCTTGGAGAAGAGGTTAGTGAGTTATTTAATGAAGAATTATCTTTCAATGAGCTTTCTATCACTTTTCATGAGTTATTTGATGAATGTAGAACTATTAGTAAAAAGTTTAATTTGCTTAAGAAAGAGCATGCTTTATTACAAAATGAGTTCAATAGTCTCCAAACTCCTTCTCTACTCCCATGCTCTAAGTGTGAACACTTAGAAGCAATAAAAAAGGAGAACTTGCTACTCAAAGAGACCCTAAACAAGTTTAAGGTCGGTAGCAAGGGTTTGGACATGATCCTTGCTAACAAGGGTCACGTCGGAAATAGAAGTGGAATAGGATTTGTGAGTGGATCTCACCAAAATCCCACCACCTTCATTAAAGGACCCACATTACATGTATCACCTCATTTGAAATGTAATTTTTGTGGTAAAATGGGACATGTTGCTTACAAATGTCCATTCAAGAAAATTAGTCCATAAAAATTGATATGGGTTCCTAAAGGAACCATAAACAATTTAATATTGAATTACAAATTAAGTAGATTAATTTGTAAGGCACCCAAAATCAAATGGGTACCTAAAAACCATCCTCTTTTGTAGACAAACTCACAAGCTAGGAGCAAGAAATGATATCTTGATAGTGGATGCTCAAGGCACATGACCGGAGATCCATCTCATTTCTCTATGCTCACTAGCAAAGAAGAAGGGTATGTCACCTTCGGAGACAACAACAAGGGTAAAATTATTGGCAAGGGAACCATAGGTAACAAATCAAGTTTTTCAATTGATGATGTGTTGCTAGTTGATGGTTTAAAACATAATCTTTTAAGCATTAGTCAATTATGAGATAAAGGTTATGTTATTAGATTTGAATCTAATGTTTGCATCATTGAAAAACCAAACAATGACATATCCATGATTGCTTTAAAACAAAACAATGTCTACACCATAAATATTGATGAATTAAGTAATGAAATGTGTTTTTTGGTTTTGAATGATGATGCTTGGCTTTGGCATAGGAGATTAGGCCATGCAAGCATGGAACTAATTTCTAAGATTTCATCTAGAGAGTTAGTAAGAGGTATCCCAAACATGAAATTTGTCAAGGACAAAGTATGTGATGCATGTCAATTAGGAAAATAAATAAAAACTAGTTTCAAATCAAAAAATCAAATTAGCACCACTAGACCATTGCAATTGATCCATTTGGACTTATTTGAACCAATTGACATAACAAGCATAGGAGGTAGCAAATATGCCTTTGTAATTATGGATGACTATAGTAGATACACTTGGACCTATTTCTTGACTCACAAAAGTGATTGTTTCAAATGTTTCTCTAAATTTTGTAAACTCACTCAAAATAAAAAAGGTTTTATGATTTTATCAATTCGAAGTGATCACGGAGGTGAATTTCAAAATCATGATTTCTAAAATTTTTATGAAATAAACGGATATAACTATAACTTCTCTACTCTAAGAAATCTACAACAAAATGGAGTAGTGGAAAGGAAAAATAGAAGTTTGCAAGAAATGGCTAGAACCATGTTAAATGAATATAATTTGCCAAACTATTTTTGGGCCGAAGCCGTGAATACGGCTTGCTATGTTATGAATAGAGTTCTAGTGAGACCATCCCTATCTAAAACTCCATATGAATTATGGAATGATAAAAAAACCCAATGTTTCTTATTTTAAAGTTTTTGGTTGTAAATGCTTTATTTTAAATGAAAAGGATGACTTAGGAAAATTCGATGCAAAATCCAATAAAGGCATATTTCTTGGTTATTCTTCCTTTTCTAAGGCTTTTCATTTTTTCAATAAAAGAACCTTAGTTATAGAAGAATCTATTCATGTGATTTTTAATGAAATTTTTGAATTTAAGAAGAAAGATTTTGATGATGATTTTGGCTTTGATAATTTGAATTTGAATGAACCCTCTCCTCAAAATGACAACTTGGATGCATCTTCTTCCCAAACTTCTTTACCCAAGGAATGGAAGTATGTAGATGCTCATCCCAAGGAGTTAATTATAGGAGATGCATCGAAAGGGGTTCAAACTCGCTCGTCTTTCAAAGATTTTTGTGCCCATGCCTCTTTTCTTTCTCAAGTTGAACCAAAATGCATTGATGAAGCCTTGAAAGATGATTCTTGGGTTATCGCAATGCAAGAAGAATTGAATCAATTTGAGAGGAATGAGGTATGGAAGCTTGTTCCTAGACCTAATGACCACTTGGTTATTGGTACTAAGTGGGTCTTTAGAAACAAGCAAGATGAATGTGGTATCGTGGTTAGAAACAAGGCTAGACTAGTGGCCAAAGGTTTCAACCAAGAGGAAGGTATCGATTACGAAGAGACCTTCGCTCTGGTGGCAAGATTAGAAGCCATTAGGATGCTCCTTGCCTATGCTAGTAGTAATGATTTCAAATTATTTCAAATGGATGTCAAAAGTGCATTCTTAAAAAGTTTTATTTCCGAAGAAGTATATGTCGAACAACCACCCGGATTTGAAAATTCTCTTCTTCCTAACCATGTGTTTAAGCTAAGTAAGGCTCTATATGGTCTAAAATAAGCCCCTAAGGCTTAGTATGAGAGGCTTAGTTCTTTTTTAATTTCAAATGATTTCACTAAAGACAAGGTTGATATTACATTGTTTATTAAACATTTTGAAAATAATTTTTTTATTGTTCAAATTTATGTTGATGATATTATTTTTGGTTCTTCTAATAAATCACTATGTGAATCATTTGCCAAGAATATGAGTGATGAATTTAAGATGAGCCTAATGGGAGAACTAAATTTCTTTTTAGGATTGTAAATTAAGCAACTAAGTAATGGTATATTTCTAAATCAATCAAAGTATACATTAGAATTGTTAAAACGATTTAACATGGATGGATCAAAAGACATTAGCACTCCTATGAGTACCTCCACTAAGTTAGATATAGATAAAAATGGAGAAAGTTTTGATCAAAAAATATATAGGGGCATGATAGGTAGCTTGCTTTATCTCACTGCAACCAGACCTAACATCATGTTTAGTGTGGGGTTATGTGTAAGATTCCAAGCTAATCCTAAGCTATCTCACTTCAAAGCCGTTAAGAGAATCTTTAGATATCTTAAAGGGACTCCGAATCTTGGATTATAGTATCCAAAATCCGATAACTTTGATTTGAAAGCTTATGTAGATGCGGATTTTGGTGGATGTAAAATAGATAGAAAAGGTACATCCAGAACATGCCAATTTCTAGGACATGCACTTGTTTCTTGGACTTCTAAGAAACAAAATTCAGTTGCACTATCTACGGCAGAAGCCAAATACATAGCTGCAAGTGCATGCTGTGCACAGATTATTTGGATGAAAAATACGCTAGAAGACTATGGAATTTATTTAAAGAACATTCCTATAAAATGTGATAACATGAGTGCTATCTGTCTAACTAAAAATCCGATTCAACACTCTCGAACAAAGCACATTGACATTAGGCATCATTTTATACGTGATTATGCCAATAGTAAAGATGTCACCCTTGAATTTATTGATACAAATCATCAATTAGCAGACATTTTTACAAAACCCTTAAATGAGGAATAATTTGATTTTATTAGAAGGGAATTAGGTATGTTAAATTGTCCTAATAAATGAGCTTTATTGTTTGAGATTTTTCTTGAAATTTCAGTTTTCATCGATTTGCCTTCCTCTCGGATTACTTTTTGAAATTTCGGATTTCTTTTTGACATCATCCCATCCTTAAAATCTCTGAAAATAAATTTAGAATAAATTTTAAAAAAAAAGAAAGGAAAATTTTTGTGCTACCGGCGGTAGAATCGCCTATCACTGCCCGAACACCCCTTATAAAAGGGGTGAGTTAGGGCCAACGGTAGAACCGCCCCCTAACCCGAGAGACCTCTTCCTCACTTCCCTAATCCCCTCAAAACACTTCTAAGCCTTATTCTCTCCCTCTAGAAGCCTAAGAAGGGGATTTTTTTTCTTGATTCAAGCCCTCTACCTCTCAAGGGAACAAAACTAAGGTAAAATCTGAAATTTTTCTCCTCTTTTTCTTGCCTAGTTTAGTTCTTTCCTTTAAATTGATTATTGATCTATCCTCACTAGAAATGACTCCTAAAAGATCGTCAAGAGACAAAGAGAAAAGGATGGAGGTAGATTCATTTGACCAATCTTTGTTCAAATCAAAAGAAGCATCCCTTAGGTTTTCTGAACTTGTTTCTAGAATCATTCATAAAGGAAAATATGTTAATTTGAATCAATTAGGGAACCTTGAACCCATCATGTGGTTTGTTGACTTAGAGGTCTTACCAATTTTGCAAATTGTTGAACCAATCTATCCATGCTTGATTAAATTGTTTTATACTAATTTAAGCGTGAATGAAGATGGCTTATCTACCTATCTTCTAGGAAATGAGATCCAAATATCTGATAGTATAATATGCTCCTTAATTGGAATTGTTGAAAAAGAGTTAGGATGCTATTTTAGAGGGAAATGGGACATGGACACAATTGGAGCCACCCACTTCAAAGCCTTAGAAACTGTCTTTGCAAATCCAAACTTAGGCATAATTCCCAAGAGTTGTGAATATTTGTTGCCTTTCAACTCTAAAATTTTACATCACATTCTTATAAGTATTATCATTCCTAAACAGTTTCATCAAGATGAGATCAGTTTAGCCGAGTTGGGTATCATATATTGGATCATGACCAGACAGCATTATTGTTTTGGTTACCTAATCCGACAACACATGATAGAAGTCATTTCTAAAGGGTTAATGTTACCATATGGAGGATTGATAACTAGATTGTTGTATGCCCATAATATTAATATTCCACCTGATGAAGAAGTAGTACAAGTGGATAAATTTAACATCATTGATATGAAATTACTTAGGAGACTTAGGTATACATTTGAGCATGGAATAGGAGTTAGAAAACCTAGGAGAAGTGATATACATCCCCCACCAGTAGAACATCCTGAAACACCAGTCTTTAGGGGAAGTGAATCTCCTCCTCTTGATCCCGTTGATATAGCTCCATCAGTGCTAGCTTCAGCTCCACCTTCTAACGATCCGATCATGAGAGAATTAAATGAAATTAAATTGTAGCAAATTGAAATTTTGAAGGAAATGCGAAAGATGAACCAAAAGATAGATCAGATGTATAGGCACTTTGGTATTCCTCCAGAGGAGTAGTTTGTTGTATTTTCTTTTTGAACGTTGTAAACTTTTATGCAACTTTGACATCTATGTTGTATTATCTTTACTACATTTTCTTAGGCACTGTGGAATGATATTCAGATTTCTGAATAATTTCTTTTCCCTCATTTGTGATATTTTTTCAGATATTTTTTTCACATATCTTTGGATGACGCACTCATAATATTTTTGGTTTTCACTCATATATGAATCCCTCTTTTCCTTTTTGTTGATGATAAAGGGGAAGAAATATGTGACAAGTGAATGCAATTGCTATGTATTGAAAGTTATATGCATTTGCCATGCTTTACAAGTTATTACAAGTTATATGCTTGAAATGCTTATTTAGGTTCTTGATATCATTTTTTATTGTGTATACTTCATTAATATCATTTGATACCTATTTATTTGACATTTTTTGACTTAATGATGAATGTCCATACATCGACATTGTCATCATTAAGTAAACTATGAAGTTTTTCTTTCATATGTTGAATGATAAGTTAAACTTATCATGTTGAATTCAAAGAAATTGAATTCAAGCAGTTTTTACTATCTATGACATATAGATAGGGGGAGTTAAGAGTAACTCCATCATCAATTGATTGTCATCATCAAAAAGGGGGAGATTGTTGAATCTCAGATTTTGATGATGAAGTCAATTGGTGAAATATTTGTTCTAATCTATTTTGTCGAGATAAGTGTGCAGGAATAACTACGATGGGATGAAAACATAAAGCAATTTACCGAGGTCAAGTCTGTTGGGTGTTCAAGAGTTTATCGGAAGTTCGAGAAATCGTCGAAAGTGTTGCCGGAACCATTCAAGATCGAATCAGGGACTTGCCGAAGTTTTTGAAAGTTCGTCGCAAAGATCGTCGAAGGTTCGCGGAACTTACCAGGAAGATTCGGAAGCTAGCCGAAGACTCGTTGAGCTCGCCATACAATCCGGGAGTATGCTGGGAGTTCGCTGGAAGAAATCCGAGGGAAGTATCGGAAGTCCGCTGGAATCTTGCCGTAAAGCTCGCCGGAAGTTGACTTGAAGAATGTCAGGTTAAATCACTTAGGATTATGTTTTAATTTCATAATTTACACATGATTAGAGCAAGAATTTAGAAAAAATCCTATCTAAATTTAGTAGGGGCCAACCGGGCTCCTATTGGGCCATATTGGGCCTTAAACAAGGCCCATTCAGCCCTTGCTGAATGGGCCAGGAGGTTAAACTGCCCAGCCTGGGGCGGTGGCACCACCCAGCCTGGGGTGGTGGCACCACCCAGCCTGGGGTGGTGGCACCGCTCAGCCTGGGGCAATGGCACTGCCCCTGCTGTGTTAGTCTGCCAGACTGACACAAGCGGTGGCACCGCCTTTGACAGGCTAACATCGGAAAACTCAAAAAAAAAAATTCAAATTTGGAGCCCAAATTTGAATCCATTTTGAGCCTATAAATACCCCCCCTTTCTCAGCTGAAAGTGCACCCTTTTGAGAGTTAGAATCTTGAGTTTAAGTCTTTGAATAGTCTTGAAAAGCCTTGTCTCTTGCTAAGTGTTCACCTCCTTTTTCTTCTTGAGAAATCTTGTAAGAGTGTGAACCTCTTGTAAAGGGTTATAAAAAGGGGTATTTGGTCCTTCCCCTTCAAAGGATTTGCTAGTGGAAGTACAGAGCCTCATCATGAAGGCTTCAAGAGTGGATGTAGGTCATTTGATCGAACCGCTGTACATCATTGTGTTCATGAATGTGTGAGTGTTTACGTTTCTGAATCATTTTATTACTTAGTTGCAAATTGCTTAGTTCCTTACTATTTCCTTTACACAAGCAACTTCTTACAAGTTCTCTTTCATCGAATCGAAATCTTCCTATGAACTTGTCATTTTATAAAATCAGTTTCAAAATTACGATTTTAATCCGCTACACTAATTCACCCTCCCCCCCCCCTCTTAGTGCCTTTTCGATCCTAACAAGTTTAATTAATAACAGCCTTAGTCGGTGAAATATTCAATAAATAAACTGCTGTTGCAACTACTTCTGCCCAAAACTGATTTGGAAGATGCTTTCCTTTAAGCAAACTTCTTGCCATTTCAACGATAATTCGATTTTTACATTCAGCTACACCATTTTGTTCCAGTGTATAAGGTGCTGTCAATTCCCTATGAATACCATTTTCTTCACAAAAATAATTAAACTTATTAGATAGAAATTCACCACCTTTATCTGTTCGAAGTGTCTTTATGTATCTACCACTTTGCCTTTCTACAAGTGCCTTGAATTTTCGAAAATTATCAAATGTTTCAGATTTTATTTCTAGAAAATATACCCAACTCATGCGACTATAATCATCAGTAAATAATTAAAATATCGACTTCCACCAAACGATTTTATATTCATAGGTCCATATAAATCAGCATGAATTAATTCAAGACAATTAGATGCTCTTCATGCTTTTCCAACAGGAAATGGTTTTTTACTTTGTTTGCCATAAATGCATCCTTCACATACATTAAGTGTATTAATTTTGGGCAATCCAAAAACTATTTCTTTTTGCTTTAACAGCCTTAAGCCTAATGTTAAGGTGTTCATATCTTAAATGTCATAAATTAGACTCATTTTTTTGAGTTGCAACTAAAGCATACTTTTCAATATTTGAAACATTAAGTGGAAACATCTTATTTTGTGTCATGCAAATCTTTACCATAATCAAACCAGATTTTTTATCTTTAATGGTGCATGAACCATCATCAAATATAATTGAATATCCATGATTTATAAGTTGTCCAACACTGAACAAGTTATGTGATAAACTAGGAACAAAGAAAACATTATCAAGGTATTTTACCTTTCCTTGACTTGTTTTTACCTCAATTGTTCTTTTTCCTTCCACTTGGATTTGCTTGTTATCTCCAAGTCTAACATTCAACTTGTGAGTTTCATCAATATCTCTAAATATTGATCTTATGCCTGACATATGATTAGAACATCCACTATCCAAAAACCAAATATTATTTGAGATATCATTAACATGTGAATGAGTCATAAACAACTTACTATTGTTTTCATTTTCCTCCACATAGCTTGCTTGCTTTTCTTTTTTCCAGCAATCTGCTTTTATGTGACTAAACTTTTTACAATAGTGGCATTGAATTCTATTCTTATAGTTTTTCTGATCATAATTTGATTGCTTTTGTTCATCATGCCCATCAAAGTGTCCTCTTCCTCTTCCATTTCCTCTACCACGAAATCCTCCTCTGCCACGTCCTCTTCCTGCTGAATTTTTGTGTTCTTTTGAAGTAGAAGACTCCCCCTTAATCTGAAATACTTTTTCTTCACTTTTCTCAAATGACCTATTCAACCTTGCTTTGTGTGCTTGCAAGGAACCCATTAGTTCATCAAATGAATATGTAGATAGATCTTTTGACTCCTCAATTGCGGCAACAACATGATCAAATTTCGGAGTTAAACTTCTCAAAACTTTTACAACAATTATATGATCATGAAGGTGTTCACCATAAGATTTCATTTGATTAACAATTTTAGTCACTTGAGAAAAAAAATCTTATACCGATTCATTGCTTTTCACAAATAAAATTTTAAACTCATGATGAAGGGTTTGAAGCTTTACCATAATCACCCTTGATGAGCCTTGAAATTCGTTTTGAAGTATCAACCAAGCTTGCTTTGAGGTTGTCGCTACTGTAATTCTTGAGAATATTATCTCATGTACAGCTTATTGAATGAAGAACAATGCCTTTGAGTCCTTCTTTCTATTCTTTCTCAGTCTAGTTTCTTCATCTGGATCTATATATCCATTCTCTATTAAGTCCCAAAGATTTTAAGACTTGAATAGAGTCTTCATCTTGATACTCCAAAATTCATAGCTTTTGCCCGAGAAGATGGGAATAACGGGTTGAGATATGGAATTGCCATTAAAAGTCATAATGCCCAGTTCAGATTGAAACAAGGCTCTGATACCATAAATGTTGGGATTGGAGGAGCAAGGAAACAACGAAAAACAGAATACTACGATACAATCAAGAGAGAATACTTTCAATCTAGTAAACTGATGTAGTATTAAAAACAAGAGGAACGATATTGAACACTTACAATTATTTTCCCAAATGCTCACACAATATTTGCTTCATAAACTATGGTCATATTTATAGGACCTAGTGGTAACAACCACCCTCCATCATATCACACATGATAGAGTTAGTTATTGAAACCACCCTATAACCACCTAGATCATGATGACTCTCTAGATAACTACTATGAACTACCTAGATCATGATGAATATCTAGATAACTACTATGAACCACCTAGATCATGATGAATATCTAGATAACTACTATGATCAATTCTTAATAAAAGGTAATGAAATGAATGCTCGAATGCAAACTTTCTTCAGGTGAGTAAGTTCCACAACTATTGTATGAGGATTCGATCACAGTCTCTGTATAAACGCAACATCATTCTCAACTTCCTATGCCCCAAGCTTTTGGATGGGAGTGAAACCCTCAGAGCTCTCATGTCGTCATAAATCCAATCTGTGGTCGCTTCGCCTACAACCGAAGAGGATGATCTCCTCTCTCGTAGCATCAAGAAGTTGAAACTAAGGGAGATTTGGTTGTCTGTAATGAGATGTTCCAGGTTGTGTACATAGAACCCGTGGAATGGATCGATCACTAATGCCCCAAATCCAAACTCAAAGGTTGGTTGGGGTTACAGATGTTTCAAGGATACCCTGCTGTTTGTTAAGGGTGAAGCTCCTTTCTATGTAGGCTCGGATTCTTAAGAAGATGCAGGAGGCATCCGCGGACTCAGAGAAGACAGTTCCTTGGCCGCGGTTAACTATTACCAAAGAGTAGTGCATAAGTCTTAGGAAGCCTTAGCGTGCGTAGAACCCCTCGTGTCGGGAAGTGGGTCAGTTATAAGAAGAATATCAAGTTTCTGAGCTTTAAGCACTTTGGAGCTTTACTTTTCAATGATCGATCTGGATCATGGATTATCTCTGGTTAGATTCGAAAAAGGACTATCTCTAAAGATCCTTGGGTTGTTTATAGGGCATTATTTCACTCAAGTGGAGACCAAACTAAATACCATCCAAGGAGACTCTCTCAGATACCTTAGTCTGGGTGCGTCCCCCAGAGATCCCGATTTACTTGTTTCATTAACTTTATCTTATCAATGAATGCACAATGGATTCATCGTAGACAGTAAGTGCTAGCAGGAGTACTCGGATACGGTCAATGAATCGAGGGCCCTGCAACACATGGCAGAATAGTACTTAAGAACACATGCCAGACTTTGCGTAACTTGATAAAGACTATACCGAACCTACACATAATAATTTTCAGTTCATAGAGCAACCTTTGATTGTTATAAGGGGGAGACAAGTGGTCTTAAAGCTAGCTACATGGCTAAACCATCAGCGTCAACTAATAATCCTAGTAAAAAGACAAGGAAAATTCTCAATCTATCACCTCAAAGCCCTTAATACAAAGCTAGAATTGGATTGAAATGAACCTTGTAGATTGTAACAAACATAAGAAGAAGACAAATTCCATCTATCAGGTTAAAGTAGGTACTAAAAGAGTAGAATTCAGCATCACTGAATTGGAAGGAGCCCGAGGTCGAGGACGCGAAGCTACTCTTGCTTTGCAGACACCAAGCATAATCTTGTCGCCATCTGGCCATAGGGACCATGCGGAGAAAAGAAAGAAGGCCAAAAGGGGCAGTGTCGTGGGGAGGTTCGTGCCTTCTTCCTACCTGAACTAATGCTATTAGTAGGGCTTGTTTCAAAGGCTTTAAGGAGCTAATACTTTTTCCTAAAATGTATGGTCAATCTTTTTGCGGGAAAGACAGAAATAGCATACGATTCGATGTTATGCAGACGGTTTTCTTGGCATCATGATGCAAACCATCTGAGATCGCTAATACCAGAGTAATGAGATGATAGGAATGATTCTCTTTACGAGAAAGAGACAAACGAAACCCTACCTATTCTATTCTGCCTTCAAAGAAAGTGTTTTTCGCATCCACCATATTCTTATTAGTATCGAAGAGGGAATTGAGTTATGACTGCTTTCTTTTTTCCAGTGAAATAGAGACTTGAACTTATGCTTAAAAAGAAGAGAATTGAGATCTCCTGACCTAATAATTGAACTAAGGACGGAATGAAACTATCCTTATGAAAATTGGGTGTAGATGTTCCAAAAAATGCCTCTTATCGATGCTTTGAATAGCCCCGGTGCCTTAGGAATTGAGTCTAGTAAGGGAAGATCCGTCGATTGCATTCCTTCCCCGCTCTCTCTCACTCTGTCTTTAGCATTCCAGCGCGAAGTCCAATCGCTGCGAATTCTCAATGGAAGGGTCCTCATAGAAATAAGCACAACAAAGAGATTCCTCCTCACTGGCTTCTTTGACTTCTCTCTTCCAAATCCACTAAAAACAGCACTTGTATGAGCATACGGGGACTGAGAAGGGGATACATACATAAAGACTTGAGAAACACTCCTTACCAGCTTTCGCCTTATCTTATGAGGTACTCTTGCGACCGGAAAAGAGGAAGATTATTCTATTCTGGACCTAGCCAATCCCTATCAAAGCCTAACCACCCTAGAAGAGATCTATAAAAGCTCCGCCCTAACCAGAGAAAGATTAGAAAAAGAGATGAAAAACTAGTAGAAAAAGAGATAGAAAACTTATAGAAAATCGCTCGCACATGTCATGGACAAATTTTAGAAGGCTTGTCAAATGTAATGCTTATATTTGTCCGTGTCTTTTCGGATTGTTCATGAGTTACCAAGTATGTAAAGGGCTGGCCAAAGATTTAACAACCCTATTTGAGTGAGTTTGGTAGCCGTATAGGCTTATACATAAAGTATGTGTCATGTGAACACTTGTAATATATTCGGTCTGTACTGGACCAATTTTATACCTTTGTTTTGCAACCGTTCTGAGCTTATGATATCTATGGTTGAAATTTACATTGGCTATAAAGTGTTTGCTGAAAGGGTTGCTTGTGGATCTCATGTAAAGTACTTTCTCTGTCTCGTCTTCTCTTTTGCAAGTCTTAAGGGATCGTAGAAGGTTTTGGGGAGGCTGACCTTTGTGGATGGATATGCAAGGGTGCCACATGACTTGAGCAAAACCAGTTAAGTTCGTGACAGTTAGTATCAGAGCGGGACAAGCACATATAGAAACACTTAACATTCAAATGTGGGGGACCTAGCGGGGTTGCGTTGAGGGCAGCTAGCATGCATGACAGTTTGGGGGAAAATAGATATGGTGTTGTAGGGAAAGGAGTCGCTTAGAGGAGCGGGCATCCAAGAAGGACATTCAGAGGAATGACCAACCCTTCGCACAAGAGGTACCATGAGGACAAATCAGCTAAGAAGAATTGCGTAGTGCACAAAGGTTGGGATAGTTTAGTTCCAATAGTGGCTCGATGTTGGTAACTAAACTTGACGGTGCTCGAGGCAAGCGGAGCGCTTGGTAAAGGATGAGACCATGCAAGGTGGTGTGGGTTGTTCAATGATCGAAAGAGTTGTACAAAGCTCAAAGGGGAGGAGAGTTACAAACTCAAGGAATTCGATACTCATGCAAGGGCTTGTATGTGGATGATGGACTGTCTGTGGCCATCCCAAGGTAGCCGAAGGTTGGCGCCATGGAGCATTAAAACTTTCTCTTTGGCATGAGCAGGATACGTCCGTAAGAGGCTAAAGTGTGCAGCAGGTTCAACATGTTGCTAGACCCAGAGGAGTGCAGTGGGTCTTGTATTGGTGAAGAGTCACAATCTAGCAGGTGCATTTATGGAGGTAGAATAGTGCACGATTTGTTCAGCAAGGCAGAGTAGTCTAAGGGGATTGTCACGAACGGTCATCGCACACTTACAGCAACTTCGTTCAACGTTCCGTTCGTCGCTTGCCCATGCTTGTACATATCCTTGGTAGCCTGTTTTGCCATGTTTTGGTGTGTTTTTCCTTGTAAAAATGTACAAAATAGCAACTGCAATGCTGCAGAATGATCGCTCGCTGCATCTGCCCAAAAACCCAAAAACAGCCCCATTTTCGTGTGCCACAGGTTGATTTCTGTAGCCCGTGGCCACGAAAATTTTGTCAGCCATCTCAGCACCCTAGAACCCCCCCGGTGGCACATGGCTGGATGGGTCTTCAGTATAGTGTCGGGCGTTGAACACTTTCACAAGTTTGCACGTTAACTTGACGGAAACTTGCCTTCGTGCTCGGCACTTGGGGAGTAGTTGTTTGCAGACTTGTAGCTACTCATTCACCCTTCTAAAGTCCTCATTTTCCTCCTCTCTTTTTCTTCTTTCATGAACTCCAAGTGCTCGCTCAATTGCTTGTAAAGCTTCCCTCTTCGCGAGACATCGGGACTTGTCTGCCGCTCATTCCAACAACTAATCAACTCCTCTTTTTACAGGTCCTACGGGACTTGCACGAGGTTGCAGCTCGGTTGACCCTTTGCGGACGCGTATGTCATAAGGGTGCCTCAAGACTTAGGCAGTTCCAGCTAAGTCCGATCGAAGTGGGCGCAAGGGTGCTTCTCGACTTAGACATCTTGAGCTAAGTCCGTGTTTACCGCACGGGGTGCCTCACCACTTAGGTAATTCTAGCTAAGTGTGTAACATTGTGGTATCAGAGTAGGCAAGCAATCTGAGCAAGCAGCGAAGAAACTTCGTAATCTCGCCATGGCGAAACAACGTGGTGAGTCGAGCAAAATGGGGCAAGCCAGAATGTTGCCCCAAGCAGCTATAGGCGGGCTGCATGTGCAAACTCGCTCTCTCGCTGCAGGAGCCACTCATGAGGAGCGAGGCAGCGAGCATGATGAGCGAGAAGTGGGCTGCTCACCACGAGCGGAGGAGGCGCAATCTGGAGCGCCAACTAGAAGAAAGAGCCACAGGGAGAGGATCACAGTGGCGGAAACCCGCTTGGATGTTCTTGAAGCGAGCTTGGACGAACTCTACCAATGCCAAAGTAGGCTTCTTGGCGTAGAGAGCTCGCAAGAAGAAGCTGAATCCCAGATCGACAAGGTTGAAGCCTTAGTCGATCAACTGACAGATGACACAAAGGACTCCATGCAACATTTGCAAGAGATGGTGACGAAACTCACTTCCAGAGTTGCAATGCTCACAAGGGCGTTGAATGCGGGGGGAGGCAACACCCGCGTTGCACCGATACAAAGCTTCAAGGCACCTGACCCACTTTGTTATGGGGGTGCTAGAGATGCAAAGGAGCTTGAGAATTTTCTGTTTGATATGGAACAGTACTTCCGAGCTACGAGGCCAGACTCTGAGGACACCAAAGTTTCGATAGCGACTATGTATCTGAACGGAGATGCAAAGCTTTGGTGGAGAACCCGTTGGGAAGAGATTCAACAAGGTCGGTGTCGAGTGGACACATGGGATGACTTGAAGCGTGAGTTGAGAACTCAATTCCTACCCGAGAACACTGAGTTCGTCGCAAGGAGGAAGTTGAGACAACTCCACCAAATGACTTCCATTCGGGACTATGTGAAGTAATTTTCTGCACTAATGTTGGACATTCAAGATATGTCTGAAAAAGATAAGCTGTTCAGCTTTCTTGATGGCCTGAAGCCATGGGCTCAACAGGAACTTCATCGACGGAATGTCACTGATTTGGTCGGAGCAATTGCAGCCGCAGAAAGGCTTACCGACTTTGCTTCTTTAGAGGACCCAAGGAATAAGAAGCAGTCCATAGGAAATCACCAACCAAGGCACCCTCCTGGGAAGGAACCTAGGGGTTAGCAAAGGAAGAAGAGTTTCCATAAGGGGCCGAACTCAAATAGCAGGGCCTCAAAACCTAGGAGATGTTTCTTGTGTGGAGGACCACATAGTGTATGGGAGTACCCACAAAAATAGGCACTTAATGCCTTGTCGGCTTCCATCAAACCCCCTAAGCCAAACAAGGGCAAGGCAGTTGCCCTCAGTTCGAGTAGCTCCAAGTTGGGTAGCGACGATGAGAAGTCACAAGGACCCCGAATGGGTGCAATGCATTTGTTGAATGCATTGCGGGGTCAAGTGGGGGAGAACATGAAGCCAAAGCAACAGAAAGCAGAAAATAGTAAGCTAATGTATGTGAACATCAGACTCAACGGCCAAACCACCCGTGCAATGGTGGACATGGGTGCTACCCATAACTTTATTACCGACCGAGAAGCAAAGTGACTTGGACTAATCTTGGAGAAGAACCCAAGTCGAATGAAGGCAGTTAACTCGGAGGCTAAGCGAATCTCTGGGCTAGCAAAGGGAGTCTCTATCAAGATCGGATCATGGAGCGGGCGCACAAACATGATGGCAGTGCCATTGGATGACTTCCAAGTGATTCTTGGAATGGAGTTCATGCATACAGCAAAGTTGGTGCCGATGCCGTTTCTAGACTCCATATGTCTAATGGGAGGTGACAACCTCGTGGTGGTTTCACACTCAAGAGGAACCTGTGGATCCCCAAAGAACTATCGATATTACAACTGAAGAAGGGTGTACGCAAAAGAGAGTTAACCTTTATGGCTATGATAAAGCTAGAAACACTCGATGGGGAGGCCCGCAAAGAACCTGCTGTGGTGGTAAATGTCCTGAAGGAGTTAGAAGATGTTATGCCACCTGAGTTGCCGAAAACTCTGCCACCACATAGAGGCGTGGATCATCTTATTGAGCTGGAGCCAGGAGTGAAGCCTCCAGTGAGACCACCATACCACATGCCCCCTCCTGAGTTGGCAGAGCTCAAAAAGCAGTTAGATGAGCTGCTAAGCGGTGGTCTCATTCGTAGTTCCAAAGCACTATTCGGAGCTCCAGTTCTCTTCCAGAAGAAACAAGATGGGAGTCTCCGACTATGCATCGATTATCGAGCCCTTAACAAGGTGACTGTGAAGAACAAATATCCCATCCCTCTCATTGCGGACTTGTTCGATCAACTAGGCAAAGCAAAGTATTTCTCAAAACTCAACCTTCGGTTGGGGTATTAGCAGGTGCGTATTGCTGAAGGTGATGAAGCGAAGACTACCTATGTGACCATGTATGGAGCGTTTGAGTTCTTGGTGATGCCTTTTGGCTTAACCAACGCTCCAGCCACATTCTGCACTCTTATGAACCAGCTATTCAAGGAGTACTTGGACAAGTTTGTGGTTGTCTACTTGGACGATATCGTCATCTACAGCCGAACACTTGAGGAGCATATTGAACACCTCTGAATAATCTTCAAAGTTCTCAGGGAGGATTCTTTATTCGTAAAAAGAAAGAAGTGCTACTTTGCTCAGAAAGAGATCTTATTCTTGGGGTATCGGATCGGTGATGATTCCATTCAGATGGATAAAGCAAAGGTGCAAGCAGTTGTGGACTGGTAAACTCCAAGGAAGGTGCCTGAATTGAGATCCTTCCTTGGGTTTGTGAACTACTATCGACGCTTTATACTGGGGTATTCGAAGTGCGCAACTCCACTAACAGAGTTGCTGAAGAAAGAGCAGCCTTGGAGATGGTTCGACAAATGTGAAGCGGCATTCCAAGTCCTAAAGGCTACCATTTTGGAAGAACCAGTACTCAAATTTCCAGACTATGGGAAGCCCTTCGAAGTCCATACAGATGCTTCAGACTTCGCTATTGGGGAAGTACTCATGCAGGAGGGCCATCCGGTGGCCTATGAAAGTCGTAAGCTCAACGAGACCGAGCGGCGGTATCCCGTGCATGAGAAGGAGATGACAGCGGTGATCCATTGCTTACGAGTGTGGCGACACTACCATCTCGGATCGCGATTTGTACTGAGAACAGACAACATCGCTTTGAGTTACTTCCAAACTCAAAAGAAACTCTCCCCAAAGCAGGCACGTTGGTAGGACTTCCTGGTGGAATTTGACATGGCAATGGAGTACAAACCCGGAAGAGCAAATGTCGTAGCTGATGCCTTGAGTCGAAAAGTGGAGGCCGTGAATGCTATGCAACTAGAGGGCAGAGGCCAAACAAGTCAGTTGCAATCCAACTTCCTTTCCCGAATCAAGGATGGACTGTACAGTGATCCCCAAGCAGTAACCTTGATGCAATTGATCCAAGAAGGCAAGGCACGACGATTTTGGGTCCAGGAGGGACTCGTCTACACCAAAGGGAATAGAGTTTATGTTCCTCGGGTGGATAATCTGAGGCGTGAGCTTTTGAAGGAGTGTCATGATTCCCTTTGGGCAGGACATCCGGGTATTCATCGAACATTGGCTCTCATGGAGAGGGCCTTCTATTGGCCAAAGATGGGGACAAATGTGGAGGAATATGTTCGGACGTGCCTAACTTGTCAATAAGACAAAGTTGAGCAACAGAAGCCGGTGGGACTTTTAGAGCCGTTGCCTGTACCAGAAAGGCCGTGGGAGAGCATTTCTCTGGACTTCATATCTAGCTTACTGACAGTAGGGGGACTTGGATCGATACTTGTGGTGGTCGACCGATTTTCGAAGTATGCAACTTTCATTGCCGCACCCCTACAATCGCTCAAGAGAGGAAGCGCGGTTAATGATGAAGAATGTGGTGAAGTATTGGGGAGTCCCACACAATATTATAAGTGATCGAGATGCTCGATTTTTGGGATGATTCTGGACCGAGTTGTTCAAATTGTTGGGGTCGAAGCTATACTTCTCCACAAGCCTCCTCCCCTAGACGGATGGCCAAACTGAGAGAATAAACTCGCTCCTAGAGCAATATCTTCAGCACTACGTGAGTGCCAACCAATGAGATTGGGTGAAGTTGTTGGACATAGCCCAATTCTCCTACAACCAGCAGTGGAGCTCTGCATCCAACAAGAGTCCCTTTGAGATCATCACTGGACAACAGTCGTCGACTCCTCACACTTTGGCTATTGGATACACAGGGAGTAGTCCGTCCGCATATCACTTGGCGAAAGAATGGCATCGAAATGCAGATATTACGCGGGCCTACTTGGAGAAGGCGGCCAGAAAGATGAAGAAGTGGGCAGACTTGGGAAGGCGACCCCAGGAATACAAAGTCGGCGATTTGGTGTTGGTGAAGCTCCAACCAACATCACTCCAATTCTTTAGAAACAAGGTGCATAAAGGATTGGTGCGCAAGTATGATGGCCCCTTCCCAATTATCAGTAGGGTGGGCAACGTTTCCTACAAGTTGCAACTGCCGGCGTGGCTCAAGATTCATAATGTTTTCCATGCCAGCAACTTGAAAGCCTACCACTCTGATCCGCAAGATGCTTCTCGAGGCATTTCAACTCGTCAACTTTCCACCAGAGCTTCCTACGAGAAGTGAGTTGAAACCATTTTAGCAGATCGCAGGACAAGGCTACCCAATGGAGCTGAACAGATTGAATACTTGGTGAAGTGGCAGAAACTTCCCAAAACCGAAGCCAATTGGGAGCCAGAAGACACCCTCCAACATGAAGAAGCAGCTATCAAAGTCTACCAAAGAGTGTCAACGAGGGCGTCGACATCTTAAGTGGGGGAGAATGTCACGAACGATCGTCGCACACTCACAGCAACTTCGTTCAACGTTCCATTCGTCGCTTGCCCATGCTTGTACATATCCTTGGCAGCCTGTTTTGCCATGTTTTGGTATGTTTTTCCTTGTAAAAATGTACAAAATAACAGCTGCAGCCCTGTAGAACGATCGCTCGTTGCATCTGCCCAGAATCCCAAAAACAGCCCTATTTTCGTGTGCCACGGGCTGATTTCTGCAGCCCGCGGCCATGAAAATTTTGTCAGCCATCTCAGCACCCTGGTACCCCCTGGGTGGCACATGGCTGGATGGGTCTTCAGTATAGTGTTGGGCGTTGAACACTTTCACAAGTTTGCACGTCAACTTGATGGAAACTTGCCTTCGCGCCTGGCACTTGGGGAGTAATTGTTTGTGGACTTGCAGCTGCTCATTCACCCTTCTAAAGTCCTCATTTTCCTCCTCTCTTTCTCTGCTTTCATGCACTCCAAATGCTCGCTCAATTGCTTGTAAAGCTTCTCTCTTCGCGAGATGTCGGGACTTGTCCGCCGCTCATTCCAACAACTAATCAACTCCTCTTTTTACAGGTCCTACGAGACTTGCACGAGGTTGCAGCTCGGTTGACCCTTTGCGGATGCATATGTCGCAAGGGTGCCTCAAGACTTAGGCAATTCCAGCTAAGTCCGATCGAAGTGGGCGTAAGGGTGCTTCTCGACTTAGACATCTCGAGCTAAGTCTATGTTTGCCGCACGGGGTGCCTCACCACTTAGGAAATTCTAGCTAAGTGCGTGACAGGATGGTGGTCTCTGAAACTTCCAAAAGGAAGGATGCGAAAAGAGAAGTTACTCCAACATGGCAGATATCCAAGAAGGATAAGTTTTAGTTCTTTAGAGGGAGAATCATGTGCAACGGACTGCACATATTAAGGAGGAATACCTCAAGACAAGGCTCAACGGACCAAGCAAGCGGCAAGGAGTCATCGTATGATCTTGCAAGAGGCAATACGTTGGTGGACGTGCTAGTCATATGTGCCCTGCAAGCCAATCACATGAGTGATGACACTTGTGACTTGATCTGCACCCTAGCTTTTGCTTATTATTATTAGGTATTTTATCACTTTATCTGCGTGTTGCATATATTGTGATGTCTTTGGATCTATGCAATGGGAATCGGATCATGATGAGATCACAATAATAAGATAGATTCACCTTTAAACATAGACCCTAAATAATCTCGGTCAAAGGTTACTCGAGAGGGACAACGAGATAATCGGATAGACTTGTGTACTGTATACCCATCCATATGATAGAGGTGGCTGGTCTCATAGCTACTCATGTGGAGACACTAAGGATAAAGTATAGGTGCTCATTAGAGAATGAGTTCACTGATTGATACGATTACGGAATGCTGGATAGTTATTGATACCTCACGTCAGATAGTGATTATGTAGTCCCAGTAGTGTATATGGTCCTTAGACTTAAGACACCAAGGATGTCTTGTATGAGTACTCCACTCTTTGATACCAGACTTATAGGTTTGAAAATTTCAGATCTAGTACAATTTGTTATTAGGAGTGGTAGCCAACCTTACGAGGGCTATTGAGTATCAATAGAGGATCATCCGCTCTTGGTATCATGAGAGAAATATCTCATGTATTCTTGCTCGAATAAATCCTTGGCCAAGGTTATTCAGATTGAGAGAGAAAGAGTTCTCCGGGAGAATCTGACTAGAGTGAGACTCAAGAAGAGACCGTATGGGCCTAACAGCACTATGCCCGGTATAAGGTCTCTAGGATATTAGATGGATGAGGGACTATAGATACATGGTAACTGAGGACAGATAGGTCTAAAGAATTAGATTCCCTTGTAGCATCTAGGGACTATGGCATAGTGGCCTAGTACGTTCGGAATCGATGAGTCAAGTGAATTATTATAGAGATAATAATTCACTGAATCAGAAGGAGTTTTGACAAATATGACTCACGGCCAGCTTGATATTGGGCCTAGAGGGTCACACACATATGGTAGGTATTGCGACGAGTAGAGGTTCGGATATGAGATATCCGTCGGAGCCTCTAACTTATTGGATTTCCGTTAAGCCCCTGAATTATTGGATCATAAGATGAGATCCAATAAGAGCTAATAAGAGATTATTGGGTAGAGACCTACTAATCCAAGAGGTTTGGGTAATTAGATGGAGATCCAATACCCAACAGGACAAGATCCATTAGGGTTTACAAGAGGCCTCTATAAATGGGAGGGAACCAAAGCTCCATAGGCTGGGGGTTCTCTTGGTAGCCACCTTCTATTCTCCTCTCTCAATAATATTAAATATGTATGTGTGTGACACGTCATATTTGGAGACTAAATTAAAAATCCCCTCTCTCAATAATATTAAATTAGTAAACGTGCAATAATTAGATTGACCCACGTGGCCTTCCATCATTATAGGTAGAAATTGATTCTCGATGTAAGTTAAGTGTGTCAAGTCCCTCGAGACTCACATATATTGCGATTTGATATCTTATCTATGACATAGAGATATCATCAATGACCTAAAGACATGGTATGCTTGGTTGAGTCCCTCAAGGGTGTATCATCGAATCATACTCATCTTGTAACGATGGTGATGACTTAACTGAACATCATGGTTGGTCGAGTCCCTCGAGGCCATGGTGGTTTGGAGGCCAAATACGACGAGAATCACAAGGAGTTATGATTGGCAAGAGTTGCCTACCTTTTGGGCTCAGTATGATTGGTCGAGTCCCTTGAGATTTCACTAAGATGCTAATTGGATCTCGATCCCCACTAGAAGTCTATCATAGACTTCCGTTTCATGTGCTGAGGGTGTCATGTGACTCGCTAGAAAAATAGTAGGAGTACATCAAGATAGAAGTCCATATCTTGATTATTTATATTTTTATAAAATTTAAATATTATTTATTTATGCAAAATCTTTATTTTTTCAAAATGTCGCTATTAAACTCTCTACATGACATACTTGATGCCAACCGCCTCACTAGTCAAAACTTTGTAGACTGACTCCGTAATCTAAGAATAGTTCTCACAATAGAGAAAATCATATATGTCCTTGAAATAGTGATGCTTATGCCCAAGAAAGTGACAAGTGAGGATGAGATTGCTCGCTTCGTGAAGTACGCAGATAACTCCACTCTTACTCAGTATTTACATGTTGCGCTCCATGACTCTCGAGTTATAGGGACAACATGAAAAGAAGGATATTAGATCCATACTCTTGCATCTCCATAAATTGTTTGAGAAATAGAGAAGAAGTCAATGATATGAGATATCGAAGAGTCTCTTCCACAGTAGGATGACTAAGGGGACACTAGTTCAGAATCGTGTCCTTAAGATGATTGGGTGGATAGAGAAACTCATAGGTCTAGGAATGTCCCTAGAGGATAACCTATGTGTAGATCTTGTGATATAGTCCCTTTTAGATTTCTTTTCACAGTTTTTTATACTAGTAAGTCCAGAAAGAAAAGGAAGATAGATAAGTCTCTTAAGAAGGGTAAGGGTAAGGGCAGACCGGGTAAAGTAAAGGTTGCTAAGAAGACTTGAAAAAGGACAAAAGCCAGCGCTTCCACTGCGATAAAGACGAGCACTGAAAGAGGAACTACAAAGAGTACATTATAGAGAAGGTAAAACAGAAGCTTAGAGAAGCTTCAGATATGCATTCATGATTAGTCTATATCTGTCAGACTCATATGATAAGACATAGGTATTGGATACTGATAGTGTTTATCATATCTGTAATTCATTGTAGGTTCTGATAAGACATAGGAGATTGATAAGAGGTAAGATGGACCTCAAGATAGGCAATAGAACAAGAGTTGTTGCTATTGCTATTAGCGAGGTCACCCTACATTTGCTTGTTGGAGCTACTATTGCATTAGATGTATCTTATTTTGATTTTTCTATCATCAAAAATGTTATTTCCATGTTATGTTTGACATTGAATGGTTATAAAGTAGTTTTTGAGAACAATAGTTATTTAACTATTGAGGATGATAAGATCATCACGAGAGGAACATTGCATAATGGTTTAATTATGCTAGAAACTACTTCATATATCATGAGTATGAGTGAGTCTAGGAGGAAACGAGATGAGGCGAACAGTGCATACTTATGGCATTATAGGCTAGGTCATATCCATGAGGAAAGGATTCAAAAGTTGTTGACAGATGGATACCTAGATCCATTTGACTATGAGTCATATGTTGCTAGTTATAGGTGCCCTACAAGCCAATCACATGAGTGATTGCACCTGTAACACGCTGCGTCAATCTCTTTGCTTATGATTATTGGCATTATCTCGCATTATCTAGATGTATATTGTGATGTCCCTGGATCTGTGCAATGGGAATTGGATCTTGATGAGATTACGATAATGAAACCAATTCACTTTTAAACACAGACCCTAAATTATCCTAGTCATAGGTTACTCGAGAAGGACATCGAGATAACCGGATAGACTGGTGTGCTGTATACCCATTCATAGCTACTCGTGTGGGGACACTAAGGGTACAGTGCAGGTGCTCATTGGAGAATGAGTTCACTGATTGATTCGCCTATGGAATGCTGGATGGTTATTGATACCTCTGTCAGACAGCGATTCTGTAGTCCTAGTAGTGTATCTGGTCCTTAGACTTGAGACATTAAGGATATCCTGTATGAGCACTCCACTCTTTGATATCGGACTTATAGGTTTGGAAAGCTCCATATCTAGTACAGCCGGTCATTAGGAGTGGTAGCCAACCTTACGAGGGCTATTGAGTGTCAATAGAGGATCATTCACTCTCAGTATCATGAGAGGAATATCCCATGTGTTCTTGCTTGAACAAATCCTTGGCAAAGGTTATTCGGATTGAGAGAGAAAGAGTTCTCCAGCAGAATCCGACAAGAGCAAGACTCGAGGAGAGACCGTATGGGCCTGACAACACCATGCCTGGTATAGGGTCTCTGGGATATTAGATGTATGAGAGACTATAGATACATGGTAACTGAGGATAAATAGGTCCAAAGGATTGGATTCCCATGTATCGTCAGGGGATCGCGGCGTAGTGGCCTGGTACGACCGCGGTCGATGAGTTGGGTGAATTATTATATAGATAATAATTCACTATGTCAGAAGGAGTTCTGACAAGTATAACTCACGGCCAGCTCGATATTGGGCCTAGAGGGTCACACACATATGGTAGGTGTTGCGACGAGTAGAGGTTCGGATATGAGATATCCGCTGAACCCCCTATCTTATTGGATATCCATTAAGCCCCTGAGTTATTGGATCATGAGATGAGATCCAATAATTGCTAATAAGAGATTATTGGGTAGAGGCCCACTAATCCAAGAGGCTTGGGTAATTGGATGGAGATCCAATACCCAATAGGGCAAAAGATCCATTAGGGTTTTTCAGGGGGCCTCTATAAATAGGAGGGGACCAAAGCTCTATAGGCTGAGGGTTTCTTTTGGTAGCCACCTCCTGTTCTCCTCCCCCTAGAGAGAGAGGAGCATCGTCGCAATCCCTGCTGTGTGGATACCGCTAGAGAGGAGGACACTTGACTTCCTTCATCCTCTCCTACAAATCTGTAGGAATTCAGGGATATATGATCTCCCTAGGTATCTTCTTTACATGTGTAGTTTTGCGGATTTGTTTTTGACGCATCGATCTTCGCACGATGATGGAAACTTTCTACGGGAAATCTGGGGTGTTTTGTCTTTTGTTCTTCCGCTGCGCACGTGATGTCGCTCCCCCCTTGATGGATTTCCCAACAGTGGTATCAGAGCCAAGTTGTTCGTGCGAAGATCGGAACTTAAATTGTGTGTGTTGTGATCTAGAACAGGTTACGTCGCCAAAATCGTTGGCGCAAAGGGTGAGGAAGGGCAGCAACTGTTGCTGCCATTGCTGTGTTTGTGCAGCGGCCACAAGGCTGCTTGTAGCCTTGCTTCCTACATAAGCATCAACCGCCGGCCGGTGGGCTGCTGGCCGTAGACAAGCTACCTACAGCCTGCCCGTAGGGGCACAAGCGGACTGCTAGCCGTAGGGGCGGCAGCGCATGCCCGCGTGGCAACGCCTGCGAGGGTTGCGCCCGCGAGACAGCGTTGGCGGGCGCTGTGCCCAACCCGCGGGGCAGCGCCTGTGGGTGTTGCCACGTGGGTGGTGCTTGCACGAGCGGCACCGCCACTGGCTAGGTGGCGGTAGGCGCACCGCAGCCGCAAATGCAGTAGGGCGGAGGGATTAGGGTTTTCTAGCAAAATACGATTTTGCCCCTCGAAATTTCAGAATTTTTAGAACCTCTTTGACATAATTACCAAAATACCCTTAGGAATTTCAGAAATTCTAGATTCTATCCCCTTTGACAGAATTACAAAAATACCCTCAGAATTTGAGAAATTCCAGTCTATGTCCCTTTTGCCGAATGACCAAAATACCCTTGGGAATTCAAAAAATTCCCTCTATGTCCCTATTTTCAGAAATATTATTTAATTAAATAGTTTAATTAACTATTATTATTTATCTAGTAGTCCTATAAAGTAACATATACATGTGATGTATGATGTGGACAGATGATCATGGACTTGTGATGTGATGTGTGTACATGTGATTATTATTATTATTGGGGTCTGCGAGCCTCTATTTTTCTCGTTTATTGTCGGGCCTGCGTGCTTGTAATTATGTTGTAATTATCAGAGGAGGCACAGCGGTAGCGTGACTCACGAGGCTGAGACGGACGATCCGACGCATGGAGATGCGTTGAGATACCGACAGATCCGACGAAGCGAGATGGACGATCACAGGGCATAGAGATACGTCGAAGTACATATAGATCTTGATATGAGTGATTAGGCCCACTGGCTCGAGCCTGATCACATTAGGATATGGTCCATGATCATCTGGTGTGATTGCTCATGTGATGTGTGATTAGTTATACACCTACTAGATATGTATATATATATTTGCATACGATGTAGATATATATATTAAATACGTATGTGTGTGACACATTATGTTAAGAGACCAAATCAAAATTCCTCTCCATTAATAATATTAAGTCAGTAAACATGAGGCAATTAGATTGGCCCACGTGGCCTTCCATCGTTATAGCTAGGAGCCAATTTTCGGTGTAGGTTGAGTTGGTCTAGTCCCTCGAGACTCACCTATATTGCGTCTCGCCATCTTATCTACGATATAGAGATGTCATAGGTGACCTGAGGACATGGTATGCTTGGTCGAGTCCCTCGAGAGTATATCACCTAATCAGACTCATCTGGTAACGATGTTAATGATTTAACCGAACATCATGGTTGGTCGAGTCCCTCGAGGTTACGTTAAGACACCGATTGGATCTTGATCCCCACTAGAGATCCACCGGGGGTCTCCAATTCACATACCGGAGGGTGTTGTGTGTCTCACGAAAAATTAGTGGGAATACATTAAGATAGAAGTCCTTATCTTAATTTTTGCAAAGTCTACATGTTATTTACTTCTGCTACATCTTTTATTTCAGAAAAATGTCGTTTTCAAATCCTTTATGTGGCATACTTGATGCCAACCGCCTCACTGGTCCAAATTATATGGATTGGCTTCGCAATCTGAGAATCGTTCTCACGATAGAGAAAATCGCATATGTCCTTGATACAGTGATCCCTACGCCCGACGAAGGGGCAAGAGAGGATGAGATTGCTCGTTATATGAAGTACTTAGATAATTTCACTCTTACTCATTGTTACATGTTGGCCTCTATGACTACTGAGTTACAGAGACAGCATGAAAATATGGATGCTAATTCCATACTCCTACATCTTCGCAAACTATTTGAGGAACAGGGAAGAACTCAGCGATATCAGATATCAAAGAATCTTTTCCGTACTAGGATGACTGAGGGGACACCGGTTCAGAACCATGTCCTTAAGATGATTGAGTGGATCGAGAAACTCACAGGTCTAGGAATGGTCCTAGAGGATAACCTATGTGTGGATCTTGTACTTCAGTCCCTACCAGATTCCTTTTCTCAGTTCATAATAAATTTTAATATGAACAAACTTGAGGTGACCCTCCCAGAGCTCCTCAATATGTTGAGAGAAGTAGAGAGCACCATCAAGAAAGAGAAGCCGGTTCTCTACACTGGTGAGACCAGAAAGAAAAGGAAGGCTAAGAAAACCCTTAAGAAGGGCAAGGGTAAGGGCAAAATGGGTAAGGCAAAGGTTGCCAAGAAAGACCCAACAAAGGACAAAGGTCAGTGCTTCCACTGCGACAAAGATGGGCATTGGAAGAGGAACTACAAAGAGTACCTTGCAGAGAGGGCGAAACAGAAGCTTGCAGAAGCTTCAGGTACATTCATGATCAGTCTCTATTTGTCAGAATCTTATGATAACACATGAGTATTGGATACCAAGAGTGCTTATCATATCTACAATTCATTGCAGATTCTGGCAGAACCTAGGAGATTGAACAAAGGCGAGATGGACCTTAAGATGGGCAATGGAGCAAAGGTTGCTGCACTAGTTGTTGGCAAGGTCACCTTACATTTGCCTGGTGGAGCTATTATTGCATTAGATGCATGCTATTATGTTCCTTCTATTATCAAAAATATTATTTCTATTTTATATTTGATAGTTATTGGATATAAATTAGTTTTTGAGAACAATGATTGTTTAATAATATTAGATGATCAGATCATCATGAAAGGAACATTGCATAATGGTTTATTTATGCTAGATACAGCTCCACATATCATGAGTGTAAGAGAGTCTAAGAGGAAATGAGAAGTGGAGAACCAGATAGGAAAGAGTATTAAAACCCTTTGATTAGATCGAAGAGGTGAGTACTTGAGTACAGAGTTCACCCAATTCCTCAAAGACCATGGGATTTTATCTCAATGGACACCTCCTTATACACCACAGCTTAATGGTGTATCAGAAAGGAGGAATCGCATACTGTTAGACATGGTGCATTCCATGATGTGTTTCACTGACCTACCCATTTCATTCTGGGGATAAGCCCTAGAGACTGTAGCTTACCTTCTGAATAGAATTCCAACTAAATCAGTGATGTCTACTCTATATGAGATATGGAATGGGAAGAAGCCCGATCTTAAAGTTGTTAAGATTTGGGGCTACCCTACCCATGTTAAGAGACACAACCCTGACAAGTTGGAATCTAGGACGGAACGGTGCAAGTTCGTGGGATACCCCAAAGAAACTTGTGGGTGTTATTTCTATCACCCTGAGGACCGAAAGGTCTTTGTAGCCAAGAGAGCAGTGTTCCTTGAGAAGGAACACATTCTTGGTGGAGACAGTGGGAGCATGATAGAGTTAAGCGAGGTTGGAGAACCTAGCTCAAGCACCATTCCAGAATCTGTTCAGATACCTAACACACAAGTTCCAACTTTACATAGGTCAGATAGAGTATCACATCCTCCTGAGAGATATGTGGGATATATCAGAAGAGAGGATGTTGAGGATATTGATCCTCAGACCTACGAGGAGGCTATTATGAGCATAGACTTCGGGAAATGACAAGAAGCCATGAATTCATAAATGGATTCCATGTACTCCAACAAGGGTTAGAACCTAGTTGATGCACCCGAGGGTATTGTACTCGTTGGTTGCAAGTGGATCTTCAAAAAGAAGATTGGAGTAGATGGAAAGGTAGAGACCTATAAAGCAAGGCTAGTTGGTAAGGGGTATCGTCAAAGGCAAGGTGTTAACTATGACGAAACTTTCTCACCTATAGCTATGCTAAAATGCATTCGAATTCTATTGGCTATTGTAGCACACTATGATTATGAGATCTGGCAGATGGACATCAAAACCGCTTTCTTCAATGGTAACCTCGATAAGGAGGTGTATATGATACAGCTTGAGGGATTCATGTCCAAGGATAACCCAGATAAGGTGTGCAAGTTGCTTAGGTCTATTTATGGATTGAAGCAAGCTTCCCGAAGTTGGAACATAAGATTTGATGAGGCAATCAGATCTTATGACTTTGTTAAGAACGAAGATGAACCTTGTGTGTACAGAAAATTAAGTGGGAGCACTATCACCTTTTTGGTTATCTAGGCACTTCTCCATGAAGAACTAAGGGGAAGCATCTTGCATATTGGGGATATGGATCTATAGAGATATATCCAAGAGGATGCTTGGCTTGTCCCAGTCCAGATACATAGACACCATTGTCAAAAGGTTTAGCATGGAAAATTCCAAGAGAGGTCTCATACTAATGAGACATGAAATATTACTTTCTAGGAGTATATCCCCAAAGACTCTTGAAGAAAGGGCACACATGGATATGATGCCATATGCATCAGTAATAGGATCTATCATATATGCTATGCTATGTACTAGGCCTGATATAGCGCATGCTTTGAGTGTCACGAGCAGATATCAGGTAGATCTAGGCTTGGAGCACTGGAAAGCAATAAAATGTATCCTTAAGTACTTGAGAAGGACTAAGGATCTTTTACTGGTATAGGGAGGTAGCAGCCTCAGGGTTGTGGGCTACATGGACTCGAGATTCCAGTCCGATGTCGATGAGAACAAGTCTAATTCAGGATATGTGTTCACCCTGAATGGAGGAGCAGTATGCTGGAAGAGTTCTAAGCAAGACACTACTGCTAACTCGACCACAAAGGCGGAATACATTGCTGCGTTAGAGGCCGCAAAGGAGGGAGTTTGGATGAAGAAGTTTATCACAGATCTAGGAGTCATCCCGAGCAGCGAGGAGCTGATTCCTTTATATTGCGACAAATACGGGACGATTACTCAAATAAGGGAACCCGGGTCTCATCAGAAGTATTCTGAGGAGGTTCCAACTTATTAGAGAGATCGTGGCCCGAAGAGATGTAGTAATGGAAAGAGTTCCATCCGAAGATAATATTACAGATCCACTGATAAAGCCATTGACTCAGAATGTCTTTGAGCGTCATAGAGGTCTGATGGGGATTAGACATATTGGTGATTGGCTTTAGATCAAATGGGAGATTGCTAGTTATAGGTGCCCTACAAGCCAATCACATGAGTGATTGCACCTGTAACACGCTGCGTCAATCTCTTTGCTTATGATTATTGGTATTATCTCACATTATCTAGATGTATATTGTGATGTCCCTGGATCTGTGCAATGAGAATTGGATCGTGATGAGATTATGATAATGAGACCAATTCACTTTTAAACATAGACCCTAAATTATCCTGGTCATAGGTTACTCGAGAAGGACATCGAGATAACCGGATAGACTAGTTTGCTGTATACCCATTCATATGATGGAGGTAGCTGGTCTCATAGCTACTCATGTGGGGACACTAAGGGTACAGTGTAGGTGCTCATTGGAGAATGAGTTCACTGATTGATTCGCCTACGAAATGCTGGATGGTTATTGATACCTCATGTCAGACAGCGATTCTGTAGTCCTAGTAGTATATCTGGTCCTTTGACTTGAGACACCAAGGATGTCCTGTATGAGTACTCCACTCTTTGATACCGGACTTATAGGTTTGGAAAGCTCCATATCTAGTATAGTCGGTCATTGGGAGTGGTAGCCAACCTTACGAGGGCTATTGAGTATCAATAGAGGATCATTCGCTCTCGGTATCATGAGAGGAATATCCCATGTGTTCTTGCTCGAATAAATCCTTGGCCAAGGTTATTCAGATTGAGAGAGAAAGAGTTCTTCGGAAGAATCTGACAAGAGCAAGACTCGAGGAGAGACCGTGTGGGCTTGACAGCACCATGCCTGGTATAGGGTCTCTGGGATATTAGATGGATGAGAGACTATAGATACTTAGTAACTGAGGATAAATAGGTCCAAAGGATTGGATTCCCCTGTATCGTCTGGGGGCCGCGGCGTAGTGGCCTGGTACGACCGTGGTCGATGAGTTGGGTGAATTATTATAGAGATAATAATTCACTATATCAGAACTCCTTCTGACAAGTATAACTCACGGCCAGCTCGATATTGGGCCTAGAGGGTCATACACATATGGTAGGTGTTGCGACGAGTAGAGGTTCGGATATGAGATATCCGCTGAACCCCCTATCTTATTGGATATCCATTAAGCCCCTGAATTATTGGATCTTGAGATGAGATCCAATAATTGCTAATAAGAGATTATTGGGTAGAGGCCACTAATCCAAGAGGCTTGGGTAATTGGATGGAGATCCAATACCTAATAGGGCAAAAGATCCATTAGGGTTTTTCAAGGGGGCCTCTATAAATAGGAGGGGACCAAAGCTCTATAGGCTGAGGGTTTTTTTTGGTAGCCACCTCCTGTTGTCCTCCCCCTAGAGAGAGAGGAGCATCGTCGCAATCCCTGCTATGTGGATACCGCTAGAGAGGAGGACACTTGACTTCCTTCATCCTCTCCCACAAATCTGTAGGAATTCAGGGATATACGTTCTCCCTAGGTATCTTCTTTACATGTGTAGTTTTGTGGATTTATTTTTGACACACCGATCTTCGCACGATGACGGAAACTTTTTACGAAAAATCTAGGGTGTTTAGTTTTCTGTTCTTCCACTGCGCATGTGATGTCACTCCCCCCTTGATGGATTTCCCAACATATGTGACTTGCAAATCTTACTTTCTTGGAAAGATGACCAACTCTCCATTTAGTGGAAATGGAGAGAGAGCCACTGAGTTATTGGTACTTATACATAGTATTGTATGTGGTCCCATGTCAACGCAGGCCATTAGTGGTTATTCCTACTTCATTATTTTTACTGACGATTTCTCTAGGTATGGACATGTGTACTTGATGAAGTATAAGTCCGAAGCCTTCGAGAAATTCAGGGAGTATAAGAATGAAGTAGAGGTTCAGACTGGAAAGAGAATCAAGACTCTTCGATCAGATCGATGAGGTGAGTACTTGAGTATAGAGTTTACTTAGTTTCTTAAGGACTAGGGGATTATATCTTAATGGACACCTCCTTATACACCCTAGCTCAATGGTGTATCTAAAAAGAGGAATCGTATACTATTAGATATGGTGTAGTCCATGATGAGTTTTGCCGATCTACCCATCTCATTCTAGGGATATACCATAGAGTCCGTAGCTTATCTTCTAAATAGAGTTCTAACTAAGTTGGTAGTGTCTACACCATATAAGATATGGAAAGGGGAGCCTGATCTTAAGGTTATTTAGATTTGGGGTTGTCCTGCCTACGTTAAAAGGCACAAGCCCGATAAGTTAGAATCCAGAATGGAACGGTGCAACTTCGTCAGATACCCTAAAGAAACTTGTGGGTATTATTTCTATCACCCCAAGGACCAAAAGGTCTTTGTAGCCAAGAGAGTAGTGTTCCTTAAGAAGGAACACATTCTTGGTGGAGACAGTGGGGGTATAATAGAGTTGAGCGAGGTTGGAGAACCTAGCTCAAGCACCATTCCATAGCTAGAATCTATTCAGGCATCTAGCATAAAAGTTCTAACTTTACGTAGGTGTGATAGAGTATTCCATCCTCCTAAGAGTATATGAGACATATCAAAGGAGCGGGTGTTAAGGATATTGATCCTTAAGCCTATGAGGAGCCTATTACAAGTATAAACTTCGGGAAGTGGCAAGAAGCTATGAATTCAAAGATGGATTCCATGTACTTCAACTAGGTTTGGAACCTAGTTGATGCACCCGAGAGTATCGTACCCATTGGCTGCAAGTGGATCTTCAAGAAGAAGATCAGAGTAAATGGAAAGGTAAAGACCTATAAAGCAAGGCTAGTGGATAAGGGTTCTCGTCAAAGCCAAGGTGTTGACTATGATGTAACCTTCTCACTTATAGCCATGTTAAAATCCATTAGAATTCTATTAGCTATTGTTGTACACCTTGATTATGAGATCTAGCAGATGGACATAAAAATTATACTTCTTAATGGTAACCTCGAGGAGGAGGTGTATATGATACAACCTTAGAGATTCATGTCCAAGGATAGTCCAAATAAGGTGTACAGGTTGCTTAGGTCTATCTATGGACTGAAGCAAACTTCCTAAAGTTAGAACATAAGATTTGATGAGGTGATCAGATCTTATAAGTTCATCAAGAACGAAGATGAGCCTTATGTGTACATGAAGGCAAGTGGGAGCGCTATCACCTTTTTGGTCCTATATGTGGATGACATCCTAATCATTGAGAATGATATAGGAATGCTCTCCACGTTAAAAGCTTGGCTATCAAGATGCTGGCTTATCCCAGTCCAGGTACATAGACACCATTGTCAAAAGATTTGATATGAAAAATTTCAAGAGAGGTCTCATGCTGATGAGACATAGGCTATCACTTTCTAGGAGTATATCCCTAAAGACTCCAAGAAAGGACACACATGGATATGATACCCTATGCCTCAGTGATAGGGTCTATCATGTATGCTATGCTATGTACCCGACCTGATATAGCGTATGTTCTGAGTGTCACGAGCAGGTATCAGGCAGTTCCAGACTTAGAGTACTAGAAAGCAGTAAAGTGTATCCTTAAGTACTTGAGAAGGACTAAAGATCTTTTACTGGTATATAGAGAAAGTAGTCCTAGGGTTGAGGGCTACACAGACTCGAGCTTCTAGTCCGATATCGATGATGGCAAGTCTAATTCAGGGTATTCACCCTGAATGGAGGAGTAGTATGCTGGAAGAGCTTCAAGCAAGATACTATTGCTAAATCGACTACAGAGGTAGAGTATATTACTATAGTAGAGGTAATAAAGGAGGAAATCTGGATGAATCAGTTCATCATAGATTTGGGAGTCGTGCTAAGCAACAAGGAGCCGATTCCATTATATTGCGACAACTATAGGGCATTTTACTTAAATAAGGGAACCTGGGTCTCATCAGAAGTATTCTGAAGAGGTTCTAGCTTATTAGAGAGATCGTGGCCCGAAGAGATATAGCAGTGGAAGGAGTTCCATCTGAAGATAACATTATAGATCTACTAATAATGCCATTGACTCAGATTGTCTTTGAGCGTCATAGAGGTTTGATGGGGATCAGTCACATAGGTGATTGGCTTTAGGTCAAGTAAGAGATTGCTATTTATAGGTGCTCTACAAACTAATCACATGAATGATGACACCTATAATACGTTGTGTCAATCTCTTTGCTTATGATTATTAGTATTTTCTCACATTATTTGGATGTATATTGTGATATTCTTGGATCTATATAATGGGAATCAGATCGTGATGAGATCACGATAATGAGATCGATTCACTTTTAAACATAGACCCTAAATAATCCCGGTCATAAGTTACTCAAGAGGGACATCAAGATAACCAAACAAACTTGTGTGCTGTATATCCATCCATATGATGGAGGTGGCTGGTCTCATAGCTACTCATGTGGGGACACTAAGAATACAGTACAAGTGCTCATTGGAGAATGAGTTTACTGATTCATCCACTTGCAGAATGTTGGATGGTTATTGATACCTCATGTTAGATAGAGATTACATAATCTCAATAGTGTATCTAGTCCTTAGACTTGAGACACTAAGGATGTCTTGTATGAGTACTTCATTCTTTGACACCGGACTTATAGGTTTGGAAAGTTCCAAATCTATTACAGCCAATTCTTGGGAATGGTAGTCAATCTTACGAAGGCAATTGAGTGTCAATAGAGGATTATCCACTCTCGATATTATGAGAGGAATATCCCATGTGTTCTTGCTCAAGCAAATCCCTAGCCAAGGTTATTTGGATTGAGAGAGAAAGAGTTCTCCGAGAGAATCTGATTAGAGCAAAACTCGATTGGAAACCATATGGGCCTAACAACACCATACCCAATATATGGTCTCTAGGATATTAAATGAATAAGGGACTATAGATACATGGTAACTGAAGATAGATAGGTCTAAAGGATTAGATTCTCTTGGATCAAGAATGACACTAAGAGGGGGGGGGGAGGTGAATTAGTGTAGCAGATAAAAAAATGACGATTTAGCTATTTCGAAAAAATTCATATGATGAAAATAATTCATTCGACGAAAATCATTTTGGAAAGATGTTTGATTTGAATGAGTTTGTGAGTAGAGAAGAGGAGATTGAACAGATGCAAAGAAGTAAAGTACATTGCAACAAAAGTAAAATATGCACCAAGAGAAGAACACGCCAATTTTATAGTGGTTCGATCATCCGACCTATGTCCACTCCTGATACCTCCTCCGATGAGGTCATCGGCTTCCGCTATTGATCTTTCTTGAAGGGAAAAGATTAATCACCCCTTTACAAAGCTTTTATAAGTGGTTCACTCTCCTTTTATAAACTTTTACACTTAGAGAATGGTGGAGGTGAACTCTAAACTTTTGCAAGCTATTTCACTATAGTTTCGGTTCAATTCTTATCACTTCTTTGTGCTTAACCAACTGAGAAGTAAGGGGTATTTATAGGCCTTAATTGACTTTAAAATGGAGCCAAAAAAGGTCCTATACTGGATTTCCGAGGTACTGATGTTACCACCGTCAATTGACTTTGACATTGGGCAGTACCACCACCACAACAAAGTCTCAGGTATTAGAATGGGGCGGTACAACCGCCAGACTAACTGTACCACCACCTAGCAGTTATTAACTATCGACAATACCACTACCCAAGCTCTTTGGAGACTGAGCCTGGGGTGGTTCTATTAGGATCTAAGTGGCACGAAGAGGAGAGGGGGGAGGGGGGGGGGGGAATTAGTGCAGTGGATAACACTTGTAAATTTGAAAATAGTTATTCAAAGAGAAATTTTAGTCCGACGAATGAGATTTGAGTAAAGTGACTAGTGAGAATGTGATTGAGAGTAGAGAGAATAAGATCAAAAGATTTACAGCTAAGTAAAGAACAAGATGCAGTAATTAAAACTCACACATTCAGAGTAGTACGCAATGATGTATAATGATTCAGTCAAATGACCTACGTCTACTTCCGAAACCTCCTCCGATTAGGTTCTCAACTTCCACTATCAAATCTTCTTGATGGGGAAGGACCAAGCACCCCTCTTACAACCTTTACATTTTGACAAAGTAAAATGTGGGAGGTGAACACTCAAGCTATTGAATACAATTTTGTTATAGCTTTGACTAAGTTTTTTTCACTTCTCAAAGGTGCTTAGCCAGTTGAGAAGAGAGGAGTATTTATAGACTCAATTGGCTTTAGAATTGAAGCCAAAAAGAGTCATATCCTAGATTTTCAGGTACTAGCGGTACCACCGCTTGTTGACCCTGCTCTATCAATATACTAGGTGGTACTACCACTTAGTCTGGCGATACCACTGCCTGACAAGGTTCTCGGACTTTGTGGACTAGCGGTACCACCACTTGTCAAGCGGTACCACCGTTGACAGCTAATAAGCGTCAGTGGTACCACCACCCAAACTACCTAGGGAGCTGTTCCCAAGGCGGTGCCACTGCCCCAGTCTAGTGGTGCCACCGCCAGGCCTGGTCTAGCACTATTGAATGGGCCCTGAATCAGGCCCAATTCAGCCTAATTAAGGCTTAGTTGACCCCTACTAGGGTTAATCAGGATTATCACCTAATCGTAACCTTAATTACATACTAACTATGAAATTGAAAATATATTCTAAGCAAAACCTAAACTGGCACATCGAGTTTTCTTCCGACGAGCTTCCGATGAACTTTCGGTGGACTTCTAACACACCCTCGAATTTCTTCCGGCAGACTCCCTATAGGCTCTCGGACATTATGGCAAGTTCCTTGAATCTTTGGCAAGCTTTCGAACCTTCTCTGTGAGCTCTGTGAACCTCTAACGATCTTTCCGGTGAACTTCCGTAATCTTCGGTATGTCCCCGATTCATTCTCAACTGGTTCCGACAGTACTTCCGATGATCCTTCGGACTTCTAACAGACTCTTGAACTCCCAACGTACTTGATTCTAGCAATTTACTTTATGTATTTATTACTATCATAGTTAATCCTACACACTTATCTCAATAATATGGATTAGATCAAATAACTGATCAATTGACTTTATCATCAAAATTTGAGATTCAAAAATCTCTCCCTTTTTGATGATGACAATAAATTAATGACGGAGTTAATCTTAACTCTCCCTATCTATATGCGATATTATGAGAAGGAAAATACTTGAGTTCGATCTCCTTGAATTCAAGCCGAAACTGATAAGTTTCATCCGTTGAACTTATCATCATGCTTAACAAGCATAACCTTTCATTCATAAATACAAAACTTCATATTTTTCATATTTTAAAAACAATGTCAAGGTATGACACTCAATTTCAAGTCGAATGATGATAGATATTTATTGCTTCGACAAATGATACCAATTATAATTTGAAATATAACAAGGATCAAACAATATCAATATAAAAAGCACAAATGTAAGGCCTGATATTATTTTTCCGATACATCCTCAAATGAGATGATAACTTATCATATCAATGAAAGATACCAACTTTTAAACATGATATGATAACAATCTTTCAAAAATTTACATGTTAAGCATGTATGAACCATTTGCGATACATGTGATACATTGCGATACACTAAAAATTTTATTGCGATGCTTTTAAAGATAGCAACCAATTTTTGATTACAAAGCATGGCAAAAGCAATTATATTATAATATAAAGCATATAAGACTTTTATCATTCCATCAAGTCATTACGATATGATACGATACATATAAGTCATTTATCAAGTCATGGATTTATTGGCCATATTCTTCTCGATGCATGCAAGGCATTAAGTCATCAATTTATTTTGCCATTTTCTTCTCCCCCTTTGTCATCAATAAAAAGGAGGTGAATTGTAAAAAAATTTGTAAAGGTAGTCATCACAAGGTATCATGATGCTAGTCATTTATCAACCATATCAAAATTGTAAAGATAGTCATCAAACATATACGATACATAAGAATGAGGCTTAAATTTGCTTAGAAAGCGAGTTGAATTGAAAGTATGTCATCTGAGATGGATAAACCCGAAAAGTGATTTGATGATTCTTATTCATGTTTATGAAATCCGAAAAGTGATCATTTATCAAGTCATGAAAGATTCATACATGAAAGAGTTTCAAGATGCAATTTAGAAAGTTCAAGCATAAAATTGTAAAGTGGAAGGATAGATCATTGAAGCTATTTATCAAACATTTAGTTATTCATCAAACATATTAACAAGAGCTCATGTCAAAAATTCGTGAGAGAGAGAGAGATCAAAATTCATGAAAAAGTTCAACTTGGCATTTATGTAGTGGAGCACATCAACATCAAAAGTTTCATAGAAAAAGATTCAAGTTGGTATTCTTATAAGAATCCATGAGGTAGAAGATAAACAACAAAAGTTCAAGGCTTAGAGATTAGTACAAGAGTTAAGAATAAAGTCCAAAGAGAGTATAATAAACACTTAGAGCATAATCTTTATGCAAAATTCATGACATTAATCTATGCATATGTCAAGTTTCAAATGATATGAAAATCATAAAAACCATTTAATCATCCCAATAGAGGTAGAGGGAGTATAAAATTGATTTCACTACATCATCGAAGGGGATTATATTACTTAAGGTTCATCAACCGAAGAAGGAGGAGAATCAAAGTATTATGATCGAAGGATAAAAATGAGAGCTCCGTTCAAAAGATGTCATCCAAAATCTGAAAATAATAAGTTGAGATTATGAAAAACCGAAGTTGAAAAATTTCGGAAAAGAAACATACAACATCTTCATGTATTAGGATAATTTAGCATGCCTAATTCTCTTCTAATGAAGTCAAATTGTTCTTCATTTAGGTGTTTTGTGAAGATGTCCACTAATTGGTATTTTGTATCAATAAATTCCAGAATGACATCACTATTATTAACATGATCTCATATAAAGTGATGCCTAATATCAATATGCTTAGTTCTAAAGTGTTGAATGGGATTTTTGGTTAGGCAAATAGCACTTGTGTTATCACATTTTATGGAAATATTCTTTAAATGAATTCCATAGTCTTCTAAAGTATTTTTCATCCAAACAACTTGTGCACAACATGCACTTGCGGCTATGTATTCGGCTTCGATTGTAGATAGTGCAACCGAGTTTTATTTCTTGGAAGTCCAAGAAACAAGCGCATGTCCTAGAAATTTGTAAGTTCCGAATGTGCTTTTTCTATCTATTCTACATCCGCCAAAATCCGTATCCGCATAGGCTTTTAAATCAAAATCATCGGATTTTGGATACCATAATCCTAGGTTAGGAGTTCCTTTAAGATATCTAAGAATTCTCTTAATGGCTTTAAGATGAGATAACTTAGGGTTAGCTTAAAATCTTGCTCAAAGTCCTACACTAAACATGATATCGGGTCTAGTTACGGTGAGGTAAAGTAAGCTACCTATCATTCCCCTATATATTTTTTTATCAAAATTTTCTTCACTTTCATCCAAGTCTAACTTAGTAGAAGTACTCATAGGAGTATTTATGGCTTTTGAACTATCCATATTAAATTATTTTAACAATTCTAATGTATATTTAGTTTGATTAAGAAATACACCATCACTAACTTGTTTAATTTACAATCCTAAAAAGAAGATTAATTCACCCATTAGACTCATTTCAAATTCATGACTCATACACTTAGTAAATGATTTACATAGTGATTCATTAGTAGAACCAAAGATAATATCATCAACATAGATTTAAACAATAAGAAAATTATTTTTAAAATATTTAATAAATAATGTAGTATTGACCTTGCCTTTAGTAAAATTATTTGAAATTAGAAATGAACTAAGTCTCTCATACCAAGCCCTTAGGACTTGTTTTAACCCATAGAGAGCCTTGGTCAATTTAAACACATGATTAGGAAAAAGAGAGTTTTCAAAACCGGGTGGTTGTTCAACAAACACTTCTTTAGAAATTAAACTATTTAAGAAAGTACTTTTGACATTCATTTGAAATAATTTAAAATTATTACTACTAGCATAGGCAAGGAGCATCCTAATGGCTTCTAATCTTGTCACAGGAGCGAAGGTTTCTTCATAATGATTTGAGAGATTAGTTTCATGCTAGCATGACCTAATCTCCTATGCAAAAGCCAAGCATCATCATTCAAAACCAAAAAACATATTTTATTACTAAGATCATCAATGTTTATGGTGTAGATATTATTTTATTTTAGTGCAATCATAGATGTGTTGTTGTGTGATTTTTTAATAATGCAAGCATTAGATTCAAATTTCATAATATATCCCTTATCACATAATTGACTAATGCTTAAAAGATTATACTTTAAACCATCTACCAATAACACATTATCAATTGAAAAACTTGATTTGTTACCTATAATTCCCTTGCCAATGATTTTACCCTTGTTGTTATCTCTGAAGGTGACATACCCTTTGTCTTGGCTAGTGAGCTTAGAGAATTGAGATGGATCTCCGATCATGTGCCTTGAGCATCCACTATCAAGGTAACATCTCTTTCTCTTAGCTTATGCAGGTGAATGTGTCTATAAAAAAGGATAGTTTTTAGGTACCCATTTGAACTTGGGTGCCTTAAATATTGATCTACTAAACTTATCATTATTTATTAAGTTTCTTACCATTCTTTTAGGAACCCATATTAACCTATGTAGGTTAAGTTTCTTATATGGACATTTGTAAGCAACATGTCTAAATTTATAACAAAAGTTATATTTTAAATGAGACGATACATGTAGTATGGGTCCTTTAATGAAGGTGATTGGAGTTCGATGAGATCCACTCACGAATCCAATTCCACTTCTTTTTCCAACGTGCCCCTTGTTTACAAGGATCATATCAAGCCCTTGCTACCGACCTTAAATTTGTTTAGGGTTTCTTTAAGTAGCAAGTTCTCATTTTTTATTACCTCTAAGTGATCACACTTAGAGCATGGGGGTAAAGAGGGAGTATCGAGTTCAAGACTTTCTAGTTTATCTAGTAAGATAGCATGCTCCTTTTTCAATAAATTAAACTTTTAACTAATAGTACTACACTCATCAAATAATTCATGAAAAGCAATTGAAAGTTTATCAAAAGATAAATTTTCATTAAATAACTCACTTACCTCATCTCCTAAAGCCATCAATGCGAAGTTGGCCTCCTCTTTGTAGCTTGCTTCTTCATCTTCGGAGCCACTTGAGTCATTCCATGTCGCTTTTAGAGCTTTCTTCCTCTTTGGTTGCTTCTTCTTGGCTTGGGGGCATTCACTTTTGAAGTTCCCTAGCTTCTTGCATTCATAACATATAACTTGATCCTTTTTGGGTTCAAGTTTGTTTTTAGTGTCATTTTTAAATTTATTTTTTCTTATAAATTTTTAAAATTTTTAAGGTAAGAGTACAAGTTCATCATCAAGGTCCTCATCACTTAAAGATTCCTTCAAGTGATCTTCTTGTGTTCTCAATGTCATATCCTTCCTGTTCTTTAGAAGGAGGTTTTCTAGCTCATCATGAGCATGACATGTCATTTCATAGGTTATTAAAGGCTCAATGAGTTTTTTGAGAGGAAAATTTTTAAGGTCCTTAGCCTCTTGAATGGTTGTAACTTTTGGATCCCAACTCTTTAGAAGGGATTTTAAAATTTTAGTTACAAGTTCGAAATTAGAAAAACCTTTACCAAGTGCTTTGAGTCCATTGACAACATTCGTGAAATGAGTATACATGTCTCTGATGGACTCACTTCGTTTCATCCGAAACAATTCATAAGAGTGGACCAAAAGGTTGATTTTGGACTCTTTCACTCGGCTAGTGCCTTCATGAGTGATTTCAAGAGTGTGCTAAATATGAAAAGTCGATTCATAAATCAAAACACGATTAAACTCATTTTTATCAAGTGCGCAAAATAAGGCATTCATAGCCATTGCATTAAGAGCAAAAACCTTCTTCTCCGATTCATTCCATTCATTCATCGGAAAAGAAGATTTTTGAAATCTATTTTCAACGATATTCCAAAGTTCAAAATCTATGGAAATAAGAAAAATCTTCATACGAGTCTTCCAGTAGGTGTAATCTGACCCATTAAACATAGGCGGACGTGTAATAGAATGACCCTCTTGCATGCCGGAATAAGCCATTTATCTTGAGTTTTAAACCAAATGAGAGTGACCAAGCTCTAATACCAATTGTTAGGATTTGAGCGACACTAAGAGGAGGGGCGGGTGGGTTGGGGGGAGAGGGGGTTTGGGGGTTAATTGGTGCAGTAGATAAAACTCGTAAATTTGAAATCGATTTCAAAAATAGTTATTCGAAGAGAAATTTTGATCCGACGAATGAGATTTGAACAAAGTGATTAGTGAGAATGTGATTGAGAGTAGAGAGAATAAGATAAAAAGATTTGCAGCTAAGTAAAGAATAAGATGCAGTGATTAAAACTCACACATTAAGAGTAATACGCAGCGATGTATAGTGGTTCGATTGTTGGGAATCCTATGGGGCGATATCTCATATGCAGTGGAAGAACAAAAAACAAAACCACAGATTTCCCATAGAAAAGTTCTATCATCGTGCAAAGATCGATGCGTCAAAAACTAATCCGCGAAAACTGTATGAATAAAAGAAAATACCTAGGGAGATCGTATAACCCTGAATCCCTACAAATCTGTAGGAGAGGATGAAGAAGGTCAAGTGTCCTCCTCTCAAGCAGTATCCATATGGCAGGGACTATGATGATGCACCTCTCTAGGGAGAGGAGAAGAAGAGGTGGCCACAAAAAAGAACTATCAGCCTATACAGCTTTGGTTCCCACCTATTTATAGAGGCCTCTTGTAAACCCTAATGGATCTTGCCCTGTTGGGTATTGGATCTCCATCCAATTACCCAAGCCTCTTCGATTAGTGTGTCTCAACCCAATAATCTCTTATTAGCAATTATTGGATCTCATCTTAAGATCCAATAATTCTGGGGCTTCATGGATATCCAATAAGATAGGGGCTCCAGTGGATATCTCATCTCCGAACCTCTACTCGTCGCAACACCTACTATATGTGTGTGACCCTCTAGGCCCAATATCGAGCTGGTTGTGAGTCATACTTGTCAGAACACCTTCTGACTTAGTGAATTATTATCTCTATAATAATTCACCCAACTCATCGATTGCGGACGTACTAGGCCACTATGCCACAACCCCCAAACGATACAGGGGAGTCCAATCCTTTGGACCTATCTGTCCTCAGTTACTATGTATCTATAGTCCCTCATCTAACTAATATCCCAGAGACCCTATATCTAGCATGGTGCTATCAAGCCCATATAGTCTCTCCTCGAGTCTTGTTCTTGTCGGATTCTCCCAGATAACTCTTTCTCTCTCAATCCGAATAACCTTGGCTAAGGATTTATTCAAGCAAGAATACATGGGATATTCCTCTCATGATACCGAGAATGGATGATTCTTTATTGACACTCAATAGTCCTTGTAAAGTTGACTACCACTCCCAATAACCAGCTGTACTAGATCTAGAACTTTCCAAACCTATAAGTCCGATTTCAAAGAGTGGAGTACTCATACAAGACATCCTTGGTGTCTCAAGTCTAAGGACTAGATACACTACTGGGACTACAGAATCATTGTCTGACGTGAAGTATTAATAATCATCTAGCATTCTATAGGCAGATCAATCAGTGAACTCATTCCCCAATGAGCACCTGCATTGTACCCTTAGTGTCCCCATACGAGTAGCTATAAGACCAGCCATTTCCATTATATAGATAGGTATATAGTACACTAGTCTATCTGATTATCTCGATGTCCCTCTCGAGTAACCTATGACCAGGATTATTTAGGGTCTATATTTAAAAATGAATCAGTCTCATTATCATGATCATATCATGATCTGATTCCCATTGTACAGATCCAAGGACATCACAATATATGCAACATGTAAGATAAAGTGATAAAATGCCTAATAATAAGCAAAGAGAAAGAGTGCATATCAAGTCATAAGTGCTATCACTCATGTGATTGGCATTGCAGGGCATGTATGACTAGTATCGGTCAAATTACCTACGTCCACTTCCGAACCTCCTCCGATGAGGTTCCCAACTTCCACTATTAAATCTTCTTGAAGGGGAAGGACCAAGCACCCTTCTTACAAACTTTTACAGGTGGTTCACACTCTCACAAAATTTTGACAAAGTAAAATGTGAGAGGTTTACACCCAAGCTATCGAATACAATTTTGCTATAGCTTTGACTTAGTTTTTTTCACTTCTCAAAGGTGCTTAGTCAGTTAAGAAGAGGGGTATTTATAGACTCAATTAGCTTCAGAATTGGAGCCAAAAAGAGTCACATCCTGATTTCCAAGTACTGGTGGTGCCACCGCTTGGCACTAGTGGTACCACCGCTAGTTGACCTTGCTCTGTCAGTGTACTGGGCAGTACCACTGCTCAGTCTGGCAGTACCACCTCTTGGTAGGGTCCTCAGACTCTGTGGACTGATGGTACCATCGCTTATCAAGCGATACCACCACTGACAGGTTATAACTTTCAGTGCTACCACCGCTGACCTAGGGCGGTACCACCACCTAGACTACCTGGGGACCTATTCCTAGGGCTGTGCCATCGCCCCGGTCTAGACATGCCATCGTCAGGCCTAGTCTAACACTATTGAATGGACCCTAAATCTAGCATAATTTAGCCCAATTAAGGCCTTGTTGTCCCCTACTAGGGTTAATCAGGATTATCATCGAATTCTAACCCTAATTACATACTAACTATGAAATTGAAAACATATTCTAAGCAAAAACTAAATTAACATGTCGGGTTTTCTTTCGGTGAGCTTTCGACGAACTTCTGATGGACTTCTGACACACCCTCAGATTTCTTCCGATGGACTCCTAATAGGCTCCCAGACTTTATGGCAAGTTCCTTGAATCTTTGGCAAGCTTTCAAACCTTCTCGATGAGCTCTGCGAACCTCCGATGATATTTCTAGTGAACTTCCAAAACCTTCGGCAAGTCCTCGATTCATTCTTGGCTCGTTCTGGCAGCACTTTCGACGATCCTTCGGACTTCCGACAGACTCTTGAACTCCCAACATACTTGACTCTAGTAATTTGCTTTATATCTTCATTGCTATCATAGTTAATCCTATACACTTATCTCAATAATATGGATTAGATCAAATAACCTATCAATTGACTTCATCATCAAAATTTGAGATTTAATAGGTTCCATTGCCCCAATCTGGTGGTGCCACCACTAGACAAGGTTCAGCAACCTGGTTGGGCCTTGAATCTAGCCCAGACTTATTCAATTTCAGTCCTAATTGGCCCCCAACAGGGTTAGTGGGATTACATCCCAAACTAAACCCTAATTACTTGCTAACTATGACATTAAGACATACTAAAGAAAACAAAATCCGGCATGTCAAGGTTTCTTTCGACGAGCTTCCCGTAAACTTCCGGCGGACTTCCAACGAACTCTCGGACACCTTCCAGTGGATTCCCTACAAGCTCCTGGACTTCACAATCTTCTTGGCAAGTTCCGACGAGCTTCTTTGGCAAGCTCCGATCTTTCTTGGTGAGCTCTAGTGAACTTTTGACGAACTTCTCGATGAACTTCCGAACACTTCAGCAAGCTCCCCGACGAACTCTCGGCCAATTCTGGCAACACTCCCGATGAACCTTTGGACTCTCAATGAACTCTCGAACTCCCAACAAATCGATCAAACTTAACTCTGGTACTTCATTTTTGCTTTATGCCATTATCACTATCATAGTTAATCCTGCACACTTTTCTCAACATATAGATTAGATCAAACAATTTACCAATTGATTTCATCATCAAAATCTGAGATTCAACATCAACAACCTATTTGGGCTATGAGTCCGGCCCAAACTAGTATAATTACGGGCCTAGTTGGCCACTAACATGGTTAGTGGGATTACCTCTCAAACCTAACCCTAATTACGTACTAACTACAATATTTAAGGTATATACTAAACAAAACAAGTCTAGTAAGTCTAGCTTTCTTCCAGCGAGCTTACGGCAATCTTACGGTGGACTTTCGATGAACTCTCGGCAATCTTCCAATGAACTCCCGACAAGCCCCTGGACTTCACGACAATCTACTTGGTGAGTTCCGACGAGCTTCTTTGGCAAGCTCCGATCTTCTCGGTGAGCTCCGACAAACTTCCAACGAACTTCTTGATGAACTTTCGACATGCGTTTCGGCAAGTTCCCGACGAACTCTCGGCAACTTCCGGTAACACTCCCAATAAACTCTTGGACTCCTAACAAATTGATCAATCTTAACTCCATCACTATATTTTGCTTTATGCCTTGATCGCTATCGTAGTTAATCCTGTACATTTTTCTCAACATATAGATTAGATCAAACAATTTACCAATTGATTTCATCTTAAAAATTTGAGATTCAATATTCTCTCTCTTTTTTATGATGACAACCAATTGATGACGGAGTTAATCTTAACTCCCCCAATCTATATGCCATACTTGAGAAAAAAACACACTTGAGTTCAAAACCTTTAAATACAAGCAAAAACCGATAAGTTACTTGCATTTGAACTTGTCGACATGCACAACATGATTATTCATCTAAAAAATATGATATCACCCATTTATTACATTATCAAAATGATGTCAAAGCATGAAATCCATTTTCAAGTCCAATATCAAATGATGATAGACAACCATCATTTCCAAGTATGATACAAACTTCAAATATGAAATTTAACAAGATTCAAATTTCAAGTTTGATACAAGATAACAATTCATCATTCCGAGCCATGATACCAATTGCAAGTAGGAAATTAAGCATGATACAAACTTCATGTTTGATATTAAATGATAATTTGTCATATTGAGGCATGATACCAATTTTAAGTAGGATAGTTAAGCATGATAAGTTTGATATCAAATCAAAATGATAGACATTCATTATTTTGATACAATAATGAGCATGATAAAAAGAATTATCATTTTAATGCATACATGTTATATTTCAATCATTTACGATGAGTTTTAAGCATTCATAATTCATTTGAAGTATTTGCGATGCATACGATATTTTTTATGCTTTTATGATACAAATGATATATTTTACGCATTTACGAGACAAAGTGTATTTCAAACATTCATAATGCCAAGTTTTTATCAATTTGTCACTTTTCTCCCCCTTTGTCATTAACAAAAAGGAAATGGGCAATAGTTTTGCGCAAGAAAATTTTACGCAAGAAAATGCGATCGGATTCTTCTTGAAAGGGAAAAGAAAAAAAATCTATGAATAGTGCATTTATCAAGAAGAATCGAGATATTACAAAAATCCGTTTGAGTGATTGAAAAGTCCATGAATAATACAAGGAAAACAATCCGTTTGAGTGATTGATACTAAGAGAGATTCACAATAAGAGCTAAAGATGTGAATGAAATCCGTATTTCTATCAAATAAAATTCATGAAGTAGAAGGAAAAGAGATCATTCAAGCTATTGAAAATTCATCAAACTCCTTTTCATCAAAGGCTCATGGCAAAAAAAAAAGTGAATAAAGAGAAAAGAGTTCGTGACATATAAGGAAAGCAATCCGTTCAAGCTAACGGAAATTGAGTTCATCAAGAGGTAAATTGTTTCATTTCATGATGTAGAATCCATGAATGTTCTTTTATGAAATAAAGCCCGTCAATGAAATCCGTGAATGCCATTTCTATCAAATAAAAATCATGAATGCTGTTTTTATCAACTCTATTCATAATCTTTGCAAAAATTCACAAGTCAATAAAATCTATTGCTTATTGCAAAAATTCACAAGAGTGAAATCTATGAAAGATCCATTAAGTGAGGGGAGGGTTCTAAGAGTATCAAACGCATCACGATACCAAGATAGAAACGAAATAAATTTGATAAAAGCTCTATTACAAAATCGAAAAGATGATAGGAGGAACATGATATGAAATCAAAAATTTTCAAAAAAGGCATACAACAAACTCATGCATTCGAAGAATTTAGCATGCCTAATTAGTGCATCATACACAACTTGAAAGGAAATATGTACCATTACAACATAGAGAATATAAAGAGAGTGCATTACAACTCATAAAGTCATAGTACATCATATAGTTCTTAAACATACAAACTACTCATCTGGTGGTACACCAATGTGCCTAAACAAGGTATTAATCTGACGATGAACTTGTCACACTTCAGTTAAGATCTCATATTGTTGCAATTTAAGTAGAACTTGTTGTGATTCAAGTTGATCCAGTCAAGTCATAATCGGGTCGACAGATGAAGGTGCTGGATCTGTCGATGTAGCATCAAAGGGACTAGGGAGAGGAGACTGATTAACCCTAAATATAAGTGTTTCAAGTTCGGGTTCAGGAGGGGGAGGATCGGTTCTATTAGGTAGCCTAGTATTGATTACATTGTATCTATCTACCTTAATGATCTCTTCATCTGGTGGTATCACAATATTATGTGTATGCAAAAACCTAGTGATTAAACCACCATAAGAAAGCATTAAATCTTTAGTTGAAAGGTCGATCATATTTTATCATATCAGGTACCCAAAACAATTTTGATATCTGATCATGATCCAATACATTATTCCTAGCTCCATTTGACTTACCTCATTATTATGATATTTCTTTAAGAGTAAAATGCTTATTATGATATAATGAAGGAACTTAGAATTAAAGGGTAGCATGTGTTCACAACTCTTACGAATAATCGACAAGTTTGGGTTTCCAAAAATGATACCTAAAGCTTCAAAATAAGTGACTCCAATTACGTCTAAGTCCCCTTGACCTCTAAAATTGTAACATCTTCTTTTCTCAAAAATTCCTATGAGGTTGCAAATGATATTGTATGTAATTGGTATATGATGTCCTAGAAGGTAGGTTGATATATTATCAGCTTCATTTATATTCAAGTTGTTGTAAAATAAATGAACAAGCCTTGGGTATATTAGGTCAAGAATTTGTAAAATAGGTAAAACATTTAAGTTAGCAAACTATTAGACAGGCTCTAAGTCCCCTAATTCTTCTAGATCTACATATTTACCTTTGTGAACATTCCTAGATTCAAAGTTAGGGAACTTAAGGGCACTATCATTTGAATTGAATAGAATGGGATCATATGTTTCATCTACTCTCCTCTTCCCCTTGTCCCTAGATGATCTTCTAGGTGCCATTGGTCTACAAATGTTGATAATGATATGAACAAATATAAAAGGGGCATAAATAATTCATGAATTCAAGGGAAGGATTTTAAGGAATACCTTGGAGGTGATCTCCTTAGAAGTTGAGATTGATCCTAAAATTTATTGAGTAGAGAGACCTTCTTGGTTTTCCAGAGGAGGAGGATGAAGAGTGGAAGGTAGGGGAGGATTTTTGAGAGTTGAAGCAAGTGATGGGGTCAGTTCTACCGTCGACCCTAAAGTGCCTTTATATAGGGCACTCTCGAGCAATGTCACCTATAACTAGATGGTGCCACTGCCTAGGAACAGAATGTCCTAGTGGTGCTACCACCAGTTCTAGTGGTGTCACCGCTAGCATATTTGCTTAGGCTCAATTGGGGCTATAACACTTTTATCATATGATCAATTTATCTTTCACATTTAATGTCTATTTTATAGTAAGTCTAATATTGAATGTTTGACTTGATTATCATGCATTTTAATCAACCGAAATCATTTAAGTGCCTTTTGTTTATCAATATAGATGAACTTCACATTTCTAGAAAGACAACTCATCAAACATATAAAGAGATTCAATCATATAAAGATATGTCATGAACATCAAAAGATTTCAAGAACGTTTTCTTTAGAAGGATCAAGGGAGAACGATTAATGAGAAAATTGATAACTTGAATATTAAGAGAGGATTTTAGACAAGTGTTTTAGAGAATCACCAAAGCCTGTATATCAATATCATTATCAAAATCATTCTTCAAGTGGTCTAACAAGGTCAATTTATCTAGTGTCCCTTAGTCTCAATACTAGTATGTTTTGGCATTGTTATTTAAGATGGAAGGTTAACATATAAACAATCAATACATTTCAATTATTATGCAATCAATTATCTTTCATTGTTTGAGCTAGTGAGCTTATTATAATCATGAATCATTAAGGTACCGTTTCTTACTCCTAGCTTGTGATGGTAAACATTTCTACAAAAAAGAATAATTTTTAGGTGCCCATTTGACCTTGGGTGTCTCAAAAATCGATTTATTCATCTTATCGTTTTGCATAGAGTTCTTTACGGATTTGTGTGGACTATATCTCTTAAATGAATATTTATGAGCAAAATGTCTAGCTTTGCAACAAAAGTTGCATTTGGTGTGAGGTGATATATGCAACGTAGGGCCCTTTAACAAAGGTGGTTGGATTTTGGTGAGAGCTACTCACAAATCCGATTCCACCTCTTCTATGAACATGGCCCTTATTAGCAAGGATTATGTTCAAGGACTTGCTACCAATCTTAAACTTTCCTAAAATTTCATTTAGTAAGTTTTCCTTCTTAAGTGCCTCTAAGTGTTCACACTTAGTGCATGGAGGCAATAAAGTATTATCATGCTTAAGTTTTTTGAATTCACTAATTAAAAGGGCATGCTCCTTTTTCAATGAATTATGCTTTTTGCTAATTAATCTACGTTCATCGAATAAACCATGAAAAGCACTCAAATGTTCATCGAAAGACAAATTTGCATCTAATGAACTACTTACCTCATCGTCGATTGCTATTAATGTGTAGTTAGCGATCTCCTTATTGCTTTGCTCTTCATCTTCGGAAGTGCTCGAATCATCCCACGTTGCTTTGAATGCCTTCTTCTTTTTTGATTGTTTCTTCTTCACTTGGAGACATTCGCTTCTGAAATGTCCCGGCTTCTTGTATTCGTAGTATATAATTTATTCTTTCTTGAGTTCAAATTTATTTTTATTATCATTTTTAGATTTATTTCTTTTTATAAATTTTTTAAACTTTCTTGTTAAGAGTGCCAAGTCATCATCATAGTCCTCATCACTTGAATTTTCTTTCAAGTGGTCTTCATGAGTTCTTAGTACCATATCCTTCCTATTCTTTGGAAGGTTGTTCTCAAGCTCTTTATGAGCATTATAAGTCATCTCATAGGTCATTAAAAACCCGATAAGTTTTTTGAGTGGGAAATTATTCAAATCCTTGGCCTCTTGAATGGCTATTACTTTAGGGTCCCAACTCTTTGGAATGGATCTTAATATTTTATTAATAAGTTCAAATTTAGAAAAACTTTTATTAAGAGCCTTTAGACCATTGACGACATTCATAAACTAGGTGTATATGTCTCCAATGGTCTCACTTGGTTTCATCCAAAACAACTCATAACTATGAACTAAAAGATTTCTTTTAGACTCCTTTACTCTACTAGTGCCTTCGTGTATGATTTCAAGTGTATGCCAAATATCGAAAGTCATTTCATAAATAGACACACGATTAAACTCATTTTTATCTAAAGTGCAAAATAAGACATTCATAGCCTTGGCATTTAAGGAGAAAGTCTTCTTCTCCAACTCATTCCAATCGTTTATTGGAAGAGAAGACATTTGAAAATTATTTTCGACAATGTTCCATAACTCAAAATCCATAGAAATTAGAAAAATTCTCATCCTAGTTTTCCAATATGTGTAATATATCCCATTGAACATGGGTAGACGTACGATTGAATGACCCTCTTGGTTGCCGACAAATATCATCTCTCTTGGGTTTCAAACCAAAATGAGAGTGATCTTGCTCTGATACTAATTGTTAGGATCACACTAAAAGGGGGGGGGGGGGTGAATTAGTGCAGTGGATAAAATATTCAATTTAAGCGATTTCGAAAAACTTCGTATGATAAAAATATTTCATTCGACGAAATCTATTTGGGAAAAATATTTGATTCAAATAAGTCTGTAAGTGAATAGAGAGGAAGATGTTGAATAGTTGAAATTTAGTAAAGTAGAATGCAGTAAAAGTAAATTATGCACCAAGAAGAGAACACGCTAATTTTATAGTGGTTCGGTCATCCAACCTATGTCCACTCCTGATACCTCCCTGATGAGGTCATCGGCTTCCACTATTGATATTTCTTCAAGGGCAAAGATCAATCACTCCTTTACAGAACTTTTTACAAGTGTCTTACTTTCCTTTTACAAACTTTTGCCCTTAGAAATGGTGGAGTGAACTTTCAACTTTCCCAAGATACTTCACTATAGTCACAGTTCTATTTTTATCACTTTTCTATACTTAACCAGTTGAGAAGTAAGGGGTATTTCTAGGCCTTAATTGGTTTCAAAAATGAAGTAAAAAAAGGTCCTATATTAGATTTTCGAGTTCCAAGTGGTACCACCACCAGTGGGCTCTGACACTAGGTGGTACCACTGCCCAGTCTGGTGGTACTACTACTAGATAGAGTCTTGACTACTGGAACTAGGCGGTACCATCGCTTGGTAGTTAATAACTGCCTGGCGGTACCACTGCCCAGTCTAGGCAGTACCACCGCCCAAGCTTCTAGGAGACTAAGCCTTGGGCGGTTCCACCACCCCAGTCTTGCGGTGCCACTGTCAGACAAGGTTCAACAACCTGTTTGGGCCATGAGTTTGACCCAAACCAGTCCAATTATGGGCCTAGTTGGCCCTTAATAGGGTAAGTAGGATTATCTCCCAAACCTAACCATAATTACGTGCTAACTACGATATTTAAGGCATATACTAAACAAGACAAGTCCGGTAAGTCTAGGTTTCTTCCAACGAGCTTCCGCCAATTATTCGGCGGACTTCCGACAAACTCTCGGTAATCTTCCAATGGACTCCTAGCAAGCTTTTGGACTTCATGACGATCTACTTGGCGAGTTTTGATGAACTTCTTTAGCAAGCTTCGATCTTCTCGGTGAGCTCCAATGAACTTCTAACAAACTTCTCAACGAACTACCGATGTATGTTTCGGCAAATTCGCGATGACCTCTCGGCAACTTCTAGTAACACTCTCGATGAATCTTCGGACTCCTGATGAACTCTTGGACTTGCAACGAATCGATCAATCTTGACTCTAGCACTATATTTTGCTTTATGCCTTGATCGCTATTGTAGTTAATCCTATACACTTTTCTCAACATATAGATTAGATCAAACAATTTACCAATTGATTTTACTATCAAAATTTGAGATTTAATATTTTGGAAGGATCAACTACAACACCCTTTTAAGAGATGTTATGGCTAAGATACTCAACCTCTGGTTGCCCAAAACTGCACTTGGATTTCTTGACAAAAAGAAAATGCTCATGAAGAATAATAAAGATAGTTCGCAAATATAATAAATGGCTCTCTAAGGAGGGACTATATATCAAAATATCATCAAAGAAAACTAGAACAAACTTATAGAGATGAGCTCGAAATATATCATTCATTAAACTCTGAAAGGTGGAGGTTGCATTGGTTAACCCAAAAGGCATGATTAGAAATTCATAGTGGTCGTTATGTGTCCTGAAGATAGTTTTCTGAATATCATCTTCATGTACTCGATTTGATGATAGCCCGATCTTAGGTCCAATTTATTGAATACCTGGGCTCTTCCCAATTCATCCAACAGTTCATTTACTACTAGAATAGGATATTTATCTTTCACCGTAATGTTGTTGAGTGCTCGGTAGTCAACACACATCTACCATGAGCCATCCTTCTTTCTAACCAACAAAACTGGGGAGGAATAGGGCTAACACTAGCTCTTATAACCCCCATTTCTAGCATCTCTTTAACAATCTTCTCTATCTCTGCCTTCTGGAAATGTGGATATCTATAGGGCCGGATATTAGTTGGTGCTTTCTTAGGTACTATTGGAATATGATGATTATGATGTCGAAGAGGTAGGAGTCCTTGTGGCTTTGTAAATACATCTGCAAACTCTTTGAGTAATGATTCAATATTTTCAATTGGAATGTGCCCTACTATTTTTTTTTTATGTTCTACAATTGTACCAAGAATCCGGTGTGTGTCTTCCGAAGAACCTTCTCTATCCGATGGCTAGTGATAGTTGTGACCTTACTTCTGTGCCGTCTCTTTAGAATCACTTTCTTTCCATTAACAAAAAACTTCATGATTAGTTTAGAAAAGTTCTAGGGAACATCACCCAAGGTTGATGGCCATTCAATTCCAAGCACCACTTCATAATCTTCTAAGGGTAGTAAAAAGAAATCTATGAGCAAATCTTGACCCTATATAGTGAGCTTTATCTTTGAGCACTTGCTATCACAGGTTAGAATCCGTCCATCAGTGACCTTTATTTCAAATTTATCAAAGCCTTTGATGTGGTAGGATAATCGAGTAGCAACCTTTCTATCCATAAAATTATTAGTGCTACTCGTGTCAATCAAAATAGTAATAGGCTGATGTTTTAAAGTTCCTTCAACTTTTATAGTTTACGGGTTAGAGTAGCTGGCTAATGCATGCACTGTATGTATGATAGATTTAATATCTTCATAAATTTTTATACCTCCATGGTCAGAATCCAACTCTTCTATTTTCAATTCCTCCTCAATTGGCTCAATCATCAGGAGTTTTTCTTGTTTGCAATGGTGCTCCTTACTCCACTTTTCATCACAATGCCAACACATGTTAGGAAATCTATGGCAACATCACATGCGCAGCGGAAGAATAAAAATAAAAAATCATAGATTTCCCATAGAAAAAGAGGTTCTTAACATTGCGTAAAATTTAGTACATAAAACCCACGAAACCAAAAAACTACATGTAAGAAAATTACCTAGTGAGATCGTATATCCCTGAATTTGTTGAATCTCAAATTTTGATAATGAAGTCAATTGATAGGCTATTGATCCTAATCCATATTATTGAGAAAAATATTTAGGATTAACTATGATAGCAATTAAGATAAAGTAAATTGTCGAAGTCATGTATGTTGGGAGTCTGAGAGTCCAAAAGTTTATCGAAAGTACTATTGGAACTGGCCGAGAATGAATCAAGGACTTGCTGAAGGATAGTCGGAAGTTCACCGAAAGGTTCGTTGGAGGTTTGCGAAGCTCACCAAGAAAGTTTGGAAGCTTGCCAAAAAAAGACTCATCAGAACTTGCCATAAAGTCCAAGAGCCTACTAGGAGTCCATCGGAAGTTTGTCGGAGGGTTCATCGGAAGTTTGTCTAAGGGTTCATCAGAAGTTCGTCAGAAGCTCACCGGAATAAGACTCGATATTGTTGGATTATATTTTGCTTAGAATATATTTTTAATTTTATAGTTAGTGTGTAATTAGGGTTAGGATTAGGTGATAATCCTTTAACCCTAGTAGGGGCCAACTAGGCCCATAATTTAAGTGGATTGGGTTAGATTCAAGGCCCATCCAATATTACTGGACCTGTCTGGCGGTAGCATCGCTAGACTAGGGCGATGGCACAACCTTAGGGATAGGTTTTTAGGTGCTTAGGGTGGTGGTACCACCCTAGGTCAACGGTTATACTACTGATAGTTATTACCTGTCAACGGTGGTACCACCTAACAGGCGCTAGTACCACCCCTCCATAGAGCCCAAGACTCTATCAAATAGTAGTACCACTAGACTAGGCAGTGGTACCGCCCAGTACATTGATAGAACTAGGGTCAACTAGCGATGGTACCGTCAATGCCAAGTGGTGGTACCGCTAGCACTTGAAAATCCAAGATGTGACTCTTTTTAGCTCTAATTCTAAAGCCAATTGAGCCTATAAGTACCCTTTACTTCTCAGCTGGCTCAGCACATTGAGAAGTGTTAAGAACTAAGTCAAAACTCTAGCAAAATTACCTTTGAAAGTTAGAGTGTTCACCTCCCAAATTCACATTTGTAAAATTCTATAAAAGAGTATGAGCGACCTACAAGTTTTGTAAAATGGGGTGTTTAGTCCTTCTCCTTCAGGAAGGATTAATAGTGGAAGTTGAGAACCTCATCGGAGGAGGTTTCAAAAGTAGACGTAGGTCATTTGACTGAACCACTATAAATCGCTGCGTACTTCTCTTGGTGTGTGAGTTTTTATTTGCTTCATTTCAATTTTTATTTGGCTACATCTTTCAATCTCCTTCTCTCTACTATCTTTCGCATTCACTTGAATAATTCACTTTGCTGAAATCGCTTTCGTCGGATAAAACTTCTCAACATACAATGCTTTTCCGGAGTCAATTTTAAACTATCATTTTTATTCGCTACAGTAATTCACCCCCCTCCCCTCTTAGTACCGTTCTAGATCTTAAAAGTTGGTATCAGAGTCAGGTCACTCTCATTTGGTTTAAACCCAAAAGAGATGACATTTGCTAGTATGCAAGAGGGTCACTTATTTATACATCTGCCTATGTTCAATGGGTCATATTACACGTATTGGAAGACTCACATGAAAATTTTTCTTATTTTAATGTATTTTAAACTTTGGAACATTATCGAAAATGACTTTCAAAAATCTTCTCTTCCGATGAATGAATGGAATGAATCGGAGAAGAAGGTTTTTGCTCTTAATGCCAAGGCTATGTATGCCTTATTTTATGTTGTTGATAAAAATGAGTTTAATTGTGTTTCAATTTGTGAATCGACTTTTGATATTTGGCATACTCTTGAAATCACTCATGAAGGTACTAGCCGAGTGAATGAGTCCAAAATCAACCTTTTAGTGCATTCCTATGAGTTATTTTAGATTAAACCAAGTGAGTCCATCGGAGACATATACACTTGTTTTACGGATGTCATCAATGGACTCAAAGCACTTGGAAAAAGTTTTTCTAATTTTGAACTTTTAACTAAAATCTTAAGATCCCTCCCAAAGAGTTGGGATCCAAAATTTATGACCATTCAAGAGGCCAAGGACTTAAAAAACTTTTCTATCGAAGAACTAATTAGGTCATTGATGACCTACGAGATGACTTGCAATGCTCATGATAAACTTGAGAACTCCCTTCCAAAGAACAGGAAGGATATAGCGTTGAGATTACAAGAAGACTACTTGAAAGAATCTTCAAGTGATGAGGACCTTGATGATGAACTTACACTCTTGACTCGAAAATTTAAAAATTTATAAGAAGAAATAAATTTAAAAATGACTCTAAAAACAAACTTGAACCCAAAAAGGAACAAGTAATATGCTATGAATGCAAGAAGTCAAGGCACTTTAAAAGTGAATGCCCCCAAACTAAGAAGAAGCAACCAAAGAAGAAGAAGGCTCTAAAGGCAACATGAGATGACTCAAGTGACTTCAAAGATGAAGAAGCAAGCAACAAGAAGGTCACTAACTTCACTTTAATGGTTTTCGGAGAAGAGGTATGTGATTTAGTTAATGAAAATTTAACTTGTGACGAGCTTTCAAATGCATTTTATAAATTGTTTGATGAATGTAGAATAATTAGTAAAAAGTTTAATTTATTAAAAAAAGAGCATGCTCTCTTAGTTAGTAAATTTGAGTCTTAAACTTAATACTCCCTCTTTGCCTCCATGCTCTAAGTGTAAACACTTAAAAGCAATTAAGAAGGAGAACTTGCTACTCAAAGAAACCTTAGAGAGATTTAAGGTTGGTAGCAAATCTTTGGATATGATCATTGCTAATAAGGGTCATGTTCATAAGAGGAGTGGAATCAGATTTGTAAGTGGATCTCACCGAAATTCAACCACTTTCATTAAAGGACCCACACTACATGTATCATATCACTCAAAGTACAACTTTTGTTACAAACCCGGACATGTTTACAAATGTCCGTATAAAAAACTTAGCCCACATAAGTTGATAAACCATAAGGAATTCAATGCAAAATGATAAAATTTATAGATCAATTTTTTAGGCACCCAAGTCAAATGAATATCTAAAAATCATCCTCTTTTGTAGACACATTCACTCTCACAAGCTAGGAGCAAGAGATGGTACCTTGATAGTAGATGCTCAAGGCACATGATCGGAGATCCATCTCAATTCTCTAAGCTTACTAGCCAAGACGAAGGGTATGCCGCCTTCGGAGACAACAACAAGGGTAAAATCATTAGCAAGAGAATCATAGGTAACAAATCAAGCTTTTTAATTGATGATGTATTGTTAGTAGATGGCTTATAGTATAATCTTTTGAGCATTAGTCAATTATGTGATAAAGGGTACATAATAAGATTTGAATCTAATACTTGCATCATTGAAAAATCATAAAATAACACATCTATGATTGCACTAAAATAAAATAATATCTACATTATCAACATTGATGAACTTAATAATGAAATGTGCTTTTTGGTTTTGAATGACTGGCATAGGAGATTAGACCATGCAAGCATGAAACTAGTATCTAAAATCTCATCTAGAGAATTAGTAAGAGGCATTCCTAACATTAAATTTGTTAAAGATAAAGTGTGACAATTGTCAACTAGGAAAACAAATAAAAGTAGTTTCAAATCGAAGAATCAAATAAGCACCTCTAGACCTTTGCAATTGATCCATATGGACTTCTTTGGACCAATTGATACAACAAGCCTAGGAGGAAGCAAATATGCCTTTGTAATCGTTGATGACTTTAGTGTTAGGGATCGAGCAGCACTAAGAGAAGGGGGGGGGGAGGTGAATTAGTGCAACGGATAAATACGATAAACTTCGATGATTTAAAAATAACTTTTGAAAACTTCGTACGTTGAAAACAATATTTCGTTTGTAACCGTTTTGATTGCATTGAAAGTGTACGTAAGAAGATGAACAGGAAGTTGAGTAAGGCAACAAAGTGAAGATAGTTTGCAGTATAGTAAGTTGCAAGAAAGTAAATGCAAATCGATTTATAGTGGTTTGGTCATCCGACCTACATCTACTCCTGATTCCTCTTAGCTTGAGGCCACCGGCTTTCCACTAGCTATCCTTCTTCCAACGGGCAAGGTTGAACTCCTTTATAGCTCTTCTCCTTTTAACAGGCTTAGAAGGAAACCCTTACAAGCACTCTCTCCTTTATTTCGGTGGAATACAAGTGAAAACTAAGGAGGATTTTCTAGAAAGATTTGGACAGAGTTTTCTTGCTTTCAAAGTGTTATGCTTGTTAACTTTCTTGTAGGAACACCTGAGGTATTTATAGACCCCAAGAGAATTCAAATTTGGAGCCTAAATTTGAATCTCTTTCGTTGTTCCCAATGCTGGCGGTGCTACTGCTTGTCAGTGGCGATGCCACCACCTGTTAGTTGTTAGACTGACAGTGTACAGGGCGGTTCCACCGCCCAAGGCAGCGGTGCCACCGCCCATGCTCTTGGGTGCTAGGCGGTGCCATCGCCTAGCTCACTGGTCCTAGGCAATGCCACCACCCAGCACTTTTCAGCACACTAGTTTGGGCCAAAAACTCGGCCCAAATCGGTCCAAAACAATGCCCAATGGGCCCCAACTTGGGTTATAGAATTAACACATAATTCTAACTCAAATTAACATGCTAACTACAAAATTTAAGACATTTCCTAAGCTATTACAAAGTCCGATAAGTCAAGACTTCTTCCGATGAGTTTCTGGTGAACTTCCGATGATCTTCTGATGAACCCTCGAAAACCATTCTGCGGACTCCTAGCAAGCTCTTGGACTTCACGATGATCTTGGCGAGTTCCAATGAGCTTCTTTGCAAGCTCCGATCTTTCTTGGCAAGCTCCGCGAACTCTCGATGAACCTTTTGATGAACTTCCAAAAACCCTTCGGTAAGCTCCCTACTCATTCTCGGCTAGTTCCGGCAGCACTCCCAACGAATCTTCGGACTTCCATCAAACTCTCAAATTCCCAATGATCCATCACACTTGACTTTCGACACTTTATTTCACTTTACATCTTTATTGTCATCGTAGTTAATCCTGCACACACACAAACAAAACTCTACTTCAATCTAGGTAATTATTACAACGCGAATTGACATTCAGTTGCTCGGCACGTCATTGGTTGGCGCTTCGTCCGATTCTTTGGTGCGTCATCCTCTCTTGCGGCTTGTTACCCAATCGACGGTTGACCTCCATAACCCTGATATCCTTGGCACAACTTCGCTCTTCTTGGCTCGATGCCCGATGTCTGAAGCCTTCTACCGATTGTCGACCGAACCTCTGGCTCGACATCCAATATCTTGACGTGATCACCCGACGTAACGTTAATTCCTCCAGCGTCAACTGTCTAATCCTAATCGATAGTAGACCTGCGTAACTCAAAATGTAGTTAGACCACAAAACATAATCAATTAGTTTCATCACAAAATTCGAGATTCAACAATCTCCCCCTTTTTGATGATGACAACTAATTGATGACTAACGGAGTTAACCATAACTCCCCAAAGTTTAACCAAACTCTCCCTATCAATATGCCATTGATAGAACACTTGGATTATCCCAAATCCAAGCAACATTCATCATAAATTATGATAATTAAGAAACCATCATGTAAATATATAAAATGTTCAATTCAATGCATGAAGTCATCAATCTACTACTCCCCCTATGTCATCAACATAAAGGAGAAGTTGCATCATAGCTAGTTTAAAAGATATACAAATTTTACAACACACTAGCTATTAATCAAGATATTCAACAACATCACTTTAAAACATTCAATCATAGCAAGTTTTTAAATTCTTTCTAAAAACAAGCAAGATAGTAATTTTTCATCACTTGCTTCTTGTGCAAGTTTGCACTTTGCTTTTGTAGCATGCTAGCAACTTTTGAAATGTTCAAAATAAGGATGTTCCTTCATTTCAATGATCGAGCTAGCAAATTTATCATTGAAGTCACAAGCTAGTAATAAATCTTCTCCTCCTTTGTTTTTTTCAAAAAGAAGGGAAGAGTGCAATTCTTTTCCCTTTATATGAATTTTGAACCTACGACAATCAATAAAGATAAAAAAGAATATTTATATCCATGAATTCATCAAGAAAATTTCATTCAAGGATAAGACATCAAGATCACGATATAGATAACAATTTTCTTAAAAGGATCTTGATCAAAAAAGAATTCAAGTTGTTAATCCGAGAGATCAAGATCATGAATTGTAAATATTCTCTTTAGCATCAAATTTCAATTCATGATAAAGAGTATACAACCAAGAATCATGATACAAATAAAACATATCATTCTCATAGATCAAGTCATGATTCAATGATTCATCATAAAGCAAATTTTATTTGTATCAAATATTCAATTTACCACACAAGGCAAAGAAATCATGTCACTTCTAAGTCATGAAAGATATGACATCAAAGCTTAAGAGAACCAACAAGAACATAATTCATGTGACATGCCCTTTTAATAATGATTCATCATTAAAGATATCAAGGCCATAAATTCATAAAAATTCAAGTTTTTAAGTTTCAAGAAATCAAAAGACAAGTTACATTTCATTTAAAGAAATTTCTTTTGATAAAATGGAAGGAGCATGATAAATGATCTTGATTTATAAAGAACTTCAAGTTATAATTGTTAAGATCATGATTTCAATAAAATTTCTTTATAGCAAAATGAAATCTTTTAGAACTTGATTCAAGCATTAAATACATCTTAACAAGTCATAATTCCAAAAGATTCAAGAATCACTAAAAGAAAAATCATTCAAGTTCAATTTGACTACTTCATACTTATCATTAAAATCATTTTCATAGATTCATATAGATGGATTATTTAGCACATCATCAAAATCTCATTTATAATTCAAGTGATTCACAAACTATCATAAATGAATTCATCACTTGTATTTCATGAAAGATCGAAAATTTCAAAAAATCATACATTTCACTTTTTTATGATTTGCATTGATTTCATATAAACATGCCTTTGTCTTCTTTTATGTTGAATAGAGACAAGCATGAATGTTCAAGACATAAAGGCTAAATCTCATAAAGTAAATTGTCATGCATGATTTTAAATATTCATTTTCAAGTCATGATAAAAAGAGTAAGTCAAAGATTCAATCATCTCATGTCATGAATTCCAAAGGACATCTTAAGTTTTCAACATCACATTAAAAAGATATTTCAAAAAGATATATTGATAAGTGATTCATTTGTATCATTTCATTTGAATTCATGATTCATTTGGTCGGTTCTCCTCTTTAGTAAATAAAAAGGAATTTTAGGAGAACAAAATGAATTAAGGGAGATAGAACATAATCGAAGCATTGAACATGATACATATTTAAAATGTATCTTACGTCACAAAATATGAATCAAGCATTTGTCAAATCCGAAATCATCCTCAAAATCACATTCAATAAATTCATACATGATAAGCATGGATTCATGAATTTGTCTTCAATTGAAAAAATCGAAAAACTCTAGAGATAGAAAGATTTCAAGAAACATGCATTTCCATTATATAACTCATTTAATATGAGCATGCCTTTGTCTTTTATTATAAGATAAAATAGAAATATCAACATTCAACACCAAAAGACAACCTTCATTATAAAAATCATCAAGACAAAAATATAACACATTATGAGATTCAATTTATCATGATAATGTGTTTCATTTTAAGTTGTTTGTTTCAAACAAGTGTGCTCATGTTTCAAAAGATGAGTATCAAATTTTAAAACCAAAACATGAGTTTATCATCAAGATATAACAACTTTTTAACATTTTCATTTTATCATTATCAATGATGATTTCATAAGGTATGTTCAAATATTTTCATGAAAGCCATCATCATACAAATTCAAAATACAAGTTTTATCATTAAAGTCATCAAGATCAAATGCATCAAACATCATGATAGTGCATGTTCTCATCTTTATGAGTTTCAATTTAAGTGATTTGATCTTTCATAAGAATGTTCAAATATAATGCATTTATTTTCATGTGAGTATATTCAAATCTTTTTATGAAAACATGTATCAACAAGATATAAGTTTAGTCATAAACTCGTCAAGACTAAACATATAAAAAAATAAAACATCATGATAACACATTTTCAATTTTTATGTGTTTTATTTTATGTGGTTGATCTCATATAAGCATGTTCACATTTTCACACAAAAGCCAAGCATCATATAAATTTGAAATTATCATCAAAATCTTTCATTCCAAAAATTTGTTAGGAGTAAAGCACATTGATTAGATGTAAGCATGCTCAATTCTTTTGTATAAACAATATTTATCAAGTTTAAAACCGAAAAATAGATATCATAACATAGATCAACAAGATACACATGATTTCATATTTTCATTATGTTATTATGAAAAGTGATACAAAATTCATCAAGATAAATATTCATTGGATTTAATCTTGTTAGGTGTACAAGCATGAGATGCAATTATCATAATGATTCATTTTGCATCAAAAACCATGCATTGAGTTGTTATTTCAAAATCATACATAAGATTGATCTTGTAATAGCATAAGTAAAGCAATCATCATTTATATTTTTAATTTTAAAAAATAACTAGAAAGAAAAAGCATAAAAAAAATCCTACCAACTATATTAAGCAACTCATGAATAGTTCACGTAATTTCATAATAAGGAAAAAATAACTTGGGTGAGTTTCTTACCTCATTGTTGAAAACCGTCAAAGCATAGTTTGTCTCTTCTTTACTTGATTCTTCTCGATGAGCCATCTTCTTCTTCATTGGTGGCCTCATTCTCTGTTCAAGTTCATTGTTTATTTTAGATTTTTGTTTAATGAACTTATTAAGATTTCGTGTTTGAAGCTCAAGTTCATCATTGTCCTCATCACTTGAGTCATCACTCAAGTGGCATTTCATAGTTTGGAGTTCCAAATCCTTCTTGTTCTTTAGAAAGTGGTTCATGTGTTCATCATGTTCAATATGTTCCAAGAATGCCATTTCATATGTTATTAAGGATCCAATGAGTTCTTCAATAGAATAATCATTTAAATCTTTTATTTCTTGAATCACCATTACTCTAGGATCCCACCTTTTTGGAAGGGATCTTAAAATCTTATTTATGAGTTCAAAATCTGAAACCTTTTACCAAGACTTTTCAAGCTATTGACGACATCTGTGAAGCGGGTGTACATGTTGTCGATAGATTCGCTTGGTATCATTTGGAAGAGCTTAAAATCATGCAATAAGAGGTTTACTTTCGAGTCTTTAACTCTACTAGTTCCCTCGTGCATGATTTCAAGTGTCCGCCAAATATCAAAAGTCGTTTCGCACGTAGAAATCCAATTGAACTCATTCTTGTCCAAAGCACAAAATAAGGCATTCATAGCCTTTGCATTCTAAGAAAAAAAAAATTTCTCTAAGTCCGACCATTCGTTCGTTAGTTTAGAGGGAAGTTGAAAATGATTTTCGACAACATTCCACAAATCCAAATCCATTGAAAGCAAGAAAACTCTCATTTGAGTTTTCCAATAGGTGTAGTCCGACCCATTAAAGAACGGTGGATGAACAACCGAAAAGCCCTCTTGAAAGTCATGAAGAGCCATTTCTTATGGGTGTAAGTCTAAATGAGAAAAAACGTGGCTCTGATACCAATTGTTAGGGATCGAGCGACACTAACAGGGGGGGGGGTGAATTAGTGCAGCGGATAAATACGATAAACTTTGATGATTTAAAAATAACTTTCAAAAACTTCGTACATTGAAAACAACGTTTTGTTTGAAACCATTTCGATTGTGTTGAAAGCATACGTAAGAAGATGAAGAGAAAGTCAAGTAAGTAAGGCAGCAAAGTGAAGATAGTTTGTAGTATAGTAAGTTGCAAGAAAGTAAATGCAAACCGATTTATAGTGGTTCGGTCATCCGACCTACATTCACTCTCAATTCCTCTTTGCTTGAGGCCATCGGCTTTCCACTAGCTATCCTCCTTCTAACGAGCGAGAATGAACTCTCTTATAGCTCTTCTCCTTTTGATGGGCTTAGGAGGAAACCCTTACAAGCACTCTCTCCTTTTTTTCGGTGAAATACAAGTGAAAACTAAGGAGGTTTTTCTAGAGAGATTTGAATAGAGTTTTCTTGCTTTCAAAGTGTTGTGCTTGTTAACTTTCTTGCAGGAACAACAAGGGTATTTATAGACCCCAAGAGGATTCAAATTTGGAGCCCAAATTTGAATCTCTTTCATTGTTCCCGGTGCTGGTGGTGCCACCACTTGTCAGTGGTGGTGCCACCGCCTATCAGTTATCAGACTGATAGTGTATAGGGCGGTTCCACTACCCAAGGCAGCGGTACCACCACCTAGCTCACTAGTCTTGGGTGGTGCCACCGCCCAGCACTTTTCAGCACACTAGTTTGGGCCAAAAACACGACCCAAATCGGTCCAAAACAAGGCCCAATGGGCCCCTACTTGGGTTATAGGATTAACACCTAATCCTAACTCAAATTAACATACTAACTATGAAATTAAAGACATTTCCTAAGCTATTACAAAGTCCGATAAGTCAAGACTTCTTCCGGCGAGTTTTCGGCAAACTTCCGATGGTCTTCTAACGAACCCTCGGAAACCATTTTGTGGACTCCCGGCAATCTCCCGAACTTCATGATGATCTTGGCGAGTTCCAACGAGCTTCTTTGGCAAGCTCTGATCTTTCTTGGCAAGCTCTGCGAACTCCTAACGAACCTTCCGGTGAACTTCCGAAAACCCTTCGGCAAGCTTCCTACTTATTCTCGGCCAGTTCCGGCAGCACTCTCAACGAATCTTCGGACTTCCGTCGAACTCTCGAACTCTCGAACTCCCAATGATCTATCACACTTGACTTCCGACACTTTGTTTCGCTTTATGTCTTCATCGTCATCGTAGTTAATCCTGCACACACACAAACAAAACTCTACTTTGATCTAGACAATGATTACAATGTGAATTGACATTCAATTGCCCGTCATGTCATTGGTCGGTGCTTCATCCAATTCTTCGGCGTATCGTCCTCTCTTGTAGCTTGTTGCCCAATCGGCGGTTGACCTCTGCAACCCCGATATCCATGGCGCAACTCCACTCTTTTTGGCCCGATGCCCGACGTCCGAAGCCTTCTGCCAATTGTCGACCGAACCCCTGGCTTAACATCCAATATCCTAACGTGATCACCCAGCATAACGTTAATTCCTCTAGCATCAACTGTCTAATCCTGATCGATAATAGACCTGCGTATCTCAAAATGCAGTTAGACCACAAAACATAATCAATTAGTTTTATCATCAAAATCTGAGATTCAACATTTAGTAGATATACTTGGATAGATTTCTTGACACACAAAAGTGATTGTTTTAAGTGTTTCTCGAAGTTTTACAAACTTATTCAAAACGAAAAAAGTTTTATGATTTCATTTATTCAAACTGATCACGGTGGTGAATTTCAAAATCGTGATTTCCAAAACTTTTATGAATCTAATGGTTATAATCATAATTTCTCTACTCCGAGGAATCCTTAACAAAATAGAGTAGTAGAAAGAAAGAATAGGAATTTACAAGAAATAGCAAGAACCATATTGAATGAATATAGTTTACCCAAATACTTTTCGGTCGAAGTTGTTAATACAGCTTGCTATTTCATGAATAGGGTTCTAGTAAGACTATCTCTCCCCAAAACTTTTTATGAATTATAGAATAACAAAAAATCAAATGTTTCATATTTTAAAGTTTTCAGTTGTAAATATTTTATATTAAATGAGAAAGATGTCTTAAGAAAGTTTGATGCAAAATCTGATGAAGACATTTTTCTAGGTTATTCTTCTATTTCTAAGACCTTTCATGTTTTTAATAAAAAAAACTTTGCTTATAGAAGAATTCATTCATGTTGTTTTCAACAAAGTTTTTGAATTTAAGAAAAATGATTTTGATGATGATCTTGATTTTAATGGTTTGAATTTAAACGAAACCTTTCATCCGAATAGCAACTTGGGTACATCTTCTTTTGAAATTTCCTTACCTAAGGAATGGAAGTTTGTAGATGCCCATCCTGAGGAGCTAATTATAAGAGATACATTAAAAGGAGTTCAAACTCGTTCTTCTTTTAAGAATTTTTGTACCCATACCACTTTTCTTTCTCAAATTGAATCTTAGTGCATTGATGAAGTCTTGAAAGATAATTCATGGGTTATTGTAATGCAAGAGGAATTGAATCAATTTGAAAAGAATGAGGTATGAAAGCTTATTCCTAGACCTAGTGACCATTTAGTTATTGGTAATAAATGGGTCTTCAGAAACAAGTAAGATGAATTTGGTATTGTAGTTCGAAACAAGGCTAGATCAGTAGCCAAAGGTTTCGACCAAGAAGAAAGTATCGATTACGAAGAAACCTTTGCTCCTGTGGCAAGATTAGAAGCTATTAGGATGCTCCTTACCTATGCTAGTAGTAATAACTTTAAGCTATTTCAAATGGATGTCAAAAGTGTTTTCTTAAATGGATTTATTTTCGAAGAAATGTATGTTGAACAACCACCCGGATTTGAAAACTCTCTTTTTCCTAATCATGTGTTTAAATTAACTAAGGCCCTCTACGGATTAAAACAAGCCCCTAGGGCTCGGTATGAGACCCTTAGTTCTTTTCTTATTTAAAATAATTTCACTAAAGTTAAGGTCGATACTACATTGTTTATTAAATATTTTAAAAATAATTTTCTTGTTGTCCAAATTTATGTTGATGATATTATTTTTGGATCTACAAATGAATCTTTATGTGAATCATTTGCCAAGTGTATGAGCCAAGAGTTTGAAATGAGTCTAATGGGTGAACTAACTTTCTTTTTAAGATTACAAGTTAAATAATTTAGTGATGGTATATTTCTTAGTCAAACCAAATATGCTTTAGAATTGTTAAAGTGGTTTAATTTGAATGGTTTAAAAGCCATCAACACTCCTATGAGTACCTCCACTAAGTTAGACATGGATGAAAGTGAAGAAAGTTTTGATAAAAAAATATATAGGGGAATGATGGGTAGTTTACTATACTTCGCTGCAACTAGACCGAATATCATGTTTAGTGTAGGACTTTGTACTAGATTTCAAGCTAATCCTAAGTTATCTCATCTTAAAGCCGTTAAAAGAATCCTTAGATATCTTAAAGGAACTCCTAACCTAGGATTATGGTATTTAAAATCTGATTTTGGTAGATGTAGAATAGATAGAAAAAACACATTCGAAACATGCCAATTTTTAGAACATACACTTGTTTCTTAGTCTTCCAAGAAATAAAACTTGGTTGCACTATCTACGGTCGAAGCCGAATACATAGCCGCAAGTGCATGTTATGCACAAGTTATTTGGATGAAAAATACATTAGAAGATTATGAAATTCATTTAAAAAATATTCCTATAAAATATGATAACACAAGTGCTATATGTTTGACTAAAAATCTCATTCAACACTCTGGAACTAAATACATTGACATTAGACATTATTTTATATGAGACTACGTCAATAACAATAAAGTTACTCTAGAATTTATTGACACAAATAACCAGTTGGTGGATATCTTTATAAAACCCTTAAATGAAGAACAATTTGATTTCATTAGAAGGGAATTAAGCATGTTAAATTGTCCTATTGCATGAGTTTGTCTCTCTTCCAAAATTTTTTATGTTGTATCATCTTTTCGGTTTTGATGAACTCACCCATCTTGGTATTATCTTTTTGGATTTTGTATTATCTTGTGCCATCTTTTTAACGGAGCTTTCATCTTCCTCCAATCTTGGATTGATACTCTTGTTTCATCTATTAATGATTTTTTAGTATCATATACATGACTCACGGTTGATATTTTTGAATTAATAACATGACTTTGTTTCTATCGATTTTATCCTCCCTCTACTTCCATTGAATGGCTTTCACGATTCACTTTTCACACTTTCATATCATGAAATTTGATGTTTAATAAATTTTTTGATAATCTAAACAAATTGTCTTCTTAACACTTGGAACTATTCTTTTAATACATACTTTTATGTCATGAATTCTATGTGAAAAGAAGAAGCTCTTATAATTTTTTTTATATATAGCTTGAATGCTCTCTTCGGATTTCACTCATTTCTCTTCATGCGAATTTAATGAGTTCTTAACTCTTATAAATTTTGTGTCATGCGCCTTTATGAATATTTTCATGGCTTGGTTGGCTGTTTTCCACTTAATGAATTTTCAATGAAAATGCCAAGTTAGCTTTCATGAATTCTTCTTTATGAGAATGCCAAGTTATCCCTTTATGAAATTTTTGGATGCTCTTTTCATGAGTTTTTAAATATGTAAATTTTTTATCATTTTGCCTCTTGAACTTTTCATGACTTTCAACATCTCGATAGACATTCATGACTCTTATCATAAGTTTTGTGCTGAAATGAACTCTCTCTTCTATCTCATGAATTTTATTTGGTGAAAATGTGAATTTTTATTGACTTGAATGATTCATTTTTCTACTTCATGGATTATTTTGCCGAATTCACTCTTAATGCTGAATTATATATATGATATGAATTTTTGATGAATTATAAGTCTTCTTGATGTATTCATGGATATAAGCCTTCTCTTGTTATCATTTTTCACAAAAACTCTATCAAACCAATTGGTATCAATAGCCCATTTCCTTTTTATTGATGATAAAGGGGGAGAAAAATGTGGCAAATTGATGACTTGATGGCTTTGTAATTTGAAAATTTTGATGTGTATCGTAAAAGAAAATTGATGACATGCTTGTATCACAATTGCCATATTTTGTATCATAAAATGCTTGCTATCTGTTATGACTCTAGCTAGGAGAGTCCTAAGTAAGTTTCATTGAAAGAGACAAACATGTAAATACTAAGGCAATTCATGTAAATCCTATCTAGCCAACCTCTAGTAAGAAGGTGATGAGGCCGACTAGGTTATGATTAGTTTGGAGGTTGCTTCTTAGAGAAGCATTAGGAGTTGATTAGAAGTAGGGGTCTTGAGTAGGAGTCCTATTAAGAGTTGGGGTTTAGAAGCCCTATAAATAGCCATATATTTACCCTCTTTTTTATGAATAGATCAATCCTTTTAGCAACCTTTGAGCAGCAACTTGGAGGAAGGAACTCCTATAGAGTTCCAAGGAGGACGATCCCCTAAAGAGATGAAATCCACAAGGGTTCTAATACTTGGTATCAGAGAAGTATTCTTGGCATCTTACTGCCCTTCCACAGTCATCCATCAGCCCTCCATAGCCACCCAAAGCAATTCCCACAATTGGTTAAAAGATCATCGCCGAATTCCGCCGTCATCTCCACTACCGCGGATCATCCTTTGATCTCCCCATGAATTGCACCAAGTTCTGATTTCCTACCTTACTACTGCTGCAATTTAGTTATCCTTATTCAAAAAATATAAAAAAATTATTCCTATATTGCTGTATAAACTTTTCATTGAAAAGTTTTCATCTCTATGACGAAAGATGCACTACAGAATTCCAACCGCATAAGCACTGTTTGTTTGATCTTGCTACTATGTTTCTTTTGTCCAAATCTATACAAAATTTTTACGATGGCTTTGATACTTCCTAACAGTCGATTCTCATTTGATTTCATCAAAAAATTCTCTATATAAACCACTAATCATTTACATCCAAGCTGCTACACTTTAGACGTAAAAATCTGCTGCAGTACCTTTCTATGATCCTTAATTTTGCTGAACCTCTTGCTGTTGTTTCATTCTACAAAATTTTTAACAGCAATACCTCTCCCTTACTAGTAGATTCCCTTTGAGTTTTACTTGAATCTCTGTTGAGAATTTTTAGAAAAAATTACATCTTTACTACTAAAATTTTTTTAGTGAAAAATCTAGTGTTGTACCTTTGTCCTTTTTCTTCTCCATGACCTACCAAACCATAGCCACCTTGCTGCCACCAACCAAGATATCTTTGTTAGGGATTGAGTGGCACTAAGAGGGGGGGGGGGTGAATTAGTGCAGCAGATAAAACGATGGATTTTTCAGTGATTTAAAACAAGCTTCGGAAACTTCGTACGATGAAAACAACGTTTCGTTTGAAACCGATTTTTGCATTCTAACTTTAAAGCATGTGAACAAAGATAAAAAGGAAGTGGAGCAAGTAAAGTAAAGGCTTGCAGCAAAGTAAAACAGAAATTTAAACACTCACACAATCAAGACGCAGCGATGTATAGTGGTTCGGTCAAAGTGACCTACATCCACTTCCGAAGCCTTCTCCGTTGAGGCTCCCTTCTTCCACTATCAAATCCTTTGAAGGGGAAGGATCAAATACCCCTTTTACAGCCCTTTACAAGATGTTCACACTTGTACAAGATTTCTCAAGAAAAGAAGAAGGTGAACACTTAGCAAGAACAAACTTTTCAACACTCAACAAATGCTCAACACTTAAGAAATTTGCTCAAAAGGGTGCCCTTTCAGCTGAGAAAGGGGGGGGGGTATTTATAGATCCAAAGTAGATTCAAAATTGGGCTCCAAATTTGAAATCAATTTGGAGTTCCAATGCTCGTCAACAGTCCGAGGACGCGATGTCTGCGCCTGGCGTGATCGACGCATCGTGCCAAGCGGTGCTACCGCTCCACTCTGTTGATAAGGGCGGTGCCACCGCCCCAGCCAGGCGGTTCCACCGCTTGTCTGCGTACAGGGGCGGTGCTACCGCCCCAGACAGGCGGTTCCACCGCCCGGCAGTGTACAGGGGCGGTGCTACCGCCCACCAGCGGTGCATCGCCAGTCGGGCGATTCCACCGTCCCAGGCTTGGGCGGTTCCAATTGCCTCACCCATTCGGACAAAGCCGAATGGGCCTTGTTTAAGTCCCAATCTTGGCTCAGTAGAGGCCCGGTTGGCCCCTACTGAATTTAGGTAGGATTTTTCCTTAAATCCTTGCCCTACTCATGTGCAAACTACGAACATAACTCAACATGATTTGATTCGACGCGCTTCAAGTCAACTTCCGGCGAGCTTTACGGCGAGATTCCGGCAGCCATCCGATGCTTCCCTCGGATTGCTTCCAGTGGGCTACCAGCATACTCCGGATTGTATGGCGAGCTCAATGAGTCTTCGGCTTGCTTCCGAATCTTCCCGGTGAGTTCCGCGAACCTTCGACGATCTTTGAGATGAACTTCCGAAAACTTCGGCAGGTCCTTGATTTGATCTTGGATGGTTCCGGCAACACTTCCGAAAAATCTCTCGGACTTCCGATGAACTCTTGAACCCCCGACGGACTTGACCTCGGTAAATCACTTTATGTTTTCTTCCATCATAGTTATTCCTGCACAAACAAACACCAAACACTCTACTTCGATCTAGACAGTTATTACAACACGAATTGACATTTAGTTGCCCGACACATCATTGGTTGGCGCTTCGTCCGATCCTTCGGCACATCGCCCTCTCTAGCGGCTTGTTGCCCAATCGATGGTTGACCTCCGCAACCTCGATATCCATGGCGCAACTCCGCACTTCTTGGCCCGATGCCCGACGTATGAAGCCTCCTGCCGATAGTCGACCGAACCTCCGGCTCGACATCCAATATACTGACGTGATCACCTCCGGCGCAATGTCAATTCCTCCAGCGTCAACTGTCTAGTCCTGATCGATAGTAGACCTGCATAACTCAACACACAGTTAGACAACAAATCACACTCAATTAGTTTCATCATCAAAATCCGAGATTCAACAATCTCCCCCTTTTTGATGATGACAACTAATTGATGACTGACGGAGTTAACCATAACTCTCCGGAGTTTAACACAAACTCCCCCTATCAATATGCCATTGATAGAACACTTGGATTATCCCAAATCCAAGCAACATTCATCATAATGTTTATGAGAATAGTCAAACCATCATGCAAATATATAAAATACTCAATACAATGCATGAAGTCATCAATCTACTTCTCCCCCTATGTCATCAACAAAAAGGAGAAGTAGCATCATAGCTAGTTTAAAAGATATACAAATCTTTACAACATACTAGCTATTTATCACATCATACAACATTTTTACAATACAACATCAAATAATTCCATTCAATCATAGCAAGTTTCAAGGATAGACAATGATGGTAATTTTCACTTGCTTCTTGAGATGTGCAAGTAGGCACCTTGTTTCCCTTGCAAGTAATCAACTTCATGTTTGCAATGAGCTAGTAATTTTGCAATGTTTATAACATTTTAAAACTGTAAGCTCATGAGTTAAAAAATAATGCAACTTTGTAATTTCTTTCTTCTCATTTTGAGAAGTGCAAGTTTTGCCTTTTGCAAGTTCTAGCTAGCTATGTTTGCCACTTTCACTTGTGATGCATAAGCTAGTAAGCTAACTCCCCCTTTGTCACTATAGAAAAGAAGGGATGAATAATATTTCAATGCAATAATTTTGCATCAATCAATATTTCAATTTTTCAAGATGCATACAAGATGGTATTAAAACATGAGAAATCATGTCATGAAGGATATCAATATGTAAATTCAACAAGAATCAAAACCAAAAGATATCATCCATGATTCATAACTTTTCATTTTAGCAAGATCTAGATTCATACATAGGAATTTTTACCAAGATCACATTTCATAAGAATCAAGACACGAATTCATAAAAATTCAAGTATTGAATTCCGAGAAATCAAAAGACAAGTTACATTTCATTTAAGGAATTTTCTTTTGATAAGACGGACGGAGCATGGTAAAAGATCTTGATTTATAAAGAGTTTCAATTCATAGTTGTCAAGATCATGATTTCAATAAAATTTCTTTATAGCAAAATAAAATCTTTTAGAACTTGATTCAAGCATTAAATATGTCTTAACAAGTCATAATTCTAGAAGATTCAAGAATCATTAAAAAAAATCATTCAAGCTCAATTTATCAATTCAAGACTCATAATTAAATTATTATTTTTGAGATTAATAACATGAATAAAGTCATTACCGTATCATCAAAATCTCATTCGTAATTCTAATGATTTATAAAATATCATAAATGAATTTATCACTTGCCTTTCATCAAAAATTGAAAATCAAACTTTATCATAAAGATTGTCAAGGCATAAATGCAACATATTATTCCAAGACATGAGATTCAATTTATCATGATAATATATTTCATGTTTCAAAAGATGAGTATCAAATTTTAAAATCGAAACATGAGTTTGTCATCAAGATATAATATCACAAAGTCATTAAGCATGATAACAAACTTCTAATATTTTCATTTCAATGATGATTTCATAATGTATGTTCAAATATTTATACGGAAGCCATCATTGTATAAATTTGAAATACAAGTTGTCATTTAGCCCATTAAGATCAAAAGCATTACACGTAAAGCATCATGATAGTGTAATTTCTCATTTTTTTTTGATGTGTTCCATTTCAAGTGATTTGACGTTTATATGAGTATACTCATGTTTTTCATATAGGTCCAAAGAGCATGTTTCAAGAGAAATCATTAAGACCGAAAACATGAGGCACATTTTTTTTTAAATATTCATCATGTTTATTTTTATGAAATTCACAAGACTCATAACATAAATTCATTCATCTCAATAGAATGAGAAAAGAAAAAATACATTTTCATTTTAAGCAATTTGATGTGAGCATATTCAAAATTTTTATGAAAACATGTATCAAAATAAAACACAAGCTTAGTCATAAAATCGTCAAGACCAAATATGTAAAAATGATAGCACACTTTCAATTTTTATGTTAAAAGGCCATGTTCAAATTTTTGCCAAAATCATGCATCTATTTATAAATTCAAAAATATGTTTCATCATCACAATATGACACTTTATTACTTCAAAAGCTCATGCATGATATAAAATCATCAAGCATCATATTTGGAGACAATGTAAACCATCAAGATACACATGCATGGATTAATCCTAAGCATTATCACAAATCTTGCATCATTCATATGTTTACTTTTCAAAAATACTATAAAGAAAAGCATAGTATAATTTCGAAATTTTTTTTTAATTTCTAAAAACACAAGAAAAAAAAATCCTACAAACTAAGTTAAGCATTCATGGAAATCATCAAGTAATTTCAAAATAATTCAAGGAAGTTAAGTTACTTACCTCATTGCCTATTAAAGCATAGTTTGCTTCTTCTTTTTTTGATTCTTCTTTCCAAGCCTTCTTCTTCTTCTTTGGCCTCTTTCTCTGTTCAAGTTCATTTGTGTTTTTTAATTTTTGTTTAATGAACTTGTTAACATTCATTATTATGTGTTCAATGTCCTCATTGTCCTCATCACTTGAGTCATCACTCAAGTGGCATCCATTTGTCCGATATTCAAAAACCTTCTTGTTCTTTAGAAGGTGATTCAAATGTTCATCATGTTCATGATGTTCTAAACGTTCCAAGAACCTCATTTCATAGGTCTTTAAAGACCCAATAAGTTCATTAATAGGATAGTTATTTAGATCTTTTATTTCTTGTATTATGTTATTATCAGATCCCATCTTTTGGAAGAGATCTTAAAGTCTTGTTTACGAGTTCAAAGTCCGAAAAACATTTACCAAGAGCTTTTAGACTATTGATGACATCCGAGAAACGGGAGAACATGTCATCGATAGTCTCGCTTGGTGCCATTCGGAAAATCTCAAAATCGTGCAACAAAATATTAACTTTCAAGTCTTTGACTCTACTCGTTCCTTCATGTGTGATTTCAAGAGTTCGCCAAATGTCAAAAGCCGTTTCGCATGTAGAAATCCGGTTGAACTCATTTTTGTCTAAAGCGCAAAATAAGGCATTCATAGCCGCACCACTGCTGACCAGCGGCTCCATCGCTATGCAGGGGCGATACATCTGCATAAAGCGGTTCCACCGCCTAAGAGGCTGGGGCGGTGGTTACCGCCAGCGGTGCCACCGCCAGTCGGTTCCACCGCCCCAGGCTTGGGCGGTTCCAATCGCCTCGCCCATTCGGGCAAAGCCGAATGGGCCTTGTTTAAGCCGAATGGGCCTCGCCCATTCGGGCAAAGCCGAATGCAGGATTTTTCCTTAAATCCTTGCCCTACTCATGTGCAAACTATGAACATAACTCAACATGATTTGATCCGACGCGCTTCAAGTCAACTTCCGGTGAGCTTTACGGTGAGATTCCGGCAGCCATCCGATGCTTCCCTCGGATTACTTCCAGTGGGCTCCCAGCATACTCCGGATTGTATGGTGAGCTCAACGAGTCTTCGGCTTGCTTCCGAGTCTTCCCGGTGAGTTCCGCGAACCTTCGATGATCTTTGAGATGAACTTCCGAAAACTTCAACAGGTCCTTGATTTGATCTTGGATGGTTCCGGCAACACTTCCGAAAAATCTCTCGGACTTCCGAGGAACTCTTGAACCCCCGACGGACTTGACCTCGGTAAATCACTTTATGTTTTCTTCCATCGTAGTTATTCCTACACAAACAAACACCAAACACTCTACTTCGATCTAGACAGTTATTACAACATGAATTGACATTTAGTTGCCCGACACATCATTGGTTGGTGCTTCGTCCGATCCTTTGGCACATCGCACTCTCTAGCGGCTTGTTGCCTAATCGATGGTTGACCTCCGCAACCTCGATATCCATGGCGCAACTCCGCACTTCTTGGCCCGATGCCCGACGTACGAAGCCTCCTGCCGATAGTCGACCGAACCTTCGGCTCGACATCCAATATACTGACATGATCACCTCCGGCGCAATGTCATTTCCTCCAGCGTCAACTGTCTAGTCCTGATTGATAGTAGACCTGCGTAACTCAACACGCAGTTAGACAACAAATCACACTCAATTAGTTTCATTATCAAAATCCGAGATTCAACAATCTTTAGGGCATCCTCTAGCCTTAAGATGCAGCCATCATAACCTATTTTCATAACCCTAACAACATCAAAAATCGTAGCCCAAAACATTAAACCATTACAGCCGAACCCTTCTATCACCGATCTATTGTCTAAATCTTCCACCACCCCATGCCATTAACCCATCAATTGAAAAAAGACAAGGACATCTCTAATCTATAAGCATATGCTATGGCTTCTCAAGACCTAATTGATGCCAAATTTGAAGTATTGGAATCTCGGATTGAATCGTGGCTTGAATCGTGCTTGGAAGACAAATTGCATGCTTTGTTTGCAAAATTCAAAATTGGACAACCACCGAGTCTAACCAAATTTCAGTGAGGAGAGAGTTTAGAGATGCCTCTAAGAAGAAAGGATAGCTATCGAACATGCTTCAGCCATGCATGAGGGTGGACTTCCCACGATGGGAAGAAGAAGACCCGGCAGGGTGGATTTCATGCGCCGAATGTTACTTTCACTACTACCGAACGTCGGATGATGCTATGGTAGAAATTGCTATCATCCACCTTGAAGGAGATGCTATTCAATGGTATAATTGGTTGGAATACAATCATGGGGCTCTGACATGGAATCAATTTAAGAACGCACTGCTGAACCATTTCGGACCTACGGAGTATGAAAATATCGACGGCCAACTCGCAAAGATTCGATAAACCTCTACGATTCAAGAGTACTAAACTAGGTTTGAGAAGCTATCCTACCTTGCTCATGATTGGACTAACCATCAATTGTTAGAAACATTCATCGAAGGACTAATGCCAAAGATAAAATGGGAGGTTAAGGCGCGGTAGCCCCGTACCATGACGGTTGGGATTTCTTTCGCCTGAATACAAGAAGACCAACTCAACCAAGATGCTTTGAGGATGAGAACCTCTCCTGGGCCTACAGCATATAAACCTCCTTCTGCTCCCAACCATCCTTCGCTGCCAAAATAATTGACAAGAGAAGAACTATGTGACCGATAAGCAAAGGGTCTTTGTTGGCATTGTGACGAGCCATAGAACCATGATTATCGCTGCAAAAGGGGCCGCCTCCTACTGATTGAACCTCTTGAAGACATGGAGGAGGAGGTCTAGGAGCATATGGAAGAGGTCACGGATGAAGAATAATAGCCAGTTGATATTACGATGTATGTGTTGAATCCCGGATTTTGATGATGAAACTAATTGAGTATGATTTATGGTCTAATTACGTGTTGAGTTACGCAGGTCTACTATCGATCAGGATTAGACAGTTGATGCTGGAGGAATTGACATTGCGCTAGAGGTGATCATGTCAAGATATTGGATGTCAAGCCGGAGGTTCGGTCGACTATCGGCAGGAGGCTTCGTACGTCGAGCATCGGGCCAGGAAGTGCGGAGTTGCGCCATGGATATCGAGGTTGCGGAGGTCAACCGTCGATTGGGAAACAAGCCGCTAGAGAGGGCGATGTGTCGAAGGATAGAACGAAGTGCCAACCAATGATGTGTTGGGCAACTAAATGTCAATTCGCGTTGTAATAACTGTCTAGATCGAAGTAGAGTGTTTGTTGTTTGTGTGCAGGAGTGACTACGATAGGGATGAAGACGTAAAGCGAAACAAAGGGCCGAAGACAAGTGTAATGAATCGTTGGGAGTTCGAGTGTTCAACGGAAGTCCGAAGATTCGTTGGGAGCGTTGCCAGAACCGGCCGAGAACGAGTAGGGAGCTTGCCGAAGGGTTTTCGGAAGTTCACCAGGAGGTTCGTCGGAAGTTCGCAGAGCTTGCCAAGAAAGATCGGAGCTTGCCAAAGAAGCTCGGGGGAACTTGCCAAAACCATCGTGAAGTCCGAGAGCTTGCCGTGAGTCTGCGGAATGGTTTCCGAAGATTCGTCGGAAGACCGTCGGAAGTTGACCGAAAGCTCACCGGAAGAAGTTGTCATGTGGACTTTATAATAGCTTAGGAAACATCTTTAAAATTTGTAGTTAGCACGTATTTTGGGTTAGGATTAGATAACCCAAAGTGGGGGCCCATTGGGCCTTGATTAGGATGAGTTTGGGCCAAAATTTTGGCCCAAACTGAACCAGCAGCATGCGTGCTGCTACGTGCATGCATGCTACGTACATGCATGCTGGGTGGTGGCACCGCCTAGCAACTTACTGGCTAGGGCGGTAGCACCGCCTGGGTGTCTGTCAGGACTGACAACACCGAAAAACTCAAAAGATTCAAATTTTTGGTTCTAAGTTTGGGCTTCAAATTTGAATCACTTTGAGGCCTATAAATACCCCTCATATTCTTGGATGAAAGGTGTCTAGAACTGAAAAAAAGGAAGGGGGAAACTCTCTTGAAAGTGTGTCAAATCTTCCCTAAGTCTTAAGAGTGTTCTAGTCCAAGAGGGGTAAGAGTGCTTTGTAAGGGTTATCTTCTAAGCTCATCAAAAGAAGAGGTGTTGCAAGGGAGTTCTTCCTCACCCATTGGAAGGAGGAAAGCTAGTGGAAAGCCGGTGTCCTCAAGCGAAGAGGAATCGGAAGTGGATGTAGGTCGGATGACCGAACCACTATAAAAATCTAGTTTGTATTTACGTTCTTGCTATTTACTTTGCTGCAAACCATTTTTACTTGCTGCCTTATTTACTCAACATCCTTATCATCTTATTACATATGCTTTAAAGTTAAAACGTAATCTTTCCGGGTTTAAACGAAATGTTGCATTCATTCGTACGAAGTTTCCAAAGCTTGTTTTAAATCACTGAAAAATCTATCGTTTTATCCGCTGCACTAATTCACCCCCCCCCCCTCTTAGTGCCGCTCGATCCCTAACAATTGGTATCAGAGCCACGTTCTTTCTCTTTCGGATTTACACCCATGAGAAATGGCTCTAAATGGTTTTCAAGAGGGCTTTTCGGTTTTGCGTCCACCGTTCTTTAACGGTTCGGACTACACATATTGGAAAACTCGAATCAGAGTTTTCATACTTTCAATGGATTTGGATTTGTGGAACATCATCGAAAATGGCTTTCAACCTTCCTCTAAACCGACGAACGAATGGTCGGATTTGGAGAAAAGGTCGTTTTCTTTAAACGCAAAGGCTGTGAATGCCTTATTTTGTGCTTTGAACAAAAATGAGTTCAATCGAATTTCTTCTTACGAAATGGCTTTTGATATATGGTGAACACTTGAAATCACGCATGATGGAACTAGTAGAGTTAAAGACTCGAAAGTAAACCTCTTGTTGCATGATTTTGAGCTCTTCCGAATGACACCAAGCGAAACTATTGACGATATGTACACCCGCTTTACGGATGTCGTCAATAGCTTGAAAAGTCTTGATAAATCATTTTCAAGTTTTGATTTAGTAAACAAGATTTTAAGATCCCTCCCAAAGAGTTGGGATCCAAAAATTACGGCTATTCAAGAGTCTAAAAACTTGAATGATTATTCACTTGAAGAATTAATCGGGTCATTAATAACCTATGAAATGACACTCTTGGAACATGATGAACATGATGAACATTTGAACCACCTTCTAAAGAACAAGAAGGTTTTTGAACTTAGAACAAGAGAATGCCACTTGAGTGATGACTCAAGTGATGAGGACAATGAAGAGGACTTTGAACCTTTAATCGATCTTAATAAGTTCATTAAACAAAAATCTAAAATCAACAATGAACTTGAACGGAGGAAGAGACCAATAAAGAAGAAGAAGGCTCACCAAGAAGAATCAAGGAAAGAAGAAGCAAACTACGCTTTAATGGGCTTCGACAATGAGGTAAGTAACTTAACTTCCTTGAATTATTTTGAAATTACATGATTTCCATGAATGCTTATCTTAGTTAGTAGGAATTTTTTTTTTATGTTTTTCTTGTGTTTTTAGAAATTTAAAAAAAAATTCAAAATTATACTATGCTTTTCTTTATAGTAGTTTTGAAAAGTAAAAACATGAATGATGCAAGATTTGTGATAATGCTTAGGATTAATCCATGCATATGTATCTTGATGATTTATATTGCTTTTTATTTCTAAACATGATGCTTGATGATTTTGTATCATGCATGAGCTTTTGAAGTAATAAAGTGTCATATTGTGATGATGAAACATATTTTTCAAATTTATAAATAGATGCATGATTTTTACAAAAATTTGAACATGGCCTTTTAACATAAAAATTGAAAGTGTGCTATCATTTTTATGTATTTGGTCTTGACGATTTTATGACTAAGCTTGTGTTTTATTTTGATACATGTTTTCATAAAAATTTTGATACATGCTCACATGTAATCAATTTATGTTGCTCTTATTAAAATTTTCGAATGAAAGATTTTGATGCATTTGATCTTAATGGGTTTAATGACAAACTTGTATTTTGAATTTATACAATGATGCTTCCGTATAAATATTTGAACATACATTATGAAATCATCATTGAAATGAAAATATTAGAAGTTTGTTATCATGCTTAATGACCTTGTGATATCATATCTTGATGACAAACTCATGTTTCAATTTTAAAATTTGATACTTATCTTTTGAAACATGAAACATATTATCATGATAAATTGAATCTCATGTCTTGGAATAATATGTTGTATTTTTGCCTTGACAATTTTTATGATAAAGTTTGGCTTTCGATTTTGATGAATCCATGTGAATCTTTTTGAATCAAATCCTTTAGAAAATACCATATACTTAATGTGATTTGACTTAATGATCATTACGATGAAATTTATCTTTCCATCGTGAATGTTGACATTTTGTTTTAAGGCAAAGGCATACTTATAAGAAGCAAATCATATGAATAGAAATTTACAAGAACAAAATACAATCCTCTATCTTTTCGATTCTTCAATAAATCTATGTTTATCATGTATGAATTTATTGAATATGATTTTTAAGGATGATTTTAGATTTAAAATGCTTGATTTGTATTTATGACATAAGATACATTTTAAATATGAATCATGCCCTATCTCGCTTAATTCATTTTGTTCTCCTATAATTTTTTTTACTTACTAAAAGGGAGAACCTTCCAAATGAATATGCTTGATAATTTGTGTTATGAGATTTAGCCTTTATGTCTTGAATATTTATGCTTATTTTTTATTCGATATAAAAAAAGACAAAGGCATGCTCATATGAAATATTAATGCATGATTCTTGAAATCTTTCCATCTCTAAAGTTTTTGAAAAACAAGTGATAAATTCATTTATGATATTCTGTAAATCATTAGAACTACGAATGAGATTTTGATGATACGGTAATGACTTTATTCATGTTATGAATCTCAAAAATAATAATTTGATTATGAGTCTTGAGTTGATAAATTGAGCTTGAATGATTTTTCTTTTAACGATTCTTGAATCTTTTGGAATTATGACTTGTTAAGACATATTTAATGCTTGAATCAAGTTTTAAAAAGATTTCATTTTGCTATAAAGAAATTTTATTGAAATCATGATCTTGACAACTATGACTTGAAACTCTTTATAAATCAAGATCGTTTGTATCTTGTCTTTTGATTTCTCAGAATTTAATACTTGAATTTTTATGAATTTGTGATCTTGATATCTTGATTCTTATGAAATGTGATCTTGATGAAAAATCTTATACATGAATCAAGTTACTCTTTATGCTATATCTTTTCAAATGGATCATGAGCCTTGATGTCATATATTTCATGATCCTAGAAGTGATATGATTTCTTTGCCTTGTATAATGATTGAAAATTAATTTTCTTTATGATAAATTATGAATCATGACTTGATCTATGAGATTGATATGCTTTTATATATCATGATTCTTGGTTGTATGATATTTATCTTGATTTAAAAAATTGATAAATATGAATTTTGATCTTACTAAAAAGAAAATTATGAATCATGGATGATATCTTTTGGTTTTGATTCTTGTTGAATTTACATATTGATATCCTTAATGACATGATTTCTCATGTCTCAATATCATCTCGTATGCATCATGTGATGATTGATATATTGATTGATGCAATTTTCTCATTGGTTCCTCCCTTCTTTTTGATATTGATAAAGGGGGAGAAAAATTGTTAACTTGTGTATCAAAAAAGAAAAATTTGCTAGCTTAAACATTGAGAAGCAAAAAGTTGCTATCTCAAGAGAGGCAAAAATCTTGCTCAACTTCACTTTTTTTTTCAACAAAATTGCTTGTATCTTTGTTACAAATTATTGTTGAACCTCATGCAAGATTATTTGTAGTATTAATCCTCCTTTTCTTTTTGATATTGATAAAGGGGGAGAAGGCTTTTACAAATGAATGTAAAAGTCCTAGCATGCAAAGAAAGCAAAACTTGCAAGCTTGCTCTTCTCAAAAGAGAAGAAAGAAATTATAAAATTGCATGCATATCACAAAAGAAGTCAAGAAAATGTACAATTTGCTTGTACTTCTCAAAGGAACATAGAAAAACTTGCCATCATCACGACAAGTACTATCTTGCTTATCATGATAAACATGCGATACCTAAATGTTGTATGATGTGATTAATAGCTATATGTTTGTAATATTTGCATATCCCTGAAAACTAGCTATAATGTTACTTCTCCTTTTTGTTGATGACATAGGGGGAGAAGTAGATTGATGACTTCATGCATTGATTGAATATTTTATATATTTGCATGATGGTTTGTTGTTTTCTCACTACATGAATGATACATGTTACTTGGATTTGGGATAATCCAAGGGTTCTATCAATTGCATATTGATAGGGGGAGTTTGTGTTAAACTCCGGGGAGTTATGGTTAACTCCGTTAGTCATCAATTAGTTGTCATCATCAAAAAGGGGGAGATTGTTGAATCTCTAATTTTGATGATGAAACTAATTGAGTATGATTTGTGGTCTAATTGCGTGTTGAGTTACGCAGGTCTACTATCGATCAGGATTAGATAGTTGACGCTGGAGGAATTGATATTGCACTGGAGGTGATCACGTCAGGATATTGGATGTCGACCCGGAGGTTCGGTCGACTATCGGCAGAAGGCTTCGTATGTCGGGCATCGGGCCAAGAAGTGCAGAGTTGCACCATGGATATCGAGGTTGCGGAGGTCAACCGTCGATTGGGCAACAAGCCACTAGAGAGGGCGATGTGCCGAAGGATCAGACGAAGCGCCGACCAATGATATGCCGGGTAACTGAATGTCAATTCGCATTGTAATAATTGTCTAGATCGAAGTAGAGTGTTTGTTGATTGTGTGCAGGAGTGACTACGATAGGGATGAAGACGTAAAGTGAAACAAAGGGCCGAAGACAAGTGTGATGAATCGTTGGGAGTTCGAGTGTTCAATGGAAGTCCGAAGATTCGTTGGTAGCATTGCCAGAACCGGCCGAGAATGAGTAGGGAGCTTGCCGAAGGGTTTTCGGAAGTTTGCCGGGAGGTTCGTCGGAAGTTCACGGAGCATGCCAAGAAAGATTGGAGCTTGCCAAAGAAGCTCGGGGGAACTCGCCAAGATCATCGTGAAGTCCGAGAGCTTGCTGTGAGTCTGCGGAATGGTTTCCGAAGGTTCGTCGGAAGTTGACCGGAAGCTCGCCGGAAGAAGTTGTTATGTGGACTTTGTAATAGCTAAGGAAACATCTTTAAAATTCATAGTTAGCACGTATTTTGGGTTAGGATTAGATAACCCAAAGTGGGGGCCCATTGGGCCTTGATTAGGATGAGTTTGGGCCAAAATTTTGGCCCAAACCGAACCAGCAGCATGCGTGCTGCTACGTGCATGCATGCTACGTACATGCATGCTGGGCGGTGGCACCGCCCAGGAACTTGCTGGGCCGGGTGGTAGCACCGCCCGCCATCGTAGCACGCCTCGCCATCGTAGCGCGCCCGCCATCGTAGTAGGCGGTAGCACCGCCCCAGCTACTGTAGCAGCAGTAGCACCGCCTGGCTGGGGCGGTAGCACCGCCTGGGTGTCTGCCAGGACTGACAACACCGAAAAACTCAAAAGATTCAAATTTTTGGCTCCAAGTTTGGGCTCCAAATTTGAATCACTTTGAGGCCTATAAATACCCCTCATATTCTTGGATGAAAGGTGTCTAGAACTGAAAAAAAGGAAGAGGGAAACTCTCTTGAAAGTGTGTCAAATCTTCCCTATGTCTTAAGAGTGTTCTAGTCCAAGAGAGGGGTAAGAGTGCTTTGTAAGGGTTATCTTCTAAGCCTGTCAAAAGAAGAGGTGTTGCAAGGGAGTTCTTCCTCGCCCATTGGAAGGAGGAAAGCTAGTGGAAAGCTGGTGTCCTCAAGCGAAGAGGAATCAGAAGTGGATGTAGGTCGGATGACCGAACCACTATAAAAAGCTGGTTTGCATTTACGTTCTTGCTATTTACTTTGCTATAAACCATTTTTACTTGCTGCCTTATTTACTCAACTTCCTTATCATCTTATTACGTATGCTTTAAAGTTAAAACGCAATCTTTCTGGGTTCAAACGAAACGTTGCATTCATTTGTACGAAGTTTCCAAAGCTTGTTTTAAATCACTGAAAAATCTATCGTTTTATCCGCTGCACTAATTCACCCCCCCCCCCCTCTTAGTGCCACTCGATCCCTAACAGTATGCCCTTGCTAGTTACACGAATCCACAAACGATGAAAGTGGGAGGACTTCTGAGGCAACAACCGATTGTCACTCTTATTGACACCAGAAGCACTAATAATTTTATGAACAGCAAGGTTGCTGTTCGGATGGCCTTACCTATCAAGAATTGTAGTAGGTTTGATGTTAAGATCACTGATAGACGAATTTTGAAGTGTGATCGTAGGTGCCCATGAGTAAAACTATTATTGCAGGACCAAGAGATAATTGCAGATTTATTCCTCCTCCCTCTTGGTGATTATGAGGCCGTGCTTAGCATTGAATAACTGATGACATTGGGTGATATTTTCTAAAATTTTTGGAAACTAATTATGAAATTTTACAGTATGGGGAAATAGGTGATATTGCGTAGGAAATATGGGGGCAACGTAATGACGATTTGTACACAACAAATGGAGAATGTTTTGTATAAAGTATGCAGTAGCTTTTTGGTATAACTTGAGCAGCAATCTAAGAGAGAGCCAACTGAATTTGAAGTCCCAAACCTACTTCCCTTGCTTGCTGAATTTTCAGATATATTTGACGAACCGCGCAGCCTACCTCCTACCCGCCGGTATGATCATCGTGTACCAATTCTTCCAGGCAAACCTCCAGAAAATACTCAACCATATCATTATCCACATCTCTAGAAGAATGAAATAGAAAGAATTGTAAAAGAGATGCTCGAAATAGGAGTTATTTGGCCAAGTTGCAGCCCCTACTCTTCACCGATGCTCCTCATACGGGAATATGATGAATGTGCATTGATTATCGAGCTCTCAACAGCAAAACTATCAAGGACAAATACCCTATTCTAGTAGTAGATGAATTGCTTGATAAATTAAAGGGTGCATGAGTCTTCAGAAAGTTGGACCTTCGATCTTGGTATCATCAAATACGAGTGTGTGAAGAAGACATATCGAAAACCACCTTTCGAATGCACAATAGGCACTACGAATTTCTGGTAATGCCCTTTGGTCTCACCAATGCTCCCTCCACCTTCCAGAGCCTTATGAACGATATTTTCCAATGTTATCTTCGTAAGCTTTTACTAGTTTTCTTCCATGTATCCATATTTACAGCCATTCTCTTGAAAGTCATTTTTAACACTTATGACCTGTATTGACGATTTTACGAGAACATGTTCTTTTTGTCAAAAAATCAAAGTGCAACTTTCTTCAATAGAAGGTGAAATTTCTTGGGCATATCATATTAGAGGAAGGTGTAGTGGTGGACCCCTCTAAAATTGAAGCAATGCAGAATTGGCCGACCCCGAGGAACATAAAATCGCTACGCGACTTTCTTAGTTTAATAGGCTACTACAGCAAGTTTATGAAAAACTATGGAAAGATTAGTGCACCCCTTAATTCCTTGCTAAAAAAAAGATACTTTCCAATGGTTAGACAAAGCCACAACCACCTTCGACGAACTTGAAGCCGTAATGTCGGCAATGCCCATACTAGCGCTACCCGAATTCGGCAATACTTTTGTTATTGAAGCCGATGCCTCTGGAGTTGGAATTGGTATTGTACTAATGTAAGATGGTCATCCCCTTGCTTATACTAATAAGGTGTTATCTCCTTCTTATCTCAAGATGACTATTTACGACAAGGAGATGCTCGCGATTGTGCATATAGTGGCTAAATAGAGATCGTACTTGATCGGATGACACTTTCAAATCAAGACTGACCATAAAAGCCTAAAATATTTCTTAGAGTAAAAGATATCTTCCCCTGAGCAGCAAAAATGGGTAACAAAACTTCTTGGATATGATTATGAAATAACTTACAAAAAAGGGAAAGAGAATGTTGTTGCAGATGTGCTTTTACGGTTACCCGAGCAAGCTGAATTTTTGACAGTTTCACTTCCGACCAGCGACTTCCTTAAGGATATTAGGAGTGAATGGCAAGATGATCCAGAGACTAGTAATATCATAAAAAAAATTGGAGGAAGCACCAAGCTCCGTGGCTCATTACAGTTAGGACTCAAAAGACTTGCGCTATAAGGGACGCATTGTGCTTGTGCCAAATTCTACTTGCATAAAGACCATCCTACAAGAGATGCATTCCACACTTGCGGTCGGGCACTCCGGGTTCCTTAGAACCTATAAGAGAATTAAGTAAAATTTTTATTAGGTAGGGATGAAAAATATTATTGCTTAATTTGTAGCATAATGTGATGTATGTCAATGACATAAAGGCGAGACAGTGGTAAGTCCCAGAAAGCTACAACCTCTACCCATCCTGGACTCAATGTGGACTGATAGATCAATGGACTTCAGCGAAGGCCTTCCCTCATCATAAGGAAAAGGTACAATTTTTGTCATGGTTGATCGCCTTACAAAGTATGCTCACTTTTGCGCTATTCGTAATCCCTACACTGCTTCTAGTATTGCTTGAATCTTTATGGAGAATATTATAAAATTATATGAGATGTTGAGATCTATTGTAAGTGATCGTGATAGGGTCTTCACGAGCAAATTTTGGATAGAGTTATTCTAGATGCAGGGCATTAAATTAAAGATGAGTACGACATATCACCCACAAACTGACGGCCAGACTGAAGTGGTGAACAGGTGCTTGGAGACATACCTTAGATGCTTTACTAGTGACTGGCCAAAAGAGTGGACAAAGTGGCTTCCTTGGGCCAAGTGGTGGTATAATATAACTTATTATTCATCCACAAAATGTACTTCTTATGAGGCTATGTATGGCCGACCTCTCCTTGTAATCTCAAAAAATGTGTTGGGCACCTCTATAGTAGAACAAGTAGACAGGGAACTATAGGACAGAGACAAAATGTTGAAGTTGCTAAAAGATAATCTCACTGTAGCTCAAGAAAGGATGAAACAACAATATGATCAATACAAAGGCAAAAGAGAATTTTCAGTAGGAGATTGGATCTTCCTACGGCTCCAGCCACACAAGCAAACATCAATCCAGACCAGAGTATCCATGAAGCTTTCACCTTGGTTCTATGGACCCTACCAGATTTTGGAGCACATCGGAGCAGTAGCATATAGATTGGACTTACCCGCTAGCTCCCGAATCCATCTAGTCTTCCATGTGTTGTGTTTGAAGCTCAATAACTACCAAACATTGTTGGGATCTAGAGTGGCACTAAGAGGGCGGGTGGGGGGGGGGGTGAATTAGTGCAGCAATTGAGTACGATAATTTTTGATGATTTAAAATAATTTTGAAAATATTGAACATTGAAAACTTCATTTCAAATAAAACGGTGTCGGAAAAGCTCTAACTTAAACTTGAGAATGTTTAGAGAAGATGAAGAGCAGTGAACAAGCAAGTAAAGGTTTGCATAAAGGCAAATGCAAGAATATAAATGCAAACTGAGTTTTATAGTGGTTCGGTCATCCGACCTATGTTCACTCCCGATTCCTCTTCTCTTGAGGCCATCGGCTTTTCCACTAGTTGTCTTCTTTCCAACGGGTGAAGACTAACTCCCTTACAGCTCTCTTCTTTTGACAGGCTTAGGTGATAACCCTTACAAGGCCTCTCAACCCTCTCTAAGGCTAGATCATACTTTAGAATTAGAGAGAGAAATTTGATACTATTACAGCAACGTTTTCCTTTTTCTTTCTCAATTCTAGTGTATATTTCAACCATGGATGAGAGGAGTATTTATAGGCCTCAATATGATTCAAATTTGGAGACCAAATTTGAATCATCTTGGATTTCCAAGTGTTGATGCTACCACCGCCTTACACTAGCGGTACTATCGCTAGTACACTCTGGTTCTGTCAAGGTACTAGGCGGTACCACTGCCCAGTCTGGCGATACCACCGCTTGACACACTAACACGATCAATGTACTAGGCGATACCACTGCCCAGCTAGTAGTGCCACCGCCTAGGCACTCTGCCCCAAGGCGGTACCACCGCCTAGTCTGGGCGGTACCATCGCCCCAGACTACTTGGAAAGCTGAACTTGGGCAGTGCCACCACCCTAGTCTAGCAGTGCCACCGCCAGACAATGTCCAGCACTCCTGGTTGGGCCTTAAACCTGGCCCAAATTAATCCAATACCGAGCCTAGTTAGCCCCTAACAGGGTTAAAGGATTAACACCTAATCCTAACCCTAATTATGTGCTAACTACAAAATTAAAGATATTTCCTAAGCTAATACAAAGTCCGTAGGTCAAGACTTCTTTCTTCAGTGAGCTTCTAGCAAACTTCCGACAGTCTTCTGACAAACCCTCGGACACCATTCTGCAGACTACTAGTAAGCTCCTGGACTTCTCGATTGATCTTGGCGAGTTCCGACGAGCTTTTTTAGCAAGCTCCAATCTTTCTCGACGAGCTCCGTGAACTTCCTACGAACCTTCCGGGAATTTCTGAAAACCCTTTGGCAAGCTCCCTACTCATTCTCGACCAATTCTACAGCACTCCCAATGAATCTTTGGACTTCTGTCGAACTCTCAAACTCAATAATTCCATCGTACTTGACTTCGACACTTTATTTTGCTTTATATTTTCATCGTTATTGTAGTTAATCCTACACACATAAAACTTAACTCTACTTTGATCTAGTCAGTTATTACAATGTGAATTGACATTCTATTGCTCGGCACGTCATTGGTCGGTGCTTTGTCCGCTTCTTCGGTACATCATCTTCTCTTACAGCCTTTTGCCCAATCGATGGTTGACCTCCGCGACCTCGATATCCTTGGTGCAACACCACTCTTCTTAGCCTGATGCCCAACATCCGAAGCCTTCTACCGATTCTCAATTGGACTCCGGTTCGACGTCCAATATCCTAACGTGATTTCCTCTTGTGCAATGTCAATTCTTCCGACGTCAACTGTCTAATCCTGATTGATAGTAGACCTACATCACTCAAAATATAATTAAATAATAAACCACAATCAATTAGTTTCATTATGAAAATCCGAGACCCAACGATCTCCCCCTTTTTTATGATGACAACTAATTGATGACGGAGTTAATCCTAACTCTCCGGAGTTTAAACAAACTCCCCCTATCAATATGTCATTGATAGAAATCTTGGATTATTCCAAATCCAAGTAACATTCATCATATGTTATGAAAAATATCAAAATATCATGTAAATATATAAAATCTTCATTTCAATGCATGAAGTCATTAATCTACTTCTCCCCTTATGTCATGAACAAAAAGGAGAAGTAGCTCTAGTTATTTTAAAAGATATGCAAGTCAACTCATATAAGCTAGATTTATCACATTCAATCATAGCAAGTTTTAAATTCTTTCTAAAGATAAGCAAGATAATAATTTTTCATTATTTTCTTGAGATGTGTAGGTTGCACTTTCTTTGCTTCCTTTGCAATATACATGCAATTTTTGTTTCTTCTCTCTTAAGAAGTGCAAGCTAGTTTTCTATTATAAACTAGTAATTTTTGTAAAATTTACATCACTTTAAACATGCAAGATAACAAGTTAAAGAAGAATGTGCAAGTTTGCAATTTCTTTCTTCCCTTTTGAGAAGTGCAACCTTTGTGTTCCTTTACATGTTCTAGCTAGCAAAAAACTTTCTTCCCCTTTGTTTTTGTCAAAAAGAAGGAAAGAGTATAATTCTTTTTCCTTTACATGAATTTTGAAATTATGATAATCAACAAAGATAAATATTTATCAAGAGATCAATGGGGTATCAAAAATTTACATTCATGATTCATAAATATTCCATTTAGGAAGTTTCAAAATTATGATTGAATGATTCATCATAAAGAAAATTTCATCAATTTTCAATAATCAAAATTCAAGTCATGAATATGAATTTAACATTCAAGCTAACATGACAAAAATTAATTATGACAATCAATATAAAGAATCAAGATATCAATATCAATGATAAATTCATGATTCATTTCAATATGTCTCTTCTTTTGTAAATAGCAAAAGATCTTAGGAAAATATGCATTATATTTCTAAATTCATCATGAATCATAAGAAATAATTTCAAGTATCAACTATCGAGATATCAAGACTTGGATTGTTTTCCTCTTTACCAAATGATAGAATGATGGAGTCATAGAGGGAAAGTATTTCGATTTACATAAAAAATATTTTAAGTCAAGAAATCAAAAGAGAGTTCATGATTCGCTTGAAACAAAAATCTCATTCAAACTAATTTGACAACTTGAAACACATAATCAAATCAAAATCATTTTCGAGATTCAAAATGCTTGCAATTTGCATTAATCATGACAAGTGATACATCAAAAGTCTTCATCAATATTTCAGTCATCAAGTCATGAAGCATACAAAGTAGTATTGAAACATAGGAGAAAAAATTGATTTAAGCATGTAATGTTTCAATCAAATTCAAGTCATGGATACCAATACTAGCATATTTTCTTTACATGTATTTTTTAGGCTATGACAAAAAGAATAAATCAATGATTCAATCATATCATGTCATGAAAGATATCAATATGAAAAATCAATAAGGCTCAAAAGATATCATACATGGTTCATAAATATTCCTTTTAGGAGGTATCAAGATCATAATTCAATGATTCATAATAAAATAAATTAATTTTAAATCACTACATAAGGCATACAAGCCAAAGTGATCATGTCATTTCTAAGTCATCAAGGCTCAGGAAAAAATCAAGATGAACATGATTCATTTAAATGGATTCTTTAACACATCATCAAAATCTCATTCATAATTCAGGTAATAAACAGGATATCATAAATGAATTTATTACGTGTCTTTTATTGAAAAATCATAAACTTTAGAGAAAGAAAGATGTTCAAGAAACATGCATTTCTCTTTTAGTTATTTCAATTCATGCATTGATTTCATATAAACATACCTTTGTCTTTTTATGTCAAATCAAAATAAGCATGAAGGTTCAAGACTTAAAGGCAAAATTTCATAAAACAAATCATAATATGTATTATCATATAAATCTGAAATCAAGTTTCAAGAGAAATCACTAAGACCAAAAACATGATACACACATTTGTTTTCAAAGCATTCATCATGATTATCTTCAAGAGATTTATAAGATTCATAAAATAAATTCATTAACCTCAATAGGATAGAAAATGCAATATCATTTTATGTGTTTCAACCTATAATCATGACTTTGCCTTTAGTAAAAACAAGTATCAATATTCAAGAGTGAAAAGACAAATTTCATAAAACAATTCATCAAGTATGATTCCATAACTTTCAAGCATGATAAAATCCTTTTAATATTGAGATATTCATCATCAAGTATGATTTCAAAAGGTATGTTCAAGATTTTTTATTTGAAAGCCATGTATCATCGTACAAATTTGATATTATTATCAAAATCTTTCATTCAAAAATTTTATTTAGAACAATGTAGATTAATTACATGTAAGCATGCTCAAGTCCTCTTTCTATAAACGTTATGTATCAAGTTTAAGACCGAAAAGGTGATTTCATCAAAGCCATCAAGATCAAACACATAAAACACAAAATCATCATGATAGCACATTTTCCATTTTTATGAGTTTCAATTTAAGTGATTTGATCTTTCATAAGAATATTCAAATTTTTCATATGAAAATGTCATGCATCATATTTTAAAACGAAAGCATCATCAAAATCATTTTAATTCTTTCATTCATTAGTTATAACAAGATGATCAATGCTCAAATTTTTACGAAAATCATGCATCATTTTATAAATTTTATCATAAAAACAATTAAGACCTATTAATCCAAGATGGAAGTTTTCAAATTATAAGCATGATACACACATCTATTATCAAAAGACTTTCAAGAAATTCATACATAGATATGTATCATGTTTAAAATTAAAAATTGATACGGAAAGCATACATGGATTTTATCCTTTTAGGTGTCCATGCATTGTGTCATTTTAATTTCTCATGAGAATGATTAGACCAAAAACACTTTTATCCAAAACATACAGTTTCAAATCAATATCACTTCAAAAACTCATGCATGATATAAAATCGTCAAACATCATGTTTAGAGACGAAAAATAATATAAAACATCAAGATACACATGCATGGATTAATCCTATTAGGAATGCATGCATTATTATAAATCATGCAAGTATCATTTTAATTTTTTACTTTTAAAAAATACTAGAAAGAAAAGCATGATATAATTTTTTGAAAAATAATTATTTATTTCCTACTAACTAAACTAAGCAACTCATGAAAAGATCATGTAATTTCAAAATAAGGTAAAAGCATAATGGTGAGTTACTTACTACTGGGAAATTGTGGGGAGTCGGCATCTCATGCATAGCAAAAAATAAAACAAGATCAGATTTTCTATAGTTACGTACTTGGCCATTGTGCGATGATTGGTGCACGAAAAAATTGCAAATCCGAAAAACTACACATATCATGTTAGAAGCGTTACTTGGGAAGATCGTATATCTCTGAATTTCTAGATCCAATGAAGAGGATGAAGGAGCACTAGCGTACTCCTCTCTAGCGGTAATCCACACAGCGGAAGCAGCGACGATGCTCCTCAGATCACTATGGGATCTCCCTCTCCGCCTTACCACGAGGCTACCGGAGCCAAGGAGGAGAGGGGGCTGAGGAGAAAAGGAGGGGTGACTACTAAGAGCTCTAGCCTATGAACCAGGGAGTTTCTCCTATTTATAGAGGTGTTGGAAGCATATCCTTAACGAATCCTGTTGACACTAGATCTCCATCCAGTTCACATTAGATCTCTATCTAATTGGATCTTATCCATACGATCCAAAATAGGGGCTCCATAGATATCTTATATCTACACCTCTATTCGTCGCAACATTCACCTAATATATGTGACCCTCTAGGCTCGATACTGAGCTAGCCGTGAGTCGCTCCCATAATAATTCACTCGACTCATCAACTATGGACGTACTAGGCTACTACGCCATAGTCCCTAGACGGTATAAGGGGATTTGATCCGTTGGACCTGTATGTCCTTAGTTACCATGTATCTATAGTCCCTCTCCATCTATATCCTAGAGACTATATATTGGGCATGGTAGAGTCAGGCCCATACGGAATCCTGTCCAAGTCTTACTCTAATCGGATTCTCCCGGAGAACTCCTTCTTTCTAAATCCAAATGACCCTGGCTAGGAATTTTGCCTGAGTGAGCATACACGGGATATTCATCTCACGATACCGAGAGTGGATGATCCTCTATTGACATACAATTACCTTCGTATGTTTGGTTACCATCCTAGAGAACTGGCTGTACCAGATTTGGAGCTTTCCAAACCTATAAGTCTGGTGTCAAAGAATGAAGTACTCACATAAGGCATCTTTGGTCTCTCAAGTCTAAGGACCAGACACACTATTGGGACTATAAAATCACTATCTGATATTAGGTATCATTAACCATACAACATTCTGTAAGCGGATCAATCAGTAAATTTATTCTTCAATGAGCACCCACACTGTACCTCTAGTGTCCTCACATAAGTGACTATGAGACCAGTCACCTAGGGAGATCGATGCGAAGATTGGTGCATCAAAAATAAATCCACAAAAACTACATGAGTAAAAGAAAATACCTAGGGAGATCGTATATCCTTGAATATCTGTAGATCTATAGGAAGAATGAAGGAGGTCAAGCATCCTCCTCTCTAACGGTATCCACATGGTAGGGACTGCGACGATGCACCTCTTTGAGGAGAGGAGAACAGAAGGTGGCTACCAAAAAAACCCCCAGCCTATAGAGCTTTGGTTCCCTCCTATTTATAGAGGCCCCCTATAAACCCTAATGGATCTTGCCTTGTTGGGCATTGGATCTCCATCTAATTACCAAAGCCTCTTGGATTAGTGGGTCTATACCCAATAATCTCTTATTAGCAATTATTGGATCTCATCTTAGGATCCAATAATTCAGGGGCTTAATGGATATCCAATAAGATAGGGGCTCCGGATATCTCATATCCGAATCTCTACTCATCGCAACATCTATCATATGTGTGTGACCCTCTGGGCCCAATATCGAGCTGACCGTGAGTCATACTTGTTAGAACTCCTTCTGAATTAGTGAATTATTATCTCTATAATAATTCACCTAACACATTAACTACGGACGTACTAGGCCACTACGCCGTAGCCCCCAGACGATATAGGGGAATCCAATCCTTTGGACCTATCTGTCCTTGGTTATCATATATCTGTAATCCCTCATCCAACTAATATCCTAGAGACCCTATATCGGGCATGGTGCTGTCAGGCCCATACGGTCTCTCCTCGAGTCTTGCTCTTGTTGGATTCTCCCGGAGAACTCTTTCTCTCTTAATCCGAATAACCTTGGCCAAGGATTTGTTTAAGCAAGAATACATGGGATATTCCTCTCATGATACTAAGAGCGGATGATCCTCTATTGATACTCAATGGCCCTTGTAAGGTTGACTACCACTCCCAATAATCGGCTATACTATATCTGGAACTTTGCAAACCTATAAGTCCGGTATCAAAGAGTGGAGTACTCATATAGGATATCCTTGGTGTCTCAAGTCTAAGGACCAAATATACTACTGGGACTATGGAATTGCTATCTGACGTGAGGTATCAAAAACCATCCAGCATTCCGTAGGTGGATCAATCAGTGAACTCATTCCCCAATGAACACTTGCACTATACCCTCAGTGTCCCTACATGAGTAGCTCTGAGACCAGCCACCTCCATCATATGGATGGGTATATAGCACACCAGTCTATCCGGTTATCTCAATGTCCCTCTCGAGTAACCTATGACCAGGATTATTTAGGGTTTGTGTTTAAAGGTGAATCGGTCTCATTATCGTGATCTCATCACGATCCGATTCCCATTGCATAGATCCAAGGATATCACAATATATGCAACATGCAAGATAAAATGATAAAATGCCTAATAATAAATAAAGAGAGAGTGCACATCAAGTCACAAGTACTATCACTTATGTGATTAGCTTGTAGGGCACATATGACTAGCAGACGCAGCATGTTACAGGTGCCATCACTCACATTATTGGCTTGTAGGACACCTATAACTAACAATCTCCCACTTGACCTAAGCCAATCACCTACGTGTCTGATCTCCATCAGACCTCTATGATGCTCAAATGCAATCTGAGTCAATGGTTTTGTCAGTGGATTTGCAATATTATCTTCGGATGAAACTCTTTCCACTGCTACATCTCCTCGGGCCACGATCTCTCTGATCTTGGTGGAACCTCCTCATAATATTTCTAATGAGACCTGGGTTCCCTAGCTTAATCGATCGCCCTATTATTATCGCCCAATATGGGAATCAGTTTCACACTGCTTGATACGATTCCCAAATCCATGATGAACTTTTCATCTATACAACCTATTTTGCTACTTCTACCACAATAATGTATTCCGCCTCTGTGATACCTAACTATCTAGATAGTCAAGCCTTAATTGTGAAGAACATTCCTACATCATTCTCAATGATTAGGATGTCATCCATATATAACACCAAGAAGGTGATAGTGCTCCCACTTACTTTCCTGTACACACAAGGCTCATCTTCATTCTTAACGAAGTTATAAGATCTGATCACCTCATCAAACATTATGTTCTAACTTCGGTAAACTTGCTTTAGTCCATAAATGGACTTAAGCAATCTGGACACCTTATCAGGCTGTATCATATACACCTCCTCTTCGAGATTGCTATTGAGGAATACAGTTTTCATGTCCATTTGCTAGATCCCATAATCATAATGTGCTGCAATAGCCAATAGAATTCAGATGGATTTCAACATAGCTACGGGTGTAAAGGTTTCGTCATAGTCAATACCTTATCTCTAACGATACCCCTTAGCCACTAGCCTTGCTTTATAGGTCTCCACCTTTCCATCTATCCCAATCTTCTTCTTGAAGATCCATTTGTAGCCGATGGGTATGATACCCTCAGGTACATCAACAAGGTTTAACCTTGTTGAAGTATATGGATTCTATCTCAGAATTCATGGCTTCTTGCCACTTCCCAGAGCCTATGCTCATAATAGCCTCCTCGTAGGTCTGAGGATCAATATCCTAAGTGTCCTCTCCACTAATATGTCCCATATATCTCTCAGGAGGGTGTGACACTGTACCAGTCCTACGTAAAGTTATAACTTGTGTGTTAGGTACCTGAACAGAAATTGTCTCCGAAATGGTGCTTGAGCTAGGTTCTCCAACCGCACTCAACTCTATCATGCTCCCACTATCTCTGTCAAGAATGTGTTTCTTCTCAAGAAACACTACCCTCTTGGCAATAAAGACCTTTTGGTCCACGGGTTGATAGAAATAATAACCATAAATTTTCTTGGAGTATCCCACGTACTTGCACCATTCTATCCTAGATTCGAAATTATTGGGATCATGTCTTTTAACATGGGCAGGGCAACCCTAAATCTTAATAACCTACAGATCGGGCTTCTTCTCTCTCCATATCTCATACGATATAGATACTACCGATCTAGATGGAATTCTATTTAGAAGATAAGCTGTGGTCTCTAGGGCATATCCCCAAAATGAGAGGGGTAGGTCAGCGAAACTCATCATAGACCGCACCATATCTAATAGTGTGTGATTCCTCCTTTTTGATACACTATTGAGCTATGGTGTATAAGGAGGTGTCCATTGGGACAGAATCCCATGGTCCTTGAGGGACTGGGTGAATTTCGTACTCAAGTATTCTCCTACTTGATTCGATCGAAGAGTTTTAATACTCTTTCCACTCTGGTTCTCTACTTCATTCTTAAACTCCTTGAATTTCTCAAATGCTTTAGACTTGTACTTCATCAAGTACACATATCCATACCTAGAGAAATCATCAGTAAAAGTAATGAAGTAAGAGTAACTACCTATGGCCTAAGTTGACATAGGACCACATACATCACTATGTATGAGTTCCAATAACTCAATGGCTCTCTCTCTAGTTTCACTAAATGGAGAGTTAGTCATTTTTCCATGAAGGCAAGGCTCACAAGTTATATATGACTCATAGTCAAATGGATCTAAGTATCCATCTTTCAATAGCTTTCGAATCCTTCTCTCATAGATATGACCTAGCCTACAATGCCACAGGTATGCACTGTTCACCTCATCTTGTTTCCTCTTGGATATATTTACATTCATGATATCATATGTGGAGTAGTATTTAGCATAAACAAACCATTATGCAATATCCCTCTAGTAATGATCTTATTATTCTTACTAATTGAACAACAATTATTCTCAAAAAGTACTTTATAACCATTTAATGTCAAATATGAAATGGATATAATGTTTTTGACAATAGAGGGAACAAAATAATATGCATCTAATGCAATGTTAACTCCATCAAGCAGATGTAGAATGACCTCGCTGACAGCAACAACAACAACTCTTGCTCCATTGCCCATCTTGAGGTCCGTCTCATCTTTTGCCAATCTCTTAGGCCTTGCTAGAACCTACAACGAATTGTAGATGTGATAAGTACTACCAGTATCCAATACCGATGCACTGCTAGTGAGGTGGTTGGCATCAAGTATGCCACGTAGAGGGTCAGATGGTGATATGTTTATGATAAACAGGAGATATAGCATAAGTAAATAACATGCAAATTTTGTAAAAATAAATAATTAAGATATGGACTTCTATCTTAATGTGCTCCTAGTAATTTTTCTAGCGAGTCACACGACACCCTCAGCACGTGAAACGAAAGTCTCCGGTAGACTTCTAATGGGGATTGAGATCCAATCAACATCTTAGTGTAAACTTGAGAGACTCGACCAATCATACTAAGTACAAAAGGTAGGCAACTCTTGCCAATCACAACTCCTTGTGATTCTCGTCATGTTCGACCTCTGAACCACCATAGCCTCGAGAGACTCGATGAACTATGATGTCCAGTTAAGTCATCACCATTGTTACAAGATGAGTTTGATTCGGTGATATACCCTCGAGGGACTCGACCAAGCATACCATGTCCTCAGGTCACCGGTGACATCTCATGTCATAGACAAGATAGCGAGACACAAAATAAGTGAGCCTCGAGGGACTAGACCAACTCAGCTTATGTCGGGAATCGGTTCTTGGCTATGACAATGGAAGGTCACATAGGTCAATCTTATTGCCTCATACTTACCAACTTAATATTATCATAGGAGGAGTTTTAGGTTCGGTCTTGTGATATAACGTGTCACACACATACATATTTAATATATATTTACATCACATACAAATATATATATACTTATCTAGTAGGTGTATAGCAATCACATACACAGGCATACCAGATGATCACGGACCTCAACCTAATATGATTAGGCCCGAGCCAATAGGCCTAATCATTTACATCAGGATCTATGTGCATATCGGTGCATCTTTATGCCCGATGATCATCCATCTCATCATCATCGGATCTACTCAGCACCTCGATGCATGCCTATGCGTCGCGATAATTTGAATCGGTCTCAAAGGTCCCGCTGCCACCTCCAGGCTTCCGTTGTGCCTATTCACGTAATTACAATATAATTACAGACACGTAGGCCCGACAATCAATGAAAAATGAAGGCTCGCAGGCCCTAATAATCATATACACACATCACAAAGTCCATGATCATCTTTCCACATCACACATCACATGTACATATCATGTAGGATTACTAGATAAATAATAATAGTTACTTAAACCTTTTAAATAACTAAAATTCTAAAATCAGGGACATGTAGGAAATTTTCAAAATTATCAAGGGTATTTTCATAATTTTACTAGGACATGCCCTAGAATTTTTAAAATTGATAGGGGCAAAATTATCTTTTATCCCAAATATCCCCAAATAGAGCCGGCGATCGTAGTTTCTTGTGGCCATTGTCTCCTTGCTACAGCCACCACCTCACAGGCATGCAACAGCCCTCGGAATGCATGCAACACCGCCTTGGGTGCTACCGCCTCTACGCAAAGGCGGTTGTCGCCTCCTCGCACTGGTGTTGCATAGCCGCTTGCGTAGAGGTGCTACCACCTCATACGCGGGCAACTGCCTTGCGCATGGGTGGCCGCCTCATGAGGCGGTTGCTAGCAGTCGCCGCTTGTGCCCCTACACGACAGCTTGTGCAAGGGCGGTGGCCGCCCCGCGCCGCCTTACCCAGGTGGTGGGCAGCCGCCTCGCATAGGCAGTGCAGTTGCCGCCTTGTGGCCATGGGCCACGGGCTGTTCAGCCCCACCTCACGCAGTGGCTGCCGCCTGTAGCCGCCCCGCACACGCAGCGACCGTTGCCTTGTGCAGGCAATGGGAAGCCGCCAGGCTGCTACTCCCTTGCGCGCACCAGCGGCTGCAACCCCTTGTGGCTGCTGCCTTGTTCGCACAGGCAGTTGCCGCCTCACGCACTGACGGTCGCAACCATTGCGGCCGTCGCGTCGCACGTGCAGGGGCTGTTGTCATGTGCACGGACTCCGATCAATCCGTCGGGCAAGCTGTGGTTGCTACTCAGGCATGCGCGCATGAGCGACGATGGCACTATTGCTGCCTTTACCTCCTTTTGCATCAACAAATTTGATATAGAAAGATCGCAGTAAAGCTCCTTTCATTAGCAAGATGAAGTACTTTTCGGATCTGAAAAACCACGTCAAACGTAGTAAAAATGCATAAAACAATTCTATGCGATCAAACACAACACATGTAGTTTATAAGCCAATCATCGTACGACGAACACTGGCTCTGATACCACTGTTGGGAAATCACGGGGAGTCGGCATCTTATGCAAAGTAGAAAACAAAACAAGACTAGATTTCCCATAGTTACGTACTTGGCCGTTGTGCGACGATTGGTGCGTGAAAAATTTACAAATCCAAAAAATTGTATATATTATGTCAGAAGCATTACCTGGGGAGATCGTATATCCCCGAATTTCCAGATCCGATGAAAAGGATGAATGAGCACTAGCGTACTACTCTCTAGCAGTAATCCACATAGCGGACGCAACAACAACGCTCCTCAGATCACCATAGGATCTCCCTCTCCATTGCACCATGAGGCTACCGGAGCCAAGAAGGAGGAGAAGGGGCTGAGGAGAATAGGAGAGGCGACTACTAGAAGCTCTAGCCTATGAACCAGGGAGTTCCTCCTATTTATAGATGTGCTGGAAGCATATCCTTAACGGATCCTATTCACACTGGATCTCCATCTAATTCACACTAGATCTCCATCCAATTCACATTGGATCTCCATCCAATTTATATTGGATCTCTATCCAATTGGATCTTATCCATAAGATCCAAAATAGGGGCTCCACAGATATCTTATATCTGTACCTCTACTCGTCGCAATATCCAACTAATGTTTGTGACCCTCTAAGCCCGATACCGAGTTGGCCATGAGTCACTCTCGTCAGAACTCCTTTTTGACTCAGAACTCTTTCTGATATAGTAAATTATTATCTCCATAATAATTCACTCGATTCATCGACTATAGACGTACTAGGCCACTACGCCATAGTCCCCAGACGGTACAAGGGGATCTGATCCATCGGACCTGTATGTCCTTAGTTATCATATATCTATAGTCCCTCTCCATCTATATCCCAGAGATCGTATATTGGGCATGGTAGAGTCAGGCCCATACGGAATCCTGTTTGAGTCTCGCTCTAATCGGATTCCCCCGAAGAACTCCTTCTCTCTCAATCCAAACGACCCTAGTCAAGGATTTTACTTGAGTGAGCACATACGGGATATTCATCTCATGATACCGAGAGTGGATGATCTTCTATTGACATACAATTGCCTTCGTATGGTTGGCTACTATTCCCGAGAATTGAATGTACCAAATCTGGAGCTTTCCAAACTTGTAAGTCCAGCGTCAAAGAATGGAGTACTCATACAAGGCATCTTTGGTGTCTCAAGTCTAAGGACCAGACACACAACTAGGACTATGGAATTGCTGTCTGACATTAGGTATCATTAACCATACAGTATTCTGTAAGCGGATCAATCAGTGAACTCATTCTTCAATGAGCACCAGCACTGTACCTCTAGTGTCCCCACACAAGCGACTATGAGACCAATCACCTCCATCATTTAAACAAGTATATAGCACACCAGTTTATTCGGTTATCTCGATATCCTCATTCAGTAACCTATGACCAGGATGATTTAGGATATGTGTTTAAAAGGTATATTGGTCTCATTATCATGATCTCATCACGATCCGATTCCTATTGCACAGATCCATGGATATCACAATATTCATCTAGATAATGTGAGAAAATACTAGTAATAATATACGAAGAGATCATCATAGCTGTTATAGGTGCCATCACTCACGTGATTGGCTTCTTGGGCACCTATAACTAACACTTACCTCATTGACGAAATCTGTCAAAGCCTAATTTGCCTCTTCTTTACTTGATTCACCCTTGGGTGTCGTCCTCTTCTTTGGCCTCTTTCTCTGTTCAAGTTTTTTTTATTTTTTATTTTTTATTTTTATTTAATGAACTTATTAAAATTGATTAAAAGTTTAATGTCCTCTTCATTGTCCTCATCACTTGAGTAATCACTCAAGTGACATTTTATACTCCAGAGTTCTAAATCCTTCATGTTCTTTGGAAGATGGTTCATGTGTTCATCAAGTTCAAAATATTCTAAGAGTGTCATTTCATAGGTCATTAATGACCCGATTAGTTCTTTCAATAAAAAATTATTTAAATTTTGTCTCTTGTATTGCAGTTACTTTAGGATCCCACCTTTTTGGAAGGAATCTTAAGATCTTGTTAGTGAGTTCAAAATTCAAAAAATAATTACTAAGGCTTTTCAAGCTATTGACAACATCCATGAAATGGGTGTACATGTCACTGATAGACTCGCTTGGTGTCATTCGGAAGACCTCAAAATCATGCAATAAGAGATTTACTTTTGAGCCTTTGACTCTACTAGTTCTCTCATGCATGATTTCAAGTGTCCACCAAATATCAAAAGCTGTTTTGCACATAGAAATCTGATTAAACGTAGTTTTATCTAAAAAACGATATAAGGCATCCATAGCCTTTGCATTTAAAGTAAAAGATTTTCTATCTAAATTTGACCATTCGTTCATCGGTTTAGAGGATAGTTGAAAGTCGTTTTCGAGAGAACTTAAGAAAACTTTCATTCAGTTTTCTCATATGTGTAGTCCAATCTATTAAAGAACGGGGGACGAATAATCGAAAAACCCTCTTGAAAGCCATGAAGAGCCATTTCTCGCGGGTGCGAATCCGAAAGAGAAAAAACAAGGCTTTGATACCAATTGTTGGGATCTAGAGTGGCACTAAGAGGGGGGGTGAATTAGTGTAGCGGTTGAGTACAATAATTTTCAATGATTTAAAATGATTTTAGAAACTTCGAACGTTGAAAACTTTATTTCGACTAAAATAGTGTCGGAAAAACTCTAACTTAAACTTGAGAATATTTAGAGAAGATGAAGAGCAGTGAACAAGCAAAGTAAAGGTTTGCAGAAAGGTAAATGCAAGAATATAAACACAAACTAATTTTTATAGTGGTTTGGTCATCCGATTTATATCTACTCCTGATTCCTTTTCTCTTGAGGCCATTGGCTTTTCCACTAGTTGTCTTCCTTCCAACGGGCGAAGACTAACTCCCTTACAACTCTCTCCTTTTGATGGGCTTAGGAGGTAACAATTACAAGGCCTCTCAACCCTCTCTAAGCTAGATCATACTTTAGAATTAGAGAGAGGAATTTGACACTATTATAGGAGCGTTTTCCTTTTTCTTTCTCAGTTCTAGTGTATATTTCAACCATAGATGAGAGGGGTATTTATAGGCCTCAATGTGATTCAAATTTAGAGCCTAAATTTGAATCATCCCGGATTTCCAAGTGTTGGTGGTACCACCGCTTGACACTAGCGGTACCACCGCCAGTACACTCTGGTTCTGTTAGTGTACTGGGTGGTACCACCGCCCAGTCTGGTGATACCACCACCTGACACACTAACATAGTCAATGTACTGGGCGGTACCACCACCCAACCAGCGATGCCACCGCCTAGGCACTCTGCCCTAGGGCGGTACCACCGCCCCAGGCTACTTGGGAAGCTGGACCTGGGTGGTGCCACCGCCCTAGTCTAAAGGTGCCACCGCCAGACAGTGTCCAGCGCTTCTGGTTGGGCCTTAAACCTAGCCCAATCTGATCTAATATCGAGCCTAATTGGCCCCTAACAGGGTTAAAGGATTAACACATAATCCTAACCCTAATTATATGCTAACTACGAAATTAAAGACATTTCCTACACTAATACAAAGTCCACAAGTCAAGACTTCTTTCTCCAGCAAGCTCCGGTGAACTTCCAGTGGTCTTCCGACAAACCCTCGGACACCATTTTGCGGACTTCCAGCAAGCTCTTGGACTTCTCGATTGATCTTGGCGAGTTCCGACGAGCTTCTTCAGTAAGCTCCAATCTTTCTTGGTGAGCTCCGTAAACTTCCGATGAACCTTCTGGCAAACTTCTAAAAATCCTTCGGCAAGCTCCCTACTCATTCTCGGCTAGTTCAGGTAGCACTCTTGACGAATCTTCGGACTTCCAATGAACTCTCAAACTCCCAATGATTCCATCGTACTTGACTTCGATATTTTATTTTGCTTTATATCTTCATCGTTATCATAGTTAATCCTACACATATAAAACTTAACTCTACTTCAATCTAGTTAGTTATTACAATGTGAATTGACATTCTGTTGCCCTGCACGTCATTGGTCGATGCTTCATCCACTTCTTCGGTGCATCGTCCTCTCTTACGGCTTGTTGCCCAATCGACGATTGACCTCTACGACCCTGATATCCTTGGTGCAACACCACTCTTCTTGGCCCGATGCTTGACATCTGAAGCCTTCTGTCGATTGTCGATCGGACTCAGGCTCGACGTCCAATATCCCGACGTGATTTCCTCTAGCGCAACGTCAATTCCTCCTGTGTCAACTGTCTAATCCTGATCGATAGTAGACCTACGTCACTCAAAATGTAATTAAACAATAAACCACAATCAATTAATTTCATCATCAAAATCCAAGACCGAACAAATATGACTATCCAAGGAGAGTTCCAGACCTAGCCAAGTGCTATTATTGATCGACGGATCGTGACTCGACGATGACGAACCACTACTGAAGTGCTAATATAGTGGGTGAACCTACCAGCAGAAGATGCCACTAGGGAGAACTATGATGACTTGAAGATCAAATTCTCAGAATTCATGGAGCGTCAGCCTCGAGGATAAGGCTGATTTGAAGAGGGTGGGTCTATTAGAACTCTAGCTAGGAGAGTCCAAATTTAGTTTCATTGAAGGGGGCAAACTTGTAAATCCTAAGCTCATGTTGGAAAATCCAGGGGTGACATCACATGCACTGTGGAAGAATAGAAAACAAAAATCCTGAATTTTCGCAAGATGATTTCGTCATTATGCAAAGATCAATGCATAAAATAAATCCATGAATCAGAAAACTACGTATGTAAAAAGATAGTACCTAGGGTGATCGTATATCCCTGAGTTCCTGTAGATCCATGGGGAGGATGAAGGAGGTCAAGCATCCTCCTCTCTAGCGGTATCCACACTGTCACGGACTTAGCTGGTTTTGCCTAAGCCGTGTGGCACCAATGCGTATCACCGTAAAGGTCAACCTCCTCGAAATCTCCTAGAATCCCTTAGGACCTACGAAAGAGAGAACGGGACAGAGAAAGCGCTTCACACGGGATCCACAAGCCACTCTTTTAGCAAACACTTTATAGCCAATGCAAATTCCAACCATGGATATTACAAGCTCAGAACAGTTGCACAACAAAGGTATAAAATTGGTCCACTACAGACCGAATTCTAGTACAAGTATGCACTCGACGCAAGCTTTATGTACAAGCCTACAATGGCTTACAAACTCACTCAAATGGGGCATTTTGCCTTTGGCAAGCCCTTTACAAGTTTTACAAGTGACAACCAACCAAAAGGGACACGGACATGCATAAGCATTACACCGAACAAGTCGTTTACAATTTTATCCATGACATTCTCCCCCACTTATTCCTTTGACGTCCTCGTCGAAGCCTTTACTGATGCTGCAACTTCTTTTCTTTGTTGGATCTTCGATCTTCTACTTCTGATGCAATGCGCTTCTTGGCTCCCAATTGCTCTCCACTTGTTGTTGTTGAGTCATCGAACTTTAATTCGTCATGCTGCTTTAACTCGCCAATAACTCTGACTCTGGTGTGGGGTCAGTGAAGTTGTGCTGATCCTTGCTGAGTCTTGCGGATTCATCTGATGAAGGGAAAAGACCATCTTTGATATGCGCCAGTCTTCAAATTCTTCTTATCTCTTGAACTGGATAGATGCTTGTTGGAGCTTTAACGAGCATCGCCTCGCAACCTTTAAAGTTTTCAGGTCCTTCCTCCGCAAAATTTGCCCATCGAATCTTCTTCCACTTAGTTGTCTTGCCCAAGTAGGCTCGCATCACTTCCGCTTTCGATTGGCATTCAGTTGGGAAATGAAGCAGACAGTCTACTCTCAGTAGCACTGATCACCGTTGGTGAGGACTTGACAACTATTATCTTCCATTAGTTACTTCGAAGGGTCTTCAAATCTGTACAAAGCTCCTTTGTTGGATAACTAAGAGAGCTGGGGTACTCGGTTTCGTCCATTCTCTTGAGAGTTGAGAAGGCAAAGGTTACTTGACTTCGCCCGCCTCCTCGAGGTTGTACTTCATGCATCAAGCTAGTTACTAGACTTCGCATGCTCTTAGCTCACACTTCCAAAGCACTTGAAGTGTTTGCAATCCTTGCACTGAGTCAGCTACTATGATTCGCCTTCTCATTGCCCTTGAACTTCTGGAATGCAAGAAGTTATCACTCCAACTTGGAGTAAGTCTCCGATAGATCTGGTCACCTTTGGGATTGTACCGCCTTCTCCATCATTTCTATCGCCGACTCCTCTGAGTAGCAAAGGTACAGCACCGCGTACTGCCTGCTCCGATCCTTGGTCATGCACTCTTGCATCGACCCGAAGTCCTTCACTCATGGCTATCTTGATGGAAAGTCTATTGACACTGGTCTTATGAAGTTCCCTAGCTTCTGCCCTTCAGCCTTGTCTTGGTACATGGAGTTTGCCAAAGCATTCTCCTCCTCCACAGCCCATATCATGACCAAGTGCTCTCCCTCTATGAGAGCAAGGGATTGATGACTCCCCGGAAGTCCCGCCTCTGCGGTACCATGGCACTACAACGCCCATGGCACTACTATCCATTGTCTCACATCTACATCCCTTCTTCATGATTGGTAGATTCGCCTCCGCGACATTGTGGCACTCCTTTGAGTCCACCTTCAATCTAACCGATGATTGATCTTGGGTAGCTGAGTCCCTGTTGGACTCGTCATTACTTCTTCGCCCTATTTCGACCATCTGCTTCGACACCTCTGTGTTCTCTGAGCAGTTCCACTTGGTCGCTGGAAAGACAGACTACAACACCCATGCATGGCCACTGCCATTCATGTTACAGGGCTTGCACCATTTCTATTCTCCTTGGCTTCATTGGCTGCAATGTTCGCTTACTCGGCCTTGTCCACTGACTTGCCGGGCTCCCTTAAGCGAATGTGAGCTCTGAAGCAGTTCCACTCTTCAACCGCTCCGATCATACCTCTGCATGATCCAGTCCCCCCATGGGACTCCCTGGTACTCACATCTGAACTTCTTCCTTGATAGTTCACAGCCCCCATAAGCTGATATCCAAGGCTTCCATTCAATGCAACATTCGATGCACGCATGAAAGACCCGCCTCTGTGATACCATGGCATTCACTACTTGAATCCATAGCTCTTCTTGTCGTCGTGTTATTCACCGAAGTGGAGCTCCCAGTTACGCTCCCGGTCATACTTCCAGATGACCATGTCCCTCATGGGATGAACTGTGTGTGTCGCCTTGCCACGAACCATTCCACCACGATCCGTTGCATCATGTCGCCTCCTGGTGACATCTCCTTGCATTGTGATCCTTATGGTATGAACTCGAACTACGATATTTCCATGTGTGGACTCCACCAACACATCGTAGGGCCCCTGCCACCTTCGGTTCCGTTCGCTACTTTGGCAATCGGCCTTCGTCCACCCGCTCTTGGGTCACACTCGAACGAAGCCTAACTCTAGGACAATCCATCGCCTAGAAGCTCCTCTGAAGTCCCCTGACTTCGTAGAAATTAGTGCACCATTGTCTGGATCCTGGGTCTCTGCCCCTACCAGCACAATCTCCGCTGTGCACCGCTTTCCTCATGGCAACTCGAATGACAACACTGTGGCATATTATTCAAGAGTAACTACCTCTGCATCCTCTTGCCCCGTGTCAAGGCCTTTTGACACCAACTTTGCCTCAGCAAACTGCGTCGCCTTAGAATCTCCCCCAAATGCTTCATCGAGATAAGGTGAATGTGCCTCAAAGCTCCCTTTGTCTTTGGCACCATGCAAGATGAGTTGGCTCCATCTGAATATGAAACCCATGGAACGACATGATCCGATTCCTGCCTCTGCTAGAGTCCATGTCCTTAACCTCTGTCTAAGGAAAGCTCCAAGCCTCCGCTCCATCGTTCTATCTTCTTTCCCAACTCCCTTCATGTGGTTTGGGTACATCAACAAGTTACCCCCAAGTTGTTCCGCTTCTCGATTTGCATTGCGTTAATGGTGGCCCTCACGCCCACCATTCCATGGGTCAGTCCTTTGTTGAGTCCGATCTCACTATCGGCTCCAAGTGTGCCTTCACTTTGTATTGCCTGGGTTGCTCCCCCACTTGATCTCGCTATACGTCCACCAACGCATCACCACTGGTGAGATCATGTAATGACTCCTTACCACTCACTCGATCCATCGAGCTTCGACTTGAGGTACTCCTCAACTAGTGTGGTTCATTGTACAAGATTATCCCTATGGAGAATCGGGAGTTATCCCTCCTGGATATCTGTCCCGTTGGAGCAACTTCGCTCTTCGCCTCCTTCCCTTTGGAAGTTTTGGAGACCACCATCCCCTTGGACTACTTCGCCTCTGCTGAACAAACTGTGCCCAATTCTGCCTTTGCAAATGCACTTGCTAGATTGTGACATTTCACCAATACAGCTCGCACTGCACCCCTCTAGGTCTAGCAAAATGCCAACCTACTGCACACTTCAGCCTCTTACGAAAGTATCCTACACATGCCAAAGAGAAAGTTTTAATGCTCCATGGCACCGACCTTTGGTCGCCTTGGGATGGCCGCGAACAATCCATCGTCCGCATGCAAGGCCTTGCATGAGTATCGAATTCCTTGAGTTAACAACTATTTCGATCGTTGAACAACCCACTCCACCTTGCACGGTCTCATCCTTTGCCAAGCACTCTACTTGCCTCGAGCACTGTCAAGTCTGGGTGTTAACGTCGAGCCACTGCTCGAACTCAGCCATCCCGACCTTTGTGCGCTCCGCAATTCCTCTTAGCTTGTTGTACTCGTGGTGCCTCGCTAGGTCCCCCACGTTTGCATGCTAAGTGTTTGTAAGTGGGCTTGTCCCGCTCTGATACCATCTGTCATGGACTTAGCTGGTTTTGCCTAAGCCGTGTGGCACCAATGCGTATCACCGCAAAGGTCAGCCTCCCCGAAATCTCCTAGAATCCCTTAGGACCTACGAAAGAGAGAACGGGACAGAGAAAGCGCTTCACACGGGATCCACAAGCCACTCTTTTAGCAAACACTTTATAGCCAATGCACATTCCAACTATGGATATTACAAGCTCAGAACAGTTGCACAACAAAGGTATAAAATTGGTCCACTACAGACCGAATTCTAGTACAAGTATGCACTCGACGTAAGCTTTATGTACAAGCCTACAATGGCTTACAAACTTGCTCAAATGGGGCATTTTACCTTTGGCAAGCCCTTTACAAGTTTTACAAGTGACAACCAACCAAAAGGGACACGGACATGCATAAGCATTACACCGAACAAGCTGTTTACAATTTTGTCCGTGACAATACGGTAGGGACTATGACAATGCTCCTCTCTTGGGAGAGGAGAATAGTGATAGAACCCTAGAGGAATTATATAGAGATTGATCTTTGAGGGGGATCAACCCTTGGAACGCTATAGGGATTCCACCCTCCAAGTAGCCTAGTGGCTGCAATTGTAGATTGATCTTTCTTCTTCCAAAGAGGTGGAGGCTACAAGCTTATATAGAGCTCCAAACCATAGCCCTAGGGGCTGCTTCCTAAGTGAACTACCCAATTTGCCCTCAACCTTAGCGGGCCGGCCTAGTAACAAGGGGGAGACGGCTAAGAAGCCCAAAGACCCAAATATAAACCCTAGCCTCTCTTCTTTATAGGATAGAGGTGGCTAGGTGGGGTTTATTACATTCTCACAAGGTTTTTATTAGCTACTACATGGTTGAGTAGGACCTTACCCTGCTAGGGTCCTATCAAGCCCGTCCTCTTCAAATTAGCCTTGTCCTCAAGGTCAGTTCCATAAACTCAGGAATCGGGACTTGACTCCTCATATGATTCCCATATGGCATCTTCAAGTGGTAAATTAGTCCAATGTACTAGTACTTCAGTAGAGGGATGTCGACGACGCATCACGACTCTACGGTCGAGGATGGCTTGTGGTTGGGCTTGAATATTTCCATCATCAGTGGCATTGGGCAGTTGGATCTGGGGTGTCTCATGTTCTCCCAACTTGGGCTTCAAGCATGACACGTGAAAGACAGGGTGAATTTTGGCATCTTCAGGTAATTGAAGTCTGTACGCCACAGCTCAAATACGCTCTATGATCTGATATGGCCCATAAAAACGTGGAGATAGCTTCATGGAGGCTCGTGTGTTGATGGATAGTTGCTTATATGGTTGTAGGCGAAGATAAACCCAGTCTCCTACTAAAAATTCTCTTTTACTTCTTTGTGTGTCAGCTTGCTGCTTCATTCTAGCTTGAGCGGTAGAGAGATTATCCTTTAGCAGCTGTAGGAGTTTGTCCCTGTCAATTAAATCTTGGTCGACCTGATCTACCTTAGCCGAGCCAATTACATACTTTGGAATCACAGAAGCTGGCCGACCATATAATGCTTCATATGGGGTACATTTTATAGATGAATGATATATAGTATTGTACCACCATTCGGCCCAGGGGAGCCATTTCGTCCACTCCTTTGGTCGATCACTAGCAAAACACTGAATGTATGTCTCTAAACATCTATTCACCACTTCTGTTTGGCTGTTAGTTTGTGGATGATATGTAGTGCTCATCTTGAGTTTGGTGCCCTGTAACTGAAATAACTCGGTCCAAAATTTACTATTGAAGACCCTGTCATGATCACTTATGATGGACCTTGGCATCCCATGTAGTTTGACAATATTTTCTATGAAAATTTGAGCAATACTAACAGCAGTGTAGGGATTTCGCATAGCACAAAAATGAGCATATTTCGTAAGTCGATCAACCACCACAAGGATTGTGCTTTTACCTTTGGAAGGTGGCAGCCCTTCGATGAAGTCCATGGAGATGTCAGTCCACACCGAGTCTAGGATGGGTAGTGGTTGTAGTTTCCACTGGACTACTTTATTTCACCTTTTTGCTATTGACATACATCACATTATGCTACGTATTCAGAAATATTTTTTTTCATCCCTTTTCAATAAAAGTTTTGCTTCACTCTTTTGTAGGTTCTTAGAAATCCGAAGTGCCATGCTAAAGGTGTGGAGTGCATTTCATGCAGAATGACTTTGATGTAAGGGGAGTTTGGTATAAGCACAATACGACCTTTATAGCGTAGATCCCTCGAATCCCAAGTATAGTGAGCTATTGCGCTTGGATCCTCCTCCAATGTTTTGATGATGTTGCTGGTTTCTGGATCCTTCTTCCATTCCTCCCCCTCTGGATGCTACTAGAGATGCATAAGAAAGCCACAATTTATCTTGTGTAAAACTTTCTCCATTCGTTGGGTTGAAACAGTGGTTACATTGCTTCCGCGCTTCCCGCGTAGGGTGACCTATTTACCTTTGCAATAGAATTTCATAATCAATTTGGAAAAGTTCCAAGAGACATCACCTAGTGTCGTCAACCATTCTATACCCAGCATAGCCTCATAATCATCAATTGGTAGGAGGAAGAAGTCGGTAACAATTTCTTGTCCCTGCAGTAATAGTTTCACCTGTGGGCATCTTTGGTCGCATTTTAGGATTCGGCCGTCGGCAACCTTTACGTCGAACTTGCTGCAACCTTCGATATAGAGCGCCATCCGAGCAGCAACCTTACTATTTAGAAAATTATTAGTACTGCCTGTATCGATGAGAACGGTGATTGGTTGTTGTTTGAGCAGGCCTCCAACTTTCATCGTTTGCGGATTTGAGTAGCCGGCTAGCGCATGTACCATAAAGTCGATTGATTGTGGCTCCTCTTCCACATCTTCATCCTCATGTTCAAGACTCTCTTCTGGCTGTTCACTGATCTCTTCTTCCACTAGTTCAATCACAAGAAGTCTCCCTTTTTTACAGCGATGCTCGCGGCTCCATGGCTCGTTACAATGCCAACATAACCCCTTGGTAGATTGGTCTTGAAGCTCTTCACTTGTCAACCTTTTTGGTGTAGGAGCTCGACTAATAGTAGGGGGGGCTGAGGGATTTGATATTGCTAGTTGGGGAATGACCCTAGTCTTCCGGGCTTCGTGGTTCAATCGCTCCTCCTGAAGTCGTGCGAAAGAGATGGCTGCCATAAGCGTGTACGGTTGTCGTGCTTTAACTTCTCCCCGGATCTCTGGCTTTAAGCCCTCAATAAATGTCCCCAATAACTGTTTTTCAGACCAATCACGAGTTTGATTAGATAACCTTTCAAACCTGGTTTGATACTCCTGGATGGTGGAGGTTTGTCGGATCTTTGCTAGTTGTCCGTCGATGTTCTCGTAATTGGTTGGTCCGAAGCGGATCAGTAGTCCTTCTTTGAATTGTTGCCATGAGAGGACTCCATGAGTGTGTTCAAACCAATCAAACCATTGTATGACATCCCCTTCAAGATGTATAGCTGTAATTTCTACCATAGATGCGTCCGCAGTTTTGTGATACCGAAAATATCGCTCCGCGCGCGAGATCCAACTAATCGGGTCTCCTTCTTCCCATCTAGGGAAGTCCACCCTCATGCGTGGATAGTAGGGATCGGTCATAGAGCCTCCCTTCTCTTGGGAGTCATCTCTTCAGTCAGAGCTCTCTCCTTGATGAGATTTCTTTGGGCTCGGTGTTCGACCCAAACTGAGTTCGGCAAAGAGAGCCCGAATCTTATCCTCCATTCGCGTCTCGAAGGCTTCGAATTTAGCATTTATCGCCTCCTCGGATGCCATAGTATATGCCTCTAGATCTGTAATATTAAGATCTCTCTTTTGTTGCTGGGTTAAAGGCATGAATTTTTTGAGGGAAGTGGTGGCCGAAAGGGTTTGTGGATCGGTGGATGTAGGCTGCGGTTTAGGCTTGTTTTGTGGCTGTTTTGGGTGCTGTTTGGGGCTGCGATTTGATGGATTTTTGGGCTGAGATGGTAGTGGATGAAGGTTAGGGAAGAGGGTTTTAGATCTGTGGTAGCTCGCAGCAAAGATTTGACAAAAATCAGTAGAAATTGCTGCCTATATGCGCTGTCTCGTAAGAGCAGAATTGTCATCGAAGAAATAGCGGTTTCTCGACGAAATTTCCAGCGAAAACTTAGGGGTTTGAGGAGGGGGTTTGATGGTAGAATCTTAGTTTAGATAGCAACAAGGATAAAAAATTGGATCATGAAATTTCAGCAGCAAAGCAGTAAAGAAATTGGTGCAAGTTGCGATAGCAGAATTCTCGTCAAAAAATTTCAGCAGTTTGTGACGAGAGATTGCAGCAACACACGAATTTGTTTTTATGATGAATTCCACAATAGATCAATCACGGATGGGAGCCAAGATGATCTATGAGGTGCACAAAAAATTTCGTTCAAAAAGGATAACGATTAGATCGGTTAAAGGCAGCAACACACGGCTAAAATTTTCTGCAGCAATCCTTCGTTCGCAAAGATGGTAACTTTAGCGACGCAAGGAATTCGCAGCAAGGGATCGATAGAAAAACTTCTTTTTGATATTTTAGATGAAAAATTGCAGCAGCAAAAGGTATTGGTGGTAGAAAAATACCAGATCTCTGATGCAATTAGAGGTGGCGACTGTAGATTGATTTGATCTACGTCAAGAGATGACGGTGGAGACGACGACATCAAAAGCAATTATGGGAATTGCTTGGCTAATGGTGGGCAGCAGGGATGGCAGCAAAAGCAGCAAGATCACTGCTCTGATACTAGATGATAGAACCCTAGAAGAATTCTATAGAGATTGATCTTTGAGGGGCATCAACCCTTGGAACGCTATAGGGGTTCCACCCTCCAAGTAGCCTGGTGGCTGCAATTGTAGATTGATTTTTCTTCTTCCAAAGAGGTGGAGGCTACAAGCTTATATAGAGTTCCAAACCCTAGCCCTAGGGGCTGCTTCCTAAGTGAACTACCCAATTTGCCCTCAACCTTAGCGGGCCGGCCCAGTAACAAGGGGGCGACGGCTAAGAAGCCCAAAGACCCAAATATAAACCCTAGCCTCTCTTCTTTATAGGATAGAGGTGGCTAGGTGGGGTTTATTACATTCTCACAGGGTTTTTATTAGCTACTACATGGTTGAGTAGGACCTTACCCTGCTAGGGTCCTATCAAATAGGAGGTGGCTACCAAAAACACCTCCAGCTTGTGGGCCTTTGGTTCCCTCCTATTTATAAAGGCCCTCTGTCAACCCTAATGGATCTAGCCCTATTGGGTATTGGATCTCTAACCAATTACCCAAGTCTCTTAGATTAATGGGTCTTTACCCAATAATCTAGCTCTGATTGGATCTCATCCATGAGATCCAATAATACATGGGCTTATTGGATATCCAATAAGATAGAGGCTCTAGCAGATATCTCATATCCGAACCTCTACTCGTCGCAACACCTACCATATGTGTGTGACCCTCTAAGCCCAATATCAAGCTGGCCCTGAGTCATACCTGCCAGAACTCCTTCTGACTCAGTGAATTATTATCTCTATAATAATTCACTCGACTCAACGACTACGGACTTACTAGGCCACTACATCGTAGTCCCCAAACTATCACGGACAAATTATAAACGGCTTGTTCGGTGTAATGCTTATGCTCGTCTATGTCCCTTTTAGTTGGTTATAACTTGTAAAGCTTGTAAAGGGCTTGCCAAAGGCTAAATGCCCCATTTGAGTGAGTTTGGCAGCCATTGAAGGCTTGTACATAAAGTTTACGTCGAGGGAATACTTGTACTAGAATTCGGTCTATAGTTGACCAATGTTATACCTTTGTTGTGCAACCGTTCTAAGCTTGTGATATCCATGGTTGGAATTTGCATTGGCTATAATGTGTTTGCTAAAAGAGTGGCTTGCTGATCCCGTGTGAAGCGCTTTCTCTGTCCCGTCTTCTCTTTCGTAGGTCCTAAGGGATTGGAAGAGATTTCGAGGAGGCTGACCTTTGCGGTGATACACATTGGTGCCATGCGGCTTAGGCAAAACCAGCTAAGTCTGTGATAGATGGTATCAGAGCGGCACAAGCCCACTTAGAAACACTTAGCATGCAAACGTGGGGGACCTAGCGAGGCACCACGAGGACAACAAGCTAAGAAGAATTACGTAGCGCACAAAGGTCGGGATGGCTGAGTTCGAGCAGTGGCTCGACGTTGGCACCCAAACTTGACGATGCTTAAGGCAAGTGGATTGCTTTGCAAAGGATGAGACCGTGCAAGGGGGAGTGGGTTGTTCAACGATCGATAGAGTTGTGCAAAGCTCACAGAGGTGAGGGATGTTGCAAACTTAAGGAATTCGATACTCATGCAAGGCCTTGCATGTGAACGATAGAATGTCCGGGGCCATCCCAAGGCGACCGAAGGTCGGCGCCATGAAGCATTCAAACTTTCTCTTCGGCATGTGCAGGATACTTTCGTAAGAAGCTGAAGTGTGCAATAGGTTTAGCATGTTGCTAGACCTAGAGGGTCAGTGTGAGCTGTATTAGTGAAGTATCGCAGTCTAGCAAGTGCATTTGCAGAGGCAAAATTTGGCACAATTCGTTCAGCAAAGGCGGAGTAGTCCAAGGGGATGGTGGTCTCCTAAACTTCTAGAGAGAAGGATGCGAAGAGAGAAGTTACTCCAACGGGGCAGATATCCAGGAGGGATAAGTCCCGATTCTCCAGAGGGAGAATCATGTGCAATGAATCGCACCTGTTGAGGAGTCGTCGCATGATCTTGTAAGTGGTGATGCGTTGGTGGACGCATAGCGAGATCAAGTGGGGGAGTGACCAAAGGCAACACAAAGCGAAAGCACACTTGGATCCGATATGGAGATTGGACTCAATAGAGGGTTGACCCATGAAATAATGGATGTGAGGGCTACCATTAACGCAATGCAAATCGAGAAGCGGAGCAACTTGGGGGAAAACTTGGTGATGTACCCAAGCCGCATGAAGAGAGTTGGCATAGAAGATAGAACATAGAGCGGAGGCTTGAAGCTTTCCTTAGACAGAGGTCAAGGGCATGGACTCTTGTAGAGACAAGAGTAGGATCATGTCATTCCATGGGTTCTCTATTCTGATGGAGCAGACTCATCTTGCATGGTGCCAAAGATGAAGGGAACTTTGAGGCATATGCACCTCATCTCGGTGAAGTATTTGACAGAGGAACTAAGGCGATACAACTTGCAGTGACGAAGTTGGTGTTAGAAGGCCTTGGCGCGGGGCAAGAGGATGCAGAGGCAGATATTCTTGAAGAATATGCCACAGTGTTGCTATTCGAGTTGCCATGAGGAAAGCGGTGCGCAGCAAAGATTGTGCTGGTAGGGGCATAGTCCCAGGACCCAGACAATGGTGCACCAATTTCAACAAAGTCAGGGGATTTTAGAGGAGCTGCTAGGCGATGGACTATCCTAGAGCTAGGCTTCATCCGAGTGTGACCCAAGAGTGGGTGGACGAAGGTCGATTGCCAAAGGAGCGAACAGAATCGAAGATGGCTAAGGCCCTGCGATATGTTGGCGGAGTCCATAAATGGAGATAACGTAGTTCAAGTTCATACCACAGGGATCAGAATGCAAGGAGATGTCACCAGGAGGTGACATGATGCAGCGGATTATGGTAGAATGGTTCGTGGCAAGTCGACACACACAGTGAGTCCCATAGGGGGACTAGATCATGCAGAGGTATGATCGGGAGCGCGATTGGGAGCTCCATTTCGATGAACAACACAATGGCAAGAAGGGCTATGGATTCAAGCAGTGAATGCCATGGTACCGCAAAGGCGGATCTTCCGTGCGTGCATCGAATGTTGCATTGAATAGAAGCCTTGGATATCAGCTTATGAGGGCTATGCACTATCGAGGAAGAAGTTCATATGCAAGTACTAGTGAGTCCCATGGAGGGGGACTAGATCATGCAGAGGTATGATCGGAGCGGCTGAAGAGTTGGACTGCTTTAGAGCTCTTATTCGCTTAAGGGAGCCCGGCAAGTCAAAGGACAAGACCGAGTAAGCGAACGTTGCGACCAATGAAGCTAAGGAGAACAGAAGCGGTGCAAGCCCTGCAACATGAATGGCGGTGGCCATACATGGGAGTTGTAGTCTGTCTTTCCAGCGACCAAGTAGAACTGCTCAGAGAACACAGAGGTGTCGAAGTAGGTGGTCGAAATAGGGCGAGGAAGCAATGACGAGTGCAGAGGGACTCAGCTACCCAAGATCAATCATCGGTTAGATTGAAGGTGGACTCAGAGGAGTGCGCGATGCGCAGAGGTGGATCTACCGATCGTGAAGAAGGGACACGGATGCGAGACAGCGGATAGTAGTGCCATGGGCAATGCGGTGCCGAGTACCAGAGGCGGGACTTCCGGAGTCATCGGTCCCTTGCTCTCATAGAGGAGAGTGCTTGGTTGTGATATGGGGCATGGAGGAGGAGAATGCTTTGGCAAACTCCATGTACCGAGGACAAGGCTGAAGAGGCGAAGCGAGAACCCGTAAGACCAGTGTCAACAGACTTTCCATCAAGATAGCTGTGAGTGAAGGACTTCGAGTCGATGCAAGAGTGCATGACCAAGGATCCGAGCTGGCAGTACGTGGTGCTGTACCTTTGCTACTCAGAGGAGTCAACGATAGAAATGATTGAGAAAGCGGTACAATCCCAAAGGTGACTAGATCTATCGGAGACTTACTCCAAGTTGGAGTGATAACTTCTTACATTTCAGAAGTTCAATGGCAATGAGAAGGTGAATCATAGTAGCTGACTCAGCGCAATGATTGTAAACACTTCAAGTGCTTCGGAAGTGTGAGCTAAGAGCAGGCGAAGTCTAGAAACCAGCTCGACGCACGAAGTACAACCTCAAGGAGGCGGGCGAAGTTAAGTAACCTTTGCCTTCTTAATTCTCAAGAGGATGGGTGAAACTGAGTACCCCAGCTCTCTTAGTTATTTAGTAGAGGAGCTCTGTACAAATTTGAAGACCCTTCGAAGAGACTAATGAAAGACAATAGTTATCAAGTCCTCACCAACGGTGATCAGTGCTACTGAGAGTAGATTATCCGCTTCATTACCCAATTGAATGCCAATCAAAAGCGGAAGTGATGCGAGCCTACTTGGGCAAGACAACTAAGTGGAAGAAGATTCGATGGGCAAATTTTATGGAGGAAAGACCTAAAAACTTTAAAGGCTACGAGGTGATGCTCGTTAAAGCTCCAACAAGCATCTATCCAGTTCAAGAGACAAGAAGAATTTAAATATTGGCACATATCAACAATGGTCTTTAATCCTTCATCAGATGAATTCGCAAGAACCAGCAAGGATCAGCACAACTCTGCAAACCCCACACTAAAGTCAGAGTCATTGGCGAGTTGAAGCAGCATGGCGGATTAAAGTTCGACGACTCAACAACAACAAGCGAAGAACAAATGGGAGCCAAAGGGTGCATCGCAGCAGGAGAAGAAGATCGAAGATCCAACAAAGAAAAGAAGTTGCAGTGTCAGCAAAGGCTTCGATGAGGACGTCAAAGGAATAAGTGGGGGAGAATGTCACGGACAAATTGTAAACGGCTTGTTCGGTGTAATGCTTATGCTCGTCCGTGTCCCTTTTGGTTGGTTATAACTTGTAAAGCTTGTAAAGGGCTTGCCAAAGGCTAAATGCCCCATTTGAGTGAGTTTGGCGGCCATTGTAGGCTTGTACATAAAGTTTACGCTGAGGGAATACTTGTACTAGAATTCGGTCTGTAGTGGACCAATGTTATACTTTTGTTGTGCAACCGTTCTGAGCTTGTGATATCCATGGTTGGAATTTGCATTGGCTATAATGTGTTTGCTAAAAGAGTGGCTTGCGGATCCCGTGTGAAGTGCTTTCTCTATCCCGTCTTCTCTTTCGTAGGTCCTAAGGGATTGGAGGAGATTTCGGGGAGGCTGACCTTTGCGGTGATACGCATTGGTTCCGCACGGCTTAGGCAAAACCAGCTAAGTCTGTGACAAAACGATACAAGGGAATCCAATCCTTTGAATCTATCTACCCTTAGTTACCATGTACCTATAGTCTCTCATCCATCTAATAGCCTAGAGACCGTATATCGAGCATAGTCCTGTCAGACCCATACAGTTTCTAATCGAGTCTCACTCTAATTGGATTCTCCCAGAGGACTCTTTCTCTCTTAATCCGAATGACCCTAGCTAGGGATTTGCCTAAGCAAGAACACATGGGATATTCCTCTTATAATATCGAGAGTGAATGATCCTCTATTGACACTCAATAGCCCTCGTAAGGTTGGCTACCACTCCCAATAACCATTTGTACTAGATCTAGAACTTCCAAACCTATAAGTCTAGTATCAAAGAATGGAGTACTCATATAGAACATCCTTGGTGTCTTAAATCTAAGTACTAAATTCACTACTGGGACTACGGAATCACTATCTAACATTAGGTATCAATAACTATGTAGTATTCCGTAAGCTGATCAATCAGTGAACTCATTTTACAATTAGCACCTATACTATATCCTTAGTGTCCCCACACGAGTAGCTATGAGACTACTGGGAAATCGGGAGATTCGGCATCTCATGCGTAGAGGAAAACAAAAACAAGATCGGATTTTCCATAGTTACGTACGTAGCCATCGTGCGATGATTAGTGCACAAAAATCGTAAATCCGAAAAAGCCGCATGTATCATGTTAGAAGCATTACCTGGGGATATCGTATATCCCCAAAAATTCAAGATCTGATGAAAAGGACGAAGGAGCATTAGCGTACTCCTCTCTAGTGGTAATCCACACAACGGACATGACAATAACGCTCCTCAGATCACTGCGGGATCTCTCTCCACGTGCACCACAAGGCTATTGGAGCTAAGGAGGAGGAGAGGAGACTAAGGAGAATAGGAGAATGACTACCAAGAGCTCTCAGTCTATGAACTAGGAGGTTCCTCCTATTTATAGAGGTGGCGGAATCTTATCCTTAATAGATCTTGTTCACACTAGATCTCTATCCAGTTGGATCTCATTGGATCTTATCCATAGGATCTAATTTGATCTCATCTAATTGGATCTTATCCAATCATTTAATTCGATCTCATCCAATTACCCAATTGGATCTCATCTATAGGATCTAAACTAGGGGTTTCGCAGATATCTCATATCCGCACCTCTACTCATCGCAACATCCACCTTATTGGTGTGACCCTCTAAGCTTGATACCAAGCTGGCCATGAGTCACTCCCATCAGAACTCCTTCTGACTTAGAACACATTCTGATATAGTGAATTATTATCTCCATAATAATTCACTCGACTCATCAACTATGGACGTACTAGGCCATTACGCCATAGTCCCCAAACGGTACAGGGGGATCTAATCTATCAGACCTATTTGTCCTCAGTTACTATATATCTATAGTCCCTTTTCTATCTAATATCCCAGAGACTATATATTGGGCATGGTAAAGTCAGGCCTATACGGAATCCTGTTCGAGTCTCGCTCTAATCGGATTCTCCGGGAGAACTCCTCTCTCAATCTGAACGACCCTGGCCAAGGATTTTGCCTGAGCGAGCACACTCGGGATATATCTCTCACAATATCGAGAGTGGATGATCCTCTATTGACACGTAATTGCCTTTGTAAGATTGGCTACCATTCCCAAGAACTAGCTATATCAGATCTAGAGCTCTCCAAACTTGCAAGTCCGGCGTCAAAGAATGGAGTACTCAAACAAGGCATTTTTAGTGCCTCAAGTCTAAGGACCAGACACACTACTGGGACTATGGAATCACTATTGACATTAGGTATCGTTAACCATACAACATTCTGTAAGCGGATCAATCAATGAGCTCATTCTCCAATAAGCACCTGCACTATACTGTTAGGATCTAAAAGGCACTAAGAGGGGGGGGGTGAATTAGTGCAGCGGATAAAACGATGGATTTTTCAGCGATTTAAGGCAAGCTTCGGAAACTTCGTACGATGAAAACAACGTTTCGTTTGAAACCGATTTTTGTGTTCTAACTTTGAAGCATGCGTACAAAGATAAAAATGAAGAGAAGCAAGTAAAGTAAAGATTGCAGCAAGGTAAAGCAGAAAATTAAGCACTCACACAATCAAGACGCAGCGATGTATAGTGGTTCGGTCAAAGTGACCTACATCCACTTCCGAAGCCTTCTCCGATGAGGCTTCCTTCTTCCACTATCAAATCCTTTGAAGGGGAAGGATCAAATACCCCTTTTATAGCCCTTTATAATATGTTCACACTTGTACAAGATCTCTCAAGAAAAGAAGAAGGTGAACACTTAGCAAGAACAAAACTTTTCAACACTCAACAAATGCTCAACACTTAAGAAATTTGCTCAAAAGGGTGCCCTTTCAACTGAGAAAGGGGGGGGGGGGTATTTATAGATCCACCGCCCCAGGCTTGGGCGGTTCCAATCGCCTCACCCATTCGGACAAAGCCGAATGGGCATTGTTTAAGTCCCAATCTTGGCTCAGTAGAGGCCCGGTTGGCCCCTACTGAATTTAGGCAGGATTTTTCCTTAAATCCTTGCCCTACTCATGTGCAAACTACGAACCTAAAACATAACTCAACATGATTTGATCCAACGCGCTTCAAGTCAACTTCCGGTGAGCTTTACGGTGAGATTCCGACAGCCATCCGATGCTTCCCTCGGATTGCTTCCAGTGGGCTCTCAGCATACTCCGGATTGTATGGCGAGCTCAACGAGTCTTCGGCTTGCTTCCGAATCTTCCGGTGAGTTCTCTGAACCTTCGACGATCTTTGAGATGAACTTGAAAACTTGGCGGGTCCTTGATTTGATCTTGGATGGTTCCGCAACACTTCCAAAAATCTCTGGACTTCCGATGAACTCTTGAACCCCGATGGACTTGACCTCGGTAAATCACTTTATGTTTTCTTCCATCGTAGTTATTCCTGCACACTTATCTTAACAAAGTAGATTAGAACCAATTGACTTCATCATCAAAATGAGATTCAACATGTACCTCTAGTGTCCCTACACAAGCGACTATGAGACCAGTCACCTCCATCATATAGATGAGTATACATTGCACTAGTCTATCGGTTATCTCGATGTCTTCATCGAGGTAACCTATGACCAAAATGATTTAGGATCTGTGTTTAAAGGTATATCGGTCTCATTATCATGATCTCATCACGATCTGATTTCCATTGCATAGATCCATGGACATCATAATATGCATCCACATAATGTGAAAAAATATCAATAATAATATATGAAGAGATCGACATAACATGTCACAGGTGCTATCACTCACGTGATTGACTTGCAGGGCACCTACAACCAATAATCTTCCATTTGACCTAAAGCCAATCACCTATGTGTCTAATCCCCATCGGACCTCGTGATACTCAAATATAATCTGAGTCTGACTTTGTCAGTGGATCTATAATGTTATCTTTAGATGGAACTCTTTCCATTGCTACATCTCCTCGGGCCACGATCTCTCTGATCAAGTGGAACCTTCTCAGTATGTGCTTAGACTTCTGATTAGACCTAGGTTCCTTTGCTTGAGCTTTTGCCCCATTGTTGTCGTAATATAAGGTAATCAGCTCCTTATTGTTTGGCACGACTCCTAGATCTGTGATGAACTTCTTCAACCAGACTCCCTCCTTTGCTGCCTCTACCGCAATAATGTATTCCACCTCTATAGTCGAGTCAGTTGTAGTATCTTTCTTGGAACTTTTCCAGCATACTACTCCTCCAGTCAGGGTGAAGATATACCCTGAATTTGACTTGATATCATCGACATCGGACTGGAAGCTCAAGTTTATGTAGCCCTCAACTCTGAGGCTACGCTCCATATACCAATAAAAGATCCTTAGTTCTTCTCAAGTACTTAAGGATATACTTTACTACTTACATGATCACGTATAAAATGATGCCTAATGTCAATGTGCTTAGTTCGAGAGTGTTGAATCGGATTTTTAGTTAAACAAATAGCACTCGTGTTATCACATTTTATAGGAATGTTTTTTAAGTAGATTCCATAGTCTTCTAGTGTATTTTTCATCCAGATAACTCGTAATGCATACACTTGCAGCTATGTATTCAGCTTCTGCCGTAGACAATGCATCCGAATTTTGTTTCTTGGAAGTCCAAGAAACAAGTGCATGTCCTAGAAATTGGCATGTTCCGGATGTGCTTTTTCTATCTAATTTACATCCACCAAAGTCCGTGATCGATAAGCTTTCAAACTAAAATTGTCGATCTTGGATACCATAATCCAAGATTAGGGTCCTTTAAGGTATCTAAGAATCCTCTTGACAGCTTTCAAGTGAGATAGTTTAGGATTAGCTTGGAATCTTGCACATAGCCCTACATCGAACATGATGTCGTCCAGTTGCAGTGAGATAAAGCAGCTACCTATCATACCCCTATAAGTTTTTTGATCAAAACTTTCTCCATTTTCATCCATATCTAATTTAATGGAGGTGCTCATAGGAGTGCTAATATCTTTTGATCCATCCATGTTAAATCATTTTAACAAATCCAATGTGTATTTTGATTGATTTAGAAATATACCATCACTTAGTTGCTTGATTTGTAGTCCTAAAAAGAAATTTAGTTCTTCCATTAGGCTCATCTCAAATTCATCACTCATATTCTTAGCAAATAATTCACATAGTGATTTATTACAAGACCCAAAAATAATATCATCAACATAAATTTGAACAATAAGAAAATCATTTTCAAAATGTTTAATAAACAATGTAGTATCAACCTTGCCTTTAGTGAAATCATTTGAAATTAAAAAAGAACTAAGCCTCTCATACCAAGCCCTAGGGGCTTGTTTTAGACCATATAGAGCCTTAGTTAGCTTAAACACATGGTTAGGAAATAGAGAGTTTTCAAATCCGGGTGGTTGTTCAACATACACTTCTTCGGAAATAAAACCATTTAAGAATGCACCTTCGACATCCATTTGAAATAATTTGAAATCTTTACTACTAGCATAGGCAAGGAGCATCCTAATGGCTTCCAATCTTGCCACCGAGCGAAGGTCTCTTCATAATCAATACCTTCTTCTTGGTTGAAACCTTTGGCCACTAGTCTAGCCTTGTTTCTAACCACGATACCGTATTCATCTTACTTGTTTCTAAAGACCCACTTAGTACCAATAACTAAGTGGTCATTAGGTCTAGGAACAAGCTTCCAAACCTCATTCCTCTCAAATTGATTCAATTCTTCTTGCATTGCGATAACCCATGAATCATCTTTCAGAGCATCAACAATGCATTTTGGTTCAACTTGAGAAAGAAAAGCGGCATAGGCACAAAAATTTTTGAAAGAAGAGCGAGTTTGAACCCCTTTCGATGCATCTCCTATAATTAACTCCTTGGGATGAGCATCTACATACTTCCATTCCTTGGGTAAGGAAGTTTGGGAAGAAGATGCATCCAAGTTATCATTTTGAGGAGAGGGTTCATTCAAATTCAAATTATCAAGACCAAAATCATCATCAAAATCTTTCTTCTTAAACTCAAAAATTTCATTAAAAACCACATGAATAGATTCTTCTATAAGTAAAGTTTTTTTGTTGAAAACATGAAAAGCCTTAGAAACTAAAGAATAACCAAGAAATATGCCTTCATTGGATTTTGCATCGAATTTTCCTAAGGCATCCTTTTCATTTAAAATAAAGCATTTATAACCAAAAACTTTAAAATAAGAAACATTGGGTTTTATACCATTCCATAATTCATATGGAGTTTTAGATAGGGATGGTCTCACTAGAACTCTATTTATAACATAGCAAGTCGTATTCACGGCTTCAAATTTCAAAAATATTTTGGTAAATTATATTCATTTAACATGGTTCTAGCCATTTCTTGCAAACTTCTATTTTTCCTTTCCACTACTCCATTTTGTTGTGGATTTCTTGGAGTAGAGAAGTTGTGATTGTATCCGTTTATTTCACAAAAATTTTGGAAGTCATGATTTTGAAATTCACCTCCATGATCACTTCGAATTGATGAAATCATAAAGCCTTTTTCATTTTGAGTGAGTTTACAAAATTTAGAGAAACATTTGAAACAATCACTTTTATGAGCCAAGAAATAGGTCCAAGTGTATCTACTATAGTCATCCACAATTACAAAGGCATATTTGCTACCTCCTAGGCTTGTTATGTCAATTGGTCCAAATAAGTCCAAATGGATCAATTGCAATGGTCTAGTGGTGCTAATTTGATTTTTTGATTTGAAACTTGTCTTTATTTGTTTTCCTAGTTGACATGCATCACATACCATATCCTTAACAAATTTTATGTTTGGGATACCTCTTACTAAATCTCTAGATGAAATCTTAGAGATTAGTTTCATGCTTGCATGGCCTAGTCTCCTATGCCAAAGCCAAGCATCATCATTCAAAACCGCAAAGCACATTTCATTACTTAACTTATCAATATTTATGGTGTAGACATTGTTTTGTTTTAAAGCAATCATGGATATGTTGTTGTTGGGTTTTTCAATAATGCAAACATTAGATTCAAATCTAACAACATAACCTTTATCACATAGTTGACTAATACTTAAAAGATTATGTTTTAAACCATCAACTAGTAACACATCATCAATTGAAAAACTCGATTTGTTACCTATGGTTCCCTTGCCAATGATTTTACCCTTGTTGTTGTCTTTGAAGGTGACATATCCTTCTTCTTTGCTAGAGAGCATAGAGAAATAAGATGGATCTCCGGTCATGTGCCTTGAGCATCCACTATCAAGATACCATTTCTTGCTCCTAGCTTGTGAGTTTGTCTACAAAAGAGGATGGTTTTTAGGTACCCATTTGATTTTGGGTGCCTTACAAAATGATCTACTTACTTTGTAATTTATCATTGAATTGTTTATGGTTCCTTTAGGAACCCATATCAATTTTTGTGGATTAATTTTCTTGAATGGACATTTGTAGGCAACATGTCCTGTTTTGCCACAAAAATTACATTTCAAATGAGATGATACATGCAATGTAGACCCTTTAATGAAGGTCGTGGGATTTTGGTGAGAACCTCTCACAAATCCGATACCAATTTTATTTCCTACATGACCTTTGTTGGCAAGAATCATGTCTAAGCTCTTGCTACCGACCTTAAACTTATTTAGGGTCTCTTTGAGTAGCAAGTTTTCCCTCTTTGTTGCATCTAAGTCTTCACACTTAGAGCATGGGGGTAGAGAAGGGTTTTGAAGACTATTGAACTTACTTTGTAATAAAGTATGCTCTTTCTTAAGCAAATTGAACTTCTTACTAATAGTTCTACATTCATCAAATAATTCATGAAAAGCCATAGAAAGTTCATCGAAAGATAATTCTTCACTAAGTAACTCATTAACCTCTTCTCCAAATGCCATTAGTGCTAAGTTTGCCTCCTCTTTGTTGCTAGCTTCTTCAACCTCGGAGTCACTTGAATCATCCCACGTGGCCTTCAAGGCTTTTTCTTTTGAACTGCTTCTTCTTGGCTTGAGGGCATTCATTCTTGAAGTGTCCTTCTTGCATTCGTAGCAAATGACTTGGTCATTTTTATGTTCAAACTTACTTTTTGTGTCATTTTAAATTTGTTCTTTCTTATAAATTTCTTAAACTTTTGAGTTAGAAGTGCAATGTCATTGTCACTGTCCTCATCACTTGATGTTCCTTTCAAGTGGTCTTCTTGTGTTCTGAGTGCCATATCCTTCCTGTTCTTTGGAAGGGGGTTCTCAAGCTCTTCATGAGCATGGCACGTCATCTCGTAAGTCATTAGAGATCCAATAAGTTCTTCAAGCGGAAATACTTTAAGATCCTTGGCCTCTTGAATGGCCGTGACCTTTGGATCCCAACACTTTGGAAAGGATCTTAAAATTTTAGTTACCAATTCAAAATTAGAAAAACCTTTACTAAGAGCTTTAAGTCCATTGATGACATCCGTAAAGCGGGTGTACATGTCTCCAATGGACTCATTTGGTTTCATCCGAAAAAGTTCATAAGAATGCATAAGAATGTTGATTTTGGACTCTTTCACTCGGCTAGTGCCTTCATGAGTGATTTCAAGAGTGCGCCAAATATCAAAAGCCGATTCATAAATAGAAATCCGATTAAACTCATTCTTATCAAGTGCACAAAATAAGGCATTCATAGCCTTTGCATTGAGAGCAAAAATCTTCCTCTCCGACTCATTCCATTCACTCATCGGAAGAGAAGATTTTGCAAAGCCATTTCAACAATGTTCCAAAGTTCGAAGTACATGGAAATGAGAAAATCCTCATACGAGTCTTCCAATACGTATAATCCACCCATTAAACATAAACGGACGAGTAATGGAGAGACCCTCTTGCATATCGGAGTAGGCCATCTCTCTTGGGTTTTAAACTAAAATGAGAGCAAACCTTGCTCTGATACCAATTGTTAGGATCTAAAAGGCACTAAGAGGGGGGGGGGGTGAATTAGTGCAGCGGATAAAACGATGGATTTTTCAGCGATTTAAAGCAAGCTTCGGAAACTTCGTACGATGAAAACAACGTTTCGTTTGAAACCGATTTTTGTGTTCTAACTTTGAAGCATGCATACAAAGATAAAAATGAAGAGGAGCAAGTAAAGTAAAGGTTGTAGCAAGGTAAAGCAGAAAATTAAACACTCACACAATCAAGACGCAGCGATGTATAGTGGTTCGGTCAAAGTGACCTACATCCACTTCCGAAGCCTTCTCCGATGAGGCTTCCTTCTTCCACTATCAAATCCTTTGAAGGGGAAGGATCAAATACCCCTTTTATAGCCCTTTATAATATGTTCACACTTGTACAAGATCTCTCAAGAAAAGAAGAAGGTGAACACTTAGCAAGAACAAAACTTTTCAACACTCAACAAATGCTCAACACTTAAGAAATTTGCTCAAAGGGTGCCCTTTCAACCGAGAAAGGGGGTATTTATAGATCCACCGCCCCAGGCTTGGGCGGTTCCAATCGCCTCACCCATTCGGACAAAGCCGAATGGGCCTTGTTTAAGTCCCAATCTTGACTCAGTAGAGGCCCGGTTGGCCCCTACTGAATTTAGGCAGGATTTTTCCTTAAATCCTTGCCCTACTCATGTGCAAACTACGAACCTAAAACATAACTCAACATGATTTGATCCAACGCGCTTCAAGTCAACTTCCGGTGAGCTTTACGGTGAGATTCCGACAGCCATCCGATGCTTCCCTCGGATTGCTTCCAGTGGGCTCTCAAAGATACTCGGATTGTATGGCGAGCTCAACGAGTCTTCGGCTTGCTTCGAATCTTCCGGTGAGTTCTACGAACCTTCGACGATCTTTGAGATGAACTTGAAAACTTGGCAGGTCCTTGATTTGATCTTGGATGGTTCCGGCAACACTTCCAAAAAATCTCTCGGACTTCCGATGAACTCTTGAACCCCCGATGGACTTGACCTCGGTAAATCACTTTATGTTTTCTTCCATCGTAGTTATTCCTGCACACTTATCTTAACAAAGTAGATTAGAACCAATTGACTTCATCATCAAAATCTGAGATTCAACATGTACCTCTAGTGTCCCTACACAGCGACTATGAGACCAGTCCACCTCCATCATATAGATGAGTATACACTAGTCTATCTGGTTATCTCGATGTCTTCATCGAGTAACCTATGACCAAAATGATTTAGGATCTGTGTTTAAAGGTATATCGATCTCATTATCATGATCTCATCATGATCTGATTCCCATTGCACAGATCCATGGACATCACAATATTCATCCAGATAATGTAAAAAAATATCAATAATAATATGCGAAGAGATCGACGTAACATGTCACAGGTGCTATCACTCACGTGATTGGCTTGTAGGGCACCTACAACCAATAATCTTCCATTTGACCTAAAGCCAATCACCTATGTGTCTAATCCCCATCAGACCTCTGTGATACTCAAATATAATCTGAGTCTACAGCTTTGTCAGTGGATCTATAATGTTATCTTTAGATGGAACTCTTTCCATTGCTACATCTCCTCGGGCCACGATCTCTCTGATCAAGTGGAACCTTCTCAGTATGTGCTTAGACTTCTGATTAGACCTAGGTTCCTTTGCTTGAGCTTTTGCCCCATTGTTGTCGTAATATAAGGTAATCAGCTCCTTATTGTTTGGCACGACTCCTAGATGCATGATGAACTTCTTCAACGGACTCCCTCCTTTGCTGCCTCTACCGCAATAATGTATTCCACCTCTATAGTCGAGTCGTAGTATCTTTCTTGGAACTTTTCCAGCATACTACTCCTCCAGTCAGGGTGAAGATATACCCTGAATTTGACTTGATATCATCGACATCGGACTGGAAGCTCAAGTTTATGTAGCCCTCAACTCTGAGGCTACTGCTTCCATATACCAATAAAAGATCCTTAGTTCTTCTCAAGTACTTAAGGATATACTTTACTACTTACATGATCACGTATAAAATGATGCCTAATGTCAATGTGCTTAGTTCGAGAGTGTTGAATCGGATTTTTAGTTAAACAAATAGCACTCGTGTTATCACATTTTATAGGAATGTTTTTTAAGTAGATTCCATAGTCTTCTAGTGTATTTTTCATCCAGATAACCTGTGCACAGCATACACTTGCAGCTATGTATTCAGCTTCTGCCGTAGACAATGCAACCGAATTTTGTTTCTTGGAAGTCCAAGAAACAAGTGCATGTCCTAGAAATTGGCATGTTCCGGATGTGCTTTTTCTATCTAATTTACATCCACCAAAGTCCGCATCAGCATAAGCTTTCAAACTAAAATTGTCAGATCTTGGATACCATAATCCAAGATTAGGGGTCTCTTTAAGGTATCTAAGAATCCTCTTGACAGCTTTCAAGTGAGATAGTTTAGGATTAGCTTGGAATCTTGCACATAGCCCTACACTGAACATGATGTCAGGTCTGGTTGCAGTGAGATAAAGCAGGCTACCTATCATACCCCTATAAGTTTTTTGATCAAAACTTTCTCCATTTTCATCCATATCTAATTTAATGGAGGTGCTCATAGGAGTGCTAATATCTTTTGATCCATCCATGTTAAATCATTTTAACAAATCCAATGTGTATTTTGATTGATTTAGAAATATACCATCACTTAGTTGCTTGATTTGTAGTCCTAAAAAGAAATTTAGTTCTTCCATTAGGCTCATCTCAAATTCATCACTCATATTCTTAGCAAATAATTCACATAGTGATTTATTACAAGACCCAAAAATAATATCATCAACATAAATTTGAACAATAAGAAAATCATTTTCAAAATGTTTAATAAACAATGTAGTATCAACCTTGCCTTTAGTGAAATCATTTGAAATTAAAAAAGAACTAAGCCTCTCATACCAAGCCCTAGGGGCTTGTTTTAGACCATATAGAGCCTTAGTTAGCTTAAACACATGGTTAGGAAATAGAGAGTTTTCAAATCCGGGTGGTTGTTCAACATACACTTCTTTGGAAATAAAACCATTTAAGAATGCACTTTTGACATCCATTTGAAATAATTTGAAATCTTTACTACTAGCATAGGCAAGGAGCATCCTAATGGCTTCCAATCTTGCCACCGGAGCGAAGGTCTCTTCATAATCAATACCTTCTTCTTGGTTGAAACCTTTGGCCACTAGTCTAGCCTTGTTTCTAACCACGATACCGTATTCATCTTACTTGTTTCTAAAGACCCACTTAGTACCAATAACTAAGTGGTCATTAGGTCTAGGAACAAGCTTCCAAACCTCATTCCTCTCAAATTGATTCAATTCTTCTTGCATTGCGATAACCCATGAATCATCTTTCAGAGCATCAACAATGCATTTTGGTTCAACTTGAGAAAGAAAAGCGGCATAGGCACAAAAATTTTTGAAAGAAGAGCGAGTTTGAACCCCTTTCGATGCATCTCCTATAATTAACTCCTTGGGATGAGCATCTACATACTTCCATTCCTTGGGTAAGGAAGTTTGGGAAGAAGATGCATCCAAGTTATCATTTTGAGGAGAGGGTTCATTCAAATTCAAATTATCAAGACCAAAATCATCATCAAAATCTTTCTTCTTAAACTCAAAAATTTCATTAAAAACCACATGAATAGATTCTTCTATAAGTAAAGTTTTTTTGTTGAAAACATGAAAAGCCTTAGAAACTAAAGAATAACCAAGAAATATGCCTTCATTGGATTTTGCATCGAATTTTCCTAAGGCATCCTTTTCATTTAAAATAAAGCATTTATAACCAAAAACTTTAAAATAAGAAACATTGGGTTTTATACCATTCCATAATTCATATGGAGTTTTAGATAGGGATGGTCTCACTAGAACTCTATTTATAACATAGCAAGCCGTATTCACGGCTTCAGCCCAAAAATATTTTGGTAAATTATATTCATTTAACATGGTTCTAGCCATTTCTTGCAAACTTCTATTTTTCCTTTCCACTACTCCATTTTGTTGTGGATTTCTTGGAGTAGAGAAGTTGTGATTGTATCCGTTTATTTCACAAAATTTTGGAAGTCATGATTTTGAAATTCACCTCCATGATCACTTGAATTGATGAAATCATAAAGCCTTTTCATTTTGAGTGAGTTTACAAAATTTAGAGAAACATTTGAAACAATCACTTTTATGAGCCAAGAAATAGGTCCAAGTGTATCTACTATAGTCATCCACAATTACAAAGGCATATTTGCTACCTCCTAGGCTTGTTATGTCAATTGGTCCAAATAAGTCCAAATGGATCAATTGCAATGGTCTAGTGGTGGCAATTTGATTCATTGATTTGAAACTTGTCTTTATTTGTTTTCCTAGTTGACATGCATCACATACCATATCCTTAACAAATTTTATGTTTGGGATACCTCTTACTAAATCTCTAGATGAAATCTTAGAGATTAGTTTCATGCTTGCATGGCCTAGTCTCCTATGCCAAAGCCAAGCATCATCATTCAAAACCGCAAAGCACATTTCATTACTTAACTTATCAATATTTATGGTGTAGACATTGTTTTGTTTTAAAGCAATCATGGATATGTTGTTGTTGGGTTTTTCAATAATGCAAACATTAGATTCAAATCTAACAACATAACCTTTATCACATAGTTGACTAATACTTAAAAGATTATGTTTTAAACCATCAACTAGTAACACATCATCAATTGAAAAACTCGATTTGTTACCTATGGTTCCCTTGCCAATGATTTTACCCTTGTTGTTGTCTTTGAAGGTGACATATCCTTCTTCTTTGCTAGAGAGCATAGAGAAATAAGATGGATCTCCGGTCATGTGCCTTGAGCATCCACTATCAAGATACCATTTCTTGCTCCTAGCTTGTGAGTTTGTCTACAAAGAGGATGGTTTTAGGTACCCATTTGATTTTGGGTGCCTTACAAAATGATCTACTTACTTTGTAATTTATCATTGAATTGTTTATGGTTCCTTTAGGAACCCATATCAATTTTTGTGGATTAATTTTCTTGAATGGACATTTGTAGGCAACATGTCCTGTTTTGCCACAAAAATTACATTTCAAATGAGATGATACATGCAATGTAGACCCTTTAATGAAGGTCGTGGGATTTTGGTGAGAACCTCTCACAAATCCGATACCAATTTTATTTCCTACATGACCTTTGTTGGCAAGAATCATGTCTAAGCTCTTGCTACCGACCTTAAACTTATTTAGGGTCTCTTTGAGTAGCAAGTTTTCCCTCTTTGTTGCATCTAAGTCTTCACACTTAGAGCATGGGGGTAGAGAAGGGTTTTGAAGACTATTGAACTTACTTTGTAATAAAGTATGCTCTTTCTTAAGCAAATTGAACTTCTTACTAATAGTTCTACATTCATCAAATAATTCATGAAAAGCCATAGAAAGTTCATCGAAAGATAATTCTTCACTAAGTAACTCATTAACCTCTTCTCCAAATGCCATTAGTGCGAAGTTTGCCTCCTCTTTGTTGCTAGCTTCTTCAACCTCGGAGTCACTTGAATCATCCCACGTGGCCTTCAAGGCTTTTTTCTTTTTGAACTGCTTCTTCTTGGCTTGAGGGCATTCATTCTTGAAGTGTCCCGGCTTCTTGCATTCGTAGCAAATGACTTGGTCATTTTTATGTTCAAACTTACTTTTTGTGTCATTTTTAAATTTGTTCTTTCTTATAAATTTCTTAAACTTTTGAGTTAGAAGTGCAATGTCATTGTCACTGTCCTCATCACTTGATGTTCCTTTCAAGTGGTCTTCTTGTGTTCTGAGTGCCATATCCTTCCTGTTCTTTGGAAGGGGTTCTCAAGCTCTTCATGAGCATGGCACGTCATCTCGTAAGTCATTAGAGATCCAATAAGTTCTTCAAGCGGAAATACTTTAAGATCCTTGGCCTCTTGAATGGCCGTGACCTTTGGATCCCAACACTTTGGAAAGGATCTTAAAATTTTAGTTACCAATTCAAAATTAGAAAAACCTTTACCAAGAGCTTTAAGTCCATTGATGACATCCGTAAAGCGGGTGTACATGTCTCCAATGGACTCATTTGGTTTCATCCAAAATAGTTCATAAGAATGCATAAGAATGTTGATTTTGGACTCTTTCACTCGGCTAGTGCCTTCATGAGTGATTTCAAGAGTGCGCCAAATATCAAAAGCCGATTCATAAATAGAAATCCGATTAAACTCATTCTTATCAAGCGCACAAAATAAGGCATTCATAGCCTTTGCATTGAGAGCAAAAATCTTCCTCTCCGACTCATTCCATTCACTCATCGGAAGAGAAGATTTTGCAAAGCCATTTTCAACAATGTTCCAAAGTTCGAAGTACATGGAAATGAGAAAAATCCTCATACGAGTCTTCCAATACGTATAATCCGACCCATTAAACATAAACGGACGAGTAATGGAGAGACCCTCTTGCATATCGGAGTAGGCCATCTCTCTTGGGTTTTAAACTAAAATGAGAGCAAACCTTGCTCTGATACCAATTGTTAGGATCTAAAAGGCACTAAGAGGGGGGGGGGGTGAATTAGTGCAGCGGATAAAACGATGGATTTTTCAGCGATTTAAAGCAAGCTTCGGAAACTTCGTACGATGAAAACAACGTTTCGTTTGAAACCGATTTTTGTGTTCTAACTTTGAAGCATGCATACAAAGATAAAAATGAAGAGGAGCAAGTAAAGTAAAGGTTGTAGCAAGGTAAAGCAGAAAATTAAACACTCACACAATCAAGACGCAGCGATGTATAGTGGTTCGGTCAAAGTGACCTACATCCACTTCCGAAGCCTTCTCCGATGAGGCTTCCTTCTTCCACTATCAAATCCTTTGAAGGGGAAGGATCAAATACCCCTTTTATAGCCCTTTATAATATGTTCACACTTGTACAAGATCTCTCAAGAAAAGAAGAAGGTGAACACTTAGCAAGAACAAAACTTTTCAACACTCAACAAATGCTCAACACTTAAGAAATTTGCTCAAAAGGGTGCCCTTTCAACTGAGAAAGGGGGGGGGGTATTTATAGATCCACCGCCCCAGGCTTGGGCGGGTCCAATCGCCTCACCCATTCGGACAAAGCCGAATGGGCCTTGTTTAAGTCCCAATCTTGGCTCAGTAGAGGCCCGGTTGGCCCCTACTGAATTTAGGCAGGATTTTTCCTTAAATCCTTGCCCTACTCATGTGCAAACTACGAACCTAAAACATAACTCAACATGATTTGATCCAACGCGCTTCAAGTCAACTTCCGGTGAGCTTTACGGTGAGATTCCGACAGCCATCCGATGCTTCCCTCGGATTGCTTCCAGTGGGCTCTCAGCATACTCCGGATTGTATGGCGAGCTCAACGAGTCTTCGGCTTGCTTCCGAATCTTCCCGGTGAGTTCTACGAACCTTCGACGATCTTTGAGATGAACTTCCGAAAACTTCGGCAGGTCCTTGATTTGATCTTGGATGGTTCCGGCAACACTTCCAAAAAATCTCTCGGACTTCCGATGAACTCTTGAACCCCCGATGGACTTGACCTCGGTAAATCACTTTATGTTTTCTTCCATCGTAGTTATTCCTGCACACTTATCTTAACAAAGTAGATTAGAACCAATTGACTTCATCATCAAAATCTGAGATTCAACATGTACCTCTAGTGTCCCTACACAAGCGACTATGAGACCAGTCACCTCCATCATATAGATGAGTATACAGTGCACTAGTCTATCTGGTTATCTCGATGTCTTCATCGAGTAACCTATGACCAAAATGATTTAGGATCTGTGTTTAAAGGTATATCGATCTCATTATCATGATCTCATCATGATCTGATTCCCATTGCACAGATCCATGGACATCACAATATTCATCCGATAATGTAAAAAATATCAATAATAATATGCGAAGAGATCGACGTAACATGTCACGGTGCTATCACTCACATGATTGGTTTGTAGGGCATTTATAACTAACAATCTCTCATTTGACCTAAAACCAATCACCTATATGTCTAATCTCCATCAGACCCTTGTGACGCTCAAAGACAATATGAGACAATGGCTTCGTTAGTGGATCTGTGATGTTATCTTCTGATGGAACTCTTTCCATTGCTACATCTCCTTGGGCCACGATCTCTCGATCAAGTGGAACCTTCTCGATGTGCTTAGACTTGATTAGACCTAGGTTCCTTTGCTTGAGCAATTATCACATTATTGTCATAATATAAGGTAATCAGCCCCTTACTGTTCGACACGACTCCTAGATCTGTGATGAACTTCTTCATCTAGACTCCCTCTTTTGTTGCCTCTACCGCAATAATGTATTCTACTTCTATAGTCGAGTCAGTTGTAGTATCTTTCTTGGAACTTTTCCAGCATACTACTCCTCCAGTCAGGGTGAAGATATACCCTGAATTTGACTTGATATCATCGACATCGGACTGGAAGCTCAAGTTTATGTAGCCCTCAACTCTGAGGCTACTGCTTCCATATACCAATAAAAGATCCTTAGTTCTTCTCAAGTACTTAAGGATATACTTTACTACTTACATGATCACGTATAAAATGATGCCTAATGTCAATGTGCTTAGTTCGAGAGTGTTGAATCGGATTTTTAGTTAAACAAATAGCACTCGTGTTATCACATTTTATAGGAATGTTTTTTAAGTAGATTCCATAGTCTTCTAGTGTATTTTTCATCCAGATAACTGCAGACATACACTTGCAGCTATGTATTCGAGACAATGCAACGAATTTTGTTTCTTGGAAGTCCAAGAAACAAGTGCATGTCCTAGAAATTGGCATGTTCGGATGTGCTTTTTCTCTCTAATTTACATCCACCATAATCCTCATCAGCATAAGCTTTCAAACTAAAATTGTCAGATCTTGGATACCATAATCCAAGATTAGGGGTCCCTTTAAGGTATCTAAGAATCCTCTTGACAGCTTTCAAGTGAGATAGTTTAGGATTAGCTTGGAATCTTGCACATAGCCCTACACTGAACATGATGTCGTGCAGTTGCGATGAGATAAAGCGGCTACCTATCATACCCTATAAGTTTTTGATCAAAACTTTCTCCATTTTCATCCATATCTAATTTAATGGAGGTGCTCAGGAGTGCTAATATCTTTTGATCCATCCATGTTAAATCATTTTAACAAATCCAATGTGTATTTTGATTGATTTAGAAATATACCATCACTTAGTTGCTTGATTTGTAGTCCTAAAAAGAAATTTAGTTCTTCCATTAGGCTCATCTCAAATTCATCACTCATATTCTTAGCAAATAATTCACATAGTGATTTATTACAAGACCCAAAAATAATATCATCAACATAAATTTGAACAATAAGAAAATCATTTTCAAAATGTTTAATAAACAATGTAGTATCAACCTTGCCTTTAGTGAAATCATTTGAAATTAAAAAAGAACTAAGCCTCTCATACCAAGCCCTAGGGGCTTGTTTTAGACCATATAGAGCCTTAGTTAGCTTAAACACATGGTTAGGAAATAGAGAGTTTTCAAATCCGGGTGGTTGTTCAACATACACTTCTTCGGAAATAAAACCATTTAAGAATGCACTTTTGACATCCATTTGAAATAATTTGAAATCTTTACTACTAGCATAGGCAAGGAGCATCCTAATGGCTTCCAATCTTGCCACCGGAGCGAAGGTCTCTTCATAATCAATACCTTCTTCTTGGTTGAAACCTTTGGCCACTAGTCTAGCCTTGTTTCTAACCACGATACCGTATTCATCTTACTTGTTTCTAAAGACCCACTTAGTACCAATAACTAAGTGGTCATTAGGTCTAGGAACAAGCTTCCAAACCTCATTCCTCTCAAATTGATTCAATTCTTCTTGCATTGCGATAACCCATGAATCATCTTTCAGAGCATCAACAATGCATTTTGGTTCAACTTGAGAAAGAAAAGCGGCATAGGCACAAAAATTTTTGAAAGAAGAGCGAGTTTGAACCCTTTCGATGCATCTCCTATAATTAACTCCTTGGGATGAGCATCTACATACTTCCATTCCTTGGGTAAGGAAGTTTGGGAAGAAGATGCATCCAAGTTATCATTTTGAGGAGAGGGTTCATTCAAATTCAAATTATCAAGACCAAAATCATCATCAAAATCTTTCTTCTTAAACTCAAAAATTTCATTAAAAACCACATGAATAGATTCTTCTATAAGTAAAGTTTTTGTTGAAAACATGAAAAGCCTTAGAAACTAAAGAATAACCAAGAAATATGCCTTCATTGGATTTTGCATCGAATTTTCCTAAGGCATCCTTTTCATTTAAAATAAAGCATTTATAACCAAAAACTTTAAAATAAGAAACATTGGGTTTTATACCATTCCATAATTCATATGGAGTTTTAGATAGGGATGGTCTCACTAGAACTCTATTTATAACATATAGCAGTATTCACGGCTTATTTCAAAAATATTTTGGTAAATTATATTCATTTAACATGGTTCTAGCCATTTCTTGCAAACTTCTATTTTTCCTTTCCACTACTCCATTTTGTTGTGGATTTCTTGGAGTAGAGAAGTTGTGATTGTATCCGTTTATTTCACAAAAATTTTGGAAGTCATGATTTTGAAATTCACCTCCATGATCACTTCGAATTGATGAAATCATAAAGCCTTTTTCATTTTGAGTGAGTTTACAAAATTTAGAGAAACATTTGAAACAATCACTTTTATGAGCCAAGAAATAGGTCCAAGTGTATCTACTATAGTCATCCACAATTACAAAGGCATATTTGCTACCTCCTAGGCTTGTTATGTCAATTGGTCCAAATAAGTCCAAATGGATCAATTGCAATGGTCTAGTGGTGCTAATTTGAGTTTTTGATTTGAAACTTGTCTTTATTTGTTTTCCTAGTTGACATGCATCACATACCATATCCTTAACAAATTTTATGTTTGGGATACCTCTTACTAAATCTCTAGATGAAATCTTAGAGATTAGTTTCATGCTTGCATGGCCTAGTCTCCTATGCCAAAGCCAAGCATCATCATTCAAAACCGCAAAGCACATTTCATTACTTAACTTATCAATATTTATGGTGTAGACATTGTTTTGTTTTAAAGCAATCATGGATATGTTGTTGTTGGGTTTTTCAATAATGCAAACATTAGATTCAAATCTAACAACATAACCTTTATCACATAGTTGACTAATACTTAAAAGATTATGTTTTAAACCATCAACTAGTAACACATCATCAATTGAAAAACTCGATTTGTTACCTATGGTTCCCTTGCCAATGATTTTACCCTTGTTTGTTGTCTTTGAAGGTGACATATCCTTCTTCTTTGCTAGAGAGCATAGAGAAATAAGATGGATCTCCGGTCATGTGCCTTGAGCATCCACTATCAAGATACCATTTCTTGCTCCTAGCTTGTGAGTTTGTCTACAAAAGAGGATGGTTTTTAGGTACCCATTTGATTTTGGGTGCCTTACAAAATGATCTACTTACTTTGTAATTTATCATTGAATTGTTTATGGTTCCTTTAGGAACCCATATCAATTTTTGTGGATTAATTTTCTTGAATGGACATTTGTAGGCAACATGTCCTGTTTTGCCACAAAAATTACATTTCAAATGAGATGATACATGCAATGTAGACCCTTTAATGAAGGTCGGGATTTTGGTGAGAACCTCTCACAAATCCGATACCAATTTTATTTCCTACATGACCTTTGTTGGCAAGAATCATGTCTAAGCTCTTGCTACCGACCTTAAACTTATTTAGGGTCTCTTTGAGTAGCAAGTTTTCCCTCTTTGTTGCATCTAAGTCTTCACACTTAGAGCATGGGGGTAGAGAAGGGTTTTGAAGACTATTGAACTTACTTTGTAATAAAGTATGCTCTTTCTTAAGCAAATTGAACTTCTTACTAATAGTTCTACATTCATCAAATAATTCATGAAAAGCCATAGAAAGTTCATCGAAAGATAATTCTTCACTAAGTAACTCATTAACCTCTTCTCCAAATGCCATTAGTGCGAAGTTTGCCTCCTCTTTGTTGCTAGCTTCTTCAACCTCGGAGTCACTTGAATCATCCCACGTGGCCTTCAAGGCTTTTTTCTTTTTGAACTGCTTCTTCTTGGCTTGAGGGCATTCATTCTTGAAGTGTCGGCTTCTTGCATTCGTAGCAAATGACTTGGTCATTTTTATGTTCAAACTTACTTTTTGTGTCATTTTTAAATTTGTTCTTTCTTATAAATTTCTTAAACTTTTGAGTTAGAAGTGCAATGTCATTGTCACTGTCCTCATCACTTGATGTTCCTTTCAAGTGGTCTTCTTGTGTTCTGAGTGCCATATCCTTCCTGTTCTTTGGAAGGGGGTTCTCAAGCTCTTCATGAGCATGGCACGTCATCTCGTAAGTCATTAGAGATCCAATAAGTTCTTCAAGCGGAAATACTTTAAGATCCTTGGCCTCTTGAATGGCGTGACCTTTGGATCCCAACACTTTGGAAAGGATCTTAAAATTTTAGTTACCAATTCAAAATTAGAAAAACCTTTACCAAGAGCTTTAAGTCCATTGATGACATCCGTAAAGCGGGTGTACATGTCTCCAATGGACTCATTTGGTTTCATCCGAAAAAGTTCATAAGAATGCATAAGAATGTTGATTTTGGACTCTTTCACTCGGCTAGTGCCTTCATGAGTGATTTCAAGAGTGCGCCAAATATCAAAAGCCGATTCATAAATAGAAATCCGATTAAACTCATTCTTATCAAGCGCACAAAATAAGGCATTCATAGCCTTTGCATTGAGAGCAAAAATCTTCCTCTCCGACTCATTCCATTCACTCATCGGAAGAGAAGATTTTGCAAAGCCATTTTCAACAATGTTCCAAAGTTCGAAGTACATGGAAATGAGAAAAATCCTCATACGAGTCTTCCAATACGTATAATCAGGACCCATTAAACATAAGCGGACGAGTAATGGAGACCCCCTCTTGCTTATCGGATTAGGCCATCTCTCTTGGGTTTTAAATTAAAATGAGAGCAAACTTTGCTTGAATCCCAATTGTTAGGATCTAAAAGGCACTAAGAGGGGGGGTGAATTAGTGCAGCGGATAAAATGATAGATTTTTCAGCAAGCTTCAGAAACTTCGTACGATGAAAACAACGTTTCGTTTAAAACCGATTTTTGTGTTCTAACTTTGAAGCATGCATACAAAGATAAACATGAAGAGGAGCAAGTAAAGTAAAGGTTGCAGCAAGGTAAAGCAGAAAATTAAACACTCGCACAATCAAGGCCTTGGCGATGTATAGTGGTTCGGTCAAAGTGACCTACATCCACTTCAAGCCTTCTCCGATGAGGCTTCCTTCTTCCACTATCAAATCCTTTGAAGGAAGGATCAAATACCCCTTTATAGCCCTTTATAATATGTTCACACTTGTACAAGATCTCTCAAGAAAAGAAGAAGGTGAACACTTAGCAAGAACAAAACTTTTCAACACTCAACAAATGCTCAAGACTTAAGAAATTTGCTCAAAAGGGTGCCCTTTCAGCTGAGAAAGGGGGGGTGGGGTATTTATAGATCCACCGCCCCAGGCCTTGGCGGTTCCAATCGCCCCACCCATTCCGACAAAGCCGAATGGGCATTGTTTAAGTGCCAATCTTGGCTCAGGTGGGGCCCGGTTGGCCCCTACTGAATTTAGGCAGGATTTTTTCCTTAAATCCTTGCCCTACTCATGTGCAAACTACGAACCTAAAACATAACTCAACATGATTTGATCCGACGCACTTCAAGTCAACTTCCGATGAGCTTTACGGCGAGATTAAGCGACCATCCGATGCTTCCCTCGGATTGCTTCGGTGGGCTCTCGGCATACTCGGATTGTATGGCGAGCTCAGCGAGTCTTGACTTGCTTCGAATCTTCGGTGAGTTCTACAGAACCTTGGCGATCTTTGAGATGAACTTGAAAACTTGGCGGGTCCTTGATTTGATCTTGGATGGTTCCAACACTTCCAAAAATCTCTCGGACTTAGATGAACTCTTGAACCCCGATGGACTTGACCTCGGTAAATCACTTTATGTTTTCTTCCCATCGTAGTTATTCCTGCACACTTATCTTAACAAAGTAGATTAGAACCAATTGACTTCATTATCAAAATCCGAGATTCAACATGTACCTCTAGTGTCCCCACACAAGCGATTATGAGACCAGTCGCCTCCATCATATAGACGAGTATACAATGCACTAGTCTATCTGGTTATCTCGATGTCATCATCGAGTAACCTATGACCAGAATGATTTAGGATATGTGTTTAAAGGTGTATCAATTTTATTATCGTGATCTCATCATGATCGATTCCCATTACTGCAGATCCATGGACATCACAATATTCATCCGGATAATGTAAAAAATATCAATAATAATATGCGAAGAGATCGGTAACATGTCACGTGCTATCACTCACGTGATTGGCTTGTAGGGTACCTACAACCAATAATCTTCCATTTGACCTAAAGCCAATCACCTATGTGTCTAATCCCCATCGGACCTCTGTGATACTCAAATATAATCCGAGTCTGACTTTGTCAGTGGATCTATAATGTTATCTTTAGATGGAACTCTTTCCATTGCTACATCTCCTCGGGCCACGATCTCTCTGATCAAGTGGAACCTTCTCAGTATGTGCTTAGACTTCTGATTAGACCTAGGTTCCTTTGCTTGAGCTTTTGCCCCATTGTTGTCGTAATATAAGGTAATCAGCTCCTTATTGTTTGGCACGACTCCTAGATCTGTGATGAACTTCTTCAACCAGACTCCCTCCTTTGCTGCCTCTACCGCAATAATGTATTCCACCTCTATAGTCGAGTCAGTTGTAGTATCTTTCTTGGAACTTTTCCAGCATACTACTCCTCCAGTCAGGGTGAAGATATACCCTGAATTTGACTTGATATCATCGACATCGGACTGGAAGCTCAAGTTTATGTAGCCCTCAACTCTGAGGCTACTGCTTCCATATACCAATAAAAGATCCTTAGTTCTTCTCAAGTACTTAAGGATATACTTTACTATTTTCCAATGCTCGAAGCCTGGATCTGCCTGATACCTGCTCATGACACTCAAAGCATGCGCTACGTTAGGCCTGATACATAGCATAGCATACATGATAGACCCTATCGTTGAGGCATATGGTATTCTATCCATGTGTGTCCTTTCTTCAGGAGTCTTTGGGGACATACTCCTAGAAAGTGATATTCCATATCTCATAGGTATGAGATATCTCTTAGAATTTTTTATGTCCAACATTTTGACAATGGAGTCTATATACCTGGACTAGAACAAGCCAAGGATCCTCTTGGATCTATCTCTATAGATTTAAATCTCCAAAATATAGGATGCTTCCCCTAAGTCCTTCATAGAGAAGTGTCTAGATAGCCAAGTTTTTACTGTGGAGAGCATTCCTACATCATTCTCAATGATTAAGATGTAATCCACAAATACCACCAAGAAGGTGATAGTGCTCCTACTTACCTTCCTATATACACAAGGCTCATCATTCTTAATGAAGTCACAAGATCTTATCACCTCATCAAATCTTATGTTCCAACTTTGGGAAGCTTACTTTAGTTCATAAATAGACTTAAGCAATCTGCACACCTTATCTAGACTCTGCTTGGATATGAACCCTTCAGGCTATATCGTATACACCTCCTCTTCGAGGTTGCTATTGAGGAATGCAGTTTTCACGTCCATTTGCCAGATCCCATAATCATAATATGCTGCAATAGCAAATAGAATTCAGATAGATTTCAGCATAGCTACGGGTGCAAAGGTTTCGTCATAGTCAATACCTTTTCTCTGATGATACCCCTTAGCCACTAGCCTTGCTTTATAGGTCTTCACCTTTCCATCTACCCCGATCTTCTTCTTGAAGATCTATTTGTAGCCGATGGGTATGATACCCTTAGGTGCATCAACAAGATTTCAAACCTTGTTGGAGTATATAGATTTCATCTCAGAATTCATGGCTTCTTGCCACTTCCCGGAGTCTATGCTCATAATAGCCTCCTCGTAGGTCTAAGGATCAATATCCTGAGTGTCCTCTCCACTAATATGTCCCACATATCTCTCAGGAGGGTGTGACACCATACCAGTCCTACATAAAGTTATAACTTGTATATTAGGTACCTGAACAGACATTGTCTCCGAAATGGTGGCTGAGCTAGGTTCTCCAACCTCGCTTAACTCTATCATGCCCCCACTATCTCTGCCAAGAATGTGTTTCTTCTCAAGAAACACTACCCTCTTGGCAACAAAGACCTTTTGGTCCTCGGGTTGATAGAAATAATAACAACAAGTTTCCTTGGAGTATCCCACGAACTTGCACCGTTCTGTCCTAGATTCAAAATTATCGGAATCATGTCTTTTAACATGGGCAGGGCAACGCCAAATCTTAACCTATAAATCGGGCTTCTTCCCTCTCTATATCTCATACGGTATAGATACTACTGATCTAGATAGAATTCTATTCAGAAGGTAAGCTGTGGTCTCTAGGGCATATCCCCAAAATGAGAGGGGTAGGTCAACGAAACTTATCATAGATCGCACCATATCTAATAGTATGTGATTCCTCCTTTTTGATACACCATTGAGCTATGGTGTATAAGGAGGTGTCCATTGGGACAGAATCCCATGGTCTTTGAGGAACTGGATGAATTTCACACTCAAGTATTCTCTTCCTCGATCCGATCGAAGAGTTTTAATACTCTTTCCAATATGGTTCTCTACTTCATTCTTATACTCCTTGAATTTCTCGAAGGCTTCAGACTTATACTTCATCAAGTGCACATGTCCATACCTCGAGAAATCATCAGTAAAAGTAATGAAGTAGGAATAACCACCTTTGGTATGAGTTGACATAGGATCACATACATCACTATGTATGAGTTCTAATAACTCAATGGCTCTCTCTCCAGTTTCATTAAATGGAGAGTTGGTCATTTTTCCATGAAGACAAGACTTGCAAGTTGTATATGACTCGTGGTCAAGTGGATCTAAGTATTTATTTTTTAACAACTTTTGAATCCTTCCCTTATGGATATGACCTAGCCTACAATGCCACAAATATGTATTGTTTACCTCTTCTCGTTTCCTCTTGCCCATACTTACATTCATGATGTGTGAAGTAGTATTTAGCATAAACAAACCATTATGCAATGTCCCTCTAGTAAAGATCTTATCATTCTTACTAATTGAACAATAATTATTCTCAAAAAGTATTTTATAACCATTTAATGTCAAACATAAAATGGAAATGATAATAGAGGGAACAAAATAACATACATTTAATGCAAAAATAACTCCATCAGGTAGATGTAGAGTGACCTCGCCAACAACAACAGTAGCAACTCTTGCTCCATTGCCCATCTTGAGGTCTATCTCGTCGTTTGCCAATCTCCTATGCCTTCTCAGAACCTGTAATGAATTGCAGATATGATAAGCACTACCAGTATCCAATACATATGCATTATCACAAGAATCTGATATTTGGAGGCTGATCATGAAAGTACTTGAAGCTTTTCCAAGCTTTTGTTTCACTTTTTCTGCAAGATACGCCTTATAGTTCCTCTTTCAATGCCCATCTTGACCGCAGTGGAAGCATTGGCCTTTGTCCTTTGCTGGGTCAATTTTGGCAACCTTTGCCTTACCCCGTTTTCCCTTGCCCTTACCTTTCTCAAGGGTCTTCCCAGCCTTCCTTTTCCTTTTAGTCTCTCCAACTTAGAGAACTAATTTCTCTTTCTTGATTGTGCTCTCTGCCTTCCTCAACATATTGAGGAGCTTAGGGAGAGATACCTCAAGTTTGTTCATATTAAAATTCATGATGAACTGAAAAAAGGAATCTGGTAGGGACTGAAGTATAAGATCAATACAAGTTATCATCTAGGACCATACCTAGACCTGTTAGTTTTTCAATTCACTCTATCATTTTCAGGACATGGTTCTGAACCGATGTCCCCTTAGTCATCCTGGCACGGAAGAGACTCTTGGATATCTCATATCGTTGAGTTCTTCTCTATTCCTCAAATAGTTTACGGAGGTGTAGGAGTATGGAATGAGCTTCCATGTTTTCATGTTGTCTTTGTAATTCAGGAGTCATAGAGGCTAACATGTAATGCTGGGCGAGAGTGGAATCATCTATATACTTCGCATATTAGGCAAACTCTTCTTGAGGAGCTTCTGCCTCAGGTTAGGGCATGATCATATCTAGGACATATACAATTTTCTCCGCTTTAAGAACTATTCTTAGGTTGTGGAGCCAATTCGTATAATTTGGACCAGTGAGGTAGTTGGCATCAAGTATGCCACGTAGAGGGTTTGATGATGACATGTTTTTGATAAATAAGAGATATAACATAAGTGAATAACACGCAGATTTTGTAAAAATAAATAATCAAGATATGGACTTCTATCTTGACATGCTCCCACTAATTTTTCTAGCGAGTCATATGACACTCTCATGCACATGAAATGGAAGTCTCCGACAGACTTCTGGTGGGGATCGAGATCCAATCGGTATCTTAGTGCAACCTCGAGGGACTTGACCAATCACACTAAGCCCAAAAAATAGACAACTCTTGCCAATCACAACTCCTTGTGATTCCCGTCATATTTAGCCTCCGAACCACCATGGCCTCGAGGGACTCGACCAACCATGACGTCCAGTTAAGTTATCACCATCATTGCAAGATGAGTCTGATTTGGTGATATTCCCTCGAGGGACTCGACCAAGCATACTATGTCCTCAGGTCACCAATGACATCTCTATATCGTAGATAAGATAGAGCGACGCGAAATAGGTGAGCCTCGAGGGACTCGACCAACTCAGCCTATGTCAGAAATCAGTTCCTGCCCCTAACGATGGAAGGCCATGTGGGTCAATCTTATTACCTTACGCTTACCAACTTAATAATATCATAAGAGGGCTTTTAGGTTCGGTCTTGTGATATGACATGTCACACATACATATTTAATATATTTACATCGCATGCAAATATATATACTTATCTTGTAGGTGTATAGCATTCACATGCACAAACACACCAAATGATAATGGACTTCGACCTAATATGATTAGGCCTGAGCCAATAGGCCTAATCACTTATATCAGGATCTATATGCAAATCAGTGCATCTCTATGCACGGTGATCATCCATCTCATCATCATCGGATCTGCCGGCACCTCGACACATCTCCATGCGTCGCGATCGTCTGAATCGGCTTCAAGGGTCCCTCTACCAGCTCTACGCTTCCGTCGTGCCTCTAGAATAATTACAACATAATTATAGGCATGCAGGCCCGACAATCAACGAAAAATGAAGGCTCACCGGCCCTAATAATCATATACACACATCACAAAATCCATGATCATCTTCCCACATCACATCACATCACATCACATGTATATATCATGTAGGATTACTAGATAAATAATAATAGTTATTTAAACCTTTTAAATAACTAAAATTTAAAATCAATGACATGTAAGAAATTTTTTAAATTTTAAAGGGTATTTTGGTCATTCTATCATTAGGGACAAAATTAGAATTTCTAAAATTCTGAGGGGCAAAACTATCTTTTAGTCGAAAAACCCTAATTCTCATTCCCTCTACTTTCTGCAGCATTGTGGCTGTGACCGCCGCCACCCTAATGGTGGCGGCCCTATGTGCGGGGCGCCGCTTGTGCCTAAGGGTGGCTCGCCCGTGGGCGGCGGTGGCGTTGCTTGCGGGCGCAATGCCCGCAAGCACAGCCTCTGTGGCACTGTCCCACGAGCCTCCCCGCGGATGCCCCTGTGATGCTACCCTTGCGGGGCAGATCCTGCATGCAATGCTGCCCCCTTTTGCGGGCGCTGCCACCCCACGGGCGCTGGCACTGCCCTCCCTTACGGGTAGGCCGCCCGCGAGCCTAGCACCCACAGGCCCTGTGCATGCGGCCAGTGCACATCCGTGGGCGCTGCCCACCCTTGTGGGCTCCCTACGTGCATGCGGCCAGTGCTGCCACTACAAGTAGATGGCCACCGATGACCCTGTGCACACAGCCAGGGCTGTAAGCAGCCTTGGCCAAACTACGAGGGCAGCAACAATTGCTGCCCTCTCTCATCTTTTGCGTCAACGATTTTAGCATCAAAAACGTATCTAAAACACAACACATGCAGTTTATAAGCTAATCATCGCATGACAAACCTGGCTCTGATACCACTATTGGGAAATTGGGAGATTCGGCATCTCATGTGCAGCGGAAAATAAAAACAAGATCAGATTTCTCATAGTTGCGTACTTAGACGTCGTGGGATGATTAGTGCGCAAAAATTATAAATCCAAAAAATCTGCATGTATCATATCAGAAGCATTACCTGGGGAGATCTAATATCCCCGAAAATTTTAGATCCGATGAAGAGGATGAAGGAGCACTAGCGTACTCATCTCTTGTGGTAATCCATATAATGGACACAGCAACGATGCTCCTTAGATCACCGCGGGATTTCTCTCCACATGCACTACAAGGCTGCTAGAGCCAAGGAGGAGGAGAGGAGACTAAGGAGAATAGGAGGATGACTACCAAGAGCTCTCAGCCTATGAACCAGGAGGTTCCTCCTATTTATAGAGGTGGAGGAAGCTTATCCTTAATAGATCCTGTTCACACTGGATCTCTATCTAGTTGGATCTCATTGGATCTTATCCACAAGATCCAATTTGATCTCATCCAATTGGATCTTATCCAATCACTTAATTGGATCTCATCCAATTACCCAATTGGATCTCATCCAAAGGATCCAAACTAGCGGCTTTGCAAGTATCTTATATCTATACCTCTACTAGTCGCAACATCCACATTATGTGTGTGACCCTCTAGGTCCGATACCGAGCTAGCTGTGAGTCACTCCTGTCAGAACTCCTTCTTGCTCAGAACACCTTCTGATATAGTAAATTATTATCTCTATAATAATTCACTCAACTCATCGACTATGGACGTACTAGGCCACTGTGCCATAGTCCCCAGACGGTATAGGAGGATCTAATCCATCAGACTTATTTATCCACAGTTACCATGTATCTATGTCTCTCATCCATCTAATATCCCAAAGACCATATATTGGGCATGGTAATGCTAGACCCATACGGAATCTTGTTCGAGTCTCGCTCTAATCGGATTCTCCAGAAGAACTCCTTCTCTCTCAATTCAAATGACCCTAGCTAGGGATTTTGCTTGAGAGAGAACACGCGGGATATATCTCTCATGATACTGAGAGTGGATAATCCTCTATTGACACATAATTACCTTTGTAAGGTTGGCTACCATTTTCGAGAATCGGCTATACTAGATCTGGAGCTCTCCAAACCTGTAAGTCCAGCGTCAAAGAATGGAATACTCAAACAATGCATCTTTGGTGCCTCAAGTCTATGGACCAGACATACTTCTAGGACTACAAAATCACTGTCTGATATTAGGTATCATTAACCATACAGCATTCTGTAAGCGGATTAATCAATGAGCTTATTCTCCAATGAGTACCTGCACTGAACCTCTAGTGTCCCTACACAAGCGATTATGAGACCAACCGCCTCCATCATATAGACGAGTATACAGCGCACTAGTATATCCGATTATCTTGATGTCCTCATCGAGTAACCTATTACCAGGTTGATTTAGGATCTGTGTTTAAAGGTATATCGGTCTCATTATCATGATCTCATCATGATCCAATTCCCGTTGCACAGATCCATGGACATCATAATATTCATCCAGATAATATGAGAAAATACCAATAATAATATGCGAAGAGATTGACGTAACATGTCACAGGTGCCATCACTCACGTGATTGGCTTGTAGGGCACCTACAACCAATAGAGACCAGCCACCTCCATCATATGGACGGGTATACAACACACCAGTCTGTTCGATTATCTCGATATCCCTCTCGAGTAACTTATGACCAGGATTATTAAGGGTTTGTGTTTAAAGGTGAATCGATCTCATTATCATGATCTCATCATGATCCGATTCCCATTGTATAGATCTATGATCATCACAATATGCATATGAATAATGTGAAAAAATATCAATAATCATAAGCAACGAGATTGACGCAATGTGTTATAGGTGCCATTACCCACATGATTGGCTTGTAGGGCAACTATAATTAGCAATCTCTCACTTGATCTAAAGCTAATCACCTACATGTCAGATCCCCATCAGACCTCTGTGATGCTCAAAGATAATCTGAGTCAATGGCTTTGTTAGTGGATCTACAATGTTATCTTCGGATGGAACTCTTTCCACTGCTATATCTCTTCGGACCACAATCTCTCTAATAAGCTAGAACCTCCTCAGAACACTTCTAATGAGACCCAGGTTCCCTTATTTAAGCAATCGCCCTGTAGTTATCGCAATATAAGGGAATCAGCTCTTCACTACTTAGTATGACTCCTAAATCTGTGATGAACTGCTTCATCCAGACTCCCTCCTTTACTGCCCCTATTACATCAATGTACTCCGCCTCTGTGGTCGAGCTAGCAATAGTATCTTGCTTGAAACTCTTCCAACAAACTACTCCTCCATTCAGGGTGAACACATACCCTGAATTAGACTTGCTATCATCGACATCAGACTGAAAGCTTGAGTCCATGTAGCCCTCAACCCTGAGGCTACTTTCTCCATATACCAGTAAAAGATTTTTAGTCATTCTCAAATACCTAATGATACACTTTATTGTTTTACATTGCTCCAAGCTTGGATCTACTTGATACTTGCTCGTGACACTTAGAGCATACGCTATATCAGGCCTGGTATATAGCAAGCACACATGATAGACCCTATCGCTAAGGCATAGGGTATCCGATCCATTTGTGCCCTTTTTTCAGGGGTCTTTCGGGACATACTCCTAGAAAGTGATAGCCTATGTCTCATCGGTATAAGACATCTCTTGGAATTTTTTATGTTAAACTTTTTGACAATGGTGTCTATGTACCCGGATTGGGACAAGCCAAGCATCCTCTTAGATTTATCTCTATAGATTCAAATCCCCAATATGTAGGATGTTTCCTCAAAATCCTTTATAGAGAAGTGTCGAGATGACTAAGGCTTTATTGTGGAGAGAAAAATAAAGGCTCACAGGCCTCAATAATAATAATGATCAAATCATACACATACATCACATCATACTGTCCACATAGAGGCTCAAAAGCCCCAATAATAATAATGATCACATCATACACATACATCACATCACATTACACAGTCTATGATCATTTGTCCATCTCATACATCACATGGATATATTATTATATAGGACTACTAGATAAATAATAATAGTTAATTAAACTTTTTAATTAACTAATATTTTTTTAAATCAGGGACATAAGAAATTTTTTAAATTTTGAAGGGCATTTTGGTCATTCTACCAAAAGAGATAAAATTATAATTTCTAAAATTCATGGGGGAAAAACTATCTTTTGTTCAAAAACCTAATTCCCTCCTCTTCTTGCTGCTACGTTGCCACCATCGCCACCTTGTTGGTGGCGTCCATTACATGGCGAGCGGTCCAGCCCCTACCCGCAGGCGACGTTGCCCCTTGAGGGCTCTTCTACCATAGCGGGCACACGCCACCCCTACAAGCTCTTCTGCCTACAGGTGTAGTGCCCGTAGGCCGCCGCCCTTAGTTTGGAGGTTGTTTCTTAGAGAAGGAGTCCTATTAGAAGTAGGAGTTGATTAGAAGTAGGGGTCTTGAGTAGGAGTCCTATTAGGAGTTGGGGTTTAGAAGCCCTATAAATAGCCATGTATTCACCCTCTTTTCATCATGAATAGATCATCCTTTTAGCAGCCTTTGAGCAACAACTTGGAGGAAGGAACCCCTATAGAGTTTCAAGGAGGTCGATCCCCTAAAGAGATCAACCCCAAGCATAGAATCCGTAAGGGTTCTAACACTTGGTATCAGAGTAGCATTCTTGGCATTTTGGTACCCTTCCACAGCCATCCATCAGCACTCCATAGCCACCCAAAGCAATTCCCATAACTGCTTAAAAGATCATCGCTGAATTCCACCATCATCTCCACCACCGTGGATCATCCTTTAATCTCCCCATAAATTGTACCATGTTCTAGTTTTCTACCTTACTGCTTTTGCAATTTAGTTATCCTTATTCAAAAAATCCAAAAAAAATCGTTCCTATATTGTTGCATAAACTTTTTATCGTAAAGTTTTCATCTCTACGATGAAAGATGGACTACAGAATTCCGACCACATAAGCACTGTTTGTTTGATCTTACTACTGTGTTTCTTCTGTCCAAATCTCTACCAAATTTTTATGATAGCTTTGACACTTCCTAATAGTGGATTCTCCTTTGGTTTCGTAAAAAAATTCTTAATATAAACTACTGATCTTTTATATCCAAACTGCTACACTTTAGATATAAAAATCTACTGTAGTACCTTTCCATGATCCTCAATTTTACCAAGCCTCTTGCTATCGTTTTCTTCTATAAAATTTTTAACAACATTACCTCTCCCTTATTAGTAGATTTCCTTTGAGTTTTACTTAAATCTCTGCTGAGAATTGTTAGAAAAAATTGCATCCTTACTGCTAAAATATTTTTGGCGAAAAATTTGGTTCTGCACCTTTGTCCTTTTTCTTCTCCGTAACCTACCAAACCCTAGCCACCTTACTACCACCAACCAAGATGTCTTTAGGGCATCCCTCTAGCCCTAAGATGCAGCTATCATAACCTATTTTCATAACCCTAAGAGCGTTAAAAATCGCAGCCCAAAATAGTAAACCATTACAGCCAAACCCTTCTATCACCGATCTATTGTCTGAACATTCCACCACCCCATGCTATTAATCTGTCAATAGAAAAAAGATAAGGATATCTCTGATCTAAAGGCATATGCTATGACTTCTCAAGATCTAATTGATGCCAAATTTGAAGCATTGGAATCTCGAATTGAATCACGGCTTGAATCGCGCTTGGAGGACAAATTGCACGCTTTGTTTGCAGAATTCAGAATTGGACAACCACCGAGTCCAACCAAATTTCAGCAAGGGGAGAATTCAAAGAGGCCTCTAGAGAAGGAGGGACAGCCCTCGGACATGCTTCAGTCATGCATGAGGGTGGACTTTCCACGAAGGGAAGAAAGAGATCCGACGGGGTGGATTTCGCACGCCGAACGTTACATTCACTACTACCGAATGTCGGATGATGTCATGGTGGAAATTGCTATCATTCACCTTGAAGGAGATTTTATTCAATGGTACAATTGGCTAGAATACAATCATGAGGCTCTGACATGGAATCAATTTAAGAATGCACTGCTGAACCATTTCGAACCTACGGAGTATGAAAATATTGATGGCTAACTCGCAAAAATTCGACAAAACTCTACAATTCAAGAGTACCAAACTAGGTTTGAGAAGCTATCCTACCTTACTCATGATTGGACTGACCATCAATTGTTAGGAACAATCATCGAAAGACTCAAGCCAGAGATAAAATGAGAGGTTAAAGCGCGGTAGCCCCGTACCATGACGGCTACTATTTCTTTTACCCGAATACAAGAAGAACGGCTCAAACAAGATGCTTGGAGGATGAAAACCTCTCCTAGGCCTATGACATATAAACCACCTTCTACTCCCAGCCATCCTTTGCTACCAAAATAATTGACAAGAGAACAACTACGTGACCGATCCAGCAAAGGGTCTTTGTTGGCATTGCGACGAGCCGTGGAACTACAATCATCGCTGCAAAAGGGGCCACCTCCTACTGGTTAAACCTCTTGAAGACATGGAGGCGATGGTCTAGGAGCATAAGGAAGAGGTCACGGATGAAGAACAGTAGTCGGTTGATATTACGATGTATGCCCTTGCCAATTACATGAACCTGCAAACGATGAAAGTGGGAGGACTTCTGAGGCAACAATCGATCACCATTCTTATTGATACTAGAAGCACTAATAATTTTATGAATAGCAAGGTTGCTGTCTAGATGGCCTTACCTATCGAGAATTGCAGCAAGTTTGACGTTAAGGTCATCAACGAATGAATTTTGAAGTGTGATCATAGGTGCCCGCGGGTGAAATTATTGCTATAGGATCAAGAGATAATTGCATATTGCTTTCTCCTCCCTCTTGATGATTATGAGGCCGTGCTCGGCATCGAATGGCTGACGACATTATTATTCATCCACAAAATATACTCCCTATGAGGCTATGTATGGCTGACCTCCCCCTATAATACCAAAATAGGTGTTAGGCACCTCTAAAGTAGAACAAGTAGACAAGGAACTATAGGACAGAGACAAAATGCTGAAGTTGCTAAAAGGTAATCTCACTATAGCTCAAGCAAGGATGAAACAGTAATATGATCAACACAAAGGCGAAAGAGAATTTTTAGTAGGAGATTGGGTCTTCCTATAGCTCCAGCCATACAAGCAAACATCAATCCAGACTAGAGCATCTATGAAGCTTTCACCTCGGTTCTATAGACCCTACTAGATTTTGGAGTGCATCAAAGCAGTAGCATACATATTAGATTTACCTGCCAACTCCCGAATCTATCCAGTCTTCCATGTGTCATGTTGTTAGGACTCTAGCTATGAGAGTCCTAATTTAGTTTCATTGATAAGGGCATTCATGTAAATCCTATCTAGCCGACCCTTATTAAAGAGGTGAAGAGGCCGGCTAGGTTAGGGTTAGGTTACTTCTTAGGAAAAGAGACCTATTAGAAGTAGGAGTCCTATTAGGAAAAGAGTCCTATTAGAAGTAGGAGTCCTATTAGGAAAAGAGTCCTATTAGAAGTAGGAGTCCTATTAGGAAAAGAGTCCTATTAGAAGTAGAAGTCCTATTAGGGAAAGAGTCCTATTAGAAGTAGAAGTCCTATTTGGAAAAAAGTCCTATTAGAATTAGAAATCCTACTAGAGAAGGAGTCCTAATTAGAAGTTGGTTAGAAGTAGGAGTCTTGAGTAAGAGTCCTATTAAGAGCTGGGGCATAGAAACCCTATAAATAGCCATGTATTCATCCTCTTTTATTCAATGAATAGATCAATCCTTTAGCAGCCTTTGTGTAGCAACTTGGAGGAAGGAACTCCTATAGAGTTCCAAGGAGGCCAATCCCCTATAGAGATCAACCCCAAGCTTAGAATCCGCGGAGAGTTCTAACACTTGGTATCAGAGTAGCATTCTTGGTGTCTCGCTACCCTTCCACAGCCATCCACCAGCCCTCCACATCCGCGCAAAGCAATTCCCACAATTGCTTAGAAGATCATCGCTGAATTCCGCCGTCATCTCCACCACTATAGATCATCCTTTGATCTTCCTGTGAATTGCAACAGGTTCTGGTTATCTACCCTACTGCTGCTACAATTTAGTTATCCTTATTCAAAAAATCTAAAAAAATTCGTTCCTATAATTGCTGCATAAACTTTTCGTCGCAAAGTTTTCATCTCTACAACGAAAGTCGCACTGCAGAATTTCAGCCGCATAGCACTGCCTTTTTGATCTTGCTACTGCATTTTTTTTATCCAAATCTCTATGGAATTTTTACGATGGCTTTGACACTTCCTAACAGTGGTTTTCCCTTTTGTTTTGTCAAAAAATTCTCGATAAAAATCACTTATCTTTTACGTCCAATCTGCTGCACTTTAGACGTAAAAATCTGCTATAATACCTCTCCATGATTCTCAATTTTGCCAAACCTCTTGTTGTCGTTTCTTCCTACGAAATTTTTTACAGTATTACCTCTTCCTTATTAGTAGATCCCCTTTGAGTTTTACTTGAATCTCTTTTGAAAATTTTTGAAAAAATTACATCTTTACTGCTGGAATTTTTTCGGCGAAAAATCTGGTATTGCACCTTTGTCCTTTTTTCTTCTCCGTAACCTACCAAACCCTAGCCACCTTGCTGCCACAAACCAAGATGTCTTTAGGGCATCCCTCTAGCCTCAAGATGCAGTCATCATAACCTAGTTTCATAACCCTAACAGCATCAAAAACCACAGCCCAAAACAGTAAACCATTACAGCTGAACCCTTCAATCAACGATCTATTGTCCGAACCTTCCACCACCCCATGCCATTAACCCGTCAATAGAAAAAAGACAAGGGCATCTCTGATCTATAGACATATGCTATGGCTTCCCAAGATCCAATTGATGCCAAATTTGAAGCATGGGAATCTCGGATTGAATCACGGCTTGAATCACGCTTGGAAGACAAATTGCGCGCTTTGTTTGCAGAATTCAGAATTGTACAACCATCGAGTCCAACCAAACTGCAGCAAGGAGAGAATTTAGAAAGGACCCCAGAGAAGGAGGGACAGCCCTCAGACATGCTTCAGTCACGCATGAGGGTGGACTTCCCACGATGGGAAGAAGGAGACCCAGCGGGGTGGATTTCACGCACAGAATGTTACTTTCGCTACTACCGAACGTCGGATAATGCTATGGTGGAGATTGCTGTCATCCACCTTGAAGGAGATTCTATTCAATGGTACAATTGGCTAGAATATAATCATGGGGCTCCGACATGGAATCAATTTAAGAATGCACTGCTGAACCGTTTTGGACCTACGGAGTATGAAAATATCGACGGCCAACTCGCTAAGATTCGACAAACTTCTACGATTCAAGAGTACCAAACCAGGTTTAAGAAGCTATCTTACCTTGCTCGTGATTGGACTGACCATCAATTATTAGGAACATTTATCGAAGGACTCAAGCCAGAGATAAAAGGGGAAGTTAAGGCACGACAGCCTCGTACCGTGATGGATGCGATTTCTTTTGCCCGAATACAAGAAGAACGACTCAACCAAGATTCTCGAAGGATGAGAACCACTCCTAGAACCTCAACATATAAACCCCCTTCTGCTTCCAGCCATCCTTCGCTGCCCAAAAAATTGACAAGAGAAGAACTACATGATCGATCAGCAAAGGGTCTTTGTTGGCATTGCGACGAGCCATGGAACCGCGATCATCGCTGCAAAAGGGGCCGCCTCCTATTGATTGAACCTCTTGAAGACAGGGAGGAGGAGGTCCAGGAGCATGAGGAAGAGGTCACGGATGAAGAACAGCAGCCAATTTATATTATGATGCATGCCCTTGCCGGTTATGCGAACCCGCAAACAATGAAAGTGGGAGGATTTCTGAAGCAACAACCAATCACCGTTCTTATTGACACCGGGAGCACTAATAATTTTATGAACAGCAAGGTTACTGTCCGGATGGCCTTACCTATTAAGAATTGCAGCAGGTTCAATGTTAAATTTGCAGATGGACAAATTTTGAAGTGTGATCGTACGTGCCCACGGGTAAAACTGTTGCTGCAGGACCAAGAGATAATTGCAGATTTTTTCCTCCTCTCTCTTGATGATTATGAGGCCGTGCTTGGCATCGAATGGTTGACGACATTAGGTGATGTTTCCTGGAATTTTTTGAAATTAATTATGAAATTTTACAGCAAGGGGAAACAGGTGATATTGTACGGGAAACGTGGGGGCGACGTAACGATAATTTGCACACAACGAATGGAGAAAATTTTGCACAAAGTATGCAGCGGCTTTTTGGTACAACTTAAGTAGAAAAAATGGATAACAAAGCTTCTTGGATATGATTATGAAATAACTTACAAAAAAGGGAAAGATAATGTTGTTGTCGATGCGCTTTCACGACTACCCGAGCAAGCTGAATTTTTGGCTGTTTCACTTCCGACCAGTGACTTCCTTGAGGATATTAGGAGGGAATGGCAAGATAATCCGGAAACAAGTAAAATCATAAAAAAAATTAAAGGAAGCACCAAGCTCTATGGCTCATTACAGTTGGGACTCAAAGGACTTGCGATATAAAGACCATCCTTCAAGAGATGCATTCCACACCTGCGGCCGGGCACTTCGGGTTCCTTAGAACCTATAAAAGAATTAAGCAAAATTTTTATTAGATAGGGATGAAAAATATCATTGCTGAATTTGTAGCACAATGTGATATATGTCAACGACACAAAGGTGAGACAGTGGCAAGTCCTGGAAAGTTACAACCTCTACCCATCCCAGAATCAATATGGACTGATATATCAATGGATTTCATCGAAGGGCTTCCCTCATCACAAGAAAAAGGTACAATTTTTGTCGTGTTGATCGCCTTACAAAGTATGCTCACTTTTGTGCCATCTGTAATCCCTACATTGCTTCTAGTATTGCTCGAATCTTTATGGAGAATATTGTAAAATTACATGGGATGCCGAGATCTATTGTAAGTGATCATGATAGGGTCTTCACGAGCAAATTTTGGACAGAGTTATTCTAGATGTAAGGCACTAAATTAAAGATGAGTATGACATATCACCCACAAACCGACAGCCAAACTGAAGTGGTGAACAGGTGTTTGGAGACATACCTTAGATGCTTCACCAGTGACCGACCAAAAGAATGGACAAAGTGGCTTCCCTGGGCCGAGTGGTGGTATAATATAACTTATCATTCCTCCACAAAATGTACTCCCTATGAGGCCATGTATAGTCGACCCCCCGTGTAATTCCAAAATATGTGTTGGGCACCTCTAAAGTAGAACAAGTAGACAGGGAACTATAAGATAGAGACAAAATGCTGAAGTTGCTAAAAGATAATCTCACTACAGCACAAGCAAGGATGAAACAACAATATGATCAACACAAAGGTGAAAGAGAATTTTCAGTAGGAGATTGGGTCTTCCTACGGCTCCAGCCATACAAGCAAACATCAATCCAAACCAGAGCGTCTATGAAGCTTTCACCTCGGTTCTATGGACCCTACCAGATTTTGGAGCGCATCGAAGCAGTAGCATATAGATTGGACTTACCCGCCAGCTCCCGAATCCATCCAGTCTTCCATGTATCATGTTTGAAGCTCAAGTTGGGACAACACGAGATAGCCCAAAGCCATCTACCAAATATAACTACCCAAGGAGAGCTCCAGACCCAACCAAGTGCCATTATTGATCGACGAATCGTGACTCGACGACGACGACCTGATACTGAAGTGTTAATATAGTGGGCAAACCTACCAGCAGAAGATGCCACTTGGGAGAACTACGACGACTTGAAGATCAAATTCCCAGAATTCATGGAACGTCAGCCTCGAGGACAAGGCTGATTTGAAGAGGGTGGGTCTGTTAGGACTCTAGCTATGAGAGTCCTAATTTAGTTTCATTGATAAGGGCATTCATGTAAATCCTATCTAGCCGACCCTTATTAAAGAGGTGAAGAGGCCGGCTAGCTTAGGGTTAGGTTACTTCTTATGAAAAGAGTCCTATTAGAAGTAGGAGTCCTATTAGGAAAAGAGTCCTATTAGAAGTAGGAGTCCTATTAGGAAAAGAGTCCTATTAGAAGTAGGAGTCCTATTAGGAAAAGAGTCCTATTAGAAGTAGGAGTCCTATTAGGAAAAGAGTCCTATTAGAAGTAGAAGTCCTATTAGAGAAAGAGTCCTATTAGAAGTAGAAGTCCTATTAGGGAAAGAGTCCTATTAGAATTAGGAATCCTACTAGAGAAGGAGTCCTAATTAGAAGTTGGTTAGAAGTAGGAGTCTTGAGTAAGAGTCCTATTAGGAGTTGGGGCTTAGAAGCCCTATAAATAGCCATGTATTCATCCTCTTTTAATCAATGAATAGATCAATCCTTTAGCAGCCTTTGTGCAGCAACTTGGAGGAAGGAACCCCTATAGAGTTCCAAGGAGCCCGATCCCCTATAGAGATCAACCCCAAGCTTAGAATCCGCGGAGGGTTCTAACACATGTTTGAAGTTCAAGTTGGGATAAAACGAGACAGCCCAAAGCCATCTACCAAATATGACTACCCAAGGAGAGCTCCAAACCCAACCGAGTTCCATTATTGATCGACGGATCGTGACTCGACGATGACGACCCACTACTGAAGTGCTAATACAATGGGTGAACCTACCAGTAGAAGATTCCACTTGGGAGAACTATGATGACTTGAAAATCAAATTCTCATAATTCATGGAGCATCAACCTCGAGGATAAGACTGATTTGAAGATGACGGGTCTATTAGGACTCTAGCTAGGAGAGTCCTAATTCAATTTCATTAAAAGGGGCAAATATGTAAATCCAAAGGGCATTCATGTAAATCCTATCTAGCCAACCCCTATTAAAGAGGTGAAGAGGCTGGCTAGGTTAGGATTAGTTTGGAGGTTGCTTCTTAGAGAATGAGTCCTATTAGAAGTAGGAGTCCTATTAGAGGAGTCCTATGAGAAGTAGGAGTCCAATTAGAGGAGTCTTATTAGAATAGGAGTTGATTAGAAGTAGGGGTCTTGAGTAGGAGTCCTATTAGGAGTTAGGGTTTAGAAGCCCTATAAATAGCCATATATTTACCCTTTTTTCATCATGAATAGATCATCCTTTTAGCAGCTTTTGAGTAGCAACTTGAAGGAAGGAACCCCTATAGAGTTCCAAGGAGGCCGATCTCCAAAAGAGATCAACCCCAAGCTTAGAATACACAAGGGTTCTAACACTAGGCTACAAGTAGCCTTTCTACCATTGTGCGAGCGCAGCAAGGGCAGTAACAGTTGCTGCCCTTCCTCACCACTTTTGTGCAAACAATTTTAATGACAAAAGCTATTCTAAATCACAACACACACAGTTTAAAATCTGATTTTCGCGTAAACAACCTAGCTCTGAATTGACTATTGGAAAATCCATAGGCGACATCACATGCGTAGCAAAAGAATAGAAAAAAAATATCCTGAATTTTCATAAGATGGTTTCATCGTCGTGTGCAGATCGATGCGTAAAATAAATCCGTAAATCAGAAAACTGCGTATGTAAAAAGATAGTACCTAGGGAGATCGTATATCCCTGAGTTCTTGTAGATCCGTAGGGAGGATGAAGGAAGTTAAGCATCCTCCACTCTAGCGGTATCCACATGATAGGGACTACAATGATGCTCCTCTCTTGGGAGAGGAGAACAGGAGGTGGCCACTAAGAAAAACCCCAACCTACTAGCCTTTGGTTCCCTCCTATTTATAGAGTTCCCCTATCAAACCTAATGGATCTAGCCCTATTGGGTATTGAATCTCTATCTAATTTCTCAAGCCTCTTAGATTAATGGGTCTCTACCTAATAATCTAACTCTTATTGGATCTGATCCATGGGATCCAATAATACAGGGGCTTATTGGATATCTAATAAGATAGGAACTCTAGTGGATATCTCATATCTGAACCTCTACTTGTCACAACACTACCATATGTGTGTGACCCTCTAGGCCCAAATTTCAAGCTGGTCGTGAGTCATACCTCTCAAAACTCCTTCTAACTCAGTGAATTATTATCTCCATAATAATTCACTCGACTCATCGACTATGGATGTACTAGGTCACTACGTCGTAGTCCCCAAATGATACAAGGGAATTTAATCCTTTGGACCTATCTGCACTCAGTTACCGTGTACCTATAGTCCCTCATCCATCTAATATCCTAGAGAATGTATAACAGGCATGGTGTTGTCAGGCCCATATGGTTTCCAATCAATTCTTGCTCAAATTGGATTCTCCCGAAGAACTCTTTCTCTCTCAATCCGAATGACCCTAGCTAGGGATTTGCCTGAGCAAGAACACATGGGATATTCCTCTCATGATACCGAGAGTGAATGATCATCTATTGACAATCAATAGCCCTCGTTAGGTTGACTACCACTCCCAATAACCGGTTATACTAGATTTGGAACTTCCAAACCTATAAGTTCAATATCAAAGAATGGAGTACTCATACAGGACATCCTTAGTATCTCAAGTCTAAAGACCAGATACACTACTGGGACTACGAAATCGCTATCTAACATGAGGTATCAATAATCATGTAGCATTATGTAAGTGGATCAATCAGTAAACTCATTCTCCAATAAGCACCTGTACTATATCCTTAGTGTCCCCACATGAGTAACTATAAGACTAGCCACCTCTATCATATGAACGGGTATACAGTATACTAGTCTGTTTGGTTATCTCGATATCCCTCTCGAGGAACCTATGACTAGTATTATTAAGGGTCTGTGTTTAAAGGTGAATCAGTCTCATTATCATGATCTAATTCCCATTGCACAGATCCAAGGACATCATAATATACATATGAATAATGTGAGAAAATATCAATAATCATAAGCAACAAGATTGACGTAGCATGTTATAGGTGTCATCACTCAAGTGATTGGCTTGTAGGGCACCTATAACTAGTAAGGCATTCATGTAAATCCTATCTAGTTGACCCCTATTAAAGAAGTGAAGAGGCTGACTAGGTTAGGATTAGTTTGGAGGTTGCTTCTTAGAGAAGCATTAGGAGTTGATTAGAAGTAGGGGTTTTGAGTAGGAGTCCTATTAAGAGTTAGGGTTTAGAAGCCCTATAAATGGTCATGTATTCACCCTCTTTTCTTCATGAATAGATCAATCATTTTAGCAGCCTTTGAGTAGCAACTTAGAGGAAGGAACCCTTATAGAGTTTCAAGGAGGCCGATACCCTTAAAAGATCAACCTCAAGCTTAGAATCTACAAGGGTTCTAGCAGTTTAACTGGTATAATGATATGAACTTGTGGTAAATATTGGTTTAGTGATTGCATGTATTCCCACACTTATGGATTTATGATGTGGTTAATGCTTAGTTAAGTTGACTTTGGATATTATGAATCATTGATTGAAGTGGTGCATGATTATAAACTACACAGGTTTTATGGGTGTGAATTTTATGACTTGAATAATTCTCTATATCATCAAATATTAGTTTGGATCCTAGGATTGGATTATTGTTGAATCATAATATTATCGATCTAAGACAGGGTCACACCCCTTGAATCCGATAAATTCGGGGGGCGTGACAAGCACCGAATGAACCAATGATATGTCGGACAACATTCGATTAAGCTTTGTAAGAATTGTCTAGATCGAAATAGGTTTTAGATCTAATTGGATTCGAATTGGGCCAACTCAATTAGGAATGAATTGGGCCTAAGTTTGGGCTGTGTTGGGCCAAGTGAAAGGCCCAAATAGCGAACCAAGAGGTGGGTTAGGCTATAGCACTGCTAGAACAGGTGGGCGTTGGCGGCTTGATCTCCAAGACATAGTATCTGTGTATCAAGTGGTGGTATTATTAGATTGGGCAGTGGTACCACCTAGTGTCAAGCGGTGGTACTACCAGACTAGACAGTGGTACCACATAATGTTAGAGCAGATTGGGTAGTGGTACCACCTAGTACTAGCGGCACCCTGAAGACCCGAGATGATTTAAATTTTAGCTCCATGTTTGAATTCCCTTGAGGCCTATAAATACTCCTCTCATCCCTAGTTAGCAAATACACCAATTAAGAATAAAAAAGAGCGAAAACTCTATTGTAATTGTGTAAAAAACCTTCCCCTCTAGAATAGTGTTGGTTAAGTCTAAGAGAGGGGTGAGTGGGCTTGTAAAAGGTTAATTTCTGAACCTATTAAAAGGAGAAGAGAGTTATAAGAGTAGTTGGTCTTCGCCCATTAAAGGAAGACCGTTAGTGGATGCTGATGGCTTCGACGAAGGAGGAATTAGGAGTGGACGTAGGTCGGACGACCGAACCACTATAAAATCTGGTGTGATCTCTACTTTGCTTGTTTACTTATCTTGTAAGTGTTTTACCAGCTTATTCTTTCTTGCACTCACTTTAATTCTAAACATAATCAATATCGATTTTCATCAACAAGGTTTTCATCGTACGAAATGATTTTTTAAAATCGAACATATTTATCGCTATGCTAATTCACCCCCCCTCTTAGTGCCAACTACAATCCTAACAGTTGGTATCAGAGTCTCATTATTTCTTGTTTGGGTTAACACCTAAGAGAAATGACTCTTTTCGATTTTCAAGAATGTCACTCTTGTTAGGATCAAGTTCGGCACTAAGTGGGGGGGTGAATTAGTGCAACGGTTAAAAACGTTGATTTTGAAAAATCATTTCAGTGAAAAATTTTGTTCAATGAAAACACATTTTGGTGAAGACATTTAACTTTAAACACATTCATAAGTAAGTAGAGAAGAAGTTGAGCAGTTGTAGCTAGGCAAAAATAGAATGCAACTAAGTAGTAAGAAAGAGAAGTGTACAACAAGGAAAGGATACACCAATTTATAGTGGTTCAGTCATCTGACCTATGTCCACTCCCGATACCTCCTCCGATGAGGTCATCAGCTTCAACTATTGATCTTTCTTCAAGGGCAAAGATCAATCACCCCTTTACAGAACTCTTTACAAGTTGCTCACTCTCTTTATACAAGTTTCTAACACATAGAATCGATGGAGGTGAACTCTCAAAGTTTACAAGCAATTTCACTATAATCTCAGTTCTTTTGTACACTCTCTATGTTCTATAAGCAAAGAAGTGTGGGGTATTTATAGGCCTTAATTAGCTTCAAAAATGGAGCCAAAAAGGTCTTATCCCGGATTTTCGGGGTATTAGCGATACCACCACCTGTCCCTGGTAGTACCACCGCTAGTGGACTCTGACACTGGGTGGTACCACCGCCAAGTCTAGTGGTACTATCACTAGACAGAGTCTCGTCTACTAGAATTGGGCGGTACCATCGCCTATTTTCGCAGTACCATCGCTTGGCGATTAATAATTGTCGATGGTATCATCGCCTAGACACCTAGGAGACTAAGACCTGGGCGGTTCCACCGCTCAATTCTAGCGGTGCCACCACTAGACAGAGTTTAGCAACACTGTTTGGGCCAATAGTCCATCCTAAAACAATTCAAATTCGGGCCCAGTCAACCCCCTAACTGAGTTAGTGAGATTACCTCCCAAACCAAACTCTAATTACACCCTAACTATGATATTAAGACATCTACTTAAGCAAGTAAGTCTGGTAGATCAAAATTTGTTCCAGCAAGCTTCCGGCGATCTTCCAAGTGACTTCCAATGAACTCTCGGTGATCTTCCAGCGGACTCCCGGCAAGCTCTTCAACTCTCGATGATCTTCTTAGCGACTTCCGACGAGCTTCATTGGTGAGTTCCGATTTTCTCGGTGAGCTCCGGCGAACTTCCAACGAATTTCTCGATGAACTTCTTGAAAGGATCTAAAAGGCACTAAGAGGGGGGGGTGAATTAGTGCAGCGGATTAAAACCGTTTTCTTGAATCCGATTTACGAAAACTCACGTTCGTAGGAAGATCTCGATTTGACGAAAGAGAGCTTGAAAGAAATTGCTTGCTTAAGGGAAATAAGTATGAACTAAATAACTTGCAGTAAAGTAAAGAAATGCTTCAAGAAAGTAAGCACTCACACATTCATGAACACAAGGATGTATAGTGGTTCGGTCAAATGACCTACATCCACTCTTGAAGCCTTTACGATGAGGCTCCTCTCTTCCACTAGCAATCTCTTTGAGGGGGAAGGATCAAACACCTCTTTACAACCCTTTACAAGATGTTCACACTTGTACAAGATCTCTCAAGAAAGGGAAGAAGGTGAACACTAGCAAAAGCAAGACTTTACAACACACTTCAAGAACTCAAGACTTAGACTTTTTTGCTCAAAAAGATTACCCTTTCAGGGAAGGGAGGGGTATTTATAGATCCAAAGTGGATTCAAATTGGGCTCCAAATTTGAAATAAATTTGGAGTTTACACCTTGCTGCCATTGTGCGTGTAAGCACCGCTTATATTTGGTTTTTTTTGCGATCGGCGGTGCCACACTTTGCCGCGAAGCCCGAGGCGGGGCTTGCAGCGGCCAGCGCAGGTTCCACCGCCGTTTAGAGATCGCGGTGCTACGCTGCGAAAGCGTTCCACCGCTGCTCAACAGGCGGTGTCGCAGCGGTGCCACCGCTGCTCAGGAGCAGCGTGATCGCCGCCCCAGCCAGTGGCGATTCCACCGCCCAGTGCCGGGCGGTACCACCGCCTGTGCTCGGGCGGTAGCCAGCTGCCTCATTCGGCCAAGGCCGAATGAGCCTGCTTGAGACTTCACTTGGCTCACAGAGACCCGGGTTGGCCCCTTTATCGATTTTAGGCAAGGATTTTACCTCAAATCCTTACCTTACTTATGTGCAAACTACGAATATTAAAACATAAGTAATCGTGATTTGATCCGACATGCTTCCGGCGAGATTCCAGCAAGCTCCGATGCTTCCTCGGATTGCTTCGATGGATTCTCAAAGACACCTCGGATTGTATGGCGAGCTTCAACGAGTCTTCGGCTAGTTTCAGATCATCCCGGTGAGTTCCGCGAACCTTTGACGATCTCTCTCGAGAGGAACTTCCAAAACTTCGGCAAGTCCCCGATTTGATCTTTGATGGTTCCGCAACACGTCCAGAAAATCTCTCGGACTTCCGATGAACTCTTGAACCCCCGATGGACTTGATCACTTTATGTTTTCTACCCTTCGTAGTTGTTCCTGCACACTTATCTCGACAAGGTGAATTAGCACAAATATTTCACCAATTGACTTCATCATCAAAATCCGAGATTCAACAATCTCCCTCTTTTGATGATGACAATCATGGTGAAGGAGTTCCTCATAACTCCCCTATCTATATGCCATTAAGAAAAATTGCTTGAATTCAATTTTTGAATTCAACACAAAGAAAATTAATCTTCAAAGTTGATGTTGTCAAATAGGTATCAAGGATATCAATGAAGTATACATAGTTAAAAACATGATATCAAGATCCTAAACCATGCATATAACTATCATCACACATTATTTCTCCCCCTTTGTCATCAATAAAAAGAAAACAAGGGATTCATATGTAACACTTAAGATGGTCGTAATATATCATACAAAAAGGAAATTAATCAGAAAGCCGAAAATCAGTACACAGTGGCCATGACGATGTAATGCAACATATATGTCAAGATGCAATGAAGTGTCACTGATGTAGCTGCAACAAAAGGATCAGGAGGAGTAGATTCATTTCCCCTAAGGACTGGTGTTTCAGGATGATCCACGGGTGGGGGAAGAATATCACATCTCCTAGGTTGTCTAACCCCTATTCCATGTTCGAATACACACCTAAGTCGCCGAAGTAATTTAACATCAATGATATTAAATCTGTCCACTTGTATTGCTTCTTCATCTGGAGGAATGTTAATATTTTGGGCATGCAGTAGTCTAGTAATCAAACCTCCATATGGTAACATTGATCCTTTAGAAAGGACCTCTATCATGTGCTGCCTGATTAGGTAACCAAAACAAAAGGGTTGTCGGGTCATGATCCAGAATAAGGTACCTAACTCAGTGAAGCTGATCTCATCATGATGAAACTGTTTAGGAATGATAATGCTAATTAGAATGTGATGCAAAATTTTAGAGTTAAAAGGTAGTAAATGTTCACAACTCTTGGGAATGATACCTAAATTTGGGTTTGCAAATACTGCTTCTAAAGCTTCAGAGTGGGTGGCACCAACTGTGTCCGTATCCCACTTTCCTCTAAAGTAGCACCCTAGCTCCTTTTCAACAATGCCAATTAATGAGCATATAGTAATATCACATATTTGAATCTCATTACCTAAAAGATAAGTTGATAAGCCATCATCATTCACAGTTAGATTAGCATAGAAAAGTTTCACTAAGCGTGGATAAAGAGGTTCATTAATTTGCAAAATGGGTAAGGCTTCTAAGTCTGCAAACCACATGATAGGTTCTAGGTTGCCCAATTGATTCAAATCAACATATTTTCCCTTATGAATGGATCTAGAACCAAATTCAGAGAATCTAAGGGAAGCTTCTTGTGATTTAAACAAGGTGTGGTCAAATGAATCTACTTCCATCCTTTTTCCTTTGTCTCTTGATGTTCTTTTAGGAGTCATTTCTATTTAAAGGAGTGAAAAACTAAACAATTGAAAGGATTGAAACTAGAACAGAATTGAAGAACATGATGGAAACTAGACAATAAGAGAATTGAGACTAGATCCATCTAACAATGAAACAATTGAAACAATTGAAGAACAGAATCAGTTGTAGACAAGAATTGAAACAACTCTGTTTGAAACAATGAAACAGTGGACAAGCCATCTAACAATGAATCAACAGAATTGAAACAATTCTGTTTGAAACAGAATTGAAGAACAGAATTTTAACTGTTTGAATCAATTAAACAGTTGACAAGCCATCCAACAATGAATCAACAGAATTGAAACAATTCTGTTTGAAACAACAGAATTTTAAGAGAATAAACAAAACAGAATTGAAGCTACACAATAAGAGAACAATTCTGTTTTTACCTTAGAGTTTGCCCTTGAGATGTAGGAAGCTTGAACAAGGTTAGTTCTTCTTCTTAGGCTTCTAAAGGGAAGAATGGTCGAAATCGAGTGTAGAAGGTGTTGGGAGAGGTTTGGCGGTTCTACCGCAAAGGGGCAGTGAGTTCGGCGGTTCTACCTGGCCCTAACTCACTCCTTAATAAAGGAGTGTTGGGCGGGTTTCACCGCCTCGTAGTGATTCTACCGCGAGTGACTTCGAGCGGTGTCACGTACGTGGCCAGATGCTACCGCCAGTAGCACAAAGTCTGCAGATTTGGGTTCTTTTTTCTTCGTTGGTTTTTTTTTTTTTTTTGAAAAATCGTCTCAGAGAAGGAATGAAGGCAAATCGATGAATATAAGATCAGAAAAAAAATCAAATCGATGAACCCAAAATCAAACTCAAATCAATAAAAATCATGATTTCAAGAAAAGATATCATCAAATAGAACTTACTTATTTGGGCAGTTTAACATGCCTAATTCCCTTCTAATAAAATCAAATTGTTCCTCATTTAAGGGTTTCGTAAAAATGTCCGCTAGTTGATGAGATGTATCAACAAATTCAAGGGTGACATTTTTACTACTTATATGATCACGTATAAAATGATGCCTAATGTCAATGTGCTTAGTTCGAGAGTGTTGAATTGGATTTTTTGTTAGACAAATAGCACTCGTGTTATCACACTTTATAGGGATATTATTTAAGTAGATTCCATAGTCTTCTAGTGTATTTTTCATCCGGATAACCTGTACAAAGATGCACTTGCAGCTATATATTCAGCTTGATCGTGGATAGTGCACCGAATTTTGTTTCTTGGAAGTCCAAGAAACGAGTGCATGTCCTAGAAATTGGCATGTTCGAAGTGCTTTTTCTATCTATTTTACATCCACCAAAATCCGCATCTGTAAGCTTTCAAGTCAAAATTTTCAGATTTTGGATACCATAATCCAAGATTAGTACCTTTTAGGTATCTAAGAATTCTCTTGTGACTTTCAGGTGAGATTGTTTAGGATTAGCTTGGAATCTTGCACATAACCCTACACCGAACATGATGTCGTGTCTGGTTGCAGTGAGATAGAGCAAGCTACCTATCATGCCCCTATAAGATTTTTGATCAAAACTTTCTCCATTTTCATCCATATCTAATTTAACAGAGGTGCTCATAGGAGTGCTAGCATCTTTTGAGCCATCCATGTTAAACAATTTTAATAATTCCAATGTGTATTTTGATTGATTTAGAAATATACCATCACTTAGTTGCTTGATTTGTAGTCCTAAAAAGAAATTTAGTTCTCCCATTAGGCTCATCTCAAATTCATCACTCATATCCTTAGCAAATAATTCACATAGTGATTCATTACAAGACCCAAAAATGATATCATCAACATAAATTTGAACAATAAGAAAATCATTTTCAAAATATTTAATAAACAATGTAGTATCAACCTTGCCTTTAGTGAAATCATTTGAAATCAAAAAAATGACTAAGCCTTTCATACCAAGCCCTAGGGGCTTGTTTTAGACCATATAGAGCTTTGGTTAGCTTAAACACGTAATTAGGAAATAAAGAGCTTTCAAATCCGGGTGGTTGTTCGACATACACTTCTTCGAAATATAACCATTTAAGAATGCACTTTTGACATCCATTTGAAATAATTTGAAATCTTTACTACTAGCAAAGGCAAGGAGCATCCTAATGGCTTCCAATCTTGCCACCAGAGCGAAGGTCTCTTCATAGTCGATACCTTCTTCTTGGTTGAAACCTTTGGCCACTAGTCTAATCTTGTTTCGAACCACGATACTGTATTCATCTTGCTTGTTTCTAAAGACCCACTTAGTACCAATAACTAAGTGGTCATTAGGTTTAGGAACAAGTTTCCACACCTTATTCCTCTCAAATTGATTCAATTCTTCTTGCATTGCGATAACCCAAGAATCATCTTTCAGGGCATCAACAATGCATTTTGGTTCAACTTGAGAAAGAAAAGCGGCATGGGCACAAAAATTTTTGAAAGAAGAGCGAGTTTGAACCCCTTTCGATGTATCTCCTATAATTAACTCCTTGGGATGAGCATCTACTTCCATTCCTTGGATAAGGAAATTTGGGAAGAAGATGCATCCAAGTTGTTATTTTGAGGAGAGGGTTCATTCAAATTCAAATTATCAAGACCAAAATCATCATCAAAATCTTTCTTCTTGAATTCTGAAATTTCATTGAAAACGACATGAATTGATTCTTCAATAAGTAAGGTTCTTTTGTTGAAAACACGGAAAGCCTTAGAAACCAAAGAATAACCAAGAAATATGCCTTCATTGGATTTTGCATCAATTTCCCTAAGGCATCCTTTTCATTTAAGATAAAGCATTTACAACCAAAAACTTTAAAATAAGAAACATTGGGTCTTTTATCATTCCATAACTCATACGGAGTTTTAGATAGGGATGGTCTCACTAGAACTCTATTCATAATATAGCAAGCCGTATTTACGGCTTCGGCCCAAAAGTATTTAGGTAAATTATATTCATTTAACATGGTTCTAGCCATTTCTTGCAAACTTCTATTATTTCTTTCCACTACTCCATTTTGTTGTGGATTTCTTGGAGTAGAGAAGTTGTGATTGTATCCATTTATTTCACAAAAATTTTGGAAGTCATGATTTTGAAATTCTCCTCCATGATCACTACGAATTGATGAAATCATGAGGCCTTTTTCATTTTGAGTGAGTTTACAAAATTTTGAGAAACATTTGAAACAATCACTTTTATGAGCTAAGAAATAGGTCCAAGTGTACCTACTATAGTCATCCACAATTACAAAGGCATATTTGCTACCACCTAGACTTATTATGTCAATTGGTCCAAATAAGTCCAAGTGGATCAATTGCAATGGTCTAGTGGTGCTAATTTGATTTTTGATTTGAAACTAGTCTTTATTTGTTTCCCTAGTTGACATGCATCACATATCTTATCCTTAAAAAATCTTGTGTTTGGGATACCTCTTACTAAATCTCTAGATGAAATCTTAGAGATTAGTTTCATGCTTGCATGTCCTAGTCTCCTATGCCAAAGCACATTTCATTACTTAGTTTATCAATATTTATGGTGTAGACATTGTTTTGTTTTAAAGCAATCATGGATATGTTGTTGTTGGGTTTTTCAATAATGCAAACATTAGATTCAAATCTAACAACATAACCTTTATCACATAGTTGACTAATACTTATAAGATTATGTTTTAAGCCATCAACTAGTAGCACATCATCAATTGAAAAATTAGATTTGTTACCTATGGTTCCTTTGCCAATGATTTTACCCTTGTTGTTGTCTCCGAAGGTGACATATCCTTCTTCTTTGCTAGAGAGCATAGAGAAATGAGATGGATCTCCGGTCATGTGCCTTGAGCATCCACTATCAAGATACCATTTCTTGCTCCTAGCTTGTGAATTTGTCTACAAAAGAGGATGGTTTTTAGGTACCCATTTGATTTTGGGTGCCTTACAAAATGACCTACTTACTTTGCAATTCATCATTGAATCGTTTATGGTTCCTTTAGGAACCCATATCAATTTTTATGGATCAATTTTCTTGAATGGACATTTGTAGACAACATGTCCCATTTTGCCACAAAAGTTACATTTCATATGTGGTGATACATGCAATGTAGGCCCTTTAATGAAGGTGGTGGGATTTTGATGAGAACCTCTCACAAATCCAATACCACTTCTATTTCCGACATGACCTTTGTTAGCAAGAATCATGTCTAAGCCCTTGCTACCGACCTTAAAGTTGTTTACGGTCTCTTTGAGTAGCAAGTTCTTCCTGTTTGTTGCATCTAAGTCTTCACACTTAGTGCATGGGGTAGAGAAGGGTTTTGAAGACTATTTAACTTACTTTGTAACAAAGCATGCTCCTTTTAAGCAAATTGAACTTCTTACTAATAGTTTTACATTCATCAAATAACTCATGAAAAGCCATAGAAAGTTCATCAAAAGATAACTCTTCATAAAGTAAACTACTAACCTCTTCTCCAAATGCCATTAGTGTGAAGTTTGCCTCCTCTTTGTTGCTAGCCTCTTCAACCTCGGAGTCACTTGAATCATCCCACGTGGCCTTCAAAGCTTTTTCTTCTTGAATTGCTTCTTCTTGGCTTGAGGGCATTCATTCTTGAAGTGTCGCTTCTTGCATTCATAGCAAAGGACTTGGTCCTTTTGTGTTCAAATTTGCCTTTTGTGTCATTTTTGAATTTGTTCTTTCTTATAAATTTCTTAAACTTTCGAGTTAGAAGAGCAATATCTTTGTCACTGTCCTCATCACTTGATGTTCCTTTCAAGTGGTCTTCTTGTGTTCTAAGTGCCACATCCTTCCTGTTCTTTGGAAGGGTATTTTCAAGCTCTTCATGAGCATGGCACGTCATCTCATAAGTCATTAGAGATCCGATAAGTTCTTCAAGCGGAAATACTTTAAGATCCTTGGCCTCTTGAATGGCCGTCACCTTTGGATCCCAACTTTTTGGAAGAGATCTTAAAATTTTGGTTACCAATTCAAAATTCGAAAAACCTTTACCAAGAGCTTTTAGTCCTTTGATGACATCCGTAAAGCGGGTGTACATGTCTCCAATGGACTCACTTGGTTTCATCCGAAAAAGTTCATAAGAATGCACAAGAATGTTGATTTTGGACTCTTTCACTCGGCTAGTGCCTTCATGAGTGATTTCAAGAGTTCGCCAAATATCAAATGCCGATTCACAAATAGAAACCCGATTAAACTCATTCTTGTCAAGCGCACAAAATAAGGCATTCATAGCCTTTGCATTGAGAGCAAAAATCTTCTTCTCCGACTCATTCCATTCACTCATTGGAAGAGAAGATTTTGCAAAGCCATTTTCAACAATGCTCCAAAGTTCGAAGTCCATGGAAATAAGAAAAATCCTCATACGAGTCTTCCAATACGTATAATCCGACCCATTAAACATAGGTGGACGAGTAATGGAGAGACCTTCTTGCATACCGGAGTAGGCCATCTCTCTTGGGTTTTAAACCAATATGAGAGCAAACCTTGCTCTGATACCAATTGAAAGGATCTAAAAGGCACTAAGAGGGGGGGGGGGTGAATTAGTGTAGCAGATTAAAACCGTTTTCTTGAATCCGATTTACGAAAACTCACGTTCGTAGGAAGATCTCGATTTGACGAAAGAGAGCTTGAAAGAAATTGCTTGCTTAAGGGAAATAAGTACGAACTAAATAACTTGCAGTAAAGTAAAGAAATGCTTCAAGAAAGTAAGCACTCACACATTCATGAACACAAGGATATATAGTGGTTCGGTCAAATGACCTACATCCACTCTTGAAGCCTTTACGATGAGGCTCCTCTCTTCCACTAGCAATCTCTTTGAGGGGAAGGATCAAACACCCTTTACAACCCTTTACAAGATGTTCACACTTGTACAAGATCTCTCAAGTAAGGGAAGATGCTGAACAGTAGCAAAAGCAAGACTTTACGACACACTTCAAGAACTCAAGACTTAGACTTTTTGCTCAAAAGATTGCCCTTTCACCGGGAAGGGAGGGGTATTTATAGATCCAAAGTGGATTCAAAATTGGGCTCCAAATTTGAAATAAATTTGGAGTTCCAAGATCAGATGGTCAGAGGCGGTACCACCGCCTGTCGAAGCGGTGCCACGCCACATCCTTGTCTTTTGACTGCGGCGGTGCTACCACTCGCATAGCGGTGCCACCGCCGATCTGGTGATCGGGCGGTGCTCGCCCATCAAGCGTTCCACCTCTGGTTTTAGAGATCGGGCGGTGCTACGCCCAGCGTTCCACCGCTTTGTTTCAAACGAGGCGGTGCTACCACCCGAATAGGTGGTGCCACCGCCTTTGCGTGGCGAGCGTGCGTCGCCCGCCAGCGATTCCACGCGAGCTGGCGGTACTGCCGCCCCAGCCAGGCGGTTCCACCGCCCCAGGCTCGGCGGTACAGCCGCCTGCCTCATTCGGCCAAGGCCGAATGAGCCCTGTTTGAGCCTTCACTTGGCTCAGCAGAGACCTGGTTGGCCCCTACTGATTTTAGGCAAGGATTTTACCTCAAATCCTTGCCTTACTTATGTGCAAACTACGAATATTAAAACACAAGTAATTGTGATTTGATCTCGACATGCTTCCGCGAGATTCCAAAAGCTTCCGATGCTTCCCTCGGATTGCTTCCAGTGGATTCTCAGCACACCTCGGATTGTATGGCGAGCTTCAATGAGTCTTCGGCTAGTTTCCAGATCATCCCGGTGAGTTCCGCGAACCTTTGACGATCTCTGAGAGGAACTTCTGAAAACTTCGGCAAGTCCCTGATTTGATCTTTGATGGTTCGGGCAACACGTCCAAAAATCTCTCGGACTTCCGATGAACTCTTGAACCCCCGACGGACTTGATCACTTTATGTTTTCTACCCTTCGTAGTTGTTCCTGCACACTTATCTCGACAAGGTGAATTAGCACAAATATTTCACCAATTGACTTCATCATCAAAATCCGAGATTCAACACTTCTAACATACATTTCGACAAGCACTCGATGAACTCTCGGTAACACTCCCGACAAACTTTCAGACTCTTGACAAATTGTTTGATCTTTAACTCCGACACTATATTTGCTTTATGCCTTGTTCACTATTGCAGTTAATCCTGCATAATTTTCTCAACATATAGATTAGATCAATAATTTATTAATTGATTTCATCATCAAAATCTGAGATTCAGCAATCTCCCCCTTTTTGATGATGATAACTAATTGATGACGGAGTTAACGTGAACTTCCCCTATCTATATGCCATACTTGAGAAAAGACACTTGAATTCAAAACCTTCAAATTCAAGCACTAACTGATAAGTTACATGCATTTCAACTTATCAACATGCACAATATGATACTAGAAGCATGATACTAAACATGATCATGATTCTTCATTTCAAACATGATGCCAAGTATTTATCATGATACCAAAATTTATCAATACGATGCCAAAGCATGATAACCATTCATGATGCAAAGCATGATACACATTTTAAGTTTGAAATCAAATGATGATAGACATTCATTGTTTCAAAGCACGATACCAATTTCAAATCTGATATTAAGCATGATACAAACTTCAAGTTCGATACCAAATAATAATAGACATTCATCATTTCAAAGTACGATACCAATTTCAATTAAGATATTAAGTATGATACAAATTTCAAGTTCGATACCAAATCATGATGATAGACATTTATTATTTCGATACCGACTCAAATATGATAGTAAGCATAATATCAATTTCTAATCATAATAAAAAATTTATCATTTCAAGTATGAAACTTTTTCAAGCTTTCATCTATTTGCCACTTTCTCCCCTTTTATCATCAACAAAAAGGAAATGGGCAATTATTTCATGTAAGCAAAATTTTACATTGTTGCGATAGCAAGATAGTGACTTTTCATTTGTAGTCGAGTATAGAGGAAATGTACAAACTAGCACTACTCATGCTAGTATTCCTTTGTAGCTTTGAAGTAGGTAAGTTAGCAAAGATGAAATAAACAAACTAGCACAACTTTGCTCATACTTAAGCAGGATTCTTCTTGAAAAGGAAAAAGGAGAAAGTATAAGGACAAGTCCATTCATCAAGAAGGATCGTTTAGTTCATTCATCAAGAAGAATCAAGCAATCAGAAGTCCATGAATAGTATAAGGAAAAGAATTCATTTAAGCTATCAGAAATTCATTATCCTTCTACTTTCATCAAGAGCTAAAGGACTCATGACATAAAAAATCGATGTGAATGGAAGGAAGAGATTTATACTAGAATCAAGTGTATCAATGAAATCCATAAATGATATTTCTATCAAATAAAATCTATTCATAATCATTGCAAAAATTCACACAAGAATCAATAAAAATTGTGAAAGACATTTTTTTCGATAGAAAGAGGGTTGTAAAAATCATTAAGTGACAAAATAAGAGTATCAAAAATCCATGAATTAACTTGATACCAATATAAGAGGAAGATGATACAAAATAAATTTGATAAAAGCTCCATTTATGAAAAATCAAAAAAGGTCCAAAAAAGTATACAAGAAACTCATGCATTCAGACAATTTAATATGCCTGATTCTCTTCTAATGAAATCAAATTGTTCTTCATTTAAAGATTTTATAAAAATATCAGCTGATTGATGCTTCATATCAATAAATTCTATGATTACATCATGGTTATTAACATGATATCTTATAAAGTGATGCCTAATGTTAATATGTTTAACTCTAGAGTGTTGAATAGGATTTTTTGTTAAACATATTGCACTTGTATTATCACATTTTATGGGAATATTCTTTAAGTGAATTTTGTAATCTTCTAATATATTTTTCATCCATATGACTTGTGCATAACATGCACTCATTGCTATATATTCAGCTTCGATTGTAGATAGTGCAACCGAATTTTGTTTCTTGGAAGACCAAAAGATAAGTGCATGACATAAGAATTGACATGTTCGCAATATGCTTTTTCTATATATTCTACATCCAACAAAATCAGCATCAGCATAAGTAGTTAATTCAAAGTTTTTAGATTTGGGATACCATAATCCTAGATGAGGAGTTCCTTTTAGGTATCTAAGAATCATTTTAATAGCTTTAAAATGAGATAGCTTAGGATTAGATTGAAATCTAGCATAAAGTCCTACACTAAACATAATTTCTGATCTAGTTACAGTAAGGTATAGTAAACTACCTATCATACCCCTATAAGTTTTATGATCAAAGCTTTCTCCACTATCATCCATATCTAACTTAGTGGAAATAATCATTGGTGTATTGATAGCCTTTGAACTATCCATATTGAATCGTTTTAGTAATTCTAATGCATATTTGGTTTGACTAAGAAAAATTCTATCACTAAGTTGTTTGATTTGTAAGCCTAAGAAGAAAGTTAGTTTACCCATTAAGCTCATTTTGAACTCTTGGCTCATACTTTTGGCAAATGATTCGCATAAGGACTCATTCGTGGAACCAAAAATAATGTTATCAACATAAATTTGAACAACAAGAAAATTATTTTTAAAATTTTTAATAAATAATGTAGTATCGACCTTGCCTTTAGAGAAATTATTTTGAATAAGAAAAAAGCTAAGTCTCTCATACCAAGCCCTTGGGGCTTGTTTTAATCCATAGAGAGCCTTGGTTAACTTAAACACATGATAAAGAAAAAGAGTATTCTCAAATCTTAGAGGTTGTTCAATATAAACTTCTTTGGTAAAAAAACCATTTAAAAAAGTACTTTTGACATCCATTTGAAATAACTTAAAATTATTAAAATAAGCATAGGCAAGGAGCATCCTTATGGCTTCTAATCTTGCCATAGGAGCAAATGTTTCTTTATAATTGATACTGTAATCAAATCAAATATTTGATTTAACATTTAAATATTATTTCCTTACATACTAGTATAAAATAGGGAAAGATAATCCTATTTCCTTGTTTGCTATTACGAATTAGGAAATACTTATTAAGCATTCCAAATAAGATGAGATCATATTTGTTAGTATATTAAATGAAAATAATTTATATTAAATAAATATAAAAATTTAGAAAATGTTCCTTTAATGGAGGTTCACCTCCTCCTATTTAAGGGAAGGGAATTCTCTCCTTCGTTCCTCGCCGAGCAGAACTCAACAGTGGGAGGAACGAGGAGTTTCATCTTGCTAAAAAGAGGTAAGTTCTTCCTACTTTTTTTGAAATTAAAAGTTTTTGTTTAGATTCTATGTTGAAATTTTTGATTGATATTAGTTTGAATTAAAATACTTTACCCTTTGCTACCCTTAAAAGTTTTTATTTTTAAACATTATGAAATTGTATATGTTTTATGATATCGGATTCTTAAGAATGTCATTTCATTTTATTACAGTTACCTTCTAATCTTATTCAGATTTAAATATAATATGAGTAGCTTAAAAAAAAAAGAAATTCTTAATCCTTTAGATGTTAAAATTTTTATTAGAATATGTTATTTAAAATTTTTATCCTTTTTAGATTTGAAATGTTATTATTTGATCATGTTGAAATTATTCATATGATTTCTAGTTCTTATTGAATTTAAAATATTATTTCCTTATGTTGAAGCTTATCTTATCATTTATTTAATATGTTGTTACGTTTTGATGTATTATTATCAGTAGTGAATGTATATTATTGTAATTCAAAATTATGAAATTAGATAGGATTGGGTTAAAACAGCTTGCAAGCCAGGCCCCACCCATGGGTTGGGCTCTAGCCCACAGGTTAACCCAGCCCAGCCCAATGTGGGCAGTCATGGGCTGAGGTTGGCCTAACCTAGCGTGATGCATGTACAGTCATGTACAGTGCACATGACCGATATTTGGGTCGGCTCAACCTAGTCCAATATTATGTAATTATTAGATTTGAGCCCAAATATTGATTGAACTAAACCAGACTTGATTAGTCTAGATTAATTCAGGGTGGTTCCGAATTGATTTAACCTTTCAAGTCAGTTTAACCTAAATTGAACCTAATCTAATCCAAATTATACTAGTCTAGGGTGGTTCCAGACCAGTTAAATGAGGATTAGAGATCGGTCCAGTTAGGTCCTAGTGAATCGAGTTTGATTAGATCGATTTAACTAGGGTTCAAGTCAATTGGGGGCTATTTGGTATTATTGATATTGATATTATTGAAAAGAGATGTTTTGAATGTGTTGTTTCATCCCGAATAGACATGATTAGTATGAGATTATATTTCCCTGCCAAGAGCAGGAAGGGCGATTCCCTTCAGGGATTAGCGTGTCGTCAGACGTGACGACTGGACGGTTCCTCCATCCGTTGTTGGGAGGAACACGTCCCCACTTTGGCGGGTGAGGGACGCCACTCCATCCGCTGTTGGGAGTGTGATATGAGTTTGTCTCCATCTGCTATTAAGAGAATCATAAACTCATCCCGTAGGATAAAGCCTCTTCATCTACTGTTGGGAGAGTGCTCCTTCGGGTATTTAATATACGCCAATGGGATGATGAATTTTTTATTATACATTTATTTTGAGTTGACTTTTGGGGTTCCTACTCAGTATTGCTGAATTTTCTTTGTTTTTGATTTTTAGAGCAGCCTTCCGCTAGCACTGAATCAGATCCCTGTGGAGAGCGGACCTTTCTCTACCGCTAGGTAGAGCCACTTAAATAATTCTTCGAATTAACATCACTATGTTTACTTTTTACTCATGAATTGAGGAAATAAATAGACTATAATAAATGTTTATGATGATGAATAAAGTGATGTTTACTTATTTGGCTCTGTATATGTGGGAAGATATAATCCTGGAAAAAAAATCCAGGATGTGACATCTTTTTATGTTATCAGAGCATAGTCTAGGGCTTGTAGGTATTTAAGTCTCTTGATTGATTTTGACCAATGATTATCTTGACCTATTATAGGAGTAATGGAGCCAGTTCAAGAAAATAGTGGCTCTATCACCCGTGGCGCTCGTGTTCGTAATGCTATTGGCCTTCGCCCTCGAAGGGGTGTTCGAGCAAACAATAACTTGGACGTTCCACACACCACGGAGCAAACCCAATCCTCACATACACTTATCACTGATTATACGCCAGCTTCTTTGACATCACAAAATATACCTCATGCGCCAGCATCTATCAATGCTCTAGACGATGTACATGGAGTCCTCAATGCTATTAGAGGATACTTTGAGCGACAAGAGGAGCATGATAGAGCTCCACGAGGTGGAAGTAATACATTGGAACACTTTAAGAGATTGGGACCACCTGTTTTTGAGGGCAAACCAGATCCCATCCTTGCTGAACGTTGGATTCGTCAAGTGGAGAAGACATTCGAAGCTATCGAATGTCGGGAAAATCAGAAGGTGCCTTTTGCTTCTTTCATTTTGGAAGGGAAGGCAGACACTTGGTGGACCTCAAAAAGGAGGATGTTAGAGTCTAGAGGTGATGTGGTGACTTGGGAACAGTTTAAGGATGCATTTTATGAGCAATTTTTTCCCGATTCAGTTCACTTTGAAAAGCAACAAGAATTCCTTACCATCCACCAGGGAAGTAGAACAGTAATGGAATATGATCATTATTTCATTGAACTAGCTCAGTTTTCTCCACATATTGCCTTTAATGAAAATTAAAGAGCTCGTCATTTTGAGAGAGGACTTCGATCATCAATTAGAAAGTCTATTGTAGTATTGATTTTACCAACCTATGCTGAAGTGTTAAATCGAGCTCTAGTGGTAGAGAAATTAGATAATGAACTACAACAAGCAAAGGACCGAAAGCAACCTTTTAATGCAGCACCATCTGTGTATGGGGGATCTCATTCTGGACCTTCAAAGAAAGGCAAGGGCAAACAGCTTGGGCATCAATAGGCAGGAGCTCCTAGTAATCAAATCATTATAAGATACTACTTTTGTAGAAAGACAGACCATGTTTCCACCTCGTGCCCCATGGGACAGCGTGTATGCTTTTACTGTCAACAACCGGGACACATGTCGAAGGATTGCCCTTGAAAGCAACAACGCCGAGCTCCACCCCAAACAGTTGGGCAACAACAACTAAGACCTAGAGAGGGAGGTCAGGCGAGGCTCTATGCATTGACCCATCAAGATGCTAAAGCCTCAGGATCTATTATTAAAGGTATCATCACACTTTGTGATACACCTGTATCTGTGCTTATCGATTCAGGTTCTACGCATTCTTTTATATCGCCATATTTTGCTAAGAAACTACATAAGAATCCTGAACCAATGCATAATATGTTAATGGTAGCAACACCAGTTGGAAACTCCTTGATAGCTGATCAGATATATAGAAATTATATTATTACTATTGAAAGTCACGATTTGCTAGTAGATCTTATTCTACTAGAATTTCAAGATTTCGATGTTATCTTGGGTATGGACTGGCTTTCAGCATACCATGCAAGTGTCGATTATTTTCAAAAGACTGTTACTTTCTCACCTCTAGATCAACCATCTTTCAAGTTCATTGGGATTCAGGAATATAATCCAGTAGTCTAGGTGGAATGCCTAAGTGATAAGCAAAATATTATGAAATAAAATATAGATCGGAACTATGGTCAAACAAAATTTTTGACATCCTATCATAAATATAAAGAATATCTTCGACCATTGAGTTAGAAACTCTAAAATCATGTTCAGGGATAGCATGTACTCTAGCATAGGCTGATGATCTGAGAGACGATGGTTCTTTCTTCTTCTGTAATGGGCAATCTTTTATTTTATGATCTAACTTTCTATAAGCTAAACAAACTCGAATCACCCGAAAACACAGACTTGTTCCATGATTTAACCCACTTTTTTTTATGATTAAGTCCTCTACATTGGCTTCCCTTTCTAAATCTAGATGTATGGACCCTCTTGTTATCGCTTTCTGATTCATTTCCTCTCTTATTTTTGTTGATAAACTTGTCCTTGCTACTCCTGCTCCTGATCTCCAGAAATTCCTTTTGTTTCTTAATTGTTTTCTACCGGTGCTCAATCTCTCCTTTATACATAAAGGTGGCAAAAGAAATCTTATGATTCATCAGAATAATTTACTACATAAAATATCTTCTCTATTAGAATCATCAATTATTTAGCCACCAATGGAAAGAAGAAAGACAAAGCTCCTTAAATTATTCTCTTCCTAAATTTAATATCCCCGATCAACCCTTTCATCCCACTCAATTACTCAGAAGGAGATGAAGCAAGAGACCAGATGTCCTCAATATCCTAGATTCCTAAAAGACATCAATAAATTTTCATCGATTTCTATATAATTTACTAAACCTCAATATATTTTGTACATCAAACATATCAATATCTCTGTGATCCTCAAATCATGCTCTGATACCACCTCTATCACGCCCCTCCCGAAATTATCGTATTCCAGGATGGTGTGACCCTATCTTAAAATCCAAAATATTAAAATTTTAACAACAATCCAATCCCAAGATCCATAGTGACATTCGAGGATTCAGAGAAACAGTCCAATATCAATCATATCCATAAACCTAAACAGTTATAATCATACATCACATCACAGGATCATTTATAAGAACCCAAACCAACTTAACAAAATATCAACCTCACTTATAATTCCACAATCATAGGAATTTATACAATCAAAACTCCAACCATTTACCATAAATTCATATCATTATACCTAGAACTCAACATTCCAAAATTCTAACCATGCGAGGTCTTTAAAAGCTTTTACATAATACATCAATTCAGATTCATCGACAATATTTTATTACATATAAAACATACTTATACAACAATAATATAACAGCCCACAAAGTCTTGCCACAATCTAAATAGCTTTTCACTGTCTCAGCCCAATTCTAACATTTTAGCGAGTGACAAGCTAACCTAAAAAAGGATTATATAGCAATGGAGTGAGCTACAAAGCTCAGTAAGTGGGAAAACATCTCCAGAATAAGGAATGATAGTTTCAAACAAACTTGATATCAAAATACAAGGCAGAAATACCAGAATTCATAGGTATCAGCTCATTAGATACAAAATCGCAGAGGTCATTTCATTCAAAACATATTTGATTTGTAACAAATGGAGCAGAGAGTAATTGGAGCATCTCAAATGATGTAAATAGTATTTCGGAGCTTATCAAATGACACATAGGACATTACAGAGCATATCAATGGTGCATAGGACATTACAGAGCATATCAATGACGTATGAAATATTTCGGAGCATATCAACAACATATGAAACATTTCAAAATATATCAATAACGAATGAACTATTTCGGAGCATATCAAGGGCAAATGAAACATTTTGGAATATAGCAAAGACGTATGAAATGTTTTGAAGCATATCAAGAGTAAATGGAACATTTCGGAATATATCAATGACATATGAATGGTTTTGGAGCATCTCATGAGTGAATGAAACATTTCAAAACATATCAAATGGTATATGAAATGATTCAGAACATATTTCAAAGAATAACAATGACATATGAGATATCTCAGAGTATATCCATATATCAAATAAGAAATAAAAGCTCAAATATCATATCCGATGTTCATTCATTTTTTTATCATCCAAAGCACACATATAAATATATAAGCAATGCTTTGGATATCATATCAAAAACACAAAGTGGGTAGTGGGATCTCGAACAGAATATGGTCCATTCAGAGCATAGACCCAAACAGAATTCAAAGCATTGTGGGCTCTTAGCATATACCCTTTACCATTTTTGGCAAAGGTCTAGACAATCCCACAACCACCAGAGTACAAAAGGATAGGTGAGCCATAAAATTGACACATCGAAAGCACATGCAGATCAACAAAACGTACATGTGCCTTTACGAGTCAATACGATGCAAACATAATCTTTCACAATTGCATTCAAATTTGAAAGGAAATAAAAGCAAGAGCATACAAGGATTCAAAGCAATAATATGAAGCTCAGTCAAAGAAAGGATTGTAGCCGAAATCAATTTTCCAAAGGAATAAACAAGAATAGGCAGAATTGGCCATAGCTCAATTTTTGGCAGAATTTGAGAGCCACATTACATGAATTTTTCGGATAACCAATGATGCTCCAATTTACTCAAGAAAGATGTCATTAGAAAGCTAAATTAGTCTACTTTTAGATAAAATAAGTTTCATACAAATTGCAATTTCTAACAATGAATTACAAATGATTTAGTAACCAAGAGTCAAGGAACAAAATCTCTGTTTTCATAAACTATAGAATCGAATTCAACAGAATTCTGGGCGGTCATTTGGACTCCAAACCTTTCAATCTAGGTACCAAAAGAAATATCTATAAGTCTAGTTTCCAACAAAGTAAGTTTTGTATAAATCAGAGTTTAATAGAGTTATAGGTAGTTTAGTATCAAAAGGTCAGAGCTTATTGTCTTTGTTTTATAGATTTTGTAGAGCTGATTCCATTTGTTGTTTAAATAGGTAAATTTACTCCAAATCATACAAGTAAGCTGTCAAAAGAAAGGTTGACAAGTCTATATTCAGATCAAATAAGTTTTACCTAAATTGTAATTTTGTACAAGCATTTATAGCCAAAACAAAGTAGAAGGGTCAGAATCTTAATAATTTCCAGATTTAAACATTTACATTCCAAACAATAGAGATACCAGATTTCAAGGCTAGAATGATTCAAATTTCTCATATCCAAGGCAAAAGCAAAGATTAGAATTGCAATAGAAAGGAGTGGAACACTTGCCTTCCGAATATTTCGATCCAACAAAATTATAAGCCCAAATCCTTCTACCTTTCCTTCGTCTCCTCTCCGTTTGTCGTTTTCTTTACCTATATTCTTTCTTTCTCCGTAACTACAGCTCGTGCAGAACATAGAAGGTCACAGTCACCTGCTTTCCCTTTCTCTTTTTTTCTCAATCACAGCTGCCATAGTCGCAGCCGCAGTCATAGTCACAGCCACAGTCTCTTCTTTCCCTTCGCTTCTTTCTTCCTCTCTTTCTCTTCTTCCTTCCTCTTATTTCCCAGCTACAACTGTCACAGCAGTAGCCTCTTCTTCCTCCCCTACTCTTCTTCCTCAGCTTCTCTTCTTCCTCTCCTTCTCTCTTCCTCTTCTTCTTTTCCAACCGCAGCTGCCACAGCCGCAGCTACAGTCTTCCTTCCCCCCATCTCTTCTTCTCTTCTCTCCTTCCCCTTCGCTTCTTCTCTTCTTCCTCTCTTTCCCTTCTCCACCGACGCACTGCACCTCCTCTGTTTTCTCATGCGAGAAACAGGGTTGCAGCAACCCCCACCGTAGTTGCCACACTCGCAGCCACAGCCGCAGCCCTCTTTCCTCTCTTTTTCTTCCCTCTTTTTCTTCTTCTCCTCTTCTTCCCTTCTTCTTCTTCTTCTTCTCTTCTCTCCTAACTGCAGCCCAAGCTGCTGCCTACTTCCTCTTCCCTCTCTTCTCCCTCTTCCTCTTCTTCTCCTCCTCCTCCCTTCTTCTCCTCTTCTTCCTTTCTCCTCCCCGCCACCACAGCTTGTCTCCTCTATTTCCTCCTGCGGGAAACAGAGGTGTGCGCTGCCCTAGCTGCAGCCACCTCCTTCCTCTCTTCTCCCTCTTCCCTCTCTACTCCCTCTTCTTCTCCTCCTCTTCTTCCCTTCTTCTCCACAGCACAGCACCTCCTCTGTTTCCTCATGCAGGAAACAGGGGTGCAGCAACCCCGGCCGTAGCTGCCACACCCGCAGCCATAGCCACAGCCTCCTTCCTCCCTCTTCTACCTCTCCTTCTTCCTCCTCTTCTTCTCTTCTTCCCTTCCCTTCCCCAACGCACCTCGTGGGAAACAGAGGTGCGTGGGAGGCGGTGGGATAAGGCTGCCATTTTGTTTCATCTTTTTTTTTCTTCAACTTAACAATTTAGCCCCTGAAATTTCAATATTTACAAGTAGTCCTCCAATTTTACAAATAAGTCCTTGACTTTTACAAATAGGTCCTTATGAATGATTCAAAATAAATCTTTACATAAATTTTAGAAATGAGGGATATTACAGCAGAGTATGATAAAGGTGAAATTTTGGTTATTCAACGTATACTTAGTTTGCAAAGTAAAAATGATGAACATGGTGAACAACGTGAAAATCTATTTCATACTAATTGTTTGATTACTAACAAATTGTATAATGTGATTGTTGACAGCGGAAGTTGTACAAATGTGGCAAGTACCTTGCTCGTAAAGAAACTGAAATTACCTACTATCAAACATCCAAAATCTTACAAGTTGCAATGGTTGAATGATAGTGGTGTAGTAAAGGTAAATCAGCAAGTGTTAGTTCCTTTTTCAATTGGTAGATATAAGGATGATGTTTGGTGTGATGTGGTACCTATGTATACTGGTCACATGTTGTTCGGGAGACCATGACAGTATGATCGTAGGATAATATATGATGGGTTCAAGAACTGTTATTCCTTGATTATTGATAGACAAAAATATCAGCTTGGACCTTTGCCTCCGAAGATAATTCTCAAAGACCTGATGCACATAAAACAATAATATGAGGAGCTTAAGTCTTTATTAATCAAAACTTTAGCGAGGGGGCAAGAAAGAGAGAAGAAAGAAAAGGATGAGATGAGTGATAAAAATGAGAGTATTAAAAAACACAAGGAGAGAGAAAACAAGGAAAGCTTGAGTGAAAGAAAAATGAGTATTTATGCCAAAATGAGTGATGTAAAAAAAGCCTTAACCATGAGGCAACTCTTACTTGTACTTATGTATAAGGAAATTTTGATTTCTTCTGACAAAATTGATAAAAGTTTGCATAATATTATTGTTGATCTTTTGTAGGAAAATGAGGATATCTTTCCCGAAGAAGTTCCCAATGGTTTGCCACCAATTAGAGGAATAGAGCATCAAATTGATTTCATTTCAAGGGCAAGCATACCAAATAGGTCAGCATATAGATGCAACCTCGAAGAGACCAAAGAAATCCAAAAACAAGTCAGTGAGCTTATGGAAAAGGGGTATATGCGAGAAAGCATGAGTCTATGTGTAGTTCCTATTCTTTTGGTGCCTAAAAAGGATGGATCTTGGAGAATGTGTGTTGATTACAAAGCCATCAACAAAATCAGGATAAAGTATCGACATCTTATTCCTAGGCTAGATGACATGTTAGATGAATTGCATGGTTGTTGTCTATTTTTAAAAATTGATATGAAATCTGGATATCATCAAATAAGAATATGTGAGGGTGATGAATGAAAAATCACTTTCAAAACTAAACATGGTTTATATGAATGCTTAGTGATGCCTTTTGGCCTAACTAATGCACCTAGCACTTTTATGAGATTAATGAACCATATTTTGTGTGCTTACAATGGAATGTTTGTAGTGGTTTATTTTGATGATATACTTATATATAGCAAAAGTTTAGATGAGAATATAACACATTTAAAAGCTATTTTTGATGTGCTTAGAAAAGAAAAGTTATATACTAATCTACAGAAATGCACTTTTTACACTAATGAAATTACTTTTCTTGGATATGTTGTAAACGATAAAGAAATACATATTGATCAAGAAAAAGTAAAAGTAATTAAGGAGTGGCCAAAACCTACTAGTGTTAGTGATGTTAGAAGTTTTCATGGTCTTGCTAGCTTTTATAGAAGATTCATTAAAAATTTTTCTATAATTGGTGTACCATTAACTAAATGCATCAAAAAGAATATGGGATTCAGATGGGGTAAACAACAAGATGATGCTTTTAACTTGCTTAAAGACAAACTTAGTTCAATACCTTTACTTGCTTTACCTAACTTTGCTAAAACCTTTGAGATTGAGTGTAATGTGAATAGGTATTGGAGGAGTCTTAATGCAAGAAGGTAGACCCATTGTATTCTTTAGTGAGAAGCTAAGTAGAGAAAGTCTTAACTATCCAAGATAAGGAGTTTTATGCTTTGGTAAGAGTGTTAGAGACATAGCAACACTATCTTTAGTACAAGAAATTCATTATACACACCGATCATGAGTCTTTAAAATATCTCAAAGGACAAGGAAAGCTAAGTCGTAGGCATGCAAAATGGGTGGAGTTTATTGAATCCTTTCTATACATTATCGAGTACAAATAAGGTAAGAAAAATGTGGTCGCCGATGCTCTTTCTAGAAGGTATGCTCTAATATCTAAACTTGATGCAGAATTATTGGGTTTTGAATACATTAAAGATTTATATAATTCTGACTATGATTTTGCTAATGTTTATGGGGCATGTGAGAGAGGGGGTTTTGGTAAGTTCTTCAGACATGATGATTTTCTTTTCAAAGAAAACAAGCTATGTGTTCCTCAATGTTCAATGAGAGAATTACTTATGAGAAAAGCACATAGTGAAGGTTTAATGGGACATTTTGGAGTTAGAAAAACTTTAGATATGTTAAGTGATCATTTTTTTTAGCCACGTATCAAAAGAGATGTTGAAAGATTATGTGAGAAATGCATCACGTGTAAACAAGCTAAATATAAAGTAATGCCTCATGGGTTGTATACACCCCTTCCTATAGCTAGTGAACCTTGGGTTGATATATCTATGGACTTTGTCTTAGGTTTACCTAGATCAAAAGAAGGGAGAGATTCTATTTTTGTTGTTGTTGATAGGTTTAGCAAGATAGTACATTTCATTCCTTGCCACAAAACAGATGATGCAACATATGTTGTAGAACTATTTTTCAAAGAAATTATGAAGTTATATGACATCCAAAGGATAATTGTGAGTAATAAAGATGTGAAGTTCATTAGCCACTTTTGAAAAACACTTTGGAATAAGTTAGGTACAATACTATTGTATTCAACCACTTCATCCACAAACAGATGGATAAACGGAGGTGGTAAATCAAACTTTATCAACACTTTTGAGGGCCATAATTCAAAAAAATTTAAAAAATTGGGAGGAATGTTTGCTACATGTATAGTTTGCTTATAATAGAAGTGTGCATGCTACAACAAACCATTCCCCATTTGAAGTTATGTATGGGTTCAATCCATTAACTCCTATGGATTTGCTACCTTTACTATTGGAAAAGGCCAATTTGGATGATAAACAAAAGGCTGATTTTATCAAAGCATTGCATGAAAAATTCCAGACATAAATTGAAAAGAAAACTCTACAATATGAGAAGCAACATAACAAAGGCCGAAAGCAAGTAGTATTTGAACCTAGTGATTGGGTTTGGGTATACTTAAGGAAGGAAAGATTTCCTAATCATGGGAAATCTAAACTAATTCCAAGAGGAGATGGTACATTTCAAGTCCTTCAAAAAAATCAATGACAATGCATGCAAGCTGAAACTACTAGGTGAGCATGACAACTTTAATGCAACATTCAATGTTTTTAATCTATCTATGTTTGATGTAGGTGATGGAGGCTCTGATTCAAGGACGAATCCTTTCAAGGAAAGGGGGAATGATATGAACCAGCAAGTTGATCATAATTCTATTAAAGACCCTTTAACTATTCATGGAAGACTAATGACAAGAGTTAAAACTAAAAGGATGAAAGAAGCTTTAACTTGTTTATTGAAAAATATTTGGAAGGATTAAGCTAGTCAAGACTCAGTCAAGGTTCTATGGTTGCAAGAAGAGCCTAAAATGGTCAACATGATCATGAAGAGAGAAGGACAAATTTGAAGACCTCATCTTGAAGAATAAAAGTCCATTCAGCCATGTTTACCAAAATTTAAGAATTAGGAATATGAATATTATTTAATGTATTCATTCCCTTTGTACTTAGCCTCATACTATATAATTTGGGAAGTATAACAATTCTTCAACACCGGTGAGTGTTTTGTTTTTAAGTTCTTGCATGAACTTTAGAACTTATCAAGCTTTTCTACTTGTGGCGTTCAAAACCAAATCTTTGCTTTTACTTTGATTTATCAAACTTGTTAGTTTATGGCATCTTAAGGAAATTCAAAGTGTTATTCTCATTATTTTATCAAGTTTCTATTGATAAGTGATTAGAATAGTTTCCCTTACTTCATTCTTGAATGATCCGCCTTGTTTCAATTCATTGGAGGGTGTTAATTTACATTCTATATGTATCATAGCTCTTTAGCTATCGGGGTGTATGATTACTAAGTTGATGATTTCCATCATGAAGAGGATGAAAGCTTTAGCTTTTTTGTGGTAATTCGATTAACTAAGAAATATCTTTCTTCAACATATAGATTAACTCAATAATTTATAATTAATTTCATCATCAAAATCTGAGATTTAACAATTCTATCATTCGTCCTCCCATGTTCAATGGGACGGACTACACATATTGGAAAACTTGAATGAGTGTTTTCTTGCTTTTGTTGGATTTAAATTTATGGAATATCATTAAAAATAATTTTTAAATACTCTCCAAACCTATGAATAAATGGAATGACTTTGAGAACAAATCATTTTCATTAAATGCTAAGGCTATTAATACTTTGTTTTGTGCTTTGGACAAAAACAAGTTTAATTATATTTCTATTTACAAAATAGCTTATGACATTTGGTACACTCTTGAAGTCACACACGAAGGCACAAGTAGAGTAAAAGATTCTAAAATAAATCTTTTAATGCATGATTTTGAATTGTTTCGAATGGCACTAAGCGAAACTATTGGTGACATGTACACCCGTTTTATGGATGTCGTCATTAGTTTAAAAAATCTTGAAAAATATTTTTCTAATCTTGAACTTGTAAACAAGATTCTAAGATTCCTTCCAAAATATTGGGATCCTAAAGTAACAACAATACAAGAGGCAAAATACTTAAGTCATTTTCCATTGGAAGAATTCATCGGGTCATTGATGATATATAAAATAACTTTCTTGGAACATGATGAACTTGAGAACAACCTTCTAAAGAACAAAAAAGATTTGGGATTTCGAACATTAGAATACCACTTGAGTAATGACTTAAGTGATGATGATGATGACCTTGAACTTATCACTATAAAATTTAAAAAGTTTATAAAACAAAAATTAAAGAATAAAAATGAACTAAATCTAAATAGAACCACTTACTATGAACGCAAGAAGCCGGGGTGCTCCAAAGACAAGTATACAAAAGTGAAGAAGAAGAAAGCACACAAAGAAAAATCAAGTGTATCCAAAAGCGAGATGGCAAACTACGCCTTGGCGGCTTTCGACAACAAGGTAAGTAACTCAATCAAATCCTTTTTACCTTACTATGTGTTAGGATCTGAGCGGCACAAAGGGGGGGGTTGAATTAGTGCAATGGATTAAAACTTGTAAACCTGAAACCAATTTCGGAGATAGTTGGTTCGTAAGAAAATTTTGATTCGACGAAAGAAGTTTTAACTAAAATAGTTCGAGTGAATGTAGATGATGTTGAATCTCAGATTTTGATGATGAAACTAATTGAGTATGATTTGTGGTCTAACTGTGTTTTGAATTACGCAGGTCTACTATCGATCAGGATTAGACAATTGACGCTGGAGGAATTGACGTTGCGCCGGAGGTGATCACGTTAGTATATTGGATGTCGAGCCGGAGGTTCGGTCGACTATCGGCAGGAGGCTTCGGACATCAGGCATCGGGCCAAGAAGTGCGGAGTTGTGCCATGGATATCGGGGTTGCGGAGGTCAACCGCCAATTGGGCAATAAGCCGCAAGAGAGGACGATGTGCTGAAGGATCGGACGAAGCGTCGACCAATGATGTGCCGGGCAACTGAATGTCAATTCACGTTGTAATAACTATCTAGATCGAAGTATAGTGTTTGTTGTTTGTTTGTGCAGGAGTAACTACGATTAGGATGAAGATGTAAAGTGAAACAAAGGGCTGAAGTCAAGGGCGATGGATTGTTGGGAGTTTGAGTGTTCGATAGAAGTCCAAAGATTCGTTGGGAGTGCTGCCGGAACTGGCCGAGAACGTGTAGGGAGCTTGCCGAAGGGTTTTTGGAAGTTCTCCAGAAGGTTCATTGGAAGTTCACGGAGCTTGCCAAGAAAGATCGGAGCTTGCCAAAGAAGCTTGGGGGAACTCGCCAAAATCATCGTAGAGTCCGAGAGCTTGCCGGGAGTCCGCAGATGGTTTCCGAGGGATTATCGGAAGACTGCCAGAAGTTCGTCGAAAGCTCGCCAGAAGAAGACTCGACTTGCGGACTTTGTAATAGCTTAGGAATGTCTTTAATTTCATAGTTAGCACATTAATTTGGGTTAGGATTAGGTGTTAATCCTATAAACCTAAAGTAGGGGCCATTGGGCCTTGATTTGGACAAGGTTGGGCCAAAAGTTTTTGGCCCAAACCCAACTAGCAGGCTGGGCGGTAGCACCTCTGGCCGGCGGTAGCACCACTGGCCGTGGCCGGGTCTGCCAGATCGATAGGCGGTAGCACCGCTCGACAAAGTGTAGCACCGCCAAAGACTGAACTCCAATTTGATTTCAACTTTAGAGCCCAAATTTGAATCCATTTTGGATCTATAAATACCCCCCCTTTCTCAGCTGAAAGAGAACCCTTTTGAGAGTTAGAAATTGAGGAAAAGGCTTAGGAAAGTCTAGTTTCAATAGCTTGTGTTCACCTCCTTCTTTCTCTTTGAAAAATTTGTAAGAGTGTGAACTTCTTGTAAAAGGGTTGTAAGAGGGGTATTTGGTCCTTCCCCTTCAAAAGGATTTGCTAGTGGAAGTTGGGAGCCTCATTGGAGAAGGCTTCGGAAGTGGATGTAGGTTGGATGACCGAACCACTATAAATCAGTTTGCATTTACTTTCTCGCAACTTACTTTGCTACAAACCATTTTCATATGCTGTCTTATTTACTCAACTTCATCTTCATCTTATTACGTATGCTTTAAAGTTAAAACTCAATCTTTCTAGGTTCAAACGAAATATTGCATTCATTCGTACGAAGTTTCTGAACTTGTGTTAATCGCTGAAAAATCTATCGTTCTTTACCACCGCACTAATTCACCCCCCCCCCCCTCTTAGTGCCACTCGATCCCTAACAGATGAGAGTAGGGAGAAGAAGACCAAATAATTTGTAGCTAAGTAAAGGTAAGATGCAGAAATTTAAAAGCTCACACACTCAAAGTACGCAACGATATATAGTGGTTCGGTCAAATGACCTACATCCACTTCCAAAACCTCCTCCGATGAGGCTCCCAACTTTCACTATCAAATCTCTTGAAGGGGAAGGACCAAATACCTCTCTTACAAACTTTTACAAGTGGTTCACTCTCTTAAAGATTTTTCATAAAGAATGAGGGAGGTGACACTTAAGCTATTGAAACAAGACTTTGCTATAGCTTTGACTTAGTTTTCAACTTCTCAAAAATGTGCTTTCTCAATTGAGAAAAGAGGGATATTTATAGACTCAATTGGCTTTCAAAAATGGGGCCAAAAAGAGTCCCATCTCGGGTTTATTGGGTACTAGTAGTACCAACGCCTAGTAGAGTCCTCGGGCTCTATGATCTGGCGATATCATTGCTTGCCAAGCGGTACCATCGTTGGCAGGTAATAACTGCAAGTGGTACTACCGTTGACCTAGGCTGGTACCACCGCCTGCCAGGTATTTAAGTCGGTGGTACCACCACTGACCTACCTAATCCTTACCCTAATTATATGCTAACTATAAAATTTAGACATAATTCTAAGCAAAGACTAAACCGGCAGCATCGAGTTTTCTTTCGATGAGCTTCCGGTGATCTTTCGGCGGACTTCCGATGCACCCTCATATTTCTTCTAGCGGACTCCCAATAGGCTCCCAGACTTGTGGTGAGTTTGACGAATCTTTGGCAAGCTTGTGAACCTTCTTGGTAATCTTCGCGAACCTCCAACAATCTTTCCTGTGAACTTCTAAAACCTTCGGCAAGTCCCCGATTCTTTCTCGGTTGGTTCCGGCAGCACTTCCGATGATCCTTCGGACTTCCGATGGACTCTCGAACTCCCAACAACTTGACTCCGGTAATTTACTTTATGTTTTTATGCTATCATAGTTAATCCTGCACACTTATCTCAATAATATAGATTAGATCAAATAACCTATCAATTGACTTCATCATCAAAATCCGAGATTCAACACTATGAAATCACTTAATTCTTTTCATGATTTTATTAGCTTAAATAAATAATATATTTTACATGTTTTATGATAATGCTTACACACCAAATAAGATTAAATCTATATATATTTTAAGAAGTAATTATTTTAATGATTTTATATTGCTTTCAGTTCTAAATATGATGCTTGGCCTTTGTATGAAAATTTTGAACATGCTTATATGAAATCAAATTATATGAATTGAAACACATAAAAAGAGGAATGATTTTGTAAAAAATTATCTATCTTTAAATTTTGGAGAATTTTTCAATAAGAGATTAATGAATCTAGTTATGTCATCGTGAATCTCTTGAAGGTGATTTATCAAATTGAATGAGTTGAAAATGATAAATATGTTGATAATAAATATTCATATCATGCTTGATGATTTTACATTTTGAAACTATGCATGATGAGTGAATCTTATGTTTTGGATTAATGTGTTATAAATATTTTTGGTCTTAATAATTTTTATGACGAAACTTGTGAATTGGTCTTAAACATTGATACATGCTTTTATTTGATATAAAAGACAAAGGCATCCTTATATAAAATAAATCATAAAAATTGAAATACATAAAAAGGGAATGCATTTTCAATCTCTATCTTATTGATGAATCTATGTTTATTACTTATGAATTTCTTGAATGTGATTTTGATGATGATTTTAAATTTGACAAACACTTGATTTATTCATGTTTATGACTTGAGATATATTTTAATATGAATCATTCTTGATGCTTCTATCTTTCTCAATTCATTTTGTTCTCCTATATTTCTTTTTGCCATTCATTAAAGAGGAGACATATCTAAATGAATTTTGACTCTTTCGTTTGAACTAAGATTTATAATTCAAGATTTTTCTCCTACGATTCTTCTTGGAGTCACTAAAGAAGAAATTTATGCAAATAATCCATGTTCTTGATACTTAATACTTGAGAATTTTTTAAGATCTTTGATCTCTTAATGTTTCTTTTCATTATTTGCTAAAAGAAGATTTATTAACATAAATCATGTCTTTTTTGTATTCATGACTTAATCCTTTATGATCTTTGATCTCATATTCTTCATGACATGATTTCTTTATATTTAAGGTTGATGGGGAATAAAAAGGGGCAATAATCAAGGAAAGACTTTTGTATATAAACAAATACTAGCAGACCGTAACACATAGTAGAATTAAACAGAAATCACAATCAAATAGAACACCAAGATTTACGTGGAAAACCCTTTCAACGTGACGGGTAAAAATCACATGGCAAATTAGAGAAAATCTACTATAGAAATAATAAATGTATAATTCTCGAATCTCTTGCCCAAAACCCAAGCAACAATCACAAGAGAATAACTGGGATATAAGGATCACGTCACTGTGCACAATATCCAAAACCTCCTCAAGCAATCATAGAAAAATTCACTGTAGATCTAATCTAACCTGAGATGAGAAACTATTTGGATGAATGAGAACAATTTTTGTGTTTTCCTTGACTTCTTCCCTTTCTTTTTCTCTTATTTTTCTACCCTTTTCTCCTCTCTTTGAATCCCCTTTTGCTGCTGCGAAGTTTCTACCATTTGCTAAAGTTTTCACCTTAATTTCGTAGCCACCATTAGCTCCTATTTAAAATTAGGGTTTAGGTTAAGTTAGGGTTTAAGAGGAAAGAGATGGGCTATGGGCTGATAAAGCCCATATAGGCTGAATTTAGGCTGTCAGCCCAACAACCTCCCCCTTCTGCCCATAAGGGAGGCTGTCCCATGACTCATCAATGTAAATCCATATCGGCCAACTGTGGACACATCTCCTGTCTCTCTTTGTTAAGGTCTTTGTCAATATATCTACTCCATTATCATCTGTATGAATTTTCTGAAGTTGTAACTGCTTTTTTTCAAGTACATTTCGAATTCAGTGATATCTGACATCTATATGCTTTGACTTGGAATGAAAAGTTTGGTTCTTACATAAATAGATGGCACTCTGGCTGTCACAATGCACCACATAGTTTTCCTGTTTCAATCCCAATTCTTGTAAGAATTCTTTTATCCATAACATTTCTTTACAAACCTCTGTAGCAGCAATATATTCTGCCTCTGTGGTGGAGAGAGCAATACACCTTTGCAATCTGGATTGCCATGACACAGCTCCCCCTGTAAAAATAAGTACAAAACCTGATGTGGATTTCCTTGTATCAATATCTCTAGCTATATTTGCATCTGTGTAACCCGTTAGCATAGGTGGTCCACCTCCAAAGCTTAAACAAACCTTAGAGCTTCCTCTGAGATATCTCAAGATCCACTTCACTGTTGCCCAGTGCTCTTTGCCTGGATTTACAAGAAATCTGCTAGTAACACCCACTGCATATGCGATGTCCAGCCTCGTACATATCATTGCATACATTAAACTTCCAACTGCTGAAGCATAAGGAACCTTTTGCATTTTCTCCTTCTCATCATCACTTGACGGACTCTGTTCTGAGCACAACTTGAAGTGACCTGAAAGAGGAGAACCAACTGGCTTTGCATTGCTCATACTGAACCTTTCTAATACCTTCTCGATATACTTCTCCTATGACAACCAAATCTTCTTATTTTTCCTATCACGAGAAATCTGCATGCCCAGTATTTGCTTTGCTAGCCCCATGTCCTTCATTGCAAAGGACTCACTCAGTTCCTTCTTCAACCTGTCAATTGTATACATATCTTTCCTAAGGATAAGCATATCATCAACATAAAGTAAGAGAATAATAAAATCCTCACCAAACCGTTTGATGTACATACAATGATCTGAAGCCGTTCTTTTGTATCCATTTTCAATCATAAATGAATCAAACTTTTTGTACCATTGTCTTGGAGCTTGCTTCAATCCATACAAACTCTTTCTTAACTTGCAGACAAAATTTTCTTTACCTTTAACTTTGAAACATTCTGGTTGCTCCATATAAATTTTTTCCTCCAAATCATCATGAAGGAAAGCTGTCTTCACATCTAATTACTCCACCTTCAAGTCCTGGCTAGCAGCAATACCTAGAGCAACACGAATAGAAGACATTTTAACAACAAGAGAAAAAATCTCTTTAAAGTCAATACCTTTCTTTTGACTAAAGCCTTTCACAACTAATCTGGCTTTGTACTTTGGTTGAGAACAATATTCTTGAATCTTCAACCTGAAAACCCACTTGTTCTTCAAGGCCTTCATTCCCTGTGGAAGTTGCACCAAATCATATGTATGATTCTTCTGTAGAGCATCCATCTCTTCCTGCATAGCAACTAACCACTTCATTTTCTGCTCACTTTTAACTGCTTCCTGGTAACTCTCTGGTTCACCTGCATTAGTAAGCATCACATACTCATCTATAGAGTATCTTCTGGAAGGCTGACATTGTCTAGAAGATCTTCTTAACTGAGGTTCTGCGGGAAGCTGCTCCTCAACTTCTTCTTGCTCAACATGTCTTGCAAGTAGATTAACATCTGGTTCTAAACCATCTTCCTACACATCTCCCCTATCACCCTGATATACTGGAGGAATAACTGGGTCACAATCTGCTAATCCTTCTGTAGAAGTCTTGGCTGGTGCCTCCTTCAAATCCTTAAGGGTTTGATCCTTAAAGAAGACCACATCTCTACTTCTAAACACCTTCTACTTTTCTGGATCCCAAAGCTTGTAACCAAATTGATCATGTGAGTAGCCAAGAAAAATACATTCTTTTGTCTTACCATTCAGCTTAGACCTTTCATTGTTTGGAACATATGCAAATGCACGACAATCAAACACTCTCAAATGCCTATAGGAAACATCTTTCCCTGACCATACATGCTCTGCAACATCAGCATCTAGGGCTGTACAGGGAGATAAGTTGATCACATCAACTGCAGTCCTCAAAGCCTCATCCCAAAACCTTTTGGGTAGCTTTGCTTGTGAAAGCATACATCTGATCTTTTCCATGATGGTGCGGTTCATCCTCTCTACAATTACATTATGCTAAGGTGTACCAGGAACTGTCATCTCATGTTGAATGTCATGTGACCTGCAATAATCATCAAACAATCCTGTATACTCACCACCATTATCTGATCTTATGCATTTCAATTGCCTTTCTGTCTCCCTTTCAACTCTGGCATGAAACTCTTTGAAGACACCAATAATATGATCTTTGGTTTTCAAAGCATAGGCCCAAACTTTCCTAGAAAAATCATCTATAAAAGTAACAAAGTAAAGTGCACCACTGATACCAAGAACACTAATAGAACCATTAGGAGTTTTTGTCCTCAAAGGACCACATACATCTGTATAAACACGGTCCAAGGCATGCATTTTTCTAGACAAAGCAGGACTAGGAAATAAAACTCTATGTTGTTTACCAACTAAACAATCAATACAAGGGTTCAAACGTATACCTCTGAGGTTAGGCAATACCTCTCTCTAAGGTTAGTAATACTCTGTATTTCATTCAAATGCTCAGCAATAGAAGCACCCTCTTTATATTTTAGGTTCACAAGTTTTCTAATAAAAAAAGCTTTGTTGCCAACTATTTTTCTTTCATAGAGACCTTCCAACTTTTTCCAAAAAGAATATGCAGAACTTTCAGTAGAAACATAGTGAAAGACACTATCATCGGGCCACTGTCGAATAAACCCAACCGTTTTTCGATCTAATCTCTTCCACTCATCATCTGTCATAGTTATGGGATTTTCACTATCTCCTTGCAAAGGTCCATATAAATCTTTGCAATATAAGAGATCTTCCATTCTTGGTTTCCATATCATCCAATTGTTTCCGTTCAAACTAATCATGCGAGAAACACTACCAGCCTCCATGTTCAAATACAAAAATTAAATCACCAAAATCTTGCTCTGATACTAGTTGATGGAGAATAAAAAGGGGCAACAAATAAGGAAAGACTTTTGTAAATGAACAAATACTAGCAGGCCGTAACACACAGCAGAATTAAACAGAAATCACAATCAAATAGAACACCAAGATTTACGTAGAAAACCCCTTCAACGTGAAGGGTAAAAACCATAGGGCAAATCAGAGAAAATCCACTATAAAAATAATGAATGTACAATTCTCGAATCTTTTGCCCAAAACCCAAGCAACAATCACAAGAGAATAACTGGGATACAAGGATCACATCACTGTGCATAATATCCAAAACCTCCTCAAGCAATCACAGAAAAATTCACTGTAGATCTGATCTAACCTAAGATAAGAAACTGTTTGGATGAATGAGAACAATTTCTGTGTTTTCCTTGACTTCTTCCCTTTCTTTTTCTCTTATTTTTCTACCATTTTCTCCTCTCTTTGAATCCCATTTTGCTACTGTGAAGTTTCTGCCCTTTGTTGTAGTTTTCACCTTAATTTCACAACCACCATTAGCCCTTATTTATAATTAAGGTTTAGGTTAAGTTAGGGTTTAAGAGGAAAGAGATGGGCTATGGGCTAATTAAGCCCATATGGGCTGAATTTAGGCTGTCAGCCCAACAAAGGTTTGTATTCCACATATGTTGATTAAAATATTGATATAAATTTTTAATTGATGTGAAAAGTTATTATAAAAAGAAAAACTATATCATTGTACCCTCCCTTTCTTTTTGACAATGACAAAGGGGGAGAAAGACTTGCTAGTTCTAACATTGCAAAGGAACCAAAATTGCTAGCTTGAAAGGCATAATTGCTAGAAAGCAAAACTTGCTAGCTTGTACTTCTCAAAAGAGAAGAAAGAACTTTCTATCATGAACACCATAAAAAATTGTAAGCGTACAATCTCAAGACAAGCAAAGTGCGCTATCTTATCTATCTTAAGAAACAAAAATACAAACTTACGCATCTCAAGAAGTAAAATTGCACATCTTTAAAACTTGCTATGCTTGTATTGTAAAGTAATTGCTAGCTTGTATGTCATAAAACTTACATATCTTAAAAACTAGCTAGATGCACTTCTTTTTATTGATGACAAAGGGGGAGAAGATATGAGAATCATGCATAGAATGTTAAATTGAAATTATTAGTATGCATGATTTTATGATGATATGTTGTGCTTAGATTTTTTTTTAAAATTTTTATTTCTATCAATATAGCAATATTGATAGGGAGAGTTAAGGTTACCTCCGTCATCAATTTGTTGTTATCATAAAAAAGAGAGAGATTATTGAATCTTGGATTTTGATAATAAAACTAATTGATAGTGTTTATGATTTAATCTATGTTTTGAGTGACACGGTTAGTTTCGATCAGGAATAGACAATTGAAGTAGAAAGAATCGACGTTGGGCCGGAGGAGAATATGTAAGATGATTGGACGTCGAGCCGAAGGATCGATCGACGTATCGACAGAAGGCTTCGTGCCATGGGATTCGGGCATCAAGCCAAGAAGAGAGAAATTGCACCAAGGAGATCGGATTTACAGAGGTCAACTGCCGATTGAGTAATAGGCCACAAAAGAGGACGATACGCCGAAGAATCGGATAAAGCATCGAATGAACCAATGACATGTCGGACAACATTCGATTAAGCTTTGTAATAATTATCTAGATCGAATTAGGTTTTAGATCTAATTGGGTTGAAATTGGGCCAACTCAATTAGGGGCTAATTGGGCCCAAGTTTGGGCTATGTAGGGCTAAGTGAAATGCCCAAACAGTGACCTAAGAGGTGGGTCAGGCGGTGGCACTGCCAGAACAAGCAGTGGAACTATCGATGGCTTAGTCTCCAAGACACAATCTTTGAGACTATATCAAGCGGTGGTACTGCCCAGTGTTAGGCAGATTGGGCAATGGTATTGCTAGTACCCTGAAGATCCAAAGTGATTCAAATTTTGGCTCCAAGTTTAAATCCCCTTGAGGCTTATAATACCCCTCTCATCCTCGATTAGCAAACACACCAATTGAGAACAAGAAAAGGGAAATCTCTATTATAATTGTATAAAAAATCCTCCTCTCCAGAATAGTGTTAGTTAAGTCTAAGAGAGGGATGAGTGGGCTTATAAAAGGTTAACTCTTAAAAGGAGAAGAGAGTTGTAAGGGTGGTTAGTCTTTGCCCATTGAAAGGTGGTTAGGATCGCAATCGGCAGTAAGAGGGGGGGGGTGGAATTAGTACAGCGGTAAATATGTTCGATATTGAAAAATCATTTTGTATGATGAAAGCCTTATCGATAAAAATCGATATCGATTGTGCTTGAAATTAAAGTCAGTGCAAGATGGAATAAGCAGGTAAAACATTTGCAAGATAAGTAAACAAGCAAAGCAGAGATTGCATCGGATTTTATAGTGGTTTGGTCGTCCAACCTACGTCTACTCCCGATTCCTCCTTCATCGAGGCCATCGACATCCACTAACAGTCTTCCTTCAATGGGCGAAGATCGACCACCCTTACAGCTCTCTTCTCCCTTTAACAGGTTCAGGAGTTAACCTTTTACAAGCCCACTCACCCCTCTCTTAGACTTAACCAACACTATTCTAGAAGGGAGGATTTTTCACACAATTACAATATAGTTTTTCCTCTTTTTTATTCTCAACTGGTATGTCTGCTAACCAAGGATGAGAGGAGTATTTATAGGTCTCAAGAGAATTCAAATTTAGAGCCAAAATTTGAATCACCCTAGGTCTTCAAGGTACTAGCAATACCATCACCCAGTTTGCCCTAACATTGGGCAGTACTATCGCCTAGTCTGAGGATACCATCACCTAGTTTGTCCTAACATTGGGCAGTACTATCGCCTAATCTGGGGATACCATCACCTGACACAGTCTCAAAGACTATGTCTTGGAGACCAAGCCATCGATGGCTCCACTGCTTGTTCTGGTGGTGCCACCACTTGACCCATATCTTGGGTCATTATTTGGGCCTTTCACTTGGCCCAACACAACCCAAACTTAGGCCCAATTGGCCACTAATTGAGTTGATCTAATTCCAACCCAATTAGACCTAAAATCTACTTCAATCTAAACAATTATTACAAAGCTTAATTGAATATTGTCTAACATGTCATTGGTTCATCCGGCGCTTCATCCGATTCTTCAGCACATCATCCTCTTTTGTGGCCTATTGCCCAATTGGCAGTTGACTCCGCAACTCTGTGTTGAATCTTGGATTTTGATGATTAAGTCAATTGATAAATTATTTGATCTAATTTATATTATTAAGAAAAGTGTGTAGGATTAACTATAATAGCAATGAAGACGTAAAGCAAAATGGCGTGTTGGAGTCAAGTACGATCGAATCATTGAAAGTTCGAGAGTCCATCAGAAGTCCGAAGATTCATCAGAAGTGCTCCCGAAACTAGTCGAGAATGAATCGGAGGCTTACTGATGGATTGTCGGAAGTTCATCGGAAGGTTCATCAGAAGTTCACGGAGCTCACCGAGAAAGATCGGAGCATGATAAAGAAGACTGATCAGAACTTGCCAAGGTCATAATAAAGTCTAGGACTTGGAAACTCGTCGGAAGAAGACTTGATGTGCTGGTTTATGTTTTTGTTTAGTGTATGTCTTTAATGTCATGTAATTAGGGTTAGGATTAAGTGTTAATCCTAATTAACCCTAATAGGGGCCAATTGAGCCTTAAGTAGATTGGATTAGGCCAGATTCAAGACCCATTTAGATTGTTGGAACCTGTCTGGTGGTTGCACCACTAGACTAGGGTGGTGGAACCGCTCAGGGACTAGGTTCCCAAGTGCATTGGGCGATGGTACTGTCTAGGTCAACAATGGTACCGCCCGGTAGTTATTAACTGCCAAGCAATGGTACCACCTATCAAGCGGTGGTACCGCCCCTCCATAGAACCCAAAAACCTATTAGGGGGTAGTACCGCCCAGTGTTAGGGTCAACTGGCAGTGGTACCGCCAGCTCTCGAAAATTCAGGATATGACCTTTTTTGCTCTAATTCTAAAGCCAATTGAGCCTATAAATATCCCTTACTTCTCAATTGGCTAAGCACATTAAGAAGTGATAAGAACTGAGTCAAAACTATAGTGAAATTACCTTAAAAACTTTTAGTGTTCACCTCCCGAATTCCCACTTGTAAAATTTTTATAAAAGGTTGTGAGCCACTTGTAGAGTTATGTAAAAGGGGTGTTTGTTCCTTCCCCTTCGAGGAGGATTAATAGTGGAAGCCGGAAACCTCATTAGAGGAAGTATCGAAAGTGGATGTAGGTCATTGGACCAAACCACTATAAATTGCTGTGTTCTTCTTTTGATGTGTAAGTTTTAATTGTTGCATTCAATTTCTTATGTCACTGCACTCGTATTCTCCTTCTCTACTCTCTTATTCTCTTATGTATCCCGATGCCCGAATCCTATAGCACGAATGCTTCTACCGATACGTCAACCGATCCTTTGGCTTGACGTCTAATTATCTGACATGTTCTTCTCCGATCCAATGTCAATTCTTCCTTCTCCGATCCAATGTCAATTCTTCCTGGTTCAATTGTCTATTCCTAATCGAAACAGGTGCATCACTCAAAATATAGATTAAATCATAAATACTATTAATTAGTTTCATCATCAAAATCTGAGATTCAATAATCTCTCCCTTTTTTATAATGATAACCAATTAATGATGAAGTTAATCTTAACTCTCCCTATCAATATTACCATATTGATAGAAATAAAAATTTTAAAAAAATATAAGCAAAACATATCATCATAAAATCATGCATAATCATAATTTCAATTTAACATTCCATGATCCTCCTATCTTTTAGATTTTTCAAAATCGAACGTATTTACCATTGTACTAATTTACCCCCTCCCCTCTTAGTGTCAATTGCAATAGATCAAATGTTCTATTCACCAAAGAAATTATACTGTAAGCAGAATTAGATCACCTATACACAGTTAAATCGAACTTTGTGAAAGGCTTAGTGACAATCCTTCAAGGAGAATGATTTCATTTGCTTCCTATAACTGAAACACTACTAAACCAAACACAACGACTCAGCCATTTATGCACTGCTGCATCTATTGATGATATGATGCATGCAGTCATCTGGATTGCAACTCAACACTGACACCAATCAAAATCTGCCTCCTGAAGCAACTTATGTTGGAAAGCAGATGAAATGCTGGAGAAATATCACTCGAAGAATTCTTACCTGTGGCCACTGAAGCGGCAGCATCAGATTGGCATCACTCACCTGTTTCCTGCACAAGGATGGATCAGTTGGGGGAAACCAAGCAGCAGTTTTGAATGCACCCAATCGAACCAGATAAATATTAAGTTCCTACAAAAACCGTGTTTTACTCCAAGCTGTATGAAGTTAAGCCAATCTCATAAATACTCAGTGCTATAATAAGTTGAACCAACCGTAAGCTCGACACCTTATGGCAGTCTCAAATGCATGAAACTACTGACTGCAAGAAATGAATTCTATATGCAACTTAGAAGACTATAACTCGGAAAGTGAAAATTATCTATGAAAACCAAGCCACAATATCAACGATCAAAACAATGTCATTTTTCACAAAAAGATCAGCAATAAATGTACAGGAAAATCAACGTTAGGTGTTCCTTTGTTCCTTCGACATTATAATAGCAAATTCTGCAGCACTGTAAAAAGAAGCCAGCATATCTTGGGTGCTATTCTCAGTCAATGACCAAAGCCCGTGAACAAAACAAAGTCCTTGACCAGGGAAATATACATGTTGGACAATTGCAATCATTTCTTTTGGTTGTCATGACCAGTAATAAATAGGTTGAGTTGTTAACTACAGTTGATGTATGACTACAAGTCATCCTCTCTCATATCTGGTCTCCTCTTTGCCTGCAATGCCAGACGAGCATCCCTCTCATGTTCAAACTCTCTGTGATCTGTTCTCTGCAAGAAGGAAACCTTGTCCAAATACTGATTTGAGCTCTTCTTGTAGGCATCCAGCTCCTCTTCCATACCCTTGTTCTCATCCTTGAACTCACTCCAATCTTTTTTGGTCTTGTCAAGGACACTGAGCTTTGGTTTTTTCTTTATCTGCTCCAGAATGGTGTCGAGGGCAGTGGGAGGAGCACCTGGTACTTTGGCTTTCTCAGCTGCCTCTTTTGAGTCCGGATCAACGAGTTTCTTAACCTCAATTTCTTCACCAGCAAAGTCCCGGACCTCAGTTATCTGTGGGAAAAGAAAAGGGTTTGTAAAATCTCATAATGACATGATCAAATAGGGATATCTGTGATTCTTTGAGCATTGAATCAAGACTATGTAAAGAATCATGATAACAACACCTGAACAGATACCAAGCCATAAATGTTATTTCCTGAATGTCTAAGCTTCAAATTAGTTCAATCTAACTTATTACATTGACTGCAGTTTCCTGGTATAATATGATCAAGGGCCACCATTAGAGTTCAATGCCATTACTGTTTTGAAAATTATCTCCTCGCTGATCAATGAACAATATCAAAAAGCAAATATCCCATCTTAAGAATTTTAATGATGACATGTCAAACAAGCAGACACACACACATAGATAGTGAGGCAGCAGATCATTCTTTTTTGGACACCTGTATCTACTCAACCCACTTCAACTGTTTTGGGCCTTTGATCAGTTCTGGGACAAGTTCGGATAGAAAATTAGGTACCCAACTCAGTTCTGGAATCAACTTCAAGTACCAGGTAATTAGTTGGATTCAGATTTGGGTGGGGTGAAATTCTCCAGCACCATTCTTGTTGTCATTCTTAATGTGTGGTAAGAATGCAGGTGGTTTCTTTTGGGGGGGCTATTTGGGCCCACACAATCCGTTTAAACCATGTTCTCCATACCTTTAGTTGGATTTAGGATAGACTCGTACAAAAATGGAGGAATCTTAAGACAGTTTCAACTTTGGGAAGCTCCCAGGAAAATTTCATATAATTTTATGAGTCAATATAAACAGCCTAGAGATGTAGCGGATTTCTAATTTATGCAGTTTTAGGTAACAAAGACTTGCCTAACAACATACCTTACTACCACTATTCCTAGCTCATGCACACTCTTCATCAAGAAAATATATGGGTGATGTGCACACAATAATTAAATTAAATTAAATTAAATTATCAACTCAAACCATTAAAGTAGGAGAATGCATGTTAAGAAGCTCATGAAAAAACACAAGCAGCATTTTATTCATAGATAAAGAATACTGTCTAACACAATTCAACAAAGCAAGCGGATAAAGCATCATCCACCAAGCACCATGTTGCCATTAGCAAAAAAATCTAACCACTACAAACTATCTGTTCCTAACAACTTATGCACTATCCAACAATAATTTAATAACTTTGCTACATTGGATATCCTATATATTTTTAGATAATAGATGACCTTAAGAAAGGGGAGAAAATGCACAAATAGAAGAAAATAAACTATTGACTGTTTGAGTGGATCTGAGCATACTTCAACTTTTCCACTTCCAGCAGCTGTGGTAGCAGATGCAACATCTTTGACAGCTGAAAGAGCAGCTGCTGCAAGCCTCTTAGCTTCCTTGTTAGTTCCATTTTGCGAGCTTGCTGGCCTCTTTCCTAGTGTATCCTTAGTGGCTGGTGTCTTTGCTGGCGCAATGCCAAGAGCAACCATCCAATCCTATGAACCATCCATGAAACAAGGGGAACTTTGAGGTCAAACAAGAAACAATACTATGTATCTACTTATAGCTATATCTTAAAGAGTAGTGTCCTTACAGGAACTGTTTTCCCTGTTTTTGTACTCCCAGTTGAATCGGGCTTGTTCGCGATAGGTTTGGGCACCTTATTGGGAAATCCACTGTTCATTTTCTTCCAAGCTTCCTCAACCCGAGCTTTCCTTTCTAAATCAAAAACAGAACTTGTCAAGTTCCCAGCAACTGATGGAGAAAAAGTTGAAGTGAACACAGAAGTCAAATGAATATATTGTTTGTTAAAGAGTGATCTAACTCAAAAAACATGAAAATGGGAATTTGGGGAAGCATACCTTTTGATTCTGTGGAAAATAAAAAAAAAATAAATTAGGAAATATGAAATGAACTGTAAAAACAATGGTGATACTAGACCAAGTACACTTCTCAGGTTCTAAGGAACTTTTTCATAGCATCACAAGTCAACCGGAATAATAATATCAAAATGTACTAGTACTGCACAAAATTTGATGAACATCTTTCAAATAAAGCTACTTATACACTTACCACTATCTTCATATTGCTCCTGTGGATCAGGAGGCTGTTCAGTTTGAACAACATCATCTGAAGCAGCAATTTTGCTCCCTGCAATGTGAACTGGGTTAGGATTAGATGTCTATGAAATCATGAAGTTTGAAATCGAAAACTTTCATCAATTCAAAATTATCATTCAGGAAAAGAAAAAACAACTATTCAAAACAATAGTTTCGAGTTTGTCAAGAAGTAGAACTTGCAACAACACCAGAATTTAGTTATCAACGGTACAGGGTGCAATGATTGTTAGTAAGCCATATGCAAGAAACCAAGTTCTCACCATCATATCACAACTACACAAAGTGAAAATAATAAACCTTATTGTAGAGTTTTACTTTAGAGTAAAAAAATGTATACCACAGGTGACTGAAAACTGAAGGAATGTCATCCTGATATGTTACAAACACGAGTTATGGGAATATGTGAAATGAACTGGGTAGTGTTGTTTAATGTGTCTCTCACTACGATAGAATCAATAGATTGACAGTATGCTGCCTGTTAACATAAATTTAAGATGAACCATCATATGCCCTTGGTTCAAGAAGCTAAGCACATTGCTCACTGCAAAGGGTAAGATTGAAGGCCAGATTCATAGTCACAAGTTCAAGAAATCTTAAATCTTTGGTAATTATACATGAAACATCCTTGTCTGTAGCTAAATGGAGTTAAACGACGGTGCTGGTCACAACTCATTTCGACTACTACTATGGTATTAGGACTTTCCTTGATGCCATTCCTAGTGAACTGTCAAAGACAAGAAAACTACCAACTTTCCTGGATCATTGATATGCCCGACTACTAGAAACTAATCAGACGCCTTTCCAAAGTAGGAATTGATCTCCCAATCAGGGAAAACATCGGCTAATTTTTCAGTCTTTTTTGTGGAAATCGGCTATAACCAACTGGTGGAAGTAGAAGAATAAGAAGAGAGGAGGAAGAAGAGGAAGAGGGAAGAAGACTGATCGAGTAAGATAAACCCGAAAAACTTTCAGATTTGAAGGTAATCTGTTAATTCTTCCGAACTATGAGGAGGAGAAATCAAAGATCCAAGAATTAGCAGCGGAGATACACGGGAGGGATGACACCAATCTTGAATGACGAAAACCCGAAAACGAAGAAAAGGAAGAAGAAGAGCAGAGATTTGGGGATGGACGCACCTGAATCGCCGAGAGACGCCATTACGGCGGGCGAGAGAGCGTCGAAAGGGAAACGGCCGCGACGGATCGCGAGTTCGGGTCGGGTTGCAGGTTGAAACAATAAAAGCAAATATTACTTGGAAGGCTTCATACGAACCCTCCACGTGTCCAACCAGGGGGCATGATAACATTCATTCAGTTCCGTCGACCTATGAACCGTTCGATCAAATCCGACGTCTGCTTTCGGCTCCAGGCCTTCCCTTATCGACCTTTTACGGGTTATATAAAAGCCGTTTCTCCCGAAAAATCTAAAATCTTTTCCCGTTGCTCGTTTCAAGAACATTACTTTTAAAAATGGTTCATTGGAACCATTGCTTCCGAAAAAGGTTAAAATTTTTAACTATAAACATTGCAATTCATTTTTAATTAACTTAAAATTTTCTAAATATTAATTTTAAGCCTATTATAGAATATTAAAATTTTATAAAATATTTTATTTCAGTTCTTAAGTATTTTAAATAAAAATAATATTTTTAAATGGAATAAAATAAAGGATGGAATGTACATTTTTCGTAGCCTTAAATTTTGTTATGTAATTTTTGAAAATCTTATCATATTTACTTTATTTTATTAAAAATAATAAAAAATTCTCCATTACAATGTTTTTGAATGAATTTAGAATTTTTTTTATTAGATCCAAACATTATAATTCTAAAAAATTTATCATAACTAAGTTTCAATTAATTGAAATTTTCATTAGTAATAAATATCAACTTTGATATAGGTTTAGAAGAATTATAAAACTTTGATTATGAGAATTTGAATTACTTTTAATGACAATTATAAACGAGCCGAAATATTTCAAAATAAAGAATGAGTATAATTCTATCTTTTACACTTTATATTATATACATGTGCATATATAAATATGCACATATATACATATGTACATATATATACATATATATATATTTGTATATATATCTATATACATATATATATTGGTATACATATATATACATAAATATATATATACATATGTATATATATATACAAACATTTATAGACTATATATGTATACATACACACACATATATATATACATATATATACATATATATACATATATATATATATATATATATATATATATATATATATATATATATATGTATATATATATATACACACACATACATAGATACATATATGCATACATATTTACATACATACATACATATATATATATATATATATATATATATATATATATGTATGTATACATGTATACATATATATATATACAAATATTTACATATATATATATACATACATACATACATACACATATATATACATATATATATACATGCTTATATGTATACATATATGTATACATATATGTATACACACATACATATATACATATATTTATATGTTTGTGTGTGTACATATATTTATATATACATATATATATATATATAAATATATATATATATATGTGTATATATATATATGTATATATATATATATATGTATATATTGTTACGATTAGTTCGGAAATGCGTTAAACTTGAAAGATGTTTGCAATCATAAGAAAGTAGAGCAAGATGGTTTGTAGAAAAATAAATACAATAAGTAAATGTAAACATGATTTTTATAGTGGTTCGGTCATCCGACTTATGTTCACTCATGATTCCTTTTCACTTAAGGCCACCAACTTTTACTAATGATCTTCTTTGAATTAGGCAAAGATCAAACTGCCTTACAACTCGTTTTTCCTTTTCACGAGTTTAAGAGAGAATCCTTACAAACACTCACTCCTCTCTTGAAGCTAAAATCTATCTATGGCTAGAGGAGGGATGTTTTGAAATAATTTTTACAGCGTTTTGCTCCTTTGAAAGTTTATGTGTTTGTGTGTTCAACCGAGGGATGAGAGGGGTATTTATAGGCTTCAAGTGGATTCAAACTTGGAGCTAAAAATCATCTCATCCCAGATTTTTCGAGTACTGGTAGTACTACTACCTCGGCTTACTACCACTGTGCAGTACCACCACCTGGGCACACAGGTCTGTCAGTGTACTAGGTGGTGCCACCGCCCAACCAATGGTACCACCACCTAGGTACACTGATCCTGGGTGGTACACCTACCCAAACAACTTGAGAGATCGAGCCCTGGGCGGTATCATTGCCTTAGTCTAGTGGTGCCACTGCCAGACAGGGTTTAGTAACCCTATTTGGGCCTTGAGTCCGGTTCAAACTTGTCCGGGTACAGGCCCAATTCGCTCCTAACTAGGTTTGCCCAATTACAACCCAATTAAACTATTCCTACTTCGATCTAGACAAATTTTACAATGTGAATCAACATCCTATTGCCCGGCACGTCATTGGTCGGTGCTTCATTCGATTATTTGGCGCATCGTCCTCTTTTGCAGCTTATTGCCCAATCAATAGTTGGTGCCCACAACCCTAATTTCCTTAGCGCAACACCACTCTTCTTGCCCCAATGGCTGATTTCTTTGTTCGAAGCCTTATGCCGATCATCGACCGGACCTCTGGCTCGACGTCCAATCTCCTGACGTGATTTCCTCCAACGCAACATCGATTCTTCTTGCGTCAATTATCTAATCCTGATCGATAGTAGACCTACATAACTCAAAACATAGTTAGATCACCAAAACATAATTAATTAGTTTCATCATCAAAATCCGAGATTCAACATATATATGTACACATATATATACATATATGTGTACATATATACATATATATATATATATGTACGTATATATATGTTTGTATATATTGTTGAATCTCAGATTTTGATGATAAAGTCAATTGGTGAATTATTTATTCTAATCCATATTGTCAAGATAAGTATGTAGGATTAACTATGATAGGATGAAAACATAAAGCGATTTACCGAGGTCAAGCTCGCTGAGAGTTCGAGAGTTCACCAGAAGTCCGAAGGATCGTCGAAAGTATTGCCGGAACCAATCGAGATAGAATCAAGGACTTGCCGAAGGTTTCAAAAGTTTGTCGGAAAGATTGTCAGAGGTTCGCGGAGATCATTGAGAAGGTTCGGAAGCTTGCCAAAGACTCGTTGAACTCACCACAAAATCCGGGAGCCTATTGGGAGTCCGCTGGAAGAAATCCGAAGGAGTGTCGGAAGTCCACCAAAAGTTCACCGGAAAGCTCGCCGGAAGAAGACTTGAAGAATGTTGATTTAAATTGCTTAGAATTATGTTTCAATTTCATAGTTAGCATGTCATTAGGGTAAAGATTAGGAAATAATCCTGTTTAAAACTAGTAGGGGCCAATTGGGCCCTTATTGGGCTGATTTGGGCCAAAAATTTAGGGTCATTCAGCCTTGCTGAAAGGCCCGAGTGGTGGTGCTAGTCATATGTGCCCTGCAAGCCAATCACATGAGTGATGGCACTTATGACTTGATATGCACTTTTTCTCTTTGCTTATTATTAGGCGTTTTATCATTTTATCTTGCATGTTGCATATATTGTGATGTCCTTGGATCTGTGCAATGGGAATCGGATCGTGATGAGATCACGATAATGAGACTGATTCACCTTTAAATATAGACCCTGAATTATCCTGGTCATAGGTTACTCGAGAAGGACATCGAGATAACCGGATAAACTGGTGTGCTGTATACCCATCCATATGATGGAGGTAGCTGGTCTCATAGCTACTCGTGTGGGGACACTAAGGGTACAGTGTAGGTGCTCATTGGGGAATGAGTTCACTGATTGATCCGCCTACGGAATGCTAGATGGTTATTGATACCTTACGTCAGACAACGATTCCGTAGTCTCAGTAGTGTATCTGGTCTTTAGACTTAAGATACCAAGGTGTCCTATATAAGTACTCTACTCTTTGATACCGGACTTATAGGTTTGGAAAGTTCCAGATCTTGTATAGCCGGTTATTGGGAGTGGTAGCCAACCTTACGAGGGCTATTGAGTGTCAATAGAGGATCATCCACTCTCGATATCATGAAAGGAATATCCCATGTGTTCTTGCTCGAACAAATCCTTGGTCAAAGTTATTCGGATTAAGAGAGAAAGAGTTCTTCGGGAGAATCCAACAAGAGCAAGACTCGAGGAGAGACCGTATGGGCCTAACAGCACCATGCCCGGTATAGGATCTCTGGGATATTGGATGGATGAGGGACTATAGATACATGGTAACTGAGGATAGATAGGTCCAAAGGATTGGATTCCCTTGTATCGTCCAAGGGTCACGGCGCAGTGGCCTGGTACGTTCATAGTCGATGAGTTGGGTGAATTATTACAGAGATAATAATTCACTAAGTCAGAAGGAGTTTTGACAAGTATGACTCACGACCAGCTCGATATTGGGCCTAGAGGGTCACACACATATGGTAGGTGTTGCGACGAGTAGAGGTTCGAATATGAGATATCCGTTGAATCCCCTATCTTATTGGATATCCATTAAGCCCCTGAATTATTGGATCTTGAGATGAGATCCAATAATTGCTAATAAGAGATTATTGGGTAGAGACCCACCAATCCAAGAGGCTTGGGTAATTGGATGGAGATTCAATACCCAATAGGACAAAAGATCCATTAGGGTTTTTAGAGGGGGCCTCTATAAATAAGAGGGAACCAAAGCTCTATAGGCTGAGGGTTTCTTTTGGTAGCCACCTCCTATTCTCCTCTCCCTAGAGAGAGAGGTGAATCGTCGTAATTCCTGTCATGTGGATATCGCTAGAGAGGAGGATGCTTGACCTCCTTCATCCTCACCTATAGATCTGCAAGGATTCAGGGATATACGATCTCCCTAGGTATCTTCTTTTACACGTGCAGTTTTGTAGATTTGTTTTTGACACACCGATTTTCGTACGATGACAGAAACTTTCTACGAAAAATTTAGGGTTTTGTTTTCTGTTCTTCCGCTGCACATGTGATGTCGCTCCCCTTAAGGATTTCCCAACAAGTGGCACCGTCCAAGCTGGGTGTTGGCACCGCCTAGCACCCGAGAACCCAAAGCCCGAGAGCTCAGGCGATGGCACCGTCGGGCTGGGTGGTGGTACCGTCACTAGGCAGCAAGCCCAAGCGGTGGCACCGCCCAGTACTCTATCAGTCTGACAACTGACAGGCGATGGCATCGCCACTGATAGGCGATGGCATCGCCAACACCGGGAAACCCAAAAGTAATTTAAATTTGGAGCCCAAATTTGAATCCTCTTGTGGTCTATAAATACCCCTCTTTTCTTAACTGAGAGTGCAACCTTGTGAGAGTTAAAAATTAAGCAAAAGCCATAGCGACGCTTTGTTTTCGATAGCATAAGTGTTCACCTCCCTCTCTTTGCAAAAATATGTAAGAGTATGAACCACTTATAAGAAGGTTGTAAGAGGGGTATTTGGTCCTTCCCCTTCAAAGTGACTTGCTAGTGGAAGTTGGGAGCCTCATCGAAGAAGGCTTCGAAAGTGGATGTAGGTTATTTGACCGAACCACTATACATCGTGGTGTAAATTTCTGAATTATTTCTTTACTTAGCTATAAATCATTCGGTCTTTATCTCCTTTACTCGAGCTATTTTAATTAAGTCATTTTTTATTGAATCAAAATCTCCATACGAACTAGCTATTTACGAAATCAATTTCAAATTTACTAGTTTTAATTCATTGTACTAATTCAACTCTCCCCCATCTTAGTGCCACTCAAATCCTAACAATTGGTATCAGAGCAAGGTTCACTCTCATATTTGGTTTAAAACCTAAGAGAGATGACTTACTCCGGCATGTAAGAGAGATGGCTTACTCCATTACACGTCCGCCTATGTTTAATGGGTCGGATTACACATATTGGAAGACTCGTATGAGGATCTTTCTTATTTTCATAGATTTTGAGCTTTGGAATATCATCAAAAATGGATTTAAAAAATCTTCTCTTCCGATGAGTGAATGAAATGAATCAGAGAAGAAGATTTTTGCTTTAAATACAAAGGCTATGAATACCTTATTTTGTGCACTTGATAAAAATGAGTTTAATCACATTTCGATTTGTGAATCGACTTTTGATATTTAGTGCACTCTTGAGATCACTCATGAAGGCACTAGCCGAGTGAAAGAGTCCAAAATCAATATTCTTGTGCATTCTTATGAGCTTTTTCGAATGAAACTAAGTGAGTCCATCAGAGACATGCACACCCGCTTCACGAATGTCATCAATGGACTCAAGGCACTTGGTAAAGATTTTTCTAATTTTGAACTAGTAACAAAAATTTTAAGATCCCTTCCAAAGAGTTGGGATCTAAAGGTTACGGCTATTCAAGAGGCCAAGGACCTTAAAACTTTTCCTATCGAAGAACTCATAGGGTCTTTAATGACCTATAAAATGACATGTCATACTCTTGATGAGCTAGAGAACCCCCTTCCAAAGAACAGGAAGGATATGATATTAAGAACACAAGAAGACCACTTGAAAGGAACATCAAGTGATGAGGACTTTGATGAAGACATTGCACTCTTAACTAGAAAATTTAAAAAATTCATTAAAAAAAGGTAAATTTAAAAATGAATCCAAAAACAAACTTGAACCAAAAAAGGACCAAGTCATATGTTACGAATACAAGAAGCCGGGGTACTTCAAAACTGAATGCCCCCAAGCCAAGAAGAAGCAACTCACGAAGAAAAAGGAATTGAAGGCTACATGGGATGATTCAAGTGACTCTAAGGATGAAGAAGCAAGCAATAAAGAGGAGGCCAACTTTGTGCTAATGGCCTTAGGAGAAGAGGTTAGTGAGTTATTTAATAAAAAGTTATCTTTCAATGAACTTTCTATCACTTTTCATGAATTATTTGATGAATGTAGAACTATTAGTAAGAAGTTCAATTTATTAAAGAAAGAGCATGCTTTATTACAAGATAAGTTTAATAGTCTCCAAACTCTTTTACCCCCATGCTCTAAGTGTAAACACTTAGAAGCAATAAAAAATGAAAACTTGCTACTTAAAGAGACCCTAAACAAGTTTAAAGTTGATAGTAAGGGCTTGGACATGATCCTTGCAAACAATAGTCACGTCAGAAATAAAAGTGGAATTGGATTTGTGAGTGGATCTCATTGAAATCCTACCACCTTTATTAAAGGACCCACATTACATGTATTACCTCATTTGAAATATAATTTTTGTTGTAAATCCAGACATATTGTTTACAAATATCCATTTAAGAAAATTAGTCCACATAAATTGATATGGGTTTCTAAAAGAACCATAAATAATTCTATGCTAAAAGACAGTTAGTAAATCAATATTTGAGGCATCCAAAATCAAATAAGTACCTAAAAACTGTTGGAAAATCCACAAGGGGAGCAACATCACATGCGCAGCGGAAGAACAAAAAACAAAACCCCAAATTTCCCGTAGAAAGTTTCTATCGTCGTGTGAAGTTCGGTACCTCAAAAACAAATCCGTAAAGACTGCACATGTAAAAAAAGATACCTAGGGAAATCGTATATCCTTGAATTCCTGCAGATTTGTGGGAAAGGATGAAGGAGGCCAAGCATCCTCCTCTCTAGTGGTATCTACACAGCAGGGATTGTGACGATGCACCTCTCTCTCTGGGGAGAGGAGAACAAGAGGTGGCTACCAAAAACCCTCAGCCTATAGAACTTTAGTTCCCTCCTATTTATAGAGGCCCCCTGAAAACCATAATAGATCTTTTTGCCCTATTGGGTATTGGATCTTCATCCAATCACCCAAGCCTTATGGATTAGTGGGTTTCTACCCAATAATCTCTTATTAGCAATTATTGGATCTCATCTTAGGATCCAATAATTCAGGGGCTTAATGGATATCCAATAAGATAGAGGGTTCAACGGATATCTCATATCCGAACCTCTACTCGTCGCAACACTTACCATATGTGTGTGACCCTCTAGGCCCAATATCGAGCTGACCGTGAGTCATACTTGTCAGAACTCATTCTGACTTAGTGAATTATTATCTCTATAATAATTCACCCAACTCATCGACTACGAACGTACCAGGCTACTGCGCCGTAGTCCCTAGACGATACAGGAAAATCTACTCCTTTGGACCTATCTAACCTCAGTTACCATGTATCTATAATCTCTCATCCATCTAATATCCTAGAGACCCTATACCGGGCATGGTGCTGTCAGGCCCATACGGTCTCTCCTCGAGTCTTACTCTTGTCGGATTCTCCCGGAGAACTCTTTCTCTCTTAATCCGAATAACCTTGGCCAAGGATTTGTTCGAGCAAGAACACATGAGATATTCCTCTCATGATACCGAGAGCGGATGATCCTCTATTGACACTCAATAGCCCTCGTAAGGTTGGCTACCACTCCCAATGACCGGCTGTACTAGATATGGAACTTTCCAAACCTATAAGTCCGGTATCAAATAGTGGAGTACTCATACAAGACATCCTTGGTGTCTCAAGTCTAAGGACCAGATACACTACTGGGACTACGGAATCGATGTCTGACGTGAGGTATCAATAACCATCCAGCATTCTATAGGCGGATCAATCAGTGAACTCATTCTCCAATGAGCACCTGCACTGTACCCTTAGTGTCCCCACACGAGTAGCTATGAGACCAGCTACCTCCATCATATGAACGGGTATACAGTACACCAGTTTATCTGGTTATCTCGATGTTCTTCTTGAGTAACCTATGGCCAGGATAATTTAGGGTCTGTGTTTAAAGGTGAATCGGTCTCATTATCGTAATCTCATGATCCAATTCCCATTACACAGATCCAAAGACATCACAATATATATCTAGATAATGTGAGATAATGCCAATAATCATAAGTAAAGAGATTGATGTAGCGTGTTACAAGTGCAATTACTCATGTGATTGGCTTATAGGGCACCTATAACTAACGATCTCCCACTTGACCTAAAGCCAATCACCAATATGTTTGATCCCCATCAGACCTCTATGACGCTCAAAGATAATCTTATTCAATGGCTTTGTTAGTGGATCTGCAATGTTATCTTCGGATGGAACTCTTTCCACTACTACATCTCTTTGGGCCATGATTTCTCTAATAAGTTAGAACCTTCTCAGAACACTTCTGATGAGACCCGAGTTCTCTTATTTGAGTAATCGTCCCGTATTTGTCGTAATATAAAGGAATCAGCTCCTCGCTGCTCGGGATGACTCCTAGATTTGTGATGAACTTCTTCATCCAGACTCCCTCCTTTGCTACCTCTGTCACAGCAATGTATTCCACCTTTGTGGTTGAGTCAGCAGTAGTGTCTTGCTTGGAACTCTTCCAGCATACTGCTCCTCCATTCAGGATGAACATATACCCTGAATTAGACTTGCTATCATCGACATCAGACTGGAAGCTCGAGTTCGAGTAGCCCTCAACCTTGAGGCTACTACCTCCATATACCAGTAAAAGATCCTTAGTCTTCCTTAAGTACTTAAGGATACATTTTACTACTTTCTAGTGCTCCAAGCCTGGATCTGCCTAATATCTACTCGTGACACTCAGAGCATACGCTATATCAGGCTTGGCACAAAGCATATCATACATGATAGATCATATCATTGATGCATATGGTATCATATCTATGTGTGTCCTTTCATTTGGAGTATTTTGGAGATATACTCCTAGAAAGTGATATTCCATGTCTCATTTGTGTGAGACCTCTCTTAGAATTTTTCATGCCAAACCTTTTGACAATGGTGTCTATATACCTGGACTAGGATAAGCCAAGCATCTTCTTGGATCTATCCCTATAGATCCGTATCCCCAATATGTAGGATGCTTCCCCTAAGTCCTTCATGGAGAAGTGCTTGGATAACCAAGTCTTTACTGTGGAGAGCATTCCTACATCATTCCTAATGATCAAGATGTCATCCACATATAATACCAAAAAGGTGATAGTACTCCCACTTAATTTCCTATACACATAAGGTTCATCTTCATTCTTAACGAAGTCATAAGATCTGATCGCCTCATCAAATCTTATGTTCAAACTTCGGGAAGCTTGCTTCAATCCATAAATAGACCTAAGCAACCTGTACACCTTATCTGGGTTATCCCTGGATACGAATCCCTCAGGTTGTATTATATACACCTCCTCCTCGAGGTTGCCATTGAGAAATGCGGTTTTGACGTCCATATGCCAGATCTCATAATCATAGTGTGCAACAATAGTCAATAGAATTCAAATGGATTTTAGCATGGCTATAGGTGAGAAAGTTTCATCATAGTCAACACCTTGCCTTTGATGATACCCCTTAGCCACTAGCCTTGCTTTATAGGTCTCTACCTGTCCATCTACTCCAATCTTTTTTTTGAAGATCCACTTGCAACCAATGGGTATAATACTCTCGAGTGCATCAACTAGGTTCTAAACCTTGTTGGAGTACATGAAATCAATTTCTAAATTCATGACTTCTTGTCATTTCCCAGATTCTATGCTCATAATAGCCTCCTCATAGGTCTGAGGATTAATATTCTCAACATCCTCTCTTCTGATATGTCCCACATATCTCTCAGGAGGATGGGATACTCTATCAGACCTACGTAAAGTTTGAACTTGTGTGTTAGGTATCTGAACAGACTCTGGTTGTGGAATAGTGCTTGAGCTAGGTTCTCCAACCTCGCTCAACTCTATCATGCTCCCACTATCTCCACCAAGAATGTGTTCCTTCTCAAGGAACACTGCTCTCTTGGCTACAAAGACCTTTCGGTCCTCAGGGTGATTGAAATAATACCCATAAGTTTCTTTGGGGTATCCCACGAACTTGCACCATTCCGTCCTAGATTCTAACTTGTCAGGGTTATGTCTTTTAATGTGGGCAAGGCAGCCCCAAATCTTAACAACTTTAAGATCGGGCTTCTTCCCATTCCATATCTCATATGGAGTAGACATCACTGATTTAGTTAGAATTATGTTCAGAAGGTAAGTTGCGGTCTCTAGGGCATATCCCTAGAATGAGATGGGTAGGTTGGCGAAACACATCATGGGACGCACCATGTCTAACAGTATGCGATTTCTCCTTTCTGATACACCATTAAGCTGTGGTGTATAAGGAGGTGTCCATTGGGATAATATCCCATAGTCTTTGAGGAACTGGGTGAACTCTATACTCAAGTACTTACCTTCTCGATCTGATCGAAGGGTTTTAATACTCTTTCCTGTTTGGTTCTCCACTTCTTGTTTCCTCTTAGACTCACATACACACATGATATGTGGAGCTATATTTAGCATAAATAAACTATTATGCACTATTCCTCTCGTGATGATCTCATCATCTAATATTATTGAACAACCATTGTTCTCAAAAACTAATTTATATCCACTGATTGTCAAACATGAAATGGAAATAATATTTTTGATAATAGAAGGAACATAATAGCATGTATCTAATGCAATAATAGCTCCACCAGGCATATGTAAAGTGACCTTGCCAATAACCACTGCAGCAACTTTTGCTTCATTGCCCATCTTAAGGTCCATCTCGCCTCTATTCAATCTCCTAGGTCCTACCAGAACCTGCAACGAATTGCAGATATGATAAGCACTCCCGATATCCAATACCCATGTGCTATCATAAAATTCTGACAAATGAAGACTGATCATGAATGTACTTGAAGCTTCTATTTCGCCCTCTCTATAAGGTACTCTTTGTAGTTCCTCTTCCAGTGCCCATCTTTGCTACAGTGGAAGCACTGGCCTTTGTCCTTTGTTGGGTCTTTCTTGGCAACCTTTGTCTTACCCATTTTGCCCTTGCCCTTCTTAAGGGTCTTCTCAGTCTTCCTTTTCTTTCTGGTCTCACCAGTGTAGAGAACCAGCTTCTCTTTCTTGAAGGTGCTCTCTGCTTCTCTCAACATATTGAGGAGCTCTGGGAGGGTCACCTCAAGTTTGTTTATATTAAAATTCATTATGAACTAAGAAAAGGAATCGGGTAAGGACTGAAGTACAAGATCCACACACAGGTTATCCTCTAGGACCATTCCTAGACCTGTGAGTTTTTCAATCCACTCAATCATCTTAAGGACATGGTTCTAAACTAGTGTCCCCTCAGTCATCCTAGCACGGAAAAGACTCTTTGATATCTCATATAGCTGAGTTCTTCCCTGTTCCTCAAATAGTTTGCGGAGATGTAGGAGTATGAAATTAGTATCCATATTTTCATGCTATCTCTGTAACTCAGTAGTCATAGAGGCCAACATATAACACTGAGCAAGAGTGAAATCATCTAAGTACTTTATATAACGAGCGATCTCATCCTTGCTTGCCCCTTCGTCGGTGTTAGGACTCTAGCTATGAGAGTCCTAATTTAGTTTAATTGATAAGGGCATTCATGTAAATCCTATCTAGCCGACCCTTATTAAAGAGATGAAGAGGCCGGCTAGGTTAGGGTTAGGTTACTTCTTAGGAAAAGAGTCCTATTAGAAGTAGGAATCCTATTAGGAAAAGAGTCCTATTAGAAGTAGGAGTCCTACTAGAAAAAGAGTCATATTAGAATTAGAAGTCCTATTAGGTAAAAAGTCCTATTAGAAGTAGGAGTCCTATTAGGAAAAGAGTCCTATTAGAAGTAGAAGTCCTATTAGGTAAAAAGTCCTATTAGAATTAGGAATCCTACTAAAGAAGGAGTCATAATTAGAAGTTGGTTAGAAGTAAGAGTCTTGAGTAAGAGTCCTATTAGGAGTTGGGGCTTAGAAGCCCTATAAATAGCCATGTATTCATCCTCTTAAAAATAATGAATAGATCAATCCTTTAGTAGCCTTTGTGCAGCAACTTGGAGGAAGGAACCCCTATAGAGTTCCAAGGAGGCCGATCCCCTATAAAGATCAACCCCAAGCTTAGAATCCACGGAGGGTTCTAACACTTGGTATCAGAGTAGCGTTCTTGGTATCTCACTGCCCTTCCACAGCCATCCACCAGCCCTCCACAACCGTGCAAAGCAATTCCCACAATTGCTTAGAAGATCATCGCTGAATTCCGCCGTCATCTCCACCACCGTAGATCATCCTTTGATCTTCCCGTGAATTGCAACAGGTTCTGGTTATCTACCCTACTGCTGCTGCAATTTAGTTATCCTTATTCAAAAAATCCAAAAAATTCTTTCCTATAATTGCTGCATAAACTTTTCGTCGTAAAGTTTTCATCTCTACAACGAAAGTCGCACTACAGAATTTCAGCCGCATAGCACTGCCTTTTTGATCTTGCTACTACGTTTTTTCTATCCAAATCTCTATGGAATTTTTATGGCGGCTTTGACACTTCCTAACAGTGGTTTTCCCTTTGGTTTTGTCGAAAAATTCTCAATAAAAACCACTTATCTTTTACGTCCAATCTGCTACACTTTAGACGTAAAAATCTGCTATAATACCTCTCCGTGATTCTCAATTTTGCCAAACCTCTTGTTGTCGTTTCTTCCTACGAAATTTTTTACAGTATTATCTCTTCCTTATCAGTAGATCCCCTTTGAGTTTTACTTGAATCTCTTTTGAAAATTTCTGGAAAAAATTACATCTTTACTGCTGGAATTTTTTCGGCGAAAAATCTGGTATTGCACATTTGTCCTTTTTTCGTCTCCGTAACCTACCAAACCCTAGCCACCTTGCTGCCACAAACCAAGACATCTTTAGGGCATCCCTCTAGCCTCAAGATGCAGCCATCATAACCTAGTTTCATAACCCTAACAGCATCAAAAACCACAGCCCAAAACAGTAAACCATTACAGCTGAACCCTTCAATCACCGATTTATTGTCCGAACCTTCCACCACCCCCCCATGCCATTAACCCGTCAACAGAAAAAAGACAAGGGCATCTCTGATCTACAAACATATGCTATGGCTTCCCAAGATCCAATTGATGCCAAATTTGAAGCATGGGAATCTCAGATTGAATCACGGCTTGAATAGCGCTTGGAAGACAAATTGCGCGCTTTGTTTGCAGAATTCAGAATTGGACAACCATCGAGTCCAACCAAACTGTAGCAAGGAGAGAATTTAGAAAGGACCCCAGAGAAGGAGGGACAGCCCTCGGACATGCTTCAGCCACGCATGAGGGTGAACTTCCCACGATGGGAAGAAGGAGACCTAGCGGGGTGGATTTCGCGTGCAGAACGTTACTTTCACTACTACCGAACGTCGGATAATGCTATGGTGGAGATTGTAGTCATGCACCTTGAAGGAGATGCTATTCAATGGTACAATTGGCTGGAATATAATCATAGGGCTCCGACATGGAATCAATTTAAGAATGCACTACTAAACCGTTTCGGACCTACGGAGTATGAAAATATCGACGGCCAACTCGCAAAGATTCGACAAACCTCTACGATTCAAGAGTACCAAACCAGGTTTGAGAAGCTATCTTACCTTGCTCGTGATTGGACTGACCATCAATTGTTAGGAACATTTATCGAAGGACTCAAGCCAGAGATAAAAGGGGAAGTTAAGGCACGACAGCCCCGTACCGTGATGGCTGCGATTTCCTTTGCCCGAATACAAGAAGAACGACTCAACCAAGATTCTCGAAGGATGAGAACCACTCCTAGAACCTCAACATATAAACCCCCTTTTGCTTCCAGCCATCCTTCGCTGCCCAAAAAATTGATAAGAGAAGAACTACGTGATCGATCAGCAAAGGGTCTTTGTTGGCATTGCGACGAGCCGTGGAACCGTGATCATCACTGCAAAAGGGACCGCCTCCTATTGATTGAACCTCTTGAAGACAGGGAGGAGGAGGTCCAGGAGCATGAGGAAGAGGTCACGGATGAAGAACAGTAGTCAATTGATATTATGATGCATGCCCTTGCCGGTTATGCGAACCCGCAAACAATGAAAGTGGGAGGATTTCTGAAGCAACAACCAATCACCGTTCTTATTGACACTGGGAGCACTAATAATTTTATGAACAACAAGGTTACTATCCGAATGGCCTTACCTATTGAGAATTGCAGCAGGTTCGATGTTAAAGTTGCAGATGGACGAATTTTGAAGTGTGATCGTAAGTGCCCACGGGTGAAATTGTTGCTGCAGGACCAAGAGATAATTGCAGATTTTTTTCTCCTCTCTCTCGATGATTATGAGGCCGTGCTTGGAATTGAATAATTGATGACATTAGGTGATGTTTCCTTGAATTTTTTGAAATTAATTATGAAATTTTACAGCAAGGGGAAACAGGTGATATTGTACAGGAAACGTGGGGGCGACGTAACGACAATTTGCACACAACGAATGGAGAAAATTTTGCACAAAGCATACAGTAGCTTTTTGGTACAACTTAAGCAGCAAAAATGGGTAACAAATCTTTTTGGATATGATTATGAAATAACTTACAAAAAAGGGAAAGATAATGTTGTTGCAGATACGCTTTCATGGCTACCCGAGCAAGTTGAATTTTCGATTGTTTCACTTCCGACCAGCGACTTCCTTGAGGATATTAGGAGGGAATGACAAGATAATGTAGAAACAAGTAAAATCATAAAAAAATTAAAGGAAGCACCAAGCTCTATGGCTCATTACAGTTGGGACTCAAAGGACTTGCGATATAAAGGGCGCATTGTGTTTGTGCCAAATTCTACTTGCATAAAGACCATCCTTCAAGAGATGCATTCCACACCTGTGGCCGGGCACTCCGGGTTCCTTAGAACCTATAAAAGAATTAAGTAAAATTTTTATTGGATAGGGATGAAAAATATTATTGCTGAATTTGTAGCACAATGTGATATATGTCAACGACACAAAGGTGAGACAGTGGCAAGTCCCAAAAAGTTACAACCTCTACCCATCCCAGAATCAATATGGACTGATATATCAATGGATTTCATCGAAGGGCTTCCCTCATCACAAGGAAAAGGTACAATTTTTGTCATGGTTGATCGCCTTACAAAGTATGCTCACTTTTGTGCCATCCATAATCCCTACTTCTAGTATTGCTCGAATCTTTATGGAGAATATTGTAAAATTACATGGGATGCCGAGATCTATTGTAAGTGATCGTGATAGGGTCTTCACGAGCAAATTTTAGACAGAGTTATTCCAGATGCAAGGCACTAAATTAAAGATGAGTACGACATATCACCCACAAACCGACGGCCAAACTGAAGTGGTGAACAGGTGCTTGGAGACATACCTTAGATGCTTCACCAGTGACCGACCAAAAGAATGGACAAAGTGGCTTCCCTGGGCCGGGTGGTGGTATAATACAACTTATCATTCCTCCACAAAATGTACTCCCTATGAGGCCATGTATGGCCGACCCCTCCCTGTAATTCCAAAATATGTGTTGGGCACCTCTAAAGTAGAACAAGTAGACAGAGAACTACAAGATAGAGACAAAATGCTGAAGTTGCTAAAAGATAATCTCACTGCAACAAAAGTAAGGATGAAACAGTAATATGATCAACATAGAGGCGAAAGAGAATTTTCAGTAGGAGATTGGGTCTTCTTATGGCTCCAGCCATACAAGCAAATATCAATCCAAACCAGAGTGTCTATGAAGCTTTCACCTCGGTTCTATGGACCCTACCAGATTTTGGAGCGCATCGGAGGCGATAGCATCTGATTGGACTTACCCACCAGCTCCCGAATCTATCCGGTCTTCCATGTATCATGTTTGAAGCTCAAGTTGGGACAACACGAGGCAAAGCCATCTACCAAATATAACTACCCGAGAGCTCCAGACCCAACCAAGTGCCATTATTGATCGACGAATCGTGACTCGGCACGACGCACTGCCATCGAAGTGTTAATACAAAGGCAAACCTACTAGCGTAAGATGCCACTTGGGAGAACTACGATGACTTGAAGATTAAATTCCCAGAATTCATGGGAACGACCTCGAGGACAAGGCTAATTTGAAGAGGGCGGGTGTCTAGCTATTAGAGTCCTAATTTAGTTTTATTGATAAGGGCATTCATGTAAATCCTATCTAGCCGACCCTTATTAAAGAGGTGAAGATGCCGGCTAGGTTAAGGTTAGGTTACTTCTTAGGAAAAGAGTCCTATTAGAAGTAGGAATCCTATTAGGAAAAGAGTCCTATTAGAAGTAGGAGTCCTAATAGAAAAAGAGTCCTATTAGAAGTAGAAGTCCTATTAGGTAAAAAGTCCTATTAGAAGTAGGAGTCCTATTAGGAAAAGAGTCCCTATTAGAAGTAGAAGTCCTATTAGATAAAAAGTCATATTAGAATTAGGAATCCTACTAAAGAAGGAGTCCTAATTAGAAGTTGGTTAGAAGTAGGAGTCTTGAGTAAGAGTCCTATTAGGAGTTGGGGCTTAGAAGCCCTATAAATAGCCATGTATTCATCCTCTTAAAAACAATAAATAGATCAATCCTTTAGCAGCCTTTGTGCAGCAACTTGGAGGAAGGAACCTCTATAGAGTTCCAAGGAGGCCGATCCCCTATAAAGATCAACCCCAAGCTTAGAATCCGCGGAGGATTCTAACAGTCGGGCGTAGGGATTACTGTATCAAGGACATACGTGATTTTCTCCGCCGTGAGAACGATTCTCAGATTGCGAAGTCAATCCGTATAATTTGGAACAGTGAGGTGGTTGGCATCAAGTATGCCATGTAAAGGATTTGAAAGCGATATTTTTCTAAAATAAAAGATGTAGCAGAAATAAATAACATGCAAACTTTACATAAATTAAATAATTAAGATAAGGACTTCTATCTTAATGTATTCCCATTAATTTTTCACGAGACACACAACACCCTCCGGTATGTGAATCGGAGACCCCTGACGGATCTCTAGTGGGGATCAGGATCTAATCGGCATCTTAACATAACCTCGAGGGACTCGACCAATCATGTTAAGCCCGTAAAAGTAGGCAACTCTTGCCAATCACAACTCCTTGTGATTCCCATTCTGTTCGGCCTCCGAACCACCATGGCCTCGAGGGACTCGACCAACCATGATGTTCGGTTAAGTCATTAATATCGTTACCAGATAAGTCTGATTAGGTGATATACTCTCGAGGGACTCGACCAAGCATACCATGTCCTCAGGTCACCTCTGACATCTCTATGTCGTAGATAAGATGGCGATACGCGATATAGGTGAGTCTTAAGGGACTCGACCAACTCAACCTACATCGAAAATCGGCTCCTAGCTATAACGATGGAAGGCCACGTGGGTCAATCTAATTGCCTCAAGTTTACCGACTTAATATTATTAATAGAGAGGATTTTTGATTTGGTCTCCTAACATAATGTGTCACACATATACGTATTTAATATATATATCTACATCGCATGCAAATATATATATATACTTATCTAGTAGGTGTATAACTAATCATACATCACATGAGCAATCACACTAGATGATCATAGACCATATCCTAATATGATCAGGTCCGAGCCAGTGGGTCCAATCACTTACATCAAGATCTATCTATGTGTACTTCGGTGCATCTCTATGCCCTGTGATCGTCCATCTCGCTTCGTCGGATCCGTCGGCATCTCAACGCATCTCCATACGTCGGATCGTCTATCTCGGCCTCGTGAGTCACGCTACCGTTGTGCCTCCTCTGATAATTACAACATAATTACAGGCAAGCAGGCCTGATAATAAACGAGAAAAATAGAGGCTCGTAAACCTAAATAATAATAATCACATGTACACACATCACATCACAAGTCCATGATCATCTGTCCACATCATACATCACATGTATATAATATTTTATAAGACTACTAGATAAAAATAATAGTTAATTAAACTATTTAATTAACATATTTAATTTTTCGAAATCAGGGACATAAAGGAAAATTTTAAATTCCCAAGGGTATTTCGATAATTCGGCCAAAAGGGTATTTTGGTTAAATTCTGTCAAAAGGGACAGAATCTCGAATTTCTAAAATTTCGAAGGGCAAAACCATCTTTTGCCCAAAACCCTCGTACCTTTCCCTTCTGTAGAGTTGCTACCGCCGCCACCCTACCGGCGACGGCCACTATGGCCGGGCGCGCCGCCCTTGCTCGCGGGCGTAGCGCCCATAGGCAGTCTGTCCGCGGGCGGCGCTGCCCCCTGTGGGTGCACCCACATCTGCGGGTGGCGCTGCCCCTTACGGGCTAGCCGCGGGCGGTGCTACCCCTTGCGCGCGTGGAGGGAGGCGGCGCCGCGCTACGCGGGCGCAGCGTGCCGCGCCGCGGCATTGGCGCGGGCGCGCCGCCGGCGCCTCGGGCGTTGCCGGTGCCGTGCCCACGGGCGTAGCGCCCACAGGTCGCCGGCGGAGCGCTGGCGCTGCCCTGCAGGCAGCCCGTCGGCTGCTACATGTGTAGGCAGCCCGCCGGCTGCTGCATGTGCAAGCAACAATAGTTGCTGCCCTTTCTCGCTATTCGGCCAATGATTTTGACATCAATAGTAGATCTAGAACACAACACACGTAGTTTAAGATTCGATCTTCGCACGAACAACCTGGCTCTAATACCACTATTGGGAAATCCACAAGGGGAGCAACATCACATGCGTAGCGGAAGAACAGAAAACAAAACCTCAGATTTCCTGTAGAATGTTTCCGTCGTCGTGCGAAGATCGGTGCGTCAAAAACAAATCTATAAAAATTGCACATGTAAAAGAAGATACTTAGGGAGATCGTATATCCCTGAATTCCTGCAGATCTGTAGGAGAAGATGAAGGAGGTCAAGCGTCCTCCTCTCTAGCGGTATCCACACAACAGGGATTGCGACGATGCACCTCTCTCTCTGGGGAGGGGAGAACAAGAGGTGACTACCAAAAACCCTCAGCTTATAGAGCTTTAGTTCCCTCCTATTTATAGAGGCCCCCTAAAAACCCTAATGGATCTTTTTGCCCTATTGGGTATTAGATCTTCATCCAATCACCCAAGCCTCTTGGATTAGTGGGTTTCTACCCAATAATCTCTTATTAGCAATTATTGGATCTCATCTCAGGATCCAATAATTCAGGGGCTTAATGGATATCTAATAAGATAGGGGGTTTAACGGATATCTCATCTCCGAACCTCTACTCGTCGCAACACCTACCATATGTGTGTGACCTTCTAGGCCCAATATTAAGCTGATCGTAAGTCATACTTGTTAGAACTCCTTCTGACTTAGTGAATTATTATCTCTATAATAATTCACCCAACTCATCGATTGTGAACGTACCAGGCCACTACGCCATAGTCCCCAGACGATATAGTGGAATCCAATCCTTTGGACCTATCTGTCCTCAATTACCATCTATCTATAATCTCTCATCCATCTAATATCCTAGAGACCATGTACCGAGCATGGTGTTGTCAGGCCCATACGGTCTCTCCTCGAGTCTTGCTCTTGTCGGATTCTCCCGGAGAACTCTTTCTCTCTCAATCCGAATAACCTAGGCCAAGGATTTGTTCGAGCAAGAACACATGAGATATTCTTCTCATGATACCGAGAGCGGATGATCCTCTATTGACACTCAATAGCCCTCGTAAGGTTGGCTACCACTCCCAATGACCGGCTGTACTAGATATGGAACTTTCCAAACCTATAAGTCCGGTATCAAAGAGTGGAGTACTCATACAGGACATCCTTGGTGTCTCAAGTCTAAGGACCAGATACACTACTGGGACTACGGAATCGTTGTCTGACGTGAGGTATCAATAACCATCCAGCATTCTATAGGCGGATCAATCAGTGAACTCATTCTCCAATGAGCACCTGCACTGTACCCTTAGTGTCCCCACATGAGTAGCTATGAGACCAGCTACCTCCATCATATGAACGGGTATATAGCACACCAGTCTATCCGGTTATCTCGATGTTCTTCTCGAGTAACCTATGACCAAGATAATTTAGAGTCTGTGTTTAAATATGAATCGGTCTCATTATTGTAATCTCATCACGATCCAATTCCTATTGCACAGATCCAAGGACATCACAATATACATCTAGATAATGTGAGATAATGCCAATAATCAGAAGCAAAGAGATTAACGCAGCATGTTACAAGTGTAATCACTCTTGTGATTGGCTTGTAGGGCACCTATAACTAGCAAAAATCATCCTCTTTTGTAGAACTATTCACCATCACAAGCTAGGAGCAAGAGATGGTATCTTGATAGTGGATGCTCAAGGCACATGACTGTAGATCCATCTCAATTCTCTATGCTCACTAGCAAACAAGAAGGGTATGTCATATTCGGAGATAACAACAAGGATAAAATTATTGGCAAGGGAACCATAGGTAACAAATCAACTTTTTTAATTGATAATGTGTTATTGGTAGATGGTTTAAAGCATAATCTTTTGAGTGTTAGTCAATTATGTGATAAGAGATATATTGTGAAATTTGAATCTAATGCTTGCATTATTGAAAAACCACACAACAATACATCTATGATTGCACTAAAACAAAATAATATCTACACCATCAACATTGATGATCTTAGTAGTGAAATGTGTTTTTCGACGTTGAATGATGACACTTGGCTTTGGTAAAGGAGATTAGGTCATGCTAGCATGAAGCTAATCAATCAAATCACATCCAAAGCACTTGTAAGAGGCATTCCCAATGTTAAGTTCATTAAAGATAAAGTATATGATACTTGTCAACTAGGAAAACAAATTAAAACTAACTTTAAGCCAAAGAATCAAATAAGTACCTCTAGACCATTACAATTGATTCATATAGATTTATTTGGACTAATTGACACAACAAGCCTAGGAGGAAGCAAATATGCCTTTATAATTGTAGATGACTATAGTAGATACACTTGAACCTATTTCTTGGCTCACAAAAGTGATTGTTTTAAATGTTTCTCTAAATTTTATAAACTTACTCAAAATGAAAAGGGTTTCATGATTTCATCTATTCGGAGTGATCACGGTGGTGAATTCTAAAACTATGACTTTCAAATTTTTGTGAATCAAATGAGTACAACCACAACTTCTCTACTCCAAGGAATCCTCAACAAAATGGAGTAGTAGAAAGAAAGAATAGAAATTTATAAGAAATGACAAGAACCATATTAAATGAAAATAGTTTACCCAAATACTTTTGGGCCGAAGCCGTTAATATGGCTTGCTATATCATGAATAGGGTTCTAGTAAGACCATCTCTATCTGAGACTCCTTATGAATTATGGAATAATAAAAAACCTAATGTTTCTTACTTTAAAGTTTTTGGTTGCAAATGCTTTATTTTAAATGAAAAGGATGCTTTAGGAAAATTCGATGCTAAATTCGATCAAGGCATCTTTCTTGGTTAATCTTCCGTTTCTAAAGCTTTTCGTGTTTTTAATAAAAGAACGTTAGTTATAGAAGAGTCTATTTATGTAGTTTTTAATAAAATTTTCAATTTTAAGAAAAAAGGTTTTGATGATGATTTTGGTTTTGATGGTTTGAATTTAAATGAACCCTCTCCTCAAAATAGCAACTTGGATGCATCTTCTTCCTAAATTTTCTTACCTAAGGAATGGAAGTATGTAGATGCCCATCCTAAGGAGTTAATTATAGGAGACACATTGAAAGAGGTTCTAACTCGTTCTTCTTTTAAAAAATTTTGTGCCCATGCCGCTTTTCTTTCTCAAATTGAACCTAAGTGTATTGATGATGCCTTGAAAGATGATTCTTGGGTTATCGCAATGCAAGAAGAATTGAATCAATTTGAGAGGAATGAGGTATGAAAGCTTATTCTTAGACCTAGTGACCATTTAGTTATTGGTACTAAATGGGTTTCTAGAAACAAGCAAGATGAATGCAGTATCGTGGTAAGAAACAAGGCTAGACTAGTGGCCAAAGGTTTCAACCAAGAAGAAGGTATTGATTACGAAGAGACCTTCGCTCCTGTGGCAAGATTATAAGCCATTAGGATGCTCCTTGCCTATACTAGTAGTAATAATTTTAAGCTTTTTCAAATGGATGTCAAAAGTGCTTTCTTAAATGGCTTTATTTCTGAAGAAGTGTATGTTGAACAACGACCCGGATTTGAAAACTCTCTTCTTCCCAATCATGTGTTTAAACTAACTAAGGCTCTCTATGAATTAAAACAAACCCCTAGAGCTTGGTATAAGAGGTTTAGTTCTTTTTTAATTTCAAATAATTTTACTAAAGGCAAGGTTGATACTACATTATTTATCAAATATTTTAAAAATAATTTTCTTGTTGTTTAAATTTATGTTGACGATATTATTTTTGGTTCTTTGGATGAATCACTATACGAATCATTTGCCAAGTGTATGAGTCATAAATTTGAAATGAGCCTAATAGGAGAATTATCCTTCTTTTTAGGATTGCAAGTTAAACAACTTAGTGATGGTATATTTCTTAATCAAACAAAGTATACATTAGAATTGTTAAAATGATTTAACATGGATGGTTCAAAAGCCATCAACACTCCAATAAGTACTTCCACCAAGTTAGACTTAGATGAAAGTGGAGAAAATTTTGATCAAAAAACATATAGAGGAATGATAGGTAGCTTACTTTACCTCACCGCAACTTGACCAGATATCATGTTTAGTGTAGATCTATGTGCAAGATTCCAAGCTAATTCTATGTTATCTCACCTTAAACCTATTAAAAGAATCCTTAGGTATCTTAAAGGAACTCCTAATCTAGGATTATGGTATTCAAAATCTGATAACTTTGATTTAAAAGCCTATGCGGATGTGGATTTTGGTGGATGTAGAATAGATAGAAAGAGTGACTTCCAAGAAACAAAATTCAGTTGCACTATCTACGGTAGAAGCCGAATACATAACTGTAAGTGCATGTTGTGCACAAGTTGTTTGGATGAAAAATACATTAGAAGACTATGAAATTTATTTAAAGAACATTCCCATAAAATGTAATAATACAAGTGCTATTTGTCTAACTAAAAATCCAATTCAACACTCTAGAACTAAGCATATTGACATTAGGCATCACTTTATACAAGATTATGTCAATAATAATAATGTCATTCTAGAATTTATTGATACAAAACACCAATTAGCGGACATCTTCACAAAATCCCTAATTGAAGAACAATTTGACTTCATTAGAAGAGAATTAGGTATGCTAAATTGTTCTAATACATGATGTTGTATGTTTCTTTTTCGAAATTTTCCAACTTCGGTTTTGATTGTATCATCTTAATATTATCTCTTCATTTTTGAATGACATCTTTACAATATCATCTTGGCATTTTGATGAAAGCTCTCATTTTTATCTTCCTATTTTGATTCTCCTCTTCAATTGATAAATTTTTGAGTTATGTCATGACTTTTGATGAAATGATCAAATTTTCAGATTTGATAGTTTCACATTGATATTATATTTTTGAATTTTAATGACATCTTTATATCATGGAGCTCACATTTTTATCTTTCAATCATAATCTTGATGAAAGCTATCATAATGTTTTTTTCCTCTTTCTTTAAATAGTGGATACTAATGATGTAGTAAAAACTAATTTTATACCCTCCTTGAAGTATGACTAAAGATATTTCATGACTTGCATTTTATATGAAGCTTAACATATGCATAAATTAATGTCATGAATTGTGCAAAATTAAGTTCTTAAATGTTCATTTTTGATTTTTATTCTTGTGCTAATCGGCATGATTCAAGGTTTTATGATTTCCTCCTTATGAATCACTACAAGAATGCCACGTCAAATTTTTTCCTTCAAATTTTTTATATTGATATATTTCATTCGTTGAAGTTTTATGAATTTTGACATCTCATTCTCATGGAGTTTACCTTAAAATATGAAATCTTTGATGAATGACTTTAATGATCTATCCTTTCACAATTCTATGCTTGAATTCTCAATCAAAAATTGAGTCTTAAATTTTTCATGTATGAATTCTTCATGAGCATTTTGAAACACTAATGTTTTTTTTTCGGATCTCATGAACATGAATAAAAATGATTCAAACATTTTTTGAATTTATCCATCAAGGATGACATATTTTGCATTATATTCAACTCATTTATCATACGCTTGATAATTGATCACTCATTTTTTTTGTAGTATGATACCTTGTGGTGGCTACTTCACTTACTTTTTGTTGATGACAAAGGGGGAGAAGAATGTGTAAATTGATGACATATGAAAATAACTTGATAAAATGTCTTGCATAGTATTAAGAAGATTGAATTCAAGTGTTTTGAGATCGATATCATATCATGTTTAAAAATTGGATTCTTTTTATTGATATGATAAGCTAATATTTCATTTGATATCATGCCTTGATCTTGTGCACTTCGTTGATATCATTTGATCCTTGTGGAAATTCAATTTGTGATTAGTTTCTCTTGTCGAAATGATGAATGTCTATCATTCGACTAGAAAATGCATATCATGCCATGACATTGTGAAAAATATGAAGTTTCATATTTATGAATGAAAGATCATGCTTGTTAAGCATGATGGTAAGTTTAATGAATGAAACTTTTCGGGTTTGGGATGAATTCAAGAAGATTGAATTCAAGTATTTTTACCTTCTCATAATATGACATATAGATAGGGGGAGTTAAGATTAACTCCACCATCAATTGATTGTCATCATCAAAAAGGGGGAGATTATTGAATCTCGGATTTTGATGATGAAGTCAATTGGTGAATTATTTGTTCTAATCCATATTGTCGAGATAAATGTGCAGAATTAACTACGATAGGATGAAAACATAAAGTGATTTACCGAGATCAAGCTCGATGGGAATTCGAGAGTTTATCTGAAGTCCAAAGGATCATCGGAAGTATTGCCAGAACCAACCAAGATAGAATCAAGGACTTGCCAAAGGTTTCGGAAGTTCATCGGAAAGATCGTCGGAGGTTCATAGAGATCACTGAGAAGGTTCGAAAGCTTGCCAAAGATTCATTGTACTCACCACAAAATCCGGGAGCCTGCTGGTGTTAGGGATCGAGTGACACTAAGAGGGGGGCTGAATTAGTGCAGCGGTAAAGAACGATAGATTTTTTTGCGATTAACACAAGTTCGGAAACTTCGTATGAATGAATGCAGCATTTCATTTGAACCCAGAAAGATTGCGTTTTAACTTTAAAGCATACGTAAGAAGATGAAAATGAAGTTGAGTAAATAAGGCAGCATATGAAAATGGTTTGCAGCAAAGTAAGTTGCGAGAAAGTAAATGCAAACCGATTTATAGTGGTTCGGTCATCCGACCTATATCCACTTCCGAAGCCTTCTCCGATGAGGCTCCCAACTTCCACTAGCAAATCCTTTTGTAGGGGAAGGACCAAATACCCCTCTTACAATCCTTTTACAAGAGGTTCACACTTTTACAAGTTTTCACAAAGAGAAGGAACTGAGGTGAACACTTAAGCAAATGAAGAACAAGACTTTCCTAAGACTTATTTTCAAAATCTAACTCTCTAATGGTTCCCCTTTCAGCTGAGAAAGGAGGGGTATTTATAGATCTAAAATGGTTTCAAATTTGGGCTCCAAATTTGAAATCAAATTGAAGTTCCCGGTGCTGGGGCGGTGCTACCGCCTGTCAGAGGCGGTGCTACCGCTTGTCAATCTGGCAGACTGACACAGCAGGGGCGGTACTACTGCCCCAGCCAGACACAGTAGTTGCTAGGCGGTGCCACCGCCTAGCACGCGGTTGTTGCTGGGTAGTGCCACCGCCCAACACACATGCTGCTGGGCGATGCTACCACCCAACACACACCAACTTCCTGGTTTGCGCCGAAAACTCGATCCAAACCGGTCCCAAACAAGGCCCAATGGGCCCATACTTGGGTTAAAGGATTAACACCTAATCCTAACCCAAATTAATGTGCTAACTATAAAATTAAAGACATTCCTAAGCTATTATAAAGTATGCAAGTCAAGTCTTCTTCTGGCGAGCTTCCGGCGAACTTCCGATGGTCTTCCGATGATCCCTCGGAAACCATCCTGTGGACTCTCGGTAAGCTCTCGGACTCTACAATGATTTTGGCGAGTTCCCCCGAGCTTCTTTGGCAAGCTCCAATCTTTCTTGGCAAGCTCCATGAACTTCTGACGAACTTCCGAAAACCCTTCGGCAAGCTCCCTATTCGTTCTCGGTCGGTTCCGGCAGCACTACCAATGAATTTTCAGAATTCCATCGAACACTCAAACTCCCAATGATCGATCGCACTTGACTTCGGCCCTTTGTTTCGCTTTATATCTTCATCCTTATCGTAGTTACTCCTGCACAAACAAACACCAAACACCCTACTTTGATCTAGACAGTTACTACAACACGAATTGACATTTAGTTGCCCGGCATGTCATTGGTCGATGCTTCGTCCGATCCTTCGGCACATCGCCCTCTCTTGTAGCTTGTTGCCCAATCGATAGTTGACCTCTGCAACCCCGATATCCATGGCGCAACTCCGCACTTCTTGGCTCGATGCCCGACGTCCGAAGCCTCCTGCCGATAGTCGACTGAACTTCCGGCTCAACGTCAATTCCTCCAGCGTCAATTGTCTAATCCTGATCGATAGTAGACCTGCGTAACTCAACATGTAGTTAAACAACAAAACACACTCAATTAGTTTCATCATCAAAATCTGAGATTCAACAATCTCCCCCTTTTTGATGATGACAACTAATTGATGACTGACGGAGTTAACCATAACTCCCCGGAGTTTATCACAAACTCCCCATATCAATATGCCATTGATAGAAACCTTGGATTATCCCAAATCCAAGCAACATTCATCACAATGTTAAGAGAAAACAACAAACCATCATCCAAATATATAAAATATTCAAGTATCATTACATTGCATGAAGTCATCAATCTACTTCTCCCCCTATGTCATCAACAAAAAGGAGAAGTAGCATCATAGCCATTTTAAAAGATATGCAAATTTTTACAACACACTAGCTATTTATCACATCATACAACATTTTGCAATACAATACCAAATAATACCATTCAATCATAGCAAGTTTCAAGGATGTGCAAGTTTGCACCTTGTTTCTTACGATAGCAATATTTGCATCCTTTGATATAACAATTCTTAGCTTCTCATGAAGTTACAAAATAGGAATCAAGATGGTAAATTTTTGCAATGTTTGAGCTAAAAACTTTCTCCCCCTTTGTTAGCATAAAAAAGAAAGGGAGGATCAAATACTTCAAATAATCTTGCATGAGATTCAATAATAATTTGTAACAAAAATGCAAGCAATTTTGAAGAAGTAAAATTGAGCAAGATTTTTGCCTCTCTTAAGATAGCAACTTTTTGCTTCTCAATGTTCAAGCTAGCAAGATTTCCTTTTTTGATGCACAAGCTAGCAATTTTCTTCCTCTTGAATGAGCTAGCAAATTAATCATGCAAGCTAGCAATAAATCTTCTCCCCCTTTGATTTTGTCAAAAAGAAGGGAAGAATACAATTCTTTTCCCTTTACATGAATGCTTCCATCATGACAAAATAACAAATTTCCATCATGAATTTTTAACATATCAAGTCATGAATTCAAGGAAGTCATAAACAAATCATGGTATGAGAAAAATTTATAACAAGCAAGCAAGCAATAATGATAAGCTAGCATACTTTGCGATACGTAAACTAGCTTCCTTTCAATTTTTCTCTTTTGCAACTAATTTTCCCTTTTGCAAGCCATCAACTTTTTGTTTGCAATGAGCTAGTAATTTTTGTAAAATTTATAATATTTTAAAACTGTAAGCTCATGAGTTAAAAAATAATGCAACTTTGTAATTTCTTTCTTCTCATTTTGATAAGTACAAGTTTTGCCTTTTGCAAGTTCTAGCTAGCTATGTTTGCCACTTTCACTTGTGATACATAAGCTAGCAAGCTAACTCCCCCTTTGTCACTATCAAAAAGAAGGGATGAATAATTTTCAATGAAATAATTTTACATCAATCAATATTTCAATTTTTTCATGATGCATACAAAACATAGATGCAAAGAATTCATGAAAGATATCAATATGAAATATCAATACAGATCAACACCAAAAGACATCATTCATGATTCATCATAAAGCAAATTTTATTTATGTCAAATGTTCAATTTACCACACAAGGCAAAGAAGTCATGTCACTTTTAGGTTCATGAAATATATGACATCAAGGCTCATGATTCATTTAAAAAGATATAGCACAAAGAGTAACTTGATTCATGCATAAGAATTCCAAGTATCAAGTATTAAGATATTAAGACTTGGATTGTGATAAAGCTCACTCAAGTTCGAATCATCAAAATCATTAACATAGTTTATGAGATTCACAAAAAAACATAAACTTGAATTGTTCTCTTCTTTGGTAAATGATAAAAAGAAGCAATCATTTTCGAGATTCAAAATGCTAGCAATTTGCATTAATCATGACAAGTGATACATCAAAAGTCTATATCATTATTTCAATCAACAAGTCATGAAGCATACAAAGTAGTATTGAAACATGAGAGAAAAGTTCAAATTATCAAATCATAATCAATTCATCGAAATCACTTCTATAATTTATGAGATTCTTAAGATATCATGAAATCATTAATCTCGATAAGATAGTAAATATAATTTCTTTATGTTTCATCATATAAGTATGTCTTTTGCCTTTATATGCCAAATCAAAATATTCAAAACCAAAAGACAAACTTCATTATAAACATTGTCAAAACAACACATTGTTTCAAGACATGAGATTTAATTTATCATGATAATGTGTTTCATTTTGTTTCAAACAAGTGTGCTCATGTTTCAAAAGATGAGTATCAAATTTAAGACCAAAACATGAGTTTGTCATCAAGATATGATATCACAAAGTCATTAAGCATGATAACAAACTTTTAGTATTTTCATTTCAATGATGATTTCATAATGTATGTTCAAATATTTATATGGAACCCATCATTGTAGAAATTCAAAACATAAGTTTGTCATTAAATCCATCAAGATCATATGCATCAAACATCATGATAGTATATTTTCTCATCTTTATGAGTTTCAATTTAAGTGATTTGATCTTTCACAAGAATGTTCAAATTTTTCATATGAAAATGTCATGTATCATATTCAAAAACGAAAATATCATCAAAATCATTTTAATTCTTTCTTACATTAGTTATAACAAGATGATCGATGCTCAAATTTTTTGGTAAAATCATGCATCATTTTATAAATCTGAAAAATAATTTTTGTCATGAAAATCATCAAGTCCAAATATAATACAAGGCAACATTAAAATCACATTTCTTTCATTTGGAAAATTTATGGGTTAGGTCTTTATAATTGATTTCATGAAGACATGTATCATCTAAAAATTTCATCATAAAAAGGGTCAAGACCCATTAATCCAAGATAGAAGTTTTTTAATTTCTAAAAACACAAGAAAAGCATGAAAAAATTCCTACTAAGTTAAGCATTCATGGAAAGCATCATGTAATTTCAAAATAAGGTAGAAGCAACTTGGGTGAGTTTCTTACCTCATTGTCAAAAACCGTCAAAGCCCATTTTGCCTCTTCTTTACTTGATTCTTTTTTACAAGCCTTCTTCTTCTTCTTTGGACTCTTCCTCCATTCAAGTTCATTGTCTATTTTAGATTTTTATTTATGAACTTATTAAGATTCATTAAAAGTTCAATATCCTCATTGTCCTCATCACTTGAGTCATCACTCAAGTGGCATTTCATAGTCCGAAGTACCAAATCCTTCCTGTTGTTTGGAAGGTGGTCCATGTGTTTATCAAGTTCATTGTGTTCCAAGAAGGCCATTTCATATGTCATTAAAGACCCAATGAGTTCTTCAAGAGATAAGTCATGTAAATTTTTAGCTTCTTGTATTGCCGTTACTTTTGGATCCCACTCTTTTGGAAGGGATCTTAAAATTTTGTTTACTAATTCAAAACTTGAAAAAGATTTACCAAGACTTTTCAAACTATTGATGACATCCGTGAAATGGGTGTACATATCGCCGATAGTTTCCCTTGGTGTCATTCGGAAGAGCTCAAAATCATGCAATAAGATGTTTACTTTCGAGTCTTTAACTCTACTAGTTCCCTCGTGCGTGATTTCAAGTGTTCACCAAATATTGAAAGCTGTTTCGCACATTGAAATCCGATTGAGCTCGTTCTTATCTAAAGCGTAAAATAAGGCATTCATAGCCTTTGTATTCAAGGAAAAAGATTTTCTCTCTAAGTCCGACCATTCGTTCATTGGTTTAGAGGGAAGTTGAAAACCGTTTTCAATAATGTTCCATAAATCTAAGTCTATTGAAAGTATGAAAACTCTCATTCGAGTTTTCCAATAAGTGTAGTCCGATCCGTTAAAGAACAGTGGACGAAAAATCGAGAAGCCCTCTTGAAAACCATTTAGAGCCATTTCTCACAGGTGTAAATCTGAAAGAGAAAGAACGTGGCTCTGATACCAATTTTTAGGGATCGAGTGGCACTAAGAGGGGCGGGGGAGCGGGGGTGAATTAGTGCAGCAGTAAAGAACGATAGATTTTTTTTGCGATTAACACATGTTCGGAAACTTCGTACGAATGAATGCAGCGTTTCTTTTGAACCCGAAAAGATTACGTTTTAACTTTAAAGCATACATAAGAAGATGAAGATGAAGTTGAGTAAATTAGGCAACATATGAAAATGGTTTGCAGCAAAGTAAGTTGCAAGAAAGTAAATGCAAACCAATTTATAGTGGTTCAGTCATCCGACCTACATCTACTTCCGAAGCCTTCTTCGATGAGGCTCCCAACTTCCACTAGCAAATCCTTTTGTAGGGGAAGGACCAAATACTCCTTTACAACCCTTTTACAAGAGGTTCACACTCTTACAAGTTTTCCCAAAGAGAAGAAAATGAGGTGAACACTTAAGTAAATGAAGAATAAGACTTTCCCAAGACTTATTATCAAAATCTAACTCTCCAATAGTTCCCCTTTCAGTTGAGAAAGGAGGGGTATTTATAGATCCAAAATGGTTTCAAATTTGGGCTCCAAATTTGAAATCAAATTGAAGTTCAGTCTTAGAGGCAGTGCTACCACTGTTAGAGACGGTGCACGCTTGTCACCTGGGCAGATCGACACGGCGGGCGTCATTACCGCCCAGCTGCGGTGCTATGCTCGCTGGCTGCCATGGGCGGTGCCACCGCCCAGCACACATGCTGCTGGGTGGTGCTACTGCCCAGCACACACCAACTTCTTAGTTTGGGCCGAAAACTCGGCCTAAACTGGTCCCAAACAAGGCCCAATGGGCCCATACTTGGGTTAAAGGATTAACACCTAATCCTAATCCAAATTAATGTGCTAACTATAAAATTAAAGACATTCCTAAGCTATTATAAAGTCCGCAAGTCAAGTCTTCTTCCGGTGAGCTTTCGGCGAACTTTCGGCGGTCTTCCGACGATCCCTCGAAAACCATCCTGTGGACTCTCGGTAAGCTCTCGGACTCCACGATGATTTTGGCGAGTTCCCCCGAGCTTCTTTGGCAAGCTCCAATCTTTATTGGCAAGCTCCGTGAACTTCTGACGAACTTCCGAAAACCCTTCGGCAAGCTCCCTACTCGTTCTCGGCCGGTTCCGGCAGCACTCCCAACGAATCTTTGGACTTCCATCGAACACTCGAACTCCCAATGATCCATCGCACTTGACTTCGGCCCTTTGTTTCGCTTTACGTCTTCATCCTTATCGTAGTTACTCTTGCACAAACAAACACCAAACACCCTACTTTGATCTAGACAGTTACTACAACACGAATTGACATTCAGTTGCCCGGCACATTATTGGTCGGCGCTTCGTCCGATCCTTCGGCACATCGCCCTCTCTTGCAGCTTGTTGCCTAATCGATGGTTGACCTCCGCAACCCCAATATCTATGGTGCAACTCCGCACTTCTTGGCCCGATGCCCAACGTCCGAAGCCTCCTGCCGATAGTCGATCGAACCTCCGGCTCAACGTCAATTCCTCCAGCATCAACTATCTAATCCTGATTGATAGTAGACTTGCATAACTTAACATGCAGTTAAACAACAAAACACACTCAATTAGTTTTATCATCAAAATTTGAGATTCAATAGCTGGGAGTCCGTCAAAAGAAATCCGAAGGAGTGTCAAAAGTCCACCGGAAGTTTACCGAAAAGCTCACCAAAAGAAGACTTGAAGAATGTCAGTTTAAATTGCTTAGAATTATATTTCAATTTCATAGTTAGCATATAAATAGGGTAAGGATTAGGAAATAATCCTATTTAAACCTAGTAGGGGCCAATCGGGCCCTTATTGGGCTGATTTGGGCAAAAAATTTGGGGTCATTTAGCCTTGCTGAAAGGCCCGGGCGGTGGCACCACCCAGGTTGGGTGGTGGCACTGCCAAGCATCGAGAGCCTAGAGCCCAAGAGCCTAGGCGGTGGCATCACCGGGCTGGGTGATGGTACCGCCGCTGGGCAGCAAGCCCAAACGGTGGCACCGTCGGGCTAGGCGATGGTACCGTTGCTAAGCAGCAAGCCCAGGTGGTGGCACTGTCCAGTACTCTGTCAGTCTGACAACTGACAAGCGATGGCACTGCCAGCACCGAGAAACCCAAAAGTAATTCAAATTTAGAGCCCAAATTTGAATCCTCTTGGGGTCTATAAATACCCCTCTTTTCTCAGCTGAGAGTGCAACCTTTTGAGAGTTAGAAATTGAGCAAAAACCATAGCAAAGCTTTGTTTTCGATAGCTTAAGTGTTCACCTCTCTCTCTTTGTAAAAATCTGTAAGAGTGTGAACCACTTGTAAGAAGATTGTAAGAGGGGTATTTCGTCCTTCTCCTTTAAAGTGACTTGCTAGTGGAAGTTGGGAGCCTCATCGAAGAAGGCTTCGAAAGTGAATGTAGGTCATTTGACCGAACCACAATACATTGTGGTGTTCCTTGAATGTGTGAGTGTTTAAATTTCTGAATCATTTCTTTACTTAGTTGCAAATCGTTCGGTCTTCATCTCCTTTACTCGAGCTACTTTAACTAAGTCATTTTTCATTGAATCAAAATCTCCATATGAACTAGTTATTTATGAAATTGATTTCAAACTTACTAGTTTTAATCTGCTGTACTAATTCACCCCCCCCCCCCCTCTAAGTGCCACTCCAATCCTAACATATATATGTATATATATATATATATATAAATATTTATTTACATATATGTATATATATATGTATTCATATATATGTATACATTATTAGGATCAAAATCGGTACTAGAGGGAGGGGGTGTGAATTAGTGCTTTTGGAAAACTTTTATGGATTCGAAAAACTTCAACGATTTAGAAAAGCTTGATTTGATGAAACCATATCAAAAATGATATCGAAGTGTGCTTGACATAGAGTAAATGTAATAAGTAGTTAAAATAGAAAAATAATAGTAATGAAGAGCAGAAAGAAGATACACACCAAATTTATAGTGGTTCAGTCGTCATGACCTACGTCCACTCCCGATTCTTCCTCCGTCGAGGCCATCGACTTCAACTATTGATTTTCTTTCAATGGGTGAAGATCAACTACCCTCTTATAACAATTTTCTCCTTTTCATAGGTTTACAAGATAACCTTTATAACCACTCACCCATCTCTTAAACTGAAATAAACACTTAGAGCTAGAGAAGGAAAATTCTCATAAGATTACAATAGCATTTTCCTTAATTTTTGTTCTCAGTCCTTATGTTGACCGAGTAGGGATGAGTGAAGTATTTATAGGCCTTAAATGTTCAAAAATGGAGTAAAAAAGGTCTCATCTTGGGTCTTTGGGGTACTAGCGGTACCACCGCCAGTACTAGGCAGTACCACCGCCTAGCAGTTTGACACTAGGCGGTCCCATCGCCCAGTCTGGCGATATCATTGCTTGCTAATTTGACACTAGGTGGTATCACCACCTAGTTTGATAGTACCATTGCTTAATATAGTCTAAGAGACTATATCTTGGAGACTGAGCCTTTGGTGGGTCTACCACTAGCCCTAGTTGTGCCACCACCTGACCTAACTTTTGGGTCATTGAATGAACCTTTCTCTTGGCCTAAAATAGCCCCAATTCTAGCCCAATTAGCCCCTAATTAAGTTGGCATAGTTACACCCAAAACCAACTCAATGATAATTACAACTATTTCAATCAAGAAATAAATTATTAAAAGCATTAATTATATGTTGTTCAACATATCATTGGTTCATCCGATGCTTTGTCTGACCCTTCGGCACATCGTCCTTTCCTTCGATGTATTACGCAATCGACATATTATCCTCCACAACATCCAATCTCCTCTAGCAATTTTTGATCCTTTTAGCTTGATACCCGAACTCATGGCATGAAGCCTTCTATCAATATGTCGACCAGTCCGACATCCAATCTTCTGACATATTTAATTCCGGTCCAACCTCTAATTCTACTACTTTAATTAATTTATCTTTCCCTAATTAAAACTAGTCCTACATCACTCAAATATACATTAGATTATAATTTTATCAATTGATTTCATCATCAAAATCCAAGATTTAATAATCTTTCTCTTTTTTATGATGACAACCAATTGATGAAGAAGTTTAAGTAAACTCCTCCTATCAATATACCATATTGATAGAACCTTTAACTTCAAAAAATTATGAGTATTTCATGCAATGTTTCAAAACATAATGGATAATGGTACATCATCATCATATCTTCTCTCCCTTTATCATTAATAAAAAGGAGAAGTACAACTAGCAATTTTTAGACTTGCAAGCTAGTAATTTTTTAGAGATATGCAAGATAATAAGCTTCTTCTTGAAATGTGCAAGCTAGCAAACTTTGCCTCTCTTTTGAGATGTGCAAGCTAGTAGTTTTTAGAGATGTTTAAGATAGTAAGTTTTTGTTTCTTCTTGAAATGTGCAAGCTAGCAAACTTTGCCTCTCTTTTGAGATATGCAAGCTAGTAAGTTTTTTCTTCCTTTGTAATATAAGCTAGCAATTTTTGCTTCCTTTGCAATGTGCAAGCTAGCAATTTTTCTCTCCTTGAAATGTGCAAGCTAGCAATTTTGCTTTTCTTTGCGATGCGTAAGCTGGCAAGACTTTCTCCCTCTTTGTTATTGTCAAAAGGAAGGAAATAATACAATATTGTAAATATTTTTCCTTTTACATCAATTTTCAAACATGACATAAGGTATACAACCAATATAAAAGAATTGTACATATGAAAATCATAATATGAAAGATATCAATATCAAAGATCATGAAAGATCAATTTTACGATTCATTTTGACAAGTCTCTTCTTTTGTAAATAGCAAAAAGAAATCTTACGAGATCAAATAGTAAGCAATCTTCAAAGGAAATCTTAAGTCATGAATTTTGGGAAATCAAGAGATTAATCATGATTCATAAATATTCTCTTTAGTAAAAGGAAATAAAGGAGACAAAAGATCTTGATTTATGGTTTGATTCATAGAATAAAACTCAAGTTATAATTCCGAGAAATCAAAAGAGAAACCATGATTCATTTGGATTATTCTCCTCTTTGGTAAATAACAAAAAGAAATATAAGGTATCAATTAAAAGATCTTGATTCATAAAAATTTTCAAGTATCAAATATCAAGAAATCAATATCATGATTAGGATAAAAACTTCTCTATAGCAAAACGAAATGTAGGAGAACTTGATTCATCCATAAGATATCTCAATTCATCATGATTCATAAAAAATTTCAAGTATCAAGTGTAAGATTTGAATAAAACTCATTCAAATTGAAATCATCAAAATCACTTACAAGAGATTCAAAATAACATAAATAGATTAATCAATTTCTCATTGAAAACTCAATAAGATAGAGATTGAGAAATTTTCAAGAAAAATATTTTCCTTTTTTTAGTTGTTTCAATTTATGCGATTGATTTCATATAAGCATGCCCAAGTTTTTATGTCAAAACCATACGTCATGTTTAAAACTGAAAAATAAGATTTATTAAAAAAATTATCAAGACAAACATACATAGAATTATTCTTATCTGGTGTATAAGCATTAGATTTAAATCTAACATTTTGTTCTTTTATCATAAAACATTTAATTGTCATGGTCATTTTTTTTAACAATTTATATCTAAAACTAATTTAAATTCATCAAATCATGAAAAGTACTAAGTAATTTCATTGAAAGGTATAGAGATTTTTGTTGAGTTACATACCTCATTGCTAGAAGCCACCTCACCTTCATTGGTTTGTTCTATTAGGATCAGTTTGGCGCTAAGAGGGTGCTAGTCATATGTGCCATATAAGCCAATCACATGAGTGATGACACTTGTGATTTGATATGCACTCTTTCTCTTCGCTTATTATTAGGCATTTTATCTCTTTATTTTGCGTGTTGCATATATTGTGATGTCCTTGGATCTATGCAATGCGAATCGGATCGTGATGAGATCATGATAATGAGACCGATTCACCTTTAAACACAGACCCTAAATAATCCCGATCATAGGTTACTCGAGAGGGACATCGAGATAACCGGATAGACTAGTGTGTTGTATACCCGTCCATATGATGAAGGTGGCTGGTCTCATAGCTACTCATGTGGGGACACTAAGAGTACAATGCATGTGCTCATTGGGGAATAAGTTCACTGATTGATCTGCCTATGGAATGCTGGATGATTATTGATACCTCATGTCAAACAGCGATTCCGTAGTCCCAGTAGTGTATCTAGTCCTTAGACTTGAGACACCAAGAATGTCTTGTATGAGTACTCCACTCTTTGATACTGGACTTATAGGTTTGGAAAATTTTAGATCTAGTACAATCGGTTATTGGGAGTGGTAGCCAACCTTACGAGGACTATTGAGTGTCAATAGAGGATCATCCACTCTCAGAATCATGAGAGGAATATCCCATGGATTCTTGCTCGAACAAATCCTTGCTAAGGTTATTCGAATTGAGAGAGAAAGAGTTCTTCGAGAGAATCCTTGCCAAGGTTATTCGAATTGAGAGAGCAAGACTCGAGGAGAGACCATATGGGCTTGATAGCACCATGCCTGATATAGGGTTTCAGAGATATTAGATGGATGAGGGACTATAGACACATGATAACTAAGGATAGATAGGTCCAAAGGATTGGATTCCCTTTTATCCTCTAGGAGCTGTGGCGTAGTGGCCTAGTACATTTGTAGTCGATAAGTTGGGTGAATTATTATAGAGATAATAATTCACTAAGTCAGAAGGAGTTCTGACAAGTATGACTTACGGTTAGCTCGATATTGGGCCTAGAGAGTTACACACATATGGTAGGTGTTGCGATGAGTAGAGGTTCGGATATGAGATATCCGCTGGAGCTCCTATCTTATTGGATATTCATTAAGCCCTTGAATTATTGGATCCTAAGATGAGATCTAATAATTGCTAATAAGAGATTATTGGGTATAGACCCACTAATCCAAGAGGCTTAGATAATTAGATAGAGATCCAATACCCAATAGGGCAAAATCCATTAGGGTTTATAGGGGGCCTCTATAAATAGGAGGGAACCAAAGCTTTATAGGCTGAGGGTTCTTTTTGGTGGCCACCTTCTATTCTCCTCTCCTAAGAGAGGAGCATCGTTGCAATCCCTGCTGTGTGGATACCGCTAGAGAGGAGAATGCTTGACCTTCTTCATTCTCTCCTACAGATCTGTAGGGATTCAGGGATATATGATCTCCCTAGGTACTTTCTTTTACACATGCAGTTTTTGTAGATTTGTTTTTAATGCACCGATCTTTGCACAATGATGGAACCTTTCATGAAAATCCAAGGTTTTTATTTTTCTATTCTTCCGCTGCACATGAGATGTCGCCCCTTGTGATCTCCCACTAGTGGTATCAAAGCTAGGTTGTTTGTGCGAAGATCGGATCTTAAACTACGTGTGTTGTGATTTAGAATAATTTTGTCGTCAAATCATTGGTGCAAAAGTGGTGAGTGTTGCGCTCGCAGAACAGCCAAAGGCTGCTTATAGCCATAGTTGTGCACGTAGGGGCCGCAGGTGGCCGGCGTTGGTCGCTAGGCAGGCAACGCTTGTAGTCACCCGTAGGGGCGGTCCCCGCGGGGTGGCAAGGCAGCCTGTGGAGGCGGCACCTGCCCGCGACAACGCCCACAGGGCAGCGCCTACGGGTGTCGTGCTCGCATGCAGTGGCGGCGCTGTCCGCAGGCATGGGAGGCGCTTCTCATAGGCATGGGAGGCGCCCCCTTCCCACGCGGCACCCTACGCGTATGGCCGCCACCGATAGGGTGGCGACAGCCGCATCCACAATGCTGCAAAGGAGGGATTAGAGTTTTTTCTAAGCAAAAGATAGTTTTACCCCTCGAAATTTTAGAAATTCTGATTTATGTCCGTTTTAACAGAATTACCAAAATACCCCTCATAATTTTAAAAATTTTAGTTTGATCCTTTTGGCCGAATGACCAAAATACACTTCAAAATTCAAAAAATTCTCTTTATGTCCCTAATTTCAGAAAATATTAGTTAATTAAAATATTTAATTAACTATTATTATTTATTTAGTAGTCTTATAAAATAACATATACATGTGATGTATGATGTGGACAGATGATCATGGACCATGTGATGTGATGTGTGTATATGTGATTATTATTATTGGGCCTGCGAGCCTATATTTTTCTCATTTATTATCGAGCCTGTGTGCTTGTAATTATGTTGTAATTACATGAAGAGGCACAACGGGAGCGTAGAAACGATAGCGAGACCCACGAGGCCGAGACGAATGATTCGACATATGGAGATGCGTTGACATGTCGACGGAATCGACAAAGCGAGATGGATGATCACAGGGCATGGAGATGCACCAATGCACACATAGATCTTGATGTGAGTGATTGAGCCCATTGGCTCGGGCCTGATCACATTAGGATGTGGTCCATGATCATCTGGTATAATTGCTTATATGATGCGTAATTGATTATATACCTACTAGATATATATATTTACATGCTATGTAGATATATATATAGATTAAATATGTATATGTGTAATACATTATGTTAGGAGACCAAATCAAAATCTCCTCTATTAATAATATTAAGTTGATAAACGTGAGGCAATTAGATTGACCCACGTGGCCTTCTATCGTTTTAGGTAGGAACCAATTTCCGGTGTAGGTTGAGTTGGTTAAGTCTCTCGAGACTCACCTATATCATGTTTCGCTATTTTATCTATGACATAGAGATGTCACCGGTGACTTGAGGATATGGTATGCTTGGTCAAGTCTCTCGAGAGTATATCATCGAATCAGACTCATCTTATAACAATGGTGATGACTTAACTGAACATCATGGTTGTTCAAGTCCCTCGAGGCCATGGTAGTTCAGAGGCTGAATAGGATAGGAATCACAAGGAGTTATGATTGGCAAGAGTTGCCTACCTTTACGGGCTTAATGTGATTAGTCGAGTCCCTCGAGGTTATATTAAGATGCCGATTGGATCCCGATCCCCATTAGAGATCTGTCGAGGGTCTCCGATTCATAAACCGGAGGGTGTTGTGTGTCTCGCAAAAAATTAGTGGGAGAACATTAAGATAGAAGTCCTTATCTTAACTGTTTAATTTTTACAAAGTCTGCATGTTATTTATTTTTGCTACATCTTTAAATTTAGAAAAATGTCGCTTTCAAATCCTTTACGTGGCATACTTGATGCCAACTGTCTCATTGGTCCAAATTATATGGATTGGCTTTGCAATTTGAGAATCATTCTTACGACGGAGAAAATGACGTACATCCTTGATACAGTGATCCCTACACCTGACGAAGGGGCAAGTGAGGATAAGATCGCTCGTTATGTGAAGTACATAGATGATTCCGCTCTTGCTTAGTGTTATATATTGGCCTCTATGACTTCTGAGTTATATAGATAGCATGAAAATATGGATGCTAATTCCATACTCTTGCATCTCCGCAAACTATTTGAGGAACAAGGAAGAACTCAGTGATATGAGATATTAAAGAGTCTTTTCCATACTAGGATGACTAAGAAGACACCGGTTCAAAACCATGTCCTTAAGATGATTGAGTGGATCGAAAAACTCACAGGTCTAGGAATGGTCCTAGAGGATAACCTGTATGTGGATCTTTTGCTTCAATCTCTACCAGATTCCTTTTCTCAGTTCATAATGAATTTTAATATGAACAAACTTGAGATGACCCTCCCAGAACTCCTCAATATGTTGAGAGAAGCAAAGAGCACCATCAAGAAAGAGAAGCCAGTTCTCTATGCTGGTGAGACCATAAAGAAAAGGAAGGCTGAGAAGTCCCTTAAGAAGGGCAAGAGCAAAGGCAAAATGGGTAAGGCAAAAGGTTGCTAAGAAAGACCCAACAAAGGACAAAGGCCAGTGCTTCCACTACGGCCAAGATCGACACTGGAAGAGGAACTACAAAGAGTACCTTGCAGAGGGGGCGAAACAGAAGCTTGGAGAAGCTTTAGGTACATTCATGATCAGTCTTTATTTATCAGAATCTTATGATAACACATGGGTATTGGATATTGGGAGTGGTTATCATATCTACAATTCGTTGCAGGTTCTGGCAAGACCTAGGAGATTGAATAGAGGTAAGATGGACCTCCAGATGGGTAATAGAGCAACGATTGCTGTAGTGGCTGTTGGCAAGGTCACCTTACATCTGCCTGGTGGAGCTATTATTGTATTAGATGCATGGTATTATGTTCCTTCTATTATCAAAAATATTATTTTCATTTCATGTTTGACAGTTAGTGGATATAAATTAGTTTTTGAGAACAATGGTTATAAAATAATATTAGATGATGAGATCATTACGAGAGGAACATTGCATAATGGTTTATTTATGCTAGATATAGCTCCACATATCATGAATGTAAGTGAGTCTAAGAGGAAACGAGAAGAGGTGAACGATGCATATCTGTGGTATTATAGGCTAGGTCATATCTATGAGGGAAGGATTCAAAAGTTACTATAGAATGGATATCTAGATCCATTTGACTATGAGTCATATGCGAATTGTGAACTTTGCCTTCGGGGAAAGATGACTAACTCTCCCTTTAGTGGAACTGGAGAGAGAGCCACTGAGTTATCGAAACTCATACATAGTGATGTATGTGGTCCTATGTCGACTCATGCCATAGGTGGTTACTCCTACTTCATTACTTTCACTAATGATTTCTCAAGATACGGATATGCATACTTGATGAAGTACAAGTCTGAGGATTTAAGAAATTTAGGGAATATAAGAATGAAGTGGAGAACCAGATAAGAAAGAGTATTAAAACCCTTCGATCAGATCAGGAGTTGAGTACTTGAGTACAGAGTTCACCCAGTTCCTCAAAGACTATGGGATTTTATCCCAATGGATACCTCCTTATACACCGCAGCTTAATGGTGTATCAGAAAGGAGGAATCGCACACTATTAGACATGGTGCATTCCATGATGAGTTTCGCCGACCTACCCATCTCATTCTAGGGATATGCCATAGAGACCGCAACTTATATTTTGAACAGAATTCCAACTAAATCAGTAGTGTCTACTACATATGAGATATGGAATAGGAAGAAGCCTAATCTTAAGATTGTTAAGATTTGGGGCTGCCTAACCCACGTCAAGAGACACAACCTCGACAACTTGGAATCCAGGACGGAACGGTGCAAGTTCATGGGATACCCCAAGGAAACTTGTGGGTATTATTTCTATCATCCTGAGGACCAAAAGGTCTTTGTAGCCAAGAGAGCAGTGTCCCTTGAGAAGGAACACATTCTTGGTGGAGATAGTGGGAGTATGATAGAGTTGAGCGAGGTTGGAGAACCTAGCTCAAGCACTATTCTACAGCCAGAATTTGTTCAGGTATCTAGTGCATAAGTTTCAACTTTACGTAGGTCTGATAGAGTATCTCATCCTCCTGAGAGATTTGTAGGACATGTCAGAAGAAAGGATATTGAGGATCCTCAGACCTATGAGGAGGCTATTATGAGCATAGACTCTAGGAAATGACAAGAAACCATGAATTCAGAAATGGATTCCATGTACTCCAACAAGATTTGGAACCTGGTTGTTGCATCTGAGGGTATTATACTCATTAACTGTAAGTAGACCTTCAAAAAGAAGATTAGAGTAGATGAAAACATAGAGACCTATAAAGTAAGGCTAATGGCTAAGGGGTATCGTCAAAGATAAGGTATTGACTATGATGAAACTTTCTCACCCATAGCCATGCTAAAATCTATTCGAATTCTATTGGCTATTGCAACACACTATGATTATAAGATCTGGTAGATGGACGTTAAAACCACATTCCTCAATGGTAACCTCGAGGAAGAGGTGTATATGATACAGCCTGAGGGATTCGTGTCCAGAGATAACCCAGATAAGGTGTGTAGGTTGCTTAGCTCAATCTATGAACTAAAGCAAGCTTCCCAAAGTTTGAACATAAGATTTGATGAGACGATCAGATCTTATGACTTCGTTAAGAACGAAGATGAGCCTTGTGTGTACAGGAAGGTAAGTGGGAGCACTATCACCTTTTTGGTATTATATATGGATGACATCCTAATCATTGGGAATGATATAGGAATGCTCTCCATAGTGCTTGGCTATCTAGACACTTCTCCATGAAGGACTTAGGGAAAGCATCTTGCATATTGGAGATACAGATCTATAGAGATAGATCCAAAAGGATGCTTGGCTTGTCCCAGTCTAGGTACATAGACACCATTACTAAAAGGTTTAGCATGGAAAATTCTAAGAGATGTCTTATACCAATGAGACATAGAATATCACTTTCTAGGAGTATATCCCTAAAGACTCGTAAAGAAAGGGCACACATGGATATGATATCATATACCTCAGCGATAGGATTTATCATGTATGCTATACTATGTACCAGGCCTGATATAGCGCATGCTTTGAGTGTCACAAGCAGGTATTAGGCAGATCCAGGCTTGGAGCACTGGAAAATAGTAAAATGTATCCTTAAGTACTTGAGAAGGAGTAAGGATCTTTTACTGATATATGGAGGCAGTAGCTTCAGGGTTGAGGGCTAGACGGACTCGAGCTTCTAGTCTAATGTCGATGATAGCAAGCCTAATTTAGGGTATATATTCACCCTAAATGGAGGAGTAGTATGCTAGAAGAGTTTCAAGCAAGATACTACTACTGACTCGACCATAGAGGCGGAATACATTGCTGTGATAAAGGCAACAAAGGAGGGAGTCTGAATGAAGAAGTTCATTATAGATCTAGGAATCGTCCCGAGTAGCGAGGAGCCGATTCCCTTATATTGCGATAACTATGGGGCGATTACTCAAATAAGGGAACTCGATTCTCATCAGAAGTGTTCTGAGGTGGTTCCAACTTATTAGAGAGATCATGGCCCGAAGAGATGTAGTAGTGGAAAGAGTTCTATCCGAAGATAACATTATAGATCCACTGACAAAGCCATTGACTCAAATTGTCTTTGAGCATCACAAAGGTCTAATGGGGATCAGACATGGTGATTGGCTTTAGGTCAAGTGGGAGATTGTTGGTCATATGTTCCCTGCAAGCCAATCACATGAGTGATGACACTTGTGACTTGATATGCACTCTTTCTCTTTGCTTATTATTAGGTATTTTATCACTTTATTTTAGTGTTGCATATATTGTGATGTCCTTGGATCTGTGCAATGGGAATCGGAGTCTGAATGAAGAAGTTCATCATAGATCTAGGAATCGTCCCGAGTAGCGAGGAGTCGATTCCCTTATATTGCAATAACTATGGGGCGATTACTCAAATAAGGGAACTCGGGTCTCATCAGAAGTGTTCTGAGGTGGTTCCAACTTATTAGAGAGATCATGGCCCGAAGAGATGTAGTAGTGGAAAGAGTTCCATCCGAAGATAACATTATAGATCCACTGACAAAGCCATTGACTCAAATTGTCTTTGAGCATCATAGAGGTCTGATGGGGATCAGACATGTTGGTGATTGACTTTAGGTCAAGTGGAAGATTGCTGGTCATATGTTCCCTGCAAGCCAATCACATGAGTGATGACACTTGTGACTTGATATGCACTCTTTCTCTTTGCTTATTATTAGGCATTTTATCACTTTATTTTAGTGTTGCATATATTATGATGTCCTTGGATCTGTGCAATGGGAATCAGAGTCTGAATGAAGAAGTTCATCATAGATCTAGGAATCATCCCGAGTAGCGAGGAGCCGATTCCCTTATATTGCGATAACTATGGGGCGATTACTCAAATAAGGGATCTCGGGTCTCATCAGAAGTGTTCTGAGGTGGTTCCAACTTATTAGAGAGATCATGGCCTGAAGAGATGTAGTAGTGGAAAGAGTTTCATCCGAAGATAACATTGTAGATCCACTAACAAAGCCATTGACTCAAATTGTCTTTGAGCATCACAAAGGTCTGATGGGGATCAGACATGTTGGTGATTGACTTTAGGTCAAGTGGGAGATTGCTGGTCATATGTTCCCTGCAAGCCAATCACATGAGTGATGGCACTTATGACTTGATATGCACTCTTTCTCTTTACTTATTATTAGGCATTTTATCACTTTATCTTAGTGTTGCATATATTGTGATGTCCTTGGATCTGTGCAATAGGAATCAGATTATAATGAGATCATGATAATAAGATCGATTCACCTTTAAACACAGACCCTAAATAATCTTGATCATAAGTTACTCGAGAGGGACATCGAGATAACCGGATAGACTAATGTGCTGTATACCCGTCCATATGATGGAGATGGCTGATCTTATAGCTACTTATGTGGGGACACTAAGGGTATAGTACAGGTGCTCATTGGGGAATGAGTTCACTGATTGATCCATAAACGGAATGCTAGATGGTTATTAATACCTCATGTTAGACAGCGATTCTATAGTCCTAGTAGTATATCTGGTCCTTAGACTTGAGACACCAAGGATGTCCTGTATGAGTACTCCACTCTTTGATATCGGACTTATAGGTTTGGAAAGTTCTAGATCTAGTACAGCTGGTTATTAGGAGTGGTAGTCAACCTTACGAGGGTTATTGAGTGTCAATAGAGGATTATCCACTCTTGGAATCATGAGAGGAATATCCCATGTATTCTTACTTGAACAAATCCTTGGCCAAGATTATTCGGATTGAGAGAGAAAGAGTCTTTCGGGAGAATTCGACTAGAGCAAGACTCGAGGAGAGACCGTATGGACCTGACAACACCATGTTCGATATAGGGTCTCGGAGATATTAGATAGATAAGGGACAATAGATACATGGTAACTAAGGACAGATAGATCTAGAGGATTGGTTTCCCCTGTATTGTTTGGGGGTTATGGCGTAGCGGCCTAATATGTCCGTAGTCAATGAGTTGGGTGAATTATTATAGAGATAATAATTCATTACGTTAGAAAGAGTTCTGACAAGTATGACTCACGGCCAGCTCGATATTAGGCCTAGAGGGTCACATACATATGGTAAGTGTTGCGATGAGTAGAGGTTCGGATATAAGATATCCGCTGGAGCCCCTATTTTATTGGATATCCATGAAGCCCCTGAATTATTAAATCCTAAGATGAGATCCAATAATTGCTAATAAGGGATTATTGGGTATAGATCCACTAATCCAAGAGGCTTAGGTAATTGGATGGAGATCCAATACCCAACAGGGCAAGATCCATTAGGGTTTATAGGAGGCCTCTATAAATAGGAGGGAACCAAAGCTCTATAGGCTGAGTGTTCTTTTTGGTGGCCACCTTCTATTCTTCTCTCTTAAGAGAGGAGCATCGTTGTTGTCCCTACCGTGTGGATACCACTAGAGAGGAGGATGCTTGACCTTCTTCATCCTCTCCTATAGATCTGTAGAGATTTAGGGATATACAATCTCCCTAGGTACTTTCTTTTACATATGCAGTTTTCATGGATTTATTTTTAACACACCGATCTTCGCACGACGATGGAACCTTTCATGGAAATCTAAGGTTTTTATTTTTCTGTTCTTCCGCTACGCATGAGATGTCGCCCCCTGTGGATTTCCCAACAGTGGGGGGGGGGGGTGGGGGGTGGGGTAAATTAGTGTAGTGGTTAAAAATGATAAATTCGGTGATTTTATAAACTTCATACGAAGAAAGATATTTTATTTTGATTAAATCTGTAGCGGAAAGATGCTTTAAACTTGAAGTCGATTGTAAGAAGGAGATGAGGAAGTGGAGCAGCAAGTAAAGATAGTTTGCAGAAATATAAATAGTAAGAAGCAAATGCAAACTAATTTTTATAGTGGTTCAGTCATCCAACCTATATCCATTTCTGATTCCTCTTCACTTGTATCATGGCCCCTCGAATTATCGCATTCAAGAGGTGTGACCCAGTCTTGAATCGATAATATTATAATTCATCAATAATCTAATCCAGGATCCAAACTAACATTTGAGAATCTAAGAATCATTCAAATCATAATTCACACACATAAAACTTGTACAGTTTATAATCATAAACCACTTCACTCGATGATTAATAAAATCCAAAGCCAACTCAACTAAGCATCAACTATATCATAAATCCATAATTATGATAATACATACAATCACAAAAACTAACATTTACCACAAGTTCATATCCTTATACAAATTAAACTTATCATTTCAAAATCCTGAACATGAGAGGTCCTTAAACTTTTACAACTCATAAGTTTAGATTCATCCTTAATATTTTATTAGATGCAAAGTGTACTGCCTCAGCCCATTTTAAACATCTTAGTGAATGATAAACTAACTTAAATAATTTATATAGCAATGAAGTGAGTATAAGGAGCTCCGTAAGTGACTAACATATGTTGGGTCTCGGATTTTGATGATGAAACTAATTGATTATGGTTTGTTATTTAATTATATTTTGAGTGATGCAAGTCTACTATCGATTAGGATTAGACAATTGACACAGGATGAATCAATGTTTGTGCCGAAGAAAATCACGTCAAGATATTGGACATCGAGCCGAGGTCTGATCGATAATAAGTAGAAGGCTTCGGATATTGGGCATCGGGCCAAGAAGAGTGACATTATGCCAAGGATATCGGGGTTGCTGAGGTCAACCATTGATTGGGCAACATGCTGAAAGGATCTAAAAGGCACTAAGAGGGGGGGGGGGGTGAATTAGTGCAGCGGATTAAAACCGTTTTCTTGAATCCGATTTACGAAAACTCACGTTCGTAGGAAGATCTCGATTTGACGAAAGAGAGCTTGAAAGAAATTGCTTGCTTAAGGGAAATAAGTATGAACTAAATAACTTGCAGTAAAGTAAAGAAATGCTTCAAGAAAGTAAGCACTCACACATTCATGAACATAAGGATGTATAGTGGTTCGGTCAAATAACCTACATCCACTCTTGAAGCCTTTACGATGAGGCTCTTCTCTTCCACTAGCAATCTCTTTGAGGGGGAAGGATCAAACACCCCTTTACAACCCTTTACAAGATGTTCACACTTGTACAAGATCTCTCAAGAAAGGGAAGAAGGTGAACACTAGCAAAAGCAAGACTTTACAACACACTTCAAGAACTCAAGACTTAGACTTTTTTGCTCAAAAGGATTGCCTTTTCAGGGAAGGGAGGGGTATTTATAGATCCAAAGTGGATTCAAAATTGGGCTTCAAATTCAAAATCACTTTGGAGTTCCAAGATTATCGTATGCCGCAAGGTGCCGCTACCAGTACCAAAGGGCGGGGTATATAGGATCGTGGCGGCGTGCGGCTTCCACGAAGGCGGTCCACCGCCCGATCAGCGATTCCGCCTGCTTTTACGGGCGGTGCTACACAGCGTTTCCACCGCCGATGAGGCGGTGCTACGGGCGCGGTGCCACCGCGTCATCTATGGCGGTACTCGCAGCGGTTCCACCGCCTGTGCTCGGCGGTACAATCGCCGCCTCGTCGCCAAGGCCGAATGAGCCTGCTTGAGCCTTCACTTGGCTCAGCAGAGACCTGGTTGGCCCCTACTGATTTTAGGCAAGGATTTTACCTAAAATCCTTGCCTTACTTATGTGCAAACTACGAATATTAAAACACAAGTAACTGTGATTTGATCCGACATGCTTCCGGCAAGATTCCAGCAAGCTTCCGATGCTTCCCTCGGATTGCTTCGGTGGATTCTCGACACCTCGGATTGTATGGCGAGCTTCAACGAGTCTTCGGCTAGTTTCCGGATCATCCCGGTGAGTTCCGCAAACCTTTGACGATCTCTTAGAGGAACTTCCGAAAACTTCGGCAAGTCCCTGATTTGATCTTTGATGGTTCCGGCAACACCTCCGAAAATCTCTCGGACTTCCGATGAACTCTTGAACCCCCGATGGACTTGATCACTTTATGTTTTCTACCCTTCGTAGTTGTTCCTGCACACTTATCTCGACAAGGTGAATTAGCACAAATATTTCACCAATTGACTTCATCATCAAAATCCGAGATTCAACAATCTCCCCCTTTTTGATGATGACAATCATGGGTGAAGGAGTTACTCATAACTCCCCTATCTATATGCCATTAAGAAAAATTGCTTGAATTCAATTTTTGAATTCAACAAGAAAGAATTAATCTTCAAAGTTGATGTTGTCAAATAGGTATCAAGGATATCAATGAAGTATACATAGTTAAAAACATGATATCAAGATCCTAAATAAGCTTGAACTTGTAATAGCTTGTAAAGCATGGAAGATATCAAATAGGTAAGTGTTCATAATTAAAAACATGATATCAAGATCCTAAACCATGCATATAACTATCATCACACATTATTTCTCCCCCTTTGTCATCAACAAAAAGAAAACAAGGGATTCATATGTAACACTTAAGATGATCGTAATATATCATACAAAAAGGAAATTAATCATAAAGCCGAAAATCAGTACATAGTGGCCATGACGATGTAATGCAACATATATGTCAAGATGCAATGAAGATAATACAACACACATGTCAACATAAGTTTACACCATTCAAAAAAAAAGAAATACAGCAAGCTACTCCTCAGGAGGAATGCCAAGATGCCTATACATATGATCGATCTTTAAGTTCATCTTCCGCATTTCCTTCAAAATTTCAAGTTGCTGTAGTTTTACTTCATTTAACTCTCTCATGATCGGATCTTCAGAAGATGGAGTAGGAAGTGTCACTGATGTATCCGCAACAAAAGGATCAGGAGGAGTAGATTCATTTCCCTAAGGACTGGTGTTTCAGGATGATCCACGGTGGGGGAAGAATATCACATCTCCTAGGTTGTCTAACCCTATTCCATGTTTGAATACACACCTAAGTCGCCAAGTAATTTAACATCAATGATATTAAATGTCCACTTGTATTGCTTCTTCATCCGGAGGAATGTTAATATTTTGGGCATGCAGTAGTCTAGTAATCAAACCTCCATATGGTAACATTGATCCTTTAGAAAGGACCTCTATCATGTGCTGCTGATTAGGTAACCAAAACAAAAGGGTTGTCGGGTCATGATCCGAATAAGGTACCTAACTCGGTGAAGTGATCTCATCATGATGAAACTGTTTAGGAATGATAATGCTAATTAGAATGTGATGCAAAATTTTAGAGTTAAAAGGTAGTAAATGTTCACAACTCTTGGGAATGATACCTAAATTTGGGTTTGCAAAAACTGCTTCTAAAGCTTCAGAGTGGGTGGCACCAACTGTGTCCGTATCCCACTTTCCTCTAAAGTAGCACCCTAGCTCCTTTTCAACAATGCCAATTAATGAGCATATAGTAATATCACATATTTGAATCTCATTACCTAAAAGATAAGTTGATAAGCCATCATCATTCACAGTTAGATTAGCATAGAAAAGTTTCACTAAGCGTGGATAAAGAGGTTCATTAATTTGCAAAATGGGTAAGGCTTCTAAGTCCAAACCACATGATAGGTTCTAGGTTGCCCAATTGATTCAAATCAACATATTTTCCCTTATGAATGGATCTAGAACCAAATTCAGAGAATCTAAGGAAGCTTCTTGTGATTTAAACAAGGTGTGGTCAAATGAATCTACTTCCATCCTTTTTCCTTTGTCTCTTGATGTTCTTTTAGGAGCCATTTCTATTTAAAGGAGTGAAAAATTAAACAATTGAAAGGATTGAAACTAGAACAGAATTGAAGAACATGATGGAAACTAGACAATAAGAGAATTGAGACTAGATCCATCTAACAATGAAACAATTAAAACAATTGAAGAACAGAATCAGTTGTAGACAAGAATTGAAACAACTCTGTTTGAAACAATGAAACAGTGGACAAGCCATCTAACAATGAATCAACAGAATTGAAACAATTCTGTTTGAAACAGAATTGAAGAACAGAATTTTAACTGTTTGAATCAATTAAACAGTTGACAAGCCATCCAACAATGAATCAACAGAATTGAAACAATTCTGTTTGAAACAGAACAGAATTTTAAGAGAATAAACAGAACAGAATTGAAGCTACACAATAAGAGAACAATTCTGTTTTTACCTTAGAGTTTGCCCTTGAGATGTAGGAAGCTTGAACAAGGTTAGTTCTTCTTCTTAGGCTTCTAAAGGGAAGAATGGTTAGTAAAATCGAGTGTAGAAGGTGTTGGGAGAGGTTTGGCCGGTTCTACCGCAAAGGGGCAGTGAGTTCGGGCGGTTCTACCGCCGGCCCTAACTCACTCCTTAATAATGGTTCACCAAAGAGGGTTCCACCGCCAGAGCGGACTTCCCAGGTGTCACCACAGAATTGCGGTGCTACCGCTAGTAGCACAAAGTCTGCAGATTTGGGTTCCCCTTTTTTTTTTGTTCGTTGGTTTTTTTTTGAAAAATCGTCTCAGAGAAGGAATGAAGGCAAATCAATGAATATAAGATCAGAAAAAAAATCAAATCGATGAACCCAAAATCAAACTCAAATCAATAAAAACCATGATTTCAAGAAAAGATATCATCAAATAGAACTTACTTATTTGGGCAGTTTAACATGCCTAATTCCTTCTAATAAAATCAAATTGTTCCTCATTTAAGGGTTTCGTAAAATGTCCGCTAATTGATGAGATGTATCAACAAATTCAAGGGTGACATTTTACTACTTACATGATCACGTATAAAATGATGCCTAATGTCAATGTGCTTAGTTCGAGAGTGTTGAATTGGATTTTTTGTTAGACAAATAGCACTTGTGTTATCACACTTTATAGGGATATTATTTAAGTAGATTCCATAGTCTTCTAGTGTATTTTTCATCTAGATAACTGTACACAAAGATGCACTTGCAGCTATATATTCAGCTTCAGCCGTGGATAGTGCAACCGAATTTTGTTTCTTGGAAGTCCAAGAAACGAGTGCATGTCCTAGAAATTGGCATGTTCCGGAAGTGCTTTTTCTATCTATTTTACATCCACCAAAATCCGCATCTGTGTAAGCTTTCAAGTCAAAATTTTCAGATTTTGGATACCATAATCCAAGATTAGGGTACCTTTAGGTATCTAAGAATTCTCTTGATAGCTTTCAGGTGAGATTGTTTAGGATTAGCTTGGAATCTTGCACATAACCCTACACTGAACATGATGTCAGGTCTGGTTGCAGTGAGATAGAGCAAGCTACCTATCATGCCCCTATAAGTTTTTTGATCAAAACTTTCTCCATTTTCATCCATATCTAATTTAACAGAGGTGCTCATAGGAGTGCTAGCATCTTTTGAGCCATCCATGTTAAACCGTTTTAATAATTCCAATGTGTATTTTGATTGATTTAGAAATATACCATCACTTAGTTGCTTGATTTGTAGTCCTAAAAAGAAATTTAGTTCTCCCATTAGGCTCATCTCAAATTCATCACTCATATCCTTAGCAAATAATTCACATAGTGATTCATTACAAGACCCAAAAATGATATCATCAACATAAATTTGAACAATAAGAAAATCATTTTCAAAATATTTAATAAACAATGTAGTATCAACCTTGCCTTTAGTGAAATCATTTGAAATCAAAAATGACTTTTTCATACCAAGCCCTAGGGGCTTGTTTTAGACCATATAGAGCTTTGGTTAGCTTAAACACGTAATTAGGAAATAAAGAGCTTTCAAATCCGGGTGGTTGTTCGACATACACTTCTTCGGAAATATAACCATTTAAGAATGCACTTTTGACATCCATTTGAAATAATTTGAAATCTTTACTACTAGCAAAGGCAAGGAGCATCCTAATGGCTTCCAATCTTGCCACCGGAGCGAAGGTCTCTTCATAGTCGATACCTTCTTCTTGGTTGAAACCTTTGGCCACTAGTCTAGCCTTGTTTCGAACCACGATACCGTATTCATCTTGCTTGTTTCTAAAGACCCACTTAGTACCAATAACTAAGTGGTCATTAGGTTTAGGAACAAGTTTCCACACCTTATTCCTCTCAAATTGATTCAATTCTTCTTGCATTGCGATAACCCAAGAATCATCTTTCAGGGCATCAACAATGCATTTTGGTTCAACTTGAGAAAGAAAAGGCATGGGCACAAAAATTTTTGAAAGAAGAGCGAGTTTGAACCCCTTTTCGATGTATCTCCTATAATTAACTCCTTAGGATGAGCATCTACGCATTTCCATTCCTTGGGTAAGGAAATTTGGGAAGAAGATGCATCCAAGTTGTTATTTTGAGGAGAGGGTTCATTCAAATTCAAATTATCAAGACCAAAATCATCATCAAAATCTTTCTTCTTGAATTCTGAAATTTCATTGAAAATGACATGAATTGATTCTTCAATAAGTAAGGTTCTTTTGTTGAAAACACGGAAAGCCTTAGAAACCAAAGAATAACCAAGAAATATGCCTTCATTGGATTTTGCATCGAATTTCCTAAGGCATCCTTTTCATTTAAGATAAAGCATTTACAACCAAAAACTTTAAAATAAGAAACATTGGGTCTTTTATCATTCCATAACTCATACGGAGTTTTAGATAGGGATGGTCTCACTAGAACTCTATTCATAATATAGCAAGCCGTATTTACGGCTTCGGCCCAAAAGTATTTAGGTAAATTATATTCATTTAACATGGTTCTAGCCATTTCTTGCAAACTTCTATTTTTTTCTTTCCACTACTCCATTTTGTTGTGGATTTCTTGGAGTAGAGAAGTTGTGATTGTATCCATTTATTTCACAAAATTTTGGAAGTCATGATTTTGAAATTCTCCTCCATGATCACTACGAATTGATGAAATCATGAGGCCTTTTTCATTTTGAGTGAGTTTACAAAATTTTGAGAAACATTTGAAACAATCACTTTTATGAGCTAAGAAATAGGTCCAAGTGTACCTACTATAGTCATCCACAATTACAAAGGCATATTTGCTACCACCTAGACTTGTTATGTCAATTGGTCCAAATAAGTCCAAGTGGATCAATTGCAATGGTCTAGTGGTGCTAATTTGATTTTTGATTTGAAACTAGTCTTTATTTGTTTCCCTAGTTGACATGCATCACATATCTTATCCTTAAAAAATCTTGTGTTTGGGATACCTCTTACTAAATCTCTAGATGAAATCTTAGAGATTAGTTTCATGCTTGCATGTCCTAGTCTCCTATGCCAAAGCCATGCATCATCATTCAAAACCGAAAAGCACATTTCATTACTTAGTTTATCAATATTTATGGTGTAGACATTGTTTTGTTTTAAAGCAATCATGGATATGTTGTCGTTGGGTTTTTCAATAATACAAACATTAGATTCAAATCTAACAACATAACCTTTATCACATAGTTGACTAATACTTATAAGATTATGTTTTAAGCCATCAACTAGTAGCACATCATCAATTAAAAAATTAGATTTATTACCTATGGTTCCTTTGTCAATGATTTTACCCTTGTTGTTGTCTCCGAAGGTGACATATCCTTCTTCTTTGCTAGAGAGCATAGAGAAATGAGATGGATCTCCGGTCATGTGCCTTGAGCATCCACTATCAAGATACCATTTCTTGCTCCTAGCTTGTGAATTTGTCTACAAAAGAGGATGGTTTTTAGGTACCCATTTGATTTTGGGTGCCTTACAAAATGACCTACTTACTTTGCAATTCATCATTGAATCGTTTATGGTTCCTTTAGGAACCCATATCAATTTTTGTGGATCAATTTTCTTGAATGGACATTTGTAGACAACATGTCCCGCTTTTGCCACAAAAGTTACATTTCATATGTGGTGATACATGCAATGTAGGCCCTTTAATGAAGGTGGTGGGATTTTGATGAGAACCTCTCACAAATCCAATACCACTTCTATTTCCGACATGACCTTTGTTAGCAAGAATCATGTCTAAGCCCTTGCTACCGACCTTAAACTTGTTTAAGGTCTCTTTGAGTAGCAAGTTCTCTCTCTTGTTGCATCTAAGTCTTCACACTTAGAGCATGGGGTAGAGAAGGGTTTTGAAGACTATTTAACTTACTTTGTAACAAAGCATGCTCCTTTTAAGCAAATTGAACTTCTTACTAATAGTTTTACATTCATCAAATAACTCATGAAAAGCCATAGAAAGTTCATCAAAAGATAACTCTTCATAAAGTAAACTACTAACCTCTTCTCCAAATGCCATTAGTGCAAGTTTGCCTCCTCTTTGTTGCTAGCCTCTTCAACCTCGGAGTCACTTGAATCATCCCACATGGCCTTCAAAGCTTGTTTTTCTTGAATTGCTTCTTCTTGGCTTGAGGGCATTCATTCTTGAAGTGTCCCGGCTTCTTGCATTCATAGCAAAGGACTTGGTCCTTTTTGTGTTCAAATTTGCCTTTTGTGTCATTTTTGAATTTGTTCTTTCTTATAAATTTCTTAAACTTTCGAGTTAGAAGAGCAATATCTTTGTCACTGTCCTCATCACTTGATGTTCCTTTCAAGTGGTCTTCTTGTGTTCTAAGTGCCACATCCTTCCTGTTCTTTGGAAGGGTATTCTCAAGCTCTTCATGAGCATGGCACGTCATCTCATAAGTCATTAGAGATCCGATAAGTTCTTCAAGCGGAAATACTTTAAGATCCTTGGCCTCTTGAATGGCCGTCACCTTTGGATCCCAACTTTTGGAAGGGATCTTAAAATTTTGGTTACCAATTCAAAATTTGAAAAACCTTTACTAAGAGCTTTTAGTCCATTGATGACATCCGTAAAGCGCGTGTACATGTCTCCAATGGACTCACTTGGTTTCATCCGAAAAAGTTCATAAGAATGCACAAGAATGTTGATTTTGGACTCTTTCACTCGGCTAGTGCCTTCATGAGTGATTTCAAGAGTTCGCCAAATATCAAATGCCGATTCACAAATAGAAACCCGATTAAACTCATTCTTGTCAAGTGCACAAAATAAGGCATTCATAGCCTTTGCATTGAGAGCAAAAATCTTCTTCTCCGACTCATTCCATTCACTCATCGGAAGAGAAGATTTTGCAAAGCCATTTTCAACAATGCTCCAAAGTTCGAAGTCCATGGAAATAAGAAAAATGCTCATACGAGTCTTCCAATACGTATAATCCGACCCATTAAACATAGGTGGACGAGTAATGGAGAGACCTTCTTACATACCGGAGTAGGCCATCTCTCTTGGGTTTTAAACCAATATGAGAGCAAACCTCGCTCTGATACCAATTGAAAGGATCTAAAAGGCACTAAGAGGGGGGGGGGGTGAATTAGTGCAGCGGATTAAAACCGTTTTCTTGAATCCGATTTACGAAAACTCACGTTCGTAGGAAGATCTCGATTTGAAGAAGGAGAGCTTGAAAGAAATTGCTTGCTTAAGGGAAATAAGTATGAACTAAATAACTTGCAGTAAAGTAAAGAAATGCTTCAAGAAAGTAAGCACTCACACATTCATGAACACAAGGATGTATAGTGGTTCGGTCAAATGACCTACATCCACTCTTGAAGCCTTTACGATGAGGCTCTTCTCTTCCACTAGCAATCTCTTTGAGGGGGAAAGGATCAAACACCCTTTACAACCCTTTACAAGATGTTCACACTTGTACAAGATCTCTCAAGAAAGGGAAGAAGGTGAACACTAGCAAAAGCAAGACTTTACAACACACTTCAAGAACTCAAGACTTAGACTTTTTTGCTCAAAAGGATTGCCCTTTCAGTTGGGTAGGGGAGGGGTATTTATAGATCCAAAGTGGATTCAAAATTGGGCTCCAAATTTGAAATAAATTTGGAGTTCCAAGATCTCGAGTGCGTCTTTTTGCTTTTTTGGCCGCTTTGACAGCGTGGCAGTGCTGCAGTGCCACACGCAGTAGTTGTGGCTGGATCGGCGGCGGGGCGGCTTTCGCACCGCGGTGCTACGAGCAGGAGCTGCTTGGCGGCAAAGCGTGCACGCGTATTCTCAGGAGCGCGTGCATCGCCGCCAGCCAGCGGTTCCACGCCGCCGGGCGGTACCACCGCCCCAGGCTCGGCGGTACAACCGCCTGCCTCATTCGGCCAAGGCCGAATGAGCCATGTTTGAGCCTTCACTTGGCTCGGAGAGACTGGTTGGCCCCTCGATTTTAGGCAAGGATTTTACCTAACATCCTTGCCTTACTTATGTGCAAACTACGAATATTAAAACACAAGTAAGCGTGATTTGATCCGACATGCTTCCGGCGAGATTCCGGCAAGCTTCCGATGCTTCCTCGGATTGCTTCGGTGGATTCTCAAAGACACCTTGGATTGTATGGCGAGCTTCAACGAGTCTTCGGCTAGTTTCCGGATCATCCCGGTGAGTTCCGCGAACCTTTGACGATCTCTTAGAGGAACTTCCGAAAACTTCGGCAAGTCCCTGATTTGATCTTTGATGGTTCCGGCAACACGTCCGAAATTCTCTCGGACTTCCGATGAACTCTTGAACCCCCGACAGACTTGATCACTTTATGTTTTCTACCCTTCGTAGTTGTTCCTGCACACTTATCTCGATAAGGTGAATTAGCACAAATATTTCACCAATTGACTTCATAATCAAAATCCGAGATTCAACACATGCCACAAGAGAGGATGGTGCGTCGAAGAATTGAACGAAGTGCTGACCAATGACATGCTGGGCAACAGGAGGTTGATTCATATAACTGACTAGATTGAAGGAGAGTTAAGGTTTATGTGTGCAGGATTAACTATGATAACGATGAAAACATAAAGTGAAACAAAGTGCCGGAGTCAAGTACGATGAAATCATTGGGAGTTCGAGAGTTCGACGGAAGTTTGAAGATTTGTCGGAGTGCTATCGGAACTGGCCAAGAATGAGTAGGGAGCTTGCCAAAGGGTTTTCAAAAGTTCGTCGGAAGGTTAGTCGAATGTTCGCAGAGTTCACTGAGAAAGATCAGAGCTTACCGAAGAAGCTCGTCGGAACTCATGAGCGATTCCATCGAGAAGTCCAGGAGATTATCGAGAGTTCGCCGGAAGCTCGCTAGAGAAGAAGTCTTGACTTTTCGGATTTTGTATTAGCTTAGAAAATATCTTTAATTTTATAGTTAACACATAATTAGGGTTAGGATTAGGTGTTAATTCTTTAACCCTGTTAGGGGCCAATTGGGCCCTTGACTGAATAGGTTTGGGCCGGATGAAAGGCCCAAACAGGGTTGCTGAACCCTATATAGTGGTGGCACTGCCAGACTGGGATGGTGGTACCACTTGGGTTCAGTCTCCCAGGTGCTCTGGGCTGTGGTACTGCCCAGACTAGGCGGTGGTACCACCCTAGGGTAGAGTGCTTGAGCGGTGGCACCACTGGTTGGGCGGTGGTACCGCCTAGTACATTGACCGTGTTAGTGTGTCAAGCGATGGTACCATCAGACTAGGCGATAGTACTGCCTAGTACACTAACAGAACCAGAGTACATTGGCGGTGGTACTGCTAGTGATAGGCGATGGTACTGCTAATACCCGATAAACCCGGGATGGGAAGGTTTTTGGCTTTAAGTTTGAATCAAATTGGAGCCTATAAATACTCCTCCCATCCCTGGGTTGAAGATACAAGCACAAAGATTTTGAAAGGAATAAAACACTGTAGAAATCCTTCTAAACATTCCTCCTCTAGTTCTCATCTGTATTCTATCGAAAGAGGGGAGTGTGAGTGCTTGTAAGTGTTACCTCCTAAGCCCATCAAAAGGATAGAGTGCTGTAAGGTATTCAGTCCTCGCCCATTGGAAGAAGGACTACTAGTGGAAAGCCGATGGCCTCAAGAGAAGAGAAATCGGAAGTGGATGTAGGTCATATGACCAAACCACTATAAAATCAGTTTGCATTTACTTTATCGTAATTTACATTTCAGCAAATCTTCTTTACTTGTTTGACTTCCTCATCATCTTCTTTAAATGCATTCAAGTTCAATACATTTCCAATCGGTTTTCATCAAAATATATTTTAATCGTATGAAGTTTCTGAAAGCTTGTTTTTAAATCGCTAAAATTTATCGTGTTTAACCGCTACACTAATTCACCCTCCCTCTTAGTACCACTTTAGATTCCAACAACATATCTATGACAAAAGAGGATAGTTTTCAAATAAACTTGATATCAAAATGTGAGGCAAGAATATAGGAGTTCATAGATAGCATCTCAATAGACGCAAAATCATAAGAGTCATTCATTCGAATCATACTTTATTCATAACAATTGAGAAGAGGAAATTGGAGTATATCATTAGCATAGGAAGCATTTAGGTATGTATCAAATAGCATATGAAGTATTTAGATACATATCAAAGGCGTAAGAATGTTTAGGAGCATATCCATGACATACAAAACTTTTCGGAACATATCACTGACGTATAAAATATTTTGGAATATATCAAGAGCATAAGAAGCATTTTGGAGCATATCGATGAAGTATAAAATGTTTCGGAGCATGTCAAGGGCTTAAGAAGCATTTCAGAGTATATTAATGGCACATAAGATATTTCGGAATGTATCAATGGCATATGAAATATTTCAGAATATATCAAGGGCATAAGAAGCATTTCGGAACATATCAAGGACATATGAAATGTTTCAGAGTTATCAAGAGCAAATGAAATATTTTAGTGCATATCAATGACATATAGGACATTTCGGAGTGTATCAATGGTATATAAAATGTTTCAGAATATATCAATGACATATGAAACATTTCGGAACATATCAATGTTGTATAAAATATTTTGAAGCATATCAACGACATAAGAATCATTTTGAACATATCAAGGACATATGAAATGTTTCAGAATATATCAATAGCATATGAAACATTTTGGAATATATCAATGACATATAAAATGTTTCGAAACATATCAAGGGCATAAAAAGCATTTTGAACATATCAAGGATATATAAAATGTTTTAGAGTATATCAATGACATATGAAATATTTTGGAACATAGCAATGACGTGTGAAATGTTTCAAATAAAATCAAGGGCAAATGAAACATTTCGGAACATAACTATGACGTATGAAGGGTTTCAGAACATATCAATGACATATGAAATATTTTGGAACATATCAATGACGTATGAAATGTTTCAAAGTATATCAAGGGCAATTGAAATATTTTAGAATATATCAATAACGTATGAAATATTTTAGAGTATAGCAAAAGCATAAGAAGTATTTCGGAGTATATCAATGGTATATGAAGTGATTCAGAACATATTTTGAAGCATAACAATGGTATATGAGATATCTTAGAGTATATCAATATAACGAATAAGAAACAAAAGCTCAAATGTCATATCTGACATTACTTCATTTCATTCTCATCCAAAGCGCACACACAAACACATAAGCAATGCTTTGGATATCATATCAAAAATACAGAGGGTGCAGTGGGATCTCAAACAAAATATGGTCTATCCAAAGCATAGACCACCAGACATAAGTCTTCCATGTCTAGAAGCTCCATCCACCCATGTCTAGGTGAAGTCAGAAGGGGCCGGCAGAGTATCACGGGCTCTAAGTATATACCATTTACCATTTCAAACAAAGAGCTAGACAATCCCACGGCCACTAGAGTATAAATAGATATGTGAGTAATAAAACTGGCATATATCAGAAGCACATGTGGAACAATGAAACATACATGTGCCTATACGAAACAATTCGAAACAAATAGAAACTTTACATAATAGATTCAGGTTTACAATAATTGAAGGACAAAAGTATATAGGAATTTAGAACAATAATGTGCAGCTCAATAGAAGTAAAGATTTCAGCAAAAATCAATTTCCAAAGGGATGAAACAATAATAGGCAAAATTGATAAAAGTTTGATTATGTCAGAATTTGAAAGGCACACTGCATGAACTATTTGAATGACCAAATATGCTCCAATTTTCATGAAAACTATTTGAATGACCAAATATGCTCCAATTTGCATGAAATAGGTATTATTTGAAAGGTATATCAATCTAGTTTCGGATAAATTAATTTTTATATAAATTAGAGTTTCCAACAAGGAGTTATAAATAGATTAATAACCAAAGGTCAGAGAACATTGTTTGGCAGAATTTATAGAGATGCTTAGAACAGTTGTTTTAATAGGCATTCGTATCTCAAATCTTTCAATATTAGTATCAAAAGAAAGATCTATGAGTCTAGTTTCAATAGAATATGATTTGTAATAATTAGATTCTTAGACAGAGAGTTATAAATAAAAAAAGTATTGAAAGGTTAGCACCGATAGTCTCTATTTTATAGATTTCATAGTGTCAGTCGAAATAACAGTTTGGATAGGCATTTAGACTCCAAATTTATCAATCTTACTTTCAAAAGAAAGATATTTGAGTCTATTTCTAGATAAATTTAGTTTTGCTAAAATCAGAGTTCGGTAAAATAAGCTATAGCTAGAATAATGTAAAAAGGTCAAAGTCTAAGAAAATTTTAAATTCACTATTTGATGCATAAATGACAGAGATATCATATATGAAGCCAATATCATCCAAATTTCTCAGAATTAAGATGAAACTAGAGATTAAAATTGCCATAGGATGGTGTTAGAATACTTGCCTTAGAAAAATTTGATTCTCAAATATGAGGAATTGATCCAAAACCTCAAGCCAAAGCAAAACTTCTTCTCCTCTTTCAATTCCTTTTCCCTTCTTTTCTCAAGTCTACATTGCAGCTGTTGAATCTCGGATTTTGATGATGAAAATAATTGATCATGTTTTATTTATCTAACTAAAGTTTGAGTCACGTAGGTTTACTCTCGATCAGGAGAAAATAATTAACGCAGGAAGAATCGACATTGCACCGGAGGAGAAGACATCAAGAGATTGGACATCAAGCCAGAGGTTTGGTCGATAATCGGTAGAAGGCTTTGGACAAAGAAATCGAGCATCGGGCCAAGAAGAATGGAGTTACGCCAAGAAGATCAGGGTTGTGGGCATCAATTGCTGATTGGGCAATAGGCCATAAGAGAGGATGATGCGTTAATGAAACGGACGAAGCGTCGATGGGCCAATGACATGCCAGGCGATATTTTGATTAAGTATTATAATAATTATCTAGATCGAAGTAGGATTAAGGACTAATTAGATTGTAATTGGACCAACCTAGTTAGGGGCCAATTGGGCCCGTACCCAGACAAGTTTGGGCCGGACTCAAGTTCCAAACAGGGTTGTTGAATCCTATCTGGCGGTGGCACCACCAGACTAGGGTGATGACACCGCCTAGGGCTCGGTCTCTCAAGTTGTCTAGGCGGTGGTATCACCTAGTGTCAGTGTACTTGGGCGGTGGTACCACCCAGTACATTGACAAGGTCAGTGTGCCCAGGCGGTGGTATCGCCCAGTACATTGACAGGAGCAGAAAGCTTGGGTGGTGGTACCACCCATCACTAGCGGTGGTACAACTAGTACCCCTGAAATCTGAGATCCAAATTTGAATCACCTTGAGGCCTATAAATATCCTTCTCATTCATGGTTGAGTGACATACAACTGAGAGCAAATAAGAGGAAAAATTCTATTGTAAACTTGAGAGAAATCCTCCCTTTAAACTCTAAGTGTTGGCCAAGTTCAAGAGAGGGGTAAGAGGCATTGTGAGGGTTACCTCCTAAGCCCGTCAAAAAGCGAGTGCATTGTAAAAGGGAGTTGGTCTTTGCTCATTAGAAGGAAGATAGCTAGTGGAAAGCTAGTGGCCTCAAGAGAAGAGGAATCGAGAGTGGACGTAGGTTGTATGACCGAACCATTATAAAAATAATTTATGCTTACTTCTTATTTTATATTTCTGTAAACTATCTTCTCTTCACTATTTGACTTCCTTATTACTACCCTTCACCTTCTCTAAATACTCCCTAATTTAAGCACTTTCTAATATGCTTCAATTGAAACCTAGTTTTAGTCGAAACAAAGTTTTCAACATACGAAGTTTTTAAAATCGTTTTAAATTACCAAATTTGTCATAAACATACCACTACACTAATTCACCCCCTCTCCCCCTCTTAGTACCACTCTAGATTCTAACAATTAGTATCAGAGCCACATTGTTTCTCTTTTAGATTCAACCCACGAGAAATGGCTCTTCACGGCTTTCAAGAGGGTTTTTTGATTATTTATCCTATGTTGTTTAACGGTTCGGACTACACTTATTGGAAAACTTGAATGAGAGTTTTTTTATTTTTTTATTTAAATTTATGGAATATTATTGAAAATGACTTTCAACTTCCCTTTAAATCGATGAACAAATGGTCAGATTTAGAGAGAAAATCTTTTTCATTAAATGCAAAGGCTATGAATGCCTTATTTTGCTCTTTGGATAAAAATGAGTTTAATCAAATTTCAACTTGTGAAATAGCTTTTGATATTTGATGCACACTTGAAATCACACATGAAGGAACAAGTAGAGTCAAAGACTTGAAAGTAAACCTTCTTATGCACGATTTTGAACTTTTCCAAATGGCACCAAGCTAAACTATTGGTGACATGTACACTCATTTTATAGATGTCGTCAATATTGGGAATCCAAGGGGGCGACATCTCATGCACAACATAAGAATAGAAAATAAAAACCCCTAGAATTTTGTAAAAGGTTCCATCGTCATGCGAAGATCGGTGCATCAAAAACAAATCTGCAAATCTGAAAACTATGTATGAAAAGAACGATACCTAGAGAGATCGTATATCCCTGAATTCTTATAGATCCATGAGGGAGGATGAAGGAGGTCAAGCGTCCTCCTCTCTAGCGGTATCCACACGGTAGGGTCTACAACGATGCTCCTCTCTTAGGGAGAGGAGAATAGAAGATGGCTACCAAGAAGGACCCTAGCCTATGAGCCTTCGGTTCTCTCCTATTTATAGAGGCCCCTTGTCAACCCTAATGGATCCACCCCTATTGGGTATTGGATCTCTATCCAATTACCCAAGCCTCTTAGATCAATTAGTCTCTACCCAATAATCTAGCTCTTATTGGATCTCATCCATGGGATCTAATAATATAGGGGCTCATAGGATATCCAATAAGATAGGGGCTCCAGCGGATATCTCATATCCGAACCTCTACTCGTCACAACACCTATCATATATGTGTGACCCTCTTGGCCCAATATCGAGTTGGCCGTGAGTCATACCTACCAGAACTATTTCTAACTCAGTGAATTATTTTTTCTATAATAATTCACTCAACTTATCGACTACGGATGTACTAGGCCACTACGTCGTAGTCCCCAGACGATACAGGAGAATCCAATCCTTTGGACCTATCTGTCCTCAGTTACCATGTACCTATAGTCCCTCATCCATCTAATATCCCAAAGACTGTATATCAGGCATGGTGCTATCAGGCCCATACGATTTCTAATCGAGTCTCACTCTAATTGGATTCTCTTGGAGACCTCTTTCTCTCTCAATCCGAATGACCCTGGCCAAGGATTTGCTTGAGCAAGAACACATAAGATATTCCTTTCATGATACTGAGAGTGGATGATCCTTTATTTACACTCAATTACCCTCGTAAGATTGGCTGTCACTCCCAATAATCGACTGTACTAGATTTGAAATTTCCAAACCTGTAAGTCCTATATCAAAGAATAGAGTACTCATACATGACATCCCTGATGTCCCTCCCGAGTATCCTATGACCGGGATTATTTAAGGTCTGTGTTTAAAAGTGAATCGATCTCATTATTGTGATCTCATCACAATCTGATTCCTATTACACAGATCCAAAGATATCACAATATACATCCAGATAATGTGAGAAAATGCCAATAAGTATAAGCAAAGAGATTGACGTAGCACGTTACAAGTGCCATCACTCATGTGATTGGCCTGTAGGGCACCTATAACTAGCAATCTCCCACTTAACCTAAAGCCAATCACCTATGTGTTTGATCCCCATTAGACCTCTGTGATGTTCAAAGACAATCTGAGTCAATGGTTTTGTCAGTGGATCTGCAATGTTAGCTTCGGATGAAACTCTTTCCACTACTACATCTCTTTAGGCCATGATCTCTCTGATAAGTTGGAACCTCCTCAGAATACTTCTGTTGAGACCCAGGTTCCCTTATTTGAGTAATCGTCCCGTAATTGTTGCAATATAAGGGAGTCAGCTCCTCGTTGCTTGGCACGACTCCTAAATCTGTGATGAACTACTTCATCCAGACTCCCTCCTTTATTACCTCTATTGCATAATGTACTTCGCCTCTATGGTCGAGTTAGCAGTAGTATCTTGCTTGAAACTCTTCCAGCATACTGCTCCTTCATTCAGGGTAAACACATGCCTTGAATTGGTTTGTCATCATCAATATCAGACTAGAAGGTCGAGTCCATGCAGCCCTCAACCCTAAGGCTACTTTCTCTATATACCAGTAAAAGATCCTTAGTCCTCCTCAAGTACTTAAGGATACTTTTTACTACTTTCCAGTGCTCTAAGCCTGGATCCGCTTGATACCTACTCATGACACTCGAAGTATGTGCTATATCAAGTCTAATATATAGTATAACATACATGATAGACCATATCACTAAGGCATAGGGTATTCTATCTATGTGTGCCCTTTCTGGGAGCCTTTGGGGATATAATCCTAGAAAGTGATAACCTATGTCTCATCAGTATGAGACCTCTCTTAAAATTTTTCATACCAAAACTTTTGATAATGGTATCTATGTACTTAGATTGGGACAAGCCAAGCATCCTCTTGGATCTATCTCTATAGATCCAAATCCATAATATATTGGATGCTTCTTCTAAGTCCTTTATGGAGAAGTGTCTAGATGGTCAAATCTTTACCGTGGAGAGCATTTCTATATCATTCTCAATGATTAGGATGTCATCCATATACAACACCAAAAAGGTGATAGTACTCTCACTTATTTTCTTGTACACACAAGGCTCATCTTCATTCTTAATGAAGTTATAAGATTTGATCACCTCATTAATGGACCTAAGCAACTTGTACATCTTATCTGGACTATCCTTGGATACAAATCCCTCAGGTTGTATCATATACACCTCCTCCTCGAGGTTGCCATTGAGGAACATAATTTTCATGTCGATTTGCAAGATCTCATAATCAAGGTGTGCTACAATAGCCAATAGAATTCGGATGGATTTTAGCATGGCTATGGGTGAGAAGGTTACATCGTAGTTAACACCTTAGCTTTGATGATACTACTTATCCACTAGCCTTGCTTTACAGGTCTCTACCTTTCCATCTACTCCGATCTTCTTCTTAAAGATCTACTTGTAGCCAATGGGTATGATACCCTCGGGTGCATCAACTAGGTTCTAAACCTTATTGGAGTACATGGAATCTATCTTTAAATTCATGACTTCTTGCCACTTCTCGGAGTCTATGCTCATAATAGCCTCCTCGTAGGTCTGAGGATCAATATCCTCAACATCCTCTCTTCTGATATATCCCAAATATCTCTCAGGAGGATAGGATACTCTATCATACCTATGTAAGTCAGAACTTGTATGCTAGGTACCTGAATAGATTCTGGATATGGAATGATGCTTGAGCTAGGTTCTCCAACCTCATTCAACTCTATCATGCTCCCACTATTTCCATTAAGAATGTGTTCCTTCTTAAGGAACACTACTCTCTTGGCTACAAAAATCTTTTAGTCCTTAGGGTGATAGAAATAATACCCACAAGTTTTCTTGGGGTATCCCATGAACTTGCACCATTACATTCTTGATTCCAAATTGTCGGGCTTATATCTTTTAATATGGGCAGGACAGCCCCAAATCTTAACAACTTTAAGATCGGGCTTTTCTTTCCATATCTCATATGGTGTAGATACTATCGACTTAGAACTCTATTCAGAAGGTAAGCTACGGACTCTAGGGCATATCCCTAGAATGAGATTGGTAGGTTAGCAAAACTCATCATAGACTACACAATGTCTAACAGTGTGTGATTTCTCCTTTCAGATACTCCATTAAGCTAGGGTGCATAATGAGGTGTCCATTGGGACAAAATCCCCTAGTCCTTGAGGAATTGGGTGAACTCTATACTCGACTACTCACTTCCTCGATCTGATCGAAGAGTCTTGATACTCTTTCTAGTCTTAACCTCTACTTCATTCTTATACTCCCTGAATTTTTTAAAGGCTTCGGACTTGTACTTCATTAAGTACATGTGTCCATACCTAGAGAAATCATCAGTGAAGATAATGAAGTAGAAATAACCACTGATGACTTACGTTGATATGAGACCACATACATCACTATGTATAAGTACCAACAACTCAATGGCTCTCTCGCTAGTTCTACTAAATGGAGAGTTGGTCATCTTTTCACGAAAGCAAGGTTTGTAAGTCGCATATGACTTATAGTCAAATGGATCTAGGTATCCATCTGTTAGCAACTTTTGAATCCTTCCCTTATGGATATGACCTAACCTACAATGCTATAGGTTTATATTGTTCACCTCATCTCATTTCCTCTTGGACACACTTACATTTATGATACGTGGAGTAGTGTATAGTATAATCAAACCATTATGCAATGTTCCTCTCGTGATGATCTTATCATCCTCAATAGTTGAACAACTATTATTCTCAAAAACTACTTTATAACCATTTAATGTCAAACATAAAATGAAAATAAGATTTTTTATAATAAAAGGAGTAAAATAACATGCATCTAATGCAATAGTAGCTCCACTAGAAAGATGTAGAGTGACCTCGCTAATAGCAATAATAGCAACTCTTGCTTCATTGCCCATCTTAAGGTCTATCTTGCCTCTCAACAATCTCCTAGGTTTTGCCAGAACCTACAACGAATTACAGATATGATAAATACTATCGGTATCTAATACCTATGTGTTATCATATGAGTCTGACAAATAGAGACTAATCATGAATGCATATCTGAAGCTTCTCTAAGCTTTGTTTCACCTTCTCTGCAATATACTCTTTGTAGTTCCTCTTCTAATGCCCGTTTTTGCCATAGTGGAAGCACTGGCTTTTGTCCTCTTCAGGTCTTCTTAGCAACTTTTGCTTTACCTGATCTACCCTTGCCCTTTGCCCTTCTCAAGGGACTTATCTATCTTCCTTTTCTTTCTAGTCTTACCAGCATAGAGAACTGTGAAAAGGAATCGAGTAGGGACTGAAGCACAAGATCCACACACAAGCTATCCTCTAGGACCATTCCTAGACCTGTGAGTTTTTCTATCCACTTAATCATCTTAAGGACATGGTTCTGAACCGATGTCCTCACAATCATCATGGTATGGAAGAGACTCTAATATATCTCATATCGTTAAGTTCTTCCTTATTCCTCAAATAATATATGGAGATGCAGGAGTATAGATTTGTCATCCATCCTTTTATGTTGTCTCTATAACTCGGGAGTCATAGAGCCCAACATATAACACTGAGCAAGAGTGGAGTCATCTACGTACTTCACGTAGTGAGTGATCTCATCCTCACTTGCCCCTTCCTTGGGCACAAGCAACACTATTTCAAGGATATATGCTATTTTCTTTGCTATGAGATATATTCTCAGGTTACAAAGTCAGTTCGCATAGTTTTGACCATTGAGGCGGTTGGCATCAATAGGCCACATAGAGAGTCTAATAGCAACATTTTCAAAAAATAAAGATATAAGATAAATAAATAACATATAGATTTTATAAAAATATAAATAATCAAGATATGGACTTCTATCTTGATGTACTCTCACTATTTTTCTAGCGAGTCATTCGACACCCTCAACACGTGAAACAGATGTCTCCGGTAGACTTCTAGTAGGGATCAAGATCTAATCAGCATGTTAGTGTAACCTCGAGGGACTCGACCAATCACACTAAGCCCAAAAGGTGGGCAACTCTTGCCGATCACAACTCCTTGTGATTCTCGTGTTATTTGGCCTCTGAACCACCGTGGCCTTAAGGGACTCGACCAACCATGATGTTCGGTTAAGTCATCACCATCATTACAAGATAAGTCTAATTCAATGATATACCCTCGAGGGACTCGACTAAGCATACCATATCCTCAGGTCATCGGTGACATCTCTATGTCGTAGATAAGATAGCGAATCGTGATATAGATGAGTCTCGAGGGACTCGACTAACTCAACCTACACCAGGAATCAATTCCTACCTATAACGATGGAAGGTCACGTGGGTCAATCTAATTGCCTCACGTTTACCAACTTAATATTATCGAGAAAGGGGATTTTCGATTTGGTTTCCTAATATAATGTGTCACACATATACATATTTAATATATATCTACATCGCATTCAAATATATATATACATATCTAGTAGGTGTATAACCAATCACACATCACATGAGTAATCACACCAGATGATCATGGATCACATCCTAATATAATCAAGCTTGAGCCAATGGGCCCAATCACTCACATCAAGATCTATGTGTGCTTCGGCGCATCTCCATGCCCTGTGATCATCCATCTCACTTCGTCGTTTCCGTCGGCATCTCAATGCATCTCTATGCATCGGATCGTCCGTCTCGACCTCGTGGATTCCGCTCCCGCTGCTCCTCCTTGTGTAATTACAATATAATTACAAGCATGTAGGCCCAATAATAAACGAGAAAAATAGAGGCTTACAAGCTCCAATAATAATAATCACATGTACACACACATCACATCACATGGTCCATGATCATTTGTCCATATCATACATCATATATATATATATTATTATATAGGACTACTAGATAAATAATAATAGTTAATTAAATATTTTAATTAACTAATATTTTTCTGTAAATAGGGATATACATGAAATTTTTTGAATTATGAAGGGTATTTTGGTCATTCGGCCAGAAGGGATAAAATTAGAATTTTTGAAATTCCCAGGGGCAAAACTATCTTTTGCCCAAAAACCCTAACTCCCTCTCCCTCTGCTTTCTGCAGCATTGTGGCTGCGGCCGTCGCCACCCTACCAGCGACGGCCATGCGCGACGGGGGGTGCGGTAGCCCTTGCAATGCTCGACGAGGGTGGCGTTGCCCCTTGTGGGTGGCGCTGCTCCTTACAGGCGGCACTGCCCCTTGCCCCTTGCGGGCGACGCTACCCATTGCGGGTGCACCCACCCCTACGGGCAGGTCGTCCGCAGGTGGTGTTGCCAACGTGGGCGCTAGCCACCCTTGCGGGTAGGTCGCCCGCAACGCCTACCCCTTGCACCCGTAGGCCATTGGTTGCCTGCTGCCACCTACATGGAGGTCGTTGACTGCCGCCTGTATGCAGATGTAGCCAAGCAAGGGCAGCAATAGTTACTACCCTTTTTCACTTTTGCGTCAATGATTTTGACATCAAAACACAACACATGCAGTTAAAATTCGATCTTCGCACGAACAACCTGGCTCTAATATCACTATTGAGAAATCCAAGGGGGTGGCATCTCATATGCAGTGGAAGAATAGAAAATAAAAACCCCTAGATTTTTGTAAAAGGTTTCATCATCATGTGAAGATCGGTGCGTTAAAAACAAATCCGCGAATCCGAAAACTACCTGTATGAAAAGAGTGATACCTAAGGAGCTCGTATATCCCTGAGTTCTTATAGATCCATAGGGGAGGATGAAGGAGGTTAAGCATTCTCCTCTTTAGCGGTATCCAGATGACAGGGTCTGCAATGATACTCCACTCTTGGGGAGAGGAGAATAGAAGGTGGCTACCAAGAAGAACCCCAGCCTCTGAGCCTTTGGTTTCCTCCTATTTATAGAGGCCCCCTATCAACCCTAATGGATCTAGCCCTTTTGGGTATTGGATTTCTATCCAATTACCCAAGCCTCTTAGATCAATGGATCTCTACCCAATAATCTAGCTCTTATTAGATCTCATCCATGGGATCCAATAATATGGGGGCTTATTGGATATCCAATAAGATAGGGGCTTCGGCGGATATCTCATATCCGAACCTCTACTCGTCGTAACACCTACCATATGTGTGTGACCCTCTAGGCCCAATATCGAGCTGGCCATTAGTCATACCTATTAGAACTACTTCTGACTCAGTGAATTATTATCCCTATAATAATTCACTCAACTCATCGTCTACGGACGTACTAGGCCACTATGCTGCAGTCCCCAGGCAATACAAGGGAATCAAATCCTTTGGACCTATCTATCCTAAGTTACCATGTACCTATAATCCCTCATCCATCTAATATCCCAGAGATCGTATATCGGGCATGGTGTTGTCAGGCCCATACGATTTCCAATCGAGTCTCGCTTTAATCGGATTCTCCCAGAGAACTCTTTCTCTCTCAATATGAATGATCCTGACTAGGGATTTGCTTGAGCAAGAATACATGGGATATTCGTCTCATAATATCAAGAGTGGATGATCCTTTATTGACACTCAATAGCCCTCGTAAGGTTGGCTGCCACTCCCAATAACTAACTGTACTAGATCTAAAACTTTCAATTCTATAAGTCTGGTATCAAAGAGTGGAGTATCATATAGGACATCCTTGGTGTCTCAAGTCTAAGGACCAAATACACTACTGGGACTACAGAATCATTGTCTGATGTGAGATATCATAATAACCATCCAGCATTCCGTATGCGGATCAATCAGTGAACTCTTTCTCCAATGAGCACTTGTACTGTATCCTTAGTGTCCCTACATGAGTAGCTATGAGACCAGCCACCTCTATTTTTTGGACAGGTATACAGCACACCAATCTATCTGGTTATCTTGATGTCCCTCTTGAGTAACTTGTAACCAGGATTATTTAGGGTCTATGTTTAAAGGTAAATTGATCTCATTGTCGTGATCTTATCATGATCCGATTCCCATTGCACAGATCTAAGAACATCACAATATACATCAAGATAATATGAGAAAATGTCAATAATCATAAGCAAAGTGATTAACACAGTGTGTTACAGGTGCCATCACTCACATGAATGGTTTATAGGGCACCTCTAACCAGCAGTCAATAGTTTGAAAAGCCTTGGCAAAAGTTTTTCGAGTTTTGATCTAGTAAACAAGATTTTAAGATCCCTTCCAAAGAGTTGGGATCCAAAAATAACGGCTATACAAGAGTTTAAAGACTTGAATGTTTATTCACTCGAAGAACTAATTAGGTCTTTAATGACCAATGAAATAACTCTTGAACTTGATGAACATGAGAACTACTTTCTAAAGAATAGGAAGGTTTGGGCACTTCGAACAAAAGAATACTACTTGAGTGATGACTGAAGTGATGAGGACAATGTTGAGGACATTGAACATTTGATGTTAAAATTTAAAAAGTTCATTAAACAAGAATTGAAAAACACAAATGAACTTAAAAGAACACCAACCTTGCTATGAATGCAAGAAGCCGAAGAGCTCCAAAGACAAGCACATAAAAGAAAAGAAAAAGAGGTTAAAGAAGAAGGAAGAACTCTAAGAAGATTCAAGTGCATCCGAAGGCGAAATGGCAAATTATGCCTTGTCGATTTTTGATAATGACGTAAGAAACTCACCTAAGGTGCTTTTACCTTATTATGAGATTACTTGATGTTTTTCATGAATTGCTTAATTTAGTTTGTAGGAAATAAAAAATTATTTTTAAAAATTATATCATGCTTTTTCTTTCTAGTATTTTTGAAAAGTAAAAAATTAAAATAATACTTGCATGATTTATGATAATGCTTGTACACCTAATAGGATTAATCCATGCATGTGTATCTTGATGTTTTATATTGCTTTTCGGATTTATAAAGTGATGCATGATTTTGGAATGATCCTTGATTTTTAACACTAAGCTAAAATCATGTAAGAAGGAAAAATCTTGTTATAACTCATAACAATGAAAGAAAGAACATTAGAATTGACATGATGCTTGATAAGTGTGACAATATAATGAAAATGTTTGTATCATGCTTGATGATTTGAAGTAATAATCGTATGTTATGAATTAATGTGTTTTTGGTCTTACTCACTTTCATGACAATTTTTTCGGATGATGCATGATTTTGAACATTCCTATATGCAATCAAATTGCTTGAAATGAAAATCTATTTTCTATTATATTGAGATTAATGAACTCATTTCATGAATCTTGTGAATATTATGAAAATAATCATAATCAATGTTTTGAAAATAAATGTGTATTAGATTTTTGGTCTTAATGATTTCTCTTGAAAATTGCTTTTGAGATCTATAAGAAAAACATAAGCATACTTGTATGAAAACTTCAACATACTTAAGTGAAACAAAAAACTTAAAATGAAACACATTATCATGATAAATTGAATCTTATGTTTTGAAATAATATGTCATATTTTTGTCTTGACGATTTTTAGGATGAAGTTTGCCTTTCGCTCTAGAATGTTGATATATGTTTCTATTAAAGGCAAAAGCATGCTTATAAGATAAAATACATAAAAAAAATTACATTTTCTATTTTATCGAGATTAAAGAATTTATTTATGATACTTTATGATTCTCGTAAATTAAGAAAAGAGATTTTGATGATGTTTCGGTTCTATACAATGATGCATGACTATTGATTTTCTACACTAAGCTAGAATCTTGTTAAAAAGGAAAACATCTTGTTACAACTAACTACAATAAAAAGATGATTGAAATTAAACATTTGATGATGATTTAAACATTCTATAGATTTAAAGATGCTTTACAGAATTGATGGGTTATTTTATAAAATTTGTCTTTTGGTCTTGAACATTGATGTTTGTTTGACATAAAAAGACAAAGACATGTTTTTATGAAATCAATGCATAAATTAAAATCACAAAAAGAGGAAAGCATATTTTAAAATCGCTTTATATCTATCTTTTTTATTTTCCAACATATGATTTGTGAATCTCATAAATTTTTTGAATGCGATTTTGATGATGAGTTTTGAGTTGATGAATTGAACTAGAATGAGATTTTTCAAAATGATTCATAACTTCTAGTTTTAAACTTTCAGAATCATAATTTTTTTTTAGAATCATGATTCATTGAGCAATGATGGTTTAAATGTATGAATCGTTGATTTTTATTTGATGCTCGAAATTTTCTTTTGATCTTGATGAAAATTCTTATGCATGAATCATGTTCTCACATGGTTCTTTTATGAATGAGATGATTTCAAATGAATCATGACTTGATATTGATATATGCCCTTCATCATGAATTGAAAATTGATACATATGAATCTTGATCTTGATCTTGCTAAAAAGAAAGTTATGAATCATGAATCATATCTTTTGGTTTTGATTCTTGTTAAATTTTCATATTGATATCCTTCATGACATGAATTCTTTACATCTATGGTTTGTATGCATCGTGTGATGATTGAAAGATTATTGTAAACTTTTATTGATGCAAATTTATAAATGATGTAAAAGTCTATATCATTGGATCCTCTATTTCTTTTTGACATTGACAAAGGGGGAGAAGAGGTTTGCTAGCTTGTGCATTACAAATGAAAGCAAATAGTTAGCATGCTAAGGAAGCAAAACTTGCAAGCTTGCACTTCTCAAAAGAGAAGAAAGAAAAGTTGAAAATTTTTTTTTCTAACTTGTAAGCTTGCATGTTTAAAGTAATGTAAACTTCACAAAATTGCTAGTTTATTGCATACAAAAATTGCTAGTATAAATATCATAAAGAGAAGCAAAAGTTGCTATCTCTCAAGTTGCAAAAAAGAGAACTTGGTATCTCGAACATCACAAAAATTGCTACCTTGCAATTTCAAGAGAAGCAAAGTGCAAACTTGCAAAAGAAGCAAGTGATGAAAAATTGCTATACCTGCATGAACTTAAAACTTTCTATGATTGAATGCTTTAAAATGATATATGTTGTGAAGCTAGCTTTATATTGTAAATCTTGTATATCTTTTAAAAACTAGCAATGATGCAACTTCTCCTTTTTGTTGATGACAAAGGGGGAGAAGTAGATTTAATGGTTTCATGCAATATATATTGTATTAAATATTTTTATATATTTGCATGATGTTTTTGATGACATATTTTTTGATACATGTTACTTGGATTTGGCATAATCCAAGGGTTCTATCAATATGGCATACTGATAGGAGGAGTTTGTTTAAACTCTGGGGAGTTAAGGTTGACTCTATCATCAATTTGTTATCATCATCAAAAAGGGGGAGATTGTTGAATCTCATATTTTGATGATGAAACTAATTGATCGTATTTTGTTTATCTAACTATGGTTTGAGTGACGCAAGTCTACTCTCGATCAGGACTAGACAATTGACGTAGGAAGAATCGACGTTGCATTAGAGGAGAACACGTTAGGAGATTAGATGTCAAGTCGAAGGTTCGGTCGATGATTGACAGAAGTCTTCAAATAAAGAAATCAAGTATCAGGCCAAAAAGAGCAAAGTTACGCCAAGAAGATCAGGGTTGTGGGCATCAACTACTGATTGGGCAATAGGTCATAAGAGAGGATGATGCACCGAAGAAACGGACGAAGCGCTGATGGGCCAATGATGTGCCAGGCGATATTTAAATTAAGCATTGTAATAATTATCTAGATCAAAATAGGATTAAGGACTAACTGAGTTGAAATTGGGCCAACCCAGTTAGGGGCCAATTGGGCTCATACCCGGATAAGTTTGGGCCAGACTCAAGGCCCAAACAGGATTACTAAACCTTGTCTAGTGGTGGCACCGCTAGACTAGGGCAGTGGCACCACGTAGGGCTCAGTCTCCCAGGTTGTCTAGGTGGTGGTATCGCCTAGTGTTAGCGTACCTAGGTGGTGGTACCGCCCAGCTTTGGCGATGGTACCGCTAGTACCTCTGAAATCCAAGGTGATTAAAATTTAGGCTCCAAATTTGAATCACCTTGAGGCCTATAAATACCCCTCTCATTCATGGTTGAGTGACATACAACTGAGAAGAAATATGAGGGAAAATTCTTCTGTAAACTTGAGAGAAATGCTCCTGTCAAACTCTAAGTGTTAGCCAAGTTCAAGAGGGTTAAGAGGCATTGCAAGGGTTATCTCCTAAGCTCATCAAAAGGCGAGAGCACTGTAAAAGAGAGTTGGTCTTCACTCGTTGGAAGGAAGACAGCTAGTTGAAAGTCGGTGGCCTCAAGAGAAGAGGAATCGAGAGTGGACATAGGTCATATAACGAACCACTATAAAAACAGTTTGCACTAACTTATTGTCTTTATATTTCTACAAACCATCTTCTCTTTGTTGTTCGACTTCCTTATTACTACCTTTCATCTTCTCTAAACACTCCCTAATTTAAGTACTTTTCGATATGCTTCAATTGAAATCGGGTTTTAGTCGAAATAAAGTTTTCAACGTACGAAGTTTCTGAAATCGTTTTAAATCACCGAATTTATCGTAAACTTACCGCTACACTAATTCAACCCCCTCCCTCATAATGTGGCAAGCATGCATAAAGGAAGCCTATGTGTCATCCATAAAAGAAACATAAGTAGCACCATAGTTAGGTTAGCTAGTGACACATGTCCATTTTTTTTTAACTTAATGTGAATCTTTCACAAATCATATCCAATTACTAAGATTCATACTTTGGTCCCTAGCAATAAACTTTCAATATAAAATTATTTATTATAAAGGAATTATTAAACAATCCTTATATTTACAAATAGGTCCATACATTACAAACAAAGCCCTTACAAAATTTTCAAAAATGAGGGATGTTACACTCTCCCCCCCTTAAAATAAAATTTAGTCCTCTAAATTTATTATATCTCCATCAATGAAAAGATGAGTATAAGCTTTTTTTCATTTCCCTCTCTAGCTTTCAAGTAGGTTCATCAATAGAATGATACCCCTCCAAATTATTTTAACTAGAGGAATGATCCTTATTTCTTAAGATTCATTTTGTTCTTATCAACGATCTAAGTGGGGTCCTCTACATAAGACAAGTCATTATCAATCACAATTTGCTCATACTTAATATTAAAAGAGGGATCAAATACATACTTTATGAGCATTGAAACATCATGGATATATAAATCCGTAAGTCTATCAGAAAGTAATTTATATTGATAGGTAAGAAATATACAGATTTGGTTAACCTATCAATGATGACCCAAATAGCATTATGCTTCCTAGAGATTCTGGGTAGACCTAAAATAAAATCCATGGTTTTAAATTCTCATTTCTACTCATGAATATTTAAAAGGTTGCAACAAACCTCCAAGTCTTTAGTGTACTTGAAAATATAATTTTTTTCTAAGATTTGTTTCTCAATACCTCGATCATTAGGGATGCATATTCTATCCCCAACAATAGTAGTTATATATAGCATATAATGCATGGTCTAAGTGGAACACTCAAGTGGCAAGTAAAATGTTATGAAACAAAAGATAGATTAGAATCAGGATTTTACAAAACTTTTACATTTCTATTAGAAACATGAAGAATACCTTCAACTACTGATTTAGGGGCTCTAGAATCTTATTCAGTGATAGCATATACTCTAGCATGGGCTGATGATCTAGGAGGTAGTGGTTCTTTCTTTTTTCTTTAACAGGCATCTTTTATCTTATGATCCAACTTCCCACAAGCAAAATAGGCTCTAGTCTCCCAAAAACATTGACTTGTTTCATGATTTGATCCATATCTTGTACATGTTTGAGTCCTTTGTGGTAGCTTTTCCTCCTCAAATTTAGATATCTTTACCCTCCTGTTGCTTTTTTCTAGTTCACTTTCTCTCTTATTTTTGCTAATAAACTTATCCTTATCATTCTTGCTCCTAATTTCTTGGATCTCCTCTAAGTCTTTTTCAATTATTAAAGCTTTTTTTTCCACATCAACATATGCTTGGAGTTTTAAGGCCAATATCCAACTTCTTATTATTGGCCTTAGACCCCTTTCAAATCTCTTTATTTTTCTAGATTCATCATCAGTCATATATGGGGCAAATCTAGAGAGCTCAGTGAATTTAGATTCATATTTTGCTATCATCAAGTTTCCTTGAATGAGATTTAAGAACTCTAATTCTTTCTACTCTTTAATGCAATTTAGAAAATATTTATCATTGAATTTTTCTATGAATGCTTTCCAAGTGATTGACTCATGTCTGACTTTAGAAATCCTCTTCATTGTCCTCCACTAGTGCCCAGGCTCTCCTTCTAACATGAAGGTAGCAAAAGAAACCTTCTGATCATAATGGTAATTTAAAACATCAAATATTTTCTCTATCCGCATCATCCATTATTCTACTACTATTGGATCAGGCTCACCACTAAAACTGGAAGGATTGAGCTTCTTAAACTGTTTAATTCCAACCCTAGTATGGTTTGAAGTCCCCACTCCATTATTTCTTCCTTGTCAGACTTGTTGTTGCATCACTTGTATCATGGTCTCTAGAGTTTTCATAATTCCACTCAATTGATCAGAAGTAGATGCAATAGGAGAACTAGATGACCTCGTCATCCTTACTTCCTAAAATAGCAAAAGAGAAATTTTAATCAATCTCTAAATAAAAGCCACTAAACCTCAAATTTTACTATGCATCTAATATATAAAAAATCTTAGTAATCCTCAAATTTTGCTATAATACCACCTCTATCATGACCCCCTGAATTATTGCATTCATGAGGTGTGACCTTGTCTTAAATCAATAATATTATAATTCATCAACAATCTAATCCAGGATCCAAACTAATATTTAAGGATACTAGGAATCATTCAAATCATAATTCACACCCATAAAATATGTATAGTTTATAATCATAAACTACTTCACTCAATGATTCATAAAATCCAAAGCCAACTCAACTAAGCATCAACCGCATCATAAATCTATAATTGTGAGAATACATACAATCATAAAAATCAACATTTACCATAAGTTCATATCCTTATACAAGTTCATATCCTTATACAAATTAAAATTATCATTTTAAAATCCTAAACATGAGAGGTCCTTAAACTTTTACAACACATAAGTTTAGATTCATCCTTAATATTTTATTAGATGCAAAGTGTACTTATACAATAAAAACATATTATCCAATAAAGATCTACACAAAATCTTTTAGCTTTTCACTACCTTAGCCCAATTTTTAAACATCTTAGTGAATGATAAGTTAACCTGAAAATTTTATATAGCAATAGAGTGAGCATAAGGAGCTCAGTAAGCGACTAACATATCCATGACAAACGAGGATAGTTTTTAAACAAACTTGATATCAAAATTCGAGGCAAGAATACAAGAGTTCATAGATAGCATCTCATTAGATGCAAAATCACAAGGGCCATTTCATTTGAATCACACTTTATTCATAACAATTGAGGAGAGAAAATTGGAGTATATCATTAGCATAGGAAGCATTTAAGCATGTATCAAATGGTATATAAAGCATTTAGGCACATATCAAAAGCATAAAAATGTTTAGGAGCATATCCATGACATACGAAACTTTTTAAAGCATATTAATGATGTATAAAATATTTTAGAATATATCAAGAGCATAAGAAGCATTTCGGAGCATATCGATGAAGTATAAAACGTTTCAAAGTATATTAAGGGCATAAGAAGCATTTCGGAGCATATCAATGGCACATAGGATAGTGTATCAATGACATATAAAATGTTTTAGAATATATCAAGGGTATAAGAAGCATTTCAGAACATATCAAGGATATATGAAATGTTTCGAAGTATATCAAGGGCAAATAAAATATTTTGGAGCATATCAATGGCACATAGGATATTTCGGAGTGTATCAATGGCATATGAAATGTTCCAAAATATATCAATGGCATATGAAACATTTTAGAACATATCAATGTTGTATAAAATGTTTTGAAGCATATCAAGGGCATAAGAAGCATTTCGAACATACCAAGGACGTATAAAATGTTTCGGAGCATTTCAATGACCTATGAAATATTTTGGAATATAATAATGATGTATGAAATGTTTCGAAGAAAATAAAGGGCAAATGAAATATTTCGAAACATAACAATAATGCATGAAAGGTTTCGGAACATATCAATGACATATGAAATATTTTGAAATATATCAATGGCGTATGAAATGTTTTAAAGCATATCAAGGGCATATGAAATATTTTAGAATATATCAATGATGTATGAAATATTTTGGAGCATAGCAAGAGCATAAGAAGCATTTTGGAGTATATCAATAGTATATGAAGTGATTTTGAACATATTTTGAAGCATAACAATGGTATATGAGATATCTCAGAGCATATCAGTATAACGAATAAGAAACAAAAGCTCAAATGCTATATCTGATGTTGCATTCATTTTATTTTCATTGAAAGCATGTTGGGAAATCTTTCAGGGGAGCGACATCACATACACAATGGAAGAACAGAAAACAAAACCCCAGATTTTCTATAGAAAGTTTCCATCATCGTGCGAAGATCGGTGCGTCAAAATAAATCCGTGAAAAACTACATATGTAAAAGAAAATACCTAGGGAGATCGTATATCCCTGAATCCCTGTAGATCTGTAGGAGAGGATGAAGGAGGTCAAGCATCCTCCTCTCTAGTGGTATCCACACGGCAAGGACTGCAATGATACACCTCTCTAGGGAGAGGAGAATAGAAGGTGGCTACCAAAAGAAACCCTCAGCCTATAGAGCTTTGGTTCCCTCCTATTTATAGAGGCCCCCTGTAAACCCAAAATGGATCTTGCTCTGTTGGGTATTGGATTTCCATCCAATTACCCTAGCCTCTTAGATTAGTGGGTCTTTACCCAATAATCTCTTATTAGCAATTATTAGATCTCATCTTAGGATCTAATAATTCAGAGGCTTATTAGATATCCAATAAGATAGGGGGTTTAGCAGATATCTTATATCCGAACCTCTACTCGACGTAACACCTACCATATGTGTATGACCCTCTAGGCCCAATATCAAGCTGGCTATGAGTCATACTTGTTAGAACTCTTTCTGACTTAGTGAATTATTATCTGTATAATAATTCACCTAACTCATCGACTACAGATGTACCAGGCCACTACGCCATAGCCCCTAGACGATATAGGGGAATCCAATCCTTTGGACCTATCTATCCTCAATTATCATGTATCTATAGTCCCTCATCCATCTAATATCCCAAAGACCCTATACCAGGCATGATACTGTCAGGCCCATATAGTCTCTCCTCGAGTCTTGCTCTTGTCAGATTCTCCCGGAGAACTCTTGCTCTCTCAATCCGAATAACCTTAGCTAAGGATTTGTTCGAGCAAGAATACATGGGATATTCCTCTCATGATATCGAGAGCAGATAATCCTCTATTGACACTCAATAGCCCTCATAAAGTTGGCTACCACTCCCAATAACCGGCTGTACTAGATCTGGAACTTTCCAAACCTATAAGTCTGGTATCAAAGAGTGGAGTACTTATACAGGACATCCTTGGTGTCTCAAGTCTAAGGACCAGATACACTACTAGGACTACAAAATCATTGTCTGACGTGAGGTATCAATAACCATCCAGTATTCCGTAGGCGGATCAATCAGTGAACTCATTCCCCAATGAGCACCTTCACTGTACCCTTAGTATCCCCACACGAGTAGCTATGAGACCAGCCACCTCCATCATATGGATGGGTATACAGCACACCAGTCTATCTAGTTATCTCAATGTCTTTCTCAAGTAACCTATGACCAGGATAATTTAGGGTCTGCGTTTAAAGGTGAATCGGTCTCATTATCGTGATCTCATCACAATTTGATTCCCATTGCACAGATCCATGGACATTACAATATATGCAACACGCAAGATAAAGTGATAAATGCCTAATAATACACAAAGAGAAAAAGTGCATATTAAGTCACAAGTGCCATCACTCATGTGATTGGCTTGCAGGGCACCTTTGACTAGCAATCTTCCACTTGACCTAAAGCCAATCACCAACATATCTGATCCCCATCAAACCTCTATGATGCTCAAAGATAATCTGAGTCAATGGCTTTATCAATGGATCTGCAATGTTATCTTCGGATGGAACTCTTTCCATTACTACATCTTTTTTTACCACGATCTCTCTAATAAGCTAGAACCTCCTCAGAACACTTCTAATGAGACCTGGGTTCCCTTATTTGAGTAATCGCCTTGTATTTGTCGTAATTTAAGGGAATCAACTCCTCGCTACTTTGAACGACTCCTAGATCTATGATGAACTTATTCATCCAGACTCTCTCCTTTCCTGCCTCTGCCGCAGCAATGTATTCCGCCTCTGTGGTTGAGTCAGCAGTAGTGTCTTGCTTGGAACTCTTCCAGCATACTACTCCTCCATTCAGGGTGAACACATTCCCTGAATCAGACTTGCTATCATTAATATCGGACTGGAAGCTCGAGTCCGTGTAGCCATCAACCTTGAGGCTACTACCTCCATATACTAGTAAAAGATCCTTAGTGCTTCTCAAGTACTTAAGGATACATTTTACTGCTTTCCAATGCTCCAAGCCTGGATCTGCTTGATATCTGCTCGTGATACTCAGAGCATGCACTATATCAGGCCTAGTACATAGCATAACATATATGATAGATTCTATCGCTGAGGCAGATGGTATCATATCCATGTGTGCCCTTTCTTCAGGAGTCTTTGGGGACATACTCCTAGAAAGTGATATTCTATGTCTCATTGGTATGAGACCTCTCTTGGAAGTTTCCATGCCAAACCTTTTGACAATGGTGTCTATGTACCTGGATTGGGATAAGCCAAGCATCCTCTTGGATCTTTCTCTATAGATCTGTATCCCCAATATGCAGGATGCTTCCCCTAAGTCCTTCATGGAGAAGTGCCTAGATAACCAAGTCTTTACTATGGAGAGCATTCCTACATCATTCCCAATGATCAGGATGTCATCCACATATAATACTAAAAAGGTGATAGTACTCCCACTTACTTTCCTATACACACAAGGCTCATCTTCGTTCTTAACAAAGTCATAAGATCTGATCGCCACATCAAATCTTATATTCCAACTTCGGGAAGCTTGCTTCAGTCCATAAATAGACCTAAGCAACCTGCACACCTTATTTGGGTTATCCCTGGATATGAATCCCTCAGGCTATATCATATACACCTCCTCCTTGAGATTGCCATTGAGGATTGTGGTTTTGACGTCCAACTGCCAGATCTCATAATCATAGTGTGCTGCAATAGCCAATAGAATTCAAATGAATTTTAGCATGGCTACAGGTGAGAAAGTTTCGTCATAGTCAACCCCTTGCCTTTGACGATACCCCTTAGCCACTAGCCTTGTTTTATAAGTCTCTACCGTTCCATCTACTCCAATCTTCTTTTTGAAGATCCACTTGCAACCAATGGGTACAATACTCTCGGGTGCATCAACTAGGTTCCAAACCTTGTTGGAGTATATGAAATCTATTTCTGAATTCATGGCTTCTTGCCATTTCCCAGAGTCTATGCTCATAATAGCATCCTCGTAGGTCTGAGGATCAATATCCTTAACATCCTCTCCTCTGATATGTCCCACATATCTCTTAGGAAGATGGGATACTCTAGCAGACCTACATAAAGTTGGAACTTGTGTGCTAGGTACCTGAACAGACTCTAGCTGTGGAATGATGCTTAAGCTAGGTTCTCCAACCTCACTCAACTCTATCATGCTCCCACTATCTCCACCAAGAATGTGTTCCTTCGCAAGGAAAACTACTCTCATGGCTACAAAGACCTTTTGGTCCTCAGGATGATAGAAATAATACCCATAATTTTCTTTGGGGTATCCCACGAACTTGCACCGTTTCGTCCTAGATTCTAACTTGTCGAGGTTATGTCTCTTGATATAGGTAGGGCTGCTAGTCATATGTGCCCTGTAATCCAATCACATGAGTGATGGTACTTGTGACTTAATATGCACTTTATCTCTTTGCTTATTATTAGGTATTTTATCACTTTATCTTGCGTGTTGCATATACTGTGATGTCCTTGGATCTGTGCAATGGGAATCGGATCATGATGAGATCACGATAATGAGACCGATTCACCTTTAAACACATACTCTAAATTATCCTGGTCATAGGTTACTCGAGAAGGACATCGAGATAACCAGATAGACTGGTGTGCTGTATACCCATTCATATGATGGAGGTAGCTGGTCTCATAGCTACTCATGTGGGGACACTAAGGTTACAGTGCAAGTGCTCATTGGAGAATGAGTTCATTGATTGATCCGCCTACGGAATGCTGGATGGTTATTGATACCTCACGTTAGACAATGATTCCGTAGTCCTAGTAGTGTATCTGGTCCTTAAACTTGAGACACCAAGGATGTCCTGTATGAGTACTCCACTCTTTGATACCAGACTTATAGGTTTGAAAAGTTCCAGATCTAATACAACCGATCGTTGGGAGTCGTAGCCAACCTTATGAGGGCTATTGAGTATAAATAGAGAATCATCCGCTCTCGGTATCATGAGAGGAATATCCTATGTATTCTTGCTCGAACAAATCCTTGGCCAAGGTTATTCAGATTGAGAGAGAAAGAGTTCTATGGGAGAATCCGATAAGAGCAAGACTCAAGGAGAGACCGTATGGGCCTAACAGCACCATGCCCGGTATAGGGTCTCTAGGATATTAGATGGATGAGAGATTATAGATACATGGTAACTGAGGACAGATAGGTTCAAAGGATTGGATTCGTCTGTATCATCTGGGGACCACGGCGTAGTGGCCTGGTACGTCCGCAATCGATGAGTTGGGTGAATTATTGTAGAGTTTAATAATTCACTAAGTCAGAAGGAGTTCTGACAAGTATGACTCACGGTCAGCTCGATATTGGGCTTAGAGGGTCACACACATATGGTAGATGTTACGATGAGTGGAGGTTCGGATATGAGATATTCGCTGAACCCCCTATCTTATTGGATATCCATTAAGCCCCTGAATTATTGGATCTTGAGATGAGATCCAATAATTGCTAATAAGAGATTATTGGGTAGAAACCCACTAATCCAAGAGGCTTGGGTGATTGGATGGAGATCCAATACCCAATAGGGCAAAAAGATCCATTAGGGTTTTTAGGGGGCCTCTATAAATAGGAGGGAACCAAAGCTCTATAGGCTGAGGGCTTCTTTTGGTAGCCACCTCCTGTTCTCCTCTGCCCAGAGAGAGAGGTGCATCATCGCAATCCCTGCTGTGTGGATACCGTTAGAGAGGAGGATGCTTGACCTCATTCATCCTCTCTCATAGATCTACAAGAATTCAGGGATATACAATCTCCCTATGTATCTTCTTTTACACGTGTGGTTTTGCGGATTTGTTTTTGACTCATCGATCTTCGCACGATGATGGAAACTTTCTACGAGAAATCTGGGGTTTTATTTTCTGTTCTTCCGCTGCGCATGTGATGTCGCTCCCCTAACGGATTTCCCAACAGTGGTATCAGAGCTAGGTTGTTCGTGCGAAGATCGGATCTTAAACTACGTGTGTTGTTTTAGATCTGCTTTTGACGCCAAAATCGTTGGCGTGAAGGGCAAGAAAGGGGAGCAACTATTGCTTCCCGCTCGTGCAACAACCGCAAGGCTGCTTGCAGCCTTGCTGCCTGCACAAGTGGCAGTCGGCCGATAGGCTACGGACCGCCAGCAGGCAGCACCTACAGGCTGCCTGCGTCGGTGGCCCGCCAGCAGGAATCGGCACTGCCTGTGAGTGCTGCGATTGCGGGCAGAAGCGCCTGTAGGGGCATCGTCAGGCATTGCGCCCGCGGGCCAGTGTCGTAGAGGCGCCGACGCTGGGCACCCGCGCCCGCGAGCGCTTCGCCTGTCGGGCAGCGGTTGCACCGCGGCCCTCCCTGCATGTAAGGGGCACCGTCGGCGGGGTGGCGGTGGTCGTAAGCGTAGTAAGGGTGAGGGATTAGGGTTTTAGGGCAAAAGATGGTTTTACCCATCGGAATTTTAGAAATCCCTGATTCTGTCCCTTTGATAGATTTACTAAAATACCCCTCAGAATTTTAGAAATTCCAAATTTTGTCCCTTTTGATAGAATTACCAAAATACCCTTTTGGCCAAATTACCAAAATACCCCTGGGAATTCAAAAATTCCCTTTATGTCATTGATTTCAGAAAAATAAATATGTTAATTGAATAGTTTAATTAACTATTATTTTCTTTATCTAGTAGTCCTATAAAATAACATATACATGTGATGTATGATGTGGATATATGATCATGGACCTGTGATATGTGTACATGTGATTATTATTATTGGGGCCTGCGAGCCTCTATTGTTTTCTCATTTATTGTCGGGCCTGCAAACCTATAATTATGTTGTAATTACATGAGGAGGCGTAGTGGTAGCTTGACTCATGGGTCGAGACGGACGATCCGACGCATGGAGATGCATCGAGATGTCGACGGATCCGACGAAGTGAGATGGACGATCACAGGGTATAGAGATGCGCCGAAGTACACATTGATCTTGATGTGAGTGATTGGGCCCACTGGCTCGGGCCTGATCACATTAGAATGTGGTCCATGATCATCTGGTGTGATTGCTCATGTGATGTGTGATTAGATATACACCTACTAGATATGTACATATATATTTGCATGCGATGTAGATATATATTTTAAATATGTATGTGTGTGACACATTATATTAGGAGACCTAACCAAAATCCCCTCTATTAATAATTTTAAGTCGGTAAACGTGAGACAATTAGATTGACCCACGTGGCCTTCCATCGTTATAGGTAGGAACCGATTCTCGGTGTAGGTTGAGTTGGTCGAGTCCCTTGAGACTCACCTATATCACGTTTCGCTATCTTATCTACGACATAGAGATGTCATTGGTGACCTGATGACATGGTATGCTTGGTCGAGTCCCTCGAGAGTATATCACCGAATCAGACTCATTTGGTAACGATGGTGATGATTTAACCGAATATCATGGTTGGTCGAGTCCCTCGAGGCCATGGTGGTTCAGAGGCCGAACAGGACGGGAATCACAAGGAGTTGTGATTAGTAAGAGTTGCCTATCTTTATGGGCTTAACGTGATTGGTCGAGTCCCTCGAGGTTACGTTAAGACGTCGATTGGATCCTGATCCCCACTAGAGATCTGCCGGGGGTCTCCGATTCACATACTGGAAGGTGTTGTGTGTCTCGTGAAAAATTAGTGGGAATACATTAAGATAGAAGTCCTTATCTTAATTATTTAAATTTCTGCAAAGTCTGCATGATATTTATTTCTACTACATATTTTATTTTAGAAAAATATCGCTTTCAAATCCTTTACGTGGCATACTTGATGCCAACCGCCTCACTAGTCCAAATTATACGGATTGGCTTCACAATCTGAGAATTGTTCTCATGATGGAGAAAATCATGTATGTCCTTAATATAATGGTCCCTATGCCAACGAAGGGGCAAGCGAGTATGAGATCACTCGTTATGTGAAGTACTTAGATGATTCCACTCTTGCTCAGTGTTATATGTTGGCCTCTATGACTACTGAGTTACAGAGATAGCATGAAAATATGGATGCTAATTCCATACTCCTGCATCTCTGCAAACTATTTGAGGAACAGGGAAGAACTTAGCGATATGAGATATCAAAGAGTATTTTTCGTGCCAGAATGACTGAGGGGACACCGGTTCAGAACTATGTCCTTAAGATGAATGAGTGGACGAGAAACTCACAGGTCTAGGAATGATCCTAGAGGATAACCTATGTGCAGATCATGTGCTTCAGTCCCTACCAGATTCCTTTTCTCAGTTCATAATGAATTTTAATATGAACAAACTTGAGGTGACCCTCCCAGAGCTCCTCAATATGTTGAGAGAAGCAGAGAGCACCATCAAGAAAGAGAAGCTGATTCTCTACACTGGTGAGACTAGAAGGAAAAGGAAGGCTAAGAAGACCCTTAAGAAGGGCAAGGGAAAGGGGAAAATGGGTAAGACAAAGGTTGCCAAGAAAAACCCAACAAAGGACAAAGGCCAATGCTTCCACTGTGGCAAAGATGGGCACTAGAAGAGGAACTACAAAGAGTACCATGCAGAGAGGGCGAAACAGAAGCTTGCAGAAGTTTCAGGTATATTCATGATCAGTCTCCATTTGTCAGAATCTTATAACAACACATGGGTATTGGATACCGAGAGTACTTATTATATTTGTAAGTCGTTGCAGGTTCTGGTAGGACCTAGGAGATTGAACAAAGGTGAGATGGACTTTAAGATGGGCAATGGAGCAAAGGTTGCTGTAGTGGCTATTAGCAAGGTCACTTTATATCTGCCTAGTGGAGCTATTATTGCATTAGATGCATGCTATTATGTTCTTTCTATTATCAAAAATATTATTTTCATTTCATGTTTGAAAGTTAGTGGATATAAATTAGTTTTTGAGAACAATGGTTGTTCAATAATATTAGATGATGAGATCATCACGAGAGGAATATTGTATAATGGTTTATATATGTATGATGATGAGATCATCATGAGTGTAAGCAAGTACAAGAGGAAACGAGAAGAGGTGAACAATGCATATCTGTAGCATTGTAGGCTAGGTCACATCCATGAGGGAAGGATTCAAAAGTTGCTGAAGAATAGATATCTAGATCCATTTGACTATGAGTTATATGTGATTTACCTTCAGGGTAAGAAGACTAACTCTCCATTTAGTAGAACTGGAGAGAGAGCCACTTAGTTACTGGAACTCATACATAGTAATGTATGTGGTCCCATGTCAACTCATGCCATAGGTGATTACTACTATTTTATTACCTTCACTGATGATTTCTTAAGATACGGACATGTGTACTTGATAAAGTACAAGTCTGAGGCTTTTGAAAAATTCAGGGAATATAAAAATGAAGTGGAGAACCAGACTGGAAAGAGTATTAAAACCCTTCGATCAGATCGAGGAGGTGAGTACTTGAGTATAGAGTTCACTCAGTTCCTCAAAGACTATGAGATATTATCCCAATGGACTCCTCCTTATACACCATAGCTTAATGGTGTATCAGAAAGGAGGAATCGCACACTGTTAGACATGGTGCGTTCCATGGTGTGTTTTACCGACCCACCTATCTCATTCTGGGGATATGCCTTAGAGATTGCAGCTTACCTTCTTAACAGAATTCCAACTAAATCAGTGATATCTACTCCATATGAGATATGGAATGGGAAAAAGCCCGATCTTAAAGTTGTTAAGATTTGGGGCTGCCCTACTCACGTTAAGAGACACAACCTTGACAAGTTGGAATCTAAGACGGAACGGTGCAAGTTCGTGGGATACCCCAAAGAAACTTGTGGGTATTATTTCTATCACCCTGAGGACCAAAAGGTCTTTGTAGCCAAGAGAGTAGTGTTCCTTGAGAAGGAACATATTCTTGGTGGAGACAATAGGAGCATGATAGAGTTAAGCGAGGTTGGAGAACCTAGCTCAAGCACTATTCCAGAATCTGTTCAGATACCTAACACACAAGTTACAACTTTATGTTAGTCTGATAGAGTGTCTCATCCTCCTGAGAGATATGTGGGACATATCAGAAGAGAGGATGTTGAGAATATTGATCCTCAGACCTACGAGGAGGCTATTATGAGCATAGACTCCAGGAAATGACAAGAAGCCATGAATTCAGAAATGGATTCCATGTACTCCAACAAGGTTTGGAACCTAGTTAATGCACCCGAGGGTATTGCACCCATTGGCTGTAAGTGGTTCTTTAAAAAGAAGATTGGAGCAGATGGAAAGGTAAAGACCTATAAAGCAAGGCTAGTGGCTAAAGGGTATCATCAAAGGCAAGGTGTTGACTATGATGAAACTTTCCCACCTGTAGCCATGCTAAAATCCATTCGAATTCTATTGGCTATTGTAGCACACTATGATTATGAGATCTGGCAGATGGACGTCAAAACCGCATTCCTCAATGGCAACCTTGAGGAAGAGGTGTATATGATACAGCTTGAGGGATTCATGTCCAAGGATAACTTAGATAAGGTGTGTAGGTTGCTTAGGTCCATTTATAGATTGAAGCAAGCTTCCCGAAGTTGGAACATAAGATTTGATGAGGCGATCAAATCTTATAACTTCGTTAAGAACGAAGATGAACCTTGTGTGTATAGGAAATTAAGTGGGAGCACTATCACCTTTTTGGTATTATATGTGGATGACATCCTGATTATTGGGAATGATGTAGGAATGCTCTCCACAGTAAAGATTTGGTTATCTAGGCAGTTCTCCATGAAGGACTTAGGGGAAGCATCCTGCATATTGGGGATACGGATCTATAGAGATAGATCCAAGAGGATGATTGGCTTGTCCTAGTCAAGGTACATAGACACCATTGTCAAAAGGTTTGGCATGAAAAATTCCAAGAGAGGTCTCATACCAATGAGACATGGAATATCACTTTCTAGGAGTATGTTCCCAAAGACTCCTAAAAAAATGGCACACATGGATATGATGCCATATGCATCAGCGATAGGATCTATCATGTATGCTATGCTATGTACCAAGCCTGATATAGCATATGCTCTGAGTGTCATGAGCAGATATCAGGCAGATCCAAGCTTGGAGCACTGGAAAGCAGTAAAAGTATTCTTAAGTACTTGAGAAGGACTAAGGATCTTTTATTGGTATATGGAGGTAGTAGCCTCAGGGTTGAGGGCTACACGAACTCGAGCTTCCAGTCCAATGTTGATGATAGCAAGTCTAATTTAGGGTATGTGTTCACCTTGAATGGAGGAGTAGTATGATGGAAGAGTTCCAAGCAAGACACTATTGCTGACTCGACCATAGAGGCGGAATACATTGCTATGACAGAGGCAGCAAAGGAGGGAGTCTGGATGAAGAAGTTCATCATAGATCTAGGAGTCATCCTGAGCAACGAGGAGCTGATTCCTTTATATTACAACAAATATGAGGTGATTACTTAAATAAGGGAACTTGGGTCTCATTAGAAGTGTTCTAAGGAGGTTCCAACTTATTAGAGAGATCGTGGCCCGAAAAAATGTGGTAATGGAAAGAGTTCCATCCGAAGATAACATTGCAGATCCACTGACAAAGCCATTGACTCAGATTGTCTTTGAGCGTCACAGAGGTCTGATGGGGATCAGACATGTTGGTGATTGGCTTTAGGTCAAGTGGGAGATTGCTAGTCATATGTGCCCTGTAAGCCAATCATATGAGTGATGGCACTTGTGAGTTAATATGCACTTTATCTCTTTACTTATTATTAGGCATTTTATCACTTTATCTTGCATGTTGCATATACTGTGATGTCCTTGGATCTGCGCAATGGGAATCGGATCGTGATGAGATCACGATAATGAGACCGATTCAACTTTAAACACAGACCCTAAATTATCCTAGTCATAGGTTACTCGATAAGGACATCGAGATAACCGGATAGACTAGTGTACTGTATATCCGTTCATATGATGGAGGTAGCTGGTCTCATAGCTACTTGTATGGGGACACAGGTTACAATGCAAGTGCTCATTGGAGAATAAGTTCACTGATTGATATGCCTACGAAATGTTGGATGGTTATTGATACCTCACGTTAGACAGAGATTCCGTAGTCCCAGTAGTGTATCTGGTCCTTAAACTTGAGATACCAAGGATGTCCTATATGAGTACTCCACTCTTTGATACCAGACTTATAGGTTTGGAAAGTTCCAGATCTAGTACAATCGGTCATTGGGAGTGGTAGCCAACCTTACGAGGGCTATTGAGTATCAATAGAGGATCATCCGCTCTCGGTATCATGAGAGGAATATCCTATGTGTCCTTGCTCGAACAACTCCTTGGCCAAGGTTATTCGGATTGAGAGAGAAAGAGTTCTTTAGGAGAATCCAATAAGAGCAAGACTCGAGGAGAGACTGTATGGGCCTGACAGTACCATGCCCGGTATAAGGTCTCTAGGATATTAGATGGATGAGAGATTATAGATATATGGTAACTGAGGACAGATAGGTCCAAAGGATTGGATTTCCCTGTATCGTCTAGGGGCCACGACGTAGTGGCCTGGTACGTTCGTAGTCGATGGGTTAGGTGAATTATTATAGAGATGATAATTCACTAAGTCAGAAGGAGTTTTGACAAGTATGACTCACAGCTAGCTCGATATTGGGCCTAGAGGGTCACACACATATGGTAGGTGTTGCGATGAGTAGAGGTTCGGATATGAGATATTCACTGAACCCCCTATCTTATTGGATATCCATTAAGCCCCTGAATTATTGGATCCTGAGATGAGATCCAATAATTTCTAATAAGAGATTATTGGGTAGAAACCCACTAATCCAAGAGGCTTGGGTGATTGGATGGAGATCCAATACCCAAAAAGATCCATTAGGATTTTCAAAGGGCCTCTATAAATAGGAGAGAATTAAAGCTCTATAGGCTGAGGGTTTCTTTTGGTAGCCACCTCCTGTTCTCCTCTCCTAAGAGAGAGAGGTGCATTGTCACAATCCTTGCCATGTGGATACCGCTAGAGAGGAGGACGCTTGACCGCCTTCGTCCTCTCCCACAGATCAATAGGAATTCAGGAATATACGATCTCCCTAGGTATCTTCTTTTACACGTGCAGTTTTGTGGATTTGTTTTTGACACATCGATCTTTGCACGACGATGGAAACTTTCTACGAAAAATTTAGGGTTTTGTTTTCTGTTCTTCTGCTGCGCATGTGATGTCGCTCCCCTAACGGATTTCCCAACAAGGGCAGCCCCAAATCATAACAACCTTAAGATCGGGCTTCTTCCCATTCCATATCTCATATAGAGTAGACATCATTGATTTAGTTAGAATTCTGTTCAGAAGGTAAGCTACGATTTCTAGGGCATATCCCCAGATTGAGATGGGTAGGTTGGCGAAACACATCATAGAATGCACCATGTCTAACAGTGTGCGATTTATCCTTTCTGATACACCATTAAGATGTGGTGTATAAGGAGGTGTCCATTGGAATAAAATCCCATAGTCTTTGAGAAATTGGGTGAACTCTGTACTTACCTTCTTGATCTGATCGAAGGGTTTTTATACTCTTTCCTATCTGGTTCTCCACTTTATTTTTATATTTCCTGAATTTCTCAAAAGCCTCAAACTTGTACTTCATCAAGTATACATGTCCGTATCTTGAGAAATCATCAGTGAAAGTAATAAAGTAGAAGTAACCACCTATGGCATGAGTCGATATGGGACCACATACATCACTATGTATGAGTTCCAATAATTTAGTAGCTCTCTCTCTAGTTCTACTAAATGGAGAGTTGGTCATCTTTCCGCGAAGGTAAGATTCACAAGTCACATATGACTCATAGTCAAATAGATCTAGATATTCATTCTTCAGCAACTTTTGAATCCTTCCCTCATGGATGTGACCTAGCCTACAATGCCAAAGATATGCATTATTCACCTCTTCTCGTTTTCTCTTAGACTCACTTACCCTCATGATATGTGGAGCTATATCTATCGTAAATAAATCATTATGCATTGTTCCTCTCGTGATGATCTCATCATCTAATAGTATTGAACAACCATTATTCTCAAACACTAATTTATATCCACTAACTATCAAATATGAAATGAAAATAATATTTTTGATAATAGAAGGAACATAATAGCATGCATCTAATGTAATAATAGCTCTACCAGGCAGATGTAAGGTGACCTTGCCAATGGCCACTACAGCAACCTTTTGCTCCATTGCCCATCTTAAGATCCATCTCACTTCTGTTCAATCTCCTAGGTCCTGCCAGAACTGACAATGAATTACAGGTATGATAAGCACTCCCGGTATCCAATACCCATGTGTTATCATAAGATTCTAACAAATGGAGACTGATCATGAATGTACCTGAAGTTTCTCCAAGCTTCTGTTTCGCCCTCTCTGCAAGGTACTCTTTGCAGTTCCTCTTCCAGTGCCCATCTTTGCCGTAGTGAAAGCACTGGCCTTTGTCCTTTATTGGCTCTTTCTTGGCAACCTTTGCCTTACCCATTTTGCCCTTGCCCTTGCCCTTCTTAAGGTATTTCTTAGTCTTCCTTTTCTTTTTGGTCTCACCAGCATAGAGAACCGGCTTCTCTTTCTTGATGGTGCTCTCTATTTCTCTCAACGTATTGAGGAGCTCTGGGAGGGTCACCTCAAGTTTGTTCATATTAAAATTCATTATGAACTGAGAAAAGGAATCTGGTAGGGACTGAAACACAAGATCCATACATAGGTTATCCTCTAGGACCATTCCTAGACCTGTGAGTTTATTGATCCACTCAATCATCTTAAGAACATGATTCTGAACTGGTGTCCCCTTAGTCATCCTGGCACGAAAAATACTCTTTGATATCTCATATCGCTGAGTTCTTCCTTGTTCCTCAAACAGTTTATGGAGATATAGGAGTATGGAATTAGCATCTATATTTTTATGCTATCTCTATAACTCAGTAGTCATAGAGGCCAACATATAACATTGAGCAAAAGCAGAATCATTTATGTACTTCATAAAACGAGCGATCTCATCCTTGCTTGCCTCTTCGTCGGGCGTAGGGATCACTGTATCAAGGACATACGTGATTTTCTCTACCATGAGAATGATTCTCATTTTGTGAAGTCAATCTATATAATTTGGACTAGTGAGGTGGTTGGTATCAAGTATGCCACGTAAAGGATTTGAAAGCGATATTTTTCTGAAATTAAAGATATAGCAGAAATAAATAACATGCAGACTTTGTAAAAATTAAAAAATTAAGATAAGGACTTCTATCTTAATGCATTCTCACTAATTTTTCATGAGACACAAAACACTCTTCGGTATGTGAATCGGAGACCCCCGGCAGATCTCTAGTGGGGATCGGGATCCAATCGGCGTCTTAACGTAACCTCGAGGGACTCGACCAATCATATTAAGCCCGTAAAGGTAGGCAACTCTTGCTAATCAAAACTCCTTGTGATTGGCAAGAGTTGCCTATCTTCTTGTGATTCCCATCTTGTTCGGCCTCCAAACCATCATGGCCTCGAGGGACTCGACCAACCATGATGTTCAGTTAAGTCATCACCATCGTTACAAGATGAGTCTGATTCGGTGATATACTCTCGAGGGACTCGACCAAGCATACCATGTCCTTTAAATCACCGGTGATATCTCTATATCATAGATAAGATAGCGAAATGCAATATAGGTGAGTCTCGAGAGACTCGACCAACTTAACATACATCGAGAATCAGTTCCTACCTATAACGATGGAAGGCCACGTGGGTCAATCTAATTACCTCATGTTTACCGACTTAATATTATTAATAGAGGGGATTTTTAATTTGGTCTCCTAACATAATGTGTCACACACATACATATTTAATATATATATCTACATCGCATGCAAATGAGCAATCACACTAGATGATCATGGACCACATCTTAATGTGATCAGGCCTGAGCCAGTGGGCCCAATCACTCACATCAAGATCTATGTGTGCTTCGACACATCTCCATGCTTTGTGATCATCCATCTCGCTTTGTTGGATCCGTCGACATCTCAACACATCTCCATTCATCGGATCATCCATCTCGGCCTCGTGGGTCCCGCTACCACTTCGCCTCCTAATGTAATTACAACATAATTATAGGCACACAAATTCGATAATAAATGAGAAAAAATAGAGGCTCGTAGACCCCAATAATAATAATCGTATGTACACACATCACATCATAGGTCCATGATCATCTGTCCACATCATACATCACATGTATATGTTATTTTATAGGACTATTAGAAAAAAAAATAATAGTTAATTAAATTATTTAATTAATATATTTATTTTTTAAATTCCTAGGGGTATTTTGGTCATTCGACCAAAAGGACAAAATAAGCATTTTTTGAAATTATGATGGGTATTTTGGTAATTATATCAAAAGGGACAAAAATCAAAATTTCTAAAATTCCGAGGGGCAAAATCATCTTTTGCCCGAAAACCCTAACTCCTCTCCCTCTCTCGTTGTGTTGTGACTGCGGCCACCGCCACCCTGCTGGCGGCGGCCTCTGCGCGCGGGGAGGGGGGCGGCGCGGTGCCTGCCGTGCCTACGGGTGGTGCCATCGCTGCATGCGGGAATCGACTTCTCGCTACTCGGGATGACTCCTAGATCTATGATGAACTTCTTCACCCAGACTCCCTCCTTTGCTGCCTCTGTCGTAACAATGTATTCCGCCTCTGTGGTCAAGTCAGCAGTAGTGTCTTGCTTGGAACTCTTCGAGCATACTGCTCCTCTATTCAAGGTGAACACATACCCTGAATTAGACTTACTATCATCGACATCGGACTGAAAGTTTGAGTCCGTCTTTAAACACAGACCCTGAATTATCCTGGTCATAGGTTACTCGAGAAGGACATCGAGATAATCGGATAGATTGATGTGCTGTATACCCGTCCATATAATGAAGGTGGCTGGTCTCATAGTTACTTGTGTGGGGACACTATGGCGACAGTACCCGTCCAGCATTCCACCTACGAAATGCTGGATGGTTATTGATATCTCATGTCAAATAGTGATTCTGTAGTCCTAGTAGTATATCTGGTCCTTAGACTTGAGACACCAAGGATGTTCGGATATGAGATATCCGCTGAACCCTATATCTTAATGGATATCCAATAAGTCCCTGAATTATTGGATCCTAAGATGAGATCCAATAATTGCTAATAAGAGATTACTGGGTAGAGACCCACTAATCCAAGAGGCTTAGGTAATTGGATGGGGATCCAATACCCAATAGGGCAAGATCCATTAGGGTTTACTGGGGGCCTCTATAAATAGGAAGGAACCAAAGCTCTATAGGCTGAGGGTTTCTTTTGGTAGCCACTTTCTATTCTCCTCTCCCTAGAGAGGTGCATCGTCGCAGTCCCTGCCATGTGGATACCGCTAGAGAGGAGGATGCTTGACCTCCTTCATCCTCTCGTACAAATCTATAAGGATTTAGGGATATACGATCTCCCTAGGTATTTTCTTTTACACATACAGTTTTTCACGGATTTGTTTTGACGCACCGTGTTACAAGTGCAATCACTCATGTGATTGGCTTGTAGGGCACATATGACTTGCAAAGTACACATACAAACACATAAGTAATGCTTTGGATATCATATCAAAAACATAGAGGGTGCAGTGGGATCTCAAATAAAATATGGTCCATCTAGAGTATGGACCACAAGACAAAAGTCTCCAACGTTTGGGAGCTCCATCCACCCACGTTTAGGTGAAGTCAGAAGGGGGTCGGCAGAGCATCGCGGGCTCTAAGCATATACCTTTTATCATTTTTGACAAAGAGTAAGATAATCCCACAGCCATCATAGTACAAAAGGATAGGTGAGCATTAAAACTAGCATATATCGGAAGCACATGCAGAACAACAAAACATACATGTGCCTATACAAAATAATTCGATATAAACAGAAACTTTACATAATAGATTCAGGTTTGCAATAATTGATGGACAAGAGTATATAGGAATTCAGAACAATAATGTGCAGCTCAATGGAAGTATAGATTTCAGCAAAAATCAATTTTCAAAGAGATGAAACAATAATAGGCAATATCGATAAAAGTTTGATTCTAGTAGAATTTGAAAGGCACACTACATGAACTATTTGAATGACCAAATATACTCTAATTTGCTCAAAATAGGTGTCATTTGAAAGATATATTAATCTAGTTTAGATAAATTAAGTTTTGTGAGAATTAGAGTTTTCAACAAGTAGTTATAAATAGATTAATAACTAAAGGTCAGAGAACATTATCTCTATTTGACAGAATTTATAGAGATAATTAGAACATATGTTTCAATAAGCATTTGTATCTCAAATCTTTCAATATTAGTTTCAAAACAAAGATGGATGAGTCTAGTTTCTATGGAATAGGATTTGTAATAATTAGATTCTTAGACAATGAGTTACAAATAAAAAAATACTGAAAGGTCAAAATCGATAGTCTCTATTTTATAAATTTCATAGGGTTAATTGAAATAACAGTTTGGATAAGTATTTAGACTCCAAATTTTTCAATCTTAGTTTCATGAGTCTATTTTCAGATAAATTTAGTTCTGCTAAAATCAGAGTTCGGTACAAAAAGTTATCGCTAGAAAAATGTAGAAAAGTCAAAGTCTAAGAAAATTTTAGATTTACCATTTAATGCATAAACGACAAAGATATCATGTATGAAGCCAAAATCTTTCAAATTTCTCAGAATTAAGATGAAATCAGATATCAAAATTGCCATCGGATGTGTTAGAACACTTGCCTTAGAAAAATTTGATTCCCAAATATGAGGAATTTATCCAAAACCTCAAGCTAAAGCAAAACTTCTTCTCCTCCTTCAATTCCTTTGTCCTTCTCTTCCCAAGTCTATGTTGTAGCAAGTCTCTCTCCTTTGTTAAGTTTTCCTTTAGTTTCTCCTCTAATTACCTAGGTTTGGCTAATGTAAAGATAGTAATGTGGTAAGCATGCATGATGGAAGCCTATGTGTCATCCATAGATCAAACATAAGTGGTACCATCCTTAGGTTAGCTAGTGACACAGGTCCTTCATTTTTTTTAACTTAATGTGAATTTTTCATAAATCATATCCAATTACTAAGATTTACACTTTGGTCCTTAGCAATAAACTTTTAATATAAAATTATTTAGTGTAAAAAAATTATTAAAAAATCCTCATATTTAAAAATAGGTCCTTACATTACAAACAAAGCCCTTACAAAATTTCAAAAATGAAAGATGTTACAACTTGTGACCACCAGCTTCCACTAACAGTTTTCTTTCAATGAGCGAAGACTAATCTCCCTTTTATAGCCCTCTCTTCTTATAAGACTTCACTCAACCATCTATCTTAGGAATAACCTTTCTTAAAATTTTAGAGGAGGGATTACTACTAAGAATCACATAGTTTTTCCTTAGTTTTCTCGCACAATTCTTACTATCTCAAGCAAGAATAGCTGGGTATTTATAGTCCCCCAGTGGATTCAAATTTAGAGCCCAAATTTGAATTATCTCTGATTTCAAGGTGTTGGTGGTACCACCGCTTGTGCTAGGCAGTACCATCGCCTGGTATCACCTAGTACACTCTGACACTAGGCGATACCACCATCAATTTGGCGATACCACCGCTTGGTATTGCCTAGTACACCCTGACACTAGGTGATACCACCATCAGTCTATCAGTGTACTAGGTAGTTGTTAGGATTTGAGTGACACTAAGAGGGGGGGGGGAATTAGTGCAGCGGATTAAAACTTGTAAACTTGAAAAATTTCGGAGATAGTTGGTTCGTAGAGAAATTTCAATTCGACAAAAGAAGTTTCAGCTAAAATAGTTCGAGTGAATGATGTAAATGAGAGTAGAGAGAAGAAGACCGAATAATTTGCAGCTAAGTAAAGGTAAGATGCAGAAAGTTAAAAGCTCACACATTCAAAATACACAACGATGTATAGTGGTTCGATCAAATAACCTGCATCCATTTCCGAAGCCTCCTTCGATGAGGCTCCCAACTTCCACTATCAAACTTCTTTGAAGGGGAAGGACCAAACACCCCTCTTACAAACTTTTACAAGTGATTCGCATTTTTACAGATTTTTGACAAGGAAAAAGATGGAGGTGAACACTCAAGCTATTGAAACAAGATTTTGCTAAAGCTTTAACTCAGTTTTCAACTTCTCTAGAGGTGCTTTACTAGCAGAGAAAAGAGGGGTATTTATGGACTCAATTGACTTTCAAAAATAGAGCAAAAAAGAGTCACATCTCAGATTTCTGGGTACTAGTGGTACCATCATCTGGCACTAGTAGTTCCACCGCCTGTTCACTCTGCTTTATCAGTGTACTGGGTGGTACCATCGCTTGTCAAGCGGTACCACCACTGGCAGGTAATAATTGCCAACGGTACCACCGCTGACCTGGGGTGGTACCACTGCCCAGACCATCTGGGAAGTCATTCCAAGGGCAGTGCCACCGCCCCAGTCTAGCGGTGCCACAGCTAGACCTGGTCTAGAACTTCTGAATGGGCCCTAAATCCAGCCCAATTCAGTCTAAACAAGGCCCAATTGGCCCCTACTAGGGTTAAACATGATTATTACCTAATCCTTATCTTAATTACATGCTTACTATGAATTTTAGACATAATTCTAAGCAAAGACTAAACCGGTAGCTTCGAGTTTTCTTTCGTCGAGCTTCCGGTGAACTTCCGGCAGACTTTCGATGCACCCTTGGATTTCTTCCGACGGACTCCCAGCAGGCTTCCAGATTTTATGGTGAGTTCGATAAATCTTTGGCAAGCTTCTGAACCTTCTCGGTGAGCTCCATGAACCTCCGACGATCTTTCCAGCGAATTTCCAAAACCTTCGGTAAGTCCCCGATTCCGACAGCACTTCCGACGATCCGTCAGACTTCCCGTGGACTCTCAAACTCCCAACAACTTAACTCTGGTAATTTGCTTTATGTCTTCAAGCTATCATAGTTAATCCTGCACACTTATCTCTATAGTATGGATTAGATCAAATAACCTATCAATTGACTTCATCATCAAAATTCGAGATTCAACAATCTCCCCCTTTTTGATGATGACAATCAATTGATGATAGAGTTAATCTTAACTCCCCCTATCTATATGTCATATTATGAGAAAGAAAACACTTGAATTCAATTTCCTTGAATTCAAGTCAAAACTGATAAGTTCCATCCGTTGAACTTATCGTTATGCTTAACAAGCATGATCTTTCATTGATAAATATGAAACTTCATATTTTACATAATGTCAAGGCATGACACTTATTTTAAAGTCGAATGATAGACATTTATCACTTCGACAAGAGAAACCAATTATAATTTGAAACACAACATGGATCAAATGATATCGATATAAAGAGCATAAATGCAAGGCATGATATCATTTTTGATACATCATCAAATGAGATGATATCTTATTATATCAATAAAGGATGCCAAATTTTAAAAATGATAACAATTTTTCAAAAAGGTTAAGCATTTGCGATACATTGCGATATGATACAAATTTTATTGTGATTCTTTTAAAGACATCAGCCAATTTTTTATTATAAAGCATGACAAAGGCAATCATATTGCAATTTAAAGCATATAGGACATTTTTCATTTCATCTTATTGCAATACACAACATATAAGTCATTACGATTCGATACGATACACATAAGTCATTTATTTGTCATATTCTTCTCAATACGATGTATGCAAGATATTTTATCAAGTCATCTGCACATGTCATCAATTTATTTGCACATTCTTCTCCCCCTTTGTCATCAACAAAAAGGAGATGAAGTAGTTATCATATGGTATCATATCACATGAAAAAAAATGTAAGAGTAGTCATTTATCAAGCATATCAAACACATATGATACATGAGGCTAATATTAGCTTAGAAATTATAATGCAAAATATGTCACCCTCGACCAATAAATCCAAAAATATTTTGATTATCATTTTAATTCATGTTCATGAAATCTGAAAAATGATCAATCATCATTTATCAAGCTATGAAAGATTCACACATGAAAGAGGATGAAAGGCTTACGATTGTGATTTGAAAATCCAAGAATAAAATTATAAAGTGGAAGGATAGATCATTAAAACCATTCATCAAACATCTCATATAATTTTTTTTTAAAAAAAAAATCTGTGAGAAAGAGATGTCAAAATTCATAAAGCTTTAACTTAGCATTTACGAATTCATGAAGTGAAACATATCAACATCAAAAATTTCATAGAAATATTCGACTTGGCATTCTCATAGAAAATATGAGGTGAAAGATATTAAGTCTTAAAACCTCAAATTAGCACAAGAATAAAAATCTGAAATGAACATTAAGAGCTTCATTTTTTAGTAAAATTCATGACATTAATTTATGCATATGTTAAGGTTCATGTGAAATGCAAGTTATGAAATTTCTTTAGTCATGCTTAAAGGAGGTGGAGGGAGTATAAAATCAATTTTTACTATATCATTGAGATCCATCATTCGAAGAAGGAGGAGAATAACATCATGATACCAAATCATTCAAAATATTACTACATTATGAAGTCTAAAAAAATATTACGATAAAAAATGATAGCTTAATTAAAAAATATTATGATCGAAAGATAAAAATGAGAGCTCCATTTTAAAAGATGATATAAAGACATCATCAAAAATCGGAGAATGATAACAAGTTAAGACTATCAAAACCGAAGTTTAAAAATTTTTGAAAAAAGAATATATAACTTCTTCATGCATTAGGATAATTTAACATGCCTAATTCTCTTCTAATGAAGTCAAATTGTTCTTCATTTAGGGTTTTTGTGAAGATGTCCGCCAATTGACATTTTGTATCAATTAATTTTAGAATAACATCATTATTATTGACATGATCTCATATAAAGTGATGCCTTATATCAATATGCTTCGTTCTAGAGTGTTGAATAGGATTTTTGGTTAGGCAAATAACACTTGTGTTGTCACATTTTATGGGAATATTTTTCAAATGAATTCCATAGTCTTCTAAAATATTTTTCATCCAAACAACTTGTACATAACATGCACTCACGACTATGTATTCGGCTTCGGTCGTAGATAGTGCAACCGAGTTTTATTTCTTAAATGTCCAAGACACAAGTGCATGTCCTAAAAATTGGCATGTTTTGGATGTGCTTTTTCTATCTATTCTACATTTGTCAAAATCCACATCCGCATAGGCTTTTAAATTAAAATCATCAGATTTTGGATACCATAGTCCTAGGTTAGGAGTTCCTTTAAGGTATCTAAGGATTCTTTTAACGACTTTAAGGTGAGACAACTTAGGGTTAGCTTGAAATCTTGCACAAAATCCTACACTAAATATGATATCTGGTCTAGTTGCGGTAAGGTAAAGTAAGCTACCTATCATTCCCCTATATGTTTTTTAATCAAAATTTTCTCCACTTTCATCTAAGTCTAACTTAGTGGAAGTACTCATAGGAGTATTTATAGCTTTTGAACCATCCATGTTGAATCGTTTTAACAATTCTAATGCATATTTAGATTGATTAAGAAATATACCATCACTAAGTTATTTAATTTGTAATTATAAAAAGAAGGTTAATTCACCCATTAGACTCATTTCAAATTCATGACTTATACACTTGGCAAATGATTCACATAGTGATTCATTGGTAGAACTAAAGATAATATCATCAACATAAATTTGAACAATAAGAAAATTATTTTTAAAATATTTAACAAATAATGTAGTATCAACCTTGCCTTTAGTAAAATTATTTAAAATTAAAAATGAACTAAGTCTCTCGTACCAAGCCCTTGGGGCTTGTTTTAATCCATAGAGAGCTTTAGTCAATTTAAACACATGATTAGGAAAATAAGAGTTTTCAAAACTGGGTAGTTATTTAACAAACACTTCTTCGGAAGTAAAACCATTTAAGAAAGTACTTTTGACATTCATTTGAAATAATTTAAAATTATTACTACTAGCATAGGTAAGGAGCATCTTAATGGCTTCTAGTCTTGCCACAGGAGCGAAGGTCTCTTTGTAATCGATACCTTCTTCTTGGTTGAAACCTTTGGCCACTAATCTAGCCTTATTTCTAACCATGATACCAAATTTATCTTGCTTATTTCTAAATACCCATTTAGTGTCTATAACTAAATGGTTATTTGGTCTAGGAACAAGCTTCCACATCTCATTCCTCCCAAATTGGTTCAATTCCTCTTATATTGCGATAACCCAAGAATCATCTTTCAAGGCTTCATCAATGTATTTAGGTTCAATTTGAGAAAGGAAAGTAGTGTAAGTACAAAATTTTTTAAAAGAAGAACGAGTTTGAACCCCTTTTGATATGTCTCCTATAATTAGCTCATTTAGATGGGCATCTATATACTTCCATTCCTTAGATAAGGAAATTTGGGAAGAAAGATGTATCCAGGCTGCCATTTTGAGGAGAGAGTTCATTCAAATTCAAGCCATCAAAACCAAGATCATCATCAAAATTATTATTTTTTAAATTCGAAAACTTTATTAGAAACTACATGAATAGACTCTTCTTTAATCAAGGTTCTTTTGTTAAAAACATGAAAAGCTTTAGAAATGGAGAGTAACCAAGAAAGATGACTTCATCGGATTTAGTATCAAAATTTTCTAAGGTACCCTTTTCATTCAAGATAAAGCATTTACAACCAAAAACTTTAAAATTAAAAACATTTGGTTTTTTGTTATTCCAAAATTCATAAGGGGTTTTGGATAGAGATGGTCTTATTAAAACCCTATTCATGACATTGCAAGCCGTATTAACGGCTTCGGCCAAAAAATATTTGGGTAAACTATATTCACTTAACATGGTTCTTGTCATTTCTTATAAATTTCTATTCTTTCTTTCGACTACTCCATTTTATTGAGGATTCCTCAAAGTAGAGAAGTTGTGGTTATATCCATTGGAGTCACAAAAATTTTGGAAGTCGCGGTTTTAGAATTCGCCACCGTGATCACTCCGAATCGATGAAATCATGAAACCCTTTTCGTTTTGAGTAAGTTTACAAAATTTAAAGAAACATTTAAAGCAATCACTTTTGTGAGCCAACAAATAGGTCCAAGTGTATTTACTATAGTCATCTATAATGACAAACGCATATTTGTTACCTCCTAAACTCATTATGTCAGTTGGTCTAAAAAAATCCATATGGATCAATTGTAATGGTCTAGAGGTGCTTATTTGATTCTTTGATTTGAAGCTAGTTTTTATTTATTTTTCTAGTTGACATGCATCACATACTTTGTCTTTAATGAACTTAACATTGTAAATGCCTCTTACAAGTCCTTTAGATGTGATTTGAGTGATTAGTTTCATGCTCGCATGACCTAATCTCCTATGCCAAAACCAAGCATCATCATTCAAAATCGAAAAACACATTTCATTACTAAGATCATCAATGTTTATGGTGTAGACATTATTTTGTTTTAGTGCAATCATAGATGTTTTATTGTGTGATTTTTCAATGATACAAGCATTAGATTCAAATTTTATAATATATCCATTATCACATAATTGACTAATGCTCAAAAGATTGTATCTTAAACCATCTACTAATAATATATTATCAATTGAAAAACTTGATTTGTTACCTATAGTTCCCTTGCCAATGATTTTACCCTTATTATTGTCTCCGAAGGTGACATACTTTTCATCTTGGCTAGTGAGCTTAGAGAATTGAGATGGATCTCTAGTCATGTGCCAAGGATCATGTCTAAGCTCTTGCTGCCAACCTTAAACTTGTTTAGGGTCTCCTTGAGTAGCAAGTTCTCATTTTTGATTGCTTCTAAGTATTCACACTTAGAGTATGGGGGTAAAGAGAGAGTTTGAAGACTATTAAGCTTATCTTGTAATAAAGCATGCTCCTTCTTTAATAAATTGAACTTCTTACTAATACTTCTACACTCATCAAACAATCATAGAAAGCAATCAAAAGTTCATCGAAAGATAAATCTTCATTAAATAACTCACTTACCTCATCTCCTAAAGTCATAAGCGCGAAGTTGGCCTCCTCTTTATTGCTTGCTTCTTCATCCTCAGAGCCACTTGAGTCATCCCACATCATCTTTAGAGCTTTCTTCTTCTTTAGTAGCTTCTTCTTGGCTTAGGGGCATTCACTTGTGAAGTGCCCTACTTCTTACATTTGTAACATATAACTTGGTCCTTCTTTGGTTCAAGTTTGTTTTTAGTGTCATTTTTAAATTTATTCCTTCTTTTAAATTTTTTAAATTTTCGAGTTAAGAGTGCAAGTTCATAATCAAGGTCCTCATCACTTGAAACTTTCTTCAAGTGGTCTTCTTGTGATCTCAATGCCATTTTCTTTTTATTCTTTGGAAGGGGTTCTCTAGCTCATCATGAGCATGGTATGTCATTTTGTAGGTTATCAAAGACCCAATGAGTTCTTCAAGAGGAAATTTTTTAAGGTCCTTGGCCTCTTAAATGGTCATAACTTTTGGATCCCAACTCTTTGGACGGGATCTTAAAATTTTTGTTACAAGTTCAAAATTAGAAAAACCTTTACCAAGTGCTAAGTCCATTGATAACATCCGTGAAACAGGTGTACATGTCTCCGATGGACTCACTTAGTTTTATTCGAAAAAGTTCATAAGAATGCACCAAGAGATTTATTTTGGATTCTTTCACTTGGCTAGTGCCTTCATGAGTGATTTTAAGAGTACGCCAAATATCAAAATCCGATTCATAAATCGAAACATGATTAAACTTATTTTTATCAAGTGCATAAAATAAGGCATTCATAGCCCTTGCATTTAAAGCAAAAACCTTCTTCTCTGATTCATTCCATTTGCTCATCGGAAGAGAAGATTTTTGAAATCCATTTTCGACGATATTCCAAAGCTTAAAATCCATAGAAATAAAACAAAATCTTCATACGAGTCTTCCAATAGGTGTAATCTGATCCATTAAACATAGGTGGACGTGTAATGGAATGACCCTCTTGCATGCCAGAATAAGCCATTTCTCTTGGGTTTTAAACCAGATGAGAGTGACCAAGCTCTGATACTAATTGTTAGGATCTGAGCAGCACTAAGAGGGGAGGGTGAATTAGTGCAGTGGATTAAAACTTATAAACTTGAAACCGATTTTGGATATAGTTGGTTCGTAAGGAAATTTTGATTTGACGAAAGAAGTTTTAGCTATAATAGTTCGAGTGAATGTAAATGAGAGTAGAGAGAAGAAGACCAAATGATTTGCAGCTAAGTAAAGGTAAGATGAAGAAATTTAAAAGCTCACACATTCAAAGTATAGAGTGATGTATAGTGGTTCGATCAAATGACCTACGTCAACTTCCGACGCATCCTTTGATAAGGCTCCCAACTTCCACTATCAAACTGTTTTGAAGGGGAAGGACCAAACACCCCTCTTATAAACTTTTACAAGTGATTCACACTCTTACAGATTTTTGATAAGGAAAAGGTCGAAGGTGAACACTCAAGCTATTGAAACAAGATTTTGCTAAAGCTTTGACTCAGTTTTCAAGTTCTCTAAAGGTGTTTTACCAACAGAGAAAAGAGGGATATTTATAAACTCAATTGGCTTTCAAAAATGGAGCCTAAAAGAGTCACATCTTAGATTCTCGGGTACTGGTGGTACCACCACCTGGCACTAGCGGTACCATCGCCTGTTCACTCTGCTCTGTCAGTGTACTGGGTGGTACTACTGCCCAGACTGGTGGTACCATCGCTTGACAGAGTCCTCGGGCTCTATGGACTGGCAGTACCACTACTTGTCAAGCGGTACCACCGTTGGCAGGTAATAACTGCCAGCGGTACCACTACCTAGACCATCTGGGAAGTTATTTCTAGGGCAGTGCCACCGCTCCAGTCTAGTGGTGCCACCACTAGACCTAGTCTAGAACTTCTGAATGGGCCCTGAATCCTGCCCAATTCAGTCCAAACAAGACCTAGTTGGCCCCTACTAGGGTTAAATAGGATTATTACCTAATCCTTACCCTAATTATATGCTAACTATGAATTTTAGACATAATTCTAAGAAAAGACTAAACCGGTAGCTTTAAGTTTTCTTTCGGCGAGCTTCCGGTGAACTTCCGGCGGACTTTCGCACACTCTCGGATTTCTTCTGGTGGACTCCCAGCAGGCTCTAGGACTTTATGGCGAGTTCGATGAATCTTTGGCATGCTTCTAAACCTTCTCAGTGAGCTCCGCGAACCTTCGACGATCTTTCCGATGAACTTCTGAAACCTTCGGCAAGTCCCTGATTCTTTCTCGGTTGGTTCTAGCAGCACATTCGATAATCCTTCAGACTTTCGGTGGACTCTCGAACTCCTAACAACTTAACTATGGTAATTTGTTTTATGTCTTTAAGCTATCATAGTTAATCCTGCACACTTATCCCAATAATATGGATTAGATCAAATAACCTATCAATTGACTTCATCATCAAAATTTGAGATTCAACTATCGTACTACTGCCCAAGCACACTGACACTAGGCAGTACCACCACCTAGGCTTCTGAGAGACCGAGCCCTAGGCGGTTCCACCGCCCCAATCTAGTAGTGCCATCGCCAGGCAAGGTTCAGCAACACAGTTTGGGCCTTGAGTGTGGCCCAAGCCTATTCGGGTATGGGCCCAATTGGCCACTAACTGAGTTGGCCCAAATCCAACCCAATTGAACCTAATCCTACTTCGATCTAGACAATATTACAAAGTGAATCAAAATTAGTTGCCTGACACATCATTGGTCCATTAGCACTTCATCCGATTCTTCGGTGTATCGTCCTCTCTTACCGCCTATTGCCCAATCAATAGTTGTCCTCTGTAACTCCAATTTTCTTAGCACAACTCTGCTCTTCTTATCCTAATGCTCGAATTTTTTATCCAAAGCCTTCTAGCGATATGTCGATCAGACCTCCAGGTCAACGTCCAATCTCTTGACGTGTTTTTCTCCAGCATAACGTCTAGTCTTTCTACTTCAATTGTCTAACCCTGATCAAGAGTAGACCTGTGTTACTCAAAACGTAGTTAGATCACCAAAACACAATCAATTAGTTTTATTATCAAAACCCAAGATTCAACAATCTCCCCCTTTTTATGATGATAACTAATTGATGACGGAGTTAATCTTAACTACTAGAGTTTAAACAAACTCCCCCTATCAATATGCCATATTGATAGAACCCTTGGATTTTAAAAAAATCTAAGTAACATGTCATTAAAAACATCATGCAATATTTTGACATATTCAATATAATGCATGATCATCAATCTACTTCTCCCCCTTTGTCATCAACAAAAAGGAGAAGTGGCATCTAGTAAGATTAAAAGATATGCAAATTTTACAACATTCAAGCTAGATTTACCTACTTTATAACATTTTATCATAGCAAGTTTTGAATTCATGCAAGTATAGCAATTTTTCACTTGCTTCTTGAGATGTGCAAGTTTAGACTTTGTTTTCTCATGATAGGCAAGATAGCCTTTGCGATACGTAAGCTAGCAACTCCTTCTCCCCCTTTGTCAATGTCAAAAAGAAAGGGAGGATTACAATACAATGATATAGTTTCTTCTTTTTACAACAACTTTTCACATCAATTAAAATTGTATCAATCAATATTTCAATCATCACATGATGCACACAAAGAAGTATTAAACCATAGAAGAAAAATCTATTTAAGCATAAGACACCTCATCAAAATCACATAAAAAATATTTCAAGTATCAAATATCAAGAGGTCAAAATCATGATCAAGCTCATTCAAGAAACATTGAATCATCAAGATATTGTGTATTAAACAAGGGACAAAAAATTATTGATTGCTTCAACTTATTCAATTCAAATCATCAAAATCAATTTTATAGTTGAAGAGATTCATCAATAGTGGTATGAATTCATCACTTGCCTTTTATTGAAAAATCGAAAACTTTAGAGATAGAGAGATTTTCAAAAAATATGCATTTCTCTTTTAGTGATTTCAATTCATGCATTGATTTCATATAAACATGCCTTTGTCTGTTTATGTCAAATAGAAACAAGCATGAATGTTTAAGACCTAAATACAAATTTTGTCAAAACCATCAAGTCTAAGTATAACACAAAGCATCTTCAAATGAAAGATCATGATAGTACATTTTTCATTTTTAAATGTTTCAATTCATGTAATTATCATGATAATTAATTTTGTGTCAAAATGAAGCATCTTGTTTGAAACCAATTTTGTCATGCATATCATCAAGACAAACACATCATTTCAAAATATGAGATTTCAAGTCATCATTATTTCAAATCCTCATACATCATCATAATGTAAAATCATTAAGCATGATAACAAACTTTTAATATTTTTCATTTGAAAGCCATGAATCATCATTTAAATCCAAAATTATCATCAAAATCTTTCATTTGAGAATTTTATTAAGAGCAACGTCGATTGATTACATGTAAGCATGTTCAAGTCCTTTTTGTATAAAAGATGTGTGTCAAGTTTAAAACCGAAACACAAGTTTCATTATATATAAAAAAATGTGACATGTCATCTAAAAATTTCATCATAAAAATGATTAAGACCTATTAATCCAAAATAGAAGATTTCAAATCATAAGCATGATACAAGGTCTATTGACAAATCATCAAAACACTTTCAAGAAATTCATAACATACATAAATTTGCATCATGTTTAAAAATAAAAATCGATACGGAAAGCATACATGGAATCGATCATGTTAGGTGTACATGCATTATCACAAATCACGTAATTATCATTCATAATGTTGCATACATCATTCAAAAACATACTTATTTATCATAAAACATATAATTTTCATGATCAACTTTTTAATTTTTTAAAAAACGCTAGAAAGAGAAGCATGATAATTTCTTTTAAAAAAATTATTTTCTACAAATTAAATTAAGCAATCTCATGATGAACATCAAGTAATTTCATAAAGCAAAGGGGTTTTGGTTGAGTTGCTTACCTTGTAGTGGAAGGCCGTCAAAGTGCAATTTGCATCTTCATCGTCAGATGTCCTTGAGTTGCTTACCTTGTCCTTGAGTTCATTTTTCTTCTTTAGCCTCTTCTTATTTTCAAGTTTATTTTCGTTCTTTAATTCTTATTTTATAAATTTTTTAAATTTTAACATCAAAAGTTCAATGTCATCTTCACCATCACTTGAGTTATCACTCAAGAGGTCTTCTTCCATTCGAAGTGTAATTACCTGTTTGTTTTTTGAAATGTAGTTTACATGTTCATCATATTCCAAAAAGCTCATTTCATATGTCATCAGTGAGCCAATGAGTTCTTCAATAGGAAAATTATTTAAATCTTTTGTTTCTTATATTGTAGTTACTTTAGGATCCCACCTTTTTGGAAGGGATCTTAGAATCTTGTTTACAAGTTCAAAACTTAAAAAATATTTACTAAGACTTTTCAAATTATTGATAACATACGTAAAATGGGTATACATATCACAAATAGTTTTGCTTGGTGCCATTCAAAAAAGTTTAAAATCATGCATCAAAATATTTACTTTCAAGTCTTTGACTCTATTTGTGCCTTCGTGCATGATTTCAAGTATATGTCAAATGTCAAAAGTCATTTCACAAGTCGAAATCCAATTAAACTCATTTTTATCTAATGCATCAAATAAGACATTCATAGCCTTTGCATTTAAAGAAAATAATTTTTTCTCAATTTTATTCCATTCATTCATAGGTTTCAAAGGATGTTGAAAATTATTTTCAACTATATTCTATAAATCAAAATTTAAAGAAAGTAAGAAAACTCTCATTTGAGTTTTCTAATAGGTGTAGTTCATCCCATTAAACAAGGGAGGATGAACAATAGAAAAGCTCTCTTGAAATTCGAAAAGAGTCATTTCTCTTGGGTATAAATCCAAATGAGAAATATCAGGATCTAATACCAACTGTTAGTATCAGTTCAGCACTAAGAGAGGGGGCAAGGGTGAATTAGTACAGTAGTTAAAAATGATAAATTTAATAATTTTATAAACTTCATACGAAGAAAGATATTTTATTTCGATTAAATCCATAGTGGAAAGATGCTTTAAACTTGAAGCCGATTGTAAGAAGGAGATGAAGAAGTGGAGCAATAAGTAATGATGGTTTGTAGAAACATAAACAACAAGAAGTAAATACAAATTAATTTTTATAGTGGTTCGGTCATCCGATCTAGATAATTATTATATACTATATCCAAATTAGTTGCCCGGCACGTCATTGGCCAATCGACGCTTCGTCTGGTTCTTCGATGCATCATCCTCTCTTATGACCTATTGCCCAATTAGCAATTGTCCTCCGTAACTCCGATCTCCTTAGTGCAACTCTGTTCTTCTTGGCCCGATGCCCAAATTTGTTAGAACCCTCCACGGATTCTAAGCTTGGGGTTGATCTCTATAGGGGATCAGCCTCCTTGGAACTCTATAGGGGTTCCTTCCTCCAAGTTGCTGCACAAAGGCTACTAAAGGATTGATCTATTCATTGATTAAAGAGGATGAACACATGATTATTTATAGGGCTTCTAAGCCCTAACTCCTAATAGGACTCTTACTCAAGACTCCTACTTCTAACCAACTTCTAATTATGACTCCTTCTCTAGTAGGATTCCTAATTCTAATAGGACTATTTCCTTAATAGGACTTCTAATTTTAATAGGACTCTTTTCCTAATAGGACTCCTACTTCTAATAGGACTCTTTTCCTAATAGAACTCCTACTTCTAATAGGATTCTTTCTCTAATAGGACTCCTTTCCTAAGAAGTAACCTAACCCTAGCCTAGCTGGCCTCGTCACCTCTTTAATAAGGGTCGGCTAGATAGGATTTACATGAATGCCCTTATCAATGAAACTAAATTAGGACTCTCATAGCTAGAGTCCTAATAGACCTGCCATCTTTAAATCAGCCTTGTCCTCAAGGCTGACGTTCCATGAATTCTGGGAATTTGATCTTCAAGTCGTCGTAGTTCTCCCAAGTGGCATCTTCTGCTGGTAGGTTTGCCCATTATATTAAAACTTCAGTAGTAGGTCATCGTTGTCGAGTCACGATTCGTCGATCAATAATGGCACTAGGTTGGGTCTAGAGCTCCCCTTGGGTAGTTATTGTTGAATCTCGGATTTTGATGATGAAGTCAATTGGTTCTAATCTATTTTGTTAAGATAAGTGTGAAGGAATAACTACGATGGAAGAAAACATAAAGTGATTTACCGAGGTCAAGTCCGTCGGGGGTTCAAGAGTTCATCGGAAGTCCGAGAGATTTTACGGAAGTGTTGCCGGAACCATCCAAGATCAAATCAAGGACCTGCCGAAGTTTTCGGAAGTTCATCTCAAAGATCGTCGAAGGTTCGCGGAACTCACCGGGAAGATTCGGAAGCAAGCCGAAGACTCGTTGAGCTCGCCATACAATCCGGAGTATGCTGGGAGCCCACTGGAAGCAATCCGAGGGAAGCATCGGATGGCTGCTAGAATCTCGCCGTAAAGCTCGCCGGAAGTTGACTTGAAGCACGTTGGATCAAATCATGTTGAGTTATGTTTTAGGTTCGTAGTTTGCACATGAGTAGGGCAAGGATTTAAGGAAAAATCCTGCCTAAATTCAGTAGGGGCCAACCGGGCCTCTACTGAGCCAAGATTGGGACTTAAACAAGGCTCATTCGGCTTTGTCCGAATGGGTGAGGCGATTGGAACCGCCAAAGCCTGGGGCGGTGGAACTGCCCAGCCTGAGGCGGTGGCACCGCCTCTGTTGACCAGAGCATTGGAACTCCAAATTGATTTCAAATTTGGAGCCCAATTTTGAATCCACTTTGGATCTATAAATACCCCCCCCCCTTTCTCAGCTGAAAGGGCACCCTTTTGAGCAAATTTCTTAAGTGTTGAGCATTTGTTGAGTGTTGAAAAGTTTGTTCTTGCTAAGTGTTCACCTTCTTCTTTTCTTGAGAGATCTTATACAAGTGTGAACATATTGTAAAGGGCTGTAAAAGGGGTATTTGATCCTTCCCCTTCAAAGGATTTGATAGTGGAAGAAGGAAGCCTCATCGGAGAAGGCTTCGGAAGTGGATGTAGGTCACTTTGACCGAACCACTATACATCGCTGCGTCTTGATTGTGTGAGTGCTTAATTTTCTACTTTACCTTGCTGCAATCTTTACTTTACTTGCTCCTCTTCATTTTTATCTTTGTACGCATGCTTCAAAGTTAGAACATAAAAATCGGTTTCAAACGAAACGTTGTTTTCATCATATGAAGTTTCCGAAGCTTGCCTTAAATCATTGAAAAATCCATCGTTTTATCCGCTGCACTAATTCACCCCCCCCCCCCCTCTTAGTGCCTTTTAGATCCTGACAATTGGTATCAGAGCAAGGTTTGCTCTCATATTGGTTTAAAACCCAAGAGAGATGGCCTACTCCGGTATGCAAGAGGGTCTCTCCATTACTCGTCCGCCTATGTTCAATGGGTCGGATTATACGCATTGGAAGACTCGTATGAGGATTTTTCTCATTTCCATGGACTTCAAACTTTGGAACATTGTTGAAAATGGCTCTGTAAAATCTTCTCTTCCGATGAGTGAATGGAATGAGTCGGAGAGGAAGATTTTGCTCTCAATGCAAAGGCTATGAATGCCTTATTTTGCTTGATAAGAATGAGTTTAATCGGATTTCTATTTGTGAATCGGCTTTTGATATTTGGCGCACTCTTGAAATCACTCATGAAGGCACTAGCCGAGTGAAAGAGTCCAAAATCAACATTCTTGTGCATTCTTATGAACTTTTTCGGATGAAACCAAATGAGTCCATTGGAGACATGTACACCGCTTTACGGATGTCATCAATGGACTTAAAGCTCTTGGTAAAGGTTTTTCTAATTTTGAATTGGTAACTAAAATTTTAAGATCCCTTCCAAAGTGTTGGGATCCAAAGGTCACGGCCATTCAAGAGGCCAAGGATCTTAAAGTATTTCCGCTTGAAGAACTTATTGGATCTCTAATGACTTACGAGATGACGTGCCATGCTCATGAAGAGCTTGAGAACCCCCTTCCAAAGAACAGGAAGGATATGGCACTCAGAACATAAGAAGACCACTTAAAAGGAACATCAAGTGATGAGGACAGTGACAATGACATTGCACTTCTAACTCGAAAGTTTAAGAAATTTATAAGAAAGAAAAAATTGAAAAATGACACAAAAAGCAAGTTTGAACACAAAAAGGACCAAGTCATTTGCTACGAATGCAAGAAGCCGGGACACTTCAAGAATGAATGCCCTCAAGCCAAGAAGAAGCAGTTCAAAAAGAAAAAAGCCTTGAAGGCCACGGGATGATTCAAGTGACTCCGAGGTTGAAGAAGCTAGCAACAAAGAGGAGGCAAACTTCGCACTAATGGCATTTGGAGAAGAGGTTAGTGAGTTACTTAGTGAAGAATTATCTTTCGATGAACTTTCTATGGCTTTTCATGAATTATTTGATGAATGTAGAACTATTAGTAAGAAGTTCAATTTGCTTAAGAAAGAGCATGCTTTATTACAAAGTAAGTTCAATAGTCTTCAAAACCCTTCTACCCCCATGCTCTAAGTGTGAAGACTTAGATGCAACAAAGAGGGAAAACTTGCTACTCAAAGAGACCCTAAACAAGTTTAAGGTCGATAGCAAGAGCTTAGACATGATTCTTGCCAACAAAGGTCACGTAGGAAATAAAAGTGGTATTGGATTTGTGAGAGGTTCTCACCAAAATCCCACCACCTTCAAGTTAAAGGGCCTACATTGCATGTATCATCTCATTTGAAATGTAATTTTGTATAAAATGGGACATGTTGCCTACAAATGTCCATTCAAGAAAATTAATCCACAAAATTGATATGGGTTCCTAAAGGAACCATAAACAATTCAATGATAAATTACAAAGTAAGTAGATCATTTTGTAAGGCACCCAAAATCAAATGGGTACCTAAAGTCCATCCTCTCTTGTAGACAAACTCACAAGCTAGGAGCAAGAAATGGTATCTTGATAGTGGATGCTCAAGGCACATGACCGGAGATCCATCTCATTTCTCTATGCTCTCTAGCAAAGAAGAAGGATATGTCACCTTCGGAGACAACAACAAGGGTAAAATCATTGGCAAGGGAACCATAAGTAACAAATCAAGTTTTTCTATTGATGATGTGTTACTAGTTGATGGTTTAAAACATAATCTTTTAAGTATTAGTCAACTATGTGATAAAGGTTATGTTGTTAGATTTGAATCTAGTGTTTGCATTATTGAAAAACCCAACAACAACATATCCATGATTGCTTTAAAACAAAACAATGTCTACACCATAAATATTGATAAGTTAAGTAATAAAATGTGCGGTTTTGAATGATGATGCTTGGCTTTGGCATAGGAGACTAGGCCATGCAAGCATGAAACTAATCTCTAAGATTTCATCTAGAGATTTAGTAAGAGGTATCCCAAACATGAAATTTGTTAAGGATAAGGTATGTGATGCATGTCAACTAGGAAAACAAATAAAGACAAGTTTCAAATCAAAAAATCAAATTAGCACCACTAGACTATTACAATTGATCCATTTGGACTTATTTGGACCAATTGACATAACAAGCCTAGGAGGTAGCAAATATGCCTTTGTAATTGTGGATGACTATAGTAGATACACTTGGACCTATTTCTTGGCTCATAAAAGTGATTGTTTCAAATGTTTCTCTAAATTTTATAAACTCACTCAAAATGAAAAAGGCTTTATGATTTCATCAATTCGAAGTGATCATGGAGGTGAATTTCAAAATCATGACTTCCAAAATTTTTATGAAATAAACGGATACAATCACAACTTCTCTACTCCAAGAAATCCACAACAAAATGGAGTAGTGGAAAGGAAAAATAGAAGTTTGCAAGAAATGGCTAGAACCATGTTAAATGAATATAATTTACCAAAATATTTTTGGGCCGAAGCCATGAATACGACTTGCTATGTTATAAATAGAGTTCTAGTGAGACCATCCCTATCTAAAACTCCATATGAATTATGGAATGGTAAAAAACCCAATGTTTCTTATTTTAAAGTTTTTGGTTGTAAATGCTTTATTTTAAATGAAAAGGATACCTTAGGAAAATTCGATGCAAAATCCAATGAAGGCATATTTCTTGGTTATTCTTCAGTTTCTAAGGCTTTTCGTATTTTCAACAAAAAAACCTTACTTATAGAAGAATCTATTCATGTGGTTTTTAATGAAATTTCTGAATTTAAGAAGAAAGATTTTGATGATGATTTTGGTCTTGATAATTTGAATTTGAATGAACCCTCTCCTCAAAATAACAACTTGGATGCATCTTCTTCCCAAACTTCCTTACCCAAGGAATGAAAGTATGTAGATGCTCATCCCAAGGAGTTAATTATAGGAGATGCATCGAAAGGGGTTCAAACTCGCTCTTCTTTCAAAAATTTTTGTGCCCATGCCGCTTTTCTTTCTCAAGTTGAACCAAAATGCATTGTTGATGCTCTGAAAGATGATTCATGGGTTATCGCAATGTAAGAAAAATTGAATCAATTTGAGAGGAATGAGGTTTGGAAGCTTGTTCCTAGATCTAATGACCACTTAGTTATTGGTACTAAGTGGGTCTTTAGAAACAAGCAAGATGAATACGGTATCATGGTTAGAAACAAGGCTAGACTAGTGGCCAAAGGTTTCAACCAAGAAGAAGGTATTGATTATGAAGAGACCTTCGCTCCGGTGGCAAGATTGGAAGCCATTAGGATGCTCCTTGCCTATGCTAGTAGTAAAGATTTCAAATTATTTCAAATGGATGTCAAAAGTGCATTCTTAAATGGTTTTATTTCCGAAGAAGTGTATGTTGAACAACCACCCAGATTTGAAAACTCTCTATTTCCTAACCATATGTTTAAGCTAACTAAGGCTCTATATGGTCTAAAACAAGCCCCTAGGGCTTGGTATGAGAGGCTTAGTTCTTTTTTAATTTCAAATGATTTCACTAAAGGCAAGGTTGATACTACATTGTTTATTAAACATTTTGAAAATGATTTTCTTATTGTTCAAATTTATGTTGATGATATTATTTTTGGGTCTTGTAATAAATCACTATGTGAATTATTTGCTAAGAATATGAGTGATGAATTTGAGATGAGCCTAATGGGAGAACTAAATTTCTTTTTAGGACTACAAATCAAGCAACTAAGTGATGGTATATTTCTAAATCAATCAAAATACACATTGGATTTGTTAAAATGATTTAACATGGATGGATCAAAAGATATTAGCACTCCTATGAGCACCTTCATTAAATTAGATATGGATGAAAATGGAGAAAGTTTTGATCAAAAAACTTATAGGGGCATGATAGGTTGCCTACTTTATCTCACTGCAACCAGACCTGACATCATGTTCAGTGTAGGGCTATGTGCAAGATTCTAAGCTAATCCTAAACTATCTCACTTGAAAGCTGTCAAGAGGATTCTTAGATACCTTAAAGGGACCCCTAATCTTGGATTATGGTATCCAAGATCTGACAATTTTAGTTTGAAAGCTTATGCTGATGCGGACTTTGGTGGATGTAAATTAGATAGAAAAAGCACATCCGGAACATGCCAATTTCTAGGACATGCACTTGTTTCTTGGACTTCCAAGAAACAAAATTCGGTTGCACTGTCTACGGCAGAAGCTGAATACATAGCTGCAAGTGCATGCTGTGCACAGGTTATCTGGATGAAAAATACACTAGAAGACTATGGAATCTACTTAAAAAATATTCCTATAAAATGTGATAACATGAGTGCTATTTGTTTAACTAAAAATCCGATTCAACACTCTCGAACTAAGCACATTAACATTAGGCATCATTTTATACATGATCATGTAAGTAGTAGAGATGTCACCCTTGAATTTGTTGATACAAATCATCAATTAGCGGACATTTTTACGAAACCTTTAAATGAGGAACAATTTGATTTTATTAAAAGGGAATTAGGCATGTTGAACTGTCCAAATGAGTAAGCTCTGTTTGATGATATCTTTCCTTGACATTATGGTTTTCATCAATTTGATTCTACATATTATGGTTTTCATTAATTTGATTTCACGCATTCTAATTATGGTTTTTTGGATTTGATTCTACACATTCTGATTCTCTTTGACTTCATCCCATCTCTAAGACCCTTTGGTTTTAAAATAAAAAAAAATGAAATACGGATTTTTTTTGTGCTACCGGCGGTAGCACCGCCAGATACGGCGGTGGAACCGCCTGGGTAGTCAGTCCCAGGCGGTGGAACCACTTTGAGTAGTACCTTGAACACCCTTTATACGGGGTGAGTTAGGGTCGATGGTAGAACACTTTGAACTCTCTTCCTCACTTCTCTACACTCCTCTAAACTCTCTCAAGTATCATTTTGGTATCATTTCTTCCTCTTAGAAGCCTAAGAAGGAGATCTTACTTTGATTCAAGCTTCCTACATCTCAAAGGAACAATCTAAGGTAAAACAGAATTATTTCTCTTCCTTTTCTTGTCAAAATTAATTCCTTTCTTCAATTGATTATTAATCAATTCTAGATAGAAATGGCTCCTAGAAGAACATCAAGAGACAAAGGAAAAAGGGTGGAGGTAGATTCATTTGACCAATCCTTGTTTAGATCACAAGAAGCTTCCCTTAGATTTTCTGAACTTGGTTCTAGACCCATTCATAAAGGAAAATATGTTGATTTGAATCAATTAGGGAATCTAGAATCTATCATGTGGATTGCAGACTTAGAGGCCTTACCCATTTTGCAAATTATTGAACCTGTTTATCCACGCTTAGTTAAATTATTCTATGCTAATTTAACTGTGAATGATGATGTCTTGTCAACTTATCTTCTAGGTAATGAGATCCAAATATGTGATAATACTATATGCTCATTAATTGGAATTGTTGAAAAAGAACTAGGATGCTATTTTAGAGGAAAATGGGATATGGACACAATTGGTGCCACCCACTCTGAAGCTTTAGAAACTGTTTGCAAACCCAAATTTAGGTATAATCCCCAAGAGTTGTGAACATTTACTACCTTTTAACTCTAAGATTTTGCATCACATTCTTATAAGCATTGTCATTCCTAAACAGTTTCATCATGATGAGATCAGTTTCACTGAATTAGGTACCTTATATTGGATCATGACTAGACAATATTTTTATTTTGGTTACCTAATTCGGCAGCACATGATAGAGGTCCTCTCTAAAGGATCAATGTTACCATATGGAGGTTTAATAACTAAACTATTGCATGCCCATAATATTTGCATTCCACTAAATGAAGAAGCAATACAAGTGGACAGATTTAATATCATTGACGTTAAACTACTTAGGCGACTTAGGTGTACGTTCGAGCATGGTATAGGGGTTAGACAACCTAGGAGATGTGATGTACCTCCCCCACCAGTAGACCATCCTGAAACACCAGTCTTAGGGGAAATGAATCTCCTCCTCCTGATCCTTATGTTGCAGCTACATCAGTGACATTTTCTGCTCCATCATCTGACGATCCGATCATGAGAGAGTTAAATGAAGTAAAACTACAGCAAACTAAAATTTTGAATAAAATGCGGAAGATGAACCTAAAGATCGATCACATGTATAGGCATCTTGGCATTCCTCCTGAGGAGTAGCTTGCTGTATTTTCTTTTTTGAACGATGTAAACTTGTGTTGTATGTTGACATATATGTTGTATTATCTTCATTACATCATGACATATATGTTGTTACATCTTCTTGGCCACTGTGACATGATTTTCGGCTTTCTGATTGGTTTCCTTTTCACATTTTTTCGGCCATCCTTTATTGTTATATATGAATCCCTCATTTCCTTTTTGTTGATGACAAAGGGGGAGAAATAATATGTGTATTGCCAAATGTTGACAGTTATATGCATTTTCCATTCTTTACAAATTAAAATACATATTTAGGTTCTTGATATCATGTTTTTAATTATGGATACTTCATTGATATCTTTGATACCTATTTGACATCTTATTGTCTAGCATCAACTTTGTTAAATTTATTGTGTTGAATTCAAAAATTGAATTCAAGCAATTCTTTCTTTATGACATATAGATAGGGGGAGTTAAGAGTAACTCCATCACCAATTGATTGTCATCATCAAAAAGGGGGAGATTATTGAATCTCGGATTTTGATGATGAAGTCAATTGGTTCTAATCTACTTTGTTAAGATAAGTGTGAAGGAATAACTATGATGGAAGAAAACATAAAGTGATTTATCGAGGTCAAGTCCGTCGGGGGTTCAAGAGTTCATCGGAAGTCCGAGAGATTTTTCGGAAGTGTTGCCGGAACCATCCAAGATCAAATCAAGGACCTGCCGAAGTTTTCGGAAGTTCATCTCAAAGATCGAAGGTTCGCGGAACTCACCGGAAGATTTGGAAGCAAGTCAAGACTCGTTGAGCTCGCCATACAATCCGGAGTATGCCGGGAGCCCACCGAAGCAATCCGAGGAAGCATCGGATGGCCGCTAATCTCACCGTAAAGCTCGCCGCAAGTTGACTTGAAGCACGTCGGATCAAATCATGTTGAGTTATGTTTTAGGTTCGTAGTTTGCACATGAGTAGGGCAAGGATTTAAGGAAAAATCCTACCTAAATTCAGTAGGGGCCAACCGGGCCTCTACTGAGCCAAGATTGGGACTTAAACAAGGCCCATTCGGCTTTGTCCGAATGGGTGACGCGATTGGAACCGCCCAAGCCTGGGGCGGTGGAACCGCCCAGCTTGAGGCGATGGCACTGCCTGGCTAGAGCGGTAGCACCGCCCCTGTACACTGCCGGACGGTGGAACCGCCTGTCTGGGGCGGTAGCACCGCCTGCATACGCATGCCGGCGATGGAACCGCTGGCCGGCGGTGGCACCGCCTCGCAACAGAGTGGAGCAAGAGCACCGCTGGGGCGGTGGCACCGCCTGTCGCGGGCCAACAGACTAACACAGGGCACCGCTCATGACTGTGAGCATTGGAACTCCAAATTGATTTCAAATTTAGAGCCCAATTTTGAATCCACTTTGGATCTATAAATACCCCCTCCCTTTCTCAGCTGAAAGGGCACCCTTTTGAGCAAATTTCTTAAGTGTTGAGCATTTGTTGAGTGTTGAAAAGTTTGTTCTTGCTAAGTGTTCACCTTCTTCTTTTCTTGAGAGATCTTATACAAGTGTGAACATATTGTAAAGGGCTATAAAAGGGGTATTTGATCCTTCCCCTTCAAAGGATTTGATAGTGGAAGAAGGAAGCCTCATCGGAGAAGGCTTCGGAAGTGGATGTAGGTCACTTTGACCGAACCACTATACATCGCTGCGTCTTGATTGTGTGAGTGCTTAATTTTCTACTTTACCTTACTGCAATCTTTACTTTACTTGCTCCTCTTCATTTTTATCTTTGTACGCATGCTTCAAAGTTAGAACACAAAAATCGATTTCAAACGAAATGTTGTTTTCATCGTACGAAGTTTTCGAAGCTTGCCTTAAATCGTTGAAAAATCCATCGTTTTATCCGTTACACTAATTCACCCCCCCCCTCTTAGTGCCTTTTAGATCCTAACAGTTATATTTGGTAGATGGCTTTGGGCTGTCTCGTGTTGTCCCAACTTGAGCTTCAAACATGATACATGAAGACTGGATGGATTCGGGAGCTGACGGGTAAGTCCAATCTGTATGCTACTGCTCCGATGTGCTCTAAAATCTTGTAGGGTCCATAGAACCGAGGTGAAAGCTTCATAGATGCTCTGGTTTGGATTAATGTTTGCTTGTATGGCTGGAGCTATAGGAAGACCTAATCTCCTACTGAAAATTCTCTTTCGCCTCTGTGTTGATCATATTACTGTTTCATCCTTGCTTGTGCCGCAGTGAGATTATCTTTTAGCAACTTCAGCATTTTATCTCTATCTTGTAGTTCCCTGTCTACTTGTTCTACTTTAGAGGTGCCCAACACATATTTTGGAATTAAAGGGGGTTCGGCCATACATAGCCTCATAGGGAGTACATTTTGTGGAGGAATGATAAGTTATATTATACCACCACTTGGCCCAAGGAAGCCACTTTGTCCATTCTTTTGGTCGGTCACTGGTGAAGCATCTAAGGTATGTCTCCAAACACCTGTTCACCACTTCAGTTTGGCCGTCGGTTTGTGGGTGATATGCCGTACTCATCTTTAATTTAGTGCCTTGCATCTGGAATAACTCTGTCCAAAATTTGCTCGTGAAGACCCTATCACGATCACTTACAATAGATCTCGGCATCCCATGTAATTTTACAATATTCTCCATAAAGATTCGAGCAATACTAGAAGCAGTGTAGGGATTACGGATGGCACAAAAGTGAGCATACTTTGTAAGGTGATCAACCACGACAAAAATTGTACCTTTTCCTTGTGATGAGGGAAGCCCTTCGATGAAATCCATTGATATATCAGTCCACATTGATTCTGGGATGGGTAGAGGTTGTAACTTTCCAGGACTTGCCACTGTCTCACCTTTGTGTCGTTGACATATATCATATTGTGCTACAAATTCAGCAATAATATTTTTCATCCCTATCCAATAAAAATTTTGCTTAATTCTTTTATAGGTTCTAAGGAACCCGAAGTGCCCAACCGCAGGTGTGGAATGCATCTCTTGAAGGATGGTTTTTATGCAAGTAGAATTTGGCACAAGCACAATGCGTCCTTTATATCGCAAGTCCTTTGAGTCCCAACTGTAATGAGCCATAGAGCTTGGTGCTTCCTTTAATTTTTTTTATGATTTTACTCATTTCCAGATTATCTTTCCATTCCCTCCTAATATCCTCAAGGAAGTCGCTGGTAGGAAGAGAAACAGCCAAAAATTCAGATTGCTCGGGTAGCCATGAAAGCGCATCTGCAACAACATTATCTTTCCCTTTTTTGTAAGTTATTTCATAATCATATCCAAGAAGCTTTGTTACCCATTTTTGCTACTTAAGTTGTACCAAAAAGTCGCTGCATGCTTTGTGCAAAATTTTCTCCATTCGTTGTGTGCAAATTGTCGTTACGTCGCCCCCACGTTTCCCGTACAATATCACCTGTTTCCCCTTGCTGTAAAATTTCATAATTAATTTCAAAAAATTCCAGGAAACATCACCTAATGTCGTCAACCATTCGATGCCAAGCACGACCTCATAATCATCAAGAGAGAGGAGGAAAAAATCTGCAATTATCTCTTGGTCCTGCAGCAATAGTTTCACCCGTGGGCACTTACGATCACACTTCAAAATTCATCCATCTATGAATTTAACATCAAGATTTGGATAGGAAGTGTCAAAGCCATCATAAAAATTCCATAGAGATTTGGATAGAAAAAATGCAGTAGCAAGATCAAAAAGGCAATGCTATGCGGCTGAAATTCTGCAATGCGACTTTCGTTGTAGAAATGAAAACTTTACGACGAAAAGTTTATGCAGCAATTACAGGAACGAATTTTTTTGGATTTTTTGAATAAGGATAACTAAATTGCAGCAGCAGTAGGGTAGATAACCAGAACCTGTTGCAATTCACGGGAAGATCAAAGGATGATCTACGGTGGTGGAGATGATGGTGGAATTCAGCGATGATCTTCTAAGCAATTGTGGGAATTGCTTTGCGTGGTTGTGGAGGGCTGGTGGATGGCTTTGGAAGGGCAGCGAGACGCCAAGAACACTGCTCTGATACCAAGTGTTAGAACCCTCCGCGGATTCTAAGCTTGGGGTTGATCTCTATAGGGGATCGGCCTCCTTGGAACTCTATAGGGGTTCCTTCCTCCAAGTTGCTGCACAAAGGCTGCTAAAGGGTTGATCTATTCATTGATTAAAGAGGATGAATACATGGTTATTTATAGGGCTTCTAAGCCCTAACTCCTAATAGGACTCTTACTCAAGACTCCTACTTCTAACCAACTTCTAATTAGGACTCCTTCTCTAGTAGGATTCCTAATTCTAATAGGACTCTTTCCCTAATAGGACTTCTAATTCTAATAGGACTCTTTTCCTAATAGGACTCCTACTTCTAATAGGACTCTTTTCCTAATAGGACTCCTACTTCTAATAGGACTCTTTTCCTAATAGGACTCCTACTTCTAATAGGACTCTTTTCCTAATAGAACTCCTACTTCTAATAGGATTCTTTCTCTAATAGGACTCCTTTCCTAAGAAGTAACCTAACCCTAACCTAGCCAGCCTCTTCACCTCTTTAATAAGGGTCGGCTAGATAGGATTTACATGAATGCCCTTATCAATGAAACTAAATTAAGACTCTCATAGCTAGAGTCCTAACAGAATTCTTTGTCCGAAGCCTTCTGTCTTTGTCCAAAGCCTTCTGTCGATGAATTGGTCGGACCTCCGGCTCGACATCCAATCTCCTGACATGTTTTTCGTTGGCACAACATTGATTCTTCTTGCTTCAATTATCTAATCCTAATCGAAAGTAGACCTGCGTGACTCAAAACATAGTTAGATCACCAAAACACAATCAATTAGTTTCATCATCAAAATCTGAGATTCAATATATTTTTCATCTTCCAATGTACTTGATTTGTCCCAAGTCACATTGAGTGCTTTCTTCTTATTTGACAACTTCTTCTTCAGTTTTATACACTCATCTTTAGAGTGCCCTAACTTCTTGCATTCATAGTAAGTGGTTGTGTCCTTTTTTAGTTTATTTTTAGATTCTTGTTTTAATTTAGTGTTATTCTTTTTCATGAAACTTTTAAATTTTTTTGTGAGGAGTTATATGTTATCTTCATTTGAGCTCTCGCTTGAGTGGTCTTCTTTGGTTCTAAGTATAATAACCTTCCTATTCTTTAGAAGTTTGTCCTCATATTCATCATGTGCCAAATAAGTCATTTCATGTCATTAATGAACCATCGAGTTCTTCTAGTGAAAAATTATTTAAGTTTTTTGTTTCTTGTATTACCATCACTTTCGGATCTCAACTTTTTGGAAGGGATCTTAGTATTTTATTAATAAGTTTAAAATTAGAAAAACTTTTACTAAGTGCTTTTAAACTATTGATGATATCCGTAAAACGGGTGTATATGTCTCTAATGGTTTTGCTTAGTTTCATTCGAAATAATTCAAAACTATGCATCAAAAGATTAATTTTAGAATCCTTAACTCTACTTGTGCCTTCATGTGTGACTTCGAGTATGTTAGTTATAGGTGCCCTACAAGCTAATCACGTGAGTGATGGCACTTGTAACACACAACGACAATCTCTTTGCTTATGATTACAAGCTTTTTCTCACATTATCTGGATGCATCTTGGATCTATGCAATGTGAATCGGATCGTGATGAGATCATGATAATATTGGAAAATTTGTAATAACATCATACGTGTAGCAAAAGAATATAAGCAAAAATCATAAATTTCTCATAGAAATAGAGGTTCTTATCGTCGTGCAAAAGTTGGTGCACGAAAACTCGAAAAATCAAAAAATTACACGTAAGAAAATTATCTAGGGAGATCGTATATCTGTAAATCCCTATAGATCTATAGGACTAGATGGAGTTCAAATGTCCTCCTCTCTAGCAATAATCCACATGGTAGGGGCTACGATGACGCTCCTCAAATCGCTACCCAAATCTCCTCGCTATGCGCACTATGTGATCAAGAAGGGGCCGGCCCTTGTTTCTGTCCACATACCACCAAATTGGAGCTGCTAGCTTAAGAGGAGAGGGAGAGGAGAATAGGAGGTGGCTGCTAAAAAATCCTTAGCCTATGGGCCTTTAGTTCCCTCTTATTTATAGAGGTCCCTTGTCAACTTAACCGTAATAGATCTTGCCCTTTTGGGTATTGGATCTCCATCAAATTACCCAAGCATTTTAGATTAGTGGGTCTCTACCCAATAATCTCCTATTAGCTCTTATTGGATCTCATCTTAGGATCCAATAATTCAAGGGCTTAACTGTTGAATCTCAGATTTTGATGATGAAACTAATTGAGTGTGATTTGTTGTTTAATTGTGTTTTGAGTTACGTAGGTCTACTATCGATCAGGATTAGATAGTTGATGCTGGAGGAATTAACGTTGCGCCGGAGGTGATCACGTCAGGATATTAGATGTCGAGCCGGAGGTTCGGTTGACTATCGGCAGGAGGCTTCGTACGTCGGGCATCGGGCCAAGAAGAGCGTGTTACGCCAAGGATATCGGGATTGCGGAGGTCAATCGCCGATTGGGCAACGAACCGCAAGAGAGGACGATGTGCCGAAGGATCGGACGAGGCACCGACCAATGACGTACCGGGCAACTGAATGTCAATTCGTGTTGTAATAACTATCTAGATCGAAGTAGAGTGTTTGTTGTTTATGTGCAGGAGTAACTACGATAAGGATGAAGACGCAAAGCGAAACAAAGGGTTGAAGTCAAGTGCGATGGATCATTGGGAGTTTGAGTGTTCGATGGAAGTCTGAAGATTCATTAGGAGTGCTGTCAGAACTAGCCGAGAACGAGTAGGGAGCTTGCCGAAGGGTTTTTAGAAGTTCGCCGGGAGGTTCGTCGAAAGTTCGTGGAGCTTGCCAAGAAAGATCGGAGCTTGCCAAAGAAGCTCAAGGGAACTCGCCAAAATCATCGTGGAGTCTGAGAGCTTGCCGGGAGTCCGCAGGATGGTTTCCGAGGGATCGTCGGAAGACCGCCGGAAGCTCGACGGAAGAAGACTTGACTTGCGGACTTTGTAATAGCTTAGGAAACGTCTTTAAAATTCGTAATTAGCACATATTTTGGGTTAGGATTAGATAACCCAAAGTGGGGGCCCATTGGGCCTTGATTAGGATGAGTTTGGGCCAAAAATTTTAGCCCAAACCGAACCATGCTACTGTAGCATGCCATCAGAGCTGTGGCATCAGAGCCGTTACTATAGCTACTATTATAGCAGCGTAGCACCGCCCGCCATCGTAGCCAAAGCAGTAGCACCGGTGCATGGAAAGCCAAGCGGTAGCACCGCTTGGCGTAGAACCGCTGGTGTGTCACCGATCTGCCAAGACCGACAAAGACTAAAACTCAAAAGATTCAAATTTTTGGCTCCAAGTTTGGGCTCCAAATTTGAATCACTTTGAGGCTTATAAATACTCCTTCCTTTTCAGCTGAAAAATAGAACCCTTTTGAGAGTTAGAATCTTGGTTTTGAGCTTTTAAAAAGTCTTGAAAAGTCTTATTCTTGCTAAGTGTTCACCTCCTTCTTCTCCTTGAGAAATCTTGTAAGAGTGTGAACCACTTGTAAAGGGTTGTAAGAGGGGTATTTGATCCTTCCCCTTCAAAGGATTTGATAGTGGAAGAAGAGAGCCTCATCGGAGAAGGCTTCGGAAGTGGATGTAGGTCACTTTGACCGAACCACTATACATCGCTGTGTCTTGATTGTGTGAGTATTTAAATTTCTATTTTACTTTGTTGCAAGCCTTTACTTTACTTGCTCCACTTCCTTTTTATCTTTGTATGTATGCTTTAAAGTTAGAACGCAAAAATCGGTTTCAAACGAAACGTTGCTTTCATAGTACGAAGTTTCCGAAGCTTGTTTTAAATCGCTGAAAAGTCTATCATTTTATCCGCTGCACTAATTCACCCCCCCTCTTAGTGCCGCTCGATCCCTAACATTAACGGATATCCAATAAGATAGGGGCTCCGACGGATATCTCATATCCGAACCTCTACTCGTCGTGACACCTACCATATGTGTGTGATCCTCTAGGCCCAATATTGAGCTGGCCGTGAGTCATACTTGTTAGAACTCCTTCTGACTCAATGAATTAATATCTCTATAATAATTCACCTGACCCATCGACTATGGACATACTAGGCCGCTACACCGTAGTCCCCAAATGATACAGGGGAATCCAATCCTTTGGACGTATCTATCCTCAGTTATTATGTACCTATAGTCCCTCATCCATCTAATATCCCAGGGATCCTATACTGGGCATAGTGTTGTCGGGCCCATATGTTGTCTCCTTGAGTCTCGCTCTAATCGGATTCTCCCAGAGATCTCTTTCTCTCTCAATCTGAACAACCTTGGCCAAGGATTTGTTTGAACAAGAATATATGAGATATTCCTCTCATGATATTGAGAGAGGATGGTCTTCTATTGATACTCAATAACTCTTGTAAGGTTGGCTACCACTCCCAATAGCTGATTGTACTAGGTTTGGAGCTTCTAAATCTGTAAGTTCGGTATCAAAGAGTGGAGTACTCATATAGGACATCCTTGGTGTCTCAAGTCTAAGGATCAGATACACAACTAGGACTATGGAATCACCGTCTGACAATAAGGTATCATCAACCATCCAGCATTCCGTGGGTGGATCAATCAGTGAACTCATTCTTTAATGAGCACCTGTACTGTATCCTTAGTGTCCTCACACAAGTAGCTATAAGACTAGCTACCTCCATCATATGAACAAGTATACAGTACACCAGTCTATTCGGTTATCTCGATGTCCTTCTCGAGTAACCTATGACTGGGATTATTTAGGATATGTGTTTAAAGGTGAATCGATCTCATTATCATGATCTCATCCCGATTCGACTGCCATTGCACAGATCCATGGACATCATAATATATGCAACACGCAAGATAAAGTGATAAAATACCTAATAATAATAAGCAAGAGAAAGAGTACATGTCAAGTCACACGTGCCATCACTTATGTGATTGGCTTGCAGGGCACATATGACTAGCAAACTTTCACTTGACCTAAAGCCAATTACCTATGTGTCTGATCCCCATCAGGGCCCTATGACGCTCAAAGACAATTTGAGACAACAGCTTCGTTAGTGGATCTATAATATTTTCTTCTGATGGTACTCTTTCCACTACTACATCTCTTCGGACGATAATCTCTCTTATCAAGTGGAACCTTCTTAGAACGTACTTTGCCTTTTGATGAGACGGGTTCCTTCGCTTGAGCAATTGCCCAATTGTTATCGTAATATAAGGGAATTAGCTCCTCGCTGTTCGGCATGACTCCTAAATATACGATGAACTTCTTCATCCAGACTCCCTCCTTTGCTGCCTCTACTGCAGCAATATTTTCCACCTCTATAATCGAGTCAGTAGTAGTGTCTTACTTGAAACTCTTATAGCATACTGCTCCTCCATCTAGGGTGAACACATACCCTGAATTAGACTTGCTATCATCGATATCATATTGGAAGCTCGAGTCCATGTAGCCCTCAACCATGAGGCTATTGCCTCCATATACTAGTAAAAAATCCTTAGTCCTTCCCAAGTACTAAAGGATACACTTTACTGCTTTCCAGTGCTCCAAGCCTAGATCTGCCTGATACCTGCTCGTGACACTTAGAGCATGTTCTATATCAGGCCTGGTACATAGCATAACATACATGATAGACCATATCGCTGAAGCATATGGTATTCTATCCATGTGTGCCCTTTCTTTATGAGTCTTTAGGGACATACTCCTAGAAAATGATATTCCATATCTCATTGGTATGAGACCTCTCTTGAAATTTTTAATGCCAAACCTTTTGACAATAGTGTCTATGTACCTGGATTGGGATAAGCCAAGCATCCTCTTGGATCTATTTTTATAGATCCGTATCCCTAATATGCAGGATGCTTACCTTAAGTCCTTCATAGAGAAGTGTCTAGATAGCCAAGCCTTTACTATGGAGAGCATTCCTATATCATTCCCAATGATCAAGATGTCATCCACATATAGTACCAAAAAGGTGATAGTGCTCTCACTTACCTTCTTGTATATACAAGACTCATCTTCGCTCTTAACGAAGTCATAAGATCTGATCATTTCATCAAATCTTATGCTCCAATTTCGGGAAGATTGCTTCAGTCTATAGATGGACCTAAGCAACCTACACACCTTATCTAGGTTATCCCTGGACATGAATCCCTCAAGCTATATCATATATGCCTCCTCTACGAGGTTACTATTGAGGAATGCGGTTTTGACATCCAACTACCAGATCTCATAATCATAGTGTGCTACAATAGCTAATAGAATTTGAATGGATTTTAGCATGGCTATGGGTGAGAAAGTTTCATCATAGTTAACACCTTGCCTTTGATGATACCCCTTGGCCACTAGCCTTGCTTTATAGGTCTCTACCTTTCCATCTACTCCAATCTTCTTTCGAAGATCCACTTGCAGTAAATGGGTACAATACCCTCAGGTGCATCAACTAGGTTCCAAACCTTATTGGAGTACATGGAATCCATTTCTGAATTCATGTTTTCTTGCCATTTCCTAGAGTCTATGCTCATAATAGCTTCCTCGTAGTTTTGAGGATATGTCCCACATATCTCTCAGGAGGATGGGATACTCTACCAAACCTACGCAAAGCTGAAACTTGTGTGCTAGGTACTTAAACAGATTCTGGCTATGGAATGGTGCTCAAGCTAGGTTCTCCAACCTCACTCAACTCTATCATGCTCCCACTATCTCCACCAAGAATGTATTCCTTTTTAAGGAACACTACTATCTTGGCTACAAAGACCTTTTGGTCCTCAAGGTGATAGAAATAATACCTACAAGTTCCTTTAGGGTATCCCACGAACTTGCACCATTCCGTCTTGGATTCCAACTTATCAGGGTTGTGTCTCTTGACATGGGTAGGGCACCCCAAAATCTTAACAACCTTAAGATCGGGCTTCTTTCCATTCCATATCTTATATGAAGTAGACACTACTGACTTAGTGTTAAGACCCTTTAGGGTTTTAACGTAGAAAGAGGAAGTGGAAGAAAAGGGTTTGATCTCTTCGAGGGGATCGGCCTCCTTGATCACTTCGAGGGGATCGACCTCCTTGGTCTGGCCAAAAGACTGAATAATTTCTTATTGTCTGAAAGAAATAATTATATCCCTATTTATAGAGCCCACTAGGACTCGGACACTTAATAATTAAATATTAAATAAATATATTATTCAAGCTTAGGAAATAAAAGATTCGTAATAGTTCTGCCCTCGTCAAATCAGCCTTGTCCTCAAGACTGAGCGGCATCAAATTTGGCACAAGATATCTGCAGCACGTCACAACTCGTTGATAAAGTAAGTATGACCTCCACTTTTTGATGGTGTGAGCAATAGGTTGGACATTAGTTGGTGCTTTCCTGGGTATTATTGGAATCCAATGATCATGATGTCAAAGAGGTGGGAGTCCTTGTGGTTCTACAAATATATCTACAAACTCTTTAAGCAATGATTCAATACTTTCGGTTGGAATTCACCTTGCTATTTCTTGATCTATGCGCTGTAATGGTACCAGGAAACTAGTGTATGTCTCCCGAAGAACCTTCTCCATCTGATGGCCAGTGATAGTGGTGATCTTACTTCCACGCTAGCCCTTTAGAATCACCTACTTTCCATTAATAGAAAACTTCATTATTAGTTTAGAAAAGTTCTAGGAAACATCACCCAAGGTTGATAGCTATTTAATTCCTAGCACCACTTCATAGTCTTCTAAGGGAAGTAAAAAGAAATCCACGAGCAACTTTTGATCCTGTATAGTAAACTTTATCTTTGAGCACTTGCTATCACAGGTTAGAATCCGTCCATCAGCAACCTTTACTTCAAATTTATCACAGCTTTCGATGTGGTAGGATAATCGAGTGGCGATCTTTCTATCCATAAAATTGTTGGTGCTACCCATGTCAATCAAGATTGTGATAGGCTGATGTTTCAAAGTTCCTGCAACTTGCATTATTTATGGGTTAGAGTAGCCGGCCAATGCATGCACTGTGTATGTGATAGGATCAATATCTTCATCAGTTTCTATACTTCCCTGGTCGGAATCTAACTCTTCTGCTTCTAATTCCTCCTCAATTGGCTCAATCATTTGGAGTTTTCCTTATCTACAGTGGTGCTCCTTACTCCATCTTTCATCATCACAATGTGAACACAACCCGTTTGCTAATCTTTTCTTAAGCTCTTCTTGAGTGTTAAGGTTGTGGTTGGGAATAGATAGGGCTGGTGGCACGCTGATCATTTATTTATTGTCACTTCTATTTTGACTATATTCCATACTGATTTTGTCCTCCTGTATGCGTGCAAATAAAATTACAGCTATCATAGTGTGGGGTTATCGGGCCTTAACTTCACATCTGATGTTCAGATTAAGCCCTTCAATAAAGGTATCCACTAGTTGTCATTCAGACCAATCTCTAGCTTGATTCGAAAATCGCTCAAATCTATCCTAATATTCCAATACCGTAGAAGTCTATCGAATTTTTGCAAGCTGTCCATCTATATTCTCATACTCAGATGGTCCAAATCGAACAAGAAGCCCTCTCTTGAATTGCTCCCACGAGGGAACTCTATGGTAAGTTTCATATCAGTTATACCACCGAAGTATATCATCGTCTAACTAGATGGAGGCAATTTTCACCTTGGATTATTTAGGGGTTATGTGGAAATGAAAGAATTTCTCTGCCCTCGAAATCCAACTGGTTGGGTCTCCATCTTCCCATCATGGAAAGTCCACCCTAATGCGTGGGTAGCTTGAGTCAAATTCTCGGGGCCCCTTTCCTTTATCTCCAGATCTATTCATCATAGAGCTTGAACTTTCATCTTGTTGCAATTTACTAAAATCCTCGAATAGACTTCTTTTAAATTTAGTAAGTGTCTCCTATAGTCGGTTCTTAATTCTGATTTTGAGTGCTTCCATTTGGGCTTTTACTGAGTCATTGCTAGCCATTGCATAAGACTGAAGATCTATAATTCCCCGTTCATGCTTCTGATGTCTGGTTAAGGGCATCAGCACTCAAGGCGTGAACTGCTCAAGTGTAGTGTAAGGCTCACTATAGTTACTATGAGGAGAAAAAAATTCTATCGCTCTGTGCTACGTGTGATATTGCTATAGGGCTGCGATGCTAAAAGGTGACCGTCAAGCAGCCGGGGTTGAGATTGCAATTGTGCGTTTGAAAAATTTGGAAGGCAGTGTTTGTCAGGAGAAGGCTACAGTGTCATAGGCGGTAGTAGTAGGTGTGGCAGTTGTGGAGTTGGCGATGGTCACAGCCGGGAAGAAGAGGCTGCTGGTTGGAGAGCAGCAGTGGAGGCGCATGGCTTGGAATCAATGATGGTTGCTGCCGAGATCGGTGGCTGCGACAGCGATGGTCGCGGAGGGAAGGAGCAGGGGCTGCGAGGAAGTACGCGGGATGCAGATGCGAGGCCGTCGATTGCAACAGTGGTGGCGGTGAGAGGGGGCAAAGATCGCTGGCCACAAAGGTGCAGTGGCTGCCGACCGGAGATCAAGGTTGGTCCGTAAGCCATGGGTCAGGGACGATAGTCCCTCTCGGGCTATAGCAGTCGGGGAGATAACCGCTAGCCGGAGGCTGCGACGGCGTCGATCGCCGGTCGAGAGCAACGGCGGCAGAGGAGCGTTGGCCAGGAGGATGAACGTAGAGGTGCCTGGCCACCAGGGAGGTGAACACAAAGGTGTGTGGCTGCGTTCTTGTGTTTGCCCTTTCTCTCTCCTCTTTTTCTCTAATTTTTTTTTAACGAAGATGATGGCTGCTGAAAGGTTTATGCGAAGTTATAGCGAAAATGCCTAGGATCGCTGCTCTGATACTAAATGTTAAGACCCTTTAGGGTTTTAATGTAGAAGGAGGAAGAAGAAATGGAAGAAAAGGGTTTGATCTCTTCGAGGGGATCAGCCTCCTCGATCACTTCGAGGGGATTGGCCTCCTAGGTCTAGCCAAAAGATTGAATAATTTTTATTACCTGAAAAAAATAATTATATCCCTATTTATAGAGCCCACTAGGACTCGGACACTTAATAATTAAATATTAAATAAATACATTGTTCAAGCTTAGGAAATAAAAGGTTCGTAACACTTAGTTGAAATTCTGTTCAGAAGGTAAGCTGTAGTCTCTAGGGCATATCTCTAGAATGAGATGGGTATGTTGGCGAAACTCATCATAGAACGAACCATGTCTAATAGTGAGTGATTCCTCCTTTCTGATACACCATTAAGCTACGGTGTATAAAGAGGTGTCCACTAGGATAAAATCCCATGATCTTTGAGGAACTAGATGAACTCTATACTCAAGTACTCACCTCCTCGATCTGATCGAAGGGTTTTAATACTCTTTCTAGTCTGGTTCTTCACTTCATTCTTATATTCCCTAAATTTTTCAAAGGCCTCAGACTTGTACTTCATCAAGTACATATGTCTGTATCTTGAGAAATCATCAATGAAAGTAATGAAGTAAGAATAAGCAACTATAGCATGAGTCAACATGGGACCATATACATTACTATGTATAAGTTCCAACAACTCAGTGGTTCTCTCTTTAGTTCTACTAAAAAGAGAGTTGATCATCTTTTCTTTTCCCGAAGGCAAGGTTCGCAAGTCGCATATGATTCATAGTCGAATAGATCTAGATATCTATTCTTCAACAACTTTTGAATCCTTCCCTCATGGATGTGACCTAGCCTACAATGCCACAGATATGTATTATTCACCTCTTCTCGTTTTCTCTTCGACTCACTTACACTCATGATGTGTGGAGCTATATCTAGCATAAATAATCCATTATGCAATGTTCCTCTCGTGATGATCTCATCATCTAATGCTATTTCATAACTATTATTTTTAAAAACTAATTTATATCTATTAATTGTCAAACATGAAATGGAAGTAATGTTTTTAATATTAGAAGGAACATAATAGCATATATCTAATGCAATAATATTCCACCAGGCAGATGTAGGGTGACCTTGCCAATAGCCATTGCAACAACATTTGCTCCATTGCCCATCTTGAGGTCCATCTCACCTCTCTTCAATCTCCTAGGTCCTGCCTAAACCTACAACGAATTGTAGATATGATAAGCACTCCTGGTTGTAACATCCCTCGCATTCCTCGTTTCTACATTTTCGTATAAGAGTTGAATAGCAGATTTACTATCCATTTTAAATTTGATAAAGGAGTTTGAATGGAATTGAAAAACCTAATTATAAGAGCTGAGGACCTATTTGTAAAATTCGGAGGACTCAATTGTAAAAATAGGTAACACAAGGACTAAATTGCAAAATGCACAAAATAACAAATTCCACCGTTTAAGACTCTGCCTTCATTTCCAAGGAAACTGAGAAGGCAGCCTACGTGGAGAAGAAAGGGGAGAAAGAGAGAAGAAGATAAGGAGGAGAAGAAGAGAAGGAGAATTAGGGATTTAGGTCTTTGGGGCTCAATACCTTTCATTGGGATCAAAATTGATCAAAGGCAAGTGTTCTAACCCTTCCTACAGTTAGTTTGATCCTTGTTCTCATCCTAATCCTGAAAATTTTAGAGGATTGAAGTTTAATAATGATATTTCTGCAATTTATGCATCAAACAGTGAAATCTGAGTTTCTTTTACAGATTCTGTCCTTTCTACATTATCATGTCTATAACTCTTTGTACTGAATTCGTATTTAAGCAAAAATTAAATCCATCCGAAAGTATACTTGTATATCTTCATTTTGAGACCAAGATGTATGAATTTGGAATTCAATTGCCTATCTAAACTTCTGTTTGAATTGACCCTATAGAATCTGTAAAATAGAGATTCCGAGTTCTGACCTTTAGACATTCTATCACTTGTAACTCACTGTGAACAGATTCAATGGTGATGAAATTAATCTTATTGGAAAGTAGACTCATAAAGCTTTCTGTGCATATCTTATTTGAAATATTTGGAGTAAAGACACCAACCGAAACGTCTGTTTTAGTCGACCCTATACATTCTGTAAAACAGAGATGATGTTTTCTGACCTGCTGTCACTAAATTACTTGTAACTTCCTGTGGAGACCTCTAATTCTTACCAAACTTTGTTAATCCGAATCTAGATTATTATATCTTTCAAATGACACTAATTTAGAGTGAATTGGAGCATAATTGGTTACTCAAACAACTCAGGAATTATACCTGAATTCTGCCAAAACCAGATTTTTGTCAAGTTTGCCTATTCTTGTTTTGCCTTTTTGTTGGAAACTGAATTCAGCTAAAGTCCTTCATTCAGTTGAGCTTTATACCATTGTTTCAAACCCTTGTATACACATGTCATTATGTTCATTTCAAATTTGAATGCATTGTGAAAGAATATGCTTGCATCGTACTATTTCAAAAAGGCGCATGTACGCTTTATTGTTCCGCATGTGCTTCCGATATGTGTCAAATTATTGTTCATACCCGTCCTTTTGTACTCTGTGTCTGTGGATTATGTGGACCTTTGCCAGAAATGGTAAAGGGATTATTGGACCTTCGCCAGAAATGGTGAAGGGATTATTGGACCTTTGCTAGAAATGGTAAAGGGTATTTGTGTATAGAGCCTGCGATGCTCTGCCGGCCCCCTATCGGCTTCATCCAGACGTGGATGATGACTCTTCCAGACGTGGGAGATATTGTGTGAGATCCCACTGCACCCTCTGTGTTTTTGATATGATATCCAAAGCGTTATTTGTGTTTATATGTGCGCTTTGGATGATATGAAAGTGAATGTTCAGATTTGACATTTGAACTTCTGTTATTTGTTGTTATTCTGATATGTTCTGAGAGATCACCCATGCACCCTTGATATGTTTCGTATTATCCTATGTGTCATTGGATATGCTCCAACTTACCATTATCATCGTCTGATATGCTTTAATTATTCCTTACTCTATTTGTTATGAATTAAATAAGTTGAATAAGAGGACATTTGTGATTCGAATGATGATGATATATATGTTTCTCAGATTCGACCTTGCATTTTGATATCAGGCTTATTGAAAGCTATTCTCCTTCCCTATGGATATGTTAGTCACTTTGAGCTTTGTTATGCTCACCCCGTTGTTATATAATATTTTCAAAGTTAGCTTATCAGACTGGGATGTTTAAATTGGGCTGAGGAAGGGAAAGCTAGAAGATTTTGGGTTGATCTGTAGTGGTTGAAATGTTTTGTTGTATAAGTACATTTTGTGTTTAGTGAGATGCTGATGGTACCTCTGAACTTATATGTTTTGTATAGGTTGAAGGACCCCTCACATTAGGATTTGTAATGTTAAGTTTAAATGGTATGATGATATGAACTGGTAAATGCTAGTTTTGTAAATATATGGATTCCATCACTCGTGGATTTTATGATGTGAATATTGTTTAGTTTGAGTTGGTTTTGGATTTCATGAATCTTGGAGTGATGTGGTATATGAATTATTAAATTGCAGGGTTTATGAATTATGAGTTGTTGGTGTGATTTACAACTTGAATGATCGTTAGTGTCCTCAAAGATCGTTGCGGATCCTGGGGATCGGATTGTTGTTTAAAATTTTAATGTTATGGATTTGAGACAGGGTCACACCTCCTGAATGTGATAATTTCAGGGGGGGGCGTGACCGAGGTGGTATCAGAGCATGATTTGAGGATCACTAATGATTTTGATATGCTAGATGCATAATAAATTTTGAGGTTTAGTGATTTTTATTTAGAGATTGATCAAAATTCCTCTTTTATTGTTTTTAGGAAGCAAGAATGACGAGGTCGTCTGGTTCTCCTGTTGCATCTACTGATCAATTGAGTGGAATCATGAAGACTCTAGAGGCTATGACACAAGTAATGCAACAACAAGTTAAAAGAAATGATGGAGCAGTACTTCAAATCGAATTGGGTTAGGAATTGAACAGTTTAAGAAGCTCAGTCCTCCCAATTTTAGTGGTGAGCCCGATCCAATGGTAGCGAACAATGGATAATGCGGATAGAGAAAATATTTGACGCTTTAAATTGCCCCGATGATCTCAAGGTTTCTCTTGCTACCTTTATGTTAGAGGGCGAGGCTGAACACCGGTGGAGAACAATAAGGAGGATTTCTGAAATTAGACATGAGTCATTCACTTGGAAGACATTTACAGAAAAGTTCAACGATAAATATTTCCATTGCATTAGAGAGCAGAAAGAATTGGAGTTCTTGAATCTCATTCAGAAATTTAACTTGGTGGCCAAATATGAATCTAAATTAGCTCTCAGATTTGCCACACATATAATTGATGATGAATCTAGAAAAGCAAGGAGGTTTGAGAGGGGTTAAGGCTGCCATAAGGAGCGAATATCACTTTAAAACTTCAAGCATATTCTGATGTGGTGGAAAGAGCTTTCATTATTGAAAAAGATTTTGAAGAGATCCAAGAAATCATGAGCAAGAAGAGTATGGATAAGTTTTTTTATAAAAATAGGAAAGGAAATGAACCTGAGAGAAGTAACAAGAGGGTAAAGGTATCTGGATATGAGATGAGGAAGCTACCACAAGGGATTCCATTATGTACAAAATGTGGACGCAATCATGAGACAAATAGGTGTTTTTGGGTGACTGGAGCTTGCTTTGGTTGTGGAAAGTTAGGTCACAAAATAAAAGACTGTCCCTTTAAGAAAAGGAAGAACCACTACCTCCCGGATCAGGACCCATGCTAGAGTATATGCTATTATTGAGCAGGATGCTAGAGCCTCTAAATCGATGGTCGAAGGTATTCTTCATGTTTCTAATAAAAATGCAAAAGTTTTGTTTGATCCTCTCTCTAATCTATCCTTTGTTTCACCACATTTTGCTTGTCATTTAAGTGTTCTACCTAGACCACTAGATTATATGTTGTATGTAACTCTGCTTTGTGGGAATTCTTTGATAGCAAACTTGATTTATCCATCTTGTTTGATTTCTATTGGGGAACATGAATTCCTTGCCGATTTGATCCTTCTGGAGATCCAAGGTTTTGATATTATACTTGGCATGGATTGGCTATCTTCCTATCATGCTAGTATCAATTGTTATGCAAAAATGATCACTTTTTGCCTACCGGATCAGCCCATCTTTTATTTTGAGGGAATCCAACATGATATGCCTCTTTATCCTGCATCGCACTTCAAGCTCATCGTCTTATGCAAAAGGGTTGTTTTGTTATCTTATATGTGTAAAGAATCATTCAGATCAAGAAACTCAACTAAATGAAACTTTGGTGGTTAAAGAGTTCCCCGATGTATTTCCGGATGACTTGCCTCGGATTACCGCCGAGGAGGGATGGTGAATTTGTTATTGAAGTAGTCCACAGTACAACCCCAATATCTAAGCCTCCATATAGAATGGCTCCTCGAGTTAGAGGAGTTGAAGAAGCAAATACAAGAGTTGTTAGATAAGGGTTTCATTCGACCCAGCGTCTCACCATGGGGTGCTCCAGTGCTATTAGTTAAGAAGAAGGATGGGACATTGAGGCTTTGTATTGACTATAGACAGTTGAATTTGGTGACCATTAAAAACAAGTATCCTCTTCCAAGGATCGATGACTTGTTTGATCAATTGCAGGGTGCACAAGTGTTCTCTAAGATCGATCTAAGGTCAGGTTATTATCAGTTAAAGATCAAGAAGGAGGATATTCCAAAAACTCCCTTCAGGACCCGATATGAACACTATGAATTCGTGGTAATGCCTTCTGGCTTGACTAATGCTCCTGCAGCTTTTATGGAATTGATGAACAGGATATTTCAGCCACTCTTGGATGACGTGTAATTGTGTTCATTGATGACATATTGGTGTATTCAAAGAGTAATCAAGAGCATGAGGAACACTTGAGAAACGTATTATCCATACTAAGAGAAAAGAAATTGTATGCAAAGTTTAGTAAATGTGAATTTTGGCTGAAGGAAATTGCTTTCTTAGGCCATGTGATTTCAGGGAAAGGCATATCTGTTGATCCAAAGAAGGTAGAAGCAGTGGTTAAGTGGGAAGTACCAACAAATGTAACTGAAGTTAGAAGTTTCCTAGGCATGGCAGGTTATTACAGGAGATTTGTGGAGGGATTTTCTCGAATCGCTTCTCCCCTCACCAAACTGACTCGGAAGAATATGAAATTTGAATGGGGTGATGATTGTGAGCAAAGTTTCCAAGAGCTAAAAAGAAGATTGACCAGTGCCCCTATTCTCACTATTCCAAGTGGTAATGAGGGATTTGTAGTTTATACCGATGCTTCAAGAAAGGGCCTGGGATGTGTTCTAATGCAGGAAAGGAGAGTAATTGCTTATGCTTCTAGGCAGCTAAAGAGTTATGAAGTGAATTATCCAACTCATGATCTGGAATTAGCAGCAATCATCTTTGCTCTAAAAATTTGGAGACATTACTTATATGGCGAACATTTGAAATCCTTACTGATCACAAAAGTTTAAAGTATATTTTACTCAGAAAGAGTTGAATATGAGGCAACGAAGATGGATAGAACTTCTAAAGGATTATGATTGTACCATCCATTATCACCTGTAAAGCCAATGTTGTAGCTGATGCGCTTAGTAGAAAATCTACAAGCTTTATGGCTAGTCTGATTGTGAAACAATGGAGGTTCTTAGAAGAAAATTGTGATTTGAATGTCAAGAGAAAAGGGCAAAATTCAATGATGCTGATGGCCTCTATTCAAGTGCGGTCTGATCTCACGCAACAAATTAAAGAAGGGCAACTACAAGATCCACACTTAATGTACTTTAGGAATGAAGTTGAAAAGGGATTGAAGCCTAATTTTCAAATTTTAGAGGATGGCCTTTTGAGATTTGGGGATAGGATATGTGTTCCTAATAACCGGATATCAAGAATCAAATCCTGAGGGAGGGTCACAATTCAAAATACACCATGCATCCTGGTAGCACTAAAATGTATAGGGATCTCCAAAGTCATTATTGGTGGGAAGGCATGAAAAAGGAGATTGCAATGTATGTTTCGAAGTGTTTGACTTGTCAGCAAATCAAAGCAGAACATCAAAGACCTGGAGGTTTGTTGCAGCCTTTGGATATTCTTGTATGGAAATGGGAATGTGTTACCATGGACTTTGTTTCAGGATTACCCAGAACCTCTAGGAAGCATGATGCTGTTTGGGTCATTATTGATAGGTTAACCAAATCTGCACATTTCTTACCAATCAATATGACTTATTCACTTGATCGATGATTTATATGTTGATGAAATAGTAAGACTTCATGGTGTTCCAAAGGAGATCATTTTACAAAGACTCTAGATTTCTTTCTAGATTGTGGAGGAGATTACAAGAGTCTATGGGCACCAAAGTAAAGTTTAGCACCGCTATCACCCTCGATCGATGGTCAATCTGAAAGAACAATTCAAATACTTGAGGATTTGCTCGAGCCTATGTCATGGATTGGAGAGGTGAATGGGATAAAGATATTTCTCTTATTGAGTTCACTTACAATAATAGTTATCATTCAAGCATTCAGATGGCTCCCTATGAAGCTTTGTATGGGCGAAAGTGTAGAACGCCTATATGTTGGGAGGAAGTTGGCGATAAAAAGTTGTTAGCACCAGATAAAGTTCAAGAGACTACTGAAAAGATTCAAATTATAAGAAAAAGGCTAAAGATCGCTCGTAGTCGCCAAAAGACCTATGCTGATCTCCGAAGAGATATTGTATTTCAAGTAGGGGATTTGGTATTTTTGAAGGTTTCCCCTTCTAAAGGCGTAGTAAGATTTGGGAAGAAAGGAAAATTAAGCCCAAGGTTTATTGGACCTTTTGAAATCCTTGAAAGAATTGGTTCTGTCGCTTACAGGATTGTCTTGCCACCATCCTTAGGTCAGATCCATGATATTTTTCATGTTTCAATGCTTAGAAAGTATGTGCATGATCCCTCTCATATCATAAATTATGAGCCGATTGTAATTGATAAAGACTTATCCTATCTAGAGGAGCTCACTCAAATTATTGATAGGAAGGATAAAATCTTAAGGAACCGGGTTATCCCTCTCGTTAAAGTGAAATGGAGACATCATTCCGGAGAAGAAACAACTTGGGAGCTAGAGGAGGAAATGAAGAAAGTTTATCCTCATCTTGTCATTGATAGAGGTATGATAAATTTAGAGGACTAAATTTTTTTTTTAAGAGGGGGAGAGTGTAACATCCCTCGCATTCCTCGTTTCTACATTTTCGTATAAGAGTTGAATAGCAGATTTACTATCCATTTTAAATTTGATAAAGGAGTTTGAATGGAATTGAAAAACCTAATTATAAGAGCTGAGGACCTATTTGTAAAATTCGGAGGACTCAATTGTAAAAATAGGTAACACAAGGACTAAATTGCAAAATGCACAAAATAACAAATTCCACCGTTTAAGACTCTGCCTTCATTTCCAAGGAAACTGAGAAGGCAGCCTACGTGGAGAAGAAAGGGGGAGAAAGAGAGAAGAAGATAAGGAGGAGAAGAAGAGAAGGAGAATTAGGGATTTAGGTCTTTTGGGGCTCAATACCTTTCATTGGGATCAAAATTGATCAAAGGCAAGTGTTCTAACCCTTCCTACAGTTAGTTTGATCCTTGTTCTCATCCTAATCCTGAAAATTTTAGAGGATTGAAGTTTAATAATGATATTTCTGCAATTTATGCATCAAACAGTGAAATCTGAGTTTCTTTTACAGATTCTGTCCTTTCTACATTATCATGTCTATAACTCTTTGTACTGAATTCGTATTTAAGCAAAAATTAAATCCATCCGAAAGTATACTTGTATATCTTCATTTTGAGACCAAGATGTATGAATTTGGAATTCAATTGCCTATCTAAACTTCTGTTTGAATTGACCCTATAGAATCTGTAAAATAGAGATTCCGAGTTCTGACCTTTAGACATTCTATCACTTGTAACTCACTGTGAACAGATTCAATGGTGATGAAATTAATCTTATTGGAAAGTAGACTCATAAAGCTTTCTGTGCATATCTTATTTGAAATATTTGGAGTAAAGACACCAACCGAAACGTCTGTTTTAGTCGACCCTATACATTCTGTAAAACAGAGATGATGTTTTCTGACCTGCTGTCACTAAATTACTTGTAACTTCCTGTGGAGACCTCTAATTCTTACCAAACTTTGTTAATCCGAATCTAGATTATTATATCTTTCAAATGACACTAATTTAGAGTGAATTGGAGCATAATTGGTTACTCAAACAACTCAGGAATTATACCTTTCGAATTCTGCCAAAACCAGATTTTTGTCAAGTTTGCCTATTCTTGTTTTGCCTTTTTGTTGGAAACTGAATTCAGCTAAAGTCCTTCATTCAGTTGAGCTTTATACCATTGTTTCAAACCCTTGTATACACATGTCATTATGTTCATTTCAAATTTGAATGCATTGTGAAAGAATATGCTTGCATCGTACTATTTCAAAAAGGCGCATGTACGTTTTATTGTTCCGCATGTGCTTCCGATATGTGTCAAATTATTGTTCATACCCGTCCTTTTGTACTCTGGTGTCTGTGGGATTATGTGGACCTTTGCCAGAAATGGTAAAGGGATTATTGGACCTTCGCCAGAAATGGTGAAGGGATTATTGGACCTTTGCTAGAAATGGTAAAGGGTATTTGTGTATAGAGCCTGCGATGCTCTGCCGGCCCCCTATCGGCTTCATCCAGGGCGTGGATGATGACTCTTCCAGACGTGGGAGATATTGTGTGAGATCCCACTGCACCCTCTGTGTTTTGATATGATATCCAAAGCGTTATTTGTGTTTATATGCGCTTTGGATGATATGAAAGTGAATGATCAGATTTGACATTTGAACTTCTGTTATTTGTTGTTATTCTGATATGTTCTGAGAGATCACCCATGCACCCTTGATATGTTTCGTATTATCCTATGTGTCATTGGATATGCTCCAACTTACCATTATCATCATCGATATGCTTTAATTATTCCTTACTCTATTTGTTATGAATTAAATAAGTTGAATAAGAGGACATTTGTGATTCCGATATGATGATATATATGTTTCCTGATGTCGACCTTGCATTTTGATATCAGGCTTATTGAAAGCTATTCTCCTTCCCTATGGATATGTTAGTCACTTGTCGAGCTTTGTTATGCTCACCCGTTGTTATATAATATTTTCAAAGTTAGCTTATCGGACTGGGATGTTTAAATTGTGAGGAAGGAAAGCTAGAAGATTTTGGGTTGATAGTGGTTGAAATGTTTTGTTGTATAAGTACATTTTGTGTTTAGTGAGATCTTGATGGTACCTCTGAACTTATATGTTTTGTATAGGTTGAAGGACCCCTCACATTAGGATTTGTAATGTTAAGTTTAAATGGTATGATGATATGAACCTGCGGTAAATGCTAGTTTTGTAAATATATGGATTCCATCACTCGTGGATTTTATGATGTGAATATTGTTTAGTTTGAGTTGGTTTTGGATTTCATGAATCTTGGAGTGATGTGGTATATGAATTATTAAATTGCACAGGGTTTATGAATTATGAGTTGTTGGTGTGATTTACAACTTGAATGATCGTTAGTGTCCTCAAAGATCGTTGCGGATCCTGGGGATCGGATTGTTGTTTAAAATTTTAATGTTATGGATTTGAGACAGGGTCACACCTCCTGAATGTGATAATTTCAGGGGGGGCGTGACACTGGTATCAAATACCCATGTGTTATCATAATATTTGATAAATGAAGACTGATCATGAATGTACCTGAAGCTTCTCCAAGCTTCTATCTTGCCCTCTTTGCAAGGTACTCTTTGCAATTCCTCTTCTAATGCCCATCTTTACCATAGTGGAAGCACTGGCCTTTGTCCTTTGTTGGGTCTTTCTTGGTAACCTTTATCTTACTATTTTTCCCTTGCCCTTGTCATTCTTAAGGGACTTCTCAACCTTCCTTTTCTTTTTGGTCTCACCAATATAGAGAATTGGCTTCGCTTTCTTGATGGTGCTCTTTGCTTCTCTTAACATATTAAGGAGCTCTGGGAGAGTCATCTCAAGCTTATTCATATTAAAATTCATTATAAACTAAGAAAATGAATCTGGTAGGGACTGAAGCATAAGATCCACACATATGTTATCATTTAAGACCATTCCTAGACTTGTGAGTTTCTCGATCCACTCAATCATCTTAAGAACATGGTTCTGAACTAGTGTCCCCTCAGTTATCCTAGCACGGAAGAGACTCTTCGATATCTTATATCGCTGAGTTCTTCCCTATTCCTCAAATAGTTTACGGAGATGCAAGAGTATGAAATTTACATCCATATTTTCATGTTGTCTCTATAACTCAGGAGTCATAGAGGCCAACATATAATATTGAGCAAGAGTGGAATCATCTATGTACTTCACATAACGATCGATCTCATCCTCGCTTGCCCCTTCAACGGGCGTAGGGATCACTATATCAAGGACGTATGCGATTTTCTCCGCCGTGAGAATGATTTTCAGATTGCGACGCCAATCCGCATAATTTGGACCAATGAGGTGGTTGGCATCAAGTATGCAACGTAAAAGATTTAAAAACGACATTTTTCTGAAATTAAAGATATAGCAGAAATAAATAACATGCAGACTTTACAAAAATTATAGTTAAGATAAGGATTTCTATCTTAATCTACTCTCACTAATTTTTCGTAAGACATACAACACCCTCCGGTATATGAATCAGAGACCCTCGATGGATCTCTAGTAGGGATCGAGATCCAATCGGTGTCTTAACATAACCTCGAGGAACTCGACTAATCACGTTAAACCCGTAAAGGTAGGCAACTCTTACCAATCACAACTCATTATGATTCCCGTCTTGTTCGGCCTCCGAACCACCATGGTCTCGAGGGACTCGACCAACAATGATGTTCGATTAAGTCATCACCATCGTTATAAGGTGAGTTTGATTCGATGATATACCATCGAGGGACTCGACCAAGCATACCATGTCCTCAGGTCATCGGTGACATCTCTATGTCGTAGATAAGATAGTGAATCACGATATAGGTGAGTCTCAAGAGACTCAACTAACTCAACATATACCGGGAATCGGTTCCTACCTATAACGATGGAAGGCCACGTGGGTCAATCTAATTACCTTATGTTTATCGACTTAATATTATTAATAGAGGGGATTTTTTATTCGGTCTCCTAATATGACATGTCACACACATACATATTAAATATATATATCTACATCGCATGTAAATATATTTGTATCTAGTAGGTGTATGTATAATCACACATCACATGAGTAATCACACCAGATGATCATGGACCTAATCCTAATATGATCATGCCCGAGCCAGTAGGCTCAATCACACATTAAGATCTATGTGTGCAATGGTGCATCTCCATGACCTATGATCATCCATCTTATTCTTGTCAGTTTCGTCGGCATTTCAATGCATCACCATGCGTTGTGATCATCTGCTTCATCTTCGTGGGTTCCGCTATTGCTTCCACACTTCTGCTGTAGTTCCTCGTATAATTATAGCTTAATTACAAGCACACAAGCTGAACAATAAATGAGAGAAAAAATGAAGGCTCGCAGGCCCAAATAATAATAATAATCACATGTACACACATATCATATGGTCCATGATTATCCGTCCACATCATACATCATATGTACACATCATCATCATGTAAGACTACTATATAATAATTATTATAATTAATTAAATAATTTAATTAATTATTTTGCTGCCCTCTAGGTTTACCCTTCCAAAGGGTATCTTTATATGGCAGGAAGTCCCTTATGTGGCTAGGAAATCTCAACAATTAAGGACTCTCTTGTGGCCAGGAATCCTAGGCCACTGGGTTGCCTTGCATGGCTAGGAAACCCTAGCCATCAAGGAGTATCTTGCAGCCAAGAAACCCTGGCTGTAGGGCAGCCTTGGGCGGCTAGGAAACCAGGCCGCCAGCTTGCCCCATGCGGCCAGGAGTCCTGGCCATTAGGGAAACCCCTGCGGCCAGGAAACCCTAGCCACCATGGGTACCCTTTGCAGCCAGGTAACCTAACTACAGGGGTTGTCATGTAGCAGGTTAAGAGCAGCCTTGCTGCTCTCGTTCTTACTGCTTTTCTGGCCAAGCTGAGAGCAACAAGAAAAGCTCTCGACTAAGGCTGCAACCGTCGCTGCCCTTTCTTCCTCTTTTATGCCAACATATTTGGCATCAAAAGTCCTTTGCAAAATACCTTATAACAGAGAAATAAATTATAGCATAGATTTAACATCTATGATAAAAAAAATTCACTACAATCACGTAAAACAATTCTCATGCAATTGAATATAACATATGCAATTTAAAAGTCAACCTTTTGCATAAGCAACCTAGCTCTAATACCATTGTTGGGAAATCTACGGTGACATCATATGTGAAGTAGAAGAATAGAAACAAAAATCATAGATTTCCCATAAAAATAGAGGTTCTTATCGTCGTGTAAAAGTTGGTGCGCGAAAACCCACAAAACTGAAAAACTACACAAAAAAATTACCTAGGAAGATCGTATATCCCTGAATCCCTACAGATATGTAGGACTAGATGAAGGAGTTCAAATGTCCTCCTCTTTAATGATAATCCATATGGCAGGGGCTGCGACGACGCTCCTTAAATCTGTTAAATCTCGGATTTTGATGATGAAACTAATTGATTGTGTTTTGTTGTTTAACTGCGTGTTGAGTTACACAGGTCTACTATTGATCAGGATTAGACAGTTGATGCTGGAGGAATTGACATTGCGCTAGAGATGATCACATCAGGATATTGGATGTCGAGCCGGAGGTTCAATCGACAATCGGTTGAAGGCTTCGTACGTCGGGCATTGGGCCAAGAAGAGTGTGTTACGCCAAGGATATCAGGGTTGCGGAGGTCAATCGCCAATTAGGCAATGGACCGCAAGAGAGGACGATGTGCTGAAGGATCGAACGAAGCATCGACCAATGATGTGCCGGGCAACTGAATGTCAATTTGCGTTATAATAATTGTCTAGATCGAAGTAGGGTGTTTGTTTGTGCTAGAGTAACTACGATAAGGATGAAGACGTAAAGCGAAACAAAGGGCCGAAGTCAAGTGCGATGGATCATTGGGAGTTTGAGTGTTCGATGGAAGTCCGAAGATTCGTTGGGAGTGCTGCCGGAACCGGCCGAGAACGAGCAGGGAGCTTGCCGAAGGGTTTTCAGAAGTTCACCGGAAGGTTCGTCGAAAGTTCACGGAGCTTGCCAAGAAAGATCGGAGCTTGCCAAAGAAGCTCGAGGGAACTTGCCAAAATCATTATGGAGTCCGAGAGCTTGCCGGGAGTCCGTAGGATGGTTCCAAAGGGATCGTCGGAAGACCACCGGAAGTTCGCCGAAAGCTTGCCGGAAGAAGGCTTGACTTGCGAACTTTGTAATAGCTTAGGAATGTCTTTAAATTAGTAGTTAGCATATTAATTTGGGTTAGGATTAGGTGTTAATCCTATAAACCCAAAGTAGGGGCCATTAGGCCTTGATTTGGACTAGTTTGGGCCAAAGTTTTTGGCCCAAACCGAACCAGCACAACTGGACGGTAGCACCACCTAGCCTGGGGTGGTAGCACCACCCAGCACTTGAAAAGCCAGGCGGTAGCACTACCCTCATGCAGGTGGTCACGGTAGTACGCCTGTGTCGTCTGCGGTGACAAGCGGTAGCACCGCCTCTAACAGGCGGTAGCACCGCCCTAGCATCGGGAAACTCAAATTGAGTTTAAATTTGGAGCCTAAATTTGAACCTCTTTGAGTCTATAAATACCCCTCCTTTCTCAGTTGAAAGAAAACCCTTGAGAGTTAGATTTTGAGCAAATAAGTCTTGGGAAAGTCTTGTTCTTCATTTGCTTAAGTGTTCACCTCATTTCCTTCTCTTTGTGAAAACTTGTAAGAGTATGAATCTCTTATAAAAGGGTTGTAAGAGGGGTATTTGGTCCTTCCCCTTCAAAAGGATTTGCTAGTGGAAGAGGGGAGCCTCATCGGAGAAGGCTTCGGAATTGGATGTAGGTCACTTTGACCGAACCAATATACATCACTGCGTCTTGATTGTGTGTGTTTAAATTTCTATTTTATCTTTTTACTTTGCTGTAAGCCTTTACTTTACTTGCTCCACTTTCTCTTCATCTTCTTACATATGCTTTCAAGTTAAAATGCAATCAAAACAGTTTTAATCGAAACGTTGTTTTCATCATAGGAAAGTTCCGAACTTGTTTTAATCACCGAAAAGTTATTATTTTATTCGCTGCTCTAATTCACCCCCCCCCTCTCTTAGTGCCGCTCGATCCCTAACAATTGGTATCAGAGCCACGTTCTTTCTCTTTCGGATTTACACCCGTGAGAAATGACTCTAAATGGTTTTCAAGAGGGCTTTTCGGTTTTTCGTCCACCGTTCTTTAATGGATCGGACTGCACTTATTGAAAAACTCGAATGAGAGTTTTCATACTTTCAATGGACTTAGATTTATGGAACATTATTCAAAATGATTTTCAACTTCCCTCTAAACCGACGAACGAATGGTCGGACTTAGAGAGAAAATCTTTTTCCTTGAATGCAAAGGCTATGAATGCCTTATTTTGCGCCTTAGACAAGAACGAATTTAATTGGATTTCTATGTGTGAAATAGCTTTTGACATTTGGCGAACTCTTGAAATCACGCATGAGGGAACTAGTAGAGTTAAAGACTCGAAAGTGAACCTCTTATTGCATGATTTTGAGCTCTTCCGAATGACACCAAGCGAAACTATTGGTGATATATTCACCCGGTTCACGGATGTCGTCAATAGCTTAAAATATCTTGGTAAATGTTTTTCTAACTTTGAACTCACTCACAAGATTTTAAGATCCCTCCCAAAGAGTTGGGATCCAAAAATTATGACTAGTTAAGAGTCTAAAAACTTGAATGATTATTCACTTGAAGAACTAATCGGGTCATTAATGACCTATGAAATGATACTCTTGGAACATGATGAACATTTGAACCACCTTCTAAAGAACAAGAAGGTTTTTGAACTTCGAACAAGAGAATGCCACTTGAGTGATGACTCAAGTGATAAGGACAATGAAGAGGACCTTGAACCTTTAATCGATTTTAATAAGTTCATTAAACAAAAATCTAAAATCAACAATGAACTTGAATGGAGAAAGAGACCAATGAAGAAGAAGAAGGCTCACCGAGAAGAATCAAGGAAAGAAGAAGTAAACTATGCATTAATAGACTTCGTTAATGAGGTAAGTAACTTAACTCCCTTGAGTTGTTATGAAATTACATGATATTTTTCTCGAGTGCTTAACTTAGTTAGTAGGAAATAAAGTTTTATTTTATGCTTTTTCTTTCTAGGATTTTTGAAAAGTAATTTTTTTTTATGAATGATGTATAATGATTTGTGATAATGATTGTACACCTATTATGATTAATCCACGCATATGTATCTTAATGTGTTTATTGCTTTTCATGATGCTTGATGATTTTATGTCATGCATGAGCTTTTGAAGTAATAAAGTGTCTGATGATGAAACTTATTTTTCGAATTTATAAATTGATGCATGATTTTGACAAAAATTTGAACATGGCCTTTTAACATAAAAATTGAAAGTGTGTTATCATTTTTATGTATTTGGTCTTGACGGTTTTATGACTAAGCTTGTGTTTTATTTTGATACATGTTTTCATAAAAATTTTGAATATGCTCACATCAAATTGCTTAAAATGAAAATGTATTTTTTCATTCTATTGAGATGAATGAATTCATGTTATGAGTCTTGTGAATCTCATGAAAATAAACATGATGAATATTTTAAAAAAATGTGCCTCATGTTTTCGGTATTAATGATTTCTCTTGAAACTTGCTCTTTGGACCTATATGAAAAACATGAGTATACTCATATGAACGTCAAATCACTTGAAATGGAACACATAAAAAATGAGAAATTGCACTATCATGATGCTTTACGTGTAATGCTTTTGATCTTAATGGGCTAAATGACAACTTGTATTTCAAAGTAATACAATGATGACTTTCATATAAATAATTGGACATACCTTATGTAATCATCATTGATAATGATAGTTGGTTGTCATGCTTAATGATTTTATGATATCATGAATATTTTAAGGCATTATATCTTGATTGACAAACTCATGTTTTGGTCTTAAATTTGATACTCATTTTAGAAACATAAGCATACTTGTATGAAACAAACAACTTTAAAAGAAGATATTTTTCCTATCTTATCGAGATTAATGATTTCATGATATTTTGTGAATCTTGAAATTGATTTTGATGATTCGATTATGAGTTCCAAGTTAATAATTTGATTTGAATAAGCTTAAACTCAATTGTGATCTTGATAACTTGAGTCTTTCAAGATCTCTCACTTTATACCCTGATTCTCCCATGTTGTTGAAGAAAAAATCCAAATGAATCATAAATTATTTTCTCTTAACTTATTGATACTCAACTTGAGAAAATATGTTTTGAAGATTGAAACATTGCATGCACAATTTGATTTTTCTCCTATGTTTCAATATACGACTTGATGATTGAAATATTAATGCAAACACTTAAAATATCACTTGTCATGATTTGAATATTGATTTAAAAGAAATTTTTGCTTGACTTGATATCTTTTATGAATTTGAATAAGACTTATTAAAGATTCTTGATTCATCTCTTGATCTCTTGAAATCATGACCTTGAATTCTTGACTTGAGATATTTTTGGGAATCAAAATATTCTCCTCCTTAATTGCTTCTTTTTATCATTGCTATTATACCTCCCATGATTTATGTTGTAGAGAAAGAATTTATAAATCATGATGCAATGAGATCTCTTATACAATAATGAAATGCTTATGTGATTCTTTGCTAAAGAAAATATCTTGATTCTTATAAAATGTGATCTTGATGAAAATTCCTATACATGAATCAAGGTGCTCTTTGTGCTATATCTTTTCAAATGAATCATGTGCCTTGATGTCATATATTTCATGATCCTAGAAGTGACATGATTTCTTTGACTTGTGTAGTAAATTAAATATTTGATAAATGAAATTTACTTTATGATGAAGAATCATTGAATCATGACTTGATCTATGAGGATGCTATGTTCTTATGCATCATGATTCTAGGTTGTATATCCTTTATCATGAATTGGAACTTGAAGCTAAAGAAAATATTTATGAATTATGATTTTGATTTCTCGGAACTATATGCTTAGAATATGTTTTACAATCATGATCTTGATCTTGCTAAAATGAAAAGTTATGAATCATGGATGATATCTTTTGGTTTTGATTCTTGTTGAATTTACATATTGATATCCTTCATGACATGATTTCTTATGTTTCAATACCATCTTGTATGCATCATGTGATGATTGATATATTGATTGATGCAAATTTTTCATTGGTTCCTCCCTTCTTTTCGATGATGATAAAGGGGGAGTTAAATTGCTAACCTGTGTATCAAAAGAGAAAAATTTGCTAGCTTAAACATTGAGAAGTAAAATGTTGCTATCTCAAGAAAGGCAAAAATCTTGCTCAACTTCATTTTTTTCAACAAAATTACTTGCATCTTTGTTACAAATTATTGTTGAATCTCATACAAGATTATTTGTAGTATTAATCCTCCCTTTCTTTTTGACATTGATAAAGGGGGAGAAGGCTTTTGCTAGATTGCATATTACAAATGAATGCAAAAGTCCTAGCATGCAAAGAAAGCAAAACTTGCAAGCTTGCTCTTCTCAAAAGAGAAGACAAAAATTACAAAATTACATGCATATCGCAAAAGAAGTCAAGAAAATGCACATCTTTAAATACAATTTGCTTGCACTTCTCAAAGGAACATAGAAAAACTTGCTATCATCATGACAAGTGCTATCTTGCCTATCATGATAAACTTGAGATGCCTAAATGTTATATGATATGATTAATAGCTAGTATGTTTGTAATATTTGCATATCCTTGAAAGCTAGTTATGATGTTACTTCTCCTTTTTGTTGGTGACATAGGGGGAGAAGTAGATTGATGACTTCATGCAATGTAATGATGATTAAATATTTTATATATTTGCATGATGGATTTATATTTCTCACTACATGAATAATACATGTTACTTGGATTTGGGATAATCCAAGGGTTCTATCAATTGCATATTGATAGGGAGAGTTTGGTTAAACTCCGGGGATTTAAGGTTTAATCCATTAGTCATCAATTAGTTATCATCATCAAAAAGGGGGAGATTATTGAATCTCGGATTTTGATGATGAAACTAATTGATTGTGTTTTGTTGTTTAACTACATGTTGAGTTACGCAGGTCTACTATCAATCAGGATTAGACAGTTGACGCTAGAGGAATTGATGTTGCGTCGTTGGTGATCATGTCAGGATATTGGATGTCGAGCCGGAGGTTCGGTCGACAATCGGTTGAAGGCTTCGTACGTCGGGCATCGGGCCAAGAAGAGTGTGTTGCGCCAAGGATATCAGGATTGCAGAGGTCAATCGCTGATTGGGTAATGGACCGCAAGAGAGGACGATGTGCCGAAGGATCGGACGAAGCGTCGACCAATGATGTGCCGGGCAACTGAATGTCAATTCATGTTGTAATAATTGTCTAGATTAAAGTAGGGTGTTTGTTTGTGCAGGAGTAACTATGATAAGGATGAAGGAGTAAGTCAAGTGCGATGGATCGTTAGGAGTTCGAATGTTCGATGAAAGTCCGAAGATTCGTTGGGAGTGCTATCGGAACTGGTCGAGAACGAGTAGGGAGCTTGTCGAAGGGTTTTCGGAAGTTCGCCGGAAGGTTCGTCAGAAGTTCACGGAGCTTGCCAAGAAAGATCGGAGCTTGCCAAAGAAGCTCGGGGGAACTTGCCAAAATCATCGTGGAGTCCGAGAGCTTGTCGGGAGTCCGCAGGATGATTTCTGAGGGATCGTCGGAAGATCACCAGAAGTTCGCCAGAAGCTCGCTGGAAGAAGACTTGACTTGCGGACTTTGTAATAGCTTAGGAATGTCTTTAAATTCGTAGTTAGCATATAAATTTGGGTTAGGATTAGGTGTTAATCCTATAAACCCAAAGTAGGGGCCATTGGGCCTTGATTTGGACTAGTTTGGGCCAAAGTTTTTGGCCCAAACCGAACCAGCATAGCTGGGCGGTAGCACCGCCCAGCCTGGGGCAGTAGCACCATCCAGCGCTTGGAAAGCTAGGCGGTAGCATCACCTGGCTGGGGTGGTAGCACCGCCCCTGCTGTGTCTGGCTGGGGCGGTAGTACCGCCTGTGTCGATCTGGTGGTGTAGCACCGCTTTTGATGTGACGGCATTGAGTTCAAATTTGGAGCCCAAATTTAAACCTCTTTGAGTCTATAAATACCACTCCTTTCTCAGCTGAAAGAAAGCCCTTGAGAGTTAGATTTTGAGCAAATAAGTCCTGGGAAAGTCTTATTCTTCATTTGCTTAAGTGTTCACCTCATTTCCTTCTCTTTGTGAAAACTTGTAAGAGTGTGAACCTCTTGTAAAAGGGTTGTAAGAGGGGTATTTGGTCCTTCCCCTTCAAAAGAATTTGCTAGTGGAAGAGGGGAGCCTCATCGGAGAAGGCTTCGGAAGTGGATGTAGGTCACTTTGACCGAACCACTATACATCACTGTGTCTTGATTGTGTAAGTGTTTAAATTTCTTTTTTATCTCTTTACTTTGCTGCAAGCCTTGACTTTACTTTCTGCACTTCCTCTTCATCTTCTTACATATGCTTTCAAGTTAAAACGCAATCGAAATAGTTTTAATCGAAACATTGTTTTCATCGTAGGAAAGTTTCCGAACTTGTTTTAATTGTCAAAAAGTTATCATTTTATCCATTGCACTAATTCACCCCCCCCCTCTTAGTGCCGCTTGATCCCTAACAAAATCGTTGCCCAAATCTCCTCGCTCCATGCATTACACGATCAAGAAGGGCCTGGCCCTTCTTGCTGTCCACACGCCCCTAAATTGGGGCTACAGGCTTAGTAGGAGAGGGAGAGGAGAATAGGAGGTGGCTGCTAAAAAACTCTTAGCCTTTGGGCCTTTAGTTCTCTCCTATTTATAGAGGTCCCCTATTAACTTAACCCTAATGGATCTTGCCATGTTGGGTATTGGATATTCATCCAATTACCCAAGCATTTTAGATTAGTGGGTCTCTACCCAATAATATCTTATTAGCTCTTATTGGATCTCATCTTATAATCTAATAATTCAGGGGCTTAACGGATCTCTAATAAGATAGGGGCTCTGGCAATAATCGGTAGAAGGCTTTGGATAAAGAAATCGGGCATCAAGCGAAGATGAGTGGAGTTGCGCTAAGAAAATCGGGGTTGCAGAGGTCAACTGCTGATTGGACAACAAATCACAAGATATGATGATGCGTCGAAGTATCGGACGAAGCATCGATGGACCAAGGATGTGCCGGGAAACTAACTACGATTCGCGTAGTAATAATTATCTAGATCGAAGTAGGATGAGCTTAATTAGATTTTAATTAAACCAACTCAATTAGAGGCTAAATGGGCCTAAATTGGAATTTATTTGGGCTCATTGGGAGGCCCATTCTATGGCCCAAAAGTTGTTGTAGGCAGTGGAACCGCCTATGAGCTGAAAAAGTGAAAAAGCGCACATTTCTAGGCTGTAGGCGATGGTACCGCCCGTACCTAAAAAACCTAAAAATTTGAATTTTGGCTTCATTTTTAAAGCTAATCAAGGTCTATAAATACCCCTCTTATTCATGGTTGAAAGACACATAACTAAGAATGAAAAATAGGAAAAATTCTGTTATAAACTTGAGAGAAATCCTCCCCTCAAACTCTAAGTGTTGGAATAGTTCAAGAGAGGGGTGAGAGGCCTTGTAAGGGTTACCTCCTAAGTCTATCAAAAGGAGAGAGCTGTAAAGGAGTTAGTCCTCACCCGTTGGAAGGAGGACAACTAGTGAAAAAGTCGGTAGCCTCAAGAGGAGAGAAATCAGGAGTGGACGTAGGTCGTATGACCGAACCACTATAAAAATCTTGATTTATATTTACTATTGTTCTTTATATTTTAGCAAATCTTATTTACTTGCTACTCCACTTCCTCATCTCCTCCTTACAAATCATTTTAAGTTTATACGCAATCAAAATTGGATTTTATCAAAACGAAGTTTTCAACATACAAAGTATCTGAACTTGTTTGAATCATCAAAAATTTATTGTTATTAACCATTGCACTAATTCACCCCCTCTTAGTGCCACTCTAGATCCCAATAATAAACACTTAGAGCTAGAGGAGGGAAATTTTCACAAGATTACAATAGTGTTTTCCTTAATTTTTGTTCTCAGTTCTTCCATTGACTGAGCAGGGATGAGTGGGGTATTTATAAGCCCCAAATAGCTTCAAAAATAGATCCAAAAAGGGTCTCATCCTAGGTCTTTAGGGTATTGATGGTACCACTACTAGTATTAGGCGGTACCACCGCTTGCTAATTTCACAACAGGTGGTACCACTGCCTAGTTTGGTAGTAACACTGCTTGACATAATCTTGGAGATTGATTCTCTGGAGGTGCCACCACTTAACCCAACTTTTGGGTCACTAAATGAGCCATTCTCTTAGCCCAAAACAACTCTAATTTGGGCCCAATTGGCCCCTAATTGAGTTGGCAAGGTTACATCCAAAATCAACTCAATTATAATCACAACTACTTCAATTAAGACATAAATGATTACAAGCATTAATTACATGTTATTCGGCATACCATGAAGAGCCATTTTATCATGGGTGTAAATCTGAATGAGAAATAACGATTCTTTAATACTAATTGTTAGAGATCGAGCGACACTAGGAGGGGGGGGGTGAATTAGTGCAGCGGTAAAGAACGATAAACTTTCGACGATTTTAAACAAGTTTCGAAAACTTCGTACGAAGATAATAACATTTCGATTAAAACTGTTTCGATTGTGTTGAAAGCGTACGTAAGAAGATGAGGGCAGTGAACTTAGCAAAGTAAAGGTTTGTAGAAAGATAAATGTATGAACATAAACGTAAACCGTTTTTATAGTAGTTCGGTCATCCGACCTACATCCACTCCCGATTCCTCTTCGCTTGAGGCCATCAGCTTTCCAGTAGCTATCCTCCTTCTAATGGGTGAGGATAAACCCCCTTACAACATCTCTCCTTTTGACGGGCTTAGGAGGTAACCCTTACAAGGCCTCTTACCCCTCTCTTGGACTAGAACACTCTCAAAGCTTAGAGGGAAGATTTTGATAAGAGTTTTCCCTTTTTTTTCTCAGTTCTAGACCCCCTTTCAACCATGAATGAGAGGTGTCTTTATAGGCCTCAAGAGAATTCAAATTTGGAGCCCAAATTTGAATCACTTTCATTTTTTCCAGTGCTGGTGGTGCCACCGCTTGTCAGTGGCGGTGCCACCGGCTGTCAATGTCAAACACTGATAGTGTACTAGGCGGTGCCACCGCATGGGCTTGCTGCCCAGCGACGGTACGACCGCCCAGCCTGGCGGTGCCACTGCCCGAGCTCTCAACCATTGGGCAGTGCCACCGCCCCAGCCCAGTAGTGCCACCGCTTGGGCTCTCGGCCACTGGATAGTGCCACCGCCTGGCTCATTCCAGCTCACTAGTTGGGCCTTAAACTCGGCCCAAACCAATTTGAAACAAGGCCCATGTGGCCCCTACTTGGTTTATAGGATTAACACCTAATCCTAAACCAAATTACATACTAACTATGAATTTTAAAGATATTTCCTAAGCTATTACAAAGTCCACAAATCAAGACTTCTTTCGGCGAGCTTCCGGCAAAATTTCGACAGTCTTCCAACAAACCCCCGAAAACCATTTTGTGGACTCCCAGCAAGCTCCTGGACTTCACGATGATCTTGGTATGTTCCAATGAGCTTCTTTAGCAAGCTTCGATCTTTCTTGGCAAGCTTCACAAACTTCCAACGAACCTTCTGGCTGTTAGGATCGGACAATCACTAAGGGGGGGGGGGGGTGAATTAGTGCAGCGGATTAAAACGTAAGTTTGAAACTGATTTCGGTAAAATGGTTAGTTCGTATGAAAACTTTGATCCGGCGAAAGATGGCGTGGTTGAAGTTGCTTAAGTAAAGGTAAAGAAAAAACTGAATGGTTTGCAGCCAAGTAAAAAGATGAAACAGAAATTTAAACACTCACATTCAAGAACGCCACGATGTATAGTGGTTCGGTTAAAGTGACCTACATCCACTTCCGAAGCCTTCTCCGATGAAGCTCCCAACTTCCACTAGCAAATCCTTTTGAAGGGGAAGGACCAAACACCCCTCTTATAACCCTTTTACATGAAGTTAACACTCTTACACATTTTTTAAAGAGAAAGAAGGAGGTAAACACAAGTTATTGAAAACAAGACTTTTACAAGACTTTAGCTCAATTTATAACTCTCAAAAGGGTGCCCTTTCAGCTGAGAAAGGGGGGGTATTTATAGATTCAAATAGGATTCAAATTTGAGCTCCAAATTTGAATTCTCTTTGATTTTTCGATCTTGGTGGTGCCACTTTGCTGTCGAGGCGGTGCTCGCCTATCGATCGTCGGTCGACCGAAGTACCACCACCCAGCCGTATTATCGTCGCTGCACATATGTGGTATTACACGCCCAAGCAAGGCGTAGCACCGCCAAAGACTGCCAAAGGTTCCACCACCTGGCCCATTCAGTAATGCTGAATGGGCCTTGTTTTAGGCCCAAATTGGCCTAGTAAGAGCTCGGTTGGCCCCTACTAGGTTTGAGTAGGATTAATTCAAAATTCTTGCCCTAATTACGTGCCAACTATGAAATTGAAATGTAATTAACATTGATTTGAACCGATATTCTTCAAGTCTTATTCCGGTGAGCTTTATGATGAGATTTCGGTGGTCTTCTGATCTTCCCTCGAATTTCTTCTGGCGGATTCCCAGCATGCTCCCGGATTGTATGGTGAGCTAAACGAGTCTTCGGCAAGCTTTCGAACCTTCTCGGCAAACTCCGTGAACCTTCGACAATCTTTGCGGTGAACTTCCGAAAACTTCGGTAAGTTCCTGATTCGATCTTGGTTGGTTCCGGCAACACTTCTAACGATCCTTCGGACTTCCGATGAACTCTTGAACACCCGACGGACTTGACCATGGCAAATCACTTTATGTTTCTAACCCATCATAGTTAATCCTGCACACTTATCTTGACAATATAGATTAGCACAAATATTTCACCAATTGATTTCATCATCAAAATCTGAGATTCAACAATCTCCCCCTTTTTGATGATGACAATCAATTAATGATGGAGTTACTCTTAACTCCCCCTAAATATATGCCATATTATGAGAAGGTAAAAGCACTTGAATTCAATCTTTTGAATTCAAGCCAAATCCGATAGACTTCATTTAACATAAAGCTTAATAAACAAGCTTAAGCATAAATACGAAAACTTTATATTTTAAACAATGTCAAGGTATTACACCTATAATAACAAGAAATATTAATTCAAATATGACAAGGATTAAGTGATATCCAAAAGAGTGTTTCAATACTAAGACATGATATCAAATGAAAAAGTAGCTTATCTCAAGAATAAGAATTTTTAAGCATTTGTGATGCGATACAATTGATTTATATTTCACTTTAACCATTTACTCCATCATAGCAACAATTACTCCATCATAGCAATTTACATTTTTCTCCCCCTTTATCATCAACAAAAATAATGGAGGTGGAGAAATCATTCATTACTTCGAAGAAAAAATCCTCATTTATCAAGCCATGAGAGGGAGATTACAAAATTCGATCAATTATTGAGCCATGGAGGGAGGATGAAATCATTTGAGAAGATATCAAGTCATAAAGTAATATGAAAGTATCATCCAAAAAATTCATTCAAAAACCGAGTAGATGAAATGAAAGTAACATCATACAACATCATCCATTGTAGTCATAAGCATAATAGGACAAGTGTTAAAAAGAAAACAACAGCTATTCCAGAGGGGGAACTCCAAAATGCCTATACAAGTGATCTATTTTGTGATTCATCTGTTGCACTTCCTTCAAAATTTCAGCTTGCTGCATGTTGATTTGAGTTTGTTGTGATGTGATTTGATTTAAAGTAAGCATGATCGGATCTTCAGTAGATAGAGCAGGAGCTAGCTCAGATGGTGCTGGATCCAAGGGACTAGGCGGAGGCGATTCACTTCCCTAAAAATCGATGTTTCAAGTCGTTCTACTGGTGGGGGTACTAGATCAATCCTTCTAGGTTGCCTAATCCATAGGCCATCTCTAAAGGTGCATCTAAGTTGCTTTAGGAGACTTCTATTTATTGTATTATATCTATCGACCTGCATTATCTCCTCATCGGGTGACACACAAATATCATGGGCAATTATTAATCTAGTGATCAACCTGCCATATGACAACATTAAGTCTCTAGAGAAGATTTCCATCATGTGTTGTCTAATCAAGTATCCAAAGCAGTTATTTTGTCAAGTCATGATCCAATACATGGTACTTAATTCTAACATACTAATCTCATCAAGGTAAAACTGTTTTGGAAGAAGAATGCTTAAGATAATGTGATGAAGTAATTTTGAATTAAAAGACAATAAGTGTTCACAGCTTTTAGGAATGATTCCTAGGTTCGGATTAGCAAATATCGTCTCTAAGGCTTCGGAGTGGGTTGCTCCTATTGCATCCATATCCCATTGCCCTTTGAAAAACATCCTCTACTCTTTTCTTCAATTCCAATTATGTCACAAATGGTATGATCCGAAATCTGAATTGTGGTTCCCAAAATATAGGTAGTTAAAACATCATCTTCAATACTCATGTTAGCATAAAATAGCTTAACCAACCTAGGGTAGATTGGTTCATTAATTTGCAAGATAGGTAAAACATTTAGATCGGCAAACCATCTAATGGGTTCTAGGTTTTCTAGTTCACCTAGATCAACATATTTTCCCTTATGTATGACTTTAGAATCAAAATTTAGATACCTTAAGGCTACCTCATTAGATCTAAAAAGGGTTGGGTCAAATGAATCTCTTTCCAATCTTTTCCCTTTGCCTCTTGATGATTTCTTAGGAGCCATATCTATTCATGATGAAGGAACAAAAAGGAAACAATAAGGAAAAGACAAGCAAATGTGAAGAGAAGAGAAAATTACAGATTTTACCTTCTTTGAGTTTCCTAGGGAAGTGAGGATCTTGAATCAAGAAAAAGCCTTTGTTAGCCCTTTTGGAGGAAGAAGAAATGGAGAGGAGAGATTTGGAGGAGTTGAGGAGGAAGAGGGCTGAGATTTGGTGGGTTTCGGTTGGTTCTACCACCGACCCTAACACCCCCTTAAATATGGGCGTATTCGGGCGATACTACCGCTAATCAAGCGGTGCTACCGCTTGGGAGTTGAGTACCCAGGCGGTACTATCGCCGGTTCTAGCGGTGCTACCGTTGGCACCAAAATTTTTTTAAAAAAATTTGTTTTCATGTGTTGAAATGAGATGAGATGTAATCATAGATTACTCTTTGAGATATAAAATTAAAATGAGGGAGGCAAATCCGCGAGAGCCGAGTTTTCGTAAAATCCATGAAAGCCAAAAGAAAATATATATAATGCTGCTCATTCACAAGGACAATTTAACATGCCTATTTCCCTCCTATTGAAGTCAAATTATTTTTCATTTAAAGGTTTCGTAAAGATGTCCGCTAATTGATGTTTTGTATCAATAAATTCAAGAGTGACATCATTACTGTTAACATGATCTCGTATAAAGTGATGTCTTATGTCAATATGCTTAGTTCTAGAGTGTTGAATAGGATTTTTGGTTAGACAAATAGCACTTGTATTATCACATTTTATGAGAATGTTATTTAAATGAATTCCATAATCTTCTAGTGTATTTTTCATCCAAATGACTTGAGCACAACATGAACTTGCGGCTATGTATTCGGCTTCCATCGTAGATAGTGCAACCAAAATTTGTTTCTTAGAGGTCCAAGAAACAAGTGCATGTCCTAAAAATTGGCATGTACCGGATGTGCTCTTTCTATCTATTCTACATCCACCAAAATCCACATCTACATAGGCTTTTAAATTAAAGTTATCAGATTTTGGATACCATAATCTTATATTAGGAGTACCTTTAAGATATCTAAGAATTCTTTTAACAGCTTTAAGGTGAGACTACTTAGGATTAGCTTGAAATCTCACACAAAGTCCTACGCTAAACATGATATATGGTCTAGTTGCGGTAAGATAGAGCAAGCTACCTATCATCCTCATATATGTCTTTTGATCAAAATTTTCTTCACTTTCATCCAAGTCTAACTTGGTGGAAGTACTCATTGGAGTGTTGATGGCTTTTGAACCATCTATATTAAATCATTTTAACAATTCTAATTTATATTTGGATTGATTAAGGAATATGCCATTACTAAGTTGTTTAATTTGTAATCCAAGAAAGAAGGTTAATTCTCCCATTAGACTCATCTCAAATTCATGACTCATACACTTGGCAAAAGATTCACATAGTGATTTATCCGAAGAACCAAAAATAATGTCATCAACATAAATTTGAACAATAAGAAAATTATTTTCAAAATATTTAACAAACAATGTAGTATCAACCTTGCCTTTAGTAAAATTATTTGAAATTAAGAAAGAACTAAGCCTCTCAAACCAAGCCCTAGGGGCTTGTTTTAGTCTAGAGAGAGCCTTAGTTAATTTAAACACATGATTAGGAAGAAGAGAATTTTTGAATCCGGGTGGTTGTTCAACATATACTTCTTCGGAAATAAAGTCATTTAAAAAATTACTTTCGACATCCATTTGAAATAGTTTAAAATCATTACTACTAGCATAGGCAAGGAGCATCCTGATGGCTTTTAATCTTACTACAGGAGCGAAGGTCTCTTCATAATCAATACCTTCTTCTTGGTTGAAACCTTTGGCCACTAATCTAGCCTTGTTTCTAACCATAATACCGTATTCATCTTGCTTGTTTCTAAAGACCCATTTAGTACCAATAACTAAATGGTCATTAGGTCTAGGAACAAGCTTCCATACCTCATTTCTCTCAAATTAATTTAACTCTTCTTGCATTTCGATGACCCAAGAATTATCTTTCAAGGCATCATCAATGCATTTTGGTTCAACTTGAGAAAGAAAAGCAGCATGGGCACAAAAATTCTTAAATGAAGAATGAGTTTGAACCCCTTTAGTTGTATCTCCTATAATTAACTCTTTAGGATGGGCATCTACATACTTCCATTTCTTGGGTAAGGAAATTTGGGAAGAAGATGCATCCAAGTTGTCATTTTGAGGAGAGGGTTCATTCAAATTCAAATCATTAAAACCAAGATCATCATCAAAATCTTTTTTCTTAGATTCAAAAAATTCATTAAAAACCACATGAATAGATTCTTCTATAACTAAGGTTCTTTTGTTGAAAACCCGAAAAGCGTTAGAAATAGAAGAGTAACCAAGAAAGATGCCTTCATCGGATTTAGCATCGAATTTTCCTAAGGCATCATTTTCATTTAAAATAAAGCATTTGCAACCGAAAACTTTAAAGTAAGAGACATTGGGTTTTTTATTATTCCATAATTCATATGGAGTCTTAGATAGGGATGGTCTTACTAGAACTCTATTCATAACATGGCAAGCCGTGTTCATAGTTTCGGCATAAAAATATTTTGGTAAATAATATTCATTTAACATGGTTCTAGCCATTTCTTGTAAATTTCTATTTTTCCTTTCCACTACTCCAGTTTGTTGAGGATTCCTTGGAGTAGAGAAGTTATGGTTATATCCGTTTATTTTACAAAAATTTTGAAAGTCATGGTTTTGAAATTCACTACCGTGATCACTCCAAATTGAGGAAATCATGAAACCTTTTTTATTTTGAGTGAGTTTACAAAATTTAGAGAAACATTTGAAACAATCACTTTTGTGAGCCAAGAAATAGGTCCAAGTGTATCTATTATAGTCATCCATAATTACGAAGGCATATTTGCTACCTCCTAGGCTTGTTATGTCAATTGGTCCAAATAAGTCCAAATGGATCAATTGCAATGGTCTAGTGGTGTTAATTTGATTTTTTGATTTGAAACTAGTTTTTATTTGTTTTCCTAGTTAACATGCATCACATACTTTGTCCTTGACAAACTTCATATTGGGGATTCCTCGTACTAACTCTCTAGATGTAATCTTAGATATTAGTTTCATGCTTGCATGGCCTAATCTCTTATGCTAAAGCCAAGCATCATCATTCAAAATCGAAAAACACATTTCATTACTTAGTTCATCAATACTAATAGTGTAGATATTATTTTGTTTTAAAACAATCATGGATATATTGTTGTTTGGTTTTTCAATGATGCAAGCATTGGATTCAAATCTCATGATGTAACCTTTATTACATAATTGACTAATGCTCAAGAGATTATGTTTTAGTCCATCAACTAACAACACATCATCTATTGAAAAACTTGATTTGTTACCTATAGTTCCTTTGCTAATGATTTTACCCTTGTTGTTGTCTCTGAAGGTGACATACCCTTCTTCTTTGCTAGTGAGCATAGAAAATTGAGATGGATCCTCGGTCATGTGCCTTGAGCATCCACTATCAAGACACCATCTCTTACTCCTAGCTTGTGATGGTGAATGTGTCTATAAAAGAAAATAGTTTTTAGGTACCCATTTGATTTTGGGTGCCTCAAATATTAATCTACTAACTTTGTCATTTAGCATTGAATTATTTATAGTTCTTTTAGGAACCCATATCAATTTGTGCGGACTAATTTTCTTAAACAGACATTTGTAAACAACATGTCCAGATTTGCAACAAAAATTACATTTCAAATGAGAGGATACATGTAATGTTGGCCCTTTAATGAAGGTGGTTTGAGTTCGGTAAGATTGACTCATGAATCCAATTCCACATCTATTTCCAACGTGACCCTTGTTAACAAGGATCATATCCAAGCCCTCGCTACTGACCTTAAACTTGCTTAGGGTCTCTTTAAGTAGCAAGTTCTCCTTTTTTATTGTTTCTAAGTGTTCACACTCAAAGCATGGGGGAGAAGGAGTTTGGAGACTATCGAACTTATTTTGTAATAAAGCATGCTCTTTCTTTAACAAATTGAACTTCTTACTAATAGTTCTTACTAATTTCATCAAATAACTTGTGAAAAGCGATAGAAAGCTCATCGAAAGATAATTCTTCATTAAATAACTCACTAACCTCTTCTCCTAGGGCCATCAGCGCGAAGTTAGCCTCCTCTTTGTTGCTTGCTTCTTCAACCTCGAAGTCACTTGAGTCATCCTATGTAGCCTTCAATGCTTTCTTCTTCTTGGGTTGCTTCTTCTTGGCTTGGGGGCATTCATATTTGAAGTGCCCCGGCTTCTTGCACTCATAGCAAATAACTTGGTCCTTTTTATATTCAAGTTTATTTTTTGTGTCATTTTTAAATTTGTTCTTTCTTATGAACTTTTTGAATTTTTGAGTTAAAAGTGCAATGTCATTGCACTGTCCTCATCACTTGATGTTTCTTTCAAATGGTCTTCTTGTGTTCTTAGTGTCATATCCTTCCTATTCTTTGGAAGGGGGTTCTCGAGCTCTTCATAAGTATGGCACGTCATTTCGTAGGTCATTAGAGACCCAATAAATTCTTTAAGAGGAAAAGTCTTAAGGTCCTTGGCCTCTTGAATGACCATAACTTTTGGATCCCAACTCTTTGGAAGGGATCTTAAAATCTTAGTTACAAGTTCAAAGTTAGAAAAACCTTTACCAAGTGCCTTAAGTCCATTGATGACATCCGTAAAGCGGGTGTACATGTCTCTAATAGACTCACTTGGTTTCATTCGGAAAAGTTCGTAAGAATGCACAAGAATATTGATTTTGGACTCTTTCACTCGGCTAGTGCCTTCATGAGTGATCTCAAGAGTATGCCAAATATCAAAGGTCGATTCACAAATTGATACGCGATTAAATTCGTTTTTGTCTAGTGCACAAAACAAGGCATTCATAGCCTTTGCGTTTAAAGCAAAAACCTTATTCTCCAATTCATTCCAATCGCTCATCGGAAGAGAAGATTTTAAAAACCATTCTCAATGATATTCCAAAGCTCAAAATTCATAGAAATAAGAAAGATCCTCATACAAGTCTTTCAATATGTATAATCCGACCCATTAAACATAGGCGGACGTATAATGGAATGACCTTCTTGCATACCAGAATAGACCATCTCTCTTGGGTTTTAGACCAAATATGAGAGTGAACCCGCTCTAATACCTATGGTTAGGATCGGACAATCACTGAGAGGGGGGGGGGTGAATTAGTGTAGTGGATTAAAACATAAGTTTGAAACCGATTTCGGTAAAATGGTTAGTTCGTATGAAAACTTCGATCCGATAAAAGATGACTTGGTTGAAGTTGTTTGAGTAAAGGTAAAGAAAAAGTTGAATGGTTTGCAGCCAAGTAAAAAGATGAAACAGAAATTTAAACACTCACATTTAAGAACGCCACGATGTATAGTGGTTCGATCAAAGTGACCTACATCCACTTCCAAAGCCTTCTCCGATGAGGCTTCCAACTTCCACTAGCAAATCCTTTTGAAGGGGAAGGACCAAACACCCCTCTTACAATCCTTTTACAAGAAGTTCACACTCTTACAGATTTTCCAAAGAGAAAGAAGGAGGTGAACACAAGCTATTGAAAGCAAGACTTTTATAAGACTTTAGCTCAATTTCTAACTCTCAAAAGGGTGCCCTTTTAGCTGAGAAAGGGGGGGGGGTATTTATAGATTCAAAGAGGATTCAAATTTAAACTCCAAATTTGAATTCTACCACTTTGTCGATCGGTCAGGGATCGAGCTGGCTGTGTGGTACCACCGCCCAAGGCAGGCGGTACTACCGCCACTGCACACATGCGCTGGGCGGTAGCACCGCCCAGCACTCGGCTGTCAGGCGGTTCCACCGCTTGGCCTATTCAACAATGCTGAATGGGCCTTGTTTTAGGCCCAAATTGGCCCAGTAAGAGCCCGGTTGGCCCCTACTAGGTTTAAGTAGGATTAATTCGAAATCCTTGCCCTAATTACGTGCCAACTATAAAATTGAAACATAATTAACATTGATTTGAACCGACATTCTTCAAGTCTTATTCCGGCGAGCTTTACGATGAGATTTCGGCGGTCTTCTGATACTTCCCTCAGATTTCTTCCGGCAGATTCCCAGCATGCTCCCGGATTGTATGGTGAGCTCAATGAGTCTTTGATAAACTTCTGAACCTTCTCGACAAACTCCGTGAACCTTCGACGATCTTTACGGTGAACTTCCAAAAACTTCGGTAAGTCCCTAATTCGATCTCAGTTGGTTCCGGTGATACTTCCGACGATCCTTCGGACTTTCGATGAACTCTTGAACACCTGACGAACTTGACCTCGACAAATCGCTTAATGTTTCTAACCCATCGTAGTTAATCTTGCACACTTATCTTGATAATATAGATTAGCACAAATATTTCACTAATTGATTTCATCATCAAAATCCTAGATTCAACACCAGCAAACTTCCGAAAACCCTTTAGCAAGCTCCTTACTCGTTCTCGACCAGTTCCGACAGCACTCCTAACGAATCTTCAGACTTCCGTCGAATTCTCGAACTCCCAACGATCCATCACACTTGTCTTCCGACACTTTGTTTCGCTTTACATCTTCATCATTATCGTAGTTAATCCTGCACAGATACAAACAAAACTCTACTTCGATCTAGACAATTATTATAACCCGAATTGACATTCAGTTGCCCGGCAAGTCATTTGTCGATGCTTCATCTGATTCTTTGACGTATCATCCTCTCTTGCATTTTGTTGCCCAATCGGTGGTTGACCTCCGCAACCCCGATATCCTTGGTGCAACATGCTCTTCTTTGTCCAATGCCCGACGTTTGAAACCTTTTGTCGATTGTCGACCGAACGTTCGGCTCGACATATAATATCTTGATGTAATCACTCGGCCCAATGTCAGTTCCTCTAGCATCAACTATCTAATCCTGATTGATAGTAGACTTGCATCACTCAAAATGCAGTTAGATTACAAGACATAATCAATTAGTTTCATGATCAAAATCTGAGATTCAACAATCTCCCCCTTTTTTATGATGACAACTAATTGATGACTAACGGAGTTAACCATAACTCCCCGGAGTTTAACCAAACTCCCCCTATCAATATGCCATTGATAGAACACTTGGATTATCCCAAATCCAAGCAACATTCATCACAAATTATGAGAATTAACAAACCATCATGCAAATATATAAAATATTCAATTCAATGCATGAAGTCATCAATCTACTTCTCCCCCTATGTCATCAACAAAAAGGAGAAGTTGTATCATAGCTAGTTTAAAAGATATGCAAGTTTTACAACACACTAGCTATTAATCACATCATACAACATTTAAGCATAGCTTTACAATACTCAATCATAGCAAGATTTTTAAAGATGTCCAAGCATAGCAATTCAACACTTGCTTCTTGTGAAAATTTGCACTTTACTTTTCTTGAAATTGGAAGGTAGCAATTTTTGATATTCGAGTTCTTTTCCTCTTTTGTAGGCTAGCAAGATAGTAAGTTTGCACTTTGATTTCTTTGTGATATGCCAAGCTAGCAATTTTCTTCCTCTTGAATGAGCTAGCAAAATTTTCATTTAAGGTGCAAGCTAGCAATAAACTTTCTCCCCCTTTATCAATGTCAAAAAGAAAGGGAGGATCAAATATGATGATATAAACTTTTCACATAAGTTTGCATAAAAAAAAGTTTACATCAATCTTCAAATCATGATACAAATATATCAATATAATGGATCAAGTCATGATTCGTGATTCATCGTAAGAGATATCAAGAATATTTCAATATTCAAATTATGATGAGTGATACATATCAAAATTCTACAAGAATATTTCAATCATCAAGTCATGAATCATACAAAGAAGTATTGAAGCATAGGAGAAAAAATCAATTTAAGCATGCAATCAAGTTCAAGTCATGGATACCAATGCTAGCATATTTTACATGTATTTTTATGCCATGATAAAAAGAATAAATCAATGATTCAATCATATCATGTAATGAAAGATATCAATATGAAAAATCAACAAGGATCAAAAGATATCATTCATGGTTCATAATTATTCTTTTTAGCAAGATCAAAATCATGATTTTAAAACAAATTCTAAATATATAGTTCTGAGAAATCAAAATCATGGTTCACAAATATTTACTTTATCATCAATTTTCAATTCATGATAAAGGATATACAACTAAGAATCATGATATAAAAACATAGCATTCTCATAGATCAAGTCATGATTCAATGATTCATCATAAAACAAATTAATTTTCATCATCACATAAGGCATGCAAGCCAAAATAATCATGTCATTTCTAAGTCATGAAAGATATGATATCAAAGCTCAAGAAGAACATGATTCATTTGAGAATAGATAGTAAAACAACTTGATTCATGTATAACAGTTTTCATCAAGATTACATTTTAAAATAAATTCCAAATATATAGATGTTAAGATATCAAGACTTGGATTGTAATAAAACTTATTCAAGTTCGAATTATCAAAATCATTAACATAGTTTATGAGATTCATAAATGACATGGATTTGAATTATTTTCCTCTTTGGTAAATGATAAAAAGAAGCAATCATAGAGGAAAGTATTTTGATTCACAAAAATATCTCAAGTCAAGAATTTAAAGTCAAGATTTCAAGAGATCAAGAGAGGAGTTATAAAATCATTTAAACTCATTTTTTCAACTCGAAACTCAAAATCAAATTATCAAAATCATTCTCGAGATTCAAGAGACTTATATGAACATAGTATACATGGATTCATCATTTGTCTTTTTATGCCAAATCAAAATAAGTATTCAAAAACAAAAGGCAAGTTTCATTATAAAAATCATCAAGACAAAAATATAACACATTATTTCAAGACATGAGATTCAATTTATCATGATAATGTGTTTCATTTTATGTTGTTTATTCCATATAAGTGTACGCATGTTTCAAAAGATGAGTATCAAATTTTAAAACTGAACATGAGTTTTTCATCAAGATATAACACCTTTAAATTCTCATAAAATCATTAATCATGACAACAAACTTTTAATATTTTCATTTCATCATTATCAATGATGATTTCATAGGGTATGTTCAATTATTTACATAAAAGCCATTATCGTATAACTTTGAAATATAAGTTGTCATTAAAGCCATCAAGATCTAATGTATCAAAAATATTTCATACGAAAATTTTATTATAAGCAATGGAAATGGTCTACATGTAAGCATGCTCTTGTCTTTTTCTACTAGATTCATATATCATTGTATAGATTCGAAAAGTAAGTTTCAAGAAAAATTATTTAAACCAAATGCATGATACACTCATTTATTTTCAAAATATTCATCATGATTATTTTCATGAGATTCACAAGATTGGTAAAGTGAATTCATTAACCTCAATAGGATAGAAAATAAATTTTCATTTCATGCAATTGTTTTCATGTGAGCATATTCAAATCTTTTTATGAAAACATATATCAACAAGATATAAGATTAGTCATAAACTCGTCAAGACCAAACACATCAAAAATAAAACATCACATTTTCAATTTTTATGTGTTTTATTTTATGTGGTTGATCTCATATAAGCATGTTCACATTTTTACACAAAAGCCAAGCATCATACAAATTTGAAATTATCATCAAAATCTTGCATTCCAAAATTTTTTTAGGAGTGAAGTACATTGATTAGATGTAAGCATGCTCAATTCTTTTGTATAAATGATATTTATCAAGTTTAAAATTGAAACTCAAGTTTCATAAAAAAAATGTAACATGTCATCTAAAAATTTCATCATAAAAACAATTTAGACCAATTAATCTAAAATAAAAGATTTCATATCATAAGCATGATACAAGCATTTATCATCAAAACACTTTCAAAAATAACATACATAGATGTGCATGACGTTTAAAGTCAAAAACTGATACGAAAAGCATACATGAAATTTTTCTTGTACAAGAATTATCATTCACAAAAGATTTGACGTTTTAAGCATCATCATGCAATCATCGTATAAATTTTTAATTTTTAAAAATTTCTAGAAGGAAAAACATAGTATAATTTTTTTTTTAAAACAATTTTTATTTCCTACTAAGTAAATTAAGTACTCATGAAAAATATCATGTAATTTCAAAATAATTCGAGGGAGTTAAGTTGCTTACCTTGTAGTCGAAGCCCGTCAAAGCCCAATTCGCTATTTTGTCATTTGATTCTTCTTTACGCTTCTTCATCATCTTTAGCCTCTTCCTCCATTCAAGTTTATTTTTCGTTATAGATTCTTATTTAATGAACTTATTAAGATTCATTAAAAGTTCAATATCCTCTTCATTGTCCTTATCACTTGAGTTATCAATCAAGTGGCATTTCATAATTCGGAGTTCCAAATCCTTCTTGTTCTTTAGAAGGTGGTTCATATGTTCATCATGTTCAATATGTCCAACATGTTCCAAGAAACTCATTTTATATGTCATTAAGGATCCAATGAGTTCTTCAATAGAATGATCATTTAAATCTTTAGTTTCTTATATCGCCGTTATTTTAGGATCCCACCTTTTTGGAAGGGATCTTAAGATCATGTTAGTGAGTTTAAAATTCGAAAAATATTTACCAAGAGCTCTTAGACTATTGACGACATCCATGAAACGGGTGTACATGTCACCGATACTTTCAAGTCTTTGACTCTACTAGTTCCCTCGTGCGTGATTTTAAGTGTTTGCCAAATGTTAAAAGCCATTTCATACATAGAAATCCAATTGAACTTGTTCTTATCCAAATCACAAAATAAGGCATTCATAGCCTTTGCATTTAAAGAAAAAGATTTTTTCTCTAAGTCTAACCATTCGTTCGTCGGTTTAGAAGGAAGTTGAAAATGGTTTTCAAAAACATTCCACAAATCCAAATCCATTAAAGGCAAGAAAACTCTCATTCAAGTTTTCCAATAGGTGTACTCCGATCCGTTAAACAATGGAGGACGAACAACCAAAAAGCCCTCTTGAAAGCCATAAAGAGCCATTTCTCATGGGAGTAAATCTGAATGAGAAATAACGAGGCTCTGATACCAATTGTTAGAGATCGAGCGGCACTAAGAGGGAGGGGGGTGAATTAGTGCAACAGTAAAGAATGATAAACTTTCAGTGATTTTAAACAAGTTTCAGAAACTTCCTACAACGAGAATAACGTTTCGATTAAAACCGTTTCGATTGCGTTGAAAGCGTACGTAAGAAGATGAGGGCAATGAACTTAGCAAAGTAAAGGTTTGTAGAAAGATAAATGCATGAATATAAACACAAACTATTTTTATAGTGGTTTGGTCATCCGATCTTCATCCACTCCCAATTCCTCTTCGCTTGAGGCCACCGGCTTTCCACTAGCTATCCTCCTTCTAACGGGCGAGGATGAACTCTCTTACAACACCTCTCCTTTTGACGGGCTTAGGAGATAACCCTTACAAGGCCTCTTACCTCTCTCTTGGACTAGAACACACTAAAAGCTTAGAGGGAAGATTTTGACAAGAATTTTCCCTTTTTCTTTCTTAGTTCTAGACCCCCTTTCAACCATGAATGAGAAGGGTATTTATAGGCCTCAAGAGAATTCAAATTTGAATCACTTTCGTTTTTCCCAGTGCTGGCGGTGCCACTGCTTGTTAGTGGCTGTGCCATCGCCTATCAATGTCAGACACTGACAGTGTACTAGGCGGTGCCACCGCCTAGCTCGGCGATGCCACCGCTTGGGCTTGCTACCCAGCGGTGGTACCACTGCCCAGCCTGGCGGTGCCACCACCCCAGCCTGATGGTGCCACCACCTGGGCTCTCAGCCACTGGGCGGTGCCACCGCCCGGCTCATTCTAGCTCACTGGTTGGACCTTAAACTCGGCCCAAACTAGTCCGAAACAAGGCCCATGTGGCCCCTACTTAGTTTATAGGATTAACACCTAATCCTAAACCAAATTATGTGCTAACTATGAATTTTAAAGTCATTTCCTAAGCTATTACAAAGTCCATAAGTTAAGACTTCTTCCGATGAGCTTCCGGCAAAATTTTGGTAGTCTTCCGACGAACTCTCGGAAACCATTTTGTAAACACCCGGCAAACTCCTGGACTTCACGATGATCTTGGCAAGTTCCAATGAGCTTCTTTGGCATGCTCTGATCTTTCTTGGCAAGCTCCGCGAACTTCTGACAAACCTTCTAGCGAACTTCTGAAAACCCTTCGGCAAGCTCCCTACTCGTTCTTGGCCAGTTCTGGCAGCACTCCCAATGAATCTTCGGACTTCCGTCAAACTCTCGAACTCCCAACGATCCATCACAATTATCTTCTGGCACTTTGTTTCGCTTTACGTCTTCATTATTATCGTAGTTAATCCTACACATACACAAACAAAACTCTACTTCGATCTAGACAATTATTACAATGCGAATTGACATTCAAATGCCCGACACATCATTGGTCGATACTTCATCTGATTCTTTGGTGTATCGTTCTCTCTGGCTTTTTGTTGCCTAATCGGTGGTTGACCTTCGCAACCCTGATATCCTTAGCACAACACGCTCTTCATGGCCCGATGCCCAATGTCTGAAGCCTTCTGCCAATTGTCGATCGAACCTCCGGCTCGACATCCAAGATCTCGACGTAATCACCCGATGCAACGTCAATTCCTCCAGCATCAACTACCTAATCCTAATCGATAGTAGACCTGCATCACTCTAAACGCAGCTAGATCATAAAACATAATCAATTAGTTTCATCATTAAAATTCGAGATTCAACATATATACATATATATACATATCTATATATATATATATATTTATATATATGTATATATACATGTATATACATAGATATGTATATATATGTTATATATACATATATATGTATACATATATATGCACATATATACATATGTATACATATATATGCACATATATAAATATGTATACATATATACATATATATATATATTTATATTTATACGTATATATATACATGTATACATATGTATATATATATATATATGTATATATACATATAGACATAAATACATACATACATAAATACATATATATATATATTCATTTATATATATATATATGTGTGTGTGAATGTTATAAGCCCTAAATGGATTAAAACTTGAAGTCAAAACTAGTCTTATCTAGGTCTTCGGGTTACTGGCAGTACGACCGCCAGTATACTCTGACACTGGGCAATACCATGACCTAACATTATCTCAGAGATTATCTTAAAGACTGAGCCATTGGCAATTCCATCGCCTATTCTATCAGTGCCACTGCTTGACCCACCTTTAGGGTCACTGAATGGGCTTTTCTCTTATCTCAAAGTAGCCCCAACATAGGCTCAATAGGTCCCTAATTGAGTTAGCTTAATTCTAACCCAATTATAACTAAAATTACTATTGAATCTCGGATTTTGATGATGAAACTAATTGAGTGTGTTTTGTTGTTTAACTGCGTGTTGAGTTATGCAGGTTAACTATCGATCAGGATTAGACAGTTGATGCTAGAGGAATTGACGTTGCGTCGGAGGTGATCACGTCAGGATATTGGATGTCAAGCCAGAGGTTCGGTCGACTATCGGCAGGAGGCTTCAGACGTCGGGCATCGGGCCAAGAAGTGCGGAGTTGTGCCATGGATATCGAGGTTGCGGAGGTCAACCGTCGATTGGGCATCAAGCCACAAGAGAGGGCGATGTGCCGAAGGATCGGACGAAGCGCCGACCAATGACGTGCCAGGCAACTGAATGTCAATTCGTGTTGTAGTAACTGTCTAGATCGAAGTAGGGTGTTTGGTGTTTATTTATGCAGGAATAACTATGATAAGGATGGAGACGTAAAGCGAAACAAAGGGTCGAAGTCAAGGGCGATGGATCGTTGGGAGTTCAACTGTTCGATGGAAGTCCGAAGATTCATTGGGAGTGCTGTCGAAACCGGCCGAGAATGAGTAGGGAGCTTGCCGAAGGGTTTTCGGAAGTTCGCCGGAAGGTTCGTCGGAAGTTCGCGGAGCTTGCCAAGAAAGATCAGAGCTTGTCAAAGAAACTCGGGGGAACTCACCAAAATCATCGTGGAGTCCGAGAGCTTACCGGGAGTCCGCAGGATGGTTTCTAAGGGATCATCGGAAGACCGCCGGAAGTTCGCCGAAAGCTCGTCGGAAGAAGACTTGACTTGTGGACTTTGTAATAGCTTAGGAATGTCTTTAATTTCATAGTTAGCACATTAATTTGCGTTAGGATTAGGTGTTAATCCTATAAACCCAAAGTAGGGGGCCATTGGGCCTTGATTTGGACTAGGTTGGGCCAAAATCTTTTAAACCAATTAAGTGCCGTGTCAATGGGCGTACACCGCTGGAAAGCCAGCTAGCACCACCCCTGCTGTGTCAGTCTGACATTGTGCAGGCAGTAGCACCGCCTGACACCGGGAAACTCAAAATGAATTCAAATTTGGAGCCCAAATTTGAATCACTTTGAGGCCTATAAATACCCCTCACATTCTTGGATGAAACAAGGCTAGAACTGAAAAATAGAAAAGGGAAAACTTTCTTGAAAGTGTTCAAAATCTTCCCTCTTAATTTGAAGTGTGTTCTAGTCCAAGAGAGGGTGAAAGGCTTTGTAAGGGTTATCTCCTAAGCCCGTCAAAAGGAGAGGAGTTGTAAGGGAGTTCATCCTCGCCCATTGGAAGGAGGATAGCTAGTGGAAAGCCGATGGCCTCAAGCAAGAGGAATCGGGAGTGGACGTAGGTCGGATGACCGAACCACTATAAAAATCTGATTTGGATTTACGTTCTTGCTATTTACTTTGCTGCAAATCCTTTCCACTTGCTGTCTTATTTACTCAACTTCATCTTCATCTTATTACGTATGCTTTAAAGTTAAAACGTAATCTTTCCGGGTTCAAACGAAACATTGCTTTCATCGTATGAAGTTTCTGAAGCTTGTTTTAAATCGCTGAAAATCTATCGTTTTATCCGCTGCACTAATTCACCCCCCCCCCTCTTAGTGCCGCTTGATACCTAACAATTGGTATCAGAGCCACGTTCTTTCTCTTTCGGATTTACACCGGTGAGAAATGGCTCTAAATGGTTTTCAAGAGGGCTTTTCGGTTTTCCGTCCACCGTTCTTTAATGGATCGGACTACACATATTCGAAAACTCGAATGAGAGTTTTCATGCTTTCAATGGATTTGGATTTGTGGAACATCATCGAAAATGGCTTTCAACCTTCCTCTAAACCGACGAACGAATGGTCGGATTTGGAGAAAAGGTCTTTTTCTTTAAACGCAAAGGCTATGAAAGCCTTATTTTGCACTTTAGATAAGAACGAGTTCAATCGGATTTTAATGTGCGAAACGGCTTTTGATATTTGGCGAATACTTAAAATCATGCACGAGGGAACTAGTAGAGTTAAAGACTCGAAAGTAAACCTCTTATTGCATGATTTTGAGCTCTTCCGAATGACACTAAGCAAAACTATTGGCGATATGTACACCCGCTTCACGGATGTCGTCAATAGCTTGAAAAGTCTTGGTAAATGTTTTTCGAACTTTGAACTCACTAACATGATTTTAAGATCCCTCCCAAAGAGTTGGGATCCAAAAGTAACCGCAATACAAGTGACTAAAAATTTAAATGATTTTTCATTGGATGAACTAATCGGTTCACTAATGACATATGAAATGAGTTTCTTTGAACATTTGGAATATGATGAACATATGAACCACCTTCTAAAGAACAAGAAGGATTTGGAACATCGGACAAATGAATGCCACTTGAGTGATGACTCAAGTGATGAGGACAATGAGGACATTGAACACATAACAATGAATGTTAACAAGTTCATTAAACAAAAATTACAAAGCACAAATGAACTTGAATGGAGAAAGAGGCCAAAGAAGAAGAAGAAGGGTTGCAAAGAAGAATCAAGTAAAGAAGAGGCGAAATGGGCTTTGACGGTTTTCGACAATGAGGTAAGAAACTCACCCAAGTTGTTCTTACCTTACTTTAAAATTACATGATCCTTTCATGAGTTGCTTGAAATAGTTGGTAGGATTTTATTTTATGCTTTTTCCTTCCTAGTATTTTTGAAAAGTAAAAATTATGAATGATATTTGTATGATTTGTGATATTGCCTAGAATTAATCCATGCATGTGTATCTTGATGTTTTATATTTCATTTCTAAACATGATGCTTGATGATTTTGTATCATGCATGAGCTTTTAAAGTAATGGAGTGTCATATTGTGATGATGAAACTTATTTTTCGAATTTATAAATAGATGCATGATTTTGGCAAAAATTTGAACATGGCCTTTTAATATAAAAATTGAAAGTGTGCTATCATTTTTATGTATTTGGTCTTGACGGTTTTATGACTAAGCTCGTGTTTTATTTTGATACATGTTTTTATATAAATTTTGAATATGCTCACATCAAATTGCTTAAAATGAAAATATATTTTTTCATTCTATTGAGATGAATGAATTCATGTTATGAGACTTATGAATCTCATGAAAATAAACATGATGAATATTTTAAAAAAATGTGCCTCATGTTTTCGGTCTTAATGATTTCTCTTTAAACTTGCTCTTTGGACCTATATGAAAAACATGAGTATACTCATATGAATATCAAATCACTTGAAATGGAACACATAAAAAATGAGAAATTGCACTATCATGATGCTTTACGTGTAATGCTTTTGATCTTAATGGGCTAAATGATAACTTATATTTCAAAGTAATACAATGATGACTTTCATTTAAATAATTGGACATACCTTATGTAATCATCATTGATAATGATAGTTGGTTGTCATGCTTAATGATTTTATGATATCATGAGTATTTAAAGGCATTATATCTTGATGACAAACTCATGTTTTGGTCTTGAATTTGATACTCATTTTAGAAACATGAGCACACTTGTATAAAAAAAAAATAACTTAAAAAGAAGATATTTTTCCTATCGAGATTAATGATTTCATGATATTTTGTGAATCTCGAAATTGATTTTGATGATTCAAGTTAATAATTTGATTTGAATGAGCTTAAACTACATTGTGATCTTGATAACTTGAGTCTTTCAAGATCTCTCACTTCATACCATGATTGTCCCATGTTGTTGAAGAAAAATCCAAATGAATCATAAATTATTTTCACTTAACTGATTGATACTCAACTTGAGAAAATATGTTTTGAAGATTGAAACATTGCATGCACAATTTGATTTTTCTCCTATGTTTCAATACACATGACTTGATGATTGAAATATTAATGCAAACACTTAAAATATTACTTGTCATGATTTGAATATTGATATAAAAGAAATGTACTTAATGATTGAATCATTAATTTATTCTTTTATCATGGCTTGAAAATGAATGAAAAGAAAATATGTTAGCACTTATAATCATGATTTGATCCTTGATATTGATATGCTTTTATATATCGTGATTCTTGGTTATATGACATTTATCTTGAATTAAAAATTGATAAATATGAATTTTGATCTTGCTAAAAGGAAAGTTATGAATTATGAATGATATCTTTTGGTTTTAATCTTTGTTGAATTAACATATTGATATCCTTCATGACATGACTTCTTTGCATTATTGTTTTGTATGCATCATGTGATGATTGATATATTGATTGATGCAAAATTATTTCATTGAAATATTATTCATCCCTTCTTTTCGATAATGACAAAGGGGGAGTTAGCTTGATACCTTATGTATCACAAGTGAAAGTGACAAACATAGCTAGCTAGAACTTGCAAAAGGCAAAACTTGCACTTCTCAAAATGAGAAGAAAAAAATTGTAAAGTTGCATTATTTTTTAACTCATGAGCTTGCATGTTTAAAATGTTATAAATTTTACAAAAATTACTAGCTCATTGCAAACAAAAAGTTGATAGCTTGCAAAAGGGAAACTTAGTTGCAAAAGACAAAAATTGAAAGGGAGCTAGTTTGCGTATTGCAAAGTGTGCTAGCTTATCATTATTGCTTGCTTGTTTGTCATAAATTTCCCTCATACCATGATTTGTTTGACTCCCTTGAATTCATGACTTGATATGTTAAAAATTCATGATGAAAATTTGTTATTTTGTCATGATGGAAGCATTCATGTAAAGGGAAAAGAATTGTATTCTTCCCTTCTTTTTGACAAAATCAAAGGAGGAGAAGATTTATTACTAGCTTGCATGATTAATTTGCTAGCTCATTCAAGAGGAAGAAAATTGCTAGCTTGTGCATCAAAAGAGAAAATCTTGCTAGCTTGAACATTGAGAAACAAAAAGTTGCTATCTCAAAAGAGGCAAAAATTTGCCATCTTGATTGCTATTTTGCAACTTCATGAGAAGCTAAGAATTGTTATATCAAAGGATGCAAATATTGCTATCATGAGAAACAAGGTGCAAACTTGCACATCTCAAGAAGCAAGTGAAAATTACCTATTGAATCTCGGATTTTAATGATGAAGTCAATTGGTGAAATATTTGTTCTAATCTACTTTGTCAAGATAAGTGTGTCGGAACAACTACGATGGGAAGAAAACATAAAGTGATTTACCGAGGTCAAGTCCGTCGGGGGTTCAAGAGTTCATCGGAAGTCCGAGAGATTTTCGGAAGTGTTGCTGGAACCATCCAAGATCGAATCAGGGACTTGCCGAAGTTTTTGGAAGTTCATCTCAAAGATCGTCGAAGGTTCGCGGAACTTACCGGGAAGATTCGGAAGCTAGCCGAAGACTCGTTGAGCTCGCCATACAATCCGGAGTATGCTGGGAGTCCACTGGAAGCAATCCGAGGGAAGCATCGGAAGCCTGCCGGAATCTCGCCGTAAAGCTCGCCGGAAGTTGACTTGAAGAGTGTCGGATCAAATCACGTTGAGTTATGTTTTTAAGTTCGTAGTTTGCACATGAGTAGAGCAAGGATTTAGGAAAAGAAAATCCTGCCTAAATTCAGTGGGGGCCAACCGGGCCTCTACTGGGCCAAGTTGGGGCTTAAACAGGGTCCATTCAGCTTTGGCTGAATGGGGCCCAGCTTGGGGCGGTGGCACCGCCCAGCCTAGGGCGGTGGCACCGCCCGCATACGCATGCGGTGGAACCGCTCGGAGCGGTAGCACCACCTCGCATACGCAGAAAGCGATGGAACCGCTGGCGGGTGGCACCGCCCCGGGCCACTGCATCGAGCGGTAGCACCGCCTGCCTAGGGCGGTGGTACTGCCTCAGACGCTACCAATAGATCGACACAGTGTGGCACCGCCTCGACACCTAACCGAACTCCAAATTTGATTTTAAATTTGGAGCCCAATTTTGAATCCACTTTGGGTCTATAAATACCCTTCCTTTCTCAGCTGAAAGGGCACCCTTTTGAGAGTTAGAATCTTAGTCTTGAGCTTTTGAAAAGTCTTGAAAAGTCTTGTTCTTGCTAAGTGTTCACCTTCTTCTTCTTCTTCTTGAGAAATCTGTAAAAGTGTGAACTTCTTGTAAAGGGTTGTAAAAGGGGTATTTGGTCCTTCCCCTTCAAAGGATTTGCTAGTGGAAGAGCGGAGCCTCATCGTAAAGGCTTCAAGAGTGGATGTAGGTCATTTGACCGAACCACTATACATCATTGTGTTCATAAATGTGTGAGTGTTTACATTCTTGAAACATTTCATTACTTGGCTGCAAGTTGTTTAGTTCATAGTTATTTCCTTTACGTAAGTAATTACTTTCAAGTTCTCTTTCGCCAAATCGAAATCTTCCTACGAACTTGTGTTTTTGCAAAATCGGTTTCAAAAGTATGATTTTAATCCACTGCACTAATTCACCCCCCCCCCCTCTTAGTGCCTTTTAGATCCTTATAATTGGTATCAGAGCAAGGATTGCTCTCATATTGGTTTAAAACCAAGAGAGATGGCCTACTCCGGTATGCAAGAGGGTCACTCTATTACTCGTCCGACTATGTTTAATGGGTCGGATTATACGTATTGGAAGACTCGTATGAGGATTTTTCTCATTTCCATGGACTTCGAACTTTGGAACATTGTTGAAAATGGCTTTGCAAAATCTTCTCTTCCGATGTGTGAGTGGAATGAGACGGAGAGGGAGATTTTTGCTCTCAAGGAAAAGGCTATGAATGCCTTATTTTGTGCGCTTGATAAGAATGAGTTTAATCGGGTTTCTATTTGTGAATCGGCATTTGATATTTGGCGCACTCTTGAAATCACTCATGAAGGCACTAGCCGAGTGAAAGAGTCCAAAATCAACATTCTTGTGCATTCCTATGAACTTTTTCGGATGAAACCAAATGAGTCCATTGGAGACATGTACACCCGCATTACGGATGTCATCAATGGACTTAAAGCTCTTGGTAAAGGTTTTTCTAATTTTGAATTGGTAACTAAAATTTTAAGATTCCTTCCAAAGAGTTGGGATCCAAAGGTCACGGCCATTCAAGAGGCCAAGGATCTTAAAGTATTTCCGCTTGAAGAACTTATTGGACCTCTAATGACCTACGAGATGACGTGCCATGCTCATGAAGAACTTAACAGGTTACTATCGTAAGTTCGTGAAAAACTATGGAAAGATCAGTGCACCCCTTACTTCATTGCTGAAAAAAGACGCTTTCCAATGGTCGGACAAAGCCACCACCGCTTTCGACGAACTTAAAGTCGTAATGATAACAATACCAGTACTAGCGTTACCCGACTTTGGCAAGACTTTTATTATTGAAGCCGATGCCTCCGGAGTAGGAATTGATGCTATACTAATGTAAGATGGCCACCCCCTTACATATACTAGTAAGGCATTATCTCCTTCCCATCTCAAGATGACTATTTACGACAAGGAGATGCTCGCGATTGTGCAAGCGGTGTCCAAATGGAGATCGTACTTGATCGGGCGACGCTTTCAAATCAAGACCGACCATAAAAGCCTAAAATATTTCTTGGAGCAGAAGATATCTTCCCCTGGGTAGCAAAAATGGGTAACAAAGCTTCTTGAATATGATTATGAAATAACTTACAAAAAGGGGAAAGATAATGTTGTTGCAGATGCGCTTTCGCAACTATCCGAGCAAGCTAAATTTTTGGCTGTTTCACTTTCGACCAGCGACTTCCTTGAGAATATTAGGAGGAAATGGCAAGATAATCCAGAAACAAGTAAAATCATAAAAAAATTGGAGGAAACACCAAGCTCCATGGCTCATTATAGTTGGGATTCAAAGGACTTGCGATATAAAGGACGCATTGTGCTTGTGCCAAATTCTACTTGCATAAAGACCATCCTTCAAGAGATGCATTCCACACCTATGGCCAGGCACTCCGGGTTCCTTAGAACCTATAAAAGAATTAAGCAAAATTTTTATTAGAAATGGATGAAAAATATTATTGCTGAATTTGTAGCACAATATGATGTATGTCAACAACACAAAGGTGAGACAGTGGCAAGTCCTGAAAAGTTGCAACCTCTACCTATCCCAGAATTAATATGATCTGATATATCAATGGATTTCATCGAAGGGCTTCTCTCATCATAAGAAAAAGGTACAATTTTTATCGTGGTTGATCGCCTTACAAAGTATGCTCACTTTTGTGCCATCCGTGATCCCTACACTGCTTCTAGTATTGTTCGAATCTTTATGGAGAATATTATAAAATTACATGGGATGCCGAGATCTATTGTAAGTAATCGTGATAGGGTCTTCACGAGTAAATTTTAGACAGAGTTATTCCAGATACAGGGCACTAAATTAAAGATGAGTACGGCATATCACCCACAAACCGACGGCCAAACTAAAGCGGTGAACAAGTGTTTGGAGACATACCTTAGATGCTTCACCGGTGACCGACCAAAAGAATGGACAAAGTGGCTTCCCTAGACTGAGTGGTGGTATAATACAACTTATCATTCCTCCACAAAATGTACTCCCTATGAGGCCATGTATGGCCGAAAACCCCCCCCCCCTATAATTCCAAAATATGTGTCGGGCACCTCTAAAGTAGAACACGTAGACAAGAAACTACAAGACAGAGACAAAATGCTGAAGTTGCTAAAAGATAATCTTACTACAGCACAAGCAAGGATGAAACAGCAATATGATCGACACAAAGGCGAAAGAGAATTTTTAGTAGGAGATTGGGTCTTCCTACGACTCCAGCCATACAAGCAAACATCAATCCAAACCAGAGCATCTATGAAGCTTTCACCTCGGTTCTATGGACCCTACCAGATTTTGGAGCGCATCGGAGTAGTAGCATATAGATTGGACTTACCCGCTAGCTCCCAAATCCATCCAGTCTTCCATGTATTATGTTTGAAGCTCAAGTTAGGATAACATGAGATAGCCCAAAGCCATCTACCAAATATAACTATCCAAGGAGAGCTCTAGACCTAACCAAGTGCCATTATTGATCGACGGATCGTGACTCGACAATGATGACCTGCTACTAAAGTGTTAATACAATGGGCAAACCTACCAACAGAAGATGCCACTTGGGAGAACTATGATGACTTGAAGATCAAATTCCCAGAATTCATGAAACGTCAGCCTCGAGGACAAGGCTGATTTGAAGATAGCGGGTTTGTTAGGACTCTAGCTATGAGAGTCCTAATTTAGTTTCATTGATAAGGGCATTCATGTAAATCCTATCTAGTCAACCCCTATTAATGAGGTGAAGAGGCCAGCTAGGTTAAGGTTAGGTTGCTTCTTAAAAAAGGAGTCCTATTAGAAATAGGAGTCCTATTAGAGAAAGAGTCATATTAGAAGTAGGAGTCCTATTAGAGAGAGACTCCTATTAGAAGTAGGAGTCCTATTAGAGAAAGAGTCCTATTAGAAGTAGAAATCCTATTAGCGAAAGAGTCCTATTAGAATTAGGAGTCCTACTAGAGAAGGAGTCATAATTAGAAGTAGGAGTTGGTTAGAAGTATGAGTCTTGAGTAAGAGTCCTATTAGGAGTTGGGGTTTAGAAGCCCTATAAATAGCTATGTATTCACCCTCTTTTCATCATGAATAGATCAATCTTTTAGTAGCCTTTGAGTAGCAACTTGGAGGAAGGAACCCCTATAGAGTTCCAAGGAGGTCGATCCCCTATAGAGATCAACCCCAAGCTTAGAATCTGCAAGGGTTCTAACATACCACCATCAGTCTATTCTAGCAAGGCTGAATGGGCTCTTAACTTCGGCCCAAATCAGCCCAAATAAGGCCTAGTTGGCCCCTACAAGGGTTAATCAGGATAATTACCTAATCCTTACCCTAATTATGTGCTAACTACTAAATTAAAATATAATTCAACACAAATTAATAATGAAAAATGTCGAGTCTTCTTCCGGCAAGCTTTCCGACGAACTTCCGACGCACCCTTGGATTTCTTCCAGTGGACTCCCAATAGGCTCCTGGACTTGTGGCGAGTTGATGAATCTTTGGCAAGCTTCCGAATCTTCTCAGTGATCTCCGCAAACCTTTGATAATCTTTTCAGCAAACTTTCGAAACCTTCGGCAAGTCCCCGATTCTTTCTCGGTTGGTTCCGGCAGCGCTACCGATGATCTTTCGGACTTTCAGTGGACTCTCGAACACCCAACTACTTGACTCCGGTAATTTGCTTTATGTCTTCAAGCTATCGTAGTTAATCCTGCAAACTTATCTCAATAATATGGATTAGATCAAATAACCCATCAATTGACTACATCATCAAAATCCGAGATTCAACAGATACAGCTTGAGAGATTCGTGTCTAGGGATAACCCATACAAGGTGTGCAGGTTGCTCAGGTCCATCTATAGACTAAAGCAAGCTTTCTGATATTGGAACATAAGATTTAATAAGGGGATAAGATCTTTTGACTTCGTTAAGAACGAAGATGAGCCTTGTGTATATAAGAAGATAAGTGGGAGTGCTATCACCATTTTGGTATTGTATATGGATGACATCCTGATCATTGGGAATGATGTAGGAATGCTCTCCACAGTAAAGGCTTGGCTATCTAGGCTACTAGTCATATGTGTCCTATAAGCCAATCACATGAGTGATGATACTTGTGACTTGATATGCACTCTTTCTTTTGCTTATTATTATCATGTATTTTATCACTTTATCTTGCGTGTTGCATATATTGTGATGTTCTTGGATCTGTGCAATGAGAATCAGATCATGATGAGATCATGATAATGAGACTGATTCACCTTTAAACACAGACCATAAATAATCTCGATCATAGGTTACTCGAGAGGGACATCGAGATAACCGAATAGACTAGTGTGCTGTATACTCGTCCATATGATGGAGGTGGCTGGTCTCATAGCTACTTGTATGGGGATACTGAGGGTATAATGCAGGTGCTCATTGGGGAATGAGTTCACTGATTGATCCGCTTATGGAATGCTGGATGGTTATTGATATCTCACGTCAGACAACGATTCCGAAGTCCCATTTGTTTATTTGGTCCTTAGACTTGAGACACCAAGGATGTCCTGTATGAGTACTCCACTCTTTGATACCAGACTTATAGGTTTGGAAAGTTCCAGATCTAGTACAATCGATTATTGGGAGTGATAGCCAACCTTACGAGGGTTATTGAGTGTCAATAGAGGATCATCTGCTCGTGGTATCATGAGAGGAATATCCCATGTATTCTTGCTTGAACAAATCCTTGGCCAAGGTTATTCGGATTGAGAGAAAAAGAGTTCTCTGGGAGAATCCAACAAGAGTGAGACTCGAGGAGAGACCGTATGGGCCTGATAGCAGCATGCCTGATATAGGGTCTCTGGGATATTAGTTGGATGAGGGACTATAGATACATGGTAACTGAGGACAGATAAGTCCAAAGGATTGGATTCTCCTATATCGTCTAAGGTCTGCAGCGTAGCAGCCTAGTACATCCACAATCGATGAGATGGGTGAATTATTATAGAGATAATAATTCACTAAATCAAAAGGAGTTCTGACAAGTATGACTCACAACTAGCTCAATATTAGGCCTAGAGGGTCACACACATATGGCAAGTGTTACGACGAGTAGAGGTTTGGATATGAGTATTTTGCTGGAGCCCCTATCTTATTGGATATCCATTAAGCTCCTGAATTATTGGATCCTAAGATGAGATCCAATAATTGCTAACAAGAGATTATTGGGTATAGACCCACTAATCCAAGAGGCTTGGGTAATTGGATGGAGATCCAATACCCAATAAAGCAAGATCCATAAGGGTTTATAAGGAGCCCCTATAAATAGGAGGGAACCAAAGCTCTATAGGCTGGGAGTTCTTTTTGGTGGCCACCTCCTATTCTCTCTCCCCAGAGAGGTGCATCATTGGAGTCGCTGCCATGTGGATACCGCTAAAGAGGAGGACGCTTGGCCTCCTTCATCCTTCCTACAGATCTGCAGGGATTTAGGGATATATGATCTACCTAGGTACTTTCTTTTACACATGCAGTTTTCGCGGATTTGTTTTTGACGCAATGATCTTAGCATGATGATGGAACCTTTCATGGAAATCCAAAGTTTTTTATTTTTCTGTTCTTCCGCTGCGCATAAGATGTCACCCCTTGTGGATTTCCCAACAGTGGTATCAGAGCCAAGTTGTTCGTGCAAAGATCGGATTTTAACTATGTGTGTTGTGTTTTATCATCAAAATCATTAGCGCAAAAGGCGAGGAAGGGCAACAACTATTGCTACCCTTGCTGCACTTGTATAGTGGCGAAGAGGCTGCTTGCAGCCTTGTTACTCGCGTGCAACGGGCCGCAGTACATGTGGTCCGCAGTGTGTGGCCGCCGCCCCGCAGCAATAGCCCTCGTAGGTGCCCCGCCGCAAGGGCGGCGGCGCTGCTCGGGCAACACTACGGCGCACGCTGCAGCGCCGCCGCAGCGTAAGAGCCCGTAGAGGTGGCGCGCGACCATTATGGCGGCCTCACCCACTAGGGCGATCGCCACCCGAGCGACCACCCCGCAACGATGCCCACAAGGGCACGTGCCCGTAAGGGCTACGCTAGCCGGCGGTGACGCTTGCCCGCAAGGGGCAACACTACCCGTGGGTGAGCCGCCCGCCGGCAGGGTGGCGGCGACCACATTGCAGCAAATAGGGAGAGGAATTAGGGCTTTTTAGGCAAAAGACAATTTTGCCCCTGGGAGTTTTAGAAATTTTAATTTTATCCTCTTTGATCGAATGACCAAAATACTCTTCAGAATTCTAAAAATTTCCTATATATCTCCATTTTTAGAAAAATATTAGTTAATTAAAATATTTAGTTAACTATTGTTATTTATCTAGTAGTCGTAGAAAATAACATATACATGTGATGTATGATGTGGACAGATGATCATAGACCTATGATGTAATGTGTATACATGTGATTATTATTATTGGGGCCTACGAGTCTCTATTTTTCTCATTTATTATTCAGCCTGCGTGCTTGTAATTATGTTGTAATTACATGAAGAGGCACAATAGTAGCGGGACCAACGAGGCCGAGACGAAGGATCCGACGCTTGGAGATGCATTAAGATGCCAACGGAACCGACGAAGCGAGAAGGACTATCACAAGGCATGGAGATGCGCTGAAGCACACATAAATCTTGATACGAGTGATTGGGCCCACTGGCTCGGGCCTGATCACATTAGGATGTGGTCCATGATCATCTGGTGTGATTGCTCATGTGATGTGTGATTGATTATATACCTACTAGATATGTATATATATTTGCATGTAATGTAGATATATATTAAATATGTATGTGTGTGACACATTTTTGTTAGGAGACCAAATCAAAAATCTCCTCTATTAATAATATTAAGTCGGTAAACGTGAGGCAATTAGATTGACCCATGTGGCCTTCCATCATTATTGGTAGGAACCGATTCCCGGTGCAAGTTGAGTTAGTTGAGTCCCTCGAGACTCACCTATATCGTGTTTGGCTATCTTATCTATGACATGGAGATGTCACCAGTGACCTGAGGACATGGTATACTTGGTCGAATCCCACGAGAGTATATCATCGAATCAAACTCATCTTGTAACGATGGTGATGACTTAACAGAACATCATGGTTGGTCGAGTCCCTCGAGGCCATAGTGGTTCGGAGGCCGAACAGGATAGGAATCACAAGGAGTTGTGATTGGCAATAGTTGCCTACCTTTACGGGCTTAACGTGATTGGTCGAGTCCCTCGATGTTATATTAAGACGTTAATTGGATCCCGATCCCCACTAGAGATCCACCGGGGGTCTCCGATTCACATACCGGAGGGTGTTGTGTGTCTCGCAAAAAATTAGTGGGAGTACATTAAGATAGAAGTCCTTATCTTAACTGTTTAATTTTTTCAAAGTCTATATGTTATTTATTTCTACTACGTCTTTAATTTTAGAAAAATATCACTTTCAAATCCTTTACATGGCATACTTGATGCCAACCGCCTCACTGGTCTAAATTATACGGATTGGCTTCACAATCTGAGAATCATTCTCACAACAAAGAAAATCGCACACATCCCTGATATAATGTTCCCTACACCCGATGAAGGGGCAAGTGAGGATGAGATCGCTCGTTATGTGAAGTACATAGATGATTCCGCTCCTGCTCAGTGTTATATGTTGGCCTCTATGACTACTGAGTTATAAAGACAACATGAAAATATGGATGCTAATTCCATAATCCTGCATCTCCATAAACTATTTGAGGAACAGGGAAGAACTCAGTGATATGAGATATTAAAGAGTTTTTTCCGTGCTAGGATGACTGAGGGGACACCACTTCAGAACTATGTCCTTAAGATAATTGAGTGGATCAAGAAACTCATAGGTCTAGGATTTATCCTAGAGGATAACCTGTGTATAGATATTGTGCTTTAGTCTCTACCAGATTCCTTTTCTCAATTCATAATGAATTTTAATATGAACAAACTTGAGGTGACCCTCCTAGAGCACCATAAAATATTGAGAGAAGCAGAGAGCACCATCAAGAAAGAGAAGCCAGTTCTCTATACTGGTGAGACTAGAAAGAAAAGGAAGGCTGAGAAGTCACTTAAGAAGGGCAAGGGCAAGGACAAAATGGGTAAGGCAAAGGTTGCCAAGAAAGACCTAACAAAGGACAAAGGCCAGTGCTTTCACTACGCCAAAGATAGGCACTGGAAGATGAACTACAAAGAGTACCTTGCAGAGAGGGTAAAATAGAAACTTGGAGAAGTTTCAAGTACATTAATGATTAGTCTCCATTTGTCAAAATCTTATGATAACACATGGGTATTGGATATCAGGAGTGCTTATCATATCTGTAATTTCTTGCAAGTTCTGGCAAGACCTAGGAGATTGAAGAGGGACGAGATGGATTTTAAGATGGGCAATGGAGTAAAAGTTGCTATAATGGCTATTGGCAAGGTCACCTTATGTCTGCTTGGTGGAGGTATTATTGCATTAGATACATGTTATTATGTTCCTTCTATTATCAAAAATATTATTTCCATTTTATGTTTGATAGTTAGTAGATATAAATTAGCTTTTGAGAATAATGGTTGTTCAATAATATTAGATGATGAGATCATCACGAGGAATATTGTATAATGGTTTATTTATACTAGATACAACTCCACACATCATGAGTGTAAGTGAGTCTAAGAGGAAATGAGAAGAGGTGAACAATGCATATCTGTGGCATTGTAGGCTAGGTCACATTCATGAGGGAAGGATTCAAAAGTTGCTGAAGAATAGATATCTAGATCCATTTGACTATAAGTCATATGCGACTTGTGAACCTTCCCTTCACGGAAAGATGACCAACTCTACATTTAGTGGAACTAGAAAGAGAGTGATAGAACCCTAGAGGAATTCTATGGAGATTGATCTTTGAGGGGGATCAACCCTTGAAACGCTATAGGGGTTTCACCCTCCTTGGTAGTTGGCTAAATGGCTGTAAAGTAGATTGATCTTTCTTGTTCCAAAGAGGTAGAGGCTACAAGCTTATATAGAGCTCCAAACCCTAGCCCTAGGAGCTGCTTCCTAAGTGAACTACCCAATTTACCCTCAACTTTAGCCGACCGACCCAATAACAAGGGGGGCGGCGGCTAAGAGGCCCAATAGCCCAAATATAAACCCTAGCCTCTCTTCTTTATAGGATAGAGGCAGCTAGGTGAGATTTATTACACTCATAGGGTTTTTATTAGCTGCTACTTGGTTGAGTAGGACCCAACTCTACAAGGGTCCTATTAAGCCTGCACTCTTCCAATCAGCCTTGTCCTCAAGGCTAAGGTTCTATGAATTCAGGGAACCGAGTCTTCAGCTCCTCATATGATTCTCATGTGGCATCTTTGAGTAGTAAATTATTCCAATGTGCTAGTACATTAGTAGAGGGACGTTGGTGATGCATGATGATTTTGTGATCGAGAATGGCTTGCGGTTGGTCTTGGATATATCCATTATTAGTGGTATTGGGTAGTTGAATCTAGGGTGACTCATGTTCTCCCAACTTGGGCTTCAAGCATGACATGTGGAAGACAGGATGAATTTTGGTATCATTAGACAATTTAAGTCTGTATGCCATAGCTCCAATATGCTCTGCGATCTGATAGGGCCCATAAAAACGTGGAGATAGCTTCATGGAGGCTCGTGTGTTGATGGATAGTTGTTTGTATGGCTGTAGGCAAAGATAAACCCAATCTCCTACTAAAAATTCTCTTTCGCTTCTTCGTGTGTGAGCTTGCTACTTCATTCTGGCTTGAGCAATAGAGAGATTATCATTTAGCAGCTATAGGAGTTTGTCTCTATCAATTAAATCTTGGTCGACCTGATCTACCTTAGCCAAGCCAATTACATACTTTGGAATCACAAGAGCCGACCGACCATATAATTCTTCATATGGGGTACATTTTTGTCATGCCCCCCTAAAATTATCGCATTCAGAAGGTGTGATCCTGTCTTAAAGTTCATAATATTAAAATTCAAACCATAAACAATCCCAGGATCCAAACTTATATTTGAGGACACTAACAATCATTCAAGTCATAAATCACATCCAAAACCCATAATTCATAAAACCTGTGCAGTTTATAATTCATATACCACATCACTCCAGGACTCATAAAATTCAAAGCCAACTCAACTAAACAATATCCACATCATAAAATCCATAAGTGAGGAAATCCATATAGCTACAAGACTAACATTTACCATACGTTTATATCATCATACCATTTAAACTTCATATTTTAAGTCCTAACATGAGAGGTCCTCCAACCTTTACAAAACATATAAGTTCAGATTTACCATCGACATTTCACTAAACACAAAATGTACTTATACAACAAAAACATATCAACCACTAAAGATCAACCCAAAATCTTCTAGCTTTCCCTTCCTCAGCCCAATTTACATATCCTAGAGACTGATAAGCTAACCTAAAAATATTATATAATAATGGGGCGAGCATAACAAAACTCAGCAAGTGACTAACATATCCATAGGGAAAGAGAATAGTTTTCAATAAACTTGATATCAAAATGCAAAGTCTGATATAAGAAAACATATATATCATCGTATCAAATGCTGAATCATAAATGTCCTCTTATTCAAACTTATTTAATTCATAGCAAATGGAGTAAAGAGAAATTAGGGCATATTAGATGATGATAATGGTATTTCGGAGCATATCAAATGAAACATAGGATATTACGAAGTATATCAATGGTGCATACGAGATCTCTCAGAGCATATTAGAATAACAAACAAGTAACAGAAGTTCAGATGTCATATCTGATCATTGATTTTCTTATCATCCAAAGCACACATATAAACACATAAACAATGCTTTGGATATCATATCAAAAACACAGAGGATGCAGTGGGATCCCAAACAGAATATGGTCCATCCATTTCTGGATGACCACCAGACAGAAGTCTCCCACGTCTGGGAGCTCCATCCACCCACGTCTAGGTGAAGTCAGAAGGGGTCGGTAGAGCATCACAAGCTCTAAGCATAACTCCCTTTACCATTTTTGGCAAAAGTTCACATGATCCCACAAGACACCAGAGTACAAAAGGATAGGTGTGAACAATAAACAAGCACATATCGGAAGCACATGCGAAACAATAAAACGTACATGTGCCTTTACGATCAATACGATACAAGCATATTCTTTCACAATGCATTCGAATTTGAAATGAAAATAATGGCATGAGTATACAAGGATTCGAAATAGTAGTATAAAGCTCAACTGAAGGAAGGACTTTAGCTGAAATCAGTTTCCAACAAAAAGGACAAAACAAGAATAGGCAAACTTGACAAAAATTTGGTTCTGATAGAATTTGAGAGGTATATTTTCTGAGTTGATTGAGTAACCAAGTATGCTCTAATTTACTCTAAATTAGTGTCATTTGAAAGATATAATAATCTAGATTCGGATTAATAAAGTTTGTTATGAATTAGAGGTCTCCACAGGAAGTTACAAATAATTTAGTGACAATAGGTTAGAAAACATCATCTCTATTTTACTAAATCTATAGGGTCGACTAAAACAGACGTTTTAGTTAGTATCTGTACTCCAAATATTTCAAATAAGATATGGACAGAAATATTTATGAGTCTACTTTCCAATAAGTTTAATTTTATCACAATTGGATTTGTTCACAGTGAGTTACAAGTGATAGAATACCCAGAGGTCAGAACTTGGAATCTCTATTTTACAGATTCTATGGGGTCAATTCAAATAAATGTTCGGATAGGCAATTGAACTCCAAATTCATACATCCAGGTCTCAAAATAAAAATATACAAGTATATTTTCGGATGGATTTAATTTTGCTTAAATACGAATTCAGTACAGAAAGTTATAGACATGATAAGGCAGAAAGGATAGAATCTGGAAAAGAAGTCCAGATTCACTATTTGATACATATATTGCAGAAATATCATTATGAAACTTCAATCTTCTAAAATTTTCAGGATTAAGATGAGAACAAGGAACAAACTTACTTTAGGATGGGGTTAGAACACTTGCCTTCAATCAATTTTGATCCCAATGAAAAGTTTTGAGCCCAAAAAACCTTAATCCCCAATTCTTCTTCTCTTCTTATCCTTTTCTTCTTCTTCTCTCTCTCTTCCTATCTTCTCCACGTAGGCTGCCTTCTCAGTTTCCTAAGGAATGAAGGCAAAGAGTCTTAAATGGTGGGATTTGTTATTTTGTAAATTTTATAGTTTAGTCCTTGTATTACTTATTTTTACGATTACTCTTATACGAAAATTTAGAAATAAGAAATGCGAGGGATGTTACACTCTCGCCCCCTTAAAAAAATTTAGTCCTCTAAATTTATCATACCTCTTTCAATGACAAGATGAGGATAAATTTTCTTCAGTTCCTCCTCTAGCTCCCAAGTTGTTTCTTCCCCAGAATGATGTCTCCATATCACTTTAACGAGATGGATGACCCGATTCCTTAGGATTTTATCCTTCTTGTCAATAATTTGAGTGGGCTCCTCCGGATAGGATAAGTCTTTATCAATCATAATCGGCTCATAATTTATGATATGAGAGGGATCATGTACATACTTTCTAAGCATTGAAACATGAAAAATATCATGGATATGACATAAGGATAGTGGCAAGACAATCTTGTAAGCGACAGAACCAATTCTTTCAAGGATCTCAAAAGGTCCAATAAACCTTGGGCTTAACTTTCTCTTCTTCCCAAATCTTGCTACGCCTTTGGAAGGGGAAACCTTCAGGAATACAAAATCCCCTACTTGAAACTCAATATCTCTTCGTTGGTTGTCAGCATAGCTCTTTTGGCGACTCTGAGCAGTCTTTAGCCTTTTTCTTATAACTTGGATCTTTTCAGTAGTCTCTTGTACTTTATCTGGTACTAACAACTTTTTATCGCCAACTTCTTCCCAACATATAGTCGTTCTATACTTTCGCCCATACAAAGCTTCATAAGGAGCCATCTGAATGCTTGAATGGTAACTATTATTGTAAGTGAACTCAATAAGGGAAATATCTTTATCCCATTCACCTTTCCAATCCATGATATAGGCTCTGAGCAAATCCTCAAGTATTTGAATTGTTCTTTTAGATTGACCATCGGTCTGAGGGTGATAAGCGGTGCTAAACTTTACTTTGGTGTCCATAGACTCTTGTAATCTCCTCCACAATCTAGAAAGAAATCTGGACTCTTTGTCAGAGATGATCTCCTTTGGAACACCATGAAGTCTTACTATTTCATCAATATACAAATCGGTAAGTCGATCAAGTAAATAAGTCATATTGATCGATAAGAAATGTGCAGATTTGGTTAACCTATCAATAATGACCCAAATAGCATCATGCTTCCTAGAGGTTCTAGGTAGTCCTGAAACAAAGTTCATGGTAACACATTCCTATTTCTATTCAGGAATATCTAAAGGCTGTAATAAACCTCCAGGTCTTTGATGTTCTACTTTAATTTGTTGACAAGTCAAACACTTTGAAATATACATTGTAATCTCCTTCTTCATGCCTTCCCACCAATAATGACTTTGGAGATCTCTATACATTTTAGTGCTACCAGGATGCATGGTGTACTTTGAATTGTGACCCTCCATCAAGATTTGGTTCTTGATATCTGGGTCATTTGGAACACATACTCTATCCCCAAATTTCAAGAGACCATCCTCTAAAATTTAAAAATTTGGCTTCAATCCCTTTTCAACTTCATTCCTCAAGTATATAAATGTGGATCTTGTAGTTGTTCTTCTTTAATTTGTTGCGTGAGATCAGACTGCACTTGAATAGAGGCCATCAACATCATTGAATTTTGCCCTTTTCTCATGATATTCAAATCACAATTTTCTTTTAAGAACTTCCATTGTTTCACAATCAGACTAGCCATAAAACTTGTAGATTTTCTACTAAATGCATCAGCTACAACATTAGCTTTACCTGGGTGATAATGGATGCTATAATCATAATCCTTTAGAAGTTCTATTCATCTCTGTTGCCTCATATTCAACTCTTTTTGAGTAAAAATATACTTTAAACTTTTGTGATCAGTAAGAATTTCAAATGTTCGCCCATACAAGTAATGTCTCCAAATCTTTAGAGCAAAGATGATTGCTGCTAATTCCATATCATGAGTTGGATAATTCACTTCATAACTCTTTAGCTGTCTAGAAGCATAAGTAATTACTCTCCCTTCCTGCATTAGAACATATCCCAGGCCCTTTCTTGAAGCTCGGTATAAACTACAAATCCCTCATTACCACTTGGAATAGTGAGAATAGGGGCACTGGTCAATCTTCTTTTTAGCTCTTGGAAACTTTGCTCATAATTAACACCCCATTCAAATTTCATATTCTTCTGAGTCAGTTTGGTGAGGGGAGAAGCGATTCGAGAAAATCCCTCCACAAATCTCCTATAATAACTTGCCATGCCTAGGAAACTTCTAACTTCTGTTATATTTGTTAGTACTTCCCACTTAACCACTGCTTCTACCTTCTTTGGATCAATAGATATGCCTTTCCCTGAAATCACATGGCCTAAGAAAGCAATTTCCTTCAACCAAAATTCACATTTACTAAACTTTACATACAATTTCTTTTCTCTTAGTATGGATAATACATTTCTCAAGTGTTCCTCATGCTCTTGATTGCTCTTTGAATACACTAATATGTCATCAATGAATACAATTACACAGTCATCCAAGAGTGGATGAAATATCTTGTTCATCAATTCCATAAAAGCTGTAGGGGCATTAGTCAAGCCAAAAGGCATTACCAAGAATTCATAGTGACCATATCGGGTCCTGAAGGCTGTTTTCAGAATATCCTCCTTGATCTTTAACTGATAATAACCCAATCTTAGATCGATCTTGGAGAATACTTGTGCACTCTGCAATTGTTCAAACAAGTCATCGATCCTTGGAAGAGAATACTTATTTTTTATGGTCACCTGATTCAACTATTTATAGTCAATACAAAGCCTCAATGTCCCATCCTTCTTCTTAACTAATAGCACTAGAGCACCCCCTGGTGAGACACTAGGTTGAATGAAACCCTTATCTAACAATTCTTGTATTTGCTTCTTTAACTCCTCTAACTCGAGGGGCGCCATTTTATAGGGAGGCATAGATATTGGGGTTGTCCTGGAGACTACTTCAATAACAAATTCACCATCCCTCTCTGGTGGTAATCCAAGCAAGTCATCTGGAAATACATCAGGGAACTCTTTGACCACCGAAGTTTCATTTAGTTGAGTTTCTTGATCTGAATACTTCTTTACACATGTAAGATAACAAAAATAACCCTTTTGCATAAGACGATGAGCTTGAAGTGCTGATACCAGATAAAGAGGCAAATCATGTCGAATTCCCTCAAAATAAAAGATAGGCTGATTCGGTAGGTAAAAAGTGATCATTTTTGTATAACAATTGATACTAGTATGATAGGAAGATAGCCAATCCATGCCAAGTATAATATCAAAACCTTGGATCTCTAGAAGGATCAAATTAGCAAGGAATTCATGTTCTCCAATAGAAATTAAATAGGATGGATAAATCAAGTTTGCTATCAAAGAATTCCCAACAACAGTAGTTACATACAACATATAATCCAATGGTCTAGGTAGAACACTCAAATGACAAGCAAAATGTGGTGAAACAAAAGATAGATTAGAGCCAGGATCAAACAAAACTTTTGCATTTTTACTAGAAACATGAAGAATACCTTCGACCACTGATTTAGAGGCTCTAGCATCCTGCTCAGTGATAGCATATACTCTAGCATGGGCTGATGATCTAGGAGGTAGTGGTTCTTTCTTTTTCTTAAATGGGCAGTCTTTTATTTTGTGATCTAACTTTCCACAAGCAAAACAAGCTCCAATCACTCGAAAACACTTACTTGTTTCATGATTGCCTCCACATTTTGCACATAGTGGAATCCTTTGTGGTAGCTTTCTCATCTTAAATCCAGATACCTTTACCCTCTTGTTACTTCTCTCAGGTTCATTTCCTTTCCTATTTTTATAAAAAAACTTATTCATACTATTCTTGCTCATGATTTCTTGGATCTCTTCTAAGTCTTTTTCAATTATCAAAGCTCTTTCTACCACCTCAGAATATGCTTGAAGTTTTAAAGCTAATATTCGGCTTCTTATGGCTGGCCTTAATCCCCTTTCAAACCTCCTTGCTTTTCTAGATTCATCATCAATCATATGTGTGGCAAATCTGGAGAGCTCAGTGAATTTAGATTCATATTTTGTTACCGTTAAATTTCCCTGAATGAGATTCAAGAACTCCAATTCTTTCTTCTCTCTAATGCAATCTAGGAAATATTTATCATTGAACTTTCTTGTAAATGTCTTCCAAGTGAATGGCTCATGTCTAATTTTAGAAATCCTCCTTATTGTTCTCCACCAGTGTTCAGCCTCTCCCTCTAACATAAAGGTAGCAAGAGAAACCTTCAGATCATCCGGGCAATTTAAAATGTCAAATATTTTCTCTATCCACATCATCCATTGTTCTGCTACCATTGGATCAGGCTCACCACAAAAACTAGGAGGACTGAGCTTCTTAAACTGTTCAATTCCTAACCCAATCCGATTTGAAGTCCCTGCTCCATCATTTCTTTCTGGTCGGACTTGTTGTTGCATTACTTGTGTCATAGCCTCTAGAGTTTTCATGATTCCTCTCAATTGATTAGAAGTAGATGGAATAGGAGAACCAGATGACCTTGTCATTCTTGCTTCCTAAATACAGCAAAAGAGAAATTTTAATCAATCTGTAAATAAAAATCACTAAACCTCAAAATTTATTATGCATCTAGCATATCAAAATTCTTAGTGATCCTCAAATCATGCTCTGATACCACCTCTGTCACGTCCCCCTAAAATTATCGTATTCAGAAGGTGTGATCCTGTCTGAAAGTTCATAATATTAAAATTCAAACCACAAACAATCCCAGGATCCAAACTTATATTTGAGGACACTAACAATCATTCACGTCATAAATCACATCAAAACCCATAATTCATAAAACCTGTGCAGTTTATAATTCATATACTACATCACTCCAGGACTCATAAATTCAAAGCCAACTCAACTAAACAATATCCACATCATAAAATCCATAAGTGAGGAAATCCATATAGCTACAAGACTAACATTTACCACAAGTTAATATCATCATACCATTTAAACTTCACATTTCAAGTCCCTAACATAAGAGATCCTCCAACCTTTACAAAACATATAAGTTTAAATTTACCATCGACATTTCACTAAACACAAAATGTACTTATACAACAAAAACATATCAACCACTAAAGATCAACCCAAAATCTTCTAGCTTTCCCTTCCTCAACCCAATTTACATATCCCAGAGACTGATAAGCTAACCTGAAAATATTATATAACAATGGGGCGAGCATAACAAAGCTCAACAAGTGACTAACATATCCATAGGGAAAGAGAATAGTTTTCAATAAACTTGATATCAAAATACAAAGTTAGATACAAGAAAACATATAAATCATCGTATCAGATGCTGAATCATAAATGTCCTCTTATTCAAAATTATTTAATTCATAACAAATGGAGTAAAGAGTAATTGGGGCATATCAGATGATGATAATGGTATTTCCGAGCATATCAAATGAAACATAGAATATTATGAAGCATATTAATGGTGCATACGAGATCTCTCAGAGCATATTAGAATAACAAACAAGTAACAGAAGTTCAGATGTCATATCTGATCATTCATTTTCTTTTCATCCAAAGCGCACATATAAACACATAAACAATACTTTGGATATCATATCAAAAACACAAAGGGTGCAGTGGGATCCCAAACAGAATATGGTCCATTCATTTCTGGATGACCACCAGACAGAAGTCTCTCACGTCTAGGAGCTCCATCCACCCACGTCTAGGTGAAGTCAGAAGGGGCTGGTAGAGCATCGTAGGCTCTAAGCATAACTCCCTTTACCATTTCTGGCAAAGGTTCACATGATCCCACAAGACACCAAAGTACAAAAGGATAGGTGTGAACAATAAATAGGCACATATCGGAAGCACATGCGAAACAATAAAACATATATGTGCCTTTACAATCAATACGATATAAGCATATTCTTTCACAATGCATTCGAATTTGAAATAAAAATAATGGCATGAGTATACAAGGATTTGAAATAGTAGTATAAAGCTTAATTGAAGGAAGGACTTTAGCTAAAATCAGTTTCCAACAAAAAGGACAAAACAAGAATAGGCAAACTTGACAAAAATTTGGTTCTGACAGAATTTGAGAGGTATATTTTCTGAGTTGTTTGAGTAAACAAGTATGCTCTAATTTACTCTAAATTAGTGTCATTTGAAAGATATAATAATCTAGATTCGGATTAACAAAGTTTGATATGAATTAGAGGTCTCCACAGGAAGTTACAAATAATTTAGTGACAACAGGTCAGAAAACATCATCTCTGTTTTACTAAATCTATAGGTTCGACTAAAATAGACGTTTGAGTTAGTATCTGTACTCCAAATATTTCAAATAAGATATGGAAAGAAATATTTATGAGTCTACTTTCCAATAAGTTTAATTTTATCACAATTGGATTTGTTCATAGTGAGTTACAAGTGATAGAATAACCAGAGGTCAAAACTTGGAATCTCTATTTTACAGATTCTATGGGGTCAATTCAAATAAAAGTTCGGATAGGCAATTGAACTCAAAATTAATACATCCTGTTCTCAAATTAAACATATATAAGTATATTTTCGGATGGATTTAATTTTGCTTAAATACGAATTCAGTACAGAAAGTTATAGACATGATAATGCAGAAAGGACAGAATCTGGAAAAGAAGTCCCGATTCACTGTTTGATACATAAATTACAGAAATATCATTATGAAACTTCAATCTTCAAAAATTTTTAGGATTAAGATGAGAACAAGGAACACACTTACTTTAGGATGGGGTTAGAACACTTACCTTTGATCAATTTTGATCCCAATGAAAAGTATTGAGCCCAAAAAACCTTAATCCCCAATTCTTCTTCTCTTTTTCTTCTTCTTCTCTCTCTCTTCCTATCTTCTCCATGTAGGTTGGCTCCAAGGCCAACGGGGTGGGTGTGACATTCTCCCCCACTCAATCATGTGACATCCTCATCATGGATTGACCACCCTGCCTACCCCTAAAGTGTTGACCCGGGGCACTTAGCGTGAGTCGGTAAAGGTCAGGGGTGGCTCTGATACCATACTCGCATAAGGCCTTAACCCACACCCGAAAAACCGGTTCGCCAGATGTGTTACCGCCCCCGCTTATAAGCCCAAGACCTCCCCTATCCTTTCCGATGTGGGATTAATGCACCCCACCTGACCTCCTAAGGCCTTGGCCTTAGAGCCAATGGGCTGGGTGTGACAATTTTGTAGATGAATGATATGTAGTATTGTACACCATTCGGCCCAGGAGAGCCATTTCGTCCACTCCTTTAGCTGATCACTAGCGAAATACCAAAGGTACGTCTCTAAACACCTATTCACCACTTCTGTTTGGCCGTCAGTTTGTGGATGATATGCTATGCTCATCTTGAGTTTGGTGTCTTGCAACTAAAATAACTTGGTCCAAAATTTACTAGTGAAGACTCTGTCACAATCACTTACAATGGACCTTAGCATCCCACACAGTTTAACAATATTTTCTATGAAAATCTAAACAATACTAATAACAGTGTAGGGATTTCGCACATCACAAAAATGAGTATATTTCGTAAGTCGATCAACCACTACAAGGATTGTGCTTTTACCTTTAGAAGGTGATAGCCATTCAATGAAGTCCATGGAGATGTCAGTCCACACCGAGTCTGGTATGGGTAATGGTTGTAGTTTCCCTGGACTCGCCACTGTTTTGCCTTTTTGCTGTTGACATACATCACATTGTGCTATGTATTCAAAAATAATTTTTTTCATCCCTATCCAATAAAAGTTTTGCTTCACTCTTTTGTAGGTTTTTAGAAATCTGGAGTGCCCTACTGAAGGTGTGGAGTGCATTTCGTGTAGAATGACTTTGATGCAAGGGGAGTTTGGTATAAGCACAATATGACCTTTGTAGCGTAGATCCCTCGAATCCCAAGTATAGTGAGCTATTGTGGATCCTCTTCTAATTTTTTGATGATGTTGCTGGTTTCTAGATCCTTCTTCTATTCCTCCCTAATGTACTCAAGGAAGCCGGTGGTAGGAAGAGAGACGGCTGAAAATTCAGCTTGCTCAGGTAGCCATGAGAGCGCATCTGCAATAACATTTTCTTTCCCCTTTTTGTAAATAATTTTATAATCAAATCCTAGAAGTTTGGTTACCCATTTTTGCTGCTCTGGGGATGATATCTTCTGCTCCAAAAAGTACTTGAGGCTTCTATGGTTGATTTTAATCAGAAATCGCCGGCCAATCAGGTAGGGTCTCCACTTTATTACTGCGTGCATAATGGCGAGCATCTTCTTATCATAGATAGACATTTTTTGATGGGCAGGAGACAACACCTTGCTAGTGTATGCGAGTGGTTGACCATCCTGCATGAGAACGGCTCCAATTCCAACTCCAGATGCATCGACCTCAATAATGAAGGGTCGGCTGAAATCTGGTAGCGCTAGCACCGGTGTCATCGTCATGGCTGCCTTAAGTCTGTCGAAGGCAGCGGAGGCTTTGTTCGACTATTGGAAGGCATCTTTTTTCAGTAGAGAAGTAAGGGGGGCACTGATCTTCCCATAGTCCTTCACAAATTTTTGGTAACAGCCCGTTAGTCCAAGGAACCCACGGAGCAATTTCACATTTGTAGGTTTCGGCCAACCTTGTATTGCTTTGATTTTTGTTAGGTCTACGACCACTCATTTTGATATTATATGCCTAAGGTACTCTACTTTTTGCTAGAGAAAGCTACACTTTGATAGTTTAACAAAAAGAGTATTCTCCTGAAGGATCGTCAGAACAAATCGAAAGTGCTGAAAGTGAGTCTCAAGAGAAGGGCTATAAATGAGAATATCATCGAAAAATACCAGCACAAATTTGTGAAGAAAGCTCTGAAAAATATCATTCATGAGACTTTGGAAGGTTGAAGGAGCATTAGTGAGTCCAAAGGTCATTACCAAGAATTCATAATCATCATTATGAGTGCAAAAAGCAATTTTTGGGATGTCACCTTCACATACCCAAATTTGGTGGTAATCGGATTGAAGGTCCAACTTTGTGAAGACTCGAGCTCCTTTTAATTCATCAAGAAGTTCATCCACTACTGGTATTGGGTACTTATCCTTGACGGTGATATCATTTAGAGCTCGGTAGTCAATGCACATCCGTCAAGTTCTATCTTTCTTGCGCACAAGTAGCACCGGTGAGGAGTAGGGGCTGCAGCTTGGCCGAATCACCCTTGTTTCGAGCATCTCCTTCATGATCTTCTCAATTTCATCCTTTTGGAGGTGAGGATAGTGGTAAGGCCGAGTGTTTGCTGGTGGTTTGCCTGGAAGGATTAGAATTCAGTGGTCATGTTGCCGAGTAGGAGGAAGACTACACGGTTCAGCAAAAACATCATTAAATTCAACAAGCAATTGGGTGAGATTTTGATCTTTAATTTCTATTTTCTCCCCCTCTGGTTGTTGCTGGAGATGCATAAGAAAGCAACCATTTATCTTGTATAAAACTTTCTCCATTCGTTGGGTTGAAATGGTGGTTACGTTGCTTCCATGCTTCCTATATAGGGTGACCTATTTGCCATTGCGATTTTATGGTACCAAAAATATCACTCTGCGCATGAGATCCAACCAATCGGGTCTCCTTCTTCCCATCTAGGGAAGTCCACCCACATGCGTGGATAGTGGAGATCGGTCATAGAGCCTCCCCTCTCCTGGAGGTCATCTCTTTGATCAGAGCTTTCTCCTTGATGTGATTTCTTTGGGCTTGGTGGTCGACCCAAACTAAGTTCGACAAAGAGAGTCCGAATCTTCTCCTCCATTCGTGTCTCGAAGGCTTTGAATTTAGCATCAATTGCCTCCTCGAATGCCATAGCATATGTCTCCAAATCTGTAATATTAAGATCTCTTTTTTGCTATCAGGTTAAAGGCATGTATTGGTTGAGAGAATTGGTGGCTGAAAGGGTTGGTGGATTGGTGGATGTAGGCTGTGGTTTAGGCTTGTTTTGTGGATGTTTTGGGTGCAGTTTGGGGCTGCGGTTTGATGGAGTTTTTGGGCTGTGATGGTAGTGGATGAAGGTTACGGAAGAGGGTTTTAGATCTGTGGTAGATCATAGCAAAGATTTGACAAAAATTAGTGGAAATTGTTGCCTATATGCGCTGTCTCGTAAGAGCAGAATTGTCATCGAAGAAATAGTGGTTTCTCGATGAAATTTCTAGCGAAAACTCAGAGATTTGAGGAGGGGGTTTGATGGTAGAATCATAATTTATATAACAGCCAGGATAACAAATTGGATCAAGAAATTTTGGTAGCAAAATAGTAAAGAAATCAGTGCAAGTTGCGATAGCAGAATTCTCATCGAAAAATTTTAGCAGTTTGCGACGAGAGATTGTAGCAACACACGATTTTTTATTTGTTGATGAATTCCATGATAGATCAATCATGGATGGGAGCCAAGATGATCTATGAGGTGCACAAGAAATTTTGCTTAAAAAGGATAACAATTAGATCAGTTAAAGGCAGCAACACGTGGTTGAAATTTTCTACAGCGATCCTTCGTTCACAAAGATGGTAACTTTTGTAACGCAAGGAATTCGCTAGCAAGGGATAGATAGAAAAGCTTATTTTTGGTATTTTAAATGAAAAATTACAGTAGCAAAGGGTATTGGTGGTAGAAAAATACCAGATCTCTGATGCAATTGGAGGTGGCGATTGTAGATTGAATTGATCTACGTCAGGAGATGACGGTGGAGACGACGACATCAAGAGCAATTATGGGAATTGCCTGGCTAATGGTGGGTGGCAGGGATGGCAGCAAAAGCAGCAAGATCGCTGCTCTGATACCAGATGATAGAACCCTAAAGGAATTCTATGGAGATTTATCTTTGAGGGGGATCAACCCTTGGAATGCTATAGAGGTTCCACGCTCCCTGGTAGATGGCTGGAAAGTAGATTGATCTTTCTTGTTCTAAAGAGGTAGAGGCTTCAAGCTTATATAGAGCTCCAAACCCTAGCCCTAGGGGCTACTTCCTAAGTGAACTACCTAATTTACCCTCAACTTTAGCCAACCGGCCCAGTAACAAGGCGGGCGACAGCTAAGAGGCCCAATAGCCCAAATATAAACCCTAGCCTCTCTTCTTTATAGGATAGAGACGGCTAGGTGAGATTTATTAAACTCATAGGGTTTTTATTAGCTGCTACTTGGTTAAGTAGGATCCAACCCTGCTAGGGTCCTATCAAAGAGCCATTGAGTTATTGGAACTCATACACAGTGATGTATATAATCCCATGTCGACTCATGCCATAGGTGGTTACTCCTACTTCATTACTTTCACTGATGATTTCTCAAGATATGGACATATGTACTGGATGAAGTATAAAACTAAAGCTTTTTAGAAATTTAGGGAATATAAGAATGAAGTGGAGAATCAGACTGGAAATAATATTAAAACTCTTCGATCAGATCGAGGAGGTGAATACTTGAGTAAACATTTTACCCAATTCCTCAAAGACCATAGGATTTTATTCCAATAGACACCTCCTTATATACTGCAGCTTAATGGTGTATCAGAAAGGAGAAATCATACACTGTTAGACATAGTGTGTTCCATGATGAGCTTTACCGACCTACCCATCTCATTCTGGGGATATGCCCTTGAGATCGTAACTTACATTTTGAATAATATTCAACTAAGTCAATAGTGTCTACTTCATATGAGATATGGAATAGGAAGAAGCCCGATCTTAAGGTTGTTAAGATTTGGGATTGCCCTGCCCACGTCAAGAGACACAACCCCGACAAGTTGGAATCCAGGACGGAATGGTGCAAGTTCGTGGGATACCCCATGGAAACTTGTGGGTATTATTTCTATCATCTTGAGGACCAAAAGGTCTTTGTAGCCAAGAGCAGTGTTCCTTGAGAAGGAACATATTTTTGGTGGAGACAGTGGGAGCGTGATAGAATTGAGCGAGGTTAGAGAACCTAGCTCAAGCACCATTCCATAGCCAGAGTCTGTTCAGGTACCTTGTGCATAAGTTCCAACTTTATGTAGGTCTGGTAGAGTATCTCATCCTCTTGAGAGATATATGAGACATATCAGAAAAGAGGATATTGAGGATCCTCAGACCTACGAGAAGGCTATTATGAGCATAGACTCTAGAAAATGACAAGAAGCCATGAATTCAGAAATAGATTCCATGTACTCCAACAAAGTTTGGAACCTGGTTGTTGCACCCTAGGTATTGTACCCATTGGCTACAAGTGTATCTTCAAAAAGAAGATTAGAGTAAAAAGAAAGGTAGAGACATATAAAGCAAGGCTAGTGGCTAAGGGGTATCGTCAAAGGCAAGGTGTTGACTATGACAAAACTTTTTCACCTATAGCCATGCTAAAATCCATTCAAATTCTATTGGCTATTACAGTACACTATGATTATGAGATCTGGCAGATGGACGTCATAACTGCATTCCTCAATTACAACCTCGAGGAAGAGATGTATATGATACAGCTTGAGGGATTCATGTCCAGGGATAACCCAAATAAGGTGTGCAGGTTACTTAGGTCCATCTATGGACTGAAGCAAGCTTTCCGAAGTTGGAACATAAGATTTGATGAGGCGATCAGATCCTATGACTTCGTTAAGAATGAAGATGAGCCTTATGTGTACAGGAAGGTAAGTGGGAGCACTATCACCTTTTTGGTATTATATGTGGATGATATCCTGATTATTGGGAATGATGTAGGAATGCTCTCTACGGTAAGGGCTTGGCTATCTAGGCACTTCTCCATGGACTTAGAGGAAGCATCCTGTATATTGGGGATACGGATCTATAGAGTTAGATCGAAAAGGATGATTGGCTTGTTCCAGTCCAGGTACATAGACACCATTGTCAAAAGGTTTGGCATGGAAAATTTCAAAAGATGTCTCATACCAAGAGACATGGAATATCACTTTCTAGGAATATGTCCCCAAAAGACTCCTGAAGAAAGGGCACACATGGATATGATACCATATGCCTTAGCGATAGGATCTATCATGTATGCTATGCTATGTACCAGGCCAGATATAGCGCATGCTCTAAGTGTCATGAGTAGGTATCAGGTAAATCCAGGCTTGGAGCATTGGAAAATAATAAATGTATCTTTAAGTACTTAAGATGGACTAAGGATCTTTTACTTGTATATGGAGGCAGTAGCCTTAGAGTTGAGGGCTACACGGACTCGAGCTTCCAGTCCAATGTTGATGATAGCAAGTCTAATTCAGGGTATGTGTTCACTCTGAATGGAGGAGCAGTATGCTAGAAGAGTTCCAAGAAAGATACTACTACTAACTCAACCACAAAGACGGAATACATTGCCGTGGCAGAGGTAGCAAAGGAGGGAGTCTAGATAAAGTTCATTATAGACTTAGGAGTCATGTCGAGCAACGAGGATCCAATTCCCTTATATTATGACAACAACGGGGCAATCACTCAAATAAGGGAACCCGGGTCTCATCAGAAGTGTTCTAAGGAGGTTCTAGCTTACTAGAGAGATCGTGGCCCGAAGAGATGTAGTAGTGGAAAGAGTTCCATCCGAAGATAACGTTGTAGATCCATTGATAAAGCCATTGACTCAGATTATCTTTGAGCGTCACAATGTCTAATGGGGATTAGACATGTTGGTGATTGGCTTTAGGTCAAGTAGGAGATTGCTAATCAAATGTGCCCTGCAAGCCAATCACATGAGTGATGGCACTTGTGACTTGATATACACTCTTTCTTTTGCTTATTATTATCAGACAATTTATCACTTTATCTTGCATGTTGTATATATTGTGATGTCCTTGGATCTGTGCAATGGGAATCGGATCATGATGAGATCACGATAATGAGACAAACCTTTAAACACAAACTCTAAATAATCCTGGTCATAGGTTACTCGAGAGGGACATCGAGATAACCGAATAGATTAGTGTGTTGTATACCTATCCATATGATGGAGGTGGTTAGTCTCATAGCTACTCATGTGGGAACACTAAGGGTACAGTGTAGGTGCTCATTAGGGAATGAGTTCACTGATTGATCCACTTACGGAATGCTGGATGATTATTGATACCTCACGTTAGACAACGATTCTATAGTCCCAGTAGTGTATCTGATCCTTAGACTTGAGTCACTAAGGATGTCCTGTATTAGTACTCCACTCTTTGATACCAGACTTATAGGTTTGGAAAGTTTCAGATCTAGTACAATCGATTATTGAGAGTGATAGCCAACCTTACGAGGGCTATTGAGTGTCAATAAAGGATCATCTGCTCTCGGTATCATGAGAAGAATATCCCATGTATTCTTGCTTGAACAAATCCTTGGCCAAGGTTATTCGAATTGAGAAAGAAAGAGTTCTCCGTGAGAATCTGAAAATAGTAAGACTAGAGGAGAGACCGTATGGACCTGATAGCACCATGCTCGATATAGGATCTTTGGGATATTAGTTGGATGAGGGACTATAGATACATGGTAACCGAGGACAGATAGGTCCAAAGGATTGGATTCCCCTATATCATCTAGGGTTGTGGCATAGTGGCCTAGTACGTCCGTAGTCGATGAGTTGGATGAATTATTATAGAGATAATAATTCAATGAGTCAAAAGGAGTTCTGATAAGTATGACTCATGGCCAGCCCGATATTAGGCCTAGAGGGTCACACACATATGGTAGGTGTTGCAACGAGTAGAGGTTCAGATATGAGATATCCACTGGAGCCCCTATCTTATTGGATATTCATTAAGCCCCAGAATTATTAGATCCTAAGATGAGATCCAATAATTGCTAATAAGAGATTATTGGGTATAGACCTACTAATCCAAGAGGCTTGGGTAATTGAATGAACATCCAATATCCAACAGGGCAAGATCCATTAGGGTTTATAGGGGGCCTCTATAAATAGGAGGGAATCAAAGCTCTATAGGCTGGGAGTTCTTTTTGGTGGCTACCTTCTGTTCTCCTTTCCCTAGAGAGGTGCATCATCGTAGTCCTTGTCTTGTGGATACCGCTAGACAGGAGGACGCTTGACCTCCTTCATCCTTCCTACAGATCGTAGGGATTCAGGGATATATGATCTCCCTAGGTACTTTCTTTTGCATATGTAGTTTTCGCATATTTGTTTTTGACGCACCGATCTTCGCACGACGACGAAACCTTTTATGGAAATCCATAGTTTTTTGTTTTTCTATTCTTCTGCTGCACATGAGATGTCGCCCCCTATAGATTTCCCAATATAGGCACTTCTCCATGAAGGATTTAGGGGAAGCATCCTACATATTAGGGATATGGATCTATAGAGATAAATCTAAGAGGATACTTAGCTTGTCCCAGTCCAGGTACATAGACACCATTGTCAAAAGGTTTGGCATGAAAAATTTCAAAAGAGGTCTCGTACCAATGAGACATGGAATATCACTTTCTAGGAGTATGTCCCAAATGACTCCTGAAGAAAGGGCACATATGGATAGGATACCATATGCCTTAGTGATAGGATCTATCATGTATGCTATGCTATATACCAGGCCTGATATAGCACATGCTCTGAGTGTCACGAGTAGGTATCAGACAGATCTAGGCTTGGAGCATTAGAAAGCAATAAAATGCATCCTTAAGTACTTGAGAAGGACTAAGGATCTCTTACTAGTATATGAAGGCAGTAGCCTCAAGGTTAAGGGCTACATGGACTCAAGCTTCCAGTCCGATGTCGATGATAGCAAGTCTAATTCAGGGTATGTGTTCACTCTGAATGGAGGAGCAGTATGCAGGAAGAGTTCTAAGCGAGATACTACTGCTGACTCAACCACAGAGGCGGAATACATTGCTACGGCAAAGGCAGCAAAGGGGGGAGTCGGGATGAAGAAGTTATGTCGAGCAACAAGGAGTCGATTCCCTTATATTGCAATAACTACGAGGCGATTACTCAAATAAGGTAACCTAGGTCTTATCAAAAATATTCTAAGGAGGTTCCAACTTATTAGAGAGATCGTGGCCCGAAGAGATGTAGTAGTGGAAAGAGTTCCATCTGAAGATAACATTATAGATCCACTAACAAAGCCATAGACTCATATTATCTTTGAGCATCACAGAGGTCTGATAGGGATAAGACACGTAGGTGATTGGCTTTAGGTTAAGTGGGAAATTGTCAGTCATATGTGCCCTGCAAGCCAATCACATGAGTGATGGCACTTGTGACTTGATATGTACTCTTTCTTTTTGCTTATTATTAGATATTTTATCACTTTATCTTGCGTGTTGCATATATTATGATGTCCTTGGATCTATACAATGGGAATCGGATCATGATGAGATCATGATAATGAGATCGATTCACCTTTAAACACAGACCCTAAATAATCTCGACATAGGTTACTCCAAAGGGACATCGAGATAACTGGATAGACTGGTGTGCTGTATACTTGTCCATATGATGGAGGTGGCTGGTCTCATAACTACTCATGTAGAGACACTAAGGATATAGTACACGGGCTCATTGGAGAATGAGTTTACTGATTGATCCGCTTACGAAATGCTAGATGGTTATTGATACCTCACATCAGACAATGATTCTATAGTCTCAATAGTGTATCTGGTCCTTAGACTTAAGACACCAAGGATGTCCTGTATGAGTACTCCACTCTTTGATATCAGACTTACAAGTTTGGAAGTTCTAGATCTAGTACAGCTAGTTATTGGGAGTGCTAGCCAACCTTACAAGAGCTATTGAATGTCACTAGAGGATCATCCACTCTCGGCATCATGAGAGAAATATCCCATGTATTCTTACTTGAACAAATCCTTAACCAAGGTTATTCGGATTGAGAGAGAAAGAGTTCTCTAGGAGAATCCGATAAGAGCGAGACTCGAGAGACCGTATGGGCCTTACAGCACCATGCCCGGTATAGGGTCTTTGGGATATTAGATGGATGAGAGACTATAGATACATGGTAACTGAGGATAAATGGGTCCAAAGGATTGGATTCCCTTGTAACATTTAGGGATTGCGGCGAAGTGGCCTAGTATGTCCGCAGTCGATGAGTCGGGTAAATTATTATGAAAATAATAATTCACTAAGTTAGAAGGAGTTTTGATAAGTATGACTCATGGCTAGCTCAATATTGGGCCTAGAGGGTCACACACATATGGTAGGTGTTGCAACGAGTAGAGGTTCAAATATGAGATATCCATCGGAGCCGCTATCTTATTGGATATCCAATAAGCCCCTAAATTATTAGATCCTAAGATGAGATCCAATAAGAGCTAATAAGAGATTATTGGGTAGAGACCCATTAATCTAAGAGGCTTGGTAATTGGATAGAGATCCAATACCCAATAAGACAGGATCCATTAGGGTTTATAAGGGGCCTCTATAAATAGGAGGGAATTGAAGGCCCATAGGCTGGGGTTCTCCAAGTAGCCACTTTCTATTCTCCTCTGCCCAAGAGAGGAGCATCATCGTAGTCTCTACCATGTGGATACCACTAGAGAGGATGCTTGACCTTCTTCATCCTCTCCTATAGATCTGTAAGGATTCAAGGATATACGATCTCCCTATGTATCTTTCTTTTACACATGTAGTTTTTGTGGATTTATTTTTGAAGCACACGGATCTTCGCACGATGATGGAACCTTTTGTGAAAATCTAAATTTTTTGTTTTCTGTTCTTCCACTACGCATGAGATGTCGACCCCTCAGATTTCCTAATAGATGGTATCGCCAGCAACCTAAAAACTCGTACTGATTCAAATTTGGGCTCCAAATTTGAATCCCCTTGAGACCTATAAATGTACCTCTTTATTAGGATCTGAGCCACACTAAGAGGGGGAGGGGGGTGAATTAATGCAGCGGATACAACACGTAAATTTGAAATCGATTTTGAAAATAATTGCTCGAAGAGGAATTTCGGTCCGACAAATGAGATTCAAGCAAAGTGATTCGTGAGAATGCGATTGAGAGCAGAGAGAATAAGATCAAAAGATTTGTAGCTAAGCAAAGTACAAGATATAGCAAATAAAACTCACACATTCAGAGTAGTACGCAACGATATATAGTGGTTCGGTCAAATAACCTACGTCCACTTCTGAAACCTCCTCCGATGAGGTTTCCCACTTCCACTATCAAATCTTCATGAATGGGAAGGACCAAGCACCCCTCTTATAAACTTATACAAGTGGTTCACACTCTTATAGAATTTTAACAAAGTAAAACGTGGGAGGTGAACACTTAAGCTATCGAATACAATTTTATTATAGCTTTGACTCAGTTATTTCACTTTTCAAAAGGTGCTTATCTAACTGAGAAGAGAGGGGTATTTATAGACTCAATTGGCTTTAGAATTAGAGCCAAAAAGATTCACAACCTGGATTTCCAAGTACTGGCAGTACTACTTGCTAGTCATATGTGCCCTGCAAGCCAATCACATAAGTGATAGCACTTGTGATTTAATATACACTTTTTCTCTTTACGTATTATTAGGTGTTTTATCACTTTATCTTACATGTTGCATATATTGTGATGTCTTTGAATCTGTGCAATAGGAATCGGATCATGATGAGATCACGATAATGAGACCGATTCACCTTTAAATACAGACCCTAAATTATCCTGGTCATAGGTTACTCGAGAAGGACATTGAAATAACCGGATAGACTAGTGTGCTGTATACCCGTCCATATGATAGAGGTGGCTAGTCTCACAGCTACTCATGTGGGGACACTAAGGGTACAGTGCAGGTACTCATTAGGGAATGAGTTCGCTGATTGATCTGCCTACGGAATGTTGGATGGTTATTGATACCTCACGTCAAACAATGATTTCATAGTCCGAGAAGTGTATTTGGTCCTTAGACTTGAGACACCAAGGATGTCCTATATGAGTACTCCACTCTTTGTTACCGGACTTATAGGTTTGGAAAGTTCCAGATCTAATACAGCTAGTTATTAGGAGTGGTAGCCAACCTTATGAGGGCTATTGAGTGTCAATAGAGGATCATCCACTCTCGGTATCATGAGAGAAATATCCCATATATTCTTGCTCGAACAAATCATTGGTCAAGGTTATTCGGATTGAGAGAAAAAAGGTTCTCTAGGAGAATCTAACAAGAGCAAGAATCGAGGAGAGACCGTATGGGCCTGATAGCACTATGCCCGGTATAGGGTCTCTAAGATATTAGATAGATGAGGGACTATAGATACATAGTAACTGAGAAAAGATAGGTACAAAGGATTAGATTCCCCTATATCATCTAGGGGCTGTGGCGTAGTGGTCTAGTACGTCCGTAGTCGATGAGTTGGGTGAATTATTATAGAGATAATAATTCACTAAGTCAAAAGGAGTTCTGACAAGTATGACTCACGGCTAGCTCAATATTGGGCCTAGAGGGTCACATACATATGATAAGTGTTGCGATGAGTAGAGGTTCAGATATGAGATATCTGCTGGAGCCCCTAACTTATGAATACCATTAAGCCCCTGAATTATTGGATACTCAAATGAGATCCAATATTTGCTAAGAAGAGATTATTAGGTAGAGACCCACTAATCCAAGAGGCTTGGGAAATTAGATGAAGATCCAATACCCAACAGGGCAAGATCCATTAGAGTTTACAAGGGCCCTCTATAAATAGGAGGGAACTAAAGCTCTATAGGCTAAGAGTTTCTTTTGGTAGCCACCTTCTGTTCTCCTCTCCCCAGAGAGGAGCATCATCGCAGTCCCTGTTGTCTGGATACTGCTAGAGAGGAGGACGCTTGACCTCCTTCATCCTTCCTACAGATCTGTAGGGATTCAAGGATATATGATCTCCCTAGGTATTTTCTTTTACACATGTAATTTTTGCGGATTTGTTTTGACGCACCGATCTTCGCACGACAACGGAACTTTTCTATAGGAAATCTAGAGTGTTTTGTTTTTGTTCTTTCGCTGCGCATGAGATGTTGCTCCCTAGAAGGATTTCCTAATAGTGGTATCAGGGCGAGGTTGTTCGTGCAAAGATTGGATCTTAAACTGCATGTGTTGTATTTTAGATCTAATTTTAACACCAAAATTATGGGTACAAAATGCAAGGAAGGGCCGCAATTGTTGCTGCCCTTACTGTGCTCTTACAGCGGTGAAGAGGCTGCTTGCAGCCTTACTGCTTGAACCGGCAACGGCGGCTATGGCTGCGGCACAGGGTCTACAGGCAGGTGGCCGTCGGCCCACCTGCAGCAGCAATCCAAGTGGGGCAGCCTTTCCGCAAGGGTGGGCGATGCTTGCTAGGGAAACGCTGCCTGTGGTGGCCTACGGGCGCTGCCAGACAAGTAGAAGAGCCCACAGGGGTGGCGCGTGCCCGCTATGGCAGCCTCACCTGTAGGGGCGACTATCGCCCGAGGCATAGAGCTCGCAGGAGCCCCCGCCTGCGGGCAACCAGCCCGTAGTAATGCCCACTTGAGGGCGACCAGCCCGTAGCGGTGCTCGTAGGGGCGCGCGCTAGCAAGGGCGGTGCCATCGAGAGGCGGCACTCGCCCGTAAGGGATAGTGTCGCCTTTGGTTGAGCCGCCCACGGGCAGAGGCCGATGCGTTCGCCGCGCAGTGGCCGCCGCCGGTAGGGTGGCGGCGACCACATCACAGCAAAGCAGTGAGAGGGGCTAGAGTTTTGGGCAAAAGATAGTTTTGCCCCTAAGAATTTATGAAATTCTAGTCTTATCCCTTGTAACCAAATGACCAAAATACCCTTGGGAATTTAAAAAATTCCCTCTGTCCTTGATTTCAGAAAATTATATATGTTAATTAAATAGTTTAATTAACTATTATTTTTATCTAGTAGTCCTATAAAATAATATATACATGTGATGTATGATATGGACAGATGATCATGGACTTGTGATGTGTGTACATGTGATTATTATTGTTGGGGCCTACGAGCTTCTATTTTTCTCATTTATTATCAAGCATGCATGCTTGTAATTATTTTGTAATTACATGAGGAGGCGCAGCGGTAGCAGGACCCACGAGGCCGAGACGAACGATCCGACGCATGAAGATGCGTTGAGATACCGATAGAATCAATGAAGTGAGAAGGACGATCACAGGGCATGGAGATGTGCCTAAGCACATATAGATCTTGATGTGAGTGATTGGGCCCACTGGCTTGGGCCTGATCATATTAGGATATGGTCTATGATTATCTGGTGTGATTGCTCATGTGATGTGTGATTAGTTCTACACCTACTAGATATATATATATATATATATATATATATATATATTTGCATACGATGTAGATATATATATTAAATATGTATATGTGTGACACATTATGTTAGGAGACCAAATCAAAAATCCTCTCTATTAATAATATTAAGTCGGTAAACGTGAGACAATTAGATTAACCCATGTGGCCTTCCATCGTTATATGTAGGAATCGATTCCTAATGCAGGTTGAGTTGGTCGAGTCCCTCGAGACTCACCTATATCGTGTTTCGCTATCTTATCTATGACTTAGAGGTGTCACCGATGACCTGAGGACATGGTATGCTTGGTCGAGTCTCTCAAGAGTATATCATCGAATTAGACTCATCTTGTAACGATGGTGATGACTTAATTGAACATCATGGTTGGTTGAGTCCCTCGAAGTCATGGTGGTTCGGAGGCCTAACAGGACGGAATCATATGGAGTTGTGATTGGCAAGAGTTGTCAACCTTTACGGGCTTAACGTGATTGGTCGAGTCCCTCGAGGTTACGTTAAGACGTCGACTGTATCCCGATCCCCACTAGAGATCCACCGGGAGTCTCCGATTCACATACCGGAGGGTGTTGTGTGTCTCGTGAAAAATTAGTGGGAATATTTAAGTTAGAAGTTCTTATCTTAACTATTTAATTTTTGCAAAGTCTGTATGTTATTTATTTCTACTACATCTTTAATTTTAGAAAAATATCGCTTTCAAATCCTTTACGTGGCATACTTGATGCCAACCGCCTCACTAGTCCAAATTATACGGATTGGCTTCACAATCTGAGAATCATTCTCATGGTAGAAAAAATCACATATGTCCTTGATACAGTGATCCCTACACCCGACGAAGGGGCAAGCGAGGATGAGATCGTTCCTTATGTAAAGTACATAGATGATTCCACTCTTACTCAGTGTTATTTGTTGGCCTCTATGACTACTGAGTTACAAAGACAGCATAAAAATATAGATGCTAATTCCATACTCCTGCATCTCCATAAACTATTTGAGGAATAGGGAAGAACTCAACGATATGAGATATCAAAGAGTCTTTGATATCCACTGCACTAATTCACCCCCCCCCCCTCTTAGTGCCGCTCCGATCCTAATAGTAGAGAAATTGTGGTTATATCCATTAGATTCATAAAAATTTTGGAAGTCATAGTTTTGGAATTCACCACCATGATCACTCCGAATCGACGAAATCATGAAACCCTTTTCGTTTTGAACAAGCTTACAAAATTTAGAAAAATATTTAAAATAATCACTTTTGTGAGCCAAGAAATAGGTCCAAGTGTATCTACTATAATCATCTACAATAACAAATGCATATTTGCTACCTCCTAAACTCATTGTATGAATTAGTCTAAATAAATCCATATAGATCAATTGTAATGGTCTAGAGGTACTTATTTGATTCTTTGGTTTGAAGCTAGTTTTTATTTGTTTTCCTAGTTGACACGCATCACATACTTTGTCTTTCACGAACTTAACATTGGGAATGCCTCTTACAAGTCCTTTAGATGTGATTTAAGTGATTAGTTTCATGCTTGCATGACCTAATCTCCTATGCCAAAGCCAAGCATCATCGTTCAAAACCGAAAAACACATTTCATATGTAGACATTATTTTATTTTAGTGTAATCATAGATGTGTTGTTGTGTGATTTTTCAATGATACAAGCATTAGATTCAAATTTTACAATATATCTCTTATTACATAATTGACTAATGCTTAAAAGATTGTGCTTTAAACCATCTATCAATAACATATTATCAATTGAAAAACTTGATTTGTTATCTATAGTTCCCTTGTCAATGATTTTACCCTTGTTGTTGTCTCCGAAGGTGACATACCCTTTATCTTGGCTAGTGAGCTTAGAGAATTGAGATGGATCTCCGGTCATGTGCCTTGAGCATCCACTATCAAGGTACCATCTCTTGCTCCTAGCTTGTGTGAGTAAATATGTCTACAAAAGAGGATGGTTTTTAGGTATCCATTTGAACTTGGGTGCCTCAAAAATTGATCTACTAAATGTGTTATTGTTCATTGAGTTCCTCATTGTTCCTTGAGGAACCCATATTAACCTTTGTGGGCTAAGTTTCTTATATGAACATTTGTAGGTAACATGTTTGGATTTGTAACAAAAGTTGTATTTCAAATGAGATGATACATGTAATGTGGGTCCTTTAATGAAGGTGGTTGGAGTTTGGAGAGATCCACTAACGAATCCAATTCCACTTCTTTTTCCGACGTGACTCTTATTTACAAGGATCATGTCTAAGCTCTTGCTACCAACCTTAAATATGTTTAGGGTCTCTTTAAGTAGAAAGTTCTCATTTTTTATTGCTTCTAAGTGTTCACACTTAGAGCATGGGGTTAAAGAGGGAGTTTTAAGACTATCAAGCTTATCTTGTAATAAAGCATGCTCCTTCTTTAATAAATTAAACTTTTTACTAATAGCTCTACACTCATCAAATAATTCATGAAAAGTGATTGAAAGTTCGTTAAAAGATAAATCTTCATTAAATAACTTACATACCTCATCTCCTAAAGCCATTAGCGCAAAGTTGGCCTCCTCTTTGTTGCTTGCTTCTTCATCTTCGAAGCTACTTGAGTCGTCCCACGTCACCTTTAGAGCTTTCTTCCTCTTTGGTAGCTTCTTCTTGGCTTAGGGGTATTCACTTTTGAAGTGTCTTGGCTTCTTGCATTCGTAATATATGACTTGGTCCTTTTTTGGTTCAAGTTTATTTTTAGTGTCATTTTTAAATTTATTCCTTCTTATAAATTTTTTGAATTTTCGAGTTAAGAGTGCAAGTTCATCATCAAGGTCCTCATCACTTGAAACTTCCTTCAAGTAGTCTTCTTGTGTTCTCAATGCCATATCCTTCCTATACTTTGGAAGGAGATTCTCTAGCTTATCATGAGTATAACATGTCATTTCGTAGGTCATTAAAGACCCAATGAGTTCTTTGAGAGGAAAAGGTTTAAGATCCTTGGCCTCTTGAATGGCCGTAACTTTTGGATCCCAACTCTTTAGAAGGGATCTTAAAATTTTAGTTACAAGTTCGAAATTAGAAAAATCTTTACCAAGTGCTTGGAGTCCATTGACGACATCTGTGAAATGGGTGTACATGTCTCCGATAGACTCACTTGGTTTCATTCGAAACAATTCATAAGAATGTACCAAGAGATTGATTTTGGACTCTTTCACTCGGCTAGGACCTTCATGAGTGATTTCAAGAGTACGCCAAATATCAAAGACCGATTCACAAATCAAAATATGATTAAACTTATTTTTATCAAGTGCACAAAATAAAGCATTCATATCCTTTTTCTTTGTTTCATTCCATTCATTCATCGGAAGAGAAGATTTTTGAAATCCATTTTCAACGATATTCCAAAGTTCAAAATCCATGGAAATAAAAAAAATCTTCATGCGAGTCTTCAAGTAAGTGTAATCTAACCCATTAAACATAGGTGGAAGTGTAATGGAATGACTCTCTTGCATGCCAGTATAAGCCATCTCTCTTGGGTTTTTGTTAAATCTTGGATTTTGATGATGAAACTAATTAATTGTGATTTATGGTCTAACTGCGTTTTGAGTTGCATAGGTCTACTATCGGTCAGGATTAGACAATTGACGCTGGAGGAATTGACGTTGCATCGGGTGATCACGTTTGGATATTGGATGTCGAGTCGAAGGTTCGGTCGATAATCGATGGAAGGCTTCGTATATCGAGCATCGAGCCTAGAAGAGCATGTTGCGCCAAGGATATCGAGGTTGCGGAGGTTAACCGCCGATTGGGCAATGGACCGCAAAAGAGGATGATGTGCCGAAGGATCCGACAAAGCGCCGACCAATGACGTGCTAGGCAACTGAATATCAATTCACATTGTAATGACTGTCTAGATCGAAGTAGAATGTTTGTTTGTGTGTGTGCAGGATTAACTATGATGAAAATAAAGATGTAAAGTGAAATAGAGTGTCGGAAGTCAAGTAGGATGGATCGTTGAGAGTTTGAGAGTTCGACGAAAGTCCGAAGATTCGTTAGGAGTGTTGCCGAAACCGGTCGAGAACGAGTAGGGAACTTGCCGAAGGGTTTTCGGAAGTTCACTGGAAGGTTCGTCGGAAGTCCGGGAGCTTGCCAAGAAAGATCAGAGCTTGCCATTGAAGCTCGTTGGAACTCGCTAAGATCATCGTAATGTCTGAGAGCTTGTCGGGAGTCCTCTGAATGGTTTCCGAGGGTTCGTCGGGAGACCGTCGGAAGTTCGCCGGAAGTATGCCGGAAGAAGTCTTGACTTAGTGGACTTTGTAATAGCTTAGGAAATGTCTTTAATTTCATAGTTAGCACATTAATTTGGGTTAGGATTAGGTGTTAATCCTTTAACCCAAGTATGGGCCCATTGGGCCTTGTTTGGGATCGGTTTGGGCCAAGTTTTCGGCCCAAACCAGTAAGTTGATTGGTGCTGGCGGTGGCACCGCCTAACAGCCAAAAGGCCATGCGGTGGAACAGCATGGCAGCCGAGCCTGGGCGGTGCTAACGCCCAGCCTGGGGTGGTAGTACCACCCAGCTGCACTGCGTAGAGGCGGTAGTACTGCCTGGCATAGGCGATAGCACCGCCTGTGCACTGTCAGTTTAATGACTAACAGGCGATAGCACCGCCCCTGACAAGCGGTAGCACCGCTAGCACCAGGAACTCAAATTTGATTTCAAATTTAGAGCCTAAATTTGAATCCACTTTGGATCTATAAATACCCCCCTTTCTCAACTGAAAATGTAACCCTTAGAAAGTAAGAAATTAAGCAAAAGGCTTGGAAAAGTCTAGTTTTTAATAGCTTGTGTTTACCTCCTTTCTCTTTGAAAAATCTATAAGAGTGTGAACTTCTTGTAAAAGGGTTGTAAGAGAGGTGTTTGGTCCTTCCCCTTCAAAAGAATTTGCTAGTAGAAGTTGGGAGCCTCATCAGAGAAGGCTTCGGAAGTGGATGTAGGTCGGATGACTGAACCATTATATAAATTGGTTTGCATTTACTTTCTTGCAACTTACTTTGCTGCAAACCATTTTCATTTGCTGCCTTATTTACTCAACTTCATGATATGACCCTAGTAGGGTTTGGTCCTGCTCAACCATGTAGCATCTAATTAAAACCCTGTGAGAATGTAATAAACCTCACCTAGCTGCCTCTATCCTATAAAGAAGAGAGGCTAGGGTTTATATTTGGGTCTTTGGGCTTCTTAGCCGCCGCCCCCCTTGTTACTGGGTCGGCCCGCTAAGGTTGAGGGCAAATTGGGTAGTTCACTTAGGAAGCAACCCCTAGGCTAGGGTTTGGAGCTTTATATAAGCTTGTAGACTCCACCTCTTTGGAATAAGAAAGATCAATCTACAATTGCAGCCACCAGGCTACTTGGAGGGTGGAACCCCTATAGCGTTCCAAGGGTTGATCCCTCTCAAAGATCAATCTCCATAGAATTCCTCTGGGGTTCTATCATCTGGTATCAGAGCAGCGATCTTGCTACTTTTGCTGCCATCCCTGCCGCCCACCATTAGCCAAGCAATTCCCACAATTGCTCTTGATGTCGTCGTCTCCACCGTCATCTCTTGACGTAGATCAATTCAATCTACAGTCGCCACCTCTAATTACATCAGAGATCTGGTATTTTTCTACCACCAATACCTTTTGCTGCTGCACTTTTTCATCTAAAATATCAAAAAGAAGTTTTTCTATCAATCCCTTGCCTGCGAATTCCTTGCGTCACAAAAGTTACCATCTTTGCGAACGAAGGATCGCTGCAGAAAATTTCAGCTGCGTGTTGCTGCCTTTAACCGATCTAATTGCTATCCTTTTTGAACGAAATTTTTTGTGCACCTCATAGATCATCTTGTCTCCCATCCATGATTGATCTATTGTGGAATTCATCAAAAAAAAAAAAATCGTGTGTTGCTGCAATCTCTTGTCGCAAACTACTGAAATTTTTCGACGAGAATTCTGCTATCGCAACTTGCACCGATTTCTTTACTACTTTGCTGCCAAAATTTCTTGATCTAATTTGTTATCCTTGTTGCTATCTAAACTAAGATTCTACCATCAAACCCCCTCCTCAAATCCCTAAGTTTTCGCTGGAAATTTCATCGAGAAACTGCTATTTCTTCGACGACAATTCTGCTCTTACGAGGCAGCGCACATAGGTAGCAATTGTCACTGATTTTTGTCAAATCATTGCTGTAATCTATCACAGATCTAAAACCCTCTTCCCTAACCATCATCCATTGCCATCACAGCCCAAAAGCTCCATCAAACCGTAGCCCCAAACTGCACCCAAAATAGCCACAAAACAAGCCTAAACCGCAGCCTACATTCACCAATCCACCAATCCTTTCAACCACCACTTCTCTCAACCAATACATACCTTTAACTCGATAGCAAAAAAGAGATCTTAATAATACAGATTTGGAGACATATGCTATGGCATCCGAGGAGGAAATTGATGCTAAATTCAAAGCCTTCGAGACACGAATGGAGGAGAAGATTCGGACTCTCTTTGCCGAACTTAGTTTGGGTCGACCACCGAGCCCAAAGAAATCACATCAAGGGGAGAGCTCTAATCGAATAGATGACCTCCAAGAGAAGGGAGGCTCTATGACCGATCCCTACTATCCCCGCATGAGGGTGGACTTCCCTAGATGGGAAGAACAAGACCTGATTGGTCGGATCTCGCGCGCGGAGCAATATTTTTGATGTCACAAAACTGTGGACGCATCTATGGTAGAAATTGTAGCTATACATCTTGAAGGGGATGTCATACAATGGTTTGATTGGTTTGAACACACTCATGGAGTCCTCTCATGGCGACAATTCAAAGAAGGACTGCTGATCCGCTTCGGACCAACCGATTACGAGAACATCGATGGACAACTAGCAAAGATCCGACAAACCTCCACCATCCAAGAGTATCAAACCAAGTTTGAAAGGTTATCTAATCAAACTCATGATTGGTCTGAAAAATAGTTATTAGGGACATTTATTGAGGGCTTAAAGCCAGAGATCCGGGGAGAAGTTAAAGCACGACAACTGTACACGCTTATGGCAGCCATCTCTTTCGCACGACTTCAGGAGGAGCGATTGAACCACGAAGCCCAGAGGACTAGGGTCATTCCCCAATCAGCAATATCAAATCCCTCAGCCCTCCCCTACTATCAATCGAGCTCCTGCACCAAAAAGGTTGACAAGAGAAGAGCTTCAAGACCAATCTGCCAAGGGGTTATGTTGGCATTGTGACGAGCCGTGGAGCCGCGAGCATCGCTGTAAAAAAGGGAGACTTCTTGTGATTGAACCAGTAGAAGAAGAGATCAGTGAACAGCCAGAAGAGAGTCTTGAACATGAGGATGAAGATGTGGAAGAAGAGCCACAATCAACCGACTTTATGGTACATGCGCTAGCCATTTCTCAAATCCATAAGCGATGAAAGTTGGAGGCCTGCTCAAACAACAACCAATCACCGTTCTCATCGATACAGGCAGTACTAATAATTTTCTAAATAGTAAGGTTGCTGCTCGGATGGCGCTCTATATCGAAGGTTGCAGCAAGTTCGACATAAAGGTCACCGACGGCCGAATCCTAAAATGCGACCAAAGATGCCCACAGGTGAAACTATTACTGCAGGGCTGAGAAATTATTGCCGACTTCTTCCTCTTACCAATTGATGATTATGAAGCTGTGCTGGGCATAGAATGGCTAACGACACTATGTGATGTCTCTTGGAACTTTTCTAAATTGATTATGAAATTCTATTGCAAAGGTAAACAGGTCACCCCTCTACGAAGCGCTGGAACGTAACCACCATTTCAACCCAACGAATGGAGAAAGTTTTACACAAGATAAATGGTAGCTTTCTTATGCATCTCCAGCAGCAACTAGAGGGGGAGGAATGGAAGAAGGATCCAGAAACCAGCAACATCATCAAAAAATTGGAGGAGGATCCAAGCGCAATTGCTCACTATACTTGGGATTCGAGGGATCTACACTATAAAGGTCGTATTGTACTTATACCAAACTCCCCTTACATCAAAGTCATTCTGCATGAAATGCACTCCACACCTTTAGCAGGGCACTCTGGATTTCTAAGAACCTACAAAAAAGTAAAGCAAAACTTTTATTGGAAAGGGATGAAAAAAATTATTTCTGAATACGTAGCACAATGTGATGTATGTCAACAGCAAAAAGGTGAAACAGTGGCGAGTCCAGGGAAACTACAACCACTACCCATACGGACTCGGTGTGGGTAGCGGCTCCATGGACTTCATCGAAGGGCTGCCACCTTCCAAAGGTAAAAGCACAATCCTTGTGGTGGTTGATCGACTTACGAAATAAGCTCATTTTTGTCTTTATGAAATCCCTACACTCTTTTATTAGTATTGCTCAGATTTTCATAGAAAATATTGTTAAACTGCATGGAATGCCAAGGTCCATCGTAAGTTATCGTGACAGGGTCTTCACTAGTAAATGTTGGACCGAGTTATTTCAGTTACAGGGCACCAAACTCAAGATGAGCACTGCATATCATCCACAAACTGACGGCCAAACAGATGTTTAGAGACATACCTTCGGTGTTTTGCTAGTGATCGACCAAAGGAGTGGACGAAATGGCGCTCCTAGGCCGAATGGTGGTACAATACTACATATCATTCATCTACAAAATGTACCCCATATGAAGCATTATATGGTCAGCCGGCTCCTATGATTCCAAAGTATGTAATTGGCTTGGCTAAGGTAGATCAGGTCAACCAAGATTTAATTGATAGGGACAAACTCCTATAGCTGCTAAAGGATAATCTCTCTACCGCTCAAGCTAGAATGAAGCAGCAAGCTGACACATGAAGAAGTGAAAGAGAATTCTTAGTAGGAGATTGGGTTTATCTTCACCTACAATCATACAAGTAACTATCCATCAACACACGAGCCTCTATGAAGCTATCTCCACGTTTTTATGGGCCCTATCAGATCATAGAGCATATTGGAGCTGTGGCGTACAAACTTAAATTACCTGAAGATGCCAAAATTCACCCTGTCTTCCACGTGTCATGCTTGAAGCCCAAGTTGGGAGAACAAGAGATAACCCAGATCCAACTGCCCAACACCACTGATGATGGAAATATTCAAGCCCAACCACAAGCCATCCTCGACCGCAAAGTCATGATGCGTCGTCGACGTCCCTCTACTGAAGTACTAGTACATTGGACTAATTTACCACTCGAAGATGCCACATGAGAATCATATGTGGAGCTGAAGTCCCGGTTCCCTGAGTTCATGGAACCCTAGCCTTGAAGACAAGGCTGATTTGAAGATGGCGGGCTTGATACGACCCTAACAGGGTTAGGTCCTACTCAACCATGTAGCAGCTAATAAAAACCCTGTGAGAATGTAATAAACCCCACCTAGCCGCCTCTATCCTATAAAGAAGATGTTGAATCTCAGATTTTGATGATGAAACTAATTGAGTGTGATTTGTGGTCTAACTGCATGTTGAGTTACGCAGGTCTACTTTCGATCAGGATTAGACAGTTGACGCTGGAGGAATTGACGTTGCACCGGAGGTGATCACGTCAGGATATTGGATGTCGAGCCGGAGGTTCGGTCGACTATTGACAGGAGGCTTCGTACGTCGGGCATCGGGCCAAGAAGAGCGTGTTGCGCCATGGATATCGAGGTTACGGAGGTCAACCGTCGATTGAGCAACAAGCCGCTAGAGAGGGCGATGTGCTAAAGGATCGGACGAAGCGCCGACCAATGATGTGCCGGGCAACTGAATGTCAATTCGCATTGTAATAACTGTCTAGATCGAAGTAGAGTTTTTGGTGTTTGTTTGTGTAGGAGTAACTACGATAAGGATGAAGATGCAAAGCAAAACAAAGGGTTGAAGTCAAGTGCGATGGATCATTGGGAGTTCGAGTGTTCGATGGAAGTCTGAAGATTCGTTGGGAGTCTTTGTCGGGCGGCCGAGAACGAGTAGGGAGCTTGCCGAAGGGTTTTCAGAAGTTCACCGGGAGGTTCGTCGGAAGTTTGCGGAGCTTGCCAAGAAAGATCGGAGCTTGCCAAAGAAGCTCGGGGGAACTCGCCAAGATCATCGTGAAATTCGAGAGCTTGCTGTGAGTCCACGGAATGGTTTCCGAAGGTTCGTCGGAAGACCGTCGGAAGTTGACCAGAAGCTCGCGGGAAGAAGTTGTCATGTGGACTTTGCAATAGCTTAGAAAACATCTGTAAAATTCATAGTTAGCACGTATTTTGGGTTAGGATTAGATAACCCAAAGTGGGGGCCCATTGGGCCTTGATTAGGATGAGTTTGGGCCAAAATTTGAGTTTGGGCCAAAATTTTGGCCCAAACCGAACAAGCTACGTGCATGCATGCTACTGTAGCATGCTACTATAGTCAGTCTTGTGGCCCGATTCTGTGGCCGACTCTTGCGAGCGGTGTTAGGCGTGCCTTTGCACAGTGCATGGAAAGCGGCGGTAGCACCGCTGGCTGATAACACCGCTGGTGAGAGTAGCACCACACAGGTGTGTCGTCTGCCAGGCCGGCGCTCAAAAACTCAAAAGATTCAAATTTTTGGCTCCAAGTTTGGGTTCCAAATTTGAATTACTTTGAGGCTTATAAATACCCCTTCCTTTTCAGCTAAAAAATAGAACCCTTTTGAGAGTTAGAATCTTAGTTTTGAGCTTTTGAAAAGTCTTGAAAAGTCTTGTTCTTGCTAAGTGTTCACCTCCTTCTTCTCCTTGAGAAATCTTGTAAGAGTGTGAACCACTTGTAAAGGGTTGTAAGAGGGGTATTTGATCCTTCCCTTTTAAAGGATTTGATAGTGGAAGAAGAGAGCCTCATCGGAGAAGGCTTCGGAAGTGGATGTAGGTCACTTTGACCGAACCACTATACATCACTGCGTCTTGATTGTGTGGGTGTTTAAATTTCTGTTTTACTTTGCTACAAGCCTTTACTTTACTTGCTCCACTTCCTTTTTATCTTCGTATGCATGCTTTAAAGTTAGAACGCAAAAATCGGTTTCAAACGAAACGTTGTTTTCACTGTACGAAGTTTCCAAAGCTTGTTTTAAATCGCTGAAAAATCCATCATTTTATCCGCTGCACTAATTCACCCCCCCTCTTAGTGCCGCTCGATCCCTAACAATTGGTATCAGAGCCACATTCTTTCTCTTTCAGATTTACACCCGTGAGAAATGGCTCTAAATGATTTTCAAGAGGGCTTTTCGGTTTTTCGTCCACCGTTCTTTAACGGTTCGGACTACACATATTGGAAAACTTGAATGAGAGTTTTCATGCTTTCAATGGATTTGGATTTGCGGAACATCATCGAAAATGGTTTTCAACCTTCCTCTAAACCGACGAACGAATGGTCGGTTTTGGAGAAAAGGTCGTTTTCTTTAAACGCAAAGGCTATGAATGCCTTATTTTGCGCTTTGAACAAGAACGAGTTCAATCGGATTTCTATGTTCGAAACGACTTTTGACATTTGGCGAACTCTTGAAATCACGCATGAGGGAACTAGTAGAGTTAAAGACTCGAAAGTAAACCTCTTGTTGCATGATTTTGAGCTCTTCCAAATGACACCAAGCGAATCTATCGATGACATGTACCGCTTCACGGATGTCGTCAATAGCTTGAAAAGTCTTGGTAAAAGTTTTTCGGATTTTGAACTCACTAACAAGATTCTAAGATCCCTTTCAAAATGGTGGGATCCTAAAATAACGGTGATTCAAGAATCAAAGGATCTAAATAATTATTCTATTGATGAACTCATTGTGTCCTTAAAGACCTATGAAATGGAACATGATGAATATGATAAACTTGATGAACACATGAACAACCTTCTAATGAACAAGAAGGTTTTTGAACTCCGAACTATGAAATGCCACTTGAGTAATGACTCAAGTGATGAGAACAATGAGGACATTGAGGACATTGAACACATAACAATGAATGTTAATAAGTTCATTAAACAAAAATTAAAAAACACAAATGAACTTGAACGGAGAAAGAGGCCAAAGAAAAAGAAGAAGGCTTGGAAAGAAGAATCAAGAAAAGAAGAAGCAAACTACGCTTTAATGGGTTTCGACAATGAGGTAAGTAACTTAACTTCCTTGAATTATTTTGAAATTACTTGATGATTTCCATGAATGCTTAACTTAGTTTGTAGGATTTTTTTTATGCTTTTCTTGTGTTTTTAGAAATTAAAAAAAAATTTTGAAATTATACTATGCTTTTCTTTATAGTATTTTTGAAAAGTAAACATATGAATGATGCAAGATTTGTGATAATGCTTAGGATTAATCCATGCATGTGTATCTTGATGGTTTACATTGTCTCCAAATATGATGCTTGATGATTTTATATCATGCATGAGCTTTTGAAGTAATAAAGTGTCATATTATGATGATGAAACATATTTTTCAAATTTATAAATAGATGCATGATTTTGGCAAAAATTTGAACATGGCCTTTTAACATAAAAATTGAAAGTGTGCTATCATTTTTACATATTTGGTCTTGATGATTTTATGACTAAGCTTGTGTTTTATTTTGATACATGTTTTCATAAAAATTTTGAATATGCTCACATCAAATTGCTTAAAATGAAAATGTTTTTTTTCTCATTCTATTGAGATGAATGAATTCATGTTATGAGTCTTGTAAATCTCATAAAAATAAACATGATGAATATTTTAAAAATATGCCTCATGTTTTCGGTCTTAATGATTTCTCTTGAAACATGCTCTTTGGACCTATATGAAAAACATGAGTATACTCATATGAACGTCAAATCACTTGAAATGGAACACATAAAAAAATGAGAAATTACACTATCATGATGCTTTACGTGTAATGCTTTTGATCTTAATGGGCTAAATGATAACTTGTATTTCAAATTTATATAATGATGGCATCCGTATAAATATTTGAACATACTTATGAAATCATCATTGAAATGAAAATATTAGAAGTTTGTTATCATGCTTAATGACTTTGTGATATTATATCTTGATGACAAACTCATGTTTCGGTTTTAAAATTTGATACTCATCTTTTGAAACATGAAACATATTATCATGATAAATTAAATCTCATGTTTTGGAATAATATGTTGCATTTATGCCTTGACAATTTTTATGATAAAGTTTGATTTTCAATTTTTGATGTAAGGCAAGTGATAAATTCATTTATGATATTTTATAAATCATTAGAATTACGAATGAGATTTTGATGATATGGTAATGACTTTATTCATGTTATTAATCTCAAAAATAATAATTTAATTATGAGTCTTGAGTTGATAAATTGAGCTTGAATGATTTTTCTTTTAATGATTCTTGAATCTTCTAGAATTATGACTTGTTAAGACATATTTAATGCTTGAATCAAGTTCTAAAAGATTTCATTTTGCTATAAAGAAATTTTATTGAAATCATGATCTTCACAATTATGACTTGAAACTCTTTATAAATCAAGATCTTTTACCATGCTCCTTCCGTCTTATCAACAGAAAATTCTTTAAATGAAATGTAACTTGTCTTTTGATTTCTCGGAATTTAATACTTGAATTTTTATGAATTCGTGTCGTGATTCTTATGAAATATGATCTTGGTAAAAAATTCTTATGAATGAATCAAGATCTTGTGTGTGATCTCCTAAGACTTCCACTTGTTATTTCCTAAAAAGAGACTTGTCAAAATGATTCATGAACCTTTTGATTCATGACTTTTGGATTCATGACTCAAGATTGAAGATTGAAACATTATATGCTAAAATTGATTCTTTTTATTGTTTCAATACTTCCTTGAATGCCTTGTGTGATGATAGAAAATTTGATAAAAAAAAATGTGCTTAATATTTGAATCATTTATCATGGCTTAAAAATGAATGAAAAGAAAATATGTTGGCACTTGTAATCATGATTTGATCCTTAATATTAATATGCTTTTATGTATCATGATTCTTGGTTGTATGACATTTATCTTGAATTAAAAATTGATAAATATAAATCTAGATCTTGCTAAAATGAAAAGTTATTAATCATAGATGATATCTTTTGGTTTTGATTCTTGTTGAATTTACATATTGATATCCTTCATGACATAATTTCTCATGTTTTAATACCATCTTGTATGCATCTTGGAAAAAATTAAAATATTGATTGATGAAAAATTATTGCATTGAAATATTATTCATCCCTTCTTTTCGATAGTGACAAAGGGGGAGTTAGCTTGCTAGCTTATGTATCACAAGTGAAAGTGGCAAACATAGCTAGGTAGAACTTGCAAAAGGCAAAACTTGCACTTCTCAAAATGAGAAGAAAGAAATTACAAAGTTGCATTATTTTTTAACTCATGAGCTTACAGTTTTAAAATGTTATAAATTTTACAAAAATTACTAGCTCATTGCAAACAAAAAGTTGATGGCTTGCAAAAGAGAAACTTAGTTGCAAAAGAGAAAAATTGAAAGGGAGCTAGTTTGCGTATCACAAAGTATGCTAGCTTATCATTATTGCTTGCTTGCTTGTTATAAATTTCCCTTATACCATGATTTGTTTATGACTCCCTTGAATTCATGACTTGATATGTTAAAAATTCATGATGGAAATTTATTATTTTGTCATGATGGAAGCATTCATGTAAAGGGAAAAGAATTGTATTCTTCCCTTCTTTTTGACAAAATCAAAGGGGGAGAAAATTTATTGCTAGCTTGTGCTTCAAAAGAAAAATTTTGCTAGCTTGAACATTGAGAAGTAAAGAGTTGCTATCTCAAGAGAGGCAAAAATCTTGCTCAATTTCACTTCTTCAAAATTGCTTATATTTTTTTTATTATTACAAATTATTGTTGAATCTCATGCAAGATTATTTGAAATATTTGATCCTCCCTTTCTTTTTGATGCTAACAAAGGGGGAGAAAGTTTTTAGCTCGAACATTGCAAAAATTTGCCATCTTGATTCCTATTTTGCAACATCATGAGATGCTAAGAATTGTTATATCAAAGGATGCAAATATTGCTATCATGGGAAACAAGGTGCCTACTTGCACATCTCAAGAAGCAAGTGAAAATTACCATCATTGCCCATCCTTGAAACTTGCTATGATTGAATGGTATTATTTGATGTTGTATTGCAAAAATATTGTATGATGTGATAAATAGCTAGTGTGTTGTAAAAATTTGCATATCTTTTAAACTAGCTATGATGTTACTTCTCCTTTTTGTTGATGACAAAGGGGGAGAAGTAGATTGATGACTTCATGCTTTGTATTGAATATTTTATATATTTGCATGATGGTTTGACAATTCTCATAATATTGTGATGAATGTTGCTTGGATTTGGGATAATCCAAGTATTCTATCAATGGCATATTGATAGGGGGAGTTTGGTTAAACTCCGGGGAGTTGTGGTTAACTTCGTCAGTCATCAATTAGTTGTCATCATCAAAAAGGGGGAGATTGTTAAATCTCAGATTTTGATGATGAAACTAATTGAGTGTGATTTGTGGTATAACTGCATGTTGAGTTACGCAGGTCTACTTTCGATCAGGATTAGACAGTTGACGCTGGAGGAATTGACGTTGCGCCGGAGGTGATCACGTCAAGATATTGGATGTAAAGCCGGAGGTTCGATCGACTATCGGCAGGAGACTTCGTACGTCTGGCATTGGGCCAAGAAGAGCGTGTTGCGCCATGGATATCGAGATTGCGGAGGTCAATCGTCGATTGAGCAACAAGCCGCTAGAGAGGGCGATGTGCCGAAGGATCGGACGAAGCGCCGACCAATGATGTGCCGGGCAACTGAATGTCAATTCGCGTTGTAATAACTGTCTAGATTGAAGTAGAGTTTTTGGTGTTTGTTTGTACAGGAGTAACTACGATAAGGATGAAGACGCAAAGCGAAACAAAGGGTTGAAGTCAAGTGCGATAGATCATTGGGAGTTCGAGTGTTCGATGGAAGTCTAAAGATTCGTTGGGAGTGCTGCCGGAACTGGCCGAGAACAAGTAGGTAGCTTGCCGAAGGGTTTTCAGAAGTTCATCGGGAGGTTCGTCGGAAGTTCGCGAAGCTTGCCAAGAAAGATCGGAGCTTGCCAAAGAAGCTCGGGGGAACTCGCCAAGATCATCGTGAAATCCGAGAGCTTGCTGTGAGTCCACGGAATGGTTTCTGAAGGTTCGTCGGAAGACCATCGGAAGTTGACCGGAAGCTCGCCGGAAGAAGTTGTCATGTGGACTTTGTAATAGCTTAGGAAACATCTTTAAAATTCATAGTTAGCACGTATTTTAGGTTAGGATTAGATAACCCAAAGTGGGGGCCCATTGGGCCTTGATTAGGATGAGTTTGGGCCAAAATTTTGGCCCAAATCGAACCAGCTACGTGCATGCATGCTACTGTAGCATGCTACTGTAGTCAGGGTACTATAGCTCGATTACTGTAGCAGGCTACTGTAGCTAGGCGGTAGCACCGCCTGGATGGGGCGGTAGAACCGCTTGGGTGTGTCAGTCTGCCAAGACTGACAGCACCGAAAAACTCAAAAGATTCAAATTTTTGGCTCTAAGTTTGGGCTCCAAATTTGAATCACTTTGAGGCTTATAAATACCCCTTCCTTTTCAGCTGAAAAATAGAACCCTTTTGAGAGTTAGAATCTTAGTTTTGAGCTTTTGAAAAGTCTTGAAAAGTCTTGTTCTTGCTAAGTGTTCACCTCCTTCTTCTCCTTGAGAAATCTTGTAAGAGTGTGAACCACTTGTAAAGGGTTGTAAGAGAGGTATTTGATCCTTCCCTTTCAAAGGATTTGATAGTGGAAGAAGAGAGTCTCATCGGAGAAGGCTTCAGAAGTGGATGTAGGTCACTTTGACCGAACCACTATACATCGCTGCGTCTTGATTGTGTGAGTGTTTAAATTTCTGTTTTACTTTGCTGCAAGCCTTTACTTTACTTGCTCCACTTCCTTTTTATCTTTGTACGCATGCTTTAAAGTTAGAACGCAAAAATCGATTTCAAACGAAACGTTGTTTTCATCGTACGAAGTTTCCGAAGCTTGTTTTAAATCGCTGAAAAATCAATCGTTTTATCCACTGCACTAATTCACCCCCTCTTAGTGCCGCTCGATCCCTAACAGAAGAAAGGCTAGGGTTTATATTTGGGTCTTTGGGCTTCTTAGCCGCTGCACCCCTTGTTACTGGGCCGGCCCGCTAAGGTTGAGGGCAAATTGGGTAGTTCACTTAGGAAGCAACCCCTAGGGCTAGGGTTTGGAGCTTTATATAAGCTTGTAGCCTCCACCTCTTTGGAATAAGAAAGATCAATCTACAATTGCAGCCACTAGGCTACTTGGAGGGTGGAACCCCTATAGCGTTCCAAGGGTTGATCCCCCTCAAAGATCAATCTCCATAGAATTCCTCTAGGGTTCTATCACTTCATCTTCATCTTCTTACGTATGCTTTAAAGTTAAAACGCAATCTTTCCGGGTTCAAACAAAATGTTGTATTCATTCGTACAAAGTTTCCGAACTTGTTCAAATCGCTGAAAAATCTATCGTTCTTTACCACTGCACTAATTCACCCCCCCCCCTCTTAGTGTCGCTCAATCCCTTACAATTAGTATCAGAGCCACATTTTTTCTCTTTCGAATTTACACCCATGAGAAAAGGCTCTAAATAGTTTTCAAGAGGGCTTTTCGGTTTTTCATCCACCGTTCTTTAACGGTTTGGACTACACATATTGGGAAACTCGAATGAGAGTTTTCATGATTTCTCTCGATTTAAACTTATGGAACATCGTTGAAAATGGATTTCAACATCCCTCTAAACCAACGAACGAATGGTCAGATTTGAAGAAAAGATCGTTTTCTTTAAATGCAAAAGCTATGAATGCCTTATTTTATGCTTTAGACAAAAATGAGTTCAACCGAATTTCTACATGTGAAATGGCTTTTGACATTTGGCGAACTCTTGAAATCATGCACGAAGGAATGAATAGAGTCAAAGACTCGAAAGTTAATATTTTGATGCACGATTTTGAGGTTTTCCGAATGACACCAAGTGAGACTATCGATGACATGTTCTCCCGGTTCTTGGATGTCATCAATAGTCTAAAAGCTCTTGGTAAATGTTTTTCAGATTTTGAACTCGTAAGCAAGATTTTAAGATCCCTTCCAAAAGGGTGGGATCCAAAAGTAATCGTAATACAAGAGACTAAAAATTTAAATGATTTTTCATTGGAAGAACTAATCGGGTCATTAATGACCTATGAAATGAGTTTCTTGGAACATTTGGAACATGATGAACATGATGAACATATGAACCACCTTCTAAAGAACAAGAAGGATTTGGAACATCGGACAAATGAATGCCACTTGAGTGATGACTCAAGTGATGAGGACAATGAGGACATTAAACACATAACAATGAAGGTTAACAAGTTCATTAAACAAAAATTAAACAAACACAATTGAACTTGAATGGAGAAAGAGGCCAAAGAAGGAGAAGAAGGCTTGCAAAGAAGAATCAAGTAAAGAAGAGGCGAAATGGGCTTTGACAGTTTTCGACAATGAGGTAAGAAACTCACCCAAGTTGTTTTTACCTTACTTTAAAATTACATGATCCTTTCATGAGTTGCTTGAAATAGTTGGTAGGATTTTTTTTATGCTTTTTCCTTTCTAGTATTTTTTTGAAAATTAAAAATATGAATGATGCATGATTTGTGATAATGCTTAGGATTAATCCATGCATGTGTATCTTGATGTTTTATATTGCTTTTCGTTTCTAAATATGATGCTTGATGATTTTGTAACATGAATTAGTTTTTGAAGTAATGTTGATTTGACTCTATGTTATGGATTAACATATTTTTGGTCTAATTGTTTTCATGACAAATTAAGATGACATTTTGAGATGATGAAATTTCATGTATACTTTCCATATCAGTTTTCAATCTTAAACATGATACATATCTATGTATGAACTTCTTGAAAATCTTTTGATGATAAATGTATGTATCTTGATTATAATTTGAAAACTTCCATCTTAGCTTAATAGGTTTTAACCCTTTTTATGATGAAATTTGTATTGATACATTTCTTCATGAAATCAATTATATAGATCTAACCCACAAATTTTCAAAATGAAAGAAATATGGTTTTGATATTGCCTTGTGTTATATTTGGACTTAATGGTTTTCATGACAAAAATTATTTTTCAGATTTTTAAAATGATGTATGATTTTAGCAAAAGTTTGAGCATCGATCATCTTGTTATAACTAATGGAAGAAAGAATTAAAATGATTTTGATGATATTTTTGTTTTTGAATATGATGTATGACATTTTCATATGAAAAATTTGAACATTCTTATGAAAGATCAAATCACTTAAATTGAAACTCATAAAGATGAGAAAATGCACTATCATGATGTTTGATGCATTTGATCTTGATGGGTTTAATGACAAACTTGTATTTTGAATTTATACAATGATGGGTTCCATATAAATGTTTGAATATACATTATGAAATCATCATTGAAATGAAAATATTAAAAGTTTGTTATCATGCTTAATGACCTTGTGATATCATATCTTGATGACAAACTCATGGTTTGGTCTTAAATTTGATACTCATTTTTTGAAACATGAGCACACTTGTTTGAAACAAAATGAAATACATTAGCATGATAAATTGAATCTCATTATGTGTTATATTGTTGTCGTGACAATTTTTATAATGAAGTTTGTCTTTCGGTTTTGAATATTTTGATTTGGCATATAAAGGCAAAAGACATACTTATATGATGAAACATAAAGAAATTATATTTACTATCTTATTGAGATTAATGATTTCATAATATCTTAAGAATCTCATAAATTATAAAAGTGATTTCGATGAATTGATTATGAGTTGATAAATTGAACTAGAATGAGTTTTATTTATATCGAGATTTTGACAATTTGAGTTTTTCAAGACCTCTTACTTTATACTATGATTCTTCCATGTTATTAAAGAGAAATCCAAATGAATCATATGTTATTTTCTCTTGACTTATTGATACTTAACTTGAGAAAATGTGTTTTGAATGTTGAAATATTACATGTGTAATTTGAACATTTCTCTCATGTTTCAATACCACTTTGTATGCTTCATGACTTGATGATTGAAATATTGATGTAGACTATTGATATATCACTTGTCATGATTAATGCAAATTGCTAGCATTTTGAATCTCGAAAATGATTTTGATTTGATTAGGAGTTTCAAGTTGACAAAATGAGTTTGAATAATTTTATGACTCCTCTCTTGATCACTTGAAATCATGACTTTGAATTCTTGACTTGAGATATTTTTGCGAACCAAAATATTTTCCGCTATGATTACTTCTTTTTATCATTTACCAAAGAGGAGAACAATTCAAGTTTATGTCATTTGTGAATCTCATAAACTGTTAATAATTTAGATGATTCGAACTTGAGTGAGCTTTATCACAATCCAAGTCTTGATATCTTAATATTTGATACTTGGAATTCTTATGCATGAATCAAGTTGCTATATCTGCTATATCTTTTTAAATGAATCATGAGCCTTATTATCATATATTTCATAATATAGAAATGACAAGAATTCTTTGGCTTGTATGTCTTATGTGGCAATTGAAAAATTGATGATTGAAAAAAAATTTGCTTTATGATGAATCAATGAATCATGACTTGATCTATGAGAATGATATGTTTTTATGCATCATGATTCTTGGTTGTATACCCTTTATTATGAATTGATATTTGCCGTGTAAGCCTTATATGATTCAAAATTGATGTAAAGGAATTGTGCTTAATGATTGAATCATTAATTTATTCTTTTATCATGGCTTGAAAATGAATGAAATGAAAATATGTTAGCACTTGTAATCATGATTTGATCCTTGATATTGATATGCTTTTATATATCATGATTTTTGATTGTATGACATTTATTTTGAATTAAAAATTGATAAATATGAATTTTGATCTTGCTAAAAAGAAAGTTATGAATCATGAATGATATCTTTTGGTTTTGATCCTTATTGAATTTACATATTGATATCCTTCATGACATGATTTCTTTACATTATTGTCTTATTTGCATCATGTGATGATTGAATAATTGATATATATTTTTATTGATGTAAATTTATAATTGATATGAAAAATGGCTTGTATAATGATTGAAATTTTTAGCCATTTAGTCCTCCCTTCTTTTTGACAAAGACAAAGGGGGAGAAAAATTGCTACCTTGCAATTTCACAAGAAGTTAAGGATTGCTATCTCAAAGGATGCAAATATTGCTATCTTGACTATCTCAAAAGAAGTAAAATGCAAAACTTCAAAAATTTGAAATGTTACACTTGCCATGCCTTTATGTTTGTATGCTTTAATGAAAAGTTAGCATATATGTTTAAAGTGATTATATATAAATGTTACATTAGCTCATTGTAAACAAAAAGTTGATAGCATGCAAAGGTGAAACTTAGTTACAAAAGAGAAGAATTGAAAGGAAGCTAACTTGCGTGTTGCAAAGTATGTTAGCTTGCTTATCATCCTTTTCTCTCATATCATGATTTTTGACTCCCTTGAATTCATGACTTAATATGCTGAAAATTCATGTTGCAAATTTGTTATTTTGTCATGATCAAAGCATTGACTATTTGTACTCCACTTTTTTGACAAAAACAAAGGGGGAGAAGATTTATTGCTAGCTTATGTATCACAAAGAAAAATTTTGCTAGCTAAAACATGCAAAGGAAGCAAAGAAAGTACAACTTGCACATCTCAAGAAGCATGTGAAAAAATTACCATCATTGCTCATCCTTAAAAACTTGCTATGATTGAATGGTATGATTGGATGTTATATTGCAAAGCTATGCTTGAGTTATGATGTGATTGATAGCTAGTATGATTGTAATATTTGCATATCCTTCAAAACTAGCTATGATGTTAATTCTCCTTTTTGTTGATGACATAGGGCGAGAAGTAGATTGATGACTTCATGCATTGATTGAATATTTTATATATTTGCATGATGGCTTGTTGTTTTCTCTTAACATTGTGATGAATGTTGCTTGGATTTAGGATAATCCAAGGTTTCTATCAATGGCATATTGATAGGGGGAGTTTGGTTAAACTCTGGGGAGTTATGGTTAACTCTGTTAGTCATCAATTAGTTGTCATCATCAAAAAAGGGGAGATTGTTGAATCTCAGATTTTGATGATGAAACTAATTGATTATGATTTATGGTCTAACTGTGTTTTGAGTTACATAGGTCTACTATCGGTCAGGATTAGACAGTTGACGCTGGAGGAATTGACGTTGTGCCATGATCACGTCTAGATATTGGATGTCGAGCCGAAGGTTCGATCGACAATTGGTAGAAGGCTTCATACGTCGGGCATCGGGCCTAGAAGAGCGTGTTGTGCCAAGGATATCACGGTTACAGAGGTTAACCGCTGATTGGGCAACGGACCGCAAAAGAGGATGATGTGCCGAAGGATCGGATGAAGCGCCGACCAATGACGTGCTGGGCAACTGAATATCAATTCACATTGTAATAACTATCTAGATCGAAGTTGAATGTTTGTTTGTGTGTGTGCAGGATTAACTACGATGAAAATAAAGACATAAAGCGAAACAAAGTACAAGAAGTCAAGTGGGATGGATCGTTCGGACTTTGAGAGTTCGACGGAAGTCTGAAGATTCATTGGGAGTGTTGTCGGAACCGGTCGAGAATGAGTAGGGAACTTGCCGAAGGGTTTTCGGAAGTTCGTCAGAAGGTTCGTCGAAAGTCCGAGAGCTTGCCAAGAAAGATCGGAGCTTGCCATTGAAGCTCGTTGGAACTTGCCAAGATCATCGTGAAGTCCGAGAGCTTGCCGGGAGTTCGCTGAATGGTTTTCAAGGGTTCGTTGGGAGACCGTCAGAAGTTCGCCGGAATTATACCGGAAGAAGTCTTGACTTGGTAGACTTTGTAATAGCTAAAGAAATATCTTTAATTTCGTAGTTAGCATATTAATTTGGGTTAGGATTAGGTGTTAATCCTTTAACCCAAGTATGGGCCCATTGGGCCTTGTTTGGGACTGGTTTAGGCCAAGTTTTCGGCCTAAACTAGTAAGTTGATTGGTGCTGGGCGGTGGCACCTCCCAACAGCCAAAAGGCCAAGTGGTGGAATCGCCTAGCAGCCGAGCCTAGGTAGTGCTACCGCCCAGCCTGGGGTGGTAGTATCGCCCAACTACACTGCGTAGAGGTGGTAGTACCGCCTAGCACAAGCGGTAGCACTGCCTGTGCACTATCAATCTAACGACTGATAGGCGGTAGCATCGCTAGCACCGGGAACTCAAATTTGATTTCAAATTTAGAGCCCAACTTTGAATCCACTTTGGATCTATAAATACCCCCCTTTCTCAGCTAAAAATGTAACCCCTAGAAAGTAAGAAATTGAGCAAAAGGCTTGGGAAAGTCTAGTTTTCAATAGCTTGTGTTTATGTCCTTCTTTCTCTTTGAAAAATCTGTAAGAGTATGAACTTCTTATAGAAGGGTTGTAAGAGGGGTGTTTGGTTCTTCTCCTTCAAAAGGATTTGCTAGTGGAAGTTGGGAGCCTCATCGGAGAAGGCTTCGGAAGTGGATGTAGGTCGGATGACCGAACCACTAAAAATCGATTTGCATTTACTTTCTTGCAACTTACTTTGCTGCAAATCATTTTCATTTGCTGCCTTATTTACTAAACTTCATCTTCATCTTCTTACGTATGCTTTAAAGTTAAAACACAATCTTTTCGGGTTCAAATGAAACGTTGCATTCATTCGTACGAAGTTTTCGAACATGTTCAAATCGCTGAAAATCTATCGTTCTTTACCGCTGCACTAATTCACCCCCCCCCCCCTCTTAGTGTCACTCGATCCCTAACAGTTTTAAACTAAATGAGAGTGACCAAGCTCTGATACCAATTGTTAAGATCTAGAGCGGCACTAAGAGGAGGGGGGGGGGGTGAATTAGTACAGCGGTTAAAAACGTTGATTTGTGTGATTTCAAAAAATTTCATTCGAGAAAAATCACGTTTCAATGAAAGCCAACTTCGATTGTATTTTAACTTAAAGAGATTCATAAGTGAAAGAGAAGGATTTGAGTGATTGCAATAAGGTAAAGGATTTGCATAAATGTAAATTGCAAGAAAAGAAACGTAAACCAATTTTATAATGGTTCAGTCCTCCGACCTATATCCACTCCTGATTCCTCCTTCGTTGAGGTCACCGACTTTCACTAATGATCTTTTTTCAATAGGTGAAGATCAACCACCCTTTTACAACTCTTTCTCCTTTTCAAAGGTTTAGGAGATAACCTCTACAAGTGTCACACCTCTCTTAGACAAACTTCTAAACTTTTGAAGAGGAGTGAGAGAACACTCAAGACTTTTTCAAGATTACAACTTGATTCACCAGAGTTTTTGCTTACTCTTTCTTATGTAATCCTTGCAAGGATGAGTGAGGTAGCCCCAAATGGCTCCAAAAACGAAGCTAAAATTTAAATTTCTATATCTTTTGGGTACGACGATGCAACCGCCCGTAGAACCTCGAAAATAGAGGTTCTGGCGGTGCTACCATCAGTCTGGAGCGGTACCACCACTGCAGCTTTACTACTGGGTGGTACCACTGCCTACAGCTTAGAAAAGTGCACATTTTCACTTTTCTAGCTCATAGGCGGTTCTACCACCAATTTGGCGGTGCCACCACCTACAACAACATTTAGGCCACTAAATGGGCCTCTCAATGAGCCCAAATTAGTCCCAATTTAGGCCCAATTTAGGCCCAATTTACTTCTAATTGAGTTGGTATGATTTGACCCAAAACCAACTCAATTTTGACCTAACCTTCGACCATTAAGATATAAACAACTACAAGCTATGAATCTAAGTTATCCGGCATGTCATTGGTTCTCCCGGTGAACTTTCGGCAACCTTCCAGTGATCTTCCAATGAACTTCCGGTGCATTGTCCGAACATTCAGTGAAGTGCCCGATCCACTAGTCTGTTGACTCCCGCAACATCCGTTCTCGGCCCATTATCCAAATTAGTCCCAATTTAGGCCCAATTTACTTCTAATTGAGTTGGTATGATTTGACCCAAAACCAACTCAATTTTGACCTAACCTTCGACCATTAAGATATAAACAACTACAAGCTATGAATCTAAGTTATCCGGCATGTCATTGGTTCTCCCGGTGAACTTTCGGCAACCTTCCAGTGATCTTCCAATGAACTTCCAGTGCATTGTCCGAACCTTCAGTGAAGTGCCCGATCCACTGGTCTGTTGACTCCCGCAACATCTGTTCTCGGCCCATTGTCCGATTCTTCCGACCCGATGCCCGAACTTTGGTTCCAGCCCATCACTTGATTCTTCTTGCTTTAATTGTTTTATCTCTTTTGATCAAGGTTAGTCCTGTATCACTTATCTCAAAGCATAGATTAGATAACAAACTTATCAATTGATTTCATCAACAAAATCTAAGATTCAACAAGGGCAAGGTTAAAATAGGTAAGGCAAAGGTTATCAGAAAAAACCTAACAAAGGACAAAGGCCAGTGCTTTCACTACAGCAAAGATGGGCACTGGAAGAGGAACTACAAAGAGTACCATGCAGAGAGGGCGAAATAGAAACTTGGAGAAGCTTCAGGTACATTAAATTGCAAGTCTAAGGTTTTTGAGAAATTTAGGGACTATAAGAATGAAGTGGAGAACCAGACTAGAAAGAGTATTAAAACCCTTCGATCAAATCGAGGAGGTGAGTATTTGAGCACAGAGTTCACTCAATTCCTCAAAGACCATATGATTTTATCCCAATGGACACCTCCTTATACACCACAGCTTAATGGTGTATCAGAAAGGAGGAATCACACATTGTTAGACATGGTGCATTCTATGATAAATTTCCCCGACCTACCCATCTCATTTTGGGGATATGCTCTATAGACCACAGTTTACCTTCTGAATAGAATTCTAACTAAGTCAGTAGTGTCTACTCCATATGAGATATAGAATGAGAAAAAGCCCGATCTTAAGGTTGTTAAGATTTGGGGGTGCCTTGCCCACATCAAGAGAAACAACTCTGACAAGTTGGAATCCAGAACGGAATGGTGCAAGTTCGTGGGATACCCCATGGAAACTTGTGGGTATTATTTCTATCACCCTAAGGACCAAAAGGTCTTTGTAGCCAAGAGAGTAGTATTCCTTGAGAAGGAACACATTCATGGTCGAGACAATGGGAGCATGATAGAGTTGAGTGAGGTTGGAAACCTAGCTTAAGCACCGTTCCACAGTCAGAATCTATTTAGGTACCTAGCACACAAGTTCCAACTTTATGTAGGTCTGGTAAAGTATCCCATCCTCCTGAGAGATATGTGGGATATATCAGAAGAAAGAATATTGAGGAGATTGATTCTCAGACCTATAAGGAGGCTATTATGAGCAAAGACTCTGGGAAGTGGCAAGAAGTTATGAATTCAAAGATGGATTCCATATACTTCAATAAGGTTTGGAACATAGTTGAAGCACCCAAGGGTATTGATCCTATTGGCTACAAGTGGATCTTCAGGAAAAAGATTGGAGTAGATGGAAATGTAGGGACCTATAAAGTAAGGCTAGTGGCTAAGGGGTATCGTTGAAGACAAAGTGTTGACTATGATGAAACTTTCTCACCCATAGCTATGCTAAAATCTATTCGAATTTCATAAGCTATTGTAGCATACAACGATTATGAGATCTGACATATGGACGTCAAAATCGCATTCCTCAATGCTAACCTCAAGGATGAGATGTATATGATACAGCCTGAGAGATTCGTATCCAGAGATAACTCAGATAAGGTGTGCAGGTTGCTTAGGTCTATCTATGGACTAAAGCAAGCTTCCCAAAGTTGGAACATAAGATTTGATAAGGCAATTAGATCTTATGGCTTCGTTAAGAACGAAGATGAGCCTTGTGTGTACAGGAAGGTAAGTGGGAGCACTATCACTTTTTTAGTATTGTATGTAGATGACATCCTGATCATTGGGAATGATGTAGGAATGCTTTCTATAGTAAAGGCTTGGCTATCTAGGCACTTTGCCATGAGATCTAATCACCTCATTAAATCTTATGTTCCAACTTCGGGAAACTTACTTCAGTCCATAGATGGACCTAAGCAACCTACACACTTTATCTGGGTTATCCCTGGACACAAATCCCTCAGGCTGTATCATATCCCTTAACATTGAGAGCAAAAATCTTCCTCTCCGACTCATTCCACTCACTCATCGGAAGAGAAGATTTTGCAAAGCCATTTTCAACAATGTTCCAAAGTTCAAAGTCTATGGAAATGAGAAAAATCCTCATATGAGTCTTCCAATACGTATAATTCGACCCATTAAACATAGGCGGACGAGTAATGGAGTGACCCTCTTGCATACCGGAGTAGGCCATCTCTCTTGGGTTTTAAACCAATATGAGAGCAAACCTTGCTCTGATACCAATTGTTAGGATCTAAAAGGCACTAAGAGGGGGGGGTGAATTAGTGCAGCGGATTAAAATCGTACTTTTGAAACCGATTTTGTAAAAATACAAGTTCGTAGGAAGATTTCGATTTGGCGAAAGAGAACTTGAAAGTAATTGCTTACGTAAAGGAAATAACTATGAACTAAACAACTTGCAGCCAAGTAATGAAATAATTCAAGAATGTAAACACTCACACATTTATGAAAACAATGATGTATAGTGGTTCGGTCAAATGACCTACATCCACTCTTGAAGCCTTTACGATGAGGCTCCGCTCTTCCACTAGCAAATCCTTTGAAGGGGAAGGACCAAATACCCCTTTTACAACCCTTTACAAGAAGTTCACTCTTTTACAAGATTTCTCAAGAAGAAGAAGGAGGTGAACACTTAGTAAGAACAAGACTTTTCAAGACTTTTCAAAAGCTCAAGACTAAGATTCTAACTCTCAAAAGGGTGCCATTTCAGCTGAGAAAGGGGGGGTATTTATAGATCCAAAATGGATTCAAAATTAGGCTCTAAATTTGAAATCAAATTTGGGTTCGGTTAGGTGTCAGAGGCGGTACCACCTGTGTCGATGCTGATTGACACCGCGGTGACCATCGCCCGAGCGGTAGTGCTACCGCTCGATCGGTATTGGGAGGCGGTCACTGCCGCCCGACGGCCAGTTCCACTTATCTATACGTATGCCGAGGGCGTTGCTACCGCTCGGCGGCGGTCCCGGCTAGGCTGGAAGCAGTTCAACCGCTTAGCCCATTCAATAAAGCCCGTGGGCCTATTTAACTAACTTGGCAGCGATGCGGCTTTCGGTTGGCCCCCACTGAATTTAGGTAGGATTTTTTTTTCCTAAATCCTTGCTCTACTCATGTGCAAACTATGAACATAAAAACATAACTCAACGTGATTTGATCCGACACTCTTTAAGTCAACTTCCGGCGAGCTTTACGGCGAGATTCCGGCAAGCTTCCGATGCTTCCCTCGGATTGCTTCTAGTGGACTCCCAACATACTCCGGATTGTATGGCGAGCTCAACGAGTCTTCGGCTAGCTTCCGAATCTTCCCGATAAGTTCCGCGAACCTTCGACGATCTTTGAGATGAACTTCCGAAAACTTCGGCAAGTCCTTGATTCGATATTGGATGGTTCCGGCAACACTTCCGAAAATCTCTCGAACTTCCGATGAACTCTTGAACCCCCGACGGACTTGACCTCGGTAAATCACTTTATGTTTTCTTCCCATCGTAGTTGTTCCTGCACACTTATCTCGACAAAGTAGATTAGAACAAATATTTCACCAATTGACTTCATCATCAAAATCCGAGATTCAACAATCTCCCCCTTTTTGATGATGACAATCAATTGGTGATGGAGTTACTCTTAACTCCCCCTATCTATATGCCATAAAAAAAATTGCTTGAATTTAATTTTTGAATTCAACACAATAAATTTAACTTCATGATGTACTTAATGATGACAAAGTCGATGTTGGACATTAAGATGTCAAATAGGTATCAAAGATATCAATGAAGTATACATAATTAAAAATATGATATCAAGAACCTAAATAAGTATTTTAACTTGCAATAACTTATAAAGCATGGGAAATGCATATAACTGTCAACATATGGCAATACACATATTATTTCTCCCCCTTTGTCATCAAGAAAAAGGAAACGAGGGATTCATATGTAACAATAAAGGATGGTCGAAAAATATCATAAATGTGGAAAAGGAAATCATTCAGAAAGCCAAAAATCATTTCATAGTGGCCAAGAAGATGTAATGAAGATAATACAACATATATGTCTAACTGCATAGATGTAAAAGTTGCACACAAGTTTACAACGTTCAAAAAGAAAATACAACAAGCTACTCCTCAGGAGGAATGCCAAGATGCCTATACATGTGATCTATCTTTTGGTTCATCTTCCGCATTTTCTTCAAGATTTCAATTTGCTGTAATTTTACTTCATTTAACTCTCTCATGATCGGATCGTCAGAAGGTGGAGCAGAAACTGGCACTGATGTAGCTGCAACAAAAGGATCAGGAGGAGGAGATTCATTTTCCCTAAAGACTGGTGTTTCAGGATGGTCTACTGGTGGGGGAGGTATATCACTTCTCCTAGGTTGTCTAACCCCTATTCCATGCTCGAATGTACATCTAAGTCGCCTAAGTAGTTTAACGTCAATGATATTAAATGTGTCCACTTGTATTGCTTCTTCATTTGGTGGAATGCAAATATTATGGGCATGCAATAGTTTAGTTATTAAACCTCCATATGGTAACATTGATCCTTTAGAAAGGACCTCTATCATATGCTGCCAGATTAGGTATCCAAAACAAAAATGTTGTCTGGTCATGATCCAATATAAGGTACCTAACTCAGTGAAACTAATCTCATTATGATGAAACTGTTTAGGAATGACAATGCTTACAAGAATGTGATGTAAAATTTTAGAGTTAAAAGGTAATAAATGTTCACAACTCTTGGGGATTATACCTAAATTTGGGTTTGCAAACACTGTTTCTAAAGCTTCAGAGTGGGTGGCACCAACTATGTCCATATCCCATTTTCCTCTAAAATAACACCCTAACTCTTTCTCAGAAATTTCAATTAATGAGCATATAGTATTATCACATATTTGGATCTCATTACCTAGAAGATAAGTTGACAAGCCATCATCATTCATGATTAAATTAGCATAGAATAATTTAACCAAGCGTGGATAAACAAGTTCAACAATTTGTAAAATGGGTAAGGCCTCTAAGTCTGCAAACCACATGATAGGTTCTAGGCTTCCTAATTGATTCAAATCAACATATTTTCCTTTATGAATGGTCTAGAACTAAGTTTAGAAAATCTAAGGGAAGCTTCTTGTGATTTAAACAAGGATTGGTCAAATGAATCTACCTCCATCCTTTTTCCTTTGTCTCTTGATGTTCTTTTAGGAGCCATTTCTATTTAGGATAGATCAATAATCAATTGAAGAAAGGAATTAAACTAGACAAGAAAAGGAAAGAGGAATATTTGGTTTTTACTTTAGATTGTTCCTTTGAGATGTAGGGAGCTTGAATCAAAGTAAGATCTCCTTCTTAGGCTTCTAGAGGGAAGAAATGATGCTTGGGAGGGTTTAGAGGAGTGTAGAGAGGTGAGGAACAGAACTCTCGGGTTAGGGGGGCGGTTCTACTGCCGGCCCTAACTCACCCCTTATAAAAGGGGTGTTCAGGCGGTACTACCGCCCCAGCAGGCGGTTCCACCGCCTGGGGCTGACTACCCAGGCGGTGCCACCGTCGTATCTGGCGGTGCTACCGCCGGTAGCACAAAAATCCGCATTTCATTATTATTATTATTTTTTTAAAAAAATTTATTCTTAGAGATGGGATGAAGTCAAAAAGAATTTGATGAAAATAAATCCAAGAGGAAAAATCAAAATGTATGGAATCAAATCGATGAAAACCATAATTTCAAGGAAAGATATCATTAAATAGAGGTTACTTATTTGGACAGTTTAACATGCCTAATTCCCTTCTAATAAAATCAAATTGTTCCTCATTTAAAAGTTTCATAAAAATGTCCGCTAATTGATGATTTGTATCAACAAATTCAAGGGTGACATCTCTACTACTTACATGATCACGTATAAAATGATGCCTAATGTCAATGTGCTTAGTTCGAAAGTGTTGAATCGGATTTTTAGTTAGACAAATAGCACTCGTGTTATCACATTTTATAGGAATATTTTTTAAGTAAATTCCATAGTCTTCTAGTGTATTTTTCATCAAGATAACTGTACAGCATGCACTTGCAGCTATATATTCAGCTTCTGCCGTAGATAGTGCAACCGAATTTTATTTCTTGGAAGTCCAAGAAACAAGTGCATGTCCTAGAAATTGGCATGTTCTGGATGTGCTTTTTCTTTCTATTTTACATCTACCAAAATCCCCATCTGCATAAGCTTTCAAATCAAAGTTATCAGATTTTGGATACCATAATCCAAGATTAGGGGTCCCTTTAAGATATCTAAGAATCCTCTTAACAGCTTTCTTGTGAGATAGCTTAGGATTAGCTTGGAATCTTGCACATAGCCCTACACTGAACATGATGTCGTGCAGTTGCGATGAGATAAAGCAGGCTACCTATCATGCCCCTATAAGTTTTTTGATCAAAACTTTCTCCATTTTCATCCATATCCAATTTAGCGGAGGTGCTCATAGGAGTGCTAATATCTTTTGATCCATCTATGTTAAATCGTTTTAACAATTCCAATGTATATTTTGATTGATTTAGAAATATACCATCACTTAGTTGCTTGATTTGTAGTCCTAAAAAGAAATTTAGTTCTCCCATTAGGCTCATCTCAAATTCATCACTCATATTCTTAGCAAATAATTTACATAGTGATTTATTACAAGAACCAAAAATAATATCATCAACATAAATTTGAACAATAAGAAAATTATTTTCAAAATGTTTAATAAATAATGTAGTATCAACCTTGCCTTTAGTGAAATCATTTGAAATTAAAAAAGAACTAAGCCTCTCATACCAAGCCCTAGGGGCTTGTTTTAGACCATATAGAGCCTTAGTTAGCTTAAACAGGTGGTTAGGAAATAGAGAGTTTTCAAATCCGGGTGGTTGTTCGACATACACTTCTTCAGAAATAAAACCATTTAAGAATGCACTTTTGACATCCATTTGAAATAATTTGAAATCTTTACTACTAGCATAGGCAAGGAGCATCCTAATGGCTTCCAATCTTGCCATCATAGCGAAGGTCTCTTCGTAATCGATACCTTCTTCTTGGTTGAAACCTTTGGCCACTAGTCTAGCCTTGTTTCTAACCATGATACCGTATTCATCTTGCTTGTTTCTAAAGACCCACTTAGTACCAATAACTAAGTGGTCATTAGGTCTAGGAACAAGCTTCCATACCTTATTCCTCTCAAATTGATTCAATTCTTCTTGCATTGCGATAACCCAAGAATCATCTTTCAGGGCATCAACAATGCATTTTGGTTCAACTTGAGAAAGAAAAGCAGCATGGGCACAAAAATCTTTGAATGAAGAGCGAGTTTGAACCCCTTTCGATGCATCTCCTATAATTAACTCCTTGGGATGAGCATCTACATACTTTCATTCCTTGGGTAAGGAAGTTTGGGAAGAAGATGCATCCAAGTTGTCGTTTTGAGGAGATGGTTCATTCAAATTCAAATTATCAAGACCAAAATCATCATCAAAATCTTTCTTCTTAAATTCAGAAATTTCATTAAAAACCACATGAATAGATTCTTCTATAACTAAGGTTCTTTTGTTGAAAACACGAAAAGCCTTAGAAACCGAAGAATAACCAAGAAATATGCCTTCATTGGATTTTGCATCGAATTTTCCTAAGGCATCCTTTTTATTTAAAATAAAGCATTTACAACCAAAAACTTTAAAATAAGAAACATTGGGTTTTTTATCATTCTATAATTCATATAGAGTTTTAGATAGGGATGGTCTCACTAGAACTCTATTCATAACATAGCAAGCCGTATTCACGGCTTCGGCCCAAAAATATTTTGGTAAATTATATTCATTTAACATGGTTCTAGCCATTTCTTGCAAACTTCTATTTTTCCTTTCCACTACTCCATTTTGTTGTGGATTTCTTGGAGTAGAAGTTATAATTGTATCCGTTTATTTCACAAAAATTTTGGAAGTCATGATTTTGAAATTCACCTCCATGATCACTTCGAATTGATGAAATCATAAAACCTTTTTCATTTTGAGTGAGTTTACAAAATTTAGAGAAACATTTGAAACAATCACTTTTATGAGCCAAGAAATAGGTCCAAGTGTATCTACTATAGTCATCCACAATTACAAAGGCATATTTGCTACCTCCTAGGCTTGTTATGTCAATTGGTCCAAATAAGTTCAAATGGATCAATTGCAATGGTCTAGTGGTGCTAATTTGATTTTTTGATTTGAAACTAGTCTTTATTTGTTTTCCTAGTTGACATGCATCACATACTTTATCCTTAAAAAATTTCATGTTTGGGATACCTCTTACTAATTCTCTAGATGAAATCTTAGAGATTAGTTTCATGCTTGCATGGCCTAATCTCCTATGCCAAAGCCAAGCATCATCATTCAAAACCGAAAAGCATATTTCATTACTTAATTCATCAATATTTATGGTGTAGACATTGTTTTGTTTTAAAGCAATCATGGATATGTTATTGTTGTGTTTTTCAATAATGCAAACATTAGATTCAAATCTAACAACATAACCTTTATCACATAATTGACTAATACTTAAAAGATTATGTTTTAAACCATCAACTAGTAACACATCATCAATTGAAAAACTCGATTTGTTACCTATGGTTCCCTTGCCAATGATTTTACCCTTGTTGTTGTCTCCGAAGGTGATATATCCTTTTCTTTGCTAGTGAGCATAGAGAAATGAGATGGATCTCCGGTCATGTGCCTTGAGCATCCACTATCAAGATACCATTTCTTGCTCCTAGTTTGTTAGTTTGTCTACAAAAGAGGATGGTTTTAGGTACCCATTTGATTTTGGGTGCCTTATAAATTGATCTACTTATTTTATAATTTATCATTGAATTGTTTATGGTTCCTTTAGGAACCTATATCAATTTTTGTGGACTAATTTTCTTGAATGGACATTTGTAAGCAACATGGCCCGTTTTACTATAAAAATTACATTTCAAATGGGGTGATACATGCAATGTAGGCCCTTTAATGAAGGTGGTGGGATTTTGGTGAGAACCTCTCACAAATCCGATTCCACTTCTATTTCCGACGTGACCTTTGTTAGCAAGGATCATGTCCAAGCCCTTGCTACCGACCTTAAACTTGTTTAGGATCTCTTTGAGTAGCAAGTTCTCCCTCTTTGTTGCATCTAAGTCTTCACACTTAGAGCATGGGGGTAGAGAAGGGTTTTGAACACTATTGAACTTACTTTGTAATAAAGCAGGCTCTTTCTTAAGCAAATTGAACTTCTTTCTAATAGTTCTACATTCATCAAATAACTCATGAAAAGCCATAGAAAGTTCATCGAAAGATAATTCTTCAATATGTAACTCACTAACCTCTTCTCCTAATGCCATTAGTGTGAAGTTTGCCTCCTCTTTGTTGCTGGCTTCTTCAACCTCGGAGTCACTTGAATCATCCCACGTGGCCTTTAAGGCTTTTTTCTTCTTGAATTGCTTCTTCTTGGCTTGAGGGCATTCATTCTTGAAGTGTCCCGGCTTCTTGCATTCGTAGCAAATAACTTGGTCCTTTTTGTGTTCAAATTTGCTTTTTGTATCATTTTTAAATTTGTTCTTTCTTATAAATTTCTTAAACTTTCAAGTTAGAAGTGCAATGTCATTGTCACTGTCCTCATCACTTGATGTTCCTTTCAAGTGGTCTTCTTGTGTTCTAAGTGCCATATCCTTCCTGTTCTTTGGAAGGGGGTCCTCAAGGTCTTCATGAGCATGGCACGTCATCTCGTAGGTCATTAGAGATCCAATAAGTTCTTCAAGCAGAAATACTTTAAGATCCTTGGCCTCTTGAATGGTCGTGACCTTTGGATCCCAACTCTTTGGAAGGGATCTTAAAATTTTAGTTACCAATTCAAAATTAGAAAAACCTTTACCAAGAGATTTAAGTCCATTGATGACATCCGTAAAGCGGGTGTACATGTCTCCAATGGACTCATTTAGTTTCATCCGAAAAAGTTCATAGGAATGCACAAGAATGTTGATTTTGGACTCTTTCACTCGGCTAGTGTCTTCATGAGTGATTTCAAGAGTGCGCCAAATATCAAATGCCGATTCACAAATAGAAACCCGATTAAACTCATTCTTATCAAGCGCACAAAATAAGGCATTCATAGCCTTTGCATTAAGAGCAAAAATCTTCCTCTCCGACTCATTCCACTCACTTATCGGAAGAGAAGATTTTGCAAAGCCATTTTCAACAATGTTCCAAAGTTCGAAGTCCATGGAAATGAGAAAAATCCTTATACGAGTCTTCCAATACGTATAATCCGACCCATTAAACATAGGCGGACGAGTAATGGAGTGATCCTCTTGCATACCGGAGTAGGCCATCTCTCTTGGGTTTTAAACCAATATGAGAGCAAACCTTGCTCTGATACCAATTGTTAGGATCTAAAAGGCACTAAGAGGGGGGGGGTGAATTAGTGCAGCGGATTAAAATCGTACTTTTGAAACCGATTTTGCAAAAACACAAGTTCGTAGGAAGATTTCGATTTGGCGAAAGAGAACTTGAAAGTAATTGCTTACGTAAAGGAAATAACTATGAACTAAACAACTTGCAGCCAAGTAATGAAATGATTCAAGAATGTAAACACTCACACATTTATGAACACAATGATGCATAGTGGTTCGGTCAAATGACCTACATCCACTCTTGAAGCCTTTACGATGAGGCTCCGCTCTTCCACTAGCAAATCCTTTGAAGGGAAAGGACCAAATACCCCTTTTACAACCCTTTACAAGAAGTTCACTCTTTTACAAGATTTCTCAAGAAGAAGGAGGTGAACACTTAGCAAGAACAAGACTTTTCAAGACTTTTCAAAAGCTCAAGACTAAGATTCTAACTCTCAAAAGGGTACCCTTTCAGCTGAGAAAGGGGGGGTATTGATAGATCCAAAATGGATTCAAAATTGGGCTCCAAATTTGAAATCAAATTTGGAGTTCGATTACAGGTGTCGAGGCGGTGCCACACTTTGTCGAGCGGTGCCACGCACTTTGTGTCGATGCCGCGCTTGACACCGCGACACCGCCACCGCCCGAGCGGTGCTACCGCTCTAGTCTGGTGACTGGGGCGGTGCCACCGCCCCAACCAGGCGGGTCCACCGCTGCATGCAGGCGGTGCTACGCTCTAGTCGTGGCTGGCGGTGCCACCGCCAACAGCGGTTCCACCGCTGCATGCGAGGCGGTGCTACCGCTCCAACCAGGCGGTGCCACCGCCCCAGGCTAGGCGGTTCAACCGCCTGGCCCATTCAGCCAAAGCCGAATGGGCCCTATTTAAGCCCCAACTTGGCCCAGTAGAGGCCCGATTGGCCCCCACTGAGTTTAGGCAAGATTTTCTTTTCCTAAATCCTTGCTCTACTCATGTGCAAACTATAGACATAAAAACATAACTCAACATGATTTGATCCGACACTCTTCAAGTCAACTTCCGGCGAGCTTTACGACGAGATTCTGGCAGGCTTCCGATGCTTCCCTCGGATTGCTTCTAGTGGACTCCCAGCATACTCCGTATTGTATGGCGAGCTCAACGAGTCTTTGACTAGCTTCCGAATCTTCCCAGTAAGTTCCACGAACCTTCGACGATCTTTGAGATAAACTTCTGAAAACTTCGGTAAGTCCCTGATTCGATCTTGGATGGTTCCGGCAACACTTCCAAAAATCTCTCAGACTTCCGATAAACTCTTGAACCCCCGACGGACTTGACCTCGGTAAATCACTTTATGTTTTCTTCCCATCATAGTTGTTCCTGCACAGTTATCTCGACAAAGTAGATTAGAACAAATATTTCACCAATTGACTTCATCATCAAAATCCGAGATTCAACACTAGCAACTCAGTGGCTCTCTCTCCAGTTCTACTAAATGGAGAGTTAGTCATCTTTCCTCGAAGGTAAGGTTTACAAGTCGTATATGACTCATAGTCGAATGGATCTAGATATCCATTCTTCAGTAACTTTTGAATCCTTCCCTTATGGATGCGACCTAGCCTACAATGCCACAGATATGCATTGTTCACCTCTTCTCGTTTCCTCTTTGACTCACTTACACTCATGATATGTGGAGCTGTATCTAGCATAAATAAACTATTATGCAATGTTCCTCTCATGATGATCTCATCATCTAATGCTATTGAACAACAATTGTTCTCAAAAACTAATTTATATCTACTAACTGTCAAACATGAAATGAAAATAATATTTTTGATAATAGAAGGAATATAATAGCATGTATCTAATGTAATAATAGCTCCACCAGGCAGATGTAGGGTGAAATTGCCAACAGCCACTACAATAACCTTTGCTCCATTGCCTATCTTAAGGTCCATCTTGCCTCTCTTCAATCTCCTAGGTCTTGCCAGAACTTGCAACGAATTGCAGATATGATAAGCACTCCAGTATCCAATACCCATGTGCTATCATAAGATTCTGACAAATGGAGACTGATCATGAATGTACCTAAAGCTTCTCCAAGCTTCTATTTCGCCCTCTCTACAAGGTACTCTTTGCAGTTCCTCTTCCAATGCCCGTCTTTGCCGTAGTGAAAGTACTAATTTTTATCCTTTGTTGGGTCTTTCCTAGAAAACTTTGCCTTACCTATTTTGCTCTTGCTCTTGCCCTTCTTAAGGGACTTCTCAGCCTTCCTTTTCTTTCTAGTCTCACCAATATAGTGAATTGGTTTCTCTTTCTTGATGGTGCTCTCTACTTCTCTCAACATATTGAGGAGCTCTGAGAGGGTCACCGCAAGCTTGTTCATATTAAAATTTATTATAAACTGAAAAAAGGAATCTGGTCGGGACTGAAGCACAAGATCCACACATAGGTTATCCTCTAGGACCATTCCCAGACCTATGAGTTTCAATCCACTTAATCATCTTAAGGACATAGTTCTAAACTGGTGTCCTCTCAGTCATCCTGGCACAGAAAAGACTCTTCGATATCTCATATCACTGAGTTCTTCCATGTTCCTCAAATAGTTTGCAGAGATGCTAGAGTATGAAATTAACATCCATATTTTCATGCTGTCTTTGTTGTTAATAGATAAGATTTCCTCAACTGCACGAGCAAATTTCGGTAGATAGTTGAGGAAAATCCTCTCTTCTTCCTTTCTTCCTATGTATAAATAAGGCTTTGTCAAACTATAATCAATGCATTTTTGTTTTTACAATTCAATTCAACATGGTATCAGAGCCCTTGCATTAAGCAAGAGCTTTTTCTTTTCGCTATCCAGCGACAGCGTCGACACTCCCGGCCACCTCCTCCTCTCGCTGCTGCGGCAGGACATCCTCTTGCTCCTCCGCCTCCTCCTCCGGTGCCTCTTGTCGATCTGGGCCTCAACCAAGTAGAGGAACGCCTTGCCCACCGCAGCGGACACGAAGATTGGCCCGCGTGTCGTGTTGAACGACCGATCTCCATATCCAATCGTCATCACCGACATCACCGACAGGTACACGGCGTTCATCCAGTCGAGATTCTCCAGCACACAGAGCACCACCGTCCCCACCCCGATAGAGAGCAGGACGACCCCAACCGCCAGCCCTACCTTCATGCGGATCCGCATTCGCCGCATCTGCGAGATCGCCACCTAGTGACTGCAGCAAGCCCTCGGCGGTGTCGTCCACCACCACTGCCAGTCTCTTTCTCGGTAGAAGTAGAGCACTTTTTGCTTCGACAGCCCTTTCCGACCGCCAGCCCCACCTTCGAGTGGATCCGCATCCGCAGCATCTACGAGATCGCCACCCAGCGACCGCAGCAAGCCCTCGGTAGCGTCGTCCACCACCGCTGCTAGCCCCTTTCTCGGTAGAAGCAGAGCACTCTCTGCATCGACAACCGCAGATAGCCTCACCAACACCACCCCAGCAGCTTTCACCAGCAAGTGAGGGGGTAGCGTAGGCAGGCGGCTATCCAGCATCCGGAGGATCCGCGGCAAGAGCCGGTGCAGGGGACTCAGAAGATGACTGTTCACCTTCTACTTGTAGTCTCGGCGTTCTTTTCCTCCTTCCCCCTCTCCACCGCTGCCGCTACTAGTGACCATTGATGCTGTCGCTTCTTCAAACCGCCGTAGTGAGCGTGCGGTGTGACACAAATAGGACAGTGCCACTGATCTCCGCCTCAGCGCTCTCTTCTGACGAGAACGCTCTCTCCCGCCGAACTCCACCGAATGGTGCGATCTGCACCGGTTGAGTCTTCGACGCCTATTCTGCACCAAGCAAATCGGGCGGGGTGACAGCGGTTTCCTTCTCCTTACGACCCATCGAAGCCGACGCCATCGTATCATCAAATGGCTTCATCATCTACTTCCAATACTCCAGTCATTGTCCCTGCAGGGAACAATAGCAGTTCTCAACCTCCAAGCCTCATCACTATCAATGTTGTGACACTCATTCCTTTCAAGTTATCCAAAAGCGGAAATTATGCATCTTGGCATGCCTAATATTCTAATCTTCTATTTGGATATGACCTTATAGGTTACATCGATGGCTCTCTCCATTGTCCGCCTGCAGTGCTCAATAGCCCAGGAGGATCTAGTCCAATACCAAATCTAGCTCACAAACTGTGGTTACGTCAAGACCGTCTCATCCTCCAAGCCATTCAAGCCTCCGTCGCTGGATCCGTCGGCCCACTAATATCTTCATATATGACTGCTGCAGAAGCATGGTCCAAGTTGCAAACGACATTGGCAAATCGCTCACGTACTCGCATGCTCGGACTCTTATCGAATCTGATGAAAGTGAAACAAGAGGGAAGTACTATTGCTGATTACTTACAAAATATCAAAGTAATCATCGATGACTTAACTTTGATAGGTCATTCCCTCAGTGAAGAAGAAGTCCTCGTTCATACCCTTAATGGCCAAGGGATGAATACAAAGAATTAGCAACCGTAATTCGAGCACGTGACTCTCTAATATCATTTGAAGAACTTTATGATAAGTTGACCGACTATGAGACATATTTGAAGTGCGACGATAGGCTGCCCGGACCAACTATCACACTCAAGTCAGTCATAAATCCAAGAGGAAGAGCAACCAATACAATAAGCACATCAATCACGGGCCGACAAAGCTGCCTCCTGACCCTATGGGTTCCACACCAAACCCCTCTCATCTACATTATCAACACTTTCATCCTCATCGTCAAGGTGATATCCCCTATAATCATCAGCACTTGCGTCCTGACCTCAGCGGCCATCGTCGAATCATCTGTCAATTGTGTGATAAGATCGGACACTCCGTGAAAGTCTGTCGCTCTCGACCTCGACTTCCTGCTCCAACACAGTGGCCTCAAGCTAATCTCACAACTACTCCGATGACTAGTCAACCCAATTGGATTGTGAACTCTGGTGCATCACTTCACATCACCTCCGATCTTCAGAACTTGTTTGTCCACAACAACTATGGCGGCAATGAGGATGTCATCATCGGTGATGGTAAAGGACTCCCTATCACTCATACTGGTTCCACAATGCTTAATTCACTCACCACAACATTCACACTTGATGATGTTTTGTGTGCACCCCACATCAAAAGAAACCTTATTTCTCTCTCAATTCTGCAAGCAAAATAATACCTCCATTGAATTTTTTCCTGACTCCTTTCTTGTCAAGGATTTGAGCATGGGGGCATCTTTAGTCCAAGGCCAGAACAAAGACAACATTTATGAGTGGCCATCCGCTTCGCAAACAACCCACCCCACTGTTCACTCCTCAGTTGCTGCTCTAGTTGATGTGTGGCATCGACGTCTTGGCCATCCCTCATCTTTTATTCAACAAAAGTTACTTTCCCATTATTCACTTCCTACCTCTACTAGTAACATTTTAACTTATTGTGATGCTTATCGTAGCAATAAAAGTCATAGACTACCTTTTGGCACATCTTCTATATCTTGTTCTAAACCTTTTAAAATTATTTATACTGATGTTTGGGGTCCTGCCCCAACTCTTTCTTTTGACAAGTTTCATTTTTATGTTATTTTTGTTGACTATTTCACTAAGTACACATGGTTATATCCCCTCCATAATAAATCTGAAGTTTCAACTGTCTTTACCAACTTTAGAAAGTTGGTCAAGAATTTCTTTCAATCTTCCATTAAAACAATTTACTCTGATGGCGGAGGTGAATATCAAGCCCTCGCATCCTGTCTTGCAGCTTGTGGTATACAACAACTCAAGTCACCTCCTCATACTCCCCAATTAGTTAGTTCTGCTAAGCGCAAACATCAACATATAGTTGAAACTGGGCTCACACTTCTACATCAGGCCACGTTGCCATCACCTTTTTGGACAGCAGCCTTTCAAACCGCTGTCTATCTCATTAATCGTATGCTAACTCTAGTCTTACAATACAAGTCACCATTTGAGAAACTATTCCACAAGCCTGCAAACTTTCACAAACTCAAAGTCTTTGGTTGTTTATGTTATCCGTGGCTACGTCCTTTTGCCTCTCATAAGCTTACACCACGATCTAAGCCCTGCATTTTTATTGGATACTCTCTTGAATATAATGTTTTTCGATGCTACGAGCCACAAACCCAAAAGTCTTTCTATCATGTCACGTTATTTTTGTGGAGTCTTCTTTTTCTTTTCAAAATCATGAGTACTCTACCATACAAGCTACTCCGACAAACACACATCATTGGAGCATCTCCTCAACCCCGTCACATGAACCTCCCACAACACCATCCAATCCTAACCCTCCTGCTCAGTACACTCCTCCTGTTCAACAGCTCCTCCCTACCCCTCCAATCCCTTCCTCACAAGTTTCTCTTATTAATGAAACAATACCCTCAGCTACATCATCAGGTGCTATTGAAGTACAGTAGACTAGTCCACTTGATCTCGCTGATTCACCACCGACTATGCCAACAACCTAACCTACCACTTCCGTAGCTCCTAGCCATCATATAATAACACGCTCTAAAAGTGGTATTGTTAAATCACACCAAGTTCTTGATCTATATGCTATAACAAACTCTTCCCTTGAAGCTAGTGAACCCACAATAATTAATCAAGCGTAAAAATCTCCACACTGGCGTAAAGCCATGTGTGAAGAATATGATGCTCTTCTTCATAACTCTACATGGACCATAGTTCCCTCTTCTCACACACAAAACATCATCAGGTGTAAATGGGTCTTTCGAATTAAGTGGAACCTAGATGGATCTATTGCTTGATATAAAGCACGTCTAGTTGCCAAAGGGTTTCATTAACGACCTGGTGTTGACTTTACAGAGACATTCAGCCCAGTTGTCAAACCAATAATAATACGGCTTATCTTGAGCTTGTCTATCTCAAAAGGCTGGCATATACGATAATTTGATGTTAACAATGCCTTTTTACAGGGGACTCTAACTGAAGATGTCTTCATGCAGCAACCCCCTGGCTTTATTCATCCACAATATCCAAGGCATGTCTACAAGCTACAAAAGGCTATTTATGGACTTCATCAAGCTCCAAGAGCCTGGTATAATGAACTTGGCACATTTTTAACATCCATGGGTTTCCTCAATTCCAAATCTGATACCTCGTTATTCCTACGACAACATCATGAAAACACTATATATCTTCTGGTGTATGTAGATGATATTGTTGTCACGTAGAAATAATCTTTTGGAAATCCGGGCATTCTTAAAGCAACTAGCCGCTCGATTCTCTCTCAAAGATCTAGGCACCTTGGGCTACTTTCTAGGAGTGGAAGCCACATTCATCTCTTCAGGTCTTTTTCTATCACAGAGAAAGTATATTCAAGATTTATTATCAAAGACAAATATGCAGGATGCTAAAGAGGTTGCCACTCCCCTCTCTACTAGTGAGTCACTAAAACTTTGTGATGGAAGTCCTGCTATGGACTCTACTCAATACCGGCAAATACTTGGCTCCCTTTAATACTTGGCTCTCACACGTCCAGACATTTCATTTGCAGTCAACAAATTGTCACAATTCATGCATCGACCATCTATAATACATTGGTCTACGGTCAAATGGATTTTGCGATATCTTAAGGGGACTCTCAATCATGGCCTCTTTCTCCGTAAACACAACCCACTTCATCTTCATGCCTTTGCTGATGCTGATTGGGCAGGAAATTATGATGATAGAGTGTCCACGTCTGGGCATATTATATTTCTTGGAGCTAATCCAATCAGTTGGAGTTCTAAGAAACAAAAGGCAGTTGCCCGATCCACAACTGAAGCTGAATACCGTGCCATCGCCATGGCTACTGTTGAGATAAATTGGATCACAAATCTGCTCAAGGAACTCAACGTTAACTCTACCTTTCCTCCTACATTATACTGCGATGATATTGGAGCTACCTATTTATGTGCCAATCCAGTATTTCACTCACGCATGAAGCATATTGTCATTGACTTCCACTTCGTACGAGATCAAGTTGTCAGACATCAACTACGTGTTTCTCATGTACATACGGCTGATCAACTAGCAGACTCACTTACGAAGCCTCTCGCTCATACATTATTTTCATTACATCGGTCCAAGATCAATGTCCTTGACAGGAGCATGATCTTGCGAGGGCATGTTAATAGATAAGATTTCCTCAACTGCATGAGGAAATCTCGGTAGACAGTTAAGGAAAATCCTCTCTTCTTCCTTTCTTCCTATGTATAAATAAGGCTTTATCAAGCTACATTCAATGTATTCTTGTTTTTACAATTCAATTCAACATTTATAACTCAATAGTCATAGAGGCCAACATATAACATTGAGCAAGAGTGGAATCATCTATGTATTTCACATAACGAGTGATCTCATCCTCACTTGTCCTTTCATCGGGCATAGGGATCACTGTATCAAGGACGTACACGATTTTCTCTATCGTGAGAATGATTCTCATATTGCGAAGCCAATCCGTATAATTTGGACCACTGAGGCGATTAGCATCAAGTATGCCACATAAAGGATTTGAAAGCGACATTTTTTCTAAAATTAAAGATGTAGCAAAAATAAATAACATGCAGACTTTATAAAAATTAAACAGTTAAAATAAGAACTTCTATCTCAATCTACTCCCACTAATTTTTCGTGAGACACAACACCCTCTGATATGTGAATCGGAGACCCCCGGTGGATCTCTAGTGAGGATCGGGATCCAATTGGCATCTTATTATAACCTAGAGGGACTTGATTAATCACACTAAGCCCAAAAGGTAGGCAACTCTTATCGATCACAACTCCTTGTGATTCCCATCATGTTCGGCCTCCGAACCACCATGGCCTCAAGGGACTCGACCAACCATGTTGTTTGGTTAAGTCATCACCATTATTACATGATGAGTCTGATTCGATGATATACCCTCGAGGGACTCGACCAAGTATACCATATCCTTAGGTCACTGGTAACATCTCTATGTCATAGATAAGATAGCAAATCGTGATATAGGTGAGTCTCGAGAGACTCGACCAACTCAACCTACACTGGGAATCGGTTCTTACCTATAATGATGGAAGGCCACGTGGGTCAATCTAATTGCCTCACGTTTACCGACTTAATATTATCGAGAAAAGGAATTTTTGATTCGGTCTCCAAATATAATGTGTCACACATATATATATTTAATATATATCTACATCACATGCAAATATATATACATATCTAGTAGGTATATAACCAATCATACATCACATGAGCAATCACACCAGATGATCATGGACCACATCCTAATGTGATCAAGCCTGAGTTGGTCGGCCCAATCACTTATATCAAGTTCTATGTGTGCCTTGGCACATCTCCATGCCCTGTGATCATCCATCTCGTTTCGTCGGTTCCATTGACATCTCAATGCATCTCCATGCATCGGATCATCCGTCTCAGCCTTATGGATCCCGCTATCGCTTCCACACTTCCATTGTGCCTTCTCGTATAATTACAATATAATTACAGGCATGCAGGCTCGACAATAAATAAAAAAAATAGAGGCTCACAGACCCCAATAATAATAATCACATGTATACACATCACATCACACGGTCCATGATCATCTGTCCACATCATATATCACATGTATATGTTATTATATAGGATTACTAGATAAATAATAATAATTAATTAATATTTTTTGAAAATAAGGATATACAGGGAATTTTTAGAATTTTAAAGGGCATTCTGGTCATTCAACCTAAAAGGACAAAATTGGAAGGCCATTCTGGTCATGGGTGGCTCACCTATGGGCGGACGCAACCCTCGCAAGCACTGCCCCTCCCACGGGCGGCCTGTAAGTGGCACCATCCCTTCGAGGGGGCGACCCTAGAGGAATTCTATGGAGATTGATCTTTGAGGGGGATCAACCCTTGGAACGCTATAGGGGTTCCACCCTCCAAGTAACCTGGTGGCTGCAATTGTAGATTGATCTTTCTTATTCCAAAGAGGTGGAGGCTACAAGCTTATATAGAGCTCCAAACCATAGCCCTAGGGGCTGCTTCCTAAGTGAACTACCCAATTTGCACTCAACCTTAGTGGGCCGGCCTAGTAACAAGGGGGGCGACAGCTAAGAAGCTCAAAGACCCAAATATAAACCCTAGCCTCTCTTCTTTATAGGATAGAGGCGGCTAGGTGGGGTTTATTATATTCTCATAGAGTTTTTATTAACTGTTACATGGTTGAGTAGGACCTAACCCTGCTAGGGTCCTATCAAGCCCGCCCTCTTCAAATCAGCCTTGTCCTCAAGGCTGGGCTTCCATAAACTCAGGGAACCGGGACTTCAGCTCCTCATATGATTCCCATGTGGCATCTTCAAGTGGTAAATTAGTCCAATGTACTAGTACTTCAGTAGAAGGACGTCGATGACGCATCACGACTCTGCGGTCGAGGATGGCTTGTGGTTGGGCTTGAATATTTCCATCATCAGTGGTGTTGGGCAGTTGGATCTGGGGTGTCTCGTGTTCTCCCAACTTGGGCTTCAAGCATGACACGTGGAAGACAGGGTGAATTTTGGCATCTTCAGGTAATTTAAATCTGTACGCCACAGCTCCAATACGCTCTATGATCTGATAGGGCCCATAAAAATGTGGACATAGCTTCATGGAGGCTCGTGTGTTGATGGATAGTTACTTGTATATTTGTAGGTGAAGATAAACCCAATCTCCTACTAAAAATTCTCATTCACTTCTTCGTGTGTCAGCTTGCTGCTTCATTTTAGCTTGAGTGGTAGAGAGATTATCCTTTAGCAGCTGTAGGAGTTTGTCCCTGTCAATTAAATCTTGGTCGACCTGATCTACCTTAGCCGAGCCAATTACATACTTTGAAATCACAGGAGCCGGCTGACCATATAATGCTTCATATGGGGTACATTTTGTAGATGAATGATATGTAGTATTGTACCACCATTCGGCCAAGGGGAGCCATTTCGTCCACTCCTTTGGTTGATCACTAGCGAAACACCGAAGGTATGTCTCTAAACATCTGTTCACCACTTCTATTTGGCCGTCAGTTTGTGGATGATATGTAGTGCTCATCTTGAGTTTGGTGCCCTGTAACTAAAATAACTCGGTCCAAAATTTACTAGTGAAGACCCTGTCACGATAACTTACGATGGACCTTGGCATCCCATGTAGTTTAATAATATTTTCTATGAAAATCTGAGTAATATTAACAATAGTGTAGGGATTTTGCACAGCACAAAAATGAGCATATTTCGTAAGTCGATCAACCACCACAAGGATTGTGCTTTTACCTTTGGAAGGTGGCAGCCCTTCGATGAAGTCCATGGAGATGTCAGTCCACACCAAGTCTGGTATGGGTAGTGATTGTAGTTTCCCTGGACCCGCCACTGTTTCACCTTTTTGCTGTTGACATACATCACATTGTGCTACGTATTCAGAAATAATTTTTTTCATCCCTTTCCAATAAAAGTTTTGCTTCACTCTTTTGTAGGCTCTTAGAAATCCGAAGTGCCCTGCTGAAGGTGTGGAGTGTATTTCATGCAGAATGACTTTGATGCAAGGGGAGTTTGGTATAAGCACAATACGACCTTTATAGCGTAGATCTCTCAAATCCCAAGTATAGTGAGCTATTGCGCTTGGATCCTCCTCCAATTTTTTGATGATGTTACTGGTTTCTAGATCCTTCTTCCATTCCTCTTCCTCTGGTTGCTGCTGGAGATGCATAAGAAAGCTACCATTTATCTTATGTAAAACTTTCTCCATTCGTTGGGTTGAAACGGTGGTTACGTTGCTTCCGCGCTTCCGACCTGTTTACCTTTGCAATAGAATTTCATAATCAATTTGAAAAAGTTTCAAGAGACATCACCTAGTGTCATCAGCCATTCTATGCCCAGCACAGCCTCATAATCATCAATTGGTAGGAGGAAGAAGTTGGCAACAATTTCTTGGCCCTGCAGTAATAGTTTCACTTGTGGGCATCTTTGGTCGCATATTAGGATTTGGCCGTCGGCGACCTTTACGTCAAACTTGCTGCAACCTTCGATATGGAGCGCCATCTGAGCATCAACCTTACTATTTAGAAAATTATTAGTACTGCCTATATTGATGAGAACGGTGATTGGTTGTTGTTTGAGCAGGCCTCCAACTTTCATCGTTTGCGGATTTGAGTAGCCGACTGGCGCATGTACCATAAAGTCGGTTGATTGTGGCTCTTCTTCTATATCTTCATCCTCATGTTCAAGACTCTCTTCTGGCTATTCACTGATCTCTTCTTCCACTGGTTCAATCACAATAAGTCTCCCTTTTTTATAGCGATGCTCGCGGCTCCACGGCTCCTCACAATGCCAACATAACCCTTGGCAGATTGGTCTCGAAGCTCTTCTCTTGTCAACCTTTTTGGTGCAAGAGCTCGACTGATAGTAGGGGGGGCTGAGGGATTCAATATTGCTGGTTGGAGAATGACCCTAGTCCTCCGGGCTTCGTGGTTCAATCGCTCCTCCTGAAGTCGTGCGAAAGAGATGGCTGCCATAAGCGTGCACGGTTGTCGTGCTTTAACTTCTCCCCGGATCTCCGGCTTCAAGCCCTCAATAAATGTCCCCAATAATTGTTTTTCAGACCAATCACAAGTTTGATTAGATAATCTTTCAAACCTGGTTTGATACTCCTGGATGGTGGAGGTTTGTCGGATCTTTGCTAGTTGACCGTCGATGTTCTCGTAATCGATTGGTCCGAAGCGAATCAGCAGTCCTTCTTTGAATTGTCACCATGAGAGGACTTCATGAGTGTGTTCAAACTAATCAAACCATTGTATGACATCCCCTTCAAGGTATATAGCTGCAATTTCTACCATAGATGCGTCCGTAATTTTGTGTTACCGAAAATATCACTCCGCGCGTGAGATCCAACCAATCGGGTCTCCTTCTTCCCATCTAGGGAAGTCCACTCTCATGCATGGATAGTAGGGATCGGTCATAGAGCCTCCCTTCTCTTGGGAGTCATATCTTCGGTCAAAGCTCTCTCCTTGATGAGATTTCTTTGGGCTCGGTGTTCGACCCAAACTGAGTTCGGCAAAGAGAGCCTGAATCTTATCCTCCATTCGCGTCTCGAAGGCTTCGAATTTAGCATTTATCGCCTCCTCGGATGCCATAGTATATGCCTCCAGATCTATAATATTAAGATCTCTCTTTTGTTGCTGAGTTAAAGGCATGAATTGTTTGAGAGAAGTGGTGGCCGAAAGGGTTTGTGGATCGGTGGATGTAGGCTACGGTTTAGGCTTATTTTGTGGCTGTTTTGGGTGCTATTTGGGGCTGCGATTTGTTAGAGTTTTGGGCTGAGATGGTAGTGGATAAAGGTTAGGGAAGAGGGTTTTAGATCTGTGGTAGATCGCAGCAAAGGTTTGACAAAAATCAGTGGAAATTGCTGCCTATATACGCTGTCTCGTAAGAGCAGAATTGTCGTCGAAGAAATAGCGGTTTCTCGATGAAATTTCCAGCGAAAACTCAGGGGTTTGAGGAGGGGGTTTGACGATAGAATCTTAGTTTAGATAGCAACAAGGATAATAAATTGGATCAAGAAATTTTGGCAGCAAAGCAGTAAAGAAATCGATGCAAGTTGCTGTTGAATCTCAGATTTTGATGATGAAACTAATTGAGTGTGATTTGTGGTCTAACTACGTGTTGAGTTACGCAAGTCTACTTTCGATTAGGATTAGACAGTTGACACTGGAAGAATTGACGATGCACTGGAGGTGATCACGTCAGGATATTGGATGTCGAGCCGTAGGTTCAGTCGACTATCGGCAGGAGGCTTCGTACGTCGAGCATCGGACCAAGAAGTGCGGAGTTGCGCCATGGATATCGGGGTTGCGGAGGTCAACCGCCGATTGGGCAACAAGTTGCTAGAGAGGGTGATGTGCCGAAGGATTGATGAAGCGCCGACCAATGATGTGCCGAGTAACTGAATGTCAATTCGCGTTGTAATAACTATCTAGATCGAAGTAGAGTGTTTGTTGTTTGTGTGCAGGAGTAACTACGATAAGGATGAAGACGTAAAGCAAAACAAAGGGTCGAAGTCAAGTGCGATGGATTGTTGGGAGTTCGAGAGTTTGATGAAAGTCCGAAGATTCGTTGGGAGTCTTTGTCGCCGAGAATGAGTAGGGAGCTTGCCGAAGGGTTTTCGGAAGTTTGCCAGGAGGTTCGTCGGAAGTTCGCGAAGCTTGCCAAGAAAGATCGGAGCTTACCAAAGAAGCTCGAGGGAACTCACCAAGATCATCGTGGAGTTCGAGAGCTTGCCGGGAGTCCGCAGGATGGTTTCCGAGGGATCGTCGGAAGACCGCCGGAAGTTCGCCGGAAGCTCGACGGAAGAAGACTTGACTTGCGGACTTTGTAATAGCTTAGGAATGTCTTCAATTTCGTAGTTAGCACATTAATTTGGGTTAGGATTAGGGGTTAATCCTTTAACCCGAAGTAGGGGCCATTGGGCCTTAGTTTGGGCCAATGTTTTTGGCCCAAACAGCACCAACGCATGCTCTTGTGGCATGGCAGCATGGCGTCATGGCGATTCTTGTGGCCAGGCTACTATAGCAGGCGGTAGCACCACCTCGGCTAGTGTAGCCAGGCGGTACTACCGCCTGGCTAGGGCGGTAGCCCCGCCTGGTGCGTGGAAAGCCAGGCGGTAGCACCGCCTGGCTGGGGCGGTAGAACCGCTTGGGTGTGTCAATCTGCCAAGACTGATAGCACCGAAAAACTCAAAAGATTCAAATTTTTGGCTCCAAGTTTGGGCTCCAAATTTGAATCACTTTGAGGCTTATAAATATCCCTTCCTTTTCAGCTGAAAAATAGAACCCTTAGAGAGTTAGATTTTGAAAATAAGTCTTGGGAAAGTCTTGTTCTTCATTTGCTTAAGTGTTCACCTCATTCTTCTTGTGAAATCTTGTAAGAGTGTGAACCACTTGTAAAGGGTTGTAAGAGGGGTATTTGATCCTTCCCCTTCAAAGGATTTGGTAGTGGAAGAAGGGATCCTCATCGGAGAAGGCTTCGGAAGTGAATGTAGGTCACTTTGACCGAACCACTCTACATCTCTGCGTCTTGATTGTGTGAGTGTTTAAATTTCTGTTTTACTTTGCTGCAAGCCTTTACTTTACTTACTCAACTTCCTTATCATCTTATTATGTATGCTTTAAAGTTAAAACGTAATCTTTCCGGGTTCAAACGAAACGTTGCATTCATTCGTACGAAGTTTCCAAAGCTTATTTTAAATCACTGAAAATCTATCGTTTTATCCGCTGCACTAATTCACCCCCCCCCCCTCTTAGTGCCGCTCGATCCCTAACATTTGCGATAACAGAATTCTCGTCAAAAAATTTCAGCAGTTTACGACGAGAGATTGCAGCAACACACGAATTTTTTTTTATGAATTCCACAATAGATCAGTCATGGATGGGAGCCAAGATGATCTATGAGGTGCACAAAAAATTTCGTTCAAAAAGGATAATAATTAGATCGGTTAAAGTCAGCAACATGCGGTTGAAATTTTCCGCAGTAATCCTTCGTTCGTAAAGATGGTAACTTTTGTGACGCAAGGAATTTGCAAGCAATGGATAGATAGAAAACTTCTTTTTGGTATTTTAGATGAAAAATTGCAGTAGCAAAGGGTATTGGTGGTAGAAAAATACCAGATCTCTGATGCAATTGGTGGTGGCGACAGTAGATTGATTTGATCTACGTCAGGAGATGACGGTGGAGATGATGACGTCAAGAGCAATTGTGGGAATTGCTTGGCTGATGGTGGGCGGCAGGGATGGCAGCAAAAGCAGCAAGATTGCTACTCCGATACCATATGATAGAACCCCAGAGGAATTATATGGAGATTGATCTTTGAGGGGGATCAACCCTTGGAACGCTATAGGGGTTCCACCCTCCAAGTAGCCTGGTGGCTGCAATTGTAGATTAATCTTTCTTATTCAAAAGAGGTGGAGGCTACAAGCTTATATAGAGCTCCAAACCCTAGCCTTAGGGGCTGCTTCCTAAGTGAACTACCCAATTTGCCCTCAACCTTAGCGGGCCGGCCTAGTAACAAGGGGGGTGGCAGCTAAGAAGCCCAAAGACCCAAATATAAACCATAGTCTCTCTTCTTTATAGGATAGAGGCGGCTAGGTGGGGTTTATTACATTCTCATAGGGTTTTTATTAGCTACTACATGGTTGAGTAGGACCTAACCCTGCTAGGGTCCTATCAGTGACATCTCATGCATAGCGGAAGAACAGAAAACAAAACACCCTAGATTTTCGCAAAGGTTCCATCGTCGTGCGAAGATCGATTTGTCAAAAACAAATCTGCGAATCCGAAAACTGCATGTGTAAAAAGAAAGTACCTAGGGAGATCGTATATCCTTGAATCCCAATAGATTTGTAGGACTGGATGAAGGAATTCAAATGTCCTTCTCTCTAGCGATAATCCACATAGTAGGGACCGCAATGATGCTCCTCTCTTGGGGAGAGTAGAATAGAAGATGGCTACCAAGAGAAACCTCCAACCTATGGGCCTTTGGTTCTATCCTATTTATAGAGGTCCCCTGTCAACTTAACCCTAATGGATCTTGCCCTATTGGGTATTGGATTTCCATTTAATTACCCAAGCCTCTTGGATTAGTGGGTCTCTACCCAATAATCTCTTATTAGCTCTTATTGGATCTCATCTTAGGATCTAATAATTCAAGGGCTTAACGGATATCTAATAAGTTAGGGGCTCTGGTGGATATCTCATATCCGAACCTCTATTCATCGTGACACCTATCATATGTATGTGACTCTTTAGGCCCAATATCGAGCTGGCCGTGAGTCATATCTGTCAGAACTCCTTATGACTCAATGAATTATTATCTTCATAATAATTCACTTGACTTATTGATTACGGACGTACAAGGCCACTACACCATAGGCCCTAGATAATACAAGGGAATGCAATCCTTTAGACCTATTTGTCCTTAGTTACTATGTATCTATAGTCTCTCATCCATCTAATATTCCAAAAACCCTATATTGGGCATGGTGCTATCAGGTCCCATATGGTCTCTCCTCGAGTCTCGCTCTAATCAGATTCTCCCAAAGAACTCTTTCTCTCTCAATCCAAATAATCTTGGCCAAGGATTTGTTTAAGCAATAATATATGGGATATTCCTCTCATGATACCGAGAACAGATGATCTTCTATTGATACTCAATAGCCCTCGTAAGGTTGACTACCACTCCCATTAACCGACTATACTAGATCTGGAACTTCCAAACCCATAACTCCGGTATCAAAGAGTGGAGTACTCATACAGAACATCCTTAGTGTCTCAAGCCTAAGGACTAGATACACTACTGGGACTACAGAATCACTATTTGACATGAGATATGAATAACCATCCAATATTCCGTAAGCGGATCAATTAGTGAACTCATTCTCCAATGAGCACCTGTATTATATTCTTAGTATCTCCACATGAGTAGCTATGAGACCAGCTATCTCCATCATATAGATGGGTATACAGTACACCAATCTATCCGATTATCTCGATGTCCCTTTCGAATAACCTATGATCGGGGTTATTTAGGGTCCGTGTTTAAAGGTGAATCGATCTCATTATCGTGATCTCATCACGATCCGATTCTCATTACACAGATCCAAAGACATCACAATATATGCAACATGCAAGATAAAGTGATAAAATACCTAATAATAATAAGCAAAAGAAAAAGTACATGTCAAGTCATAAGTGCCATCACTCAGGTGATTGGCTTGCAGGGCACATATGACTAGTAGTTTGGGGGTGTGATTTGATGGAGTTTTGGGGCTGTGATGATAGCGGATGAAGGTTAGGGAAGAGGGTTTTAGATCTGTGGTAGATGGCAGCAAAGATTTGACAAAAATCAATGGAAGTTGCTACAGATATATGCTATCTTGTAAGAGCAGAATTGTCATCAAAGAAACAACGGTTTCTCGATGAAATTTCCAACAAAAACTCAAAGATTTGAGGAGGGGATTTGAAAGCAAAATCTTGGTTTAAATAACAGCAATGATGATATATTAGATCAAAAAAATTTCAGCAGCATAATAACAATAAAATTGGTACAAGTTCCGATAACAGAATTCTCGTCGAAAAATTCCAATAGTTTGCGATCAAAATTTGCAGCAACACATGAATGTTTCAGAGATGAATTCCATGATAGATAAATCATGGATGAAAGCCAAGATGATCTATGAAGTGTACAAGAAATTTTGTTAAAAAAGGATAGCAAATAGATCTTTTGTTAAAAAAGTGTACAATATGCGGTTAAAATTTTCTACTGCAATCCTTCGTTCGCAAAGATGATAACTTTTACGATGAAAGGAATTCGCAGCAATGGATAGATAGCAAGACATCTTTTTGGTATTTTGAATGAAACATTACAGTAGCAAAAGGTATTGGCGATAGTGTTGAATCTCGGATTTTAATGATGAAATCAATTAGTGAAATATTTGTTCTAATCTATATTGTCGAGATAAGTGTGCAGGATTAACTATGATGGGATAGAAACATAAAGCGATTTACCGAAGTCAAGTCCGTCAAGAGTTCATCGGAAGTCCGAAGGATCATCGGCAGTATTGCCGGAACCAACCGAGATCGAATCAGGGACTTACCGAAGTTTTCGGAAGTTCATCGCAAAGATCATCGAAGGTTCGCAGAGTTTACCGAGAAGGTTCAAAAGCTTGCCAAAGATTCATTGAGCTTGCCATACAATCTGGGAGCATGTTGGGAATCCGCTGGAAGAAATCCGAAGGAAGTGTCGAAAGTCCACTGGAATCTCATGGTAAAGCTCACTAGAAGTAGACTTGAAGAATGTTGGTTTAAATCACTTAGAATTATGTTTCAATTTCGTAGTTGGCACATAATTAGGGTAAGGATTTTGAAAAAAAATCCTATAGGGGCCAACCGGGCTCTTATTGGGTAAATGTTTAGCACGCCTCCACAGCAAGAGCACCGCCAAAGATCGAAACTCCATAGAACTGAATTCAAATTTGGAGCTCAAATTTGAATCCTCTTTGGATCTATAAATACCCCCCCCCCCCCTTTCTCAACTAAAAGGGCAACCTTTTGAGAGTTAGAAATTGAGCTAAAGTCTTATTTTCAATAGCTTGTGTTCACCTCTTTCTTTCTCTTTAAAAAATCTATAAGAGTGTGAACTTCTTGTAAAAGGGTTGTAAGAGGGGTGTTTGGTCCTTCCCCTTCAAAGGATTTGCTAGTGGAAGTTGGTGTTAGGGATCGAGTGGCACTAAGAGGGGGGGGGGTGAATTAGTGCAGCGGATAAAACGATGGATTTTTCAGCGATTTAAAGCAAGCTTCGGAAACTTCGTACGATGAAAACAACGTTTCGTTTGAAACTGATTTTTGTGTTCTAACTTTGAAGCATGCGTACAAAGATAAAAATGAAGAGGAGCAAGTAAAGTAAAGGTTGCAGCAAGGTAAAGCAGAAAATTAAACACTCACGCAATCAAGACACAGCGATGTATAGTGGTTCGGTCAAAGTGACCTACATCCACTTCCGAAGCCTTCTCCGATGAGGCTTCCTTCTTCCACTATCAAATCCTTTGAAGGAGAAGGATCAAATACCCCTTTTACAGCCCTTTACAAGATGTTTACACTTGTACAAGATCTCTCAAGAAAAGAAGAAGGTAAACACTTAGCAAGAACAAACTTTTCAACACTCAACAATTGCTCAAAACTTCAGAAATTTGCTCAAAAAGGGTGCCCTTTCAGTTGAGAAAGGGGGGGGGGTATTTATAGATCCAAAGTGGATTCAAAATTGGGCTCCAAATTTGAAATCAATTTGGAGTTCCAATGCTCTGGTCAACAGAGGCGGTGCCACACATCGATGTGATGCCACACTGTGTCGATCTGTTGGTAGCGAAGCGGCGGTGCCACCGCCCCAGCCAGGCGGTGCTACCGCTCCACTCTGTTGACAGGGGCGGTGCCACCGCCCCAGCCAAGCGGTGCTACCGCTCCACTCTATTGACAGGGGCGGTGCCACCGCCCGGCGCGATTCCGCGCTTGCTCTGCGTCTGGCGGTGCTATCGCCCCGATAGCGGTTCCACCGCCGGCGATGTCTGAGGCAGTGCTACCACTCGGCCAGCGGGTGCCACTGGTGGTTGGCCAAGTGATTCGCCTCGAGCTTATCGCCTCACCCATTCGGACAAAGCCGAATGGGCCTTGTTTAAGTCCTAATCTTGGCTCAGTAGAGGCCAGGTTGGCCCTTACTGAATTTAGGCTGGATTTTTCCTAAAATCCTTGCCCTACTCATGTGCAAACTACGAACCTAAAACATAACTCAACATGATTTGATCCGACGCGCTTCAAGTTAACTTCCGGCGAGCTTTACGGTGAGATTCTGGCAGTCATCCGATGCTTCCCTCGGATGGCTTCTAGTGGGCTCCCAGCATACTCCGGATTGTATGGCGAGCTCAACGAGTCTTCGGCTTGCTTCCGAATCTTCCCGGTGAGTTCTGCGAACCTTCGATAATCTTTGAGATGAACTTCCGAAAACTTCGGCAGGTCCCTGATTTGATCTTGGATGGTTCCGGCAACACTTCCGAAAAATCTCTCGGACTTAGATGAACTCTTGAACCCCCGACGGACTTGACCTCGGTAAATCACTTTATGTTTTCTTCCATCGTAGTTATTCCTGCACACTTATCTTAACAAAGTAGATTAGAACCAATTGACTTCATCATCAAAATCTGAGATTCAACAATCTCCCCCCTTTTGATGATGACAATCAATTGGTGATGGAGTTGCTCTTAACTCCCCCTATCTATATGTCATAAAGAAAGAATTGCTTGAATTCAATTTTTGAATTCAACATAATAAATTTAACTTCATGATGATAGAGTTGACGCTGGACAATAAGATGTCAACTAGGTATCAAGGATATCAATGAAGTATACATAATTAAAAACATGATATCAAGAACCTAAATATGTATCTTTAACTTGCAATAGCATGGAAAAATGCATATAACTGTCAACATTTGGCAATACACATATTATTTTTCCCCCTTTGTCATCAATAAAAAGGAAACAAGGGATTCATATGTAACAAAAAGGATGGCTGAAAAATATGAAAGGGAAACCAATCAGAAAGCCGAAAATCATGTCACAGTGAAGATAAAATAACATATATGTCAAGATGTAATGAGGATAATACAACATATATGTCAACATACAGCATAAGTTTACATCGTTAAAAAAGAAAATACAGCAAGCTACTCCGCAGGAGGAATGCCAAGATGCCTATACATGTGATCGATCTTTAGGTTCATCTTCCGCATTTCTTTCAAGATTTCAATTTGCTGTAGTTTTACTTCATTTAACTCTCTCATGATCGGATTGTCAGATGATGGAGCAGAAAATATCACTGATGTAGCTGCAACATAAGGATCAGGAGGAGGAGATTCATTTCCCCTAAGGACTGGTGTTTCAGGATGGTCTACTAGTGGGGGACGTATATCACATCTCCTAGGTTGTCTAATCCCTATACCATGCTCGAACGTACACCTAAGTCACCTAAGTAGTTTAACGTTAATGATATTAAATCTGTCCACTTGTATTGCTTCTTCATTTAGTGGAATGCAAATATTATTGGCATGCATTAGCTTAGTTATTAAACCTCCATATGGTAACATTGATCCTTTAGAGAGGACCTCTATCATGTGCTGCCGAATTAGGTAACCAAAACAAAAATATTGTCTAGTCATGATCCAATATAAGATACCTAATTCAGTGAAACTGATCTCATCATGATGAAACTGTTTAGGAATGATAATGCTTATAAGAATGTGATGCAAAATCTTAGAGTTAAAAGATAGTAAATGTTCACAACTCTTGGAGATTATACCTAAATTTGGGTTTGCAAACACAGTTTCTAAAGCTTCAGAGTGGGTGGCACCAACTGTGTCCATATCCCATTTTCCTCTAAAATAGCATCCTAGTTCTTTTTCAACAATTCCAATTAATGAGCATATAGTATTATCACATATTTGTATCTCATTACCTAGAAGATAAGTTGACAAGACATCATCATGCACAGTTAAATTAGCATAGAATAATTTAACTAAGCGTGGATAAACAGGTTCAATAATTTACAAAATGGGTAAGGCCTCTAAGTCTGCAATCCACATGATAGGTTCTAGGTTCCCTAATTGATTCAAATCAACATATTTTCCTTTATGAATGGGTCTAGAACCAAGTTCAGAAAATCTAAGGGAAGCTTCTTGTGATCTAAACAAGGATTGGTCAAACGAATCTACCTCCACCATTTTTCCTTTGTCTCTTGATGTTCTTCTAGGAGCCATTTCTATCTAGAATTGAGTAATAATCAATTGAAGAAAGGAATTAATTTTGAGAAGAAAAGGAAAGAGAAATAATTCTATTTTTACCTTAGATTGTTCCTTTGAAATGTAAGAAGCTTGAATCAAGGTAAGATCTCCTCCTTAGACTTCTAGAGGGAAGAAATGGCTTCAAAATGAGACTTGGGAGAGTAGAAGTGAGGAATAGAGTTCGGCGGTTCTACCTGCCCTAACTCGCCCGACGTTCCACCACACAGGGATCGACTACCCGAGTTCCACCGCGTATCTGGCGGTGCGTACTACAAAAAAAGAATCCGTATTTCAAAGTTTTTTTATATTTTAAAACCAAAAGGTCTTAGAGATGGGATGTGTGAATCAAAGAGAATCAGAATGTGTGGAAACAAATCCGAAAAACCATAATTAGAATGTGTGAAATCAAATTGATGAAAACCATAATATGTAGAATCGAATTGATGAAAACCATAATGTCTAGGAAAAATATCATCAAATAGAGCTTACTCATTTGGACAGTTCAACATACCTAATTCTCTTTTAATAAAATTAAATTGTTCCTCATTTAAAGGTTTTGTAAAAATATCCGCTAATTGATGATTTGTGTCAACAAATTCAAGGGTGACATCTCTACTACTTACATGATCACGTATAAAATGATGCCTAATGTCAATGTGCTTAGTTCGAGAGTGTTGAATCGGATTTTTTGTTAAACAAATAGCACTCGTGTTATTACATTTTATAGGAATGTTTTTTAAGTAGATTCCATAGTCTTCTAGTGTATTTTTCATCCAGATAACCTATGCACAGCATGCACTTGCAGCTATGTATTAAACCTGCCGTAGACAGTGCAACCGAATTTTGTTTCTTGGAAGTCTAAGAAACAAGTGCATGTCCTAGAAATTGGCATGTTCCGGATGTGCTTTTTCTATCTAATTTGCATCCACCAAAGTCCGCATCAGCATAAGCTTTTAAATCAAAATTGTCAGATCTTGGATACCATAATCCAAGATTAGGGGTCCCTTTAAGGTATCTAAGAATCCTCTTGTGACACTTTCAAGTAAGATAGTTTAGGATTAGCTTGGAATCTTGCACATAGCCCTACACAACATGATGTCAGTGCAGTTGCGGTGAGATAGAGCGAGCTACCTATCATGCCCCTATAAGTTTTTTGATCAAAACTTTCTCCATTTTCATCCATATCTAATTTAATAGAGGTGCTCATAGGAGTGCCAATATCTTTTGATCCATCCATGTTAAATCGTTTTAACAAATCCAATGTGTATTTTGATTGATTCAAAAATATGCCATCACTTAGTTGCTTGATTTGTAGTCCTAAAAAGAAATTTAGTTCTCCCATTAGGCTCATCTCAAATTCATCACTCATCTTCTTAGCAAATAATTCACATAGTGATTTATTACAAGACCCAAAAATAATATCATCAACATAAATTTGAACAATAAGAAAATCATTTTCAAAATGTTTAATAAACAATGTAGTATCAACCTTGTCTTTAGTGAAATCATTTGAAATTAAAAAAGAACTAAGCCTCTCATACCAAGCCCTAGGGGCTTGTTTTAGACCATATAGAGCCTTAGTTAGCTTAAACACATGGTTAGGAAAAAGAGAGTTTTCAAATCCGGGTGGTTGTTCAACATATACTTCTTCGGAAATAAAACCATTTAAGAATGCACTTTTGACATCCATTTGAAATAATTTGAAATCTTTACTACTAGCATAGGCAAGGAGCATGGTAAAAGATCTTGATTTATAAAGAGTTTCAAGTCATAGTTGTCAAGATCATGATTTCAATAAAATTTCTTTATAGCAAAATGAAATCTTTTAGAACTTGATTCAAGTATTAAATATGTCTTAACAAGTCATAATTCTAGAAGATTCAAGAATCATTAAAAAAAATCATTCAAGCTCAATTTATCAAGTCAAGACTCATAATTAAATTATTATTTTTGAGATTAATAACATGAATAAAGTCATTATCGTATCATCAAAATCTCATTCGTAATTCTAATGATTTATAAAATATCATAAATGAATTTATCACTTGCCTTTCATCAAAAATTGAAAATCAAACTTTATCATAAAGATTGTCAAGGCATAAATGCAACATATTATTTCAAGACATGAGATTCAATTTATCATGATAATATATTTCATGTTTCAAGAGAAATCATTAAGACCGAAAACATAAGGCACATTTTTTAAAATATTCATCATGTTTGTTTTTATGAGATTCACAAGACTCATAACATAAATTCATTCATCTCAATAGAATGAAAAAAACATTTTCATTTTAAGCAATTTGATGTGAGCATATTCAAAATTTTTATGAAAACATGTATCAAAATGAAACACAAGCTTAGTCATAAAATCGTCAAGACCAAATATGTAAAAATGATAGCACACTTTCAATTTTTATGTTAAAAGGCCATGTTCAAATTTTTGCCAAAATCATGCATCTATTTATAAATTTGAAAAATATGTTTCATCATCACAATATGACACTTTATTACTTCAAAAGCTCATGCATGATATAAAATCATCAAGCATCATATTTGGAGACAATGTAAACCATCAAGATACACATGCATGGATTAATCCTAAGCATTATCACAAATCTTGCATCATTCATATGTTTACTTTTCAAAAATACTATAAAGAAAAGCATAGTATAATTTCAAAATTTTTTAATTTCTAAAAACATAAAAAAAATCCTACAAACTAAGTTAAGCATTCATGGAAATCATCAAGTAATTTCAAAATAATTCAAGGAAGTTAAGTTACTTACCTCATTGTCGAAGCCCATTAAAGCGTAGTTTGCTTCTTCTTTTCTTGATTCTTCTTTCCAAGCCTTCTTCTTCTTCTTTGGCCTCTTTCTCCGTTCAAGTTCATTTGTGTTTTTTAATTTTTGTTTAATGAACTTGTTAACATTCATTGTTATGTGTTCAATGTCCTCATTGTCCTCATCACTTGAGTCATCACTCAAGTGGCATCCATTTGTCCGATATTCAAAAACCTTCTTGTTCTTTAGAAGGTGATTCAAATGTTCATCATGTTCATGATGTTCTAAACGTTTCAAGAAACTCATTTCATAGGTCTTTAAAGACCCAATAAGTTCATTAATAGGATAGTTATTTAGATCTTTTGTTTCTTGTATTGCGGTTATTATCGGATCCCATTTTTTGGAAGAGATCTTAAAGTCTTGTTTACGAGTTCAAAATCCGAAAAACATTTACCAAGAGCTTTTAGACTATTGATGACATCCGAGAAACGGGAGAACATGTCATCGATAGTCTCACTTGGTGCCATTCGGAAAGTCTCAAAATCGTGCATCAAAATATTAACTTTCGAGTCTTTGACTCTACTCGTTCCTTCATGCGTGATTTCAAGAGTTCGCCAAATGTCAAAAGCCGTTTCGCATGTAGAAATCCGGTTGAACTCATTTTTGTCTAAAGCGCAAAATAAGGCATTCATAGCCTTTGCGTTTAAAGAAAATAACCTTTTCTCCAAATCCGACCATTCGTTCGTCGGTTTAGAGGAAGGTTGAAAGCCATTTTCGATGACGTTCCACAAATCCAAGTTCATTGAAAGCATGAAAACTCTCATTCGAGTTTTCCAATATGTGTAGTCCAAACCGTTAAAAAACGGTGGACAAAAAACTGAAAAGCCCTCTTGAAAAACATTTAGAGCCATTTCTCACGGGTGTAAATCCGAAAGAGAAAGAACGTGGCTCTGATACCAATTGTTAGGGATCGAGTGGCACTAAGAGGGGGGGGGGTGAATTAGTGCAGCGGATAAAACGATGGATTTTTCAGCGATTTAAAGCAAGCTTCGGAAACTTCGTACGATGAAAACAACGTTTCGTTTGAAACCGATTTTTGTGTTCTAACTTTGAAGCATGCGTACAAAGATAAAAATGAAGAGGAGCAAGTAAAGTAAAGGTTGCAGCAAGGTAAAGCAGAAAATTAAACACTCACGCAATCAAGACGCAACGATGTATAGTGGTTCGGTCAAAGTGACCTACATCCACTTCCGAAGCCTTCTCTGATGAGGCTTCCTTCTTCCACTATCAAATCCTTTGAAGGAGAAGGATCAAATACCCCTTTTACAGCTCTTTACAAGATGTTCACACTTGTATAAGATCTCTCAAGAAAAGAAGAAGGTGAACACTTAGCAAGAACAAACTTTTCAACACTCAATAATTGCTCAAAACTTTAGAAATTTGCTCAAAAAGGGTGCCCTTTCAGCTGAGAAAGGGGGGAGTATTTATAGATCCAAAGTGGATTCAAAATTGGGCTCCAAATTTAAAATTAATTTGGAGTTCCAATGCTTTGGTCAACAGAGGCGGTGCCACGCACTGCGATGGCGATGCCACCGCTGTGTCGATCTGTTGGCGGCGTACAAGGTGGTGCCACCGCCGGCGGTGCTACGCTCTACTCTGTTGGCGGTGTGCCACCGCCCCAGCGGTTCCAGCATTGCGTCGGTGCTACGCCCGACAGCGTTCCACGGCGGTGTCTGGCGATGCTACGCTCGGCCAGCGGTGCCACCTGCCTCGAGCTGGCGGTTCCACGAGCAGGTGGTTCCAATCGCCTCACCCATTCGGACAAAGCCGAATGGGCCTTGTTTAAGTCCTAATCTTGGCTCAGTAGAGGCCAGGTTGGCCCCTACTGAATTTAGGCAGGATTTTTCCTAAAATCCTTACCCTACTCATGTGCAAACTACGAACCTAAAACATAACTCAACATGATTTGATCCGACGCGCTTCAAGTCAACTTCCGGCGAGCTTTATGGCGAGATTCCGGTAGCCATCCGATGCTTCCCTCGGATGGCTTCTAGTTGGCTCCCAACATACTCCGGATTGTATGGCGAGCTCAACGAGTCTTCGGCTTGCTTCCGAATCTTCCCGGTGAGTTCCGCGAACCTTCGACGATCTTTGAGATGAACTTCCGAAAACTTCGGCAGGTCCCTGATTTGATCTTGGATGGTTCCGGCAACACTTCCGAAAAATCTCTCGGACTTCCGATGAACTCTTGAACCCCCGAAAGACTTGACCTCGGTAAATCACTTTATGTTTTCTTCCATCGTAGTTATTCCTGCACACTTATCTAAACAAAGTAGATTAGAACCAATTGACTTCATCATCAAAATCCGAGATTCAACAGTTGGGAGCCTCATCGGAGAAGGCTTCAGAAGTGGATGTAGGTCACTTGACCGAACCACTATACATCGTGGCATTCTTGAATACGTGAGTGTTTAAAGTTTTGAATCATTCCTTTACTTGGCTATAAATCTTTTAGTTTTTTGGCACCTTTACTTAAGCAACTTCAATCAAGTCATCTTTCTTCGCATCGAAGTTTTCATACGAACTAGCCATTTACGAAATCGTGTTTTAACTTACGTTTTTAATCCGCTGCACTAATTCACCCCCCCCCCTTCCTCTTGGTGCCTCTCCGATCCTAACAGTTGGTATCAGAGCAAGGTTCACTCTCACATTTGGTTTAAAACCCAAGAGAGATGGCCTATTCCAGTATGCAAGAGAGTCACTCCATTACTCGTCCACCTATGTTCAATGGGTCGGATTATACATATTGCAAGACTCGTATGAGAATCTTTCTTATTTCTATGGATTTTGAGCTTTAGAATATTGTTGAAAATGGGTTTCAAAAATCTTCTCTTTCGATGAGCGAATGGAATGAGTTAGAGAAGAAGATTTTTGCTTTAAACGCAAAGGCTATGAACGTCTTATTTTGTGCACTAGACAAAAATGAATTTAATCACGTATCAATTTGTGAATCGGTATTTGATATTTGGCATACTCTTGAGATCACTTATGAAGACACTAGCCAAGTGAAAGAGTCCAAAATCAATATGCTTGTGCATTCTTATGAACTTTTCTGAATGAAACCAAGTGAGTCCATCGGAGACATGTACACCCGCTTTACGGATGTCATCAATGGACTCAAAGCACTTGGTAAAGGTTTTTCTAACTTTGAACTTGTAACTAAGATTTTAAAATCCCTACCAAAGAGTTGGGATCCAAAAGTTACGGCCATTCAAGAGGCCAAGGATCTTAAGACTTTTCCTCTCGAAGAACTTATTGGGTCTCTAATGACCTACGAAATGACGTGCCATGCTCATGAAGAGCTCGAGAACCCCCTTCCAAAGAACAGGAAGGATATGGCACTAAGAACACAAGAAGACCACTTGAAACGAACATCAAGTGATGAGGACAGTGATAATGATATTGCACTTTTAACTCAAAAATTTAAAAATTTATAAGAAAGAACAAATTTAAAAATGACACAAAAACAAACTTGAACATAAAAAGGACTAAGTCATTTGCTACGAGTGCAAGAAGCCGGGGTACTTCAAATATGAATGCCCCCAAGCCAAGAAGAAGCAACCAAAGAAGAAGAAAGCATTGAAGGTTACATGGGATGATTCAAGTGACTCCGAGGTTGAAGAAGCAAGCATCAAAGAGGAGGCCAACTTCGCGCTAATAGCTTTAGGAGAAGAGGTTAGTGAGTTATTTAATAAAGAATTATCTTTCGATGAACTTTCTATCGCTTTTCATAAGTTATTTGATGAATGTAGAACTATTAGTAAAAAGTTTAATTTACTAAAGAAAGAGCATGCTTTATTGCAAAATAAGTTCAATAGTCTCCAAACTCCTTCTCTACCACAATGCTCTAAGTGTGAACACTTAGAAGCAATAAAAAATGAGAATTTACAACTCAAAGAGACCCTAAACAAGTTTAAAGTTGGTAGCAAGGGCTTGGACATGATCCTTTCTAACAAAGGTCATGTCGAAAATAGAAGTGGAATCGGATTTGTGAGTGGATCTCACCAAAATCCCACCACCTTCATTAAAGGACCCACATTGCATGTATAACCCCATTTGAAATGTAATTTTTGTGGTAAAACTAGACATGTTATTTACAAATGTCCATTCAAGAAAATTAGTCCACAAAAATTGATATGGGTTCCTAAAGGAACCATAAATAATTCAATGTTGAATTATAAAATAAGTAGATCAATTTGTGAGGCACCCAAAATCAAATGTGTACCTAAAAACCATCCTCTTTTGTAGACAAACTCACAAGCTAGGAGCAAGAGATGGTATCTTGATAGTGGATGCTCAAGGCACATAACCGGAGATTCATCTCATTTCTCTATACTCACTAGCAAAGAAGAAGGGTATGTTACCTTCGGAGATAACAACAAGGGTAAAATCATTGGCTAGGGAACCACAGATAACAAATCGAGTTTTTTAGTTGATGATGTGTTGCTAGTTGGTGGTTTAAAATATAATTTTTTAAGCATTAGTTAATTATGTGATAAAGGTTATGTTGTTAGATTTGAATCTAATGTTTGTATCATTGAAAAACCAAACAATGACATATCCATGATTGCTTTAAAACAAAATAATGTCTACACCATTAATATTGATGAACTAAGTAATGAAATATGTTTTTCGATTTTGAATGATGATGCTTGGCTTTGGCATAGGAGATTAGGCTATGCAAGCATGAAACTAATATCTAAGATTTCATCTAGAGAGTTAGTACGAGGAATTCCCAATATAAAGTTTGTCATGGACAAAGTATATGATGTGTGTCAACTAGGAAAACAAATAAAAACTAGTTTCAAATTAAAAAAATCAAATTAGCACCACTAGAGAATTGCAATTGATCCATTTGGACTTATTTGAACTAATTGACATAACAAGCCTAGGAGGTAGCAAATATGCCTTCGTAATTGTGGATGACTATAGTAGATACACTTGGACCTATTTCTTGGCTCATAAAAGTGATTGTTTCAAATATTTCTCAAAATTTTGTAAACTTACTTAAAATGAAAAAGGTTTCATGATTTCATTAATTCGGAGTGATCACAGTGGTGAATTTCAAAACCATGGCTTCCAAAATTTTTGTGAAATAAACGGATATAACCATAACTTCTGTACTTCGAGGAATTCTCAATAAAATGGAGTAGTGGAAAGGAAAAATAGAAATTTTCAAGAAATAGCTAGAACCATGTTAAATGAATATAATTTACTCAAATATTTTTAGGCCGAAGCCGTGAACACGGCTTGCTATGTCATGAATAGAGTTCTAGTAAGACCATCTCTATCTAAGACTCCGTATAAATTATGGAATAATAAAAAACCTAATATCCTCTTACTTTAAAGTTTTCAGTTGCAAATGCTTTATCTTGAATGAAAAGGATGCCTTAGGAAAATTTGATGCTAAATCCGATGAAGGCATCTTTCTTGGTTACTCTTCTGTTTCTAAAGCTTTTCGGGTTTTCAATAAAAGAACTTTAGTTATAGAAGAATCTATTCATGTTGTTTTTAATGAATTTCTCAAATGGAAGAAAAAAGATTTTGATGATGATCTTGGTTTAGATGATTTAAATTTGAATGAACCCTCTCCTCAAAATAACAACTTGGATGCATCTTCTTCCCAAATTTCCTTACCCAAAGAATGGAAGTATGTAGTTGCCCATCCCAAGGAGTTAATTATAGGAGATACATCTAAAGGGGTTCAAACTCGTTCTTCATTTAAAAATTTTTGTGCCCATGTCGCTTTCCTTTCTTAAATTGAACCAAAATGTATTGATGATGCCTTGAAAGATGATTCTTGGGTCATTGCAATGCAAGAAGAGTTAAATTAATTTGAGAGGAATGAGGTATGGAAGCTTATTCCTAGACCTAATGACCATTTAGTTATTGGTACTAAATGGGTTTTTAGAAACAAGCAAGATGAATACGGTATCGTGGTTAGAAACAAGGCTAGATTAGTGGCCAAAGGTTTTAACCAAGAAGAAGGTATTGATTATGAAGAGACCTTCGCTCCTGTGGTAAGATTAGAAGCTATCAAGATGCTCCTTGCCTATGCTAGTAGTAATGATTTTAAGCTATTTCAAATGGATGTCAAAAGTGCTTTTTTAAATGGCTTTATTTCCGAAGAAGTATATGTTGAACAATCTCCCGGATTCGAAAATTCTCTTCTTCCTAATCATGTGTTTAAATTAACTAAGGCTCTCTATGGACTAAAACAAGCTCCTAGAGCTTGGTATGAAAGGCTTAGCTCCTTTCTTATCTCAAATAATTTTACAAAAGGCAAGGTTGATACTACATTGTTTATCAAACATTTTGAAAATAATTTTCTTATTGTTCAAATTTATGTTGATGACATCATTTTTGGTTCTTCGGATGAATCACTATGTGAATCTTTTGCCAAGTGTATAAGTCATGAATTTGAAATGAGTCTAATGGGAGAATTAACTTTCTTTCTTGGATTACAAATTAAACAACTTGGTAATGACATATTCCTTAATCAATCCACATATACATTAGAATTGTTAAAAAGATTTAACATGAATGGTTCAAAAGCCATAAATACTCCTATGAGTACTTCCACTAAGTTAGATTTGGATGAAAGCAAAGAAAATTTTGATCAAAAGACATATAGGGGAATGATAGGTAGCTTGCTCTATCTTACCGCAACTATATTAGATATCATGTTTAGCATATGACTTTGTGCGAGATTTCAAGCTGATCCTAAGCTGTCTCATCTTAAAGTCATTAAAAGAATTCTTAGATATCTTAAAGGTACTCCTAATCTAGGATTATGGTATCCAAAATCTAATAACATTGATTTAATAACTTATGCAGATGCCGATTTTGGCGGATGCAGGATAGATAGAAAAAGTACATCCAGAACATATTAATTCTTAGGACATGCACTTGTTTCTTGGACTTCCAAAAAATAAAACTTGGTTGTTTTATCTATAGCCAAAGCTGAATACATAGCTGCATGGGCGTGTTGTGCTCAAGTCATTTGGATGAAAAATACATTGGAAGATTATGGAGTTCATTTAAATAACATTCTCATAAAATGTGATAATACAAGTGTTATTTGTCTAACCAAAAATTCTATTCAACACTCTAGAACTAAGCATATCGACATAAGACATCACTTTATATAAGATCATGTCAATAGTAATGATGTCACTCTTGAATTTATTGATACAAAACATCAATTAGCGGATAATTTTATAAAACCCTTAAATGAAGAACAATTTGACTTCATTAGAAGGAAATTAGGCATGTTGAATTGTCCTCATGAATAAGCTGCATTATATATATATTTTTGACTTTCGTGGATTTTACGAAATTTCGACTGTCGCGGATTTGCCTCCCTCATTTTAATTTCAAAGAGTGATCTAAGATAACATCTCATCTCAATTCAATGCATGAAAACAAAAATTATGAAACGAAAAAAAAAAATTTGGGTGCCAGCGGTGGCACCGCCAGAGCCGATGGTAGTACCACTTGGTTGGTGGTAGTACCGCCCGAACACCCCCTTTCTTAAGGAACTTGTTAGGGTCGGTGATAGAACCAACCCTAACCCCTTTTCTCAGCCCCTCTTCTTCCTCCAACCCCTCCAATCCACTCCTGTCCATTTCCTCTCCCTCCAAAAGGGCTAACAAAGGCTTTCTCTTGATTCAAGCTCCTCACCTCCCTAGGAAACTCAAGGATGGTAAAATCTATAATTTTCTCTTCTCTTTTCATCTCTTTGTCTTTTCCTTATTGTTTCTTTATGTTCCATCATTATGAATAGATCTTGCTCCTAAGAAATCATCAAGAGGCAAAGGGAAAAGGGTGGAAGGAGATTCATTTGACCTAATCCTTTTTAGATATAATGAGGTAGCTCTAAGGTACCAAAATTTCGATTCTAAAGTCATACATAAGGGAAAACATATTGATCTAGGTGAGCTAGGAAACCTAGAACCTATTAGATGGTTTGCCGATCTAAATGTCTTACTAATCTTGTAAATTGATGAACTAATCTACCCTAGGTTGGTTAAGCTATTTTATGCTAACATGAGTATTGAAGATGATGGATTGACTACCTATATTTTGGGAACCACAATTTAGATTTTAGATCATACCATTTATGACCTAATTGGAATTGAAAAAAAGAATAGAGGATGTTATTTTAAAGGGCAATGGGATATGGATGCAATAGGAGCAACCCACTCTGAAGCCATAGAGACGATCTTTGCTAATCCTAACCTAGGAATGATTCCTAAAAGCTGCAAACACTTATTACCTTTTAATTCGAAATTACTTCATCACATCCTCTTAAGCATTCTTATTCTAAAACAGTTTCACATTGATGAGATTAGTATGTTAGAATTAATTACCATGTATTGGATCATGACCCGACAAAATAACTGCTTTAGATACTTGATAAGACAACACATGATGGAAATCTTCTCTAGAGACTTAATGTTGTCATATGGCGGGTTGATCACTAGATTAATAATTGCCCATGATATTTGTATGTCACTTGATGAGGAAATAATGTAGGTCGATAGATATAACACAATAAACAGAAGTCTCCTGAAGCGACTTAGCTGCACCTTTAGAGATGGCCTATGGATTAGGTAACCTAGAAGGGTTGATATAGTTCCCCCAACCAGTAGAGTGACCTGAAATACCAATTTTTAGGGGAAGTGAATCTCCTCCGCCTAGTCCCTTTGGTCCAGCACCATCTGAACCAGCTGTTGCTCCATCCATTGACGATCCGATCATGCTAGCTTTAAATCAATTCACATCACAGCAAAATCAAATCAACCTCCAGCAAGCTGAAATTTTAAAGGAAGTGCAACAGATGAACCATAAAATTGATCACTTGTATAGGTATTTTGGAATTCCCCCTACGGAATAACTGTTGTTTTTAACTCTTGTCCTGTTATGGTTATGACTACTATGGATGATGTTATATGATGTTACTTTCACTTCATCTACTCGGCTTTTGCATGAACTTTTCGTTCGATCGTAATTTTTGGATGACATTTTTTCTGATTTGATATCTTCATCGAATGATTTCATGCTCCCTCCATGGCTCAATAATGAATCAAATTTTTTTATAATTAATCAAATTTTATAATCTCCCTCTCATTGCTTGATAAATGAGGAATTTTCCTTCGGAGTAATGGATGATTTCTTAACCTCCTTTTTTGTTGATGACAAAGGGAGAGAAAAATGTAAAATTGCTATGATGGAGTAAATGTTGCTTTGATGGAGTAAATGTTTAAAATGAATTAATTGTATCGCATCGCAGATGCTTAAATACAAATTTTCTTGAAATAAGCTATTTCTTCATTTGATATCATGCCTTAATATTGAACACTATTTGAGATATCATTTGATCCTTGAATTAATATTTCTTGTCATTATAAGTGTAATACCTTGATATTGGTTAAATTACAAATTTTTTGTATTTATGCTTAAGCTTGCTTATTAAGCTTGATGTTAGATGAAGCTTATCAGTTTTGGCTTGAATTCAAAAGATTGAATTCAGGTATTTTTACTTTCTCATGATATGACATATAGATGGGGGAGTTAAGAGTAACTCCATCATCAATTGATTGTCATCATCAAAAAGGGGGAGATTGTTGAATCTCAGATTTTGATGATGAAATCAATTGATGAAATATTTGTTCTGATCTATATTGTCGAGATAAGTGTGCAGGATTAACTACGATGGGATGGAAACATAAAGTGATTTACCGAAGTCAAGTCTGTCGGGAGTTCAAGAGTTCATCGAAAGTTCGAAGGATCGTCGGTAGTGTTGCCGGAACCAACCGAGATTGAATCAGGGACTTACCAAAGTTTTCGAAAGTTCACCGCAAAGATCGTCGAAGGTTCACAAGTTTACCGAGAAGGTTCGGAAGCTTGCCGAAGACTCATTGAGCTCGCCATACAATCCGGGAGCATGTTGGGAGTCCGCCGGAAGAAATCCGAAGGAAGTGTCGGAAGTCCACCGGAATCTCGTCGTAAAGCTCGCCGGAAGTAGACTTGAAGAATGTCGGTTTAAATCACTTAGAATTATGTTTCAATTTCATAATTGGCACATAATTAGGGTAAGGATTTTGAAAAAAAATCCTGTAGGGGCCAACCAGGCTCTTATTGGGTTAATTTGGGCCTAAAACAAGGCCCATTCAGCAAAGCTGAATGGGCCAGGCGGTGGTACCACCCAGCCTGGGCGGTAGTACCACCTAGCACCTGCCTTGGGCGGTGGAAATGCTTATGCCCTGTCAGTCTAACAATTGACAGGCAGTAACACCGCCCCTGACAAGCGATAGCACCACCAGCACCGAGAAACCCAAACTGAATTCAAATTTGGAGCTCAAATTTGAATCCTCTTTGGATCTATAAATACCCCCTTTCTCAGTTGAAAGGGCAACCTTTTGAGAGTTAGAAATTGAGCTAAAGTCTTGAAAAAGTCTTATTTTCAATAGCTTGTGTTCACCTCCTTCTTTTTCTTTGAAAAATCTGTAAGAGTGTGAACTTCTTGTAAAAGGGTTGTAAGAGGGGTGTTTGGTCGTTCCCCTTCAAAGGATTTGCTAGTGGAAGTTGGGATCCTCATCGGAGAGGGCTTCGGAAGTGGATGTAGGTCACTTGATAGAACCACTATACATCGTGGCGTTCTTGAATGCATGAGTGTTTAAAGTTTTGAATCATTCCTTTACTTGGCTGCAAATCTTTCAATTTTTTAGCACCTTTACTTAAGCAACTTCAATCAAGTCATCTTTCGTCGCATCGAAGTTTTCATACGAACTAGCCATTTACGAAATCGTGTTTTAACTTACATTTTTAATCTGCTGCACTAATTCACCCCCCCCCCCCTCTTAGTGCCTCTCCGATCCTAACAGATAGAAAAATACTAGATCTCTGATGCAATTGGAGATGGTGGTAGTAGATTGATTTGATCTACGGCAGAAGATGACGATGGAGATGGTGACGTCAAGAGCAATTATGGGAATTGCTTGGTTGATAGTGGGCGGTAGGGATGGCAGCAAAAGCCGCAAGATCATTGCTCTGATACCAAATGATAGAACTCCAGAGGAATTCTATGTAGATTGATCTTTGAGGGGGATCAACCCTTGGAACGCTATAGGGGTTCCACCCTCCAAGTAGTCGGCCTGGTGACAACAATTGTAGATTGATCTTTCTTATTCAAAGGAGGTAAAGGCTACATGATTATATAGGACTCCAAACCCTAGCCCTAGTGGCTGCTTCCTAAGTAAAATACCCTTTTTGCCCTCAACCCTAGTTAATTGGCCCAGTAAAGGGAGATAGTGGCTAGGAAGCCCAAAGGCCCAACTATAAACCCTAGCCATTCTTCTTTATAGAATAAAGATGGCTAGGTGGGGTTTATTATAATCTCACAAGATTTTTATTAGTTGCTACTTGGTTGAGCAGGACCCAACCCTGCTAGGGTTCTATCAATATTCTTTAAGGGAATACCATAATCTTCTAAAATATTTTTCATCCGTATAACTTGTGCACAATATGCACTTGTAGCTATGTATTTGGCTTCGGTTATGGATAGTGCAACCAAATTTTATTTCTTAGAAAACCAAGAGACAAGTGCATGGCCCAAAAATTGACATGTTTTGGTTGTACTTTTTCTATCTATTCTACATCCAGCGAAATCGACATCAGCATAAGAAACTAGTTCAAAATTTTTATATTTTGGATACCATAAACCTAGATTATGGGTTCGTTTAAGATATCTAAGAATTCTTTTAATGACTTTAAAATGTGATAACTTAGGATTTGATTAAAATCTAGCACAAAGTCTTATACTAAATATAATGTCTAGTCTAGTTATGGTGAGATATAGTAAACTACCTATTATACCCTTATAAGTTTTTTGATCAAAGCTTTCTCCACTCTCATCCATGTCTAACTTAGTGGAGGTACTCATTGGTGTATTGATAGCCTTTGAATTATCCATATTAAATTACTTTAATAATTCTAATGCATATTTGGTTTGACTAAGAAAAATACCATCATTAAGTTGTTTGATTTGTAAGCCTAAAAAGAAAATTAGTTCACCCATCAAGCTCATTTCGAACTCTTGGCTTATACTCTTGGCAAATGATTCGCATAAGGACTCATTTGTAGAACCAAAAATAATATAGTCAACATAAATTTGAACAACAAGAAAATTATTTTCAAAATTCTTAATAAATAATGTAGTATTGACCTTGCCTTTAGAGATTATTTTGGAGAAGAACGGAACTAAGCCTCTCATCATACCAAGCCCTTGGGGCTTGTTTTAAACCATAGAAAGTCTTAATTAACTTAAACACATAATTAGGAAAAAGAGTTATCAAATCTAGACGGTTGTTCAACATACACTTCTTCGGAAATAAAACCATTTAAAAAAATATTTTTGACATCTATTTGAAATAACTTAAAATTATTACTACAAGCATAGGCAAGGAGCATCCTTATGGCTTCTAATCTTTCCACAAGAGCAAAGGTTTCTTCATAATCGATATCTTCTTCTTGGTTGAAACCTTTAACCACTAATCTAGCCTTGTTTCAAACTATGATACCAAATTCTATTGAATCTCAGATTTTGATGATGAAATCAATTGGTGAAATATTTGTTCTAATCTATATTGTTAAAGATAAGTGTGCAGGATTAACTACGATCGGTTAGAAACATAAAGCGATTTGCCGAGGTCAAGTCCGTGAGGTGTTCAAGAGTTCATCGGAAGTTCGAAGGATCGTCAGAAGTGTTGCCGGAACCAACTGAGATTGAATCAGGGACTTACCGAAGTTTTCGGAAGTTCGCAGCAAAGATCGTCGAATGTTCACGGAGATTGCCGAGTAGGTTCAGAAGCTTGCCGAAGACTCGTTGAGCGTGCCATACAAGTCGGGAGCATGCTGGGTATTCGTCGGAAGAAATCCAAGGGAAGTATCGAAAGACCGTCGGAAGCCTCATCGTAAAGCTCGCTGGAATAAGACGTTAAGAATGTCGGTTCAAATCATTGTTAATTATGTTTCAATTTCGTAGTTGGCATGTACTTAGGGCAAGGAATTTGAATTAATCCTGCTCAAATCTGGTAGGGGCCAACCGGGCTCTTACTGGGCCTTTTTGGGCCTTGAACAAGGCCCATTCAGCTTTGCTGAATGGGCTAGGCGATAGAACCGCTTTTGCCAGGCGGTGCTACCGCTTGGCAGCCGTGTGCTGGGCGGTGCTACTGCTCAGCTTGGGGCGGTAGTAGGCACAAGCAGTGCTACCACCTGGCAGTCGTGTTCTGGGCGGTGCTACCGCTCAGCTTGGGGTGATAGTACTGCCCGGCTATAGTAAATAGTGGCAGTAATACCACCTGCTCCAGGCGGTAGTATCGCCTGTGCACTGTTAGTCTGATGATTGACAGGCGGTAGCATCGCCTCTGACAAGCGGTAACACCGCCAACACCGGGAACTCCAATTTGATTTCAAATTTGGAGCCCAAATTTGAATCCATTTTGGATCTATAAATACCCCCCTGCCCTTTCTCAGCTGAAAGGGCACCTTTTTGAGAGTTAGAAATCAAGCTAAAGTCTTGTTTTCAGTAGTTTATGTTCACCTCATTCTTTCTCTTTGGAAAATCTGTAAGAGTATGAACTTCTTGTAAAAGGGTTGTAAGAGGGGTGTGTGGTCCTTCTCCTTCAAAAAGATTTGCTAGTCGAAGTTGGGAGCCTCATTGGAGAAGGCTTCGGAAGTGGATGTAGGTCACTTTGACCGAACCACTATACATCGCTACGTCTTGAATGTGTGAGTGTTTAAATTTTTGTTTCATCTCTTTACTTGGCTGCAGACCATTCAGTTTGTCATTACTTTTACTCAAACAAATTCTACCAAGTCATCTTTTGTCAGATCGAAGTTTTCATACGAATTAGCCTTTTACTAAAATCGGTTTCAAGTTTACGATTTTAATCCGCTGCACTAATTCACCCCCCCCCCTCTTAGTGCTTGTCCGATCCTAACAATTGGTATCAGAGCGGGTTCACTCTCATATTTGGTCTAAAACCCAAGAGAGATGGCCTATTCCGGTATGCAAGATGGTCATTCCATCCGCCTATGTTTAATGGGTCGAATTATACGTATTGAAAGACTCGTATGAGGATCTTTCTTATTTCTATGGACTTTGAGCTTTGGAATATCGTTGAGAATGGTTTTCAAAAATCTTCTCTTCCGATGAGCGATTGGAATGAATCGGAGAAGAAGGTTTTTTGCTTTAAACGCAAAGGCTATGAATTCCTTATTTTGTGCATTAGACAAAAATGAATTTAATCGCGTATCAATTTATGAATCGGCTTTTGATATTTGGCGTACTCTTGAGATCACTCATGAAGGCACTAGCCGAATGAAAGAGTCCAAAATCAATATTCTTATGCATTCTTATGAACTTTTCCGAATGAAACCAAGTGAGTCCATTGGAGACATGTACACCTGCTTTACGGATGTCATCAATGGACTTAAGGCACTTGGTAAAGGTTTTTCCAACTTAGAACTTGTAACAAAGATTTTACAATCCCTTCCAAAGAGTTGGGATCCAAAGGTTACGGCCATTCAAGAGGCCATGGACCTTAAGACTTTTCCTCTTGAAAAACTTATTAGGTCTCTAATGACCTACGAAATGATGTGCCATGCTCATGAAGAGCTCGAGAACCCCCTTCTAAAGAATAGGAAGGATATGACACTAAGAACATAAGAAGTGTTGAATCTCGGATTTTGATGATGAAACTAATTGATTGTGGTTTATTATTTAACTGCGTTTTGAGTTACGTAGATCTACTATCGATCAGGATTAGATAGTTGACGCTGGAGGAATTGACGTTGTGCCAGAGGTGATCACGTCAGGATACTAGATGTCGAGCCGGAGTTTCGGTCGACAATTGGCAGAAGGCTTCGTACGTCGGGCATCGGGCCAAGAAGAGTGTGTTGCGCCAAGGATATCAAGGTTGTGGAGGTTAACCGCCGATTGGGCAATGGACCGCAAAAGAGGACGATGTGCCAAAGGATAGGACGAAGCGCCGACCAATGACGTGCTGGGCAACTGAATGTCAATTCGTGTTGTAATAACTGTCTAGATCGAAGTAGAGTTTTTGTTTGTGTGTGTGCAAGATTAACTACGATGATGATGAAGACATAAAGTGAAACAAAGTGTCGGAAGACAAGTGTGATGGATTGTTAGGAGTTCAAGAGTTCGACAGAAGTCTGAAGATTCATTGGGAGTGTTGCCGGAATCGGCCGAGAACGAGTAAGGAGCTTATCGAAGGGTTTTCGAAAGTTCGTCGGAAGGTTCGTCGGAAGTTCGCGGAGTTTGCTAAGAAAGATCGAAGCTTGCCAAAGAAGCTTGGTGGAACTCGCCATGATTATCATGAAGTTCAGGAGCTTGTAGGGAGTCCACAGAATGATTTCCGAGGGTTCGTTGGAAGACCACCGGAAGTTCGTCGAAAGCTCACCGAAAGAAGTCTTGTCTTATGGACTTTGAAATAGCTTAAAAAATATCTTTAAAATTTGTAGTTAGCATATAATTTGGTTTAGGATTAGGTGTTAATCCTATAAACCAAATTTGGGCCAATTCGGACTTCGTTTGGACCGGTTTCGGCCGAGTTTTCGACCGAAACCACTGTGCTAAAATGACCTGGGCGGTAGTATCGCCCAGTGGCCGAACCTTGGGTGGTAGTACCGCCCCAGGCTGGTGGTAGCACTGCCCAACACCCGCGGGCACCAGCGGTAGCACCACTGGATGGGCGGTAGCACCGCCCAATACTGCCTGCACCGGGAAATTCAAAATGGTTCAAATTTTGGCTCCAAGTTTGGGCTCGAAATTTGAATCACGTTAGGGCCTATAAATACCTCTCTCATTCATGGATAAATGAAAGTCTAGAACTGAAAAAAAGAAGGGGAAAACTCTCTTGAAAGTGTTCAAAATCTTCCCTCTTAGTTTGAAGAGTGTTCTAGTCCAAGAGAGGGGTAAGAGTGCTTGTAAGGGTTATCTCCTAAACCCATCAAAAGGAGAGGAGTTGTAAGGGAGTTCATCCTCGCCCATTAGAAGGAGGATAGCTAGTAGAAAGCCAGTGGCCTCAAGCGAAGAGGAATCGGGAGTGGATGTAGGTCGGATGACCGAACCACTATAAAAATGGTTTACATTTAGTTTCTTGCATTTACCTTTCTGCAAATCTCCTTTTCTCGCTATGTAACTTACTCATCGCTGCCTTCTTCTTCTCTAAATACTTCCTACTTTTGTTGAATCTCAGATTTTGATGATGAAACTAATTGATTGTGTTTTGTTGTTTAACTATGTTTTGAGTTACGCAGGTCTACTATCAATCAGGATTAGATAGTTGATGCTGATGGAATTGACGTTGTGCCAGAGGTGATCATGTCAGGATATTGGATGTCGAGCCGGAGGTTTGGTCGATAATCGACTGAAGGCTTCATACGTCGAGCATCGGGCCAAGAAGAGCGTGTTGCGCCAAGGATATCGGGGTTGCGAAGGTTAATCGCCGATTGGACAATGGACCGCTAGAGAGGACGATGTGCCGAAGGATCGGATGAAGCGTCGACCAATGATGTGCCGGGCAACTGAATGTCAATTCGCGTTGTAATAATTGTCTAGATCGAAGTAAGGTGTTTGTTTGTGCAGAAGTAACTACAATAAGGATGAAGACATAAAGCGAAATAAAGGGCCGAAGTCAAGTGCGATGGATCGTTGGGAGTTCGAGTGTTCGATGGAAGTCCGAAGATTCATTGGGAGTACTGCCGGAACCGGCCAAGAACGAGTAGGGAGCTTGCCGAAGGGTTTTTAGAAGTTCACTGGAAGGTTCATCGGAAGTTCGCGGAGCTTGCCACGAAAGATCGGAGCTTGCCAAAGAAGCTCAGGGGAACTCGCCAAAATCATCATGGAGTCCGAGAGCTTGCCGGGAGTCCGTAGGATGGTTTCCAAGGGATCGTCGGAAGACCACCGGAAGACCGTCGGAAGTTCGCCGGAAGCTCACCGGAAGAAGACTTGACTTACGAACTTTGTAATAGCTTAGGAATGTCTTTAAATTCGTAGTTAGTATATTAATTTGGGTTAGGATTAGGTGTTAATCCTATAAACCCAAAGTAGGGGCCATTGGGCCTTGATTTGGACTAGTTTGGGCCAAAGTTTTTGGCCCAAACCGAACCAGCACAACTGGGCGGTAGCACCACCCAACAGCCGCGTGCTGGTCAGTAGCACCGCCCAGCCTGGGGTGGTAGCACTGCCCCTGCTGTGTCTGGCTGGGGCGGTAGTACCACCCCTGCTATGTCGGTTGCGGTGTGGTGAATATAAATTCAAATTTGGAGCTCAAATTTAAATTCATTTTGAGTCTATAAATACCCCTCCTTTCTCAACTGAAAGGGAATCCTTTAGAGTTAGATTTTGAGCAAATAAGTCTTGGGAAAGTCTTGTTCTTCATTTGCTTAAGTGTTCATCTCATTTCCTTCTCTTTGTGAAAACTTGTAAGAGTGTGAACCTCTTGTAAAAGGGTTATAAGAGGGGTATTTGGTCCTTCCCCTTCAAAAGGATTTGCTAGTGGAAGTTGGGAGCCTCATCGAAGAAGGCTTCGGAAGTGGATGTAGGTCGGATTTCCTGACCACTTTAAATCGGTTTACATTTACTTTCTCACAACTTACCTTGCTGCAAACCATTTTCATATGTTGCCTTATTTACTCAACTTCATCTTCATCTTCTTATGTATGCTTTAAAGTTAAAACGCAATCTTTCCGGGTTCAAACGAAATGCTACATTCATTCGTACGAAGTTTCCAAACTTGTGTTAATCACTGATAAATCTATCGTTCTTTACCGCTGCACTAATTCACCCCCCCCCCCCTCTTAGTACCACTCAATCCCTAACAATTGGTATCAGAGCCACGTTCTTTCTCTTTCGGATTTGCACCCGTGAGAAATGGCTCTTTTGGCTTTCAAGAGGGCTTTTTGGTTTTTCGTCCACCATTCTTTGACGGATCGGACTACACATATTGGAAAACTCGAATGAGAGTTTTCATGCTTTCAATGGATTTGGATTTGTGGAACATCATCGAAAATGGCTTTCAACCTTCCTCTAAACCGATGAACGAATGGTTGGATTTGGAGAAAAGGTCTTTTTCTTTAAACGCAAAGGCTATGAATGCCTTATTTTGCGCTTTAGATAAGAACAAGTTCAATTGGATTTCAATGTGCGAAATGGCTTTCGATATTTGGCGAATACTTGAAATCACACATGAGGGAACTAGTAAATTTAAAGACTCGAAAGTAAACCTCTTATTGTATGATTTTGAGCTCTTCCGAATGACACCAAGCGAAATTATTGGTGATATGTACACTCGCTTCACGGATGTCGTCAATAGCTTGAAAAATCTTGGTAAATGTTTTTCGAACTTTGAACTCACTAACAAGATTTTAAGATCCCTCCCAAAGAGTTGGGATCCAAAAGTAACCGCAATACAAGAGACTAAAAATTTAAATGATTTTTCATTGGAAGAACTAATCAGTTCACTAATGAAATATGAAATGAGTTTCTTCGAACATTTGGAACATGATGAACATATGAACCACCTTCTAAAGAATAAGAAGGATTTGGAACATCGGACAAATGAATGCCACTTGAGTGATGACTCAAGTGATGAGGACAATGAGGACATTGAACACATAACAATGAATGTTAACAAGTTCATTAAACAAAAATTAAAAAGCACAAATGGACTTGAATGGAGAAAGAGGCCAAAGAAGAAGAAGAAGACTTGCAAAGAAGAATCAAGTAAAGAAGAGGCGAAATGGGCTTTGACGGTTTTCGACAATGAGGTAAGAAACTCACCCAAGTTGTTCTTATCTTACTTTGAAATTACATGATCTTTTCATGAGTTGCTTGAAATAGTTGGTAGGATTTTTTTTATGCTTTTTTCCTTCTAGTAATTTTTTAAAAAAAATTAAAAATATGAATGATGCATGATTTGTGATAATGCTTAGGATGAATCCTTGCATGTGTATCTTGATATTTTATATTGCTTTTCGTTTCTAAATATGATGCTTGATGATTTTGTAACATGCATTAGTTTTTGAAGTAATGTTGATTTGACTCTATGTTGTGGACTAACATATTTTTTGGTCTAATTATTTTCATGTCAAATTAAGATGACATTTTGAGATGATGAAATTTCATGTATACTTTCCATATCGGTTTTCAATCTTAAAATCGATACATATATGTATCTTGATACATATATGTATGAATTTCTATGTATCTATGTATGAATTTCTTGAAAATCTTTTGATGATAGATGTATGTATCTTGATTATAATTTGAAAACTTCCATCTTGGCTTAATGGATTTTAACCCTTTTTATGATGAAATTTTTATTGATACATGTCTTCATGAAATCAATTATAAAGACCCAACCCACAAATTTTCAAAATGAAAGAAATGTGGCTTTGATGTTGCCTTGTGTTATATTTGGACTTAATGGGTTTCATGACGAAAATTATTTTTCAGATTTATAAAATAATGCATGATTTTACCAAAAATTTGAGCATCGATAATCTTGTTATAACTAATGTAAGAAAGAATTAAAATGATCTTGATGATATTTTCGTTTTTAAATATGATGCATGACATTTTCATATGAAAAATTTGAACATTCTTATGAAAAATCAAATCACTTAAATTGAAACTCATAAAGATGAGAAAATGCACTATCATGATATTTGATGCATTTGATCTTGATGGGTTTAATGACAAACTTGTATTTTGAATTTATACAATGATGGGTTCCATATAAATATTTGAACATACATTATGAAATCATCATTGAAATGAAAATATTAAAAGTTTGTTATTATGCTTAATGATTTTGTGATATCATATTTTGATGACAAACTCATGTTTTGGTCTTAAATTTGATAATCATCATTTGTAACATGAGCACACTTGTTTGAAACAAAATGAAACATATTATCATGATAAATTGAATCTCATAATGTGTTATATTTTTATCTTGATGAATTTTATGATGAAATTTGTCTTTCAATGTTGAATGTTGATATTTCTATTTTATCTGACATAAAAAATAAAGGCATGCTCATATGAAATAAATCATACAATGGAAATGCATATTTCTTGAAATCTTTCGATTTTTTAAATAAAAGACAAGTGATAAATTCATTTATGATATTTTGTAAATCACTTGACTTATGAATGAGATTTTGATGATACAGTAATGACTTTATTCATGTTATGAATGTTAAAAATGATAATTTGATTAGGAGTTTCGAATTGACAAAATGAGTTTGAATAATTTTATGACTCCTCTCTTGATCACTTGAAATCATGACTTTGAATTCTTGACTTGAGATATTTTTGTGAATCAAAATATTTTCCTCTATGATTGCTTCTTTTTATCATTTACCAAAGAGGAGAACAATTCAAGTTTATGTCATTTGTGAATCTCATAAACTATGTTAATGATTTTGATGATTCGAACTTGAATGAGCTTTATCACAATCAAACTCTTGATATCTTAATATTTGATACTTGGAATTTCTTATGCATGAATCAAGTTGCTCTTTGTGCTATATCTTTTTAAATAAATCATGAGTCTTATTATCATATATTTCATAATATAGAAATGACAAAAATTCTTTGGCTTGTATGTCTTATGTGGCAATTGAAAAATAGATAATTGAAAAGAAATTTGCCTTATGATGAATCAAATCATGACTTGATCTATGATAATGATATGGTTTTATGCATCATGATTGAAGATAGTATACCCTTTATCATGAATTGATATTTGCCATGTAAGCCTTATACGATTCAAAATTGATGTAAAAGAATTATGCTTAATAATTGAATAATTAATTTATTCTTTTATCATGGCTTGAAAATGAATAAAAAGAAAATATGTTAAAACTTGTAATCATGATTTGATCCTTGATATTGATATGCTTTTATATATCATGATTCTTGTTTTTATGACATTTATCTTGAATTAAAAATTGATAAATATGAATTTTGATCTTGCTAAATAGAAAGTTATGAATCATGAATGATATCTTTTGGTTTTGATCTTTGTTGAATTACATATTGATATCCTTCATGACATGATTTCTTTGCATTGTTGTCTTATTTGCATCATGTGATGATTGAACAATTGATGTATATTTTTATTGATGCAAATATATAATTGATATGAAAAATGGCTTGTATAATGATTAAAATTTTTAGCCATTTAGTCCTCCCTTCTTTTTGACAAAGACAAAGGGGGAGAAAAATTGCTACCATGCAAATTCACAAGAAGTTAAGGATTGCTATATCAAAGGATGCAAATATTACTATTTTGACTATCTTAAAGGAAGCAAAATGTAAAACTTCACTTGCCATGCCTTTATGTTTGTATGTTTTAATGAAAAGTTAGCATATATATTTAAAGTGATTATATATAATTGCTAGCTCATTGCAAACAAAAAGTTAATAGCATGCAAAGGTGAAACTTAGTTACAAAAGAGAAGAATTGAAAGGAAGCTAACTTGCATGTCGCAAAGTATGTTAGCTTGCTTATCATTATTGTTTGCTTGCTTATCATCTTTTTCTCTCATACCATGATTTTTGCCTCCCTTGAATTCATGACTTAATATGCTGAAAATTTATGTTGTAAATTTGCTATTTTTTCATGATCAAAGCATTGACTATTTGTACTTCATTTTTTTTTGACAAAAACAAAGGGGGAGAAGATTAATTGCTAGCTTATGTATTGCAAAGAAAAATTTTGCTAACTAGAACATGCAAAGGAAGCAAAGAAAGTACAACTTGCACATCTCAAGAAGCAAGTGAAAAAAAATTACCATCATTACCCATCCTTAAAAACTTGCTATGATTGAATGGTGTGATTGGATGTTGTATTGCAAAGCTATGCTTAAATGTTGTATGATGTATATCTAGATTAATAGCTAGTATGATTGTAATATTTGCATATCTTTGAAAACTAGCTATGATGTAACTTCTCCTTTTTGTTGATAATATAGGGGGAGAAGTAGATTGATGACTTCATGCATTGATTGGCATATTTATATATTTGCATGATGGTTTGATTGATTCTCTTAATTGTGATGAATGTTGCTTGGATTTGGGATAATCCAAGGTTTCTATCAATGGCATATTGATAAGGGGAGTTTGTGTTAAACTCCGGAGAGTTAAGGTTAACTCCATTAGTCATCAATTAGTTGTCATCATCAAAAAGGGGGAGATTGTTGAATCTCGGATTTTGATAATGAAACTAATTGATTGTGTTTTGTTGTTTAACTGTGTTTTGAGTTACGCAGGTCTACTATCGATCACGATTAGACAGTTGACGTTGGAGTAATTGACATTGCGCCGGAGGTGATCACGTCAGGATATTGGATATCGAGCTGGAGGTTCGGTCGACAATCGGCTGAAGGCTTTGTACATCGGGCATCGAGCCAAGAAGAGTGTGTTGCGCCAAGGATATCGGGGTTGCAGAGGTCAATCGCCGATTGGGCAACGGATCGCAAGAGAGGACGATGTGCCGAAGGATCGGACGAAGCATCGACCAATAATGTGCTGGGCAACTGAATGTCAATTCGCGATGTAATAATTGTCTAGATCGAAGTAGGGTGTTTGTTTGTGCAGGAGTAACTACGAGAAGGATGAAGACGTAAAGAGAAACAAAGGGTTGAAGTCAAGTACGATGGATCGTTGGGAGTTCGAGTGTTCGATGGAAGTCCGAAGATTCGTTGAGAGTGCTGCTGGAACCGGCCGAGAACGAGTAGGGAGCTTGCCAAAGGATTTTCGGAAGTTCGCCGGAAGGTTCATCGGAAGTTCACGGAGCTTGCCAAGAAAGATTGGAGCTTGCCAAAGATGCTCGGGGGAACTCGCCAAAATCATCATGGAGTCCGAGAGCTTGCCGGGAGTCCGTAGGATGGTTTCCGAGGGATCGTCGGAAGACCACCGGAAGTTCACTGGAAGCTCGCCGGAAGAAGACTTGACTTATGGACTTTGTAATAGCTTAGGAATGTCTTTAAATTCGTAGTTAGCATATTAATTTGGGTTAGGATTAGGTGTTAATCCTATAAACCCAAAGTAGGAGCCATTGGGCCTTGATTTGGACTAGTTTGGGCCAAAGTTTTTGGCCCAAACCGAACCAGCACAGTTGGCGGTAGCACCGCCTAGCCTGGGGTAGTAGCACCGTCTGGCTGGGGCGGTAGCACCATCCCTGCTGTGTCTGGCTGGGGCGGTAGTACCGCCCCTGCTGTCTTAGTCTGCCAAACTAACAAGCGGTAGCACCGCTTGACACTGGGAAACTCAAAATAAATTCAAATTTGGAGCCCAAATTTAAATCCATTTTGAGTCTATAAATACTCCTCCTTTCTCAACTGAAAGGGAATCCTTTAGAGTTAGATTTTGAGCAAATAAGTCTTGGGAAAGTCTTGTTCTTCATTTGCTTAAGTGTTCACCTCATTTCCTTCTCGTTGTGAAAACTTGTAAGAGTGTGAACCTCTTGTAAAAGGGTTGTAAGAGGGGTATTTGGTCCTTCCCCTTCAAAAGGATTTGCTAGTAGAAGTTGGGAGCCTCATCAAAGAAGGCTTCGGAAGTGGATGTAGGTCGGATGACCGAACCACTTTAAATTGGTTTGCATTTACTTTCTCGTAACTTACCTTGCTGCAAACCATTTTCATATATTGCCTTATTTACTCAACTTCATCTTCATCTTCTTATGTATGCTTTAAAGTTAAAACGCAATCTTTCCGGGTTCAAATGAAATGCTGCATTCATTCGTACGAAGTTTCCGAACTTGTGTTAATCGCTGAAAAATCTATCGTTCTTTACCGCTGCACTAATTCACTCCCCCCTCTTAGTGCCACTCAATCCCTAACAACTTTAAGTACCTTCCATTACGCTTTAATCGAAATCAGTTTTAGTCAAAAACGTAATTTTTATCATATGAAGTTTCCGAAGTTGTTTTAAATCATCGAAAATCTATCGTTCTTTATCGCTGCACTAATTCACCCCCCCTCTTAGTGCCGCTCGATCCCTAACAATTGGTATCAGAGCCACGTTCTTTCTCTTTCGGATTTACACCCGTTAGAAATGGCTCTAAATGGTTTTTAAGAGGGCTTTTCGATTTTTCATCCACCGTTCTTTAACGGTTCAGACTACGCATATTGGAAAACTCGAATTGTTGTTTTCATACTTTCAATGGATTTGGATTTATGGAACATCATCGAAAATGGCTTTCAACCTTCCTTTAAACCGACGAACGAATGGTCGGACTTAGAGAAAAAATCTTTTTCTTTATACGCAAAGGCTATGAATGCCTAATTTTGTGCTTTCAATAAGAACGAGTTCAATCGAATTTTTATGTGCGAAACGGCTTTTGATATTTGGCGGACACTTGAAATCACGCACGAGGGAACTTGTAGAGTCAAAGACTCGAAAGTAAACCTCTTATTACATGATTTTGAGCTCTTCTGAATGAAACCAAGCGAAACTATCGGCGATATATCCGTTTCATGGATGTCGTCAATAGCTTGAAAAGTCTTGGTAAATATTTTTTGAATTTTGAACTCACTAATAAGATCTTAAGATCCCTTCCAAAAAGGTGGGATCCTAAAATAACGACGATAGAAGAAACTAAAGATTTAAATGATTATTCTATTGAAGAACTCATTGGATCCTTAATGACATATGAAATGAGTTTCTTGGAACATATTGAACATGATGAACATTTGAACCACCTTCTAAAGAACGAAAAGGTTTTAGAACTCCGAACTATGAAATGTCACTTGAGTGATGACTCAAGTGATAAGGACAATGAAGAGGACTTTGAACTTTTAATGAATCTTAATAAGTTCATTAAACAAGAATCTAAAAATAACAATGAACTTAAATGGAGGAGGAGGCCACCAAAGAAGAAGAAGAAGGATTGCAAAGAAGAATAAAGTAAAGAAGAGGCGAAATGGGCTTTGACGGTTTTCGACAATGAGGTAAGAAACTCACCTAAGTTGTTTTTACCTTATTTTGAAATTACATGATGCTTTCATGAGTGCTTAATTTAGTTGGTAGGAAATAAAAAGTATTTTCAAAAATTATATTATGCTTCTTTTTTAGCAATTTTGAAAAATTATAAAAATGATCATGAAAAACTATATTGTTAAAGTTTCATGCATGTTATGATTCAAAACTTTGAATGATTATGAATGATGATTGCTTAGTTTATAATTTCCATACATTTGTTGATGCATGGTTTAACACAAAAGTTATTTAGCATGATTATATTTAATAGGGTTAATCCATGATTGTGTACTTCGGTTTTCATGCAAGGAGGATTTAAAGTAATGTTGATTTAAAAACATCCATCTTGGATTAATGTGTCTTAATCCTTCTTTTGATGAAGTTTTTATATGATGCATGTCTTCATGAAATCAATTGCAAAACTAAAAGACCTAACCCACAAAATTTCAAAATAAAAGAAATATGGTTTTGATGTTGCCTTGTGTTATATTTGGACTTAATGGTTTTCATGACAAAAATTAATTTTTCAGATTTTTAAAATAATATATGATTTTAGCAAAAGTTTGAGCATTGATCATCTTGTTATAACAAATGAAAGAAAGAATTAAAATGACTTTGATGATGTATCATGAAAACATGCTTAATGATTATATCATACTTGATGATTTGAAATCTCATATTTTGAAATAATATATTCATAATGAATCCATGAATCTTGATGATTTTTTATTGCTTTTGATTTCAAAAAAGATGCATGATTTTTTATACAAAAATTAATAGCATGTTTCAAGATAATGCTTGCACACCAAATATGATCAAAAGATAGAAGCAAGCATATTGATGATTTCATTTTTACATGAAAGTTTTGAACATGCTTATATAAGATCAACCACATAAAATAAAACACAAAAGTTAAAAATATTTTAATCACGATGTTTTATTTATGATGTGTTTGTTCTTAACAGTTTTTATAACGAAACTTACGTCTTGCTTTGAATTATTGATACATGCTCACATGTAATCAATTTATGTTACTCTTATTAAATTTTTGAATGAAAGATTTTGATACATTTAATCTTGATGGGTTTAATGACAAACTTCTATTTTGAATTTATACAATGATGGCTTCCGTATAAATATTTGAACATACCTTATGAAATCGTCATTGATAATGATGAAATAAAAATATTAAAAGTTTATTATCATGCTTAATGATTTTATGATATCATGAGGACTTAAAGTTGTTATATCTTGATGATAAACTCATGTTTTGGTTTTAAAATTTGATACTCATCTTTTGAAACATGAGCATACTTATACAAAATAAACAACTCAAAATGAAACACATTATCATGATAAATTGAATCTCATGTCTTGGAATAATATGTTGTATTTTTGCCTTGACAATTTTTATGATAAAGTTTGACTTTCGATTTTGATGAATCCATGTGAATCTTTTGAATCAAATCATTTAAAAAATACCACATACTTATTGTCACATGACTTAATGATCATTATGATGAAATTTGCCTTTCCATCTTGAATATTGACATTTTGTTTTAAGGCAAAGGCATGCTTATAAGAAGCAAATCATATGAATAGAAATTTATAAGAATGAAATGCAATCCTCTATCTTTTCGATTCTTCAATAAATCTATGCTTGTCATGTATGAATTTATTGAATATGGATTTTGAGGATGATTTCAGATTTGAAAAATGCTTGATTCGTATTTATGATATAAGATATATTTTAAATATGAATCATGCTCTATCTCCCTTAATTCATTTTGTTCTCCTATAATTCCTTTTTACTTACTAAAAAGGAGAGTCTTCCAAATGAATCATGCTTGATAATTTGTGTTATGAGATTTAGCCTTGAACATTTTTGCTTATTTTTATTCGACATAAAAAGGATAAAGGCATGTTCATATGAAATCAATGCAAATCACTAAAAGAGAAATGTATGTTTCTTGAACATCTTTCTATCTCTAAAGTTTTCGATTTTTCATAAAAGACAAGTGATGAATTCATTATGATATTTTATGAATCACTTGAATTATGAATGAGATTTTGATGAAGTGTTAAATTTTCAATCTAATCAAAGATTAATGAACTCATTTATGTGAATCTCTTGATCTCTTGAAATCATGACTTTGAATTCTTGACTTGAGATATCTTTACGAATCAAAATATTTTCCTCTATGATTGCTTTCTTTTTATCATTAACTAAAGAGGAATATAATCCAAGTCTTGATATCTCGATAATTGATAATTGAATAAATTAGTGTACTTGATATTTGATACTTGAAACTTCTCATGAAATGTAATCTTGATGAGAATTCCTATGCATGAATCAAGTTACTCTTTGTGCTATATCTTTTCAAATGAATCATGAGCCTTGACATCATATCTTGCATGATATTAAAATGACAAGAATTCTTTGGCTTGCAGGCCTTATGTGGCAATTGAAAAATTAATATTTGCCTTATGATGAATCAATGAATCATGATTTGATCCTTAATATTAATGTGCTTTTATATATCGTGGTTCTTGGCTGTATGACATTTATTTTGAATTAAAAATTGATAAATATGAATTTTGATCTTGCTAAAAAGAAAGTTATGAATCATGAATGATATCTTTTGGTTTTGATCCTTGATGAATTTACATATTGATATCCTTCTTGACATGATTTCTTTGCATTGTTGTCTTATTTACATCATGTGATGATTGAACAATTGATGTATATTTTTATTGATGCAAATTTATAATTGATATGAAAAATAGCTTGTATAATGATTAAAATTTTTTAGCCATTTAGTCCTCTCTTCTTTTTGACAAAGACAAAAGGGGAGAAAAATTGCTACCTTGCAATTTCACAAGAAGTTAAGGATTGCTATATCAAAGGATGCAAATATTGCTATCTTGACTATCTCAAAAGAAGTAAAATGTAAAACTTCAAAAATTTAAAATGTTACACTTGCCATGCCTTTATGTTTGTATGTTTTAATGAAAATTTAGCATATATGTTTAAAGTGATTATATATAATTGCTAGTTCATTACAAACAAAAAGTTGATAGCATACAAAGGTGAAACTTAGTTATAAAAGAGAAGAATTGAAAGGAAGCTAACTTGCGTGTCGTAAAGTATGTTAGCTTGCTTATCATTATTGATTGCTTGCTTATCATCTTTTTCTCTCATATCATGATGTTTTACTCCCTTGAATTCATGACTTAATATGCTGAAAATTCATATTGTAAATTTGCTATTTTGTCATGATCAAAGCATTGACTATTTGTACTCCATTTTTTTTTGATAAAAACAAAGGGGGAGAAGATCAATTGCTAGCTTATGTATCGCAAAGAAAAATTTTGCTAGTTAGAACATACAAAGGAAGCAAAGAAAGTGCAACTTGCACATCTCAAGAAGCAAGTAAAAAAAAAATTACCATCATTGCCCATCCTTAAAAACTTGCTATGATTGAATGGTATGATTGGATGTTGTATTGCAAAGCTATGCTTGAGTTATGATGTGATTGATAGCTAGTATGTTTGTAATATTTGCATATCCTAGAAAACTAGCTATGATGTTACTTCTCTTTTTTGTTGATGACATAGGGGGAGAAGTAGATTGATGACTTCATGCATTGATTGAATATTTTATTTATTTGTATGATGGTTTGATGTATTCTCTTTAACATTGTGATGAATATTGCTTAGATTTAGGATAATCCAAGGTTTCTATCAATGGCATATTGATAGGGGGAGTTTGGTTAAACTCCGGGGAGTTATGGTTAACTCCGTTAATCATCAATTAGTTGTCATCATCAAAAAAGGGGAGATTATTGAATCTCAGATTATGATGATGAAACTAATTGATTGTGGTTTATTGTTTAACTGCGTTTTGAGTTACGTAGGTCTACTATCGATCAGGATTAGACAGTTGACACTGGAGGAATTGACGTTATGCCGGAGGTGATCACGTCAGGATACTAGATGTCGAGCCATAGTTTCGGTCGACAATCGGCAGAAGGCTTAGCACGTCGGGCATCGGGTCAAGAAGAACGTGTTGCGGCAAGGATATCTAGGTTACGGAGGTCAACTGCCGATTGGGCAATAGACCGCAAAAGAGGACGATATGCCGAAGGATCGGACGAAGTGCCGACCAATGACGTGCCGGGCAACTGAATGTCAATTCGTGTTGTAATAACTGTCTAGATCGAAGTAGAGTTTTTGTTTGTGTGTGTGCAAGATTAACTACGATGATGATGAAGACGTAAAGCAAAACAAAGTGCCGAAAGGCAAGTGTGATAGATCGTTAGGAGTTCAAGAGTTCGACAGAAGTCCGAAGATTCATTGGGAGTGTTGCCGGAACCGGCCGAGAATGAGTAAGGAGCTTGCCGAAGGGTTTTCGGAAGTTCTCCAGAAGGTTCGTCGGAAGTTCGCCAGAAGGTTCGTCGGAAGTTCACGGAGCTTGCCAAGAAAGATTGGAGCTTGCCAAAGAAGCTCGATGGAACTCGCCAAGATCATCATGAAGTCCGGGAGCTTGCCAGGAGTCCGTAGAATGGTTTCCGAGGGTTTGTCGGAAGACCACCGGAAGTTCGCCGAAAGCTCACCGAAAGAAGTCTTGTCTTATGGACTTTGAAATAGCTTAAAAAATATCTTTAAAATTTGTAGTTAGTATATAATTTGGTTTAGGATTCGCTGTTAGTCCTATAAATCAAATTTGGCCCAATTCGGACTTCATTTGGATCGGTTTCGGTCAAGTTTTCGGTCGAAACCACTGTGCTGAAATGACCTGGGCGATAGTACCGCCCAGTGGCTGAACCTTGGGTGGTAGTACTGCCCCAGGCTGGCAGTAGCACCGCCCAGCACCCGCAGGCACCAGTGGTAGCACCACTGGATGGGTGGTAGCACCGACCAGTTCTGCCAGCACCGGGAAATTCAAAATGGTTCAAATTTTGGCTCCAAGTTTGGGCTTCAAATTTGAATCACTTTGAGGCCTATAAATGCCCCTCTCATTCATGGATGAAAGGAAGCTAGAACTGAAAAAAGAAGGGGGAAACTCTCTTGAAAGTGTTCAAAATTTTTCCTCTTAGTTTGAAGAGTGTTCTAGTCCAAGAGAGGGGTAAGAGTGCTTGTAAGGGTTATCTCCTAAACCCATCAAAAGGAGAGGAGTTGTAAGGAAGTTCATCCTTGCTTGTTGGAAGGAGGATAGCTAGTGGAAAGCCGGTGGCCTCAAGTGAAGAGGAATCGAGAGTGGATGTAGGTCGGATGACCGAACCACTATAAAAATGGTATGCATTTATTTTCTTTCATTTACCTTTCTGTAAACCTCCTTTTCTTCGCTGTGTAAATTACTCATCGCTGCCTTCTTCTTCTCTAAATACTCTCTACTTTAAACACCTTCCATTACACTTTAATCGAAATCGGTTTTAGTCAAAAATGTGATTTTTATCATACGAAGTTTCCGAAGTTGTTTTAAATCACCGAAAATCTATCATTCTTTACCGCTGCACTAATTCACCCCCCCCCCCTCTTAGTGCCGCTCGATCCCTAACAAGAAGACCACTTGAAAAGAACATCAAGTGATGAGGACAGTGACAATGACATCGTACTTTTAACTCGAAAATTTAAAAAGTTCATAAGAAAGAACAAATTTAAAAATGACACAAAAAAATAAACTTGAACATAAAAAGGACCAAGTTATTTGCTATGAGTGCAAGAAGCTGGGGCACTTCAAATATGAATGCCCCCAAGCCAAGAAGAAGCAACCCAAGAAGAAGAAAGCATTGAAGGCTGCATGGGATGATTCAAGTGACTCCGAGGTTGAAGAAGCAAGCAACAAAGATGAGGCTAACTTCGCGCTAATGGCCCTTGGAGAAGAGATTGGTGAGTTATTTAATGAAGAATTATCTTTCGATGAGCTTTCTATTGCTTTTCATGAGCTATTTGATGAATATAGAACTATTAGTAAGAAGTTCAATTTGCTTAAGAAAGAGCATGCTTTATTACAAAATAGGTTCAATAGTCTCCAAACACCTTCTGTACCCCCATGCTCTAAGTGTGAACACTTAGAAGCAATAAAAAGGGAGAACTTGCTACTCAAAGAGACCCTAAACAAGTTTAAGGTCAGTAGCAAGGGCTTGGACATGATTCTTGCTAACAAGGGTCACGTCGGAAATAGATGTGGAGTTGGATTTGTGAGTGGATCTCATCAAAATCCCACCACCTTTGTTAAAGGACCCGCATTGCATATATCACCCCATTTGAAATGTAATTTTTGTAGTAAAACTGGACATGTTGTTTACAAATGTCCATTCAAGAGAATTAGTCTACAAAAATTGATATGGGTTCATAAAGGAACCATAAACAATTCAATGTTGAATTATAAATTAAGTAGATCAATTTGTAAGGCACCCAAAATCAAATGGGTACCTAAAAACCATCCTCTTTTGTAGACAAACTCACAAACTAGGAGTAAGAAATGGTATTTTGATAGTGGATGCTCAAGGCATATGACCGGAGATCCATCTCATTTTTCTATGCTCACTAGCAAAGAAGAAGGGCATGTCACCTTCAGAGACAACAACAAAGGTAAAATCATTGGCAAGGGAACCATAGGTAATAAATCAAGTTTTTCAATTGATGATGTATTGCTAGTTGATGGTTTAAAACATAATCTTTTAAGCATTAGTCAATTATGCGATAAAGGTTATGTTGTTAGATTTGAATCTAATGTTTGCATCATTGAAAAACCAAACAATGACATATCCATGATTGCTTTAAAACAAAATAATGTCTACACCATAAATATAGATGAATTAAGTAATGAAATGTGTTTTTCGGTTTTGAATGATGATGCTTGGCTTTGGCATAGGAGATTAGGTCATGCAAGCATGAAACTAATATCTAAGATTTCAACTAGAGAGTTAGTAAGAGGAATCCCCAATATGAAGTTTGTCAAGGACAAAGTATGTGATGCATGTCAACTAGGAAAATAGATAAAAACTAGTTTCAAATCAAAAAATCAAATTATCACCACAAGACCATTGCAATTGATCCATTTGGACTTATTTAGACCAATTGACATAACAAGCCTAGGAGGTAGCAAATATGCCTTTGTAATTCTAGATGACTATAGTAGATACACTTGGACCTATTTCTTGGCTCATAAAAGTGATTGTTTCAAATGTTTCTCAAAATTTTGTAAACTCACTCAAAATGAAAAAGGTTTTATGATTTCATCAATTCGAAGTGATCACGTAGGTGAATTTCAAAATCATAACTTCCAAAATTTTTGTGAAATAAACGGATATAACCATAACTTCTCTACTCTAAGAAATTCTCAACAAAATGGAGTAGTGGAAAGGAAAAGTAGAAATTTACAAGAAATGGCTAGAACCATGTAAAATGAATATAATTTACCAAAATATTTTTGGGCCGAAGCCGTGAACACGACTTACTCTATTATGAATAGAGTTCTAGTGAGACCATCCCTATCTAAGACACCATATGAATTATACAATAATAAAAAACACAATGTTTTTTACTTTAAAGTTTTTGATTGCGAATGCTTTATTTTAAATGAAAAGGATGCCCTAGGAAAATTCGATGCTAAATCCGATGAAGGCATCTTTCTTGGTTACTCTTCTATTTCTAAAGCTTTTCAGGTTTTTAACAAAATAACTTTAGTTATAAAAGAATCTATTCATGTGGATTTTAATGAATTTTTCGAATCAAAGAAAAAAGATTTTGATGATGATCTTGGTTTTAATGATTTGAATTTGAATGAACCCTCTCACCAAAATGACAACTTGGATTCATCTTCTTCCCAAATTTCCTTACCCAAGGAATGGAAGTATGTAGATGCCCATCCCAAGGAGTTAATTATAGGAGATACATCTAAAGGGGTTCAAACTTGTTCTTCATTTAAGAATTTTTGTGCTCATGCCGCTTTTCTTTCTCAAGTTGAACCAAAATGCATTGATGATGCCTTGAAAGATGATTCTTGGATCATCGCAATGCAAGATGAGTTAAATCAATTTAAGAGGAATGAGGTATGGAAGCTTGTTCCTAGACCTAATGACCATTTAGTTATTGGTACTAAATGGGTCTTTAGAAACAAGCAAGATGAATACAGTATTGTGGTTAGAAACAAGGCTAGATTAGTGGCCAAAGGTTTCAACAAAGATGAAGGTATTGATTATAAAGAGACCTTCAATCTTGTGGCAAGATTAGAAGCCATCAGGATGCTCCTTGCCTATGCTAGTAGTAATGATTTTAAACTATTTCAAATGGATATCAAAAGTGCCTTTTTAAATGACTTTATTTCTGAAGAAGTATATGTTGAACAACCACCAGGATTCGAAAATTCTCTTCTTCCTAATCATGTGTTTAAATTAACTAGGGCTCTCTATGGACTAAAACAAGCTCCTAGAGCTTGGTATGAAAGGCTTAGCTTCTTTCTTATTTCTAATAATTTTACAAAAGGCAAGGTTGATACTACATTGATTATCAAATATTTTGAAAATAATTTTCTTATTGTTCAAGTTTATGTTGATGACATTATTTTTGGTTCTTCGGATGAATCACTATGTGAATCTTTTGCCAAATGTATGAGTCTTGAATTTGAGATGAGTCTAATGGGATAATTAACCTTCTTTCTTGGATTATAAATTAAACAATTTAGTAATGGCATATTCCTTAATCAATCCAAATATACATTAGAATTATTAAAACAATTTAATATGGATAGTTCAAAAGCCATTTACACTCCAATGAGTACTTCCACCAAGTTAGATTTGGATGAAGGTGGAGAAAATTTTGATCATAAGACATATAGGGGGATGATAGGTAGCTTGCTCTATCTTATTGCAACTAGACCGGATATCATGTTTAGCGTAGGACTTTGTGCGAGATTTCAAGCTAATCCTAAGTTGTCTCACCTTAAAGCTGTTAAAAGAATTCTTAGATATCTTAAAGGTACTCCTAATCTAGGATTATGGTATCCAAAATCTGATAACTTTGATTTGAAAGCCTATGTAGATGCGGATTTTGGTGGATGTAGAATAGATAGAAAGAGCACATCTAGAACATGCCAATTTTTAGAACATGCACTTTTTTCTTAGACTTCCAAGAAACAAAATTCGGTTGCACTATCTACGGCGGAAGCCGAATACATAGCCGCAAGTGCATGTTGTGCTCAAGTCATTTGGATGAAATACACTAGAAGATTATGGAATTCATTTAAATAACATTCCTATAAAATGCGATAATACAAGTGCTATTTGTCTAACTAAAAATCCTATTCAACACTTTAGAACTAAACATATCGACATAAAATATCACTTTATACGAGATCATGTTAACAGTAACAATGTCACTCTTGAATTTATCGATACAAAACATCAATTAGCAGACATCTTTACGAAACCTTTAAATGAAGAATAATTTGACATCATTAGGAGAAAAATAGGCATGTTAAATTGTCCTTGTAAATAAGCAGCATTATAGTTTCTTTCGGCTTTCGTGGTTTTTATGAAAACTCGGCTCTTGCGGATTTGCCTCCCTCATTTTAATTCTATATCTCAAGGAGTGATCTATGATTACATCTCATCTCATTTCAACACTAGTAAACAAATTTAAAAATTAAAAAAAAATTATTTTGTGGGGCCAGCGGTAGCACCGCCTGAACCGGCGGTAGTACCACCTGGGTACTCGGCTCCTAGGCGGTAGCACCACCTGGTTAGTGGTAGTATCGCCCGAACACCCCCAAATAAAAGGGGGTGTTAGGGTCGGCAGTAGAACCCACCAAAATCCTCCTCCCTTTCATCCTTCTTCCTCCTAAGCTCCTCTAAGCATTCTACTCTCCATTCTTCCTCCTCCTAAGGGGCAATCAAAGGCATTTTTGTGATCAAAGCTCCTCACCTCTCTAGGAAACACAAACAAGGTAATAGCTGAAATATTCTCTTCTACTCACATTTGCTTGTCTTTTACTTATTATTTCCTTTTGTTTGTTCATCATGAATAGATATAGATATGGCTCCTAATAAATCAACAAGAGGCAAAGGGAAAAGGTTGGAAGGAGATTCATTTGACCTAACCCTTTTTAGATCTAATGAGGAAGCCTTAGGATACCCAAACTTTGATTGTAAAATCATACATAAGGGTAAACATGTTAATCTAGGTGAACTAAGAAACCTAGAACCTATTAGATGGTTTGCTAATCTAAATGCTCTTCCTATCTTGCAAATTAATGAACCAATCTATCCTAGATTGGTTAAGCTATTTTATGCAAACATGATTATTGAAAATGATGTTTTGTCTACCTATGTGTTAGGAACCACAATTCAGATTTCTGACCGTATCATTTGTGAGCTACTTGGAATTGAAGAAAAGAATAGAGGATATTATTTTAGAGGGCAATGGGATATGGATGCAATCAGAGCAACCCACTCCAAAGCCTTAGAAATGATTTTTGCTAATCCTAACCTAGGCATCATTCCTAAAAGCTGCGAGTACTTATTACCTTTTAACTCAAAATTACTTCATCACATTATGATAAGCATTCTACTACCGAAACAGTTTCATACTGATGAAATAAGTATGTTAGAACTGAGTACGATGTATTGGATCATGACTAGACAAAACAACTATTTTGGTTATTTAATTAGACAACACATGATAGAAATTTTCTCTAGAGACTCGATGTTGTCATATGATGGGTTGATCACTAGATTTATTTTTGCCCATGACATTTGTGTGTCACCCGACGAGGAAGTAATGCAGGTTGATAGATATAACACAATTAATAGAAGTCTCCTGAAGCAGCTTAGATGCACCTTTAGAGATGGCATATGATTAGGTAACCTAGAAGGGTTGATATAGTTCCCCCACCAGTAGAGCAACCTGAAACACCAATTTTTAGGGGAAATGAATCTCCTCCACCTAGTCCCGTTGATCCAGCACTATCTGAGCTAGCTCTTGCTCCATCTACTGAAGATCCGATCATGCTTACCTTGAATCAAATCACATCACAACAAGCTGAAATTTTGAAGGAAGTGCAACAAATGAACCACAAAATAGATCACTTGTATAGGCATTTTGGCGTTCCCCCTCCGGAGTAGCTGTTGTTTTCTTTTTAAACACTTGTCCTGTTATGCTTATGACTACTATAGATGATGTTGTGTGATGTTACTTTCATTTCATCTACTTAGCTTTTGAATGAGCTTTTTTTTTCGGTACGATCGTAATTTTATGACTTGATACCTTCCTTCTTATGACTACTATGGATGACACTTTCATATTATTTTGATACCTTCCTTGAATGGTTTCATACTCTCACCATGGCTCTCTCTCCTTGCTCTCTCCATGGCTCACTTGATGACAATGAATGGTTTCTCCACCTTCATTATTTTTGTTGATGATAAAGGGGGAGAAAAATGTAAATTGCTATGATGGAGTAATTGTTGCTATATTGGAATAAAATGCTTAAAGTGAAATATGAATCAATTGTATCGCATTGCAAATGCTTAAGAACTCTTATTCTTGAGATAAGCTACTTTTTATTTGATATCATGTCTTGATATTAAAACACTCTTTTGGATATCAGTTGATCCTTATCGTGTTTGAAATAATATTTCTGGTGTAAATACTTTGACATTGTTTAAAACACATTGTTTTTAGTATTTATGCCTAAGCTTGTTTATTAAGCTTTATGTTGAATGAAATCTATCTGATTTGGCTTGAATTCAAAAGATTGAATTCAAGTGCTTTTTATCTTCTAATGATATGTCATATAGATAGGGGGAGTTAAGAGTAACTCCATCATCAATTGATTGTCATCATCAAAAAGGGGGAGTTTATTGAATCTCGGATTTTGATGATGAAATTAATTGGTGAAATATTTGTTCTAATCTATATTGTCAAAGATAAGTGTGCAGGATTAACTACGATGGGTTAGAAACGTAAAGCGATTTGCCGAGGTCATGTCTATCGGGTGTTCAAGAGTTCATCAGAAGTTCGAAGGATCGTCGGAAGTGTTGTCGGAACCAACCGAGATTGAATCAGGGACTTATTGAAGTTTTCAGAAGTTCACAGCAAAGATCATCGAAGGTTTGCGGAGATTGCCAAGAAGGTTTGGAAGCTTGCCGAAGACTCGTTGAGCATGCCATACAAGCCAGGAGCATGCTAGGTATTCACCGGAAGAAATTCGAGGGAAGTATCAGAAGACCGCCGGAAGCTTCATCGTAAAGCTCGCCGGAATAAGATGTGAAGAATGTTAGTTCAAATCACTATTAATTATGTTTCAATTTTGTAGTTGGCACGTACTTAGGGCAAGGATTTCAAATTAATCCTGCTCAAATCTTGTAGGGGCCAACCGGGCTCTTACTGGGCCTTTTTGGGCCTTGAACAAGGCCCATTTAGCTTTGCCGAATTGGCCAGGCGATAGCACCACCTGGTAGCCGTGTGCTGGGCAGTGCTACCACCCAGCCTGGGGCGGTAGTACCGCTCGGCTACAGTAAACAGTGGCGGTAGTACTGCTTGCTCCAAGCGGTAGTACTGCTTGTGCACTATCAGTCTGACGACTGACAGGCGGTAGCACCGCCAGCACCGGGAACTCCAATTTGATTTCAAATTTAGAGTCCAAATTTGAATCCATTTTGGATCTATAAATACCCCTCCTTTCTCAACTGAAAGGGCACCCTTTTGAGAGTTAGAAATCAAGCTAAAGTCTTGCAAAAGTCTTGTTTTCAGTAGTTTGTGTTCACCTTATTCTTTCTCTTTGGAAAATCTGTAAGAGTGTAAACTTCTTGTAAAAGGGTTGTAAGAGGGGTGTTTGGTCCTTCCCCTTCAAAAAGATTTGCTAGTGGAAGTTGGGAGCCTCATTGGAGAAGGCTTCGGAAGTGGATGTAGGTCACTTTGACCGAACCACTATACATCGCCACGTCTTGAATGTGTGAGTGTTTAAATTTTTGTTTCATCTCTTTACTTGGCTACAAACCATTCAGTTTGTCATTACTTTTACTCAAGCAACTTCTACCAAGTCATCTTTCGTCGGATCGAAGTTTTCATACGAACTAGCCTTTTACTAAAATTGGTTTCAAGTTTACGATTTTAATCCGCTACACTAATTCACCCCCCCCCCCCCCTCTTAGTGCTTGTCCAATCCTAACAAATTCATCTTGCTTATTTCTAAAGTCCCATTTAGTACCAATAACTAAATGGTCACTAGGTCTAGGAATAAGCTTCCACACCTCATTTCTCTCAAATTGATTCAACTCTTCTTGCATTACGATAACTCATGAATCTATCTTTCAAGGCCTCATCAATGCATTTAGGTTCAATTTAAGAAAAAAAAGTGGTGTTGGCATAAAATTTTTTAAAAGAAGAATGAATTTAAACACCCTTTGATGTGCCTCCTATGATTAGCTCCTTAGGATAAGCATCTACATACTTCCATTCCTTAGGTAAAGATGTTTCGAAAGAAGATACATCCAAATTACTAGTAGGAGGAAAGGTTTCATTCAAATTCAAAGCATCAAAATCAAGATCATCATCAAAATCATTTTCTTAAATTCAAAAACTTCATTAAAGATAACATGAATAGATTCTTCTGTAACCAAAGTTCTTTTATTAAAAACATGAAAGGCTTTAGAAATAGAAGAATAACTATGAAAAATGTCTTCATTGGATTTTACATCAAACTTTCCTAAGGCATATTTTTCATTTAAGATAAAACAATTATAACCAAAAACTTAAAAATATGAAACATTGGGTTTTTTATTATTCCATAATTCATAAGGAGTGTTGGAAAGTAATGGTCTTACTAGAACCCTATTCATGACATAACATGCCGTATTAATAGCTTCGGCCAAAAATATTTGGATAGGCTATGTTCGTTTAACATGGTTCTTACCATTTCTTTTAAACTCCTATTTTTTTCTTTCTACTACTCCATTTTGTTGAGGATTTCTTAGAGTAAAAACATTATGGTTGTATCCATTAGAGTCACAAAAGTTTTGGAAATCATGGTTTTGAAATTCACCACCATGATCACTCTAAATCGATGAAAACATAAAGCCTTTTTTTCATTTTGAACAAGTTTAGAAAACTTTGAATAATACTTAAAACAATCATTTTTGTGTGCCAAGAAGTATGTCCAGGTGTATCTACTATAATCGTCTACAATTACAAAGGTGTACTTGCTACCTCCTAGGTAACTTGTATCAATTGGTCCAAACAAATCTATGTGGATCAATTGTAATGGTCTAGAGGTGCTTATTTGATTCTTTGGTTTGAAACTACTTTTATTTGTTTTCCTAGTTGATATCCATCACACACTTTATTTTTTACAAACTTAATGTTAGGAATACCTCTTACAAGTTCTATAGATGGGATTTGAGAGATTAGTTTCATGCTAGCATGGCCTAATCTCCTTTGCCAAAGCCAAGCATCATTGTTTAAAATCAAAAAATATATTTCATTACAAAGATCATCAATGTCAATAGTGTATACTTTATTTTGTTTTAGGGCAATTATAGATATATTTTTGTGTGGTTTTTCAATAATGTAAGCATCGGATTCAAATCTTATGATATATCTTTTATCACACAATTGACTAATATTCAAAAGATTATGCTTTAAGCCATCTACTAATAATACATCTTTAATAAAAAAGTTTGATTTGTTACCTATGGTTCCTTTGCCAATGATTTTATCCTTGTTATTATCTTCGAAGGTGACATACCCTTCGTCTTGGCTAGTGAGCTTAGAGAATTGAGTTGGATCTCTGGTCATGTGCCTTGAGCATCTACTATCAAGGTACCATCTTTTGCTCATAGCTTGTGATGGTCCTATAAAAAAGAATAATTTTTTAGTACCCATTTGACCTTAGGTGCCTCAAAAATCGATCTACTTAACTTATCATTTTGGATAGACTTCTTTATGGTTCCTTTAGGAACCTAGATCAATTTATGTGGACTATATTTTCTAAATGGACATTTATAAGCAAGATGTCTGGGTTTACAATAAAAGTTACATTTGGTGTAAAGTGATACATGCAACGTAGGGCCTCTAATAAAGGTGGTTGGATTTTGGTGAGAGTTACTCACAAATTCGATTCCACTTCTTTTATGAATGTAACACGTGACCCTTATTGGCAAGGATCATGTTCAAGGACTTGCTACCAACCTTAAACTTTTCAAGAGTTTCTTTGAGTCACAAGTTTTCCTTCTCAAGTGCCTCTAAGTGTTCACACTTGATGCATGGAGGCAATGAAGGAGTGTCATGCTTAAGTTTTTCAAATTTGCTAGTTAAAAGGGCATGCTCCTTTTTTAATGAATTATGCTTTTTGCTAATTAATCTACATTCATCGAATAAATAATGAAATGCACTTAAAAGCACATTGAAAGATAAATTTGCATCTAATGAATTACTTACCACATCTCCGATAGCCATTAACGCGTAGTTCGCGATCTCCTTTTTGCTTTGTTCTCCATCTTTGGAGCTGCTCGAATTATCCTACATTGTTTTGAGCACCTTCTTCTTCTTTGGTTGTTTCTTTTTCACTTGGGGATATTCACTTTTAAAATATCCTAGCTTCTTGCATTCGTTATATATAATTTGTTCTTTCTTGAGTTACATTTTATTTTTATTATCATTTTTAGTTTTATTTCTTTTTATGAATTTTTTGAACTTTCTTGTCAAGAGTGCCAAGTCATCATCATAGTCCTCATCACTTGTATTTTCTTTTAAGTTGTTTTTATGAGTTCTTAATGTCATATCTTTCCTGTTCTTTGGAATGTTGTTCTCAAGCTCTTCATAAGCATCATCTTATAGGTCATTATAGACCCGATAAGTTCTTCGTATGGGAAATCCTTAGCATCTTAAATGACTGTTACTTTAGGGTCCTAACTCTTTGGAAGGAAATTTAAAATTTTATTCATAAGTTCAAAGTTAGAAAAACTTTTACCAAGAGCTTTTAGACCATTGAGACATCCGTAAATCGGGTGTACGTGTCTCCAATGCTCTCACTTGGTTTCATCTGAAACAACTCATAACAATGAACTAAAAAGATTTATTTTCAACTCCTTTACTCTACTAGTGCCTTCGTGTGTGATTTCGAGTATGTACCAAATATCAAAATCCATTTCGCAAATTGGAATATGATTAAATTCATTCTTATCTAAAGCACAAAATAAGGCATTCATAGCCTTAGTATTTAAAGAGAAAGTTTTCTTCTCCAACTCATTCCAATCATTCATTAGAAGAAAAGACTTTTGAAAGCCATTTTTGATAATGTTCCATAGTTCAAAATCCATTGAATTTAAAAACATTCTCAATTAAGTTTTCCAATAGGTGTAATCCAACCTGTTGAACATGGGTGGACGTGTGATTGATTGACCCTCTTGGTTATCGGCAAATGCCATTTCTCTTGGGTTTAAAACTAAAATAAGAGTAACCTTGCTCTGATACCAATTGTTAGGATTAAGAACAACACTGAGAGGGGGGGGGGTGAGTGAATTAGTGCAGTAGATAAAACAAATAATTTAAGCAATTTCAAACAATTTCATACGATGAAAATGTTTCATTCAACAAAACCCATTTCAGAAAGACATTTGATTCAAATAAGTCTGTAAGTGAATAGAGAGGAGGAGATTAGAAAGTTGCAATGAAGTAAAATTGAATGCAACAAAAAAAAATTACGCACCAAGAAGAGAACGTACCACTTTTTCGGTCGTCCAACATATGCCTACTCCCGATACCTCCTCCAATGAGGTCATCGGCTTCCACTATTGATCTTTCTTGAAGGGCAAAGATCAATCACCCCTTTATAGAACTTTTATAAGTGGCTCACTCTCCTTTTACAAACTTTTACACTTAGACACGGTGGAGGTGAACTTTCAACTTTTGCAAGCTATTTCACTATAGTTATAATTCTATTTTTATCACTTCTCTATTATGGAACAAGTTGAGAAGTAAGAGATATTTATAGGTCTCAATTGGCTTCAAAATTTGAGAAAAAAAGGTCACATCCCAGATTTCCAGGGTCCTGGCAATATCACCATCAGTTCTAGCAGTGCCACTACCAGTTGACCCTAACACTGGACAGTACCACCACCCAGTTTGGTGGTACTACTACCAAATAGAGTGTCAGTTACTGGAACTAGATGATACCACTGCCTGGCAGTACCATCACCTAAGCTTCTAGGTGATCGAGCCTTGGGCAGTTCCACTGCCCTAGTCTGGTAGTGCCTCCGCCCAAACAAGGTTTAGCAACTTGTTTGGGCCTTGAATTTGGCCCAAACCTATCTATTTATGAGCCTAATTGGCTCCTAACAGGGTTAGTAGGATTATCACCTAAATCTAACCCTAATTACGTACTAACTATGATAATTAAGACATATTCTAAACAAAACAAGTCTGGTAAGTCTAGGTTTCTTCCGGTGAGCTTCCGGCAAACTTCCGGCGGACTTCCGATAATCTCTTAGTAATCTTCTAGTGGACTTTCGGCAAGCTCCTAGACTTCATGATGATCTACTTGGTGAGTTCCAACAAGCTCCTTTGGAAAACTTCGATCTTCTCGACGAGCTCCGGTGAACTTCCGACAAACTTCTCGATGAACTTTCGATGAACACTTCAGTAAGCTCTCGATGCATTCTCGACCAATTCTGACAACACTCCTGATGAACCTTCAGACTCCCGATGAACTTTCGGACTCCCAACGAATTGATCAAACTTGACATCGACACTTCGTTTTGCTTTATGTCTTTATCACTATCGTAGTTAATCCTACACAAGATTAGATCAAACAATTTACCAATTGGTTTCATTATCAAAATATAAGATTCAACATGCTTGAAGTGGAATATTTATCACCCCCAAAGAGCCCTAAAATGTAGAGCAAAATTATGAAAAAATATCCAAAATTAAGGGTGCTAGCATTATTATCATCGTTTCAAACGATACTATTGCCAACACTATTGAAACGACACCACCCAGATTGTATGCTATCTACGTGGTACCACCACCTAAGTTGGGCAATACCACTGCCCTTAAGTAGTACCACTACCTCCTTTGCATGGAACCATTTTACTACAAGTTCAATTATTTTTCTTCTTACATATAGCCACCTTACTACAGAGATTATTTTTGAATTGCTACCAACCTCAATAACTTCCAAGGAGGCCTTTGGTAGTAGCAAGATAAAGAAAAGAAAAAAAAGAGAGGAGAGTTCAAGGAAGAGCATCAACCTACTTCTTGCTAGGATCTTAATGGCACTAAGAGAGAGATAAATTAGTATTATAGAAAATTTTAATCAACTTTAAAATTTGATAGAGAAAAACATGTGTTAAAAAACATAATCAACATGTTTGTTGAATCTCAGATTTTAATGATGAAATCAATTGATGAATTTATAATCTAATCCATGTATTAAGAAAAGTGATGCAAGACTAACTATGATCATGAAAAGGTAAAACAACTAAAGCAAAAGAATCAGACGTTAGGTTAGAGTCAAAGATCAGACAATACACCAAAGGTTAGAACGATGCATCGGAAGCTCGCCGAAAGTTTACCAGGAGTTCAACGAAAGTTCGTTGGGAGTTCGTCGGAAGTTTGCCAGAAGTTTATCGAGAGTTCGAAGGAACAACTAACATGTCAGACAACTGAGATTACTTGGATTATAATTGTTTAAGCCATAATTATCATAGTTAAGGTCTCAATTTGAGTTAGTTTTGGGAGTAATCCTACTAACTCAGTTAGGGACAAATTGAGTCTCAATCAGGGCTAATTTAGGCTGGTTGGATAGTCCATTCAATGACCTAGAGTCACGTTAGGTTGTGGCACTGCTAAGGCTGGCGATGGAACTACCTGAGGCTCAGCCTGCTAAGTAGTGTTTGGGCGATGGCACTATCAGCAATTAATATTGTCAAGCGGTAATACCGTTAGAGCCTAGTCTTCAAGGGTCTATCAGGTTATAGTACCACCAGTGCAAGGTGTGTCAGACGGTAGTACCACCTAGTACTGGTAGTAGAGTACCCCGAGAACATAGGTTGAAACCTTTTTTGGCTCTATTTTAAAGCCATTTGGGGCCTATAAATACCCCTCTTATCCATGCTTAGAAAATATATGAACTAGAATGAAAACTTATGAAAATGCTATTATAATTCCTTGAGAGTTCCCCTCATTTTCTCTAAATGCGATTTCTATTTAAGGGAGGGCTGAGAAAACTATAAATGTTATCTCCTAAACCTGAGAAAAGGAGAAAAGAGTTGTAAGAGGATAATTGATCTTCTCCCATTGAAAGAAGATCAATAGTGAAAACCAATGACCTCGATGGAGGAGGAATCGAGAGTGGACGTAGGTCACGATAACCAAACCACTATAAAATTGGTGTGCCTTCTCTTCTTTGCTATTTACTTATATTGTAAATTGCTTTACTTATTACTTTCTTTTGAACATTCTTAAATATGCATTTTCAATATAGGCTTAATCAAACAAAATTTGAATCAATGAAAGTTTTTCAAAAGTACTAATTCACCCCCCCCCCCCTCTTAGTACTGATTTGATCCTAACAATTGGTATCAGAGTAAGGTTTTCTGTCTATTTGGTTGAACACCGAAGAGAGATGACTTTAACTTGCAATCAAGAGGATCATTCTATCACTCATCCTCTTATGTGTAATGGGATGGACTACATGTATTAGAAAACTCGAATGAGAATTTTCTTGCTCTTTATGGATTTCAATTTATGGAATATTATTGAAAGTAGATTTCAAAAGTCTTCTAAACCAATGAATGAATGTAATGATTTAGAGAAGAAGACTTTCTCTTTGAATGCTAAAGCGATGAATGCTTTGTTTTGTGCTCTAGATAAAATGAATTTAATCAGGTTTCTATATACAAAACTACACATGATATTTAGCACATACTTGAAGTCACACACGAAGGCACAAGTAGAGTTAAAGAGTCAAAAATTAATCTTTTGTTATATAGCTATGAGTTGTTTCGAATGAAACTAAGTGAAACCATTAGAGATATGTACACCCATTTTATGGAGGTCATTAATGGTTTAAAAGCACTTGGTAAAAGTTTTTCTAATTTTGAACTTATTAACAAAATATTAAGATCCCTCCCAAAAAGTTAAGATCCTAAAGTAACAATAATACAAGAAGCAAAGGACCTAAACAATTTTCTACTTGAAAAACTTATCAGGTCTTTAATGACCTATGAAATGACATGTATAGCATATGATGAACTTGAGAATAATTTTCTAAAAAATAGGAAGAATATGACACTCAAAATTAAAGAAGACCACTTGGGAGAAAACTCAAATGATGATGATGATGATGATGACTTGGCACTTACAAGAAAGTTTAAAAAATTCTTAAAAAGGAACAAAACAAAGCAAGACACTAAGAACAAAAATGACTAAAAAAAGACATAATTGTTTGCTATGAATGTATGAAGCTAGGATACTTCAAAAGTGAATGTCCTCAAATGAAGAAGTTACCAAAGAAAAAGAAAGCGCTCAAAACAACTTGGGATGATTCAAGTACATCCGAAGACGAGGAGCCAACCAACAAAGAAGAAGTAGCAAACTATGCATTAATGGCATTTGGCAATGAGATATATTATTGAGAAATCTAGGGGCGACATCACATGCACAATGGAAGAATAAAAAATAAAAATCCTAGATTTCCATAAAAAAGGGTTTCATTATCGTGCGAAGATTGGTGCATAAAAACTTATGAAATCAAAAACTACATATATAAGAAAGATAGTACCTAGGGAGATCGTATATCCCTAAATGTTAGGATCAAGAATGGCACTAAGAGAGAGGGTGAATTAGTGCAGCAGTTAAAAACATCAATTTTGGAAAACCATTTCGGTGAAAATATTTCGTTTGACGAAAACATGTTTCGACAAAAATGTTGAACTTTGAATATGATCGCAAGGGGGTTGAGAAGAAGTAGGGCAGTTGTAGTAAAGTAAAGAAGATAAGCAATAAATGAAATGAGTATAGCAAAAAGAGAACACATAAATTTATAGTGGTTCGGTTGTTCGACCTACATCCACTCCCGATACCTCCTCCGATGAGTCATCGGGTTCCACTATTGATCTTTCTTCAAGGACAAAGATTAATCACCCCTTTATAAAACTCTTCAAAAGTAGCTCACTCTCCTTATACAAACTTCTAACACTTAGAATCGGTGGAGGTGAACTCTCGGTTCTTTTTGTTCACTTCTCTATGTCCAACAAGCAGAGAAGTAAGGGGTATTTATAAGCCTCAATTGGCTTCAAAAATGAAGCCACAAAATGTCTCATCTTGGATTTTTGGGGTACTGGTGATACCACCGCCAGTTGATCCTGACATTGGGTGGTACCACCGCCCAATCTGGCGGTACTACCGCCAAATAGAGTCTTGGCTATTGGAACTAGGTGGTACCACCACCCAGTCTAGTGATACCATTGCTTGATAGTTAATAACTGCATGGTGGTATCACCACCTAGCCTGAGTGGTACCATTGCCTAGTTTGCATGGACCACATCCCAAACACCTAGGAGATTGAGCCCTAGGCGGTTCCACTGTCAAACAGGGCTCAGCAACATTATTTGGGCCATGAGTCCGGCCCAAACCAGTCTGATTACAGGCCCAATTGGCCCCTAACAGAGTTAGTGGGATTACCTCCCAAACCTAACCCTAATTACACCTTAATTACGAAATTTAAGATATATACTAAAGTATAAAAGTCCGGTAGGTCAAAAATTCTTCTGGCGAGCTTCTAGCGTTCTTCCATTGGACTTCTAACAATCTCTCGATAATCTTCCAATGGACTCCCAATAAGCTCCTAGACTCTCGACGATCTTCTTGGCGAGTTCCGACGAGCTTCTTTGGCAAGCTCCGATCTTCTCGGTGAGCTCTGACAAACTTCCGATGACCTTCTCAGTTAACATCCAATGTACATTTTGGCAAGCTCCCGATGAACTCTGAGACTCCCAACGTATCATTCGGTCTTGACTCTAGCACTACATTTTTCTTTATGCCTTGTTCGCTATCGTAGTTAATCCACATACTTTTCTCAATATATAGATTAGATCAAATAATTTATCAATTGATTTCATCATCAAAATCCAAGATTCAACACTAAATTCCCGTAGATCTATGGAAGATGATGAAGGAGGTCAAGCATCATCCTCTCTAGCGGTGATCCACATGGTAGGGGCTGTGAAAACGCTCCCCAAGGGAAGGGGAGAATAGGAGGTGGTGACTAAGAAATGTTGAATCTCGAATTTTGATGATGAAGTCAATTGGTGAAATATTTGTTCTAATCTACTTTGTTGAGATAAGTGTGCAGGAATAACTACGATGGGAAGAAAACATAAAGTGATTTACCGAGGTCAAGTCCGTCGGGGGTTCAAGAGTTCATCGGAAGTCCGAGAGATTTTTCGGAAGTGTTACCGGAACCATCCAAGATCGAATCAGGGACTTGCCGGGTTTTCAAGTTCATCTCAAAGATCGCCGGTTCGCGGAACTCACCGAAGATTCGAAGCGTCAAGACTCGTTGAGCTCGCCATACAATCCGGAGTATGCTGGGAGCCCACTGGAAGTAATCCGAGGGAAGCATCGGAAGGCCGGAATCTCACCGTAAAGCTCGCCGGAAGTTGACTTGAAGAGTGTCGGATCAAATCACGTTGAGTTATGTTTTAGGTTCGTAGTTTGCACATGAGTAGAGCAAGGATTTAGAAAAAAATCCTGCCTAAATTCAGTGGGGGCCAACCGGGCCTCTACTGAGCCAAGTTGGGACTTAAACAAGGCCCATTCGGGTTTGTCCGGAACCGGGGGGGCGGCACACCGCCGCCGAGCGGTAGCACCGCCGCATACGACGCGGCGTGGAACCGCCGCTGGTAGCACAGCCTCAACACGCAGCGGGTGGAACCGCTGGTCAAGCGGTGGCACCGCCTGGCTAGACTGGAGCGGTAGCACCGCCTGCCTGGGGCGGTGGCACCGCCCCTGTACGTCAGTCAACAGACTGACACAGGCGGTGGCACCGCCTCTGACGACCAGAGCATTGGAACTCCAAATTGATTTCAAATTTGGAGCCCAATTTTGAATCCACTTTGGATCTATAAATACCCCCCCTTTCTCAGCTGAAAGGGCAACCCTTTTGAGCAAAATTCTTAAGTCTTGAGCTTTTGTAGAGTGTTGAAAAGTCTTGTTCTTGCTAAGTGTTCACCTTCTTCTTTTCTTGAGAAATCTTGTACAAGTGTGAACTTCTTGTAAAGGGCTGTAAAAGGAGTATTTGATCCTTCCCCTTCAAAGGATTTGATAGTGGAAGAAGGGAGCCTCATCGGAGAAGGCTTCGGAAGTGGATGTAGGTCACTTTGACCGAACCACAATATATCGCTGCGTCTTGATTGTGTGAGTGTTTAAATTTCTGTTTTACTTTGCTGCAAGCCTTTACTTTACTTGCTCCACTTCATTTTTATCTTTGTATGCATGCTTTAAAGTTAGAACGCAAAAATCGGTTTCAAACGAAACGTTGTTTTCATCGTACGAAGTTTCCGAAGCTTGTTTTAAATCGCTAAAAAATCCATCGTTTTATCCGCTGCACTAATTCACCCCCCCTCTTAGTGCTACTCGATCCCTAACAATTGGTATCAGAGCAAGGTTTGCTCTCATATTGGTTTAAAACCCAAAAGAGATGGCCTACTCCGGTATATAAGAGGGTCTCTCCATTACTCGTCCGCCTATGTTTAATGGGTCGGATTATACGTATTGGAAGACTCGTATGAGGATTTTTCTCATTTCCATGGACTTCGAACTTTGGAACATTATTGAAAATGGCTTTGCAAAATCTTCTCTTCCGATGAGTGAATGGAATGAGTCGGAGAGGAAGATTTTGCTCTCAATGCAAAGGCTATGAATGCCTTATTTTGTGCGCTTGATAAGAATGAGTTTAATCGGGTTTCTATTTGTGAATCGGCATTTGATATTTGGCGCACTCTTGAAATCACTCATGAAGGCACTAGCCGAGTGAAAGAGTCCAAAATCAATATTCTTGTGCATTCTTATGAACTTTTTTGGATGAAACCAAATGAGTCCATTGGAGACATGTACACCCGCTTTACGGATGTCATCAATGGACTTAAAGCTCTTGGTAAAGGTTTATCTAATTTTGAATTGGTAACTAAGATTTTAAGATCCCTTCCAAAGTGTTGGGATCCAAAGGTCACGGCCATTCAAGAGGCCAAGGATCTTAAAGTATTTCCGCTTGAAGAACTTATTGGATCTCTAATGACTTACGAGATGACGTGCCATGCTCATGAAGAGCTTGAGAACCCCCTTCCAAAGAACAGGAAGGATATGGCACTTAGAACACAAGAAGACCACTTGAAAGGAACATCAAGTGATGAGGACAGTGACAATGACATTGCACTTCTTACTCGAAAGTTTAAGAAATTTATAAGAAAGAACAAATTTAAAAATAACACAAAAAGCAAATTTGAACACAAAAAGGACCAAGTCATTTGCTACAAATGCAAGAAGCCGGGACACTTCAAGAATGAATGCCCTCAAGCCAAGAAGAAGCAATTCAAAAAGAAAAAAGCCTTGAAAGCCACGTGGGATGATTCAAGTGACTCCGAGGTTGAAGAAGCTAGCAACAAAGGGGAGGCAAACTTCGCACTAATGGCATTTGGAGAAAAGGTTAGTGAGTTACTTAGTGAAGAATTATCTTTTGATGAACTTTCTATGGCTTTTCATGAGTTATTTGATGAATGTAGAACTATTAGTAAGAAGTTCAATTTACTTAAGAAAGAGCATGCTTTATTACAAAGTAAGTTCAATTGTCTTCAAAACCCTTCTCTACCCCCATGCTCTAAGTGTGAAGACTTAGATGCAACAAAGGGGGAGAACTTGCTACTCAAAGAGACCCTAAACAAGTTTAAGGTCGGTAGCAAGAGCTTAGACATGATTCTTGCCAACAAAGGTCACGTAGGAAATAGAAGTGGTATCGGATTTGTGAGAGGTTCTCACCAAAATCCCACCACCTTCATTAAAGGACCTACATTGCATGTATCACCTCATTTGAAATATAATTTTTGTGGCAAAACGGGACATGTTGCCTACAAATGTCCATTCAAGAAAATTAATCCACAAAAATTAATATGGGTTCCTAAAGGAACCATAAATAGTTCAATGATAAATTACAAAGTAAGTAGATCATTTTGTAAGGCACCCAAAATCAAATGGGTACCTAAAAACCATCCTCTTTTGTAGACAAACTCACAAGCTAGGAGCAAGAAATGGTATCTTGATAGTGGATGCTCAAGGCACATGACCGGAGATCCATCTCATTTCTCTATGCTCTCTAGCAAAGAAGAAGGATATGTCACCTTCGGAGACAACAACAAGGGTAAAATCATTGGCAAGGGAACCATAGGTAACAAATCAAGTTTTTCAATTGATGATGTGTTACTAGTTGATGGTTTAAAACATAATCTTTTAGGTATTAGTCAACTATGTGATAAAGGTTATGTTGTTAGATTTGAATCTAATGTTTGCATTATTGAAAAACCCAACAACAACATATCCATGATTGCTTTAAAACAAAACAATGTCTACACCATAAATATTGATAAATTAAGTAATGAAATGTGCTTTTCGGTTTTAAATGATGATGCTTGGCTTTGGCATAGGAGACTAAGCCATGCAAGCATGAAACTAATCTCTAAGATTTCATCTAGAGATTTAGTAAGAGGTATCCCAAATACGAAATTTGTTAAAGATAAGGTATGTGATGCATGTCAACTAGGAAAACAAATAAGACTAGTTTCAAATCAAAAAATCAAATTAGCACCACTAGACCATTGCAATTGATCCATTTGGACTTATTTGGACCAATTGACATAACAAGCCTAGGAGGTAGCAAATATGCCTTTGTAATTGTGGATGACTATAGTAGATACACTTGGACCTATTTCTTGGCTCATAAAAGTGATTGTTTCAAATGTTTCTCTAAATTTTGTAAACTCACTCAAAATGAAAAAGGCTTTATGATTTCATCAATTCAAAGTGATCATGGAGGTGAATTTCAAAATCATGACTTCCAAAATTTTTGTGAAATAAACGGATACAATCACAACTTCTCTACTCCAAGAAATCCACAACAAAATGGAGTAGTGGAAAGGAAAAATAGAAGTTTGCAAGAAATGGCTAGAACCATGTTAAATGAATATAATTTACCAAAATATTTTTGGGCCGAAGCCGTGAATACGGCTTGCTATGTTATGAATAGAGTTCTAGTGAGACCATCCCTATCTAAAACTCCATATGAATTATGGAATGATAAAAAATCCAATGTTTCTTATTTTAAAGTTTTTGGTTGTAAATGCTTTATTTTAAATGAAAAGGATGCCTTAGGAAAATTCGATGCAAAATCCAATGAAGGCATATTTCTTGGTTATTCTTCAGTTTCTAAGGCTTTTCGTGTTTTCAACAAAAGAACCTTACTTATAGAAGAATCTATTCATGTGGTTTTTGATGAAATTTCTGAATTTAAGAAGAAAGATTTTAATGATGATTTTGGTCTTGATAATTTGAATTTGAATGAACCCTCTCCTCAAAATGACAACTTGGATGCATCTTCTTCCCAAACTTCCTTACCCAAGGAATGGAAGTATGTAGATGCTCATCCCAAGGAGTTAATTATAGGAGATGCATCGAAAGGGGTTCAAACTCGCTCTTCTTTCAAAAAATTTTGTGCCCATGCCGCTTTTCTTTCTCAAGTTGAACCAAAATGCATTGTTGATGCCCTAAAAGATGATTCATGGGTTATTGCAATGCAAGAAGAATTGAATCAATTTGAGAGGAATGAGGTATGGAAGCTTGTTCCTAGACCTAATGACCACTTAGTTATTGGTACTAAGTGGGTCTTTAGAAACAAGCAAGATGAATACGGTATCGTGGTTAGAAACAAGGCTAGACTAGTGGCCAAAGGTTTCAACCAAAAAGAAGGTATTGATTATGAAGAGACCTTCGCTCCGGTGGCAAGATTGGAAGCCATTAGGATGCTCCTTGCCTATGCTAGTAGTAAAGATTTTAAATTATTTCAAATGGTTGTCAAAAGTGTATTCTTAAATGGTTTTATTTCCGAAGAAGTGTATGTCGAACAACCACCCGGATTTGAAAACTCTCTATTTCCTAACCACGTGTTTAAGCTAACTAAGGCTCTATATGGTCTAAAACAAGCCCCTAGGGCTTGGTATGAGAGGCTTAGTTCTTTTTTAATTTCAAATGATTTCACTAAAGGCAAGGTTGATACTACATTGTTTATTAAACATTTTGAAAACAATTTTCTTATTGTTCAAATTTATGTTGATGATATTATTTTTGGGTCTTGTAATAAATCACTATGTGAATTATTTGCTAAGGATATGAGTGATGAATTTGAGATGAGCCTAATGGGAGAACTAAATTTCTTTTTAGGATTACAAATCAAGCAACTAAGTGATGGTATATTTCTAAATCAATCAAAATACACATTGGAATTATTAAAACGATTTAACATGGATGGATCAAAAGATGTTAGCACTCCTATGAGCACCTCCGTTAAATTAGATATGGATGAAAATGGAGAAAGTTTTGATCAAAAAACTTATAGGGGCATGATAGGTAGCCTGCTTTATCTCATCGCAACTGCGGACCTGACATCATGTTCAGTGTAGGGTTATGTGCAAGATTCTAAGCTAATCCTAAGCTATCTCACTTGAAAGCTGTCAAGAGGATTCTTAGATACCTTAAAGAAACCCCTAATCTTGGATTATGGTATCCAAGATCTGACAATTTTGATTTGAAAGCTTATCGATGCGGACTTTGGTGGATGTAAAATAGATAGAAAAAGCACATCCGAACATGCCAATTTCTAGGACATGCACTTGTTTCTTGGACTTCCAAGAAACAAAATTCATTGCACTATCTACTGGCAATACATAGCTGCAAGTGCATCTTTGTACCACAGTTATCTGGATGAAAAATACACTAGAAGACTATGGAATCTACTTAAAAACATTCCTATAAAATGTGATAACACGAGTGCTATTTGTCTAACTAAAAATCCGATTCAACACTCTCGAACTAAGCACATTGACATTAGGCATCATTTTATACGTGATCATGTAAGTAGTAGAGATGTCACCCTTGAATTTATTGATACAAATCATCAATTAGCGGACATTTTTACGAAACCTTTAAATGAGGAACAATTTGATTTTATTAAAAGGGAATTAGGCATGTTGAACTGTCCAAATGAGTAAGCTCTAGTTGATGTTATCTTTCCTTGAAATTATGGTTTTCATCGATTTGATTCCACACATTATGGTTTTCATCAATTTAATTCCACACATTCTAATTATGGTTTTTTGGATTTGATTCCACACATTCTGATTCTTTTTGACTTCATTCCATCTCTAAGCCCTTTTTCTTTTTTAAAAAAATATAAAAAAAAATGAAATGCGGATTTTTTTTTTGTGCTACCGGCAGTAGCATCGCCAGATACGGTGGTGGCACCGCCTGCTGGGGCGGTAGTACCGCCCGAACACCCCTTTTATACGGGGTGAGTTAGGGCCGGCGGTAGAACCGCCCGAACACTCTTCCTCACCTCTCTATACTTCTCTAAACTCTCCCAAGCATCATTTTGGTATTATTTCTTTCCTCTAGAAGCCTAAGAAGGAGATCTTACTTTGATTCAAGCTTCCTACATCTCAAAGGAACAATCTATGGTAAAAACAGAATTATTTCTCTTTCCTTTTCTTGTCTAATTTAATTCCTTTCTTCAATTGATTATTGATCAATCCTAGATAGAAATGGCTCCTAAAAGAACATCAAGAGACAAAGGAAAAAGGATGGAGGTAGATTCATTTGACCAATCCTTGTTTAAATCACAAGAAGCTTCCCTTAGATTTTTTGAACATGGTTCTAGACCCATTCATAAACGAAAATATGTTGATTTGAATCAACTAGGGAACCTAGAACCTATCATGTGGTTTGCAGACTTAGAGGCCTTACCCATTTTACAAATTATTGAACCTGTTTATCCACGCTTAGTTAAATTATTCTATGCTAATTTAACTGTGAATGATGATGGCTTGTCAACTTTTCTTCTAGGTAATAAGATCCAAATATGTGATAATACTATATGCTCATTAATTGGAATTGTTAAAAAAGAACTAGGATGCTATTTTAGAGGAAAATGGGATATGGACACAGTTGGTGCCACCCACTCTAAAGATTTAGAAACTGTGTTTGCAAACCCAAATTTAGGTATAATCCACGAGAGTTGTGAACATTTACTACCTTTTAACTCTAAGATTTTGCATCACATTCTTATAAGCATTGTCATTCCTAAACAGTTTCATCATGATGAGATCAGCCACTGAGTTAGGTACCTTATATTGGATCATGACGGACAACATTTTTGTTTTGGTTACCTAATTCGCAGCACATGATAGAGGTCCTTTCTAAAGGATCAATGTTACCATATGGAGGTTTAATAACTAAACTATTACATGCCCATAATATTTGCATTCCACTAAATGAAGAAGCAATACAAGTGGACAGATTTAATATCATTGACGTTAAACTACTTAGGCGACTTAGGTGTACATTCGAGTATGGAATAGGGGTTAGACAACCTAGGAGATGTGATATACCTCCCCCACCAGTAAACCATCCTGAAACACCAGTCCTTAGGGGAAATGAATCTCCTCCTCCTGATCCTTTTGTTGCAGCTACATCAGTGACATTTTCTGCTCCATCTTCTGACAATCCGATCATAAGATAGTTAAATGAGGTAAAACTACAGCAAATTGAAATTTTGAAGGAAATTCGGAAGATGAACCTAAAGATCGATCACATGTATAGGCATCTTGGCATTCCTCCTGAGGAGTAGCTTGCTGTATTTTCTTTTTGAACGATGTAAACTTGTGTTGTATGTTGACATATATGTTGTATTATCTTCATTACATCTTCTTGGCCTTTGACATGATTTTTGGATTTTGATTGATTTCCTTTTTCACATTTGTGATATTTTTCGGCCATCCTTTATTGTTACATATGAATCCCTCGTTTCCTTTTTGTTGATGACAAACGGGGAGAAATAATATGTGTATTGCCATATGTTGATAGTTATATGCATTTTCCATGCTTTACAAGTTATTGCAAGTTAAAATGCTTATTTAATTATGTATACTTCATTGATATCTTTGATACCTATTTGACATCTTATTGTCCAACATCAACTTTGTCATCATGAAGTTAATTTATTGTGTTGAATTCAAAAATTGAATTCAAGTAATTCTGTCTTTATGGCATATAGATAGGGGGAGTTAAGAGTAACTCCATCACCAATTGATTGTCATCATCAAAAAGGGGGAGATTGTTGAATCTCGGATTTTGATGATGAAGTCAATTGGTGAAATATTTGTTCTAATCTACTTTGTTGAGATAAGTGTGCAGGAATAACTATGATGGGAAGAAAACATAAAGTGATTTACTGAGGTCAAGTCCGTCGGGGGTTCAAGAGTTCATCGGAAGTCCGAGAGATTTTTTGGAAGTGTTGCCGGAACTATCCAAGATCGAATCAGGGACTTGCCAAAGTTTTCGGAAGTTCATCTCAAAGATCGTCGAAGGTTCGCGGAACTCACCGGGAAGATTCGGAAGCAAGCCGAAGACTCATTGAGCTCGCCATACAATCCGGAGTATGCTGGGAGCCCACTGGAAGCAATCCGAGGGAAGCATCGGAAGGCTGCCGGAATCTCGCCGTAAAGCTCGCCGGAAGTTGACTTGAAGAGTGTCGGATCAAATCACGTTGAGTTATGTTTTAGGTTTGTAGTTTGCACATGAGTAGAGCAAGGATTTAGAAAAAATCCTGCCTAAATTCAGTGGGGGCCAACCGGGCCTCTACTGAGCCAAGTTGGGACTTAAACAGGGCTCATTCGGCTTTGTCCGAATGGGGCAGGTGGTGGAACCGCCCAGCTTGGGGCGGTGGCACCGCTTGGCTGGAGCGGTAGCACCGCCGCATACCTGACGCGCGGTGGAATCGCTCTAGGCGGTAGCACCGCCTCGAACATAGACGGGCGGTGGAACGCTGGTGGCGTGGCACCGCCCGATCAATAGACGGAGCGGTAGCACCGCTTACCAGGCGGTGGCACAGCGCACGATCGATCAACGACACAAGCACGCGGTGGCACCACCTCCCTCCAAATTGATTTCAAATTTGGAGCCCAATTTTGAATCCACTTTGGATCTATAAATACCCCCTTTCTCAATTTGAAAGGGCAACCCTTTGAGCAAAATTCTTAAGTCTTGAGCTTTTGTAGAGTGTTGAAAAGTCTTGTTCTTGCTAAGTGTTCACCTTCTTCTTTTCTTAAGAAATCTTGTACAAGTGTGAACTTCTTGTAAAGGGCTGTAAAAGGGGTATTTGATCCTTCCCCTTCAAAGGATTTGATAGTGGAAGAAGGGAGCCTCATCGGAGAAGGCTTCGGAAGTGGATGTAGGTCACTTTGACCGAACCACTATATATCGCTGTGTCTTGATTGTGTGAGTGTTTAAATTTCTGTTTTACTTTGCTGCAAGCCTTTACTTTACTTGCTCCACTTCATTTTTATCTTTGTACACATGCTTTAAAGTTAGAACGCAAAAATCGGTTTCAAACGAAACGTTGTTTTCATCGTACGAAGTTTCCAAAGCTTGTTTTAAATCGCTGAAAAATCCATCGTTTTATCCGTTGCACTAATTCACCCCCCCTCTTAGTGCCACTCGATCCCTAACAAGAAAACCCTAGCCTATGAGCGTTTGGTTTCCTCCTATTTATAGAGGCCCCTTATCAACTTAACCATAATGGATCCTACCTTATTGGGTACTAGATCTCCATTTAATTACCCAAGCCTCTTAGATTAGCGGGTCTCTACCCAATAATCTCTTATTAGCTCTTATTGGATCTCATCCATATGATCCAATAATTTAAGAGCTTATTAGATATCCCCAATAAGATAGGAGCTCTGGTGGATATCTTATATCTGAACCTTTACCCATCACAACACCTATCATATATGTATGACCCTCTAGGTCTAATATCAAGTTGGTCGTGAGTCATACTTGTCATAACTCCTTCTGACTTAGTAAATTATTATCTCCATAATAATTCACTTGAATCATTGACTACAGACATACTAGGTCCCTACGTTGCAATCCTTAGATGATACAGGAGAATAAAATCCTTTGAATATATCTATCCTCAATTATCGTGTACCTATAGTCGCTCATCCATCTATTATCTCACAAACCATATATCAGGCATGGTGCTATCAGGCCCATATGGTTTCCACTCGAGTCTCACTCTAAATAGATTCTCCCAAAAAAACTCTTTCTCTTTCAATTCGAATGACCCTAGCTAGGGATTTATCTGAGGAAAGAACATATGAGATATTTCTTTCATGGTACCGAGAGTAGATGATCCTCTATTAACACTCAATTGCCTTCATAAGATTTATTGAATCTCAAATTTTGATGATGAAATCAATTGATAAGTTTGTGATCTAATCTGTGCTTTGAGATAGGTGATGTAGGACTAACTTCGATTAGAAAAAGCAAAACAATTAAAGCAAGATCAAACATTAGGCCGGAGTTAGAAACTAGGCATCGGGCTAGAAGAATCGAACGTTGCGCCAAGATCAAAAGTTGCAAGAGTCAATATGTTGAAGGATCAGGTGACACACTAAAGATTCGGAGGACATGCTAGAAGTTCAGATGATGTTCAGATTAAATGACATGCCGGGCAACGAAGAATTCTTTTCTTTAGTTGTTTATATCTTAATTATCGAAGGTTAGGTCAAAATTGAGTTAGATTCAAATATAACTATGCTAACTCAATTAGGAGCCAATTGGGCCTAAATTGGAACTGATTTGGGCTCCTTGGATGACCCATTCAGTGACCCAAAAGTTGCTATAGGTGATGGCACCGCCAAACTAGTGGTAGAATCACCTATGAGCTAGAATAGTGAAAAAAAGTACTTTTCCAGGTTGCAAGCAATGGTACTACCTAGTTTGGGTGTGGTAATGCTAGCATTAAAGCTGCCAGTTGGTGGTACTACCCAAGCCAACAGTAGCACCACTAGAACCTCTATTTTCGAGGTTTTGCGGGCGGTACCATCGCCTAATGTAGGCGGTGGTACCGCCTATACGCGGAAGACTTGAAAATTTAAATTTTAACTTTATTTTTAAAGCCATTTGAGGCCTATAAATAGCCCACAAATCCTTGCAAGGATTATACAAGAAAAGAGAGCTAAAACTTTGGTGAATCAATGTTGTAATCTTAAAAATTGTCAAGTGTTCTTTCCCTCCTCTTGAAAAGTTTAGAATTTTATTTAAGGAAGGTGTGAGACTTATAGAGGTTATCTCTTAAACCCTTAAAAAGAAGAAAGAGTTATAAAATGGTAGTTGATCTTCACCCACTGAAAGAAGATCGTTAGTAAAAGTCAACAACCTCGACGGAGGAGGAATCAAGAGTAGACGTAAATCGGAGGACCGAACCAATATAAATCTGATATACTCTTTTCCCTTTATGTTTTTCACTCTTAGTACTTGCTAAGTTAGTTGCTCAATGCTTTTACCTACATTCCAAGTCAAAATGCATTTTCGATACATTTCATCAAACAAACTTTTTGAATTGATATAATTTTTTAAAAGCACTAATTCATCCCCCCCTCTCTCTTAGTGCCACTACGATCCTAACGGTTGGTATCAGAGCCACGTTTATTTCTCATTTAGTTTAACACTCAAGAGAAATGACATTTACCAAAAATCAAGAGGATCTTTCTATCACTCATCCTTCTATGTTCGATAGGACGGACTACACGTATTGGAAAACTAAAATAAGAATCTTTTTGCTTTCTATAGATTTCAATTTATGGAATATCGTTGAAACCAATTTTGAAAAGTCTTTCAAACCAATGAATGAGTGGAATGATTTGGAGAAGAAGACTTTTTCTTTAAATGCTAAAGCAATGAATGCTTTGTTTTGCGCTCTTGACAAAAACGAATTTAATCAAGTTTTTATTTGCGAAATTACACATTAGATTTGACACACACTCAAAGTCACACACAAAGGCACAAGTAGGGTTAAAGAGTCAAAAATTAATCTTTTAGTTCATAGTTATTAGTTATTTCATATGAAACCAAGTGAGACCATTGGAGACATATACACCCATTTTACGGATGTCATCAATGGTCTAAAAGCACTTGGTAAGAGTTTTTCTAATTTTGAACTTGTTAACAAGATATTAAGATCCCTTCCAAAAAGTTAGGATTCTAAAGTAACAACAATACAAGTGTTAGGATCATAGTCGACACTAAGAGGGGGGGGGGTGAATTAGTGCGAATGTAAAAATTACATCGATTCGGAAAACCTTGTTTAATCAAATCTTTTGTCTAATAAAAACTGATATCAATTGTGCTTTAACTTGAAAAGATTTGTGAATGAGTGCAAGATGGAGTGAACAACAAACTTAATAAGTAGTGAAGAAAAGAGCATAGAAAGAGAGCACACCGATTTTATAGTAGTTCGGTCGTTGTGACCTACATCCACTTTTGATCCCTCTTTCGTTGAGGCCACCAGCTTCCACTAATAGTCTTCTTTTAATGGGTGAAGACTAACTACCCTCTTACAACCCTCTTCTTCTTTTCACAGGTTTAGAAGGATAACCTTTACAAGTCTCACATCTCCCTTAGACAAAATTCTAAACTTTTCAAGAGGAGGGAAGGAACACTCAAGACTTTTCAATATTACAACTTTTATTCACTAGAGTTTTAGCTCACTTTTTCTTGTGTATTCCTTGCAGGGATGAGTGGGGTATTTATAGGCCTTAAATAGCTTCAAAAAAAAGCCAAAATTGAAATTTTTTAGTCTTCCGGGTATGGACGGTACCACCGCCTGCATTGGGGGGTGCTACCGCTTGTAGAACCTCGAATTAGAGGTTCTGGCGGTGCTACCACTAGCTTAGGTGATACCACCACCTGACCAGCTTTAATACTAGTGGTACCACTGCTCAGACTAGGTGGTACCACCACCTACAGCCTGGAAAAGTGCGCTTTTTCACTTTTCTAGCTCATAGGCGGTTCCACTGCTAGTTTGGTAGTGCCACCATCTATAGCAACTTTTGGGCCATCGAATGGGCCGCCCAATGAGCCCAAATCAATCTCAATTTAGGCCCAATTGGCCCTTAATTGAGTTGGTATTGTTACACCCAAAACTAACTCAATTTTGATCTAATCTTCGATAATTAAGACATAAACAACTATAAGATACAAATCTAAGTTATCTGGCATGTCATTTGTTCTCTCGGTGAAATTCTTGCGAACTTCTAGTGAACTTCCGAGGCATCGTCCGAACCGTCAATGTATTGCCCGATCCACTAGCATGTTGACTTCTACAACATCCGTTCTTGGCACATTCTCCGATTCTTTCGACCGGATGCCCGAACTTTGACTCTAGCCCAACGTTTGATTCTTCTTGCTTCAATTGTTTCACCTCTTTTGATTGAAGTTAGTCCTACATCACTTATCTCAAAGCATATATTAGATAATAAACTTATCAATTGATTTTATCATCAAAATTCGAGATTCAATAATGCCTCCCTTTTTTATGATGACAACTAATTGATGACGGAGTTAAACTCAACTCTCTCTATCTATATGCTATATCAAAATAAGGTAAACTTGAATTCAAAAGGAATAATAACCTTTGAATTCAAGTGAAATAGTTTTGATCATATATAACATATTATATCAAAATTTCATACATTATGCATCATAATTTCAAATCATCAAAATATAACATGCACAATTACAACTCATCATCACTTCATGCATGATACCAATAACAAATCAACATTACTTTAGGTATAACATACATGATACCAAAACATTAAAATTTTTAATCATTCATCATTACCTACTTCTCTCCCTTTGTCATTAACAAAAAGGAGAAAAGTTCAACAAGTGAATTTTGAAACATACAAGCTAGTATTTTAGTAAGTTTTATACCACTTTAGAACATGCAAGCTAGCAAGTTTTTGAGATGGGAAGTTAAGCAAAATTTTTACATCTTGAAATAGCCAAGCTAGCACTTCTCTTTAGATGTGCAAGCACTTTTGGTTCTCTTGAGATGTGCAAGCTAGCACATTTGTTTCTTTCTCCCCTTTGTCATTAAAAAAGAAGAAAGAAGAGGAGAAGAGTTCATTGGTACAAATATTTACATCATGAATGAATAAAGATCAAGGAAATGATCAAAGATCAAGTCATAAATCCAAAATATCATAAATTATTTTGACATGTCTTCTTTTGTAAATAGTGAAAGAGGAAGGAATCATAGAAAATGATCATCACATGAAAAATCAAGTCATAAATCTGAAATATCATAAATCATTTTGGCAAATCTTCTTTTGTAAATTGTGAAAGAGGAAGGAATCATAGGAAATGATCTCGATTTAAAAAGAGAACTCAAGTTATGAAAATTGAGAAATCCAAAAAATATATAAGAGGAATTCATGCAATAGGAAGTTTAACATGCCTAATTCTCTTTTAATAAAATCAAATTGTTTCTCATTCAATGGTTTTATAAAAATATCAATTAATTGATATTTTGTATTAATAAATTCTAAAGATATATTATGGTTATTAACATGATCTCTAATAAAATGATGCCTAATATCAATATGTTTAGTTCGAGAGTGTTGAATGAGATTTTTCGCTAAACATATTGTACTAGTATTATCACATTCTATAGGAATATTTTTTAAATATAGTCCATAATCTTCTAACATGTTTTTCATCCAAATAACTTATGCATAACATGCACATATTAAAATGTATTTAGTTTCGGTTGTAGATAATGTAATAGAATTTTATTTCTTGGAAGACCAAGAAACAAGTATGTGACCTAAGAGTTGACATGTTCTAGATGTGCTTTTTCAATCTATTCTACATCCAACGAAATCAGCATTGACATAAGTAATTAATTCAAAACTTTTAGATTTTAGATACCATAATCCTAGATTAGCGGTCCCTTTTAGATATCTAAAAATCCTTTTAATAGCTTTAAAATGATATAGCTTGGGATTAGATTGAAATCTAGCGCAATTGGTCTAGTTATGTTGAGGTATAGTAAACTACCTATCATACCCCTATAAGTTTTTTTATCAAAATTTTCTCCATCATGGTCCATATCTAACTTTGTGGAAGTGCTCATTGGTGTATCAGTAGCCTTAGTACTATCCATATTAAATCATTTTAATAGATCTAAAGCATACTTAGTTTGACTAATAAATGTTCCATCGCCTAATTACTTAATTTGTAATCTTAAGAAGAAAGTTAATTCACCCATTAGGCTCATTTCAAATTCTTGGCTTATACTTTTAGCAAAAGATTCACATAAAGATTCATTTGAAGAATAAAAAATGATATCATCAACATAAATTTGAACAATGAAAAAATTAATTTTAAAATATTTAATTAATAATGTAGTATTGACCTTGTCTTTCAAAAAATCATTCTTAATAAAAAATAAACTAAGTTTCTCATACCAAGCCCTTGGGACTTGTTTCAATCTATAGAGAGCCTTAGATAACTTGTAAACATGATTTGGAAAATGAATATTTTTAAATCCGAGTGGTTGCTCAACATAAACATCTTCAAAAATAAAGCTATTAAGAAAAGAACTTTAATATCTATTTGAAATAACTTAAAATTATTACAACATGCATAGGTAAGGAGAATCCTTATGGCTTCAAGTTTAGCCATAGGAGCGAAGGTTTCTTCATAATCGATACATTCTTTTTGGTTGAAACCTTTAGCCACTAATCTAGTCTTGTTTCTAACCATGATACCAAGTTCATCTTATTTGTTTCTAAAGACCCATTTAGTACCAATTACCAAATGGTCACTAGGTCTAGGAATAAGTTTCCACATCTCATTTCTCTCAAATTGATTCAACTCCTCTTGCATTGCGATAACCCATGAATCATCTTTTAGGATTTCATCAATGTATTTTGGTTCAATTTGAGACAAAAAGGTTGCATTCGTATAAAATTTTTTAAAAGAAGAATGAGTTTGAATATCTTTTGATGTGTCTCCTATAATTAGCTCCTTAGGATGAGCATATACATACTTCCATTCCTTGGGTAAGGAATCTTTTGAAGAAGATGCATCCAAGTTGCTTAAAGGAGGAGAGTTGTCATTCAAATTTAAACCATCAAAATCAAAATCATCATCAAAATTATTTTTCTTAACTTTGAGAAACTCATTAAAGATAACACGAATAGATTCTTCTATAACCAAAGTTCTCTTATTAAATACACGAAATGCTTTAGAGGTAGAAGAATAACCAAGAAAAATGCCTTCATCGAATTTTGCATCAAATTTTCCTAAGGCATCTTTTCGTTTAAAACAAAACATTTACAACCAAATATTTTAAAATATGAAATATTAGGTCTTTTATTATTCCATAATTCATAAGGAGTTTTTGAAAGTAATGGTCTTACTAGAACCCTATTCATGATATAGTATACCATGTTAACGGCTTTGGCCCAAAAATATTTGGGTAGGTTATGTTCATTTAATATGGTTCTTGCCATCTCTTGTAAGCTCCTATTTTTTCTTTTAACTACTCTATTTTATTATGGATTTCTTGGAGTAGAGAAATTATGATTGTACTTATTTAACTCATAAAAATTTTAAAAATCATGGTTTTGAAACTCACCACCGTGATCACTATGAATAGACGAAATCATAAAACCCTTTTTATTTTGAACAAGTTTATAAAATTTTAAAAAATATTTAAAGTAATCACTTTTGTGTGCTAAGAAGTATGTCGAAGTGTATCTACTATAATCATCAATAATTACAAAGGTGTATTTACTACCACCTAGACTTGTCGTATCAATTGGTTTAAATAAATTCATGTGGATCAATTATAATGGTCTAGAGGTGCTTAATTGATTCTTTGATTTGAAACTAGTTTTTATTTATTTTCTTAATTGACATGTATCACAAACTTTATCTTTGACGAACTTGATATTAGGCATTCCTCTTACAAGTTCACTAGTTCAAATTTTAGAGATCAGTTTCATGCTAGCATGACTTAACCTCCTATGCTAAAGCCAAGCATCATCATTTAAAGCTGAAAAGCACGTTTCATCATAAAGATCATTAATGTCAATAGTATATACATTATTATGTTTTAAGGCAATCATATATGTATTTTTGTGTGATATTTCAACAATACAAGCATTAGATTCAAATCTTATGATATATCCTTTATCACACAATTAACTAATACTTAGAAGATTATGCTTTAAACCATCTACTAATAACACATTTTTAATTAAAAAGTTTGATTTGTTACCTATGGTTCCTTTGCGAATAATTTTACCTTTGTTATTGTCTCCGAAGGTGATACATCCTTCGTCTTGGCTAGTGAGCTTAGAGAATTAAGTTGGATCTTTAGTCATGTGCCTTGAGCATCCACTATCAAGGTACCATATCTTGCTCCTAGCTTGTGATTGTAAGCATATCTATAAGAAAGGGGATTTTCTTTTAGGTACCCATTTGACTTTGGGTGCCTCATTAATCGATCTACCTAACTTATCAATTTGCATTGAGTCATTTATGATTCCTTTAGGAACCCAAATTAACTTATGTGGATTATACCTCTTAAATTGACATTTATAAGCATAATATCCAAATTAACAATAAAAGTTACATTTGCTTCGGGGTGAAACATGCAAAGTTGGGCCTTTAATAAAGCTGAGTAGCTTTTGTTGAGTGTTACTCACAAAGCTGATTCCATCTCTTCTATAAACATGATCCTTATTAACAAGGATCATGTTTAAGGATTTGCTACCTATTTTAAATTTTTCTAATATCTCATATAGTAGTAAATTCTCCCTTTTAAGTGTCTTTAAATCTTCATATTTAGTGTAAGGTGGCAACATTTCATTATCATGCTTCATCTTTAATCTATCTAATTCACTAACAAGAGAGGAATGCTCCTTTTTCAATAATTTATACTTTTTACTAACTAATTTACATTCATCAAATAAGTCATGAAAAGCATTCAATAATTCATCAAAAGATAAATTAGCTTTAAATGAGCTACTTGCCAATCATATGTGCCCTAAAAACCAATCACGTGAGTGATGGCATGTGTGATTTGATATGCACTCTTTTTGTTTATTATTATTTGGTATTTTATCATTTTATCTTATGTGTTGCATATATTATGATATTCGTCGATCTGTGTAATGGGAGTCTGATTATGACAAGATCACAATAATGAGACCGATTCACCTTTAAACATAGATCCTAAATAATCCCGATCATAGGTTATTCGAGAAGGATATCGAGATAACTAGACAGATTAGTGTGTCATATGCCTATCCATATAATGGAGGCAGTTGGTCTCATAGCTACCATATGGGGACACTAAGGATATAATACAGGTGCTCATTAGAGAATGAGTTCACTGATTGATCCACCCATGGAATACTGGATGGTTGATGATATTTTATTATCATATAGTGATTCCGTAGTCCTAGTAGTATATATGATCCTTAGACTTGAGACATCAAGAATGTCCTGTATGAGTACTCTACTATTTGATAGAAGACTTATAGGTTTGGAAGCTATAGATCTAGTACTACCGATCATTGGGAGTAGTAACTAACCTTACAAGGGCTATTGAGTGTCAATAGAGGATCATCCATTTTTGGTATCATGAGAAGAATATCTCATATATTCTTGCTCGAACAAATCCTTGGCCAAGGTTGTTCAGATTAAGAGAGAAAGAGTTCTCTAGGAGACTTCGATTAGAGCGAGACTCGAGGAGAGACTTTATGGGCCTAACAACATCATGCCCGGTATAGGTACATGATAACTGAGGATAAATAAGTCCAAAGGATTAGATTCCCTTATATCATCTATGGACTATGGCGTAGTGGCCTAATATGTTCACAATCGATGAGTCGTGTGAATTATTATGGAGATAATAATTCACCGAGCAAGAAGGAGTTCTGACAAGTATGACTCATGGCCAGCTCGATATTGGGCCTAGAGGATCACACACATATGGTAGGTGTTGCGATGAGTAGAGGTTTGGATATGAGATATCTACTAAAGCCCCTATCTTATTGGATATCCTTTAAGCTCCTGAATTATTGGATCATAAAGATGAGATCCAATAAGAGCTAATAAGAGATTATTGGGTAGAGACCCACTAATCTAAGAGGCTTGGGTAATTGGTGTTGAATCTTAGATTTTGATGATGAAGTCAATTGATAGATTATTTAATCTAATCCATATTATCGAGAAAAGTATGTAAGATTAACTACGATAGCGATGAAGATGTAAAGCAAATCGATGTGCTGGAGTCAAGTGCAATCGAATCATTAGAAGTTTGAGAGTTTGCTCGAAGTCTAAAGATTCATCGGAAGTGCTACTGGAACTGGCCGAAAATGAATCGAGGGCTTGCCAATGGGTTGTTGGGAGTTCGCCGAAAGGTTCATCGAAAGTTCATGGAGCTCATAGAGAAAGATCAGAGCTTGCCAAAGGAGACTCATCAGAACTCACTAAGGTCATCATAAAGTCCGAGAGCATGCCGAAAGTTCACCAGAAGATGTCCAAGGATTCATTGGAAGTCCACCAGAAGAAGACTTGATGTGTCGGTTTATACTTTTACTTTAGTGTATGTCTTTAGTTTCGTAGTTAGCATATAATTAGGGTTAGGATTATGTATTAATCCTATAACCCTGGTAGGGGCCAACTGGGCCCATAAATTAACTAGATTTGGTCGAATTCAAGGCCCATTCAGAAGTGTTGGACCCTATCTACAATAGCACCTCCAGACTAGGGCGGTGGAACCACCTAGGAAATAGATTCCCAGAAGTTCTAGGTGGTGGTACCGCCTCCCAAGCGGTGGTACCACCTCTCCACAGAGCTTGAGACCTTGTCAAGCGATAGTATCGCAAGACTAGGCTATGGTACCGCCCAGTGTCAGGGTCAACTGGCGGTGGCACCGCCAGCTCTCGAAAATTTGGGATGGGACCTCTTTTAGCTCTAATTCTAAAGCCAATTGAGCCTATAAATATCTTTTACTTCTCAACTAATAAAGCACAATTGAGAAGTGATAAGAATTGAGTCAAAACTATAGTGAAATAGCCTTGAAAATTTAGAGTGTTCACCTCCCGAATTCCCACTTATAAAATTCTGTAAAAGGGTGTGAGACACCTACAAAGTTTTATAAAAGGGGTGTTTGATCCTACCCCTCTAAGAAGGAGGATTGATAGTGGAAGCCGATAACCTTATCGGAGAAGGTTTCGGGAGTGGACGTAGGTCAATTTGACCGAACCACTATAAATCTCTACGTTCTTCTCTTGGTATGTAAGTTTTAATTATTGTATTGAATTTTTTACTTCACTACACTCATTCATTCTCTCCTTCTCTACTCTCTTATGTATGCACTTGAATCAATCTTCTTTACCGAAATCATTTTCATAGGACAAAACATCTCAACACATAATGTTTTTTCGAAATCGATTTAAATAATCAATTTTTATCCACTACACTAATTCACCCCCCCCCCCTCTTAGTACTGCTCTTGATCCTAATAGTTGGTATCAGAGCAAGGTCACTCTCATTTTGGTTTAAAACCTAAGAAATGCTAGTTATAGGTGCCCTACAAGCTAATCACATGAGTGATGACACCTGTAACACGGTGCTTTAATCTCTTTGTTTATGATTATTGATATTTTCTCATATTATCTGGATGTATATTGTGATGTCCTTGAATATATGTAGTAGGAATCGGATCGTAATGAGATCACAATAATAAGACCGATTCACCTTTAAACATAGACCCTAAATAATCTCGGTCGTAGGTTACTCGAGAGGGACATCGAGATAACCGGATAAACTGGTGTGTTGTATACCCGTCCATATGATGGAAGTAGCTAGTCTCATAGCTACTTATGTGGGGACACTAAGGATACAGTGCAGGTGCTCATTGGAGAATGAGTTCACTGATTGATTCGCTTACGGAATGCTAGACGGTTATTGATACCTTATGTTAGACAACGATTCCATAGTCCCAGTAGTATATCTAGTCCTTAGACTTGAAACACCAAAGATATCCTGTATAAGTACTCCAATCTTTGATATCAGACTTATAGGTTTGGAAGTTCCATACCTAGTACAATTGGTTATTAGGAGTGATAGCTAACCTTACGAGGGCTATTGAGTATCAATAGAGGACCATCCACTCTTAAAATAATGAGAGAAATATCCCATGTGTTCTTGCTTTGGCAAATCCCTAGCTAGGGTCATTTGAATTGAGAGAGAAAAAAATCTCCGGGAGAATCCGATTAGAGCGATTCTCGATTAGAAACCGTATGGGCCTAACAGCATCATGCCCCATATACAATCTCTGGGATATTAGATAGATGAGAGGCTATAGGTACATGGTAACTGAGAGCAGATTGGTCTAAAGGATTAGATTCCTTGTATCATTTGGGGATTGCGGCGTAGTGGCCTAGTACGTCCACAGTCAATGAGTCGAGTGAATTATTATGGAGATAATAATTCACTGAGTCAGAAGAAGTTTTAATAGGTATGACTCACAACCAGCTTAATATTGGGCCTAGAGGGTCACACATATATGGTAGAAAGTACGAAGAGTAGAGTTTCGAATATGAGATATCCATTGGAGCCTCTACCTTATTGGATATCTAATAAGCCCTTGTATTATTGGATTCCATAGATGAGATCCCAAAAGAGCTAGATTATTAGGTAGAGACCCATTAATCTAAGAGGCTTGGGTAATTGGATGAAGATCTAATACCCAATAGGGCAGGATCCATTAGGGTTTATGTTGAGAAATCCACAAGTGGAGCGACATCACATGCGCAGCAGAAGAACAAAAAAGAAAACCCTAGATTTCTCATAGAAAGTTTCTATCATCATGTGAAGATCGGTGCGTCAAAAACAAATCCGCAAAACTGCACGTATAAAAGAAGATACCTAGGGAGATCGTATATCCCTGAATTCCTACATATCTATGGGAGAGGATGAAGGAGGTCAAGCATCCTCCTCTCTAGCGGTATCCATATGGCAGGGATTGCAACGATGCACCTCTCTCTCTAGGGAGAGGAGAACTGTTAGGGATCGAGTGGCACTAAGAGGGGGGGGGTGAATTAGTGTAGCAGATAAAACGATGGATTTTTCAACGATTTAAAACAAGCTTCGGAAACTTAGTACGACGAAAATAACGTTTCGTTTGAAACCGATTTTTGCATTCTAACTTTAAAGCATGCGTACAAAGATAAAAAGGAAGTGGAGCAAGTAAAGTAAAGGCTTGCAGCAAAGTAAAATAGAAATTTAAACACTCACACAATCAAGACGCAGCGATGTATAGTGGTTCGGTCAAAGTGACCTACATCCACTTCCGAAGCCTTCTCCGTTGAGACTCCCTTCTTCCACTATCAAATCCTTTGAAGGGGAAGGATCAAATACCCCTTTTACAGCCCTTTACAAGATGTTCACACTTGTACAAGATTTCTCAAGAAAAGAAGAAGGTGAACACTTAGCAAGAACAAAACTTTTCAACACTCTACAAAAGCTCAAGACTTAAGAAATTTGCTCAAAAGGGTGCCCTTTCAGCTTAGAAAGGGGGGGGGGTATTTATAGATCCAAAGTGGATTCAAAATTGGGCTCCAAATTTGAAATCAATTTGGAGTTCCAATGCTCTGGTCGTCAGAGGCGGTGCCACCGCACGTGTCGATCTGTTGATCGACGTCTGAAGCGGTGCCACCGCCCATGCAAGCGGTTCCACCGCCGCCTACGATGGCGGGCTCTGATGGCATGCTACAGTAGCATGCATGCACGTAGCTGGTTCGGTTTGGGCCAAAATTTTGGCCCAAACTCATCCTAATTAAGGCCCAATGGGCCCCCACTTTGGGTTATCTAATCCTAACCCAAAATATGTGCTAACTACGAATTTTAAAGACGTTTCCTAAGCTATTACAAAGTCTGCAAGTCAAGTCTTCTTCCGTCGAGCTTCCGGCAAACTTCCGGCGGTCTTCCGACGATCCCTCGGAAACCATCCTGTGGACTCCCATCAAGCTCTCGGACTCCACAATGATTTTGGTTAGTTCCCCCGAGCTTCTTTGGCAAGCTTCGATCTTTCTTGTCAAGCTCCGCGAACTTCCGACGAACCTCCCGGCGAGCTTCCGAAAACCCTTCGGCAAGCTCCCTACTTGTTCTCGGCCAGTTCCGGCAGCACTCCCAATGAATCTTCAGGCTTTCGTCAAACTCTCGAACTCCCAATGATCCATCGCACTTGACTTCGGCCCTTGATTTCACTTTACATCTTCATCCCTTTCGTAGTTACTCCTGCACAAACAAACTCGATATCCATGGCGCAACTCCGCACTTCTTAGCCCGATGCCCGACGTACGAAGCCTCCTGCCGATAGTCGACCGAACCTCTGGCTCGACACCCAATATGCTGACATGATCACCTCCGGCGCAATGTCAATTCCTCCAGCGTCAACTGTCTAATCCTGATCGATAGTAGACCTGCGTAACTCAACACGCAGTTAGACAACAAATCACACTCAATTAGTTTCATCATCAAAATCTGAGATTCAATAATCTCCCCCTTTTTGATGATGACAACTAATTGATGACTGACGGAGTTAACCATAACTACCCGGAGTTTAACACAAACTCCCCCTATCAATATGCCATTGATAGAACACTTGGATTATCGGATCCAAGCAACATTTATCACAATGTTTATGAGAATAGTCAAACCATCATGCAAATATATATAAAATATTCAATACAAAGCATGAAGTCATCAATCTACTTCTCCCCTATGTCATCAACAATAAGGAGAAGTAACATCATAGCTAGTTTTCAAGAATATGCAAATCTTTACAACATACTAGCTATTTATCACATCATACAACACTTTTACAATACAACATCAAATAATACCATTCAATCATAGCAAGTTTCAAGGATAGACAATGATGGTAATTTTCACTTGCTTCTTGAGATGTGCAAGTAGGCACCTTGTTTCCCATGATAGCAAAATTTGCATCCTTTGATATAACAATTCTTAGCTTCTCATGAAGTTGCAAAATTGGAATCAAGATGGCAAATTTTTACAATGTTCGAGCTAAATACTTTCTCCCCCTTTGTTAGCATCAAAAAGAAAGGGAGGATCAAATATTTCAAATAATCTTGCATGAGATTCAACAATCATTTGTAACAAAAAAATGTAAGCAATTTTGAAGAAGTGAAATTGAGCAAGATTTTTGCTTCTCAATGTTCAAGCTAGCAAAATTTTTCTTTTGATGCACAAGTTAGCAATTTTCTTCCTCTTGAATAAGCTAGCAAATTAATCATGCAAGCTAGCAATAAATCTTCTCGTCCTTTGATTTTGTCAAAAGAAGGGAAGAATATAATTCTTTTCCCTTTACATGAGTGCTTCTATCATAACAAAATAACAAATTTCCATCATGAATTTTTAACATATCAAGTCATGAATTCAAGAGAGTCATAAACAAATCATGGTATGAGGAAAATTTATGACAAACAATAATGATAAGCTAGTATACTTTGCAATACGCAAACTGGCTCTCTTTCAATTTTTCTCATTTGCACCTAAGTTTCCCTTTTGCAAGTGATCAACTTCATGTTTGCAATGAGCTAGTAATTTTTGTAAAATTTATAACATTTTAAAACTGTAAGCTCATGAGTTAAAAAATAATGCAACTTTGTAATTTCTTTCTTCTCATTTTGAGAAGTGCAAGTTTTGCCTTTTGCAAGTTCTAGCTAGCTATGTTTGCCACTTTCACTTGTGATGCATAAGCTAGCAAGCTAACTCCCCCTTTGTCACTATCGAAAAGAAGGGATGAATAATATTTTAATATAATAATTTTGCATCAATCAATATTTCAATTTTTTTCAAGATGCATACAAGATGGTATTAAAACATGAGAAATCATGTCATGAAGGATATCAATATGTAAATTCAACAAGAATCAAAACCAAAAGATATCATCCATGATTCATAACTTTTCATTTTAGCAAGATCTAGATTCATATTTATCAATTTTTAATTCAAGATAAATGTCATACAACCAAGAATCATGATATATAAAAGCATATTAATATTAAGGATCAAATCATAATTACAAGTGCCAACATATTTTCTTTTCATTCATTTTCAAGCCATTATAAATGATTCAAATATTAAGCACATTTTTTTTTATCAAATTTTTAATCATCACATAAGGCATTCAAGGAAGTATTGAAATAATAAAAAGAATCAATTTTAGCATATAATGTTTCAATCTTCAATCTTGAGTCATGAATCCAAAAGTCATGAATCAAAAGGTTCATGAATCATTTTGACAAGTCTCTTTTTAGGAAATAACAAGTGGAAGTCTTAGGAGATCACACACAAGATCTTGATTCATACATAGGAATTTTTACCAAGATCACATTTCATAAGAATCAAGACACGAATTCATAAAAATTCAAGTATTGAATATCGAGAAATCAAAAGACAAGTTATATTTCATTTAAGGAATTTTCTTTTGATAAGACGGAAGGAGCATGGTAAAAGATCTTGATTTATAAAGAGTTTCAAGTCATAGTTGTCAAGATCATGATTTCAATAAAATTTCTTTATAGCAAAATAAAATCTTTTAGAACTTGATTCAAGCATTAAATATGTCTTAACAAGTCATAATACTAGAATATTCAAGAATCATTAAAAGAAAAATCATTCAAGCTCAATTTATCCACTTAAGACTCATAATTAAATTATTATTTTTGAGATTAATAACATGAATAAAGTTATTACCGTATCATCAAAATCTCATTCGTAATTCTAATGATTTATAAAATATCATAAATGAATTTATCACTTGCCTTTCATCAAAAATTGAAAATCAAGCTTTATCATAAAAATTGTCAAGGCATAAATGCAACATATTATTCCAAGACATGAGATTCAATTTATCATGATAATATGTTTCATGTTTCAAAAGATGAGTATCAAATTTTAAAAAACATGAGTTTGTCATCAAGATAAAATATCAAAAAGTCATTAAGCATGATAACAAACTTCTAATATTTTCATTTCAATGATGATTTCATAATGTATGTTCAAATATTTATACGGAAGCCATCATTGTATAAATTTGAAATACAAGTTGTCATTTAGCCCATTAAGATCAAAAGCATTGCACGTAAAGCATCACGATAGTGTAATTTCTCATTTTTTTTTATGTGTTCCATTTCAAGTGATTTGACGTTCATATGAGTATACTCATGTTTTTCATATAGGTCCAAAGAGCATGTTTCAAGAGAAATCATTAAGACCGAAAACATGAGACACATTTTTTAAAATATTCATCATGTTTATTTTTATGAGATTCACAAGACTCATAACATAAATTTATTCATCTCAATAGAATGAGAAAAAAAAATACATTTTCATTTTAAGCAATTTGATGTGAGCATATTCAAAATTTTTATGAAAACATGTATCAAAATAAAACACAAGCTTAGTCATAAAATCGTCAAGACCAAATATGTAAAAATGAAAGCACACTTTCAATTTTTATGTTAAAAGGCCATGTTCAAATTTTTGCCAAAATCATGCATCTATTTATAAATTCGAAAAATATGTTTCATCATCACAATATGACACTTTATTACTTCAAAAGCTCATGCATGATATAAAATCATCAAGCATCATATTTGGAGACAATATAAACCATCAAGATACACATGCATGGATTAATCCTAAGCATTATCACAAATCTTGCATCATTCATATATTTACTTTTCAAAAATACTATAAAGAAAAGCATAGTATAATTTCAAAAAAATTTTAATTTCTAAAAACACAAGAAAAGCATAAAAAAAAATCCTACAAACTAAGTTAAGCATTCATGGAAATCATCAAGTAATTTCAAAATAATTCAAGGAAGTTAAGTTACTTACCTCATTGTCGAAGCCCATTAAAGCGTAGTTTGCTTCTTCTTTTCTTGATTCTTCTTTCCAAGCCTTCTTCTTCTTCTTTGGCCTCTTTCTCCATTCAAGTTCATTTGTATTTTTTAATTTTTGTTTAATGAACTTGTTAACATTCATTGTTATGTGTTCAATGTCCTCATTGTCCTTATCACTTGAGTCATTACTCAAGTGGCATCCATTTGTCCGATATTCAAAAACCTTCTTGTTTTTTAGAAGGTGATTCAAATGTTCATCATGTTCATGATGTTCTAAACGTTCCAAGAAACTCATTTCATAGGTCTTTAAAGACCCAATAAGTTCATTAATAGGATAGTTATTTAGATCTTTTGTTTCTTGTATTGCGGTTATTATTGGATCCCATCTTTTTGGAAGAAATCTTAAAGTCTTGTTTACGAGTTCAAAGTTCGAAAAACATTTACCAAGAGCTTTTAGACTATTGATGACATCCGAGAAATGGGAGAACATGTCATCGATAGTCTCACTTGGTGCCATTCGGAAAATCTCAAAATCGTGCATCAAAATATTAACTTTCGAGTCTTTGACTCTACTCGTTCCTTCATGCGTGATTTCAAGAGTTCGCCAAATGTCAAAAGTCGTTTCGCATGTAGAAATCCGGTTGAACTCATTTTTGTCTAAAGCGCAAAATAAGGCATTCATAGCCTTTGCGTTTAAAGAAAATAACCTTTTCTCCAAATCCGACCATTCGTTCGTCGGTTTAGAGGAAGGTTGAAAGCCATTTTCGATGATGTTCCATAAATCCAAGTTCATTGAAAGCATAAAAACTCTCATTCGAGTTTTCCAATATGTGCAGTCCGAACCGTTAAAAAATGGTGGACAAAAAACCGAAAAGCCCTCTTGAAAACCATTTAGAGCCATTTCTCACGGGTGTAAATCCGAAAGAAAAAGAATGTGGCTCTGATACCAATTGTTAGGGATCGAGTGGCACTAAGAGGGGGGGGGTGAATTAGTGCAGCGGATAAAACGATGGATTTTTTAGCGATTTAAAACAAGCTTCGGAAACTTCGTACGATGAAAACAACGTTTCGTTTGAAACCGATTTTTGCATTCTAACTTTAAAGCATGTGTACAAAGATAAAAAGGAAGTGGAGCAAGTAAAGTAAAGGCTTGCAGCAAAGTAAAACAGAAATTTAAACACTCACATAATCAAGACGCAGCGATGTATAGTGGTTCGGTCAAAGTGACCTACATCCACTTCCGAAGCCTTCTCCGTTGAGGCTCCCTTCTTCCACTATCAAATCCTTTGAAGGAAGGTACAAATACCCCATATACAGCCCTTAACAAGATGTACACACTTGTACAAGATTTCTCAAGAAAAGAAGAAGGTGAACACTTAGCAAGAACAAAACTTTTCAACACTCTACAAAAGCTCAAGACTTAAGAAATTTGCTCAAAAGGGTGCCCTTTCAGCTGAGAAAGGGGGGGCTATTTATAGATCCAAAGTGGATTCAAAATTGGGCTCCAAATTTGAAATCAATTTGGAGTTCCAATGCTCTGGTCGTCAGAGGCGGTGCCACCGCCTGTCGGTGGCGGTGCCACCGCCTGTGTCAGTCTGTTGACTGACGTACAGGGGCGGTGCCACCGCCCCAGGCAGGCGGTTCCACCGCCTGCTACAGTAGCATGCATGCACGTAGCTGGTTCGGTTTGGGCCAAAATTTTGGCCCAAACTCATCCTAATCAAGGCCCAATGGGCCCCCACTTTAGGTTATCTAATCCTAACCCTAAATACGTGCTAACTACAAATTTTAAAGATGTTTCCTAAGCTATTACAAAGTCCGTAAGTCAAGTCTTCTTCCGTCGAGCTTCCGGTGAACTTTCGGCGGTCTTCCGATGATCCCTCGAAAACCATCCTGCGGACTCCCAGCAAGCTCTCAGACTCCACGATGATTTTGGTGAGTTCCCCCGAGATTCTTTGGCAAGCTTCGATCTTTCTTGTCAAGCTCCGCGAACTTCTGACGAACCTCCCGGCGAGCTTCCGAAAACCCTTCGGCAAGCTCCCTACTTGTTCTCGACCAGTTTCGGCACTCCCAATAAATCTTCAGCTTCACAAACTCGAACTCCCAACGATCCATCGCACTTGACTTCGGCCCTTGATTTTGCTTTACGTCTTCATCCCTTTCGTAGTTACTCCTGCACAAACAAACTCGATATCCATGGCGCAACTCCGCACTTCTTGGCCCGATGCCCGACGTATGAAGCCTCCTGCCGATAGTCGACCGAACCTCTAGCTCAACACCCAATATGCTGACGTGATCACCTCCGGCGCAACGTCAATTCCTCCAGCGTCAACTGTCTAATCCTGATCGATAGTAGACCTGCGTAACTCAACACGCAGTTAGACAACAAATCACACTCAATTAGTTTCATCATCAAAATCTAAGATTCAACAAGAACAAGAGGTGGCTGCCAAAAGAAACCCTCAACCTATAGAGCTTTGGTTCCCTCTTATTTATAGAGGCCCCCTAAAAACCCTAATGGATCTTTTGCCCTATTGGGTATTGGATCTCCATCCAATTACCAAAGCATCTTGGATTAGTGGGTTTCTACCCAATAATCTCTTATTAGAAATTATTGAATCTTATCTCAGGATCCAATAATTTAGGGGCTTAATGGATATCCAATAAGATAGGAGGTTCAACTGATATCTCATATCCGAACCTCTGCTCGTCGCAACACCTACCATATGTATGTGACCCTCTAGGCCCAATATTGAGCTAGTCGTGAGTCATACTTGTCAGAACTCCTTCTGACTTAGTGAATTATTATCTCTATAATAATTCACCTAACTCATCGACTACAGACATACTAGGCCACTACGCCGCGGCCCCAGACGATACAGGGGAATCCAATCCTTTGGACCTATCTGACCTTAGTTACCATGTATCTATAGTCCCTCATCCATCCAATATCCCAGAGACACTATACCAGGCATGGTGCTGTCAGGCCTATACGGTCTCTCCTCGAGTCTTACTCTTGTCGGATTCTCTCGGAGAACTCTTTTTCTCTCATTCTGAATAACCTTGGCCAAGGATTTGTTCGAGCAAGAACACATGGGATATTCCTCTCATGATACCGAGAGCGAATGATCCTCTATTGACACTCAATAGCCCTCGTAAGATTGGCTATCACTCCCAATGACCGGTTGTACTAGATTTGGAACTTTCCAAACCTATAAGTCCGGTATCAAAGAGTGGAGTACTCATATAAGACATCCTTGGTGTCTCAAGTCTAAGGACCAGATACACTACTGGGACTACTGAATCGTTGTCTGACGTGAGGTATCAATAACCATCCAGCATTCCATAGGCGGATCAATCAGTGAACTCATTCCCCAATGAGCACTTGTACTATAACCTTAGTTTTCCCACATGAGTAGCTATGAGACCAGCTACCTCCATCATATGAACGGGTATATAGCACACTAGTCTATCCGGTTATCTCGATGTCCTTCTCGAGTAATCTATGACCAAGATAATTTAGGGTCTGTGTTTAAAGGTGAATCGATCTCATTATCATGATCTCATCACGATCCGATTCCCATTGCATAGATCCAAGGACATCATAATATATGCAATACGCAAGATAAAGTGATAAAACACCTAATAATAAGCAAAGAAATAAAATGCATATCAAGTCACAAGTGCCATCACTCATGTGATTGGCTTGCAGGGCATATATGACTAACAATCTCCCACTTGACCTAAAGCCAATCACCAACATGTCTAATCCCCATCAGACCTCTATGATACTCAAAGACAATCTGAGTCAATGGTTTCATCAGTGGATCTACAATATTATCTTCGAATAGAACTCTTTCTATTACTACATTTCTTCGGGCCACGATCTATCTAATAAGTTGGAACCTCCTCAGAACACTTCTGATGAGACCCGGGTTCCCTTATTTGAGTAATCACCCTGTAATTATCGTAATTTAAAGGAATTAGCTCCTCGCTACTCGGGATGACTCCTAGATCTGTGATGAACTTCTTCATCCAGACTCCTCCCTTTGTTGCCTTTACTGTAGCAATGTATTTCGCCTTTGTGGTCGAGTCAGCAATAGTGTCTTGCTTAAAACTCTTCCAGCATAATGCTCCTCCATTCAGGGTGAACACATGTCTTGAATTAGACTTGCTATCGTCGACATCGGACTGGAAGCTCAAGTCTGAGTAGCCCTCAGCCTTGAGGCTACTAGCTCCATATACCAGTAAAAGATCCTTAGTCCTTCTCAAGTACTTAAGGATACATTTTACTACTTTCCAGTACTACAACCCTGGATCTGCCTGATATCTGCTCGTGACACTCAGAGCATGCGCTATATCAGGCCTAGTACATAGCAGAGCATACATGATAGATTCTATCGCTGATGCATATGGCATCATATCCATGTGTGCCCATTCTTCAGGAGTCTTTGGGGACATATTCCTAGAAAGTGATATTCCATGTCTCATTGGTTTGAGACCTCTCTTGAAATTTTCCATGCCAAACCTTTTGACAATGGTGTCTATGTACCTAGACTAGGACAAGCCAAGCATCCTCTTGGATCTATCTCTATAGATCCGTATCCCCAATATGTAGGATGCTTTCTCTAAGTCCTTCATGGAGAAGTGCCTAGATAATCAAGTCTTTACTGTGGAGAGTATTCTTACATCATTCCCAATGATCAGGATGTCATCCATATATAATACCAAAAAGGTCATAGTGCTCCCACTTACTTTCTTGTACACAAGGCTCATCTTCATTCTTAACGAAGTCATAAGATCTGATCACCTCATCAAATCTTATGTTCCAACTTTGGAAAGCTTGCTTCAATCCATAAATGGACCTATTTGGCCGTTAGTTTATGGATGATATATTGTGCTCATCTTGAGTTTGGTGCCCTGCAACTGAAATAACTCAATCCAAAATTTACTAGTGAAGACCCTGTCATGATCACTTAGAATGGACCTTGGCATCCCATGCAATTTAACAATATTTTCTATGAAAATCTGAGCAACACTAACAGTAGTGTAGGGATTTCGTAGAGCATAAAAATGAGCATATTTCGTAAGTCGATCAACCACTACAAGGATTGTGCTTTTACCTTTGGAAGGTGATAGCCCTTCGATGAAGTCTATGGAGATGTCAATCCATACCGAGTCTGGTATGGGTAGTGGTTGTAGTTTCCCTGGACTCGCCACTATTTCACCTTTTTGCTGTTAACATACATCACTGATAGAACCCTAGAGGAATTCTATGAAGATTGATCTTCGAGGGGGATCAACCCTTGGAACGCTATAGGGATTCCACCCTCCAAGTAGCCTGGTGGCTGTAATTATAAATTGATATTTCTTGTTCCAAAGAAGTGGAGGCTATAAGCTTATATAGAGCTCCAAACCCTAGCCCTAGGGGCTGCTTCCTAAGTGAACTACCCAATTTACCATCAACTTTAGTCGATCGGCCCAATAACAAGGGTGGCGGCGGCTAAGAGGCCCAATAGCACAAATATAAACCCTATCCTCTCTTTTTTATAGGATAGAGGTGGCTAGGTGGGATTTATTACACTCACAAGGTTTTTATTAGCTACTACTTGGTTGAGTAGGACCCAACCCTTCTAGGGTCCTATCAAGCCCGCCTTCTTCCAATTAGCCTTGTTCTCAAGGCTGAGGTTCCATAAATTCAGGGAATCGGGTCTTCAGTTCCTCATATGATTCCCATGTGACATCTTCGGGTGGTAAATTATTCCAATGCACTAGTAATTAAGTAGAGGGACGTCGACAATGCATGATGATTCTACGGTCGAGAATGGCTTGTGGTTGGGCTTGGATATATCCATCATTAGTGGTATTGGGCAATTGAATATGGGGTGACTCGTGTTCTCCCAACTTGGGCTCCAAGCATGATACGTGGAAGACAGGGTGAATTTTAGCATCCTCAGGCAATTTAAGTCTGTACGCCACAGCTCCAATATGCTTTGTGATCTGATAGGGCCCATAAAAATGTGGAGATAGCTTTATGGAGGCTCGTGTGTTGATGGATAGTTGTTTGTATGGCTGTAGGCGAAGATAAACCCAATCTCATACTAAAAATTCTCTTTCGCTTCTTCGTGTGTCAACTTGCTGCTTCATTCTGGCTTGAGCGGTAAAGAGATTATCCTTTAGCAACTGTAGGAGTTTGTCTCTGTCAATTAAATCTTGGTTGACCTAATCTACCTTAGCCAAGCCAATTACATACTTTGGAATCACAAGAGCCGACCGACCATATAATGCTTCATATAGGGTACATTTTGTAGATGAATGATATGTAGTATTGTACCACCATTCGGCCCAGGGAAGCCATTTCATCCACTCCTTTGGTCGATCACTGGTGAAACACCGAAGGTATGTCTCTAAACACCTATTCACCACTTCTGTTTGGCTGTTAGTTTATGGATGATATGCTGTGCTCATCTTGAGTTTGGTGCCCTGCAACTGAAATAACTCAGTCCAAAATTTACAAGTGAAGACCCTGTCATGATCACTTACAATGGACCTTGGCATCCCATATAGTTTAACAATATTTTCTATGAAAATCTGAGCAATACTAACAGCAGTGTAAGGATTTCGCATAGCACAAAAATGAGCATATTTCGTAAGTCGATCAATCACTACAAGGATTGTGCTTTTACCTTTGAAAGGTGGCAGCCCTTCGATGAAGTCCATGGAGATGTCAGTCCACACCGAGTCTGGTATGGGTAGTGGTTGTAGTTTCCCTAGACTAGCCACTGTTTCACCTCTTTGCTGTTGATATACATCACATTGTGCTACATATTCGAAAATATTTTTTTTTATCCCTCTCCAATAAAAGTTTTGCTTTACTCTTTTATGGGTTTATAGAAATCTGGAATGCCCTACTAAAGGTGTGGAATGCATTTCGTGCAGAATGACTTTGATGCATGGGGAGTTTGGTCCCTCGAATCCCAAGTATAGTGAGCTATTGCTCTTGGATCCTCCTCTAATTTTTTGATGATGTTGCTAGTTTCTGGATACTTCTTCTATTCCTCCCTAATGTCCTCAAGGAAGCCGGTGGTAGGAAGAGAGACGGCTAAAAATTCAGCTTGCTCAGGTAGCCGTGAGAGTGCATCTACAACAATATTTTCTTTCCCCTTTTTGTAAATAATTTCATAATCAAATCCTAGAAGTTTAGTTACCCATTTTTGCTGCTCTGAGGATGATATCTTCTGCTCCAAAATTACTTGAGGCTTCTATGGTTAGTTTTAATCTGAAATCGTCGGCCAATCAGGTAAGGTCTCCACTTTGTTACTACGTGTATAATGGCGAGCATCTCCTTATCATAGATAGACATTTTTTGATGGGAGGAAGACAATGCCTTGTTGGTGTATATGAGTGGTTGACCATCTTGCATGAGAATGGCTCCAATTCCAACTCCAGATACATCGGCCTCAATGATGAAGGGTCGACTGAAATCTGGTAGCACTAGCACCGGTGTCGTCGTCATGGCTGCCTTAAGTCTATCGAAGGCAGCGGAGGCTTTGTTCTACCATTGGAAGGCATCTTTTTTCAGTAGAGAAGTGAGGGGGGTACTGATCTTCCCATAGTCCTTCATGAATTTTCGATAGTAGCCCGTTAGTCCAAGGAACCCACGCAGCAATTTCACATTTGTAGGTTTCAGCCAGCCTTGCATTGCTTCGATTTTTGTTGGGTCTACAGCCACTCCTTCTGATATTATGTGCCCAAGGTACTCTACTTTCTGTTGGAGAAAGCTACACTTTGATAGTTTAACAAAAAGAGTATTCTCCCGAAGGATCATCAAAACAAATTGTAGGTGCTAAAAGTGAGTCTCAAGAGAAGGGCTATAAATGAGAATATCATCAAAAAATACCAGCACAAATTTGTGAAGAAAGCTCTGAAAAATATCATTCATAAGACTTTGGAAGGTTGAAGGAGCATTAGTGAGTCCAAAGGGCATTACCAAGAATTCATAATGACCGTTATGAGTGCGGAGAGCAGTTTTTGGGATGTCGCCTACACATACCCGAATTTGGTGGTAACCGGATCGGAGGTCCAACTTCGTGAAGATGAGCTCATTTTAATTCATCAAGAAGTTCATCCACCACTGGTATTGGGTACTTATCCTTGACGGTGATATCATTTAGAGCTCGGTAGTCGATGCACATCCGCCAAGTTTCATCTTTCTTGCGCACAAGTAGCACCGGTGAGGAGTAGGGGCTGCAGCTTGGCCGAATCACCCCTATTTCGAGCATCTCCTTCACGATCCTCTCAATTTCATCCTTCTACAGGTGATGATAGCAGAAAGGCCGAGTGTTTGCTAGTGGTTTGCCTTGAAGAATTGGAATTTGAGGGTCATGTTGTCGAGTAGGAGGAAGACTGCGTGGTTTAGCAAAAACATCATCAAATTCAACAAGCAGTTGGGTGAGATTTTGATCTTTAATTTTTGTTTTCTCCTCCTCTGGTTGTTGCTAGAGATGCATAAGAAAGTCACCATTTATCTTGTGTAAAACTTTCTCCATTCGTTGGGTTGAAACGATGGTTACGTTGCTTTCGCACTTCCCGCGTAAGGTGACCTGTTTGCCTTTGCAATAGAATTTCATAATCAATTTGGAAAAGTTTCAAGAGATGTCACCTAGCATCATCAACCATTCTATGCCTAGAACAGCCTCATAATCGTCAATTGGTAGGAAGAAGAAGTCAGCAACAATTTCTTGGCCCTGTAGTAATAGTTTCACCTGCGGGCATCTTTGGTCATATTTTAGGATTCGACTGTCGATGACCTTTATGTCAAACTTGCTACAACCTTCGATGTGGAGCGCCATCCAAGCAGCAATCTACTATTTAGAAAGTTATTAGTGCTGCCTGTATCGATGAGAACAGTGATCAGTTGTTGTCTGAGCAAGCATCCAACTTTCATCGTTTGTGGATTTGAGTAGCCGGCTAACGCATGTACCATAAAGTCGGTCGATTGTAGCTCTTCTTCCACATCTTCATCCTCATGTTCAAGACTCTCTTCTGGCTGTTCACTGATCTCTTCTTCCACTGGTTCAATCACAAGAAGTCTCCCTTTTTTATAGCGATGCTCGTGGCTCCACGGCTCGTCATAATGCCAACATAACCCGTCGGCAGATCGGTCTCGAAGCTCTTCTCTTGTCAACCTTTTTGGTGCAGGAGCTCAGCTGATAGTAGGGGGGGCTGAGGGCTTCAATATTGCTGGTCGGGGAGTGACCCTAGTCCTCCGGGCTTTGTGGTTCAATCGCTCCTCCTGAAGTCGTGTGAAAGAGATGGCTGCCATAAGCATGTACGGTTGTCACACTTTAACTTCTCCCTAGATCTCTAGCTTCAAGCCCTCAATAAATGTCCCCAATAACTATTTTTTAGACCAATCATGAGTTTGATTAGATAACCTTTCAAACTTGGTTTGATACTCCTAGATGGTGGAGGTTTATCGGATCTTTGCTAGTTGTCCATCGATGTTCTCGTAATCGGTTGGTCTGAAACGGATCAACAGTCCTTCTTTGAGTTGTCACCATGAGAGGACTCCATGAATATGTTTAAACCAATCAAACCATTGTATGGCATCCCCTTCAAGATGTATAGCCACAATTTCTACCATAGATGCATCTACGGTTTTGTGGTACCGAAAATATCGCTCCGCGTGCGAGATCCAACCAATCAGGTCTCCTTCTTCCCTTCTAGGGAAGTCCACCCTCATGCATGGATAATGGGGATCGGTCATAGAGCCTCCCCTCTCCTGGAGGTCATCTCTTCGATCAGAGCTTTCTCCTTGATGTGATTTCTCTGGGCTCGGTGGTCGACCCAAACTAAGTTTGGCAAAGAGAGTCCGAATCTTCTCCTCTATTCGTGTCTCGAAGGCTTTGAATTTAGCATCAATTGCCTCCTCGGATGCCATAGCATATGTCTCCAAATCTATAATATTAAGATCTCTTTTTTGCTGTCGAGTTAAAGGCATATATTGGTTGAGAGAATTGGTGGCTGAAAGGGTTGGTGGATTGGTGGATGTAGGCTACGGTTTAGGCTTATTTTTTGGCTATTTTGGGTGTAGTTTGGGGCTGCGGTTTGATGGAGTTTTTGGGCTGTGATGGTAGTGGATGAAGGTTAGGGAAGAGAGTTTTAGATTTGTTGTAGATCGCAGCAAAGATTTGACAAAAATCAATGGAAATTGCTGCCTATATGCGCTGTCTCGTAAGAGCAGAATTATCGTCGAAGAAATAGCGGTTTCTCGACAAAATTTCCAACAAAAACTCCGGGATTTGAGGAGGGGGTTTGATGGTAGAATCTTAGTTTAGATAATAGCAAGGATAACAAATTGGATCAAGAAATTTTGATAGTAAAATAGTAAAGAAATCAGTGCAAGTTGCAATAGCAGAATTCTCATCGAAAAATTTTAGCAGTTTGCGACGAGAGATTGTAGCAACACATGAATTTTTTTTTTTTTATGAATTCCATAATAGATCAATCACGGATGGGAGCCAAGATGATCTATGAGGTGCATAAGAAATTCATTCAAAAAGGATAACAATTAGATCGGTTAAAGGCAGCAACACGCGGTTGAAATTTTCTACAGCGATCCTTCATTCACAAAGATGGTAACTTTTACGACGTAAGGAATTTACAGGCAAGGGATAGATAGAAAAACTTCTTTTTGATATTTTAGATGAAAAATTATAGCAGCAAAGGTTATTGGTGGTAGAAAAATATCAGATCTCTGATGCAATTGGAGGTGGCGACTATAGATTGAATTGATCTACATCAGGAGATGACGGTGGAGACGATGACGTCAAGAGCAATTGTGGGAATTGCTTTGCTGATGGTGGACGGTAGGGATGGCAGCAAAAGCAACAAAATTGCTGCTCTGATACCAGATGATAGAACCCTAGAGGAATTCTATGAAGATTGATCTTTGAGGGGGATCAACCCTTGGAACGCTATAGGGGTTCCACCCTCCAAGTAGCCTGGTAGCTGCAATTGTAGATTAATATTTCTTGTTCCAAAGAGGTGGAGGCTACAAGCTTATATAGAGCTCCAAACCCTAGCCCTAGGGGCTACTTCCTAAGTGAACTACCCAATTTATCCTCACCTTTAGCCGATCGGCCCAGTAACAAGGGGGGCGGTGGCTAAGAGGCCCAATAGCCCAAATATAAACCCTAGCCTCTCTTCTTTATAGGATAGAGGCAGCTAGGTGGGATTTATTATACTCACAGGGTTTTTATTAGTTGCTACTTAGTTGAGTAGTACCCAACCCTGCTAGGGTCCTATCATAATCTCCCACTTAACCTAAAGCCAATCACCTACGTGTCTAATCTCCATCAGACCTCTATGAAGCTCAAAGACAATCTGAGTCAATGGATTTGTTAATAGATCTGCAATGATATCTTCAGATGAAATGCTTTCCACTATTATATCTCTTTGGGCCATGATGTCTCTAATAAGCTAGAACCTCCTCAAAACACTTCTGATGATACCCGGGTTCCCTTATTTGAGTAATCGCCCCGTAGTTGTTGCAATATAAGGGAATCAGCTCCTCGCTACTTAACATAACCCCTAGATCTGTGATGAACTACTTTATCTAGACTCCCTCCTTTACTGCCTCTACCACAGTAATGTACTCCGCCTCTGTGGTCAAGTTAGCGTACTATCTTGCTTGGAACTCTTCCAACATACTATTCCTCCATTCAGGGTACATACTCTGAATTAAACTTTCCATCATCGACATCAGACTAGAAGCTTAGTCCATGTAGCTCTCAACCTTGAGACTACTTTCTCCATATACTAGTAAAAGATTCTTAGTCCTTCTCAAGTACTTAAGGATACACTTTACTGCTTTCCAGTGCTCCAAGCCTGGATCCGCCTGATACATACTCATGACACTCAGAGCATATGCTATATTAGGCCTGATACATAGTATAGCATACATGATAGACCCTATCGTTAAGGCATAGGGTATCATATCCATGTGTACCCTTTCTTTAGGAGTTTTGGGGACATACTCTTAGAAATTGATAGCCTACGTCTCATCGGTATGAGACATCTCTTAGAATTTTTTCATGTCAAATCTTTTGATAATGGTGTCTATGTATATAGACTGGGACAAGCCAAACATCATCTTGAATCTATCTCTATAGATCTGAATATCCAATATGTAGGATACTTCCCCTAAGTCCTTCGTGGAGAAGTGTTTAGATAGCTAAGCCTTTATTGTGGAGAGCATTCCTACATCATTCCCAATGATTAGGATGTCATCTACATATAACACCAAGAAGGTGATAGCGCTCCCACATACCTTCCTGTACACATAAGATTTATCTTTGTTCTTAACGAAGTCATAAGATCTGATCCCTCATCAAATCTTATGTTCCAACTTTAGGAAGCTTGCGTCAGTCTATAGATGGACCTAAGCAACCTGCATACCTTATCTGGACTGTCCTTAAACATAAATTCCTCAGGCTGTATCATATACACCTCCTCCTCGAGGTTACCATTAAGGAATATAGTTTTCACATCCATTTTCCAGATCTCATAGTGTGCTGCAAAAGCCAATAGAATTTGGATAGATTTTAGCATGGCTATGGGTGAAAAGTTTCATCATAGTCAACACCTTGGTTTTGATGAGACCCCTTAGCCACTAGCCTTGCTGTATAGGTCTCTACCTTTCTATCTACTTTGATCTTCTTCTTGAAGAGCCATTTGCAGCCAATGAGTACGATACTCTCAAGTGCATCAACTAGGTTCCAAACCCTGTTGGAGTATATGGAATCCATCTTTGAATTCATGACTTCTTGTCACTTCCCGGAGCCTATACTCATAATAAGTTCTTCATAGGTCTAGAGATCAATATCCTCAACATCCTGTCCTCTGATATGTCCTATATATCTCTCAGGAGGATGGGATACTCTACCGAACCTATGTAAAGTTAGAACTTATGTACTACGTACCTGAATAGACTCTGGTTATGGAATGGTGCTTGATCTAGGTTCTCCAACCTCGCTCAACTCTATCACGCTCCCACTATCTCCACTAAGAATGTGTTTCTTCTCAAGGAACATAACTCTCTTGGCTACAAAGACCTTTTGGTCCTTGGAGTGATAAAAATAATACTCACAAGTTTCCTTAGGGTATCTCACGAACTTGCACCATTCCGTCATAGATTTTAACTTATCGGGATTGTGTCTCTTAATGTGGGTAGGGCAGCCCCAAATCTTAACAATCTTAAAATCAAGCTTCTTCCCTTTCTATATCTCATATGGTGTAGACACTACCGACTTAGTCGCAACTCTATTCGAAAGGTAAGCTGTAGACTCTAGGGCATACCCCCATAATGAGACGGGTAGGTCAGTGAAACTCATCATGGACTACACCATGTCTAATAGGGTGTGATTCCTCCTTTCCAATACACTATTGAGCTAGGGTGTATCAGGAGGTGTCCATTGGGACAGAATCCCATGGGCCTTGAGGAACTGGGTGAACTCTATACTCAAGTACTCATCTTCTCGATCTGATCGAAGAGTCTTGATACTCTTTCTAATCTGAACCTCTACTTCATTCTTATACTCTGAATTTCTGAAGGCTTCGGACTTGTACTTCATTAAGTACATATGTCTACACCTAAAGAAATCATTAGTGAAAGTAATGAAGTAGGAATAACCACCGATGGCCTAAGTTGACATGGGACCATATATATCACTATGTATGAGTTCCAACAACTCAATGGCTCTCTTTCTAGTTCCACTAAATGGAGAGTTAGTCATCTTTCCATGAAGGCAAGGTTCGTAAGTCGCATATGACATAGTTAAATGGATTAGGTATCTATCTGTCAACAACTTTTGAATCTTTCCCTCATGGATATAACCTAGCCTATAATGCCATAGGAATACACTATTCACCTCATCTTATTTCCTCCTGGACACGCTTACATTCATGATATGTGGAGTAGTGTCTAACATAATCAAACTATTATGCAATGCTCTACTAGGCAGATATAGGGTGACCTCACCAATAGCAACAACAATAACTCTTACTTCATTGTCATCTTGTGGTCCATCTCAACTCTCATTAATCTCCTAGGTCATACCAGAACTTGCAACAAATTATAGATATTATAAGCACTAGTACTATTCAATACCTATGTGTTATCATATAAGTCTAACAAATGGAGACTGATCATGAATGTACTCGAAGCTTCTCCAAGCTTCTGCTTCATCTTTTCTACAAGATACTCCTTGCAGTTCCTCTTCCAATGCCCATCTTTGCCACAATAGAAGCATTGGCTTTTATCCTTTACCAGGTCTTTCATAGCAACTTTTGCTTTACCCAATCTGCCCTTGCCCTTGCCCTTCTTAAGAGACTTTTCTGTCTTCCTTTTTCTTTCTGGTCTTACCAATATAGAGAACTAGAAAAAGGAATCTAGTATAGACTAAAGCACAAGATCCACACATAGGTTATCCTCTAGGACCATTCCTAGACCTGTGAATTTCTCTATCCACTCAATCATCTTAAGGACATGGTTCTGAACTAGTGTCCTCTCAGTAATCCTAGTACGGAAGAGACTCTTCGATATCTCATATCATTCAATTATTCCCTATTCCTCAAACAATTTATGGAGATGCAGGAGTATGGATCTGACATCCATCTTTTCATGATGTCTATATAACTCGAGAGTCATAGAGACCAATATATAACATTGAGCAAGAGTGGAATAATATGTGTATTTCACGTAACAAGCGATCTCATTCTCGCTTGCCCCTTCCTTGGGTGTAGGCATCACTATATCAAGGACATGCAATTTTCTTCGTCATGAGAATGATTCTTAAGTTGCGGGGCCAATCCATATAATTTAGACCAATGAGACGATTGGCAACAAGTATGCCACATAGAGAGTCTAATGGCAAAATTTTCTAACAAATAAAGATACGACAGAATTAAATAATATGCAGATTTTACAGAAATATAAATAATCAAGATATGGACTTCTATCTTAATGTGCTCCCACTATTTTTCTAGCGAGTCACGCGACACCCTTAACACATGAAACAGTAGTCTTCGACAGAATTCTAGTGGGGATCGAGATCCAATCAGCATCTTAGTATAATATCAAGGGACTCGACTATTGGAAAATCTTTTTGGGGAGCGATATTTCATACATAATGGAACAACAAAAACAAAACACCCTAGATTTCTCGTAGAAAGTTTCCATCATCATGCGAAGATCGGTGTGTCAAAACAAATCCGCAAAAACTACATGTGTAAAAGAAAATACATAGGGAGATCGTATATCCCTGAATCCCTGCAGATCTGTAAGAATAATGAAGGAGGTCAAGCGTCCTCCTCTTTAGTGGTATCCACACAATAGAGACTGTAATGATGTTCCTCTCTAGGGAGAGGAGAATAGAAGGTGGCTACTAAAAGAAACCCTCAGCCTATAGAGCTTTGGTTCCCTCCTATTTATAGAGGCTCCATATAAACCCTAATGGATCTTGCCTTGTTGGGTATTGGATCTCTATCCAATTACCCAAGCCTCTTGGATTAGTGGGTCTCTACCCAATAATCTCTTATTAGTAATTATTGGATCTCATCTGAGGATCCAATAATTCAGGGGCTTAATGGATATCCAATAAGTTAGAGGCTCTAGTGAATATCTCATATCCGAACCTCTACTCATCGCAACACCTACCATATATGTGTAACCCTCTAGGGCCAATATCGAGCTAGCCATGAGTCATACTTGTAAGAACTTCTTCTGACTTGGTGAATTATTATCTCTATAATAATTCACTCAACTCATCGATTGTGGACGTACTAGGCCACTACGCTGCAGCCCCTAGACGATATAGGGGAATCCAATCCTTTGGACCTATCTATCCTCAATTACCATGTATCTATAGCTCCTTATCCATCTAATATCCTAGAGACCCTATACCGAGCATAGTGCTGTTAGGCCCATACGGTCTCTCCTCGAGTCTTGCTCTTGTCAGATTCTTTCGGAAAACTCTTTCTCTCTCAATCCAAATAACCTTGGCCAAGGATTTGTTTGAGCAAGAATATATGAGATATTCCTCTCATGATATTGAGAGCGGATGATCCTCTACTAAAACTCAATAGGCCTTGTAAGGTTGGCTACCACTTTCAATAACCGACTGTACTAAATCGAGAACTTTCCAAACCTATAAGTTCAATATCAAAGAGTGGAGTACTCATACAGGACATCCTTGGTGTCTCAAGTCTAAAGACTAGATACACTACTGGGACTACGGAATTACTGTCCAACGTGAGGTATCAATAACCATCTAGCATTCCGTAGGTGGATCAATCAGTGAACTCATTCCCCAATGAGTACTTGTACTGTGTAATGGGAATCAGATCGTGATGAGATCACAATAATGACTAGCAATCTCCCACTTGACCTAAAGCCAATCACCAATATGTCTGATCCTCATTAGACCTCTATGACGCTCAAAGATAATGAGTCAATGACTTTGTAAGTGGATCTGCAATGTTATCTTCAGATGGAACTCTTTCCACTACTACATCTCTTCGAGCCACGATCTCTCTAATAAGCTAGAACCTCCTCAGAACACTTCTGATGAGACCTGGGTTCCCTTATTTGAGTAATCACCCTGTAGTTGTCGTAATTTAAGGGAATCGGCTCCTCGCTGCTCGGGACGACTCCTAGATTTGTAATAAACTTCTTTATCCAGATTTCCTCCTTTGCTACCTCTACCGTAGCAATGTATTCCGTCTTTGTGGTCGAGACAACAGTAGTGTCTTGCTTAGAACTCTTCCAGCATATTGCTCCTCTATTCAGGGTAAACATATACCTGAATTAGACTTGCTACCATCGACATCGAACTGGAAGCTCGAGTTCATGTAGCCCTCAACCCTAAGGCTACTACCTCCATCAGCCAGTAAAAGATCCTTAGTCCTTCTTAAGTACTTAAGGATACATTTTGCTACTTTCCAATGCTCCAAGCCTAGATCTGCCTGATATTTGCTCGTGACACTCAGAGCATGTTCGATATCAAGCCTGGTACATAGCATAGCATACATGTTAGATCCTATCGCTGAGGCATATGGTATCATATCCATGTGTGCCCTTTCTTCAAGAGTCTTTGGGGACATACTCCTAGAAAGTGATATTCCATGTCTCATTGGTATGAGACCTCTCATGGAATTTTTCATGCCAAATCTTTTGACAATGGTGTCTATGAACCTAGATTGGGACAAGCCAAGCATCCTTTTGGATCTATCTCTATAGATCTGTATCCCCAATATACAGGATGCTTCCCCTAAGTCCTTCATGGAGAAGTTCCTAGATAACCAAGTCTTTATTATGGAGAGCATTCCTACATCATTCCCAATGATCAGGATATCATTCACATATAATACTAAAAAGTTGATAGTACTCCCACTTACTTTCTTGTACACACAAGACTCATCTTCGTTCTTAACGAAGTCATAAGATCTAATCACCTCATCAAACCTTATATTCCAACTTCGGGAAGCTTGCTTCAGTCCATAAATAGACCTAAGCAACCTGCACACCTTATTTAGGTTATCCCTGGACACGAATCCCTCAGGATGTATCATATACACCTCCTCGAGTTTACCATTGAGGAATGCAGTTTTGACATCCATCTGCTAGAACTCATAATCATAATATGCTACAATAGCCAATAAAATTCAAATGGATTTTAGCATGGCTATAGGTGAGAAAGTTTTATCATAGTCAACACCTTGCCTTTGACGATACCCTTTAGCCACTATCCTTGCTTTATAGGTCTTTACTTTTTCCTCTACTCCAATCTTCCTTTTGAAGTTTCACTTCCAACCAATGGGTACAATACCCTCGGGTACACCAACTAGGTTCCAAACCTTATTGGAATATATGGAATTCATTTCTGAATTCATGGCTTCTTGTCATTTCCTGGAGTCTATGCTTATAATAGCCTCCTCATAGGTCTGAGGATCAATATCCTCAACATCCTCTCCTTTGATATGTCCCACATATCTCTCAGGAGGATGAGATACTCTACGGACCTACGTTAAGTTAGAACTTATGTGCTAGATACCTGAACAGACCCTAGTTGTGGAATGGTGCTTGAGCTAGGTTCTCCAACCTCGCTCAACTCTATCATGCTCCCATTGTCTCCACCAAAAATGTGTTTCTTCTCAAGGAACACTGCTCTTTTGGCTATAAAGACCTTTTGGTCTTCAGGGTGATAGAAATAATACCCACAAGTTTCCTTGGGGTATCCCACGAACTTGCACCGTTCCATCCTGGATTCCAACTTGTCGAGGTTGTGTCTCTTGACATGGGCAGGACAGCCCCAAATCTTAACAACCTTAAGATCGGACTTCTTTCCATTTCATATCTTATATGGAGTAGACATCACTGACTTAGTTGGAATTCTATTCAAAAGGTATGCTACGGTCTCTAGGGCATATCCCTAGAATGAGATGGGTAGGTCGGTGAAGCACATCATGGAACGCACCATGTCTAATAGTGTGTGATTCCTCCTTTCTGATACACCACTAAGTTGTGGTATATAAGAAGGTGTCCATTGGGATAAAATCCCATGGTCTTTAAGGAATTGGGTGAACTCTGTACTCAAGTACTCACCTCCATGATCTGATCAAAGGGTTTTAATACTCTTTTCTGTCTGGTTTTCTACTTCATTGTTATATTTCCTAAATTTCTCAAAAGCCTTAGACTTATACTTCATCAAGTGTACATGTCCGTATCTTGAGAAATCATCAGTGAAAGTAATGAAGTAGGAGTAACCACCTAAGGCATGAGTCGACATGGGACCACATACATCACTATGTATGAGTTCCAGTAACTCAGTGGCTCTCTCTCTAGTTCTACAAAATGGAGAGTTTGTCATCTTTCCCCGAAGGCAAGGTTCACAAGTCACATATGACTCATAGTCAAATGGATCTAGATATCCATTCTTTAGTAACTTTTGAATCCTTCCCTCATGGATGTGACCTAGCCTACAATGCTATAGATATGTATAGTTCACCTCTTCTCGTTTCCTCTTAGACTCACTTACACTCATGATATGTGGAGCTGTATCAAGCATAAATAAACCATTATGCAATGTTCCTCTCGTGATGATCTCATCATCTAATATTATTGAACAACCATTGTTCTCAAAAATTAATTTATATCCACTAACTATCAAACATGAAATGGAAATAATATTTTTGATAATAGAAGGAACATCATAGCATGCATCTAATGGAATAATAGCTCCACCAAGCAGATGTCAGGTGACCTTGCCAACAGCCACTATAGCAACCTTTGCTCCATTATCTATCTTAAGGTCCATCTCGCCTTTATTCAATCTTCTAGGTCCTGCTAGAACATGCAACGAATTGCAGATATGATAAGCACTCCCGGTATCCAATACCCATGTGTTATCGTAAGATTCTGATAAATGGAGACTGATTATGAATGTACCTGAAGCTTCTCTAAGCTTCTATTTTTGCCCTCTCTACAAGGTACTCTTTGCAGTTCCTCTTCCAGTGCCCATCTTTACCGTAGTGGAAGCACTAGCCTTTGTCCTTTGTTGGGTCTTTCTTGGCAACCTTTGCCTTACCCATTTTGCCCTTGCCCTTGCTCTTCTTAAGGATCTTCTCAGCCTTCCTTTTCTTTTTGGTATCACCAACATAGAGAACTGACTTCTCTTTCTTGATGGTGCTCTCTGCTTCTCTCAACATATTGAGGAGCTCTGGGAGGGTCACCTCAAGTTTGTTCATATTAAAATTCATTATGAATTGAGAAAAGGAATCTGATAGGGATTGAAGCACAAGATCCACACATAGGTTATCCTCTAGGACCATTCCTAGACCTGTGAGTTTCTTGATCCACTTAATCATCTTAAGGATATGGTTCTGAACCGGTATCCCCTCAGTCATCTTGGCACGGAAAAGACTCTTTGATATCTCTTATCACTGAGTTCTTCCCTATTCCTCAAACAGTTTATGGAGATGCAAGAGTATAGAATTAGCATCCATATTTTCATGCTATCTCTATAACTCAGTAGTCATAGAGGCCAATATATAACACTGAACAAGAGCGGAATCATCTATGTACTTCACATAATGAGCGATCTCATCCTCGCTTTTCCCTTCGTCGGGTGTAGGGATCACTGTATCAAGGACACATGATTTTTTCTATTGTGAGAACGATTCTCATATTGCGAAGTCAATCCGTAAAATTTGGACTAGTGAGGCGATTGGCATCAAGTATGCCACGTAAAGGATTTGAAAGCGATATTTTTCTGAAATTAAAGATGTAGTAGAAATAAATAACATGCAGACTTTGTAAAAATTAAACAGTTAAGATAAGGACTTCTATCTTAATATATTCTCACTAATTTTTCATGAGACACACAACACCCTCCAGTATGTGAATCGGAGACCCCCGATGGATCTCTAGTGGGGATCAGGATCCAATCGGTGTCATAACGTAACCTCAAGGGACTTGACTAATCACGTTAAGCCTGTAAATGTAGGCAACTCTTGCCAATCACAACTCCTTGTGATTCCCATCCTATTCGGCCTCCGAACCACCATGGCCTCGAGGGATTCGACCAACCATGATGTTCGGTTAAGTCCTCACCATCGTTACAAGATGAGTCTGATTTAATGATATACTCTCGAGAGACTCGACTAAGCATACCATGTCCTCAGGTCACCGGTGACATCTCTATGTCATAGATAAGATAGCGAAATGCGATATAGATGAGCCTTGAGGGACTTGACCAACTCAACCTACACCGAGAATCGGTTCCTACCTATAATGATGGAAGGCCACGTGGGTCAATCTAATTGCCTCATGTTTACCAATTTAATATTATTAATAGAGAGGATTTTTTATTTGGTCTCCTAACATAATGTGTCACACACATATATTTAATAAATATATCTACATCGCATGCAAATATATATATATACATATATATCTAGTAGGTGTATAACCAATCACACATCATATGTGCAATCACACCAGATGATCATAGACCACATCCTAATGTGATCAGGCCCGAGCTAGTGGGCCCAATCACTCACATCAAGATCTACGTGTGTTTAGGCGCATCTCCATGCCCTGTGATCGTCCTTCTCACTTCGTTGATTCCATTGGTATCTCAATGCATCTTCATGCGTCGGATTGTCTGTCTCGACCTTGTGGGTCCCGCTACCGCTGTCTCCTCATGTAATTACAACATAATTACAGGCACATAGGCCCAATAATAAATGAGAAAAATAGAGGCTCGCAGGCCCCAATAGTGAGCCAAATGATAGGACCCTAGCAGGGTTGGGTCCTACTCAACCATGTAGCAGCTAATAAAAACTCTATGAGAGTGTAATAAACCATACCTAGCCATCTCTATCCTATAAAGAAGAGAGGCTAAGGTTTACATTTGGGTCTTTAGGCTTCTTAGCCACCGCCCCCCTTGTTACTGGGCCGGCCCACTAAGGTTGAGGGCAAATTGGGTAGTTCACTTAGGAAGCAGCCCCTAGGACTAGGGTTTGGAGCTCTATATAAGCATGTATCCTCCATCTCTTGGGAATAAGAAGAATCATCTATATTTGCAGCCACTAGGCTACTTAGAGGGTGGAACCCCTATAGTGTTCCAAGGGTTGATCCCCTTCAAAAATCAATCTACATAGAATTCCTCTGGGTTCTATCATTTGATATCAGAGCAATGATCTTGCTACTTTTGCTACCATCCTTACTGCCCACCATCAACCAAGCAATTCCCATAATTGCTCTTGACATCGTCATCTCCACCTTCATCCTCCACCGTAGATCAAATCAATCTACTATCGCCGCTTCCAATTGCATCAGAGATTTGGTATTCTCCTATCACTAATACATTTTGCTGCTGCAATTTGTCATTCAAAATATCAAAAAAAGGTCTTACTATCTATCCCTTGTTGTGAATTCCTTTCATCACAAAAGATATCATCTTTGCGAATGAAGGATTGTTGCAAAAAATTTCAACCGCATATTGCTGCCTTTAAACCTATCTATTGCTATCCTTTTTGAACGAAATTTCTTGAGCACCTCATAAATCATCTTAGCTTTCATTTGGGATTGATCTATCATGGAATTCATCTCTGAAACATTACTGTGTTGCTACAAGTTTTCGTCGCAAACCGCTGAAATTTTTCGATGAGAAATCTGCTATCGCAACTTGCACCAAATTCTTTACTATTATGCTGTCAAAATTTTCTTGATCCAAGTTGTCATCCTTGCTATTGTTTAAACTAAGACTCTGCTATCAAATCCCCTCCTCAAATTTCTGGTTCTTGTTGGAAATTTCATCGAGAAACCATTGTTTCTTCGATGACAATTCTGCTCTTACGAGACATCACATATCGGCAGCAACTTCCACTGAATTCTGTCAAATCTATACTGCCATCTACCATAGATCTAAAACCCTCTTCCCTAACCTTCATCCACTACCATCTCAACCCAAATTGCAGCCCCAAACCACACCCAAAGCAGCCACAAAACAAGTCTAAACCGCAGCCTACATCCACCAATCCACAAACCCTTTCGGCCACCACTTCCCTCAAACAATACATGCCTTTAACCCAACAACAAAAGAGAGATCTTAATATTACAGATCTGGAGGAATATACTATGGTATCTGAGAAGACAATCAATGCTAAGTTTGAAGCCTTCGAGACGCGGATGGAGGAGAAGATTCAGACTCTCTTTGCCGAACTCAATTTGGGTTGACCACCGAGCCCAAAGAAATCACATCAAGGAGAGAGCTCTGATCAAAGAGATAACTTCCAGGAGAGGGGAAGCTCTATGACCGATCCCTACTACCCACGCATGAGGATGGACATCCCTAGATGGGAAGAAGGAGACCCGATTGGGTGGATCTCACGCGCATAGTGATATTTTCGGTACCATAAAACTACGGATACATTTATGGTGGAAATTATAGCTATACATCTTGAAAGGGATGCCATATAGTGGTTTGATTAGTTTGAACACACTCATGGAGTCCTCTCATGGTGACAATTCAAAGAAGGACTACTGATCCACTTCGGACCAACCGATTACGAGAACATCGATGGACAACTAGCGAAGATCCGATAAACCTCCACCATTTAGGAGTATCAAACTAGGTTTGAATGGTTATCTAATCAAACTCATGATTGGTCTAAAAAATAGCTATTGGGAATGTTTATTGAGGGCTTGAAGCTAGAAATTCGGGGAGAAGTTAAAGTGCGACAATCGTACACGCATATGGTAACCATCTCTTTCGCACGACTTCAAGAGGAGAGATTGAACCACGAAGCATGGAGGACTAGGGTCACTCCCCGATGAACAGTACCAAAGCCCTCAACCCCTCCTACTATCAGCCGAGCTTCTGCACCAAAAAAGTTGACAAGAGAAGAGCTTCGGGAGCGATCTACAAAGGGGTTATGTTGGCATTACGATGAGCCATGAAGCCGCGAGCATCGCTGTAAAAAGGGGAGAATTCTCATGATCGAACCAGTGGAAGAATAGGTCATTGAATAGCTAGAAGAGAGCCTTAAATATGAGGAAAGAGATGTGGAAGAAGAGCCACAATCGACTGACTTTATGGTACACACGTTAGCAAGCTACTCAAATCCGCAAACAATAAAAGTTGGAGGCCTTCTCAAACAACAACCGATCACCATTCTTATCGACACGAGTGACACAAATAACTTCTTGAACAGTAAGGTCACTGCTCGGATGGCACTCTATATTGAAGGCTACAGTAAGTTCGACGTAAAGGTCACCGACGGTCGAATCCTAAAGTGTGACTAAAGATGCCCGTAGGTGAAACTATTATTGCAAGACCAAAAAATTATCGCCGACTTCTTCCTCCTACCAATTGATGATTATGAGGTTGTGCTGGGCATAGAATGGATGACAATGCTAGGTGATGTCTCTTGGAACTTTTCCAAATTAATTATGAAATTTTACTGCAAGGGCAAATAGGTCACCCTACACGAGAAGTGCAGAAGCAACATAACCATCGTTTCAACCCAACGAATGGAGAAAGTTTTACGCAAGATAAATGGTGGCTTTTTTATGCATCTTCAGCAGCAACTAGAAGGAAAGAAAATAGAAATTGAAGATCAAAATCTCATCCAATTGCTTGCTAAATTTGACGATGTTTTTACCGAACCGCGCGATCTTCCTCCTACTCGGCAACATAACCAACAAATTTCAATTCTTCCGGGCAAACCACTAGTGAACACTTGGCCATACCACTATCCTCACCTCTAGAAGGATGAGATTGAGAAGATTGTAAAGGAGATGCTTGAAATAGGGGTGATTCGGCCAAGCTACAGCCCCTATTCCTCACTGGTACTACTTGTATGCAAGAAGGACGGAACTTGGCAGATGTGCATCGACTACCGAGCTCTAAATGATATCACCATCAAGGATAAGTATCCAATACTAGTGGTGGATAAACTTTTTGATGAGTTAAGAGGAGCTCGAGTCTTCATGAAGTTGGACCTCCGATCCGGTTACCACCAAATTTGGGTATGTAAAGACGACATCCTAAAAATAGCTTTTCGCACTCATAATGGCCACTATGAATTCTTGGTAATGCCTTTTGGACTCACTAATGCTCCTTCAACTTTTCATAGTCTCATGAACGATATTTTTTGGAGCTTTCTTCATAAATTCATGTTGGTATTTTTTGATGATATTTTCATTTACAGCTCTTCTCTTGAGACTCACTTTCAGCATTTGTGGTCTGTTCTGACGATCCTTCGGGAGAATACTCTTTTTGTTAAACTATCAAAGTGCAGCTTCCTCCAAAAAAAAGTATAGTACCTTGGGCACATAATATTAGAAGAAGGAGTGGCAGTAGACCCAACAAAAATCGAGACAATGCAGAGCTGGCCGAAACCTACAAATGTGAAATTATTGTATGGGTTCCTTGGACTAACAGGCTACTACCGAAAATTTGTGAAGAACTATGGGAAGATTAGTGCACCCCTCACTTCTCTACTGAAAAAAGATGTCTTCTAATGGTCAGACAAAGCTTCCACTGCCTTCGATAAACTTAAGACAGCCATGACGACGACGCCGATGCTAGCATTATCAGATTTCAATCGACCCTTCATCATTGAGGCCGACGCATCTGGAGTTAGAATTGGGACTCTTCTTATGCAAGAGGGTCGACCACTCGCATACACCTATAAGGCGTTGTATCCCTCCCATCAAAAAATGTCTATCTATAATAAGGAGATGCTTACCATTATGCACGCAGCAACAAAGTGGAGACCCTACCTAATCGGCCGATGATTTTATATTAAAATCGATCATAGAAGCCTCAAGTACTTTTTGGAGTAGAAGATAGCATCCCCGGAACAGCAAAAATGGGTAACCAAACTTCTAAGATTTGATTATGAAATTATTTATAAAAAGGGGAAAGAAAATATTATTGCAGATGCGCTCTCACGGCTACCTGAGCAAGCTGAATTTTCAACCGTCTCTCTTCCTACTATCGACTTCGTTGAGGACATTAAGGAGGAATGGAAGGACTCAGAGACCAGCAACATTAATAAAAAATTGGAGGATCCAAGCACAATAGCTCACTATACTTAGGATTCAAGAGATCTATGCTACAAAGGTCATATTGTGCTTACACCCGACTCCCCTTGCAACAAAGTCATTCTACATGAAATGCACTCCAAACCTTCAGTAGGACACTCTGGATTTCTGAGAACCTACAAAAGAGTGAAGCAAAATTTTTATTGAAGACGGATAAAAAAAATTATTTCTGAATATATAGCACAATGTGATGTATGTCAATAGCAAAAGGGTGAAACAGTGGCGAGTCTAGGGAAACTACAACCGCTACCCATACTGGACTCAGTATGGACTGATATCTTTATGGATTTCATTAAAGGACTACCACCTTCCAAAGGTAAAATCACAATCCTCGTGGTGGTTGATCGACTTACGAAATATACTCATTTTTGTGCTGTACGAAATCCCTACATTGCTGCTAGTATTGCTCAGATTTTCATAGAAAATATTGTTAAATTGTATGGGATGCCAAGGTCCATTGTAAGTGATCGTGACAAGGTCTTCACTAGTAAATTTTAAACCGAGTTATTTCAGTTGTAGGGCACCAAACTCAAGATGAGCACAGCATATCATCCACAAACTGACGGCCAAACAAAGGTGGTGAATAGGTGTTTAGAGATGTACCTTCAGTGTTTCGCCAGTGACCGACAAAAAGAGTGGACGAAATAGCTCCCCTAGGCCAAATGATGGTATAATACTACGTATCATTCATCTACAAATTATACCCCATATGAAGCATTATATGGTCGGTCGGTCCTTGTGATTCCAAAGTATGTAATTAGCTCAGCCAAGGTAGATCAGGTCGACCAAGATCTAATTGATAGAGATAAACTCCTACAATTGCTAAAGTATAATCTCTCTATCGCTCAAGCTAAAATAAAATAGCAAGCCGACACACAACGAAGCGAAAGAGAATTTTTAGTAGGAGATTGGGTTTATCTTTGCCTACAGCCATACAAGCAGCTCTCCATCAATACACGAGCCTCCATGAAGCTATCTTCACATTTTTATGGGTCCTATCAGATTATAGAGTGTATTGGAGCTATGGCGTATAGACTTCAATTACTTGAAGATGTCAAAATTTACCTTGTCTTCCACGTGTCATGCTTGAAGCCCAAGTTGGGAGAACATGAGTCACCCCAGATCCAATTGCCCAACACCACTGATGATGAAAATATTCAAGCCTAACCATAAGCCATCCTCGACCACAGAATCGTGATGCGTTGTCGACATCCCTCTATTGAAGTACTAGTACATTGGACTAATTTACCACTCGAAGATGTTGTTGAATCATGGATTTTGATGATGAAACTAATTGATTATGTGTTTTATGGTCAAACTACGTTTTGAGTTATGTAGGTCTACTATCGATCAGGATTAGGCAATTGACGCTGGAGGAATTGATGTTATGCCGGGTGATCACGTTAGGATATTGGATGTCGAGCCGGAGGTTCGATCGACAATCGGCAGAAGGCTTCAGACGTCAGGCATCGAGCCAAGAAGAGCGAAGTTACACCAAGGATATCGGGATTACGGAGGTCAACCGTCGATTGGGCAACAAGCCGCAAGAGAAGATGATGCACCGAAGAATCGGATGAAGCACCGAACAATGACGTGCCAGGCAACTGAATGTCAATTCGCGTTACAATAATTGTCTAGATCAAAGTAGAGTTTTGTTTGTGTGTGTACAGGATTAACTACGATGACAATGACGATGTAAAGTGAAATAAAATACCGAAAGCCAAGTGTGATGGATCGTTGGGAGTTCGAGAGTTCGACGAAAGTCCGAAGATTCATTGGGAGTGCTGTCGGAATTGGCCGAGAATGAGTATGGAGCTTGCCGAAGGGTTTTCAGAAGTTCACCGAAAGGTTCGTTGGGAGTTCGCGGAGCTTGTCAAGAAAGATCGGAGCTTGCCAAAGAAGCTCATTGGAACTCGCCAAGATCATCGTGAAGTCTGGGAGCTTGCCGGGAGTCCGCAGAATGGTTTCCGAGGGTTCGTCGGAAGACCGCCGAAAGTTCGCTAGAAGAAGTCTTGACTTGTCGGACTTTGTAATAGCTTAGGAAATATCTTTAATTTCATAGTTAGCACATTAATTTGGGTTAGGATTATGTGTTAATCCTATAACCCAAGTAGGGGCCCATTGGGCCTTGTTTTGGACCAGTTTGGGCCGAGTTTTTGGCCCAAACTAGTGTGCCAAAAAGTGTCGGGTGGTGGCACCGCCCAATGGCCGAAAGTTGGGCGGTGGCACCGCCCAGCACTCGAGAGCATGAGCGGTGGCACCATTGCCTTGGATGGTGAAACTTGGCCTTGTGTCGGTCACCGACAATCGAGAAGGCGGTGGCGCCACCATCGACAAAGCAGTGGCATTGCCAAAGACTGAACAACGAAAGAGATTCAAATTTGGGCTCCAAATTTGAATCCTCTTGGGGTCTATAAATACCCCAAGTGTTCTTGCAAGAAAGACAACAAGTACAACACTTTGAAAGCAAGAAAACTCTATTCAAATCTCTCTAGAAAATCCTTCTTAGTTTTCACTTGTATTCCATCGAAAGAAAGGAGAGAGTGCTTATAAGGGTTTCCTCCTAAGCTCGTCAAAAGGAGAGGAGTTGTAAGGGAGTTCATCCTCATCTGTTGAAAGGAGGATAGCTAGTGGAAAAGTCGGTGGTCTCAAGCGAAGAGGAATCGGGAGTGGATGTAGGTCAAATGACTAAACCACTATAAATCGATTTGCATTTACTTTCTTGTAACTTACTATACTGCAAACTATCTTCACTTTGTTGCCTTACTTACTCGACTTCCTCTTCATCTTCTTACGTATGCTTTCAATGCAATCGAAATGATTTCAAACAAAATGTTATTTTCAACGTACGAAGTTTCTGAAAGTTATTTTTAAATCATCGAAGTTTATCGTATTTATTCGCTGCACTAATTCACACCCCCCCCCCCTCTCAGTGCCGCTCGATCCCTAACATATGCCACATGGGAATCATATGAGAAGCTGAAGACTCGGTTCCCTGAGTTCATGGAACCCCAGCCTTGAGGATAAGGCTGATTTGAAGAGGGCGGGCTTGATAGGACCCTAGCAGGGTTGGGTCCTACTCAACCATGTAACAGCTAATAAAAACCCTGTGAGAGTGTAATAAACCCCACCTAGCCACCTCTATTATCTAAAGAAGAGAGGCTAGGGTTTATATTTGGGTCTTTGGGCTTCTTAGTCGCCGCCCCCCTTATTACTGGGCCGGCCCGCTAAGGTTGAGGGCAAATTAGGTAGTTCACTTAGGAAGTAGCCCCTATTGCTAGGGTTTGGAGCTCTATATAAGCATGTAGTCTCCATCTCTTGGGAACAAGAAGAATCATCTACAATTGCAGCCACCAGACTACTTGGAGGGTGGAACCCTTATAGTGTTCCAAGGGTTAATCCCCCTCAAAGATCAATCTACATAGAATTTCTCTGGGGTTCTATCACCAAAGCCCACTACAAAGGGTCCATTCTCCTATTACGATGGTCAAATCAAGATTCACTATGGTGGAAGCTGCTACGATAGACTGATACCGATACTCCCGCTATGGTGGTCGAATCAAGATCTACTATGGCGGAAGCTACTATGGTGGACTAATACCAATACTCCTACTATGGCGATCGATTCATGACCTACTACAGTGGAAGTCGCTATGGCGGATTGATACTAATATGCTTGCTATAGTGATTGAATCAAGACCTGCTACAATAAACTGATATTGATACTCCTACTATGGTAGTTGAATCAAAATCTGCTATGGTGAATTGATATCGATACTCCTGCTATGGCGATCGAATCAAAACCTACTACGACGAACTGATACCGATACTCTTGCCATGGTGGAATTCGCTACAACGGACTGATACCAATCTTCTTGCTCATGCAGTTGAGCCAACACACTCTCGCCTAAGCGATCGAGTACCTACCTCCAAAAGTGGAAGAAGAGGTAGGCCCAAAAGAAGACCCAACCCTCAGATAGAAGAGGGAGAAAAAAAAAAGGAAATCTCCTGAAGCAGAAGGGGGAGGCCAAAAAATGAGAGAGTGAACTTCCATGTGGAAGGGAGAGAACAAAGATAAAGAGGGAAGAAAAAAAGAAAGAGATCCTTAGGTCAACATTTGTCACTCTTACAAAAGAGCATCATTCGCCTCGATGGACCTCGCACCAACCATCATAGCCTCAACAAGGAACTCATAGCAAAAATAGTACTCATGCAAGCATGTAGTAATGCGAGCAAAACAATGTACTCCGAGACCCCTTTGCAAAGCCCCGAAGCATGCCTTCTGGGAGGATAAATGATAGGAAAAAGCTTAGTACTGTTAGCTCTCTCTAGTCGCTAGTAGGGATTTGCCCTACCTATCTTGGCTTTCCAAAGTGGGCATATAAGACCCACTCCTTATTGATACCGTAGCTGAAGAAACCATGCCTCGCGTAAATGGTTGGCAGCATGCCTCAGCTTCCCCAATTGCCTCTTGGCTGACATCTTAGTAGAAGCTATGCCTTTGTTTTAGTAACTGACAGCATGGCTCGGCTTCACTAACCTTTTTCGGATAATCAATGAAGGGACCACTCTCCATCTAACCCAAATGGCAAGGGAGTCAACCTAGAGGTGTCCCAATAGTCCGCCCAAGGCGCCAAAGGAGACACACCAGTAAGCCACCCTCATTAATGCCTCCACCATATAGGTTAAGAGCGGCCTTGGCTAACGTACGTCTAGATCGCTTGACACCCAAGTATAAAAGTCAGGCCCTAGACCAAGATAAGGAGTGCAGGTAAAAAATTTTCTATTCTCTCATTTATACTATTCATACTATTGTCTTTCTCCCTTTTCATCTTTCGTTGACTTAAGTATCGAAGGGATCGAACTGAGATACCCCCAACGTAGGCTAATTGTGTAAGACCCCCAATATCATCCGAAGATGCGACCAAGAGGTAGCTCAGCAATTACAAGAATTCAGCTCTCCTATTCGGCTTCACCCTGCCGAGATCAGGTCGCTCCCAACAAATTACCTCCCTAATGGGCTCTCACACCGATTGACCATGTCAGCTCCCTCATCAATAAGAAAGAGACATACTTATACTTTCACAATGAGTTAATCTGGCCGATTCATCCGTCAACGATCTGTATACAAACATCTCATAAACTATTGATTTTAGTAATCTCAAAATAGTGGTTAAATGGAGATAGAAGATTTGTTTAAGACGTCCATGGACGTCAGTCGCTCACGTGCTCTGCATGCTGTGAGCAGCTGACTCGACTCTCAATTCTTATCAGGAGCTGACAACATATCAGAGACGTGGAGACAAGCTGGTGTGTCTTTGTCAGTCGTTTTCCTCCATTTGGTAGATCCAGGCAATGTACTGTCGTTCCTCTTCTTATAATACGAAAACAAGAGACCGTATCTCTTGTTCGTGGAAATCTGTAGTGTTACAAGAGCAGGAGATGTGGACGGTTCTTGGAGGAGTACTCTTACGGCTAAATTGGTAAGTGAGCAAAATAATGGTCTCACTCTGCCAATTGGATCTCTTTCTTTCTGTGGATTCTTGGCGTTCTGTTCTCTCTTTTCTCGTTTCCTGATGGAATTTCTAGTCGCTGTGGATGAGCTTTGTGGATTTGATGAACGTTTAAGGTGCTTCTTTAAGGAAGTAGCAGATGTGTGTGGGAAAAATTGGATCTTTCTTCTTCTCCACTAAAAAGGATGGGATCTTGGGTGTGATTAATTGATCTCAGCTGGTTATAGCTTCTTACTGGAGCTCGCGGCGGCGTTCAAGAACAATCCGTCGTGCCTCTCTCGGAACTCCACCGGATCATACAGGTGAGGCAGAAGCAAGAAACCACACAGTCCAAGATGACAAGTGTCTCCTCTGATCTATTCCCCATGTAAGTACATCATCTCCTTGTTTTCCCTCTTGGGCAGAGTAGTACTCTGGTATTCCATGGATTTCCACTGTAGACCTGAGGATGAGTTCGGTGAGCTTGTGTTGGAGAACGGCCAAATCGTGATGCAGAGCCAGTCCAGTAGGCAGAGGAAGAGAGCTCGAGAGAAGGATGGCAAGGCGAGTGGCAGATCAAAGATTACTCGGTTTTGTGATAAAGATCTTTCGAGAAATCCTGCGAACGTTGGATCCAATGATGCTCGTGATGATGGTTTGGTCCCATGGATCGACGAAGGTCTCGAGAACGATTATGGTGATGAGTTCCTGAATGAGTTCTTGGGGTTCGGTGCGGGTCCTCCTACTCCACACGCCATGGCGGCAGGTCGAAGCGGCTGCTCAGCTCAAGAAGGTAGAACCCCTGGCCATGTAGCACCTACGGTAGAAGAGAGCGACGCAGGCGGCAGTGATGCAGCCCAAGACCATCATTGCAAGGTTATTGCGGTCATGGCGAGTTCCAAGCAGATGCAGCAGCCGAGTGGAACGACGACGACCTTGATGAACTTCTCCCATTTCGCCAGACCTGTAGCACTCGCCAAGGTCTGTCTCCGAAACGGTGGTGGTGGTGGATTGAGAAACGTAGAGAAGCTCTCCACTCTCTCGAGCAGTAATACATTCGCCTCAACCCCGATCCAGAGGTCTAATGGCGTCAAGGACGTTCGCAGAGCATCAGGGGCGCCATCCTCAACCATGAAGTCTCTTCGAGAAGCAGGCTTGGGTGAACAGCCTACACCTAGAAAGAATCTTGAAGCAGCCGCTGCTTCGATGTGTTCGGGAAATTTTGCAGGAGCAGGAATGAATCAACGTAAACATGGTGAAAGGAGAAAAGAAGGCGGAGGAGAAGAGTCGGAATTCAACAGCGAAGTAAGCGAGAGACGAGCCCACACAAAATTCTCGCTAATTTAGCTTCTTCGTTGGCTTCTTCTTCTAATCGTTGACGCGCTTTTGTGTAGGATCTCCAAGACGAAGGGGTGGGCATCAGGAGACACAGCAGAACGAAGAGAAGTCGCGTAGCCGAAGTCCACAATCTATCGGAGAAGGTGAGTAGATAAGGCCACAACAACATGCAATCTCGGCTCCTAGTACAGCCATTCTGAGCTGCTCTCCATCTTTTGTCCACAGAGGAGGAGGAACAAGATCAATGAAAAAATGCGTGCACTGCAACAGCTTCTCCCCCACTGCGACAAGGTAATTCTCGTCTGCGTTATGTCACAGTAATCTACTGAGTTAGAAGATTCAGCTTTGTTTGATTGAAATCTACGAAGGTGGACAAAGTTTCAGTGCTTGACGAGGCCATCGAGTACCTGAAGACTCTGCAGCTGCAAGTGCAGGTAAAGAAGGCTTCGTCTATAGATGCCTACCAAGTGTTTGTGTTCACACGTCTCACAATTCAACTCTGCTGTGCGGCGCAGATGATGTCGATGAGAAGTCGGCTATGTATGCCACCCATGGTGTTACCTCCGCCTGTGATGGCTCATCTCCCGGGCGTCGGTATGAGGGTGTACGACATGAACTGCTCCCCTGGCTTTGCCATCGTCGCAATTCCACGGATTCATGCGCCGCAATTTCCTTGGGCTCCTGCAATCCCTGGACTATTCAGTACATGGCCAGGGATTTCTATGAAGACGAATTCCTTGGCTGCTGCTCCTACACATAAACACACTGCTCCTAAGATTTCTGCTACTGAGATCAACACTTGATCCAGGGTGATCATCTTCATTGTGGTAAATACTTCACCCCTATGGAATGGGACTGTAATTACTTCACCTCTTCCCTTCGCGACACTGCCATGGCAGAAACTGGCTCGTCTGGCCCTTGTTCCTCGACGTCTGCTGTGAGGCCAACACTGAATCATGTCACAACATGCTGCCATCACTTGTTGCATCAATATCAAGATCAATCTTAGTGTGTCTTCAATCGTGGAGGCTGGTAATTATAGTAACAACAGCCTAAGCAGGCAGAGTCCAATGCCGTCGAAGACTTGAGTTCTTGGCATGAGCAGCTCAACTTTCTGACAAGGAACATGTACAGAGAGATCTTAGGATACAGATCTTGTTAGCTCTCTTTGATTCTGAATAGTTTCGTGGAGTGACAGACTCAGATCACAAATGTTTCTTCAGGTGAGAAAGCCTGTGGAGGAGGTTAAAGCTTGCTTCATTATTGTCCTCTCCTCTCTTTCCTTTTCCATGTTTTGCAGGTTTCTCAAGCAGTTTATATTACCTGAATAATCATGTCTCTTTCAGGCCATTGTCTCCTTCAATTTTTCTTTCTGTAATCTAATTGACAAATTATAGAAGAATCCAAGGAAGAATTAAAAGAAAGGAAAAACGATTTAATTGTATTAAGATTTAAAGTATTATCTTATAGAAAATTTTAGATTTATTTTTGATATTTTAAATCTATTGATTAGACAGAGGATTGGAGATAAGAGTTTTTTTTATTTAAATTATTATTCTACACTTAAATAAATGGCATCTACCGTCTCTCCAAGTCTAAATCTTCAGATATATAAACTTCGAGTCAAATAGTAGTTTAAAATCTTATAAGTGTTTTTCTTTTTGACAAATTCAATATAGCTTTTCTTTTTTTATTTCTATCTTGATTTCTTCTTTTATTTGGTTTCCTCTTGGATCGGTAATACTTTGTTACTACTATTTAAGGAAGGATTGTACTAATCTTTCTTTCTTCACATGGTATTAAAACCACAAGAGTGATAATATGTATTGTAAGATGTGAGGTCTTTCATAAAAGAGTGAGTGTGGAGGTTCTCTCCTAAGTATGTTAAAAAGAGAAGAGTTGTAATAAGGGTAGTTGATCTTCGTTCATTGGAAAGAAGATCGGTAGTGAAAGTCGATGGTGTCGAGGAAAGAGAAATTGATAGTGATGAAAGTGAACGTAGATCAGGATGATCGAATCACTATAAATATGTTTACACTTCTTCTCTTGCCTTGACTATTGCTTATTGATTTACTTTACTTGCAACCCTTACATGTACTTTTGGTTAATTATATTTTTGATATGGATTTATTGATCAAACTTTAAAATCAGTTAAAATTACTATTACACTAATTCACCCTCTCCCCTCTTAGTATCATCTAATAATTGGTATCAGAGCTCAGTTTTCTCAATTGGATTAACACCCAAGCGAGATTTAATAGTTTTTTTTAAGCAATCAAGAGAGTTACTGTTGAATCTCGGATTTTGATGATGAAGTCAATTGGTGAAATATTTGCTCTAATCTACTTTGTCGAGATAAGTATGCAGGAATAACTACGATGGGAAGAAAACATAAAGTGATTTACCAAGGACAAGTCCGTCGGGGGTTCAAGAGTTCATCGGAAGTCTGAGAGATTTTCGGAAGTGTTGCCGGAACCATCCAAGATCGAATCAGGGACTTGCCGAAGTTTTCGGAAGTTCATCTCAAAGATCGTCGAAGGTTCGCGGAACTCACCGGGAAGATTCGGAAGCAAGTCAAGACTCGTTGAGCTCGCCATACAATCCGGAGTATCGGGAGTCCACCGGAAGCAATCCGAGGGAAGCATCGGAAGGTCGCTTAATCTCGCCGTAAAGCTCGTCGGAAGTTGACTTGAAGAGTGTCGGATCAAATCACATTGAGTTATGTTTTAGGTTCGTAGTTTGCACATGAGTAGAGCAAGGATTTAAGAAAAATCCTACCTAAATTCGATGGGGCCAACCCTCTCATCGAGCCAAGTTGGGACTTAAACAGGGCCCATTCAGCTTTGTCCGAATGGGGCAGGCGGTTGAACCGCCACCGGGCGGTGGCACCGCTGGTCGAGCGGTAGCACCGCCTCGCATACGCACGGTGGAATCGCCGTCGAGCGTAGCACCGCCGTACATAGATAGGCGGTGGAACGCTCAAGCGCGTGGCACTGCGTCGACGTCACCAACAGATCGACAGGCGGTGGCACCGCCACCGATAGGCGATGGCACCGCCTCTGACCACCAGAACATTGGAACTCCAAATTGATTTTATATTTGGAGCCCAATTTTGAATCCACTTTGGATCTATAAATACCCCCCCGCCCCCCTTTCTCAACTGAAAGGGTACCCTTTTGAGCAAAAATTCTTAAGTCTTGAGCTTTTGTAGAGTGTTGAAAAGTCTTGTTCTTGCTAAGTGTTCACCTTCTTCTTTTCTTGAGAAATCTTGTACAAGTATGAAATTCTTGTAAAGGGCTGTAAAAGGGGTATTTGATCCTTCCCCTTCAAAGGATTTGATAGTGGAAGAAGGGAGCTTCAACGGAGAAGGCTTCGGAAGTGGAGGTAGGTCACTTTGACCGAACCACTATACATCGCTGCGTCTTGATTGTGTGAGTGTTTAAATTTCTATTTTACCTTGCTGCAAGCCTTTACTTTACTTGCTCCACTTCCTTTTTATCTTTGTACGCATGCTTTAAAGTTAGAACGCAAAAATCGGTTTCAAACGAAACGTTGCTTTCATCGTACGAAGTTTCCGAAGCTTGTTTTAAATCGCTGAAAAATCCATCGTTTTATCCGCTGCACTAATTCACCCCCCTCTCTTAGTGCCACTTGATCCCTAACAATTGGTATCAGAGCAAGGTTTGCTCTCATATTGGTTTAAAACCCAAGAGAGATGGCATACTCTGGTATGCAAGAGGGTCTCTCCATTACTCGTCCGCCTATATTTAATGGGTCGGATTATACGTATTGAAGACTCGTATGAGGATTTTTCTCATCTCCATGGACTTCGAACTTTGGAACATTGTTGAAAATGGTTTTGTAAAATCTTCTCTTCCGATGAGTGAATGGAATGAGTCGGAGAGGAAGATTTTTGCTCTCAATGCAAAGGCTATGAATGCCTTATTTTGTGCGCTTGATAAGAATGAGTTTAATCGGGTTTCTATTTGTGAATCGGCATTTGATATTTGGCGCACTCTTGAAATCACTCATGAAGGCACTAGCCGAGTGAAAGAGTCCAAAATAAACATTCTTGTGCATTCTTATGAACTTTTTCGGATGAAACCAAATGAGTCCATTGGAGACATGTACACCCGCTTTACGGATGTCATCAGTGGACTTAAAGCTCTTGGTAAAGGGTTTTCTAATTTTGAATTGGTAACTAAAATTTTAAGATTCCTTCCAAAGTGTTGGGATCCAAAAGTCACGGCCATTCAAGAGGCCAAGGATCTTAAAGTATTTCCGCTTGAAGAACTTATTGGATCTCTAATGACTTACGAGATGACGTGCCATGCTCATGAAGAGCTTGAGAACCCCCTTCCAAAGAACAGGACGGATATGACACTTAGAACACAAGAAGATCACTTGAAAGGAACATCAAATGATGAGGACAGTGACAATGACATTGCACTTCTAACTCGAAAGTTTAAGAAATTTATAAGAAAGAACAAATTTAAAAATGACACAAAAAGGACCAAGTCATTTGCTACGAATGCAAGAAGCTGGGACACTTCAAGAATGAATGCCCTTAAGCCAAGAAGAAGCAATTCAAGAAGAAAAAAGCCTTGAAGGCCACGTGGGATGATTCAAGTGACTCCGAGGTCAAGAAGCTAGCAACAAAGAGGAGGCAAACTTCGCACTAATGGCATTTGGAGAAGAGGTTAGTGAGTTACTTAGTGAAGAATTATCTTTCGATGAACTTTCTATGGCTTTTCATGAGTTATTTGATGAATGTAGAACTATTAGTAAGAAGTTCAATTTACTTAAGAAAGAGCATGCTTTATTACAAAGTAAGTTCAATAGTCTTCAAAATCCTTCTCTACCCCCATGCTCTAAGTGTGAAGACTTAGATACAACAAAGAGGGAGAACTTGCTACTCAAAGAGACCCTAAACAAGTTTAAGGTCGGTAGCAAGAGCTGCACATGATTCTTGCCAACAAAGGTCACGTAGGAAATAGAAGTGGTATCGGTGAGAGGTTCTCACCAAAATCCCACCACCTTCAAGTTAAAGGGCCTACATTGCATGTATCACCTCATTTGAAATGTAATTTTTGTGGCAAACGGGACATGTTGCCTACAAATGTTCATTCAAGAAAATTAATCCATAAAATTGATATGGGTTCCTAAAGGAACCATAAACAATTCAATGATAAATTACAAAGTAAGTAGATCATTTTGTAAGGCACCCAAAATCAAATGGGTACCTAAAACCATCCTCTTTGTAGACAAACTCACAAGCTAGGAGCAAGAAATGATATCTTGATAGTGGATGCTCAAGGCACATGACCGGAGATCCATCTCATTTCTCTATCCTCTCTAGCAAAGAAGAAGGATATGTCACCTTCGGAGACAACAACAACAAGGGTAAAATCATTGGCAAGGGAACCATAGGTAACTAATCGAGTTTTTCAATTGATGATGTATTACTAGTTGATGGTTTAAAACATAATCTTTTAAGTATTAGTCAACTATGTGATAAAGGTTATGTTGTTAGATTTGAATCTAATGTTTACATTATTGAAAAACCCAACAACAACATATCCATGATTGCTTTAAAACAAAACAATGTCTACACCATAAATATTGATAAATTAAGTAATGAAATGTGCTTTTCGGTTTTGAATGATGATGCTTAGCTTTGGCATAGGAGACTAGGCCATGCAAGCATGAAACTAATCTCTAAGATTTCATCTAGAGATTTAGTAAGAGGTATCCCAAATACGAAATTTGTTAAGGATAAGGTATGTGATGCATGTCAACTAGGAAAACAAATAAAGACTAGTTTCAAATCAAAAAAATCAAATTAGCACCACTAGACCATTGCAATTGATCCATTTGGACTTATTTGGACCAATTGACATAACAAGCCTATGAGGTAGCAAATATGCTTTTGTAATTGTGGATGACTATAGTAGATACACTTGGACCTATTTCTTGGCTCATAAAAGTGATTGTTTCAAATGTTTCTCTAAATTTTGTAAACTCACTCAAAATGAAAAAGGCTTTATGATTTCATCAATTCGAAGTGATCATGGAGGTGAATTTCAAAATCATGACTTCCAAAATTTTTGTGAAATAAACGGATACAATCACAACTTCTCTACTCCAAGAAATCCACAACAAAATGGATTAGTGGAAAGGAAAACTAGAAGTTTGCAAGAAATGGCTAGAACCATGTTAAATGAATATAATTTACCAAAATATTTTTGGGCCGAAGCCGTGAATACGGCTTTGCTCATATGAATAGAGTTCTAGTGAGACCATCCCTATCTAAAACTCCATATGAATTATGGAATGATAAAAAACCCAATGTTTCTTATTTTAAAGTTTTTGGTTGTAAATGCTTTATTTTAAATGAAAAGGATGCCTTAGGAAAATTCGATGCAAAATCTAATGAAAGCATATTTCTTGGTTATTCTTCAGTTTCTAAGGCTTTTTGTGTTTTCAACAAAAGAACCTTACTTATAGAAGAATCTATTCATGTGATTTTTAATGAAATTTTCGAATTTAAGAAGAAAGATTTTGATGATGATTTTGGTCTTGATAATTTGAATTTGAATGAACCCTCTCCTCAAAATGACAACTTGGATGCATCTTCTTCCCAAACTTCCTTACCTAAGGAATGGAAGTATGTAGATGCTCATCCCAAGGAGTTAATTATAGGAGATGCATCGAAAGGGGTTCAAACTCGCTCTTCTTTCAAAAAATTTTGTGCCCATGCCGCTTTTCTTTCTTAAGTTGAACCAAAATGCATTGTTGATGCCTTGAAAGATGATTCTTGGGTTATCGCAATGCAAGAAGAATCAATTTGAGAGGAATGAGGTATGGAAGCTTGTTCCTAGACCTAATGACCACTTAGTTATTGGTACTAAGTGGGTCTTTAGAAACAAGCAAGATGAATACGGTATTGTGGTTAGAAACAAGGCTAGACTAGTGGCCAAAGGTTTCAACCAAGAAAAAGGTATCGATTATGAAGAGACCTTTGCTCCGGTGGCAAGATTGGAAGCCATTAGGATGCTCCTTGCCTATGCTAGTAGTAAAGATTTCAAATTATTTCAAATGGATGTCAAAAGTGCATTCTTAAATGGTTTTATTTTCCAAGAAGTGTATGTCGAACAACCACCCGGATTTGAAAACTCTCTATTTCCTAACCACGTGTTTAAGCTAACTAAGGCTCTATATGGTCTAAAACAACACCCGGCTTGGTATGAGAGGCTTAGTTTTTTTTTTAATTTCAAATGATTTCACTAAAGGCAAGGTTGATACTACATTGTTTATTAAATATTTTAAAAATAATTTTTTTATTGTTCAAATTTATGTTGATGATATTATTTTTGGGTCTTGTAATAAATCACTATGTGAATTATTTGCTAAGGATATGAGTGATGAATTTGAGATGAGTCTAATGGGAGAACTAAATTTCTTTTTAGGACTACAAATCAAGCAACTAAGTTATGGTATATTTCTAAATCAATCAAAATACACATTGGAATTGTGAAAACGATTTAACATGGATGGATCAAAAGATATTAGCACTCCTATGAGCACCTCCGTTAAATTAGATATGAATGAAAATGGAGAAAGTTTTGATCAAAAAAACTTATAGGGGCATGATAGGTAGCCTGCTTTATCTCACTACAACCAGACGACATCATGTTCGGTGTAGGGCTATGTGCAAGATTCCAAGCTAATCCTAAGCTATCTCACTTGAAAGTCACAAGAGGATTCTTAGATACCTTAAAGGGACCCCTAATCTTGGATTATGGTATCCAAGATCTGATAATTTTGATTTGAAAGCTTATGCTGACGCAGACTTTGGTGGATGTAAAATAGATAGAAAAAGCACATCCGGAACATGCCAATTTCTAGGACATGCACTTGTTTCTTGAACTTCCAAGAAACAAAATTCGGTTGCACTATCTACTACAGGTGAATACATAGCTGCAAGTGCATGTCGTACAAAGTTATCTAGATGAAAAATACACTAGAAGACTATGGAATCTACTTAAAAAACATTCCTATAAAATGTGATAATACAAGTGCTATTTGTCTAACTAAAAATCCAATTCAACACTCTCGAACTAAGCACATTGACATTAGGCATCATTTTATACGTGATCATGTAAGTAGTAGAGATGTCACCCTTTAATTTGTTGATACAAATCATCAATTAGCGGACATTTTTACGAAACCTTTAAATGAGGAACAATTTGATTTTATTAAAAGGGAATTAGGCATGTTGAACTGTCCAAATGAGTAAGCTCTAGTTGATGATATCTTTCCTTGAAATTATGGTTTTCATCGATTTGATTCCACACATTATGGTTTTCATCAATTTGATTCTACACATTCTAATTATGGTTTTTTGGATTTGATTCCACACATTCTGATTCTTTTTGACTTCATCCTATCTCTAAGACCATTTTTTTTTAAAATAAAAAAAAAATGAAATGCGAATTTTTTTTTTGTGCTACCGGCGGTAGCACCGCCAGATACGGCGGTGGTATCGCCAGATACGGTGGTGGCACCACCTGGGTAGTTAGTCCCAGGCGGTGGAACCGCCTGCTGGGGTGGTAGTACTGCCCGAACACCCCTGTTATACGGGGTGAGTTAGGGCCGGTGGTAGAACCGCCCGAACACTCTTCCTCACCTCTCTACACTCCTCTAAACTCTCCCAAGCATCATTTTGGTATCATTTCTTCCCTCTAGAAGCCTAAGAATGAGATCTTACTTTGATTCAAGCTTCCTACATCTCAAAGGAACAATCTAAGGTAAAAGAATTATTTCTCTTTCCTTTTCTTGTCTAATTTAATTCCTTTCTTCAATTGATTATTGATCAATCCTAGATAGAAATGGCTCCTAAAAGAACATCAAGAGACAAAGGAAAAAGAATGGAGGTAGATTCATTTGACCAATCCTTGTTTAAATCACAAGAAGCTTCCCTTAGATTTTCTGAACTTGGTTCTAGACCCATTCATAAAGGAAAATATGTTGATTTGAATCAATTAGGAACCTAGAACCTATCATGTGATTGGCAGACTTAGTGGCCTCACCCATTTTGTAAATTATTGTTGCTGTTTATCCACGCTTAGTTAAATTATTCTATGCTAATTTAACTTTGAATGATGATGGCTTGTCAACTTATCTTCTAGGTAATGAGATCCAAATATGTGATAATACTATATGCTCATTAATTGGAATTGTTGAAAAAGAATTAGGATGTTATTTTAGAGGAAAATGGGATATGGACACAGTTGGTGCCACCACCCACTAAGCTTTAGAAACTGTGTTTGCAAACCCAAATTTAGGTATAATCCCCAAGAGTTGTGAACATTTACTACCTTTTAACTCTAAGATTTTGCATCACATTCTTGTAAGCATTGTCATTCCTAAACAGCTTTCATCATGATGAGATCTGGCCACTGAGTTAGGTACCTTATATTGGATCATGACGACAACATTTTTGTTTTGGTTACCTAATTCGGCAAAGACATGATAGAGGTCCTTTCTAAAGGATCAATGTTACCATATGGAGGTTTAATAACTAAACTATTGCATGCCCATAATATTTACATTCCACTAAATGAAGAAGCAATACTAGTGGATGATTTAATATCATTGACGTTAAATTACTTAGGCGACTTAGGTGTACATTCGAGCATGGAATAGGGGTTAGACAACCTAGGAGATGTGATATACCTCCCCACCAAAGAGACCATCCCCGAAACACCACCCTTAGGGGAAATGAATCTCCTCCTCCCGATCCTTTGTTGCACTACATCGCTGACATTTTCGCTCCATCTTCCGACGATCCGATCATGAGAGAGTTAAATGAAGTAAAACTCCAGCAAATTCAAATTTTGAAGGAAATGCGAAAGATGAACCTAAAGATCGATCACATGTATAGGCATCTTGGCATTCCTCATGAGGAGTAGCATCGTATTTTCTTTTCGAACGATGTAAACTTGTGTTGTATGTTGACATATATGTTGTATTATCTTCATTACATCTTGACATATATGTTGTATTATCTTCATTACATCTTCTTGGCCCTTTGTGACATGATTTTTGGCTTTCGATTGATTTCTTTTCCACATTTGTGATATTTTTCGGCTATCCTTTATTGTTACATATGAATCCTCGTTTCCTTTTTGTTGATGACAAAGGAGAAATAATATGTGTATTGCCATATGTTGATTATATGCATTTTTCATGCTTTACAAGTTATTGCAAGTTAAAATGCTTATTTAGGTTCTGGATATCATGTTTTTAATTATGTATACTTCATTGATATCTTTGATACCTATTTGACATCTTATTGTCCAACATCAACTTTGTTATCATGAAGTTGAATTGTGTTGAATTCAAAAATTGAATTCAAGCAATTCTTTCTTTATGGCATATAGATAGGGGGAGTTAAGAGTAACTCCATCACCAATTGATTGTCATCATCAAAAAGAGGGAGATTGTTGAATCTCGGATTTTGATGATGAAGTCAATTGGTGAAATATTTGTTCTAATCTACTTTGTCGAGATAAGTGTGCAGGAATAACTACGATGGGAAGAAAACATAAAGTGATTTATCGAGGACAAGTCCGTCGGGGGTTTAAGAGTTCATCGGAAGTCCGAGAGATTTTCGGAAGTGTTGCCGGAACCATCCAAGATCGAATCAGGGACTTGCTGAAGTTTTCGGAAGTTCATTTCAAAGATCGTCGAAGGTTCGTGGAACTCACCGGGAAGATTCAGAAGCAAGCCGAAGACACGTTGAGCTCGCAATACAATCCGGAGTATACTGGGAGTCCACTGGAAGCAATCAGTGAAGCATCGGAAGGTCGCTGTAATCTCGCCGTAAAGCTCGCCGTAAAGTTGACTTGAAGAGTGTCGGATCAAATCACATTGAGTTATGTTTTAGGTTCGTAGTTTGCACATGAGTAGAGCAAGGATTTAAGAAAAATCCTGCCTAAATTAGTGCCAACCAGGCCTCTACTAAGCCAAGTGCACATGACAAAGGGCCACGGAGCACCCCACCAAGTGGCTGAAGCTGGCATCTGTCAGACCGGTAGCGTCGGTAGCGATACATTCGACACAATGACACAGGCGATGGCACCGCCTCTGACCACCAGAACATTGGAACTCCAAATTGATTTCAAATTTGGAGCCCAATTTTGAATCGACTTTGGATCTATAAATACCCCCCCCTTTCTCAACTGAAAGGGTACCCTTTTGAGCAAAAATTCTTAAGTCTTGAACTTTTGTAGAGTGTTGAAAAGTCTTGTTTTTGCTAAGTATTCACCTTCTTCTTTTCTTGAGAAATCTTGTACAAGTGTGAACTTCTTGTAAAGGGCTGTAAAAGGGGTATTTGATCCTTCCCCTTCAAAGGATTTGATAGTGGAAGAAGGGAGCCTCAACGGAGAAGGCTTCGGAAGTGGATGTAGGTCACTTTGACCGAACCACTATACATCGCTGCGTCTTGATTGTGTGAGTGTTTAAATTTCTATTTTACCTTGCTGCAAGCCTTTACTTTACTTGCTCCACTTCCTTTTTATCTTTGTACGTATGCTTTAAAGTTAGAACGCAAAAATCGGTTTTAAACGAAACGTTGCTTTCATCGTACGAAGTTTCCGAAGCTTGTTTTAAATTGCTGAAAAATCCATCGTTTTATCCGCTGCACTAATTCACCCCCCCTCTTAGTGCCACTCGATCCCTAACAGTTACTTTATCACTCGTCCTCTTATATTCAATGGAATAGACTAACACTTATTGGAAAACATGAATACAGATTTTTTTTATTTTTCATAGATTTTGATCTATAAAACGTTGTGGAGTTTGGTTTTAAAAAATCTCCTAAATTGATGAATGAATGGAATAATTTTGAAAAAAAATATTTTCTTTAAATGTTATAGCTATGAATACTATATTTTATACTTTAAATAAAAATAAGTTTAATAAAATTTTTACTTGTGACATATTTGATATATATTTAAAGTTATTTATGAAGGCACAAATAGAATAAAAGAATCTAAAATTAATCTTTTAGTACATAAATATAAATTATTTAAAATGAAATAAAGCAAAATCATTAATGACATGTATACCCATTTTATGGATGTTGTCGATGATTTATGCAAATTTTTTTATACAAAGGCAAAGTATCATGTTGAAAACTAAAATCATCAAGATAAATGTTCATGGATTTAATCTTGTTAGGTGTATTATTATAAGTCATACAATCATTATTCATATTTTTAATTTTTAAAAATTACTAGAAGGAAAAGCATAATATAATTTTTAAAATAATTTTTATTTCCTACTAAATTAAGCAATTCATGAAAAACATCAAGTAATCTCATAATAAGGTAAAAGCACCTTGGGTGAGTTACTTACCTCATTGTCGAGAGCCGTCAAAGCATAGTTTGTCGCTTCGTTACTTAATTCTTCTTTGCTCGCTTTCTTCTTCTTCTTCACTTTTGAGTATTCATTTTTGGAGCTCTCCGGCTTCTTGTGTTCATAGTAAGAGTTAGTGTTGTTTTTAAGTTCATTTGAATTTTTCAATTCATATTTAATGAACTTATTAAATTTAATAGTGAAGAGTCTAAGGTCATCATCGTCATCATCACTTGAGTTATCACTCAAGTGGTACTCTTTTGTTTGAAGTTTCAAACCCTTTCTATTTTTTGAAAGGTGGTTCTCATATTCATCAAGTTTAAAGAAGCTCATTTCATTTCATATGTTATCAATGAGCCAATGAGTTCTTCAAGAGAATAAAAGTTTAAGTTTTTAGACTCTTGTATAGCAATTATTTTCGGATCCCACTTTTTTAGAAGGGATCTTAAAATCTTGTTAATGAGTTCAAAATCTAAACAAGATTTACCAAGGGCTCTTAGACTATTGACAAAATCCGTAAAACGGGTGTACATGTCACCGATAGTCTTGCTTGGTTCCATTCGAAAAAACTCAAAATCATGCATTAACAAATTCATTTTTGAGTCTTTGACTTTACTAGTGCATTCATGTGTGATTTCAAGAGTATGCCAAATATCAAAAGCTATTTCGCAAGTAAAAATCTGATTAAACTCATTTTTATCTAACACACAAAATAAGACATTCATAGCCTTTGCATTTAAAGAGAGATTTTTTTCTTCTCAAAATCCGTCTATTCGTTCATGGGTTTAGAGGAAGTTTGAAAATTATTTTTAATGATATTCCATAAATCCAAATTCAATGAAAGCAAAAAAACTCTCATTCGAGTTTTCCAATAAGTGTAGTTCGACCCGTTAAACAAGGGAGGATGAACGATAGAGAAACCCTCTTGAAATAAAAAAAGAGGCATTTCTCTTGGGTGTGAATCCAAATGAGAAATAGTAGGCTCTGATACCAACTATTAGGATCAGTTTGGCACTAAGAGGAGGGGTGAATTAGTGTAGTGATTAAGAACGACAAATTCGATGATTTCGAAAAATCCCATATGATAAAAGATGATTTCAATAGTAAGTGTCTCGAAAAGGTATTAAACTTGTAGTTGATTAAAAGAAGGTGATGAAGAAGTGGAGCAATTAAAGTAAAATGGTATGTAGAAATATAAACAACAATAAGTAAATGCAAACCAGATTTTTATAGTGGTTCGATCATCCGACCTACGTCCACTCCTGATTCCTCTTCACTTGAGGCCATTGGATTTTACTAGTAGTCTTCCATCCAATGAGCGAAAATAACTCCCTTACAGTGCTTTCTCCTTTTGATAGGCTTAGGAGATCAACCTCTTATAAGAACTCACTCCTCTCTTTAAATTAAATACAAATGAAGACTAGATGAGAGATTTCTAAAGTCATTTTTACAATATTTTCTCACTTTTAAAGTTTGTGTACTTGTGTATTCTACCCAGGGATGAGAGGGGTATTTATAGGCTCCAAATGGATTCAAACTTGGAGCCAAAAATCATCCCATCCCAAGTCTATCGAGTATTAGCGATACCACCACCAGTGTTGTCGGAACCACTATCAATGGGTTCTAACATTGGGCGGTACCACCGCTAAAGCTGTCTAACACTAAGCGGTATTATCGCCCAATCTGGTGGTACCATCGCCTAGACATATTGTTACTGGACGGTGCTAGTCATATGTACCCGGCAAGTCAATCACATGAGTGATGGTACTTGTAACTTGATATGGACTTTTTCTCTTTGCTTATTATTAGGCGTTTTATCACTTTATCTTGCGTGTTGCATATATTGTAATATCCTTGGATCTGTGCAATGGGAATCGGATCGTGATGAGATCACAATAATGAGACCGATTCACCTTTAAACACAGACCCTGAATTATCCTGGTTATAGGTTACTCGAGAAGGACATCGAGATAACCGGATAGACTGGTGGATTGTATACCAGTCCATATGATGGAGGTAGTTGGTCTCATAGCTACTTGTGTGGGGACACTAAGGGTATAGTGTAGGTGCTCATTGGGGAATGAGTTCATTGATTGATCCGCCTACGGAATGCTGGATGGTTATTGATACCTCACGTCAAACAGTGATTCCGTAGTCCCAATAGTGTATCTGGTCCTTAGACTTGAGACACCAAGGATGTCCTGTATGAGTACTCCACTCTTTGATACCTGACTTATAGGTTTGGAAAGTTCTAGATCTAGTACAACTGGTTATTGGGAGTGGTAGCCAACCTTACGAGGGCTATTGATTGTCAATAGAGGATCATCCGCTCTTGGTATCATGAGAGGAATATCCCATATGTTCTTGCTCGAACAAATCCTTGGCCAAGGTTATTCGGATTGAGAGTGAAAGAGTTCTCTAGGAGAATTCGACAAGAGCAAGACTCGAGGAGAGATCGTATGGGCCTGATAGCACCGTGCCCAATATAGAGTCTCTGGGATATTGGATGGATGAGTGACTATAGATACATGGTAACTAAGGACAGATAGGTCCAAGGATTGGATTCCCCTGTATCGTCTGGGCGTTGCGGCGTAGTGGCTTAGTACGTCCGTAATCGATGAGTTGGGTGAATTCTTATAAGATAATAATTCACTAAGTCAGAAGGAGTTCTGATAAGTATGACTCACGGCCAGCTCGATATTGGGCCTAGAGGGTCACACACATATTATAGGTGTTGCGACGAGTTGAGGTTCGGATATGAAATATCCGTTGAACCCCTATCTTATTGGATATCCATTAAGCCCCTGAATTATTGGATCCTAAGATGAGATCCAATAATTGCTAATATGAGATTATTGGGTAGAGACCCACTAATCCAAGAGGCTTGGGTAATTGGATAGAGATCCAATACCTAATAGGGCAAAAGATCCATTAGGGTATTCAGGGGGTCTCTATAAATAGTGCTAGTCATATGTGCCCTGCAAGCCAATCACATGAGTGATGGCACTTGTAACTTGATATGCACTTTATCTCTTTGCTTATTATTAGGTGTTTTATCACTTTATCTTGTGTGTTGCATATGCTGTGATGTCCTTGAATCTGTGCAATGGGAATCGGATCGTGATGAGATCACGATAATGAGACCGATTTACCTTTAAACACAGACCCTGAATTATCCTTATCATAGGTTACTCGAGAAGGACATCGAGATAATCAGATAGACTAGTGTGATGTATACCAATCCATATGATAGAGGTAGCTGGTCTCATAGCTACTCGTGTGGGGACACTAATGGTATAGTGCAGGTGCAAATTGGGGAATGAGTTCACTGATTGATACGCCTACGGAATGCCGGATGGTTATTGATACCTCACGTCAGATAGCGATTTCGTAGTCCCAATAGTGTATCTGGTCCTTAGACTTGAGACACTAAGGATGTCCTGTATGAGTACTCCACTCTTTGATACCGGACTTATAGGTTTGGAAAGTTCTAGATCTAGTACAGCCGGTCATTGGGAGTGGTAGCCAACCTTACGAGGGCTATTGAGTGTCAATAGAGGATCATCCGCTCTCAGTATCATGAGAGGAATATCCGATGTATTCTTGCTCGAACAAATCCTAGACCAAGGTTATTCGGATTGAGAGAGAAAGGGTTCTCCGGGAGAATTCGACAAGAGCAAGACTCGAGGAGAGATCGTGTGGGCTTGATAACACCATGCCCGGAATAGGGTATCTGGGATATTAGATGGATGAGAGATTATAGATACATGGTAATTGAGGACAGATAGGGTCAAAGAATTGGATTCTCCTGTATCGTCTGGGGGCCACGGCGTAGTGGCCTGGTATGTCTACAATCGATGAGTTGGGTGAATTATTATAGAGATAATAATTCACTAAGTCAGTAGGAGTTCTGACAAGTATGACTCACGGCCAGCTCGATATTGGGCCTAGAGGGTTACATACATATGGTAGGTGTTGCGACGAGTAGAGGTTCAGATATGAGATATCCGCTGAACCCCCTATCTTATTGGATATCTATTAAGCCCCTTAATTATTGGATCCTGAGATGAGATCCAATAATTACTAATAAGAGATTATTGGGTAGAGACCCACTAATCCAAGAAGCTTGGGTAATTGGATGAAGATTTAATACCCAATAGGGCAAAAGATCCATTAGGGTTTTCAGGGGGCCTCTATAAATAGGAGAGAACCAAAGCTCTATAGGCTGAGGGTTTCTTTTGGTAGCCACCTCCTGTTCTTCTCTCCCAAGAAAGAGAGATGAATCGTTGCAATCCCTGTCGTGTTGATACCGCTGGAGAGGAGGATGCTTGACCTCGTTCATCTTCTCCCACAGATCTGCAGGAATTCAGGGATATACGATCTCCCTAGGTATCTTCTTTTACACGTGCAGTTTTGCGGATTTGTTTTTGACGCACTGATCTTCGCACGACGACGGAAACTTTCTATGGGAAATCTGGGGTTTTGTTTTTTGTTCTTCCACTGCGCATGTGATGTCGCTCCCCTTGTGGATTTCCTAATAGTGGTATCAGAGCTAGGTTGTTCGTGCGAAGATCGGATCTTAAACTACGTGTGTTGTGTTTTAGATCTGCTTTTGATGCCAAAATCATTGGCGCAAAAGGGCCTGAAAGGGCAGCAACTATTGCTCCCTTGCTGCGCTCGTGCAGCGACCGTAAGGCTGCTTGTAGCCTTACTGCCTGCATAAGCAACAGCCGCTGCTCGGTGGGCTGCAGGCCGCAAGCAGGCTGCCTGCGCCAGCGGCCTGCCCGCAAGGGCGCCGGCGTTGCCTTGCGGGTGCAGCGCCTTGCCTGACCGTAGGGGCGTTGGCGCAGCACTCGGGGCAGCGCCGTAGGGGCTCCCGTCGGGGCGCCAGCGCTATGCCCGCGGGACAACGCAGAGGGGCAGCGCTTGTGGGTGCTGCGCCCATGGTGCAATGGCGCCAGGGCAGCACCCCAGGGGTGTCGATGGCGCTCCGCCCACGGGGCAACGCCTGCGGGGCAACGGCGGCCGTAGGTGCAATAAGGGGGCAAAAGATAATTTTGCCCCTCAGAATTTCAGAAATTCTATACTGTCCCCTTTGATAGAATTACCAAAATACCCCTCAGAATTTTAAAAATTCCAAATTCTATCCCTTTTGACAGAATTACCAAAATATCTTTTGGTCGAATTACCAAAATACCCCTGGGAATTCAAAAAATTCCCTTTATGTCCTTGATTTTAGAAAATTAAATATGTTAATTAAATATTTTAATTAATAATTATTTTTATCTAGTTGTCCTATAAAATAATATATACATGTGATGTATGATGTGGACAAATGATCATGAACCTATGATGTGATGTGTGTACTTGCGATTATTATTATTGGGGCCAGCGAGCCTCTATTTTTTTCTCATTTATTGTTAGGCCTGCGTGCCTGTAATTATATTGTAATTACATAAGGAGGCGCAGTGGTAGCGTGACTCACGAGGCCGAGACGGATGATCCGACGCATAAAGATGTGTTGAGATGCCGACGAAACTGACGAAGCGAGAAGGACTATCACAGGGTATGGAGATGCGTCGAAGCACACATAGATCTTGATATGAGTGATTGGGCCCACTGGCTCGGGCCTGATCACTTTAGGATGTGGTTTATGATCATCTGGTGTGATTGCTCATATGATGTGTGATTAGATATATACCTACTAGATATGTATATATATATATTTGCATGCGATATAGATATATATATTAAATATGTATATATGTGACACATTATGTTAAGAGACCAAATAAAAAATCCTCTCCATTAATAATAATATTAAGTCGGTAAACGTGAGGTAATAAGATTGACCCACGTGGCCTTCCATCGTTATAACTAGGAACTGATTCCCGGTGTAGGTTGAGTTGGTCGAGTCCCTCGAGACTCACCTATATCGCGTCTCGCTATCTTATCTACGACATAGAGATGTTATTGGTGACCTGAGGACATGGTATGCTTGGTCGAGTCCCTCGAGAGTATATCACTGAATCAGACTCATCTGGTAATGATGGTGATGACTTAACCGAACATCATGGTTGGTCGAGTCTCTCGAGGCCATGGTGGTTCGGAGGCCGAATAGGACGGGAATCACAAGGAGTTATGTTTGGCAAGAGTTGCCTACCTTTACGGGCTTAATGTGATTGTTCGAGTCTCTCGAGGTTACGTTAAGATGCTGATTAGATCCCGATCCCCACTAAAGATCCGCCGGGGGTCTCCGATTCACATACCGGAGGGTGTTGTATGTCTCACGAAAAATTAGTGGGAGTACATTAAGATAGAAGTCTTTATCTTAATTATTTAAATTTCAACAAAATATGCATGTTATTTATTTCTGCTACCTCTTTTATTTCAGAAAAATATCGCTTTTCTAATCCTTTACGTGGCATACTTGATGCCAACTGCCTCACTGGTCCAAATTATACGGATTGGCTTCGTAATCTGAGAATCGTTCTCATGATGGAGAAAATCGTATATGTCCTTGATACAATGATCCCTACGCCCGATGAAAGAGCAAGCGAGGATGAGATCGCTCGTTATATGAAGTACATAGATGATTCCACTCTTGCTCAGTGTTATATGTTGGCTTCTATGACGACTGAGTTACAGAGACAACATGAAAATATGGATGCTAATTCCATACTCCTGCATCTCCGTAAATGTTTGAGGAATGGGGAAGAACTCAGCGATATGAGATATCAAAGAGCCTTTTCCGTGTTAGGATGACTGAGGGGATACCAGTTCAGAACCATGTCTTTAAAATGATTGAGTGGATCGAGAAACTCACTGGTCTAGAAATGATCTTAGAGGATAACCTGTGTGTGGATCTTGTGTCCTACTGGTTTCCTTTTCTCAGTTCATAATGAATTTTAATATGAACAAACTTGAGGTGACCCTCCCAGAGCTCCTCAATATGTTGAGAAAAGCAGAGAGCACCATCAAGAAAGAGAAGCCGGTTCTCTACACTAGTGAGACCAGGAAGAAAAGAAAGGTTGAGAAGACCCTTAAGAAGGGCAAGGGCAAGGGCAAAATGGATAAGGCAAAGGTTGCCAAGAAAGACCCAACAAAGGACAGAGGCTAGTGCTTCCACTACGGCAAAGATGGGTATTGGAAGAGGAACTGCAAAGAGTACCTTGCAGAGAGGGTAAAACAGAAGCTTGCAAAAGCTTTAGGTACATTCATGATCAGTCTCCATTTGTCAGAACCTTATAATAATACATGGGTATTGGATACCGGGAATGCTTATCATATTTGTAATTCGTTGCAGGTTCTGGCAGGACCTAGGTAATTGAATAAAGGCAAGATGGACCTTAAGATGGGCAATGGAGTAAAGGTTGCTACAGTGGCTATTGGCAAGGTCACCGTACATCTGCTTGGTGGAGCTATTATTATATTAAATGCATGCTATTATGTTCCTTCTATTATCAAAAAATATTATTTTCATTTCATGTTTGACAATTATTAGATATAAATTAGTTTTTGAGAACAATGGTTGTTCAATAATATTAAATGATGAGATTATCATGAGAGGAACATTGCATAATGGTTTATTTATGCTAGATACAGCTCTATATATCATGAGTGTAAGTGAGTCTAAGACGAAACGAGAAGAGGAGAACCAGACCGGAAAGAGTATTAAGACCCTTCGATCAGATCGAGGAGGTGAGTACTTGACTATAGAGTTCACCAAATTCCTCAAAGACTATGGGATATTATCCCAATGGACACCTCCTTATACACTACAACTTAATGGTGTATTAGAAAGGAGGAATCGGACACTGTTAGACATAGTGCGTTTCATGATGTGTTTCACCGACCTACCCATCTCATTCTGGGGATATGCCTTAGATACCGCAGCTTACCTTTTGAACATTATTCTAACTAAATCAGTGATGTCTACTCCATATGAGATAAGGAATGGGAAGAAGCCCGATCTTAAAGTTGTTAAGATTTGGGGCTGCCTTGCCCACGTTAAGAGACACAACCCTGACAAGTTGGAATCTAGGACGGAACGGGGCAAGTTCGTGGGATACCCCAAAGAAACTTATGGGTATTATTTCTATCACCCTAAGGACCGAAAGGTCTTTGTAGCCAAGAGAGCAGTGTTCCTTGAGAAGGAACATATTCTTGGTGGAGACAGTGGGAGCATGATAGAGTTGAGCGAAGTTAGAGAACCTAGCTCAAGCACCATTCCAAAATCTATTTAGATACCTAACACACAAGTTCCAACTTTACGTAAGTTCGATAGAGTATCCCATCCTCCTGAGAGATATGTGGGATATATCAGAAGAGAGGATGTTGAGGATATTGATCCTTAGACCTACGAGGAGGCTATTATGAGTATAGACTTTGGGAAATGGCAAGGAGCCATGAATTTAGAAATGGATTCCATATACTCCAACAAGGTTTGGAACCTAGTTGATGCACCCGAGGGTATTGTACTCATTAGTTGCAAGTGGATCTTCAAAAAGAAGATTGGAGTAGATAGAAAGGTAGAGACCTATAAAGCAAGGCTAGTGGCAAAGGGGTATCGTCAAAGGCATGGTGTTGATTATGACGAAACTTTCTCACCTGTAGCCATGCTAAAATCCATTCGAATTCTATTGGCTATTGCAGCACACTATGATTATGAGATCTGACAAATGGACGTCAAAACCACATTCCTCAATGGTAACCTCGAGGAGGAGGTGTATTTGATATAGCCTAAGGGATTCGTGTCCAGAGAAAACCCAGATAAGGTGTGCAGGTTGCTTAGGTCCATTTATGGATTGAAGCAAGCTTCTCGAAGTTGAAACATAAGATTTGATGATGCGATTAGATCTTATGACTTCGTTAAGAACGAAGATGAGCCTTGTGTGTATAGGAAATTAAGTGGGAGTACTATCACTTTTTTGGTATTATATGTGGATGATATCCTGATCATTGGGAATGATGTGGGAATGCTCTCCATAGTAAAGACTTGGTTATCTAGGCACTTCTCCATGAAGGACTTAGGGAAAGCATCCTGCATATTGGGGATATGGATCTATAGAGATAGATCCAAGAGGATGCTTGGCTTATCCCAATCAAGGTACATAGACACCATTGTCAAAAGATTTGGCATGGAAAATTTCAAGAGAGGTCTCAAACCAATGAGACATGGAATATCACTTTCTAGGACTATGTCCCCAAAGACTCCTGAAGAATGGGCACACATGGATATGATGCCATATGCCTCAGCGATAGGATCTATCATGTATGCTATGCTATGTACCAGGCCTGATATAGTGCATGCTCTGAGTGTCACGAGCAGATATCAGGCAGATCTAGGCTTGGAGCACTGGAAAGTAGTAAAATGTATCCTTAAGTACTTGAGAAGGACTAAGGATCTTTTACTGGTATATGGAAGTTACACGGACTCGAGCTTCCAGTCTGATATCGATGATAGCAAGTCTAATTCAGGGTATGTGTCCACCCTGAATGGAGAAGCAGTATGCTGGAAGAGTTCTAAGCAAGACACTACTGCTGACTCGACCACAAAGGTGGAATACGTTACTGTGACAAAGGCAGCAAAGGAGGGAGTCTGGATGAAGAAGTTCATCACAGATCTAGTAGTCATCTCGAGCAGCAAGGAGCTGATTCCTTTATATTGCATCAAATATGGGGCGATTACTCAAATAAGAGAACCTAGGTCTCATCAGAAGTGTTGTGAGGACGTTCCAACTTACTAGAGAGATCGTGGCATGAAGACATGTAGTAGTGGAAAGAGTTTCATCTGAAGATAACATTGTAGATCCATTGACAAAGCCATTGACTCAGATTGTCTTTAAGCGTCACAGAGGTCTGATGGGGATCAGACATGTTGGTGATTGACTTTAGGTCAAGTGGGAGATTACTAGTCATATGTGCCCTTCAAGCCAATCACATGAGTGGTGACACTTATGACTTGATATGCACTTTATCTCTTTGCTTATTATTAAATGTTTTATCACTTTATTTTGCGTGTTGCATATACTGTGATGTCCTTGGATCTGTGCAATGGGAATCGGATCGTGATGAGATCATGATAATGAGACCGATTTACCTATAAACACAGACCCTGAATTATCCTGGTCCTAGGTTACTCGAGAAGAACAACGAGATAACCATATAGACTGGTGTGCTGTATACCCGTCCATATGATGGAGGTAGCTGGTCTCATAGCTACTCGTGTGGGGACACTAAGGGTACAGTGTAGGTGCTTATTGGGGAATGAGTTCACTGATTGATCCGGCTATGGAATGCTGGATGGTTATTGATACCTCACATCAGACATCGATTCTATAGTCCCAATAGTGTATCTGGTCCTTAGACTTGAGACACCAAGGATGTCCTATATGAGTACTCTACTCTTTGATACCGGACTTATAGGTTTGGAAAGTTCCAAATCTAGTACTGTTGGTCATTGGGAGTGGTAGCCAACCTTACGAGGGCTATTGAGTGTCAATAGAGGATCATCCGCTTTCGGTATCATGAGAAGAATATCCCATGTATTCTTGCTTGAACAAATCCTTAGCTAAGGTTATTCAGATTGAGAGAGAAAGGGTTCTCTAGGAGAATTCGAAAAGAGCAAGACTCGAGGAGAGACCGTATGGGCCTAACAGCACCATGCTCGGAATAGGGTCTCTGGGATATTAGATGGATGAGAGATTATAGATACATGGTAACTGAGGACAGATAGGTCCAAAGGATTGGATTCCCATGTATCGTGTGGAGGTCGCGACGTAGTGGCCTAGTACGTCTGAAGTCGATGAGTTGGGTGAATTATTATAGAGATAATAATTCACTAAGTCAGAAGGAGTTTTGATAAGTATGATTCACGACCAGCTTAATTTTGGGCCTAGAGGGTCACACACATATGGTAGGTGTTGCGACGAGTAGAGGTTCGGATATGAGATATCCGCTGAACCCCCTATCTTATTGGATATCCATTACGCCCCTGAATTATTGGATCCTGAGATGAGATCCAATAATTGCTAATAAGAGATTATTGGGTAGAGACCCACTAATCCAAGAGGCTTGGGTAATTGGATGGAGATCCAATACCAAATAGAGCAAAAGATCCATTAGGGTTTTCAGGGGGCCTCTATAAATAGGAGGGAACCAAAGCTCTATAGGCTGAGGGTTTCTTTTGGTAGTCACCTCCTATTTTCCTCTCCCCAGAGAGAGAGAGGTGCATCGTTGCAATCTCTGCTGTGTGGATACCACTAAAGAGGAGGATGCTTGACCTCCTTCATCCTCTCTCACAGATCTGCAGGAATTCAGGGATATACGATCTCCCTAGGTATCTTCTTTTACACGTGCAGTTTTGCGGATTTATTTTTGACGCATCGATCTTCACACGACGATGGAAACTTTCTATAGTAAATATGGGGTTTTGTTTTTTGTTCTTCCGTTGCGCATGTGATGTCACTCCTATTGTGGATTTCCCAACAAATAGGAGGGAGCCTAAGCTCGATAGACTGGGGTTTTCTTTTGGTAGCCACCTCCTGTTCTCCTCTCCCTAGAGAGAGAGGTGCATCGTCGTAGTTCCTGCCATGTGGATACCGCTAGAGAGGAGGACACTTGACCTCCTTCATCCTCTCCCACAGATCTATAGGAATTCAAGGATATACGATCTCCCTAGGTATCTTCTTTTACACGTGTAATTTTGTAGATTTGTTTTTGACGTACCGATCTTCGCACGATGATAGAAACTTTCTACAGGAAATTTGGGGTTTTTTTTGTTTTTCTGCTGTGTATTTGATGTCGCTCCCCTTACAGATTTTTCAATAGTGGTATCAGAGTCAGGTTGTTTATGCGAAGATTGGATCTTAAACTGCATGTGTTGTGTTTTGGATATGCTTTTAACGCCAAAATTGTTGGCGTGAAGGGTGAGAAAGGGTAGCAACTGTTGCTGCCCACTCGTGCAATAACCGCAAAACTGCTTGCAGCCTTGCTACATGCACAGGCAGCAGCCAGTGGCCAGTGGCCTGCATGCAGGCGGCAGCCGGCCGGCAGGCTATGGACCATCAGCAGGCAGCACTTGCAGGTTGCCTACATCAACGGCCTGCCTGTAGGAATCGGCGTCGCTTGTGAGCGTTGCATGGGCAGGGGTGCCGGCAGGCATTGCACCCACAAGTGGCAGCGTCGCCCGCTCGCGGCTAGCCCCCAAGGGGCAATACCGCCCACGGCCAGCCCGCAAGGGGCAGCGCCGCCTGTGGGCGATCTGCCTGCAGATGTGGGCGCACCCACAAGGGGCAGCGCCACCCGCAGATAGACTACCTGCGAGCGCTGCGCCCGCGAGCAGGGGCAGCGCGCCCGGTCGCAATGGCCGTCGCCGGTAGGGTGGCGGCGACCGTAACTCTGCAGAAGGGAAACGTATTAGGGTTTTTGGACAAAAGATAGTTTTACCCCACGAAATTTCAGAAATTTTGATTTTTGTCCCTTTTGACAGAATGAATAAAATACCCCTAGTAATTTTTGAAATTTTAATTTTATCCCTTATGGCCGAATGATCAGAATGCCCTTGGGAATTCAGATATTTCCCTCTATGTCCTTGATTTCAGAAAAATATATATGTTAATTAAATAATTTAATTAACTATTATTTTTTTATCTAGTAGTCCTATAAAATAATATATACATGTGATGTATGATGTGGACAGATGATCATGGACCTGTGATGTGATGTGTGTACATGTGATTATTATTATTGGGGCCTGCGAGCCTCTATTTTTCTCGTTTATTATCGGGCCTTCGTGCCTGTAATTATGTTGCAATTACATGAGGAGGCGCAGTGGTAGCGGAACCCATGAGGTCGAGACGGACGATCTGACGCATGGAGATGTGTTGAAATGCCGACAAAACCGACGAAGCGAGAAGGGTGATCACAAGACATGGAGATGCGCCGAAGCACACATAGATCTTGATGTGAGTGATTGGCCTACTGGCTCGGGCCTGATCACATTAGGATGTGGTCCATGATCATCTGGTATGATTGGTTATACACATACTATATATATATATTTGCATGCGATGTAGATATATATATTAAATATATATATATATATATATGTGTGTGACACATTATGTTAGGAGACCAAATCAAAATTCTTTCTATTAATAATATTAAGTCGATAAACGTGAGGTAATTAGATTGACCCATGTGGCCTTCCATCGTTATTGCGAGGAACCGATTCCCGGTGTAGATTGAGTTGGTCGAGTCCCTCGAGACTCACTTGTATCGCATCTCGCTATCTTATCTACTACATAGAGATGTCACCGGTGACCTGAGGACATGGTATGCTTGGTCAAGTCCCTCGAGAGTATATCACTGAATCAGACTCATCTTGTAACGATGGTGATGGCTTAACTGAACATCATGGTTGGTCGAGTCCCTCGAGGCCATGGTGGTTCGGAAGCCGAATAGGACAGGACTCACAAGGAGTTGTGATTGGCAAGAGTTGCCTACCTTTACGGGCTTAACGTGATTGGTCGAGTCCCTCGAGGTTACGTTAATATGTCGATTGAATCTTGATCCCCACTAGAGATCTGCCGGGGGTCTCCGATTCACATACCGGAGGGTGTTGTGTGTCTCGCGAAAAATTAGTGGGAGTACATTAAGATAGAAGTCCTTATCTTCACTATTTAATTTTTGTAAAATCTGCATGTTATTTATTTTTGCTACATCTTTTATTTCAGAAAATGTCACTTTCAAATCCTTTACATGGCATACTTGATGCCAACCACCTCACTGGTCCAAATTATACGGATTGGATTCGCAATCTGAGAATCGTTCTCATGACGGAGAAAATCGCATATGTCCTTGATACAATGATCCCTACGCCCGATGAAAGGGCAAGCGAGGATGAGATCGCTCGTTATGTGAAGTACTTAGATGATTCCACTCTTGCTCAGTGTTATATGTTGGCCTCTATGACTACTGAGTTACAGAGACAGCATGAAAATATGGATGCTAATTCCATACTCCTGCATCTCTGCAAACTATTTGAGGAACAGGGAAGAACTCAGTGATATGAGATATCAAAGAGTCTTTTTCGTGCCAGGATGACTGAGGGGATATTGGTTCAGAACCATGTCCTTAAGATGATTGAGTGGATCGAGAAACTCACAAGTCTAGGAATGGTCCTAGAGGATTACCTGTATGTGGATCTTGTGCTTCAGTCCCTACCAGATTCTTTTTCTTAGTTCATAATAAATTTTAATATGAACAAACTTAAGGTGACCCTCCCAGAGCTTCTCAATATGTTGAGAGAAGCAGAGAGCACCATCAAGAAAGAGAAGCCAGTCCTCTACACTGGTGAGACTAGTAAGAAAAGGAAGGCTAAGAAGATCCTTAAGAAGGGCAAGAGCAAGGGCAAAATGGGTAAGGCAAAGGTTGCCAAGAAAGACCCAACAAAGGACAAAGGCCAGTGCTTCCACTACGGCAAAGATGGGCACTAGAAGAGGAACTACAAAGAGTACCTTGTAGAAAGGGCGAAATAGAAGCTTGGAGAAGCTTCAAGTATATTCATGATCAGTCTCCATTTATTAGAATCTTTTGATAACACATGGGTATTGGATACCGGGAGTGCTTATCATATCTGCATTTCGTTGTAGGTTCTGGCAGGACTTAGGAGATTGAACAAAGGCGAGATGGACCTTAAGATGGGCAATAGAGCAAAGGTTGCTGCAGTGGCTATTGGTAAGGTCACTTTACATCTGCCTAGTAGAACTATTATTGCGTTAGATGCATGCTATTATGTTCCTTCTATTAAAATTAGTTTTTGAGAACAATGGTTGTTCAATAATATTAGATGATCAGATCATCACGAGAGGAACATTGCATAATGGTTTATTTATGCTAGATACAGTTTTATATATCATGAGTGTAAGTGAGTCTAAGAGGAAACGAGAAGAGGTGAACAATGCATATCTTTGGCATTATAGGCTAGGTCACATCCATGAGGGAAGGATTCAAAAGTTGCTAAAAGATGAATATCTAGATCCATTTGACTATGAGTCATATACGACATGTGAACCTTGCCTTTAGGGAAAGATGACCAACTCTCCATTTAGTGGAACTGGAGAGAGAGCTACTGAGTTACTAGAATTCATACATAGTGATGTATAAGGTCCCATGTTGACTCATGCCATAGGTGGTTACTCCTACTTCATTACTTTCATTGATGATTTCTCAAGATACAAACATGTGTACTTAATAAAGTACAAGTCTGAAGCTTTTGAGAAATTCAGGGAATATAAAAATAAAGTGGAGAACCAAACAGGAAAGAGTATTAAAACCCTTCGATCAGATCGATGAGGTGAGTACTTGAGTACAGAGTTTACTAGTTCCTCGAAGACTATGAGATCTTATCCCAATGGACACCTCCTTATACACCACAACTTAATAGTGTATCAGAAAAGAGGAATCGCACACTGTTAGACATGATGCGTTCCATGATGTGTTTCACCGACCTACCTATATCATTCTAGGGATATGCCCTAGAGACCGCAGCTTACCTTCTGAACATAATTCCAACCAAGTCAGTGATGTCTACTCCATATGAGATATGGAATGGGAACATGCATGATCTTAAGATTGTTAAGATTTGGGGCTGCCCTACCCATGTTAAGAGACACAACCCTGACAAGTTGGAATCCAGAACGGAATGGTGCAAGTTCGTGGGATACCCCAAGGAAACTTGTGGATATTATTTCTATCACCCTGAGGACCAAAAGGTCTTTGTAGCCAAGAGAGTAGTGTTCCTTGAGAAGGAACACATTCTTGCTGAAGACAGTGGGAGCATGATAGAATTGAGTGAGGTTGGAGAACCAAGCTCAAGCACCATTCCACAACTAGAGTCTTTTCAGATACCTAACACACAAGTTCCAACTTTTTGTAGGTCCGATAGAGTATCCCATCCTCCTGAGAGATATGTGGGACATATCAAAAGAGAGGATGTTGAGGATATTGATCCTCAGACCTACGAGGAGGCTATTATGAGCATAGACTCTGGAAAATGGTAAGAAGCCAAGAATTCAGAAATGGATTCCATGTACTCCAACAAGGTTTAGAACCTAGTTAATGCAACCGAGGGTATTGTACCTATTGGCTGTTAGTGGATCTTCAAAAAGAAGATTTGAGTAGATGGAAAGGTAGAGACCTATAAAGCAAGGCTAGTGGCTGAAGGGTTTTGTCAAAGGCAAGGTGTTGACTATGACAAAACTTTCTCACCTATAGCAATGTTAAAATACATTCAAATTCTATTGGATATTGCAGCACACTATGATTATGAGATCTGGCAGATGGACATCAAAACCGCATTCCTCAATGGTAACGTCGAGGATGAGGTGTATATGATACAGCCTGAGGGATTCGTGTCCAGGGATAACCCAGATAAGGTGTGCAGGTTGCTTAGGTCCATTTATGGATTGAAGCAAGCTTCTCGAAGTTGGAACATAAGATTTGATAATGCGATCAGATCTTTTGACTTCATTAAGAATGAAGATGAGCCATGTGTGTACAGAAAAGTAAGTGGGAGCACTATCACCTTTTTGGTATTATATGTGAATGACAACCTAATCATTGGGAGTGATGTAGGAATGCTCTCCATAGTAAAGACTTGGTTATCTAGGCGCTTCACCATGAAGGACTTAGGGAAAGCATCCTGTATATTAGGGATACGGATCTATAGAGATAGATCCAAGAGGATGCTTGACTTGTCCCAGTCTAGGTACATTGACACCATTGTCAAAAGGTTTGGCATGAAAAATTCCAAGAGACGTGTCATAACAATGAGACATGGAATATCACTTTCTAGGAGTATGTCCCCAAAAACTCCTAAAGAAAGGGCACACATGGATATGATACCATCTGCATCAGTGATAGGATCTATCATGTATGCTATGCAATGTACCAGGCCTGATATAGTGCATGCTCTGAGTATCACGAGCAGATATCAGGCAGATCCAGGCTTGGAGCACTGGATAACAGTAAAAAGTATCCTTAAGTACTTGAGAAGGACTAAGGATCTTTTACTGGTATATGAAGGTAGTAGCCTAAGAGTTGAGGGCTACATAGACTCGAGCTTCCAGTCCGATGTCGATGATAGCAAGTCTAATTCAAGGTATGTGTTCACCTTGAATGGAGGAGTAGTATGCTGGAAGAGTTCCAAGCAAGACACTACGGGGTGATTATTCAAATAAGGGAACTTGGGTCTCATCAGAAGTGTTCTGAGGATGTTCTAGCTTATTAGAGAGATCGTGGCTTGAAAAGATGTAGCAATGAAAAGAGTTTCATCCGAATATAACATTGTAGATCAACTGACAAAGCCATTGACTTAGAGTGTCTTTGAGCATCACAAAGGCCAGATAGGGATCAGATATGTTGGTGATTAACTTTAGGTCAAGTGGAAGAGTGCTAGTCATATGTGCCCTGCAAGCCAATCATATGAGTGATGACACTTGTGACTTGATATGCACTTTTTCTCTTTACTTATTATTAGGCATTTTATCACTTTATCTTACGTGTTGCATATATTATGATGTCCTTGGATCTATGCAATGGGAATGGAATCGTGATGAGATCACGATAATGAGACTGATTCACCTTTAAACACAGACCCTGAATTATCCTGGTCATAGGTTACTCGAGAAGGACATCGAGATAACCGGATAGATTGGTGTGCTGTATACCCGTCCATATGATGGAGGTAGCTGCTCTTATAGCTACTCGTGTGGGGACACTAAGGGTACAATGCAGGTGCTCATTGGGGAATGAGTTCACTGATTGATCCGCTTACGGAATGTTGGATGGTTATTGATACCTCACGTCAGACGGCGATTCCGTAGTCCCAGTAGTGTATCTGGTACTTAGACATGAGACACCAAGGATGTCCTGTATGAGTACTCTACTCTTTGATACCGGACTTATAGGTTTGGAAAGTTCCAGATCTAGTATAGCCAGTTATTGAGAGTGGTAGCTAACCTTATGAGGGCTATTGAGTGTCAATAGAGGATCATCTGCTCTCGGTATCATGAGAGGAATATCCCATGTGTTCTTGCTCGAACAAATCCTTGGCCAAGGTTATTCGGATTGAGAGAGAAAGAGTTCTCCGGGAGAATCCGACAAGGGCAAGACTCGAGGAGAGACTGTATGGGCTTGACAGTACAGTGCCTGATATAGGGTCTCTGGGATATTGGATGGATGAGGGACTATAGATACATGGTAACTGAGGACAGATAGGTCCAAAGGATTAGATTCCCTTGTATCGTCTGGGGGCCGCGGCGTAGTGGCCTAGTACATCCGTAGTCGATAAGTTTGGTGAATTATTATAGAGATAATAATTCACTAAGTCAGAAGGAGTTCTGACAAGTATGACTCATGGCCAGCTCGATATTGGGCCTAGAGGGTCACACACATATGGTAGGTGTTACGATGAGTAGAGGTTTGAATATGAGATATCCGCTGAACCCCCTATATTATTGGATATCCATTAAGCCCCTGAATTATTGGATCCTGAGATGAGATCTAATAATTTCTAATAAGAGATTATTGGATAGAGACCCACTAATCCAAGAGGCTTGGGTAATTGGATGGAGATCCAATACCTAATAGGGCAAAAGATCCATTTGGGTTTTCAGGGGGCCTCTATAAATAGGAGGGAACCAAAACTCTATAGGCTGAGGGTTTCTTTTGGTAGCCACATCCTGTTCTCCTCTCCCTAGAGAGAGGGAGGTGCATCGTCATAATTCCTATTGTGTAGATACCGCTAGAGAGGAGGACGCTTGACCTCCTTCATCCTCTCCCATAGATCTGCAGGAATTCCGGGATATATAATCTCCCTAGGTATCTTCTTTTACACATGTAGTTTTGCGGATTTAATTTTGACGCATCGATCTTCGCACGATGACGGAAACTTTTTACGGAAAATTTGGGGTTTTGTTTTCTGTTCTTCCACTACGCATATGATGTCGCTCCCCTTGTGGATTTCCCAACAGGCGGTACCATCGCCCAGACTCAATCTAGAAGATGAAGCCTTCAAGCAGTTTCACCGCCCACCTGGCGGTGCTAGTGCCTGATGTGGCATTCGGGCACTGTATGGGCCTTTCAACCAGCCCAACATAGCCCTAATACATGCCCAATTGGACCCTAATTGGGTTGTCCCAATTCCAACTCAATTAGACCTAATCCTACTTCGATCTAGATAATTTTTACAATTCTAATCAACATTCTATTGCCTGGAATGTCATTGGTCTATCGACTCTTCATCCGGTTCTTTGACGCATCGTCCTCTCTTGCGGCCTATTGTCCAATTGGCAGTTGACGCCCGTAACCCTAATCTCCTTGGTGCAACTCTGCTCTTCTTGGCCCGATGCCCATTTTCTTTGTCCGAAGCCTTCTACTGATCGTCAACTGGTCCTCTAGCTCGACATCCAATCTCCTGACGCGATTTCCTCTAGCGTAACATCGATTCTTTCTGTATCAATTATCTAATCCTAATTAAGAATAGACCTACGTGACTCAAAACGTAGTTAGATTACAAATCACACTCAATTGGTTTTATCATTAAAATTCGAGATTTGACAAATAATACATGGAATGATGTATTGAAATTATGATTATGCATGATTTTATGATGAATAACATGTTGCCATAATTCATGATTTTCTGAATTCAAAGTTTCTTTATTATGTCTATCAATATGACATATTTATAAGGAGAGTTAAGGTTAACTCCATCATCAATTAGTTATCATTATCAAAAAGGGAGAGATTGTTGAATCTCGAATTTTGATGATGAAATTAATTGATAAAGTTGTGATCTAATCTACGTTTTGAGTGACGTAGGACTAGCTTTGATCAAGGAGAGATAAATTGAAGTAGAAAGAATTAAATATTGGGGTAAAGCAAAACATGTTAGAAGATTGGTAGTCATGCTAGCAGAAGACTTCGTACCATGAGTTTGGGCATCGGGCTAGAAGGAGTGGATATTGCGCTAAGGAGATTAAAGTTGCAGAGGTCAACATGCCGATTAGGCAATATGCCACAAGAGAGGATGATGCGTCGAATATTGAATATCAGATTTTGATGATGAAATTAATTAATAGTGATTATGATCTAATCTATGTTTTGAGTGATGCAAGAAGCTTCGATCAGAGAGAGACAATTAAAGCAAGAAGAATCCATATTGGATTGGAGTGAAACATGTCAGAAGATTGGACATCGAGCCGGAGGATCGATCGATGTATCAGAAGAAGGCTTCAGATGATGATTTCAAGCATCAAGCTAAGAAAAGCAGATATTGCACCAATGAGATCGAAGTTGGCCAATTGGGCAGTAGGCGACAAGAGAGGATGATACGTCGAAAAATCGGACAAAGTGCCAGATGAACTAATGACATGCTGAATAACATTTGATTAAGCTTTGTAATAATTATCTAGATCGAAGTAGGTTTAAAGTGTAATTGGGTTAGAAGTGGGCTAGCTTAATTAGGGGACAACTGGGCCCAAGGTTGGGCTATGTTGGGCCAAGTGAATGGCCCAAACAATGACCCAATATGTGGGTTAGGCAATGGCACCACCAGAATAGGCGGTGAAACCATCGGTGACTCAGTCTCCAAGACATAGTCTCCAAGATAGTATCAGGCGGTAGTACCGGTAGACTGGATGATGGTACCGCCCAATGTCAAGCGGTGGTACCGCCGATATCTTGAAAACTTGGGATGATTCAAATTTTGGCTATAAGTTTGAACCACCTTGAGGCCTATAAATACTCTTCTCTTCCTTAGTTAGCATATACACTAGTTGAGAACAAAAAGAGGGAAAACTTTGTTATAATTATATGAGAATTCCTCTCCTCTAGGTTTAAATATTGGTTAAGTCTAAGAGAGGGGTGAGTGGGGGTGTAAAGGTTCTCTCCTGAACCTGTTAAAAAAAGAATTGAGTTGTAATGGTATTTGGTATTCACCCATTTGAAGGAAGACTGATAGTAAAAGCCAGTGGCCTCGACGGAAGAGGAATCGGGAGTAGAAGTAGGTCGGGACGACTGAACCGCTATAAATCGATTTGTGCATCTTACTCTATTTGTTTATTTACTCTTACTGCAAACCGCTTTACTTGCTCACTAGCCTCATTACATTCTTTACGAACATTTTCAAAGTTAAACATCATTTCAAAAATGTATTTTGATTGAACAAATCTTTGAATCGAACAAAGTTTCCCAAATCGATGTAATTCTTATCATTGCACTAATTCACCCCCCCCCCCTCTTAGTGCTAACTATGATCCTAACAATTGGTATCAAAGCCATGTTATTTCTCATTTGGTTTAACACCCAAGAGAAATGGCTCTTTTCGGCTTTCAAGAGGGTCACTCTATCATTCATCCTCCTATGTTTAATGGAACGGACTACATATATTAGAAAACTTGAATGAGAGTTTTCTTACTTTCTTTGGATTTGAACTTATGGAATATATTAGGAACCTTTTATTTCTTTTCTTTTCTAAGCTTGAATAATATTTATGGAGTTATTTAATTCAATAGAGAGTCGAACAATATTTTAATTAATATTTAATTATTAAGTGTCCGAGTCCTGGTGGGCTCTATAAATAGGGATGTAACTATTTTTTTACTTTAATAAATAATTATTCAGTCTTTTGGCAAAACCTAGGAGGCCGATCCTCTCGAAGTGATCAAGGAGGTCGATCCCCTCAAAGAGATCAAACCTTTTTCTTCCACTTCTTTCTCTTTCTACATTAAAACCCTAAAGGGTCTTAACATTTGGCATCAAAGCAACGATCTTCGACGTTCTCATTGCAAACTTTGTATTAACTTTGCCGCAGCCATCATCATCATCCTAAAAAAAAGGGAAAAAGGGAGAGAGAAAGGGCAAATGTAGTAGAACGCAGCCTGTGCCTTTGCGTTCACCCTTCCAACGGCCATGCATGCATTCATCCTTCCGGCCAACGCATCACCGCCGCTGCTGCTCTCGGCCCGCGATCGTTGTCATCGTAGCCTCTAACTAGCAGTCATCTCCCTGACTGCTGTAGCTTGAGAGGGATCGTCGTCGCTCCCCCCATGGCTTGCGGACTAACCCAGCCCCTGTTGCTCCCTCGGCAATGCCGATCTAGCCGTACCACTACAACCGCCTAACCTCAGTAGCAACCACTTCCGGCTACTACAGCGTGCGAAGAGCCACCACTGCTGCCTGACCCTTGCACCCCCGCCACCCTTGCTTCTCGGCCACAACCATCACCGTCGCTACCCTCAAGGCCAGCAACTGCCGCCGCTATTCCTTCTCAGCCACGACCTGTAACATTCCTCATTTTTGAAAAAAATTAAAAGGACTTATTTGTAAATATGAGGATTTCTTTTAATAATCCTTTAGCACTAAATATTTTTATATTAAAAGTTTTGTGTTAGGGACCAAAATGTGAATATTAACAATTATATAGGATTTATGAAAGATTGGTATTCAGTTTAAAAAAAAAAGAAAGAAAAAGAGAGGACAAGTGGCATTAGCTAACATAAGAATGAGCCACTTGTGTTAACTAAGTGAATGACACGTTTTCCTCATGCATGCTTGCCACCTATCCTTGCATTAGCTAAAATTTAAGTAAATAGATATGGAGTTAAGGAAAACTTAACATGAGAAGCTTGCTGCCAACGTAGAGGAGAAGAAGAAGGAATTGAAGGAGAAGGAATCGAAGGAGAAGAACTTTTGTCTTAGCTCAAGATTTTGCATCAACTCTTGATAGTTGGGAATCAAACTCTTGTAAGGCAAGTGTTCTAACCCCATCCTAGAGATAAATTCTGATTCTTGTTTTATCTTGATTCTGAGAAAAATTGGATGATTGTAGCTTCATTGAAGGTATCTATGCCATTTAAACATCAAATGTTGAATCTGGAAATTTTCGGATTTCTTGACCTTTCAGTACTCATATGGACATAACTTATTGTACCAAATTCTGATTGAGGAGAAACCTTTTTCATACGAAAGAAGACTTATAGAGATTTCATTTAAAATAGTAATTTAAAGATTTGGAGTAAATTTGTCTATCCAAATATATTAATGAAAAGACCTCATATATTCGGTGAAACAGATGCTACATGAAAATTCTGAATTAAGAAAACTTTGATTCTTTGGAAACTAGATTCGTGTATCTTTCTTTTGATACCTAATTTGGAAATTTTTAAGTATGTTTGCCCTCTGAAACATCATTTTAATTTCATTCTACCAATTCTGCAAAACAGAGATGATCAATTCTGACCTTTCTTTATTCTATTTGTTGTAACATTCTGTTAGAAACTCAAAAATTTACAAATCTAAGTTCATTTGAAAATAGTTTGATACAGCTTTCTAATGACACCTATTATGAGAATTGGAGCATATTTGGTCACTCAAACAATTCAGGAAATGTACCACTCAATTTCTGTGAGACCTGAAATTTAGTTGAGTTTTGCCTATTCAAGTTTCATCCTATTGGAAATCTAACTTCTGCTAAATTCTTCTTCAATTGAGCTTTATAATGGTCCTTTGAGAATTCTTGTATTGTTCATCCTAAAATTTATTTATATACCTGAAATCTATTATGTAATGTTCATGTTTGCATTATCTTGTTTCGTAAAGGCACACGCATATTTTCGTTGTTCCGTATATACTTCCGATATGTGCCAATGTTATTGTTCATGCTACCCTTTTGTACTCTGGTGTCTTGTGGGATAATGTGAACCTTTGCCAGAAATGGTAAAGGGAGTTATGCTTAGAGCCCATGATTGCTCTGTCGACCCCATTGACTTCACTCAGATGTGGGTGGATAGAGCTCCCAGACGTGGGAGACTAATGTTTGGTGGTCATCCAGAAATGGATGAATCACGTTATGAATGTGGTCCCACAGCACCCTCTATGTTTATTTGATATGATATCCAAAGCTTTGCCTACGAGATTATATTTATGCTTTGGATAAAAATGAAATGCATGCTACATCAAAAATGACATACAAGCTTGTTTTTGTTATTCGTTTCACTTGTTATACTTTGAAGTGCTTCGTATGTTATTGTTATGCTCCCAAACACTCTTACACCTTTGATATGTACCTAAATGCTTCTTTTGCTAATGGAATGCTCCAATTTCCTTTCTCCTATTGTTATGTATAATGCTGGTTTCAAATGAGATAATCCTTTGTGATTTTATATCAAATGAGATGCTTTTCATTGAACACTTGTAGCTATGCTTTTGTATTTTGATACCAAGCCTGCTTGAACTACTCCTATCGCCATGGATATGTTAGTCGCTTGCTGAGCTCTTTATGCTCACCTCGTTGCTATATATAATTTTTTTTCAGGTTAGCTTGTCACGCACGGAAAAGCTAGAATTGGGTTGAAGTAAAGAAAGGCTAGAAGATTTTTGGGCTAATCTTTGTAGTTGATAAGTCTTTTGTTGTATAGTATACTTTATTTCCGATGAAATGTTAAGGATATGTTGACACTTATGTGTTGTAAAAGTTTAAATGACCGCTCATGTTGATGGAATGATAAGTTTAAATTACATAAGGATATGAACTTGCAGTAAATATTATGTTTTGTGATTGTATATATTTATACGATTATGAATTTGTGTTGTGGTTGATGTTTAGTTAAGTTGGCTTTAGATTTTATGAATCTCTAAGAGAAGTGGAGTATGATATTATGAAATGTACAGGTTGATGAATTGTGAATATTTATTTGAATGGTTCTTACGATCCTCAAATTGTTAGAATGGATCCTGGATTGAATTGTTGATGAATTATATTATTATGGATTTAAGATAGGATCACATCTCTAAATTGAAATCAGAGCATGATTTGAGGATTCCGAAGAAATTTGATATGCTAGATGCATAATAAATTTTGAGGTTTAGTGATTTCAATTTAGAGACTAATCAAAAGTTTTCTTTTGTTGTTTTAGGAAGCAAGGATGACAAGGTCATCTGGTTCTTCTGTTGCATCTACTTCCGATCAATTGATTGGAATTATGAAAACTCTGGAGGCTGTGACACAAGTGATGCAACAACAAGTCCAACAAGGAAGAAATGATGAAGCGGGGACTTCAAACCAGACTGGGTTGGGAATCAAACAATTTAAGAAGCTTAGTCCTCCTAGTTTTAGTGGTGAGCCTGATCCAATGGTAGCAGAACAATGGATGATGCGGATAGAAAAAATATTTGACGTTTTAAGTTGCCCTGATGATAAGAAGGTTTCTCTTGCTTCCTTCATGCTAGAAGGTGAGGCTGAGCACTGGTGGCGAACCATGAAGAGGATTTCTGAAGCTCGACAGGAGCCAATCACTTGGAAGGTATTTACAGAAAAGTTCAATGAAAAATATTTTCCAGATTGTATTAGAGAGCAGAAAGAATTGGAGTTCCCTGAATCTCATCCAGGAAATTTGATGGCCAAATATGAGTCTAAATTCACTGAGCTCTCTAGATTTGCCATGCATATGATTGACGATGAATCTAGGAAAGCAAGAAGGTTTGAAAGGGGACTAAGGCCAGCAAAAAGAAGCCGGATATCAGCTTTAAAACTCCAGGTATACATTGACGTAGTAGAAAGAGCTTTCATACTTGAAAAAGACTTGGAGGAGATCTAAGAAATCAGGGACAAGAACAGCAAGGATAAGTTTATTGGTAGAAGTAAGAGAGGAAATGAAGTAGAAAGAAGTAACAAAGGGTGAAGGCACCTAGATTTGAGAAAGGAAATCTATCACAAAGAACTCTATCGTGTGCAAAATGTGGACGTAGTCATGAAATGAGAGAGTGTTTTTGGGTGACTGGAGCCTGTTTTGCCTGTGGAAAGTTGGATCATAAAGTAAGAGACTGCCCACTAAATAAGAAGAAAGAGCCACAGCCCCCTAAGCCAACAGCCCATGCTAGAGTCTATGCTATCACAGAACAAGATTCCAGAGCCTCTAAATCAGTGGTTGAAGGTATTCTACATGTTTTTAATAGAAATGCAAAAGTTTTGTTTGATCTGGGTTCCAACTTATCTTTTGTATGACACTATTTTGCTTATAACTTGGGCATTCAACCTAAACCACTAGATTATTTGCTACACGTATCTACTGCTGTTGGGGATTCCTTGACTATAAATTTGGTTTATCCATCATGTTTGATTTCTATCGGAGAACATGAATTCCTTGCTGATTTGATACTCCTAGAAATCTAAGGTTTTGATATTATACTGGGCATGGATTGGTTATCTTCCTATCATGCTAGTATTGATTGCTATACAAAAATAATTACTTTCTGCATACCAAATCAGCCTATCTTCTACTTTGAGGGTATTAGGCATGATTTGCCTCCTTGCTTAATATCGGCACTTCAAACTCAATGCCTTATGCAGAAAGGATGTTTTTGTTATATTATATATGTAAAGGAGCATTCAGAACAAGAAACTCACCTAAACGAAATTTTCATGGTTAAAGAGTTCCCTGATGTATTCCCGGAGGATTTGCTTGGACTACCTCTAGACAGGGAAGGTGAATTTGTTATTGATTTAGTCCCCGGGACGACCCCAATATCTAAACCTCCCTATAGAATGGCACCACTCGAGCTCGAGGAATTGAAGAAGCAAATATAAGGGTTATTAGATAAGGGTTTCATTCGACCTAGCGTCTCACCGTGGGGTGCTCCAGTGCTGTTAGTTAAGAAAAGGGATGGGACGTTGAGGCTTTGTATTGATTATAGACAGTTGAATCAAGTGACCATCAAAAACAAGTATCCCCTACCCAGGATTGATGATTTGTTTGATCAATTGCAGGGTGCACAAGTATTCTCCAAGATTGATCTAAGATCAGGTTACTATCAGTTGAAGGTCAAGAAGGATGATATTCCAAAAACAGCCTTTAGAACTCGATATGGTCACTATGAATTTTTAGTAATGCCTTTTGGCTTGACTAATGCTCATGCAGCTTTTATGGAACTGATGAACAGAATATTTCAGCCACTCGTAGATAATTATGTAATTGTATTCATTGATGACATATTAGTATATTCAAGGAGTAATCAGGAGCATGAGAAACACTTGAGAAATGTATTATCCATACTAAGAGAAAAGAAGCTGTATGCAAAGTTCAGCAAATGTGAATTTTGGTTGAAGGAAATTGCTTTCTTAGGCCACGTGATTTCAGGAAAGGGCATATCTGTTGATCCAAAGAAGGTGGAAGCAGTAGTTAATTGGGAAGTACCAACAAATATAACAGAAGTTAGAAGTTTCTTGGGCATGACAGGTTATTATAGGAGATTTGTGGAGGGATTTTCTCAAATTGCTCATCCCCTCACCAAACTGACTCAAAAGAATGTAAAATTTGAATGGAGTGGTGATTGTGAGCAATGTTTCCAAGAATTAAAAAGAAGATTGACTAGTGCCCCTATTCTGACTATTCCGAGTGGTAACAAAGGATAATTTATACTCGATGCTTCAAGAAAGGATCTTGGATGTGTTTTAATGCAAGGGAAAGTAATTGCTTATGCTTCTAGAAGAGCTATGAATTGAATTATCTAACTCATGATTTAGAATTGGCAGCAATCATCTTTGCTCTAAAGATTTGGAGACATTACTTGTATGTGCGGACATTTGATATCTTTATTGATCACAAGAGTTTAAAGTACATTTTTACACAGAAAGAGTTAAATATGAGGCAGCGAAGATGGATAGAACTTCTAAAGGATTATGATTGTACCATCCGTTATCACCCAGATAAAGCAAATATTGTAGCTGATGCACTTAGTAGAAAATCTACAAGTTTTATGGCTAGTCTGATTGTGAAACAATGGAAGCTATTAGAAAGAAATTATGAATCGAATGTAATAAGGAAAGGGCAAGACTCAATAATGTTGATGGCCTCTATCCAAGTGCAAACTGATCTCATTCAATAAATTAAAGAAGGACAACTACGAGATCCACATTTAATATACTTGAGAAATGAAGTTGAAAAGGGATTGAAGTTGAATTTTTAAATTTCAGATGATGGCCTATTAAGATTTGGGGATAGAATGTGTATTCTAAATGACCCAGATTTCAAGGACTAAATCTTGAAGGAAGGTCACAATTCAAAGTATACCATGCATCCAGGTAGCACTAAAATGTATAGAGATCTCCAAAGTCATTATTGGTGGAAAGGCATGAAGAAGGAGATTGTAATATATGTTTCAAAGTGTTTGACATGTCAACAAATCAAAGCAGAACACCAGAGACCTGGAGGTTTGTTACAGCCCTTAGATATTCCTGAATAGAAATGGGAATGCATTACTATGGACTTTGTTTCAGGACTACCCAGAACCTCTAGAAAGCATGATGCTATTTGGGTCATTATCGATAGGTTAACCAAATCGGCACATTTCTTACCAATCAATATGACTTATTCCCTTGATAGGCTTGCAGATTTGTATGTTGATGAAATAGTAAGACTTCATGGTGTCCCAAAGGAGATCATCTCGGATAGAGATTCCAGATTTCTTTCTAGATTATGGAGGAGATTACAAGATTCTATGGGCACCAAAGTAAAGTTTAGCACTGCCTATCACCCTCAGACTGATGGTCAATCTGAAAGAACTATTCAAGTACTTGAGGATTTACTTAGAGCCTATGTTATGGATTGAAGAGGTGAATGGGATAAAAATATTTCTCTTATTGAGTTCACTTAAAATAATAGTTATCATTCGAGCATTCAGATGGCTCCTTGTGAAGCATTGTATGGGCGAAAGTGTAGAACGCCTATATGTTGAGAGGAAGTTGGCGATAGAAAGTTGTTAGCACCAGATAAAGTACAAGAGACTACTGAAAAGATTCAAGTTATCAGAAAGAGGCTAAAGGCTGCTCAAAGTCGACAAAAGAGCTATGCTGACAATAGAAGACGAGATATCGAGTTCCAAATAGGAGATTTTGTATTCCTAAAGGTCTCTCCTTCTAAAGGCATTGTAAGATTTAGAAAGAAAGGAAAGTTAAACCCAAGGTTTATTGGACCCTTTGAAATCCTTGAAAGAATTGGTTCTATCACTTACAAAATTGCCTTGCCACTATCATTATGTCATATCCATGATATATTTCATGTTTCAATGCTCAGAAAGTATATACCTAATCTCTCTCATATCATTGAGTATGAGCCGATTGTGATTGAGAAAGACTTATTTTACAAGGAAGAGCCCATTCGAATTATTGATAAGAAAGAGAAAATCTTAAGAAATAGAATCATTACTCTAGTTAAAGTAATTTGGAAGCATGATTCTACAAATGAAACGACCTGGGAGCTAGAGGAAGAAATGAAGAAAGCTTATCCTCATCTTTTCATCGAAAGAGGTATGACTAATTTAGAGGACTAAATTTTCTTTTAAGGAGGGGAGAGTGTAACATCCCTCATTTTTGAAAAAATTTAAAAGGACTTATTTGTAAATATGAGGATTTCTTTTAATAATCCTTTAGTACTAAATATTTTTATATTGAAAGTTTTGTGTTAGGGACCAAAATGTGAATATTAACAATTATATAGGATTTATGAAAGATTGGTATTCAGTTAAAAAAAAAAGGAAAGAAAGAAAAAGAGAGGACAGGTGGCATTAGCTAACATAAGAATGAGCCACTTGTGTTAACTAGGTGGATGACACATGTTTTCCTCATGCATGCTTGCCACCTATCCTTGCATTAGCTAAAATTTAAGTAAATAGATATGGAGTTAAGGAAAACTTAACATGAGAAGCTTGCTGCCAACGTAGAGGAGAAGAAGAAGGAATTGAAGGAGAAGAACTTTTGTCTTAGCTCAAGATTTTACATCAACTCTTGATAGTTGAGAATCAAACTCTTGTAAGGCAAGTGTTCTAACCCCATCCTAGAGATAAATTTTGATCCTTGTTTTATCTTGATTCTGAGAAAAATTGGATGATTGTAGCTTCATTGAAGGTATCTATGCCATTTAAACATTAAATGTTGAATCTGGAAATTTTCGGATTTCTTGACCTTTCAGTACTCATATGGACATAACTTATTGTACCAAATTCTGATTGAGGAGAAACCTTTTTCATACGAAAGAAGACTTATAGAGATTTCATTTGAAATAGTAGTTTAAAGATTTGGAGTAAATTTGTCTATCCAAATATATGAATGAAAAGACCTTATGTATTCGGTGAAACAGATGCTACAGCTCCTAACCTTTTATTACTAAATAGCTCATAACTCTCTGATGAAAATTCTGAATTAAGAAAACTTTGATTCTTTGGAAACTAGATTCGTGTATCTTTCTTTTGATAACTAATTTGGAAATTTTTAAGTATGTTTGCCCTCTGAAACATCATTTTAATTTCATTCTACCAATTCTGCAAAACAGAGATGATCAATTCTGACCTTTCTTTATTCTATTTGTTGTAACATTCTGTTAGAAACTCAAAAATTTACAAATCTGAGAATAGTTTGATACAGCTTTCTAATGACACCTATTATGAGAATTGGAGTATATTTGGTCACTCAAACAATTCAGGAAATGTACCACTCAATTTCTGTCAGACCTGAAATTTAGTTGAGTTTTGCCTATTCAAGTTTCATCCTATTGGAAATCTAACTTCTGCTAAATTCTTCTTCAATTGAGTTTTATAATGGTCCTTTGAGAATTCTTGTATTTTTCATCCTAAAATTTGTTTATATACCTGAAATCTATTATGTAATGTTCATGTTTGCATTATCTTGTTTCGTAAAGGCACACACATATTTTCGTTGTTCCGCATATGCTTCCGATATGTGCCAATGTTATTGTTCATGCTACCCTTTTGTACTCTGGTGTCTTGTGGGATAATGTGAACCTTTGCCAGAAATGGTAAAGGGAGTTATGCTTAGAGCCCACGATTGTTCTGCCGGCCCCATTGACTTCACTCAGACGTGGGTGGATGGAGCTCCCAGATGTGGGAGACTAATGTTTGGTGGTCATCCAGAAATGGATGAATCACGTTATGAATGTGGTCCCACAGCACCCTCTATGTTTATTTGATATGATATCCAAAGCTTTGCCTACGAGATTATATTTATTCTTTGGATAAAAATGAAATGCATGCTACATCAAAAATAACATACAAGCTTGTTTTTGTTATTCGTTTCACTTGTTATACTTTGAAGTGCTTCGTATGTTATTGTTATGCTCCCAAACACTCTTACACCTTTGATATGTACCTAAATGCTTCTTTTGCTAATGAAATGCTCCAATTTCCTTTCTCCTATTGTTATGTATAATACTGGTTTCAAATGAGATAATCCTTTGTGATTTTATATCAAATGAGATGCTTTTCATTGAACACTTGTAGCTATGCTTTGTATTTTGATACCAAGCCTGCTTGAACTGCTCCTATCGCCATGGATATGTTAGTCGCTTGCTGAGCTCTTTATGCTCACCCCGTTGCTATATATAATTTTTTTCTAGTTAGCTTGTCATGCACAGAAAAGCTAGAATTGGGTTGAAGTAAAGAAAGGCTAGAAGATTTTGGGCTAATCTTTGTAGTTGATAAGTCTTTTGTTGTATAGTATACTTTACTTCTGATGAAATGTTAAGGATATGTTGACACTTATGTGTTGTAAAAGTTTAAATGACCACTCATGTTGATGGAATGATAAGTTTAAATTGCATAAGGATATGAACTTGCGATAAATATTATGTTTTGTGATTGTATATATTTCTACGATTATGGATTTGTGTTGTGGTTGATGTTTAGTTAAGTTGGCTTTGGATTTTATGAATCTCTAAGGGAAGTGGAGTATGATATTATGAAATGTACAGGTTGATGAATTGTGAATATTGATTTGAATGGTTCTTACGATCCTCAAATTGTTAGAATGGATCTTGGATTGAATTGTTGATGAATTATATTATTATGGATTTAAGATAGGATCACATCTCCTGAATGTGATGATTCGGGGGGGGGGGGGGGGGCATGACACGACCCCCCTTAGCCGTTGCTTCAACCAACGGCCACGCACCCCTCTTCGCTGCCAACCTCAACAACAACCATCGTAGCCAACATGTAGTGCAACAAAAATAGGGTAGTGCCGCCGATCCCCCTCGTTGCAGCGACTCTTTCCATGACTGGTGCAAGCGCCGACTGCCTCCGCAAACTCTATAATGACCCATGACGCTACAACCTACTCCCCACAATGCTGCCACTACGCTGCTACCCTTTCCCATAAATGTTGCCTTTCAAATTTTTTTTCAACCGCACCACTATAATCTCAACCCCGTCTGCTCGATGATCTCCTCTTTGCATCACCGCACTTATAGCAACACTGCACGCAGCATGCAATGACAAAAATTTTCCTCCTCACAGCGACCGCAGCAAGCCTCAACGCTGCACTTGCCGTAGTTCACGCCTACAGTGCTGATGCCCTTAACAAGACATCAAAAGTAAGAATTGGGAATTACAAATCTACAATCTTACGCAATGGCTACCAATATCTCAGTAAAAGCTCAAATGGAAGCATTAGAAACTAGAATTGAGAACCGGCTACAGGAGACTCTTAATGAATTTAAAAGAAGCCTATTAGAGAATTTTAGTAAATTGCAACTAGATAAAAGTTCAAGCTCTATGATGAACAGATCTGGAGATATGAGAAAGGGACCCCAGGAATATGACTCAGGCTACCCATGCATTAAGGTGAAATTTCCAAGATGGGAAGATGGAGATCTGACCAGTTGGATTTCGAGGGCAAAGAAATTCTTTCGTTTCCACAGAACCCTAGAGGAATCCATGGTGGAAATAGCCTCAATCTAATTAGACGGTGATACAATTCAGTGGTATGATTGGTATAAAACTTGCCACAGAGTTCCTTCATTGGAGCAATTCAAAAGAGGGCTTCTTGTTCGATTTGGACCATTCGACTATGAGAATATAGATAGATAGCTTGCAAAAATTCATCAGACTTCTATAGTATTAGAATATTAGAGCAGATTCGAGCAATTATCGAATCAAGCTAGAGATTAGTCTGAATGATAACTAGTGGGTACCTTTATTAAAGGGCTTAATCCAGATATCAGATGTGAAGTTAAGGCTCGACAACCCCACACTATGATAGTTGCAATTTCATTTGCACGCCTACACAAGGAAAAAATCAGTATAGAAAATCATCGAAACAGGGGTGTCAACAAATAAGTGATCAACAAGGTGTCCACCCTATCTACTCCTATCCAAAACCCTAACACTCGAAGACTGACTCAAGAAGAACTCAAAGAAAGATCAACAAAAGGGTTATGTTAGCATTGTGATGAAAAATGAAGGAGCACCATTGCAAGGAAGGAAAACTCCTGATGATTGAGCCAATTGAGGAGGAACTAGAAGCAGAAGAGTTGGATTCCAACTATGGAGGTATGAAAACTGATAAAGATATTGAGTCTATCACATACACAGTGCATGCATTTGTCGGCTACTCTAACCCACAAATGATGAAAGTGTTGCACGTGTCTTTGTGGAGAACATAGCTAAATTACATGGGAGTCCCTGTTCCATTATTAGTGATAGAGACAAAGTTTTTACTAGCTCTTTTTAGATAGAGCTTTTTCATTTATAGGGTACTCAACTGAATATGAGTACTGCTTATCATCCATAAACAGATGGACAAGCTGAAGTGGTAAATAGGTGTCTCAAAAATTACTTGAGATGCTTTACTAATGATAAGCTGAAGGAATGGATTAAATAGCTTCCCTAGGCAGAATGGTGGTATAATACCTCTTATCATTCTTCAATTAAAATAACTCCCTTTGAAGCAGTTTATGATCGACCCCCACCTTCAATTCCAACATATGTACCCAGTTCTTCCAAAGTTGATTAAGTGGACAAGGAATTGCTTGATAGAGATAAGATTATTCAGCTTTTGAAGAATAACCTAACAGCCGCACAAGCAAGAATGAAACAGCAAGCTGATAAACACCGAAGTGAACGAGAATTTAAAATGGGTGATTGGGTTTTCCTTCATCTTTAGCCCGACAAACAAACTTCCATAAAGGTCCTATCTTCTATGAAGTTGTCTCCTCGATTTTTTGGGCCTTATAAAGTATTAGAGCGGATTGGGCCTATTGCATACCACTTGGATCTGCCTACTAGCTCTAAGATACATCCAGTTTTTCATGTTTCCTTTCTTAAGAAGAAATTGGGTGAGGATGAGATAGTACAACGTCATTTACTAGATATCTTTACTTATAGGGAAGTCCAAACTCAACCACAAGCCATATTGGATTGATGAGTTATAATGTACCGCAGACATCCTATGACAGAAGTGCTAGTGCAATGGGCCAATTTACCAAAGGAAGACGCCAGTTGGGAGTCCTACAAGGCACTACGAGAGTAGTTTCCATAATTTGTTACCGCTCAACCTTGAGGACAAGGCTGATTCGAAGGAGGCGGAACCGTTAGGAACCTTTTATTTCTTTTCTTTTCTAAGCTTGAATAATGTTTATAGAGTTGTTTAATTCAGTAGAGAGCTAGACAATGATTTAATTAATATTTTATTATTAAGTGTCCAATCCCAATGGGCTCTATAAATAGGGATGTAACTATTTTTTTTGCTTTAATAAAAAATTATTCAGTCTTTTGGCTAAACCTAGGAGGCTGATCCCCTCAAAGTGATCAAGGAGGTTGATCCCTTTGAAGAGATCAAACCTTTTTCTTTCGCTTCTTCCTCTTTCTACATTAAAACCCTAAAGGGTCTTAAAAGATTATTATCGAAAATGGTTTTTAAAAGTCTTCCAAACCAATGAATGATTGGAATGATTTGGAAAAGATGACTTTTTCTTTAAATGTAAAAGTTATGAATGCTTTATTTTGTGCCTTGGACAAAAATAAATTTAATCGAATTTCAATTTATGAAACTACACACAAGATTTAGCACACTCGTGAAGCTACACATGAAGGCACAAGTAGAGTAAAAGATTCTAAAATAAATCTTTTGATACATGATTTTAAATTATTTCAAATGAAACTAAGCCAAACTATTGGTGATATGTCACCCATTTTACGGATGTCGTCAATAGTTTAAAAAGTTTTGGTAAAGATTTTTCTAATTTTGAACTTATTAATAAGATTTTAAGATCTCATCTAATAAGTTAGGATCCGAAAGTAACGGCAATATAAGAGACAAAGGACCTAAATGACTTTCCACTTGAAGAACTTATCAAGTCATTAATGACCTATGAGATGACATGTATGACTCAAAACAAATATGAGAACCACCTTCCAAAGAACATGAATGATTTGACATTTTGAACAAAAAAATACCACTTAAGTGATAACTCAAGTGATGATGATGATGATGATGATGATGACCTTGAACTCACTATTAACTTTAAAAAGTTTATAAAACATGAATTTAAAAGTAAAAGTGAACTTAAAAATGGGAGGTCATAAAAGAAGATGAAAAGACTCGAGATGGCATAGGACAAATCGAGTGCATCCGAAGGCGAGGTGGCGAACTACTCTTTGTTGGCTTTTGATAATAAGGTAAGCAACTCAACCAAAACCCTTTACTTTATTATGAAATTACTTGATGCTTTTCATGAGTTGATTGATTTAGTTTGTAAGAAATAAAAGAAATTATAAAAATATATCATGCTTTTCTTTCTAGTGATTTTGAAAATTAAAAAATTTTGAGCATGAGACTATTGCATATTGATTTCTTGCACTAAGTTAGATTCATTTAAGAAGGAAAATGTCTTGTTACAACTAACAATAATAAAAGAAAGATCATTGGAATCAAAATGATTTTGAAGATACTTTATAAAATCATGCTTGATAATTTTGATGATATAATGAAAATGTTAAAAGTTTTGGTATCATTCTTGATGATTTGAAGTAATTTGAAATCTTACGTTTTGAAATAATGTATCTTTTGTTTGAAGATGTTTTATGTTTGGTCTTGATGTTTTTTATGATAAAATTTATTTTTTAGTCCTAAACATTGATGCTTGGATTTGGCTTTCATATGAAAAACTTGAGTATGTCTATATGAAATCAATTGCGTGAATTGAAGATTTTTTAATGAATCTATGTATATTATCTTTTGTGAATCTCTTAATTTATGAAAGTGATTTTGTTGATTTGATGATGATTTTGGATTTATTTTCATATGATTCGTTTTACTAATGAGATGATATATCTAACTAAATCATTTATCGTATTTACGACTTGGGATATATTCAATAAGAAATATCTTTCTTGATTCTCGTATGATACTCTCATTTTATTAAAAAAGAATATTTGTGCAAATGAATCATAATATGTCCTTGTTTCTTTTCAAATACTCCCAAATTGAAATGATGTGCTTAGATGATTGAAACATTATATGCATAAATTGATTTTTCTCTTGTGTTTCAATACTCCTTTGTATTCATGAGTTATATTCCTCATCACAAATTATTTTTTTGATATCTTTGATGTGATGATATTTTCATAAAATCCATGAATGTCACTTTTATCAAATAAAATTCGTTGGCATTTCAAAAATCCGCACAAGAATCAAGGATCATTGAAATCTGTATACAATATTTCCATTAAATGATACTTTTATCAAATAAGGTCTGTGAATGACATTTTCATGAAGTAAAGTTCATGGATAAAATTTCTGAATGTCGTTTCTATCAAATTTATGAATGCTATTTTTATCAAATAAATTCATAATCTTTGTAAATATTCACAAGTCAATAAAATCTATTTTTTATCAAAAATTCACAAGAGTGAAATTCGTGAAAGATACATTAGTCAATAAAATCCATGAGTGAGGGTTTTAAGAGTATCAAATGATAGAGCAAGAGTATCAAGAGTTCATGAAATAAATTCGATACCAAAATAAGAGGAAGATAGAAACGAAATAAATTCATGAAAGCTCTATTTACAAAAACTCGAGAAGATGATACCAAGATAAGAGGAAGATAGAAACGAAATAAAAAAATTCTAGAAAAGGCATACAATAAACTCATGCATTTGGACAATTTAGCATGCCTAATTCCTTTCTAATGAAATCAAATTATTTTTCATTTAAGGGTTTATAAAAATATCAGCTAATTGATGTTTTGTATCAATAAACACTAAAGTTACATCATGATTATTAATGTGATCTCATATAAAGTGATGCCTAATGTCAATATGTTTAGTTTTAGAGTATTGAATGAGATTTTTTATTAAACATATTGCACTTGTGTTATCATATTTTATGAGAATATTCTTTTAGTGAATTCTATAATCTTCTATTGTATTTTTCATCCATACAACTTGTGCACAATATGCACTTACTACTATGTATTCGGCTTTGGCTATAGATAGTGCAATCGAATTTTGTTTCTTAGAAGACCAAGAGATAAGTGCATGGCCCAAAAATTGACATGTTCCGATTGTACTTTTTCTATCTATTCTACATCCGATGAAATCGGCATCAGCATAAGCAACTAGTTTAAAGTTTTTAGATTTTAGAAACATAAACCTAGATTATGGGTTCCTTTAAGATATCTAAGAATTCTTTTAAAGGCTTTAAAATGTGATAACTTAGGATTTGATTATAATCTAGCATAATGTCCTACACTAAACATAATATTTGGTCTAGTTGTAGTGAGGTATAGTAAACTACCTATCATACCCCTATAAGTTTTTTTATTAAAGCTTTCTCCACTTTCGTCTATGTCTAACTTAGTGGAGGTACTCATTAATGTATTGATAGCTTTTGAACCATCCATATTAAACCATTTTAGTAATTCTAATGCATATTTAGTTTGACTAAGAAAAATACCATCACTAATTTGTTTGATTTGTAAGCCTAAGAAGAAAATTAGTTTACCCATTAAGCTCATTTCGAACTGTTGACTCAAACTCTTGGTAAATGATTCGTATAAGGACTCATTTATAGAATCAAAAATAATATCATCAACATAAATTTGAACAATAAGAAAATTATTTTTAAAATTCTTAATAAACAATATAATATCAATCTTGCATTTAGAGAAATTATTTTGGATAAGAAAGGAACTAAGTCTCTCATACCAAGCCCTTGGGGCTTGTTTTAAACCATAGACTCTTAGTTAACTTAAACACATGATTAGAAAAAAGAGAATTCTCAAATCCAGGTGGTTGCTTAATATAAATTTCTTCGAAAATAAAGTCATTTAAAAAGGTACTTTTGACATCCATTTGAAATAACTTAAAATTATTACTACAAGTATAGGCAAGGAGCATCCTTATGGCTTCTAATCTTGTCATAGAAGCGAAGGTTTCTTCATAATTAATATATTCTTCTTGGTTGAAACCTTTGGCCACTAATCTAGCCTTGTTTCTAACCATGATACCAAATTCATCTTGCTTATTTCTAAAGACCCATTTAGTACCAATAACTAAATGGTCACTAGGTCTAGGGACAAGCTTCCACACCTCATTTCTCTTAAATTGGTTCAACTCATCTTGCATTGCGATAACCCATGAATTATCTTTCAAGGCCTCGTCAATATATTTAGGTTCAATTTGAGAAAGAAAAGCGGCGTTAGCATAAAATTTTTTAAAAGAACGAGTTTAAATATCCTTTGATGTGTCTCCTATGATTAGCTCCTTAGGATGAGCATCTACCTACTTTCGTTCTTTAGGTAAGGATATTTCGAAAGAAGATGCATCCAAGTTGCTAGTGGGAGGAGAGGTTTCATTCAAATTCTAGGCATCAAAATCAAGATCATCATCAAAATTATTTTTCTTAAATTTGAAAACTTTATTAAAAACAACATGAATGGATTTTTTTATAACCAAGGTTCTTTTATTAAAGATACAAAAAGCTTTAGAAATAGAAGAATAACCAAGAAAAATACCTTTATTAGATTTTGCATCAAACTTTCCTAATGTATCTTTTTCATTTAAGATAAAGCATTTACAATCAAAAATTTTAAAATATGAAACGTTAAGTTTTTTGTTATTCCATAATTTATAAAGAGTTTTGGAAAGTAATGGTCTTACTAGAACCCTATTCATGACATAGCATGCTGTATTAATGGCTTTGGCTCAAAAATATTTGGGTAGGCTATGTTCGTTCAACATAATTCTTATCATTTCTTATAAACTCCTATTCTTTCTTTTTACTACTCCATTTTATTGAGGATTTCTTGGAGTAAAGAAATTATGGTTGTATCCATTAGATTCACAAAAGTTTTAGAAATCACAGTTTTGAAATTCACCATTGTGATCACTTTGAATCGATGAAATCATAAAGTCTTTTTCATTTTGAGCAAGTTTATAAAACTTCAAAAAACACTTAAAGCAATTACTTTTATGTGCCAATAAGTATTTCCAAGTGTATCTACGATAATTATCTATAATTACAAAGACATACTTGTTACCTTCTAGGCTTGTTGTATCAATTGGTCCAAACAAATCCTTATGGATCAATTGTAATGGTCTAGAGGTACTTATTTGATTTTTGATTTGAAACTACCATTTATTTGTTTTCCTAGTTGACATGCATTACATTCTTTTTCTTTGACAAACTTAATGTTAGGAATACCTCTTATAAGTTTTCTAGATGAGATTTGAGTGATTAATTTTATGCTAGCATGACCTAATCACCTATGCCAAAACCAAGCATCATCGTTTAAAACTGAAAAGCATATTTCATTACAAAGATTATCAATGTTAATAGTGTATGCATTATTTTGTTTTAGAGCAATCATAGATGTATTTTTGTGAGGTTTTTCAATAATGCAAGTATTGGATTCAAATCTTATGATGTATCCTTTATCACTTAATTGACTAATGCTTAAAAGATTATACTTTTAGTCATCTACTAATAACACATCTTCAATCAAAAAGTTTGATCTGTTACCTATGGTTCTCTTGCTAATGATTTTACCCTTGTTGTTATCTCCGAAGGTAACATACCCTTCATCTTTGCTAGTGAGCTTAGAGAATTGAGATGGATCTCTGGTCATATGCCTTGAGCATTCACTATTAAGGTATAATATTTTGCTCCTAGCTTATTATGGTAAACATTTCTACAAAAAAGGGTGATTTTTAGGTACCAATTTCGATCTTAGGTGGCTCAAAAATCAATCTACTCAATTTATCTTTTTGCATAGAGTTCTTTAAGGTTCCTTTATGAACCCAATTTAATTTGTGTGGACTATATCTCTTAAATGGATATTTATGAGCAAAATGTTTGGGTTTACAACAAAAGTTACATTTAGTGTGGGGTGATACATGCAAGGTAGGGCCTTTAACAAAGATGGTTGGATTTTAGTGAGACCTACTCACAAATCCGATTCCACCTCTTTTATGAACGTGACCCTTATTGGTAAGGAACATGTCTAAGGACTTACTACCAATCTTGAATTTCTCTAGAGTTTCTTTAAGTAGCAAGTTTTCCTTCTTAATTGCCTCTAAGTGTTTACACTTGGTGTATAGATACAATAAAGTATTATCATGCTTAAGTTTTTCAAATTCACTATTTAAAAGGACATGCTCCTTTTTCAAAGAATTATACTTTTTGCCAATTAATCTACATTCATCGAATAAATCATAAAAAGCACTCAAAAGTTCATCAATAGATAAATTTGCATATAACTTGTTCTTTCTTGAGTTCAATTTTATTTTTAGTGTTCTTTTTAGATTTATTTCTTCTTATGAATTTTTTGAACTTTCTTGTTAAGAGTGTCAAGTTATCATCATTGTCCTCATCACTTGAACTTTTTTCAAGTAGTCTTCATAAGTTCTTATTGTTATATTCTTCCCATTCTTTGAAAAGTTATTCTTAAGCTCTTCATGAGCATTATAAGTCATCTCATAGGTCATTAAAGACCCGATAAGTTCTTCAAGTGGGAAATTGTTCAAATCCTTGGCCTCTTGTATGGTCGTTACTTTAAGGTCCTAATTTTTTGGAAGGGATTTTAATATTTTATTTATAAGTTCAAAGTTAGAAAAATTTTTACTAAGAGCTTTTAGACCATTGACGACATCTGTAAACCGGGTGTACATGTCTCCAATGGTCTCACTTAGTTTCATTCGAAATAACTTATAACTATGAACTAAAAGATTTATTTTAGACTCCATTACTCTACTAGTGCTGTTGTGTGTGATTTTAAGTGTATGCCAAATATCGAAAGTCATTTCACAAGTAGAAACTCGATTAAACTCATTTTTATCTAAAGCACAAAACAAGGTATTCAGAGCCTTGGCATTTAAAGAGAAAGTCTTCTTCTCCAACTCATTCCAATCATTCATTAGAAGAGAAAACCTTTGAAAACCATTTTCGATAATGTTCCATAATTCAAAATCCATTGAAATCAAAAAGATTCTCATCCTAGTTTTCCAATAGGTGTAATTCAACCAATTGAACATGGGTGGACATGTGATTGAATGACCCTCTTGGTTGCTAGCAAATGCCATCTCTCTTGGGTTTAAAACTAAAATGAGAGTGACTTCGCTCTGATACCAATTGTTAGGATCAAGAACGACACTAACGACACTAAGAGGGAGGGGGGGGGGGGGTAAATTAGTGCAGCGGATAACAAGTTCAATTTAAGCAATTTCAAAAAACTTTATACGATGAAAATATTTTATTCGACAAAAATCATTTTGGAAAGACGTTTGATTCGAATAAGTTTGTAAGTGAATAGAGAGGAAGATGTTGGACAGTTGCAATTTAGGAAAGTAGAATGCAATAAAAGAAAATTACACACCAAGAAGAGAACATGCCAATTTTATAGTGGTTTGGTCGTCCGACCTATGTCCACTCCCGATACCTCCTCTGATGAGGTCACTAGCTTCCACTATTGATCTTTTTTGAAGGGCAAAGATTAACCACCACTTTATATAACTTTTACAAGTGGCTTATTCTCATTTTATAAACTTTTATACTTAGATATGGTGGAGGTGAACTTTTAACTTTTATAAGCTATTTCACTATAGTAATAGTTCTATTTTTATCACTTCTATATGTTTAACCAGCTGAGAAGTAAGGGATAATTATAAGCCTCAATTGGCTTCAAATATAGAGTCAATAAAGGTCCCATCCTAGATTTTTAGGGTCCTAGCGGTACCACCACTAGTGGGCTTTGACACTGGATGGTACCATTGCCTAGTGTGGCGATACTATCGCCAGACAAAGTCTTGGCTACTGGAACTAGGTGGTACCACTGCCTAGTCTGGCGGTATGTTAGGATTCTAGCTAGGAGAGTTCTAATTTAGTTTCATTGAAGGGGGCAAACATGTAAATCCTAAGGACATTCATGTAAATCCTATCTAGCTGACCCTAATTAAAGAGATGAAGAGGCCAGCTAGGTTAGGATTAGTTTGGAGGTTGCTTCTTAAAGAAGCATTAGGAGTTGATTAGAAGGAGTCCTATTAGGAGTTGGGGTTTAGAAGCCCTATAAATAGCTATGCATTCACCTTCTTTTCTTAATGAATAAATGAATCCTTTTAATAGCCTTTGAGCAGCAACTTAGAGGAAGGAACCCCTATAGAGTTTCAAGGAGGTCGATCCCCTAAAGAGATCAATCCCAAGCTTAGAATCTATAAGGGTTCTAACAATTGGTATTAGAGCAGCGTTCTTGGTATCTTGTTGCCCTTCCACAACCATCCATCAACTCTTCACAGTCACCCAAAGCAATTTCCATAATTGCTTAAAAGATCGTCACCGAATTCCACCATTATCTCCACCACCGCGGATCATCCTTTGATCTCTCCATGAATTGTAACAGGTTCTGGTTTCCTACCTTACTACTACTACAATTTACTTATCCTTATTCAAAAAATCCAAAAAGAATTGTTCCTATATTGCTGCATAAACTTTTTATTGCAAAGCTTTCATCTCTACGACGAAAGATGCACTATAGAATTCCAACCGCATAGCATTGTTTGTTTAATTTTGCTACTATGTTTAATCTATCCAAATCTCTATAAAATTTTTACGATGGTTTTGACACTTCCTACAGTGGATTTCTTATTGGTTTCATAAAAAAATTTTCAATATAAACTACTGATCTTTTACGTCCAAACTGCTAAACTTTAGACGTAAAAATATACTATAATACCTTTCCATGATCCTCAATTTTGCCAAACCTCTTGCTATCGTTTTCTTCTATAAAATTTTTAACAGTATTATCTCTCCCTTACTAGTAGATACCCTTTGAGTTTTACTTGAATCACTATTGAGAATTACTGAAAAAATTTGGATCTTTACTGTTAGAATTTTTTCGATGAAAAATTTGGTGCTGCACCTTTGTAATTTTTCTTCTCCGTAACCGACCAAATGCTAGCCACCTTGCTACCACCAACCAAGTGTCTTTAGGGCATCCCTCTAGCCATAAGACGTAGCCATCATAACCTATTTTCATAACCCTAATAGCATCAAAAATCATAGCCAAAATAATAAACCATTACAACCAAACCTTTCTATCACTAATCTATTGTTCGAATCTTCCACCACCCCATGCCATTAACCCATCAACAGAAAAAAAACAAAAGCATCTCTAGTCTACAGGCATATGCTATGGCTTCTCAAGATCCAATTGATGCCAAATTTGAAGCATTAGAATCTCGGATTGAATCACAGCTTGAATCACGCTTGGAGGACAAATTGCACGCTTTGTTTGCAGAATTCAGAATTGGACAACCACTGAGTCCAACCAAATTTCAGTGAGGAGAAAGTTCAGAGAGGCCTTCAGAGAAGGAGGGATAGCCCTCAGACATGCTTTAGCCATGCATGTGGGTGGACTTCCCATGATGGGAAGAAGGAGACCCGGCGAGGTGGATTTCACGCGTCGAACATTGCTTTCGCTACTACCAAACATCGGATGATGCTTTGGTGGAAATTGCTATCATCCACCTTAAAGGAGATGCTATTCAATGGTACAATTGGCTAGAATACAATCATGGGGCTTCGATGTGGAATCAATTTAAGAATGCACTACTGAATTGTTTTAGACCTACAGAGTATAAAAATATCAACGGCCAACTCGCAAAGATTCGACAAACCTCTATGATTCAAGAGTACCAAGCCAGGTTTGAGAAGCTATCGAACCTTGCTCATGATTGGACTGACCATCAATTATTAGGAATATTCATCGAAGGACTCATGCTAGAGATAAAAGGGGAGGTTAAGTGCGGCAGCCTCATACCATGACGATTGTAATTTCTTTCGCCCGAATACAAGAATAATGACTCAACCAAGATGCTCGAAGGATGAGAACCTCTCCTAGACCCTTGCAGGTAGGCCGCTGCGGTTGGCACCACCCGCACTTGTGGGAAGGCCGCCCCACAGGGGCTGCTACTAGGGGTGGGCCGTCGGCCACCTGCCATTGCTCATAGGCTGCTCGCTTGCAGGTGCTACCTACAGCCTACCTGCGAGCCCCTTGCCCATAGTTGCCGTCGTTGCCATTGCAGGCAGCAAGACTGCAAGCAGCTTTTCGATCGCTTGCATGCAGACCATCGGTGGCGGCTAAGGCTGCAAGTAGCCTTTGGCCGTTCTGCGAGGGCAGCAATAGTTGCGGCCCCTTTCTTGCTATTGCATCAACAATTTTGATGTCAAAAGCGCATCAAAAACATAATACATGTAGTTAAAATCTAATCTTCGCATGAACAACCTAGCTCTGATACCACTGTTGGGAAATCCAGGGGGCGACATCACATGCGTAGTGGAAGAACATTAAAACAAAACACCCTAGATTTCCGCAAAAGGTTTCATTATCGTATGAAGATTGGTGCATAAAAAATAAATCCGCGAATCTGAAAACTTCCTATGTAAAAGAAACGATAGTACCTAGGGAGATCGTATATCCCTGAGATTCTTGCAGATCCATGGGGGAGGATGAAGGAGGTCAAGCATCCTCCTCTTTAGTGGTATTCACATGGTAGAGACTACAACAATGCTCCTCTTTCGGGAGAGAAGAATAGAAGGTGGCTACCAAGAAAAACCCTAGCCTATGGGCCTTTGGTTCCCTCCTATTTATTGAGGCCCCCTGTCAACCTTAATGGAAATAGCCCTATTGGGTATTGGATCTCTATATAATTACCCAAGCCTCTTAGATCAATGCAACCCTACCCAATAATCTAGCTCTTATTGGATCTTATCCATAGGATCCAATAATACACGGGCTCATTGGATATCCAATAAGATAGGGGCTTCGGCGAATATCTTATATCGAAACCTCTACTCGTTGCAACACCTACCATATGTGTGTGACCCTCTAGACCCAATATCGAGTTGGCCGTGAGTCATACCTATGAGAACTCCTTCTGACTCAATGAATTATTATCTCTATAATAATTCACTCAACTCATCGATTATGGACGTACTTGGCCATTACGCTGCAATCTCCAAACGATACAAGGGAATCCAATCCTTTGGACCTATTTGCCCTCAATTACCATGTACCTATAGTCCCTCATCCATCTAATATCCCAGATATCGTATATCAGGCATGGTGCTCTCAAGCCCATACGATTTCCAATCGAGTCTCGCTCTAATCGGATTCTCCCGGTGAACTCTTTCTCTCTCAATCTGAATGACCTTGGCTAGGGATTTACTTGAGCAAGAATACATGAGATATTTCTCTCATGATATTGAGAGTGGATGATCCTTTATTGATACTCAATTACCTTCGTAAGGTTGGTTGCTACTCCTAATAACCGGTTGTACTAGATCTGGAACTTTCAAACCTATAAGTCTAGTATCAAAAAGTGGAGTACTCATACAAAACATCCTTGGTGTCTCAAGTCTAAGGACCAGATACACTACTGGAACTACAAAATCGTTGCCTGACGTGAGATATCAATAACCATCCAGCATTTCGTAAGCAGATCAATCAGTGAACTCATTCTCCAATGAGCACTTGTACTATATTCTTAGTGTCCCTACATGAGTAGCTATGAGACCAACCACCTCCATCATATGGATGGGTATACAATACACAGTCTATTTGGTTATCTCGATGTCTCTCTCGAGTAACCTTTGACCGAGATTATTTGGGGTATATGTTTAAAAGTGACTCGGTCTCATTATCGTGATCTCATCACGATCCGATTCCCTTTGCACAGATCCAAGGACATTATAATATATATCCAGATAATATGAGCAAATACCAATAATCATAAGCAAAGGGATTGACGCAATGTGTTACAAGTGCCATCACTCATGTGATTGGCTTGTAGGGTTGTTAGAACCCTTACAAATTCTAAGCTTGGGGTTGATCTCTATAGGGGATCGGCCTCCTTGGAACTCTATAGGGGTTCCTTCCTCCAAGTTGCTGCTCAAAGGCTACTAAAAGATTGATCTATTCATAATGAAAAGAGGGTGAATACATGGCTATTTATAGGGCTTCTAAACCCCAACTCCTAATAGGACTCTTACTCAAGACTCCTATTTCTAACTAACTCCTACTTCTAATTAGGACTCTCTCTTTAATAGGACTCCTACTTCTAATAAGACTCCTTTTTTAAGAAGCCACCTAACCCTAATCTAGCCGGCCTCTTCACCTCTTTAATAGGGGTCAGTTAGATAGGATTTACATGAATGCCCTTATCAATAAAACTAAATTAGGACTCTCATAGCTAGAGTCCTAACAGACCCACCCTCTTCAAATCAGCCTTATCCTCGAGGCTGATGTTCCATGAATTCTGAGAATTTAATCTTCAAGTCATTATAGTTCTCCTAAGTGGCATCTTCTGCTGGTAGGTTTATCCACTATAATAACACTTCAGCAGTAGGTCATCATCGTCGAGTCACGATCCATCGATCAATAATGGCACTTGGTTGGGTCTGGAGCTCTCCTTGGATAGTTATATTTGGTAGATGGCTTTGGGCTATCTCATGTTGTCCCAACTTGAGCTTCAAACATGATACATGGAAGACTAGATGGATTCGGGAGTTGGCGGGTAAGTCCAATCTGTATGCTACTACTCCGATGCGCTCCAAAATCTAGTAGGGTCCATAGAAATGAGGTGAAAGCTTTATAGATGCTCTGGTTTGGATTGATGTTTGCTTGTATGGCTGGAGCCGTAGAAAGACCCAATCTCCTACTAAAAATTCTCTTTCGCCTTTGTGTTGATCATATTGCTATTTCATCCTTGCTTGTGCTGTAGTGAGATTATCTTTTAGGAACTTCAGCAATTTGTCTCTGTCTTGTAGTTCCCTATCTACTTATTCTACTTTAGAGGTGCCCAACACATATTTTGGAATTACAAGGGGGGTCGACCATACATGGCCTCATAGGGAGTACATTTTGTGGAGGAATGATAAGTTGTATTATACCACCACTCGACCTAGGGAAGCCACTTTGTCCATTCTTTTGGTCAGTCACTGGTGAAGCATCTAAGGTATGTCTCCAAACACCTATTCACCACTTCAGTTTGGCCATCGGTTTGTGCATGATATGTCGTACTCATCTTTGATTTAGTGCCCTATATTTGGAATAACTCTGTCCAAAATTTGCTCGTGAAGACCCTATCATGATTACTTACAATAGATCTCAGCATCCTATGTAATTTTACAATATTCTCCATAAAGATTCAAACAATACTAGAAGCAGTGTAGGGATTACGGATGGCACAAAAATGAGTATTCTTTGTAAGGCGATCCACCACAACAAAAATTGTACCTTTTCCTTGTGATGAGGGAAGCTCTTCGATAAAATCCATTGATATATCAGTCCATATTAATTCTGGGATGAGTAGAGGTTGCAACTTTCTGGGACTTGCCATTGTCTCACTTTTGTGTCATTGACATACATCACATTGTGCTACAAATTCAGCAATAAAAATTTTGCTTAATTCTTTTATAGGTTCTAAGGAACCCGGAGTGCTCGACTGCAGGTATAGAATGCATCTCTTGAAGGATGGTCTTTATGCAAGTAGAATTTGGTACAAGCACAATGCGTCCTTTATATCGTAAGTCCTTTGAGTCCCAACTATAATGAGCCATGGAGCTTGATGCTTCCTCCAATTTTTTTATGATTTTACTCATTTCTGGATTACCTTGCCATTCTCTCCTAATATCCTCAAGGAAGTCGCTGGTCAAAAGTGAAACAGCCGAAAATTCAGCTTGCTCGGGTAGTCGCGAAAGCGCATCTACAACAACATTATCCCTCTCCTTTTTGTAAGTTATTTCATAATCATATCCAAGAAGTTTTGTTACCCATTTTTGCTGCTTAGGGGAAGATATCTTCTGCTCCAAGAAATATTTTAGGCTTTTATGGTTGGTCTTGATTTGAAAGCGTCGCCCGATCAAGTACGGTCTCTATTTGGACACTTCATGCACAATCGTGAGCACCTCCTTGTCGTAAATAGTCATCTTGAGACGGGAAGAAGATAATGCCTTACTAGTATAAGCAAGGAGGCGGCCATCTTGTATTAGTACAACACCAATTCCTACTCCGAAGGCATCGGCTTCGATAATAAAAGTCTTACCGAAGTCGGGTAACGCTAGTACTAGTGTTGTTATCATTGCAACTTTAAGTTCAGCTAAGGTGGTGGTGGCTTTGTCCGACCATTGGAAAGCATCTTTTTTTAGTAAGGAAGTAAGGGGTGCACCGATCTTTCCAAAGTTTTTCACGAACTTACGATAGTAACCTGTTAAATCGAGAAAGCCGTGCAGCGATTTTATGTTCCTCGGGGTCGGCCAGTTCTGCATTGCTTCAATTTTGGAGGGGTCCGCTACCACCCCTTCCTCTGATATGATATGCCCAAGATATTTCACCTTTTGTTGAAGAAAGTTACACTTCATTTTTTTGACAAAAAGAACATGTTCTCACAAAATTATCAAAACAAGTCGTAAGTGCTGAATATGACTTTAAAGAGAAGGGCTGTAAATAAGGATATCGTCGAAGAAAACTAGCACAAACTTTCAAAGATAACTCTGGAAAATATCATTCATAAGGCTTTGGAAGGTGGAGGGAGCATTGGTGAGACCAAAGGGCATTACCAGAAATTCATAGTGACCGTTGTGCGTTCGAAAGGCAGTTTTCGGTATGTCTTCTTCGCACACTCATATTTGATGATACCCGGATCGAAGGTCCAGCTTTGTGAAGACTCGTGCTCCCTTTAATTCATCAAACAATTTATCTACTACTGGAATAGGGTACTTGTCCTTGACGGTTATGCCATTGAGAGCTCGGTAATCAACGCACATTCACCATGTTCCGTCTTTCTTTCGTACGAGGAGCACCGGTGAAGATAGGGGCTGAAACTTGGCTGAATAACTCCTATTTCAAGAATCTCTTTTATAGTCCTTTCTATTTCATCTTTTTGGAGATATGGATACTAATATGGTCGAGTATTTGCTGGAGGTTTGCCTGGAAGAATCGGTATACGATGATCATGTCGGTGGTTAGGAGGTAGGCTACGTGGTTCATCAAATATATCTGAAAATTCAATAAGCAAGGGAAGTAGGTTTGGTTCTTCAAATTTGGTTGGCTCTCCCTTAGATTGCTGCTCAAGTTGTACCAAAAATCCATTGCATACTTTATGCAAAACTTTCTCCATTCGTTATGTGCAAATCGTCATTACGTCGCCCCCACGTTTCTCGCACAGTATCACCTGTTTCCCCTTACTGTAAAATTTCATAACTAATTTCAAAAAATTTCAAGAAATATCATCTAATGTTATCAACCATTCGATGCTAAGCATGACCTCATAATCATTGAGAGGGAGGAGGAAAAAATCTGCAATTATCTCTTGGTCCTGCAGTAACAGTTTCACCCATGGGCACCTACGATCACACTTCAAAATTTATCCATCTGCGATGTTAACATCGAACTTGCTGCAATTCTCAATAGGTAAGGCCATCTGGACAACAACCTTGCTGTTCATAAAATTATTAGTGCTCCCAGTGTCAATAAGAATGGTGATTGATTGTTGCTTCAGAAATCCTCCCATTTTCATTGTTTGTAGGTTCGCGTAACCGGCAAGGGCATGCATCGTAATATCAATTGGTTGCTATTCTTTATCTGTGACCTCTTTCTCATGCTCCTGGACCTCCTCCTCCATATCTTCAAGAGGTTCAATCAATAGGAGGTGGCCCCTTTTGCAACGATGGTCACGGTTCTATGGCTCGTCGTAATGCCAACAAAGACCCTTTGCTGATCAGTCACGTAGTTCTTCTCTTGTTAATATTTTTGGTAGCGAAGGATGGCTGGGAGCAGAAGGGGGTTTATATACTGAGGTTTTAAGAGTGGTTCACATCCTCTGAGCATCTTAGCTGAGCCGTTCTTCTTGTATTCGGGCAAAAGAAATCATAGCCATCATGGTACGGGGCTGTCATGCCTTAACTTCCCCTTTTATCTCTGGCTTAAGTCCTTCGATGAATGTTCCTAACAATTGATGGTCAGTCCAATCACGAGCAAGGTAGGATAGCTTCTCAAACCTAGTTTGGTACTCTTGAATCGTAGAGGTTTGTCAAATCTTTGCGAGTTGGCCATCGATATTTTCATACTCCGTAGGTTCGAAACGGTTCAGCAGTGGGTTCTTAAATTAATTCCACATCGGAGCCCCATGATTATATTCCAGCTAATTGTACCATTGAATAGCATCTCCTTCAAGGTGGATTATAGCAATCTCCACCATAGCATTATCCGATGTTTGGTAGTAGCGAAAGTAACGTTTAGTGTGCGAAATCCACCCCGTCGAGTCTCCTTCTTCCCATCGTGGGAAGTCCACCCTCATGCATGGTTGAAGCATGTCCAAGGGCAATCCCTCCTTCTCTGGGGTCCTTTCTGAATTCTCTCCTTGCTGCAATTTGGTTGGACTCAGTGGTTGTCCAATTCTGAATTCTGCAAACAGAGCACGCAATTTGTCTTCCAAGCACGATTCAAGCTGTGATTCAATCCAAGATTCCCATGCTTCAAATTTGGCATCAATTGGATCTTGAGAAGCTATAGCATATGACTGTAGATCAGAGATGCCCTTGTCTTTTTTTCTGTTCATGGGTTAATGACATGGGGTGGTGGAAGGTTCGGACAATAGATCAGTGATAGAAGGGTTCGGCTGTAATAGTTTACTGTATTGGGCTACGATTTTTGATGCTGTTAGGGTTATGAAACTAGGTTATGATGGCTGCATCTTAAGGCTAGAGGGATGCCCTAAAGATGTCTTAGTTTGTGGTAGCAAAGTGGCTAGGGTTTGGTAGGATACGGAAAAGAAAAAAGGAATCAGGTGCAACACCAGATTTTTCATCGAAAAAATTCCAGCAGTAAATATGTAATATTTTCCAAAAATTTTCAAAAGAGATTCAAGTAAAACTCAAAGAGAATCTACTGTTAAAAATTTTATTGAAAGAAACGACAACAAGAGGTTCGGCAAAATTGAGGATCACGGAGAGGTACTATAGCAGATTTTTATGTCTAAAGTGCAGCGGGTTGGATGTAAAAGATAAGTGATTTATATTGAGAATTTTTCCATAAAACCAAAGGAAAAAATACTGTTAGGAAGTGTCAAAGCTATCATAAAAATTTCATAGAGATTTGGATAGAAAAAACATAGTAGCAAGATCAAAGAGGCAGTGCTATGTGGCTGAAATTCTGCAGTGCAACTTTCGTTGTAGAGATGAAAACTTTGCGACGAAAAGTTTATGCAGCAATATAGGAACGAATTTTTTAGATTTTTTGAATAAGGATAACTAAATTACAATAGTAGTAAGGTAGATAACCAGAACCTATTGCAATTCATGGGAAGATCAAAGGATGATCTACAGTGGTGGAGATGACGACAGAATTTGGCGATGATCTTCTAAGCAATTATGGGAATTGCTTTGGGCAGTTATGGAGGGCTGGTGGATGGTTGTGGAAGGGTAGCGAGATGCCAAGAACGCTGCTCTGATACCAAGTGTTAGAACCCTTGCAGATTCTAAGCTTGGGGTTGATCTCTATAGGGGATCGGCCTCCTTGGAACTCTATAGGGGTTCCTTCCTCCAAGTTGCTGCTCAAAGGCTGCTAAAAGATTGATCTATTCATGATGAAAAGAGGGTGAATACATGGCTATTTATAGGGCTTCTAAACCCTAACTCCTAATAGGACTCTTACTCAAGACTCCTACTTCTAACCAACTCCTACTTCTAATTAGGACTCTCTTTCTAATATGACTCATACTTCTAATAGGACTCTTTTTCTAAGAAGCAACCTAACCCTAACCTAGCCGACCTCTTCACCTCTTTAATAAGGGTCGGCTAGATAGGATTTACATGAATACCCTTATCAATGAAACTAAACAAGGGCACCTATAACTAGCATAGCCATGAATTCACTCTCTTTTCTTAATAAATAGATGAATCCTTTTAGCAGCCTTTGAGTAGCAACTTGGAGGAAGAAACCCCTATAGAGTTTTAAGGAGGCTGATCCCCTAAAGAGATCAACCTTAAGCTTAGAATCCGTAAGGGTTATAACACTTGGTATCAGAGTAGTGTTCTTGGCATCTCGCTGCCCTTCCACAACCATCCATCAGCCCTCCATAGCCACCCAAAGCAATTCCCATAATTGCTTAAAAGATCATCGCCAAATTCCGCCATCATCTCCACCACCGTGGATCATCCTTTGATCTTCCCATGAATTGCAACAGGTTCTGGTTTCCTACCTTACTGCTGTTGTAATTTAGTTATCATTATTTAAAAAATCTAAAAAAATTTGTTCCTATATTGCTGCATAAACTTTTCGTCGCAAAGTTTTTATCTCTACGATAAAAGATGCACTATAGAATTCTAGTCACATAGCACTATTTGTTTGATCTTGCTACTATGTTTAATTTGTCCAAATCTCTATGAAATTTTTACAATGGCTTTGACACTTCCTAATAGCAGATTTTCCTTTGGTTTCATCAAAACTTTTTTAATATAAACCACAGATCTTTTACGTCTAAACTGATATACTTTAGATATAAAAATCTATTATAGTACCTTTTTGTGATCCTCAATTTTGCTAAACCTCTTGCTGTTGTTTTCTTCTACAAAATTTTAAATAACATTACCTCTCCCTTACCAGTAGATTTCCTTTGAGTTTTACTTAAATCTCTATTGAGAATTGCTAGAAAAAAATTGCATATTTACTGTCGGAATTTTTTTGACAAAAAATTTGATGCTGCACCTTTGTACTTTTTCTTCTCCGTAACCTACCAAACCCGAGCTACCTTGCTGCTACCAACTAAGATATCTTTAGGGCATCCCTCTAGCCTTATGACGTAGCCATCATAACCTATTTTCATAACCCTAACAGTGTCAAAAATCATAGCCCAATACAGTAAACCATTATAGCTGAACCCTTCTATCACCGATCTATTGTTCGAACCTTCCACCACCTCATGCCTTTAACCCATCAACAGAAAAAAGACAAGGGCATCGCTGGTCTATAGACATATGCTATGGCTTCTCAAGATCCAATTGATGCTAAATTTGAAGCATTGGATTCTCGGATTGAATCGTGGCTTGAATCGTGCTTGGAGGACAAATTGCGCGCTTTGTTTGCAGAATTCAGAATTGGACAACCACTAAGTCCAACCAAATTTTAATAAGGAGAGAGTTCAGAAAGGCCTCTAGAGAAAGAGGGATAACCCTTGGACATGCTTCAATAACGCAGGAGGGTGGACTTCCCACGATGGGTAGAAGGAGACCCGGCGGGGTGGATTTCATGCGCCGAATGTTACTTTCGCAATTACCGAACGTCGGATGATGCTATGGTGGAAATTGCTATCATCTATCATGAAAGAGATGTTATTCAATGGTACAATTACCTGGAATACAATTATGGGGCTTTAACATAGAATCAATTAAAGAACGCCCTACTGAACCATTTTGGACCTATGAAGTATGAAAATATCGATGGCCAACTCGCAAAGATTCGACAAACCTCTACGATTCAAGAGTACCAAACAAGGTTTGAGAAGCTATCCTACCTTGCTTGAGATTAGACTAACTATCAATTATTAGGAACATTCATTGAAGGACTTAAGCCAGAGATAAAATGGGAGGTTAAGACACGGTAGCCACGTACCGTGATGGCTACAATTCCTTTTTCTTGAATACAAAAAGAACGTCTCAACCAAGATGCTCGAAGGATGAGAACCTCTCCTAGGCCAATGGCATATAATCCTCCTTCTGCTTCCAGTCGTCCTTCGCTGCCAAAAAAATTGACAGATCAGGAAAGGGTCTTTGTTGGCATTGCGACAAGCTGTGGAACCACGATTATCGCTGCAAAAGGGGCTGCCTCCTACTGATTGAACCTCTTGAAGATATGAAGGAGGAGGTCTAAGAGCATGAGGAAGAGGTTATGGATGAAGAATAGTAGGCGGTTGATATTACAATACATGCTCTTGTCAGTTACGCGAACCCACAAACACTGAAAGTGGGAGGACTTCTAAAGCAACAACCGATCACCGTTCTTATTGACACCGGGAGCACTAATAATTTTATGAACAGCAATGTTGCTGCCTGGATGGCCTTATCTATTGAGAATTGCAGCAGGTTTGACATTAAGGTCATCGATGGATGAATTTTGAAGTGTGATCGTAGGTGCCCGCGGGTGAAACTATTTCTGCAGGATCAAGAGATAATTGCATATTTCATCCTCCTCCCTCTTGATGATTATGAGGCATTCCTTGGCATCAAATGGCAGATAACATTGGGTGATATTTTTTAAAACTTTTTAAAACTAATTATGAAATTTTACAGTAAGGGAAAACAAGTGATACTGCATGGGAAACGTGGGGGTGACATAACGACGATTTGCACACAACAAATGGAGAAAGTTTTGCACAAAGGATGCAGCGGCTTTTTGGTATAACTTAAGCAGCAATCTAAGTGAGAGCCAACCAAATTTGAAGACCCAAACCTACTTCTCTTGCTTGCTGAATTTTCATATATATTTAATGAACCATGTAGCCTACCTCCTACCTGCTGGCATGATTATCGTATACCGATTCTTTCGGAAAAACCTCTAGTAAATACTCAGTCATATCAGTATCCACATCTCCCGAAGGATGAAATAGAAAGGATTGTAAAAGAGATGCTCAAAATAGGAGTTATTCAGTGAAGTTGCAGCCCCTACTCTTCACCGATGCTCCTCGTACGAAATAGGGACGGAACATGGTGAATTTGAGTTGATTACCGAGCTCTCAACGGCATAACTATCAAGGACAAGTACCCTATTCTAGTAGTAGATAAATTTCTTGATGAATTAAAGGGAGCACAAGTCTTCACAAAGCTAGACCTTCAATCCGGGTATCATCAAATACGAGTGTGCAAAGAAGACATACCAAACATTGCCTCTTGAACGCATAACGACCACTATGTATTTCTGGTAATACCCGTTGGTGTTACCAATGTTTTCTCCACCTTCTAGAGCTTTATGAATGATATTTTCTAGAGTTATCTTTGTAAGTTTGTGCAGGTTTTCTTCGGCGATATCCTTATTTACAGCCCTTCTCTTGAAAGTCATTTTCAGCACTTATGACTTGTTTTGATGATTTTACGAGAACATGTACTTTTTGTCAAAAAATCAATGTATAACTTTATTCAATAGAAAGTGGAATATCATGGGTATATCATATCAGAGGATGGTGTGGCAGTGGACCCTTCCAAAATTGAAGCAATGCAGAACTTGGCCGACCTCAAGGAACATAAAATCATTGCGTGACTTTCTCAGTTTAACTGGCTACTACCATAAGTTCGTGAATAACTATAGAAAGATTAGTGCACCCCTTACTTCCTTGCTGAAAAAGATACTTTCCAATGGTTGGACAAAGCCACCACCGCCTTCGACAAACTTATAGTTATAATATCGACAATGCCCGTACTAACGCTACCCGACTTTGGTAAGACTTTTGTTATTGAATCTGATGCCTCCAGAGTCAAAATTGGTGCTATTCTAATGCATGATGGCTGCCCTCTCACTTATACTAGTAAGGCATAATCTCCTTCCCATCTCAAGATGACTATTTATGACAAGGAGAAGCTCGCGATTGTGCATGCTGTGGCCAAATAGATATAGTACTTGATCGGGCGATGCTTTTAAATCAAGACCGACCATTAAAGTCTAAAATATTTCTAGAAGCAGGAGATATCTTCCTCTAAGCAATAAAAATGGGTAATAAAGCTTATTAGATATGATTATGAAATAACTTACAAAAAGGGGAAAGAGAATGTTCTTGCAGATGCGCTTTTACGGCTACCCGAGCAAGTTAAATTTTTGACTATTTCTCTTCCAACTAGTGACTTCCTTGAGGATATTAGGAGAGAATGGTAAGATGATCTAGAGACCAATAAGATTATAAAAAAATTAGAGAAAGCACCAAGCTTCATGGCTTATTACAATTGGGACTCATAAGACTTGCACTATAAGGGACGCATTGTGCTTGTGCCAAATTCTACTTGCATAAAGACCATACTTCAAGAGTTGCATTCTACACCTATGGCCAGGCACTCCTGGTTCCTTAGAACCTATAAGAGAATTAAGCAAAATTTTTATTGGGTAGGGATGAAAAATATTATTGTTGAATTTGTAGCACAATGTGATGTATGTCAACGACAAAAAGGCGAGATAGTGTCAAGTACTAGAAAGTTGTAACCTCTACCCATCCTAGACTCAGTATGGACTAATATATTAATGGACTTCATCGAAGGGCTTCCCTCATCACAAGAAAAAGCTCAAGCAAGGATGAAACAACAAAATGATCAACACAAAAGCAAAAGAGAATTTTCAGTAGGAGATTGGGTCTTCCTACGGCTCTAGCCATATAATCAAATATCAATCCAGACCAGAGCTTCCATGAAGCTTTCACCTCAATTCTATGAACCCTACCAGATTTTGGAGTGCATCGGAGTAGTAGCATATCGATTGGACTTATCTGCCAGCTCCCGAATCCATCCAGTCTTCTATGTGTTGTGTTTGAAGCTCAATTTCGGACAAAATGAGATAGCCCAAAGCCACCTGCCAAATATGACTACCCAAGGAGAGCTCCAAACCCAACCGAGTGCCATTATTGATCGACGGATCATGACTCGACGACGATGACCCACTATTGAAGTGCTAATACAGTGGGTGAACCTACCATCAAAAGATGCCACTTGGGAGAACTACAATAACTTGAAGATCAAATTCCTAGAATTCATGGAGTGTTAGCCTTAAGGACTAGGCTGATTTGAAGAGAGTGGGTCTGTTAGTGTAACATCCCTCATTTTTAAAAATTTGTAAGGGCTTGTTTATAATGTAAGGACCTATTTCTAAATATGAGGATTGTTTAATAATTGTTTTACACTAAATAATCTTATATTGAAAGTTTATTACTAGTGACCAAAGTGTGAATCTTAGTAATTAGATATGATTTGTGAAAGATTCACATTAAGTTAAAAAAAATGGAAGATATGTGTCATTAGTTAACCTAAGGATGGGCCACATGTGTTTATTCAATGGATGATACCTAAGCTTTCATCATGCATGCTTGCCACCTTATTCTCTTTACATGAGCCAAACCTAAACAATTAAAGGTACACTTAAGGGAAACTTTGCAGCCAACATAACTTGAGAAGAGAAGGGAAGAGGAATTGAAGTGGAAGAAGAAGTTTTGCTTTGGCTTGAGGTTTTGCATCAATTCCGCACATTTGGGAATCAAATTTTTCTAAGGCAAGTGTTCTAACCCCATCTTATGGCAATCTTGAACTTTGTTTTCATCTCAATTTAGTTAAATTTGAAAGATTATGTCTTTGTATATGATATCTCTCCCATTTAGGAATAAAACTATGAATCTAGAATTTTTTGATATTTTAACCTTTTATCATTTTCATTACTATAACTTTTTGTATCGAACTCTGATTTTAGCAAAACTTAGTTCAACTAAAAATAAACTCAAATATCTTTCTTGTGATACTAAGATTGCCAAATTTGAGTCTAAATGCCTACTCAAACTGCTATTTCAACTAACCCTATACAATCTGTAACATAAAGACTATTGGTTCTGACCTTTTAGTACTCTATTACTTGTAACTCTCTATCTAAGAATCTGACTATAGTAAATCCTAATCCATGAGAAATTAGACTCATATATCTTTCTTTTGAAACTAATATTGAAAGATTTGAGACACAAATGCCTATTTAAATATCTTTTCAAATTATCTCTATAAATTCTATAAAATAGAGATGATATTATCTGACCTTTGGTTACTAAAGTCTTTATTACTCCTTGTTGGAAACTTGAATTCATGCAAAACTTGATTTATCTAAAACTAGACTGAAAATTGTGCGTTTTGTCTATAGAATTCAAAATTAGACAACTACTAAGTCTAACCAAATTTTAGCAAGGAGAGAGTTCAGAGAGGCCTCCAGAGAAGGAGGGATAGCCCTCGGACAAGCTTCAGCCACACATGAGTTTAGATTTCTTACGACGGGAAGAAGGAGACTCGACGGGATGGATTTTATGCGCCAAACATTACTTTCACTACTACTAAATGTCAGATGATGCTATGGTGATAATTATTGAATCTCGGATTTTGATGATAAAATCAATTAGTGAAATATTTATTCTAATATATATTGTCAAAGATAAGTGTGCAGGATTAACTACGATGGGTTAGAAACATAAAGCGATTTGCCAAGGTCAAGTTCGTCGGGTGTTCAAGAGTTTATTGGAAGTCTGAAGGATCGTCAGAAGTATTGCCGGAACTAACCGAGATCGAATCAGGGACTTAACGAAGTTTTCAGAAGTTCGCAGCAAAGATCGTCGAAGGTTTGCGGAGATTGCCGAGAAGGTTCGAAAGCTTACCGAAGACTCGTTGAGTGCGCCATACAAGCTAGGAGCATGCTGGGAAGTCATCAGAAGAAATCCGAGGGAAGTATCGGAAGACCACCGGAAGCCTCATCGTAAAGCTCACCGAAATAAGATGTGAAGAATGTCGGTTCAAATCACTGTTAATTATGTTTCAATTTCGTAGTTGACACATACTTAGGGCTAGGATTTCAAATTAATCTTGCTCAAATCTGGTAGGGGCCAACCGGGCTCTTACTAGGCCTTTTTGGGCTTGAACAAGGCCCATTCAACATTGCTGAATGGGCCAAGCGGTAAAACCGCTTAGCAGCCTAGTGCTGGGCGATAGTACCGCCCAGGTGCAGTGTGTAGAGGTGGTAGTACCGCCTGGCATAGGCAGTAGCACCGCCTATGCAATGTCAGTCTGACGACTAACAGGCGGTAGCATCGCCCTTGACAGGCGGTAGCACCGCCAGCACCGGGAACTCCAATTTAATTTCAAATTTGGAGCCTAAATTTGAATCCACTTTGGATCTATAAATACCCCCCCTTTCTCAACTGAAAGTGTATCCTTTTGAGAGTTAGAAATTAAGCTAAAGTCTTGCAAAAGTCTTATTTTCAATAGCTTGTGTTCACCTCCTTCTTTCTCTTTGAAAAATTTGTAAGAGTGTGAACTTCTTATAAAAGGGTTATAAGAGGGGTGTTTGGTCCTTCCCCTTCAAAAGGATTTGCTAGTGGAAGTTGGGAGCCTCATCGGAGAAGGCTTCGGAAGTGGATGTAGGTCACTTTGACCGAACCACTATACATCACAGCGTCTTGACTGTGTGAGTGTTTAAATTTCTGTTTCATCTCTTTACTTGGCAGCAAACCATTCAGTTCTTTCATTACCTTTACTTAAGCAACTTCAACCAAGTCATTTTTCATTGGATCGAAGTTTTCATATGAACTAGCCTTTTACCGAAATCGGTTTCAAGCTTACGGTTTTAATCCGCTGCACTAATTAACCCCCCCTCTTAGTGCTTGTTCGATCCTAACAATTGGTATCAGAGCGGGTTCACTCTCATATTTGATCTAAAACCCAAGAGAGATGGCCTATTCCGATATATAAGAAGGTCATACCATTACACGTTCGCCTATGTTTAATGGGTCGGATTATACATATTGGAAGACTTGTATAAGGATCTTTCTTATTTCTATAGATTTTGAGCTTTGGAATATCGTTGAGAATGGTTTTCAAAAATCTTCTCTTCTGATGAGCGATTAGAATAAATTGGACAAGAAGGTTTTTGCTTTAAACGCAAAGGCTATGAATGTCTTGTTTTGTGCACTAGACAAAAATGAATTTAATTGCGTATCAATTTATGAATCGACTTTTGATATTTGGTGTACTCTTGAGATCACTCATGAAGGCACTAGCCGAGTGAAAGAGTCCAAAATCAATATTCTTGTGCATTCTTACGAACTTTTCCGAATGAAACCAAGTGAGTCCATTGGAGACATGTACACCCGCTTTACGGATGTCATTAATGGACTTAAGGCACTTGGTAAAGGTTTTTCTAACTTTGAACTTGTAACTAAGATTTTAAGATCCCTTCCAAAGAGTTGGGATCCAAAAGTTACGGCCATACAAGAGGCCAAGGACCTTAAGACTTTTCCCCTTGAAGAACTTATTGGGTCTCTAATGACCTACGAAATGACGTGCCATGCTCATGAAGAGCTCGAGAACCCCCTTCCAAAGAACAGGAAGGATATGACACTAAGAACACAAGAAGACCACTTGAAAGGAACATCAAGTGATGAGGATAGTGACAATGACATTGCACTCTTAACTCATAAATTTAAAAAGTTTATAAGAAAGAACAAATTTAAAAATGATACAAAAAATAAACTTGAACATAAAAATGACCAAGTTATTTGCTACGAGTGCAAGAAGCCGGGGCACTTCAAATATGAATGCCCCCAAGCCAAGAAGAAGAAAGCATTGAAGGCTACATGGGATGATTCAAGTGACTCCGAGGTTGAAGAAGCAAGCAATAAAGAGGAGGCTAACTTCGCACTAATGGCCCTTGGAGAAGAGGTTAGTGAGTTATTTAATGAAGAATTATCTTTCGATGAGCTTTCTATCGCTTTTCATGAGTTATTTGATGAATGTAGAACTATTAGTAAGAAGTTCAATTTGCTTAAGAAAGAGCATGCTTTATTACAATATAAGTTCAATAGTCTCCAAACTCCTTCTCTACCCCCATGCTCTAAGTGTGAACACTTAGAAGCAATAAAAAGGGAGAACATACTACTCAAAGAGACCATAAACAAGTTTAAGGTCGATAGCAAGGGCTTGGATATGATCCTTGTTAACAAGGGTCACGTCAGAAATAGAAGTGGAATCGGATTTGTGAGTGGATCTCACCAAAATCCCACCACCTTCATTAAAGGACTCATATTGCATATATCATCCCATTTGAAATGTAATTTTTATGGTAAAACAAGACATATTGCTTACAAATGTCCATTTAAGAAAATTAGTCCACAAAAATTGATATGGGTTCGTTCCTAAAGGAACAATAAACAATTCAATGTTGAATCACAAAATAAATAGATCAATTTGTGAGGCACCCAAAATCAAATGGGTACCTAAAAATCATCCTCTTTTATAGACAAACTCACAAGCTAGGAGCAAGAGATTGTATCTTGATAGTGGATGCTCAAGGCATATGACCAGAGATCCATCTCATTTCTCTATACTCACTAGCAAAGAAGAAGGGTATGTCACCTTCGGAGACAACAACAAGGGTAAAATCATTGGCAAGGGAACCATAGGTAACAAATCAAGTTTTTCAATTGATGATGTGTTGCTAGTTGATGGTTTAAAATATAATCTTTTAAGCATTAGTCAATTATGCGATAAAGGTTATGTTGTTAGATTTGAATCTAATATTTGCATCATTGAAAAATCAAACAATGACATATCCATGATTTCTTTAAAATAAAATAATATCTACACCATAAATATTGATGAATTAAGCAATGAAATATGTTTTTCGATTTTGAATGATGATGCTTGGCTTTGGTATAAGAGATTAGGCCATGCAAGCATGAAACTAATATCTAAGATTTCATCTAGAGAGTTAGTAAGAGGAATCCCCAATATGAAGTTTGTCAAGGATAAAGTATGTGATGCATGTCAACTAGGAAAACAAATAAATACTAGTTTCAAATCAAAAAATCAAATTAGCACCACTAGACCATTGCAATTGATCCATTTGGACTTATTTGGACCAATTGACATAACAAGCCTAGGAGGTAGCAAATATGCCTTCCTAATTATGGATGACTATAGTAGATACACTTGGACCTACTTCTTGGCTCACAAAAGTGATTGTTTCAAATGTTTCTCTAAATTTTGTAAACTTACTCAAAATGAAAAAGGTTTTATGATTTCATCAATTCGAAGTGATCACGGAGGTGAATTTCAAAACCATGACTTCTAAAATTTTTGTGAAATAAACGGATATAACCATAACTTCTCTACTCTAAGAAATCCTCAACAAAATGGATCAGTGGAAAGGAAAAATAGAAATTTACAAGAAATGGATAGAACCATGTTAAATGAATATAATTTACTAAAATATTTTTGGGCCGAAGCCGTGAACATGGCTTGCTATGTTATGAATAGAGTTCTAGTGAGACCATCCCTATCTAAGACTCCATATGAATTATGGAATAATAAAAAACCCAATGTTTCTTACTTTAAAATTTTCGATTGCAAATGCTTTATTTTAAATGAAAAGGATGCCTTAGGAAAATTCGATGCTAAATCCGATGAAGGTATCTTTCTTGGTTACTCTTCTATTTCTAAAGCTTTTCGGGTTTTCAACAAAAGAACTTTAGTTATAGAAGAATCTATTCACGTGGTTTTTAATGAATTTTTCGAATCAAAGAAAAAAGATTTTGATGATGATCTTGGTTTTAATGATTTGAACTTGAATGAACCCTCTCCTCAAAATGACAACTTGGATGCATCTTCTTCCCAAATTTCCTTACCCACGGAATGGAAGTATGCAGATGCCCATCCCAAGGAGTTAATTATAGGAGATACATCTAAAGGGGTTCAAACTCGTTCTTCATTTAAGAATTTTTGTGCCCATGCCGCTTTTCTTTCTCAAGTTGAACCAAAATGCATTGATGATGCTTTAAAAGATGATTCTTGGGTCATCGCAATGCAAGATGAGTTAAATCAATTTGAGAGGAATGAGGTATGGAAGCTTGTTCCTAGAACTAATGACCATTTAGTTATTGGTACTAAATGAGTCTTTAGAAACAAGCAAGATGAATATGGTATTGTGGTTAGAAACAAGGCTAGATTAGTGGTCAAAGGTTTCAACTAAGAAGAAGGAATTGATTATCAAGAGACCTTCACTCCTGTGGCAAGATTAGAAGCCATCAGGATGCTCCTTACCTATTCTAGTAGTAATGATTTTAAACTATTTCAAATGGATGTCAAAAGTGCCTTTTTAAATGGCTCTATTTCCGAAGAAGTATATGTTGAACAACCACTTGGATTCGAAAATTCTTTTCTTCCTAATCATGTGTTTAAATTAACTAAGATTCTCTATGGACTAAAACAAGCTCCTAGAGCTTGGTATGAAAGGCTTAGCTCCTTTCTTATTTCTAATAATTTTACAAAAGACAAGGTTGATACTACATTGTTTATCAAACATTTTAAAAATAATTTTCTTATTGTTCAAATTTATGTTGATGACATTATTTTTGGTTCTTCGGATGAATCACTATGTGAATCTTTTGCCAAGTGTATGAGTTATAAATTTGAGATGAGCCTAATGGGAGAATTAACCTTCTTTCTTGGATTACAAATTAAACAACTTAGTAATGGAATATTCCTTAATCAATCCAAATATACATTAGAATTGTTAAAATGATTTAATATGGATAGTTCAAAAGCCATCCAAACTCCAATGAGTACTTCCACCAAGTTAGACTTGGATGAAGGTGGAGAAAATTTTGATCAAAAGACATATAGGGGGATGATAGGTAGCTTGCTCTATCTTACTGCAACTAGACTAGATATCATGTTTAGTGTAGGACATTGTGCGAGATTTCAAGCTAATCCTATATTGTCTCACCTTAAAGCCGTTAAAAGAATTCTTAGATATCTTAAAGGTACTCCTAATCTAGGATTATGGTATCCAAAATCAGATAACTTTGATTTGAAAGCTTATGCAGATGCGGATTTTGGTGGATGTAGAATAGATAGAAAGAGCACATCCAGAACATGGTAATTTTTAGGACATGCACTTGTTTTTTGGACTTCTAAGAAACAAAATTCGATTGCACTATCTACGGCGGAAGCCGAATACATAGCCGCAACTGCATGTTGTGCTCAAGTCATTTGGATGAAAAATACACTAGAAGATTATGGAATTCATTTAAATAACATTTCTATAAAATGTGATAATATAAGTGCTATTTGTCTAACCAAAAATCCTATTCAACACTCTAGAACTAAACACATTGACATAAGACATCACTTTATACGAGATCATGTTAACAGTAACGATGTCACTCTTGAATTTATCGATACAAAACATCAATTAGCGGACATCTTTACGAAACCTTTAAATGAAGAACAATTTGACTTCATTAGGAGGGAAATAGGCATGTTAAATTGTCCTTGTGAATGAGCAGCATTATATATAGTTTCTTTCAGCTTTCGTGATTTTTTTTCGAAAACTCGACTCTTGCGGATTTGCCTCCCTCATTTTAATTCTATATCTCAAGGAGTGATCTATGATTACATCTCATTTCAACACTAGTAAACAAATTTAAAAAAAAAATTTTTTTTGGGGCAACGGTAGCACCGCCAGAACCGATAGTAGTACTACTTGGGTACTCGGCTCCCAGGTGGTAGCACCGCCTGGTTGGTGGTAGTACCGCCTGAACACCCCCAAATAAAAGGGAGTGTTAGGGTCGGCGGTAGAACCCATTGAAAACCTCCTCGCTTTCATCCTTATTCCTCCTAAGCTCCTCTAAGTTTTCTCCTCTCCATTCTTCCTCCTCCTAAAGGGAAATCAAAGGCATTTTTTTTTATCCAAGCTCCTCACCTCTCTAGGAAACACAAACAAGGTAATAGCTGAAATTTTCTCTTCTACTCACATTTGCTTATCTTTTCCTTATTATTTCCTTTTGTTTGTTCATCATGAATAGATATAGATATGGCTCCTAAGAAATCAACAAGAGGCAAAGGGAAAAGGTTGGAAGGAGATTTATTTGACCCAACCCTTTTTAGATCTAATGAGGTAGTCTTAAGATACCCAAATTTTGATTGTAAAGCCATACATAAGGGTAAACATGTTGATCTAGGTGAACTAGGAAACCTAGAACCTATTAGATGGTTTGCTAATCTAAATGCTCTACCTATCTTGCAAATTAATGAACCAATCTACCCTAGGTTGGTTAAGCTATTTTATGCTAACATGATTATTGAAGATGATGTTTTGACTACCTATGTGTTAGGAACCATAATTCAGATTTCTGATCATATCATATGTGAGCTACTTGTAATTAAAGAAAAGAATAGAGGATGTTATTTTAGAGGGCAATGAGATATGGATGCAATCGGAGTAACCTACTCCGAAGCCTTAGAAATGATTTTTGCTAATCCTAACCTAGGCATCATTCCTAAAAGCTGCGAGTACTTATTACCTTTTATTTCAAAATTATTTCATCACATCATGATAAGCATTCTACTTCCGAAGCAGTTTCACCCTGATGAAATGAGTATGTTAGAACTGAGTACGATATATTGGATCATGACTAGACAAAACAACTACTTTGGTTATTTGATTAGACAACACATGATAGAAATTTTCTCTAGAGACTCAATGTTGTCATATGGTGGGTTGATCACTAGATTCATTTTTGCCCATGACATTTGTGTGTCACCCGACGAGGAAGTAATGCAGGTTGATAGATATAACACAATTAATAGAAGTCTCCTAAAGTGGCTTAGATGCACCTTTAGAGATGACATATGGATTAGGCAACCTAGAAGGGTTGATATAGTTCCCCCACCAGTAGAGCAACCTGAAACACTAATTTTTAGGGGAAATGAATCTCCTCCGCCTAGTCCCATTGATCCAGCACCATCTTGCTATAACACAATTAATAGAAGTCTCCTAAAGCGGCTTAGATGCACCTTTAGAGATGACATATAGATTAGGCAACCTAGAAGGGTTGATATAGTTCCCCCACCAGTAGAGCAACCTGAAACACCAATTTTTAGGGGAAATGAATCTCCTCTGCCTAGTCCCATTGATCTAGCACCATCTGAGCCAGCTCCTGCTCCATCTACTGAAGATCCGATCATGCTTGCCTTAAATCAAATCACATCACAACAAACTGAAATTTTGAAGGAAGTGCAATAAATGAACCACAAAATAGATCACTTGTATAGGTATTTTTGCGTTCCACCTCCGGAGTAGCTGTTGTTTTCTTTTTAAACACTTGTCTTGTTATGCTTATGACTACTATGGATGATGTTGTGTGATGTTACTTTCATTTCATCTACTCAGCTTTTGAATGAACTTTTTTTTCGGTTCGATCATAATTTTATGACTTGATACCTTCCTTCTTATGACTACTATGGATGACACTTTCATATTATTTTATGACTTGATACCTTCCTCGAATGGTTTTATGCTCTCTCCATGGCTCTCTCCTTGCTCTCTCCATGGCTCACTTTATGACAATGAATGGTTTCTCCACCTTCATTATTTTTGTTGATGACAAAGGGGGAGAAAAATGTAAATTGCTATGATGGAGTAATTGTTGCTATATTGGAATAAAATGCTTAAAGTGAAATATGAATCAATTGTATCGCATTGCAAATGCTTAAGAACTCTTATTCTTGAGATAAGCTACTTTTTTATTTGATATCATGTCTTGATATTAAAACACTCTTTTGGATATCACTTGATCCTTATCATGTTTGAATTAATATTTCTGGTTATTATAGGTGTAAATACTTTGACATTGTTTAAAATACATTATTTTTAGTATTTATGCCTAAGCTTGTTTATTAAGCTTTATGTTGAATGAAATCTATTGGATTTGGCTTGAATTCAAAAGATTGAATTCAAGTGCTTTTTACCTTCTAATAATATGGCATATAGATAGGGGGAGTTAAGTGTAACTCCATCATCAATTGATTGTCATCATCAAAAAGGGGGAGATTGTTGAATCTCGGATTTTGATGATGAAATCAATTGGTAAAATATTTGTTCTAATCTATACTATCAAAGATAAGTGTGTAGGATTAACTACGATAGGTTCGAAACATAAAGCGATTTGCCAAGGTCAAGTCCGTTGGGTGTTCAAGAGTTCATCGGAAGTCCAAAGGATCATCGGAAATATTGCCGGAACCAACCGAGATCGAATCAGGGACTTACCGAAGTTTTCGAAAGTTCACAGCAAAGATCGTTGAAGGTTCGCAGAGATTGTCGAGAAGGTTCGGAAGCTTGCCGAAGACTCGTTGAGCATGCCATACAAGCCTGGAGCATGCTGGGAATTCGTCGGAAGAAATTGAGGGAAGTATCGAAAGACCGTTGGAAGCCTCATCATAAAGCTCGTCGGAATAAGATGTGAAGAATGTCGGTTCAAATCACTATTAATTATGTTTTAATTTCATAGTTGGCACGTACTTAGGGCTAGGATTTCGAATTAATACTGCTCAAATCTGGTAGGGGCCAAACGGGCACTTACTGGGCCTTTTTGGGCCTTGAACAAGGCCCATTCAGTATTGCTGAATGGGCCAGGCGGTAGAATCTCTTGGCAGCCGAGTGCTGAGCGGTAGTACCACCCAGCCTGGGGCGATAGTACCGCCCAGTTGTAGTGTGCAAAGGCCGTAGTACCGCTTGGCACAAGCGGTAGCACCGCCTGTGCAATATTAGTCTGACGACTGACAAGCGATAGCACCGCTAGCACCGAGAACTCCAATTTGATTTCAAATTTGGAGCCCAAATTTAAATCCACTTTGGATATATAAATACCCCCCCTTTCTCAACTAAAAGGGTACCCTTTTGAGAGTTAGAAATTGAGCTAAAGTCTTGCAAAAGTCTTGTTTTCAATAGCTTGTGTTCACCTCCTTCTTTCTCTTCGAAAAATCTGTAAGAGTGTGAACTTCTTGTAAAAGGGTTGTAAGATGGGTGTTTGGTCCTTCCCCTTCAAAAGGATTTGCTAGTGGAAGTTGCGAGCCTCATCGGAGAAGGCTTCAAAAGTGGATGTAGGTCACTTTGACCGAACCACTATACATCGCAACGTCTTGACTGTGTGAGTGTTTAAATTTCTATTTCATCTCTTTACTTGGCTGCAAACCATTCAGTTCTTTCATTACCTTTACTCAAGCAACTTCAACCAAGTCATCTTTCATCAGATCGAAGTTTTCATACAAACTAGCCTTTTACCGAAATCGGTTTCAAGCTTACGATTTGAATCCGCTGCACTAATTCACCCCCCTCTTAGTGCTTGTCCGATCCTAATAAAAATTACTATCATCCACTTTGAAGGAGATGCTATTCAATGGTACAATTGGCTGGAAAACAATCATCGGGCTCCAATGTGGAATCAATTTAAGAACGCACTGCTGAACTATTTTAGACCTATGAAGTATGAAAATATTGATAGCCAACTCACAAAGATTCGACATACCTCTACGATTCAAGAGTACCAAACCAGGTTTAAGAAGCTATCCTACCTTGCACATGATTGGAGTGAACATTAATTGTTAGGAACATTCATCGAAGGACTCAAGCCAGAGATAAAAGGGGAGGTTAAAGCGCGATAGCCCCGTACCATGACGATTGCAATTTCTTTCACCCGAATACAAGAAGAACAACTCAACCAAGATGCTCGGAGGATTGAGAACCTCTCCTTAGTCCGTGGCATATAAACCTACTTCTACTCCTAGCCATCCTTCGCTACCAAAAAAATTGATAAGAGAAGAACTACGCGACCGATCAGCAAAGGATCTTTGTTAGCATTGTGACGAGCAATGGAACAGTGATTATCGCTACAAAATGGGTCGCCTCCTACTGATTGAACCTCTTGAAGACATGATGGAGGAGGTGATTTAGAAGAATGAGGAAAAGATTATGGATGAAGAACAGCAACCAGTTGATATTATGATGCATGCCCTTGCCGGTTTCGCAAACCCGCTAACGATGAAAGTGGGAGGACTTCTAAAGCAACAACCGATCACCGTTCTTATTGATACTGGGAGCACTAATAATTTTATGAATAGCAAGGTTACTATCTGGATGGCCTTACCTATCGAGAATTGCAGCAAGCTTGACGTTAAGGTCATCGACAAATGAATTTTGAAGTGTGATCATAGGTGCCTGTGGGTGAAACTATTGTTGTAGGATCAAAAGATAATTGCAGATTTTATCCTACTCCCTCTTGATGATTATTAGGCTGTGCTTGACATCAAATGACTAACAACATTGGGTGATGTTTCCTAAAATTTTTTTAAACTAATTATGAAATTTTATAATAAGAGAAAACAAGTAATACTGTGTGGGAAATGTGGGGGTGACGTAACGATGATTTGCACACAATGAATGGAGAAAGTTTTGCACAAAGCATGCAGCAACTTTTTGGTACAACTTAAGCAGCAATCTATGGGAGAGCCAACCAGATTTGAAGACCCAAACCTACTTCCCTGGCTTGCTGAATTTTCAGATATATTTAACGAACCGCGTAGCATACCTCCTACCTGTCGGCATGATCATCATATACCGATTCTTCCGGGCAAACCTCTAGCAAATACTCAGCTATATCAGTATTCACATCTCCAGAAGGATGAAATAGAAAGTATTGCAAAAGAGATGCTTGAAATAGAAGTTATTCGGCCAAGTTGCAGCCCCTATTCTTTATCGGTACTCCTCGTACAAAACAAGGACGGAATATAGTGAATGTGCATTGATTAACGAGCTCTCAACGGCATACCCGTCAAGGACAAGTATCCTATTCTAGTAGTAGATGAATTGCTTGATGAATTAAGGAGAGCACAAGTCTTCACAAAGCTGGACCTTCGATCCGGGTATTATCAAATATGAGTGTGCGAAGAAGACATTCCAAAAACTGCCTTTCGAACGCACAACGGCCAGTACGAATTTTTGGTATTGCCCTTTGGTCTCACCAATGACCCCTCCACCTTCCAAAGCCTTATGAGTGATATTTTCCAGAGTTATCTTTGTAAGTTTGTGCTAGTTTTCTTCAACGATATCCTTATTTATAGCCCTTCTCTTAAAAGTCATTTTCAGCACTTACGAATTATTTTGACGATTTTACAAGAATAAGTTCTTTTTGTCAAAAAATTGAAGTGCATATATTTTCAATAGAAAGTGGAATATCTTGGGCATATCATATCAGAGGAAGGTGTGGTGGTGGACCCCTCCAAAATTGAAGCAATGCAGAACTAGCCGACCCCGAGGAACATAAAATCGCTGCGCGACTTTCTTGGTTTAACAGGCTACTACCACAAGTTCGAGAATAACTATGGAAAGATCAGTGTACCCCTAACTTCCTTACAAAAAAAATACTTTCCAATGGTCGGACAAAGCCACCACTGCCTTCGAGAAACTTAAAGCCGTAATGTCGACAACACTTGTTCTAACGCTACCTGACTTTGGTAAGACTTTTATTATTGAAACTGATGCCTCCAGAGTCGATATTGGTGTTGTACTAATACAAGATGGCTGCCCTCTCTCTTATACTAGTAAGGCATAATCTCCTGCCTATCTCAAGATGACTATTTATGACAAGGAGATGCTCGCAATTGTGCATGTAGTGGCCAAATGGAAACAGTACTTGGTTGGGTGATGCTTTCAAATCAAGACCAACCATTAAAGCCTAAAATATTTCTTAGAGCAAAAGATATCTTCCCCCGAGCAGTAAAAATGGATAACAAAGTTTCTTAGATATGATTATGAAATAACTTACAAAAAGGAAAAAAAAGAATGTTGTTGTAGATGCACTTTCGAGACTACCCGAGCAAGCTAAATTTTTGGCCATCTCGCTTCTAATCAACGACTTCCTTGAAGATATTAGGAGGGAATGGCAAGATGATCGGTAGACCAATAAGATCATAAAAAAATTAGAGGAAGTACTAAGCTTCGTGGGCCATTACAGTTGGGACTCAAAAGACTTGGGCTATTAGGGACGCATTGTGCTTGTGCCAAATTCTACTTGTATAAAGACCATTCTTTAAGAGTTACATTCCACACCTACAGCAGGGTACTCTAGGTTCCTTAGAACCTATAAGAGAATTAAGCAAAATTTTTATTGGGTAGGGATGAAAAATATTATTGCTGAATTTGTAGCACAATGTGATGTATGTCAATGACATAAAGGCGAGATTGTGACAAGTCCCAAAAAGCTATAACCTCTACCCATTCCAGACTCAATATAGACTGATATATTAATGGACTTCATCGAAGGGCTTCCCTCATCACAAGAAAAAGCTCAAGCAAGGATGAAATAGCAATATGATCAACAAAAAGGCGAAAGAGAATTTTCAATAGGAGATTGGGTCTTCCTACGGCTCCAGCTATACAAGTAAACATCAATCTAGACCAGAGCATCCATGAAGCTTTCACGTCAGTTCTATGGACCCTAATAGATTTTAGAGCGCATCGGAGCAGTAGCATATAGATTGGACTTATCCGCTAGCTCCCGAATCTATCTAGTCTTACATGTGTCATGTTTGAAGCTCAAGTTGGGATAAAACGAGATAGCCCAAAGCCACCTACCAAATATGACTACCCAAGGAGAGCTCCAGACCCAGCCAAGTGCCATTATTGATCGACGGATCATGACTCGACGACGATGACCCACTACTGAAGTGCGAATATAGTGGGTGAACCTACCATCAAAGATGTTACTTAGGAGAACTACGACAAATTGAAGATCAAATTCTCAGAATTTATGGAGCATTAGCCTCAAGGACAAGGCTGATTTGAAAAGGGCGGGTCTGTTAGTGTAACATCCCTCATTTCTGAAAATTTGTAAGGGCTTGTTTATAATGTAAGAACCTATTTCTAAATATGAGGATTGTTTAATAATTATTTTACACTAAATAATCTTATATTGAAAGTTTATTACCAGTAACCAAAGTGTGAATCTTAGTAATTAGATATGATTTATGAAAGATTCATATTAAGTTAAAAACAAATGGAAGATATGTGTCATTAGTTAACTTAAGGATGGGCCACATGTGTTTATTCAATGGATGATATCTAAGCTTTCATCATGCATGCTTGCCACCTTATTCTCTTTACATGAGCCAAACCTAAGCAATTAAAGGTACACTTAAGGGAAACTTTGCAGCCAACATAACTTGAGAAGAGAAGGGAAGAGGAATTAAAGTGGAAGAAGAAGTTTTGCTTTGGCTTGAGGTTTTGCATCAATTCCTCACATTTGAGAATCAAAATTTTCAAAGGCAAGTATTCTAACCCCATCCTATGGCAATCTTGAACTTTGTTTTTATCTTAATTCTATTAAATTCAAAAGATTATGTCTTTGTATATGATATCTCTCCCATTTAGCTATAAAAATATGAATCTAGAATTTTTTGAGATTTTAACCTTTTAACATTTTTCTTGCTATACCTATTTGTACTGAACTCTGATTTCAGCAAAACCTAGTTCATCCAAAAATAGACTCAAATATCTTTCTTGTGATACTAAGATAGTTAAATTTAAAGTCTAATTTTCTACTTAAACTGCTATTTTAACTAACCCTATGCAATCTATAAAACAGAGACTATTGGTTCTGACCTTTTAGTACCCTTTTATTTGTAACTCTCTGTCTAAGAATCTGACTATAGCAAATCTTGATCCATGAGAAATTCGACTCATATATCTTTTTTTTAATACTAATATTAAAAGATTTGATATACCAATACCTATTTAAACATCTGTTCAAATCATCTCTATAAATTCTGCAAAACAGAGATGATATTCTCTGACCTTTGGTACTAAAGTCTTTATAACTCCTTGTTGGAAACTCGAATTCATGCAAAACTTATTTATCTGAAACTAGATTGATATATCTTTCAAATGACAGCTATTTTAGTAAATTGGAGTATATTTCATCATTCAGATAGTTCATACAATGTACCTTTCGAATTCTGTCAGAATCAAGCTTTTGTCAATATTGCCTATTATTATTTCATCACTTTAAAAATTGATTTCAGCTAAAATCCTTCCGTCAATTCAAGCTTCTTGCTATTGCTTTGAATTCCTGTATACTTTTGTCCTTCAATTATTTGTATACCTGAATCTATTGTGCAAAGTTTCTATTCCTATCGAATTGTTTCATATTGGCACATGTATGTTTCATTGTTCCGCATATGCTTCCGATATATGACACTTTTATTATAAACCTATCCTTTTATACTGGCTATAGGATTATTTAAACCTTTGCTAAAAATGATAAAGGGATTATTTGAACTTTTGCCAGAAAAAATAAAGGGATTATTTGGACCTTTGCCAGAAATGGTAAAGGGTATATGCTTATAGCCCGCGATGCTCTGTTGGCCCTCTCTGGCTTCATCCAAACGTAGATGTATGACGCTCCCAAACATGGGAGATTTTGTTTGAGATCCTACTGCACCATCTATGTTTTTGATATGATATCCAAAGTATTACTTTTGTGTTTATATATGCACTTTGGATGAGAATGAAATGAATGAATGTTAGATATGACATTTGAACTTTTGTTTCTGATTTGTTATTCTGATATGCTCTGAGATATCTCATATGCCATTATTATGCTTCAAAATATGTTCTGAAACCATTTCATATGCTGTTTGATATGTTCTGAAATGTTTCATCTATTCTTGATTTGCTCTAAAACATTTCATACATCATTGTTATATTCTGAAATGTTTCATTTGCCCTTAATTTACTTTGAAATATTTGATACATCATTGATATGTTTCGAGATATTTTATTTGCTCTTGATTTGCTCTTAAATATCTTACGTGTCATTGATATGCTCCGAGATGTCTCATATGTCATTGATATGCTCCAAAACATTTCATACATCATTGTTATGTTTCGAAATGCTTCTTATACTCTTGATATACTTCAAAATCTTCTATACGGCCATTGATATGCTCCGAAATACTTCTTAGGCCCTTGATATGCTTCGAAACATTCTTTATATCATTGATATGCTCTAAAAAGTTTCAAATACCATTGATATACTCCTAAACATTCTTATGCCTTTGATATGTGCCTAAATACTTCATATGTCATTTGGTATGCTCCCATTTTCTCTCCTCAATTGTTATGAATAAAGTATGATTCGAATGAAATGATCCTTGTGATTTTGCATCTAATGAGATGCTATCTATTAACTCTTGTATTCTTGCCTTGCATTTTGATGCCAAGTTTACTTAAAAACTTTTCTTTTTTGTCATGGATATGTTAGTCGCTTGCTGAGCTCCTTATGCTCATACCATTACTATATAAATTTTTTTAGTTAGCTTGTCACTCACTAAAAAGCTAGATTTGGGCTCAAGCAGTGAAAAGCTAGAAGATTTTAGGCAGATCTTTATTGGTTGATATGTTTTTATTGTATGAGTACACTTTACATTTGATGAAATATTAAGGATAAATTTAAACTTATGTGTTGTAAAAGTTTGAAGAACCTCTAATGTTCAAAATTTTGAAATGATAAGTTTAATTGGTATAATGACATAAACTTATGATAAATATTAGTTTTGTGATTATATGTATTCCCATATATATGGATTTATGAAGTGGTTGATGCTTAGTTGAGTTAGCTTTTGATCTTATGAATCATTGAGTGAAGTGGTATATGATTATAAACTGCACATGTTTTTATGGGTGTGAATTTGATGTTTGAATGGTTCTCAGTGTCCTCAAACGTTAGTATGGATCCTGGATTTTGATTTTGATGAATGATAATATTATCGATCTAAAACAAGTTCACACCTCCTGAATGAGATTAAAAATGTGAGGGAGGAGTGGGGGTGGGGGGTGTGGTGCGGCATGATAGTTTGGACTCTAGCTAAGAGAGTCCCAATTTAGTTTCATTGAAGGAGGCAAACATATAAATCCTATTTAGCTGACCCCTATTAAAGAGATGAAGAGACCGGCTATGATAGGATTGTTTGGAGGTTGCTTCTTAGAGAAGCATTAGGAGTTGAATAGAAGTAGGAGTCTTGAGTAGGAATCTTATTAGGAGTTATAGTCCTATTAGGAGTTGGAGTCCTATTAGGATTTGGGTTTAGAAGCCCTATAAATAGCCATGTTTTCACCCTCTTTTCTTAATGAATAGATGAATCCTTTTAGCAGCCTTTGAAAAGTAACTTGGAGGAAGGAACCCCTATAGAGATCTAAAGAGGCCAATCCCCTAAAGAGATCAACCTCAAGCTTAGAATCTGCAAGGGTTCTAACACTTGGTATCAGAGCAACGTTCTTGGCATCTTGTTGCCCGTCCATAACCATCCATCAGCCCTCCATAGCCACCTAAAGCAATTCTCATAATTGCTTAAAAAATCATCATCGAATTCCACCGTCATCTCCACCACCGCGGATCATCCTTTGATCTCCCCATGAATTGCAACAGGTTCTAGTTTCTTACCTTACTACTGCTACAATTTAGTTATCCTTAGTCAAAAAATCCAAAAAAATTGTTCCTATATTGTTGCATAAAATTTTCGTCACAAAGTTTTCATCTCTATGATGAAAGATGCACTGCAGAATTCCAACCGCATTGCATTGTTTTTTTGATCTTTTTACTGCATTTAATCTGACCAAATCTCTACAAAATTTTTATGATGGCTTTGACACTTTCGAATAGTAGATTTTCCTTTGGTTTCATCGAAAAATTCTCAATATAAACCATTGATCTTTTATGTCTAAGCTACTACACTTTAGACGTAAAAATCTGCTATAGTACCTTTATGTTATCCTCGATTTTGTCAAGCCTCTTGCTATTATTTTCTTTTATAAAATTTTTAACAGTATTACTTCTCCCTTACTAGTAGATTTCCTTTAAGTTTTATTTGAATCTATGTTGAGAATTGTTGAAAAAAATTACATCTTTACTGCTGGAATTTTTTTGGCAAAAAATCTAGTGCTACACCTTTATACTTTTTTTTCTCCGTAACCTACCAAACCCAAGCCACCTTGCTGCCACCAACCAAGATATCTTTAGGGCATCCCTCTAGCCTTAAGACATAGCCATCATAACCTCTTTTTATAACTCTAATAGTGTCAAAAATCATAGCCAAAAATAGTAAACCATTATAGTCGAACCCTTTTATCACCGATCTATTGTCCAAACCTTCCACCACCCCATGCCATTAACCCATCAATATAAAAAAGACAAGGGCATCTCTGATCCATAGGCATATGCTATGGCTTCTTAAGATCCAATTGATGCCAAATTTGAAGCATTAGAATCTCAGATTGAATTGCGGCTTGAATCGTGCATGGAGGATAAATTGTGCACTTTGTTTGCAGAATTCAGAATTGAACAACCACTAAGTCTAACCAAATTTTAGGGAGGAAAGCATTTAGAGAGGCCTCCAAAGAAGGAGGGACAGCCCTAAGACATGCTTCAGCCATGCATGAGGGTGGACTTCCCGTGATGGGAAGAAGGAGACCTGGCGGGGCAGATTTCACGTGCCGAACATTGCTTTTGCTACTACCGAACGTCAGATGATGCTATGGTGGAAATTATTGTCATCCACCTTGAAGGAGATCCTATTCAATGGTACAATTAGCTAGAATACAATCATGAGGCTTTGACATGGAATCAATTTAAGAACACACTGCTGAACCGTTTCAGACCTACAAAGTATGAAAATATCAACGACCAACTCGCAAAGATTCGATAAAACTCTATGATTCAAAAGTACCAAACTAGATTTGAGAAGCTATCCTACCATGCTCATGATTGGACTGATCATCAATTGTTAGGAACATTCATCAAAGGACTCAAGCCAGAGATAAAAGGGGAGGTTAAGGCACGGCAGCCCCGTATCGTGACGGTTGTAATTTCTTTCACCCGAATACAAGAAGAACAGCTCAACCAAGATGCTCAGAGGATGAGAACCTCTCCTAGGCCCATGACATATAAATCTTCTTCTACTCCCAGTCATCTTTCGTTGCCAAAAATTTTGACAAAAGAAGAACTATGCAACAGATCAGCAAAGGGTCTTTGTTGGCATTGCGATGAGCCGTGGAACCTCGATTATCGCTGCAAAAAGGGCCACCTCCTACTAATTGAACCTCTTGAAGATATGATGGAGGAGGAGGTCTAGGAGCATGAGAAAGAGGTCGCAAATGAAGAATAGTAGCTGGTTGATATTACAATGCATGCCCTTGCCGATTACACAAACCCGAAAATGATGAAAGTGGGAGGACTTCTGAAGCAACAACCGATCACCATTCTTATCGACACCGGGAGCACTAATAATTTTAGGAATAGCAAGGTTGCTGTCTGGATGGCCTTAGCTATTGAGAATTGTAGCAGGTTTGACGTTAAGGTCACCGACAGATGAATTTTGAAGTGTGATCGTAGGTGCCCGTGGGTGAAACTATTGCTACAGGATCAAGAGATAATTGCAGATTTCATCCTCCTCCCTCTTGATGATTATGAGGCCATGCTTGGCATCAAATGGCTGATGACATTGGGTGATGTTTCCTTAAATTTGTTGAAACTAATTATGAAATTTTATAGTAAGGGAAAATAGGTGATCCTACGCGGGAAACATGGGGGTGACGTAACAATGATTTGCACACAATGAATGGAGAAAGTTTTGCACAAAGTATGCAGCGGCTTTTTGGTACAACTTAAGCAACAATCTATGGGAGAGACAACCGAATTTGAAGACCCAAACCTACTTCCCTTGCTTGCTGAATTTTTAGATATATTTAACGAACCACGCAGCCTACCTCCTACCCACCTGTATGATCATCATATATCGATTCTTCCAAGCAAACCTCCAGCAAATATTTAGCCATATCAGTATCCACATCTCTAGAAGGATGAAATAGGAAGGATTGCAAAAGAGATGCTCGAAACATGAGTTATTTGGTTAAGTTGCAGCCCCTACTCTTCACTGATGCCCCTCATATGAAAGAAGGACGGAACAAGGCGAATGTGCGTTGATTACCAAGCTCTCAATGGCATAACCGTCAAGGACAAATACCCTATTCTAGTAGTAGATGAATTACTTGATGAATTAAAGGGAGCACAAGTCTTCACAAAGCTGGACCTTCAATCCGGGTATCATCAAATATGAGTGTGCAAAGAAGACATACCGAAAACCACCTTTCGAACGCACAATGACTACTACGAATTTCTGGTATTGCCCTTTGGTCTCACAAATGCTCCCTCCACATTCTAGAGCCTTATGAATGATATTTTTTGGAGTTATCTTTATAAGTTTGTGCTGGTTTTCTTCGACGATATCCTTATTTACAACCCTTCTCTTGAAAGTCATTTTTAGCACTTACGACTTGTTATGACGATTTTACGAGAATATATTCTTTTTGTCAAAAAATCAAAGTATAACTTTTTTTAATAGAAAGTGGAATATCTTAAGCATATCATATCAGAGGAAGGTGTACCGGTGGACCCCTTCAAAATTAAAGCAATGCAGAACTGGCCGATCCCGAGGAACATAAAATTATTGCTCGGCTTTTTCGGTTTAACAGGCTACTATCGCAAATTCATGAAAAACTATGGAAGATCAGTGCACCCCTTACTTCCTTGCTGATAAAAGATGCTTTTGTAAGTTATTTCTTAATCATATCCAAGAAGCTTTGTTACACATTTTTGTTGCTCGGGGGAAGATATCTTCTGCTCCAAGAAATATTTTAGGCTTTTATGGTCAGTCTTGATTTAAAAGCATCACCTAATCAAGTATGATCTCCATTTAGCCACCGTATGTACAATTACGAGTATCTCCTTGTCATAAATAGTCATCTTGAAATAGGAAGGAGATAATGCCCTACTAGTTTTATCATGCCCGGCCCGTAGGCTTTTGGAGAGGCCTATACGGCTCTTAGGAGGTCTGGTGGGGTGCATTGATCCCACATCGATAAGGATGGGGGAGGTCATGGGCCTTATATAGTGGAGGTGGTGGCACATTCATTAAGCTAGTTTGTTGGGTGTTCAAAAGGTCATCATACGTGAGTATTGGTATTAGAGCCACCCTTAACCTTCACCGGTCCTATACCAAGTACCCTAAATGCATACTCTAGGAGTAGATAGGGTGGGCAGTCTGTGACGAGGATGTCAAGTGATTGGGTGGGGAAGAATGTCACGCCTAGCCCGTAGGCTCCTGGAGAGGCCTATAAGGCTCTTAGGAGGTCAGGTGGGTTGCATTGATCCCACATCGGTAAGGATGAGGGAGGTCATGGGCCTTATATAGTGGAGGCGGTGGCACATTCAATACGTCGATTTGCTGGGTATACAAAAGGTCGCCATACATGAGTATTGGTATCAGAGCCACCCCTAAACTTCACTAGTCCCACACTAAGCACCCTGAATGCACACTTTAGGGGTAGGCAGGGTGGGTAGTCCGTGACGAGGACTTCATGATTGGGTTGGGGAGAATATCACGCCCAACCCGTAGGCTCCTAGAGAGGCCTATAAGACTCTTAGGAGGTCAGATGGGGTGCATTAATCCCACATCGGTAAGGATGCGGGAGGTCATGGGCCTTATATAGTGGAGGCGGTGGCACATTCAGTAAGTTGGTTTGTTGGGTGTGCAAAAGGGCGTTATATGTGAATATTAATATCACGCCTTCCCCCCCCCCTCCCCCCGGCTCACCCCCCACCCGCGAATTTATCGCATTCAGGAGTTGTGACCATGTCTTAAAATCCATAATATTAAAATTCATTACAATCCAATCCCAAGATCCATAATGACATTCGAGGACACTAACAATCATTCAAGTTATAAATCACATTCAAAACCCATAATCCATAAAATCTATGTAGTTTATAATTCATATGCCACATCACTCAATGATTCATAAAATCCAAAGCCAACTCAACTAAACAATATCCACATCATAAAATTCATAAGTGTGGGAATCCATACAATCACAAAATTAAGTTTTACCACAAGTTCATATCATTATACAATTTAAACTTAATATTTCAAATCCTAACATGAGAGGTCCTTTAACTTTTACAAAACATACAAGTTCAGATTTATCATCAACATTTCACTAAACACAAAATGTACTTATACAACAAAAACATATCAACCACTAAAGATTAGCCCAAAATCTTCTAGCTTTCCTTTCCTCAGCCTAATTTAAACATCCCAAAGACTGATAAGCTAACTTGAAAATATTATATAACAACGGAGTGAGCATAACAAAGCTTAGCAGGTGACTAACATATCCATGGTGAAAGAGAATAGTTTTCAATAAACTTGGTATCAAAATACAAAGCAAGATATAAGAAACATATATATCATCTTATCCAATACTGAATCATAAATGTCCTCTTATTCAAACCTATTTGGTTCATAACAAATGGAGTAAAGAGTAATTGGAGCATATCATATGACGTAAATAGTATTTCAGAGCATATCAAATGACACAGGATATTTCGGAGCATATTAATGGTGCACAAGACATTTCAGAGCATATCAATGACACATAGGATATTTTGGAGCATATCAATGATGTATGAAATATTTTGGAGCATATCAATGATATATGAAATATTTCAGAACATATCAATAACGTATGAACTATTTCGGAACATATCAATGGCAAATGAAACATTTTGGATATATCAAAGATGTATGAAATATTTTGAAGCATAATAAGAGCAAATGAAACATTTTAAAATATATCAAATAGCATATGAGATATCTCAGAGCATATCAGAATAACAAATAAGTAACAGACGCTCAAATGCCATATCTGACGTACATTCATTTCATTTTCATCCAAAGCTCACATATAAACACATAAGCAATGCTTTGGATATCATATTAAAAACATAGAGCATGTAGTAGGATCTCAAACAGAACCTCTCACGTCTAGGAGTGTCATACATCCACGTTTGGATGAAGCCAGAGGGGATCGGCAGAGCATCGCGGGCTCTAAGCATATACCCTTTACCATTTCTGGAAAAAGTCCAAATAATCCCTTTATCATTTTTGGCAAATGTCCAGATAATCACATAGACACCAGAGTACAAAAGAATAGTGTGAATAATAAAACTGGCATATATCAAAAGCACATGCAGAACAATAAAACGTACATACGCCTTTACGAAACAATATGATGCAAACATATTCTTTCACAAATGTATTCGAATTTGAAAGGGAATAAAAGTAGGAGTATACAAAAATTTGAAACAATAATCTAAAGCTCAATTGAAGAAAGGATTTGTGTTTATATTAATTCCCAAAAGGATGAAACAAGAATAGACAACATCGATAAAAACTAGAATCAAGTAGAATTTGAAAGACATATTTCACGAATTATTTGGATAGTCAATTGTACTCCAAATTACTCAAAATTTATTTTAAAAGAAAGATCTCTGATCTATTTCTAATGAATTAAATTTTATACAAATCAGAGTACCCAACAGAAACTTATATGAATTTTAGCAACCAAAGGTCAGAACTAATGGTATCTGTTTTACCCAATTCATAGGGTTGAATAAAACAAATATTTCAGCTGGCATCTCTACTCCAAATCTTTCAAAACGATATGCACAGAAAGCTTTTTGAATCTAATTTCTAATATGAAGGTTTACAATAATTGGATTTGTTCACAGTGAGTTACAAGAGATAGAATACCCAAGGGTCAGAACTTTTAATCACTATTTTATAGATTCTATGGGGTCAATTCAAATAAAGGTTAGGGTAGGCATTTGAAATCCAAATTTATCAATCTTGATCTCAAAAGAAAGATGTACAAGTCTAATTTTGGATGGATTTAATTTTTCTTAAATCAGAGTTCATTATAGAAAATTATAGCAAGAATAAATTAGTAAGATCAGAATCTAGGAAAAATTCCAGATTCACTGTTTGATGCATAAACTGTAGAAATATCATATATGATGCTTCAATATTCCAAAATTTTCAGATTAAGATGAAAACAAAGATCAAACTTACTGTAGAATGGGGTTAGAACACTTGCCTTTGATCAATTTTGATCCCAATGAAATGTTTTGAACCAAAAGACCTTAATCACCAATTTTCTTCTCTTCTTCTCCTTTTCTTCTTCTTCTTTCTCTCTTTCTTTCTTCTCCAACACAGGCTGCCTTCTCAGGTTACTTAGGAATGAAGGCAAAGAGGCTTAGGTAGTGGAATTTATTATTTTATATATTTTATAGTTTAGTCCTTGTATTATTTATTTTTACGATTAGGTCTTCAGATTTTTACAAATAGATCCTCAGACTTTTACAAACAGATCCTCATATCTTATAAATAGGCTTTAAGATTCATTTGGGCTCATCTATAGAACTCAAAATGGGTATTAACATTACAGTTAAATTCTTATACGAAAATTTAGAAACGAGGGATGTTACACTCCTCCCCCCTTAAAAGAAAATTTTAGCCCTCTAAATTTATCCTACCTCTATCGATGATAAAATTGGGGATAAACTTTCTTCATTTCCTCCTCTAGCTCTTGTTTTCTCCCTAGAATGATGCCTCCAGACCACTTTAACTAGAGGGATGACTTGATTCCTTAAATTATTTCATTCCTAGTCCATTCTGATTTGATATCCTCAATCAATCCTTTCATCCCACTCAATTACTGAGAAGAAGATGAAAGCAAGAGACCAGATGTCCTCGGCATCCCACTTAATTACTGAGAAGAAGATGAAGCAAGAGACCAGATGTCCTCGGCATCTCAGATTCCTAAAAAATATCAAAGAAAATTTTCATTGATCTCTATATAATTGTGGGCATAAACAAACAGACAGATAGACTGAATGGCCTTATTGCAACCTATAGGAAATCGGCTTACTAAATGTGCCACTGCCTCCACTATATAAGGCCCATGACCTCTCCCATCTTTACCGATGTGGGATCAATGCACCCCACCTGACCTCTTAAGAGCCTTATAGACCTCTCCAAGAGCCTACGGGCTAGGCATGACATTCTCCCCCACCCAATCACGTTACATCCTCGTCATAGACTGCCCACCCTACCTATCCCCAGAGTGTGCATTCAAGGTGCTTAGCGTGGGATCGATAAAGGTTAGGGGTGGCTTTGATACTAATACTCACATATGATGGCCTTTGGCACACCAAGCACACCCCACCTGACCTCCTAAGAGCCTTATAGACCTCTCCAGGAGCCTATGGGTTGACCGTGACATTCTCCCCCACCCAATCACGTGACGTCCTTGTCATAGACTGTCCACCCTACCTACCCCCAGAGTGTGCATTCGGGGCGCTTGGCATGGGACCGATGAAGGTTAGGGGCGGCTTTGATACCAATACTCACGTATGGCGGCCTTTTGCACACCCAACAAACTGGCTTACTGAATGTGCTACCGCCTCCGCTATATAAGGCCCATGATCTCCCCCATCCTTACCGATATGGGATCAATACACCTCACCTGACCTCCTAAGAGCCTTATAGACCTCTCCAAGAGCTTACAGGCCGGGCGTGACAATACTAGTAAGGTATTTGTTAGGGATCGAGCGGCACTAAGAGGGGGGGGGGGGGTGAATTAGTGCAGTGGTAAAGAACGATAGATTTTTCAGGGATTAAAACAAGTTCAAAAACTTCATACGAATGAATGCAACATTTTGTTTGAACCCGGAAAGATTATGTTTTAAATTTAAAACATACGTAAGAAGATGAAGAGGAAGTTGAGTAAGTAAGGCAGCAAATGAAGATGGTTTGCAGCAAAGTAAGTTGCGAGAAAGTAAATACAAACCGATTTATAGTGGTTCGGTCATGCGACCTACGTCCACTCCCGATTCCTCTTTACTTGAGGCAACTGGCTTCTCCACTAAGTATCCTCCTTCTAATGGGCGAGGATGAACTTCCTTATAGCTCCTCTCCTTTTGATGGGCTTATGAGATAACCCTTACAAAGCCTTTCACCCTCTCTTGGACTAGAACACACTTCAAACTAAGAGGGAAGATTTTGAACACTTTCAAGAGAGTTTCCCCCTTCCTTTTTTCAATTCTAGACACCCCTTTTATCAAGAATGAGAGGGGTATATATAGCCCTCAAGAGGATTCAAATTTGGAGCCAAATTTGAATTTTTTTTTTGGTTCCTAGTGCTGGCAGTGCCACCGCCTATCAGTCGTCAGATTGACAGGCACAGGCGGTTCCACTGCCCAAGGCAAGCGATGCTACCACCTGCCCTCTCGAGTGCTGGGCGGTGCCACCGCCTAGCACAAATCAGCTTACTGGTTTGGGCTGAAAACTTGGCCCAAACTAGTCCCAATCAAGGCCCAATGGGTCCATACTTGGGTTATAGGATTAACACCTAATCCTAACCCAAATCAATGTGCTAACTACGAATTTAAAGACATTTCCTAAGCTATTACAAAGTCCAACAAATCAAGACTTCTTCCGACGTGCTTCCGGCGAACTTCCGATGGTCTTCCGACGAACCCTCAGAAACCATTCAGCAGACTCCCGGCAAGCTCCCGGACTTCATGATGATCTTGGCGAGTTCCAACAAGCTTCATTGGCAAGCTCCGTGAACTTCCAATGAACCTTTTGGTGAACTTCCAAAAACCCTTCGGCAAGCTCCCTACTCATTCTCGGTCGGTTCCGGCAACACTCCCAATAAATCTTCGGACTCCCATTGAACTCTCGAACTCCCAACGATCTATTATACTTGACTTCCGGCACTTTATTTCACTTTACATCTTTATCATCATCATAGTTAATCCTACACACAAACAAACAAACACTCTACTTCGATCTAGACAATTATTATAACGTGAATTGACATTCAGATGCCCGGCACATCATTAGTCGGCGCTTCATCTGATCCTTCGGCACATCATCCTCTCTTGCGTTCCGTTGCCCAATCAGCGGTTGACCTCCGCAACCCCGATATCCTTGGCGCAACATGTTTCTTGGCCTAATGCCCAATGTATGAAGCCTTCAGCTGATTGTCGACCAAACCTCCGGCTCGACATCCAATATCCTGACGTGATCACCTCCGACACAATGTCAATTCCTCCAGCATCAACTATCTAATCCTGATCGATAGTAGACCTACGTAACTCAAAATGCAGTTAAACAATAAACCATAATCAATTAGTTTCATCATCAAAATCTGAAATTCAACAGCATTATCTCCTTCCTATCTCAAGATGACTATTTACGATAAGGAGATATTCGTAATTATACATATGGTGGCCAAATGGAGATCATACTTGATCAGGTGATGCTTTCAAATCAAGACCAACTATAAAAGCCTAAAATATTTCTTGGAGTAGAAGATATCTTCCCTTGACCTACAAAAATGGGTAACAAAGCTTCTTAGATATGATTATGAAATAACTTACAAAAAGGGGAAAGAGAATGTTGTTGCAGATACGCTTTCACAGCTACCCGAGCAATCTAAATTATCGGCTATTTCACTTCTGACCAGTGACTTCCTTGAGGATATTAGGAGGGAATGACAAGATGATCTGGTGACCAATAAGATCATAGAAAAATTGGAGGAAGCACCAAGCTCTAGATGTTGCTCTCGGTCAAGGCTGCAAGCAGCCTTTAGCCATGGCATAGGGCAGCAATAGTTGCTGCCCTTCTTTCTATGTTTTGTGTCGATAATTTTAGTGAAAATACATCAATCCATAGCAGCATTTAATCATATAAAGAGGTGCTACCCAAAACTTCAATTGACGATATAAAAATGTGACAAGTTATGCGAAAATAATTCTACGTAATTAATCAACACATGTAGTTTATAACCAATCATTGCACGATGAACTTGGTTCTGATACCACTGTTGAAAAATATCGAGGAGGCATCACATACGTAGCAAAAAATAGAAAAACAAAATTGATTTCACAAAAGAGCAATATAGGAACCTCATGTGATGATTAAGAGTGAAAACTCGATAAATCAAAAAATTGCATAAGATTCATGAGACATTCTCACCTAGGGGAGATTAAATATCCCCGTAAAAAATGGATCCAAGTCCATGGATAAAGGAGGTTAGATGTCCTCCTCTCTAGTAGTGATCCAAATGGCAAATGTATTGAATCCTAGATTTTAATGATGAAATCAATTAATGAGTTTATAGACTAATAAGTATTTGAGATAAGTGATAGGAGAAACTTCAATTATAGAATGGCAAATCGTTGAAGTAGGACAATTAGACATTGGGTCATAAAGCATCATATCAGAAATTAGGCATCAGGCCAGAAGGTTCGGGCATTGTGCCAAGAAGATTGGATGTTGCAAAAAGTCAACATGCCGATGGATTGAATAATGCACTAAAGGAAAGGACAATACACTGGAAGTTCGGATGAAGTGTCAAATAAACTGATAACATGCCAGACAATATAGGTTTCATGATTATAATTGCTAAGTTTTGATCGAACTAGTTTAGAGTCTAATCGAGTTAGTTTTGGGGTATAATAATGCTAACTTGATTAGGAGCCCATTAGACCTAAATCAAGGATGAATTGGGCCTATTGGAAGGCCAATTCAGTGATCTAGGGTTGGGCCAAGTAGTGACATTGTCAGGCTAGGTGGTGGTACCACCTATGAGTTGGAATGTATGAAATATACTTTTATAGGAAACCTGACGGTAGTACCACCAGGGTCAGCAGTAATACCACCCAGTGTTAGGCAATAGTATCACCCAATCAAGCAGTGGTACCACTAAAATACAGTCTCCCAGGTTGTGTTAAGCAGTGGTATCACCAAGCAAACGGTGGTACCACCAGAGCCCAAGTTCCAGGTTTTATTAGGTAGTAGTACTACCCATCGCGAGCGGTAGTACTGCTAGTACCCTGAAAACCTAAGGATTTAAATTTTTGATTTAATTTTTTAAATCATTTGGAGTCTATAAATACCCCACTCATGCTTATTTGGTGCAAGAACAAAAAAGCAATGAAAAACTTATGATTGAAAGTGTGTAAACATTTTTGTAAAGTGTTGAGGCTTATGAATTGTAAACTCTTCCTCCTTGAGTTTCGAATTTATTCTAAGGGAGGTGTAAGGTTTCTTGTAAAAGAGAGGTTTGAAGGTTCTCTTTTAAGCCTATAAAATGGAGAAAGAGTTAGAACAAGGGTAGTTGATCTTCGCCCATTGAAAAGAAGATCAGTAATGAAAGTCGATGGCCTCAAAAGAGGAGGAATCCGGAGTGGACGTAGGTCGTGACGACTGAACCACTATAAATCTAGTTTGCATTTCTCTTTATGCTTTTTCTTACTATTACTAACTGATTTAGTTGCTTACTACTCTTAATCACATTCTAAGTTAAACGCATTTTCAATATAGGTTTTATCGATTGGATTTTTCAAATCAAAATTTTATTTTGAAAGCACTAATTGCAAGAAAGATTAAATGGCTTTTTCTAGTAATCAAGAGGGTCACTCTATCATTCATCCTTCTATGTTTAGTTGGGACGGACTACACTTATTATAAAACATGAATGTAGATTTTCTTGATTTTTATGCATTTTGATTTATGAAATATTACTAAATGTGGTTTTCAAAAATCTTCTAAATCGATAAATGAATGGAATGATCTTAAAAAGAAAATATTTTCTTTAAGTGCTAAAGCTATGAATGTCTTATTTTATGCTTTAAATAAAAATGAGTTTAATCATATTTCTACATATGAAACTACACATGATATTTAGCACATACTTTAAGTTACTCGTGAAGGCACAAATAGAGTAAAAGAATCTAAGATTAACCTTTTAGTACATAGTTATAAATTATTTAGAATGAAGCCTAGTGAAACCATTAGTGATGTGTACCCATTTTACGAATATTATCAATGGTTTGAAAGCTCTTAGTAAATGTTCTACTAATCTTGAATTAGTTAATAAAATTTTAAGATCTCTTCCAAAAAGTTGGGATTCAAAGGTAACTACAATTCAAAAAGTAAAGGACTTGAACAATTTTCCTCTTGAAGAACTTATAGGTTCATTAATAACCTATGAAATAACTTATAAGATACATGACAAACAAGAGGACAACCTTTCAAAAAACAAAAGGATATTACACTGAGTTATAAAGAAGACCACTCGAGCAAAAGCTCAAGTGATGATGATGACTTAGTACTCCTTATAAGAAAATTTAAAAAGTTCATGAAAAGGAATAAAACAAATTCTGTAAGACAAGATTCTAAGAATAAACATGAACTTAAACAGAATATAATAATTTGTTATGAATGCAAAAAAGCTAGGGCACTTCAAAAATGAGTGTCCACAATTAAAAAACTATTAGTACAAAAAAAAGAAGAAAGCACTCAAGGTAACTTGGGATGAATCAAGTGCATCAGAAGATAAAGAGCAAACTAATGAAGACGAAGTAGTAAACTATGCATTGATGGCTTTCAGCGATGAGGTATATAACTCAATTGAAATTTCTTTACTTTATGATGAATTACTTGATGCATTTATATGATAAACTCAAAATAATCAGTAATAAATATAAATTACTAAAAAAGGATCATGAATCTCTCTCGTGAATTTGATAAATTGAAAAATGAGTATTACAAGTGCCTGTTAATATCTTGCACTAAATGTGAAGAGTTAACTTATTCAAAAAGAAAAATATGTTATTACAACAAACATTAGAAAATTTTAAAATTAAAAATAAATCATTAAATATAATTCTTGCTAACAAAGGTTATATATATAGAAAGGAAGAAATCAGCTTCGTGAGTAGTAACACTCAATAAAAGCCAACTACATTTGTTAAAGGAACCACATTATATGTTTCCCCTAAAATTAAATATAATATTTATAGAAGATGTGATCATTATGTTTATACATATTCACATAAATAAGTTTGGGTTCCTAAAGAAACTATAAATGATTTAATGCCAAAAGTCAAGAAAGGTAAATCTAACTATGAATGACCCAAAGTTAATAGATGCCTAAAGCAAACCCCTTTTTCTTGTAGAAATGTTTTTAATCAAAAGCTAGAAGTAAGATATGGTTTCTTGATAGTAGATGTTTAAAGCACATGACCAAAGATCCAATACATTTCTCAAAGTTTACTAGCCAAGACAGAGGGTATGTCATATTTGAAGATAACAATAAAGATAAAATTATCAAAAAAAATATATATATAACAAATCAGACCTCTTGATTAAAGATGCACTATTAGTAGATAGTTTAAAACATAACTTACTGAGCATTAGTTAATTATGTGATAAGAGATATAACATTAAATTTGAATCAAATGCTTGCATTATAGAAATACCACATAAAAATAAATCTATGATTACCTTAAGGAGTGATAATGTGTATACTATTGATCATGATGATTTTCATGATTAAACTTATTTTTTAGTTTTAAATGATGATGCTTGGCTTTGGCATAAAAGATTAGGTCATGCAAGTATAAATTGATCTCACAAATTACAACTAAAGAACTTGTAAGAGGGATGCCTAGGATTATATTTGTTAAAGAAAAGGTTTGTGATGCATGCCAACTAAGTAAACAAATAAAGAGTAACTTTAAATCTAAAAATCAAGTGAATGTCTCTAGACCTTTACAATTAATTCATATAAATTTATTTAGACCAATTGACATCACAAGTCTAGGAGGTAGGAAATATGCTTTTGTGATTGTTAATAATTATAATAGATATACTTGCACATACTTATTGGCATATAAAGGTGATTATTTTAAATATTTTATAAATTTTTACAAATAAGTTTAAAATAAAAAAGGTTTTATGATTTCTTTTATTCACAGTGATCATGTTGATGAATTTAAAAATCATGATTTTTAAGAATTTTATGATTCAAATGGATATAATCTTAATTTCTCTACTCCAAGAAATCTCCAATAAAATGGAGTTGTTAAGAGAACAAATAGGAGTTTACAAGAGATGGCAAGAACTATACATAATATGTTGAATCTCAGATTTTGATGATGAAATTAATTGATTATGTTTTTGATCTAATTGTGTTTTGAGTCACGCAAGTCTACTTTTGATCAAAATTAAATAATAGAAGCATGAAAAATCAATATTGGGTTAGAGAAAAATATGTCGAAAGATTAGACGTCGAGCGAAGGATTGATCGACGTATTGATAGAAGGCTTCGGATAAAGGATTCGGGTATCGAGCCAAAAAGAATGGAGTTGCACCAAGGAGATCAGATTTATAGAGGACAACTATCAATTGGGCAACAAGTCACAAGAGAGGACAATACGCCAAAGAATCGGATGATGCACCAATGGACCAATGACATGCCGGACAAATTGATTCGCTTTGTAATAATTATCTAGATCGAAATAAGATTAGGTCTAATTGGGTTGGAAATGGGCTAACTCAGTTAAGGGCCAATTGGGCCCATACCTGGATAGGTTTGGGCCAGACTCAAGGCCCAAACAGTGTTGCTAAACCTTATCTGGCGGTGGCACCACCAGACTGGGGTGGTGGAACTGCCCAAAGTTCAGTCTCCCAAGTGGTCCGGGTGGTGATACTGCTTGGCTCTAGTAGCCAAGACCCTATTTGACGGTGATACTATTAGACTAGGTGGTGGTACCGCCAAGTGTCAAATAGTCTGGGTGGTGGTATCGCCGAGTGTTAGTATGCCAAGCGGTGGTACCACCCAACACAAGTGGTGGTATTGCCAGCACCTTGAAAACTAGGGTGATTCAAATTTTGGCTCAAAGTTTGAATTTCCTTGAGGCCTATAAATACCCTTCTCATCCCTAGTTAGACAACACACCAACTGAGAATAAAAAGAGGAAAAATTCTACTGTAATCACTTGTGAAATCCTCTCCTCTAGTTTTAGAATTGGTTAAGTCTAAGAGAGAGGTGAGTAGGTTGCAAGGGCTACAAAAGGTTATTCTCCTACACCTGTAAAAGGAGAATTAAGTTGTAAGAGTAGTTAGTCTTCGTCCAGTTGAAAGAAAACTGATAGTGAAAGCCGGTGGCCTCGACAAAGGAGGAATCCAATAGAACCCTAGAGGAATTCTATGTAGATTGATCTTTGAGGGATTAACTCTTGGAATGCTATAGAGGTTCCACCCTCCTTGGTAGTCGACCAAATGGCTACAAAGTAGATTAATCTTTTCTTATTCAAAGGAGGTGGAGGCTACATGCTTATATAGGACTCCAAACCCTAGCCCTAGTGGTTGCTTCCTAAGTAAAATACCCTTTTTGCCCTCGGCCCTAGTCAACCAGCCCAGTAAAGGGGGATGGTGGCTAGGAAGCCCAAAGGCCCAACTATAAACCCTAACCATTCTTTTTTATAGAATAAAGATGGCTAGGTGGGGTTTATTACAATCTTACAAGGTTTTTATTAGTTGCTACTTGGTTGAGTAGGACTCAACCCTGCTAGGGTCCTATCAAGTCTGCCCTCTTCAAATTAGCCTTATCCTCAAGGCTGAGGTTCCATGAACTTAGGAAACTTGGTCTTCAGCTCCTCAAATGATTCCTATGTGGTGTCTTCGGATGGTAAATTATTCTAATGTACTAGTACTTCAATAGAGGGATGTCGGTGATTCATCATGATTTTGTGGTCGATGATGGCTTGTGATTAGGCTTGAATATCTCTATCATCAGTGGTATTAGGCAATTAAATCTGGGGTGACTCATGTTTTTCCAACTTGGGCTTCAAGCATGACACATGGAAGACAGGGTGGATTTTGGCATCCTAAGGCAATTTAAGTCTATATGTCATGGCTCCAATATGCTCTGTGATTTGATAGGGCCCATAAAACATAGGGATAGCTTCATGGAGGCTTGTGTGTTAATGGAGAGTTGCTTGTATGGCTATAGGCGAAGATAAACCCAATCTCTTACTGAAAATTCTCTTTCACTTCATCATATGTGGGCTTGCTGCTTCAATCTGGCTTAAGCGGTAGAGAGATTATCCTTTAGCTGTTGTAGAAATTTATTCCTGTTAATTAAATCTTGGTCAACCTGATCTACCTTGGTCATGCCAATTGCATACTTTGGGATCACAAGGGCCAACCGACCATATAATGCTTCATATGGGGTACATTTTGTAGATGAATGATACATAGTATTATACCACCATTCAGCCTAGGGGAGCCATTTCATCTACTCCTTTGGCCAGTCAGTGGCGAAACACTGAAAGTATGTCTCTAAACACCTGTTCACCACCTTTGTTTGGCCTTTAGTTTATGGATGATATGTTGTACTCATCTTGAGTTTAATGCCCTACAACTGAAATAACTTGGTCCAAAATTTACTAGTGAAGACCCTATCACGATCACTTACAATGGACCTTGGCATCCCATGTAGTTTATTAATATTTTCTGTGAAAATCTGAGTAATACTAGCAGTAGTGTAGGGATTTCGCACAGCACAAGAATGAGCATATTTCGTAAGTCGATCAACCACCACGAGGATTATGCTTTTACCTTTGGAAGATGGCAGCCCTTCAATGAAGTCCATGGAGATGTCAATCCACATCAAGTCTAATATGGGTAGTGGTTGTAGTTTCCTTGGACTCGCCACTATTTCACCCTTTTGTTATTAACATACATCAACATTGTGCCACATTTTCAGAAATAATTTTTTTCATCCATCTCCAATAAAAAAATTTCTTCATGCTTTTGTAGGTTCTCAGAAAACTGAAGTGCCTTGTTGAAGGTGTAGAGTGCATTTCATGTAGAATGACTTTGATGCAAGGGGAGTCGGGCATAAGTACAATATGACCTTTGTAGTGTAGATCCCTCAAATCCCAAGTATAGTGAGCTATTACACTTAGATCCTCCTCTAACTTTTTAACGATGTTGCTAGTCTCTGGATCCTTCTTCCATTCCTCCCTAATGTCCTCGAGGAAGCCAGTGGTAGGAAAAGAGATGGCTAAAAATTTAGCTTGCTCAGGTAGCCGTGAGAGTGCATCTACAATAATGTTCTCTTTCCCCTTTTTGTAAATAATTTTATAATCAAATCCTAGAAGTTTGGTTATCCATTTTTGCTACTCCGGGGATGATATCTTCTGCTCCAAAAAGTATTTGAGGCTTATATGATCAGTTTTAATCTGAAATCGTCGACTGATCAGGTAGGGTCTCCACTTCGTTACTGCGTGCACTATGGCGAGCATCTCCTTATCATAGATAGATATTTTTTATGGGAGGGAGACAACACTTTACTAGTTTATGCGAGTGGTCGACCATCTTACATGAGAACGGCTCTAATTCTGACTCTAGATGCATCGGCCTCAATGATGAAGGGTCGGCTAAAATCTGGTAGTGCTAGCACTAGTGTCATCGCCATGGCTGCCTTAAGTTTATCGAAGGTAGTAGAGGCTTCGTTTGACAAATGGAAGGTATCTTTTTTTAGTAGAGATGTGAAGGGTGCAGTGATCTTCCCATAGTCCTTCATAAATTTTCGGTAGTAGACTATTAGTCCAAGGAACCCACACAGTAATTTCACATTTGTAGGTTTTGGCCAGCCCTACATTGTCTCAATTTTTGTTGGGTCTACTGCCACTCCTTTTGATATTATGTGCCCAAGGTACTCTACTTATTGCTGAAGAAAGCTACACTTTAATAGCTTAACAAAAAGAGTATTCTCCTGAAGGATCGTTAGAACAAACCGTAAGTGCTGAAAGTGAGTCTCGAGAGAAGGGCTATAAATAAGAATATCATCAAAAAATACTAGCACAAATTTACGAAGAAAGCTCCAAAAATATCATTCATAAGACTTTAGAAGGTTGAAGGAGCATTAGTAAGTCCAAAAAGCATTACCAAGAATTCATAATGGCCGTTATGAGTGCAAAAAGTAGTTTTTGGAATTTCATCTTCAAATACCCAAATTTGGTGGTAACCAGATTAGAGGTCCAACTTCGTGAAGACTCAAACTCCTTTTAACTCATTAAGAAGTTCATCCACCATTGGTATTGGGTACTTATCCTTGACAATGATGTCATTTAGAGCTTGGTAGTCGATATACATCCACCAAGTTCCATCCTTCTTGCGTACAAGTAGCACCAATAAGGAATAGGGGCTGTAGCTTGATTGAATCACCCCTGTTTCAAGCATCTCCTTTATAATCTTCTCAATTCATCCTTCTGGAGGTGAGGATAGTGGTACGGCTGAGTGTTCGCTAGTGGTTTGCCCAGAAGAATTAGAATTCGGTGGTCATGTTGCCGAGTAGGAGGAAGACCACGCGGTTCAGCAAAAACATCATCAAATTTAGCAAGCAATTGGGTGAGATTTTAATCTTCAATTTCTATTTTCTTCCCCTCTAGTTGCCATCAGAGATGCATTAAAAATTCATCATTTATCTTGTGTAAAACTTTCTTCATTCATTAGATCGAAATGGTGGTTACGTTGCTTCCGCGCTTCCTACGTAGGATGACCTGTTTGCCTTTGCAGTGGAATTTCATAATTAATTTAGAAAAGTTCCAAGATGTCACCTAGTGTCATCAGCTATTCTATACCTAGCATGGCCTCATAATCATCAATTGGTAAGAGGAGGAAGTCAGTGATAATTTTTTGGTCTGCAGTAATAGTTTCTCCTGTGGGCATCTTTGGTTGCACTTTAGGATTCGACCGTTGGCAACCTTTAAGTCGAACTTGCTGCAACCTTCGATGTGGAGCACCATCCGAGTAGTAACCTTACTATTTAGAAAGTTATTAGTGCTGCTCGTGTCGATGAGAACAGTTATCGGTTGTTGTTTAAGAAGGCCTTCAACTTTCATTGTTTGCAGATTTGAGTAGCCGGCTAACGCATGTACCATAAAGTTAGTCAGTTGTGGCTCTTCTTCTACATCTCCTTCTTCATATTTAAGACTCTCTTCTGGCTGTTTAATGATATCTTCTTCTACTAGTTCAATTACAAGAAGTCTCTCTTTTTTAAGCAATGCTTATGGCTCCTAGGCTCATCGCAATGCCAACATAACCCCTTTATATATCGCTCCCGAAGCTCTTCTCTTGTCAAGTTTTTTTGGTACAAGAGCTCAGCTAACAATAGGGGGTGCTGAGGGCTTCGATATTGCTGGTTGGGGAGTGACCCTAGTCCTCCGAGCTTCATGGTTCAATTAGTCCTCTTGAAATCGTGTGAAAGAGATGGCTGCCATAAGTGTGTATGGTTGTCACGCTTTAACTTCTCCCCGGATCTTTGGCTTCATGCCCTTAATAAATGTCCCCAATAGCTTTTTTTTAGACTAATCATGAGTTTAATTAGATAACCTTTCAAACCTAGTTTGATACTCTTGGATGGTGGAGGTTTGCTGGATCTTTGCTAGTTGTCCGTCAATGTTCTCATAATCAGTTGGTTTGAAGAGGATCAGTAGTCCTTTGAATTGTCACCATGAGTAGACTCCATGAGTGTGTTCAAACTAATCAAACCACTATATGGCATCCCCTTCATGATGTATAGCCATAATTTTCACCATAGATGCATCAGCAGTTTTGTGGTATTGAAAATATTGCTCTACGCATGATATCCAACCAATCGGGTCTCCTTCCCATCTAGGGAAGTCCACCCTCATGCGTGGATAGTAGGGATCAGTCATAAAGCCTCCCCTCTCCTGAAAGTCATCTCTTCGGTCAGAGCTCTCTCCTTGATGTAATTTCTTAGGGCTCGGTGGTTGACCCAAACTGAGTTTAGCAAAGAGAGTTAGAATTATATCCTCCATTCGCATCTCGAAGGATTCAAATTTAGCATTAATTACCTCCTCAAATACTATAGTATATGCCTCCAAATCTATAATATTAAGATCTCTCTTTTGTTGTTGGGTTAAAAGCATATATTGGTTGAGAGAAGTGGTAGCCGAAAAGGTTGATGGATTGGTGGATGTAGGCTACGGTTTAGGCTTGTTTTGTGGCTGTTTTGGGTGTGGTTTGAGGGTGCGGTTTGATAGAGTTTTGGGGCTGTGATGGTTGTGGATGAAGGTTAGGGAAGAGGGTTTTAGATCTGTGGTAGCTGGCGGCATAGATTTCACGAAAATCAGTGGAAGTTGATGCAGATATGTGATGTCTTGTTAGAGCAGAATTGTCGTCGAAGAAACAACAGTTTCTCGATGAAATTTTCAGCAAAAACTCAGAGATTTGGGGAGGGGATTTGACAGCAAAATTTTGGTTTAGATAACAGCAATGATGAAAAATTGGATTAAAAAAATTTCGATAGCATAACAACAAAGAAATCAGTGCTAGTTGCGATAGCAGAATTCTCATCAAAAAATTCTAGCGGTTTGCGATGAAAATTTGTAGCAACACAATAATGTTTTAGAGATGAATTCTATAATAGATCAATCACAGATGAAAGCCAAGATGATCTATGAAGTGCACAAGAAATTTTGTTCGAAATAGATAGCAAATAGATCAGTTTAAAGGCAGCAATATGTGACTGAAATTTTCTACAGCAATCTTTCGTTCACAAAGATGATAACTTTTACGATGAAAGAAATTCACAGTAAGGGATAGATAGCAAGACTTCTTTTTAGTATTTTGAATGGAAAATTACAATAGCAAAATGTATTGGTGATAGGAAAATACCAGATCTTTGATGCAATTAGAGGTGGCGACAGTAGATTGATTTGATCTATAACAGAAGATGATGATGGAGATAGCAATGTCAAGAGCAATTATAGGAATTTCTTGGCTAATGGTGGGCGGCAAGGATAGCAACAAAAGCAGCAAGTTCATTGCTCTGTTATCAGATGATAGAACCCTAAAGAAATTCTATATAGTTTGATCTTTGAGGGGAGATGATAGAACCCCAGAGGAATTCTATGTATATTGATCTTTGAGGGGGATCAACCCTTGGAACGCTATAGGGGTTCCAACCTCCTTGGTAATCGGCCAAATAGCTACAAAGTAGATTGATCTTTACTTATTAAAAGAAGGTGGAGGCTACATGCTTATATAGGACTCCAAACCCTAGCCCTAGTGGCTACTTCTTAAGTAAAATATCCCTTTTGCCCTCAACCCTAGTCAACTGGCCCAGTAAATGGGGACGGTGGCTAGGAAGCTCAAAGGCCCAACTATAAACACTAGCCATTCTTTTTTATAGAATAGAGATGGCTAGGTGGGGTTTATTAGAATCTCACAGGATTTTTATTAGCTGCTACTTGGTTGAGTAGGACCCAACCCTGCTAGGGTCCTATAAGAATCGGGAGTGGACGTAGGTCGGACGACCGAACTACTATAAATTCTGGTTTGTATTTACTTCTTGCTATTTATCTCTGCTGCAAACCTTTTTATTTTACTTGCTCACTACTCTACTTCTTCTCTACATTATTCACTTATAAATGCTTTCAAGTTAAACATATTTCTGTTATGCTTTCATCGAAACGAATCTTTCATCGTACAAAATTTTCTAAAATCATAGAAATTGAACATTTTAACTGATGCACTAACCCCCCCCCCCCCTTCTCTCTCTTAGTGCTGGACTCGATCCTAATAATTGGTATTAGAGCCTGGTATTTCTTATTTGGATTTACAAAAAAAAAATGATACTTTTCGAATTTCAAGAGGGCTTTTCTATCGTTCGTCCTCCCATGTTCACTACGATGGACTACACTTATTGGAAAACTCGAATAAGAGTTTTCTTACTTTCTTTAGATTTGGATTTATGGAACATCATTGAAAACAGATTTCAAACACCCTCTAAACCTGGGATGAATGGAATAAATTTGAGAAAAAAATCATTTTCTTAAATGCAAAGGCTATGATTGTCTATTTTATACGTTAGATAAAAATGAGTTTAATCGTATTTCTATTTATGAAATGGTTTTTAATATTTGGCACACTCTTGAAGTCACACACAAATGCACTAATAGAGTCAAAAACTCAAAAATAAACCTTTTAATGCATTATTTTGAGCTTTTTCGAATGGAACCAATTAAGATCAATGGAGACATGTACACACAATTTACGGATATTGTTAATGATCTAAAAGCCCTTGATAAATCTTTATTGGGTTTTGAACTTGTAAACAAAATTTTAAGATCCCTTCCAAAAAGGTGGGATCCGAAAGTAGCGACGATACAAGAAACAAAAGATTTAAATAATTTTCCTATTGAAGAACTCATTGGCTCATTGATGACATATGAAATGAACTTCTTGGAATATGATAAACATGTGAACTACCTTCCAAAGAACAGAAAGGATTTGGTACTTCGAACAAAAGAATACCGCATGAGTGATAACTCAAGTGATGAGGATAATGATGATTATGACTTTGAACTTTTGACTAAGAATTTAAAAAGTTCATAAAACAAGAACTAAAAATATAAAAATAAACTTGAAAAGAAGAAGAGGCCAAAGAAGAAGAAAAAACTCCAAGAAGAATCAAGTGCATCCGAAGGCGAAATGACGAATTGTGCTTTTGACAGCTTTCAACAACAAGGTAACTAACTCACTCAAAATGTTTCTACATTATTATAAAATTACTTGATCTTTTCATAAGTTACTTGATTTAGTTTGCAGGAAATTATTTTTAAAAAAAACTATCATGCTTTTCTTGCTAGCATTTTTGAAAAATTAAAAGTTGATCATATGTTTTATGATAATGAAACAAAATGTTTTATGATAATGCTTGCATATCAAATCTATATGAAGCAATCATGTGAATCTTGATGATTTTGTATTACTTTTGGTCTTAAACATGATACTTCACCTTTGTATGAAAAATTTGAACATATCTTATGAAATCATGCTTGATAATGATGTAATGAAAATTAAAAAAAAAAGAAAAAAAATTTTGTATCATGCTTAATGATTTTATATTATGGTATCATGCATGAGGATTTGAAGTAATAATAATTTGAAATCCTATGTTTAGGAATAATACATTTTTGGAATTGATAGTTTTGATGAAACTTATTTTTCGGATTTATATGATGATGCATGGTTTTGGCAAAAATTTGAGCTTAACTATTGATTTCTCACACTAAGCTAGAATCATGTAAGAAGAAAAACATCTTGCTACAACTAACAACAATAAAAGAAAGATCATTGGAATTAAAATAATTTTGAAGATGCTTTATGGAATCATGCTTGATGATTTGTTTTATGAAATTTTCCTTTCAGTCTTAAACATTGATACTTGTTTAACATTAAAGGCAAAGGCATTTTCTATCCCCATCTTATTGAGATTAATGATTTCATTTATGATATTTTATGAATTTCATAAATTATGAAAGAGATTTTGATGATGTGTTAATGAATCTATTTATGATATTTTATAAATCTTGAAAGTAATTTTGATGAAGAGCTTGAAGTTGATGAATTGAATTTGAATTTTTTTTTATTCATGACTCTTCTCTTGATATCTCGGAATCATGACTTATTGAAAATTTTTATGCATGAATCATATTCTCATATGATTCTTTTATGAATGAGATGATATATTCAAATGAATCATGACTTGATCTTTGATATTGATATATTTTTAATATCATGATTCTTTTATATTGGTTGTATGCCCTTTATCATGAATTGAAATTGATACTAGAAAAAATATTTGTAAATCATGATCATTTCTCAGACTTATAAGATGAGATTTTCCTTATATGAATTAGATTTCTCACAAGAATTCTTGTATAATTCTTTTGCCTGATTAAAAAAATTTATCAAATGAATCATGTTCTTCTTGATTTTTCTTGATATCATGACATAAAAATGACATGATTTCTTTGGCTTGTATGTATCATGTGATGATTGAAATATTGATTCATGCAATTTTAATTGATGTGAAAAGTTGTTGCAAAATGTAGAAACTATATCATTGTATTATTTCCTCCCCTTCTTCTTGATAATGACAAAGGGGGAGAAAGATTTTGCTAGCTTGCATACTTCAAAAAGGAAGCAAAAATTACTTGCTAACGTATTGCAAAATTGCTATCATCTTAAAGAGAACCTTAAGTGTTAGCTTGAATGTTAAATTGGTTTTAATAACTTGATTTTGATGATTGAATCATGGATGTAAATTTTTTATACTCCATTGATCACTTTTGATAAATATTTACCTTTATTGATTGTCATGATTTTAAAATTCATGCAAAGGGAAAAGCATTACAACATTATACTCTTCCCTTCTTTTTGAAAAAAATAAAGGGGGGAGATAGTTTGCTAGCTTGCAAAGGGGAAACTTATTTGTACTTCTCAAAAGAGAAGAAACAAAATGTGCTAGCCTGAAATATCATAAAGAAAAGCAAAGAGTTGCTATCTCACGTAAAGCAAAAGTGCAAACTTACACATCTCAAGGAGCAAGTGATAAATTGCTATGCTTGCACATCCTTAAAACTTGCCATACTTCTATGCTTGTATGTTGTGATGTAAATCTAGCTTGAATATTGTAAAATTTGCATATCTTCAAACTTTTGCTAGATGCCACTTTTCCTTTTTGTTGATGACAAAGGAGGAGAAGTATATTGATGATTTCATGCATTGTAATAATGTATTAAATATTTTGACATATTGTATATTTTTTTATTATATGTTACTTGAATTTTTTGAAATCCAAAGGTTCTATCAATATGGCATATCGATAGGGGGAGTTTGTTTAAACTCCGAGAGTTAAGGTTAACTCCATCATCAATTAGTTATCATCATCAAAAAGGGAAAGATTATTGAATCTCAAATTTTAATGATGAAACTAATTGATTATGTTTTGATCTAATTGTGTTTTGAGTCACACAATCCACTTTCGATTAGGATTAGACAATTGAAGTAAGGAGAGTCGATGTTGAGTCAGAGAAAAACATGTTGAAAGATTGGACGTCGAGCGAAGGATCGATCGACGTATTAGCAGAAGGCTTCGAACAAAGGATTTAGGCATCAGGCCAAGGAGAGTGGAGCTACACTAAGGAGATTGGAGTTGCGAAGGACAATTGCCGATTGGGCAACAAGCCACAAGAGAGGACGACGTATCAAAGAACTAGATGAAGCGCTGATGGACCAGTGACATGCTAGACAAATTGATTTGCTTTGTAATAATTGTCTAGATCGAAGTAGGATTAGGTCTAATTGGGTTGGAAATGAGCCAACTCAGTTAGGGGCCAATTGGGCTCGTACCCGGATAGATTTGGGCTGGACTCAAGGCCCAAATAGTGTTGTTGAACCCTATCTGGTGGTGGCACCACCAAATTGGGGAGGTGGAACCGCCTAGGGTTCAACCCCCCTAGTGGTCTGGGCTATGGTACCGCCTGGGTTTAGAAGCCGAGACCTTGGTTGGGTGGTGGTATCGCCCAATGTCAGATAGTCTGGGTGGTGGTATCACCCAGTGTCAAATAGTCTAGATGATGGCCCTACCCAGTGTCAATGTGCCAAGCGGTACCACCGCCCAACATAAGCAATGGTATCGCCAACACCTTGAAAACCGTGGTGATTTAAATTTTGGCCCCAAGTTTGAATCACCTTGAGTCCTATAAATACCTTTCTCATTCCTGGTTAGATAACACACCAACCGAGAACAAAAATGAAAAAAATTCTTCTGTGATCACTTGTGAAATCCTCCCCTCTAGTTTTAGAATTAGTTAAGTCTAAGAGAGGGGTGAGTGGGTTGTAAAGGCTGTAAAAGGTTACTCTCCTATACCTATAAAATGAAAATTGAGTTGTAAGGAAAGTTAGTCTTCGCTTGGTTGAAAAAAGACTGATAGTGAAAGCTAGTAGCCTTGACAAAGGAGCAATCAGGAGTGGATGTAGGTCGGATGACCGAACCACTAGAAATCTTGGTTTGCATTTACTTTTCGCTATCTATCCTTGCTGCAAACCTTTTTATTTTACTTGCTCATTGCCCTTCCTCTTCTCTACATCATTCACTTGCAAATGCTTTCAAGTTAAACATATTTTCGAAACACTTTCATCGAAACAAATCTTTCATCGTATGAAGTTTTTTGAAATGACAGAAATTGAACATTTTAACTGCTGCACTAATTTACCCCCCCCCCCCTCCCCCTTCTTAGTGTCGGACTTGATCTTAACATAATAAACATAGCCTATTAAAATATTTTTGGGCCGAAGCCATTATCACAACATGCTATGTCATGAACAAGGTTCTCATAAAATCACTGCTATCTAAAACTCCTTATGAATTATAGAATAATAAAAGATCTAATATTTCATATTTTAAATTTTTTATTATAAATATTTTATTTTAAATGAAAATAATGCCTTAGAAAAATTTGATGTAAAATCTGATGAAGGTATTTTCCTTGAATATTCCTCTATTTCTAGAGCTTATCGAGTTTTTAATAAAAGAACTTTAGTTATTAAGGAATCTATCCATGTTGTATTTAATGAGTCTCTGGAATTTAAGAAAAATAATTTTGATGATGATTTTGAATTTGATATATTGAATTTGAATGAGAATTCTCCTCTCCCAAGTAACTTGGATATATCTACTTCTAAAGAATCCTTACCCAAGGAATAGAAGTATGTAGATGTACATCCTAAGGAGTTAATTATTGGAGATACATCAAGTTCAAACTCATTCTTCATTTAAATTTTTTTTATACAAATGCAATATTTTTATCTCAAATTAAACCTAAATGCATTGATGATGTTCTCAAAGATAACTCATGGGTTTTTGTAATGCATGAAGAACCAAATCAATTTGAGAGAAATAAGGTTTGGATGCTTGTCCATAGACCTAGTGATCATCATGTAATTAGTACTAAATGGATCTTTAGGATTAAGTAAGATGAATAAGATATTATGGTTCGAAACAAGGTTAGATTAGTGGCCAAAGGTTTTAACTAAGAAGACTATGAAAAAACTTTTACTCCTATAGTAAGACTTGAAGCCATAAGGATACTCCTTACCTCTATTTTAAAAGTTTTAAGTTATTTCAAATGGATATTAAAAGTGCTTTTCTTAATAGTTTTATTTTCGAAGAAGTTAATGAGCAACCATCCGGATTTGAAAATGTTCCTTTTCTAAACCATGTTTATAAGTTATCTAAGGCTCTCTATGGGTTGAAGCAAGCCCTTAGGGCTTGGTATGAGAGGTTATTTTTTTTAATCAAAATAATTTTTCAAATGGTACGGTCGATACCACATTATTTATTAAATATTTTAAAAATAATTTTTTTATTATTCAAATTTATATTGATAATATTATTTTTTTGTTCTACAAATAAATCTATATGTGAATCATTTGCTAAAAATATGAGCCAAGTATTTAAAATAAGTTTTATTAATGAATTGATGTTTTTCTTAGGATTACAAATTAAGTAACTAAATTATGAAATATTTACTAGTCAAATGAAGTATACTTTTATCACCCCCCTCGAATTATCACATTCAAGAGGTGTGAGCCTATCTTAAAATCAAGAATATTTTATTCATCCATAATTCAATCCAGGATCCAGACTAACATTTAAGGATACTGTGAAACATTCAAACATTAAAATTCACATCTATAAAACCTATGTAGTTTATAATCATACATCACATCACTTAAACATTTATAAAAACCCAAGCCAACTTAACAAAACATTAATCACACTTATAAATTCACTAGCGTGAGAATCTATGTAATCACAAAACAAACTATTGACCACAAGTTCATATCATTATAGACTAAACATTCCAATAATTCCCAAATGAGAGAGGTCTTTTAAAGCCTTTATATGATACATTGATAGAACCCTAGAGGAATTCTATGAAGATTGATCTTTGAGAGGGATCAACCCTCGGAACACTATAGGGGTTCCACCCTCCAAGTAGCCTGGTGGCTGCAATTGTAGATTGATATTTCTTGTTCCAAAGAGGTGGAGGCTACAAGCTTATATAGAGCTCCAAACCCTAGTCCTAAGGGTTGCTTCCTAAGTGAACTACCAAATTTACGCTCAACTTTAGTCGACCGGCTCAGTAACAAGGGGGGCGACGGCTAAGAGGCCCAATAGCCCAAATATAAATCCTAGCTTCTCTTCTTTATAGGATAGAGGTGGCTAGGTGAGATTTATTACATTCACAGGGTTTTTATTAGTTACTACTTGGTTGAGTAGGACCCAACCCTGCTAGGGTCCTATCAAGCCCACCCTTTTCCAATCAGCCTTGTCCTCAAGGCTGAGGTTCCATGAATTCAGGGAACCGGGTCTTCAACTTTTCATATGATTCTCATGTGGCATCTTCGAGTGGTAAATTATTCCAATGCACTAGTATTTCAGTAGAGGGATGTCGGCGATGCATGATGATTCTGCGATCGAGAATGGCTTACTGTTGGGCTTGGATATATCAATCATTAGTGGTATTGGGCAGTTGAATCTAGGGTGACTCGTGTTCTCCCAACTTGAGCTTCAAGCATGACACGTGGAAGACAGGATGAATTTTGGCATCCTCAAGCAATTTAAGTCTGTATGCCATAGCTCCAATATACTCTGTGATCTGATAGGGCCCATAAAAATATGGAGATAGCTTAATGGAGGCTCGTGTGTTGATGGATAATTATTTGTATGGCTGTAGGCGAAGATAAACCCATTCTCCTACTAAAAATTCACTTTCGCTTCTTCGTGTGTCAACTTGCTACTTCATTCTGGCTTGAGCGGTAGAAAAATTATCCTTTGTAGCTGTAGGAGTTTGTCTCTATCAATTAAATCTTGGTCGACCTAATCTACCTTAGTCGAGCCAATTACATACTTTGGAATCACAAGAGCCGATCGACCATATAATGCTTCATATGGGGTACATTTTGTAGATGAATGATATGTAGTATTATACCACCAATCAGCCCAGGGGAGCCATTTCGTCCACTCCTTTGGCCGATCACTGGCAAAACACCGAAGATACGTCTCTAAACACCTATTCACCACTTCTATTTGGCCGTTAGTTTGTGGATGATATGCTGTGCTCATATTGAGTTTGGTGCCCTGCAACTAAAATAATTCAGTCTAAAATTTACTAGTGAAGACCCTATCATGATCACTATCAATGGACCTTGGCATCCCATGCAGTTTAATAATATTTTCTATGAAAATCTGAGTAATACTAATAGCAGTGTAGGGATTTCGTATAGCACAAAAATGAGCATATTTCGTAAGTTGATCAACCACAACAAGGATTATGCTTTTACCTTTGGAAGGTGGCAGTCCTTCGATGAAGTCTATAGAAATGTCAGTCCACACCGAGTCTAGTATGGGTAGTGGTTGTAGTTTCTCTGGACTCGCTACTATTTCACCTTTTTGCTGTTGATATACATCACATTGTGCTACGTATTCGGAAATAATTTTTTTCATCCCTCTCCAATAAAAGTTTTCCTTCACTCTTTTGTAGGTTCTTAGAAATCCGAAGTGCCCTACTATAGATGTGGAGTGCATTTCGTGCAGATTGACTTTGATGCAAGGGGAGTTTGGTATAAGCACAATATGACCTTTGTAGCGTAGATCCCTCGAATCCCAAGTATAGTAAGCTATTAAGCTTGGATCCTCCTCTAATTTTTTGATGATATTGTTATTTCTGGATCCTTCTTCCATTCCTCTCTAATGTCCTCAAAGAAGCCGGTGGTAGGAAGAGAGACGGCTGAAAATTCAGCTTGCTTAGGTAGCCATGAGAGCGCATCTGCAACAACATTTTCTTTCCCCTTTTTATAAATAATTTCATAATCAAATCCTAGAAGTTTGGTTACCCATTTTTACTGCTCCGAGGATGATATCTTCTGCTCTAAAAAGTACTTGAGACTTCTATGGTCGGTTTTAATTTGAAATCACCGGCCAATCAGGTAGGGTCTCTACTTTGTTACTACGTGTACAATGGCGAGCATCTCCTTATCATAGATAGACATTTTTTGATGGAAGGGAGATAATGCCTTACTGGTGTATGTGAGTGGTCGACCATCTTGCATGAGAATGGCTCCAATTCCAACTCCAGATGCATCGGCCTCAATGATGAAAGGTCGGCTGAAATTTGGTAGTGCTAGCACCGGTGTCATCGTCATGGCTGCCTTAAGTCTATCGAAGGTAGCGGAGGCTTTGTTCGACCATTGCAAGGCATCTTTTTTCAGTAGAGAAGTGAGGGGGGTACTGATCTTCCCAGAGTCCTTCACGAATTTTCAGTAGTAGCCCGTTAGTCCAAGGAACCCACGCAGCAATTTCACATTTGTAGGTTTCGGCTAGCCTTGCATTACTTTAATTTTTGTCGGGTCTATGACCACTCCTTCTTCTGATATTATGTGCCCAAGGTACTCTACTTTTTGCTAGAGAAAGCTGCACTTTGATAGCTTAACAAAAAGAGTATTCTCTTGAAGGATCGTCAGAACAAATTGAAAGTGCTGAAAGTGAGTCTCAAGAGAAGGGCTGTAAATGAGAATATCATCAAAAAATACCAGCACAAATTTATGAAGAAAGCTCCAAAAAATATCATTCATGAGACTTTGAAAGGTTGAAGGAGCATTAGTGAGTCGAAAGGGCATTACCAAGAATTCATAATGGCCATTATGAGTGCAGAAAGCAGTTTTTGGGATGTCGCCTTCACAAACCCGAATTTGGTGGTATCAGATCGGAGGTTCAACTTCGTGAAGACTCAAGCTCTTTTTAATTCATCAAGAAGTTCATCCACTACTGGTATTGGGTACTTATCCTTGACGGTGACATCATTATAGCTCGGTAGTCGATGCACATCCACCAAGTTTCATCTTTCTTGCGCATAAGTAGCACCGGTGAGGAGTAGGGGCTATAGCTTGGCCGAATCACTCCTGTTTCGAGCATCTTCTTCACGATCTTCTTAATTTCATCCTTCTAGAGGTGAGGATAGTAGTAAGGCTGAGTGTTTGTTAGTGGTTTGCCTGGAAGGATTGGAATTCGGTGGTCATGTTGTCGAGTAGGAGGAAGACCACGCAGTTCAGCAAAAACATCGTCAAATTCAACAAGTAGTTAGGTGAGATTTTGATCTTTAATTTTTGTTTTCTCCCCCTCTGGTTGCTGTTGGAGATGCATAAGAAAGCCACCATTTATCTTGTGTAAAAGTTTCTCCATTTGTTGGGTTGAAACGATGGTTACGTTGCTTCCGCGCTTCTCGCATAAGGTGACCTATTTGCCTTTGTAATAGAATTTCATAATCAATTTGGAAAAGTTCCAAGAGACGTCACCAAGCATCGTCAGCCATTCTATGCCTAGCACAGCCTCATAATCATCAATTGGAAGGAGGAAGAAGTCGACAATAATTTCTTGGCCCTACAGTAATAGTTTCACCTATGGGCATCTTTGGTCACATTTTAGGATTCAGTCGTCGACGACCTTTACGTCAAACTTACTGCAACCTTCGATATGAAGTGCCATCCTAGCAGCAACCTTACTATTTAGAAAGTTATTAGTGTTGCCTGTATCGATGAGAATGGTGATCGGTTGTTATTTGTGTAGGCCTCCAACTTTCATCGTTTGCGGATTTGAGTAGTCGGCTAGCGCATGTACTATAAAGTCGGTCGATTATAGCTCTTCTTCCACATCTTCATCCTCATGTTCAAGACTCTCTTTTGGCTATTCACTGATCTATTCTTCCATTGGTTCAATCACAAGAGGTCTCCCTTTTTTATAGCGATGCTCGTGGCTCCACGACTTGTCACAATGCCAACATAACCCCCCTTGGCAGATCAGTCTCGAAGCTCTTCTCTTTTTAACCTTTTTAGTGCAGGAGCTCGGCTGATAGTAGGGGGGCTAAGGGCTTCGATATTGCTGGTCGGGAAGTGACCCTAGTCCTCTGGGCTTCGTGGTTCAATCGCTCCTCCTGAAGTCATACAAAAGAGATGGCTGCCATAAGCGTGTACGGTTGTCGCACTTTAACTTCTCCCCAGATCTCTGGCTTCAAACCCTCAATAAATGTCCCCAATAACTATTTTTTAGACCAATCATGAGTTTGATTAGATAACTATTCAAACCTGGTTTGATACTCCTAGATGGTAGAGGTTTGTCGGATCCTTGCTAATGGTTCGTCGATGTTCTCGTAATCGATTGGTCCGAAATGGATCAGCAGTCCTTCTTTGAATTGTCGCCATGAGAGAACTCCATGAGTATGTTCAAACCAATCAAACCATTGTATGTCATCCTCTTCAAGATGTATAGTCACAATTTCTACCATAAATGCATCTGCGGTTTTGTGGTACTAGAAATATCGCTCTGCGCACGAGATCCAACCAATCGGGTCTCCTTCTTCCCATTTAGGGAAGTCCACCCTCATGCGTGGATAGTGGGGATCGATCATAAAGCCTCCTCTCTCCTGGAGGTCATCTCTTCAATCAGAGATTTCTCCTTAATGTGATTTCTTTGGGCTCAGTGGTCGACCCAAACTAAGTTCGGCAGAGAGAGTCCGAATCTTCTCCTCCATTCATGTCTCGAAGGTTTCAAATTTGGCATCAATTGCCTCCTCGGATGCCATAGCATATGTTTCCAAATCTGTAATATTAAGATCTCTTTTTTGCTATCAGGTTAAAGGCATGCATTGGTTGAGAGAAGTGGTGGCTGAAAGGATTGGTGGATTTGTGGATGTAGGCTGTAGTTTAGGCTTGTTTTATGGTTGTTTTGGGTGCAGTTTAGGGCTACAGTTTGATGGAGTTTTTGGGCTGTGATGGTAGTGGATGAAGGTTAGGGAAGAGAGTTTTAGATCTATGGTAGATCACAGCAAAGATTTCATAAAAATCAGTGGAAATTGCTGCCTATATTCGCTGTCTCGTAAGAGCAGAATTGTCATCGAAGAAATAGCAGTTTCTCGACAAAATTTCCAGCGAAAACTCAGAGATTTGAGGAGGGGGTTTGATGGTAAAATCTTAGTTTAGATAACAGCAAGGATAACTAATTGGATCAAGAAATTTTGGTAGCAAAATAGTAAAGAAATCGATGCAAGTTGATATAGCAGAATTCTCATTAAAAAATTTTAGCAGTTTGTGATGAGAGATTGCAGCAACACATGAATTTTTTTTTTTGATGAATTCCATGATAGATCAATCATGGATGGGAGCCAAGATGATCTTTGAGGTGCACAAGAAATTTCGTTCAAAAAGGATAACAATTAGATTGGTTAAAGACAGCAACACACGGCTAAAATTTTCTGCAGCGATCCTTCATTCGCAAAGATGGTAACTTTTACGACGCAAGGAATTCGCAGGCAAGGGATAGATAGAAAAACTTCTTTCTGTTATTTTAGATGAAAAAATGCAGTAGCAAAGGGTATTGGTGGTAGAAAAATACCAGATCTCTGATGCAATTGGAGGTGTAGATTATAGATTGAATTAATCTACGTCAGGAGATGACAGTTAACGACATCAAGAGCAATTATGGGAATTGCTTAACTGATGGTGGACATTATGGATGGCAGCAAAAGCAGCAAGATCGTTGCTTTGATACCAGATGATAGAACCCTAGAGGAATTATATGAAGATTGATCTTTGAGGGCGATCAACCCTTGGAACGCTATAGGGATTCCACCCTCTAAGTAGCCTGCTAGCCGCAATTATAGATTGATATTTCTTATTCCAAAGAGGTGGAGGCTACAAGATTATATAGAGCTCCAAACCCTAGCCCTAGGGGCTACTTCCTAAGTGAACTACCCAATTTACCCTCAACTTTAGCCGACCAGCCCAGTAACAAGGGGGTGGCGGCTAAGAGGTCCAATAGCCCAAATATAAACCCTAGCCTCTCTTCTTTATAGGATAGAGGTGGCTAGGTGGGATTTATTGCATTCATAAGATTTTTATTAGCTGCTACTTGGTTGAGTAGGACCCAACCCTGCTAGGGTCCTATCATACATCAATTCAAATTCATCGATAATATTTCATTACATACAAAATGTACTTATACAATAACCACAATATATTAACCAATGAGACTTACCCAAAATCTAAATAGCTTTCCATTGCCTTAGCCCAATTCTAACATTTCATTGAGTGACAAGCTAACCTAAAAAAAAAGTTATATAGCAATGGAGTGAGCTACAAAGCTCAATAAGGTTTTATAGCAATAGAATGAGTGACAAGCTAACCTAAAAAAAGGTTATATAACAATGAAGTGAGCTATAAAGCTCAACAAGTGACGAACATATCCAGGACAAGAGGAGAATAGCTTTAACAAACTTGATATCAAAATGCAAGGCAGAGATACAAGAATTAATGGATATCATCTTATTAGATACAGAATCACAAATGCCATTTCAATCGAAATATAGTTGGTTCATAACGAATGGAGTAAAGAGTAATTGGAGCATATCAATGACATAAGAAGTATTTCGGAGCATATCAATAGTATATAGGATATTTTGGAGCATATCAATAGCATATAAAATGTTTCGAAGCATATCAATGGCAAATGAAACATTTCAGAACATATCATTGGCGTATGAAATGTTTTGGAGTATATCAATAGTATATAAAATATGTCAGAGCATATCAATGGTGTATGTAATGTTTCAAAACATATTAAGGGCATATAAAATATTTCAGAGCATATCAATAGCGTATGAAACATTTCGGAGCATATCAATGATGTATGAAATATTTCGAAGCATATCAATGGCATATAAAATATTTCAGAGCATATCAATATAACAAATAAGAAATAAAAGCCCAAATGCTATATTTGGCATCACATTCATTTCATTCTCATCCAAAGAACATATAGAAGCACATAACCAAAGCTTTGGATATTGTATAAAAAACATAGAGAGTATAGTGGGATCACATATATAATATGGTTCATCTATTTTTTGATGACCACCAAACATAAGTCTCCCACATTTGGGAGCTCCATCCACCAACATCTGAGTGAAGTCATAGGGGGCTGGCAAAGCATCGCAGGCTCTAAGCGTAACTCCCTTTACTATTTCTGACAAGGATTCAAATTACCCCACAAAATACCATAGTATAAAAGGACAATGTAAATAACAAAATTGGTGCATATCGAAAGCATATACGAAACAACGAAACGTACATGTGCCTTTACGAAACAATACGATGCAAACATATTCTTTCACATATATATTCAAATTTGAAAGAAAATAAAAGCAGGAGCATACAGAAATTCAAAGCAATAATATAAAACTAAAATTGAAGGAAGAATTTTGGCTGAAATCAATTTCCAAAATAGATGAAACAACAATAGGCAACATCGACAAAAGCTTGATTCTAGCATAATTTAAAAGGTATATTGCATGAATTATTTAGAAAATCAATTATACTCTAAATTACTTAAGAAAGGTATCATTGGAAAGATAAATCAATCTACTTTCAGATAAAATAAGTTTCATACAAATTGATATTTCTAACAAAGAGTTACAAATGATTTGGTAACTAAAGTGTTAGAACCCTTGCGGATTCTAAGCTTGGGGTTGATCTTTATAGGGGATCGGCCTCCTTGGAACTCTATAAGGGTTCCTTCCTCCAAGTTGCTGCTCAAAGGTTGCTAAAAGATTGATCTATTCATTGATGAAAAGAGGATGAATACATGGCTATTTATAGGGCTTCTAAACCCCAACTCCTAATAGGACTCTTACTCAAGACTCCTACTTATAACCAACTTCTAATTATGACTCCTTCTCTATTAGGACTCCTAATTCTAATAGGACTCTTTCCTAATAGGACTCCTACTTCTAATATGACTCTTTTCCTAATAGGACTCCTTATTCTAATTGGACTCTTTCCCTAATAGGACTCCTACTTCTAGTAGGACTCTTTTCCTAATAGGACTCCTACTTCTAATATGACTCTTTCTCTAATAGAACTCCTATTTCTAATAGGACTCCTCTTCTAAGAAGTAACCTAACCCTAACCTAGCCGACCTCTTCACCTCTTTAATAGGGGTCGGCTAGATAGGATTTACATGAATGCCCTTATCAATAAAACCAAATTAGGACTCTCCTAGCTAGAGTCCTAACAGACCCGCCCTCTTCAAATCAGTCTTGTCCTCGAGGCTGACGCTCCATGAATCGTGAGAATTTGATATTCAAGTCATCATAGTTCTCCCAAGTGGTATCTTCTGTTGGTAGGTTCGCCCACTGTATTAGCACTTCAATAGTGGGTCGTCGTCATCGAGTCACGATCCGTCGATCAATAATGGCACTTGGTTGGATCTGGAGCTCTCCTTGGGTAGTCATATTTGGTAGATAGCTTTGGGCTATCTCGTTTTGTCTTAACTTGAGCTTCAAACATGACACATGGAAGACTAGATGAATTTGAGGACTAGCGGGTTAGTCCAATCTGTATGCTACTATTTCGATATGCTCTAAAATCTAGTAGGAGCCATAGAACCGAGGTGAAAGCTTCATAGATGCTTTGGTCTTCAGATCATCTTACCATTCCCTCCTAATATCCTCAGGGAAGTCGCAGGTTGAAAGTGAAATGGCTGAAAATTTAGCATGCTCGGGTAGCCACGAAAGTGCATCTATAACAACATTCTCTTTCCCCCTTTTGTAAGTTATTTCATAATCATATCCAAGAAGCTTTGTTACCTATTTTTGCCACTCAGGAGAAGATATCTTTTGCTCCAGGAAATATTTTAGGCTTTTATGGTCGGTCTTGATTTGAAAGCATCGCCCGATCAAGTACGATCTCCATTTGGCCATCGCATGCACAATTGCGAGAATCTCCTTGTCATAAATAGTCATCTAGAGATGGGAAGGAGATAAGGCCTTACTGGTATAAGTGAGGGGGCGGCCATCTTTCATTTGTACAATACTAATTCTGACTCCGGAGGCATCGGCTTCAATAATAAAATTCTTGTCGAAGTCGAGTAACGCTAGTACGGGCATTGTTATCATTGCAACTTTAAGTTCGTCGAAGGCGATGGTGGCTTTGTCCGACCACTGGAAAGCATCTCTTTCACGATGCTTGGAAAGTAAGGGGTGCACTAATCTTTCCATAGTTTTTCACGAACTTATGGTAGTAACCTGTTAAACCGAGAAAGCCGTATAGCGATTTTATATTCCTCAGGGTTGGTCAGAACTGCATTGCTTCAATTTTGGAGGGGTCCATTGCCACTCCTTCCTCTGACATCATATGCCCAAGATATTCCACCTTTTGTTGAAGAAATCTGCACTTCATTTTTTTGACATAAAGAACATGTTCTCACAAAATTGTCAAAATAAGTCGTAAGTGCTGAATATGACTTTCAAGAGAAGGGTTGTAAATAAGGATATCATCAAAGAAAACTAGCATAAACTTTTGAAGATAACTTAGGAAAATATCATTCATAAGGCTCTGGAAGGTGGAGAGAGCATTGGTGAGACCAAAGGGCATTACCAGAAATTCGTAGTGACCGTTGTGCGTTCAAAAGGCAGTTTTTGGTATGTCTTCTTCGCACACTCATATTTGATGATACCCGGATCGAAGGTCCAGCTTTGTGAAGATGCGTGCTCCCTTTAATTCATCAAACAATTCATCTACTACTGGAATAGGATACTTGTCCTTGACGGTTATGTCATTGAGAGCTCAGTAATCAACGCACATTCGCCATGTTCCGTCTTTCTTTTGTACGAGGAGCAATGGTGAAGATTAGGGGCTGCAATTTGGCTGAATAACTCCTGTTTCAAGCATCTCTTTTACAATCCTTTCTATTTCATCTTTTTGGAGATGTGGATACCGATATGGTCGAGTATTTGCTGGAGGTTTGCCTGGAAGAATCGGTATACGATGATCATGCCGGCGGTTAGGAGGTAGGCTGCGTGGTTCGTCAAATATATCTGAAAATTCAGCAAGCAAGGGAAGTAGGTTTGGATCTTCAAATTTGGTTGGCTCTCCCTTAGATTGCTGCTCAAGTTGTACTAAAAAGCTACTGCATGCTTTGTGCAAAACTTTCTCCATTCATTGTGTGTAAATTGTCGTTACGTTGCCCCCATGTTTCCCGCACAGTATCACCTGTTTCCCCTTACTATAAAATTTTATAATTAATTTCAAAAAATTCTAGGAAACATCACCTAATGTCATTAACCATTCGATGCAAAGAACAGCCTCATAATCATCGAGAGAGAGGAGAAAAAAATATGTAATTATCTCTTAGTTCTGTAGCAACAGTTTCACCCGTGGGCACCTACGATCATACTTCAAAATTCGTCCATCTGTGACCTTAACATCGAACCTGCTACAATTCTCAATAGGTAAGGCCATCCGGACAGAAATCTTGCTGTTCATAAAATTATTAGTGCTCCCGGTGTCAATAAGAATGGTGATCGATTGTTGCTTCAGAAATCCTCCCACTTTCATTGTTTGCGGGTTCACGTAACCGGCAAGGGCATGCATCGTAATATCAATTGGCTGTTGTTCTTCATCCGTGACCTCTTCCTCATCCTCCTGGACCTCCTCCTCCATGTCTTCAAGAGGTTCAATCAATAGGAGGCGGCCCCCTTTGCAGCGATGATCGTGGTTCCACGGCTCATCGCAATGCCAACAAAGACCCTTTGCTGATCGGTCATGTAGTTCTTCTCTTGTCATTTTTTTGGGTAGCGAAGGATGGCTGGGAGTAGAAGGGGGTTTATATGTTGAGGTTCTAGGAGTGGTTCTCATCCTCCGAGCATCTTGGCTGAGCCGTTCTTCTTGTATTCGAGCAAAAGAAATTGCAGCCATCACGGTACGGGGCGTCGCGCCTTAACTTCCCCTTTTATCTTTGGCTTAAGTCCTTCGATAAATGTTCCTAACAATTGACGATTAGTCCAATCATGAGCAAGGTAGGATAGCTTCTCAAACCTGGTTTGGTACTCTTGAATCATAGAGGTTTGTCAAATCTTTGCGAGTTGGTCATCGATATTTTCATACTCCGTAGGTCTGAAACGGTTCAGTAGTGCATTCTTAAATTGATTCCACATTAGAGACCCATGATTATATTCCAGCCAATTGTACCATTGAATAGCATCTCCTTTAAGGTGGATGATAGCAATCTCCACCATAGCATTATCCGACGTTCGGTAGTAGCGAAAGTAATGTTCGGCGCGCGAAATCCACCCCGCCGGATCTCCTTCCCATCATGGGAAGTCCACCCTCATGCATGGCTGAAGCATGTCTGAGGGCTATCCCTCCTTCTCTGGGGTCCTTTCTAAATTCTCTCCTTGCTGCAGTTTGGTTGGACTTGGTGGTTGTCCAATTCTAAATTCTGCAAACAAAACGTACAATTTGTCTTCCAAGCGCGATTCAAGCTGTGATTCAATCCGAGATTCCCATGCTTCAAATTTGGCATCAATTGGATCTTGAGAAGCCATAGCATATGCCTATAGATCAGAGATGCCCTTGTCTTTTTTCTGTTGATGGGTTAATGGCATGGGTTGGTGGAAGGTTTGGACAATAGATTGGTGATTTAAGGGTTCAATTGTAATGGTTTATTGTTTTGGGCTATGGTTTTTGATGCTATTAGGGTTATGAAACTAAGTTATGATGGCTGCATCTTAAGGCTAGAGGGATGCCCTAAAGACGTCTTAGCTTGTGGCAGCAAGGTGGCTAGGGTTTGGTAGGTTACGGAGAAGAAAAAAGGATAAAGGTGCAACACCAGATTTTTCGTCGAAAAAATTCCAATAGTAAAGATGTAATTTTTTCTAGAAATTTTCAAAAGAGATTCAAGTAAAACTCAAAGGAGATCTACTGATATGGAAGAGGTAATACTGTTAAAAATTTCATAGAAAGAAACAACAGCAAAAGGTTCAGCAAAATTGAGGATCACGGAGAGGTATTATAGCAGATTTTTATGTCTAAAGTATAGCAGTTTGGATGTAAAATATAAGTGGTTTATATTGAGAATTTTTCAACAAAACCAAAGGAAAACCCACTGTTAGGAAGTGTCAAAGCTGTCATAAAAATTTTATAGAGATTTGGATAGAAAAAATGCAATAGCAAGATCAAAAATATAGTGCTATACGGGTGAAATTCTGCAGTGCAACTTTCATTGTAGAGATGAAAAGTTTGCGACAAAACGTTTTTGCAACAATATAGGAACAAATTTTTTGAATTTTTTTGAATAAGGATAACTAAATTACAGCAGCAGTAAAGTAGATAACCAGAACCTATTGTAATTCATGAGAAGATCAAAGGATGATCTTCTAAGCAATTGTGGGAATTGCTTTGGGTGATTATGGAGGGCTGGTGGATGGCTGTGGAAGGGCAGCGAGACGCCAAGAATGCTACTCTGATACCAAGTGTTAGAACCCTTGCAGATTCTAAGCTTGGGGTTGATCTCTATAGGGGATCGGTCTCCTTGGAACTCTATAGGGTTTCCTTCCTCCAAGTTGCTACTCAAAGGCTGCTAAAAGATTGATCTATTCATTAATGAAAAGAGGATGAATACATGGCTATTTATAGGGATTCTAAACCCGAACTCCTAATAGGACTCTTACTCAAGACTCCTACTTCTAACCAACTTCTATTTAGTACTCCTTCTCTAGTAGGACTCCAAATTCTAATAGAACTCTTTCCCTAATATGACTCCTACTTCTAATAGGACTCTTTTTCTAATAGGACTCCTAATTCTAATAGGAATCTTTCCCTAATAGGACTCCTACTTCTAATATGACTCTTTCTCTAATAGGACTCCTATTTCTAATAGGACTCCTTTTCTAAGAAGCAACCTAACCATAACCTAGCCGGCTACTTCACCTCTTTAATAGGGGTCGGCTAGATAAGATTTACATGAATGCCCTGATCAATGAAACCAAATTAGGACTCTCCTAGCTAGAGTCCTAACACAAAGGTCAAGGTACAAAATCTCTATTTTTAGAAATTATAGGATCGAATTCAACAGAAGGCTGGGTAAGTATTTGTGTTCCAAATGTTTCAATTTAGGTTTCCACAGAAAGATCTATATGTCTAATTTTCAACAAAATATGTTTTGCTCAAATCAGAGTTCTCAACAGGGAGTTATAAATAGTTTAGCTTCGAAAGGTCAGAAATTATGGTCCCTATTTTACAGAATCCATAGGGTCAATAAAAATAGAAATCTAGACAGTCATTTGACTCCAAATATTTCAATCTAGTACTAAAAAAAATATCTATGAGTCTAAATTCTAATAAACTAAGTTTTATACAAATCAGAGTTTTTCATAGAGAGTTATATGCAAATTTGTAACAAAAGGTCAGAACTTACAATCTCTGTTTTACAGAATTTATAGGGTCGATTCAATTAGATATTTGGGTAGTCAAATTTACTCCAAATCCTTTAGATAAGCTATCAAAAGAAAGGTTTACATGTCTATATTCAAATTAAATAAGTTTTGCCTAAATTAAAAATTTGTACAGGGATTTATAGCCAAAGCAAGGTAGAAGGGTTAGAATCTTGATAATTTTCCAAATTCAAACCTTTACATTCCAAACAATAGAGATATTAGATTTCAAGGCTAAAACAATTCAAATTTCTCATATCCAAGGCAAAAACAAAGATTATAATTATAGTAGAAAGGATTAGAATACTTGCTTTTCAAGGATTTCAATCCAAGAAACTATAAGCCCAAATCCTTCTTCTACTCTTCCACCTCTTCTCCCTATTTTATTTTTCTCTCTCCCGCAGCTACAGTCACTGCAGAACTTAGAAGTGTATAGTTGTCTATTCTCCCCTCTCCTCCTTCCTCTTCTTATATTCCTTCTCTCTCCCATAGCTGTAGTCGTAGCCTTGATACCACCTATTCTTATATCCTTTCTCCCCTTCTCTTCTTCCTTCCTTTTCTTCTTCTCCCAGCCGCAGCCTCTTCTTCCTCTCCTTCTCTTCTTCCTCTCCTTCTTCTCTTTCTCTTCTTATTCCCACTTCTTCTTTCCTAGCTATAGCTACCACATTTGTAGCCATAGTCTCAACCCCCTCTCTTCTTCCTCTTCTTTTTCTTTCCCAACCGTAGCCTCTTCTTCCTCCACTGCTCTTCTTCCTATCCTTCTCTTCTTCCTTATTCCTTTCTTCTCCTCTTCTTCCCTTCTCCTCCCTGACACACTATACCTCCTCTGTTTCCTCGTGTGGGAAATAGAGGTGCAGCACCCTAGCCATAGCCTCCTTCCTCTCTTCTTTTTCTTCTTCCCTCTCTTCTCCCTCTTCTTCTTCTTCTCCTCTTCTTCCCTTCTTTCTTTTTTCCCAGTCGCAACCACGGCCATAGCCATAGCCCTCTTTCCACTTCCCTTCCTCCTCTTCTTTTCTTCCTCTCCTTCTTCTCTTCTCTCCTTCTCGTTCTCCTCCATCGACACACCTCCTCGTGTGGAAGGCAGAGGAGCCCAGCCTAATTCTCTTCCTTTTTCCCCTCTTCTTCTCTCCTCTTCTCTTCTTCTCCTTCCCTTCTTCCTCTCCTTCCCTTCTCCTCCACTGACTCACCTCTTATGTTTTCCTCCCGTAGGGAATAGAGGTGTGTATGAGGAAATAGAGAGGCGATGGGATAACCATCAATAGTTTTCTTCCTTTTTTTGCAACTTAATAATTTAATCCCTAAAATTTTTATATTTACAAATAGGTCCTCAAATTTTACACATGGGTCCTTACATAAATTTTAAAAATGAGAGATATTATAACTTTGGAGCTATTAAAATAGTTTCACATAGATAGTGCTAAGGCTAATAGCATACCAATGAGTATTTCTACCAAATTAGATATGGACAATGAAGGAGACTGTTTTGATCAAAAGATTTATAGAGTTATGATAGTTAATTTACTATACCTCATAATAACTAGACCTGATATAATATTTAATCTTAGGCTTTGTACAAGATTTCAATCCAATCCTAAATCATTTCATTTTAAAACAGCAAAAAAATTTTTTAGGGAACATTATCTCTAGGATTATAGTATTCTAAATCTAGTAACTTTGATTTGATTTCCATTGCTGATGCTAACTTTGTAGGATTTAGAATAGATAAAAAAAAGTACCTCTGGAACTTATTAATTCCTAAGCCATATACTTGTTTCTTGGTCATCCAAAACAAAACTCTATCACACTATCTATAACTGAAGTTGAATATATTGTAGCAGGTGCATGTTGTATATAGGTAATTTGAATGAAAAACACTTTAGAAGATTATGAACTATGCTTGAAAAACATTCCTATAAAGTTTAACAATACTAGTGCAATTTGCTTATCAAAGAATCCTATTCAGTATTCACGAACCAAGCATATTGACATTAGACATCATTTTCTTAGGGACCATATAAGTAATCATGATATATCCTTAGAGTTTATTGATACAAAACTTGGAGTTTGATTTTATTAAAAAAGAATTAGGCATGTTGAATCCTTCAAATACATGAATTCTTCTCATTAATTTTTCTTTGGGGGATTCATTCAAATGGACTATTATCTTGATTTCTCACTGTTTATGTATTTATACACATTATCAAATTAATCTTTTATGATTTGAACTTATCTTTGATGTTATGATTGGAACATTGATGTAATGGGAGAAAAGTAGCACAATTGTATCATTCTCTTCTTTTTGATGATGACAAAGGGGGAGAGAGAAATAGTAGCTTGCACATTTCAAAGAGAAGCAAAAACTTGCTAGCTTGAGAAAGAAAAAGTAGCTTGCACATTTCAAAGAGAAGCAAAATTTTGCTAACTTGAGAAAAAAGTAGTAGATTGCACATTTCAAAGAGAAGCAAAAATTTGCTAGCTTAAGAAAGAAATAATAGCTTACATATTTCAAAGAAAAGCAAAAACTTGCTAGCTTAATAGAGAAGTAGTAACTTCCACATTTCAAAGAGAAGCAAAAACTGGCTAGCTTGCACATTTCAAAGAGAAGTAAAAGAACTTACACATTTCTCCTTTTTGTTGATGATAAAGGGGGAGAAGTCAACTGTACTCTTTGATGATTTGAAATTATTACCTTAATGATTTAGAATTATGCATGCAATGATATCTTTATTGAATCTCAGATTTTGATAAAGAAACCAACTGATTGTGTTAATGATCTAACTATATTTTGAGTGACATAGGATTACCTTCGATCAGGAATAGACAATTGAAGTAGGAAGAATCAGACGTTGGGTCGGAGAACATGTTAGAAGATTAGACGTCGAGCCGAAGGATCGGTCGATGTATCGGCAAAAAGCTTCGAACAATAGACTCAGGAATTGGGCCAAGAAGAGCGGAATTATGCCAAGAAGATTGAAGCTGTTGAGGAAAACTACCGATTGGGCAATAGCCCATAAGAGAGAATGATACATCGAAGAATTGAATGAAGCGTCGATGGACCAATGACATGCTAGATAAATTTATTCATGCTTTGTAATAATTGTCTAGATCGAAATAGGTTTTAGGACTAATTAGTTTAGAATTAGGCTAACTCAATTAGGGGCCAATTGGGCCCAAGTGAGGGCTATATTGGGCTAAGTGAAAGCCCAAAAAGTGACTCAAGAGGTGGGTCAAGTGGTGGCACCAACAGAATAGGCGATGGAATCGCCGGTGGCTCGGTCTCCTAGACACAATCTCTGAGACTATGTAATGCGGTGGTACCGCTATTGGGAAATTCAAGGGGCGATATCTCAAGCATAGCAGAAGAACAGAAAATAAAATCTGCAAATCCAAAAACTACATATGTAAAAATAAAGAACCTAGGGAGATCGTATATCCCTGAATTCTTGTAGATCCATAGGGTGGATGAAGGAGGTCTAGCATCCTCCTCTCTAGTGGTATCCACACAACAGGGATTATGATGATAATTCTCTTTAGAGAGAGGAGAATAGGAGGTGGCCACCAAGAAAACCCTAGCCTATGGGCCTTTGGTTCCCTCCTATTTATAGAGATCCCTTGTCAACCCTAATGGATCCAGCTCTATTGGGTATTGGATCTCTATCCAATTACCCAAGCCTCTTAGATTAATGTGCCTCTATTAATAATCTAGCTCTTATTAGATCTCATCCATGGGATCTAATAATACAATGGCTTATTGGATATCCAATAAGATATGGACTCTAGTGGATATCTCATATTTGAACCTCTACTCTTCACAACACCTACCATATGTGTGTGACCCTCTAGGCCCAATATCAAGCTGGCTGTGAGTCATACCTATCAGAACTCCTTCTGATTCAATGAATTATTATCTCTATAATAATTCACTCAACTCATCGATTACGAATTAACTAGGCTACTACACCGTAGTCCCCAAATGATGTAGGGGAATCCAATCCTTTAGACCTATCTACTCTCAGTTATTATGTACCTATAATCTCTCATCCATCTAATATCTTAGAGATCGTATATCGGGTATGGTGCTATCAGGCCCATACGATTTCCAATCGAGTCTCGCTATAATCGAATTCTCCAAGAGAACTCTTTTTCTCTCAATCCAAATGACCCAAGCCAAGGATTTGCTTGAGCAAGAACACATCAGATATTCCTCTCATAATACTGAGAGTGGATGATCCTCTATTGACACTCAATAGCCATTATAAGGTTCGTTGTCACTCCCAATAACTGATTGTACTAGATTTAGAACTTCCAAACCTATAAGTTCGGTATCAAAGAGTGAAGTACTTATACAGGACTTTCTTAGTGTCTCAAGTCTAAGGACCAGATACATTATTGGGACTACAGAATCGCTCTCTGACATGAGGTATCAATAACCATCCAACATTTCGTAAGTGGATCAATTAGTGAACTCATTCTCCAATGAGCACCTATATTGTACACTTAGTGTCCCCACATGAGTAGCTATGAGACCAGCCACCTCCATCATATAGACAAGTATATAGTACACCAGTCTGTCCGATTATCTCGATGTCCCTCTCGAGTAACTTATGACCAGTATTATTTAGGGTCTATGTTTAAATGTGAATCGATCTCATTATTATGATCTCATCACGATCCAATTCCCATTGCATAGATCCAAAGACATCACAATATACATCTAGATAATGTGAGAAAATACCAATAATCATAAGCAAAGAGATTAACGCAATATGTTACAAGTGCCATCACTCATATGATTGGCTTGTAGGGCAACTATAACTAGCAATCTCCCACTTGACCTAACGCCAATCACCTACGTGTCTGATCCCTATCAAACCTCTGTGATGCTCAAAGACAATTTGAGTCAATTGCTTTGTTAGTGGATCTGCAATGTTATCTTTGGATAAAACTCTTTCCACTACTACATCTCTTCAGGCCATGATCTCTCTAATAAGCTGGAACCTCCTCAGAACACTTCTGATGAGACCCAGATTCCCTTATTTGAGTAATCACCCCGTAGTTGTCATAATATAAGAGAATCAGCTCCTCGCTATTCGGCACGACTCCCAAATCTGTGATGAACTACTTCATCAAACTCCCTCCTTTACTGCCTCTACTGCAGTAATGTACTTTTCCTCTATAGTCGAGTCAACAGTAGTATCTTGCTTGGAACTCTTCTAGTATATAGCTCCTTCATTCAAGGTAAACACATACCTTGAATTATACTTGTCATCATCAACACTGGACTAGAAGGTCGAGTCCATGTAGCCCTCGACCTTTAGGCTACTTTCTCCATATACCAGTAAAAGATCCTTAGTCTTTCTCAAGTACCTAAGGATATACTTTATTGCTTTCTAGTGCTCTAAGCTTGGATTTGCCTGATACCTGCTCGTGACACTTAGAGCATGCATTATATCAGGCTTAGTACATAGCATAGCATACATGATAGACCCTATCACTAAGGCATAGGGTATCCTATCTATGTTTGCCTTTTCTTCAGGAGTCTTTGGGAAAATACTCCTAGAAAGTGATAGCCTATATCTCATCGGTATGAGACATCTCTTGAAATTTTTCATGTCAAACCTTTTGATAATGGTGTCTATGTACCTAGACTAAGATAAGCCAAGTATCTACTTGGATCTATCTCTATAAATCTGAATCCCTAATAAGTAGGATGCTTCCCCTAAGTCTTTTATGGAGAAGTGTCTAGATAGTCAAGCCTTTAACGTGGAGAGCATTCATATATCATTCTCAATAATTAGGATGTCATCCACATACAATACCAAAAAGGTGATAACGCTCCCACTTACCTTCCTGTACGCACAAGGCTCATCTTCATTCTTAACGAACTCATAAGATCTGATCTCTTATTAAATCTTATGTTCCAACTTTAGGAAGCTTGCTTCAGTCCATAGATGGACCTAAGCAACCTGCACACCTTATCTGGATTATCTTTGGACATGAATTCCTCAGCCTATATCATATACACCTCCTCCTCGAGGTTACCATTGAGGAACACAATTTTCATATTCATCTTTCAGATCTCATAATCAAGGTATGTTACAATAGTGAATAGAATTCAGATAGATTTTAGCATAGCTATGGGTGAGAAGGTTTCATCATAGTCAATTCCTTGGCTTTGATGATACCCTTTAGCCACTAGCCTTGCTTTATAGGTCTCTACCTTTTTATCTACTCCGATCTTCTTCTTAATGATCCACTTGCACCCAATGGGTATGATACCCTCAGGTGCATCAACCAGGTTCCAAACCTTATTAGAGTAAATGAAATTCATCTTTGAATTCATGACTTCTTGCCACTTCCCGGAGTCTATACTCATAGTAGGTCCGATGATCAATATCCTCAATATCCTTTCCTCTGATATGTCCCACATATTTCTCATGTGGATAGGATACTCTATCAAACCTACGTAAAGTTAAAACTTGTATGCTAGGTACTTGAACAGATTCTGGCTATGGAATGATGCTTGAGCTATGTTCTCCAATCTTATTTAACTCTACCACACTCCCACTATCTCCAACAAGAATGTGTTCCTTCTCAAGGAACACTACACTCTTAGCTACAAAGACCTTTTGGTCCTTGGGGTGATAGAAATAATACCCATAAGTTTCCTTAGGATATCCTACGAACTTACATTGTTCTATCCTAAATTCCAACTTATCAGGGTTGTGTCTCTTAACATGGGCAGGGTAGCCTCAAATCTTAACAACCTTAAGATCGAACTTCTCTTTCTATATCTCATATGGTGTAGATACTGCCAACTTAGTTGGAACTCTGTTCATAAGGTAAGTTATGGACTCTAGGGAATATCCCTAGAATAAGATGGGTAGGTCGGCTAAACTCATCATAGACTGCACCATATCTAACAGTGTACAATTCCTCCTTTCGGATACACCATTGAGCTAGGATGTATAAGGAGATGTCCATTGAGATAGAATCCCATGGTCCTGAAGGAATTGGGTGAACTCTATACTCAAGTACTCACCTCCTCAATCTGATCGAAGAGTCTTGATACTCTTTCCAATCTGAACCTCTACTTCATTCTTATACTCCTTGAATTTCTTGAAGGCTTCGGACTTGTACTTCATCAAGTACACATGTCTGTACTTAGAGAAATCGTTAGTGAAAATAATAAAATAGGAATAACCACTGATGCCTTGAGTTGACATGGGACCACATACATCACTATGTATTAGTACCAACAACTCATTGGCTCTCTCTCCAGTTTCGCTAAATGGAGAGTTGGTCATCTTTCCATGAAAGCAAGGTTCGCAAGTCGCATATGACTTATAGACAAATGGATCTAGGTATCCATCTGTCAACAACTTTTGAATCCTTCCCTCATGGATATGACCTAACCTACAATGCCATAGGTATGCATTATTCACCTCATCTCGTTTCCTCTTGAATATACTTACATTCATGATATGTGGAGTAGTGTCTAGCATAATCAAATCATTATGCAATGTTCCTCTCGTGATGATCTCATCATCCTTAATAATTTAACAACTATTGTTCTCAAAAACTACTTTATAACCATTCAATGTTAAATATGAAATGGAAATAAGGTTTTTAATAATAAAAGGAATAGGAATAACCACATGTCTGTACTTAGAGAAATCGTTAGTGAAAATAATGAAATAGGAATAACCACTGATGGCTTAAGTTGACATGGGACCACATACATCACTATGTATTAGTACCAACAACTCATTGGCTCTCTCTCCAGTTTCGCTAAATGGAGAGTTGGTCATCTTTCCATGAAAGCAAGGTTCGCAAGTCGCATATGACTTATAGACAAATGGATCTAGGCATCCATCTGTCAACAACTTTTGAATCCTTCCCTCATGGATATGACCTAACCTACAATGCCATAGGTATGCATTATTCACCTCATCTCATTTCCTCTTAAATATACTTACATTCATGATATATGGAGTAGTGTCTAGCATAATCAAATCATTATGCAATGTTCCTCTCGTGATGATCTCATCATCCTTAATAATTTAACAACTATTGTTCTCAAAAACTACTTTATAACCATTCAATGTTAAATATGAAATGGAAATAAGGTTTTTAATAATAAAAGGAATAGAATAGCATACATCTAATGCAATAGTATCTCCACCAAATGTAGGGTGACCTCGCTAATAGCAATAGTAACAACTCTTGCTTCATTGCCCATCTTGAGATCCATCTCGCCTCTCATCAATCTCCTATGTCTTGCTAGAACGTACAACGAATTGTAGATATGATAAACACTATCGGTATCTAATATCTATGTGTTATCGTATGAGTTTGATAGATAGAGACTAATCATGAATGCATATCTAAAGCTTCTTTAAGCTTATGTTTTGCCTTTTCTATAATGTACTCTTTGTAGTTCCTCTTCCAGTGCCCGTCTTTGCCATAATGGAAGCACTGGCTTTTGTCCTTTATTGGATTCTTCGTAGCAACCTTTGCTTTACCTAATCTGCCCTTGCCTTCTCAAGGGACTTTTCTGTCTTCCTTTTATTTCTGGTCTTACTAGCATAGAAAACTATGAAAAGGAATCTAAAAAGGGACTAAAGCATAAGATCCACATAGGCTATTCTCTAGGACCATTCCTAGACCTATGAGTTTCTCTATCCACTCAATCATCTTAAAGATAAGGTTTTAAACTAGTATCCCCTCAGTCATCCTGCTGTGGAAGAGACTCTTCAATATCTTATATCGTTGAGTTCTTCCCTATTCCTCAAACAATTTACGAAGATGTAGGAGTATGAGTTTGCCATCCATCTTTTTTTGTTGTCTCTATAACTCAGGAGTCATGGAGCCCAACATATAATACTTAGCAAGAGTGGAGTTATCTGCGCACTTCATGTAGCGAGTGATCTTATCCTCACTTGCCTCTTCCTTGGGCATAGGCATCACTATATCAACGACATACATGATTTTCACCATCATGAGAATGATTCTCAGCTTGCGGAGCCAATCCATATAATTTGGACCAATGAGATGATTGGCATCAAGTATGTCACATAGAGAGTCTAATAGTGATATTTTCTAAAATAAAGATGTAGCATAAATAAATAACATGTAGATTTTATAGAAATATATTTAATCAAGATATAGACTTCTATCTTGATGTACAACCACTATTTTTCTAGCAAGTCACGCGACACCCTCAGCATGTAAAACAAAAGTCTTCGACAGACTTCTAGTAGGGATCGAGATCTAATTAGCATCTTAGTGTAACCTCGAGAGACTCGACCAATCACACTAAGCCCAAAAGGTAGGCAACTCTTGCCAATCACAACTCCTTATGATTCTCGTCCTGTTTGACCTCCAAACCACCATGGCCTCGAGGGACTCGACCAACCATGATGTTTAGTTAAGTCATCACCATCGTTATAAGATGAGTCTAATTCAATGATATACCCTCAAGGGACTCAACTAAGCATACCATGTCCTCAGGTCACCGGTGACATCTCTTTGTCATTGATAAGACAGAGAATCATGATATAGGTGAGTCTTGAGGGACTCAACCAACTCAACCTATACCGAGAATCGGTTCCTACCTATGACGATGGAAGCCCACATGGGTTAATCTAATTACCTCATATTTACCGACTTAATATTATTGAGAAAGAAATTTTTTTTAATTTGGTCTCCTAATATGATGTGTCACACACATACATATTTAATATATATCTACATCTCATGCAAATATATATATATCTATATATATATATATAGTAGGTGTATAAGCAATCACACATCACATGAGTAATCACACCAGATGATCATGGACCATATCCTAATGTGATTAAGCCCGAGCCAATGGGCCCAATCACTCATATCAAGATCTATGTGTGTGTCGGCGCATCACCATGCCCTATGATCATCCATCTCGCTTCATCGGTTCCGTCGGCATCTCAATGCATCTCCATGCGTCGGATCACCGTCTCGACCTCGTGGGTCCCACTATCGCTTCCACCCTCTTGCTACGCTTTCTTATGTAATTACAACATAATTACAAGCACGTAGGTCCGACAATAAACGAGAAAATTAAAAGCTCGCAGGCCCCAATAATAATAATGATCACATCATACATATAAATCATATCACACAATCCATGATCATCTGTCCACATTATACATCACATGTATATGTTATTATATAGGACTACTAGATAAATAATAATAGTTAATTAAGTATTTTAATTAACTAATACTTTTTCTGAAAATAAGGATATATAGAAAATTTTTTGAATTCTGAAGGGAATTTTGGTCATTTATTCAGAAGGGACAGAAATTAAAATTTTTGAAATTCCAAGGGGCATTTTGGTAATTTGTCATTAAGTAAATTTCCAAGGGTAAAATTATCTTTTACCAAAAAAACCCTAACTCCCTCTCCCATCCCTATTGCGTTTGCGGCTACGACCGTCGCCACCTTGCCAACGACGACCATGCACACGGAGGCACCACCCATGCTTTCGGGCAGCTCACCCACGGGTAGCGTTGCTGCTACATGCGAGAGCAGTGCCCGTGGGCTGGCGCCTCATTTTGCAAGTGTCGCTTGTAGGCACTACTGCCCCTCGCGGGCGTAGCGCCTGCTAGCGCCCCTTTTGTAGGCATCACCCCGAAGCGCTGTTGCCCCTGCGGGCATAGCATCTACCGGCACCCGTGCCCATGCGGGCGCTGGCCACCCTTTCGGGCAGGCCATCCATGAGGGCCTTGCAGGCACCTGCCTGTAGCCCGTAGGTCATCGGTTGTCGCCTGCATGCAGATGGTAGCCAATGCTACCATCCGCAAGGGCAGCAACAGTTGCTGCCCTTTTCCCACTTTTACGTCAACAATTTTGATGTCAAAAGCACATCCAAAACACAAAACAAGTAGTTAAAATTTGATTTTCACATGAACAACCTAGCTCTGATACCACTATTAGGAAATCCAAGGGGCGACATCTCATGCGCAGTGGAAGAATAGAAAACAAAATCCTTGATTTCCATGAAAGATTCTGTCATCGTGCGAAGATCGGTATATCAAAAACAAATCCGCGAGTTTGAAAACTACGTATGTAAAAAGAAAGTACCTAGGGAGATCGTATATTCCTGAATTCCTACAGATCCATAGGGTGGATGAAGGAGATCAAGCAGCCTCCTCTCTAGCGATATCTACACGGTAGGGACTACGACGATGATCCTCTTTAGAGAGAGGAGAATAGGAGGTGGCCACTACGAAAACCCTAGCCTATGGGCCTTTGGTCCCCTCCTATTTATATAGGTCCCTTATCAACCTTAATGGATCCAGCCCTATTGGGTATTGGATCTCTATCCAATTACCCAAGCCTCTTAAATTAATGGGTCTCTATCCAATAATCTAGCTCTTATTGGATCTCTTATCCATGAGATCCAATAATACAAGGGCTTATTAGATATCCAATAAGATAGGGACTCCGACGGATATCTTATATCTGAACCTCTACTCATCGCAACACCTACCATATGTGTGTGACCCTCTAGGCCTAATATCTAGCTGGCTATGAGTCATACTTGTTAGAAATCCTTCTGACTCAATAAATTATTATCTCCATAATAATTCATTCAACTCATGGACTACGGATGTACTAGGCCACTACGCCACAGTCCCTAGACAATACAGGGGAATCCAATCCTTTGGACCTTTTTGCCCTTAGTTACCATGTACCTATAATCCCTCATCCATCTAATATCCTAGAGATCGTATATCAGGCATGATGTTGTCAGGCTATTGGGAGTGGTAGGCAACCTTACGAGGGTTATTGAGTGTCAATAAAGGATCATCCGGTCTTGATATCATGAGAGGAATATTCTATGTATTCTTGATCAAACAAATCCTTAGCCAAGGTTATTGGGATTGAGAAAGAAAGTGTTCTCTGGGAGAATCCGTTTAGAGTAAGCCTCGAGGAGAGACCGTATGGGCATGACAACACTATACCCGGTATATGGTCTCTGGGATATTAGGTGGATGAGGGACTATAGATATATGATAACTAAGGACAAATAGGTCCAAAGGATTGGATTCCCTTATATCGTCTAGGAACTATGGCATAGTGGCCTAATACGTCCGTAGTCGATGAGTCAAGTGAATTATTATGGAGATAATAATTCACTAATTCAGAAAGAGTTCTGATAAGTATGACTCACGGCCAGCTCGATATTGGGCCTAGAGGATCACACACATATGATAGGTGTCGCGACGAGTAGAGGTTTGGATATGAGATATCCGTCGAACCTCCTAACTTATTGGATATCCATTAAGCCCCTGAATTATTAGATCCTATGATGATATCCAATAAGAGCTAATAAGAGATTATTGGGTAGAGACCCACTAGTCCCAGAGGCTTAGGTAATTGGATGGTGATCCAATACCCAACAAGGCAAGATCCATTAGGATTAACTTGACAAGGGACCTATATAAATAGGAGGGAACCAAAGGCTCATAGGTTGGGGGTTTCTCTTGGTAGCCACCTTCTATTCTCCTCTCCCCAAGAGAGGAGCATCATTGTAGTCCCTGTCGTGTGGATTATTGCTAGAGAGGAGAACATTTGAACTCCTTCATCCAGTCCTATAGATCTGTAGGGATTCAGGGATATACGATCTCCCTAGGTACTTTCTTTTTACATATGCAGTTTTTAGATTTGTGGATTTATTTTTGACACACCAATCTTTACATGACAATAGAAACTTTTATGGAAATCTAGGGTGTTTTGTTTTCTGTTCATGAGATGTCACCCCCTTGGATTTCCCAACACAATATACATCCAGATAATGTGAGAAAATGCCAATAATCATAAGCAAAGATTTGACACAACATGTTACAGATTCCATCACTCATGTGATTGGCTTGTAGGGTGCCTATAACTAGCAACCGCATAGTGATAGAAAGCCTAGGCGGTGGTACTGCCCAGCACTAATGGTAGTACCGCCAATACCCCAAAATTTCAGGGTGTATGAATTTTGGCTCTAAGATTTTAAGTCACTTGGGGTCTATAAATACCTCAACTATTCTTGCTTGGGATAGCAAGAATTGTGAAAGAAAAGAGAGAAAAATTCTATGAATCCGAAGATTGAAACCCTTATAAAAAGTATTGAGTCCCTCCTCCTTAAGCATAGAGAGAATTCTAAGGGAGAGTGTGAGGGAAACCTTGTAAGATAGGGTTGTAAAATGGTGGTTAGTCTTCGCACAATTGAAAGAAGACTACTAGTGAAATCCGATGGCCTTGATGAAGGAGGAATCGGGAGTGGACATAGGTTGGATGACCGAACCATTATAAACATCGATATGCATTTTCTATTCTGCCTTTCTTTATCATTGCCTTTACTTTCTAAGTTAATTGCTCACTACTCTACTGCTCTCATTCATTACGAATGTCTTTAAGTTTAAAGCATTTCTGATATGGCTTTCATCGAAAAAAATAAACTTAATCATCAAACCAAACATGTTTTGAATCAAACCAAAGTTTTTCAAAATCGATGTTTTTACCGCACTAATTCACCCTCCCCCCCCCCCCCCCTCTTAGTGCCCATATTGATCTTAAACAATTTCAAAAGCTCTTGGTAAATCTTTTTTAAGTTTTAAACTCATAAATAAGATTTTAATAATCCTTCCAAAAAGTTGAGATCCGAAAGTAACTACTATTCAAGAGTCAAAAGATTTAAATAATTTTTCATTATAACAACTCATCGGGTCTTTAATGACCTATGAAATGAACTTCTTGGAATATGACGAATATGAGAACCACCTTCTAAAGAACATGAAGGATTTGGGACTTCGAACAATAGAATACAACTTGAGTGATGACTCAAGTGATGATGATGAGAATGATGACATTGAACTTTTTGACTATAAAATTTAAAAGGTTCATAAAATAAGAATTAAAGAATAAAAATGAATTTAATTTGGACACAATCACTTGCTATAAATACAAGAAACCGAGATACCTTAAAAACAAATGTTTACAACAAAGAAAGATGAAGGCACTCAAGGACGAATGAAGTGATGAAGTTGTGAACTGCACTTTGACGGCTTTCAACAACAAGGTAAGTAACTCACCCAAAACGTGTTTATATTTTTATGAAATTACTTGATCTTTTCATCAGTTGCTTGATTTAGGTTGTAAGAAATAAAAAAAACTGTAAAAATATATTATGCATTTCTTTCTAGTGATTTTGAAAATTTGAGCATGACTATTACATATTGATTTCTTACACTAAGCATAAAAAGGTAAATTCATTTAAGAAAGAAAATATCTTGTTATAATCAACAACAATAAAAAGGAAGATGGTTGGAATTAAAATGATTGTGAAGATACTTTATGGTATCATGCTTGATGATTTTTGCATGAGGATTTAAAGTAATGATCTTATGTTTTGAAATAAGGTATTATATGTTTTCTGACAAAACTTATGTTTTGTATTTAAACATGATGCACATCTTTTGTATAAAAAAAAAACTTGAGCATACTTATATGAAATGAACAACTTAAAATGAAACACATTATCAGGATAAATCGAATCTTTTGAAGATGCTTTATGTGTAATGTGTTATATTTTTGGACTTGATGATTTTTATGATGAAATTTGTTTATTGGTCCTTAACATTGATGCATGGTTTTATTTGGCATAAAAAGATAAAGGCATGATTAAATGAATCATTAAAAGAGGAATGCATTCTTTTTCCATAAAAAGTTCTCTATCCTTAAAGCTTTTCAAATTTTGAATAAAAGATCCATGTAGATTATCTTTCGTAAGTCTCTTAAATTATGAAAGATATTTTGATGATGTGTTAATGAATCTATTTATGCTATTTTATGAATCTCAAAAGTAATTTTGATAATGAGTTTGGAGTTGATGAATTGATTCGAATGAGATCTTTTTTCAAGCGAATCATGAACCTTCTATTGATTTCCTGACTTGAGATATCTTTTATGGGAATCAAAAACTTTTTCCTCTATGATTCTTTCTTTTTACCATTTACCAAAGAGGAAAACAATCCAAGTCATGATCTTGATATCTCGATATTTGATACTTAAAATTTTTTTATGAAATGTGATCTTGATGACTTGAGATGTCTTATGCTTGAATCAAGAGTTTTTCTCCTATGTTTCTTCTTGTCATTTACTAAAAAGGAGAACTTTCTAAATGTATCATGAATTTTTTGGAATCATAACTTAAATTTTTTATGATTCATGATGAATTGAGAGATATTATGTATGAATCGAGATCACTTCTTTGTTTTTTGAAAATTTCTTTTTGCTATTTACAAAAGAAGAGGCATATCAAAATGAATCATGATTTGATTTCTCATAATCATTGATATTAATATCTTTTATATCATGATTCTTTTGTGTTGGTTGTATACCTTTTATCATGATTTGTAAATTGATGTAAAAACCTTTATAACATTGTATTCTTCACTTTCTTTTGACAATGACAAAAGGGGAGCAAAAATAGTTAGCTTGCATGTTTCATGAGAGAAAGTATTGCTAGCTTTCGTAGAAAGGCAAAACTTGCTAGCATCCATATCGTAAAGAGAAGCAAAGAGTTGCTATCTCAAGTGAAGCAAAAGTGCAAACTTGTACATCTCAAGAAGCAAAATTACACATCTTTAAACTTGCTATGCTTCTATGTTGTAAAATGATATAAAATTTGCTAAATTGCTTAATAGTATGTTGTAAAACTTACATATCCTTAAAACTAGCTAGATGTACTTCTCCTTTTTGTTGATAACAAAGGGGGAGAAGTATATTAATGATGATCATGCATTGTATGATGTATTGAACATTTTGATTTTGCATGATTTATTCAAAATTTTTTGCATTTTGAATTGTCTATCAATATGGCATATTGATCTGGGGAGTTAAGGTTAACTCCGTCATCAATTGGTTGTCATCATAAAAAAGGGGGAGATTGTTGAATCTCGAATTTTAATGATGAAACTAATTGATTGTTTTAGTGATCTAACTGTATTTTTAGTGACGCATGACTACCTTCGATTAGGAATTGACAATTGAAACAGGAAGAATCAAACATTGAGCCTGAGAACATGTTAGAAGATTAGATGTCGAGCCAAAGAATCGATCGACATATCAGCAAAAGGCTTCAGACGATGGACTCGAGCATCAGGCCAAGAAGAGTGAAATTATGCCAAGAAGGTCAGAGTTGCGAAAGACAATTATCGATTGGGTAATAGGACACAAGAGAGGATGATGCATCGAAGAATCGGATGAAGTGCCGATGGACCAATGACATGTCGGACAAATTAATTTAAGCTTTATAATAATTGTCTAGATTAAAGTAGGTTTTAGGACCAATTGGGTTAGAATTGGGCCAACTCAATTAGGGGCCAATTGGGCCCAAGTGAGAGCCGTATTAGGCCAAGTGAAAGGCCCAAAAAGTGACCCGATAGATGGATCAAGCGATGGCACCGCCAGAATAGGCGATGGCACCATCAAAACAAGGAGTGGAACAGCTAGTTGCTCAGTCTCTAAGACACAGTCTTAGAGACTATGTCAAGCAATGGTACCGCCAAATTGGGTGGTGGTACCGCCCAATGATAGAAAGCCTGGGCGATGGTACCGTTCAGCATTGGCAGTGGTACTACTAGTACTCTGAAATTTCAAGGAGTTTGAATTTTGGCTCCAAGATTTGAAGTCACTTGGGGTCTATAAATACCCTAGCTATTCTTGCTTGGGATAGCAAAACTTATGAAAGAGAGCAAAATTTTATAAATCCGAAGATTGAAACTCTTGTAAAAAGTATAGAGTCCATCCTCCTTAAGCAAAGAGAGAATTCTAAGGGAGAGTGTGAGGGAAACTTTGTAAGAGAGGGTTGTAAAAGGGTGGTTAGTCTTCGTCCGATTGAAAGAAGACTGCTAATGAAAGCTGATGGCCTCGACAAAAGAGGAATCGAGAGTGGACGTAGGTCGGATGACCAAACTACTATAAACATCGGTGTGCATTTTCTATTCTATCTTTCTTTATCATTGTCTTTACTTTCTAAGTTAATTGCTTACTGCTCTATTGCTCTCATTCATTACGAACGTCTTTAAGTTTAAAGCATTTCCAATATGACTTTTATCGAAATGGACTTAATCATCGAATGAAATGTGTTTTAAATCGAACTGAAGTTTTCTGAAATTGATGTTTTTATCACTACACTAAATCCCCCCCGCCCTCTCTCTTAATGCCCGTATTAATCCTAACAATCTTAACTTATAATGATTTAAAATTAAGCTACGTGCAATGATTACTTTGATCTTTGCAACTATACATATGATCTTTGCAATGAAAGTCACTATGATTATTTCAACTTGTTGCAAGGTTATCATTTTTGAAATTGAGTTTGTTATATTTTAAAATAGCATATAGATAGGAGTTTAGTTAAAACTCCATCATCAATTAGTTGTCATCATCAAAAAGGGAAAGATTGTTAAATCCTGAATTTGATGATGAAATCAATTAATGAGTTTATGGACTAATAAGTGTTTGAGATAAGTAACAGAGGAGAAGCTTCGATCATGAAAAGATAAATTATTGAAGTAGAAAAATCAAACATTAGACCAGAGAGCATCATGTAAGAGATTGGGCATTGGCCCAGAGAATCAAGCATTACACCAAGAAGATCGGATGTTGTAGGAGGTCAACATGTCAATGGATCAGGCAATACACTGAAGGAAAGGACGATGCACCAAAAATTCAAACAAAGTGTCGGATGAACTAATGACATACCGGATAATGTAAGCTTCATGATTATAATCGTCAAGCGGTGGCACCACTAAGGTGGGCGGTAGAACCACTTGAAGGCTCGACCTCCCAAGCTAAGTCTGGGCGATGGTACCACCCAATGTCAGGTGGTGGTACCAACAAACTGGGTAGTGGTACCACCCAGACATAGTCTCCCAATATGTGTCAAGCGGTGGTACCACCCAGTGTTAGATAGACTAGGCGGTGGAACCGCCCAATACCCCGAAATCTTGGGGTGTTTGAAATTTTAGCTTCAAGTTTAAATTCATTTGGAGCCTATAAATTCCTCTCTCATCCTGGTTAGAATATACACCAACTAAGAACAAAAAGAGAGAAAACGCTACTGTAATTGTGTGAAAATTCCTCCCCTCTAGCTTTAAGTTTTCGTTAAGTCTAAGAGAAAGGTGTGTGGGGTTGTAAAGATTGTCTTCTAAACCTATAAAAAGGAGAAAGGGCTATAAAGGGTAATTAATTTTCACCCATTGAAAGAAGATTGGTTAGTGGATGCCGATGGCCTCAGCGAAAGGAGGAATCGGGAGTGGATGTAGGTCGAATGACTAAACAACTATAAATTTGGTGTGCACTCTCTTCCCTTCCCTCTTTGCTCCTTAGTCTATTTGCATACTGCCTTACTTGCTTTACGAATGCTTTTTAAAGTCAAACGATTTTTGATACAGCTTCCATTGAACCGAAGTTTTTTGAATCAAACATTTTTATCTCAGCACTAATTCACCTCCCCTAAAACTCCCCGCCCCCCCTCTCTCTTAGTGTCGACTCGGTCCTAACAGTTAATGTTAGAGCCATGTTATAACTCATTTTGGTTTAACACCTAAGAGAAATGGCTCTTTTCGACTTTCAAAAGGGTCACTTTATCATTCGTCCTCCTATGTTCAATTAGATAGACTACATATATTGAAAAACTTGAATGAGAGTTTTCTTACTTTCTTTGTATTTGAACTTATGGAATATTGTCGAAAATGATTTTCAAAAGTCTTCTAAACCAATGAATGATTGGAATGATTTGGAGAAGACTTTTTTGTTAAATACAAAAGCTATGAATGTTTTATTTTGTGCTTTGGACAAAAATAAATTTAATCGTGTTTCTATTTGCAAAACTATATAAAAGATTTAGCACACTCTTGAAGTTACACATGAAGGCACTAGGAGAGTTAAAGATTCAAAAATTAATCTTTTGATGCATGATTTTGAATTATTTCGAATGAAACCAAGTGAAACTATTAGTGACATGTACACCCATTTTATTGATGTCGTCAATAATTAAAAAAATCTTAGTGAAGGTTTTTCTAATTTTGAACTTGTTAACAAGGTTCAAATATCCCTTCCAAAATGTTGAGATCTGAAAGTAACAATAATACAAGAGACAAAGGACCTAAATAATTTTTCACTCGAAGAACTTATCAAGTCCTTGATGACCTATGAAATGACTCATTTAGCATATGATGAACGTGAGAATAGCCGTCTAAAGAATAGGAAGGATTTGGGACTTTGAACAATTGAATACCACTTAAGTGATAACTCAAGTGATGATGATGATGATCTTGAACTTATAACAATAAAATTTAAAAAGTTACTAAAACAAGAATTAAAGAATAAAAATGAACTCAATCTAGATATAACCACTTGCTATGAACATAAGAAGCCAGGGCACTCCAAAGATAAGTGTACAAAACTGATGAAGAAAGCACTCAAGAATGAATCGAGTACATCCAAAGATGAAGCGGCGAACTATGCTTTGATAGCCTTCGACAACAAGGTAAGTGACTCAATCAAATCTTTTTTACTTTACTATGAAATCAATTAGTGCTTTTCGTAATTTTATTAGTTTAAAAAATTATTATAATAATTGCATGTTTTATGATAATATTTGCACATCAAATAAGATTAATTCTATATATGTTTTAAAAAACAATTATGTGTATCTTGATGATTTTGTATTGCTTTTTAGTTTTAAATATGATACATGACTTTTATATGAAAAACTTAAGCATACTTATATGAGATCAATCGTATAAAATGAAACACATAAAAAGGAAAATATATTATCATGAAAAATCAAATCTTTTGTTTGAAGATGTCTTATGTTTAATGTGTTATATTTTTGGTCTTAATGATTTTTATGACGAAATTTATTTTTTGGTCTTAAACATCGATACTTATTTTTTATTAGGCATAAAAGACAAAGGCATGCTTATATAAAATAAATCACAAAAATTGAAACACATAAAAAGGGAATTCATTTTTAATCTTTATCTTATCAAGTTTTCATCATAGAAATCCTTATTGATAAATTTATGTTTGTTATTTATGAATTTCTTGAATGTGATTTTGATGATGATTTCAAATTTGACAAACACTTGATTTATTCATGTTTACAACTTGAGATGTATTTTAATATGAATCATTTTCGATTCTTCTATCTTTCTCAATTCATTTTGTTCTCCTATGTTTTTTCTTGTTATTCACTAAAGAGGAAACTTATCTTAAAAATGGTGGAGATCTTTCATTCATGACATGTCACTTGACATCTTGATAATTATGACTTGAAATTTTTTTATAAATCAAGATTGTTAACAATAATTCTTTCATTTTATTAAAGAGAATGTTTATCCAATTGAATCATGATTGTTCTTTTGATTTTTTAGATCTATAACTCAAATTCTCCACATGAATCAAGATCATTTTCTATTAGATCTCTTAAGATCTCCTTTTGTTATTTAAGAGGAGATTTTGTCAAATGATTCATGAACTTTTGGATTCTTGACTTGACCCTTCATTTGTTCACATGATAGTTAAAATATTTGCATTATTGAATTCTTCCCTTCTCCTTTCCTTCTTTTTAATGACAAAAAGGGGAGAGAAAAAGTGCCAGCATGAATGTTAAACTTAGGCATGAGAAAAAGTGCTAGCTTGAATGATAAATTGATATTCATGACTTGATTTTGATAATTGAAATATTGATGGAAATTTTCGATACCTCACTTGTCATGATTTGAAAATTCATATAAAAATTTTGCAACATTGTATTCTTCCCTTCCTTTTGATAATGACAAAGGGGGAGAAAAGTATGCTAGCCTATGCATCACAAAAAAAAGCAAAATTGCTAGCTTGTACATTTCATGAGAGAAAAATTGCTAGCTTGATCATTGCAAAGGAACAAAAATTTGCTAGCCTGCACTTTTCAAAAGGGAAGAAAAGAACTTACTAAACTTCACCTTCTCAAGAACTTGCTAGCTTGCAAATCTCAAAAGAGAATCAAAATTGATTGCTTGCACTTCTCAAAAGAGAAGAAAGAACTTACCTGCTTGCATATTATAAAGTGATAAATTGCTAGCTTATATGTTGTAAAACTTGCATATCTTAAAACTTGCTAGATGCACTTTTCTTTTTTGTTGATGATAAAGGGGAAGAAGTATGATAATGATGTTAAAATTTCATGCATGTTGTGATGTACTTTAAATTATGATTTGAAATTTTGAATGATGTATGCAATGATATGCATATGAAGAATGACATGTTGCTATGATTCATGATTTTGTTTGAATTTAAAGTTTCTATCAATATGACATATGGATAGGGGGAGTTAAGATTAACTCCGTCATCAATTAGTTGTCATCATCAAAAAGGGAGAGATTACTAAATCTCATATTTTGATGATGAAACCAATTAATAGAGTTTTTATCTAATCTAAGTTTTGAGTGACACAGGACTAGCTTCGACCAAGGAGAGATACTTAAAGTAGGAAGAATCGAAAGTTGGGCCAGTGTGGAATATGTCAGAGACTGGATGTCGAGCCGAATGATCGATCGATGTATCAGTAGAAGGCTTCTGAGTTCAAGCATCGGGTCAAGAAGAGCATATATTACACCAAGGAGATCGGAGTTATGAAGGTCAACTAGTCAATTGAGCAATAGGCCGTAAGAGAGGATGATGCGTCGAAGGATCGGACGAAGCACTGATGAACCAATGACATGCCAGACAATAATTGATTCAAGCTTTATAATAATTGTCTAGATCAAAGTAGTTTTAGGTATAATTGGGTTAGAATTGGGCCAACTCAATTAGGGGCCAATTGGGCCCAAATCAAGGCTGTGTTAGGCTTGGGTAGTGGTACTGGCCAGTATCAGGCGGTGGTACCAACAGACTGGGCAGTGGTACTACCCTGACATAGTCTCCTAGACTGTGTTAAGTGGTGGTACCACCAGACTAGGCGATGGTACCGCCCAATGTTAGATAGACTGGGTGGTGGTACCGCTAGTACCCCGAAATCTCGGGGTATTTCAAATTTTGGCTCTAAGTTTAAATCCATTTGGAGCCTATAAATACCCCTCTCATCTTGGTTAGAATATACACTAACCGAGAATAAAAAGATAGAAAACGTTGTTGTAATTGTCTAAAAATTCCTCCACTCTAGCTTTAAGTTTTGGTTAAGTGTTAAAGACGGTAAGTGGGGTTGTAAAGGTGGCATCTTAAACCTATAAAAAGGAGAAAGGGCTGCAGTTGATCTTCACTCGTTGAAAGAAGATCAGTTAGTGGATGTCCACGGCCTCGACGAAGGAGGAATTGAGAGTGGACATAGGTCGGATGACCGAACCACTATAAATTTAGTATGCACTCTCTTCCTTTCCCTCTTTGCTACTTAGTCTATTTGCATACTACCTTACTTTATGAATGTTTTTTAAAGTCAAATGATTTTTTATATGACTTCCATCGAACTGAAGTTTTTTGAATCACACATTTTTATCTCAGAACTAATTCAACCCCCCAAACCCCAACCCACACCCCCCCGCCCCCCCGCCCCTCCTGTTAGTGTCGACTTGGCCCCTAACATAGTGAGCTAGAAACTATGGAATATACTTTTATGAGAAACCCAATAGTAGTACCACTAGGATCAATAGTATTACCACCCAATGTCAAGTGATAGTACCACCTAGTTAGGCGATGGTAATACTAGAACATAGTCTCCTAGACTGGAGACTATGTTAGGTGGTGGTACCACCTAAGCAGGTAGTGGTACTGAAAGAGCCTAGGTTCCCAGGCTCTGTCATGTGGTAGTACCACCCAGCGCAAGTGGTAGTACTAGCAGTATCCAAAATACTCAAAGATTTAAATTTTTGGCTTTATTTTTGAAGCTATTTGGAGTCTATAAATGTTAGGAAATCCATCAAGGGGGGAGCGACATCACATGCGCAGTGGAAGAACAGAAAACAAAACACCCTAGATTTCCCGTAGAAAGTTTCCATCGTTGTGCGAAGATCGGTGTGTCAAAAATAAATCTGCGAAAACTACACATGTAAAAGAAGATACTTAAGGAGATCGTATATCCCTGAATTCCTACAAATCTGTGGGAGAGGATGAAAGAAGTCAAGTGTCCTCCTCTCTAGCGGTATCCACACAGTAGGGATTGCGACGATGCTCCTCTCTCTCTGGGGGGAGGAGAACAGGAGGTGGCTACCAAAAGAAAACCCTCAGCCTATAGAACTCTGGTTCCCTCCAATTTATAGAGGCCCCCCCTGAAAACCCTAATGGATCTTTTTGCCCTATTGGGTATTGGATCTCCATCCAATTACCCAAGCCTCTTGGATTAGTGGGTTTCTACCCAATAATCTCTTATTAGCAATTATTGGATCTCATCTCAGGATCTCTATCATGCTCCCACTATCTCCACCAAGAATGTGTTCCTTCTCAAGGAACACTATTCTCTTGGCTACAAAGACCTTTCGGTCCTTAGAGTGATAGAAATAATATCCATAAGTTTCTTTAGGGTATCCCATGAACTTGCATCATTCCATCCTAGATTCCAACTTGTCAGGGTTGTGTCTCTTAACGTGGGCAGGGTAGCCCCAAATCTTAACAACTTTAAGATCGGGCTTCTTCCCATTCCATATCTTATATGGAGTAGACATCACTGATTTAGTTAGAATTCTGTTCAGAAGATAAGCTGCGGTCTCTAGGGCATATCCCCAGAATGAGATGGGTAGGTCAGCGAAACACATCATGAAATGCACCATGTCTAATAGTGTGTGATTCCTCCTTTCTGATACACCATTAAGTTGTGGTGTATAAGGAGGTATCCATTGGGATAATATCCCATAGTCTTTAAGGAACTGGGTGAACTCTGTACTCAAGTACTAATTTCCTTGATCTTATCGAAGGGTTTTAATACTCTTTCCTATCTGGTTCTCCACTTCATGTTTCCTCTTAGACTCACTTACACTCATGATATGTGGAGCTGTATCTAGCATATATAAGTCATTATGCAATGTTCCTCTCGTGATGATCTCATCATCTAATATTTTTGAACAACCATTATTCTCAAAAACTAATTTATATCCAATAACTATCAAACATGAAATGGAAATAATATTTTTGATAATAAAAGGAACATAATAGCATGCATCTAATGCAATAATAGCTCCACCAGGCAGATGTAAGGTGACCTTGTCAACAGCCACTGTAGCAACCTTTGCTCCATTGCCCATCGTAAGGTCCATCTCGCCTCTGTTCAATCTCCTAGGTCCTACCAAAACCTGCAACGAATTGCAAATATGACAAGCACTCCCGATATCTAATACCCATGTGTTATCATAAGATTCTGACAACTAAAGACTGATCATGAATGTACCTAAAGCTTCTCCAAGCTTTTATTTTGCCCTTTCTACAAGGTACTCTTTGCAGTTCCTCTTCTAGTGCCCATCTTTGCCGTAGTGGAAGCACTAGCCTTTGTCCTTTGTTGGGTCTTTCTTGGTAACCTTTGCCTTACCCATTTTGCCCTTACCCTTGCTCTTCTTAAGGGTCTTCTCAATCTTCCTTTTCTTTTTGGTCTCACCAGTATAGAGAATCGGTTTCTCTTTCTTGAAGGTGCTCTCTGCTTCTTTCAACATATTGAAGAGCTCTAGGAGGGTCACCTCAAGTTTGTTCATATTAAAATTCATTATGAACTGAGAAAAGGAATCTGGTATGGATTGAAGTACAAGATCCACACAGGTTATCCTCTAGGACCATTCCTAGACCTGTGAGTTTTTCGATCCACTCAATCATCTTAAGAATATGGTTCTAAACCGGTGTCCCCTCAGTCATCCTAGCACGGAAAAGACTCTTTGATATCTCACATCATTGAATTCTTCCCTGTTCCTCAAATAGTTTGCGGAGATGTAGGAGTATAGAATTAGCATCCATATTTTCATTTCGTCTCTGTAAATCAGTAGTCATAGAGGACAACATATAACATTGAGCAAGAGTGGAATCATCTAAGTACTTTACATAACGAGCGATCTCATTCTCGCTTGCCCCTTCGTCGGGTGTAGGGATCACTGTATCAAGGATATACGTAATTTTCTCCACTGTGAGAACGATTCTCAGATTGTGAAGCCAATCTGCATAATTTGGACCAGTGAGGCGGTTGGCATTAAGTATGCCACGTAAAGGATTTAAAAGCGACATTTTCTGAAATTAAAGATGTAGTAGAAGTAAATAACATGCAGACTTTGTAAAAATTAAATAATTAAGATAAAGACTTCTATCTTAATGTATTCCCACTAATTTTTCACGAGACACACAACACCCTCCAATGTGTGAATCGGAGACCCCCGGCGGATCTCTAGTGAGGATTGGGATCCAATCGACATCTTAACGTAACCTCGAGGGACTCGACCAATCACGTTAAGCCCGTAAAGGTAGACAACTCTTGCCAATCACAACTCCTTGTGATTCCTGTCCTGTTCGGCCTCCGAACCATCATGGCCTCGAGGGACTCGACCAACCATGATGTTCGGTTAAGTCATTAACATCGTTACCAGATGAGTCTGATTAGGTGATATACTCTCGAGGGACTCGACCAAGCATACAATGTCCTCAGGTCACCTCTGACATCTCTATGTTGTAGATAAGATGGCGAGACACAATATAGGTGAGTCTCGAGGGACTCGACCAGCTCAACCTACACCAGGAATCGGCTCCTAGCTATAACGATGGAAGGCCACGTGGGTCAATCTAATTGCCTCACGTTTACCGACTTAATATTATTAATAGAGGAGATTTTAGTTTGGTCTCCTAACATAATGTGTCACACACATACATATTTAATATATATATCTACATCGCATGCAAATATATATATACATATCTAGTAGGTGTATAACTAATCACACATCACATAAGCAATCACACCAGATGATCATAGACCATATCCTAATATGATCAGGCCTGAGCCAGTGGGCCCAATCACTCACATCAAGATCTATGTATACTTCGGTGCATCTCTATGCCCTGTGATCGTCCATCTCGCTTCGTCGGATCCGTCGGCATCTCAACGCATCTCTATGCGTCAGATCGTCCATCTCGACCTCGTGAGTCACGCTACCGCTGCGCCTCCTCTGATAATTATAATATAATTACAGACATATAGGCCCGACAATAAACGAGAAAAATAGAGGCTCGCAAACCCTAATAATATAATCACATGGACATACATCACATCACAAGTCCATGATCATCTGTCCACATCATACATCACATGTATATGTTATTTTATAGGACTACTAGATAAAAAAATAATAGTTAATTAAACTATTTAATTAACATATTTAATTTTCTAAAATCAAGGACATAGAGAGAATTTTTTGAATTCCAAGGGGTATTTCGATAATTCAGCCAATAAGGGTATTTTGGTAATTCTATCAAAAAGGACAACATCTGGAATTTTTGAAATTTCGAGGGGTATTTTGGTAATTCTATCAAAAGGGACACAATCTAGAATTTTTAAAATTTCGAGGCAAACTAAACCCTAATCCCTTTCGCGCGCCGCTGCCGCCGCGCGCCCGCCGCCGGCCGCTAAGCCGACGCGCCGCCGCCACCTAGCCGACGGCGCCGCCGCCACCTAGCCGACGGCGCCGCCGCGGCATGGTCGCAGCAAAGGGCGCAGCGCGCAGCGCAGCGCAGCGCAGCGCCGCCTCCAGCCTGCGTGGGCGCCGCTCGCGCAAGCGCCACCCACGGGGCAGCGCCCACAGGCGCTGCCCCGCGGGCAACTCGCCGGCGCTGTCCCACGGGCGCAGCCGTCGCAGGTGCTACCCCACGGGCATGCACCACCACCCCTATGGCTAGCAAATCCAGAACCCTACTGACAAAGCCGCAGAAGCTTGCGGCCAAAGAACTCCGCCGCCGGCGGTCGTCAGGTAGCAGCAGCAAGGCTGCAAGCAGCCTTGTGGCCACTGCACGAACACAACAAGGGCAACAATAGTTGCTGCCCTTCCTCGCCCTTTGTGCCAACGATTTTGGCGATGTAACCTATTCTAGATCACAACAGACGTAGTTTACGATTCGATCTTCGCACGAACAACCTGGCTCTGATACCACTATTGGGAAATCCATCAAAGGGGGAGCGACATCACATACACAGCGGAAGGACAGAAAACAAAACACCCCAGATTTCCCATAGAAAGTTTCCGTCGTCGTGCGATGATCGGTACGCAAAAGCAAATCCGCGAAAACTGCACATGTAAAAGAAGATACCTAGGGAGATCATATATCCCTGAATTCCAACAGATCTATGGGAGAGGATGAAGGAAGTCAAGTGTCCTCTTCTATAGCGGTATCCACACAGCAGGGATTGCGATGATGCTCCTCTCTCTCTGGGGGGAGGAGAACAGGAGGTGGCTACCAAAAGAAAACTCTCAGCCTATAGAACTCTGGTTCCCTCCTATTTATAGAGGCCCCCCCTGAAAACCCTAATGGACCTTTTTGCCCTATTGGGTATTGGATCTCCATCTAATTACCCAAGCCTCTTGGATTAGTGGGTTTCTACCTAATAATCTCTTATTAGCAATTATTGGATCTCATCTCAGGATCCAATAATTCAGGGGCTTAATGGATATCTAATAAGATAGGGGGTTCAGTGGATATCTCATATCCGAACCTCTACTCGTCGTAACACCTACCATATGTGTGTGACCCTCTAGGCCTAATATCGAGCTGGCCGTGAGTTATACTTGTCAGAACTCCTTCTGATATGGTGAATTATTATCTCTATAATAATTCACCAAACTCATCGACTACGGACGTACCATGCCACTACGCCGCGGCCCCTAGATGATACAGGGGAATCCAATCCTTTGGACCTATCTGTCCTCAGTTACCATGTATCTATAATCTCTCATCCATCTAATATCTTAGAGACCCAATACCGGGCATGGTGCTGTCAGGCCCATATGGTCTCTCCTCGAGTCTTGCTCGTCGGATTCTCCTAGAGAACTCTTTCTCTCTCAATCCGAATAACCTTGGCCAAGGATTTGTTCGAGCAAGATTACATGAGATATTCCTCTCATGATACCGAGAGCGGATGATCCTCTATTGACACTCAATAGCCCTCGTAAGGTTGGCTACCACTCTCAATGACTGGCTGTACTAAATCTGGAGCTTTCCAAACCTATAAGTCCGGTATCAAAGGGTGGAGTACTCATACAGGACATCCTTAGTGTCTCAAGTCTAAGGACCAGATACACTACTGGGACTACAGAATCACTGTCTAACATGAGGTATCAATAACCATCCAACATTTCGTAGGCGGATCAATCAGTGAACTCATTCTCCAATGAGCACCTGCACTGTACCCTTAGTGTCCCTACACGAGTAGCTATGAGACCAGCTACCTCCATTATATGAACGGGTATACAGCATACCAGTCTATCCGGTTATCTCGATGTCCTTCTCGAGTAACCTATGACCAGGATGATTTAGGGTCTGTGTTTAAAGGTGAATCGATCTCATTATCATGATCTCATCACGATCCGATTCCCATTGCACAGATCCAGGGACATCACAATATACATCTAGATAATGTGAGATAATGCCAATAATCATAAGCAAAGAGATTGACGCAGCGTGTTATAGGTGCAATCAATCATGTGATTGGCTTGTAGGGCACCTATAACTAGCAATAAATACCCCACTCATGCTTGCTTAGTGTAAGAACAAAAAACTGTTAGGACTCTAGCTATGAGGGTCCTAATTTAGTTTTATTGATAAGGGCATTCATGTAAATCCTATCTAGCCAACCCCTATTAAAGATGTGAAGAGGCCGGCTAGGTTAGGGTTAGGTTGCTTCTTAGAAAATGAGTCCTATTAGAGAAAGAGTCTTATTAGAAGTAGGAGTTCTATTAGGAAAAGAGTCCTATTAGAAGTAGGAGTCCTATTAGGAAAAGAGTCCTATTAGAAGTAGGAGTCCTATTAGGAAAAGAGTCCTATTAGAAGTAGAAGTCCTATTAGGGAAAAAGTCCTATTAGAATTAGGAATCCTATTAGAGAAGGAGTCCTAATTAGAAGTTGGCTAGAAGTAGGAGTCTTGAGTAAGAGTCCTATTAGAAGTTGGGGCTTAGAAGCCCTATAAATAGCCATGTATTCATCCTCTTTTAATCAATGAAGAGATCAATCTTTTAGTAGCCTTTGAGCAGCAACTTGGTGGAAGGAACCCCTATAGAGTTCTAAGGAGGCCGATCCCCTATAGAGATCAACCCCAAGCTTAGAATCCGCGGAGGGTTCTAACACTTGGTATTAGAGCAGCGTTCTTGGCATCTCGCTGCCCTTCCACGGCCATCCACCAGCCCTCCACAATCGCGCAAAGAATTCCCACAATTGCTTAGAAGATCATCGCTGAATTCCGCCGTCATCTCCACCACCGTAGATCATCCTTTGATCTTCCTGTGAATTGCAATAGGTTCTGGTTATCTACCTTACTACTGCTGTAATTTAGTTATGCTTATTCAAAAAATCCAAAAAATTCATTCCTATATTGCTGCATAAACTTTTCGTCGCAAAGTTTTCATCTCTACAACGAAAGTCGCACTGCAGAATTTCAGCGCATAGCACTGCCTTTTTGATCTTGCTACTGCATTTTTTCTATCTAAATCTCTATGAAATTTTTACGACGACTTTGACACTTCCTAACAGTGGTTTTCCCTTTAGTTTTGTCGAAAAATTCTCAATATAAACCACTTATCTTTTACGTCCAAACTGCTGCACTTTAGACATAAAAATCTGCTATAATACCTCTCCGTGATTCTCAATTTTGCCAAACCTCTTGCTGTCGTTTCTTCCTACGAAATTTTTTACAGTATTACCTCTTCCTTATCAGTAGATCCCCTTTGAGTTTTACTTGAATCTCTTTTGAAAATTTCTGAAAAAAATTACATCTTTACTGCTGGAATTTTTTCGGCGAAAAATCTGGTATTGCACCTTTGTCCTTTTTTCTTCTCCGTAACCTACCAAACCCTAGCCACCTTGCTGCCACAAGCTAAGATGTCTTTAGGACATCCCTCTAGCCTTAAGACACAGCCATCATAATCTAGTTTCATAACCCTAAAAGCATCAAAAATCACAGCCCAAAACAGTAAACCATTACAGCTGAACCTTTCAATCACCGATCTATTGTCCGAACCTTCCACCACCCCATGCCATTAATCCGTCAATAGAAAAAAGACAAGGGCATCTCTGATATATATACATATGCTATGGCTTCTCAAGATCTAATTGATGCCAAATTTGAAACATGGGAATCTCGGATTGAATCACGGCTGGAATCACGCTTGGAAGATAAATTACGTGCTTTGTTTTCAGAATTCAAAATTGGACAACCATCGAGTCCAACCAAACTGCAGCAAGGAGAGAATTTAGAAAGGACCCCAGAGAAGGAGGGATAGCCCTCAGACATGCTTCAGCAACACATGAGGGTGGACTTCCCATGAAGGGAAGAAGGAGACCCAGCGGGGTGGATTTCGTGCGTAGAACGTTACTTTCGCTACTATCGAACGTCGGATTCAAAATTGGGCTCCAAATTTGAAAATAAATTTGGAATTCCCGGGTTTGGACGGTGCTACCACTTGTTAGAGGCGGTAGTCGCCAGACTGACACTGTACAGGTGGTGCTACGGCCTGGAGCAGGCGGTACTACCGCCGTTGACCAAAGTGGCCAGGCGGTACTACTGCTCCAGGCTGGGCGGTAGCACCGCCCAGCACACGGCTGCCAGGCGGTGCTACCGCCTGGCCCATTCAGCAAAGCTGAATGGGCCTTGTTCAAGGCCCAAAAGGCCCAGTAAGGGCCCGGTTGGCCCCTACCAATTTAGAGCAAGATTAATTCGAAATCCTTGCCCTAAGTACGTGCTAACTATGAAATTAAAAACATAATTAACAGTGATTTAAGCCGACTTTCTTCAAGTCTTATTCCGGCGAGCTTTTCGATGAGACTTCGGCGGTCCTCCGATATTTCCCTCGGATTTCTTCCGACATCTTCCCAGCATGCTCCCGGCTTGTATGGCATGCTCAACGAGTCTTCGACAACCTTCCGAACCTTCTCGACAAAGTTTCACGAACCTTCAACGATCTTTGCGACGAACTTCCGAAGACTCCGGCAAGTTCCTGATTCGATCTTAGTTGGTTCCGACAACACTTTTGACGATCCTTCGGACTTTCGATGAACTCTTGAACACCTGACGGACTTGACCTTGGCAAATCACTTTATGTTTCTAGCCCATCGTAGTTGATCCTGCACACTTATTTTTGACAATATAGATTAGAGCAAATATTTTACCAATTGATTTTATTATCAAAATCCGAGATTCAACAATCTCCCCCTTTTTGATGATGATAATCAATTGATGATGGAGTTAAACTCAACTCCCCCTATCTATATGCCATATAATTAAGAAGGTAAAAAGACACTTGAATTCAATCTTTTGAATTTAAGTCAAATCATATAGGTGTCATACCACATAAAGCTTAAAAGACAAGCTTAGGCATCAATACTAAAAACAATGTACTTTAAACAATGTCAAAGTATTTACACCTACAATAAATGCATGATATTAAAGAGTAGCTTATCTCAAGAGTAAGAGTTTTTAAGCACTTGCAATGCGATACAATTAAATCATATTTCACTTTAAGCATATTTCATCATAACAATAATTACTCCATCATGGAAAATTATATTTTTCTCCCCCTTTATCATCAACAAAAAGAAGAGATCACTCATGTGATTAAGTAAGCCATGGGGAGAGCAAGAAACCATTCGAAAAAGTAGTCACAAGAAGGAGGGTATCAAGTCAAAATTACGATCAAATCAAAATAAGAAAGTTCATTCAAAAGCTGAGTAGATGAAAGTAACAACACAACATCATCCATACAAGTGAACAAGAGCATAATAGCAGCTACTCCGAAGGAGGAACGCCAAAATGCCTATACAAGTGATCTATTTTGCGGTTCATTAGTTGCATTTCCTTTAGAATTTCAGTTTGCTGTGATGAGATCTGATGTAAGGCAAGCATGATCGGATCTTCAGTAGATGGAGCAGGAGCTGGCTCAAACGGTGCTGGATCAACGGGACAAGGCGGAGGAGATTCATTTCCCCTAAAGATTGGTGTTTCAGGTTGCTCTTCTGGTGGAGGAACTGTATCATCCCTTCTAGGTTGCCTAATCCATATGCCATCTCTAAAGGTACATCTAAGCCGCTTCAGAAGTCTTCTATTAATTATGCTATATTTATTAGCTTTTATTACTTCCTCGTGACACACAAATGTTATGGGCAAAAATGAGTCTTGTGATCAACCCACCATATGACAGCATCGAGTTTTTAGAGAAAATTTCTATCATCTGTTGTCTAATCAAATAACCAAAGCAGTTGTTTTGCCTAGTCATAATCCAATACATTATGCTCAACTCTAACATACTCATTTCATCAGGATAAAACTGCTTCGGAAGTAGAATGTTTATTATAATGTGATGAAGTAATTTCGAGTTAAACGGTAATAAATGCTCGCAGCTTTTAGGGATGATGCCTAAGTTAGGATTTGCAAAAATCATTTCTAAAGCTTCGGAGTGGGTAGCTCCGACCGCATCCATATCCCATTGCCCTCTTAAGTAACATCCTCTATTTTTTTCTTCAATTCCTAGTAACTCACATATAATACGATCAGATATTTGAATTGTAGTTCCTAACACATAGGTGGACAAAACATCATCTTCAATAATCATGTTGGCATAGAATAGCTTAACCAACCTAGGATAGATTGGTTCATCAATTTGCAAGATGGGTAGAGCATTTAGATTAGCAAACCATCTACTAGGTTCTAGGTTACCTAGGTCACCTAGATCAATATATTTACCCTTATGTATGGTTTTACAATCAAACTTTGGGTATCCTAAGGCTACCTCACTGGATCTAAAAAGGATTGGATCAAATGAATCTCCTTCCACCCTTTTCCCTTTGCCCCTTGTTGATTTCTTTAGAGCCATGTCTATATCTATAGATGATGAACAAATGAAAGGAAAAAATAAGGAAAAGATAAGCAATTTGTGAATAGAGGAGAAGATTTCAGCTATTACCTTGTTTTGAGCTTGAATCACAAAAATCCCTTTGATTGCCCTTTAGGAGGAGGAAGAATGGAGTGGAGAGACCTTAGGAGGAAGGCAAATGAGGAGGAGAGGGCTTAGAGAGGGTTTTTGGTCGGTTCTTTCGCCGACCCTAACACCCCCTTTTATTTGGGGGTGTTCGGGTGGTACTACCACTAACCAGGCGGTGCTACCACCTGGGAGCAGAGTACCCAGGCGGTACTACCGTCGGTTCAAGCGGTGCTACCGCTGGCCCAAATATATTTTTTTTTAAAATTTATCCTGAACTTTTTTTCAGAGATTTCAAGGATAGGATGATGTCAAAAAGAAATCCAAAATTTTAAGAAGAAATCCGAGAGAAGTTCAAATCGTTAAAAACCAAAATTTCAAAAAAAATCTCATACAATAAAGCTTATTTATTAGGGTAGTTTAACATGCCTAATTCCCTCCTAATGAAGTCAAATTGTTCCTCATTTAAAGGTTTCATAAAAATGTCCGCTAATTGATGTTTTGTATCGATAAATTCAAGAGTAACATCATTATTATTAATATGATCTCGTATAAAGTGATGTCTTATGTCAATGTGTTTAGTTCTAGAGTGTTGAATAGGATTTTTTGTAAGACAAATAGCACTTGTATTATCACATTTTATAGCAATGTTATTTAAATGAATTCCATAATCTTCTAATATATTTTTCATCCAAATGACTTGAGCACAACATGCACTTGCGGCTATGTATTCGGCTTCCACCATAGATATTGAAATCGAATTTTGTTTCTTGGAAGTCCAAGAAACGAGTGCATGTCCTAAAAATTGCCGTGTTCCAGATGTGCTCTTTCTATCTATTCTACATCCACCAAAATTCACATCTGCATAGCCTATCAAATTAAAGTCATCAGATTTTGGATACCATAATCCTAGATTAGGAGTACCTTTAAGATATCTAAAAATTCTTTTAATGGCTTTAAGGTGAGACAACTTAGGATTAGCTTGAAATCTTGCACAAAGTCCCACACTAAACATGATATCTGGCCTAGTTGCAGTAAGATAGAGCAAGCTACCTATCATGCCCCTATATGTCTTTTGATCAAAATTTTCTCCACCTTCATCCAAGTCTAACTTGGTGGAAGTACTCATTGGAGTGTGGATGGCTTTTGAGCTATCCATATTAAATCGTTTTAACAATTCTAATGTATATTTAGATTGATTAAGGAATATGCCATTACTAAGTTGTTTAATTTGTAATCCAAGAAAGAAGGTTAACTCTCCCATTAGACTCATCTCAAATTCATGACTCATACACTTGGCAAAAGATTCACATAGTGATTCATCTGAAGAACCAAAAATAATATCATCAACATAAATTTGAACAATAAGAAAATTATTTTTAAAATATTTAATAAACAATATAGTATCAACCTTGCCTTTAGTGAAATCATTTGAAATTAAAAAGGAACTAAGCCTCTCATACCAAGCCCTAGGGGCTTGTTTTAGACCATATAAAGCCTTAGTTAGCTTAAACACGTGGTTAGGTAGAAGAGAATTTTCAAATCCGAGTGGTTGTTCGACATACACTTCTTCAGAGATAAAACCATTTAAGAATACACTTTTGACATCCATTTGAAATAATTTGAAATCATTACTACCAGTATAGGCAAGGAGCATCCTAATGGCTTCTAATCTTGCCACCGGAGCGAATGTTTTTTCGTAATCGATACCTTCTTCTTGGTTGAAACCTTTGGCCACTAGTCTAGCCTTATTTCTAACCACGATACCACATTCATTTTGCTTGTTTCTAAAGACCCACTTAGTACCAATAACTAAGTGGTCATTAGATCTAGGAACAAGCTTCCATACCTCATTCCTCTCAAATTGATTCAATTCTTCTTGTATTACGATAACCCAAGAATCATCTTTCAAGGCATCATCAATGCATTTTTGTTCAATTTGAGAAAGAAAAGCGGCATGGGCACAAAAATCTTTGAAAGAAGAGCGAGTTTGAACCCCTTTTGATGCATCTCCTATAATTAACTCCTTGGGATGAGCATCTACATACTTCCATTCCTTGGGTAAGGAAGTTTGGGAAGAAGATGCATCCAAGTTGTCGTTTTGAGGAGAGGGTTCATTCAAATTCAAATTATCAAAGCCAAAATCATCATCAAAATGTTTTTTCTTAAATTCAGAAATTTCATTAAAAACCACATGAATAGATTCTTCTATAACTAAGGTTCTTTTGTTGAAAACACGAAAAGCCTTAGAAACGGAAGAATAACCAAGAAATATGCCTTCATTGGATTTTACATCGAATTTTTCTAAGGCATCCTTTTCATTTAAGATAAAGCATTTACAACCAAAAACTTTAAAATAAGAAACATTGGGTTTTTTGTCATTCCATAATTCATATGGAGTTTTAGATAGGGATGGTCTCACTAGAACTCTATTCATAACATAGCAAGCCGTATTCACGGCTTCGGCCCAAAAATATTTTGGTAAATTGTATTCATTTAACATGGTTCTAGCCATTTCTTGCAAACTTCTATTTTTCCTTTCCACTACTCCATTTTGTTGTGGATTTCTTGGAGTAGAGAAGTTATGATCATATCTGTTTATTTCACAAAAATTTTGGAAGTCATGATTTTAAAATTCACCTCCATGATCACTTCGAATGGATGATATCATAAAACCTTTTTTATTTTGAGTGAGTTTACAAAATTTAGAAAAACATTTGAAACAATCACTTTTATGAGCCAAGAAATAGGTCCAAGTGTATCTACTATAGTCATCCACAATTACAAAAGCATATTTGCTACCTCCTAGGCTTATTATGTCAATTGGTCCAAATAAGTCCAAATGGATCAATTATAATGGTCTAGTGGTGCTAATTTGATTTTTTGATTTGAAACTAGTCTTTATTTGTTTTCCTAGTTGACATGTATCACATACCTTGTCCGTAACAAATTTCATGTTTGGGATGCCTCTTACTAATTCTCTAGATGAAATCTTAGAAATTAGTTTCATGCTTGTATGGCCCAATCTCCTATGCCAAAGCCAAGCATCATCATTCAAAACCGAAAAACACATTTTATTACATAATTCATCAATATTTATGGTATAGACATTGTTTTGTTTTAAAGCAATCATGGATATGTTATTGTTTAGTTTTTCAATGATGCAAACATTAGATTCAAATCTAACAACATAGCCTTTATCGCACAATTGGCTAATGCTTAAAAGATTATGTTTTAAACCATCAACTAACAAGACATCATCAATTGAAAAACTTGATTTGTTACCAATGGTTCCTTTGCCAATGATTTTACCCATGTTGTTGTCTCCGAAGGTGACATACCCTTCTTCTTTACTAGTGAGCATAGAGAAATGAGATGGATCTCCGGTCATGTGCCTTGAGCATCCACTATCAAGATACCATTTCTTGCTCCTAGCTTGTGAGTTTGTCTACAAAAGAGGATGGTTTTTAGGTACCCATTTAATTTTGGGTGCCTTACAAATTGATCTACTTAATTTGTAATTTGGCATTGAGTTGTTTATGGTTCCTTTGGGAACCCATATCAATTTTTATGGATTAATTTTCTTGAACGGGCATTTGTAAGCAACATGTCCCATTTTACCACAAAAATTGTATTTCAAATGGGGTGATACATGCAATGTGGGTCCTTTAATGAAGGTGGTGGGATTTTGATGAGATCCACTCACAAATCCTATTCCACTTCTATTTCCGACATGACCCTTGTTTGAAAGAATTATGTCCAAGCCCTTGCTACCGACCTTGAACTTGTTTAAGGTCTCTTTAAGTAGCAAGTTCTCTCTTTTTATTTCTTCTAAGTGCTCACACTTAGAGCATGGGGGTAGAGAAGGAATTTAGAGGCTATTGAACTTATTTTGCAATAAAGCATGCTCTTTCTTAAGCAAATTGAACTTCTTACTAATAGTTCTATATTCATCAAATAACTCATGAAAAGCGATAGAAAGCTCATCGAAAGATAATTCTTCACTAAATAATTCACTAACCTCTTCTCCAAGGGCCATTAGAGCGAAGTTAGCCTCCTCTTTGTTGTTTGCCTCTTCGACCTTAAAGTCACTTGAATCATCCCATATAGCCTTGAATGCTTTCTTCTTCTTGTGTTGCTTCTTCTTAGCTTGAGGGCATTCATGCTTGAAGTGTCCTGGCTTTTTGCATTCGTAGCAAATAACTTGGTCCTTTTTGTGTTCAAATTTATTCTTTATGTCATTTTTAAATTTGTTCCTTCTTATAAATTTTTTAAACTTTCAAGTCAAAAGTGCAATGTCTTTGTCACTGTCCTCATCACTTGATGTTCCTTTCAAGTGGTCTTCTTATGTTCTAAGTGCCATATCCTTTCTGTTCTTTGGAAGGGGGTTCTCAAGCTCTTCATGAGCATGGCATGTCATCTCATAGGTCATTAGAGACCCAATAAGTTCTTCAAGCGGAAATATTTTAAGATCCTTGGCCTCTTGAATGACCGTAACTTTTGGATCCCAACTCTTTGGAAGGGATCTTAAAATTTTAGTTACCAACTCAAAGTTAGTAAAACCTTTACCAAGAGCTTTAAGTCCATTGATGACATCCGTAAAGCGTGTGTACATGTCTCCAATGGACTCATTTGGTTTCATCCGAAAAAGTTCATAAGAGTGCACAAGAATGTTGATTTTGGACTCTTTCACTCGGCTAGTGCCTTCATGAGTGATTTCAAGAGTGCGCCAAATATCAAATGCCGATTCGCAAATAGAAACCCGATTAAACTCATTCTTATCAAGCACACAAAATAAGGCATTCATAGCCTTTGCTTTGAGAGCAAAAATCTTTCTTTCTGACTCATTCCACTCACTCATCGGAAGAGAAGATTTTACAAATCCATTTTCAACAATATTCCAAAATTCGAAATCCATAGAAATGAGAAAAATCCTTATACGAGTCTTCCAATATGTATAATCCGACCCATTAAACATATGCGGACGAGTAATGGAGTGACCCTCTTGCATACCGGAGTAGGCCATCTCTCTTGGGTTTTAAACCAATATGAGAGTAAACCTTGCTCTGATACCAATTGTTAGGATCGAAAAGGCACTAAGAGGGGGAGGGGGGGAGGGGTGAATTAGTGCAGCGGATTAAAAATGTAACTTTGAAACCGATTTCATATAAAGACAAGTTCGTAGGAAGATTTCGATTCGATGAAAAAGAACTTGTAAGAAGTTGCTTGAGTAAATGAAACAGCAAGGAACTAAACAATTTGTAGCTAAGTAATGAAATGATTCAGAAATGTAAACACTCACACATTCATGAACACAATGATGTATAGTGGTTCGGTCAAATAACCTACATCCACTCTTGAAACCTTCTCGATGAGGCTCCGCACTTCCACTAGCAATCCTTTGAAGGGGAAGGACTAATACCCCTTTTTACAACCCTTTACAAGAAGTTCACACTCTTACAAGATTTCTCAAGAAGAAGAAGGAGGTGAACACTTAGCAAGAACAAGACTTTTCAAGACTTTTCAAAGACTCAAAACCAAGATTCTAACTCTCAAAAGGGTGCCCTTTTAGCTGAGAAAGGGGGAGTATTTATAGATCCAAAATGGATTCAAAATTGGGCTCCAAATTTGAAATCAAATTTGGAATTCCTGGGTTTGGGCGGTGCTACTGCTTGTCAGAAGCGGTATTACCACCTGTCAGTCGCCAGACTAACACTGTACAGGCGGTGCTACCGCTTGGAGCAGGCGGTACTACCGCCACTGACCAAAGTGGCCAGGCGGTACTACGCTCAGTGGCGTAGCACCGCCAAGACACGATCGCAGCGGTGCTACGCGTGGCCCATTGGCTTTCTTTGAATGGGCCTTGTTCAAGGCCCAGTAAGGGCTCGGTTGGCCCCTACCAATTTAGAGCAAGATTAATTCGAAATCCTTGCCCTAAGTACGTGCTAACTACGAAATTAAAAACATAATTAATAGCGATTTAAGCCAACTTTCTTCAAGTCTTATTCCGGTGAGCTTTTCGATGAGACTTCGGCGGTCCTCCGATATTTCCCTCGAATTTCTTCCAACGTCTTCCCAGCATGCTCCCGGCTTGTATGGCACGCTCAACAAGTCTTCGACAACCTTCCAAACCTTCTCGACAAAGTTTCACGAACCTTCGACGATGTTTGCAATGAACTTCCAAAAACTCCGGCAAGTTCCTGATTCGATCTTAGCTGGTTCCGACAACACTTTTGACGATCCTTCAGACTTTCGATGAACTCTTGAACACCTAACGGACTTGACCTCGGTAAATCACTTTATGTTTCTAACCCATCATAGTTGATCCTGCACACTTATCTTTGACAATATAGATTAGAGCAAATATTTCACCAATTGATTTTATCATCAAAATCCGAGATTCAACATGTAGGGCACCTATAACTAGCAATATCTACCTTATGTGTGTGACTCTCTAGGCCCGATATCGAGCTGGCCATGAGTCGCTCCCGTGATAGGATCCTAGTAGGGTTGGGTCCTACTCAACCATATAGTAGCTAATAAAAATCCTATGAGAGTGTAATAAACCCCACCTAGCCACTTCTATCCTATAAAGAAGAGAGGCTAGGGTTTACATTTGGGTCTTTAGGCTTCTTAGCCGTCGCCCTCATTATTACTAAGCCGGTTGGCTAAGGTTGAGGGCAAATTAGGTAGTTCACTTAGGAAGTAGCCCCTAGGGCTAGGGTTTGGAGCTCTATATAAGCATGTAGCCTCCATCTCTTTGGAATAAGAAAAGATCAATCTACTTTGCAATCATTTGGCCGACTACCAATGAGGGTGGAACCCCTATAGCGTTCCAAGGGTTGATCCCTCTCAAAGATCAATCTTCATAGAATTACTTTGGGGTTCTATCATATGGTATCAGAGCAACGATCTTGTTGCTTTTGCTGCCATCCTTTCCACCCACCATCAACCAAGCAATTCCTACAATTGCTCTTGACATCGTCGTCTCCACCTTCATCTTCTGTCGTAGATCAAATCAATCTACTACCATCGCTTCCAATTGCATCAGAGATTTGGTATTCTCCTATCACTAATATTTTTTGCTGCTGCAATTTGCCATTTAGAATACCAAAAAAAAGGTCTTACTATCTACCCCTTGCTGCAAATTTCTTTCGTCACAAAAGTTATCATCTTTGTGAATGAAGGATTGCTGCAGAAAATTTCAGCCGCATATTGCTGCCTTTAAACCGATCTATTGCTATCCTTTTTAAATGAAATTTCTTGAGCACCTCGTAGATCATCTTGGCTTTCATATGGGATTGATCTATCATAGAATTCATCTATGAAACATTCCTGTGTTGCTACAAGTTTTCGTCGCAAATAGCTGAAATTTTTCGATGAGAATTCTGCTATCGCAACTTGCACCGAATTCTTTGCTGTTATGCTGCCAAAATTTTCTTGATCCAAGTTGTCATCCTTGCTGTTATTTAAACTGAGATTCTGCTGTCAAATCCCCTCCTCAAATTTCTGGGTTCTCGCTAGAAATTTCATCGAGAAACCGTTGTTTCTTCGATGATAATTTTTCTCTTATGAGACAGCGCATATCGGCAGCAACTTTCACTGAATTCTGTTGAATCTCTATTGCCATCTATCACAGATCTAAAAACCCTCTTCCCTAACCTTCATCCACTACCATAACAGCCAAAAACTCCATCAAATCGTAGCCCCAAACTGCACCTTAATCAGCAACAAAATAAGCCTAAACCGTAGACCACATCCACCAATCCATAAACCCTTTCAGCCACCACTTCCCTCAAACAATACATGCCTTTAACCTGATAATAAAAGAGAGATATTAATATTATAGATCTGGAGGCATATACTATAGCATCTGAGGAGGCAATCAATGCTAAGTTCGAAGCCTTCGAGGTGCGGATGGAGAAGATTCAGACCCTCTTTGCCGAACTCAGTTTGGGAAGACCACCAAGCCTAAAGAAATCACATCAAGGGGAGAGCTCTGATCGAAGAGATGACTTCCAGGAGAGGAGAGGCTCTAAGACTGATCCCTACTACCCACGCATGAGGATAGACTTCCCTAGATGGGAAGGAGACTCGATTGGTTGGATCTCGTGCACAAAGCGATATTTTCGGTACCACAAAACCATGGATGCATCTATGGTGAAAATTACGGCTATACATCTTGAAGAGGATGCCATACGGTGGTTTGATTGATTTGAACATACTCGTAGAGTTCTCTCATGGTGACAATTCAAAGGACTACTGATTTGCTTTAGACCAACCGATTATGAGAACATCGACGGACAACTAGCGAAGATCCGATAAACCTCCACCATTCAGGAGTATCAAACTAGGTTTGAATAGTTATCTAATCAAACTCATGATTGGTCTAAAAAACAGCTATTTGGAATGTTTATTGAGGGCTTGAAGCCAGAAATTTGGAGAAAATTTAAAGCGCGACCGCCGTACACGCTTATGGCAGCCATCTCTTTCGCATGACTTCAAGAGGAGCGATTGAACCACGAAGCCTGGAGGACTAGGGTCACTCTTTGACCAATAGTACCAAAGCCTTCAGCCCCCCTTACTGTCAGCTAAGCTCCTGTACCAAAAAAGTTGACAAGAGAAGAGCTTCGGGAGCAATCTACAAAGGGGTTATGTTGGCATTGCGACGAGCCATGGAGCCGCAAGTATCACTGTAAAAAGGGGAGAATTCTTGTGATTGAACTAGTGGAAAATAGGTCATTGAATCGTTAGAAGAGAGCCTTGAACCCGAGGAAGAAAATTTGAATGAAGGGCCACAATCGATCGACTTTATGGTACACGTGTTAGCGGGCTACTCAAATCTGCAAACGATGAAAGTTGGAGTCCTTCTCAAACAACAACTGATCACCGTTCTCATCGACACGAGCAGCACAAATAACTTCCTAAATAGTAAGGTCACTACTCAGATAGCACTTCACATCGAAGGTTACAACAAATTCGACATAAAGGTCATCGACGGTCGAATCCTAAAGTGCGACCAAAGATGCTCGCAGGTGAAACTATTATTACAAGACCAAGAAATTGTTGCCGACTTCTTCCTCCTACCAATTGATGATTATGAGGCTGCGCTGGGCATAGAATTACTAACAAAACTAGGTGACGTCTCTTGGAACTTTTTCAAATTAATTATGAAATTCTACTGCAAGGGCAAACAGGTCATCCTACATGGGAAGCGATGAAGCAATGTAACCACCGTTTTGACCCAATGAATGGAGAAAGTTTTACACAAGATAAATGGTGGCTTTTTGATGCATCTCTAGCAGTAACCAGAGGGGAAGAAAATAGAAATTGAAGATCAAAATCTCACCCAATTGCTTATTGAATCTGATGATGTTTTTACCGAATCGTGCAGGTCTTTCTCCTACTCAACAACATGACCACCAAATTCCAATTCTTCCTGGCAAACCACCAGTGAATACTCGGCTATACCACTATTCGCACCTCCAAAACGATTAGATTGAGAAGATTGTAAAGGAGATGCTTGAAACAGGGGTGATTCAGCCAAGCTGCAGCCCCTATTCCTCACCGGTGCTAATTGTGTGCAAGAAGGATGGAACTTAATGGATGTGCAACGACTACCGAGCTCTAAATGGCTTCATCGTCAAGGATAAGTACCCAATACCAATGGTGGATGAACTTCTTGATGAGTTAAGAGAAGCTCGAGTCTTCACGAAGTTGGACCTTCGATCCGGTTACCATCAAATTCGGGTATGTGAAGACGAGATCCCAAAAATAGCTTTTCGCACTCATAACGGCCATTATGAATTCTTGGTAATGCCTTTTGGACTCACTAATGCCCCTTCAACCTTTCAAAGTCTCATGAACGATATTTTTTAGAGCTTTCTTCGCAAATTCATGCTGGTATTTTTTGATGATATTCTCATTTACAACCCTTCTCTTGAGACTCACTTTAAGCACTTTCGGTCTATTCTGACGTTCCTTCGAAAGAATACTCTTTTTGTTAAACTATCAAAGTGCAGCTTTTTCTAGCAAAAAGTATAGTACCTTGGGCACATAATATCAGAAGGAGTGGCAGTAGACCCAATAAAAATCGAGGCAATGTAGAGCTGGCCGAAACCTACAAATGTGAAATTACTATGTGGGTTCCTTAGACTAATGGGCTACTACCGAAAATTCATGAAGAAATATGGGAAGATCAGTGCAGCCCTCACTTCTCTACTGAAAAAACATGCCTTCTAATGGTCGGACGAAGCCTCTGCTATCTTTGATAAACTTAAGACAGCCATGACGATGACGCCGATGCTAGCATTACTAGATTTCAACCGACCCTTCATCATTGAGGCCAACGTACTTAGAGTTAGAATTGGAGTTGTTCTCATGCAAGAGGGTTGACCGCTCGCATACACCAGTAAGGCGTTGTCTCCCTCCCATCAAAAAATATCTATTTATGATAAGGAGATGCTTGCCATTGTGCATGTAGTAACAAAGCGGAGACCTTACCTAATCGGCCGACGATTTTAGATTAAAACTAACCATAGAAGCCTCAAGTACTTTTTGGAGCAGAAGATATCATCCCCGGAGTAACAAAAATAGGTAACCAAACTTCTAGGATTTGATTATGAAATTATTTACAAAAAGGGAAAAGAGAATATTGTTGCAAATGCACTCTCACGGCTACCTAAGCAAGACGAATTTTCAGTTGTCTCTCTTCCAACCACCAGCTTCCTTGAGGACATTAGGGAGGAATGAAAGAAGGTCCCAAAGACCAGCAAAATCATTAAAAAAATTCGAGGATCCAAGCGCAATAGCTTACTATACTTGGGATCTACGCTACAAAGGTCGTATTTGTTAGGGATCGAGCGGCACTAAGAGGGGGGGTGAATTAGTGCAGCGGATTAAAAGCGTACTCTTGAAACCGATTTTGCAAAAACACACGTTCGTAGGAAGATCTCGATTTGGCGAAAGAGAACTTGAAAGTAATTGCTTGCGTAAAGGAAATAACTATGAACTAAATAACTTGCAGCAAAGTAAAGAAATGCTTCAAGAATGTAAACACTCACACATTCATGGACACAAAGATGTATAGTGGTTCGGTCAAATGACCTACATCCACTCTTGAAGCCTTTACAATGAGGCTCCGCTCTTCCACTAGCAATTCCTTTGAAGGGGAAGGATCAAACACCCCTTTTACAATCCTTTACAAGATGTTCACACTTGTACAAGATCTCTCAAGAAAAGGAAGAAGGTGAACACTAGCAAAACAAGACTTTTCAAAACTCTTCACAAGCTCAAGACTTAGAATTTTTGCTCAAAAAGGTTCCCTTTCACAGGAAAGGGAGGGTATTTATAGATCCAAAGTGGATTCAAATTGGGCTCCAAATTTTAAATAAATTTGGAGTTCCAATGTTTTGTGGTCGAGCGGTGCCACACCACGCTTGTTGGCGGCGTGCGAGCGGTACCACCGCCCGAGCGGTTCTCTGCATGGCTCGATGGCGGCGTACTACCGCCCAGGCGCGATTCCGCCGCTCACGATAACTACTACGACTGTTTACGATGCCTAGCTAAATGGCATGCTGTCTGATGCATGCGTGGCTGTTGATTTAGTCAAAATTTTGGCCCAAACCCATCCTAATCAAGGCCCAATGGGCCCCCACTTTAGGTTATCTAATCCTAACCCAAAATATGTACTAACTACAAATTTTAAAGACGTTTCCTAAGCTATTACAAAGTCCGCAAGTCAAGTCTTCTTCCGTCGAGCTTCCGGCGAACTCCCGGCGGTCTTCCGATGATCCCTCGGAAACCATCCTGCGGACTCCCGGCAAGCTCTCGGACTCTACGATGATTTTGGCGAGTTCCCCCGAGCTTCTTTGGCAAGCTTTGATCTTTCTTGTCAAGCTCCGTGAACTTCCGACGAACCTCCCAGCGAGTTTCCGAAAACCCTTCGGCAAGCTCCCTACTTGTTCTCGGCCGATTCGACTCCCAATGAATCTTCAGCTTAGTCAAACTCTCGAACTCCCAGCGATCCATCGCGGACTTCGACCCTTGATTTCGCTTTACGTCTTCATCCCTTTCGTAGTTACTCCTGCACAAACAAACTCGATATCCATGGCGCAACTCCGCAATTCTTGGCCCGATGCCCGACGTACGAAGCCTCCTGCCGATAGTCGACCGAACCTCTGGCTCGACACCCAATATCCTGATCGATAGTAGACCTGCGTAACTCAACACGCAGTTAGACAACAAATCACACTCAATTAGTTTCATCATCCAAATCCGAGATTCAACAGTATTGTGCTTACACCCAACTCCCCTTGCATCAAAGTCATTCCGTACGAAATGCACTCCACACCTTCAGTAGGATACTTTGGATTTCTGAGAACCTATAAAAGAGTGAAGAAAATTTTTTATTGGAGAGGGATGAAAAAATTTATTTCCGAATACGTGGCACAATGTGATGTATGTCAACAGTAAAAAGGTAAAACAATGGTGAGTCCAAGGAAACTACAATCGCTACACATATCGAACTCAGTGTGGACTGACATCTTCATAGATTTCATTGAGGGCTACCACCTTTCAAAGGTAAATGCTCAATCCTTGTGGTGGTTGATCGGCTTACGAAATATGCTCATTTTTGTGTTGTACGAAATCCCTACACTACTACTAGTATTGCTCAGATTTTCATAAAAAATATTGTTAAATTGCATGGGATGCCAAGGTCCATAGTAAGTGATCATGACAGGGTCTTCACTAGTAAATTTTGGACTGAGTTATTCTAGTTGCAGCATACCAAACTCAAGATGAGCATAGCATATCATCCACAAACTGACGGTGTTACGAATCTTTTACTTTCTAGCTTTGACTAATGTTATAGAGTTGTCTAGTAGAGAGTTAGTTACTGATTCGGTTAGAAGTCAGTTACAGAGTTGGTTAATGCTAGAGATTTGTTAGTCAGTTAGAAGTCAGTTACGGAGTTGGTTAATAAGAGTCCAAGTCCTCAGGGAAACTCTTGGCGGGACTTTATAAATAGGGATGTAACTATTTCTTTCAAACCATCACGAATAAGAAAGGAATAAAGAATTATTTAGTCTTTTGACTAAACTAAGGTGGTCGATCCCCTCAAAGCGATCAAAGAAGGTCGATCCCCTCGAAGCGATCAAGGAGGTTGATCCCCTCGAAGCAATCATTTATCCCCTTTTCCCCCACTTCTTCCGCTTCTCCGCTTCTTTCACCTTTTCCACGATAAATCCCTAAGGGGTCTTAACATTTGGTATCTGAGCGACGATCCTTGCCGTTTTCGCTACAATTTCGTATCAACCTTGCCGCTACCCCTCTCCACTGTTGTCACTGCCCTCTCGGCTAACAACTGCTATCGCCACTACTCCTCGACCGTGACTCCCTCAGCGGTCACGCACCTCTGCATTCGTCTTTTTGGTGAACCCATCTCTGCCGCCACCCCTACTTCGCGGGAGTGACCATCGTCGTTGCCCTCTTTGCTACCCACCTTAATAGGACTACGCTACCCTCTTCGCTGCTAACTTTAGTAGCAACCGCCATAGCTCCAACCTTGCTTCTCGGCCGCGACCACCATCGTCGCTGCCTTCTTCGCTGCCGGCCTCAAGAGCAACCGCCGTGGCCTAACCATCTCCGCTGTCCTTGACTAGACATCAGAAACAAGAATTGGGAATTACCGATCTACAATCGTACGCAATGACCACCAACAAACCAGTGAAAGCTCAAATGGAGGCATTAGAATCTCGAATTGGGGATCAAATGGAGGCATTAGAATTTTGAATTAGGAACCAAATGGATTCCCAAATGGAGGCATTAGAAATTTGAATTGGGAATCAAATGGAAGCATTAGAAACCCAAATTGACAACTGACTACAGGAGACCTTTAATGAGTTTAAAAGAAGCCTATTGGGAAATTTTGGTAAATTACAACAAGATGGAAGTTCAAACTCCACGTTAAATAGATCAAGAGATAAAGGAAGGGTGCACCGAGAATATGACTGCAGCCACCCACGTTTTAAGGTAGAATTTCCAAAATGGGAAGATGGAGACCCAACCAGTTGGATTTTGAGGGCAGAGAAATATTTTGAGGGCACAAGATATCTGCGACGCGTCACAACTCGCTGATCAAGTAACTCCATTGGCTCCAAGGCCAAGGCCTTAGGAGGTTAGGTGGGGTGCATTAATCCCACATCGGTAAGGAAGGGAGAGTGACTGGGCCTTATAAGCGTTGGCCTGGCAACTCACGCAAGCCGGTTTGCGTAGGGGTGCAATAGGGGCCATAACTTAGATTGGTATTAGAGCCACCCCCATGCCTTCACCGACTCACGCCAAGCGCCCCGGGTCAACACTTTGGGGATAGGCAGGGTAGTCAGTCCGTGATGAGGGCGTCACGTGATTGAGTGGGGGAGAATGTCACGCTCAGCCCTTGGCTCTAAGGCCAAGGCCTTAGGAGGTTAGGTGGGGTGCATTAATCCCACATCGGTAAGGAAGGGGGAGTGACTAGGCCTTATAAGCATTGGCCTGGCAACTAACGCAAGCCGGTTTGCGTGGGGGTGCAATAGGGGCCATAACTTAGATTGGTATCAGAGCCACCCCCATGCTTTCACCGACTCACGCCAAGCGCCCCGGGTCAACACTTTGGGGGTAGGCAGGGTGGTCAGTCCATGATGAGGACGTCACGTGATTGAGTGGGGGAGAATGTCACGCCCGGCCCGTTGGCTCCAAGGCCTTAGGAGGTCCGGTGGGGTGCATTAATCCCACATCGGTAAGGAAGGGGGAGTGGAGTGACTGGGCCTTATAAGCGTTGGCCTAGTGACTCACGCAAGCCGGTTTGCGTGGGGGTACAATAGGGGCCATAACTTAGATTGGTATCAGAGCCACCCCCATGTCGTCACCGACTCACGCCAAGCGCCCCGGGTCAACACTTTGGGGGTAGGCAAGGTGGTCAGTTCGTGACGAGGACGTCACGTGATTGAGTGGGGGACCATAACTTAGATTGGTATCAGAGCCACCCCCATGCTTTCACCGACTCACGCCAAGCGCCCCGGGTCAACACTTTGGGGGTAGGCAGGGTGGTCAGTCCATGATGAGGACATCACGTGATTGAGTGGGGGAGAATGTCACGCCCGGCCCGTTGGCTCCAAGGCCTTAGGAGGTCAGGTGGGTTGCATTAATCCCACATCGGTAAGGAAGGGGGAGTGATTGGGCCTTATAAGCGTTGGCCTGGTGACTCACGCAAGCGGTTTGCGTGGGGGTGCAACAGGGGCCATGACTTAGATTGGTATCAGAGCCACCCCCATGCCTTCACCGACTCACGCCAAGCGCCCCGGGTCAACACTTTGGGGGTAGGCAGGGTGGTCAGTTAATGACGAGGACGTCACGTGATTGAGTGGGGGAGAATGTCACGCCCGGCCCATTGGCTCCAAGGCCAAGGCCTTAGGAGGTCAGGTGGGGTACATTAATCCCACATCGGTAAGGAAGGGGGAGTGACTCTTATCTATGTTATGGCCCCTGTTACACCCCCACGCAACCCGGCTTGTGTGAGTTGCACGGGCCGGGCGTGACATTCTCCCCCACTCAATCACGTGACATCCTCATCACAGATTGACCACCCTGCCTACCCCCAAAGTGTTGACCCGAGGCGCTTGGCATGAGTCGGTGAAGGCATGGGGGTGGCTCTGATACCAATCTAAGTTATGGCCCCTATTGCACCCCCACGCAAACCGGCTTGCGTGAGTTGCCAGGCCAACCCTTATAAGGCCCAGTCACTCCCCCTTCCTTACCGATGTGGGATTAATGCACCCCACCTGACCTCCTAAGGCCTTGGCCTTGGAGCCAATGGAGTTACTTGATCAGCGAGTTGTGACACGTCGTAGATATCTTGTGCCGAATTTGATGCCGCTCAGCCTTGAGGACAATGCTGATTTGATGAGGGCGGAACTGTTACGAATCTTTTACTTTCTAGCTTTGGATAATGTTATGGAGTTGTCTAGTAGAGAGTTAGTTACTGATTCGGTTAGAAGTCAGTTACAGAGTTAGTTAATGCTAGAGATTTGTTAGTCGGTTAGAAGTCAGTTACGGAGTTGGTTAATAAGAGTCCAAGTCTTCGGGGAAACTCTTGGCGGGACTCTATAAATAGGGATGTAACTATTTTTTTCAAACCATCATGAGTGAGAAAGGAATGAAGAATTATTTAGTCTTTTGACTAAACTAAGGAGGTCAATCCCTTCGAAGCGATCAAAGGAGGCCGATCGCCTCGAAGCGATCAAGGAGGCTGATCCCCTCGAAGCGATCATTTATCCCCTTTTCCCCCACTTCTTCCGCTTCTCTGCTTCTTTCACCTTTTCCATGATAAAACCCTAAGGGGTCTTATCAGACGGCCAAACAAAGGTGATGAATAGGTGTTTAGAGATGTACATTCGGTGTTTCGTTAGTGACCAATCGAAAGAGTGGACGAAATGATTCCCCTAGGCCGAATGGTGGTATAATACTATGTATCATTCATCTACAAAATATATCCCATATGAAGCATTGTATGGTCGGCCGACCCCTGTGATTCTAAAGTATGTAATTAGCTCAAACAAGGTAGATCAGGTCAACCAAGATCTAATTGACAGGGACAAACTCCTACAACTGCTAAAGGATAATCTCTCTACCGCACAAGCTAGAAGGAAATAGCAAGCCGACACACAACGAATCAAAAGAGAATTTTCAATAGGAGATTGGGATTATCTTCGCTTATAGCTCTCCATTAACACATGAGCCTCCATGAAGCTATCTCCACATTTTTATGGGCTCTATCAGATCATAGAGCATATTGAAGCTGTAGCGTATAGACTTAAATTACTTGAAGATGTCAAAATTCACCTTGTCTTCCACGTGTCATGCTAGAAGCCCAAGTAGGGAGAACACGAGTCACCCCAGATACAACTGCCCAACACTACTGATGATGGAAATATTTAAGCCCAACCACAAGCCATCCTCGATCGCAAAATCGTGATGCATCATTGATGTCCCTCTACTGAAGTACTAGTGCTAGTCATATGTGCCCTGCAAGCGAATCACATGAGTGATGACACTTGTGACTTGATATGCACTTTTTCTCTTTACGTATTATTAAGTATTTTATCACTTTATCTTACGTATTGCATATATTATGATGTCCTTGGATCTGTGCAATGGGAATCAGATCATGATGAGATCACAATAATGAGATCGATTCACCTTTAAATATAGACCCTAAATTATCATGGTCACAGGTTACTCGAGAAGGACATCGAGACAATCGGATAGACTGGTGTACTGTATACCTGTATATATGATGGAGGTGGCTGGTCTCATAGCTACTCGTGTGGGGACACTAAGAGTACAGTGTAGGTGCTCATTGGGGAATGAGTTCACTGATTGATCCGCCTACGGAATGCTGGATGGTTATTGATACCTCACGTTAGACAGCGATTCCGCAGTCCCAGTAGTGTATCTGGTCTTTAGACTTGAGATACCAAGGATGTCCTATATGAGTACTCCACTCTTTGATACCGAACTTATAGGTTTGGAAAGTTTTAGATCTAGTATAGCCAATTATTGAGAGTGGTAGCCAACCTTACGAGGGCTATTGAGTATCAATAGAGGATCATCCGCTCTCGGTATCATGAGAGGAATATCCCATGTATTCTTGCTTGAACAAATCCTTGGCTAAGGTTATTCAGATTGAGAGAGAAAGAGTTCTCCGGGAGAATCCAACAAGAGCAAGACTCGAGGAGAGACCATATGGGCCTGACAGTACCATGCCTAGTATAGGGTCTCTGGGATATTAGATGGATAAGAGACTATAGATACATGATAACTGAGGACAGATAGGTCCAAAAGATTGGATTCCCCTGTATCGTGTGGGGGCTGCGGTGTAGTAGCCTGGTACATCTACAATCGATGAGTTGGGTGAATTATTATACAGATAATAATTCACTAATTCAGAAACAGTTTTGACAAGTTTGAATCATAGCCAGCTCGATATTGGGCCTACAGAGTCACACACATATGGTAGGTGTTACGATGAGCAGAGGTTCGGATATGAGATATCCGCTGAACCCCCTATCTTATTAGATATCCAATAAGCCCCTAAATTATTAGATCCCAAGATGAGATCCAATAATTGCTAATAAGAGATTATTAGGTAAATACCCACTAATCTAAGAGGCTTGGGTAATTGGATGGAGATCCAATACCCAACAAGGCAAGATCTATTAGGGTTTACAGGGGGCCTCTATAAATAGGAGGGAACCAAAGCTCTATAGGATGAGGGTTTCTTTTGGTAGCCACCTTCTGTTCTCCTCTCCCCAAAGAGGTGCATCGTCGTAGTCCCGGCCATCTGGATACCGTTAGAGAGGAGGACGCTTGACCTCCTTCATCCTCTCCTATAGATCTGTAGGGATTCAGGGATATATGATCTCCCTAGGTATTTTCTTTTACACATGCAGTTTTCGCGGATTTGTTTTGATGTACCGATCTTCGCACGATGATGGAAACTTTCTATGGAAAATCTGGGGTTTTATTTTTGGTTCTTCCGCTACGCATGTGATGTTGCTCCCTTGATGGATTTCCCAATAGTGGTATCAGAGCCAGGTTGTTCGTGCGAAGATCGAATCTTAAACTGCATGTATTGTATTTTGGATCTGCTTTTGACGCCAAAATTATTAGCACAATGGGCGAGGAAGGGCAGCAACTATTTCTACCCACTGCACTTGTGCAGCGGCCACAAGGCTACTTGCAGCCTTGCTGCCTGCAACGACGGTGGGAGCCGACCGGTGGGCTACGGAGCGCAAGCAGGCTGCTTGCGCCTACGTCCTGCTCACAGGGTTTGGCGATGCCTACAGGCACTACGCTCGTGAGCAGAAGCGCTATAATGGCTGGCACCGCCCATGGGCAGTTGCCCCATACGAGTGGCGCTTACGGGCATTGTGCCCACATGCAGCGATGGGGCCGCCTGTAGGCACGGTAGGCACTGCGCCACCCCACCTCCCCGCGTAGAGGTCGCCGCCGGTAGGGTGGTGGCGGTCATAGCGGCAACGCAGCGAGAGAGGGAGAGGAGTTAGGGTTTTCAGGCAAAAGATGGTTTTGCCCCTCGAAATTTTTGAAATTTTAATTTTTGTCCTTTTTAATTGAATTACCAAAATACCCCTCATAATTTCCAAAATGCTAGTTTTTTCCTTTTGGCCGAATGACCAAAAACCCATGGGAATTTAAAAAATTCCCTCTATGTCCTTGATTTCAAAAAAATAAATATATTAATTAAATAATTTAATTAACTATTATTTTTTATCTAGTAGTCCTATATAATAACATATATATATGATGTATGATGTGGACAGATGATCATGGACCTGTGATATGATGTGTGTACATGTGATTATTATTATTGAGGCCTCCGAGTCTTTATTTTTTTCTCATTTATTGTCAAGCCTGTGTGCTTGTAATTATGTTATAATTACATGAGGAGACGCAATGATAGCGAGACCCACGAGGTCGAGATGGATGATCCGACGCAAGGAGATGCGTTAAGATGCCGATGGATCCAATAAAGTGAGATAGATGATTATAGGGCATGGAGATGCGCCGAAGTACACATAGATCTTGATGTGAGTGATTGGGCCCACTGGCTCGGGCTTGATCATATTAGGATGTGATCCATGATCATCTGGTATGATTGCTCATGTGATGTGTGATTGGTTATACACCTACTAGATATGTATATATATTTGCATGTGATGTAAATATATATATTAAATATGTATGTGTGTGACACATTATGTTAGGAGACCAAATCAAAAATCTCCTATATTAATAATATTAAGTTGGTAAACGTGAGGCAATTAGATTGACCAACATGGCCTTCCATCATTATAGGTAGGAACCGATTCTCGGTGTAGGTTGAGTTGATTGAGTCCCTCGAGACTCACCTATATCGCGTTTCACTATCTTATCTACGACATAGAGATATCATCGGTGACCTAAGGACATTGTGTGCTTGGTCGCATCCCTCGAGAGTATATCACCGTTAGGACTCTAGCTAGGAGAGTCCTAATTTGGTTTCATTGATAAGGGCATTCATATAAATCCTATTTAGCCAACCCCTATTAAAGAGGTGAAGAGGCCGGCTAGGTTAGGGTTAGGTTGCTTCTTAGAAAAGGAGTCCTATTAGAAATAGGAGTCCTATTAGAGAAAGAGTCCTATTAGAAGTAGAAGTCCTATTAGGAAAAGAGTACTATTAGAAGTAGGAGTCCTATTAGAAGTAGGAGTCCTATTAGGGAAAGAGTCCTATTAGAATTAGGAGTCCTATTAGGAAAAGAGTCAAATTAGAAGTAGGAGTCCTATTAGGGAAAGAGTCCTATTAGAATTAGGAGTCCTACTAGAGAAGGAGTCCAAATTAGAAGTTGGTTAAAAGTAGGAGACTTGAGTAAGAGTCTTATTAGGAGTTGGGATTTAGAATCCCTATAAATATCCATGTATTCATCCTCTTTTTATCAATGAATAGATCAATCTTTTAGTAGCCTTTGAGCAGCAACTTGGAGGAAGGAACCCCTATAGAGTTCCAAGGAGGCCGATCCCCTATAGAGATCAACCCCAAGCTTAGAATCCGCAAGGGTTCTAACACTTGGTATCAGAGCAGCGTTCTTGGCATCTTGTTGCCCTTCCACAGCCATCCACCAGCCCTCCACAACTGCCCAAAGCAATTCCCACAATTACTTAGAAGATCATCGCTGAATTTCGCCGTCATCTCCACCACCGAAGATCATCCTTTGATCTTCCCGTGAATTGCAACAGGTTCGGATTATCTACCTTACTGCTGCTGCAATTTAGTTATCCTTATTCAAAAAAATCCAAAAAATTCGTTCCTATATTGCTGCATAAACTTTTCGTCGCAAAGTTATCATCTCTACAACGAAAGTTCCACTATAGAATTTCAGCCGCATTGCATTGTCTTTTTGATCTTGCTACTACATTTTTGCTATCCAAATCTCTATAAAATTTTTACGATGGCTTTGACACTTCCTAATAGTGGTTTTTCCTTTCGGTTTGTCGAAAAATTCTCAATATAAACCACTTATATTTTACGTCCAAACTACTGCACTTTAGACGTAAAAACATGCTATAATACCTCTCCTTGATCCTCAATTTTGCTGAACCTTTTGCTGTCGTTTCTTTCTACAAAATTTTTAACATCGTTACCTCTTCCTTATCAGTAGATCCCCTTTGAGTTTTACTTGAATCTCTTTTGAAAATTTCTGGAAAAAATTACAGATTTACTGTTGGAATTTTTTCGGTGAAAAATCTGGTGTTGCACCTTTGTCCTTTTTTCTTCTTCGTAACCTACCAAACCCTAGCCACCTTGCTACCACAAGCCAAGACATCTTTAGGGCATCCCTCTAGCCTTAAGACACAGCCATCATAACCTAGTTTCATAACCCTAACAGCATCAAAAACCATAGCCCAAAATAGTAAACCATTATAGCTGAACCCTTCAATCACCAATCTATTGTCCGAACCTTCCACCAACCCATGCCATTAACCCATCAATAGAAAAAAAGACACGGGCATCTCTGATCTATAGGCATATGCTATGGCTTCTCAAGATCTAATTGATGCCAAATTTGAAGCATAGGAATCTCGGATTGAATCACAGCTTGAATCGCGCTTCGAAGACAAATTATGCGCTTTGTTTGCAAAATTCAGAATTGGATAACCACCGAGTCCAACCAAACTGCAGCAAGGAGAGAATTTAGAAAGGACCCCAGAGAAGGAGGGACAACCATCGGATATGCTTCAGCCATGCATGAGGGTGGACTTCCCACGATGGGAAGAAGGAGACCCGGCGGGGTGGATTTCGCACGCTGAACGTTACTTTCGCTACTATCGAACGTCGGATAATGCTATAGTGGAGATTGCTATCATCCACCTTGAAGGAGATGCTATTCAATGGTACAATTGGCTGGAATATAATCATGGGGCTCTGACATGGAATCAATTTAAGAATGCACTACTGAACCATTTTGGAGCTACGGAGTATGAAAATATCGACAGCCAACTCGCAAAGATTCGACAAACCTCTACGATTCAAGAGTACCAAACTAGGTTTGAGAATCTATCCTACCTTGCTCATGATTGGACTAACCATCAATTGTTAGGAACATTTATCGAAGGACTCAAGCCAGAGATAAAAGAGGAAGTTAAGGCGCGATAGCCCCGTACCGTGATGGCTGTGATTTCTTTTGCCCGAATACAAGAAGAACAGCTTAGCCAAGATGCTCAAAGGATAAGAACCACTCCTAGAACCTCAACATATAAACCCCCTTCTGCTCCTAGCCATCCTTCGCTGCCCAAAAAATTGACAAGAGAAGAACTACGTGACCGATCAGCAAAGGGTCTTTGTTGGCATTGCGATGAGTCATGGAACCACGATCATCGCTGCAAAAGGGGCTACCTCCTATTGATTGAACCTCTTGAAGATATGGAGGAGGAGGTCCAAGAGCATGAGGAAGAGGTCACGGATGATGAACAGCAGCCAATTGATATTACGATGCATGCCATTGCCGGTTACGCGAACTCGAAAACAATGAAAGTGGGAGGATTTCTAAAGCAACAACCGATCACTGTTCTTATTGACACCAGGAGGACTAATAATTTTATGAATAGCAAGGTTGTTGTCCAGATGGCCTTACCTATTGAGAATTGTAGCAGGTTTGATGTTAAAGTCGCAGATGAATGAATTTTGAAGTGTGATCGTAGGTGCCCATGGGTGAAACTATTGCTGTAGGACCAAGAGATAATTGCAGATTTTTTTCTCCTCTCTCTCAATGATTATGAGGCTGTGCTTGGCATTGAATGGTTGATGACATTAGGTGATGTTTCCTGAAATTTTTTGAAATTAATTATGAAATTTTACAGTAAGGGGAAATAGGTGATACTGTACGGGAAACGTGGGGGCGACGTAATGACAATTTGCACACAACAAATGGAGAAAGTTTTACACAAAGCATGCAGCGGCTTGTTGGTATAACTTGAGTAGCAATCTAAGGGAGAGCCAACCAAATTTGAAGATCAAAACCTACTTCCCTTGCTTGCTAAATTTTCAGATATATTTGACGAACCACGTAGCCTACCTTCTAACCGCCGGCATGATCATCATATACTGATTCTTCAAAGCAAACCTCCAGCAAATACTCGACCATATCAGTATCCACATCTCCAAAAAGATGAAATAAAAAGGATTGTAAAAGAGATGCTTGAAATAAGAGTTATTCAGCCAAGTTGCAACCCCTATTCTTCACTAGTGCTCCTCGTACAAAAGAAAGACAGAACATGGCGAATGTGCGTTGATTACCGAGCTCTCAATGACATAACCATCAAGGACAAGTATCCTATTCCAGAAGTAGATGAATTGCTTGATGAATTAAAGGGAGCATGAGTCTTCACAAAGTTGGACCTTCGATCCAGGTATCATCAAATACGAGTGTGCGAAGAAGACATACTGAAAACTGCCTTTCGAACGCACAACGGTCACTACGAATTTCTGGTAATGCCCTTTGGTCTCACCAATGCTCCCCCCACCTTCCAGAGCCTTATGAATGATATTTTTCAATGTTATCTTCAAAAGTTTGTGCTAGTTTTCTTTGACGATATCCTTATTTATAGCCCTTCTCTTGAAAGTCATATTCACCATTTATGACTTGTTTTAACAATTTTGCGAGAACATTCTTTTTGTCAAAAAAATGAAGTGCAGCTTTCTTCAACAAAAGGTGGAATATCTTAGGCATATCTATCAGAGGAAGGGGTGGCAGTGGACCCCTCGAAAATTGAAGCAATGCAGAATTGGCTAACCCTAAGGAACATAAAATCGCTGTGCGGCTTTCTCGGTTTAACAGGTTACTACCGTAAGTTTGTGAAAAACTATGGAAAGATCAGTGCACCCCTTAGTTCCTTGCTGAAAAGAGATACTTTCCAGTGGTCGGACAAAGCCACCACCGCCTTCGACGAACTTAAAGTCGCAATGATAACAACGCTCGTACTAGCATTACCCGACTTCGGCAAGACTTTTATTATTGAAGCCGATGTCTCCGGAGTCAGAATTGGTATTGTACTAATGAAAGATGGCCGCCCCCTCACTTATACTAGTAAGGCATTATCTCCTTCCCATCTCAAGATGACTATTTACGACAAGGAGATACTCACGATTGTGCATGCGATGGCTAAATGGAGATCATACTTGATCGGGCGACACTTTTAAATCAAGACCGACCATAAAAGCCTAAAATATTTCTTGGAGTAGAAGATATCTTCCCTTGAGTGGCAAAAATGGGTAACAAAGCTTCTTGGATATGATTATGAAATAACTTACAAAAGGGGCAAAGAGAATATTGTTACAGATGCACTTTCGTGGCTACCCGAGCAAGCTAAATTTTTGGCCATTTCACTTTCAACTAGCGACTTCCCTGAGGATATTAGGAGGGAATAGCAAGATGATCCGAAGACCAGAGCATCATGAAGCTTTCACCTCAGTTCTATGGATCCTACCAGATTTTGGAGCACATTAGAATAGTAGCATACAGATTGGACTTACCCGCCAGCCCTCGAATCCATCTAGTCTTCCATGTGTCGTGTTTGAAGCTCAAGTTGGGACAAAATGAGATAGCCCAAAGCCATCTACCAAATATGACTACCCAAGGAGAGCTCCAGATCTAACCAAGTGCCATTATTGATCGATGGATCATGACTCGACGACGATGACCTGCTATTGAAGTGCTAATATAGTGGGCGAACCTACCAACAAAAGATGCCACTTAGGAGAACTATGATGACTTGAATATCAAATTCTCAGAATTCATGGAGCGTCAGCCTCGAGGACAAGGCTGATTTGAAGAGGGTGGGTCTGTTAGGACTCTAGCTAGGAGAGTCCTAATTTGGTTTCATTGATAAGGGCATTCATGTAAATCCTATCTAGCCGACCCCTATTAAAGAGGTGAAGAGGCCGGTTAGGTTAGGGTTAGGTTGCTTCTTAGAAAAGGAGTCCTATTAGAAATAGGAGTCTTATTAGAGAAAGAATCCTATTAGAAGTAGGAATCTTATTAGGAAAAAAGTCCTATTAGAAGTAGGAGTCCTATTAAGAAAAAAGTCCTATTAGAAGTAGGAGTCCTATTAGGGAAAGAGTCCTATTAGAATTAGGAGTCCTATTAGGAAAAGAGTCATATTAGAAGTAGGAGTCCTATTAGAGAGAGAGTCCTATTAGAATTAGGAGTCTTACTAGAGAATTAGTCCTAATTAGAAGTTGGTTAGAAGTAAGAGTCTTAAGTAAGAGTCCTATTAGGAGTTGGGGTTTAGAAGCCCTATAAATAGCCATGTATTCATCCTCTTTTCATCAATGAATAGATCAATCTTTTAGCAGCCTTTGAGCAGCAACTTGGAGGAAGGAACCTCTATAGAGTTCCAAGGAGGCCGATCCCCTATAGAGATCAACCCCAAGCTTAGAATCCGCAAGGGTTCTAACAATCACCGAATCAAACTCATCTTGTAACAATGGTGATGACTTAACTGAACATCATAATTGGTTGAGTCCCTCAAGGCCATGATGGTTTGGAGGCCGAACAGGACGAGAATCGTAAGGAGTTGTGATTGGTAAGAGTTGCTTACCTTTACGGGCTTAACGTGATTGGTCGAGTCCCTCGAGGTTACGTTAAGATGCCGATTGGATCCCGATCCCCACTAGAGATCCACTGGGGGTCTCCGATTCACATACTAGAGGGTGTTGTGTGTCTCACAAAAATTTAATGGGAATGCATTAAGATAGAAGTCCTTATCTTAATTGTTTAATTTTTGCAAAGTCTACATGTTATTTATTTTTGCTACATCTTTAATTTCAGAAAAATATCACTTTCAAATCCTTTACGTGGCATACTTAATTCCAATCACGTCGTTGGTCCAAATTATATAGATTGGCTTTGCAATCTGAGAATCATTCTCACGGTGGTGAAAATCGTGTATGTTCTTGATATAGTGATCCCTACGCCTGACGAAGGGGCAAGCGAGGATGAGATCGCTCGTTATGTGAAGCACATAGATGATTCCACTCTTGCTCAGTGTTAATATTGGCCTCTATAACTACCGAGTTACAGAGACAGTATGAAAATATGGATGCTAATTTTATACTCCTGCATCTCCGCAAACTGTTTGAGGAACAGGGAAGAACTCAGTGATATGAGATATCAAAGAGTCTTTTCCGTGCTAGGATGACTGAGGGGACACCGGTTCAGAACCATGTCCTTAAGATGATTGAGTGGATCGAGAAACTCATAGGTCTAGGAATGGTCCTAGAGGATAACATGTGTGTGGATCTTGTGCTTCAGTCCCTACCTAATTTCTTTTCTTAGTTCATAATAAATTTTAATATGAATAAACTTAAGGTGACCCTCCTATAGCTCCTCAATATGTTGAGAAAAGCAGAGAGCACCATCAAGAAAGAGAAGCTGGTTCTCTATGCTGGTGAGACCAAAAAGAAAAGGAAGGCTGAGAAGACCCTTAAGAAGGGCAAGGGCAAGGGCAAAATGGGTAAGGCAAAGGTTGCCAAGAAAGACCCAAAAAGGACAAAGGTCAGTGCTTCCACTACGACAAAGATGGGCACTAGAAGAGGAACTATAAAGAGTACTTTGTAGAGAGGGCGAAATAGAAGCTTGGAGAAGCTTCTGGTACATTCATGATCAGTCTCCATTTGTCAGAATCTTATGATAATACATGGGTATTTGATACCAGGAGTGCTTATCATATTTGCAATTTGTTGTAGGTTCTAGCAGGACCTAGGAGATTGAATAGAGACGAGATGGACCTTAAGATAAGTAATGGAGCAAAGGTTGCTATAGTGGCTATTGGCAAGGTCACTTTACATCTGCTTGCTAGAGCTATTATTGCATTAGATGCATGCTATTATGTTTCTTCTATTATCAAAAATATTATTTTTATTTCATGTTTGACAGTTAGTGGATATAAATTAGTTTGTGAGAACAATGGTTGTTCAATAATATTAGATGATGAGATCATCATGAAAGGAACAGTGTATAATGGTTTATTTATGCTAAATACAGCTCCACATATCATGAGTGTAAGTGATTCTAAGAGGAAACGAGAAGGGGAGAACCAAACAAGAAAGAGTCTTAAAACCTTTCGATCAGATCGAGGAGGTGAGCACTTGAGTACAGAGTTCACCCAATTCCTTAAAGACTATGAGATCTTATCCGAAAGGATACCTCCTTATACACCACAGCTTAATGGTGTATCAGAAAGGAAGAATCGCACACTATTAGACATGGTGTGTTCCATGATGTGTTTCGCCGACCTACCCATCTCATTCTGGGGATATGCCCTAGAGACTGTAGCTTACCTTCTGAACAGAATTCCAACCAAGTCAGTGATATCTACTCCATATAAGATATGGAATGGGAAGATGTCTGATTTTAAGATTGTTAAGATTTGGGGCTACCTTGCTCACATCAAGAGACACAACCCCGATAAGTTGGAATCCAGGACGGAACAGTACAAGTTCGTGGGATACCCCAAGGAAACTTATGGGTATTATTTATATCACCCTGAGGACTAAAAGGTCTTTGTAGCCAAGAGAGCAGTGTTCCTTGAGAAGGAACACATTCTTGGTAGAGATAGTGGGAGCACGATAGAGTTGAGCGAGGTTGGACAACCTAGCTCAAGCACCATTCCACAGCTAGAATTTGTTCAGATACCAAACACACAAGTTCTAACTTTATGTAGGTCCAATAGAGTATCACATCCTCCTTAGAGATATGTTGGACATATCAGAGGAGAGGATGTTGAGGATATTGATCCTCAGACCTACGAGGAAGCTATTATGATCATATGGACCTAAGAAACCTTTCTGAAGTTGGAATATAAGATTTGATGAGGTGATCAGATCTTATAACTTCGTTAAGGATGAAGATGAGCATTGTGTATACAGGAAAGTAAATGGGAGCACTATCACCTTTTTGGTATTATATGTGGATGACATCCTGATCATTGGGAATGATATAGGAATGCTCTCCACAGTAAAGACTTGGTTATCTAGGCACTTCTCCATAAAGGACTTAGGGGAAGCATCCTGCCTATTGGGGATACGAATCTATAGAGATAGATCCAAGAGGATGTTTGGCATGTCCCAGTTTAGGTACATAGACACCATTATCAAAAGGTTTGACATGAAAAATTCTAAGAGAGGTCTCATACCAATGAGAGATGAAATATCACTTTCTAGGAGTATATTCCCAAAGACTCCTGAAGGGCACACATGGATATGATACCATATGCCTCAGTGATAGGATCTATCATGTATGCTATGCTATGTACCAGGCCTGATATAGCGCATGCTCTGAGTGTCATGACCAAATATCAGGCAAATCCAAGCTTGGAGCACTGGAAAGTAGTAAAATGTATCCTTAAGTACTTGAGAAGGACTAAAGAACTTTTACTGGTATATAGAGGTAGTAGCCTCAGGGCTGAGGGCTACATGGACTCTAGCTTCTAGTCCGATATCGATGATAGCAAGTCTAATTTAGGGTATGTGTTCACCCTGAATGGAGTAGTATGCTGGAAGAGTTCCAAGCAAGACACTTCTACTAACTCGACCACAGAGGCGGAATACATTGCTACGGTAGAGGCAGCAAAGGAGGGAGTCGGATGAAGATGTTCATCATAGATCTAGGAGTCGTCCCGAGTAGCGAGGAGTCGATTCCCTTAAATTGTGATATATACGAGGTGATTTATCAAATAAGGGTACCTGGGTCTCATCAGAAGTGTTCTAAGGAGGTTTTGCTTATTAGAGAGATCGTGGCCCGAAAAGATGTAGTAATGGAAAGAGTTCCATCTGAAGATAACATTACAGATCCACTGACCGAGCCATTGACTCAGATTATCTTTGAGCATCACAGAGGTTTGATGGGGATCAGACATATTGGTGATTGGCCTTAGGTCAAGTGGGAGATTACTAATCATATGTGCCCTACAAGCCAATCACATGAGTGATGACACTTGTGATTTGATATGCACTTTTTCTCTTTGCATACTATTAGGCATTTTATCACTTTATCTTGCGTGTTGCATATATTGTGATGTCCTTGGATCTATGCAATGGGAATTAGATCATGATGAGATCACGATAATGAGATCGATTCACCTTTAAACATAGACCCTAAATTATCCTGGTCACAGGTTACTCGAGAAGGACATCGAGATAACCGGATAGACTGGTGTGTTATATACTCATCCATATGATGGAGGTGGCTGGTCTCATAGCTACTCGTGTGTGGATACTAAGGGTACAGTGCAGGTGCTCATTGGGAATGAGTTCACTGATTGATCCACCTACGGAATGCTGGATGGCTATTGATACCTCACATTAGACAGTGATTTCGTAGTCCCAGTAGTGTATCTAGTCCTTAGACTTGAGACACCAAGGATGTCCTATATGAGTACTCCACTCTTTGATACCGGACTTACAGGTTTGGAAAGTTCTGGATCTAATATAACTGGTTATTGGGAGTGGTAGCCAACCTTACGAGGGGTATTGAGTGTCAATAGAGGATCATCCGCTCTCGGTATCATGAGAGGAATATCCCATGTATTCTTGCTCAAACAAATCCTTGGCCAAGGTTATTCGGATTGAGAGAGAAAGAGTTCTCCGGGAGAATTCGATAAGAGCAAGACTCGAGGAGAGACCGTATGGGCCTGACAGTACCATGCCCGGTATAGGGTCTCCAGGATATTAGATAGATGAGGGACTATAGATACATAGTAATTTAGGACAGATAGATCCAAAGGATTGGATTCCCCTATATCGTCTAGGGGCTATGGCGTAGTGGCCTAGTACATTCGTAGTCGATGAGTTGGGTGAATTATTATAGAGATAATAATTTACTAAGTCAGAAAGAGTTCTGACAAGTATGACTCACAGCCAGCTCGATATTAGGCCTAAAGGGTCACATACATATGGTAGGTGTTGCGACAAGTAGAGGTTCGGATCTGAGATATCTGCTGAACCCCCTATCTTATTAGATATCCAATAAGCCCCTGAATTATTGGATCCTAAGATGAGATCCAATAATTGCTAATAAGAGATTATTGGGTAGAGACCCACTAATCCAAGAGGCTTGGGTAATTGGATAGAGATCCAATACCCAATAGGGCAAGATCCATTAGGGTTTATAGGGGGCCTCTATAAATAAGATGGAACCAAAGCTCTATAGGCTGAGGGTTTCTTTTGGTAGCCACCTTCTATTCTCCTTTCCCTAGAGAAGTGCATCGTCGTAGTCCCTGCCGTTTGGATATCGCTAGAGAGGAGGACGCTTGGCCTCCTTCATCCTCTCCTACAGATCTGTAGGGATTCAGGGATATACGATCTCTCTAGGTATTTTCTTTTACACATGCAGTTTTCACGGATTTGTTTTGATGCACCGATCTTCACATGATGACAGAAACTTTCTACGAGAAATTTGGGGTTTTATTTTCTCTTCTTCCGCTGTGCATGTGATGTCGCTCCCTTGAAGGATTTCCCAACAACTAGTGCATTGGACTAATTTAGCACTCGAAGATGCCACATGGGAATCATATGAGGAGCTAAAGACCTGATTTCCTAAGTTCATGGAACCCTAGTCCTGAGAACAAGGCTGATTTGAAGAGGGCAGGCTTGATAGGACCCTAGTAGGGTTGGGTCCTACTCAACCATGTAGCAAGTAATAAAAACCCTATGAGAGTGTAACAGATCCCACCTAGCCACCTCTATCCTATAAAGAAGAGAGGCTAGGGTTTACATTTGGGTCTTTGGGCTTCTTAGCCGCCGCCCTCCTTGTTACTAGGTCGGTCGACTAAGGTTAAGGGCAAATTAGGTAGTTCACTTAGGAAGTAGCCCCTAGGGCTAGGGTTTGGAGCTCTATATAAGCATGTAGCCTTCATCTCTTTGGAATAAGAAAAGATCAATTTACTTTGCAGCAATTTGGCTGACTACCAAGGAGTTGGAACCCCTATAGTGTTCCAAGGGTTGATCCCCCTCAAAGATCAATCTCCATAAAATTTCTCTGGGGTTCTATCATTCCGTCAGAATTCCTTCTGACTCAGAACACCTTCTGATATAGTGAATTATTATCTGCATAATAATTCACTCGACTCATCGACTATGGATGTACTAGGCCACTACGCTATAGTCCCCAAACCATACAGGGGGATCTAATCCATCGGACCTGTCTGTCCTCAGTTATCATGTATCTATGGTCCCATATGCTAGTTATATGTACCTTACAAGCCAATCACATGTGTGATGACACTTGTGACGTAATATGCACTTCATCTCTTTGCTTATTATTAGGCGTTTTATCACTTGATCTTGCATGTTGCATATATTATGATGTCCTTGGATCTGTGTAATGGGAATCGGATCATGATGAAATCATGATAATGAGATCGATTCACCTTTAAACACAGACCCTAAATTATCCTGGTCATAGGTTACTCAAGAAGGACATCGAGATAAACGGATAGACTGGTGTGCTGTATACCCATTCATATGATGGAGGTAGCTGGTCTTATAGCTACTCGTGTGGGGATACTAAGGGTACAATGCAAGTGCTCATTGGAGAATGAGTTCACTGATTGATCCGCCTATGGAATGCTGGACGGTTATTGATACCTCATGTCAGATAGTGATTCTGTAGTCCCAATAGTGTATCTGGTCCTTAGACTTGAGACACCAAGGATGTCCTGTATGAGTACTCCACTCTTTGATACTGGACTTATAGGTTTGGAAAGCTCCAGATCTAGTACAATGGGTCATTGGGAGTGGTAGCCAACCTTATGAGGGCTATTGAGTGTCATTAGAGGATCATCCGCTCTCGTTATCATGAGAGGAATATCTCATGTGTTCTTACTCGAACAAATCCTTGGCCATGGATATTCGGATTGAGAGAGAAAGAGTTCTCCGAGAGAATCCGACAAGAGGAAGACTCGAGGAGAGACCATATGGGCCAGACAACACTATAACCGGTATAGGGTCTCTAGGATATTAGATGGATAAGAGATTATAGATACATGGTAACTAAGAATAGATATGTCTAAAGGATTGGATTCCCCTGTATCGTCTGGGGGCCACGGCGTAGTGGCTTAGTACGTCCACAGTCGATGAGTCGATGGATTTCCCAACAGTGGTATCAGAGCCAGGGTGTTCGTGCGAAGATCGGATCTTAAACTACGTGTGTTATGTTTTGGATCTGCATTTGACGCCAAAATCGTTGGCGCGAAGGGCGAGGAAAGGCAGCAACTATTGCTGCCCACTGTACTCGTGTGGCGACCGTAAGGCTGCAAGCAGCCTTGTTGCGTGTATAGGCAGCAGCTAGCGGCCTGCGTGCAGGCGACAATCGGCCGACGGGCTACGGGCCTTCAACAAGCAGCACCTACGGTTTCATGTGCCGACAGCCTACCCATAGGAATCAGCGTCGCCTATGGGCACTGCAGACATGGGTAGAAGCGCCCACATGGGCAGAGGCTCCAGCAGGAGCTGCACCCGCAAGGGGCAGCGCCGCTTGCGGGCGACATGCCCGTAGGTGTGGGCGCACTGCCCGCAGGTGTGGGCACACCCGCAAGGGGCACCACCGCCCGCAAGGGGCAGCGCCGTCGGCGGATAGACCGACTACGGGCATTGCGCCCATGAGCAGGGGCGGTGCGCCCAGCCGCAGTGGCTGCCGTCGGTAGGGTGGCGACGGTCGCAACTCTGCAAAAGGGAAAGGTATTAGGGTTTTTGGGCAAAGACAATTTTGCCCCTTAAAATTTTAGAAATTCTGATTTCTGTCTGATAGAATTATCAAAATACCTCTCATAATTTTAGAAATTATAAATTCTGTCCCTTTTGATAGAATTACCAAATACCCCTAGGAATTCAAAAATTACCTCTATGTCCCTGATTTAAGAAAATTAAATATGTTAATTAAATAGTTTAATTAACTATTATTTTTGTCTAGTAGTCCTATAAAATAATATATATATATGATGTATGATGTGGATAGATGATCATAGACCTATGATGTGATGTGTGTGCATGTGATTATTATTATTGGGGTCTGCAAGCCTCTATTTTTCTTATTTATTATCGGGCCTGCGTGCCTATAATTATGTTGTAATTACATGAGGAGGCGTAGCGGTAGCGGGAACTATGAGGCTGAGACGGACGATCCGACGCATGGAGATGCGTTGAGATGCCAACGGATCAGACGAAGCGAGATGGACGATCATAGGGCATAGAGATGCGCCAAAGTACACAGATCTTGATGTGAGTGATTGGGCCCATTGGCTTGGGCCTGATCACATTAGGATGTGGTCCATGATCAACTAGTGTGATTGCTCATGTGATGTGTGATTAGATATACACCTACTAGATATACATATATATATTTGCATGCAATGTAGATACATATATTAAATAAGTATGTGTGTGACACATTATATTAGGAGACCAAATCAAAATCCTCTCTATTAATAATATTAAGTCGGTAAACGTGAGGCAATTAGATTGACCCACGTGGCCTTCCATCGTTATAGCTAGGAGCCAATTTCCAATATAGGTTGAGTTCGTCGAGTCCCTCGAGACTCGCGTATATCGTGTCTCGCCATCTTATCTACGATATAGAGATGTTATAGGTGACCTGAAGACATGGTATACTTAGTCGAGTCCCTCGAGAGTATATCACCTAATCAACTCATCTGGTAACGATGTTAATGACTTAACCGAATATCATGGTTGGTCGAGTCCCTCGAGGCCATAGTGGTTTGGAGGCCGAACAGGACGGGAATCATAAGGAGTTGTGATTGGCAAGAGTTGTCTACCTTTATGGGCTTAACGTGATTGGTCGAGTCCCTCAAGGTTACGTTAAGATGCCGATTGGATCTTGATTCCCACTAGAGATCTACCGGGGGCTTTCGATTCACATACCGGAGGGAGTTGTGTGTCTCGTGAAAAATTAGTGAGAGTACATTAAGATAGAAGTCCTTATCTTAATTGTTTAAATTTCTGCAAAGTTTGTATGTTATTTATTTCTACTACATCTTTTATTTCAGAAAAATGTCACTTTCAAATCCTTTACGTGGCATACTTGATGCCAACCGCCTCACTGGTCCAAATTATACGGATTGACTTCGCAATCTGAGAATCATTCTCACGGCAGAGAAAATCGCATATGTCCTTAATACAGTAATCCCTACGCCGGACGAAGGGGCAAGCGAGGATGAGATCGCTCATTTTGTGAAGTACTTAGATAATTCCACTCATGCTTAGTATTATATGTTGGCCTCAATAACTACTGAGTTACAAAGACAACATGAAAGTATGGATGCTAATTCCATACTCCTGCATCTCCACAAACTATTTGAGGAACAAGGAAGAACTCAGTGATATGAGATATCAAAGAGTCTTTTCTATGCTAGGATGACTGAGGGGACACCAGTTCAGAACCATGTCCTTAAGATGATTGAGTGGATCGAGAAACTCATAGGTCTAGGAATGGTCCTAGAGGATAACCTGTGTGTGGATCTTGTACTTTAATCCCTACCAGATTTCTTTTCTCAGTTCATAATAAATTTTAATATGAACAAACTTGAGGTGACCCTCCCAGAGTTCCTCAATATGTTGAGAGAAACAGAGAGCACCATCAAGATGTTGAATCTCGGATTTTGATGATGAAGTCAATTGGTGAAATATTTGTGCTAATTCACCTTGTCGAGATAAGTGTGCAGGAACAACTACGAAGGGTAGAAAACATAAAGTGATCAAGTCCGTCGGGGGTTCAAGAGTTCATCGGACGTCCGAGAGATTTTCGGACGTGTTGCCGGAACCATCAAAGATCAAATCAGGGACTTGCCGAAGTTTTCGGAAGTTCCTCTCAGGGTTCGACCAAGGTGCGCGGAACTCACCAGGATGATCGGAAACTAGCGAAGACTCGTTGAAGCTCGCCATACAATCCGAGGTGTCTTGAGAATCCACTTGGAAGCAATCCGAGGAAGCATCGGAAGCTTGCTTTGGAATCTCGCGGAAGCATGTCGGATCAAATCACGATTACTTGTGTTTTAATATTCGTAGTTTGCACATAAGTAAGGCAAGGATTTGAGGTAAAATCCTTGCCTAAAATCGAGGCCAACCAGCCTCGCCGAGCCAGTGAAGGCTCAAACAGGCTCATTCTGGCCTTGCCGACGAGTGCGCTGTACCGGGCTGGAGCTCGCTGAGCTCGTGCGTGGAATCGGTTGGGGCCGGGCGCAAGACATTGCCATTGCTGACAAATGTGGCACCGCCTGCCTGGGCGTAGCATCGCACTACGCTCGAAACAAAGCGCGGAAACCGCCGGGCCGGGTCACGTAGCACCGCCCGGGCCTTCTAAAACCGTAGGCGGAACTGCTGACTGTAGGCGTAGCACCGCCTCGGGGCCACTGTAGATCACAGCAGCGTGGCAGTAATGTCGCTGCTTCGGGCGGCAGCACCGCCCCGCATTTCTGCCAAAAGACAGACAGTCGCGGGCAATTTTCGCGCACCGATAAAAGTGTGGCACCGCTCCGACTATCTCATCTTGAACTCCAAATTTATTTCAAATTATCAGCCCCAATTTTGAATTCACTTTGGATCTATAAATACCCCTCCCCTTCCCAGCTGAAAGGGCAATCCTTTTGAGCAAAAAGTCTAAGTCTTGAGTTCTTGAAGTGTGTTGTAAAGTCTTGCTTTTGCTAGTGTTCACCTTCTTCCCTTTCTTGAGAGATCTTGTACAAGTGTGAACATCTTGTAAAGGGTTGTAAAGGGGTGTTTGATCCTTCCCCCTCAAAGAGATTGCTAGTGGAAGAGAGGAGCCTCATCGTAAAGGCTTCAAGAGTGGATGTAGGTCATTTGACCGAACCACTATACATCCTTGTGTTCATGAATGTGTGAGTGCTTACTTTCTTGAAGCATTTCTTTACTTTACTGCAAGTTATTTAGTTCATACTTATTTCCCTTAAGCAAGCAATTTCTTTCAAGCTCTCTTTCGTCAAATCGAGATCTTCCTACGAACGTGAGTTTTCGTAAATCGGATTCAAGAAAACGATTTTAATCCGCTGCACTAATTCACCCCCCCCCCTCTTAGTGCCTTTTAGATCCTTTCAATTGGTATCAGAGCAAGGTTTGCTCTCATATTGGTTTAAAACCCAAGAGAGATGGCCTACTCCGGTATGCAAGAAGGTCTCTCCATTACTCGTCCACCTATGTTTAATGGGTGGATTATACGTATTGGAAGACTCGTATGAGGATTTTTCTTATTTCCATGGACTTGAACTTTGGAGCATTGTTGAAAATGGCTTTGCAAAATCTTCTCTTCCGATGAGTGAATGGAATGAGTCGGAGAAGAAGATTTTGCTCTCAATGCAAAGGCTATGAATGCCTTATTTTGTGCGCTTGACAAGAATGAGTTTAATCGGGTTTCTATTTGTGAATCGGCATTTGATATTTGGCGAACTCTTGAAATCACTCATGAAGGCACTAGCCGAGTGAAAGAGTCCAAAATCAACATTCTTGTGCATTCTTATGAACTTTTTCAGATGAAACCAAGTGAGTCCATTGGAGACATGTACACCCGCTTTACGGATGTCATCAATGGACTAAAAGCTCTTGGTAAAGGTTTTGAATTTTGAATTGGTAACCAAAATTTTAAGATCCCTTCCAAAAGTTGGGATCCAAAGGTGACGGCCATTCAAGAGGCCAAGGATCTTAAAGTATTTCCGCTTGAAGAACTTATCGGATCTCTAATGACTTATGAGATGACGTGCCATGCTCATGAAGAGCTTGAGAATACCCTTCCAAAGAACAGGAAGGATGTGGCACTTAGAACACAAGAAGACCACTTGAAAGGAACATCAAGTGATGAGGATGACAAAGATATTGCTCTTCTAACTCGAAAGTTTAAGAAATTTATAAGAAAGAACAAATTCAAAAATGACACAAAAGGCAAATTTGAACACAAAAGGACCAAGTCCTTTGCTATGAATGCAAGAAGGACACTTCAAGAATGAATGCCCTCAAGCCAAGAAGAAGCAATTCAAGAAGAAAAGCTTTGAAGGCCACGTGGGATGATTCAAGTGACTCCGAGGTTGAAGAGGCTAGCAACAAAGAGGAGGCAAACTTCGCACTAATGGCATTTGGAGAAGAGGTTAGTAGTTTACTTTATGAAGAGTTATCTTTTGATGAACTTTCTATGGTTTTTCATGAGTTATTTGATGAATGTAAAACTATTAGTAAGAAGTTCAATTTGCTTAAAAAGGAGCATGCTTTGTTACAAAGTAAGTTAAATAGTCTTCAAAACCCTTCTCTACCCCCATGCTCTAAGTGTGAAGACTTATATGCAACAAAGAGGGAGAACTTGCTACTCAAAGAGACCCTAAACAAGTTTAAGGTCGGTAGCAAGGGCTTAGACATGATTCTTGCTAACAAAGGTCATGTCGGAAATAGAAGTGGTATTGGATTTGTGAGAGGTTCTCATCAAAATCCCACCACCTTCATTAAAGGGCCTACATTGCATGTATCACCACATATGAAATGTAACTTTTGTGGCAAAATGGGACATGTTGTCTACAAATGTCCATTCAAGAAAATTGATCCACAATAGTTGATATGGGTTCCTAAAGGAACCATAAATGATTCAATGATGAATTGCAAAGTAAGTAGGTCATTTTGTAAGGCACCCAAAATCAAATGGGTACCTAAAAACCATCCTCTTTTGTAGACAAATTCACAAGCTAGGAGCAAGAAATGGTATCTTGATAGTGGATGCTCAAGGCACATGACCGGAGATCCATCTCATTTCTCTATGCTCTCTAGCAAAGAAGAAGGATATGTCACCTTCGGAGACAACAACAAGGGTAAAATCATTGGCAAAGGAACCATAGGTAACAAATCTAATTTTTCAATTGATGATGTGCAAGATTCCAAGCTAATCCTAAACAATCTCACCTGAAAGCTGTCAAGAGAATTCTTAGATACCTAAAAGGTACCCCTAATCTTGGATTATGGTATCCAAAATCTGAAAATTTTGACTTGAAAGCTTACACAGATGCGGATTTTGGTGGATGTAAAATAGATAGAAAAAGCACTTCCGGAACATGCCAATTTCTAGGACATGCACTCGCTTGGACTTCCAAGAAACAAAATTCAGTTGCACTATCCATGGTGAAGTGAATATATAGCTGCAAGTGCATGTCACAAAGTTATCTGGATGAAAAATACACTAGAAGACTATGGAATCTACTTAAATAATATCCCTATAAAGTGTAATAACACGAGTGCTATTTGTCTAACAAAAAATCCAATTCAACACTCTCGAACTAAGCACATTGACATTAGGCATCATTTTATACGTGATCATGTAAGTAGTAAAAATGTCACCCTTGAATTTGTTGATACATCTCATCAATTAGCGGACATTTTTACGAAACCCTTAAATGAGGAATAATTTGATTTTATTAGAAGGGAATTAGGCATGTTAAACTGCCCAAATAAGTAAGTTCTATTTGATGATATCTTTTCTTGAAATCATGGTTTTTATTGATTTAAGTTTGATTTTGGGTTCATCGATTTGATTTTTTTTTTTTGATCTTATATTCATCGATTTGCCTTCATTCCTTCTCTGAGACGATTTTTCAAAAAAAAAAAACCAACGAAGAAAAAGAACCCAAATCACTTTGCATCGGGCGGTAGCACCGCCACCGCAATGTGACACCGCTGAAGTCGCTCTCGGCGGTGGAACTGGGCGGTAGAACTGTCACGAGGCGGTAGAACCGCCCGAACACTCCTTTATTAAGGAGTGAGTTAGGGTCGGCGGTAGAACCGCCCAACTCACCGCCCTTTGCGGTAGAACCGGCCAAACCTCTCCCAACACCTTCTACACTCGATTTTACTAACCATTCTTCGCTTTAGAAGCCTAAGAAGAAGAACTAACCTTGTTCAAGCTTCCTACATCTCAAGGGCAAACTCTAAGGTAAAACAGAATTGTTCTCTTATTGTGTAGCTTCAATTCTGTTCTGCTTATTCTCTTAAAATTCTGTTCTGTTTCAAATGTAATTGTTTCAATTCTGTTGATTCATTGTTGGATGGCTTGTCAACTGTTTAATTGATTCAAACAGTTAAAATTCTGTTCTTCAATTCTGTTTCAAATAGAATTGTTTCAATTCTGTTGATTCATTGTTAGATGACTTGTCCACTGTTTCATTGTTTCAAACAGAGTTGTTTCAATTCTTGTCTACAACTGATTCTGTTCTTCAATTGTTTCAATTATTTCATTGTTAGATGGATCTAGTCTCAATTCTCTTATTGTCTAGTTTCCATCATGTTCTTCAATTCTGTTCTAGTTTCAATCCTTTCAATTGTTTAATTTTTCACTCCTTTAAATAGAAATGGCTCCTAAAAGAACATCAAGAGATAAAGGAAAAAGGATGGAAGTAGATTCATTTGACCACACCTTGTTTAAATCACAAGAAGCTTCCCTTAGATTCTCTGAATTTGGTTCTAGATCCATTCATAAGGGAAAATATGTTGATTTGAATCAATTGGGCAACCTAGAACCTATCATGTGGTTTGCAGACTTAGAAGCCTTACCCATTTTGCAAATTAATGAACCTCTTTATCCACGCTTAGTGAAACTTTTCTATGCTAATTTAACTGTGAATGATGATGGCTTATCAACTTATCTTTTAGGTAATGAGATTCAAATATGTGATATTACTATATGCTCATTAATTGGCATTGTTGAAAAGGAGCTAGGTGCTACTTTAGAGGAAAGTGGGATACTGGACACGATTGGTGCCACCCACTCTGAAGCTTTAGAAGCGATTTGCAAACCCAAATTTAGGTATAGTACCCAAGAGTTGTGAAGATTAACTACCTTTGAACTCTAAAATTTTGCATCACGTTCTTGTCAGCAGTGTCATTCGTAAATAGTATCATCATGATGAGATCAGCTTGAGTTAGGTACCTTATCTTTGGATCATGACCCGACAACCCTTTTGTTTTGGTTACCTAATCAGACAGCACATGATAGAGGTCCTTTCTAAAGGATCAATGTTACCATATGGAGGTTTGATTACTAGACTACTGCATGCCCAAAATATTAACATTCCTCCAGATGAAGAAGCAATACAAGTGGACAGATTTAATATCATTGATGTTAAATTACTTCGGTGACTTAGGTGTGTATTCGAACATGGAATAGGGGTTAGACAACCTAGGAGATGTGATATTCTTCCCCACCCGTGGATCATCCTGAAACACCAGTCCTTAGGGAAATGAATCTACTCCTCGATCCTTTGTTGCGGCTACATCAGTGACACTTCCTGCTCCATCTTCTGAAGATCCGATCATGAGAGAGTTAAATGAAGTAAAACTACAGCAACTTGAAATTTTGAAGGAAATACGGAAAATGAACTTAAAGATCGATCATATGTATAGGCATCTTGGCATTCCTCCTGAGGAGTAGCTTGCTGTATTTCTTTTTTTTTGAACGGTGTAAACTTATGTTGACATGTGTGTTGTATTATCTTCATTGCATCTTGACATATATGTTGCATTACATCGTCATGGCCACTGTGTACTGATTTTCGGCTTTCTGATTAATTTCCTTTTTGTATGATATATTATGACCATCTTAAGTGTTACATATGAATCCCTTGTTTTCTTTTTGTTGATGACAAAGGGGGAGAAATAATGTGTGATGATAGTTATATGCATGGTTTAGGATCTTGATATCATGTTTTTAATTATGAACACTTACCTATTTGATATCTTCCATGCTTTACAAGCTATTACAAGTTCAAGCTTATTTAGGATCTTGATATCATGTTTTTAACTATGAATACTTCATTGATATCCTTGATACCTATTTGACAACATCAACTTTGAAGATTAATTCTTTACTGTGTTGAATTCAAAAATTGAATTCAAGCAATTTTTCTTAATGGCATATAGATAGGGGGAGTTATGAGTAACTCCTTCACCACTTGATTGTCATCATCAAAAGGGGAGATTGTTGAATCTCGGATTTTGATGATGAAGTCAATTGGTGAAATATTTGTGCTAATTCACCTTGTCGAGATAAGTGTGCAGGAACAACTACGAAGGGTAGAAAACATAAAGTGATCTAGTCCGTCGGGGTTCAAGAGTTCATCGAAGTCCGAGAGATTTTGGACGTGTTGCAAAACCATCAAAGATCAAATCGTGGACTTGCCGGGTTTTCGGAAGTTCCTCTCGAGAGATCGCCAAAGGTTCACGGAACTCACCAGATGATTCGGAAACTAGCCGAAGACTCGTTGAAGCTCGCCATGCAATCCGAGGTGTGCTGAGAATCCACTGGAAGCAATCCGAGGGAAGCATCGAAAGCTTGCCGGAATCTCGCCGGAAGCATGTCGGATCAAATCACAGTTACTTGTGTTTTAATATACGTAGTTTGCACATAAGTAAGGCAAGGATTTGAGGAAAAATCCTTGCCTAAAATCGTAGGGGCCAACCAGGTCTGCTAAGCCAAGTGAAGCCTCAAACAGGGCTCATTCGGCCTTGGCGAACGAGGCAGTATCGCCGAGCACGGGGCGGTGGTACCGCTTAGCCCGGGCGGTGGAACCGCTGGCGAAGCGGCGACGCTCGCCACGCACGCGGTGGCACACTGCTGGGCGGTAGCACCGCCTGTCGGAAACAAGCGATGGAACGCTGGGCGTAGCACCGCCGATCTCTAAACGAGGCGGTGGAACCGATCGGGCGGTAGCACCGCCCCGCCACTCATCGCAGCGGTGGCACCGCTTGCGAAGCGGTAGCACCGCCGCATTTCAGTCAAAAGATGACAGTGTGGCACCGCCTCTGACCATCTGATCTTGGAACTCCAAATTTATTTCAAATTTGGAGCCCAATTTTGAATCCACTTTAGATCTATAAATACCCCTCCCCTTCCCAGCTGAAAGGGCAATCCTTTTGAGCAAAAAGTCTAAGTCTTGAGTTCTTGAAGTGTGTTGTAAACTCTTGCTTTTGCTAGTGTTCACCTTCTTCCCTTTCTTGAGAGATCTTGTACAAGTGTGAACATCTTGTAAAGGGTTGTAAAGGGGTGTTTGATCCTTCCCCCTCAAAGAGATTGCTAGTGGAAGAGAGGAGCCTCATCGTAAAGGCTTCAAGAGTGGATGTAGGTCATTTGACCGAACCACTATGCATCCTTGTGTTCATGAATGTGTGAGTGCTTACTTTCTTGAAGCATTTCTTTACTTTACTGCAAGTTATTTAGTTCATACTTATTTCCCTTAAGCAAGCAATTTCTTTCAAGCTCTCTTTCGTCAAATCGAGATCTTCCTACGAACGTGAGTTTTCATAAATCGGATTCAAGAAAACGGTTTTAATCCGCTGCACTAATTCACCCCCCCCCCTCTTAGTGCCTTTTAGATCCTTTCACAAGAAAGAGAAGCCGGTTCTCTACACTGGTGAGACCAGAAAGAAAAGAAAGACTGAGAAGACCCTTAAGAAGGGCAAGGGTAAGGGCAAAATGGATAAGGCAAAGGTTGCCAAGAAAGACCCAACAAAGGACAAAGGCCAGTGCTTCCATTGTGGCAAAGATGGGCACTGGAAGAGGAACTGCAAAGAGTACCTTACAGAGAGGGCGAAACAGAAGCTTGCAGAAGCTTCAGGTACATTCATGATCAGTCTCCATTTATCATAATCTTATGATAACACATGGGTATTGGATATCGGGAGTGCTTATCATATTTGTAATTCGTTGTAGGTTCTAGCAGGACTTAGGAGATTGAATAGAGGCGAGATGGACCTTAAGATGGTCAATGGAGCAAAGGTTGCTATAGTGGCTATTGGCAAGGTCACCTTACATCTACCTGGTGGAGCTATTATTATATTAGATGCATGCTATTTTGTTCCTTCTATTATCAAAAATATTATTTCCATTTCATGTTTGATAGTTATTGGATATAAATTAGTTTTTGAGAACAATGGTTGTTCAATAATATTAGATGATGAGATCATCACGAGAGGAACAATGCATAATGGTTTATTTATGCTAAATACTACTCCACATATCATGAGTGTAAGTGAGTCTAAGAGGAAATGAGAAGTGGAGAACCAAATAAGAAAAAATATTAAAACCCTTCGAATAGATCGAGGAGGTGAGTACTTGAGTACAGAGTTCACCTAGTTCCTCAAAGACCATGGGATTTGATCCCAATGGACACCTCCTTATACACCACAGCTTAATGGTGCATCAGAAAGGAGGAATCGCACACTGTTAGACATAGTACGTTCCATGATGTGTTTCACCGACCTACCTATCTCATTCTAGGGATATGCCCTAGAAATCGTAACTTACCTTCTGAACAGAATTTCAACTAAGTTAGTGATGTCTACTCCATATAAGATATGGAATGGGAAGATGCCTGATCTTAAGATTGTTAAGATTTGGGGCTGCCCTGCCCACGTTAAGAGACACAACCCTAACAAGTTAGAATCTAGGACGGAATGGTGCAAGTTCGTGGGATACCCTTAGGAAACTTATGAGTATTATTTCTATCACCCTGAGGACCAAAAGGTCTTTGTAGCCAAGAGAGCAATGTTTCTTGAGAAGGAACACATTCCTAGTGAAGACAATGGAAGCATGATAGAATTAAGCGAGGTTGGAAAACCTAGCTCAAGCACTATTCCAGAATTTGTTCAGATACCTAACACATAAGTTCCAACTTTACGTAGGTCCGATAGAGTATCTCATCCTCCTGAGAGATATGTGAGACATATCAGAAGAGTATGTTGAGGATATTGATCCTCAGACCTATTAGGAGGCTATTATGAGCATAGACTCCGGGAAATGGCAAGAAGCCATGAATTCAGAAATGGATTCCATGTACTCCAACAAGGTTTGGAACCTATTTAATGCACCCGAGGGTATTGTACCCATTGGTTGCGAGTGGATCTTTAAAAAGAAGATTGGAGTAGATGGAAAGGTAGAGACCTATAAAGCGAGGCTAGTGGCTAAGGGGTATTGTCAAAGGCAAAGTGTTGACTATGACGAAACTTTCTCACCTATAGCCATACTAAAATCTATTCGAATTCTATTGGCTATTACAGCACACTATGATTATGAGATCTAGCAGATGGACATCAAAACCGTATTCCTCAATGGTAACCTCAAGGAGGAGGTGTATATGATACAGCCTAAGGGATTTATGTCCAGGGATAACTCAGATAAGGTGTGCAGGTTAAGGATCTCATCCTCCTGAGAGATATGTGAGACATATCAGAAGAGTATGTTGAGGATATTGATCCTCAGACCTATTAGGAGGCTATTATGAGCATAGACTCCGGGAAATGGCAAGAAGCCATGAATTCAGAAATGGATTCCATGTACTCCAACAAGGTTTGGAACCTAGTTAATGCACCCGAGGGTATTGTACCCATTAGTTGCGAGTGGATCTTTAAAAAGAAGATTGGAGTAGATGGAAAGGTAGAGACCTATAAAGTGAGGCTAGTGGCTAAGGGGTATTGTCAAAGGTAAAGTGTTGACTATGACGAAACTTTCTCACCTATAGCCATACTAAAATCTATTCGAATTCTATTGGCTATTACAGCACACTATGATTATGAGATCTAGCAGATGGACATCAAAACCGTATTCCTCAATGGTAACCTCAAGGAGGAGGTGTATATGATACAGCCTGAGGGATTTATGTCCAGGGATAACTCAGATAAGGTGTGCAGGTTGCTTAAGTCCATTTATGGATTGAAGCAAGCTTCCCGATGATGAAACATAAGATTTGATGATGCGATCAGATCTTATGACTTCATTAAGAACGAAGATGAACCTTGTGTGTACAGAAAATTAAGTAGGAGCACTATCACCTTTTTGGTATTATATGTGGATAACATCCTGATTATTGGGAATGATGTAGGAATACTCTCCATAGTAAAGACTTGGTTATCTAGGCATTTCTCCATGAAGGACATAGGGGAAGCATCCTGCATATTGGGGATACGGATCTATAGAGATAGATCCAAGAGGATACTTGGTTTGTCCCAATCCAAGTATATAGACACCATTGTCAAAAGGTTTGGCATGAAAAATTCCAAGAGAGGTCTCATACCACTGAGACATGGAATATCACTTTTTAGGAGTATGTCCCCAAAGACTCCTAAAGAAAGGACACACATGGATATGATACCATATACATCAGTGATAGGATCTATCATGTATGCTATGCTATGTATCAGGCCTGATATAGCGTATGCTCTGAGTGTCACGAGCAGATATCAGGCAGATCCAGGCTTGGAGCACTGGAAAGCAGTAAAAAGTATCCTTAAGTACTTAAGAATGACTAAGGATCTTTTACTGGTATATGGAGGTAGTAGCCTCAAGGTTGAGGGCTACATGGACTTGAGCTTTCAGTCCGATATTGATGATAGCAAGTCTAATTCAGGGTATGTGTTCATCCCGAATGGAGGAGCAATATGCTGTAAGAGTTCCAAGCAAGACACTTTTGCTGACTCGACCACAGAGGCGGAATACATTACTGTGATAGTGGTAGCAAAGGAGGGAGTCTGGATGAAGAGGTTCATCATAGACCTAGGAGCCATGTCGAGCAATGAGGATATGATTCCCTTATAATGCGACAACTATGGGCCAATTACTTAAATAAGGGAACCCGGGTCTCATCAGAAGTGTTCTGAGGAGGTTCCAACTTATTAAAGAGATCATGGCCCGAAAAGATGTCATAATGGAAAGAGTTCCCTCCGAAGATAACATTGCAGATCCACTAAAAAAGTCATTGACTCAGATTGTCTTTGAGCGTCATAGAGGTCTGATGGGGATCAGACATGTTGGTGATTGGCTTTAGGTCAAGTGGGAGATTGCTAGTTATAGGTGCCCTGCAAGCTAATCACATGTGTGATGGCACTTGTGACGTGATATGCACTTTATCTCTTTGCTTATTATTAGGCGTTTTATCACTTTATCTTGCGTGTTGCATATATTGTGATGTCCCTAGATCTATGCAATGGGAATTGGATCGTGATGAGATCACGATAATGAGACCGATTCACCTTTAAACACAGACCCTAAATTATCCTGATCATAGGTTACTCGTGAAGGACATCGAGATAACCGGATAGACTGGTGTGCTGTTTACCCGTTCATATGATGGAGGTAGCTGGTCTTATAGCTACTCATGTGGGGACACTAAGGGTACAGTGCAGGTGCTCATTGGAGAATGAGTTCACTGATTGATCCACCTACGGAATGCTGGATGGTTATTGATACCTCACGTCAGATAGCGATTCTGTAGTCCCAATAGTGTATCTGGTCTTTAGACTTGAGACACTAAGGATGTCCTAGATGAGTACTCCACTCTTTGATACCGGACTTATAGGTTTGGGAAGCTCCAGATTTAGTATAGCCAGTCATTGAGAGTGGTAGCCAACCTTACGAGGGCTATTGAGTGTCAATAGAGGATCATCCGCTCTCGGTATCATGAGAGGAATATCTCATGTAATCTTGCTCGAACAAATCCTTGGCCAAGGTTATTCGGATTGAGAGAGAAAGTTTTCTCTGGGAGAATCCGACTAGAGCAAGACTCGAGGAGAGATCATATGGGCCTGATAGCACCAAACCCGGTATAGAGTCTCTGGGATATTAGATGGATGAGAGATTATACATACATGGTAACTAAGGACAGATAGGTCCAAAGGATTGGATTACCCTGTATCGTCTAGGGGCCATGGCGTAGTGGCCTAGTACGTCCGTATTCGATGAGTTGGGTGAATTATTATAGAGATAATAATTCACTAAGTCAGAAGGAGTTTTGACAAGTATGACTCACTGCCAGCTCGATATTGGGCCTAGAAGGTCACACACATATGGTAGGTGTTGCGATGAGTAGAGGTTCAGATATGAGATATCCACTGAACCCCCTATCTTATTGGATATCCATTATGCCCCTGAATTATTGGAACCTGAGAGAAGATCCAATAATTGCTAATAAGAGATTATTGGGTAGAGACCCACTAATCCAAGAGGCTTGGGTAATTGGATGGAGATCTAATACCCAATAGGGCAAAATATCCATTAGGGTTTTCAGGGGGCCTATATAAATAGGAGGGAACCAAAGCTCTATAGGCTGAGGGTTTCTTTTGGTAGCCACCACTTGTTCTCCTCTCCCCAGAGAGAGAGGTGCATCGTCGCAATCCCTGACATGTGGATACCGCTAAAGAGGAGGACGCTTGACCTCCTTCATCCTCTCCCACAGATCTATAGGAATTCAAGGATATACGATCTCCCTAGGTATCTTCTTTTACACGTGTAGTTTTGCAGATTTGTTTTTGACGCATCGATCTTCACACGACGATGGAAACTTTCTATGGGAAATCCAGGGTTTTGTTTTCTATTCTTCTGCTGCACATGAGATGTCGCTCCCTTGATGGATTTCCCAACACCATATTCATCTAATATTCCAGAGACCATATATTAGGCATGGTAAAGTCAGGCCCATGCAAAATCTTGTTCAAGTCTCGCTCTAATCGAATTCTCCTGGAGAACTCCTCTCTCAATCTAAACGACCTTGGCCAGGGATTTTGCTTGAGCAAGTATACACGGGATATATCTCTCACGATACCGAGAGTGGATGATCCTTTGTTGACACACAATTACCTTCGTAAGGTTGGCTACCATTCTCGAGAACCAGCTATACCAGATCTAGAGCTCTCCAAACCTATAAGTCTGGTGTCAATGAATGGAGTACTCAAACAAGACATCTTTAGTATCTCAAGTCTAGGGACCAGATACACTACTAAGACTACGGAATCGTTATCTGACATTAGGTATCATTAACCATACAGCATTCTGTAAGCGGATCAATCAGTGAACTCATTCTCCAATGAGCACCAGCACTGTACCTCTAGTGTCCCCATACAAACGACTATGAGACCAGTCGTCTCGATCATATAAACGAGTATATAGCGCACTAGTCTATCCGGTTATCTCGATGTCCTCATTGAGTAACCTATGATTAGGATGATTTAGGATCTGTGTTTAAAGGTATATCGGTCTCATTATCGTGATCTCATCATGATCCGATTCTCATTGCACAGATCCATGGATATCACAATATTCATCCAGATTATGTGAGAAAATGTCAATAATAATATGCGAAGAGATTGACGTAACATGTCACAGGTGCCATCACTCATATGATTGGCTTGTAGGGCACCTACAACCAACACTCTTGACATCATAGCCTCCACCGTCATCTTCTGCCATAGATCAAATCAGTTTGCTGTCGCCACCTCTAATTGCATCAGAGATCTAGTATTCTCTTATCACCAATACCTTTTGCTACTATGATTTTTCATTTAAAATACCAAAAATAAGTCCTTCTATCTATCCCTTGCTACAAATTCTTTTCATTTTAAAAGTTATCATCTTTGCGAACAAAGGATTACTACAGAAAATTTCAACCGCATATTGCTACCTTTAAAGTGATCTATTTGCTATCCTTTTTAAACAAAATTTCTTATACGCTTTATAGATCATCTTGGCTTTCATCTATGATTGATCTATTATGGAATTCATCTCTAAAATATTCTTGTGTTGCTGCAAGTTTTTATCGCAAACCACTAAAATTTTTCGATGAGAATTCTGCTATCGCAACTTGCACCGATTTCCTTACTTTTATGCTGCTAAAATTTTCTTGATCAAATTTGTCATCATTGCTGTTATCTAAACTGAGATTTTGCTATAAAATCCTCTACACAAATCTCTTAATTTGCTAGAAATTTCATCGAGAAACCACTATTTCTTTGATGACAATTCTGCTCTTACATGTCAACACCTATCTGCAGCAACTTCCACCGATTTCTATAAAACCTTTACTGCCATGTACCACAGATCTAAAACCCTTTTCCCTAACCTTCATCCACTATGATCATAGTCCTAAAACTCTACCACACCGCACCCCAAACTGCACCTAAAACAGCCATAAAATAAGCCTAAACTGCAGCCTATATCCACCAATCCACCAACCCTTTCGGCTATCACTTCTCTTAATCGATATATGCCTTTAACCTAACAATAAAAAAGAGATCTTAATATTATAGATTTGGAGGCATATACTATAGCATTTGAGGAAGCAATCAATCTTAAATTTGAAGCCTTCGAGACATGAATGGAGGGTAAGATTCAGACTCTCTTTGCCGAACTCAGTTTGGGCCGACCATCGAGCCTGAAGAAATCATTCAAGGAGAGAGCTCTGACCGAAGAGATGACTTCCAGGAGAGGGGAGGCTCTATGATCGATCCCTACTATTAACGCATGAGGGTGGACTTTCCAAGATGGGAAGGAGATCCGATTGGTTGGATCTCATGCGCGGAGTGATATTTTCGGTACCACAAAATCGTAGATGCATCTATGGTGAAAATTGTGGCTATACATCTTGAAGGGGATGCCATACAGTGGTTTGATTGGTTTGAATTCACTCATGGAGTCCTCTCATGGTGACAATTCAAAGAAGGACTGCTGATCTGCTTTAGACTAATCAATTATGAGAACATTGACAGACAACTAGCAAAGATCCAACAAATCTCTATGATTCAGGAGTATAAACTAAGTTTGAAAGATTATCTAATTAAACATGTGATTGGTCTAAAAAAAAGCTATTGAGGACCTTTATTGAGGTCTTGAAGCTGGAGATCCGAAGAGAAGTTAAAGCAGGACAACCGTATACGCTTATGGCAACCATCACTTTCACACGACTTCAAGAGGAGCGATTAAACCATGAATCCTGAAGGACTTGGGTCACTCCCTAAGTAGAAATACCAAAGCCCTTAGCCCCCCCTACTATCAGCTGAGCCCCTATACCAAAAAAGTTGACAAGAGAAGAGCTTCAGGAGTGATCTACAAAGGGGTTATGTTGGCATTGTGATGAGCCATGGAACCGTGAGCATCACTATAAAAAAAGGAGACTTTTTGTGATTGAACCAGTGGAAGAAGAGGTTATTGAATAGCCAGAAAAGAGCCGTGAACATAAAGAAAAAGATGTGAAAAAAGTCACAACTGGCCGACTTTATGGTACACGCACTAGCCGGTTATTCAAATCCGCAAATGATGAAAGTTGAAGGCCTTCTCAAACATCAACCAATCACTATTCTCATCAACATGGGCAGCACTAATAACTTCCTAAATAGTAAGGTTGCTGCTTGGATGGTGCTTCACGTTGAAGGTTGTAGCAAGTTTGACATAAAGGTCACTGACGGTCGAATCCAAAAGTGCAACCAAAGATGCCCGCAGGTGAAACTATTACTGCAAGACCAAGAAATTATCGCTAACTTCTTTCTCCTACTAATTGATGATTATGAGGCCATGCTTGATATAGAATAGCTGATGATGCTAAGTGACATCTCTTGGAACTTTTTTAAATTAATTATGAAATTCTACTACAAAGGCAAACAGGTCATCCTACGCGGGAAGCACAGAAGTAACGTAACTACCGTTTCAACCTAATGAATGGAAAAAGTTTTACATAAGGTAAATGGTGGCTTTTTGATGCATCTCCAACAATAACTAGAGGGAAAGAAAATAGAAATTGAAGATCAAAATCTCGCCCAATTGCTTGCTGAATTTGATGACATTGTTGCTTAACCGCGTGATCTTCCTCCTACTCGGCAATATAACTACCGGATTATAATTCTTCCGGGAAAACCACCAGTGAACACTCGACCATACCACTATCCTCATCTTCAGAAGGATAAAATTGAAAAGATTATAAAGGAGATGCTTGAAATAGGGGTGATTCAGCTAAGCTACAGCCCCTATTCCTCACCGGTGCTACTTGTACGTAAGAAGGATGGAACTTGGCGAATATGCATCGACTACCAAGCTTTAAATGACATCACCATCAAGGACAAGTACCCAATACCAGTGGTGGATGAACTTCTTGATGAGTTAAAAGGAGCTTGAGTCTTCACGAAGTTGGACCTCCGATTTGGTTATCACTAAATTCGGGTATATGAAGACGACATTCCAAAAACTATATTTCGCACACATAATAGCCATTATGAATTCTTAGTAATGCCTTTTGGACTTACTAATGCTCCTTCAACCTTTCAAAGTCTCATGAACAATATTTTTTAGAGCTTTCTTGATAAATTTGTGCTGGTATTTTTTGATGATATTCTCATTTACAGCGCTTCTCTTGAGACTCACTTTCAGCACTTGCAGTTTATTTTGATGATCCTTCAGGAGAATACTCTTTTTATTAAGCTATCAAAGTGCAGCTTTCTCTAACAAAAAGTAGAGTACCTTGGTCACATAATATCATAAAGAGTAGTGGTAGACCCAATAAAAATCGAAGTAATGCAGGGTTGGCCAAAAACCTTCAAACGTGAAAGTACTATGCAGGTTCCTTAGACTAACGAGCTACTACCAAAATTTATGAAGGACTATAGGAAGATCAGTGTACTCCTCACTTCTCTACTAAAAAAAGATACCTTTCAATGGTCAGACAAAGCCTCCACTACCTTCAACAAACTTAAGGCAACCATGACAATGACACCAAGGCTAGTGCTACCAGATTTCAGTCGACCCTTCATCATTGAGGCTGACACATTTAGAGACAGAATTGGAGCCATTCTCATACAAGATAATCAACCACCTGCATATACCAGTATGGTGTTGTCTCCCTCCTATAAAAAAATAACAATATACGATAAGGAAATGCTCGCTATTATGCATGCAATAATGAGGTGGAGACCCTACTTGATCGATCGGTGATTTTAAATTAAAACCGACTATAGAAGCCTCAAGTACTTATTGGAACAGAAGATATCATCCTCTGAAAAGCAAAAATGGGTAACTGAACTTCTAGGATTTGATTATGAAATTATTTATAAAAAGGGGAAAGAAAACATTGTTGCAGATGCACTCTCATGACTACCCGAGCAAGCTAAATTTTTAGCCATCTCCCTTCCTACCACCGGCTTCCTCAAGGACATTAGGGACCAGCAACATCATTCAAAAATTGGAGGAGGATCCAAGCGTAATAGCTCACTACACTTGGGATTCAAGAGATCTACGCTACAAAGGTCGTATTATGCTTACACCCGTCTCCCCTTGCATCAAAATTATCTTGCATGAAATGCACTCCGCACCTTCAGCAAGGCACTTCAAATTTTTGAGTACCTACAAAAGAGTAAAGCAAAATTTTTATTGGAGAGGAATGAAAAAAATTATTTATAAATATGTGACACAATATGATGTATGTCAACAGCAAAAGGGAGAAATAATGGCAAGTCTAGGGAAACTACAACCACTACTCATATCAGACTTGGTGTGGACTGACATCTCCATGGACTTCATCAAGGGGCTGCCACCTTCCAAAGGTAAAAGCATAATCCTCATGGTGGTTGATCAACTTATGAAATATGCTCATTTTTGTGCTATGCGAAATCGCTACACTATTGCTTATATTGCTCAAATTTTTATAGAAAATATTGTTAAACTACATAGGATGCCAAGGTCCATTATAAGTGATCATGATAGGGTCTTCACAAGTAAATTTTGGACCGAGTTATTTTAGTTGTAGGGCACCAAACTCAAGATGAGCACAATATATTATCCACAAACTGATGGCCAAATTGAGGTGGTGAACAAGTGTTTAGAGATGTACCTTTGGTGTTTCACCAATGATCGACCAAAGGAGTGGATGAAATGGCTCTCCTGGGTCGAATGGTGGTATAATACTACGTATCATTCATCTACAGAATGTACCCGATATGAAGCACCATATGGTCGGCCGGCCCCTGTGATTTCAAAGTATGTAATTGGCTCGGCCAAGGTTGATCAGGTCGATCAAGATTTAATTGACAAGGACAAACTCCTACAGCTACTAAAGGATAATCTATCTATCACTCAAGCCAAAATGAAGCAGCAAGCCAACACACGACGAAGCGAAAGAGAATTTTCAGTAGGGGATTGGGTTTATTTTCACCTATAGCCATATAAGAACCTATCCATCAACACATGAGCCTCCATGAAGCTATCCCTATGTTTTTATGGGCCCTATCAGATCACAGAGCATATTAGAGCCGTGGTGTATAGACTTAAATTGCTTGAGGATGTCAAAATTCACCTTGTCTTCCACGTGTCATGCCTAAAGCCCAAGTTAGGAGAACATGAGTCACCTCAGATTCAACTGCCTAACACCACTGATGATGGAGATATTCAAGCCCAATCATAAGCCATCCTCAATCGCAGAATCGTAATGTGTTGTTGATGTCTCTCTACTAAAGTACTAGTGCATTAGAATAATTTACTACTTGAAGATGCCACATGAGAATCATATGAGGAGTTGAAGACCCAGTTTCCTAAGTTCATGGAACCTCAGCCTTGAGGACAAGGCTGATTTGAAGAGGACGTGCTTGATAGGACCCTAGCCCCTAGCAGGGTTGGGTCTTGTTGAATATCAGATTTTGATGATGAAACTAATTGATTGTGTTTTATTGTCTAACTACATTTTGAGTGACGCAGGTCTACTATCGATTGGGATTAGATAGTTGACACTAGAGGAATTGACATTACGCTAGGTGATCACGTCAGGATATTGAATGTCGAACCAGAGGTTCGGTGGACAATCAGTAGAAGGCTTCGTACATCGGTCATCGAGCCAAGAAGAGCGTGTTGTGCCAAGGATATCGGGGTTACAGAGGTCAACCATCGTTTGGGTAATAAAACGCAAGAGAGGATGGTGCACTGAAGAATCAAATGAAGCGCTAATCAATGACGTGCTGGGCAACAAAATATCAATTCGCATTGTAATAATTGTCTAGATCGAAGTAGAGTTTTGGTTTGTGTGTGCAGGATTAACTATGATAATGATGAAGATGTAAACCAAAAAAAGTGCCGAAAGACAAGTGCGATGGATCATTGGGCGTTTGAGAGTTCGACGAAAGTCTGAAGGTTCGTTGGAAGTTCATGGAGCTTGCCAAGAAAGATTGGAGCTTGCCAAAGAATCTCATTAGAACTCACCAAGATCATCGTGAAGTCCAAGTGCTTGTCAGGAGTCCACAGAATGGTTTCCGAGGGTTCATCGGAACACCGTCGGAAGTTCGCCAAAAGCTCGTCAGAAGAAGTCTTGACTTGTCGGACTTTGTAATAGCTTAGAAAATATCTTTAAAATTCATAGTTATTGGATTAGGATTAGGTGTTAATCCTATAACCCAAGTAGGGGCCAACTGGGCCTTATTTGGGCTGATTTGGGTTGAAATTAAGGCCATTTAGCCTTCTAGAATAGTGTTAGAATAGTGCTGGTGGTGGCACTGCCCAGGCTAGCCGATGGCACTGCCTAGGACCAGCAAGCTGGGTGACGGCACTGCGCAGAGGCCGAGAGCGCTAGCGGTGGCACCGCTGGCTGGGCGATGGCACCGCCTAGTATCGCTAGAATGCCAAAAACCAAGGTGATTCAAATTTGGGCTCCAAATTTGAATCCTCTTGAGGCCTATAAAGACTCCACTCATTCAGAGTTTAGAGGGGGCTAAGAATAAAAAAAAAATAGGAAAAACTCTTATTAAATCTTCCCTCTAAGCCTTGAGTGTGTTCTAGTCTAAGAGAGGGGTTAGAGGCCTTGTAAGGGTTATCTCCTAAGCCCATCAAAAGGAGAGGTGCTGTAAGGGAGTTCATCCTCGCCCGTTGGAAGGAGGATAGTTAGTGGAAAAGCCGGTGGTCTCAAGTGAAGAGGAATCGGGAGTGGATGTAGGTCGCATGACTGAACCACTATAAATTGGTTTGCATTTATTTTCTCGTAACTTACTTTACTACAAATCATCTTCATTTTGCTGCCTTACTTACTTGACTTCCTCTTCACCTTCTTATGTATCCTTTCAAGTTAAAACGCAATCGAAACAGTTTCAAACGAACATTGCTTTCAATCATACGAAGTTTCCGAAAGTTGTTTAAAATCACCGAAGTTTATCATATTTACTAATTCACCCCCCCATTTTAGTGTCGCTTGATCCCTAACAATTGTTATCAGAGCCACTTTATTTCTCATTCGGATTTACACCCGTAAGAAATGGCTCTTTATGGCTTTCAAGAGAGCTTTTCGGTTGTTCGTCAATCATTCTTTAACGGGTCAGACTACACCTATTGGAAAACTTAAATGAGAGTTTTCTTGCTTTCAATGGATTTGGATTTATGGAATGTTATTGAAAATAGTTTTCAACTTCTCTCTAAACTGACTAACGAATGGTTGGATTTGGAGAAAAGGTCTTTTTCTTTGAATGTAAAGGCTATGAATGCCTTATTTTATGCTTTAGATAAAAATGAGTTCAATCGGATTTCTATGTGCAAAACGGCTTTTAAAATTTGACGAACACTTGAAATCATGCACGAGAGAACTAGTAGAGTCAAAGACTCAAAAGTAAACCTCTTATTGCATGATTTTGAGATTTTTCAAATGAAACAAAGCAAAACTATCGGTGACATGTACACCCATATCATGGATGCTGTCAATAATCTAAAAGCTCTTGGTAAATGTTTTTCGAATTTTGAACTCACTAACAAGATCTTAAGATCCCTTCCAAAAAGGTAGGATCCTAAAATAACGACGATACAAGAAACTAAATATTTAAATGATTATTCTATTGAAGAACTCATTGGATCCTTAATGACATATGAAATGAGTTTCTTGGAACATGTTGAACATGATGAACATTTGAACCACCTTCTAAAGAACAAGAAGGTTTTGGAACTTTGAACTTTGAAATGCCACTTGAGTGATGACTCAAGTGATGAGGACACTATTAAGAACTTTGAACTTCGAACACTAAATTTTAATAAGTTCATGAAACAAAAATACAAAATAAACAATGAACTTGAATAGAGGAAGAGGCCAAAGATGAAGAAGAAGCACAAAGAAGAATCAAATGATGAAGAGGCAAAATGTGCTTTGATGGGCTTCGACTATAAGGTAAGTAACTTAACTCCCTTGAATTATTTTGAAATTACATGATGTTTTTCATGAGTGCTTAATTTAGAAAGTAGGTAATAAAAATTATTTTTCAAAAATTATATCGTTTCTTTTTTTAGCACCTTTAAAAGTTAAAAACTTGACCATGAATTATATTGCTAAGCTTTCACACATGTTATGTTTTGAAATTTAGATTGATGCAACATTATGGGTGATAATAACTTGATTTGTGTACAAGATTAATTCCATGAATGTTTATGATTTTCGTATTGATTTTTGATGCATGATTTGTGATATTACCTAGGATTAATTCATGCATGTGTATCTTGATGTTTTATATTTCGTCTCTAAACATGATGCTTGATCTTTAAATTTTTGTATCATGCTTAATGAGGAATTGAAATGATGAAGATTAAAATCTTATATTTTGGAATAATGTATATTTGGACTTGATGGTTTTCATGACGAATTAAGATGACATTTTGAGATGATGAAATTCCATCCATATTGCTTTTTGATCTTAAACATGATACATATATATGTATGAATTTCATGAAAGTCTTTTGATGATAGATGTATGTATCTTGCTTATAATTTGAAAACTTTTATCTTGGATTAATAAGTCTTAATCATTTTTATGATGAAATTTATAAAATAATTTTAGCAAAATTTGAGCATCGATCATCTTGTTATAACTAATGAAAGAAAGAATTAAAATGATTTTGATGATACATTATGAAAACATACTTAATGATTGTATCATACTTGATAACTTGAAATCTCATATTTTGAAATAATGTGTATGATGAATTCTTAGATCTTAATGGTTTTGATGATGCTTTCGGTTTTAAAAATGATGCATTGTCTTTACATGAAAATTTGAACATACTTACATAAAATCAATTGTATGAAATGGAAATGCATTTTCTATCCTATTGAGATTAATGAATTTATTTTACCAATCTTGTGAATCTCATAAAAGTAAATATGATGAATATTTTGGATAATAAATGACTGTATCATGCATTTGGATTTCTCTTGAAACTTACTTTTCAGATCTATATGATGATACATAAATCTAGCATTAAAAGAGAAAAGCATGCCTACAAGAATTAATTTATAAAAAGAAAATGCATGATCTTGAAAATTCTTCTATCTTTAAAGTTTTCGGTTTTGATGAATCCATGTGAAACTCTTAATCAAATCTTTTGAAAATGCCACATACTTAATGTGATTTAACTTAATGATCTTTATGGTAAAATTTGCCTTTTTCATCTTGAATGCTAACATTTATTTTTATTATGGGCACAAGCATGGTTATAAGAAGCAAATCACATATAAAAACAAAATGCAATCCTCTATCTCAATCTTATCAATATTTCTAGAGGAAATTCAATAAATCTATGCTTGTCATGTATGAATTTATTGAATATAATTTTGAGGATGATTTCGGATTTGATAAATGTCTGATTCATATTTACGACGGGAGATACATTTTAAAAAAGAATCATGAATTCGAATAAAATGATACAAATGAATCACGTATGGATATGTCTTCTTGAAATGTCCTTTTAATGTGTTGTTGATAACTTGAGATATCTTTTGGAATTCATGACATGAGATGATTGAATCTTTGACTTACTCTTTTTATCATGGCTTAATAATGGATGTTTGAAATCATGCTCGATGAGTTGTTTTATGGATTTTGCTTTTAAGTCTTGAACGATCATGCTTATTTCTATTTGACTTAAAAAGGCAAAGGCATGTTCATATAAAATTAATGCAAGAGAAATGCATGTCTCTTGAAAATCCTTCAATAAAGTTTTCAATTTTTTGATGGAAGAGAAATGATGAATCTATGTATATTATGTTCATCTCTTGAATATCGATAATGATTTTGATAATTTGATTATGTGTTTGAAGTTGATGAATTGAACTAGAACGAGATTTTTTTTAATGATTCATGACTTCTAGACTTTCGGAATCACAACCTTATTTTGTTGGAATCATGACTTGTTAAGTAATGAGAGCTCGAATGCATAAATCAAATTATTCTCTTTACTATCTCTACCAAATGAATCATGATTGATATCATTACTATTATAACTCATGTTGTAGAGAAAGAATTCAAAAATCATAATGCAATGAGAATTCTTATGCAATAATCAAGTGCTCATGTGATTCTTTGCTATAAAGAAATTTTATTGAAATCATGATCTTGACAATTATAACTTGAAGTTCTTTATAAATCAAGATCGTTTACCATGCTCCTTCCGTTTTATCAAAAGAAAATTCTTTAAATGAAATGTATCTTATCTTTTGATTTCTCGGAATTCAATACTTGAATTTTTATGAATTTGTGAACTTGATATCTTGATTCCTATGAAATGTGATCTTGATGAAAAATCCTATACATGAATCAAGTTGCTCTTTGTGCTATATCTTTTCAAATGAATCATGAGCCTTGATGTCATATATTTCATGATATAGAAATGACAAGATTTCTTTGCCTTATATGCCTTATGTGATAATTAAAAATTGATATAAGAGAGAATTTGCTTTAGGATGAATCATTGAATCTTGATCTTGATTTTGTTGAAAAAGGACATTAATGAACCGTGAATCATATCTTTGGTATTCATGAATTGATCCTTGTTGATATTCTTCATGAATTCTTTACATATATGGCTTGTTTAATGATTGAAATTTTTAGCCATTGGGTCCTCCACTTTATTTTGACAAAAACTAAGGGGAGCTAGCTTGTTGAATTAATATTCATGACTTGAACTTGATTGCATGCTTAAATCGATTTTTTCTCCTATGCTTCAATACTTCTTTGTATGATTCATGACTTGATGATTGAAATATTCATGGAGAATTTTGATATGTATCACTTGTCATGATTTGAATAATGAAGTAAACAAAATTGTGTTCTTCTTGATATCTTTTATGATGAATCATGAATCATGACTTGATCCACTAAATTGATATATTTGTATCATGATTTGAAGATTGATGTAAACTTTTTTATGCAAACTTATGTGAAAAGTTTATATCATCATCCTCCCTTTCTTTTTGACATTGATAAAGGGGGAGAAAGTTTATTTCTAGCTTGCACCTTAAATGAAAAATTTGTTAGCTCATTCAAGAGGAAGAAAATTACTAGCTTGGCATATCACAAAGAAATCAAAGTGCAAACTTGCTATCTTGTTAGCCTACAAAAGAGGAAAAGAACTTGAATATCAAGTGCCATCTTGCATATCTTGAAACTTGCTATGATTGAACAGTATTATTGGATGTTGTATTGCAAAACTATACTTAAATGTTGTATAATGTGATTAATAGCTAGTGTGTTGTAAAATTTGCATATCTTTTAAACTAGCTATGATGCAACTTCTCCTTTTTGTTGATGACATAGGGGGAGAAGTAGATTGATGACTTCATGCATTAAATTAAATATTTTAAATATTTGCATGATGGTTTAAATGATTCTCATATTTTTTTCATGACGTTGCACTGGGTGATCATGTCAGGATATTGGATGTCGAACTAGAGGTTCGATGGACAATCGGTAGAAGGCTTTGTACGTCGGGCATCGGGCCAAGAAGAGCGTGTTGTGCCAAGGATATCAGGGTTATGGAGGTCAACCACTGATTGGGCAACAAAACGCAAGGGAGGATGACGCGCGGAAGAATCAAATGAAGCGCCGACCAATGATGTGCTAGGCAACAAAATGTCAATTCACGTTGTAATAATTGTCTAGATCGAAGTAGAGTTTTGGTTTATGTGTGCAGGATTAACTACGATAATGATGAAGATGTAAAGCGAAACAAAGTGCCAGAAGACAAGTGCGATGGATCGTTAGGAGTTTGAGAGTTCGACAGAAGTCTGAAGGTTCATTGGAAGTTCACGGAGCTTGCCAAGAAAGATCGGAGCTTGCCAAAGAAGCTCGTTGGAACTTGCCAAGATCATTGTGAAGTCCAAGAGCTTGTCGAGAGTCCGTAGAATGGTTTCCGAGGGTTCATCGGAAGACCGCCGGAAGTTCACCGGAAGCTCACCGGAAGAAGTCTTGACTTGTCAGACTTTGTAATAGCTTAGGAAATATTTTTAAAATTCATAGTTATTGGGTTAGGATTAGGTGTTAATCCTATAAACCAAGTAGGGGTCAACTGGGCATTATTTAGGCTGATTCAGGCTGAAATTAGGGCCATTTAGCCTTCTGGAATAGTGCTAGAATAGTGCTGGCGATGGCACCACCCCGGCTAGGCGGTGGCACTGCCCAAGACCAGCAAGCTAGGTGGTGGCACCGCCTAAAGGCCGAGAGCACTAGCGGTGGCACTGCCCAATACCGCTAGAATACCGAAAACCAAGGTGATTCAAATTTGGGCTCCAAATTTGATTCCTCTTGAGGCTTATAAATACCCCACTCATTCAGAGTTTAGAGGGGGCCTAGAACAGAAAAAAGATAGGGAAAACTCTTGTCAAATCTTTCCTCTAAGCCTTGAGTGTGTTCTAGTCCAAGAGAGGGGTAAGAGGCCTTATAAAGGTTATCTCCTAAGCCTGTCAAAAGGAGAGATGCTGTAAAGGAGTTCATCCTCGTCCGTTGGAAGGAGGATAGCTAGTGGAAAAGCTTGTGGCCTCAAGCGAAGAGGAATCGGGAGTGGACGTAGGTCGCATGACCGAACCACTATAAATCGGTTTGCATTTACTTTCTCGTAACTTACTTTACTGCAAATCATCTTCATTTTGCTACCTTACTTACTTGACTTCCTCTTCACCTTCTTTTGTATGCTTTCAACTTAAAATGCAATTGAAACAATTTCAAACGAATGTTGCTTTCAATCATACGAAGTTTTCGAAAGTTGTTAAAAATCGTCGAAGTTTATCGTATTTATCCGCTGCACTAATTCACCCCCCCCCCCCCTCTTAGTGCCACTCGATCACTAACAGGTCCTACTCAACCAATTAGCAACTAATAAAAACCCTATGAGATTGTAATAACCCCCACCTAGCTACCTCTATCTTATAAAGAAGAGTGGCTAGGGTTTATATTTGGGTCCTTAGGGTTTCCTAGCCACCGCCCCCCTTTACTAGGCAAGTTAGTTAGGGTTGAGGGCAAAAGGGATAATTTACTTAGGAAGCAGCCACTAGGGCTAGGGTTTGGAATCCTATATAAGCATATAGCCTCCACCTCTTTTAAATAGGAAAGATCAATCTACAATTGCACCCTTCTGGCCGACTACCAAGGAGGATGGAATCCCTATAGCATTCCAAGGGTTGATCTCCCTTAAAGATCAATCTACATAAAATTCCTCTAGGGTTCTATCAATATCACATATCCAATTCTCTATTCGTTGCGTCATCTACCATATGTGTGTAACCCTCTAGGTCCAATATTGAGCTAGCCATGAGTTGCACCTGTTAGAACTCCTTTTGTCTTAGAACTCTTTCTAAGTTAGTAAATTATCATCATCCTACAATAATTCACTCTGTTTTGGTCTTGGATTTTGATGATAAAACTAATTGATAGTGTTTTATTATCTAACTGTGTCTTGAGTGATGCAGGTCTACTTGATCAGGATTAGATAGTTGACATAGTATGAATCAGCGTTGCACCGAAAGAAATCACATCAGTATATTGGACATCGAACCGAAGGTCCGATCGACAATCGGCAGAAGGCTTTGGACATTTGGCATCAGGCCAAGAAGAGTAGTGTTGCACCAAGGATATCAGGGTTGTGGAGGTCAATAGCCGATTGGGCAATAGGCTGCAAGAGAGGATGATGCGCCGAAGAATTGGACAAAGCACCGACCAATGATGTGTCGGGCAATCGAAGGTTGATTCGTGCAACTGACTAGATCGAAGTAGAGTTAAGTTTTATGTATATAGGATTAACTACAAGAATGATAAAGACGTAAAGTGAAACAAAGGCTGGAGTCAAGTACGATGGAATCATTGGGAGTTCGAGAGTTCGACGGAAGTCCGAAGATTCGTCGGGAGTGCTACCAGAACTGGTCAAGAACGAGTAGGGAGCTTGCCGAAGGGTTTTCGAAAGTTTGCCAGAAGGTTCATCGAAAGTTCATGGAGCTCACCAAGAAAGATTAGAGCTTGTCAAAGAAGCTCGTCGCAACTTGCCAAGATCAATCGTGAAGTCCAGGAGCTTGCCGGGAGTCCGCAGAATGGTATTCGAGGGTTCGTTGGAAGACCACCGAAAGCTCGTCGGAAGAAATCTTGACATTTTAGACTTTGTAATAGCTTAGGAAATATCTTTAATTTCATAGTTAGCACATAATTATGCTTAGGATTAGGTGTTAATCCTTTAACCTTATTAAGGGCCAATTGGGCTTGGTATTGGATCGGTTTGGGCTGGGATTAAGGCCCAACCAAGAGTGCTGGACACTATCTGGTAGTGGCACTGCCCAGGTCCAACTTCCCAGGTAGTCTGGAGCGATGGTACCACCCAGACTATGCGATGGTACTGCCCTGGGGCAGAGTGCCTGAGCGATGGCACCACTGGTTGGGTGATGGTACCGCCTAGTATATTAACTATGTTAGTGTGTCAGGCAATAATACCGCCAGACTAGGCGATGGTACCACCCAGTATACTGGCAGAACTAGAGTGTCATGCGGTGGTACCACTAGCACTTGGAAATCCAGGATGATTCAAATTTGGGCTCCAAATTTGAATCACCTTGAGGCCTATAAATACCCCTCTCATTCATGGTTGATATACACACAAAACTTGAGAAAGAAAAAGGGAAAACTTTGTTGTAATAGTGTTAAAATCTTTCCTCTAAGCTTTAAGTGTGATCTAGTCCAAGAGAGGGGTGAAAGGCTTTGTAAGGGTTACCTCCTAAGCCCGTCAAAAGGATAGTGCTGTAAAAGGGAGTCAATCCTCGCCCGTTGGAAGGAGGATACCTAATGGAAAGCCGATCGCCTCATGAGAAGAGGATTCGGGAGTGGACGTAGGTCGTATGACCGAACCACTATAAAACTTTGAGTTTGCATTTATATTCTTGCAATTTACATTTCTACAAACCATCATTATTCCTCTACCTCTCCTTGTTACAATCGGCTTCAAGTTTAAAGCTTTACATCCTTCCAATACATGCAATCGAAATTAGTTTTCTTTGAAACATGTTTTCAACGTACGAAGTTTCCAAACTCATCTAAATCATCGAAATTTATCATTCTTTATCCGCTGCACTAATTTACACCCCCCCCCTCTTAGTGCTGCTCTCGATCTCAACACACTCAACTCATCAACTATAGACATACTAGGCCATTATGCCATAGGCCCTAAACGATATAGGGGGATCTAATCCATTGGACCTGTCTGCCCTCAATTATCATGTACCTATAGCCCTTCATCCATCTAACATTCCAAAGACTGTATACTAGACATAATACTATTAAGCCCATACTGAATCTACTCAAGTCTCGCTATAATCAAATTATCCCGGAGAACTCCTTTCTTAATCCAAATGACCCTAGTCAAAGAAAATGCCTAAGTGAGAATACATGGGATATTCTCTCATGACACCGAGAGCAAATGATCCTCTTTCAATACTCAATCGCCTTTGTAAAGTTAGCTACCACTCCCGCCAACTGGTTGTATTAGATTTGAAATTTTCAGACCTATAAGTTCGGTATCAAAGAGTGGAGTACTCATATAAGACATCCTTAGTGTCTTAAGTCTAAGGACCATACATACAACTAAGACCACGAAACTACTATCTGACAATGAAGTATTATTAACCATCCAACATTCTATGAGCAAATCGTTTAGTGAACTCATTCTCTAATGAGCACCTATACTATATCCCTAGTGTCTCTACACAAGTAGCTATGAGACCAACCGTCTCCATTATACGAATTGGTATATAGTACATTGGTCTGTCTGGCTATCTCGATGTCCCTCTCGAGTCAACTATGACAAAAAATATTTAAGGTCTATATTTATAAATAAATTTATTTTATTATCATGATCTCAGTATAATCCAATTTTCATTATACAGATCCAAGGACATCACGATATATGCAATATAAAGTGAAAAAATATCATAATAATAATGACCAAAAAGACTATGTAGCATATCGCACGTACCATCACTCACGTGATTGGCTTACAGGGCACTTGTAACTAGCAACAGCTACTCGTAAATGTTATCTTTATTCTAACCTCAGACCAAAAATATCCCTGCACTCAAATCTTTTACAAGAAATGAGTTAGAAAAGAATTCAACAGAGATGTTATTTTGTTTACATAATTGAAAAACAAAAATGATGTTCCTTTTAATGTGAGGTGCACACAAAACATCATTGAGTATAAAAGTGGTGGTGTATGAATTAAGTGTTGTAGAACTAGTAAGAGTAATGGAGATTCCATTAATATTACTAATGATGATATTTTCATTACCTTCATAGCCATTGTGGATAGATAAGTTTTGCAAATCAGGAGTATTTTAATGAGAATCATCAGAGTCGATAATCTAATTCTTTGGACAAGTAATTGAAGTAATTATGATATTTGCTTTAGGCCAATGGGTATAGTAGGTAGGCTTAGGTTAAGACCAATAGACTATTATTGTGTGTCTGATTTTATCGCAAAGCTGGCAAATGACTTTTGGTTAATTATTATTGTTAGAATGCTAGGGCAGTTAATAGTTATTGAAGTTACCACCTTGATTGTTATTGAAGTTGCTATCTTGATTAAAAAGTTGATAGTGTAATAGAAGATGATAGCTCAGTATGTTATCTATGTTTCTAGGAGGCATCTTATTCGGTCCTTTGTTGAAGTTCTTATTATTTTGGTTGCTCTTTCTTTTGGATTTTTGATTGACTTAAGTTATAATTATTGGTCCCGCCATCCTTTCGTCTCTTTTCAGATATGTTTCATAATCAATCAACTTGTCATATAGTTCTTCAAATGACATCGATGAGTCTCGTGCTTAAATTGCTACTACTAATTTATTGTATTCGCCTCCTAGACCATTGAGAGGATGGATAATGATTTCTTCATCACTCAGGGAATTGTTAAATCTCAAATTTTGATGATGAAACCAATTGATAGTGTTTGTGATCTAATTATGTTTTGAGTGATGCAGGACTACTTTTATCAAGATTAGACAATTGAAGCAAGAAGAATCAGACATTGGGCCGGAGGAGAACATTAGACGCTGAGCCAGAGGATCGATCGACGTATCGACAGAAGGCTTCGGATAAAGAATTTAGGCATCGGGCCAAGAAGAGCGAAGTTGCATTAAGGAGATTGGAGTTGCGGAGGACAACTACCAATTAGGCAATAGGCCGAAAGAGAGGACGATGCGTCGAAGAATCGAATGAAGTATCGACGGACCAATGACATGCTGAATAACATATGTATTCAAAGCTTTGTAATAATTGTCTAGATCGAAATAGGATTAGGTTTAATTGATTTAGAATTGAGCCAACTCAATTAGGGGCTAACTAGGCCTAAATTAAGGATATGTTGGGCCAAGTGAAAGGTCTAAACAGTGCCCTAGAGCCACATTAGGCGGTGGCACTACCGAAGGCTCAACCTCCAAGGCTAAGTCTAGGTGGTGGTACCACCCAAATCTAGTAGCCAAGACTTTGCCTAGGCAGTGGTACCACCCAATGACAGAAACCTCGAAAACCCGGGGTGATTCAAATTTCGGCTACAAATTTGAATCCCCTTGAAGCCTATAAATACCCCTCTCATCCTTGGTTAGAGACACACCAACTGAGAATAAAAAGAAGAAAAATTCTACTATAATCACTTGAGAAATCCTCCCCTCTGATAGAACCCTAGAGGAATTCTATGGAGATTGATCTTTGAGGGGGATCAACCCTTGGAACGCTATAGGAGTTCCACCCTCCAATTAGCCTAGTGGCTACAATTCTAGATTGATCTTTCTTATTCCAAAGAGGTGGAGGCTACAAGCTTATATAGAGCTCCAAACCCTAGCCCTAGGGGCTGCTTCCTAAGTGAACTACCCAATTTGCCCTCAACCTTAGCAGGCCAGCCCAGTAACAAGGGGGGCGATGGTTAAGAAGCCCAAAGACCTAAATATAAACCCTAGCCTCTCTTCTTTATAGGATAGAGGCGGCTAGGTGAGGTTTATTACACTCTCACAAGGTTTTTATTAGATGCTACATGGTTAAGTAGGACCCAACCCTGCTAGGGTCCTATCAAGCCCGCCCTCTTCGAATCAGTCTTGTCCTCAAGGCTGGGGTTCCATGAACTTAGGGAACTGGGTCTTCAACTCCTTATATGATTCCCATGTGGCATCTTCGAGTGGTAAATTAGTCCAATGTACTAGTACTTCAGAAGAGGGACATCGACGACGCATCACGACTCTGCGGTCGAGGATGGCTTATGGTTGGGCTTGAATATTTCCATCATCAGTGGTGTTGGACAGTTGGATCTGGGGTGTCTCATGGTCTCCCAACTTGGGCTTCAAGCATGACACGTGGAAGACAGGGTGAATTTTTGCATCTTCAGGTAATTTAAGTCTGTACGCCATAGCTCCAATACGCTCTATGATCTGATATGGCCTATAAAAATATGGTGATAGCTTCATGGAGGCTCGTGTACTAATGGATAGTTGTTTGTATGGCTGTAGGCGAAGATAAACCCAATCTCCTACAAAAAATTCTCTTTCGCTTCTTCGTATGTCAACTTGTTGCTTCATTCTAGCTTGAGCGGTAGAGAGATTCTCCTTTAGCAGCTGTAGGAGCTTGTCCCTATCAATTAAATCTTGGTCGACCTAATCAACCTTAGCCGAGCCAATTACATACTTTGGAATCACAAGAGCCGGCCGACCATATAATGCTTCATATGGGGTACATTTTGTGGATGAATGATATGTAGTATTGTACCACCATTCGGCTCAGGAGAGCTATTTCGTCCACTCCTTTGGCCGATCACTGGCAAAACACTGAAGGTATGTCTCTAAACACCTGTTCACCACTTCTGTTTGGCCGTCAATTTATGGATGATATGCAGTGCTCATCTTAAGTTTGGTGCTCATCCCAAGTATAGTGAGCTATTGCGCTTGGATCCTCCTCTAATTTTTTTATGATGTTGCTAGTTTCTGGATCCTTCTTCCATTCCTCCCTAATGCCCTCGAGGAAGCCGGTGGTAGGAAGAGAGATGGCCAAAAATTCAGCTTGTTGAGGGAGCCGTGAGAGTGCATCTGCAACAATGTTTTCTTTCCCCTTTTTGTAAATAATTTCATAATCAAATCCGAGAAGTTTGGTTACCCATTTTTGCTGCTTCGGGGATGATATCTTCTGCTCCAAAAAGTACTTAAGGCTTCTATGGTTGGTTTTAATCTGATATCGTCGGCCAATCAGGTAGGGTCTCCACTTTGTTACTGCGTGCACAATGGCGAGCATCTCCTTATCATAGATAGATATTTTTTTATGGGAGGGAGACAATGCCTTGCTAGTGTATGCGAGTGGTCAACCATCTTGCATGAGAACGGCTCCAATTCCAACTCTCGATGCATCGACATCAATGATGAAGGGTCGGCTGAAATCTGGTAACGCTAGCACCGGTGTCGTCGTCATGTCCTCCTTAAGTCTGTCGAAGGCAGCGGAGGCTTTGTTCGACAATAGGAAGGCATCTTTTTTTAGTAGAGAAGTGAGGGGGGCACTAATCTTCCCATAATCCTTCACAAATTTTCGGTAGTAGCCTGTTAGTCCAAGGAACCCATGCAGCAATTTCACATTTGTAGGTTTCGGCCAGCCTTGCATTGCTTCGATTTTTGTTGGGTCTATGGCCACTCCTTCTTCTGATATTATATGCCCAAAGTACACTACTTTTTATTGGAGAAAGCTGCACTTTGATAGCTTAACAAAAAGAGTATTCTCCTGAAAGATTGTCAAAATAATTCGCATGTGCTGAAAGTGAGTCTCAAGAGAAGGGCTGTAAATGAGAATATCATCAAAAAATACTAGCACAAATTTACGAAGAAAGCTCCAAAAAATATCATTCATGTGACTTTGGAAGGTTGAAGGAGCATTAGTGAGTCTAAAGGGGATTACCAAGAATTCATAATGGCCGTTATGAGTGCGAAATGTAGTTTTTGGGATATCGCCTTCACATACCCGAATTTGGTGGTAACCGGATCGAAGGTCCAACTTCGTGAAGACTCGAGCTCCTTTTAATTCATCAAGAAGTTCATCCACCACTGGTATTAGGTACTTATCCTTGACGGTGATGTCATTTAGAGCTCGATAGTCGATGCACATCTGCCAAGTTCCGTCTTTCTTGCGCGCAAGTAGCGCTGGTGAGGAGTAGGGGCTGCAGCTTGGCCTAATCATCCCTGTTTTGAGCATTTCCTTCACGATCTTCTCAATTTCATCTTTTTGGAGGTGAGGATAGTGGTAAGGCCAAGTGTTTGCTGGTGGTTTGCCCGGAAGGATTGGAATTCGATGGTCATGTTGCCGAGTAGGAGGAAGACCGTGCGGTTCAGCAAAAACATCGTCAAATTCAACAAGCAGTTGGGTGATATTTTGATCTTTAATTTCTGTTTTCTCTCCCTCTGGTTGCTGTTAGAGATGCATAAGAAAGCCACCATTTATCTTGTGTAAAACTTTCTCCATTCGTTGGGTTAAAACGGTGGTTACGTTGCCTCCGTGCTTCCCATGTAGGGTGACCTGTTTGCCTTTGCAATAGAATTTCATAATCAATTTGGAAAAGTTCCAAGAGACATCACCTAGTGTCGTCAGCCATTCTATGCCCAACACAGCCTCATAATTATCAATTGGTAGGAGGAAGAAGTCGGCAACAATTTCTTGGTCCTGTAGTAATAGTTTCACCTACGGGCATCTTTGGTCGCATTTTAGGATTCGGTCATCGATGACCTTTACGTCAAACTTGCTACAACCTTCAATGTGGAGTGCCATCCGAGCAGCAACCTTACTATTTAGAAAGTTATTAGTGCTGCCTATATCGATGAGAATGGTGATCGTTTGTTGTTTGAGCAAGCCTCCAACTTTCATCGTTTGCGGATTTGAGTAGCCGGCTAGCGCATGTACCATAAAGTCGGTTGATTGTGGCTCTTCTTCCACATCTTCATCCTCATGTTCAAGACTCTCTTCTGGCTATTCACTGATCTCTTCTTCCATTGGTTCAAGCACAAGAAGTCTCCCCTTTTTGCAGCGATGCTCGTGGCTCCACAGCTCATCAAAATGCCAACATAACCCCTTGGCAGATCGGTCTCGAAGCTCTTCTCTTATCAACCATTTTGGTGCAAGAGCTCGGCTGATAGTTGGAGGGCTGAGGACTTCGATATTGCTAGTCAGAGAGTGATCCTAGTCCTCCAGGCTTCGTGCTTCAATCGCTCCTCCTGAAGTCATGCGAAAGAGATGGCTGCCATAAGCGTGTACGATTGTTGCGTTTTAACTTCTCCCAAGATCTCCAGCTTCAAGCCCTCAATAAATGTCCCCAATAACTATTTTTTAGATGAATCATGAGTTTGATTAGATAACCTTTCAAACCTGGTTTGATACTCTTGGATGGTGGAGGTTTGTCGGATCTTTGCTAGTTGTCCATCGATGTTCTCGTAATCAGTTGGTCCGAAATGGATCAACAGTCCTTCTTTGAATTGTTGCCATGAGAGGACTCCATGAGTGTGTTCAAACCAATCAAACCATTGTATGACATCCCCTTCAAGATGTATAGCTGTAATTTCTACCATAGATGCATCTGCAGTTTTGTAGTACCGAAAATATCGCTCCGCGCGTGAGATCCAACCAATCGGGTCTCCTTCTTCCCATCTAGGGAAGTCCACCCTCATGTGTGGATAGTGGGGATCGGTCATAGAGCCTACCCTCTCTTGGAGGCCATCTCTTCAATTAGAACTCTCTTCTTGATGTGATTTCTTTGGGCTCGATGGTCGACCCAAAATAAGTTCGGCAAAGAGAGTCCGAATCTTCTCCTCCATTCGTGTCTCGAAGGCTTCGAATTTAGCATCAATTGCCTCCTCAGATGCCATAGCATATGTCTCCAAATCTGTAATATTAAGATCTCTTTTTTGCTATCGGGTTAAAGGCATGTATTGGTTGAGAGAAGTGGTGGTTGAAAGGGTTGGTGGATTGGTGAATGTAGGCTACGGTTTAGGCTTGTTTTGTGATTGTTTTGGGTGCAGTTTGGGGCTACGGTTTGATGGAGTTTTTGGGCTATGATGGTAGTGGATGAAGGTTAGGAAAGAGGGAAATAGGGTTTTAGATCTGTGGTAGATTACAGTAAAGATTTGACAAAAATCAATGGCAATTGCTGCCTATATGCACTGTCTCGTAAGAGCAGAATTGTTGTCGAAGAAATAGCGATTTCTCGATGAAATTTCCAGCGAAAACTCGGGGGTTTGAGGAGGGGGTTTGACGGTAGAATCTTAGTTTAGATAGCAACTAATAGGACCCTAGCAGGGTTGGGTCCTACTCAACCAAGTAGCAGTTAATAAAAACCCTATAAGTATAATAAATCACACCTAGCCACCTCTATCCTATAAAGAAGAAAGGCTAGGGTTTATATTTGGGCTATTGGGCCTCTTAGCCATCGCCCCCTTTGTTACTAGGCCGATCGGCTAAAGTTGAGGGTAAATTGGGTAGTTCACTTATGAAGCAGCCCCTAGGGCTAGGGTTTGGAACTCTATATAAGCTTGTAGCCTCCACCTCTTTGGAATAAGAAAGATCAATCTACAATTGCAACCACCAGGCTACTTGGAGGGTGGAACCTCGAGAGCGTTCTAAGGGTTGATCCCCCTCAAAGTTCAATCTACCTAGAATTCCTCTGGGGTTCTATCATCTGGTATCAGAGTAGTGATCTTGCTGCTTTTGCTACCATCCCTACCGCCCACCATCAACCAAACAATTCCCATAATTGCTCTTGATGTCATCGTCTCCACCGTCATCTCCTGACGTAGATCAATTCAATCTACTATCGCCACCTCCAATTGTATCAGAGATCTGGTATTTTTCTACCACTAATACCCTTTGCTACTACAATTTTTCATCTAAAATACCAAAAATAAGTTTTTCTATCTATCCCTTGCTTGCAAATTCCTTGCGTCACAAAAGTTATCATCTTTGCAAACGAAGGATTGCTGCAGAAAATTTCAGCCACGTGTTGCTGCCTTTAACCGATCTAATTGTTATCCTTTTTGAATCAAATTTCATGTGCACCTCATAGATCATCTTGGCTCCCATCCGTGATTGATCTATCATGGAATTCATCTTTAAAAAAATTCGTGTGTTGCTGCAATCTCTCATCGCAAGCTGCTGAAATTTTTCGACGAGAATTCTGCTATCGCAACTTGCACCGATTTCTTTACTGTTATGCTACAGAAATTTCTTGATTCAATTTGTCATCCTTGCTATTATTTAAACTAAGATTCTACTGTCAAACCCCCTCCTCAAATCCCTGAGTTTTCGCTAGAAATTTCATCGAGAAACCACTATTTCTTCGAGGACAATTCTACTCTTACGAGACAGCACATATCGGCAGCAATTTCTACTGATTTTTGTCAAATCTTTGCTGTGATCTACCACAGATCTAAAACCCTCTTCCCTAACCATCATCCACTATCATCATAGCCCAAAACTCCATCAAACCGTAGCCCCAAACTATGCCCAAAATAGCCACAAAACAAGCTTAAACCGCAGCATACATTCACCAATCCACCAACCCTTTCAGCCATCGTTTCTCTCAACCAATATATGCCTTTAACCTGATAGCAAAAAAGAGATCTTAATATTACAAATTTGGAGACATATGCTATGGCATCCGAGGAGACAATTGATGCTAAATTCGAAGCCTTCGAGACACGAATGGAGGAGAAGATTCGGACTCTCTTTACCGAACTCAATTTGGGTCGACCACCGAGCCCAAAAAAATCACATCAAGGAGAGAGCTCTGATCGAAGAGATGACCTCTAGGAGAGGGGAGGCTCTATGACTGATCCTTACTATCCATGCATGAGGGTGGACTTCCCTAGATGGGAAGAAGGAGACCCAATTGGTTGGATCTTGCGTGTGGAGCGATATTTTCGGTACCACAAAACCGCAGATGCATCTATGGTAGAAATTGTGGCTATACATCTTGAAGGGGATGCCATACAATGGTTTGATTGGTTTGAACACACTCATGGAGTCCTCTTATGGTGATAATTCAAAGAAGGACTATTGATCCACTTCAGACCAATCGATTACAAGAATATCGACGGACAACTAGCAAAGATCCGACAAACCTACACCATTCAGGAGTATCAAATCAGGTTCGAAAGGTTATCAAATCAAACTCATGATTAGTCTAAAAAATAGTTATTGGGAACATTTATTGAGGGCTTGAAACCGGAGATCTAGGGAGAAGTTAAAGCACGACAACCGTACACGCTTATGGCAGCCATCTCTTTCGCACGACTTCAGGAGGAGCGATTGAACCATGAAGCCCGGAGGACTAGGGTCACTCCCCGACTAGCAATATCGAAATCCTCAGCTCCCCCTACTATCAGCCAAGCTCCTGCACCAAAAAGGTTGACAAGAGAAGAGCTTCGAGACCGATCTGCCATGGGGTTATGTTGGCATTGTGACAAGCCGTGGAGCCGCGAGCATCACTGTAAAAAAGGGAGACTTCTTGTGATTGAACCAGTGGAAGAAGAGATCAGTGAACAACTAGAAGAGAGTCTTGAACATGAGGAAGAAGATATGGAAGAAGGGCTATAATTGACCGACTTTATGGTACATGCGCTAGCCGGCTACTCAAATCCGCAAACAATGAAAGTTGGAGGCCTACTCAAACAACAACCGATCACCGTTCTCATCGATACGGGCAGCACTAATAACTTTCTAAATAGTACGATTGCTGCTCAGATGGCTCTCCACATCGAAGGTTGTAGCAAGTTCGACATAAAGGTCGTTGACGGCCGAATCCTAAAATGCGACCAAAGATGCCCGCAAGTGAAACTATTACTGCAGAACTAAGAAATTATTGCCAACTTCTTCCTACTACCAATTGATGATTATGAGGCTGTGCTAGGTATAGAATGGCTGATGATGCTAGGTGACGTCTCTTGGAACTTTTCCAAATTGATTATGAAATTCTATTGCAAAGGCAAACAGGTCACCCTACGTGGGAAGCGCGGAAGCAACGTAATCACCGTTTCAACCCAATAAATGGAGAAAGTTTTACACAAGATAAAAGGTGGCTTTCTTATGCATCTCCAGTAGCAACCAGAGGGGAAGAAAACAAAAATTAAAGATCAAAATCTCACCCAATTGCTTACTGAATTTGACGATGTTTTTGCTGAATCGTGCGGTCTTCCTCCTACTCGGTAACATGACCACCGAATTCCAATCTTTCTAAGCAAATCACCAGCAAACACTTGGCCTTACCACTATCCTCACCTCCAGAAGGATGAAATTGAGAAGATCGTGAAGGAAATGCTCAAAACAGGGGTGATTCGGCCAAGTTGCAGTCCCTACTCCTCACCGATGCTACTTGTGCGCAAGAAAGATAGAACTTAGCGGATGTGCATCGACTACCGAGCTCTAAATGACATCACCATCAAGGATAAGTACCCAATACCAGTGGTGGATGAACTTATTGATCAATTAAAAGGAGCTCGAGTCTTTATGAAGTTGGACCTCCGATCCGGTTACCACCAAATTCGGGTATGTGAAGGCGACATCCCAAAAACTGCTTTCCGCACTCATAACGGCCATTATGAATTCTTGGTAATGCCTTTTGGACACACTAATGCTCCTTCAACCTTCCAAAGTCTCATGAATGATATTTTTTGGAACTTTTTTCGTAAATTTGTGCTGGTAGTTTTCGATGATATTCTCATTTACAGTCCTTCTCTTGATACTCACTTTTAGCACTTGAGAATTGTTCTGACAATCTTTCGGGAGAATACTCTTTTTGTTAAGCTATCAAAGTGCAGCTTTCTCTAGCAAAAAGTAGAGTACCTTGGACACATAATATCAAAAGAAGGAGTGGCCGTAGACCCAACAAAAATTGAAGCAATGCAAGGTTGGCCGAAACCTACAAATGTGAAATTACTACGTGAGTTCTTTGGACCAATGGGCTACTACCGAAAATTCATGAAGGACTATGGAAGATTAGTGCCCCCCTCACTTCTCTATTGAAAAAAGATGTCTTTCAATAGTCGAACAAAGCCTCCACTGCCTTCGACAGACTTAAGGCAGCCATAACGACGACACCGGTGCTAGCACTACCAGATTTCAGCTGACCCTTCATCATTGAGGCCGATGCATCTGGAGTTAGAATTGGAGCCATTCTTATGCAAGATGATTGACCACTCGCATACACCAGCAAGGCATTGTCTCCCTTTCATCAAAAAATGTCTATCTATGATAAGGAGATACTCGCCATTGTGCACGTAGTAACAAAGTGGAGACCCCACTTGATTGGTCGATGATTTCAGATTAAAACCGACCATAGAGGCCTTAAGTACTTTTTGGAGTAGAAGATATCATCCCCAGAGTAGCAAAAATGGGTAACCAAACTTCTAGGATTTGATTATGAAATTATTTACAAAAAGGGAAAAGAAAACGTTGTTGCAGATGCACTCTCACGGCCCCCTCAGCAAGCTGAATTTTCAGCCATCTCTCTTCCTACCACCGACTTCCTTGAGGGCATTAGGGAGGAAAGGAAGAAGGATCTAGAAACCAGCAACATCATAAAAAAATTAGAGGAGAATCCAAGCGCAATAGCTCGCTATACTTGGGATTCGAGGGATCTATGCTATAAAGATCGTATTGTGCTTATACCAAACTCCTATTGCATCAAAGTCAGTCTGCACGAAATGCACTCCACACCTTTAGCAGGGCACTCTGGATTTCTAAGAACCTACAAAAGAGTGAAGCAAAACATTTATTAGAAAGGGTAGCAAAAAATTATTTTTGAATACGTTGCATAATGTGATGTATATCAACAGCAAAAAGGTGAAACAGTAGCGAGTCCAGGGAAACTACAACCACTACCCATACCAGACTTGGTGTGGACTGACATCTCCATGGACTTCATCGAAGGGCTGCCACCTTCTAAAGGTAAAAGCACAATCCTTGTGGTGGTTGATCGACTCACGAAATATACTCATTTTTGTGCTGTATGAAATCTCTACACTACTGTTAGTATTGCTCAGATTTTTATAGAAAATATTGTTAAACTGCATGGGATGCCAAGATCCATTGTAAGTGATCATGACAGGATCTTCACTAGTAAATTTTGGACCGAGTTATTTCAGTTGCAGGGCACCAAACTCAAGATGAGCATAGCATATCATCCACAAACTGATGCCCAAACAGAAGTGGTGAATAGGTGTTTAGAGACATACCTTCGGTGTTTTGCCAGTGATCGGCCAAAGGGGTGGACGAAATGGCTCCCCTGGGCCGAATGATGGTACAATACTATATATCATTCATCTATAAAATGTACCCCATATGAAGCATTATATGGTCGGTCGGCTCTTATGATTCCAAAGTATGTAATTGGCTCGGCTAAGGTAGATCAGGTCGGCCAAGATTTAATTGATAGGGACAAACTCCTACAACTACTAAAGGATAATCTCTCTACTGCTCAAGCTAGAATGAAGCAGCAAGCTGACACACGAAAAAGCGAAAGAGAATTTTTAGTAGGAGACTGGGTTTATCTTTGCCTACAACCACACAAGAAACTATCCATCAACACACGAGCCTCTATGAAGCTATCTCCACATTTTTATGGGCCTAATCAGATCGAAGAGCATATTGGAGCTATGGCGTATAGACTTAAATTGCCTGAGGATGCCAAAATTCACCCTGTCTTCCACGTGTCATGCTAGAAGCCCATGTTGGGAGAACACAAGTCACCCCAGATTCAACTGCCCAATATCACTAATAATGGATATATCCAAGCCCAATCGCAAGCCATTCTCGATCGCAGAATCATCATGCTTTGCCGATGTCCCTCTACTGAAGTACTAGTGCATTGGAATAATTTACCACCCAAAGACGCCATATAGGAATCATATGAGGAGCTGAAGACCCGGTTCCCAGAATTCATGGAACCTCAGCCTTGAGGACAAGGCTGATTAGAAGAGGGCGGGCTTGATAGGACCCTAGCAGGGATGGGTCCTACTCATCCAAGTAACAGCTAATAAAAATCCTGTGAGTGTAATAAATCTCACCTAGCCACCTCTATCCTATAAAGAAGAGAGGCTAGGGTTTATATTTAGGCTATTGGGCCTTTTAACCGTCGCCCCCCTTATTATTGGGCCGATTGGCTTAAGTTGAGGGTAAATTGGGTAGTTCACTTAGGAAGCAGCCCCTAGGGCTAGGGTTTTGGAGCTCTATATAAGCTTGTAGCCTCCACCTCTTTGGAATAAGATAGATCAATCTATAATTGCAGCCACTAGGCTACTTGGATGGTGGAACCCCTATAGTATTCCAAGGGTTGATCCCCCTCAAAGATCAATCTCCATAGAATTCCTCTAGGATTCTATCAGCAATAAGGATAACAAATTGGATCAAGAAATTTCGGCAGCAAAGCAGTAAAGAAATCGGTGCAAGTTGCGATAGCAGAATTCTCGTCGAAAAATTTCAATAGTTTGCGACGAGAGATTGCAGTAACACGAATTTTTTCTTTGATGAATTCCATAATAGATCAATCATGGATGGGAGCCAAGATGATCTATGAGGTGCATAAAAAATTTCATTTAAAAAGGATAACAATTAGATCTGTTAAAGGCAGCAACACACGACTGAAATTTTCTACAGCGATCCTTCATTCGCAAAGATGGTAGAATTTGCAACGCAAGGAATTCATAGGCAAGGGATCGATAGAAAAACTTCTTTTTGATATTTTAGATGAAAAATTATAGAAGCAAAAGGTATTGGTGGTAGAAAAATACCAGATCTCTGATGCAATTTGTGGTGGCGACTATAGATTGAATTTATCTACGTCAAGAGATGACGGTGGAGATGACGACGTCAAGAGCAATTATGGAAATTACTTGGCTGATGGTGGGCGGCAGGGATGGTAGCAAAAGCAACAAGATCACTGCTCTGATACCAAATGATAGAACCCCAAAGGAATTTTATGGATATTGATCTTTGAGGGGGATCAACCCTTGGAACGCTATAGGGGTTCCACCCTCCAAGTAGCCTAGTGGCTGCAATTCTAGATTGATCTTTCTTATTCCAAATAGGTGGAGGCTACAAGCTTATATAGAGCTCCAAACCCTAGCCCTAGGTGCTGCTTCCTAAGTGAACTACCCAATTTGCCCTCAACCTTAGTGGGCCTGCCCAGTAAAAAGGGGGCGACGGCTAAGAAGCCCAAAGACCCAAATATAAACCTAAGCCTCTCTTCTTTATAGGATAGAGGTGGCTAGGTGGGGTTTATTATACTCTCACAGGGTTTTTATTAGATGCTACATGGTCGAGTAGGACCCAACCCTACTAGGGTCCTGTCACCCTCTAGCTCTAAGTCTTGGTCAAGTTTAAGAGAGGGGTGAGAGATCTTATAAAGGTTGTTCTCCTAAACTTGTAAAAGGAGAAGAGGGTTATAAGGGTAGTTAGTCTTCGCTAGATTAAAAGAAGATTGATAATGAAAGCTGGTGGCCTCGACGAAGGAAGAATCTATTGGGATATCCTTTTGGGGAGCGACATCTCATGCGCAGTGAAAGAACAAAAACAAAACACCTCAAATTTCCCATAGAAAGGTTCCATCATTGTGCGAAGATCGGTGCATCAAAATAAATCTATGAAAACTGCATGTGTAAAAGAAAATACCTAGGGAGATCGTATATCCCTAAATCCCTACAGATATATAGGAAGGATGAAGGAGGTCAAGCGTCCTCCTATCTAGCGGTATCCACATGGTAGGGACTACGATGATGCTCCTCTCTAGGGAGAGGAGAACAGAAGGTGGCTACTAAAAGAAAACCCTCAGCCTATAGAGCTTTGTTTCCCTCCTATTTATAGAGGCCCCCTATAAACCCTAATGGATCTTGCCCTATTGGGTATTGGATCTCCATCCAATTATCCAAGCCTCTTGGATTAGTGGGTCTCTACCTAATAATCTCTTATTAGCAATTATTAGATCTCATCTGAGGATCCAATAATTCAGGGGCTCAATGGATATCCAATAAGCTAGGGGCTCCAACAGATATCTAATATTCGAACCTCTACTTGTCGGAACACCTACCATATGTGTGTGACCCTCTAGGCCCAATATCAAGCTGGCCGCAAGTCATACTTGTCAGAACTCCTTCTGACATAGTGAATTATTATCTCTATAATAATTCACCCAACTCATCGACTGCGGACGTACTAGGCCACTACGCTGCAACCCCTAGACGATACAAGAGAATCCAATCCTTGGACCTATCTGTCCTCAGTTAACATGTACCTATAGTCTCTCATCCATCTAATATCCTAGAGACCCAAAACCGGGCATGGTGCTGTCAGGCCCATATGGTCTCTCCTCAAGTCTTGCTCTTATCGGATTCTCTTGGAGAACTCTTTGTCTCTCAATCTGAATAATCTTGGCTAAGGATTTATTCGAGCAGGAATACATAGGATATTCCTCTCATGATACTGAGAGAGAATGATCCACTATTGACACTTAATAACCCTCGTAAGGTTGGCTACCACTCCCAATAATCGGCTGTACTAGATTTGGAACTTTCCAAACCTATAAGTCTGGTATCAAAGAGTGGAGTACTCATACAGGACATCCTTGGTGTCTCAAGTCTAAGGACCAGATACACTATTGAGACTACGGAATCACTATCCGACATGAGGTATCAATAACCATCCAGCATTCTATAGGCAGATCAATCAGTGAACTCATTCCCCAATGAGCACTTGCACTATACCCTTAGTGTCCCCACACGGGTAGCTATGAGACTAGCCACCTCCATCATATGGATGGATATACAGCACACCAGTCTATTCGGTTATCTCGATGTCCCTCTCGAGTAATCTATGATCAAGATTATTTAGGGTTTATGTTTACAGGTGAATCGATCTTATTATCGTGATCTCATCATGATCTGATTTCCATTGTACAGATCCAAGGACATCACAATATATGCAACACGCAAGATAAAGTGATAAAATGCCTAATAATATACAGAGAGAAAATGTGCATATCAAGTCACAAGTGCCATCACTTATGTGATTGGCTTGCAGGGCACATATGACTAGCAATCTCCTATTGAATCTCGAATTTTGATGATGAAATCAATTGAAGAATTATTTGTTCTAATCCATATTGTCGAGATAAGTGTACAGGATTAACTATGATAGGATGAAAACATCAAGCGATTTACCGAGGTCAAGTTCGTTGGGAGTTTGAGAGTTTATCGGAAGTCCGAAGGATCATTGAAAGTGTTGCCGGAACTAATCGAGATAGAATCAGGGACTTGCCGAAGGTTTCGAAAGTTCATCAAAAAGATTGTCAGAGGTTCGTGGAGATCATCGAGAAGGTTCAAAAGCTTCCCAAAGACTTGTTGAACTCGCCCTACAATTCGGGAGCCTGTTGGGAGTCCGTCGGAAGAAATCCGAAGAAGTGTTGGAAGTCCACCGGAAGTTCACCGAAAAGCTCATCGGAAGAAGACTTAAAGAATGTCAGTTTAAATTGCTTAGAATTATGTTTCAATTTCATAGTTAGCATGCAATTAGGGTAAGGATTAGGAAATAATCCTGTTTAAACTTGGTAGAGGCAATCGGGCCCTTATTGGACTAATTTGGGCTAAAATTAAGGCTCTCTCAGCTTTGCTGAAGAGCTTGGGCGGTGGCACCACCCAGGACTTGAGAGCTTGGGTGGTGGCACTACCCAGACTGAGGTGGTGGCACTACCCAGACTGAGGTGGTGGCACTGCCCAGAACCCGAGAGCCTAGTACTCTATCAGTCTGACACTAACAGGTGATGGCACCGCCAGCACTGGAAAACCCAAAAATAATTCAAATTTGGAGCCCAAATTTGAATCCTCTTGGAGTCTATAAATACCCCTCCTTTCTCAGTTGAGAGGGTAACCTTTTGAGAGTTAGAAATTGAGCAAAAGCCATAGGTTTTCGATAGCTTAAGTGTTCACCTCCCTCTCTTTGCAAAAATTTGTAAGAGTGTGAACCACTTGTAAAAAGGTTATAAGAGGGGTATTTGGTCCTTCTCCTTTAACGTGACTTGCTAGTGGAAATTAGGAGCCTCATCGAAGAAAGCTTCGAAAGTGGATGTAGGTTATTTGACCGAACCACTATACATCGTGGTGTTCCTTGAATGTGTATTTAAATTTCTGAATCATTTCTCTACTTAGCTACAAATCATTCGGTCTTCATCTCCTTTACTCGAGCTACTTTAACTTAGTCATTTTTCGTCGAATCGAAATCTCCATACGAACTAGCTATTTATGAAATCAATTTCAAACTTACTAGTTTTAATCCGCTACACTAATTCACCACCCCCCCTCCTCTTAGTGCCACTCCGATCCTAACAATTGGTATCAGAGCAAGGTTCACTCTCATATTTGGTTTAAAACCTAAGAGAGATGACTTACTCTGACATACAAGAGGGTCACTCCATTACACGTCCGCTTATATTTAATGGGTCGGATTACATATATTGGAAGACTCGTATAAGGATCTGCCTTATTTCCATGGACTTTGAGCTTTAAAATATCATCGAAAATAGATTTCAAAAATCTTCTTTTTCGATAAGCGAATGAAATGAATTGAAGAAGAAGGTTTTTGCTTTAAATGCAAAGGCTATGAATAACTTATTTTGTACACTTGATAAAAATGAGCTTAATCGCGTTTCGATTTGTGAATCGGCTTTTGATATTTGGTGCACTCTTGAGATCACTCATAAAGGCACTAGCCGAGTGAAAGAGTCCAAAATCAACATTCTTGTGCATTCATATGAGCTTTTTCGAATGAAACCAAGTGAGTCCATCGGAGACATATACACCCGCTTCACAGATGTCATCAATGGACTCAAGGCACTTGGTAAAGATTTTTCTAATTTTGAAGTAGTAACAAAAATTTTAAGATCCCTTCCAAAGAGTTGGGATCTAAAGATTACGGCCATTCAAGAGGCCAAGGACCGTAAAACTTTTCCTATCGAAGAACTCATAGGGTCTTTAATGACCTATGAAATGACATGCCATGCTCATGATGAGCTAGAGAACCCCCTTTCCAAAGAACAGGAAGGATATAGTATTAAGAATACAAGAAGACCAGTTGAAAGGAACATCGATGAGGACTTTGACGAAGACATTGCACTCTTAACTAGAAAATTTAAAAAATTTATTAAAAAAGGTAAATTTAAAAATGAATCTAAAAATAAACTTGATCTAAAAAAGGACCAAGTCATATGTTACAAATGCAAGAAGCCGGGGCACTTCAAAAATGAATGCCCCCAAGCCAAGAAGCAACTCAAGAAAAAGAAGACATTGAAGACTATATGGGATGATTCAAGTGACTTCGAGGATGAAGAGGTAAGCAATAAAGAGGAGGCCAACTTCATACTAATGGCCTTAGGAGAAGAGGTTAGTGAGTTATTTAATAAAGAGTTATCTTTCGATAAACTTTCAGTCGCTTTTTATGAATTATTTGATGAATGTAGAACTATTAGTAAGAAGTTCAATTTATTAAAGAAAGAGCATGCTTTATTACAAGATAAGTTTGATAGTCTCCAAACTTCTTCTTTACCCGCATGCTCTAAGTGTGAATACTTAGAAGCAATCAAAAATGAGAACGTGCTACTTAAAGAGACCCTAAACAAGTTTAAGGTCAGTAGCAAGGGCTTGGACATGATCCTTGCAAACAAGGGTCACATCGAAAATTGAAATGGAATTGGATTTGTGAGTGTATCTCACCGAAATCCCACCACCTTCATTAAAGGACCCACATTACATGTATCACGTTATTTAAAATATAATTTTTATTGTAAATCTGGACATGTTGTTTATAAATGTCCATTTAGGAAAATTAGTCCACATAAATTGATATGGATTTCTAAAAGAACCATAAATAATTCATTGCTAAATGACAAAGTTAGTAGATCAATATTTGAGGCACCCAAAATCAAATAGGTACCTAAAAACCATCCTCTTTTGTATAACCATTCACCATCACAAGCTAGAGCAAGAGATGGTATCTTGATAGTAGATGCTCAAGGTACATGACCGGAGATCCATCTCAATTCTCTATGCTCACTAGCAAAGAAGAAGGGTATGTTACCTTCGGAGACAATAACAAAGGTAAACTTATTGGCAAGGGAACTATAGGTAATAAATCTATTTTTTCAATTGATAATATGTTATTGGTAGATGGTTTAAAGCATAATCTTTTAGTGTTAGTCAATTATGTGATAAGAGATATGTTATGAAATTTAAATCAAATGCTTGCATTATTGAAAAACTATATAATAATACATCTATGATTGCACTAAAACAAAATAATATCTACACCATCAACATTGATGATCTTAGTAGTGAAATGTGTTTTTCGGCATTGAATGATGACGCTTGGCTTTGGCATAGGAGACTATGTCATGCTAGCATGAAGCTAATCAATCAAATCATATCCAAAGCACTTGTAAGAGGCATTCCCAATGTTAAGTTCATTAAAGATAAAGTATGTGATGCTTGTCAATTAGGAAAACAAATTAAAACTAGCTTCAAGCTGAAGAATCAAATAAATACCTCTAGACCATTACAATTGATCCATATGGATTTATTTGGACCAATTGACACAACAAGCCTAGGAGGTAGCAAATATGTCTTTGTAATTATAGATGACTATAGTAGATACACTTGGGCATATTTCCTGGCTCACAAAAGTGATTATTTTAAATGTTTCTCTAAATTTTATAAACTTACTCAAAACGAAAAGGGTTTCATGATTTCATCGATTTGGAGTCATCATGGTAGTAAATTCCAAAACCATGATTTCTAAAATTTTTGTGAATCAAATGGGTATAACCACAACTTCTCTACTCTAAGGAATCCTTAACAAAATAGAGTAGCAGAAAGAAAGAATAGAAATTTACAAGAAATGGCAAGAACCATGTTAAATGAACATAGTTTACCCAAATACTTTTGGGCTGAAGCTGTTAATACGATTTGCTATATCATGAATAAGGTTCTAGTAAAACTATCTCTATCCAAGACTCCTTATGAATTATGGAATAACAAAAAACCTAATGTTTCTTACTTTAAAGTTTTTGGTTGCAAATGCTTTATTTTAAATGAAAAGGATGCTTTAGGAAAATTCAATGCTAAATCCAATGAAGGCATCTTTCTTGATTACTCTTCCATTTTTAAAGCTTTTCATGTTTTTAACAAAAGAACATTAGTTATAGAAGAGTCTATTCATGTAGTTTTTAATAAAATTTCTGAATTTAAGGAAAAAGATTTTGATGCTGATTTTGGTCTTGATCGTTTGAATTTAAATGAATCCTCCCCTCAAAATAGCAACTTGGATGCATCTTCTTCCCAAATTTCCTTACCTAAGGAATGGAAGTATGTAGATATTCATCCCAAGGAGTTAATTATAGGAGACACATCAAAAGGGGTTCAAACTCGTTCTTCTTTTAAAAAATTTTGTGCCCATGCCGCTTTTCTTTCTTAAATTGAACCTAAGTGCATTGATGATGCCTTGAAAGATGATTCTTGGGTTATCACAATGAAAGAAGAATCGAATCAATTTGAGAGGAATGAGGTATGGAAGCTTGTTCCTAGACCTAGTGACCATTTAGTTATTGGTACTAAATAGGTCTTTAGAAACAAGCAAGATGAATGCGGTATCATGGTTAGAAACAAGGCTAGACTAGTGGCTAAAGGTTTTAACCAAGAAGGTATTGATTATGAAGAGACCTTTACTCCTGTGGCAAGATTAGAAGCCATTAAGATGCTCCTTGCCTATGCTAGTAGTAATAACTTTAAGCTTTTTCAAATGGATGTCAAAAGTGCTTTCTTAAATGGCTTTATTTCCGAAGAAGTGTATGTTGAACAACCACCCGAATTTGAAAACTCTCTTCTTCCCAATCATGTGTTTAAACTAACTAAGGCTCTCTATGGATTAAAATAAGCCCCTAAGGCTTGGTATGAGAGGCTTAGTTCTTTCTTAATTTCAAATAATTTTACTAAAGGCAAGGTTAATACTACATTATTTATTAAACATTTTGAAAATAATTTTCTTATTGTTCAAATTTATGTTGATGATATTATTTTTGGTTCTTCAGATGAATCACTATGTAAATCATTTGCTAAGTGCATGAGTCATGAATTTGAAATGAGCCTAATGGGAGAATTAACCTTCTTTTTAGGATTGCAAGTTAAACAACTTAGTGATGGTATATTTCTTAATCAAACAAAGTATACATTAAAATTGTTAAAATAATTTAACATGGATGGTTCAAAAGCCATCAACACTCTAATGAGTACTTCCACCAAGTTAGACTTGGATGAAAGTGGAGAAAATTTTGATCAAAAAATATATAGCGGAATGAAAGGTAGCTTACTTTGCCTCATCGCAACTAGACCAGATATCATGTTTAGTGTAGGTCTATGTGTAAGATTCCAAGCTAATCCTAAGTTATCTCACCTCAAAGCTGTTAAAAGAATCCTTAGGTATCTTAAAGGAAATCCTAATCTAGGATTACGGTATCCAAAATCTGATAACTTTGATTTAAAAGCCTATGCAGATGCGGAATTTGGTGGATGTATAATAGATAGAAAGATCACATCCAGAACATGCCAATTTTTAGGACATGTACTTGTTTCTTGGACTTCTAAGAAACAAAATTCGGTTGCACTATCTACGGCGAAAGCCGAATACATAGTTGCAAGTGCATGTTGTATACAAATTATTTGGATGAAAAATACGTTAGAAGACTATGGAATTTATTTAAAGAACATTCTCATAAAATGTGATAATACAAGCGCTATTTGTCTAACCAAAAATCTAATTCAACACTCTATAACTAAGCATATTGACATTAGGCATCACTTTATACAAGATCATGTCAATAATAATAATGTTATTCTAGAATTTATTAATACAAAACACCAATTAGCGGATATCTTCATAAAGCCCCTAAATGAAGAACAATTTAACTTCATTAGAAGAGAATTAGGCATGCTAAATTGTTCTAATACATGATGTTGTATATTTCTTTTTCGAAATTTTCCAACTTCGGTTTTGATTGTACAATCTTAATATTATCTCTTCATTTTTTAATAACATCTTTACAATATCATCTTGGCATTCTGATTAAAGATTTCATGTTTATCTTCCCATTTTGATTCTCCTCTTCAATTAATGAATTTTTGAGTTATGTCATGACTTTTGATGAAATGATTAATTTTTCAGTTTCACATTGATATTATATTTTAGTATTTTGAGGACATCTTTATATCATGGAGCTCTCATTTTTATCTTTCGATCATAATCGTGATGAAAGCTATCATGATGTTGTTTTCCTCTTTCTTTAAATAGTGGATGCCAATGATGTAGTAAAAACTAATTTTATACCCTCCTTTAAGTATGACTAAAGATATTTCATGACTTGCATTTTATATGAATCTTAACATATACATAAATTAATGTCATGAATTGTGCAAAATTAAGTTCTTAAATGTTCATTTTCAATTTTTATTCTTGTGCTAATCAGTATGATTCAAGGTTTTATGACTTCCTCCTCATGAATCACTACAAGAATGCCACGTCGAATTTTTTTTTCCTTCAAATTTTTTATATTGATATATTTCATTCATTGAAGTTTTATGAATTTTGACATCTCATTCTCATGGAGTTTACCTTAAAATATTAAATCATTGATGAATGACTTTAATGATCTATCCTTTCATAATTCTATGCTTGAATTCTCAGTCAAAAATTATGTCTAAAATTTTTCATGTATGAATTCTTCATGAGCATTTTGAGACTAATATTTTTTTCGGATCTCATGAACATGAATAAAAATGATCCAAACATTTTTCAGATTTCTCTGTCAAGGATGACATATTTTGCATTATGTTCAACTCATTTATCATATGCTTGATAATTGACCACTCATTATTTTGTGGTATGATACCTTGTGGTGGCTACTTCACCTCCTTTTTATTGATGACGAAAGGGGAGAAAAATGTGAAATTGATGACAAATGACTTATATGTAACAATATGTTGGAATGAAAAAATGACTTAATATATCGTATCTCATCGCAATAATTTATATGGTTCATATTACTATGCTTTGAAATAAACAATTAATTGCTATGCTTAAATGCATCGTATTGTATCACAATATATCTCAAATGCTTAAAATGTAATTTTTTTTAGATAAGCTATTATTTCATTTGATATCATGCCCTGATTTTGAGCACTTTATCAATATCATTTGATCCTTGTCATATGTCAAATTAATATCTCTTGACATAATGATGAATGTTTATAGGTGTCATACCTTGACATTATTTTCATTGAGAAAAATACGAAGTTTCATATTTATGTTAGAGCATGCTTGTTAAGCAAAATGATAAGTTCAAAAGTTGGAACTTATCGGTAGGATTGAGTTCGAGTGTTTTTACCTTATCATAATATGGCATATAGATAGGGGGAGTTAAGATTAACTCCATCATCAATTGATTGTCATCATCAAAAAGGGAGAGATTATTAAATCTCGGATTTTGATGATGAAGTCAATTGGTGAATTATTTGTTCGAATCTATTTTGTCGAGATAAGTGTGCAGGATTAACTAGATAGAATGAAAACATAAAGTGATTTATCGAGGTCAAGTTCACTAGGAGTTCGAGAGTTCATCGGAAGTCCGAAGGATCGTCGGAAGTATTGTCGGAACCAACCGAGATAGAATCAGGGACTTGTTGAAGGTTTCAGAAGTTTGTAGAGATCACTGAGAAGGTTCAGAAGCTTGCCAAAGACTCATTGAACTTGCTACAGAATCCGAGAGCCTATTGGGAGTCCGTCGGAAGAAATTTGAAGGAGTGTTAGAAGTCCACCGGAAGTTCGCCGGAAAGCTCGTCGGAAGAAGACTTGAAGAATGTTGGTTTAAATTGCTTAGAATTATGTTTCAATTTCATAGTTAGCATGTAATTAGGGTAAGGATTAGGAAATAATCCTGTTTAAACCTGGTAGAGGCCAACCGGGCCCTTATTGGGCTGATTTGGGCTGAAATTAAGGCTCATTCAGCTTTGCTGAAGAGCCCGGGCGGTGGCACCGCCCAGGACCCGAGAGCCCGGGTGGTGGCACCAGCTAGACTAGGGCGGTGGCACCGCCCAGAACCCGAGAGCCCAGTACTCTATCGATCGACATCGATGCAGCGGTGGCACCCAGCGATAGCGGTGGCACCGCCACCAAATTTAGAGCCTAAATTTGAATCCTCTTGGGGTATATAAATACCCCTCCTTTCTCAGCTGAGAGGGTAACATTTTGAGAGTTAGAAATTGAGCAAAAGCCATAGTAAAGCCTTGTTTTCGATAGCTTAAGTGTTCACCTCCCTCTCTTTGTAAAATCTGTTAGAGTGTGAACCACTTATAAAAAGGTTGTAAGAGAGGTATTTGGTCCTTCCCCTTCAACGTGACTTGCTAGTGGAAGTTGGGAGCCTCATCGAAGAAGGCTTCGAAAGTGGATGTAGGTCATTTGACCGAACCACTATACATCGTGGTGTTCCTTGAATGTGTATGTTTAAATTTCTGAATCATTTCTCTACTTAGCTACAAATTGTTCGGTCTTCATTTCCTTTACTCGAGCTACTTTAACTTAGTCATTTTTTGTCGAATCAAAATCTCCATACGAACTAGCTATTTACGAAATCGATTTCAAACTTAGTAGTTTTAATCCGTTGCACTAATTCATCCCCCCCCCCTCTTAGTGCCACTCCGATCCTAACATCTCTCACTTGACCTAAAGCTAATCACCAACATGTTTGATCCCCATCAAACCTCTATGACGCTCAAAGATAATTTGAGTCAATGGCTTTGTTAGTGGATCTGTAATATTATCTTCGAATGAAACTCTTTCCAATACTACATCTTTTCTGGCTACGATCTCTCTAATAAGCCAGAACCTCCTTAGAACACTTATGATGAGACCCAGGTTTCCTTATTTGAGTAATCACCCTATAGTTATTGCAATTTAAGGGAATCAGCCTCGTTGCTTGGGGCAATTCCTTGGTCTATGATGAACTTCTTCATCCAGACTCCCTCTTTTGCTATCTCTGTTGCAGTAATGTATTCCACCTCTATAGTCGAGTCAATAGTAGTGTCTTGCTTGGAACTCTTCCAGCATACTACTCCTCCATTCAAGGTGAACACATACCCTAAATTAGACTTTCTATCATCGACATCGGACTAGAAGCTTGAGTCCGTGTAGCCCTCAACCCTAAGGCTACTACCTCGATATATCAGTAAAAGATCCTTAGTCCTTCTCAAGTACTTAAGGATAAATTTTACTACTTTTTAGTACTCCAAGCCTGGATCTACCTGATATCTGCTCGTGACACTCAGTGCATTCGCTATATCAAGCATGGTACATAGCATAGCATACATGATAGATCCTATCGCTGAGGCATATGGTATCATATCCATGTGTGCCCTTTTTTCAGGAGTCTTTTGAGACATACTCCTAGAAAGTGATATTCTGATAGGACCCTAGCAGGATTGGGTTCTACTAAACCAAGTAGCAGCTAATAAAAACCCTATGAGTGTAATAAATCCCACCTAGCCACCTCTATCCTATAAAGAAGAGAGGCTAGGGTTTATATTTGGGCTATTGGGCCTCTTAGCCGCCACCTCCCTTGTTACTGGGCCGGTCGACTAAAGTTGAGGGTAAATTGGGTAGTTCATTTAGGAAGCAGCCCCCAGGGCAAGGGTTTGGAGCTCTATATAAGCTTGCAGCCTCCACCTCTTTGGAATAAGAAATATCAATCTACAATTGCAGCCACTATTGAATCTCAGATTTTGATGATGAAACTAATTGATTGTTGTTTATTGTTTAACTATGTTTTGAGTTACGCAGGTCTACTATCGATCAAGATTAGATAATTGATGCTGGAGGAATTGACGTTGTGCCAGAGGGGATCATGTCAGGATATTGGATGTTGAGCCGGAGGTTCGGTCGACAATCGGCAGAAGGCTTCGTACGTTGGGCATCGGGCCAAGAAGAGCATGTTGCGCCAAGGATATCGGGGTTGCGGAGGTCAACCGCTGATTGGGCAATGGACTACAAAAGAGGACGATGTGCCGAAGGATCGGACGAAGGACCGACCAATGACGTGTCGGGCAACTGAATGTCAATTCGCGTTGTAATAACTATCTAGATCGAAGTAGAGTTTTTGTTTGTATGTGTGCAGGATTAACTACGATGATGATGAAGACATAAAGTGAAACAAAGTGCCAGAAGACAAGTGTGATGGATCGTTGGGAGTTCAAGAGTTTAACGGAAGTCTGAAGATTCGTTGGGAGTGTTGTCGGAACTGGCCGAGAACGAGTAGGGAGCTTGCCGAAGGGTTTTCGAAAGTTTGCCGGAAGGTTCATCGGAAGTTCGCGGAGCTTGCCAAGAAAGATCAGAGCTTACCAAAGAAGTTCGATGGAACTCGCTAAGATTATCATGAAGTCCGAGAGCATGTCGGGAGACTACGGAATGGTTTCCAAGGGTTCGTCGGAAGACCATCAAAAGTTTGCCGGAAGCTCACCAGAAGAAGTCTTGACTTGTCAGACTTTGTAATAGCTTAGAAAATGTCTTTAAATTTGTAGTTAGCATGTAATTTGGTTTAGGATTAGGTGTTAATCCTATAAACCAAGTTAGGGCCCATTTGGGGCTGTTTTGGACCGGTTTGGGCCGAGTTTTCGGCCCAAACCAATGGGCTGAAATATGCTGGGCGGTAGCACCGCCCAGTAACCGATCCATGGGCGGTGGCACCGCCCAGCACTTGTGTGCAGCGACGGTAGTACCGCCTGCCTTGGGCGATGGAACCGCCTATGCATTGTCAGTCTGACGACTGACAGGCAGTAGCACCGCCTCTGACAGGCGATGGCACCGCCAGCACTGGGAAGCTAAAAAAAAATTCAAATTTGGAGCACAAATTTGAATCCTCTTGGGGTCTATAAATACCCCAAGTGTTCCTGCAAGAAATACAGCAAGCACAACACTTTAAAAGTAAGAAAACTCTGCTCAAATCACTCTAGAAAATCCTCCTTAGTTTTTCACTTGTATTCCACTGAAAGAAAGGAGAGAGTGCTTGTAAGGGTTTCCTCCTAAGCCCGTCAAAAGGAGAGGAGTTGTAAGGGTTTCATCCTCGCCCGTTGGAAGGAGGATAGCTAGTGGAAAAGTCGGTGGTCTCAAGCGAAGAGGAATCGGGAGTGGATGTAGGTCGGATGACCGAACCACTATAAATCAGTTTGCATTTACTTTCTTGTAGTTTACTATCTTCAAACCATATTTACTTTGCTGCCTTACTTACTCAACTTCCTCCTCACTTTCTTACGAATCATTTTAAGTTTATACGCAATCGAAATAGTTTCAAACAAAACATTGATTTCTATCATACGAAGTTTTCGAAGTTGGTTTAAATAATTAAAAATCTATCGTTCTTTACCACTGCACTAATTCACCCCCCCCCCCTCTTAGTGCCGCTCAATCCCCAATAGCTACCAGGCTACTTGGAGGGTGGAACCCCTATAGCGTTCCAACGGTTGATCGCCCTCAAAGATCAATCTTCATAGAATTCCTCTGAGATTCTATCATCTGGTATCAAAGCAATGATCTTGCTACTTTTACTGCCATCCCTGTCACCCACCATCAGCCAAGCAATTCCCATAATTGTTCTTAATGTCGTCATCTCCATCGTCATCTCTTGATGTAGATCAATTTAATCTACAATCGCCACCTCCAATTGCATCAGAGATCTGGTATTTTTCTACCACCAATACCCTTTGCTGCTGTAATTTTTCATCTAAGATACCAAAAGAAGTTTTTCTATCTATCCCTTGGCTATGAATTCCTTGCGTTGCAAAAGTTACCATCTTTGCGAACAAAGGATCGCGGTAGAAAATTTCAACCGCGTGTTGCTGCCTTTAACCGATCTAATTATTATCCTTTTTGAACAAAATTTCTTGTGCACCTCATAGATCATCTTGGCTCCCATCCGTGATTGATCTATCATAGAATTTATCAAAAAGAAAAAAATTGTGTTGCTGCAATCTCTCGTCGTAAACTGCTAAAATTTTTCGATGGGAATTCTACTATCACAACTTGCACCAATTTCTTTACATTTTGCTACCAAAATTTCTTGATCCAATTTATTATCCTTGCTATTATCTAAACTAAGATTCTACCGTCAAGCCCCCTCCTCAAATCATTGATTTTTCATTAAAAATTTCATCGAGAAACCGTTATTTCTTTGACGACAATTCCGCTCTTACGAGACAGTGCATATGGGTAGCAATTTCTATTGATTTTTGTCAAATCTTTGCTGCGATCTATCACAAATCTAAAACCCTCTTGATAGAACCCCAGAAGAATTTCATGGAGATTGATCTTTGAAGGGGATCAACCCTTGGAACGCTATAAGGGTTCCACCCTCCAAGTAGCCTAGTGGTTGCAATTCTAGATTGATCTTTCTTATTCCAAAGAGGTGGAGGCTACAAGCTTATATAGAGCTCCAAACCCTAGCCCTTGGGCCTGCTTCCTAAGTGAACTACCCAATTTACCCTCAACCTTAGCGGGCCGGTGTCACGCCCCCCCCCCCCTGAAATTTAATCTCATTTAGGAGGTGTGACCTTGTCTTAAAATTCATAATATTAAAATTCAAACAACAAACCGATCCTAGGATCCACAACGATATTTGAGGACACTAACGATCATTCAAGTCATAAATCACATCCAAAATCCATAATTCATAAAACCTATGCAGTTTATAATTCATATACCACATCACTCCAGGATTCATAAAATTCAAAGCCAACTCAACTAAACAATATTCACATCATAAAATCCACAAGTGAGGAAATCCATATAGCTACAAAACTAACATTTACCACACGTTTATATCACCATACCATTTAAACTTCACATTTCAAGTCCTAACATGAGAGGTCCTCCAACCTTTACAAAATATATAAGTTCAGGTTTACTATCGACCTTTCATTAAACATAAAATATACTTATACAACAAAAACATATCAACCACTAAAGATCAACCCAAAATCTTCTAGCTTTCCCTTCCTTAGCCCAATTTAAACATCCCAGAGTCTGATAGTCTAACCTGAAAATATTATATAACAACAGGGTGAGCATAATAGAGCTCAGCAAGTGACTAACATATCCATAGGGAAGGAGAATAGCTTTCAATAAGCTTGATATCAAAATGCAAGGTCAGATACAAGGAAACATATATATCATCATATCAGAATCACGAATGTCCTCTTATTCAACTTATTTAATTCATAACAAATAGAGTAAGGAATAATTAGAGCATATCAGATGATGATAATGGTAAGTTGGAGCATATCTAATGATATATAGGACAATACGAAATATATCAATGGTGCATGGGAGATCTCTCAGAACATATCAGAATAACAAACAAGTAACAGAAGTTCAAATGTCATATCTGATCATTCATTTTCGTATCATCCAAAACACACATATAAACACAAACAATGCTTTGGATATCATATCAAAAACACAGAGGGTGCAGTGGGATCTCAAACGATATCTCCCATGTCTGGGAGAGTCATCATCCACGTCTAGATGAAGCCGATAGGGGGCGAGCATCGCAGGCTCTAAGCACGATCCCTTTACCATTTCTGGCAAAGGTCCAAACAATCCCTTTTCCATTTCTGGCAAAGGTCCAAATAATCCCTTTACTATTTCTAGCAAAGGTCCAGACAATCCCACAGGCACCAGAGTACAAAAGGACAGGTGTGAATAATAATTTGGCACATATCGGAAGTACATGCGGAACAATAAAACGTACATGCGTCTTTACGAAACAATACGATGCTAACACATTCTTTCACAATGCATTCAAATTTGAAATGAAAATAATGACATGAGTATACAAGGATTTGAAACAAGAGTATACAGCTCAATCGAAAGAAAGGACTTTAGCTGAATTTAGTGTCCAACAAAAAGGTCAAAACAAGAATAGGCAAACTTGACAAAAAATCTAGTTCTGATAGAATTTGAGAGGTATAATTACTAAGTTATTTGAGTAACCAAATATGCTTCAATTTACTCTAAATTAGTGTCATTTGAAAGGTATAATAATTTAGATTCGGATTAACAAATTCTGGTATGAATTAGAGGTCTCCACAGGAAGTTACAAATAATTTAGTGACAACAGGTCAGAAAACATCATCTCTGTTTTACAGAATGTATAATGTCGAATAAAATAGACGTTTTCAGTTGGTATCTGTACTCAAAACATTGCAAATAAGATATGCACAGAAAGATTTATGAGTCTACTTTCCAATAAGGTTAATTTTGTTACCATTGAATTCGTTCACAGTGAGTTACAAGTGATAGTATGCCCAAAGGTCAGAACTCGGAATCTCTATTTGACAGATTCTATAGGGTCAATTCAAATAAAAGTTTAGATAGGCAATTGAACTCCAAATTCATACATCCTGATCTCAAAATAAAGATATACAAGTATATTTTTGGATGGATTTAAGTTTGCTTAAATATGAGTACTGTACGGAAGGTTATAGATATGCCAAGGCAGAAAGGACAGAATCTGGAAAAGAAATCCAGATTCACTATTTGATGCATAAATTACAAAAATATCATTATGAAACTTCAATCCTCTAAAATTTCCAGGATTAGGATGAGAACAAGGATCAAACTAACTGTAGGAAGGGGTTAGAACACTTGCCTTTGATCAATTTTGATCCCAATGAAAAGTATTGAGCCCAAGGACCCTAAATTCCCAATTCTCCTTCTCTTCTTCTCCTTATCTTCTTCTCTCTTTCTCTCCCTTTCTTCTCCACGTAGGCTGCCTTCTCAGTTTCCTTAGGAACGAAGGTAGAAAGTCTTAAATGGTGGGATTTGTTATTTTGTGTATTTTGCAGTTTAGTCCGTGTGTTACATATTTTTACAATTAAGTCCTCCAAATTTTACAAAAAGGTCCTCAGAATTTTACAAACAGATCCTCACATCTTATAAATAGGTTTTCAATTTCATTCAAACTCATCTATCAAATTTAAAATGGATAGTAACTTTGCTATTAAACTCTTATACAAAAATTTAGAAACAAGGAATGCGAGGGATGTTACAACCGGCCCAATAACAAGGGGGGCGGTGGCTAAGAAGCCCAAGGACCCAAATATAATCCCTAGCCAATCTTCTTTATAGGATAGAGGTGGCTAGGTGGGTTATATTACACTCTCACAAGGTTTTTATTAGATGCTACATGGTTGGGTAGGACCCAACCCTGCTAGGGTCCTATCAAGCCCGCCCTCTTCGAATCAGCCTTGTCCTCAAGGTTGGAGTTCCATGAACTCAGGGAATCGGGTCATCAACTCCTCATATGATTCCCATGTGGCATCTTCGAGTGGTAAATTAGTCCAATGTACTAGTACTTTAGTAGAGGGACGTCGACGATGCATCACGACTCTACGGTCGAGGATGGCTTATGGTTGGGCTTGAATATTTCCATCATCAGTTGTGTTGGGCAGTTGGATCTGGGGTGTCTCTGTTAGGGATCGAGCGGCACTAAGAGGGGGGGGGGGTGAATTAGTGCAGTGGATAAAACGATAGATTTTTCAGCGATTTAAAACAAGCTTCGGAAACTTCGTACGATGAAAGCAACGTTTCGTTTGAACCTGGAAAGATTGCGTTTTAACTTTAAAGCATGCGTACGAAGATGAAAAGGAAGTGGAGTAAGTAAAGTAAAGGCTTGTAGCAAAGTAAAGAGATAAAATAGAAATTTAAACACTCACACAATTAAGATGCAGCGATGTATAGTGGTTCGGTCAAAGTGACCTACATCCACTTCCGAAGCCTTCTTCGATGAGGCTCCCTTCTTCCACTACCAAATCCTTTGAAGGGGAAGGATCAAATACCCCTCTTACAACCCTTTACAAGTGGTTCACACTCTTACAAGATTTCACAAGAAGAATGAGGTGAACACTTAGCAAGAATAAGACTTTTCAAGACTTAAAACTAAGATTCTAACTTCTCAAAAGGGTTCTTCATTCAGCTGAGAAAGAAGGGGTATTTATAAGCCTCATAGTGATTCAAATTTGGAGCCCAAACTTGGAGCCAAAAATTTGAATCTTTTGTGTTTTTCGGTGCTGTCAGTCCTGGCAGACTAACACACCCAAGCGGTGCTATCGCCCCAGCCAGGCAATGCTACCGCTTGGTTTTCAGCGGCGGTAGCACGGTGCTACGCTACCAGCGGTGCTACCGCTGGCTATAGTACCAGCTATAGTCCCGAACTACGATGCGACTCACGATGCAGTTCTGATGCAGAGCTATAGCAGCATACACGTAGCATGCATGCAAGCTACTGGTGTTGCTGGTGCTGCTGGGCGGTGATACCACCCCAGCCAGCAGTTGCTGGGCGGTGCTACCGCCCAGCATGCATGCATGTTGTAGCACGCATGCTGCTGGCGGTGCAACCGCACAGCATGCATGCACGTAGCCCAGCATGCATGCATGCATGCACACATGCTGCTGGGCACATTGGATGCTGGGCTCCACCGCCCAGCACAAATCTACATTTGGTTTGGGCCAAAAACTTGGCCCAAACTGGTTCCGAACAAGGCCCAATGGGCCCATACTTGGGTTAAAGGATTAACCCCTAATCCTAACCCAAATTGATGTGCTAACTACGAAATTAAAGATATTCCTAAGCTATTACAAAGTTTGCTAGTCAAGTCTTCTTCCGTCGAGCTTCCGGCGAACTTCCGGTGGTCTTCCGACGATCCCTCGGAAACCATCCTGCGGACTCCCAGCAAGCTCTCGGACTCCACGATGATTTTGGCGAGTTTCTCCAAGCTCCTTTGGCAAGCTCCGATCTTTCTTGGCAAGCTTCGTGAACTTCCGACAAACCTTCCGGTGAACTTCCAAAAACTCTTCGGCAAGCTCCCTACTCGTTCTCGGCTGGTTCTGGCGGCACTCCCAACGAATCTTCGGACTTCCGTCAAACTCTTGAACTCCCAACGATCCATCGCACTTGACTTCGGCCCTTGGTTTCGCTTTACGTTTTCATCCCTTTCGTAGTTACTCCTGCACACAAACAATAAAAAGTCTACTTCGATCTAGACAGTTATTACAATGCGAATTGACATTCAGTTGCCTGGCACATCATTGGTCGGTGCTTCGTCCGATCCTTCGGCACATCACCCTCTCTAGCGGCTTGTTGCCCAATCGACGGTTGACCTCCGCAACCTTGATATCCATGGCGCAACTCCACACTTCTTGGCCCGATGTCCGACATACGAAGCCTCCTGTCGATAGTCGACCAAACCTCTGGCTCGACATCCAATATCCGACGTGATCACCTCCGGTGCAACGTCAATTCCTCCTGCGTCAACTGTCTAATCCTAATCGATAGTAGACCTGCGTAACTCAAAACATAGTTAGACCATAAATCACGCTCAATTAGTTTCATCATCAAAATTCGAGATTCAACAATCTCGTGTTCTCCCAACTTGGGCTTCAAGCATGACACGTGGAAGACAAGGTGAATTTTAGCATCTTCAGGTAATTTAAGTCTAGATGCCACAGCTCCAATACGCTCTATGATCTTATAAGGCCCATAAAAATATGGAGATAGCTTCATGGAGGCTCGTGTACTGATGGATAGTTGTTTGTATGGCTGTAGGCGAAGATAAACCCAATCTCCTACAAAAAATTCTCTTTCGCTTCTTCGTGTGTCAGCTTGTTGCTTCATTCTAACTTGAGCGGTAGAGAGATTACCTTTAGCAGCTGTAGGAGTTTGTCCCTATCAATTAAATCTTGGTCAACCTAATCGATCTTAGCCGAGCCAATTAGATACTTTGGAATCACAAGAGCCGGCTGACCATATAATGCTTCATATGGGGTACATTTTGTAGATGAATGATATGTAGTATTGTACCACCATTCGACCCAGGAGAGCCATTTCGTCCACTCCTTTGGCCGATCACTGGCAAAACACCGAAGGTATGTCTCTAAACACCTATTCACCACTTCTGTTTTGCCGTCAATTTATAGATGATATGCAGTGCTCATCTTAAGTTTGGTGCCCTGCAATTGAAATATCTCGATCCAAAATTTACTAGTGAAGACCCTATCACGATCACTTACAATGGACCTTGGCATTCCATGTAGTTTAATAATATTTTTTATGAAAATCTGAGCAATACTAATAGCAGTGTAGGGATTTCGCACAGCACAAAAATGAGCATATTTCGTAAGTCGATCAACCACCACAAGGATTGTACTTTTACCTTTGGAAGGTGGCAGCCCTTCGATGAAGTCCATGGAGATGTCAGTCCACACCGAGTCAGGTATGGGTAGTGGTTGTAGTTTCTCTGGACTCACCACTGTTTCACATTTTTGCTGTTGACATACATCACATTGTGCTACGTATTCAGAAATAATTTTTTTCATCCCTTTCCAATAAAAGTTTTGCTTCACTCTTTTATAGGTTCTTAGAAATCCGAAGTGACCTGCTAAAGGTGTGGAGTGCATTTCGTGCAGAATGACTTTGATACAAGGGGAGTTTGGTATAAGCACAATACGATCTTTATAGCGTAGATCCCTCAAATCTCAAGTATAGTGAGCTATTGCGCTTGGATCCTCCTCTAATTTTTTTATGATGTTGTTGGTTTCTGGATCCTTCTTCTATTCCTCCCTAATGCCCTCGAGGAAGCCGGTGGTAGGAAGAGAGATGGTCGAAAATTTAGCTTGTTGAGGGAGCCGTGAGAGTGCATCTGCAACAACGTTTTCTTTCCCCTTTTTGTAAATAATTTCATAATCAAATCCAAGAAGTTTGGTTACCCATTTTTGCTGCTCCGGGGATGATATCTTCTGCTCCAAAAAGTACTTAAGGCTTCTATGGTCGGTTTTAATTTGAAATCGTCGGCTAATCAGGTAGGGTCTCCACTTTGTTACTGTGTGCACAATGGCAAGCATCTCCTTATCATAGATAGATATTTTTTTTTGGGAGGGAGACAACACCTTGCTAGTGTATGTGAGTGGTCGACCATCTTGCATGAGAATGGCTCCAATTCCAACTCCCGATGCATCGACCTTAATGATGAAGGGTCAGCTGAAATCTGGTAGCGCTAGCATCAATGTCGTCGTCATGGCTGCCTTAAGTTTGTCAAAGGCAGCGGAAGCTTTGTTCGACCATAGGAAGACATCTTTTTTTAGTAGAGAAGTGAGGGGGGCACTAATCTTCCCATAGTCCTTCATGAATTTTCGGTAGTAGCCCGTTAGTCCAAGGAACCCACGTAGCAATTTCACATTTGTAGGTTTCGGCTAGCCTTGCATTGCTTCGATTTTTGTTGGGTCTATGGCCACTCCTTTTTCTGATATTATATGCCCAAGGTACTCTACTTTTTGCTAGAGAAAGTTGCACTTTGATAGCTTAACAAAAAGTGTATTCTCCCGAAGGATCGTCAAAATAATTCGCAAGTGCTGAAAGTGAGTCTCAAGAGAAGGGCTGTAAATGAGAATATCATCAAAAAATACCAGCACAAATTTGTTGAATCTCGGATTTTGATGATGAAACTAATTGAGTGTGATTTATGGTCTAACTGTATTTTGAGTTATGTAGGTCTACTATCGATCAGGATTAGACAGTTGACGCTGGAGGAATTGACGTTGCGCCGGAGGTGATCACGTCAGGATATTGGATGTCGAGCTGGAGGTTCGGTCGACTATTGGTAGGAGGCTTCGTACGTCAGGCATCGGGCCAAGAAGTGTGGAGTTGCGCCATGGATATCGAGGTTGCGGAGGTCAACCGTCGATTGGGCAACAAGCCGCTAGAGAGGACGATGTGCCGAAGGATCGGACGAAGCGCCGACCAATAATGTGCCGGGCAACTGAATGTCAATTCACGTTGTAATAACTATCTAGATCGAAGTAGAGTTTTTGGTGTTTGTTTGTGCAGGAGTAACTACGAAAGGGATGAAGATGTAAAGCGAAACCAAGGGTCGAAGTCAAGTGCGATGTATCATTGGGAGTTAGAGTGTTCGATGGAAGTCTGAAGATTCGTTGGGAGTGTTGCCGGAACTTGCCGAGAACGAGTAGGGAGCTTGCCGAAGGGTTTTCCGTAGTTCGCCGGGAGGTTCGTCAGAAGTTCACGGAGCTTGCCAAGAAAGATCGGAGCTTGCCAAAGAAGCTCGGAGAAACTCGCCAAAATCATCGTGGAGTCCGAGAGGTTGCCGGGAGTCCGCAGGATGGTTTCTGAGGGATCGTCGGAAGACCGCTGGAAGTTCGCCGGAAGCTCGCCGGAAGAAGACTTGACTTACGGACTTTGTAATAGCTTAGAAATGTCTTTAATTTCATAGTTAGCACATCAATTTGGGTTAGGATTAGGGGTTAATCCTTTAACCCAAGTATGGGCCCATTGGGCCTTGTTCGGAATCGGTTTGGGCCATATTTTTTACCCCAAACCAAATGTAGATTTGTCTTGGGCGGTGGAGCCCAGCAGCCAATGTGCCCAGCAGCATGTGTGCATGCATGCATGCATGCTGGGCTACGTGCATGCATGCTGCGTACATGCATCTTTGGGTAGTGCTGCTTAGTGTAGCTCGGCTATTACCCAGCTATTAGCAGCAGTAACCATGCTGCATGCATGCTGCGTACATACATCGGGTAGCACCGATCTCGGCTATTATAGCGGCGGTAGCACCCGCGTAGCTACGTGCATGCATGCTAGGCGGTAGCACCGCGCATCGTAGCCGAACTGGCGGCGGTAGCACCGCCGCGGCTATGTGCATGCATGCTGTGTATGCATCTTTGGGAGTAGCCGCCGATTCTTGTAAAGCGGTAGCACCGCTTTTGTGTCGATCTGCCGGGGCGGCACCGAAAAACTCAAAAGATTCAAATTTTTGGCTCCAAGTTTGGGCTCCAAATTTGAATCACTTTGAGGCTTATAAATATCCCTTCTTTTTCAGCTGAAAGAAGAACCTTTTGAGAAGTTAGAATCTTAGTTTTAAGTCTTGAAAAGTCTTATTCTTGCTAAGTGTTCACCTCATTCTTCTTGTGAAATCTTGTAAGAGTGTGAACCACTTGTAAAGGGTTGTAAGAGGGGTATTTGATCCTTCCCCTTCAAAGGATTTGGTAGTGGAAGAAGGGAGCCTCATCGGAGAAGGCTTCGGAAGTGGATGTAGGTCTCTTTGACCGAACCACTATACATCGCTGCGTCTTAATTGTGTGTGTTTAAATTTCTATTTTATCTCTTTACTTTGCTGCAAGCCTATACTTTACATACTCCACTTCCTTTTCATCTTCGTACGCATGCTTTAAAGTTAAAATGTAATCTTTCCGGGTTCAAACGAAATGTTGCTTTCATCGTACGAAGTTTCCGAAGCTTGTTTTAAATCACTAAAAAATCTATCATTTTATCCACTGCACTAATTCACCCCCCCCCCCCCTCGTGGTGCCGCTTGATCCCTAACAATTGGTATCAGAGCCACGTTCTTTCTCTTTCGGATTTATACCCGTGAGAAATGGCTCTAAATGGTTTTCAAGAGGGCTTTTTGGTTTTTTGTTCACCGTTCTTTAACGGTTCGGACTACACATATTGAAAAACTCGAATGAGAGTTTTCATGCTTTCAATGGATTTGGATTTGTGGAACATCATCAAAAATGGTTTTCAACCTTCCTCTAAACCGACGAACGAATGGTCGGTTTGGAGAAAAAGGTCATTTTCTTTAAGCATGAGGCTATGAATGCCTTATTTTGCGCTTTGAATAAGAGCGAGTTCAATCGGATTTCTATGTGCGAAAGCGGCTTTTGACATTTGGCGAACTCTTGAAATTACGCATGAGGAACTAGTAGAGTTAAAGACTCAAGTAAACCTCTTGTTGCATGATTTTGAGCTCTTCCAAATGACACCAAGCGAATCTATCGGCGACATGTACACACTTCCACGGATGTCGTCAATAGCTTGAAAAGTCTTGGTAAAAGTTTTTCGGATTTTGAACTCACTAACAAGATCTTAAGATCCCTTTCAAAATGATGGGATTCTAAAATAACGGTGATTCAAGAATCAAAGGATCTAAATAATTATTCTATTGATGAACTCATTGGATCTTTAAAGACCTATGAAATGGAACATGATGAATATGATGAACATGATGAACACATGAACCACCTTCTAAAGAACAAGAAGGTTTTTGAACTTCGAACTATGATATGCCACTTGAGTGATGACTCAAGTGATGAGGACATTGAAGAGGACTTTGAACCTTTAATCGATCTTAATAAGTTCATTAAATAAAAATCTAAAATCAACAATGAACTTGAACGAAGGAAGAGACCAATGAAGAAGAAGAAGACTCACCAAGAAGAATCAAGGAAAGAAGAAGCAAACTACGCTTTAATGGACTTCGACAATGAGGTAAGCAACTTAACTTCCTTGAATTATTTTGAAATTACTTGATGATTTCCATGAATGCTTAACTTAGTTAGTAGGAATTTTTTTTAATGCTTTTCTTGTGTTTTCAGTAATTAATTTTTTTTTAAAAATTATACTATGCTTTTCTTTATAGTATTTTTGAAAATTAAAAATATGAATGATGCAAGATTTGTGATAATGCTTAGGATTGATCCATGCATGAGTATCTTGATGGTTTACATTGTCTCCAAATATGATGCTTGATGATTTTATATCATGCATGAGCTTTTGAAGTAATAAAGTGTCATATTGTGATGATGAAACATATTTTTCGAATTTATAAATAGATGCATGATTTTGGCAAAAATTTGAACATGGCCTTTTAACATAAAAATTGAAAGTGTGCTATCATTTTTACATATTTGGTCTTGACGATTTTATGACTAAGCTTGTGTTTTATTTTGATACATGTTTTCATAAAAATTTTGAATATGCTCACATCAAATTGCTTAAAATGAAAATATCTTTTTTATTCTATTGAGATGAATGAATTCATGTTATGAGTCCTGTGAATCTCATGAAAATAAACATGATGAATATTTTAAAAAATGTGCTTCATGTTTTCGGTCTTCATGATTTCTCTTGAAACTTGCTCTTTGGATCTATATGAAAAACATGAGTATACTCATATAAATATCAAATCACTTGAAATGGAACACATAAAAAAATGAGAAATTGCACTATCATGATGCTTTACGTGTAATGCTTTTGATCTTAATGGACTACATGACAACTTGTATTTCAAAGTAATATAATGATGATTTTCATATATATAATTGGACATACCTTATGTAATCATCATTGATAATGATAGTTGGTTGTCATGCTTAATGATTTTATGATATCATGAGTATTTAAAGACATTATATCTTGATGACAAACTCATGTTTTGGTCTTAAATTTGATACTCATTTTAGAAACATGAGCATACTTGTATGAAACAAACAACTTAAAAAGAAGATATTTTTCCTAACTTATCGAGATTAATGATTTCATGATATTTTGTGAATCTCAATTTTGATGATTCGATTATGAGTTCCAAGTTAATAATTTGATTTGAATGAGCTTAAACTACATTGTGATCTAGAGTCTTTCAAGATCTCTCACTTCATACCATGATTCTCCCATGTTGTTGAAGAAAAATCCTAATAAATCATAAATTATTTTCTCTTAACTTATTGATACTCAACTTGAGAAAATATGTTTTGAAGATTGAAACATTACATGCACAATTTGATTTTTCTCCTATGTTTCAATACACATGACTTGATGATTGAAATATTAATGCAAATGTTTAATATATCACTTGTCATGGTTTGAATATTGATGTACAAGAAATGTTGCTCTTCTTGATATCTTTTATGAATTTGAATAAGACTTGTTAAAGATTCTTGATTCATCTCTTAATCTCTTGGAATCATAACTTGACTTGTGTGAATCAAGATGCATGAAACAAATTGTTCTCTTTGCTATTTGCTATCCAATGAATCATGTTTGATATTATTGCTATTTTACCTCCTATGATTCACGTTGTAAAATTTTATAAATCATGATGCAATAAAATTATTTATGCAACAATCAAGTGCTCATGTGATTCTTTGCTAATGAAAATACTTTAGTGAAATTATGATCTTGCAAATTATAACTTGAAGTTCTTTATAAATCAAGATCGTTTGTATCTTGTCTTTTGATTTTCGAATTCAATACTTGAATTTTTATGAATTTGTGATCTTGATATCTTGATTCTTATGAAATGTGATCTTGATGAAAAATCTTATACATGAATCAAGTTACTCTTTATGCTATATCTTTTCAAATGGATCATGAGCCTTGATGTCATATATTTCATGATCCTAGAAGTGATATGATTTCTTTGCCTTGTACAATGATTGAAAATTAATTTTATTTATGATAAATTATGAATCATGACTTGATCTATGTGATTGATATGCTTTTATATATCATGATTCTTGGTTGTATGATATTTATCTTGAATTAAAAAAATTGATAAATATGAATTTTGATCTTGCTAAAAAGAAAATTATGAATCATGAATGATATCTTTTGGTTGTGATCCTTGTTGAATTTATATATTGATATCTGTCATGACATGATTTCTTTGTATTGTTGTCTTATTTGCATCATGTAATGATTGAACAATTGATGTATATTTTTATTGATGCAAACTTTTAATTGATATAAAAAATGGCTTGTATAATGATTAAAATTTTTAGCCATTTAGTCCTCCCTTCTTTTTGACAAAGACAAAGGAGGAGAAAAATTGCTACCTTGCAATTTCACAAGAAGAAGAAGGATTGCTATTTCAAAGGATGCAAATATTGCTATCTTGACTATATCAAAAGAAGCAAAATGCAAAACTTCAAAATTTTGAAATGTTACATGCCTTTATGTTTGTATGTTTAAATGAAAAATTAGCATATATGTTTAAAGTGATCATACATAATTGCTAGCTCATTGCAAATAAAAGTTGATAGCTTGCAAAGGTGAAACATAGTTACAAAAGAGAAGAATTGAAAGGAAGCTAACTTGCGTGTACTTAAAAGTATGTTAGCTTGCTTATCATTATTGATTGCTTGCTTATCATCTTTTTATCTCATATCTTGATTTATGACTCCCTTGAATTCATGACTTAATATGCTAAAAATTCATATTGTAAATTTGTTATTTTGTCATGATCAAAGCATTGGCTATTTGTACTCCACTTTTTGACAAAACAAAGAGGGAGAAGAATTATTACTAGCTTATGTATTGCAAAGAAAAATTTTGCTAGCTAGAACATGCAAAGGAAGCAAAGAAAGTGCAACTTGCACATCTCAACAAGCAAGTAAAAATTACCATCATTGCCCATCTTTGAAACTTGCTATGATTGAATGGTATTATTTGATGTTGTATTGTATGATGTGATAAATAGCTAGTATGTTGTAAAGATTTGCATATCCTTGAAAAACTAGCTATAATGTTACTTTTCCTTTTTGTTGATGACATAGGGGGAGAAGTAGATTGATGACTTCATGCATTGATTGAATATTTTATATTTGCATGATGGTTTATTGTTTTCTCACTACATAAATAAATGTTGCTTGGATTTGGGATAATCCAATTGTTCTATCAATGGCATATTGATAGGGGGAGTTTGTGTTAAACTCCGGGGAGTTATGGTTAACTCCGTCAGTCATCAATTAGTTATCATCATCAAAAAGGGGGAGATTGTTGACTTCATGCATTGATTGAATATTTTATATTTGCATGATGGTTTGTTGTTTTCTCACTACATAAATGAATGTTACTTGGATTTGGGATAATCCAATTAGTTATCATCATCAAAAAGGGGGAGATTGTTGAATCTTGGATTTTGATGATGAAACTAATTGAGTGTGATTTGTGGTCTAACTGCGTTTTGAGTTACGTAGGTCTACTATCGATCAAGATTAGACAGTTGACGCTGGAGGAATTAACGTTGCACCGGAGGTGATCATGTTAGGATATTGGATGTCGAGCCGGAGGTTCGGTCGACTATCGGCAGGAGGCGTCGTACGTCAGGCATCGGGCCAAGAAGTGCGGAGTTGCGGCATGGATATCGAGGTTGTGGAGGTCAACCGTCGATTGGGCAACAAGCCGCTAGAGAGGGCGATGTGCCGAAGGATCGGATGAAGCGCTGACCAATGATGTGCTGGGCAACTGAATGTCAATTTGCGTTGTAATAACTATCTAGATCGAAGTAGAGTTTTTGGTGTTTGTTTATGCAGGAGTAACTACGAAAGGGATGAAGATGTAAAGCGAAACCAAGGGTCGAAGTTAAGTGCGATGGATCATTGGGAGTTCGAGTGTTCGATGGAAGTCTGAAGATTCGTTGGGAGTGCTGCCAGAACTAGCCGAGAATGAGTAGGAAGCTTGCTTAAGGGTTTTTGAAAGTTCACTGGGAGGTTCATCGGAAGTTCGCGGAGCTTGCCAAGAAAGATCGGAGCTTGCTAAAGAAGCTCGGAGAAACTTGCCAAAATCATCGTAGAGTCCGAGAGGTTGCCGAGAGTCCACAGGATGGTTTCCGAGGGATCGTCGGAAGACCGCCGGAAGTTCGCCGGAAGCTCGCCGGAAGAAGACTTGACTTACGGACTTTGTAATAGCTTAGGAATGTCTTTAATTTCGTAGTTAGCACATCAATTTGGGTTAGGATTAGGGGTTAATCCTTTAACCCAAGTGGGCCTTGTTCGAAACCGGTTTGGGCCAAGTTTTTCACCCCAAACCAAATGTAGATTTGTGTTAGGCGGTGGAGCCCAACAGCTAATGTGCCCAGCAGCATGTGTGCATGCATGCATGCATGCTGGGCTACGTGCATGCATGTTGCGTACATGCATGCTGGGGCGGTAGCATCGCCCGGCTACTGTAGCCAGCGGTAGCACCGCACGGCTACGTGCATGCATGCTACGTGCATGCATGCTGGGGCAGTAGCACCGCCCGGTTACTATAGCAGGCGGTAGCACCGCCTGGGTGTGTCAGTCTGCCAGGACTGACAGCACCAAAAAACTCAAAAGATTCAAATTTTTGGCTCCAAGTTTGGGCTCCAAATTTGAATCACTTTGAGGCTTATAAATACCCCTTCTTTTTAGGCTGAAAGAAGAACCCTTTTGAGAAGTTAGAATCTTAGTTTTAAGTCTTGAAAAGTCTTATTCTTGCTAAGTGTTCACATCATTCTTCTTGTGAAATCTTGTAAGAGTGTGAACCACTTGTAAAGGGTTGTAAGAAGGGTATTTGATCCTTTCCCTTCAAAGGATTTGGTAGTGGAAGAAGGGAGCCTCATAGGAGAAGGCTTCGGAAGTGGATGTAGGTTTCTTTAACCGAAACACTATACATCGCTGTGTCTTGATTGTGTGAGTGTTTAAATTTCTGTTTTATCTCTTTACTTTGCTGCAAGCCTTTACTTTACTTACTCCACTTCCTTTTCATCTTCATATGCATGCTTTAAAGTTAAAACACAATCTTTCCGGGTTCAAATGAAACGTTGCTTTCATCGTACGAAGTTTCCGAAGCTTGTTTTAAATCGCTGAAAAATCTATCGTTTTATCCGCTACACTAATTCACCCCCCCCCCTCTTAGTGCCACTCGATCCCTAACAAAATTTACGAAGAAAGCTCTGAAAAATATCATTCATGAGACTTTGGAAGGTTGAAGGAGCATTAGTGAGTCCAAAGGGCATTACCAAGAATTCATAATGGCCGTTATGAGTGTAGAAAGCAGTTTTTGGGATGTCGCCTTCACATACCCGAATTTGGTGGTAACCTGATTGAAGGTCCAACTTCGTGAAGACTCGAGCTCGTTTTAATTCATCAAGAAGTTCATCCACCACTAGTATTGGGTACTTATCCTTGATGGTGATGTCATTTAGAGTTCAGTAGTCGATGCACATCCGCCAAGTTCCGTCTTTCTTGCTCACAAATAGCACTGGTGAGGAGTAGGGGCTGCAGCTTGGCCGAATCACCCCTGTTCCGAGCATTTCCTTCACGATCTTCTCAATTTTATCTTTTTGGAGGTGAGGATAGTGGTAAGGCCGAGTGTTTGCTGGTGGTTTGCCTGGAAGGATTGGAATTCGGTGGTCATGTTGCCGAGTAGGAGGAAGACCACGTGATTCAGCAAAAACATCATCAAATTCAACAAGCAGTTGGGTGATATTTTGATCTTTAATTTCTATTTTCTCCCCCTCTAGTTGATGCTGGAGATGCATAAGAAAGCCACCATTTATCTTGTGTAAAACTTTCTCCATTCGTTGGGTTGAAACGGTGGTTACATTGCTTCCGCGCTTCCCGCGTAGGGTGACCTCTTTGCCTTTGCAATAAAATTTCATAATCAATTTGGAAAAGTTCCAAGAGACATCACCGAGTATCGTCAGCCATTCTATGCCTAGCATAGCCTCAAAATCATCAATTGGTAGGAGGAAGAAATTGGCAACAATTTCTTGGTCCTGTAGTAATAGTTTCACCTGCAGGCATCTTTGGTCGCATTTTAGGATTCGACCATCGGCGACCTTTACGTCGAACTTGCTATAACCTTCGATGTGGAGTGCCATCCGAGCAGCAACCTTACTATTTATAAAGTTATTAGTGCTGCCTGTATCGATGAGAACGGTGATCAGTTGTTGTTTGAGCAAGCCTCCAAATTTCATCGTTTGTAGTTTGAGTAGCCGGCTAGCGCATGTACCGTAAAGTCGATCGATTATGGCTCTTCTTCCACTTCTTCATCCTCATGTTCAAAACTCTCTTCTGGCTATTCACTGATCTCTTCTTCCACTGGTTCAATCACAAGAAGTCTCCCCTTTTTGCAGCGATGCTCGCTGCTCCATGGCTTGTCATAATGCCAACATAACCCATTGGCAGATCGGTCTCGAAGCTCTTCTCTTGTCAACCTTTTTGGTTCAGGAGCTCGGCTGATAGTAGGGGGGGGCTGAGGGCTTCGATATTTCTGGTCAGGGAGTGACCCTAGTCCTTCGAGCTTCACGGTTCAATCGCTCCTCCTGAAGTCGTGCGAAAGAGATGGCTGCCATAAGCGTGTACGGTTGTCGCGCTTTAACTTCTCCCTGGATCTCTGGCTTCAAGCCCTCAATAAATGTCCCCAATAATTATTTTTTAGACCAATCAATAGTTTGATTAGATAACCAATCAAACTTGGTTTGATACTCCTGGATGGTGGAGGTTTGTCGAATCTTTGCTAGTTGTCCGTCGATGTTCTCGTAATCGGTTGGTACGAAATGGATCAGTAGTCCTTCATTGAATTGTCACCATGAGAGGACTCCATGAGTGAGTTCAAACCAATCAAACCATTGTATGGCATCCTCTTCAAGATGTATAGCTGCAATTTCTACCATAGATGCATCTACGGTTTTGTGGTACCGAAAATATCACTCCACGCGCGAGATCCAACCAATCGGGTCTCCTTCTTCCCATCAAAGGAAGTCCACCCTCATGCGTGGATAGTGGGGATCAGTCATAGAGCCTCCTCTCTCCTGGAGGTCATCTCTTCGATTAGAGATCTCTCTTTGATGTGATTTCTTTGGGCTCGGTGGTCGACCCAAACTAAGTTCGGCAAAGAGAGTTCGAATCTTCTCCTCCATTTGTGTCGCGAAGGCTTCGAATTTAGCATCAATTGCCTCCTCGGATGACATAGCATATGTCTCCAAATCTGTAATATTAAGATCTTTTTTTTGCTGTCAGGTTAAAGGCATGTATTGGTTGAGAGAAGTGGTGGTTGAAAGGGTTGGTGGATTAGTGAATGTAGGCTGTGGTTTAGGCTTGTTTTATGGCTGTTTTGGGTGTAGTTTGGGGCTGCAGTTTGATGGAGTTTTTGGGCTGTGATGGTACTGGATGAAGGTTAGGGAAGAGGGTTTTAAATCTGTGGTAGATTACAGCAAAGATTTGACAAAAATCAGTGGCAATTGCTGCCTATAAGCACTATCTTGTAAGAGCAGAATTGTCATCGAAGAAATAGCAATTTCTCGATGAAATTTCCCACGAAAACTCAGGGGTTTGAGGAGGGGGTTTGACGGTAGAATCTTAGTTTAGATAGCAACAAGGATAACAAATTGGATCAAGAAATTTCCGCAGCAAAGCAGTAAAAAAATTGGTGCAAGTTGCGATAGCAGAATTCTCATCGAAAAATTTTAGCAGTTTGCGACGAGAGATTGCAGCAACACACGAATTTTTTTTTTGATGAATTCCACAATAGATCAATCACGGATGGGAGCCAAGATGATCTATGAGGTGCATAAAAAATTTCGTTCAAAAAGGATAACAATTAGATCGGTTAAAGGCAGCAACACACGGCTGAAATTTTCTACAGCGATCCTTCATTCGCAAAGATGGTAACTTTTGCGACGCAATGAATTCGCAGGCAAGGGATCAATAGAAAAACTTCTTTTTGATTTTTAGATGAAAAATTACAACAGCAAAAGGTATTGGTGGTAGAAAAATACCAGATCTCTGATGCAATTGGAGGTGGCGACTGTAGATTGAATTGATCTACGTCAAGAGATGACGGTGGAGATGACGACGTCAAGAGCAATTGTGGGAATTGCTTGGCTGATGGTGGGCGGCAGGGATGGCAACAAAAGTAGCAAAATCACTGCTCTGATACCAAATGATAGAACCCCAAAGGAATTCTATGGAGATTGATCTTTGAGGGGGATCAACCCTTAGAATGCTATAGGGGTTCCACCCTCCAAGTAGCCTAGTGGCTATAATTCTAGATTGATCTTTCTTATTCCAAAGAGGTGGAGGTTATAAGCTTATATAGAGCTCCAAACTCTAGCTCTAGGGGCTGTTTCCTAAGTGAACTACCTAATTTGCCCTCAACCTTAGCGGGCCAGCCCAGTAACAAGGGGGGCGGCGGCTAAAAAGCCCAAGGACCCAAATATAAACCCTAGCCTCTCTTCTTTATAGGATAGAGGCGGCTGGGTGGGGTTTATTACACTCTTACAGGGTTTTTATTAGATACTATATGGTTGAGTAGGACCCAACCCTACTAGAGTCCTATCACCTCTTCCCTAACCTTCATCCACTACCATCACATCCCAAAAACTCCATCAAACCGCAGCCCCAAACTGCACCCAAAACAGCCACAAAACAAGCCTAAACCGCAACCTACATCCACCAATCCACCAACCCTTTCAGCCACCACTTCTCTCAACCAATACATGCCTTTAACCCGACAGCAAAAAAAGATCTTAATATTATAGATTTGGAGACATATGCTATGACATCTGAGGAGACAATTGATGCTAAATTTAAAGCCTTCAAGACACAAATGGAGGAGAAGATTCAGACTCTCTTTACCGAACTTAGTTTGGGTCGACCACTGAGCCCAAAGAAATCACACAAAGAGAAAGCTCTGATCGAAGAGATGACCTCCAGGAGAGGGGAGGCTCTAAGATAGATCCCCACTATCCACGCATGAGGGTGGACTTCCCTAGATGGGAAGAAGGAGACCCAATTGGTTAGATCTCACGCGCGGATCAATATTTTTGGTACCATAAAATCACAGATGCATCTATGGTAGAAATTGCAGCTATACATCTTGAAGGGGATGCCATACAATAGTTTATTGGTTTGAACACACTCATAGAGTCCTCTCATGGCGATAATTCAAAGAAGGACTACTGATCCATTTCGGACCAACCGATTACGAGAACATCGACGGACAACTAGCAAAGATCCGACAAACCTCCACCATCTAGGAGTATCAAACCAGGTTTGAAAGGTTATCTAATCAAACTTGTGATTGGTCTGAAAAATAGTTATTGGGGACATTTATTGAGGGCTTGAAGTCGGAGATCCGGGGAGAAGTTAAAGCGCGATAACCGTACATGCTTATGGTAGCCATCTCTTTCACACAACTTCAGGAGGAGCGATTAAACCACGAAGCCTGAAGGACTAGGGTCGCTCCTTGACCAGCAATATCGAAGCCCTCAGCCCTCCCTACTATCAGCTAAGCTCCTGCACCAAAAAGCTTGATAAGAGAAGAGCTTCAAGACAGATCTACCAAGGGGTTATTTTGGCATTGTGACAAGCTGTGGAGCCGCGAGCATCACTGTAAAAAAGGGAGACTTCTTGTGATTGAACGAGTGGAAGAAGAGATCAGTGAATAGCCAGAAGAGAGTCTTGAACATAAGAACGAAGATATGGAAGAAGAGCTACAATTGACTAACTTTATTATACATGTGCAAGCCGGCTACTCAAATCCGCAAACGATGAAAGTTGGAGGCCTGCTCAAACAACAACCGATCACCATTCTCATCGATACAGGCAGCACTAATCACTTTCTAAATAGTAAGGTTGCTGCTCGGATGGCATTCCACATTGAAGGTTGAAGCAAGTTCGACGTAAAGGTTACCGACGGCTGAATCCTAAAATACGACCAAAGATGCCCGCAGGTAAAACTATTACTGTAGGGCCAGGAAATTGTTGCCAACTTCTTTCTCCTACCAATTGATGATTATGAGGCTGTGCTGGGCATAGAATGGCTGACAACACTAGGTGACATCTCTTGAAAGTTTTCTAAATTGATTATGAAATTCTATTGCAAAGGCAAACAGGTCACCCGACGTGAGAAGCGCGGAAGCAACATAACCATCATTTCAACCTAACGAATGGAGAATGTTTTACACAAGATAAATGGTGGCTTTCTTATGCATCTCCAACAACAATCAGAGGGGGAGAAAACAGAAATTAAAGATCAAAATCTCACCCAATTGCTTGTTGAATTTGATGATGTTTTTGTTCAACCGCACGGTCTTCCTCCTACTCGGCAACATGACCACCGAATTCCAATCCTTCCGGGCAAACCACCAGCAAACACTCAGCCTTACTACTATCCTCACCTCCAGAAGGATGAAATTGAGAAGATCATGAAGGAGATGCTCAAAACAGGGGTGATTTTGCCAAGCTACAGCCCCTACTCCTCACCGGTGCTACTTGTGCGTAACAAAGACGAAACTTGGCAGATGTGCATCGACTATCGAGCTCTAAATGACATCACCGTCAAGGATAAGTACCCAATACCAGTGGTGGATGAACTTCTTGATGAATTAAAAGGAGCTCAAGTATTCACGAAGTCGGACCTCCGATCCGGTTACCACCAAATTCGAGTATGTGAAGGCGACATCCCAAAAACTGCTTTCCGCACTCATAACGGCCATTATGAATTCTTTGTAATGCTCTTTAGACTCACTAATGCTCCTTCAACCTTCTAAAGTCTCATAAACAATATTTTTCAAATCTTTCTTTGCAAATTTATGCTTATATTTTTTGATGATATTCTCACTTACAACCCTTCTCTTGAGACTCACTTTCAGCACTTACGATTTGTTCTAACGATCCTTCGGGAGAATACTCTTTTTATTAAGCTATCAAAGTACAGCTTTCTCCAGCAAAAAGTATAGTACCTTGGGCACATCATATCAGAAGAAGGAGTAGCCGTAGACCCAACAAAAATCAAAGTAATGCAAGGCTAGCCGTAACCTACAAATATGAAATTGCTGCGTGGGTTCCTTGGACTAACGGGCTACTACCGAAAATTTGTGAAAGACTATGGGAAGATCAGTGCCCCCCTCACTTCTCTACTGAAAAAAGATACCTTCCAATGGTCGAATAAAGCCTCCGCTACCTTCGACAGACTTAAGGCAGCCATGACGATGACACCAGTGTTAGTGCTACCAGATTTCAATCGACCCTTTATCATTGAGGCCAATGCATTTGGAGTTGGAATTGAAGCCGTTCTCATTCATGATGGTCGACCACTCGCATACACCAACAAGGCGTTGCCTCCCTCCCATCAAAAAATATCTATCTATGATAATGAGATGCTCGCCATTGTACACGTAGTAACAAAGTGGAGACCCTACCTGATTGGCCAACGATTTTAGATTAAAACTGACTATAGAAGCCTCAAGTACTTTTTAGAGCAGAAGATATCATCCCCAGAGTAGCAAAAATAAGTAACCAAACTTCTAGAATTTGATTATAAAATTATTTACAAAAAGGGGAAAGAAAATGTTCTTGTAGATGTGCTTTCACGGCTACCTGAGCAAGCTAAATTTTCAGTCGTCTCTCTTCCTACCACTGGCTTCCTTGAGGAGACTAGGGAGAAATGAAAGAAGGATCTAGAAACCAACAACATCATCAAAAAATTAGAGGAGGATCCAAGCGCAATAGCTCACTAAACTTGGGATTCAAGGGATCTACGCTACAAAGGTCGTATTGTGCTTGTACCAAACTCCCCTTGCATCAAAGTCATTCTGCACGAAATGCACTCCACACCTTCAGCAGGGTATTCCGGATTTCTAAGAACCTACAAAAGAGTGAAGCAAAACTTTTATTGTAGAGGGATGAAAAAAATTATTTCCAAATATGTAGCACAATGTGATGTATGTCAACAGCAAAAAGGTGAAATAGTGGCGAATCCAGGGAAACTACAACCACTACCCATACCAGACTCGGTGTGGACTGACATCTCCATGGACTTCATCAAAGGGCTACCACCTTCCAAAGGTAAAAGCATAATCCTTGTAGTGGTTGATCGACTTACGAAATATGCTCATTTTTGTGTTGTGCGAAATCCCTACACTACTGTTAGTATTGCTCAGATTTTTACAGAAAATATTATTAAACTACATGGGATGCCAAGGTCCATTATAAGTGATCATGACAGGGTCTTCACTAGTAAATTTTGGACTAAGTTATTTCAGTTGTAGGGCACCAAACTCAAGATGAGCACAGCATATCATCCACAAATTGACAAGCAAACAGAAGTGGTGAACAGGTGTTTAGAGATGTACCTTCGGTGTTTCACTAGTGATCAGCCAAAGGAGTGGATGAAATGGCTCCCCTGGGCCAAATGGTGGTACAATACTACATATCATTCATCTACAAAATGTACCCCATATGAAGCATTATATGGTCACTCGGCTCCTATGATTCCAAAGTATGTAATTGGCTCGGCTAAGGTAGATTAGGTCAACCAAGATTTAATTGACAGAGACAAACTCCTACAGTTACTAAAGGATAATCTCTCTACCGCTTAAGCTAGAATAAAGCAGCAAGCTAACACACGAAGAAGTGAAAGAGAATTTTTAGTAGGAGATTGGGTTTATCTTCGCCTATAGCTATACAAATAACTATCCATCAACACATGAGCCTCCATGAAGCTATCTCCATGTTTTTATGGGCCCTATCAGATCGTAGAGCGTATTGGAGCTGTGGCTTATAGACTTAAATTGCCTGAGGATGCCAAAATTCATCCTGTCTTCCACGTGTCATGCTTGAAGTCCAAGTTGGGAGAACACGAGTCATCCTAGATTCAACTACCCAATACTACTAATGATGGATATATCCAAGCCCAATCGCAAGCCATTCTCGACCACAGAATCATAATGCGTCACCAACGTCCCTCTACTGAAGTACTAGTGCATTGGAATAATTTACCACCCGAAGATACCACATGGGAATCAAATGAGGAGCTGAAGACCCGGTTCCTTGAATTCATGGAACCTCAGCTATGAGGACAAGGATGATTGGAAAAGAGTGGGTTTGATAGGACCCTAGCAGGGTTGGGTCCTACTCAACCAAGTAGCAACGAATAAAAACCCTATGAGTGTATTAAATCCCACCTAGCCACCTCTATCCTATAAAGAAGAGAGGCTAGGGTTTATATTTGGGCTATTGGGCCTCTTAGCCGTCGCCCCCCCCCCCCCTTGTTTCTGGGCCGGTCGGCTAAAGTTGAGGGTAAATTAGGTAGTTCAATTAGGAAGCAGCCCCTAGGGCTAGGGTTTGGAGCTCTATATAAGCTTGTTGCCTCCACCTCTTTGGAATAAGAAATATCAATCTACAATTGCAGCCACTAGGCTACTTGGAGGGTGGAACCCCTTCAGTGTTCCAAGGGTTGATCCCCCTCAAAGATCAATCTTCATAGAATTTCTCTAGGGTTCTATTATATTCCATGTCTCATTGGTATGAGACCTCTCTTGGAATTTTCCATGCCAAACCTTTTGACAATGGTGTCTATGTACTTGTACTAGGATAAGCCAAGTATCCTCTTGGATCTATCTCTGTAGATCCATATCCCTAATATATAGGATGCTTCCCCTAAGTCCTTCTTGGAGAAGTGCCTAGTTAACCAAGTCTTTACTATAGAGAGCATTCCTACATCATTCCCAATGATCAGGATGTTATCCACATATAATACCAAAAAGGTGATAATGCTCCCACTTACTTTTCTATATACACAAGGCTCATCTTCGTTCTTAACGAAGTCATAAGAGCTGATCGCCTTATCAAATCTTATATTCCAACTTCGAGAAGCTTGCTTCAGTCCATAAATGGACCTAAGCAACCTGCACAACTTATCTGGGTTATCCCTGGATACGAATCTGTCAGGCTGTGTCATATATACCTCCTCCTCGAGGTTACTATTGAGGAATATAATAGCATGCATCTAATACAATAATAGCTTCACCAGGCAGATGTAAGTTGATCTTGCCAACAGCCACTACAGCAACCTTTGCTCCATTACCCATCTTAAGGTCCATCTCGCCTCTGTTCAATCTCCTAGGTCATGCTAGAACCTGTAATGAATAGCAGATATAATAAGCACTCCCGGTATCTAATACCCATATGTTAATATAAGATTCTGACAAATGGAGACTGATCATGAATGTATCGAAAGCTTCTCCAAACTTCTGTTTGGCCCTCTCTACAAGGTACTCTTTGTAGTTCCTCTTCAAGTGCCCATCTTTGCTGCAGTGGAAGCACTGGCCTTTGTCCTTTGTCAAGTCTTTTTTAGCAACCTTCGCCTTACCATTTTCCCCTTGCCCTTGCCCTTCTTAAGGGTCTTCTCAACTTTCCTTTTCTTTCTGGTCTCACTAGCATAGAGAATCGGCTTCTCTTTCTTGATGGTGCTCTCGGCTTCTCTCAACATATTGAGGAGCTCTGGGAGAGTCACCTCAAGTTTGTTCATATTAAAATTCATTATGAACTGAGAAAAGGAATTTGGTAGGGATTGAAGCATAAGATTCACACACAAGTTATCCTCTAGGACCATTCCTAGACCTGTGAGTTTCTCGATCCACTCAATCATCTTGAGAATAGGGTTCTGAATCAGTGTCTCCTCAGTCATCCTGTTGAATCTCGGATTTTGATGATGAAACTAATTGAGTGTGATTTGTTTTCTAACTGCGTGTTGAGTTACGCAGGTCTACTATCGATCAGGATTAGACAGTTGACGCTGGAGGAATTGACGTTGCGCCGGAGGTGATCACGTCAGCATATTGGGTGTCAAGCCAGAGGTTCGGTCGACTATTGGCAGGAGGCTTCGTACGTCGGGCATCGGGCCAAGAAGTGCAGAGTTGCGCCATGGATATCGAGTTTGTTTATGTAGGAGTAACTACGAAAGGGATGAAGACGTAAAGCGAAATCAAGGGCCGAAGTCAAGTGCGATGGATCGTTGGGAGTTCGAGAGTTTGACGGAAGCCTGAAGATTCATTGGGAGTGCTGCCGGAACTGGCCGAGAACAAGTAGGGAGCTTGCCGAAGGGTTTTTGGAAGCTCGCCGGGAGGTTCATCGGAAGTTCGCGAAGCTTGACAAGAAAGATCGAAGCTTGCCAAAGAAGCTCGGGGGAACTCGCCAAAATCATCGTGGAGTCCGAGAGCTTGCCGGGAGTCCGCAGGATGGTTTCCGAGGGATCGTCGGAGGACCGCCGGAGGTTCGCCGGAAGCTCGACGGAAGAAGACTTGACTTGCGGACTTTGTAATAGCTTAGGAAACGTCTTTAAAATTCATAGTTAGCACATATTTTGGGTTAGGATTAGATAACCCAAAGTGGGGGCCCATTGGGCCTTGATTAGGATGAGTTTGGGCCAAAATTTTGGCCCAAACCGAACCAGCTACGTGCATGCATGTACTGTAGCATGCTCAGAGCGAGTATGTAGCCCCGCCATCGTGAGTCGTTTATCGGCGGTAGTCTGCGCCAGTGTAGCACCGCCGATTATCGTAGCGGCGGTGGAACCGCCCTGCACTGGTAGCACCGCCGCCGTTATCAGAGCGCGGAACCGCCACTGGGCGGTGGGCTGCCCCTTGTCACGTCACTTGAACAGTAGATTTGACACCGGTACCGGTAACTCCAAATTGATTTCAAATTTGGAGCCCAATTTTGAATCCACTTTGGATCTATAAATACCCCCCCTTTTCTCAGCTGAAAGGGTAACCCATTTGAGCAAAATTCTTAAGTCTTGAGCTTTTGTAGAGTGTTGAAAAGTCTTGTTCTTGCTAAGTGTTCACCTTCTTCTTTTCTTGAGAAATCTTGTACAAGTGTGAACTTCTTGTAAAGGGCTGTAAAATGGGTATTTGATCCTTCCCCTTCAAAGGATTTGATAGTGGAAGAAGGGAGCCTCATCGGAGAAGGCTTCGGAAGTGGATGTAGGTCACTTTGACCGAACCACTATACATCGTTGTGTCTTGATTGTGTGAGTGTTTAAATTTCTGTTTTACTTTACTGCAAGCCTTTACTTTACTTGCTCCACTTCATTTTTATCTTTGTACGCATGCTTTAAAGTTAGAACGCAAAAATCGGTTTCAAACGAAACGTTGTTTTCATCGTATGAAGTTTCTGAAGCTTGCTTTAAATCGCTGAAAAATCCATCATTTTATCCGCTACACTAATTCACCCCCCCTCTTAGTGCCACTCGATCCCTAACAATTGGTATCAGAGCCACGTTTTTTTCTCTTTCAGATTTACACCCGTGAGAAATGGCTCTAAATGGTTTTCAAGAGGGCTTTCCGGTTTTTCGTCCACCGTTCTTTAACGGTTCGGACTACACATATTGGAAAACTCGAATGAGAGTTTTCATGCTTTCAATGGATTTGGATTTGTGGAACATCATCGAAAATGGTTTTCAACCTTTCTCTAAACCGACGAACGAATGGTCGGTTTTAGAGAAAAGGTCGTTTTCTTTAAACGCAAAGGCTATGAATGTCTTATTTTACGCTTTGAACAAGAACGAGTTCAATCGGATTTCTATGTGCGAAACGGCTTTTGACATTTGGTGAACTCTTGAAATCACGCATGAGGGAACTAGTAGAGTTAAAGACTCAAAAGTAAACCTCTTATTGCATGATTTTGAGCTCTTCCAAATGACACCAAGCGAATCTATCGACAACATGTACACCCGCTTCACGGATGTCGTCAATAGCTTGAAAAGTCTTGGTAAAAGTTTTTCGGATTTTGAACTCACTAACAAGATCTTAAGATCCCTTTCAAAATGGTGGGATCCTAAAATAATAGCGATTCAAGAATCAAAGGATCTAAATAATTATTCTATTGATGAACTCATTGGGTCCTTAAAGACCTATGAAATGGAACATGATGAATATGATAAACATGATGAACACATGAATAATCTTCTAAAGAACAAGAAGATTTTTGAACTCCGAACTATGAAATGCCACTTGAGTAATGACTCAAGTGATGAGGACAATGAGGACATTGAACACATAACAATGAATGTTAACAAGTTCATTAAACAAAAATTAAAAACACAAATGAACTTGAACGGAGAAAGAGGCCAAAGAAGAAGAAGAAGGCTTGGAAAGAAGAATCAAGAAAAGAAGAAGCAAACTACGCTTTAATGGAAGCCCGACAATGAGGTAAGTAACTTAACTTCCTTGAATTATTTTGAAATTACTTGATGATTTCCATGAATGTAACTTAGTTTGTAGGATCTTTTTTATGCTTTTCTTGTGTTTTAGAAATTAAAAAAATTCGAAATTATACTATGCTTTTCTTTATAGTATTTTGAAAAGTAAACATATGAATGATGCAAGATTTGTGATAATGCTTAGGATTAATCCATGCATGTGTATCTTGATGGTTTACATTGTCTCCAAATATGATGCTTCATATCATGCATGAGCTTTTGAAGTGTCATATTGTGATGATGAAACATATTTTTTGAATTTATAAATAGATGCATGATTTTGGCAAAAATTTGAACATGGCCTTTTAACATAAAAATTGAAAGTGTGCTATTATTTTTATATATTCGGTCTTGACGATTTTATGACTAAGCTTGTGTTTTATTTTGATACATGTTTTCATAAAAATTTTGAATATGCTCACATCAAATTGCTTAAAATGAAAATGTATTTTTTTCTCATTCTATTGAGATGAATGAATTTATGTTATGAGTCTTGTGAATCTTATAAAAATAAACATGATGAATATTTTAAAAAATGTGCCTCATGTTTTCGGTCTTAATGATTTCTCCTGAAACATGCTCTTTGGACCTATATGAAAAACATGAGTATACTCATATGAACGTCAAATCACTTGAAATGGAACACATAAAAAAATGAGAAATTACACTATCATGATGCTTTACGTGTAATGCTTTTGATTTTTATGGGCTAAATGACAACTTGTATTTCAAATTTATACAATGATGGCTTCCGTATAAATATTTGAACATACATTATGAAATCATCATTGAAATGAAAATATTAGAAGTTTGTTATCATGCTTAATGACTTTGTGATATTATATCTTGATGACAAACTCATGTTTCGTTTTAAAATTTGATACTCATCTTTTGAAACATGAAACATATTATCATGATAAATTGAATCTCATGTCTTGGAATAATATGTTGCATTTATGCCTTGACAATTTTTATGATAAAGTTTGATTTTCAATTTTTGATGAAAGGCAAGTGATAAATTCATTTATGATATTTTATAAATCATTAGATTTACGAATGAGATTTTGATGATACGGTAATGACTTTATTCATATTATTAATCTCCAAAAATAATAATTTAATTATGAGTCTTGACTTGATAAATTGAGTTTGAATGATTTTTTTTTTAATGATTCTTGAATCTTCTAGAATTATGACTTGTTAAGACATATTTAATGCTTGAATCAAGTTCTAAAAGATTTCATTTTGCTATAAAGAAATTTTATTGAAATCATGATCTTGACAACTATGACTTGAAACTCTTTATAAATCAAGATCTTTTACCATGCTCCTTCCGTCTTATCAAAAGAAAATTTCTTAAATGAAATGTAACTTATCTTTTGATTTCTCGAAATTCAATACTTGAATTTTTATGAATTCGTGTCTTGATTCTTATGAAATGTGATCTTGGTAAAAATTCCTATGTATGAATCAAGATCTTGTGTTTGATCTCCTAAGACTTCCATTTGTTATTTCCTGAAAAGAGACTTGTCAAAATGATTCATGAACCTTATGATTCTTGACTTTTGGATTCATGACTCAAGATTGAAGATTGAAACATTATATGCTAAAATTGATTCTTTTATTGTTTCAATACTTCCTTGAATGCCTTATGTGATGATTGAAAATTTGATAAAAAATGTGCTTAATATTTGAATCATTTATCATGGCTTGAAAATGAATGAAAAGAAAATATGTTGGCACTTGTAATCATGATTTGATCCTTAATATTAATATGCTTTTATATATCATGATTCTTGGTTGTATGACATTTATCTTGAATTAAAAATTGATAAATATGAATCTAGATCTTGCTAAAATGAAAAGTTATGAATCATGGATGATATCTTTTGGTTTTGATTCTTGTTGAATTTACATATTGATATCCTTCATGACATGATTTCTCATGTTTTAATACCATCTTGTATGCATCTTGAAAAAATTGAAATATTGATTGATGCAAAATTATTGCATTGAAATATTATTCATCCCTTCTTTTAGTGACAAAGGGGAGTTAGCTTACTAGCTTATGCATCACAAGTGAAAGTGGCAAACATAGCTAGCTAGAACTTGCAAAAGGCAAAACTTGCACTTCTCAAAATGAGAAGAAAGAAATTACAAAGTTGCATTATTTTTTAACTCATGAGCTTACAGTTTTAAAATGTTATAAATTTTACAAAAATTACTAGCTCATTGCAAACATGAAGTTGATTACTTGCAAAAGGAAAAACTTAGGTGCAAATGAGAAAAATTGAAAGAGAGCTAGTTTGCGTATTGCAAAGTATACTAGCTTATCATTATTGCTTGTCATAAATTTCCCTCATACCATGATTTGTTTATGACTCTCTTGAATTCATGACTTGATATGTTAAAAATTCATGATGGAAATTTGTTATTTTGTTATGATAGAAGCACTCATGTAAAGGGAAAAGAATTATATTCTTCCCTTCTTTTTGACAAAATCAAAGGAGAAGATTTATTGCTAGCTTGCATGATTAATTTGCTAGCTCATTCAAGAGGAAGAAAATTGCTAACTTGTGCATCAAAAGAAAAATTTTGCTAGCTTGAACATTGAGAAGCAAAAAGTTGTTATCTCAAGAAAGGCAAAAATCTTGCTCAATTTCACTTCTTCAAAATTGCTTACATTTTTTTGTTACAAATGATTGTTGAATCTCATGCAAGATTATTTGAAATATTTGATCCTCCCTTTCTTTTTGATGCTAACAAAGGGGGAGAAAGTTTTTAGCTCAAACATTGCAAAAATTTGCCATCTTGATTCCTATTTTGCAACTTCATGAGAAGCTAAGAATTGTTATATCAAAGGATACAAATATTGCTATTATGGGAAACAAGGTGCCTACTTGCACATCTCAAAAAGCAAGTGAAAATTACCATCATTGTCTATCCTTGAAACTTGCTATGATTGAATGGTATTATTTGATGTTGTATTGTAAAAATGTTGTATGATGTGATAAATAGCTAGTATGTTGTAAAGATTTGCATATTCTTGAAAACTAGCTATGATGTTACTTCTCCTTTTTGTTGATGACATAGGGGGAGAAGTAGATTGATGACTTCATGCTTTGTATTGAATATTTTATATATTTGCATGATGGTTTGACTATTCTTATAAACATTATGATGAATGTTGCTTGGATCTGGGATAATCCAAGTGTTCTATCAATGGCATATTGATAGGGGAAGTTTGTGTTAAACTCCGGGGAGTTATGGTTAACTCCGTCAGTCATCAATTAGTTGTCATCATCAAAAAGGGGGAGATTGTTGAATCTCGGATTTTGATGATGAAACTAATTGAGTATGATTTGTTATCTAACTGCATGTTGAGTTACGCAGGTCTACTATCGATCAGGATTAGACAGTTGACGCTGGAGGAATTGACGTTGCGCCGGAGGTGATCACGTCAGTATATTGGGTGTCGAGCCAGAGGTTGATGCGACTATCGGCGGGAGGCTTACGTATGTCGGGCATCGGGCCAAGAAGTGCGAGTTGCGCCATGGATCGGGTTTGTTTGTGCGGGAGTAACTACGAAAGGGATGAAGACATAAAAGCAAAATCAAGGGCGAAGTCAAGTCGCGATGGATCGTTGGGAGTTCGAGAGTTTGTGAGCTTTGAAGATTCATTAAGTCTTTGTCGGGCCCAGGCCGAGAACAAGTAGGGAGCATGCGAAGGGTTTTTAGAAGCTGCGGGAGGTTCATCGGAAGTTGCGACTTGAAAGATCGAAGCTTACCAAGAAGCTCGGGGAACTTCGCCAAAATCATCGTGAGTCAGAGAGCTTGCGGAGTCTGCGGATGGTTTCAGAGGATCGTCGGAGGACCACTAGGTGGTTCACTAGGAAGCTCGGCGGAAGAAGACTTGACTTGCGGACTTTGTAATAGCTTAGGAAGCGTCTTTAAAATTCATAGTTAGCACGTATTTTGGGTTAGGATTAGATAACCCAAAGTGGGGCCATTGGGCCTCGATTAGGATGAGTTTGGGCCAAAATTTTGGCCCAAACCAGAACGCTACGTGCATGCATGTCTTTGTAGCATGCTCTGTGGCGATCATGGCCGATTCTTTGCGACTACTATAGCGAGCGGTAGTGCTGCACACTGCTGAAGCGTATGCCGCCCGACTCGTAACCAAGCGGTGGAACCACACTGCTGCTAGCATCGCCCCGGCTACTATAGCGAGCGGTGGGCGCACGCCACACATGCGTCGATCAACGGTGACCCGAGCGGTGGCCTCAACGACTAGAGCATTGGAACTCCAAATTGATTTCAAATTTGGAGCCCAATTTTGAATCCACTTTGGATCTATAAATACCCCCTCCCCCCCTTTTCTCAGCTGAAAGGGTAACACATTTGAGCAAAATTCTTAAGTCTTGAGCTTTTGTAGAGTGTTGAAAAGTCTTGTTCTTGCTAAGTGTTCACCTTCTTCTTTTCTTGAGAAATCTTGTACAAGTGTGAACTTCTTGTAAAGGGCTGTAAAAGGGGTATTTGATCCTTCCCCTTCAAAGGATTTGATAGTGGAAGAAGGGAGCCTCATCGGAGAAGGCTTCAAAAGTGGATGTAGGTCACTTTGACCGAACCACTATACATCGCTGCGTCTTGATTGTGTGAGTGTTTAAATTTCTGTTTTACTTTGCTGCAAGCCTTTACTTTACTTGCTCCACTTCATTTTTATCTTTGTACGCATGCTTTAAAGTTAGAACGCAAAAATCAGTTTCAAACGAAACATTGTTTTCATCATACGAAGTTTCCGAAGCTTGCTTTAAATCACTGAAAAATCCATCATTTTATCCGCTGCACTAATTCACCCCCCGTCTTAGTGCCACTTGATCCCTAACACATCGTTGCATGGAAAAGACTCTTTAATATCTCATATCGCTGAGTTCTTCCTTGTTCCTCAAATAGTTTGCGGAGATGTAGGAGTATAGAATTAGCATCCATATTTTCATGTCGTCTCTGTAACTCAGTAGTCATAGAGGCCAATATATAATACTGAGCAAGAGCGAAATCATCTATGTACTTCACATAACGTGCGATCTCATCCTCGCTTGACCCTTCGTCGGGTGTAGGATCACTATATCAAGGACATACGTGATTTTCTTCGCCGTGAGAACGATTCTCAGATTAAGAAGTCAATCCATATAATGTGGACCAGTGAGGCAGTTGGCATTAAGTATGCCATATAAAGGATTTGAAAGCGATATTTTTCTGAAATTAAAGTTGTAGCAGAAATAAATAACATATAGACCTTACAAAAATTAAATATTTAAGATAAGGACTTCTATCTTAATAGATTCCCACTAATTTTTTCACGAGATATACAACACCCTCTAGCATGTAAATCGAAGACCCCCGACAGATCTCTAGTGGGGATCGGGATCCAATCGACGTCTTAACGTAACTTAGAGGGACTCGACTAATCACGTTAAGCCCACAAAGGTAGGCAACTCTTGCCAATCACAACTCCGTATGATTCCTATCCTGTTCGGCCTCTGAACGACTATGGCCTTGAGGGACTCAACCAACCATGATGTTCAGTTAAGTCATCACCATCATTATAAGATGAGTCTGATTCGGTGATATACTCTCGAGGGACTCGACCAAGCATACCATGTCCTTAGGTCACCGGTGATATCTCTATGTCATAGATAAGATAAAGATAGCAAAATGCGATATAGGTGAGTCTCGAGGGACTCGACCAACTCAACCTATACTGGGAATCGGATCCTATTTATAACGATGAAAGGCCATATGAGTCAATCTAATTGCCTCATGTTTACCGACTTAATATTATTAATAGAGAGGATTTTTGATTTGGTCTCCTAACATAATGTGTCACACAAATACATATTTAATATATATATCTACATCGCATGCAAATATATATATATATATATATATATAGTAGGTGTATAACCAATCATATATCACATGAGCAATCACACTAAATGATCATGGACCACATCCTAATGTGATCAAGCCTGAGCCAGTGGGCTAAATCACTCACATCAAGATCTATGTGTGCTTAGGCGCATCTCCATGCCCTGTGATCATCCTTCTCGCTTCGTTGATTCCATTGGTATCTCAATGCATCTTCATGCGTCAGATCGTCCGTCTCAGCCTCGTGGGTTCTGCTACTACTGTGCCTCCTCATATAATTACAATATAATTATAAGCATGCAGGCCCGACAATAAATGAGAAAAATAGGAGCTCGTAGGCCCCAATAATAATAATCATATGTACACACATCACATCAAAGGTCCATGATCATCTATCTACATCATAGGACTACTGGATAAAAATAATAGCTAATTAAACTATTTAATTAATATATATTTATTTGAAATCAGGGACATAGAGGGAATTTTTTAAATTCCCAAGGGTATTTTGGTCATTAGGCTACAGGGGATAAGATTGGAATTTCATAAATTCTTAGGGGTAAAACTATCTTCTGCCCAAAACCCTAACCCCTCTCACTGCTTTGCTACGATGTGGAAGTCGCCACCCTGCCGGCATCGGCTACTGCGCGGCGAACATGTCGGCCTCTGCCCACGGGCGGCTCACCCACGGGCGGCGCTATCCCTTGCGAGCGAGCACCGCCTCTCGATGGCGTCGCCCTTGCGGGCGCACTCCCCTGCGGGCAGCGCTATGGGCTGGTCACCCTCAGGCAGGCATTGTAGCGGGCTGATCGCCCGCAAGCGAGGGCCCCTACGAGCTTTGTGCCTCGAGCGACGGTCGCCCCTGCGAGCGAGACCACCACAGTGGGCATGTGCCACCCCGACGGGCTCTTCTGCCTGCGGGGCAGTTCCTGTAGGTCGCCGCAGGTAGTGTTGCCCCGGTGGGCGCCACCCGCCCTTGCGGACAGGTCACCCCATAGTGACTGTTGCTGCGGGTGGGCCAACGGCCACCTGCTTATATGCCCTGTGCCCGCAGCCATAGTCGTTGCCACCATCGGTGCAGGCAGCCTCTTCGCCATTGTGCAAGTGCAGCAAGGGCAGCAACAGTTGCTGCCCTTCCTCACCTTTTGCACCCATAATTTTGGTGTCAAAAGTAGATCTAAAACACAACACATGTAGTTTAAGATCCGATCTTCGCATGAACAACCTAGCTCTGATACCACTATTTAGAAATCCTTCGGGCGAGCGATATCTCATGCGCAATGGAAAAACAAAAACAAAACACCTCAGATTTCCCATAGAAAGGTTCCATCGTTGTGCGAAGATCAGTGCATCAAAACAAATCTGTGAAAACTGCATGTGTAAAAGAAAATACCTAGGGAGATCGTATATCCTTTAATCCCTGCAGATCTGTAGGAAGGATGAAGAAGGTCAAGCATCCTCCTATCTAGCAGTATTCATACGGCAGGGACTACGATGTTGCTCCTCTCTGGGGAGAAGAGAACAGAAGGTGGCTACCAAATGAAAACCCTCAATCACTAGAGCTTTGGTTCCCTCCTATTTATAAAGGCCCCTTGTATACCCTAATGGATCTTGCCCTGTTGGGTATTGGATCTCCATCCAATTACCCAAGCCTCTTAGATTAGTGGGTCTCTACCCAATAATCTCTTATTAGCAATTATTGGATCTCATATAAGGATCCAATAATTCAGGGGCTTAATAGATATCCAATAAGTTAGGGGCACCAGCGGATGTCTCATATCCGAACCGCTACTCATCGCAACACCTACCATTTGTGTGTGACCCTCTAGGCCCAATATCGAGCTGGCCGCGAGTCATACTTATCAGAATTTCTTCTGACTTAGTGAATTATTATCTTTATAATAATTCACCCAACTCATCGACTGTAGACGTATTAGGCCACTACGTCGTAGCCCCAAGACGATATAGGAGAATTCAATCCTTTGGACCAATCTATCCTAAGTTATCATGTATCTATAGTTCCTTATCCATCTAATATCCCAAAGACCCTATACTGGGTATGGTGCTGTCAAGCCCATACGGTCTCTCCTCGAATCTTGCTCTTGTCGGATTCTCCTAAAGAACTCTTTTTCTCTCAATCTGAATAATATTGGCCAAGGATTTGTTCGAGCAAGAAAATATAAGATATTCCTCTCATGATATCGAGAGTAGATGATCCTCTACTAACACTCAATAGCCCTCGTAAGATTGGCTATCATTCCCAATAACTAGCTGTACTAGATCTAGAACTTTCCAAACCTATAAGTCCGATATCAAAGAGTGGAGTACTCATACAGGACATCCTTGGTGTCTCAAGTCTAAGGACCAGATATACTACTAAGACTATGGAATCGCTGTCTGACATGAGGTATCAATAACCATCCAGCATTCCGTAGGCAGATCAACCAGTGAACTCATTCCCCAATGAGCACCTGCATTGTACCCTTAGTGTCTCCACATGAGTAGCTATGAGACTAGCCACCTCCATCATATGGACAGGTATACAATGCACTAGTCTATCTGGTTATCTCGATGTCCCTCTTGAGTATCCTATGACCAGGATTATTAAGGTCTGTGTTTAAAGGTGAATCGGTCTTATTATCATGATCTCATCATGATTCGATTCCCATTGCACAGATCCAAGGACATCATAATATATGCAACACATAAGATAAAGTGATAAAATATCTAATAATACGCAAAGAGAAAAAGTGCATATCAAGTCACAAGTGCCATCACTCATATGATTGGCTTGCAAGGCACATATGACTAGCAGAATCAGGAGTGGATATAGGTCGGATGACCGAACCACTATAAATTAGTTTGCCTTTATTTCCTTGCTATTTGTCATTCTGCAAACCACTTTATCTACTTCCTCATCACTTTCTTGCAATCACTCTCAAGCTAAAGCATTTTCGATACGCTTTCAATCGAAATGATTTTTCATTATACAAACCGGTTTTTCCAAAATCAAAATTGATGAACATTTTAACCACTGCACTAATTCACCCCCCCTAGTACTGGACTCGATCCTAACAATTGGTATTAGAGTCTCGGTATTTCTTATTTGGATTAACACCCAATAGAAATGGCTCTTTTCAACTTTCAAGAGAGTTTTTCTATCGTTCGTCCTCCCATGTTCAATGGGATGGACTATACTTATTGAAAAACTTGAATGAGAATTTTCTTACTTTCTTTAAATCTTGATTTATGGAACATCATAAAAAATGGCTTTCAAAAGTCTTCCAAAACAATGAATGATTGGAATGATTTAGAAAAGAAGACTTTTTCTTTAAATACAAAAGGCTATGAATGCCTTATTTTATGCCTTAGACAAAAATGAATTCAATCGAGTTTTTATTTGTGAAATGACTTTTGACATTTAGCACACACTTGAAATCATGCACGAAAGCACTAGTAGAGTTAAGGATTATAAGATAAATCTTTTGATGTATGATTTTGAACTTTTTCAAATGGCACCAAGCGAAACTATTGGTGACATGTACACCCATTTTACAGATATCGTAAATAGTTTAAAAGCTCTTGGTAAATCTTTTTTGAGTTTTGAACTTGTAAATAAGATTTTAAGATCCCTTCCAAAAATCTTAGATCTGAAAGTAATCGTTATTCAAGAGGCAAACGATTTAAATAATTTTTTATTAGAAGAACTCATCGAGTCTTTGATGACCTATGAAATGAACTTCTTGGAACATGATAAATTTAAGAACCTCCTTCCGAAGAACAAGAAGGATTTGGGACTTCGAGCTATAGAAGACTACTCAAGCGAAAGCTCAAGTGATGATGACCTTGAACTTATAATAATGAATTTTAAAAAGTTCATCAAACACGAATCAAAAAATAAAAATGAACCTAAAAAGAACACAATCTCTTGCTATGAATACAAGAAGCTGGGGCGCTACAAAGATGAGTATACAAAAGTGAAGAAGAAGAAAGCATGCAAAGAAGAATCGAGTACATCCGAAGATGAAGATGTGAACTATGCCTTGATCGCTCACAACGATAAGGTAAATAACTCACCCGAAATGTTTTTACATTATTATGAAATTACTTGATCCTTTCATGAGTTGCTTAATTTAGTTTATAGGAAATAAAAATTTTACAAAAATATATCATGCTTTTCTTTCTATTGATTTTGAAAATTAAAATTATGAATTATAATTGGATGATTTGTGGTAATGTTTGTACACCTAACTAGATTAATTCCATGAATATTTATCTTGATGATTTCCATATCACTTTTCATAATGCATGATTTTAGCATAAAGACTTGGGCATGCTTATATAAAATCATGCTTAATTATTTTAAAGATGTAATGAAAATGTTTGATAATTTGAAATCTTATATTTTAAAATAATGTGTTATGTTTTTGGTCTTGATGATGAAACTTATATTTCAGTTTTAAACATGATGCACATCTTTTATACGAAAAACATGAGCATGCTCGTATGAAAATAATCTATTGAATATCATATTTTGATGATGAAGTCAATTGATTAGTTATTTTGATCTAATATGTATGTTGAAGAAAGTGTACAAAATTAACTATGATAGAGATGAAGACATAAAGCAAAATGAAGTGCCAGAGTCAAGTACGATCGAATCGTTGAGAGTTCGACAGTTCACCGAAAGTCTGAAGGTTCGTCGAGAGTGCTACCATAATTGGCTAAGAATGAGTTGGGAGCTTGCCGAATGGTTTGTCAGAAGTTTACCAGAAGATTCATCAGATGTTCGCGGAGCTCATTAAGAAAGATTGGAGCTTGCTAAAGAAGACTAGTCAGAACTCGCCAAGATCGTCGTCAAGTCCAAGAGCCTACCGGGAGTCCACCGGAAGATGTCTGAGAGTTCATCAGAAGTCCATTAGACGTTCGTTGGAAGCTTGTTGGAAGAAGTCTGGATGTGCCGGATTGTGTTTTTGCTTAGAAAATATATTTAATTTCATAGTTAGCATGTAATTAGGGTTAAGATTGTGAGGTAATCCCATTAACCCTGGGCCAATTGGGTCCGAGATTGAATTGGATTGGGCTAGATTCAAGGCCCATCCAGGTTGTTGAACCTTGTCTAGTGGTGGCACCACCCAAGGACTAGTTTCCCAGAAGCCTAGGAGGTGGTACTGCCTAGGTCAAGCAGTGGTACCATTGGTAGTTATTAACTGCCAAGTGATGGTACTACTTGTCAGGTGGCGGTACTGCCCCACCATAGAACCCGAAGTTTTGCTCTAGCGATAGCACCACTAGACTGGGTGGAGGTACCACCTAGTGTTAGGGTCAACTGGCGGTGGTACCACCAGTGACAAGCTATGGTATCGCTAGTACCCGAAAATCTGAGATTAGACCTTTTTTAACTCCATTTTTGAAGCCAATTGAGACTATAAATACCTCTTACTTCTTAGTTGGTAAAGCACATTCAGAAGTGATAAGAACTAAGCTAAAACTATAGTAAAATAGCTTTTAAAAAAATTGAGTATTCACCTCCCCAATTCTCTAAGTGTCAAAAGTCTATAAAAGGAGAGTGAGCTATTGTAAAGTTATATAAAAAGGGGTGATTGATCTTTCCCCTTCAAGAAAGATTGATAGTGAAAGCCAGTGACCTCATCAGAGGAGATATCGGGAGTGGACATAGGTCAATCGACCGAACTACTATAAAATTACTACGTTCTTCTCTAGGTGCATAAATTTAATTTACTACATTTAATTTTTTACTTGGCTGTAATCTTTCAATCTCCCATTCTCTACTCTCTTATGTATTCACTCGAATCAATCTTTTTACCAAAATTATTTTCATCGGATGAAACTTTTTCAAATACATAAAGTTTTTGAAATCATTTTAAGTCATCGATTTTTACCCGTTGCACTAATTCACTCCCCTCCGCCCCACCCCCACCCCCCCCCCCCCCCTCTCTTAATGCCGCTCTTGATCCTAACACAATCAACTTAAAATAAATACATAAAAAAAGATTATATTTTCCATCTATATCTTATGTATTTTTCGATAAAAGATTAATGAATCTATGCATATTATAAATCTCTCGAAAGTGTTTTTGATGATTTGTCAAATTGAATGTTTTGACAATAAATGTTTGTATCATGCTTGATTTTATGATTTGAAATCTTGTATTTTGGATTAATGTGTCTTAATGATTTTTATGATGAAACTTATGAATCGGTCTTAAATATTGATACATGTTTCTATTTGATTTGGCATAAAAAGACAAAGGCATGCTTATACAAAATGAATCACTTAAATTAAAACACATAAAAAGAAAATGTTTTTCTTATCTTATCGAGATTAATGAATTCATTTATGATATTTTATGAATCTCATGAATCTCTAGAAAATAATTTTGATGAAGAGCTTGGAATTAATGAATTGAATTTGAATGAGATTTTTAAATGATTCTTGACTCTTCTCTTGATATCTTAGAATCATGAATTATAGTGAATTGAGATTTCTTATGCACAAATCGAGATCCTTTAAATTTCTTTTTACTAAAGAGAATATTTATGAATCATGATCTTGATAATTAAGATTTTTCTATTTATGAATCAAGATCTTTGATCTCCTATGGTTTCTTTTCATTGTTTACTAAAAGGGAGATTTGTCAAAATGATTTTTGGATTCATAGACTTTTGGATTTATGACTTTTGGATTCATGACTTAATTTCTTATTTGTTTATGTGATGGTTGAAATATTTCTACCCTTGAATTCTTACCCTCTCCTTTCATTTTTTCATTTAATGACAAAAAGGGGAAAGAAAATATGCTAGCATTAGTATTCATGACTTGACTTTGATGATTGAAACATTGTATGCTTAAATTGATTTTTCTCCTATGTTTCAATACTCCTTTGTAAACATGACTTGATAATTTGAAAATTGGTATAAAGGAAAAATATTTATAACTTCGTATTCTTCCCTTTTTTTTGATAAAGATAAAGGGGGAGATAGCTTGCTAACGTATGCATCACAAGAGAAAGAAAAATTGCTAGCTAGCATATCGCAAAGTTTGCTAGCCTACACAACTCAAGAAAGTAAAAATTGCTAGCTTGCAAAGAAAGGTAAAACTTGCTTGCACTTCTCAAAAGAGAAGAAAGAACTTGCCATCTTGAAACATCACTAAGAATTGCTAGAAGGAAAAGTGGAAACATAAAAATTTACAATCTTGCACATCCTTAAAATGATGATTTGGTGATCATGCATGTTGTAAAGTGATGTAAATCTTGCTAGTATATTGTAAAACTTGCATATCCTTAAAATTAGCTAGAGGCAACTTGCATATCTTTAAAATTAGCTAGGGAGTTAAGGTTAACTCTGTCATCAATTGGTTGTCATCATCAAAAAGGAGGAGATTATTAAATCTTAGATTTTGATGATAAAAGTAATTGATAGTGTTTGCGATCTAACTACGTTTTGAGTGATGTAGGACTACTTTTGATTAGAATTAGATAATTGAAGTAGGAAGAATTAGACATTGGGCTGGAGGAGAACACGTTAGAAGATTAGACATTGAGCCGGAAGATCGGTCGATGTATTGGCAGAAGGCTTCAGACAAAGGATTCGGGTATCGAGCCAAGAAAAGTGAAGTTGCGCCAAGGAGATCGGAGTTGTGGAGGACAACTGGCAACTGAGCAACAGGCCGTAAGAGAGGACAATGTGCTAAAGAATCATACAAAGCACCGATGGACTAATGACATGTCGGACAATGAATGGATTCAAAGCTTTGTAATAATTGTCTAGATTGAAGTACGATTAGGTCTAATTGAGTTGAAATTGGGCCAACTCAATTAGGGGCCAATTAGGCCGAAATTAAGACTATGTTGGGCCAAGTGAAAGGCCCAAACAGTGCCCTAGAGCCATGTCAAGCGGTGGCACTGCTAGGGTGGGCGGTGGAACTGCTTGAAGGCTCGACCTCCAAGGTTGACTCTGGGCAGTGGTACCACCCAAGTCTAGTAGCCGAGACTCTGCCTAGGTTATGGTACCACCAAAATGGGTGGTGGTACCACCAGACTAGGCGATGAAACCACTTAGTGATAGAAAGCTTGGGCAGTAGTACCGCCCAGCACTGACGATGGTGCTAGTCATATGTGCCCTGCAAGCCAATCACATGAGTGATAGCACTTGTAACTTGATATGTACTCTTTTTTTCTCTTATTATTAGGTATTTTATCACTTAATCTTGCGTGTTGCATATATTGTGATGTCCTTGGATCTGTACAATGAGAATCGGATCATGATGAGATCATGATAATGAGACTAATTTACCTTTAAACATAAACCCTAAATAATTCCGATTATAGGTTACTCGAAAGGGACATCGAGATAACCGGATAGACTAGTGTGCTGTATACTTGTCTATATGATGGAAGTGGCTGGTCTCATAGCTACTTGTATAGAGATACTAAGGATACAGTACAGGTGCTCATTGGAGAATGAGTTCACTGATTGATCCGCTTATGGAATGCTAGATGGTTATTGATATCTCACGTCAGACAGCGATTTCATAGTCCCAATAGTGTATATGGTCCTTAGACTTGAGACACCAAGGATGTCCTATATTAATACTCCACTCTCTGATATCAGATTTATAGGTTTGAAAGTTCCAGATCTAGTACAGTCAGTTATTAGGAGTAGTAGCCAACCTTACGAGGGCTACTGAGTGTCAATAGAGGATCATTCGCTCTCGGTATCATGAGAGGAATATCTCGTGTATTCTTGCTTGAACAAATCCTTGGTCAAGCTTATTTGGATTGAGAGAGAAAGAGTTCTCCGAGAGAATCTGATAAGAGTGAGACTCGAGGAGAGACCGTATGGGCCTGAAAGCACCATACCCGGTATAAAGTCTCTAGGATATTAGATGGATGAGGGACTATAGATACATGGTAATTGAGGACAGATAGGTCCAAAGGATTGGATTCCCTTGTATCGTCTAGGGACTGCGACGTAATGGCCTAGTATGTCCGTAGTCGATGAGTTGGGTGAACTATTATGAAGATAATAATTTACTAAATCATAAGGAGTTCTAATAAGTATGACTCACGGCCAGCTCGATAGCTGGGTGGCGATGGCCGTAACGCAATAGGCAGAAGGGAAGAATTAGGGCTTTTTAGTCAAAAGATAGTTTTGCCCTTGGAAATTTTAGAAATTCTAGTTTTGTCCTCTTTGGCCGAATGACCAAAATACCCTTAGAAATTCTAAAAATTCTCTATATATCCTTGATTTCAAAAAAATATTAATTAATTAAAATATTTAATTAATTATTATTATTTATCTAGTAATCCTATATAATAACATATACATATGATGTAAGATGTGGGCAGATGATCATAGATTGTGTGATGTGATGTGTGTACATGTGATTATTATTATTGGGGCCTGCGAGCCTCTATTTTTCTCATTTTTTGTCAGACCTGTGTGCCTGTAATATATTGTAATTACACGAGGAGGCACAGCAGGAGCGAGACCCACGAGGTCGAGACAAACAATCCGACGCATGGAGATGCGTTGAGATGCCGACGGAACCGATAAAGCGAGATGGACAATCACAAGGCATGAAGATGCGCCAATACATATATAGATCTTGATGTGAGTGATTGGACTAATTGGCTCAAGCTTGATCACATTAGGATATGGTCCATGATCATCTAGTGTGATTGCTCATGTGATGTATGATTGATTAAACACCTACTAGATATGTATATATATTTGCATGCGATATAGATATATATATTAAATATGTATATGTATGACACATTATGTTAGTAGACCAAATATAAAATTCTCTCTATTAATAATATTAAGTCGGTCAACATGAGGCAATTAGATTAACCCACGTGGCCTTCCATCGTTATAGGTAGGAATCGATTCCCGGTGTAGGTTGAGTTGATCGAGTCCCTCTAGACTCACCTATATCATATTTTGTTATCTTATCTACAACATAGAGATGTCACCGGTGACCTAAGGACATGGTATGCTTGGTCGAGTCCCTCGAGAGTATATCACCGAATCAGACTCATCTTGTAATAATGGTGATGACTTAACTAAACATCATAGTTGGTTGAGTCCTTCGAGGCCATGGTGGTTCGGAGGCCGAACAGGATAGGAATCACATGTTATGATTGGCAAGAGTTGCCTACCTTTACAGGCTTAACATGATTGGTCGAGTCACTCGAGGTTACGTTAAAATGCTGATTGAATCCTGATCCCCACTAGAGATCCGTCGGGGGTCTCCGATTCACATATCGGAGGGTGTTGTGTCTAACAAAAAATTAGTGAGAATATATTAAGATAGAAGTCCTCATCTTAACTCTTTAATTTTTGTAAAGTCTACATATTATTTATTTTTGCTATATCTTTAATTTCAAAAAAATATCGAAATCTTTTACGTGGCACACTTGATGCCAACTACCTTATTGGTCCAAACTATACGGATTAGCTTCGTAATCTGAGAATCATTCTCACGATGGAGAAAATCGTGTACATCCCAGATACAGTGATCCCTATGCTTGACGAAGGGGCAAGCGAGGATGAGATCGCTCGTTATATAATATACATAGATTATTCCACTCTTGCGTAGTATTATATGTTGGCCTCAATGACTACTGAGTTAGAGAGACAGCATGAAAATATAGATACTAATTCTAGACTCCTGTATCTTCGTAAACTATTGGAGGAACAAGGAAGAACTCAGCGATATGAGATATCAAAGAGTCTTTTCCATACAAGGATGACTGAGGGGATACCGGTTGAGAACCATGTTTTTAAGATGATTGAGTGGATCAAGAATCTCACAGGTCTAGGAATGGTCCTAGAGGATAACCTGTGTGTGGATCTTGTGCTTCAGTCCCTACTAGATTCCTTTTCTTAGTTTATAATAAATTTTAATATGAACAAGCTTGAGATGACCCTCTCAGAGCTCCTCAATATGTTGAGAGAAGTAAAGAGCACCATCAAGAAAGAGAAGTCAGTTCTCTATGCTGGTGAGATCAGAAAGAAAATGAAGGCTGAGAAGTCCCTTAAGAAGGGCAAGGGCAAGGGCAAAATGGGTAAGATAAAGGTTGCCAAGAAAGACCCAACAAAGGACAAAGGCTAGTGCTTCCACTGCGATGAAGATGGGCATTAGAAGAGGAACTACAAAGGGTACCTTACAGAGAGGGTGAAATAGAAGCTTTAGGAAGCTTCAGGTACATTCATGATTAGTCTCCATTTGTCATAATATTATGATAACACTTGGGTATTAGATATCGAAAGTGCTTATCATATCTGCAATTCGTTGCAGGTTCTAGTAGAACTTAGGAGAATGAAAAGAGGTGAGATGGACCGACCTTAAGATGGACAATGGAGCAAAGGTTGCAGTAGCGGTTGTTGGTAAGGTCACTTTACATTGGCTTGGTAGAGCTATTATTGTAATAGATGCATGCTATTATGTTCCTTCTATTATCAAAAATATTATTTCAATTTCATGTTTGACAGTTAATGGATATAAATTAGTTTTTTAAAAATAATGGTTGTTCAATAGCATTAGATGATGAGATCATCACGAGAGGAACATTGCATGATGGTTTATTTATGCCGAATACAGCTCTACACATCATGAGTGTAAGAGAGTCTAAAAGGAAACGAGAATAGGTGAACAATGCATATTTGTGACATTGTAGGCTATGTCACATCCATGAGGGAAGGATTTAAAAGTTATTGAAGAATGGATATCTAGATCCATTCGACTACGGGTCATATGCGACTTGCGAACCTTACCTTCAGGGAAAAATGACTAACTCTCCATTTAGTAGAACTGGAGAGAGAGCCACTGAGTTACTGGAACTCATACATAGTGATGTATGTGGTCCCATATCGACTCATGCTATAGGTGGTTACTCTTACTTCATTACTTTCACTGATAATTTCTCAAAATACGGACATATGTACTTGATGAAGTACAAGTCTGAGGCTTTTGAGAAATTCAAGAAATATAAGAATGAAGTGGAGAACCAAACTGAAAAGAGTATTAAAACCCTTTGATCAGATCGATGATGTAAGTACTTAAGTATAGAGTTCACGTAGTTCCTCAAAGACCATGGGAGTTTATCCCAATGGACACCTCCTTATACACTACAACTTAATGGTGTATTAGAAAGGAGGAATCGTACATTGTTAGACATGGTGCATTCCATGATGAGTTTTGCCAACCTTCCCATCTCATTCTAGGGATATGCCTAGAGACTATAGCTTACATTCTGAATAGAATTCCAACTAAATCAGTAGTGTCTACTCCATATAAGATATGAAATGGTAAGAAGCCCGATCTTAAGGTTATTAAGATTTGGGGCTGCCCTGCCCACACCAAGAGACACAACCCCGACAAGTTGGAATCCATGATAGAATAGTGCAAATTCATGGGATACCCTAAGGAAACTTGTGGGTATTATTTCTATCACCCTGAGGACCAAAAGGTCTTTGTAGCCAAGAGAGCAGTGTTCCTTGAGAAGGAACACATTCTTGGTAGAGACAGTAGGAGCATGATAGAGTTGAGCGAGGTTGGAGAACCAAACACAAGTACCATTCCATAGCCAGAATCTATTCAAGTACCGAGCACATAAGTTTCAACTTTACGTAGGTCCAGTAGAGTATCCCATCCTCCTAAGAGATATATGGGACGTATCAGAAGAGAGGATGTTAAGGATATTGATCCTCAGACCCACGAGGAGGCTATTATGAGCATAGACTTTGGAAAATGGTAAGAAGCCATGAATTTAGAAATAGATTCCATGTACTCCAATAATGTTTAAAACCTGGTTGTTGTACCCGAGGGTATTGTACCGATTGGTTGCAAGTGGATCTTCAAAAAGATGATTGGAGTAGATGGAAAGGTAGAGACCTATAAAGTAAGGCTAGTGGCTAAGGGGTATCGTCAAAGGTAAGGTATTGACTATGACGAAACTTTCTCACCCATAGCCATGCTAAAATCTATTCGAATTTTATTAGCTACTGCAGCACACTATGATTATGAGATCTGACAGAAGGACGTTAAAACTGTATTCCTCAATGGCAACCTTGAGGAGGTGTATATGATATTGTTAGGATTTGAGTGGCACTAAGAGGGGGGGGGGTGAATTAGTGTACTGGATTTAAACTCGTAAACTCGAAACCAATTTCGAAGATAGTTGATTCATATGGAAATTTCAATCCAACGAAAATAGGATTTAGCTAAAATAGTTCGAGTGAATGCAATTGAGAGTAGGGAGAAGAAAACCGAGTGATTTGTAGCTAAGTAAAGATAAGATACAGAATATTTAAAAACTCACAACCATAGTATGCAGTGATGTATAGTGGTTCGGTTAAAAGACCTACATCTACTTCCGAAGCCTCCTCCGATAAGGCTCCCAACTTTCACTATCAAATCTCTTAAAGGGGAAGGACCAAATACCCCTCTTACAAACTTTTATAAGTGGTTCACTCTCTTACAGATTTTTCATAAAGAAAGAAGGAGGTGAACACTCAAGTTATTGAAACAAGATTTTGCTATAGCTTTGACTTAGTTTTCAACTTCTCAAAATGTGCTTTCTCAACTGAGAAAAGAGGGATATTTATAGACTCAATTGGCTTTCAAAAATGAGGCCAAAAATAGTCTCATCTCGGGTTTACCGAGTACTGGCGGTACCATCGCCTGGCATTGGTGGTACCACCGCCTGATAGAGTCTAAGGGCTATGTGGTCTAGCGGTACCACCGCTGGCAGGTAATAACTGCTAGCGGTACAACCACTGACTTGGGGCGATACCACCGCCTGCTAGGCATTAAAGTTGGTGGTACCACCATTGACCTGGGGTGGTACCATCGCTAGACTATTCCAGCAAGGCTGAATGGGCCCCTAACTTCGGCCCAAATCAGCCCAAATAAGGCCCAATTGGCCTCTACAAAGGTTAATCAGGATTATTACCTAATCCTTACCCTAATTATATACTAACTATAAAATTGAAATATAATTCTAAGTAAATTAACAATCGATAATGTCGAGTCTTCTTTCGGTGAGCTTTTCGGTGAACTTCCGACAGACTTTCGACGCACCCTCGGATTTCTTCTAGCGGGCTCCCAATAGGCTCCCGAACTTGTGGCGAGTTGATGAATCTTTGGCAAGCTTCCGAATCTTCTCGGTAATCTTCGCAAACCTCTGACGATCTTTCCGACGAACTTCCGAAACCTTCGGCAAGTCCCCGATTCTTTCTCGGTTGGTTTCGGCAGCACTACTAACGATCTTTCGGACTTCCGGTGGACTCTCGAACTCCCAACTACTTGACTCTGATAATTTGCTTTATGTCTTCAAGCTATCATAGTTAATCTTGCACACTTATCTCAATAATATGGATTAGATCAAATAACCCATCAATTGACTACATTATCAAAATCCGAAATTCAACAATCTCTCCCTCTTTGATGATGACAACCAATTGATGACGGAGTTAATCTTAACTCCTCCTATCTATATGCCATATTATGAGAAAGAAAACACTTGAATTCAATCTCTTTGAATTCAAACCGAAATCGATAAGTTTCATCCAATGAACTTGTCATCATGTTTAACAAGCAAGTTCTTTCATCCATAAATACAAAACTTCATTTTTCACAATGTCATAACACCTATTTTCAAGTCAAATAATAGACATTCATCATTTCGATAAGAGATACCAATTATAGTTTGAAATATAATATGTATCAAATGATATCGATATAAAAATCATAAATGCAAGGCAAGATATCATTAAGCGATACATCATCAAATGACAATTTATCATATCAATGAAAGATACCAACTATTAAACATGATATGATAGCAATTTTTTTTAAAGAATCATTTGCGATCCATGTGACACATTACGATACGATATAAATTTTATTGCAATGTTTTTAAAGATATCAACCAATTTTCAATTATAAAGCATGGCAAAAGTAATTAAATTACAATATAAAACATATAAGACATTTTTATTCCATTATATTACAATACTCATCATATAAGTCATTTGTTAATTTATTTGTCATATTCTTCTCAATACGATGCATGCAAGACATTTTATCAAGTCCTTTGCATATGTCATCAATTTATTTACACATTCTTCTCCCCCTTTGTCATCAACAGAAAGGAGGTGAAGTAGTCATTCATAAGGTATCATATCACAAAAGAATGTAAGAGTGGTCATTTATCAAGAATATCAAACACATGAGGTTTAGAAAATAAAATATGTCACGAAAAATGTTTTGACCATCATTTTAATTCATTTATGAAATCTGAAAAATGATCAATCATCATTTATCATTCTATGAAGGATTCATACATGAAAGAGGATGAAAGGCTTAAGATGCAATTTTGAAAATCCAAGAATAACATTATCAAGTGGAAGGATAGATCATTAAAGTCATTCATCAAACATTTCATATCAATTTTAAGGTAAAATCCGTGAGAAGGAGATGTTAAAATTCATAAAGCTTCAACCTGGCATTTACGAATCAACATCAAAAATTTCATAGAAAGATTCAACATGGCATTCTTATAATGATTCATGAGGGGGAAGACATTAAGTTTTAAAGCTTCGAATTGTATAAATCTGAAATGAACATTTAAGAGCTTAATTTTTTGTTAAAGCAAAATCCATGACATTAAATATCTTTAGTCATGCTTAAAGGTGGTGGAGGGAGCATAAAATCAGTTTTACTACATCATTAAGATTCATCATTCAAAGGAGGAAGGCAACATCATGATACCAAATCATCCTAAACTTTTACAACATCAAGAAGGCTTTAAAAATATTACGATTGAAAATGATAGCTTCATTAAAATATTACAATTGAAGGATAAAAATGAGAACTTCACTCAAAAGATGATATTGTAAAGATGTCATCCGAAAACAAGAAGATAATATCAATATGAGACAATGAAATCTGAAGTTGAGAAATTTCAGAAAAACAATATATAACATCTTCATGCTATTGAATCATAAATTTTGATGATGAAGTCTATTGATGGGTTAATTGATCTAATCCATATTATTGAGATAAGTGTGTAGTATTAATTACAATAGCTTGAATACATAAAGCAAATTACCAGAGTTAAGTAGTTGGGAGTTCGAGAGTCCACTGGAAGTCCGAAGGATCGTCGGAGGTGCTACCAGAACCAACTGAGAAAGAATCGGGAACTTGCTGAAGGTTTCAGAAGTTCACCAGAAAGATTGTTGGAGGTTTGCATATGATAGGACCCTAGCAGAGTTGGGTCCTATTCAACCAAGTAACAGCTAATAAAAACCTTGTGAGTATAATAAATCTCACCTAGCCGCCTCTATCCTATAAAGAAGAGAGGCTAGGGTTTATATTTGGGCTATTGGGCCTCCTAGCCACCGCTCCCCTTGTTACTGGGCCAGTCGACTAAAGTTGAGGGTAAATTGGGTAGTTCACTTAGGAAGCAGCCCCTAGGGCTAGGGTTTAGAGCTCTATATAAGCTTGTAGCCTCCACCTCTTTGGAATAAGAAAGATCAATCTACAATTGCAGCCACTAGGCTCCTTGGAGGTTGGAACCCCTATAGCGTTCCAAGGGTTGATCCCCCTCAAAGATCAATCTCCATAGAATTTCTCTGGGGTTCTATCATCTGGTATCAAAGGAGTGATCTTACTGCTTTTGCTGTCATCCCTGCTGCCCACCATTAGCCAAGCAATTCCCACAATTGCTCTTGATGTCGTCGTCTCCACCGTCATCTCCTAACGTAGATCAATTCAATCTACTGTCGCTACCTCCAATTGCATCAGTGATCTAGTTTATTCTACCACCAATACCCTTTACTGCTGTAATTTTTCATCTAAAATACCAAAAAGAAGTTTTTCTATCTATCCCTTGCCTACATATTCCTTGCGTCGCAAAAGTTACCATCTTTGCGAATGAAGGATTGCTGCAGAAATTTTCAGTCGCGTGTTGCTGCCTTTAACCGATCTAATTGTTAATCTTTTTGAATAAAATTTCTTATGCACCTCATAGATCAGCTTGGCTCCTATCCATGATTGATCTATTATGGAATTCATCTTAAAAAAAATTCATGTGTTGCTATAATCTCTCATCGCAAACTGCTGAAATTTTTCGATGAGAATTCTGCTATCGTAACTTGCACCGATTTCTTTACTGTTATGCTGCAGAAATTTCTTGATCCAATTTGTCATCCTTGCTGTTATTTAAACTAAGATTCTACTATCAAACCCTCTCCTCAAATCCCTGAGTATTTGTTGGAAATTTTGTTGAGAAACTGCTATTTCTTTGACGATAATTCTACTCTTACGAGACAGCGCATATCGGCAACAATTTCCACTGATTTTTGTCAAATCTTTGCTGTGATCTACCACAGATCTAAAACCCTCTTTCCTAACCTTCATCCACTACCATCACATCCCAAAACACCATCAAACCGCAGGTCCAAACTGTGCCCAAAACAGTCATAAATCAAGCCTAAACCGCAGCCTACATCCACCAATCCACCAACCCTTTCAACCATCGCTTCTCTCAACCAATACATGCCTTTAACTAGATAGAAAATAAGAGATCTTAATATTAGAGATTTGGAGATATATGCTATGGCATCCGAGGAGGCAATTGATGCTAAATTCAAAGTCTTCGAGACACGAATGGAGGAGAAGATTCGGACTCTTTGCTGAACTCAGTTTGGGTCGACCACCGAGCCCAAAGAAATCACATCAAAGAGAGAGCTTTGATCGAAGAGATGACCTCCAAGAGAGGGGAGGCTCTATGATCGATCCTTACTATCCATGCATGAGGGTGGACTTCCCTAGATGGGAAGAAGGAGACCCGATTGGTTGGATCTCAAGCACGGAGCGATATTTTCAGTACCACAAAACCGCAGATACATCTATGGTAGAAATTGTGGTTATACATCTTGAAGGGGATGTTATACAATGGTTTGATTAGTTTGAACACACTCATAGAGTCCTCTCATGGTGACAATTCAAAGAAGGACTACTGATCCGCTTTGGACCAACCGATTACGAGAACATCGACGGACAACTAGTGAAGATCCGACAAACCTCCACCATTTAGGAGTATCACACCAAGTTTGAAAGGTTATCTAATCAAACTTGTGATTGGTCTGAAAAATAGTTATTGTGAACATTTATTGAGGGCTTGAAGCTAGAGATCTGGGGAGAAGTTAAAGCGCGACAACCGTACACGCTTATGGCAACCATCTCTTTCGCACGACTTCAGGAGGAGCGATTGAACCACGAAGCCCAAAGGACTAGGGTCGCTCCCCGACCAGCAATATCAAAACCCTCAGCCCCCCCTACTATCGGCCGAGCTCCTGCACCAAAAAGGTTGACTAGAGAAGAGCTTCGAGACCGATCTGCCAAGGGGTTATGTTGGCATTGTGACGTGTGACGAGCCGTGGAGCCGCGAGCATCGCTGTAAAAAAGGGAGACTTCTTATGATTGAACCAGTGGAAGAAGAGATTAGTGAATAGCCAGAATAGAGTCTTGAATATGAGGAAGAAGATGTGGAAGAAGAGCCATAATCGGCTGACTTTATGGTATATGCGCTTGCCGGCTACTAAAATCCGCAAATGATGAAAGTTGGAGGCCTACTCGAACAATAACCGATCACCGTTCTCATCAATACAGGCAGCACTAATAACTTTCTAAACAGTAAGGTTGCTGCTCGGATGGCGCTCCATATCGAAGGTTGCAGCAAGTTTGACATAAAGGTTGCCGACGGCCGAATCCTAAAATACGACCAAAGATGCCCGCAAGCGAAACTATTACTGTAGAACCAAGAAATTGTTGCCGATTTTTTCCTCTTACCAATTGATGATTATGAGGCTATGCTAGGCATAGAATGGCTAGCGATGCTAGGTGACATCATTTGAAACTTTTTCAAATTGATTATGAAATTCTATTGCAAAGGCAAACAGGTCACCCTATGCGGGAAGCACGGAAGCAACGTAACCACCATTTTAACCCAACGAATGGAGAAAGTTTTACACAAGATAAATAGTGGCTTTCTTATGCATCTCATGTAGGAACCAGAGGGGAGGAAAACAGAAATTAAAGATCAAAATCTCACCCAACTGCTTGTTGAATTTGATGATGTTTTTGCTGAACCATGCGGTCTTCCTCCTACTCAGCAATATGACAACCGAATTCCAATCCTTCCGGGCAAACCACCAGCAAACACTCAACCTTACCACTATCCTCACCTCTAGAAGGATGAAATTGAGAAGATCATGAAGGAAATACTCGAAACAGGGGTGATTCGGCCAAGCTATAGCCCCTACTCCTCACCAATGCTACTTGTGCACAAGAAAGACGGAACTTGGCAGATGTGCATTGACTATCGAGCTCTAAATGACATCACCGTCAAGGATAAGTACCCAATACCAGTGGTGGATGAACTTCTTGATGAATTAAAAGGAGCTCGAGTCTTCACGAAGTTGGACCTCCGATCCGGTTACCACCAAATTCGGGTATGTAAAGGCAACATCCCAAAAACTGCTTTCTGCACTCATAACGGCCATTATGAATTCTTCGTAATGCACTTTGGACTCACTAATGCTCCTTCAACTTTCTAAAATCTCATGAATAATATTTTTCGGAGCTTTCTTTGCAAATTTATGCTAGTGTTTTTTGATGATATTCCCATTTACAGCCCTTCTCTTGAGACTCACTTTCAGCACTTGTGAATTGTTCTGACGATCCTTCGAGAGAATACTCTTTTTGTTAAGCTATCAAAGTGCAGCTTTCTCCAGCAAAAAGTAGAGTACCTTAGGCATATAATATCAGAAGAAGGAGTGGCCATAGACCCAACAAAAATCAAAGCAATGCAAGGCTGGCTGAAACCTACAAATGTGAAATTGCTGCGTGAGTTCCTTGGACTAACGGGTTACTACTGAAAATTCGTGAAGGACTATGGGAAGATTAGTGCCCCCCTCACTTCTCTACTGAAAAAAAATGCCTTCCAATGGTCAAACAAAGCCGTTGCTGCCTTTGACAGACTTAAGGTAGCCATGACGATGACATCGGTGCTAGCGCTACCAGATTTCAACCGTTCCTTCATCATTGAGGCCGATGCATCTGGAGTTGGAATTGGAGCCATTCTCATGCAAGATGGTCGACCACTCACATACACCAGCAAGGCGTTATCTGCCTCCCATCAAAAAATATCTATCTATGATAAGGAGATGCTCGCCATTGTGCACGCAGTAACAAAATGGAGACCATACCGATTGGCCGACAATTTCATATTAAAACTGACCATAGAAGCCTTAAGTACTTTTTGGAGCCGAAGATATCATCCTTGGAGCAGCAAAAATGGGTAACCAAACTTCTAGGATTTGATTATGAAATTATTTACAAAAAGGGGAAAGAAAACGTTATTGCAGATGCACTCTCACGACTCCCTCAGCAAGCTGAATTTTCAGCCATCTCTCTTCCTACCACTGGCTTCCTCGAGGGCATTAGGGAGGAATGGAAGAAGGATCCAGAAACTAGCAACATCATAAAAAATTAGAGGATCAAAGCGTAATAGCTCACTATACTTAGGATTCGATGGATCTATGCTATAAAGGTCGTATTGTGCTTATACCAAACTCCCATTGCATCAAAGTCATTCTGCACGAAATGCACTCCACACCTTGATGGGCACTCCGGATTTCTAAGAACCTACATAAGAGTGAAGCAAAACTTTTATTTGAAAGGGATGAAAAAAATTATTTCTGAATACGTAGCACAATGTGATGTATGTCAACAGCAAAAAGGTGAAACAGTGGCGAGTCCAGAGAAACTACAACCATTACCCATACCAGACTGAGTGTGGATTGACATCTCCATGGACTTCATCGAAGGTCTGCCACCTTCCAAAGGTAAAAACACAATCCTTGTGGTGGTTGATCGACTTACGAAATATGCTCATTTTTGTGCTATGCGAAATCCCTACACTGCTGTTAGTATTGCTTAGATTTTTATAGAAAATATTGTTAAACTGCATGAGATACCAAGGTCCATTGTAAGAGATCATGACAAGGTCTTCACTAGTAAATTTTGGATCGAGTTATTTCAGTTGCAGGATATCAAACTCAAGATGAGCACAGCATATCATTCACAAATTGACGGCCAAATAGAAGTGGTGAACAGGTGTTTAGAGACATACCTTCGGTGTTTTGCCAATGATCGGCCAAAGGAGTGGATGAAATGGCTCCCTTGGGCCGAATGGTGGTACAATACTATATATCATTCATCTACAAAATGTACCCCATACGAAGCATTATATGGTCAGTCGGCTCCTGTGATTCCAATGTATGTAATTCTCTCGGCTAAGGTAGATCAGGTCGACCAAGATTTAATTGACAGGAACAAATTCCTACGGCTGCTAAAGGATAATCTCTCTACCGCTCAAGCTAGAATGAAGCAACAAGCTGACACACGAAGAAGTGAAAGAGAATTTTTAGTATGAGACTGGGTTTATCTTCGCCTACAGCCATACAAGAAACCATCCATCAATACACGAGCCTCCATGAAGCTATCTCCACGTTTTTATGGGCCCTATCAGATCATAGAGCGTATTGGAGCTATGGCATACAGACTTAAATTGCTTGAGGATGCCAAAATTCACCCTGTCTTCCACGTGTCATGTTTAAATCCCAAGTTAGGAGAACACGAGTCACCCCAGATTTAACTACCTAATACCACTAATGATGGATATATCCAAGCCCAACCGCAAGCCATTCTCGACCGCAAAATCATCATGCATCGCCGACATCCCTCAACTGAAGTACTAGTGTATTGGAATAATTTACCACCCGAAGATGGCACATAAGAATCATATGAGGAGTTGAAGACCCGGTTCCCTGAATTCATGGAACCTCAGGGTCGATCCCCCTCAAAGATCAATCTCTATAGAATTCCTTTGGGGTTCTATCAGTAGAGCTCACCAAGAAGTTTCGAAAGCTTGCCAAAGACTCATCAAACTCGCCATAGAGTCCGGGAGCCAACTAGGAATCCATCAGAAGAAATCTGAGGGTGCGTCGGAAGTCCATCAAAAGTTCACCGGAAAGCTCACCGAAAGAAGAATCGACATTGCCGGTTGTTTATTTGCTTAGAATTATGTTTTAATTCCATAGTTAGCATATAATTAGGGAAAGGATTATATAATAATCTTATTTAACCCTTGTAGGGGTCAATTGGGCCTTATTTGGGCTGATTTAGGCCAAAGTCAGGGCCCAATCAGCCTTGCTGGAATAGTTTGACGGTGGCATTGCTAGACCTAAGCGGTGGCACCACCTTGTTAGGAAATCCTTCAAGGGAGCGACATCACATGTGCAGTGGAAGATGAGTAAACAAAACCTCAGATTTTTCGTAGAAAGCTTCTATCATCGTGCGAAGATCGATGCATCAAAACAAATTCATGAAAAACTGCATGTGTAAAAAAAATACCTAGAGAGATCGTATATCCCTGAATCCCTATAGATCTGTAGGAAAGGATGAAGGAGGTCAAGCGTCCTCCTCTCTAGTGGTATCCACACGGTAAGGACTACGACGATGCACCTCTCTGGGGAGAGGAGAACAGAAGGTTGCTACCAAACGAAACCCTCAGCTTATAGAGCTTTGGTTCCATCCTATTTATAGTGGCCCCCCTATCAACCCTAATGGATCTTGCCCTGTTGAGTATTAGATCTCCATCCAATTATCCAAGCCTCTTGGATTAGTGGGTCTCTACCTAATAATCTCTTATTCGTAATTATTGGATCTCATCTTAAGATCCAATAATTTAGGGGCTTAATGGATATCCATTAAGAGATTGACATGGCGTGTTACAGGTACAATCACTCATGTGATTGGCTTATAGGGCACCTATAACTAGCAATCTCTCACTTGACCTAAAGCCAATCACCAACATGTCTGATCTCCATCAGACCTTTGTAACGCTCAAAAATAATTTAAGTCAATGGCTTTGTTAGTGGATCTGCAATGTTATCTTCGGATGGAACTCTTTCCATTACTACATCTTTTCAGGCCATAATCTCTCTAATAAGCTAGAACCTCCTCAGAATACTTCTGATGAGACCCGAGTTTCCTTATTTGAGTAATCGCCCCATATTTGTCACAATTTAAGGGAATCGACTCCTCGCTACTCGGGACGACTCCTAGATCTGTGATGAACTTCATCATCCAGACTCCCTCCTTTGCTGCCTCTACCGCAGCAATGTATTCTGCCTCTGTGGTCGAGTCAGTAGTAGTGTCTTGCTTAGAACTCTTCCAACATACTGCTCCTCCATTCAGGGTGAACACATACCCTGAATTAGACTTGCTATCATCGACATCGGACTGGAAGCTCGAGTCCGTGTAGCCCTCAATCCTGAGGCTACTACCTCCATATACTAGTAAAAGATCCTTAGTCCTTCTCAAGTACTTAAGGATAAATTTTACTGCTTTCCAGTGCTCCAAGCCTAGATTTGCCTGATATCTGTTCGTGACACTTACAGCAAGCGCGATATCAGACCTGGTACATAGCATAGCATACATGATAGATCCTATCGCTGAGGCATATGATATCATATCCATATATACCCTTTCTTCAGGAGTCTTTGGGGATATACTCCTAGAAAGTGATATTCCATGTCTCATTGGTATGAGACCTCTCTTGAAATTTTTCATCCCAAACCTTTTGACAATAGTGTCTATGTACCTGGACTGGGACAAACCAAGCATCCTCTTAAATCTATCTCTATAGATCCGTATCCCCAATATGTAGGAGGCTTCCCCTAAGTCCTTCATGGAGAAGTGCCTAGGTAACCAAGTCTTTACTATGGAGAGCATTCTTACATCATTTCCAATAATCAGGATGTCATTCATATATAATACTAAAAGGGTGATAGTGCTCCCACTTACTTTCTTGTACACACAAGGCTCATCTTCGTTCTTAACGAAGTCATAAGATCTGATCGCCTCATCAAATCTTATATTCCAACTTTGGGAAGCTTGCTTTAGTCCATAAATGGACCTAAGCAACCTGCACACCTTATCTGGGTTATTCTTGGACACGAATCCCTCAAGTTGTATCATATACACCTCCTTCTCGAGGTTGTCATTGAGGAATATGGTTTTGACGTCCATCTGCCAGATCTCATAATCATAGTGTGTTGTAATACCCAATAGAATTCGAATATATTTTAGCATGGCTACAAGTGAGAAAGTTTCATCATAGTCAACACCTTGCCTTTAATGATATCCCTTAGCCACTAGATATGCTTTATAGGTCTCTGACTTTCCATCTACTCCAATATTCTTAATGAAGATCCACTTACAGCCAATGGGTACAATACCCTTGGGTGCATCAACTAGGTTCCAAACCTTATTGGAGTACATAGAATCTATTTCTGAATTTATGACTTCTTGCCATTTCCCAAAGTATATGCTCATAATAGCCTCCTCGTAGGTCTGAGGATCAATATCCTCAACATCCTCTCCTTTGATATATCTCACATATCTCTCAGGAGGATGAGATACTCTACCAGACCTACGTAATGTTGGAACTTGTGTGCTAGGTACCTGAACAGACTCTGGCTGTGGAATGGTGCTTGAGCAAGGTTCTCCAACCTCACTCATCTCTATCATACTCCCACTATCTCCACCAAGAATGTGTTCCTTCTCAAGGAACACTGCTCTCTTGGCTACAAAGACCTTTTGGTCCTTAGGGTGATCGAAATAATACAACATGTTTCCTTGGGGTATCCCACGAACTTGCACCGTTCCATTCTGAATTCTAACTTGTCGGGGTTATGTCTCTTGACATGGGCAGGGCAGCCCCAAATCTTAATAACCCTAAGCTTGGTCTTCTTCCCATTATATATCTCATATGGAGTAGACATCACTGACTTAGTTGGAATTCTATTCAGAAGCTAAATTACGATCTCTAGGGCATATCCCCAGAATGAGATGGGTAGGTCGACGAAACACATCATGGAACGTACCATGTCTAACAGTGTGCGATTCCTTCTTTCTAATACACCATTAAGCTGTGGTGTATAAGGAGGTGTCCATTGGGATAAAATCCCATGGTCTTTGAGGAACTGGGTGAACTCTATACTCAAGTCCTCACCTCCTTGATCTGATCGAAGGGTTTTAATACTCTTTCTTGTTTAGTTTTTCACTTCATTTTTATATTTTTTAAATTTCTTAAAAGCCTTAGACTTATACTTCATCAAGTACATATATCCATATCTTGAGAAATCATCAGTTAAAGTAATGAAGTAGGAGTAACCACCTATGGCATGAGTCGACATGGGACCACATATATCACTATATATGAGTTCCAATAACTCAGTGGCTCTCTCTCCAGTTCTACTAAATGGAGAGTTGGTCATCTTTCCACGAAGGCAAGGTTCACAAGTCGCATATAACTCATAGTCAAATGGATCTAAATATTCATTCTTCAGCAACTTTTGAATCCTTCCCTCGTAGATGTGACCTAGCCTACAATGCCAAAGATATGCATTATTCACCTCTTCTCGTTTTCTCTTAGACTCACTTACACTCATGATATATGGAGCTGTATCTATTATAAATAAATCATTATGCAATGTTCCTCTCATGATGATCTTATCATCTAATATTATTGAACAACCATTGTTCTTAAAAACTAATTTATATCCACTAACTATCAAACAAGAAATAGAAATAATATTTTTGATAATAGAAGGAACATAATAGCATGCATCTAATGCAATAATAGCTCTACCAAGCAGATGTAAAGTGACCTTGCCAATAGCCACTATAGCAACCTTTGCTCTATTGCCCATCTTAAGGTACATCTCGCCTCTGTTCAATCTCCTAGGTCCTTTCAGAACCTGCAACGAATTGCAGATATGATAAGCACTCCCGGTATCCAATACTCATGTGTTATCATAAGATTCTAACAAATAAAAACTGATCATGAATGTACCTGAAGCTTCTCCAAGCTTCTGTTTTGCCCTCTCTACAAGGTACTCTTTGCAGTTCCTCTTCTAATGCCCATCTTTGTCGTAGTGGAAGCACTGGCCTTTGTCCTTTGTTGGATTTTTCTTAGCAACCTTTGCCTTACCCATTTTGCCCTTGCCCTTGCCCTTCTTAAGGGTCTTCTTAGTCTTCCTTTTCTTTTTGGTCTCACTAGCATAGAGAACCGGCTTCTCTTTCTTGATGGTGGTCTCTGCTTCTCTCAACATATTGAGGAGCTCTAGGAGGGTCACCTCAAGTTTGTTCATATTGAAATTCATTATGAATTAAGAAAAGGAATCTGGTAGGGACTGAAGCACAAGATCCACACACAGGTTATCCTCTAAGACCATTCCTAGACCTATGAGTTTCTTAATCCACTTAATCATCTTAAGGACATGGTTTTGAACCTGTGTCCCCTTAGTCATCCTGGCATGGAAAAGACTCTTTGATATCTCATATTGTTGAGTTCTTCCCTGTTCCTTAAACAGTTTGCAGAGATGCAGGAGTATAGAATTAGCATCCATATATTCATATTGTCTCTATAACTTAGTAGTCATAGAGGTCAACACATTATTAGGGATCGAGTGACACTAAGAGGGGGGGGGGGTGAATTAGTGCAGTAGTAAAGAACGATAGATTTTTCAACGATTTGAACAAGTTCGGAAACTTCGTACGAATGAATGCAACGTTTTGTTTGAACCCAGAAAGATTATGTTTTAACTTTAAAGCATACGTAAGAAGATGAAGATGAAGTTGAGTAAATAAGGCAGCAAATGAAAATGGTTTGCAGCAAAGTAAGTTGCAAGAAAGTAAATACAAACCGATTTATAATGGTTCGGTCATCCGACCTAATTCCACTTCCAAAGCCTTCTCCGATGAGGCTCCTAACTTCCACTAGCAAATCTTTTTGAAGGGGAAGGACCAAACACACCTCTTACAACCCTTTTATGAGAAGTTCACACTCTTACAAATTTTTTAAAGAGAAAGAAGGAGGTAAACACAAGCTATTGAAAACTAGACTTTCCCAAGCCTTTTGCTCAATTTCTTACTCTCTAAGGGTTACATTTTCAGTTGAGAAAGGGGGGTATTTATAGATCCAAAGTGGATTCAAATTTGGGCTCCAAATTTGAAATCAAATTGGAGTTCCCGGTGTTGGCAATGCTATCGCCTGTCAGGGGCGGTACTACTGCCTGTCAGTCGTCAGACTGATAGTGCACAAGCAGTGCTACCGCTTGTGCCAGGCGGTACTACTGCCACTACGCAGTGCAGCTGGGCGATACTATCGCCCCAGGCTGGGCGGTAGCACCGCCCAGGCTCGACTGCTAAGCGGTTCCACCGCTTGGCCTTTTGGCTACTGGGCGATGGCACCACCTAGCACCAATCAACTTACTGGTTTGGGCCGAAAACTTAGCCCAAACGGGTCCCAAACAAGGCCCAATGGGCCCATAATTGGGTTAAAGGATTAACATCTAATCCTAACCCAAATTAATGTGCTAACTATGAAATTAAAGATATTTCCTAAGCTATTACAAAGTCCACCAAGTCAAGACTTCTTCCGGCGTGCTTCCGGCGAACTTCCGATGGTCTCCTGACGAACCCTCGAAAACCATTCAGCGGACTCCCGGAAAGCTCCCGGACTTCACAATGTTCTTGGCGAGTTCCAACTAGCTTCAATGGCAAGCTCCGATCTTTCTTGGTAAGCTCTCGGACTTTTGATGAACCTTTCGACGAACTTTCGAAAACCTTTCGGCAAGTTCCCTACTCGTTCTCAGTCGGTTCCGGCAACACTCCCAACGAATCTTCGAACTTCTGTCGAACTCTCGAACTCCCAACGATCCATCCCACTTGACTTCCGGCACTCTTTTTTGCTTTACGTCTTTGTTTTCATCGTAGTTAATCCTGCACACACACAAACAAACATTCTATTTCGATCTAGACAGTTATTACAATATGAATTGACATTCAGTTGCCCGGCACGTCATTGGTCGGCGTTTCGTCCGATCCTTCGGCACATCATCCTCTTTTGCGGTCCGTTGCCCAATCGGCGGTTAACCTCTGCAACCCCGATATCCTTGGCGCAACACGCTCTTCTACGCCCAATGCCCGACGTACGAAGCCTTCCATCAATTATCGACCGAACCTCCGGCTCGACATCCAATATCCAAACGTGATCACCCGGTGCAACGTTAATTCCTCAAGCGTCAACTATCTAATCCTGACCGATAGTAGACCTGCGTAACTCAAAACATAGTTAGGCCACAAATCATAATCAATTAGTTTCATCATTAAAATCCAAGATTCAACAATCTCCCCCTTTTTGATGATGATAACTAATTGATGACTAACGGAGTTAATCATAACTCCCCGGAGTTTAACCAAACTCCCCCTATCAATATGCCATTGATAGAAACCTTGGATTATCCTAAATCCAAGCAACATTCATCACAATGTTAAGAGAAAACAACAAACCATCATGCAAATATATAAAATATTCAATCAATGCATGAAGTCATCAATCTACTTCTCCCCCTATGTCATCAACAAAAAGGAGACGTAACATCATAGCTAGTTTTCAAGGATATGCAAATATTACAATCATACTAGCTATCAGTCACATCATAACTCAAGCATAGCTTTGCAATACAACATCCAATCATAGCAAGTTTTTAAGGATGGGCAATGATGGTAATTTTTTCACTTGCTTCTTGAGATGTGCAAGTTGTACTTTCTTTGCTTCCTTTGCATGTTCTAGCTAGCAAAATTTTTCTTTGCAATACATAAGCTAGCAATAAATCTTCTCCCCCTTTGTTTTTGTCAAAAAAGTGAAGTACAAATAGTCAATGCTTTGATCATGACAAAATAACAAATTTGCAACATGAATTTTCAGCATATTAAGTCATGAATTCAAGGGAGTCAAAAATCATGATATGAGAGAAAAGGATGATAAGCAAGCAATCAATAATGATAAGCAGGCTAACATACTTTGCGACATGCAAGTTAGCTTCCTTTCAATTCTTCTCTTTTGTAACTAAGTTTCACCTTTGCATGCTATCAACTTTTTGTTTGCAATGAGCTAATGTAACATTTATATATAATCACTTTAAACATATATGCTAACTTTTCATTAAAGCATACAAACATAAAGGCATGGCAAGTGTAACATTTCAAATTTTTGAAGTTTTACATTTTGCTTCTTTTGAGATAGTCAAGATAGCAATATTTGCATCCTTTGAGATAGGAATCCTTAACTTTTTATGAAATTGCAAGGTAGCAATTTTTCTCCCCCTTTGTCTTTGTCAAAAAGAAGGGAGGACTAAATGGTTAAAAATTTCAATCATTATACAAGCCATTTTTCATATCAATTATAAATTTGCATCAATAAAAATATACATCAATTATTCAATCATCACATGATGCAAATAAGACAACAATGCAAAGAAATCATGTCATGAAGGATATCAATATGTAAATTCAACAAGGATCAAAACTAAAAGATATCATTCATGATTCATAACTTTCTTTTTAGCAAGATCAAAATTCATATTTATCAATTTTTAATTCAAGATAAATGTCATACAACTAAGAATCATGATATATAAAAGCATATCAATATCAAAGATCAAATCATGATTACAAGTGCTAACATATTTTTATTTCATTCATTTTTAAGCCATGATAAAAGAATAAATTAATGATTCAATCATTAAGCATAATTCTTTTACATCAATTTTGAATCATATAAGGCTTACACGGCAAATATCAATTCATGATAAAGGGTATACAACCAAGAATCATGATGCATAAAAACATATCATTCTCATAGATCAAGTCATGATTCATTGATTCATCATAAGGCAAATATCTTTTCAATCATCAATTTTTCAATTGCCACATAAAACATACAAGCCAAAGAATTCTTATCATTTCTATATTATGAAATATATGATAATAAGACTCATGATTCATTTAAAAAGATATAGCACAAAGAGCAACTTGATTCATGCATAAGAATTCCAAGTATCAAGTATTAAGATATCAAGACTTGGATTGTGATAAAGCTCACTCAAGTTCGAATCATCTAAATCATTAACATAGTTTATGAGATTCACAAATGACATAAACTTGAATTGTTCTCCTCTTTGGTAAATGATAAAAAGAAGCAATCATAGAGGAAAATATTTTGGTTCGCAAAAATATCTCAAGTCAAGAATTCAAAGTCATGATTTCAAGTGATCAAGAGAGGAGTCATAAAATTATTCAAACTCATTTTGTCAACTTGAAACTCCTAATCAAATCAAAATCATTTTCGAGATTCAAAATGCTAGCAATTTGCATTAATCATGACAAGTGATACATCAATAGTCTACATCAATATTTGAATCATCAAGTCATGAAGCATACAAAGTGGTATTGAAACATGAGAGAAATGTTCAAATTACACATGTAATGTTTCAACATTCAAAACACATTTTCTCAAGTTAAGTCTCAATAAGTCAAGAGAAAATAACTTATGATTCATTTGGATTTCTCTTTAATAACATGGGAGAATCATAGATAAAGTAAGAGGTCTTGAAAAACTCAAGTTATCAAAATCTCGATATAAATAAAACTCAATCTAGTTCAATTTATCAACTCAATCAATTCATCAAAATCACTTTTAATTTATGAGATTCTTAAGATATTATGAAATCATTAATCTCAATAAGATAGTAAATATAATTTCTTTATGTTTCATCATATAAGTATGTCTTTTGCCTTTATATGCCAAATCAAAATATTCAAAACCGAAAGACAAACTTCATTATAAAAATTGTCAAGACAACAATATAACCCATTATGAGATTCAATTTATCATGCTAATGTGTATTTTGTTTCAAACAAGTGTGCTCATGTTTCAAAAGATGAGTATCAAATTTAAGACCAAAACATGAGTTTGTCATCAAGATATGATATCACAAGGTCATTAAGCATGATAACAAACTTTTAATATTTTTATTTCAATAATGATTTCATAATGTATGTTCAAACATTTATATGGAACCCATCATTGTATAAATTCAAAATACAAGTTTGTCATTAAACCCATCAAGATCAAATGCATCAAACATCATGATAGTGCATTTTCTCATCTTTGTGAGTTTCAATTTAAGTGATTTGATCTTTCATAAGAATGTTCAAATTTTTCATATGAAAATGTCATGCATCATATTCAAAAACGAAAATATCATCAAAATCATTTTAATTCTTTCTTCCATTAGTTATAACAAGATGATCGATGCTCAAAATTTTGCTAAAATCATACATCATTTTAAAAATCTGAAAAATAATTTTTGTCATGAAAACCACTAAGTCCAAATATAACACAAGGCAATATCAAAACCACATTTCTTTCATTTTGAAAATTTGTGGGTTAGATCTATATAATTGATTTCATGAAGACATGTATCAATAAAAATTTCATCATAAAAAGGGTTAAAACCCATTAAGCCAAGATGGAAGTTTTCAAATTATAATCAAGATACATACATTTATCATCAAAAGATTTTCAAGAAGTTCAGACATAGATATGTATCATGTTTAAGATTGAAAACTGATATGGAAAGTATACATGAAATTTCATCATCTCAAAATGTCATCTTAATTTGTCATGAAAACAATTAGACCAAAAATACGTTAATCCATAACATAGAGTCAAATCAACATTACTTCAAAAACTAATGCATGTTACAAAATCATCAAGCATCATGTTTAGAAACGAAAAGCAATATAAAACATCAAGATACACATGCATGGATTAATCCTAAGCATTATCACAAATCATGCATCATTCATATTTTTAATTTTCAAAAAATTACTAGAAAGGAAAAAGCATAAAAAAATCCTACCAACTATTTCAAGCAACTCATGAAAGGATCATGTAATTTCAAAGTAAGGTAAAAACAACTTGGGTGAGTTTCTTACCTCATCGTCGAAAATCGTCAAAGCCCATTTCGCCTCTTCTTTACTCGATTCTTCTTTGCAATCCTTCTTCTTCTTCTTTGGCCTCTTTCTCCATTCAAGTTCATTTGTGTTTTTTAATTTTTGTTTAATGAACTTGTTAACCTTCATTGTTATGTGTTCAATGTCCTCATTGTCCTTATCACTTGAGTCATCACTCAAGTGGCATTCATTTGTCCGATGTTCTAAATCCTTCTTATTCTTTAGAAGGTGGTTCATATGTTCATCATGTTCCAAATATTCCAAGAAACTCATTTCATAGGTTATTAATGACCCGATTAGTTCTTCTAATGAAAAATCATTTAAATTTTTAGTCTCTTGTATTGCAGTTACTTTTGGATCCCACCCTTTTGGAAGGGATCTTAAAATCTTGCTTACGAGTTCAAAATCCGAAAAATATTTACCAAGAGCATTTAGACTATTGATGACATCCGAGAACTAGGAGAACATGTCATCGATAGTCTCACTTGGTGCCATTGAGAAAACCTCAAAATCGTGCATCAAAATATTAACTTTCGAGTCTTTGAATCTACTCGTTCCTTTGTACATGATTTCAAGAGTTCGCCAAATGTCAAAAGCCATTTCGCACGTAGAAATCCGGTTGAACTCATTTTTGTCTAAAGCATAAAATAAGACATTCATAGCCTTTGCATTTAAAGAAAATAATCTTTTCTCCAAATTTGGCCATTCGTTCGTCGGTTTAGAGGGAAGTTGAAATCCATTTTTAACGATGTTCCATAAGTTTAAATCGAGAGAAATTAAGAAAACTCTCATTCAAGTTTTCCAATATGTGTAGTCCAAACCGTTAAAGAATGGTAGACGAAAAACCGAAAAGCCCTCTTGAAAACTATTTAGAGCCATTTCTCACGGGTGTAAATCCGAAAGAGAAAGAACATGGCTTTGATACCAATTGTTAGGGATCGAGTGACACTAAGAGGGGGTGGAGGGTGAATTAGTGCAGCGGTAAAGAACGATAGATTTTTTAGCGATTTGAACAAGTTCGGAAACTTCGTACGAATGAATGTAACGTTTTGTTCGAACTCGGAAAGATTACATTTTAAATTTAAAGCATACGTAAGAAGATGAAGATGAAGTTGAGTAAATAAGGCAGCAAATAAAAATGGTTTGCAGCAAAGTAAGTTGCAAGAAAGTAAATGCAAATCGATTTATAGTGGTTCGGTCATCCAACCTACATCCACTTCCGAAGCCTTCTCCGATGAGGCTCCCAACTTCCACTAGCAAATCTTTTTGAAGGGGAAGGACCAAACACCCATCTTACAACCCTTTTACATGAAGTTCACACTCTTACAGATTTTTCAAAGAGAAAGAAGGAGGTAAATACAAGCTATTAAAAACTAAACTTTCCCAAGCCTTTTGCTCAATTTCTTACTCTCTAAGGGTTACATTTTTAGCTGAGAGAGGGGGGTATTTATAGATCCAAAGTGGATTCAAATTTGGGCTCCAAATTTGAAATCAAATTGGAGTTCCCGGTGCTGGCGGTGCTACCGCTTGTCAGGGGTGGTGCTATCGCCTGTCAATCGTCAGACTGATAGTGCATAGGCGGTGCTACCGCTTGTGCCAGGCGGTACTACCACCTCTACGCAGTGCAGCTGGGTGGTGCTACCGCCCCAGGCTGGGCGGTAGCACCGCCCAGGCTCGGCTACCAGGCGGTTCCACTGCTTGGCCTTTTGGCTGCTGGGCGGTGCCACCACCCAGCACCAATCAACTTACTAGTTTGGGCCGAAAACTTGGCCCAAACCGATCCCAAACAAGGCCCAATGGGCCCATACTTGGGTTAAATGATTAACACTTAATCCTAATCCAAATTTATGTGCTAACTATGAAATTAAAGACATTTCCTAAGCTATTACAAAGTCCACCAAGTCAAGACTTCTTCCGACGTGCTTCCGGCGAACTTCCGACGGTCTCCCGATGAACCCTTGGAAACCATTCAGCAGACTCCCGGCAAGCTCCCGGACATCACGATGATCTTGGCGAGTTCCATCGAGCATTAATGGCAAGCTCCAATCTTTCTTGGCAAGCTCCCGGACTTCCGACGAACCTTCTGGTGAACTTCTGAAAACCCTTCGGCAAGTTCCCTACTCATTCTCGGTCGGTTCCGGCAACACTCCCAACGAATCTTCGAACTTCCGTCGAACTCTCAAACTCCCAACGATCCATCCCACTTGACTTCCGACACTCTGTTTCACTTTAAGTCTTTATTTCATCGTAGTTAATCCTCCACACATATAAACAAATATTCTACTTCGATCTAGACAATTATTACACCATAAATTGACATTCAGTTGCCAGGCACGTCATTGGTCAGCTCTTCGTCTGATCCTTCGGCACATCGTCCTCTTTTGCGGTCCATTACCCAATCGATGGTTAACCTCCGCAACCCTGATATCCTTGGCGCAACATGCTCTTCTAGGCCCGATGCCCGATGTACGAAGCCTTCCACCGATTATCGATCGAACCTCTGGCTCGACATCCAATATCCAGACGTGATCACCTGGCGCAACGTCAATTCCTCCAGCGTCAACTATCTAATCCTGACCGATAGTAGACCTACGTAACTCAAAACACAGTTATACCACAAATCACAATCAATTAGTTTCATCATCAAAATCCAAGATTCAACACATATAACATCGAGCAAGAGTGGAATCTGTTAGGGATCGAGTGGCACTAAGAGGGGCGGGGGGTGAATTAGTGCAGTGGATAAAACGATAGATTTTCAGCGATTTAAAACAAGCTTTGGAAACTTCGTACGAATGAATGCAACATTTCGTTTGAACCCGGAAAGATTGCATTTTAACTTTAAAGTATACGTAATATGATGATAAGGAAGTTGAGTAAATAAGGCAGCAAGTAAAAATGGTTTGCAGCAAAGTAAATAGCAAGAATGTAAATGCAAACCAGATTTTTATAGTGGTTCAGTCATCCGACCTACATCCACTTCCGATTCCTCTTCGCTTGAGGACATCGGCTTTCCACTAGCTTTCCTCCTTCCAATGGCCGAGGAAGAACTCCCTTGCAACACCTCTCCTTTTGATGGGCTTAGGAGATAACCCTTACAAGGCTCTCACCCCTCTCTTGAACAAGAACACACTTAAGAGTAAGAGGGAAGATTTTGACACTATTTGAGTAGAGTTTTCCCTCAAGTTTTTCACTCTTCTTGCTGCACTTTGAACCTGCAAGAGAGGGGAATTTATAGAGCTCAAGAGGATTCAAATTTGGGCTCCAAATTTGAATTTTTTTTAAGTTTCCCGGTGCTAGGCGGTGCTACCGCCTGTCAGAGGCGGTGCTACCGCCTACATAGTGTCAGACTGACACAGCAGGCGGTGCTACCGCCTGCTACAGTAATCGGGCAGTGCTACAGTAACCGGCTACAATGCCATGCTATAGTGCCATGCACGTAGCATGCATTGGTGCTGTTTGGGCCAAAAACTTTGGCCCAAACTAAGGCCCAATGGCCCCTACTTCGGGTTAAAGGATTAACCCCTAATCCTAACCCAAATTAATATGCTAACTACGAAATTAAAGACATTCCTAAGCTATTATAAAGTCCGCAAGTCAAGTCTTCTTCCGTCGAGCTTCCGGCGGTCTTCCGACGATCCCTCAGAAACCATCCTGCAGACTCCCGGCAAGCTCTCGGACTCCATGATGATCTTGGCGAGTTCCCCCGAGCTTCTTTGGCAAGCTCCGACCTTTCTTGGCAAGCTCCGCGAACTTCCGATGAACCTCCTGGCAAACTTCCAAAAACCCTTCGGCAAGCTCCCTACTCATTCTCGGCCAGTTCCGGCAGCACTCCCAACGAATCTTCGGACTTCTGTCAAACTCTCGAACTCCCAACGATCCGTCGCACTTGACTTCGGCCCTTGATTTCGCTTTACGTCTTCATCCCTTTCGTAGTTACTCCTGCACAAACAAACACCAAACACTCTACTTCGATCTAGACAGTTATTACAACGCGAATTGATATTCAGTTGCCCGGCACATCATTGGTCGGTGCTTCGTTCGATCCTTCGGCACATCGCCCTCTCTAGTGGCTTGTTGCCCAATCAACGGTTGACCTCCGCAACCTTGATATCCATGGCGTAACTCCGCACTTCTTGGCCTGATGCCAGACGTACGAAGTCTCCTGCCGATAGTGAACCGAACCTCCAGCTCAACATCCAATATACTGACGTGATCACCTCCGGCGCAACGTCAATTCCTCCAGCGTCAACTGTCTAATCCTGATCGATAGTAGACCTGCGTAACTCAAAATGCAGTTAAACAACAAATCACACTCAATTAGTTTCATCATCAAAATCTAAGATTCAATAGAATCATCTATGTACTTCGCATAATGAGCGATTTCATCCTCACTTGCCCCTTCGTCAAGCGTAGGGATTATTATATTAAGGACATATGTGATTTTCTCTACCGTGAGAACGATTCTTATATTGCGAAGCCAATCCATATAATTTAGACCAGTGAGGCAGTTGGCATCAAGTATGCCACGTAAAGGATTTAAAAGTAATATTTTTCTGAAATTAAAGATATAGCAAAAATAAATAACATGCAGACTTTGCAAAACTTAAACAATTAAGATTAGGACTATTATTTTAATGTATTCACACTAATTTTTTGCGAGAAACACAACACCCTTCGGTATGTGAATCGGAGACCCCCGATGGATCTTTAGTGGGGATCGGGATCCAATCGGTGTCTTAACGTAACCTCGAGAGACTCGACCAATCACGTTAAGCCCGTAAAGATAGGCAACTCTTGCCAATCACAACTGAGTGATCGCACTTGTGTCTTGATATGCACGTTTTCTCTTTGCTTATTATTAGGCATTTTATCACTTTATTTTACGTGTTGCATATATTGTGATGTCCTTGGATCTGTGCAATGGGAATAGGATCGTGATGGAAAGTTTCAGATCTAATACAACTAGTTATTGGGAGTGGTAGCTAACCTTACGAGGGCTATTGAGTGTCAATAGAGGATCATCCGCTCTCAATATCATGACAGGAATATCCCATGTGTTCTTGCTCAAACAAATCCTTGGCCAAGGTTATTCGGATTGAGAGAGAAAGAGTTCTTCGGGAGAATCCGACAAGAGCAAGAATCGAGGAGAGACCGTATGGGCCTGACACCACCATGCCTAGTATAAGGTCTCTGGGATATTAGATGGATGAAGGACTATAGATACATAGTAATTGAGGATAGATAGGTCCAAAGGATTGGATTCCTCTATATCGTGTGGGGGCCATGGCGTAGTGGCCTAGTACGTCTACAGTCGATGAGTTGGGTGAATTATTATAGAGATAATAATTCACCAAGTTAGAAGGAGTTCTGACAAGTATGACTCACGTCTAACTCGATATTGGGCCTAGAGGGTTACACACATATGGTAGGTGTTGCGACAAGTAGAGGTTCGGATATGGGATATCCGATGAACCCCCTATCTTATTGGATATCCATTAAGCCCCTAAATTAATGACTCCTGATATGAGATCCAATAATTACTAATAAGAGATTATTGGGTAGAGACATACTAATCCAAGAGGCTTGGGTAATTGATGTAGATCCAATACCCAATAGGGCAAAAGATCCATTAGGGTTTTCAAGGGGCCTCTATAAATAGAAGGGAACTAAAGCTCTATAGGCTGAGAGTTTCTTTTGGTAGCCACCTCCTGTTCTCCTCTCCTCAAAGAGAGAGGTGCATCGTTGCAATCCCTACCATGTGGATACCGCTAGAGAGGAGGATGCTTGACCTCCCACCGATCTGTTAGAATTCAGGGATATACGATCTCCCTAGGTATCGTCTTTTACACGTGCAGTTTTGCGGATTTGTTTTTGATGCACCGATCTTCGCACGACGATAAAAACTTTCTACGAAAAATCTAGGGTTTTGTTTCCTGTTCTTTCGCTGCGCATGTGATGTTGCTCCCCGGAAGGATTTCCCAATAGTGGTATTAGAGCCAGGTTGTTCGTGTAAAGATCAGATCTTAAACTGCGTGTTGTGTTTTGGATCTGCTTTTGATGCCAAAATCATTGGCGCAAAAGGGCTAGGAAGGGCAGCAATTGTTGCTTCCCTTGCTATGTTCGTGTAGTGGCCGCAAGGTTGCTTGTAGCCTTGCTGCCTGCACAGACAGCAATCGCCAGTCGGTGGGCTGCTGGCCGCAGGTAGGCGGCCTGCGGCCTACCCACAAGGGCGCAGGCGAGCTGCTGGCCGCAGGGGTGTCGACGGGCTACCTATAGGGCAACGCAGGCGCATGCCCGTGGGGCAGTGCCTGCGAGCACTACGCCTGTGGGACAGCGCCGCGGGGTGTTGGTGTTGCGCACGGGGCAGCGCCTGCAGGGCAGCGGCGGCACCGCCACGCCGGCGCCCTCACCGTGCAGGGGTCGCTGCCGGCAAGGTGGTGGCGACCGCAGTTGCAACGCAGGCAGCTAGGGGTGAGGAGTTAAGTTTTTAGGGCAAAAGATGGTTTTGCCCCTCGGAATTTCAGAAATTCTAGATTTTGCCCCTTTTGACAGAATTACCAAAATACCTTTTTGGCCGAATTATCGAAATACCCCTGAGAATTCAAAAATTCTCTTTATGTCCCTGAGTTTAAAAAATTAAATATGTTAATTAAATAGTTTAATTAACTATTATTTTTGTCTAGTAGTCCTATAAAATAACATATACATGTGATGTATGATGTAGACAGATGATCATGGACCTGTGATGTGATGTGTGTACATGTGATTATTATTTTTAGGGCCTGCGAGCCTCTATTCTTTTCTCATTTATTGTTGGGCCTGCATGCTTGTAATTATGTTGTAATTACATAAGGAGGCGTAGTAGTAGCTTGACTCACGGGGCCGTGACGGATTATCCGACGTATGGAGATGCATTGAGATACCGATAGATCCGATGAAGTGAGATGGACGATCATAGGGCATAAAGATGCATCGAAGCACACATAGATCTTGATGTGAGTGATTGGGCCCACTGGCTCGGGCCTAATCACATTAGGATGTAGGTCCATGATCATCTAGTATGATTGCTCATGTGATGTGTTAGATATACACCTACTAGATATGTATATATATATATTTGCATCCGATGTAGATATATATATTAAATACATTTGTGTGTAACACATTATGTTAGGAGACCAAATAAAAAATCCTCTCCATTAATAATATTAAGTCGGTAAACATGAGGCAATTTGATTGACCCACGTGGCCTTCCATCGGTATAGCTAGGAACCGATTCCCGGTATAGGTTGAGTTTGTCGAGTCCCTTGAGACTCACCTATATCGCGTCTCGCTATCTTATCTATGACATAAAGATGTCACCGGTGACCTGAGGACATGATATGCTTGGTCGAGTCCCTCGAGAGTATATCACCGAATCAGACTTATCTTGTAACAATGGTGATGACTTAACCGAACATCATGGTTGGTCGAGTCCCTCGAGGCTATGGTGGTTCGAAGGCCGAATAGGACGAGAATCACAAGGAGTTGTGATTGGCAAGAGTTGCCTATCTTTATGGGCTTAACGTGATAGGTCGAGTCTCTCGAGGTTACGTTAAGACACTACAGAATCCAAAAGTTGCTACAGAATAGATATCTAGATCCATTTGACTATAAGTCATTTGCGACATGTGAACCTTGCCTTCGGGGAAAGATGACCAACTCTCCATTTAGTGGAACTGGAGAGAGAGCCACTAGTTACTAGAACTCATACATAGTGATATATGCTGTCCCATGTCGACTCATACCATAGGTGGTTACTCCTACTTCATTACTTTCACTGATGATTTCTCAAGATACGGACATGTGTACTTGATGAAGTACAAGTCTGAAGCTTTTGAGAAATTTAGATAATATAAATATGAAGTGGAGAACCAAATAGGAAAGAGTATTAAAACCCTTCGATCAGATCGAGGAGGTGAGTACTTGAGTACAGAGTTCACCCAGTTCCTCAAAGACTATAGGATCTTATTCCAATGGACACCTCCTTATACACAACAGCTTAATGGTGTACCATGTTGAATCTCGGATTTTGATGATGAAGTCAATTGGTTCTAATCTACTTTGTTAAGATAAGTGTGCAGGAATAACTACAATGGAAGAAAACATAAAGTGATTTACCGAGGTCAAGTCCGTCGGGGGTTCAAGAGTTCATCGGAAATCCGAGAGATTTTTCGGAAGTATTGCCGGAACCATCCAAGATCAAATCAAGGACCTACCGAAGTTTTCGGAAGTTCATCTCAAAGATCGTTGAAGGTTCGCGGAACTCACCAGGAAGATTCGGAAGCAAGCCGAAGACTCGTTGAGCTTGCCATACAATCCGGAGTATCTTTGGGAGCCTTTGGAAGCAATCAGGAAGCATCGGATGGCTGCGGAATCTCGTCGTAAAGCTCGTCGGAAGTTGACTTGAAGCGCGTCGGATCAAATCATGTTGAGTTATGTTTTAGGTTAAGTAGTTTGCACATGAGTAGGGCAGGATTTAAGGAAAAATCCTGCCTAAATTCGATAGGGCCAAGCAGGGCCTCTATTGAGCCAAGATTAGGACTTAAGCAAGGCCCATTCAGCTGTCCGAATGGGTGAGGCGATTGGAACCGCCCAAGCACAGGCGGTGGAACCGCCGGCTGGCGATGGCACCGCTGGGCGAGCGGTAGCACGCCCTATGAGGCGGTGGAACGCTTTCTGGGCGATAAGCACCGCCTGTCTGAACAAGCGGTGGAACCGCTGTTGAGGCCGGGCGGTAACGCCTGTCAACAAAGTGGAGCGGTAGCACACACCGGTGAGCATTGGAACTCCAAATTGATTTCAAATTTGGAGCCCAATTTTGAATCCACTTTGGATCTATAAATACCCCCCCCCCCTTTCTCAGCTGAAAGGGCACCCTTTTGAGCAAATTTCTTAAGTGTTGAGCATTTGTTAAGTGTTGAAAAGTTTGTTCTTGCTAAGTGTTCACCTTCTTCTTTTCTTGAGAGATCTTGTACAAGTGTGAACATATTGTAAAGGGCTGTAAAAGGGGTATTTGATCCTTCCCCTTCAAAGAATTTGATAGTGGAAGAAGGAAGCCTCATCGGAGAAGGCTTGAGTGGATGTAGGTCACTTTGACCGAACCACTATACATCGTGTCTTGATTGTGTGAGTGCTTAATTTTCTGCTTTACCTTGCTGCAATCTTTACTTTACTTGCTCCTCTTCATTTTTATCTTTGTACGCATGCTTCAAAGTTAGAACACAAAAATCGGTTTCAAATGAAACGTTGTTTTCATCGTACGAAGTTTCCGAAGCTTGCCTTAAATCGCTGAAAAATCCATCGTTTTATCCGCTGCACTAATTCACCCCCCCCCCCTCTTAGTGCCTTTTAGATCCTAACAATTGGTATCAGGGCGAGGTTTGCTCTCATATTGGTTTAAAACCCAAGAGAGATGGCCTACTCCGGTATGCAAGAGGGTCTCTCCATTACTCGTCCGCCTATGTTCAATGGGTCGGATTATACGCATTGGAAGACTCGTATGAGGATTTTTCTCATTTCCATGGACTTCAAACTTTGGAACATTGTTGAAAATGGCTTTGCAAAATCTTCTCTTCCGATGAGTGAATGGAATGAGTCGGAGAGGAAGATTTTTGCTCTCAATGCAAAGGCTATGAATGCCGTATTTTGTGCGCTTTATAAGAATGAGTTTAATCGGATTTCTATTTGTGAATCGGCTTTTGATATTTGGCGCACTCTTGAAATCACTCATGAAGGCACTAGCCGAGTGAAAGAGTCCAAAATCAACATTCTTGTGCATTCTTATGAACTTTTTCGGATGAAACCAAATGAGTCCATTGGAGACATGTACACCCACTTTACGGATGTCATCAATAGACTTAAAGCTCTTGGTAAAGGTTTTTCTAATTTTGAATTGGTAACTAAAATTTTAAGATCCCTTCCAAAGTGTTGGGATCCAAAGGTCACGGCCATTTAAGAGGCCAAGGATCTTAAAGTATTTCCGTTGAAGAACTTATTGGATCTCTAATGACTTACGAGATGACGTGCCATGCTCACGAAGAGCTTGAGAACCCCCTTCCAAAGAACAGGAAGGATATGGCACTCAGAACACAAGAAGACCACTTGAAAGGAACATCAAGTGATGAGGACAGTGATAATGACATTGCACTTCTAACTCGAAAGTTTAAGAAATTTATAAGAAAGAATAAATTTAAAAATGACACAAAAAGCAAGTTTGAACACAAAATGGACCAAGTCATTTGCTCACGAATGCAAGAAGCCGGGACACTTCAGAATGAATGCCCTCAAGCCAAGAAGAAGTAGTTCAAAAGAAAAAAGCCTTGAAGGCCACGTGGGATGATTCAAGTGACTCAGGTTGAAGAAGCTAGCAACAAGAGGAGGCAAACTTAGCACTAATGGCATTTGGAGAAGAGGTTAGTGAGTTACCTAGTGAAGAATTATCTTTCGATGAACTTTCTATGGCTTTTCATGAATTATTTGATGAATGTAGAACTATTAGTAAGAAGTTCAATTTGCTTAAGAAAGAGCATGCTTTATTACAAAGTAAGTTCAATAGTCTTCAAAACCCTTCTCTACCCCCATGCTCTAAGTGTGAAGACTTAGATGCAACAAAGAGGGAAAACTTGCTACTCAAAGAGACCTAAACAAGTTTAAGGTCGGTAGCAAGAGCTTAGACATGATTCTTGCCAACAAAGGTCACGTAGGAAATAAAAGTGGTATCGGATTTGTGAGAGGTTCTCACCAAAATCCCACCACCTTCGTTAAAGGGCCTACATTGCATGTATCATCTCATTTGAAATGTAATTTTTGTGGCAAAATGGGACATGTTGCCTACAAATGTCCATTCAAGAAAATTAATCCACAAAAATTGATATGGGTTCCTAAAAGAACCATAAACAATTCAATGATAAATTACAAAGTAAGTAGATCATTTTGTAAGGCACCCAAAATCAAATGGGTACCTAAAAACCATCCTCTTTTGTAGACAAACTCACAAGCTAGGAGCAAGAAATGGTATCTTGATAGTGGATGCTCAAGGCACATGACCGGAGATCCATCTCATTTCTCTATGCTCTCTAGCAGAGAAGAAGGATATGTCACCTTCGGAGACAACAACAAGGGTAAAATCATTGGCAAGGGAACCATAGGTAACAAATCGAGTTTTTCAATTGATGATGTGTTACTAGTTGATGGTTTAAAATATAATCTTTCAAGTATTAGTCAACTATGTGATAAAGGTTATGTTGTTAGATTTGAATCTAATGTTTGCAATATTAAAAAACCCAACAACAACATATCCATGATTGCTTTAAAATAAAACAATGTCTACACCATAAATATTGATAAGTTAAGTAACGAAATGTGCTTTGCGGTTTTGAATGATGATGCTTGGCTTTGGCATAGGAGACTAGGCCATGCAAGCATGAAACTAATCTCTAAGATTTCATCTAGAGATTTAGTAAGAGGTATCCCAAACATGAAATTTGTTAAGGATAAGGTATGTGATGCATGTCAACTAGGAAAACAAATAAAGACTAGTTTCAAATCAAAAAATCAAATTAGCACCACTAGACCATTGCAATTGATCCATTTGGACTTATTTGGACCAATTGACATAACAAGCCTAGGAGGTAGCAAATATGCCTTTGTAATTGTGGATGACTATAGTAGATACACTTGGACCTATTTCTTGGCTCAAAAAAGTGATTGTTTCAAATGTTTCTCTAAATTTTGTAAACTCACTCAAAATGAAAAAAGGTTTTATGATTTCATCAATTGTGATCATGGAGGTGAATTTCAAAATCATGACTTCCAAAATTTTTGTGAAATAAACGGATACAATCATAACTTCTCTACTCCAAGAAATCCACAACAAAATGGAGTAGTGGAAAGAAAAAATAGAAGTTTGCAAGAAATGGCTAGAACCATGTTAAATGAATATAATTTACCAAAATATTTTTGGGCCGAAGCCGTGAATACGGCTTGCTATGTTATGAATAGAGTTCTAGTGAGACCATCCCTATCTAAAACTCTATATGAATTATGGAATGATAAAAAACCCAATGTTTCTTATTTTAAAGTTTTTGGTTGTAAATGCTTTATTTTAAATGAAAAGAATGTCTTAGGAAAATTCGATGCAAAATCCAATGAAGGCATATTTCTTGGTTATTCTTCGGTTTCTAAGGCTTTTCGTGTTTTCAACAAAAGAACCTTACTTATAGAAGAATCTATTCATGTGGTTTTTAATGAAATTTCCATTTAAGAAGAAAGATTTTGATGATGATTTTGGTCTTGATAATTTGAATTTGAATGAACCCTCTCCTCAAAATGACAACTTGGATGCATCTTCTTCCCAAACTTCCTTACCCAAGGAATGGAAGTATGTAGATGCTCATCCCAAGGAGTTAATTATAGGAGATGCATCGAAAGGGGTTCAAACACGCTCTTCTTTCAAAGATTTTTGTGCCCATGCCGCTTTTCTTTCTCAAGTTGAACCAAAATGCATTATTGATGCCCTGAAAGATGATTCTTGGGTTATCGCAATGCAAGAAGAATTGAATCAATTTGAGAGGAATGAGGTATGGAAGCTTGTTCCTAGACCTAATGACCACTTAGTTATTGGTACTAAGTGGGTCTTTAGAAACAAGCAAGATGAATACGGTATCGTGGTTAGAAACAAGGCTAGACTAGTGGCCAAAGGTTTCAACCAAGAATAAGGTATCGATTACGAAGAGACCTTCGCTCCGGTGGCAAGATTGGAAGCCATTAGGATGCGCCTTGCCTATGCTAGTAGTAAAGATTTCAAATTATTTCAAATGGATGTCAAAAGTGCATTCTTAAATGGTTTTATTTCCGAAGAAGTGTATGACGACCAACCACCAGTTGAAAACTCTCTATTTCCTAACCATGTGTTTAAGCTAACTAAGGCTCTATATGGTCTAAAACAAGCCCCTAGGGCTTAGTATGAGAGGCTTAGTTCTTTTTTAATTTCAAATGATTTCACTAAAGACAAGGTTGATACTACATTGTTTATTAAACATTTTGAAAATGATTTTCTTATTGTTCAAATTTATGTTGATGATATTATTTTTGGGTCTTGTAATAAATCACTATGTGAATTATTTGCTAAGAATATGAGTGATGAATTTGAGATGAGCCTAATGGGAGAACTAAATTTCATTTTAGGACTACAAATCAAGCAACTAAGTGATGGTATATTTCTAAATCAATCAAAATACACATTGGATTTGTTAAAATGATTTAACATGGATGGATCAAAAGATATTAGCACTCCTATGAGCACCTCCATTAAATTAGATACGGATGAAAATGGAGAAAGTTTTGATCAAAAAACTTATTGGGGCATGATATGTAGCCTGCTTTATCTCACTGCAACCAGACCTGACATCATGTTCACTGTAGGGCTATGTGTAAGATTCCAAGCTAATCCTAAACTATCTCACTTGAAAGCTGTCAAGAGGATTCTTAGATACCTTAAAGGGACCCCTAATCTTGGATTATGGTATCCAAGATCTGACAATTTTAGTTTGAAAGCTTATGCTGATGCAGACTTTGGTGGATGTAAATTAGATAGAAAAAGCACATCCGGAACATGCCAATTTCTAGGACATGCACTTGTTTCTTGGACTTCCAAGAAACAAAATTCGGTTGCATTGTCTACGGCAGAAGCTGAATACATAGCTGCAAGTGCACAGGTTATCTAGATGAAAAATACACTAGAAGACTATGGAATCTACTTAAAAAACATTCCTATAAAATGTGATAACACGAGTGCTATTTGTTTAACTAAAAATCCGATTCAACACTCTCGAACTAAGCACATTGACATTAGGCATCATTTTATACGTGATCATGTAAGTAGTAGAGATGTCACCCTTGAATTTGTTGATACAAATCAATTAGTGACAGTTTTATGAAACCTTTAAATGAGGAACAATTTGATTTTATTAAAAGGGAATTAGGCATGTTGAACTGTCCAAATGAGTAAGCTCTGTTTGATGATATCTTTCCTTGACATTATGGTTTTCATCAATTTGATTCTACATATTATGGTTTTCATCAATTTGATTTCACACATTCTAATTATGGTTTTTCGGATTTGATTCCACACATTCTGATTCTCTTTGTCTTCATCCCATCTCTAAGACCCTTTGGTTTTAAAATAAAAAAAAAATGAAATACGGATTTTTTTTTGTGCTACCGACGGTAGCATGAGATCTGGCGGTGGGAACCGGTAGTTAGTCCCGAGCGGTGGAACACTTTCTTGAGTACGCCGAACACCCTTTATACTGGGGTGAGTTAGGGGGTAGAACAGAACTCTCTTTCTCACTTCTCTACACTCCTCTAAACTCTCCCAAGTATCATTTTGGTATCATTTCTTCCCTCTAGAACCTAAGAAGGAGATCTTACCTTGATTCAAGCTTCCTACATCTCAAAGGAACAATCTAAGGTAAAAACAGAATTATTTCTCTTTCCTTTTCTTGTCCAAATTAATTCCTTTCTTCAATTGATTATTAATCAATTCTAGATAGAAATGGCTCCTAGAAGAACATCAAGAGACAAAGGAAAAAGGGTGGAGGTAGATTCATTTGACCAATCCTTGTTTAGATCACAAGAAGCTTCCCTTATATTTTCTGAACTTGGTTCTAGACCCATTCATAAAGGAAAATATGTTGATTTGAATCAATTAGGGAACCTAGAACCTATCATGTGGATTGCAGACTTAGAGGCCTTACCCATTTTGCAAATTATTGAACCTGTTTATCACGCTTAGTTAAATTATTCTATGCTAATTTAACTATGAATGATGATGTCTTGTCAACTTATCTTCTAGGTAATGAGATCCAAATATGTGATAATACTATATGCTCATTAATTGGAATTGTTGAAAAAGAACTAGGATGCTATTTTAGAGGAAAATGGGATATGGACACAGTTGGTGCCACCCACTCTGAAGCTTTAGAAACTATGTTTGCAAACCCAAATTTAGGTATAATCCCCAAGAGTTGTGAACATTTACTATCTTTTAACTCTAAGATTTTGCATCACATTCTTATAAGCATTATCATTCCTAAACAGTTTCATCATGATGAGATCAGTTTCACTGAATTAGGTACCTTATATTGGATCATGACCAGACAATATTTTTGTTTTGGTTACCTAATTCGGCAGCACATGATAGAGGTCATCTCTAAAGGATCAATGTTACCATATGGAGGTTTAATAACTAAACTATTGCATGCCCATAATATTTGCATTCCACTAAATTAAGAAGCAATACAAGTGGACAGATTTAATATCATTGACGTTAAACTACTTAGGCGACTTAGGTGTACGTTCGAGCATGGTATAGGGGTTAGACAACCTAGGAGATATGATATACCTCCCCCACCAGTAGACCATCCTGAAACACCAGTCCTTAGGGGAAATGAATCTCCTCCTCCTGATCCTTATGTTGCAGCTACATCAATGACATTTTCTGCTCCATCATCTGACGATTCGATCATGAGAGAGTTAAATGAAGTAAAACTATAGCAAATTAAAATTTTGAAAGAAATACGGAAGATGAACCTAAAGATCGATCACATGTATAGGCATCTTGGCATTTCTCCTGAGGAGTAGCTTGCTGTATTTTCTTTTTGAACGATGTAAACTTGTGTTGTATGTTGACATATATGTTGTATTATCTTCATTACATCTTGACATATATGTTGTTTTATCTTCATTACATCTTCTTGGCCACTGTGACATGATTTTCGGCTTTCTGATTGGTTTCCTTTTCATATTTTTTTGGCCATCCTTTATTGTTACATATGAATCCCTCGTTTCCTTTTTGTTAATGACAAAGGGGGAGAAATAATATGTGTATTACCAAATGTTGACAGTTATATGCATTTTTCATGCTTTACAAGTTATTACAAGTTAAAATACATATTTAGGTTCTTGATATCATGTTTTTAATTATGGATACTTCATTGATATCTTTGATACCTATTTGACATCTTATTGTCTAGCATCAACTTTGTTAAATTTATTGTGTTGAATTCAAAAATTGAATTCAAGCAATTCTTTCTTTATGGCATATAGATAGGGAGTTAAGAGTAACTCCATCACCAATTGATTGTCATCATCAAAAAGGGGGAGATTGTTGAATCTCGGATTTTGATGATGAAGTCAATTGGTTCTAATCTACTTTGTTAAGATAAGTGTGCAGGAATAACTACGATGGAAGAAAACATAAAGTGATTTACCGAGGTCAAGTCTGTCGGGGGTTCAAGAGTTCATCGGAAGTCCTAGAGATTTTTCGGAAGTATTGCCGGAACCATCCAAGATCAAATCAAGGACCTGCCGAAGTTTTCGAAAGTTCATCTCAAAGATCATCGAAGGTTCGCGGAACTCACCGGGAAGATTCGGAAGCAAGCCGAAGACTCGTTGAGCTCACCATACAATCCGGAGTATGTTGGGAGCCCACTGGAAGCAATCCGAGGGAAGCATCGGATGGCTGCCGGAATCTCGCCATAAAGCTCGCCGAAAGTTGACTTGAAGTGCGTCGGATCAAATCATGTTGAGTTATGTTTTAGGTTCATAGTTTGCACATGAGTAGGGCAAGGATTTAAGGAAAAATCCTGCCTAAATTCAGTAGGGGCCAACCAGGCCTCTACTGAGCCAAGATTGGGACTTAAACAAGGCCTATTCGGCTTTGTCTGAATGGGTGAGGCGATTGGAACCGCCCAAGCCTGGGGCGGTGGAACCGCCTAGCCTGAGGTGGTGGAACCGCCCAGCCTGAGGCGGTGGCACCGCCTGGCTGGAGCGGTAGCACCGCCCTTGTACACTGCCGGGCGGTGGAACCGCTTTGTCTAAGCGATAGCACCGCCCTGTCTGTGAACAAGCGGTGGAACCGCTGGTGAAGCGGTGTCAACAAAGTGGGCGGTAGCACCGCTCTTTGGCGTGCGTGTGCTGGCGTCACCATCGTCGATCAGCAACAGATCACACCATCCACTTTGAATCCACTTTGGATCTATAAATACCCCCCCCCTTTCTCAGCTGAAAGGGCACCCTTTTGAGCAAATTTCTTAAGTGTTGAGCATTTGTTGAGTGTTGAAAAGTTTGTTCTTACTAAGTGTTCACCTTCTTCTTTTCTTGAGAGATCTTGTATAAGTGTGAACATATTGTAAAGGGCTGTAAAAGGGGTATTTGATCCTTCCCCTTCAAAGGATTTGATAGTGGAAGAAGGAAGCCTCATCGGAGAAGGCTTCGGAAGTGGATGTAGGTCACTTTGACCGAACCACTATACATCGCTGCGTCTTGATTATGTGAGTGCTTAATTTTCTGCTTTACCTTGCTGCAATCTTTACTTTACTTGCTCCTCTTCATTTTTATCTTTGTACGCATGCTTCAAAGTTAGAACACAAAAATCGGTTTCAAACGAAACGTTGTTTTCATCGTACAAAGTTTCCGAAGCTTGCCTTAAATCGGTGAAAAATCCATCGTTTTATCCGCTGCACTAATTCACCCCCCCCCTCTTAGTGCCTTTTAAATCCTAACATACTAGAAAGGAGGAATCACACACTATTAGACATGGTGCATTCCATGATGTGTTTCACTGACCTACCCATCTCATTCTGGGGATATGCCCTAGAGACTGCAGCTTAGCTTTTGAAAAGAATTCCAACCAAGTTAGTGATGTCTACTCCATATGAGATATGGAATGGGAAGATGCCTGATCTTAACATTGTTAAGATTTGGGGCTGCTCTACCCATGTTAAGAGACACAACCCTGACAAGTTGGAATCCAGAACAGAATGGTGCAAGTTCGTCGGATACCCCAAAGAAACTTGTGGGTATTATTTCTATCACCTTGAGGACCAAAAAGTTTTTGTAGCCAAGAGAGCAGTATTCCTTGAGAAGGAACACATTTTTGGTAGAGACAGTGGGAGCATAATAGAGTTGAGTGAGATTGGAGAACCTAGCTCAAGCACCATTCCAGAATCTATTCAGATACCTAACACACAAGTTCTAACTTTTTGTAGGTCCGATAGAGTATCTCATCCTCCTGAGAGATATGTGGGACATATCAGAGGAGAGGATATTAAGGATATTGATCCTTAGACCTACGAGGAGGCTATTATGAGCATAGACTTCAGGAAATGACAAGAAGCCATGAATTCAGAAATGGATTCCATGTACTCCAACAAGGTTTGGAACCTAGTTAATGCACCCGAGGGTATTGTACCCATAGGTTGCAAGTGGATCTTCAAAAAGAAGATTGGAGTAGATGGAAAGGTAGAGACCTATAAAGCAAGGCTAGTGGCTAAGGGGTATCGTCAAAGGCAAGGTGTTGACTATGACGAAACTTTCTCACCTGTAGCCATGCTAAAATTCATTCGAATTCTATTCGCTATTGCAGCACACTATGATTATGAGATCTGGCAGATGGATGTCAAAATCACATTCCTTAATGGTAACCTTGAAGAGGAGGTGTATATGATACAGCCTGAGGGATTCGTGTCCAGGGATAACTCAGATAAGGTGTGCAGGTTGCTTAGGTCCATTTATGGATTGAAGCAAGCTTCCCGAAGTTGGAACATAAGATTTGATGAGGCAATCAGATCTTATGACTTCGTTAAGAATAAAGATGAGCCTTGTGTATACAGAAAAGTAAGTTGGAGCACTATCACCTTTTTGGTATTATATGTAGATGACATCTTGATCATTGGGAATGATGTAGGAATGATCTTCACAGTAAAGTCTTGGTTATCTAGGCACTTCTCAATGAAGGACTTAGGGGACGCATCCTGCATATTAGAGATATGGGTCTATAGAGATAGATCTAAGAGGATGCTTGGCTTTTTGCAATCCAAGTACATAGACACCATTGTCAAAAGGTTTGACATAGAAAATTCCAAGAGAGGTCTCATACCAATGAGACATGGAATATCACTTACTAGGAGTATGTACCCAAAGACTCCTAAAGAAAGGGCACACATAGATATGATACCATATGCATCAGCGATAAGTTCTATCATGTATGCTATGTACTAGGACTGATATAGCACATGCTCTGAGTGTCACGAGCAGATATCAGGTAGATCCAGGTTTGGAACACTAGAAAGCAGTAAAAGTATTGTTAAGTACTTGAGAAGGACTAAGGATCTTTTACTGGTATATGGATGTAGTAGCCTCAGGGTTGAGGGCTACACGGACTCGAGCTTCCAGTCCAATATCGATGATAGCAAGTCTAATTCAGGGTATGTGTTTACCCTGAATGGAGGAGCAGTATGCTGGAAGAGTTCCAAGTAAGACACTACTGCTGACTCGACCACAGAGGCGGAAGACATTGTTGTGGCAAAGGCAGCAAAGGAGGGAGTTTGGATAAAGAAGTTCATCACAGATCCAGGAGTCATCCCGAGCAGTGAGGAGCTGATTCCTTTATATTGTGATAAATACGGGGTGATTACTCAAATAAGGGAACTCGGGTCTCATCAGAAGTGTTCTAAGGAGGTTATAGCTTATTAGAGAGATTGTGGCCTGAAAAGATGTAGTAATAGAAAGAGTTTCATCTGAAGATAACATTGCAGATCCACTAACAAAGCCATTTACTTAGATTATCTTTGAGCGTCACAAAGGTCTGATGGGGATCAGATATGTTGGTGATTGACTTTAGGCCAAGTGGGAGATTGCTAGTCATATGTGCCTTGCAAGCCAATCAAATGAGTGATGACACTTGTGACTTGATATGCACTTTTTCTTTTTGCTTATTATTAGGCTTTTTATCACTTTATCTTGCGTGTTATATATATTGTGATGTCCTTGGATCTGTGCAATGGGAATCGGATCGTGATGAGATCACGATAATGAGACCGATTCACCTTTAAACACAAACCCTGAATTATCCTGGTCATAGGTTACTCGAGAAGGACATCGAGATAACCGGATAGACTGGTGTGCTGTATACCCGTTTATATGTTGGAGGTAGCTAGTCTCATAGCTACTCGTGTGGGGACACTAAGGGTACAGTGCAAGTGCCAATTGGGGAATGAGTTCACTGATTGATCCGCCTACGGAATGCTGGATGGTTATTAATACCTCACATCAGATAGTGATTCCGTAGTCCCAGAAGTGTATCTGGTCTTTAGACTTAAGACACCAAGGATGTCCTGTATGAGTACTCCACTCTTTGATACTGAACTTATAGGTTTGGAAAGTTTCAGATCTAGTACAGCCGGTTATTGGGAGTGGTAGCCAACCTTTTGAGGGCTATTGAGTGTCAACAGAGGATCATCCGCTCTCAATATCATGAGAGGAATATCCTAGGTGTTCTTGCTCAAACAAATCCTTGGCCAAGGTTATTCGGATTGAGAGAGAAAGAGTTCTTCGGGAGAATCCGATAAGAGCAAGACTTGAGGAGAGACCGTATGGGCCTGACAGCACCATGCCCGGTATAGGGTCTCTAGGATATTGGATGGATGAGGGACTATAGATACATGGTAACTCAGGACAGATAGGTCCAAAGGATTGGATTCCCCTGTATCGTCTAAGGGCCGCCAAAATCCTACCATATTCATTAAAGGACCCACACTACATGTATCACCTCATTTGAAATATAATTTTTGTTGTAAATCCGGGCATGTTGCTTACAAATATCTATTTAAGAAAATTAGTCCACGCAAATTGGTATGGGTTCCTAAAGGAACAATAAATAATTCAATGCTAAATGACAAAGTTAATAGATCAATTTTTGAGGCACCTAAAATCAAATGGATACCTAAAAACTATCCTCTTTTGTAGACACACTCACAAGCTAGGAGCAAGAGATGGTATCTTGATAGTGGATGCTCAAGTCACATGACCGGAGATCCATCTTAATTCCCTATGCTCAGTAGCAAAGAAGAAGGGTATGTCACCTTCGGAGACAACAACAAGGGTAAAATCATTGACAAGGGAACCATAGGTAACAAATCAAGTTTTTCAATTAATAATGTGTTACTAGTTGATGGATTAAAACAGACTCTTTTGAGCATTAGTTGAAAGGATCTAAAAGGCACTAAGAGGGGGGGGGGGGGTGAATTAGTGCAGCGGATTAAAATCATACTTTTGAAACCGATTTTGCAAAAACACAAGTTCGTAGGAAGATTTCGATTTGGCGAAAGAGAACTTGAAAGTAATTGCTTACGTAAAAGAAATAACTATGAACTAAACAACTTGCAGCCAAGTAATGAAATGATTCAAGAATGTAAACACTCACACATTTATGGACACAATGATGTATAGTGGTTCGGTCAAATGACCTACATCCACTCTTGAAGCCTTTACGATGAGGCTCCGCTCTTCCACTAGCAAATCCTTTGAAGGGAAAGGACCAAATACCCCTTTTACAACCCTTTACAAGAAGTTCACACTTGTACAAGATTTCTCAAGAAGAAGAAGAAGGTGAACACTTAGTAAGAACAAGACTTTTCAAGACTCTTCAAAAGCTCAAGACTAAGATTTTTAACTCTCAAAAGGGTGCCCTTTTAGCTGAGAAAGGGGGGGTATTTATAGATCCAAAGTGGATTCAAAATTGGGCTCCAAATTTGAAATCAATTTGGAGTTCCCAAGTTCGTATCGCAGGCGGTGCCACCACTTGTCGAGGCGCTACCGCTTGTGTTAGTCTCTGCTGGATCGACGACGGCGGTACCACCGCCTCTGCTGCGCGGTGCTATCGCCCAGTCAGTGGATCAGGGGCGTGTGCCATCGCCCCAAATCCAAAGCGTTCCACCGGCCTCGCTTAGGCCAGGAGCGTGTTATCGCTTCACCAAAGTGTGCCATCATCTCGTGCCGTCAAGGTCGAACCGCTTGGCCCATTCAAACTAAAAGCCGACGGCCCTCGTTTAAGCCCCCATCTCATTCCGCAGAGGCCCTGCTGGCCTCCACCGACTTAGGTGATTTTCTTCCCAAATCCTTGCTCTACTCATGTGCAAACTACGAACTTAAAAACATAACTCAACGTGATTTGATCCGACACTCTTCAAGTCAGCTTCCGACGAGCTTTAAGCAAAATTCCGACAGGCTTCCGATGCTTCCCTCGGATTGCTTCCAGTGGACTCTCAGCATACTCCGGATTGTATGGCGAGCTCAACGAGTCTTCGGCTAGCTTCCGAATCTTCCCGGTAAGTTCCGCGAACCTTCGACGATCTTTGAGATGAACTTCCAAAAACTTCGGCAAGTCCCTGATTCGATCTTGGATGGTTCCGGCAACAATTCCGAAAATCTCTCGGACTTTCGATGAACTCTTGAACCCCTGACGGACTTGACCTCGGTAAATCACTTTATGTTTTCTTCCCATCGTAGTTATTCCTACACACTTATCTCGACAAAGTATATTAGAACAAATATTTCACCAATTGACTTCATCATCAAAATCCGAGATTCAACAATCTCCCGCTTTTTGATGATGACAATCAATTGGTGATGGAGTTACTCTTAACTCCCCCTATCTATATGCCATAAAAAAATTACTTGAATTCAATTTTTGAATTCAACACAATAAATTTAACTTCATGATGTACTTAATGATGACAAAGTTGATGTTGGACAATAAGATGTCAAATAGGTATCAAAGATATCAATGAAGTATACATAATTAAAAACATGATATCAAGAACCTAAATAAGCATTTTAACTTGCAATAAAGCATGGAAAATGCATATAATCATCAACATATGGCAATACACATATTATTTCTCCCCCTTTGTCATCAACAAAAAGGAAACGAGGGATTCATATGTAAAAATAAAGGATGGCCAAAAAATATCACAAATGTGGAAAAGGCAATCAATCAGAAAGCCGAAAATCATTTCACAATGGCCAAGAAGATTTAATGAAGATAATACAACATATATGTCAAGATGTAATGAAGATAATATAACATATATGTCAACATACAACACAAGTTTACATCATTCAAAAAGAAAATACAGCAAGCTACTCCTCAGGAGGAATGCCAAGATGCCTATACATGTGATCGATCTTTTGGTTCATCTTCCGCATTTCCTTCAAAATTTTAATTTGCTGTAGTTTTACTTCATTTAACTCTCTCATGATCGGATCGTCAGAAGATGGAGCAGAAAATGTCACTGATGTAGCTGCAACAAAAGGATCAGGAGGAGGAGATTCATTTCCCCTAAGGACTGGTGTTTCAGGATGGTCTACTAGTGGGGGAGGTATATCACATCTCCTAGGTTGTCTAACCCCTATTCCATGCTCGAATGTACACCTAAGTCGCCTAAGTAGTTTAACGTCAATGATATTAAATCTGTCCACTTGTATTGCTTCTTCATTTGGTGGAATGCAAATATTATGGGCATGCAATAGTTTAGTTATTAAATCTCCATATGGTAACATTGATCCTTTAGAAAGGACCTCTATCATGTGCTGCCGGATTAGGTATCCAAAACAAAAATGTTGTCTGGTCATGATCCAATATAAGGTACCTAACTTAGTGAAACTGATCTCATCATGATGAAACAGTTTAGGAATGACAATGCTTACAAGAATGTGATGCAAAATTTTAGAGTTAAAAGGTAGTAAATGTTCACAACTCTTAGGGATTATACCTAAATTTGGGTTTGCAAACACAGTTTCTAAAGCTTGAGTGGGTGGCACCAAGCTGTGTCCATATCCCATTTTCCTCTAAAATAACACCTAACTCTTTTTCAACAATTCCAATTAATGAGCATATAGTATTATCACATATTTGGATCTCATTACCTAGAAGATAAGTTGACAAGCCATCATCATTCATAGTTAAATTAGCATAGAATAATTTAACTAAGCGTGGATAAACAGGTTCAACAATTTACAAAATGGGTAAGGCTTCTAAGTCTGCAAACCACATGATAGGTTCTAGGCTCCCTAATTGATTCAAATCAACATATTTTCCTTTATGAATAGGTCTAGAACCAAGTTTAAAAAATCTAAGGGAAACTTCTTGTGATTTAAACAAGGATTGGTCAAATGAATCTACCTCCATCCTTTTTCCTTTGTCTCTTGATGTTCTTTTAGGAGCCATTTCTATTTAGGATAGATCAATAATCAATTGAAGAAAGGAATTAAACTAGACAAGAAAAGGAAGAGAAATAATTCGGTTTTTACCTTAGATTGTTCCTTTGAGATGTAGGGAGCTTGAATCAAAGTAAGATCTCCTTCTTAGGCTTCTAGAGGGAAGAAATGATGCTTGGGAGGGTTTAGAAGAGTGTAGAGAGGTGAGGAAGAGTCTCTCAAGTTAGGGGGGGCGGTTCTACCACCGGCCCTAACTCACCCCTTATAAAAGGGGTGTTCGGGCGGTACTATCGCCCCAGCAGGCGGTTCCACCGCCTGGGGCTGACTACCTAGGCGGTGCCACTACCGTATCTGGCGGTGCTACCGCCGGTAGCACAAAAATTCGCATTTCATTATTTATTTATTTTTTTAAAAAAAATGGTCTTAGAGATGGGATGAAGTCAAAAAGAATTTGATGAAAATAAATCCAAGAAGAAAAATCAAAATGTATGGAATCAAATCGATGAAAACCATAATTTCAAGGAAAGATATCATCAAATAGAGCTTACTTATTTAGACAGTTTAACATGCCTAATTCCCTTCTATTAAAATCAAATTGTTCCTCATTTAAAGGTTTCGTAAAAATGTCCACTAATTGATGATTTGTATCAACAAATTCAAGGGTGACATCTCTACTACTTACATGATCACATATAAAATGATGCCTAATGTCAATGTGCTTAGTTCGAGAGTGTTGAATCGGATTTTTAGTTAGACAAATAGCATAATGTCAATGTGCCTAATGTCAATGTGCTTAGTTCGAGAGTGTTGAATCACATTTTATAGGAATGTTTTTTAAGTAGATTCCATAGTCTTCTAGTGTATTTTTCATCCAGATAACTTGTGCACAGCATGCACTTGCAGCTATATATTCAGCTTCTGCCGTAGATAGTGCAACCGAATTTTGTTTCTTGGAAGTCCAAGAAACAAGTGCATGTCCTAGAAATTGGCATGTTCCGGATGTGCTTTTTCTATCTATTTTACATCCACCAAAATCCGCATCTGCATAAGCCTTCAAATCAAAGTTATCAGATTTTGGATACCATAATCCAAGATTATGGGTCCCTTTAAGATATCTTAGAATCCTCTTGACAGCTTTCAAGTGAGATAGCTTAGGATTAGCTTGGAATCTTGCACATAGCCCTACACTGAACATGATGTTAGGTCTGGTTGCAGTGAGATAAAGCAGGCTACCTATCATACCTCTATAAGTTTTTTGATCAAAACATTCTCCATTTTCATCCATATCTAATTTAGCGGAGGTGCTCAAAGGAGTGCTAATATCTTTTGATCCATCCATGTTAAATCGTTTTAACAATTCTAATGTGTATTTTAATTGATTTAGAAATATACCATCACTTAGTTGCTTGATTTGTAGTCCTAAAAAGAAATTTAGTTCTCCCATTAGGCTCATCTCAAATTCATCACTCATATCCTTAGCAAATAATTCAGATGGTGATTTATTACAAAACCAAAAAATAATATCATCAACATAAATTTGAACAATAAGAAAATTATTTTTAAAATGTTTAATAAACAATGTAGTATCAACCTTGCCTTTAGTGAAATCATTTGAAATTAAAAAAGAACTAAGCCTCTCATACCAAGCCCTAGGGGCTTGTTTTAGACCATATAGAGCCTTAGTTAGCTTAAACACGTGGTTAGGAAATAGAAAGTTTTCAAATCCGGGTGGTTGTTCGACATACACTTCTTTGGAAATAAAACCATTTAAGAATGCACTTTTGACATCTATTTGAAATAATTTGAAATCTTGACTACTAGCATAGGCAAGGAGCATCCTAATGGCTTCCAATCTTGCCACCGGAGCGAAGGTCTCTTCGTAATCGATACCTTCTTCTTGGTTGAAACCTTTAGCCACTAGTCTAGCCTTGTTTCTAACCACGATATTCATCTTGCTTGTTTCTAAAGACCCACTTAGTACCAATAACTAAGTGGTCATTAGGTCTAGGAACAAGCTTCCATACCTTATTCCTCTCAAATTGATTCAATTCTTCTTGCATTGCGATAACCCAAGAATCATCTTTCAGGGCATCAATAATGCATTTTGGTTCAACTTGAAAAAGAAAAGCGGCATGGGCACAAAAATCTTTGAAAGAAGAGCGTGTTTGAACCCCTTTCGATGCATCTCCTATAATTAACTCCTTGGGATGAGCATCTACATACTTCCATTCCTTGGGTAAGGAAGTTTGGGAAGAAGATGCATCCAAGTTGTCATTTTGAGAAGAGGGTTCATTCAAATTCAAATTATCATGTCCAAAATCATCATCAAAATCTTTCTTCTTAAATTCGAAATTTCATTAAAAACCACATGAATAGATTCTTCTATAAGTAAGGTTCTTTTATTTGAAAAGCCTTAGAAACCGAAGAATAACCAAGAAATATGCCTTCATTGGATTTTGCATCGAATTTTCCTAAGACATTCTTTTCATTTAAAATAAAGCATTTACAACCAAAAACTTTAAAATAAGAAACATTGGGTTTTTTATCATTCCATAATTCATATAGAGTTTTAGATAGGGATGGTCTCACTAGAACTCTATTCATAACATAGCAAGCCGTATTCATGGCTTCGGTCCAAAAATATTTTGGTAAATTATATTCATTTAACATGGTTCTAGCCATTTCTTGTAAACTTCTATTTTTCTTTTCCACTACTCCATTTTGTTGTGGATTTCTTGGAGTAGAGAAGTTATGATTGTATCCGTTTATTTCATAAAAATTTTGGAAGTCATGATTTTGAAATTCACCTCCATGATCACTAATTGATGAAATCATAAAACCTTTTTCATTTTGAGAGAGTTTACAAAATTTAGAGAAACATTTGAAACAATCACTTTTATGAGCCAAGAAATAGGTCCAAGTGTATCTACTATAGTCATCCACAATTACAAAGGCATATTTGCTACCTCCTAGGCTTGTTATGTCAATTGGTCCAAATAAGTCCAAATGGATCAATTGCAATGGTCTAGTGGTGCTAATTTGATTTTTTGATTTGAAACTAGTCTTTATTTGTTTTCCTAGTTGACATGCATCACATACCTTATCCTTAACAAATTTCGTGTTTGGGATACCTCTTACTAATTCTCTAGATGAAATCTTAGAGATTAGTTTTATGCTTGCATGGCCTAATCTCCTATGCCAAAGCCAAGCATCATCATTCAAAACCGAAAAGCACATTTCATTACTTAATTTATCAATATTTATGGTGTCGACATTGTTTTGTTTTAAAGCAATCATGGATATGTTGTTGTTGGGTTTTTCAATAATGCAAACATTAGATTCAAATCTAACAACATAACCTTTATCACATAATTGACTAATACTTAAAAGATTATGTTTTAAACCATCAACTAGTAACACATCATCAATTGAAAACTCGATTTGTTACCTATGGTTCCCTTTGCCAATGATTTTACCCTTGTTGTTGTCTCCGAAGGTGACATATCCTTCTTCTTTGCTAGTGAGCATAAAGAAATGAGATGGATCTCCGGTCATGTGCCTTGAGCATCCACTATCAAGATACCATTTCTTGCTCCTAGCTTGTGAGTTTATCTACAAAAGAGGATGGTTTTTAGGTACCCATTTGATTTTGGGTGCCTTACAAATTGATCTACTTACTTTGTAATTTATTATTGAATTGTTTATGGTTCCTTTAGGAACCCATATCAATTTTTGTGGATTAATTTTCTTGAATGGACATTTGTAAGCAACATGTCCCATTTTGCCACAAAAATTACATTTCAAATGGGGTTATACATGCAATGTAGGCCCTTTAACAAAGGTGGTGGGATTTTGGTGAGAACCTCTCACAAATCCGATTCCACTTCTATTTCCGACGTGACCTTTGTTAGCAAGAATCATATCCAAGCCCTTGCTACCGACCTTAAACTTGTTTAGGGTCTCTTTGAGTAGCAAGTTCTCCCTCTTTGTTGCATCTAAGTCTTCACACTTAGAGCATGGGGGTAGAGAAAGGTTTTGAAGACTATTGAACTTACTTTGTAATAAAGCATGCTCTTTCTTAAGCAAATTGAACTTCTTACTAATAGTTCTATATTCATCAAATAACTCATGAAAAGCCATAGAAAGTTCATCGAAAGATAATTATTTATTAAGTAACTCACTAACCTCTTCTCCTAATGCCATTAGTGCGAAGTTTGCCTCCTCTTTGTTGCTAGCTTCTTCAACCTCGGAGTCACTTGAATCATCCCACGTGGCCTTCAAGGATTTTTTCTTCTTGAATTGCTTCTTCTTGGCTTGAGGGCATTCATTCTTGAAGTGTCCCGGCTTCTTGCATTCGTAGCAAATAACTTGGTCCTTTTTGTGTTCAAATTTGCTTTTTATGTCATTTTTAAATTTGTTCTTTCTTATAAATTTCTTAAACTTTCGAGTTAGAAGTGCAATGTCATTGTCACTGTCCTCATCACTTGATGTTCCTTTCAAGTGGTCTTCTTGTGTTCTAAGTGTCATATCCTTCCTATTCTTTGGAAGGGGGTTCTCAAGCTCTTCATGAGCATAGCATGTCATCTCGTAGGTCATTAGAGATCCAATAAGTTCTTCAAGCGGAAATACTTTAAGATCCTTGGCCTCTTGAATGGCCGTGACCTTTGGATCCCAACTCTTTGGAAGAGATCTTAAAATTTTAGTTACCAATTCAAAATTAGAAAAATCTTTACCAAGAGCTTTAAGTCCATTGATGACATCCGTAAAGCGGGTGTACATGTCTCCAATGGACTCATTTGGTTTCATCCAAAAAAGTTCATAGGAATGCATAAGAATGTTGATTTTGGACTCTTTCACTCGGCTAGTGCCTTCATGAGTGATTTCAAGAGTGCGCCAAATATCAAATGCTGATTCACAAATAGAAACCCGATTAAACTCATTCTTATCAAGCGCACAAAATAAGGCATTCATAGCCTTTGCATTGAGAGCAAAACTCTTCCTCTCCGACTCATTCCACTCACTCATCGGAAGAGAAGATTTTGCAAAGCCATTTTCAAAAATGTTCCAAATTTCAAAGTCCATGGAAATGAGAAAAATCCTCATACGAGTCTTCCAATACGTATAATCCGACCCATTAAACATAGGCGGACGAGTAATGGAGTGACCCTCTTGCATACCGGAGTAGGCCATCTCTCTTGGGTTTTAAACCAATATGAGAGCAAACCTTGCTCTGATACCAATTGAAAGGATCTAAAAGGCACTAAGAGGGGGGGGGGTGAATTAGTGCAGCGGATTAAAATCGTACTTTTGAAACTGATTTTGCAAAAACACAAGTTCATAGAAAGATTTCGATTTGGCGAAAGAGAACTTGAAAGTAATTGCTTACATAAAGGAAATAACTATGAACTAAACAACTTGCAGCCAAGTAATGAAATGATTCAAGAATGTAAACACTCACACATTTATGGACACAATGATGTATAGTGGTTCGGTCAAATGACCTACATCCACTCTTGAAGCCTTTACGATGAGGCTCCGCTCTTCCACTAGCAAATCCTTTGAAGAGGAAGGACCAAATACCCCTTTTACAACCCTTTACAAGAAGTTCACACTTGTACAAGATTTCTCAAGAAGAAGAAGATGGTGAACACTTAGCAAGAACAAGACTTTTCAAGACTCTTCAAAAGCTCAAGACTAAGATTTTAACTCTCAAAAGGGTGCCCTTTCAGCTGAGAAAGGGGGGGTATTTATAGATCCAAAGTGGATTCAAAATTGGGCTCCAAATTTGAAATCAATTTGGAGTTCCCAGGTTCTGGTGGTCAGAGGCGGTGCCACCGCCTGTGTCAGTCTGTTGACTGACGTACAGGGGCGGTGCTACCGCTCCAGTCTGGTGACTGGGGCGGTGCCACCGCCCCAGCCAGGCGGTTCCACCGCCTGTCTGTGTACAGGGGCGGTGCTACCGCTCCAAACAGCGCTCCACCGCCGTCATGTTAGGGCGGTGTTATCGCTCCACCAAAGGTTCCATCGCCTGTCAGGTATAGGGCGGTGCTATCGCTTCCACCAGCGGTGCCACCACCCCAGGCTGGGCGGTTCAACCGCCTGCCCCATTCAGCCAAAGCCGAATGGGCCTTGTTTAAGCCCCAACTTGGCCCAATAGAGGCCCGATTGGCCCCCACTAAATTTAGGTAGGATTTTTTCCTAAATCCTTGCTCTACTCATGTGCAAACTACGAACTTAAAAATATAACTCAACGTGATTTGATCCGACACTCTTCAAGTCAACTTCCGGCGAGCTTTACGGTGAGATTCCGACAGGCTTCCGATGCTTCCCTCGGATTGCTTCCAGTGGACTCCCAACATACTCCGGATTGTATGGTGAGCTCAACGAGTCTTCGGCTAGCTTCCGAATCTTCCCGGTAAGTTCCGCGAACCTTCGACGATCTTTGAGATGAACTTCCGAAAACTTCGGCAAGTCCCTGATTCGATCTTGGATGGTTCCGGCAACACTTCCGAAAATCTCTCGGACTTCCGATGAACTCTTGAACCCCCGACGGACTTGACCTCAGTAAATCACTTTATGTTTTCTTCCCATCGTAGTTATTCCTGCACACTTATCTCGACAAAATAGATTAGAACAAATATTTCACCAATTGACTTCATCATCAAAATCCGAGATTCAACACTAGTCAATTATACAATAAAAGTTACATTATTAGATTTGAATCTAATGCTTGCATCATTGAAAAATCAAACAACAACATGTCCATGATTGCATTAAAACAAACTAATATCTACACCATTAACATTGAAGAACTTAGTAATGAAATATGCTTTTCCATTTTAAATGATGATGCTTGGCTTTGGCATTGGAGATTAGGCCATGCAAGCATGAAACTAATATCTAAAATTTCATCTAGAGAACTAGTATGAGGAATTCCTAATACCAAGTTTGTTAAGGACAAAATATATGATGCATGTCAATTAGGAAAACAAATAAAAACTAGCTTCAAATCAAATAATCAAATAAGCACCTTTAGACCATTACAATTGATCCACAGATTTATTTGGACCAATCGATACAACAAGTCTAGGAGGTAGCAAATACGCGTTTGTCATTGCAGATGATTATAGTAGATACACTTGGACCTATTTTTTGGCTCACAAAAGTGATTGCTTAAAATATTTTTCTAAATTTTGTAAACTTACTCAAAACGAAAAGGATATCATGATTTCATCAATTCGGAGTGATCATGGTGGAGAATTCCAAAACCATGAGTTCTAATAATTTTGTGAATCTAATGGGTATAACCATAACTTCTCTACTCTAAGGAATCCTCAACAAAATAGAGTAGTAGAAAGAAAAAAAAGAAATTTACAAGAAATGGTAAAAACCATGTTAAATGAACATAGTTTACCCAAATACTTTTGGACCGAAGCCGTTAATACGGCTTGCTATGTCATGAATAGGGTTCTAGTAAGATCATCTCTATCCAAAACCCCCTATGAATTATGGAATAATAAAAAACCAAATATTTCTTATTTTAAAGTTTTTGGTTACAAATGCTTTATCTTGAATGAAAAGGATGTCTTAGAAAAATTCAATGCTAAATCCGATAAAGGCATCTTTCTTGGTTACTCTTCCGTTTCTAAAGCTTTTCGTATTTTTAACAAAAAAACGTTAGTTATAGAAGAGTTTATTCATGTAGTTTTTAATGAAGTTTTCAAACTTAAGAAAAATGATTTTTATGATGATCTTGGTTTTGATAGTCTGAATTTAAATGAACGCACTCCTTAAAATAGCAACTTGGATGCATCTTCTTCCCAAATTTTTTTACCCAACGAATAGAAGTATGTAGATGCCCATCCAAAGGAGCTAATTATAGGAGACACATCAAAAGGGGTTCAAACTCATTCTTCCTTTAAAAAATTTTGTGCCCATGTCGCTTTTCTTTCTCAAATTAAACCTAAGTGCATTGATGATGCCTTGAAAGATGATTCTTGGATTATCACAATGCAAGAAGAATTAAATCAATTTGAGAGAAATGAGGTATGGAAGTTTGTTCCTAGACCTAGTGACTATTTTGTTATTGATACTAAATGGGTCTTTAGAAACAAGCAAGATGAATGTAGTATTATGGTTAGAAACAAGGCTAGATTAGTGGCCAAAGATTTTAACCAAGAAGAAGGTATCGATTACGAAGAAACCTTCACTCTTGTGGCAAGATTAGAAGCCATTAGGATGCTCTTTGCCTATGCCAGTAGTAATAACTTTAAGCTTTTTCAAATAGATGTCAAAAGTGCTTTCTTAAATGGCTTTATTTCCGAAGAAGTGTATGTTGAACAACCACCCGGATTTGAAAACTCACTTCTTCCCAATCATGTGTTTAAACTAACTAAAGCTCTCTATGGATTAAAACAAGCCCCTAGAGCTTGGTATGAGACGCTTCGTTCCTTTCTTATTTTAAATAATTTTACTAAAGGTAAGGTTGATACTATATTATTTATTAAATATTTTAAAAATAATTTTTTTATTGTTCAAATTTATGTTGATGATATTATTTTTAGTTCTTCAAATGAATCACTATGTGAATCATTCACCAAGTGTATGAGTCATGAATTTGAAATGAGCCTAATGGGTGAACTAACCTTCTTTCTAGGATTATGAATTAAACAACTTAGTAATGATATATTTCTTAATTAATCTAAATATACATTAGAATTTCTAAAACGATTTAACATGGATGGTTCAAAAGCTATAAACACTCCTATGAGTACCTCCACTAAGTTAGACATGGATAAAAGTGGAGAAAATTTTGATCAAAAAACATATAAGGGAATGATAGGTTGTGTACTTTACCTCACCACAACTAGACCGGATATCATGTTTAGTGTAGGACTTTGTGCAAGATTTCAAGCTAATCCTAAGTTGTCTCATCTTAAAGCTGTTAAAAGAATCCTTAGATATCTTAAAGGCACTCTTAACTTAGGATAATGGTATCCAAAATCCGATAACTTTGATTTAAAAGCCTATGCGGATGCGGATTTTGGCGGATGTGGAATAGATAGAAAAAGCATATCTAGAACATATCAATTTTTAGGACATGCACTTGTTTCTTGATCTTCCAAGAAACAAAACTCAATTGCACTATCTACGGTCGAAGCCGAATACATAGCCGCTAGTGCATGTTATGCACAAGTTATTTAGATGAAAAATATATTAGATCATGAAATTTATTTAAAGAATATTCCCATAAAATGTGATAACACTAGTGCTATTTGTCTAACCAAAAATCTCATTCAACACTCTAGGACTAAGCATATTGACATTAGGCATCATTTTAAGGAAATTTATTAACACAAAACATCAATTAGCGGATATTTTCATAAAACCCTTAAATGAAGAACAATTTAACTTTATTAGAAGGGAATTAGACATGTTGAATTGTCCTCATGAATAAGTTTACTTTATGCTTTCTTTTCAAAAAAATTTCATCATCTTTTTGGTTTTCGTGGATTTGACTTCATCCTTTTTTATTTTGTATTATCTTATAACATCTTAAAGAGTGATACAAGACATCATTCTAGCTTAATCAAACACATTAGACTTCTGTGATATAGATGATATAAAAATAATAAAAAATTAGGACCAAATTGATCAAAAAAGAGGAATTAATGAAGCCCTCCTAAAATTATCTAAGGGTGCCAGTGGTGGCATCGCCAGAACTGGCGGTAGCACCACCTGGGCATTCTGTCCCCAGGCGGTGGCACCACTCAGTTGGCGGTGGCACCGCCCGAGAGCCACCATGTATAAAGGGGGGGTTAGGGTCGGCGGCGCAACTGCCCCCAACCTATGGAAACACTTCTAAACCCTCTTCCCATCATCTTCTCCCTCTAAAAGACTAAGAGAGGGTTCCATCTTGGATCAAGACCTCTACTTCCTAAGAAATCTCATAAGGTAAGAACTGAATTTTTTCCTTTCTTCTCAATACATGGCCTATTCTTTAAAATTATTCTTGCTTTATCATCATGTTTAGATATGGCTCCTAGGAGATCATTAAGGGACAAAGGAAAAAGGATGGTAGGAGATTCACATGACCCATCCCTTTTTATATCTAATGAAGTAGCCCTTAGGTACCCTTTTTATATCGAACTGTGCATAAGGGAAAACATATTGATTTAGGTGAACTAGGAAACCTAGAACCCATTAGGTGATTTGTCGATTTGGATGTCTTGCTCATCTTACAAATTGAGAATTTAAGCTTGGATGATGATAACATGAAACCTACCGTTTAGGAACCCGAATTTGAATTTTTGATACTACGATATGTGAGCAAATAGGAATCTTAGAAAAGGATAGGGGTTGGTATTTCAGAGGACAGTTGGATATAAATACAATCGGAGTAACCTACTCCGAGGCTTTAAAGACTATTTTTGTAAATCCTAACCTAGGCATAGTCTCTAAAAGCTGTGAGCATTTATTACCTTTCAATTCTAAAATTCTTCATCATATCATCATAAGTATCCTTATTCCTAAACAATATCACCATGATGAGATTAGTCAATTAGAGTTAGGAACCATATATTGGATAATGACCGGACAAAATATCTGTTTTGGATACCTGATCCGATAATATATGATGAAAATAATGTCTAAAGACTTGATGTTACCATATGGGGGATTAATCATTAGATTGCTACATGCCCATAATATCATAATATCACCCAATGAAGAAGTGATAAAAGTAGACAGATATAACACTATTAACAAAAACCTACTCAAGAGACTTAGGTGTATTTTTACAAATGGAATATGGACTAGGCAGCGTAGAAGGACCGATCCAATTCCCCCTCCAGTAGAATAACCTGAAACACCAGTCTTTAGGGAAAATGAATCTCCTCCTCCTAGTCACTTTACTCCAGCACCATCAGAACTAGCTCCTGCTCTATCTTCTGAAGATCCAATCATGATAGAAATAGATCAAATCAAATCATAGCAAGCTAAAATTTTAAGTGAAGTACGACAAATGAACCGGAAGCTAGATCACTTGTATAAGCATTTTGGTATTCCACCCGAGGAATAGTTGTTGTATTGAATCTTTTAACTCTTGTAAACCTCTATGCTACTTTGACATACTTTTGAAATTGTCCTAATATATGATGTTGTATGTTTTTTTCTGAATTTTTTCTTTTTCTCTCAACTTCAGGTATTTTCATGATATCATCTATTAAGATTTTGAATGATATTTTTCAAAACAAAGCTTTTTTTTATCCTAATGATGCCTTTATGATATTGTAATATTTGGTGTCTTCTTCGAATGATGGATCTTGATGGTACAGTTGATTTTACACTCTCTTCACCTCCTTTTTGTTGATGACAAAGGGGGAGAAGAATGTAGCAAATGAATTGATGACTTGATCGCATTAAGACGAATTATTGCCAAAATGAATTGACATATTTTTTTAATTTGCTTGTGCCATGTTTTGTAATAAAAAATTGATTGCTATCCTTGAAAAACATTGTAATATATCATAATATATCTCAAATACTTAAAATGTAAATTTTTGAGAAATCAATATCATATCATGTTTAAAAATTAGGTTCGTTTTATTGATATGATAAGCTATTATTTCATTTGATATCATGCCTTGATTTTGTACACTTTATTGATATCATCTGATCCTTGTTATATTTCAATTTATGATTGGTATCTTTTGTGTAAATGATAAATGACTATAATTTGACTTGAAAAATATGATGTTTCGTATTTGTGGATGAAAAATCATGCTTGATAAGTTCATCGGATAAAACTTATCGGTTTCAGTTTGAATTCAAAGAGATTGAATTCAAGCATCTTCTTTCTCATTATATGACATATAGAGAGGGAGAGTTAAGATAAATTCCATCATCAATTGATTGTTATCATCAAAAAGGGGGAGATTATTGAATCTCAAATTTTGATTATGAAGTCAATTAATGGGTTAATTGATCTAATCCATATTATTGAGATAAGTGTGCAGTATTAACTACAATAGCTTGAAGACATAAAGCAAATTATTGGAGTCAAGTAGTTGGGAGTTCGAGAGTCTATCGAAAGTCCAAAGGATCGTCGGAGGTGTTGCCGGAACCAACCGAGAAAGAATCGAGAACTTGCCAAAGGTTTCAGAAGTTCGCCGAAAAGATCATTAGAGGTTCGCAGAGCTCACCAAGAAGTTTTGGAAGCTTGCCAAAGATTCGTCGAACTCGCCACAGAGTGCAAGAGCCTATTGGGAATCCGTCGGAAGAAATCCGAGGGTGCATCGAAGTCCGTCGAAAGTTCACCAAAAAGCTCATCGGAAGAAGACTCGACATTGCCGGTTGTTTATTTGCTTAGAATTATATTTCAATTTCGTAGTTAGCATGTAATTAGGGTAAGGATTAGGTAATAATCCTATTTAACCCTTGTAGGGGCCAATTGGGTCTTATTTGGGCTGATTTGGGCCAAAGTCAGGGCCCATTCAACCTTATTGGAATAGTATGGCGGTGGCACTGCCAGACCCCGGTAGTGGTACTGCCTAGGGACTAAAATCCTAGGTGTTCCAAGTGGTAGCACCACCCCAGGTCAGCGGTGGTACCATCGACTTTAATGCCTGGCATGCGGTGGTACCACCAAACCATAGAGCTCGAGAACTCTGCCAAGTGGTGGTACCGCTAGTAACCTGAAAAACTAAGAAGATTCAAATCTGGGCTCCAAATTTGAATCCTCTTGGAGCCTATAAAAACCCCTCCCATCCCTGGGTTGCAGAAAGCAAGCATATACACTTTGAAAGCTAGAAAACGCTATTCAAATCTCTCTAGAAATCCCTCCTTTAGTTTTCTCTTGTATTCAATTCAAAAGAAAGGAGTGAGTACTTGTAAGGGTTGTCTCCTAAGGCCATCAAAAGGAGAAAGTGCTATAAAAGGGAATTGGTCTTCACCCTTGGCAGGAAGACACCTAGTGAAAACTCGGTGGCCTCAAGAGAAGAGGAATCGAGAGTAGACGTAGGTCGTATGGCTGAACCATTATAAAAATTCTGATTTGTGTTTTAATATTGTTATTTATATCTCTATATACTTGTTCATTTACTTACTCTACTTCCTCCTCACTTTCTTACGAATCATTTTAAGTTTATACGCAATCGAAACCAGATTTCATCGAAATGTAATTTTGTCGCATAAAGTTTTTGAAGTTGTTTTAAATCACCAAAAAGTTATCATTATTAACCATTGTACTAATTCACCGCCCCCCTCCCTCTTAGTGCCACTCGATCCCTAACATAAGCATTAGGATAATTTAACATACCTAATTCTCTTCTAATGAAGTCAAATTGTTCTTTATGTAGGGGTTTTATGAAGATGTCCGCTAATTGATGTTTTGTATCAATAAATTCTAGAATGACATCGTTATTATTTACATGATCTCATATAAAGTGATGCCTAATGTCAATATGCTTAGTTCTTGAATGTTGAATAGGATTTTTGGTTAGACAAATAGCACTTATGTTATCACATTTTATGGGAATATTTTTTAAATAAATTCCATAGTCTTCTAAAGTATTTTTCATCCAAATAACTTATACACAACATGCACTTATGGCTATGTATTCAGCTTCCGTCGTGGATAATGCAACCGAATTTTATTTCTTGGAAGTCCAAGAAACAAGTGCATGTCCTAAATATTGGCATGTTCCGGATGTACCTTTTCTATCTATTCTACATCTGCTAAAATTCGCATCCACATAGACTTTTAAATCAAAGTCATCAGATTTTGGATACCATAATCCTAAGTTAGGAGTGCCTTTAAGATATCTAAGGATTCTTTTAATAGCTTTAAGATAAGACAACTTAGGATTAGCTTGAAATCTTACACAAAGTCCTATACTAAATATGATATCTGGTCTAGTTGCGGTGAGGTAAAGTAAACTACCTATCATTCCCCTATATATTTTTTGATCAAAATTTTCTCCACTTTCATCCATGTCTAACTTAGTGGAAGTACTCATAGGAGTGTTTATAGCTTTTGAACCATCCATGTTAAATCGTTTTAATAATTCTAATATATATTTAGATTGATTAAGATATATACCATTACTAAGTTATTTAATTTGTAATCATAGAAAGAAGGTTAGTTCACCCATTAGACTCATTTCAAATTCATGACTCATACACTTGGCGAATGTTTCACATAATGATTCATTAGTAGAACCAAAATTAATATCATCAACATAAATTTGAACAACAAGAAAATTATTTTTAAAATATTTAACAAACAATGTAGCATCAACCTTTCCTTTAGTAAAATTATTTAAAATTAGAAATGAGCTAAGTATCTCATACCAAGTCCTCGGGGATTGTTTTAAACCATAGAGAGCCTTAGTCAATTTAAACACATGGTTAGGAAAATAAGAGTTTTTAAAACTGGGAGGTTGTTCAACAAACACTTCTTCAGAAATAAAGTCATTTAAGAAAGCACTTTTGACATCCATTTGAAATAATTTAAAATTAGGAAGAAGATGCATCCAAGTTGCTATTTTAAGGAGAGGGTTCATTCAAATTTAGACCATCAAAACCAAGATCATCATCAAAATCATTTTTCTTAAATTCGAAAACTTCATTAAAAACTACATGAATAGACTCTTCTATAACTAACATTCTTTTGTTAAAAACATGAAAAGCTTTAGAAATAGAAGAGTAACCAAGAAAGATGCCTTCATCGGATTTAGCATCGAATTTTCCTAAGGCATCCTTTTCATTCAAGATAAAGCATTTGCAACCGAAAACTTTAAAGTAAGAAACATTAGGTTTTTTGTTATTCCACAATTCATATGGAGTCTTGGATAGAGATGGTCTTACTAGAACCCTATTCATGACATAGCAAGCCGTATTAACGGCTTTGGCTCAAAAGTATTTAGGTAAACTATATTCATTTAACATGGTTCTTGTCATTTCTTATAAATTTTTATTTTTTCTTTTCACTACTCTATTTTGTTGAGGATTCCTCGGAGCAGAGAAGTTGTGGTTATATCCATTAGAGTCACAAAAATTTTGGAAGTCACGATTTTGGAATTCACTACGTGATCACTCCGAATTGATAAAATCATGAAACCCTTTTCGTTTTGAGTAAGTTTACAAAATTTAGAGAAACATTTGAAACAATCACTTTTGTGAGCCATGAAATAGGTCCAAGTGTATCTACTATAGTCATCTACAATTACAAAGACATATTTGCTACCTCCTAGGCTCATTGTGTCAATTAGTCTAAATAAGTCCATATGGATCAATTGCAATGGTCTAGAGGTGCTAATTTCATTTTTTGGTTTGAAACTACTTTTTATTTGTTTTTCTAGTTGATTAGCATCACACACTTTGTCTTTGACAAACTTGATATTAGAAATTCCTCGTACTAGTTCTCTAGATGAAATTTTAGATATTAGTTTCATGCTTACATGGCCTAATCTCCTATGCCAAAGCCAAGCATCATCATTTAAAACTGAAAAGCATTTTTCATTATTAAGTTCATCAATGTTAATGGTGCAGATATTATTTTGTTTTAATGCAATCATGGATATGTTGTTGTTTGATTTTTCAATGATGCAAGCATTAGATTCATATCTAACGATGTAACCTTTATCGTATAATTGACTAATGCTCAAAAGATTATGTTTTAATCCATCAACTAGTAACATATCGTCAATTGAAAAACTTGATTTGTTACCTATGGTTCTCTTGCCAATGATTTTACCCTTGTTGTTGTCTCCGAAGGTGACATAACCTTCTTCTTTGATAGTGAGCATAGAGAATTGAGATGGATCTCCGGTCATGTGCCTTGAGCATTCACTATCAAGATATCATCTTTTGCTCATAGCTTGTGATGGTGAGTTTGTCTACAAAAGAGGATGGTTTTAGGTATCAATTTGATTTTGGGTGTCTCTAAAATTGATCTATTAACTTTGTCATTTAACATTGAATTATTTATGGTTCCTTTAGGAACCTATATCAATTTATGTGGACTAATTTTCTTAAACGGATATTTGTGAACAACATGTCCGGATTTACAACAAAAATTACACTTTAAATGAGGTGATATATATAATGTGGGTTCTTTAATGAAGGTGGCTTTGGTTCGGTGAGATCCACCCATGAATCCAATTCTACTTCTTTTTCCGATGTGACCCTTGTTTGCAAGGATCATGTCCAAGCCCTTACTACCAACCTTAAACTTGTTTAGGGTCTTCTTAAGTAGCAAGTTCTCATTTTCCATTGCTTCTAAGTGTTCACACTTAGAGCATGGGGGTAAGGAAGGAGTATTAAGTTTAAGACATTAAAGTTTATTTAATAAAAAAGTATGCTCCTTTTTTAATAAATGAAACTTTTTAGTAATAGTTCTACATTCATAATTCATGAAAAGTGATAGAAAGTTCATCGAAAAATAAATCTTCATTAATTAAATCATATACCTCTTCTCCTAACGCCATTTGCGAGAAGTTGGCCTCCTCTTTGTTGCTTGCTTCTTCATTCTCTGAGTCACTTGAGTCATCTCATGTTACTTTTAAAGTTTTCTTCCTCTTCGGTTGCTTCTTCTTGGCTTGGGGGCATTCATTTTTGAAGTGTCCCAACTTCTTGCATTCGTAACATATGACTTGGTCCTGTTTTGGTTCATGTTTGTTTTTAGAATCATTTTTAAATTTATTCCTTCTTATGAATTTTTAAAATTTTTGAGTCAAGAGTGCAATGTCATTGTCACTGTCCTCATCACTTGATGTTCCTTTCAAGTGGTCTTCTTGTGTTCTTAATGTCATATCCTTCCTGTTCTTTGGAAGGCGGTTCTCGAGCTCTTCATGAGTATGGCATATCATTTCATAGGTCATTAGAGACCCAATGAGTTTTTCGAGAAGAAAAGTTTTAAGGTCCTTGGTCTCTTGAATGGTCGTAACTTTTGGATCCCAACTCTTTAGAAGAGATCTTAAAATTTTAGTTACAAGGTCAAAATTAGAAAAACCTTTACCAAGTACTTAAGTCCATTGATGACATCCGTGAAACGAGTGTATATATCTCCAATGGACTAACTTGGTTTCATCCAAAAAAATTCATAAGAATGCAAAAGAATATTGATTTTGGACTCTTTCACTCGGCTAGTGCCTACATGAGTAATTTCAAGAGTACGCCAAATATCGAAAGCCGATTCACAAATCAAAACATAATTAAACTCATTTTTATCAAGTGCACAAAACGAGGCATTCATAGCCTTTGCAATTAAAGCAAAAACCTTCTTCTCTGATTCATTCCATTCGCTCAATGGAAGAGAAGATTTTTGAAATCCATTTTTAATGATATTCCAAAGCTCAAAATCTATGGAGATCAGAAAAATCCTCATACGAGTCTTCCAATAAGTATAATCTGACCCATTAAACATAGGTGGACATGTAATAGAATGACCCTCTTACATGCCGGAATAAGCCATCTCTCTTAGGTTTTAAACCAGATGAGAGTGACCTTGCTCTGATACTAATTGTTAGGATCTGAGCGGCACTAAGAGGGGCGGGGGGGGGGGGGGGGGCGGGTGAATTAGTGTCGTGGATTTAAACTCGTAAACTCAAAACCGATTTCGAAGAAAGTTAATTCGTATGGAAATTTCGATTCGACGAAAATAGGATTTAGCTAAAATAGTTTGAGTGAATTCAATTGAGAGTAAGGAGAAGAAAATCGAGTGATTTGCAGCTAAGGAAAGATAAGATGTAGAATATTTAAAAACTCATAACTAGAGTACGTAGCGATGTATAGTGATTCGATCGAAAGACCTACATCCACTTCCGAAGCCTCCTCCAATGAGGCTTCCAACTTCCACTATCAAATCTCTTGAAGGGGAAGGACCAAATACCCCTCTTATAAACTTTTATAAGTGGTTCACTCTCTTATAGATTTTTCACAAAGAAAGAGGGCGGTGAACACTCGAGCTATTGAAACAAGACTTTACTATAGCTTTGACTTAGTTTTCAACTTCTCAAAAGATGCTTTCTCAACTGAGAAAAAAGGGGTATTTATAGACTCAATTAGCTTTCAAAAATGAAGCCAAAAAGAGTTTCATCCTGGGTTTACTGGGTACTAATGGTACCATCGCCTGGCACTGGCAGTACCACCACCTGACAAAGTCCAGGGGCTCTATGGTATGGCGGTACCATCGCCTACCAAGCGATACCACTGCTGGCAGGTAATAACTACCAGTAGTACTATCGCTAACCTAGGGCGATACCACTGCCTGCCAGGCATTAAAGTTGGTGGTACCACTGCTGACCTAGGGTAGTACCATGTTAGGAATCTAGCTATGAGAGTCCTAATTTAGTTTCATTGATAAGGGCATTCATGTAAATCCTATCTAGCCGACCCCTATTAAAGAGGTAAAGAGGCCGGCTAGGTTAGGGTTAGGTTGCTTCTTAGAAAAGGAGTCCTATTAGAAATAGGAGTCTTATTAGAGAAAGAGTCCTATTAGAAGTAGGAGTCCTATTAGAGAGAGACTCATATTAGAAGTAGGAGTCCTATTAGAGAAAGAGTCCTATTAGAAGTAGGAGTCCTATAAGGGAAAGAGTCCTATTAGAATTAGGAGTCCTATTAGAGAAGGAGTCCTAATTAGAAGTAGGAGTCTTGAGTAAGAGTCCTATTAGGAGTTGGGGTTTAGAAGCCCTATAAATAGCCATGTATTCACCCTCTTTTCATCATGAATAAATCAATCTTTTAGCAGTCTTTGAGTAGCAACTTGGTGGAAGGAACCTCTATAGAGTTCCAAGGAGGCCGATCCCCTATAGAGATCAACCTCAAGTTTAGAATCTACAAGGGTTCTAACATTTAGTATCAGAGTAGTGTTCTTAACATCTCACTGCCCTTCCACAGCCATCCACTAGCCCTCCACAACCACCCAAAGCAATTCCCACAATTGCTTAGAAGATCATCGCCGAATTCCACCGTTATCTCCACCACCGTAGATCATCCTTTGATCTTCCCGTGAATTGCAATAGGTTCTAGTTATCTACCTTACTGCTGCTGCAATTTAGTTATCCTTATTTAAAAAATCTAAAAAATTCATTCCTATATTGCTACACAAACTTTTTATCGTAAAGTTTTCATCTCTACAACGAAAGTTACACTACAGAATTTTAGCCACATAGCATTGTCTTTTTGATCTTGCTACTTCATTTTTTCTATCCAAATCTCTATGAAATTTTTACGATGGCTTTGACACTTCCTAATAGTGGTTTTCCCTTTGGTTTTGTCAAAAAATTCTTAATATAAACCACTTATCTTTTATAGCCAATCTATTGCACTTTAGACGTAAAAATCTACTATAGTACCTCTCCGTGATCCTCAATTTTGCTAAACCTCTTATTGTCGTTTCTTTCTACGAAATTTTTAACAGTATTACCTCTCCCTTATCACTAGATTCCCTTTGAGTTTTACTTGAATCTCTTTTGAAAATTTCAGAAAAAAATTACATCTTTACTGCTAGAATTTTTTCAGCAAAAAATCTGGTGTTGCACCTTTGTCCTTTTTTCTTTTCCGTAACCTACCAAACCCTAGCCACTTTGCTGCCACAAACTAAGATGTCTCTAGGGAATCTCTCTAGCCTTAAGATGCAGCCATCATAACCTAGTTTCATAACCCTAACAGCATCAAAAACCACAGCCCAAAACAGTAAACCATTACAGCCAAACCCTTCTATCACTGATCTATCGTCCGAACCTTTCACCACCCCATGCCATTAAACCATCAACAGAAAAAGACAAGGTCATCTCTGATCTACAGGCATATGCTATGGCTTCTCAAGATCCAATTGATGCCAAATTTGAAGCATGGGAATCTCGGATTGAATCACGGCTTGAATCGCGCTTGGAAGATAAATTGTGTGCTTTGTTTACAGAATTCAGTATTGAACAACCACTGAGTCCAACTAAATTGCAGCAAGGAGAGAATTCAGAAAGAACCCTAGAGAAGGATGGACAACCCTCAGACATACTTCAACCACGCATGTGTTAGGATCGAAAAGGCACTAAGAGGGGGGGTGAATTAGTGCAGCGGATTAAAATCATAATTTTGAAACCGATTTTACAAAAAGACAAGTTCGTAGGAAGATTTCGATTCGATGAAAGAGAACTTGTAAGAAGTTGCTTTAGTAAAGGAAATAGCAAGGAACTAAGCAATGTGCAGCTAAGTAATGAAATGATTTAGAAATATAAACACTCACACATTTATGAACACAATGATGTATAGTGGTTCGGTCAAATGACCTACATCTACTCTTGAAGCCCACACTTCCACTAGTAAATCCTTTGAAGGGGAAGGACCAAATACCCCTTTTTACAACCCTTTATAAGAAGTTCACACTCTTACAAGATTTCTCAAGAAGAAGAAGGAGGTGAACACTTAGCAAGAGACAAGACTTTTCAAGACTATTTAAAGACTTTAACTCAAGATTCTAACTCTCAAAAGGGTACCCTTTCAGTTGAGAAAGGGGGGGTATTTATAGGCTCAAAGAGATTCAAATTTGGGCTCCAAATTTGAACTCAATTTGAGTTTCCTGGTTTCAGCCTATCAGAGGCGGTGCAACCGTCACGAGGCTGGGTACACGACTGTGGCCACCGCAACCGACATAGCAGGCGGTGCCACCGCTCACCAAAGCGGTGCTACCACCCCAGACTAGCGACAGGAGCGATGCTACCGCCCCAACCAAGCGGTGCTACTACCCCAGGCTGGGCGGTTCAACCGCTTGGCCCATTCAGCAAAGGCTGAATGGGCCCTGTTTAAGGCCCAATTTGGCCTAGTAGGAGCCCGGTTGGCCCGTACTAAATTTAGATAGGATTATTTCTAAATCCTTGCTCTAATCACGTGTAAACTACGAAATTAAAATATAATTCTAACTAATTTAACCCGAGATTCTTTAAGTCAACTTCCGACGAGCTTTACGACGAGATTCTGACGGACTTCCGACACTTTCCTCAGATTTCTTCCAACGGACTCCCAGCATACTCCCGGATTGTATGGTGAGCTCAACGAGTCTTTGGCTAGCTTCCGAATCTTCCCGGTAAGTTCTGTGAACCTTCGATGATCTTTGCGACGAACTTTCGAAAACTTCGACAAGTCCCTGATTTGATCTTGGATGGTTCCGGCAACACATCTGACGATTTCTCGGACTTCCGATAAACTCTTGAACACCCGACGGACTTGACCTTGGTAAATCGCTTTATGTTTTCATCCCATCGTAGTTTTTCCTGCACACTTATCTCGGCAAAATAGATTAGAACAAATATTTCACTAATTGACTTCATCATCAAAATCCGAGATTCAATAATCTCCCCCTTTTTGATGATGACAATCAATTGATGATGGAGTTACTCTTAACTCCCCCTATCTATATGCCATAGATAGTAAAAACTGCTTGAATTCAATTTCTTTGAATTCAACATGATAAGTTTAACTTATCATTCAACATATGAAAGAAAAACTTCATGGTTTACTTAATGATGACAATGTCGATGTATGGACATTCATCATTAAGTCAAAAGATGTCAAATAAATAGGTATCAAATAATATCAATGAAGTATACATAATAAAAAAATGATATCAAGAACCTAAATAAGCATTTCAAGCATATAACTTGCAATAACTTGTAAAGCATGGCAAACGCATATAACTTTCAACACATGGCAATTGCATTCACTTGTCACATATTTCTCCTCCTTTGTCATCAACAAAAAGGAAAAGAGGGATTCATAAACGAGTGAAAGCCAAAAATATTATGAGTGCATCATCCAAAGATATATAAAAAAGATATCTAAAAAAAATCATAAATGAGAGAAAAGAAATCATTCAGAAACCCGAATATCATTCCATAGTGCCCAAGAAAATATAGTAAAGATGATACAACATAGATGTCAAAGTTGCATAAAAGTTTACAACGTTCAAAAAGAAAATACAACAAACTACTCCTCTGGGGGAATACCAAAGTGCCTATACATGTGATCTATCTTTTGGTTCATCTTTCGCATTTCCTTCAAAATTTTAATTTGCTGTAATTTAACTTTATTTAATTCTCTCATGATCAGATCGTCAGAAGGTGGAGCTGAAGCTGGCACTGATGGTGTTGTATCAACGGGATCAGGAGGAGGAGATTTACTTCCCCTAAAGATTGGTATTTCAGGATGTTCTACTGGTGGGGGATGTATATCACTTCTCCTAGGTTGTCTAACCCTTATTCCATGCTCAAATGTACACTTAAGTCTCCTAAGTAGTTTCATGTCAATGATGTTAAATTTGTCCACTTGTACTACTTCTTCATCAAGTGGAATACTAATATGATGAGCATGCAACAATCTAGTTATTAATCCTCCATATGGTAACATTAACCCTTTAGAAATGACTTCTATCATGTGTTGCTAGATTAGGTAACCAAAACAATAATTCTGTCTGGTCATGATCCAATATATGGTACCCAACTCGACTAAACTGATCTCATCTTAATGAAACTATTTAGGAATGATAATGCTTATAAGAATGTGATATAAAATTTTAGAGTTGAAAGGCAACAAATGTTCACAACTCTTGGGAATTATGCCTAAGTTCGGATTTGCAAAGACGGTTTCTAAGGCTTCGGAGTGGGTCGCTCCGATTGTGTCCATGTCCCATTTCCCTCTAAAATAGCATCCTAACTCTTTTTCAACAATTCCAATTAAAGAGCATATTATACTATCAAATATTTGAATCTTATTTCCTAGAAGATAGGTAGATAAGCCATCTTCATTCACGCTTAAATTAGCATAAAACAATTTAATCAAGCATGGATAGATAGGTTCAACAATTTGCAAAATGGGTAAGACCTCTAAGTCAGCAAACCACATGATGGGTTCAAGGTTCCCTTATTGATTCAAATCAACATATTTTCCTTTATGAATGGTTCTAGTAACAAGTTCAGAAAACCTAAGGGATGCTTCTTTTGATTTGAACAAAGATTGGTCAAATGAATCTACCTCCACCCTTTTCTCTTTGTCTCTTGACGATCTTTTATGAGCCATTTCTAGTGAGGATAGATCAATAATCAATTTAAAGGAAAGAACTAAACTAGGCAAGAAAAAGAGGAAAATTTTTTTCAGATTTTACCTTAGTTTTGTTCCCTTGAGAGGTAGAGGGCTTGAATCAAGGAAAAATCCTTTTCTTAGGCTTCTAGAGGGAGAGAATAAGGCTTGGGAAGTGTTTTGAGGGGATTAGAGAGGTGAGGAAGAGGTCTTTCGGGTTAGGGGGCGGTTCTACCGCTGGCCCAAACTCACCCCTTTTATAAGGATGGGATGATATCAAAAAGAAATCTAAAATTTCAAAAAGAAATCCGAGAGGAAGGTAAATCGACGAAAATCAAAATTTCAAGGAAAATCTCATACAATAAAGCTCATTTATTAGGACAATTTAACATTCCTAATTTCCTTCTAATAAAATCAAATTGTTCCTCATTTAATGGTTTTATAAAAATGTCCGCTAATTGATGATTTATATTCATAAATTCAAGGGTAACATCTTTACTATTGACATGATCACGTATAAAATGATGCCTAATGTCAATGTGCTTAGTTCGAGAGTGTTGAATCGGATTTTTAGTTAGACAGATAGTACTCATGTTATCACATTTTATAGGAATATTCTTTAAATAAATTCCATAGTCTTTTAGCATATTTTTCATCCAAATAACCTATGCACAGCATGCACTTGCAGCTATGTATTCGGCTTTTGCCGTCGATAGTGCAACTGAATTTTGTTTCTTAGAAGTCCAAGAAACAAGTGCATGTCCTAGAAATTGGCATATTCCGGATGGACTTTTTCTATCTATTTTATATCCACCAAAATCCGCATCTGCATAAGCTTTCAAATTAAAGTTATCGGATTTTGGATACCATAATCCAAGATTTAGAGTCCCTTTAAGATATCTAAGGATTCTCTTAATGGCTTTGAAGTGAGATAGCTTAGGATTAGCTTGGAATCTTGCACATAACCCCACACTAAACATGATGTCGTGCAGTTGCAGTGAGATAAAGCAAGCTACCTATCATGCCCCTATATATTTTTTGATCAAAACTTTCTCCATTTTCATCTATATCTAACTTAGTGGAGGTGCTCATAGGAGTGCTAATGTCTTTTGATCCATCCATGTTAAATCGTTTTAACAATTCTAATATATACTTTGATTGATTTAGAAATATACCATCACTTAGTTGCTTAATTTGTAATCCTAAAAAGAAATTTAGTTCTCCCATTAGGCTCATCTCAAATTCATCACTCATATTCTTGGCAAATGATTCACATAGCGATTTATTAGAAGAACTAAAAATAATATCATCAACATAAATTTGAACAATAAGAAAATTATTTTCAAAATGTTTAATAAACAATGTAGTATCAACCTTGCCTTTAGTGAAATCATTTGAAATTAAAAAAGAACTAAGCCTCTCATACCAAGCCCTAGGGGCTTGTTTTAGACCATATAGAGCCTTAGTTAACTTAAACACATGGTTAGGAAGAAGAGAATTTTTAAATCTGGATGGTTGTTCGACATACACTTTTTCGGAAATAAAACCATTTAAGAATGCACTTTTAACATCCATTTGAAATAATCTGAAATCATTACTACTAGCATAGGCAAGGAGCATCCTAATGGCTTCTAATCTTGCCACCGGAACGAAGGTCTCTTCGTAATCGATATCTTCTTCTTGGTTGAAACCTTTGGCCACTAGTCTAGCCTTGTTTCTACCCATGATACGACATTCATCTTGCTTATTTCTAAAGACCCACTTAGTACCAATAACTAAGTGGTCATTAGGTCTAGGAACAAGCTTCCATACCTCATTCCTCTCAAATTGATTCAATTCTTCTTGCATTGCGATAACCCAAGAATCATCTTTCAAGGCATCATCAATGCATTTTGGTTCAACTTGAGAAAAAAAGCGACATGGGCACAAAAATCTTTGAAAGAAGAGCGAGTTTGAACCCCTTTCGATGCATCTCCGATAATTAACTCCTTGGGATGAGCATCTACATACTTCTATTCCTTAGGTAAGGAAGTTTGGGAAGAAGATACATCCAAGTTGTCATTTTGAGGAGAGCGTTCATTCAAATTCAAATTATCAAAGCCAAAATCATCATCAAAATCTTTCTTCTTAAATTCGGAAATTTCATTAAAAACCACATGAATAGATTCTTCTATAACTAAGGTTCTTTTATTGAAAACACGAAAAGCCTTAGAAACGGAAGAATAACCAAGAAATATTCCTTCATTGGATTTTGCATCGAATTTTCCTAAGGCATCCTTTTCATTTAAAATAAAGCATTTACAATCAAAAACTTTAAAATAAGAAACATTGGGTTTTTTATTATTCTATAATTCATATGGAGTTTTAGATAGAGATGGTCTCACTAGAACTCTATTCATAACATAGCAAGCCGTATTCACAGCTTCGGCCCAAAAATATTTTGGTAAATTATATTCATTTAACATGGTTCTAGCCATTTCTTGCAAACTTCTATTTTTCCTTTCCACTACTCCATTTTGTTGTGGATTTCTTGGAGTAGAGAAGTTATGGTTATATCCATTTATTTCACAAAAATTTTGGAAGTCATAATTTTGAAATTCACCTCAGTGATCACTTTGAATTGATGAAATCATAAAATCTTTTTTATTTTGAGTAAGTTTACAAAATTTAGAGAAACATTTTAAACAATCACTTTTGTGAGCCAAGAAATAGGTCCAAGTGTATCTACTATAGTCATCCATAATTACAAAGGCATATTTGCTACCTCCTAGGCTTGTTATGTCAATTGGTCCAAATAAGTACAAATAGATCAATTGCAATGGTCTAGTGGTGCTAATTTGATTTTTTGATTTGAAACTATTTTTTATTTGTTTTTCTAGTTGACATGCATCACATACCTTGTCCTTAACAAATTTTATGTTTGGGATTCCTCTTACTAACTCTCTAGATGAAATCTTAGAGATTAGTTTCATGCTTGCATGGCCTAATCTCCTATGCCAAAGCCAAGCATCATCATTCAAAACTGAAAAATATATTTCATTACTTAATTCATCAATAGTTATAGTGTAGACATTGTTTTGTTTTAAAGCAATCATGGATATGTCATTGTTTGGTTTTTCAATGATGTAAACATTAGATTCAAATCTAACAACATAGCCTTTATCGCATAATTGACTAATGTTTAAAAGATTATATTTTAAACCATCAACTAGCAAGACGTCATCAATTGAAAAACTTGATTTGTTACCTATGGTTCCTTTGCCAATGATTTTACCCTTGTTGTCTCCGAAGGTGACATATCCTTCTTCTTTGCTAGTGAGCATAGAGAAATGAGATGGATCTCCGGTCATGTGCCTTGAGCATCCACTATCAAGATACCATTTCTTGCTTCTAGCTTGTGAGTTTGTCTACAAAAGAGAATGGTTTTTAGATACCCATTTGAATTTGGGTGCCTTACAAATTGATCTACTTAATTTGTAATTCAATATTGAATTGTTTATGGTTCCTTTAGGAACCCATATCAATTTTTGTGGACTAATTTTCTTGAATGGACATTTGTAAGCAACATGTCCCGTCTTACCACAAAAATTACATTTCAAATGGGGTGATACATGCAATATGGGTCCTTTAATGAAGGTGGTGGGATTTTGGTGAGATCCGCTCACAAATCTTATTCCACTTCTATTTCCGACGTGACCCTTGTTAGCAAGGATCATGTCCAAGCCCTTGCTACCGACCTTAAACTTGTTTAGGGTCTCTTTGAGCAGCAAGTTCTCCCTTTTTATTGCTTCTAAGTGTTCACACTTAGAGCAAGGGAGTAGAGAAGGAGTTTGGTGACTATTGAACTCATTTTGTAATAAAGCATGCTCTTTCTTAAGCAAATTGAACTTCTTACTAATAGTTCTACATTCATCAAATAACTCATGAAAAGCCATAGAAAGCTCATCGAAAGATAATTCTTCATTAAATAACTAACTAACCTCTTCTCCAAGGGCCATTAGCATGAAGTTAGCCTCTGATAGAACCCTAGAGGAATTCTATAGAGATTGATCTTTGAGGGGGATCAACCCTTGGAACGCTATAGGGGTTCCACCCTTCAAGTAGCCTGGTGGCTGCAATTGTAGATTGATCTTTCTTATTCCAAAGAGGTGGAGGCTACAAGCTTATATAGAGCTCCAAACCCTAGCCCTAGGGGTTGCTTCATAAGTGAACTACCCAATTTGCCCTCAACCTTAGCGGGCCAGCCCAGTAACAAGGGGGTGATGGCTAAGAAGCCCAAAGACCCAAATATAAACCCTAGCCTTTATTCTTTATAGGATAGAGGTGGCTAGGTGGGGTTTATTACATTCTCACAGGGTTTTTATTAGCTACTACATGGTTGAGTAGGACCTTACCCTGTTAGGGTCCTATCAAGCCCGCCCTCTTCAAATCAGCCTTGTCTTCAAGGCAGGGGTTCCATGAACTCAGGGAACCGGGACTTCAGCTCCTCATATGATTCCCATGTGACATCTTCGAGTGGTAAATTAGTCCAATGTACTAGTACTTCAGTAGAGGGACGTCGATGACGCATCACGACTCTGCGATCGAGGATGGCTTATGGTTGGGCTTGAATATTTTCATCATCAGTGGTGTTGGGCAGTTGGATCTGGGGTGTCTCGTGTTCTCCCAACTTGGGCTTCAAGTATGACACGTGGAAGACAGGGTGAATTTTGGCATCTTCAGGTAATTTAAGTCTGTACGCCACAGCTCCAATACGCTCTATGATCTGATAGGGCCCATAAAAATGTGGAGATAGCTTCATGGAGGCTCGTGTGTTGATGGATAGTTGCTTGTATGGTTGTAGGTGAAGATAAACCCAGTCTCCTACTAAAAATTCTCTTTCACTTCTTCTTCGTGTCGCCTGCTTCATTCTAGCTTGAGCGGTAGAGAGATTATCCTTTAGCAGCTGTAGGAGTTTGTCCCTGTCAATTAAATCTTGGTTTACCTGATCTACCTTAGCCGAGCCAATTATATACTTTGGAATCACAGGGGCCGGCCGACCATATAATGCTTTATATAGGGTACATTTTGTAGATGTATTGTACCACCATTCGGCCCAGGGGAGCCATTTCGTCCACTCCTTTGGTTGATCACTAGCGAAACACCGAATGTATGTCTCTAAACATCTGTTCACCACTTCTGTTTGGCCGTCAGTTTGTGGATGATATGCAGTGCTCATCTTGAGTTTGGTGCCCTGTAACTGAAATAACTTGGTCCAAAATTTACTAGTGAAGACCTTGTCATGATCACTTATGATGGACCTTGGCATCCCATGTAGTTTGACAATATTTTCTATGAAAATCTGAGCAATACTAACAACAGTGTAGGGATTTCGCATAGCACAAAAATGAGCATATTTCGTAAGTCGATCAACCACCACAAGGATTGTGCTTTTACCTTTGGAAGGTGGCAACCCTTCGATGAAGTCCATGGAGATGTCAGTCCACACCGAGTCTGGTATGGGTAGTGGTTGTAGTTTCCCTGGACTCGCCACTGTTTCACCTTTTTGCTGTTGACATACATCACATTGTGCTACGTATTCAGAAATAATTTTTTTCATCCCTTTCCAATAAAAGTTTTGCTTCACTCTTTTGTAGGTTCTTAGAAATTCTGAGTGCCTTGCTAAAGGTGTAGAGTGCATTGTGTAGAATGACTTTGATGCAAGGGAGTTTGGTATAAGCATAATACGTCCTTTATAGCGTAGATCTCTCGAATCCCAAGTATAGTGAGCTATTGCGCTTGGATCCTCCTCCAATTTTTTGATGATGTTGCTGGTTTCTGGATCCTTCTTCCATTCCTCCCCCTCTGGTTGCTGCTGGAGATGCATAAGAAAGCCACCATTTATCTTGTGTAAAATATTCTCCATTCGTTGGGTTGAAATGGTGGTTACGTTCGCGCTTCAGCGTAGGGGTGACCTGTTTACCTTTGCAATAGAATTTCATAATCAATTTGGAAAAGTTCCAAGAGACATCACCTAGTGTCGTTAGTCATTCTATGCCTAGCATAGCCTCATAATCATCAATTAGTAGGAGGAAGAAGTTGGTAACAATTTCTTGGCCCTGCAGTAATAGTTTCACTTGTGGGCATCTTTGGTCGCATTTTAGGATTCGACCATCGGTAACCTTTACGTCGAACTTGCTGCAACCTTCGATATAGAGCGCCATCCGAGCAGTAACCTTACTATTTAGAAAATTATTAGTACTGCCTGTATCGATGAGAACGGTGATTGGTTGTTGTTTGAGCAGGCCTCCAACTTTCATCGTTTACGGATTTGAGTAGCCGGCTAGCGCATGTACCATAAAGTCGGTCGATTATGGCTCTTCTTCCACATCTTCATCCTCATGTTCAAGACTCTCTTCTGGCTGTTCACTGATCTCTTCTTCCACTGGTTCAATTACAAGAAGTCTCCCTTTTTTACAGCGATGCTCGCGGCTCCACGACTCGTCACAATGCCAACATAACCCCTTGGCAGATTGGTCTCGAAGCTCTTCTCTTGTCAACCTTTTTGGTGCAAGAGCTCGACTGATAGTAGGGGGGGCTAAGGGATTCGATATTGCTGGTTGGGGAATGACCCTAGTCCTCCGGGCTTCGTGGTTCAATCGCTCCTCCTGAAGTCGTGCGAAAGAGATGGCTGCCATAATTGTATACGGTTGTCATGCTTTAACTTCTCCCCGGATCTCCAGCTTTAAGCCCTCAATAAATGTCCCTAATAACTATTTTTCAGACCAATCATGAGTTTGATTAGATAACCTTTCAAACCTAGTTTGATACTCCTGGATGGTGGAGGTTTGTCGGATCTTTGCTAGTTGTCCGTCGATGTTCTCGTAATCGGTTGGTCCGAAGCGGATCAGCAGTCCTTCTTTGAATTGTCACCATGAGAGGACTCCATGAGTGTGTTCAAACCAATCAAACCATTGTATGGCATCCCCTTCAAGATGTATAGCTACAATTTCTACCATAGATGCGTCCGCGGTTTTGTGATACCGAAAATATCGCTCCGCGCGCGAGATCCAACCAATCGGGTCTCCTTCTTCCCATCTAGGGAAGTCCACCCTCATGCATGGATAGTAGGGATCGGTCATAGAGCCTCTCTTCTCTTGGGAGTCATCTCTTCGGTCAGAGCTCTCTCCTTGATGAGATTTCTTTGGGCTCGGTGTTCGACCCAAACTGAGTTCGGCAAAGAGAGCCCGAATCTTATCCTCCATTCGCGTCTCGAAGGCTTCGAATTTAGCATTTATCGTCTCCTCGGATGCCATAGTATATGCCTCCAGATCTGTAATATTAAGTTCTCTCTTTTGTTGCTGGGTTAAAGGCATGAATTGTTTGAGGGAAGTGGTGGCCGAAAGGGTTTGTGGATCGGTGGATGTAGGCTGCGGTTTAGGCTTGTTTTGTGGCTGTTTTGGGTGCTGTTTGGAGCTGCGATTTGATGGAGTTTTGGGCTGAGATGGTAGTGGATAAAGGTTAGGGAAGAGGGTTTTATATCTGTGGTAGATCGCAGCAAAGATTTGACAAAAATCAGTGGCAATTGCTGCCTATGTGCGCTGCCTCGTAAGAGCAGAATTGTCGTCGAAGAAATAGCGATTTCTCGACGAAATTTCTAGCGAAAACTCAGGGATTTGAGGAGGGGGTTTGACAGTAGAATCTTAGTTTAGATAGCAACAAGGATAATAAATTGGATCAAGAAATTTTGGCAGCAAAGCAGTAAAGAAATCGGTGCAAGTTGCGATAGCAGAATTCTCGTCAAAAAATTTCAGCAGTTTGCGACGAGAGATTGCAGCAACACACGAATTTGTTTTTGTGATGAATTCCACAATAGATCAATCATGGATGGGAGCTTAGATGATCTATGAGGTGCATAAAAAATTTCGTTCAAAAAGGATAACAATTAGATCGGTTAAAGGCAGCAACACACGGCTGAAATTTTCTGCAGCAATCCTTCATTCGCAAAGATGGTAACTTTTGCGACGCAAGGAATTCGCAGCAAGGGATCGATAGAAAAACTTCTTTTTGATACTTTAGATGAAAAATTGCAGCAGAGAAAGGTATTGGTGGTAGAAAAATACCAGATCTCTGATGCAATTAGAGGTGGCGACTGTAGATTGATTTGATCTACGTCAAGAGATGACGGCGGAGACGACGACGTCAAGAGCAATTGTGGGAATTGCTTGGCTAATGGTGGGCGGCAGGGATGGCAGCAAAAGTAGCAAGATCGCTGCTCTGATACCAAATGATAGAACCCCAGAAGAATTCTATAGAGATTGATCTTTGAGGGGGATCAACCCTTGGAACGCTATAGGGGTTCCACCCTCCAAGTAGCCTGGTGGCTGCAATTGTAGATCGATCTTTCTTATTCCAAAGAGGTGGAGGCTACAAGCTTATATAGAGCTCCAAACCCTAGCCCTAGGGGTTGCTTCATAAGTGAACTACCCAATTTGCCCTCAACCTTAGCGGGCCGGCCCAGTAACAAGGGGGCGACGGCTAAGAAGCCCAAAGACCCAAATATAAACCCTAGCCTCTCTTCTTTATAGGATAGAGGTAGCTAGGTGGGGTTTATTACATTCTCACAGGGTTTTTATTAGCTGCTACATGGTTGAGTAGGACCTTACCCTGCTAGGGTCCTATCAGCCTCCTCTTTGTTACTTGCTTCTTCGACCTCGGAGTCACTTGAATCATCCCATGTAGCCTTCAATACTTTCTTCTTCTTGGGTTGCTTCTTCTTGGCTTAAGGGCATTCATTCTTAAAGTGTCCCGGCTTCTTATATTCGTAGCAAATAACATGGTCCTTTTTGTATTCAAATTTATTCTTTGTGTCATTTTTAAATTTGTTCTTTCTTATAAATTTCTTAAACTTTCGAGTCAAAAGTGTAATATCATTGTCACTATCCTCATCACTTGATGTTCCTTTCAAGTGGTCTTCTTGTGTTCTAAGTGTCATATCCTTCCTATTCTTTGGAAGGGGGTTCTCAAGCTCTTCATGAGCATGACACGTCATCTCGTAGGTCATTAGAGACCCAATAAGTTCTTCAAGTGAAAATATTTGAAGATCATTGGCCTCTTGAATGGCCGTAACTTTTGGATCCCAACTCTTTGGAAGGGATCTTAAAATTTTAGTTACCAACTCAAAATTAGAAAAATCTTTACCAAGGGATTTAAGTCCATTGATGACATCCGTAAAGCGGGTGTACATGTCTCCAATGGACTCATTTGGTTTCATACGAAAAAGTTCATAAGAATGCACAAGAATGTTGATTTTGGACTCTTTCACTCGGCTAGTGCCTTCATGAGTGATTTCATGAGTGCACCAAATATCAAATGCCGATTCGCAAATAGAAACCCGATTAAACTCATTCTTATCAAGTGCACAAAATAAGGCATTCATAGCCTTTGCATTGAGAGCAAAAATCTTCCTTTCCGACTCATTCCATTCACTCATCGGAAGAGAAGATTTTGCAAAACCATTTTCAACAATGTTCTAAAGTTCGAAGTCCATAGAAATGAGAAAAATCCTCATACGAGTCTTCTAATACGTATAATCTGACCCATTAAACATAGGCAGACGAGTAATGGAGTGACCCTCTTGCATACCGGAGTAAGCCATCTCTCTTGGGTTTTAAACCAATATGAGAGTAAACCTTGCTCTGATACCAATTGTTAGGATTGAAAAGGCACTAAGAGGGGGGGGGGGTGAATTAGTGCAACGGATTAAAATCGTAATTTTGAATCCAATTTTACAAAAAGATAAGTTCGTAGGAAGATTTCGATTCGATGAAAGAGAACTTGTAAGAAGTTGTTTTAGTAAAGGAAATAGCAAGGAACTAAGCAATGTGCAGCTAAGTAATGAAATGATTCAAAAATGTAAACACTCACACATTTATTAACACAATGATGGCTTACTCCGGTATGCAAGAGGGTCACTCCATTACAATTGATATCATTGATGGCTACCGCCCCAGCCAAGCGGTGCTACTGCCCCAGGCTGGGCGGTGCCACCGCCCCACGCTAGGCGGTTCAACCGCCTGGTCCATTCAGTAAAGGCTGAATGGGCCCTGTCTAAGGCCCAATTTGGCCCAATAGGAGCCCGGTTGGCCCCTACTAAATTTAGATAGGATTATTTCTAAATCCTTGCTCTAATCACGTGTAAACTATAAAATTAAAACATAATTCTAAGTGATTTAACCCGACATTCTTCAAGTCAACTTTCGATGAGCTTTACAGCGAGATTCCGGCGGACTTCCGATACTTCCCTCGGATTTCTTCCAGCGGACTCCCAGCATACTCCCGGATTGTATGGCGAGCTCAACGAGTCTTCGGCTAGCTTCCGAATCTTCCCGGTAAGTTCCGTGAACCTTCAACGATCTTTACGACAAACTTCCAAAAACTTCGACAAGTCCCTGATTCGATCTTGGATGGTTCCGGCAACACTTTCGATGATTTCTCGGACTTCCGATAAACTCTTGAACACCTGATGGACTTGACCTCGGTAAATCGCTTTATGTTTTCATCCCATCGTAGTTATTCCTGCACACTTATCTCGACAAAATAGATTAGAACAAATATTTCACCAATTTACTTCATCATCAAAATCCGAGATTCAACAGCATGAGGGTGGACTTCCCACGATGGGAAGAAGGAGACCCAGCAGGGTGGATTTCACGCGCCGAACGTTACTTTCGCTATTACCGAATGTCAGATAATGCTATGGTGGAGATTACTGTCATCCACCTTGAAAGAGATGTTATTCAATGGTACAATTGGCTAGAATATAATCATGGGGCTCTGACATGGAATCAATTTAAGAACACACTGCTGAACCATTTCGGACCTATGGAGTTTGAAAATATCGATGGCCAACTCACAAAGATTCGACAAACCTCTACGATTCAAGAGTACCAAACCAGATTTGAGAAGCTATCCTACCTTGCTCATGATTGGACTAATCGTCAATTGTTAGGAACATTCATCGAAGGACTTAAGAAAGAGATAAACGGGGAAGTTAAGGCGCGACAGCCCCATACTGTGATGGCTGCGATTTCTTTTGCCCGAATACAAGAAGAACGGCTCAGCCAAGATGCTCAGAGGTTGAGAACCACTCCTAGAACCTTAGCATATAAACCCCCTTCTACTCCCAGCCATCCTTCGCTGCCAATAAAATTGACAAGAGAAGAACTACATGACTGATCAGCAAAGGGTCTTTGTTGGCATTGCAACGAGCCATGGAACCGCGATCATCGCTATAAAAAGGGCCGCCTCCTATTGATTGAACCTCTTGAAGACATGGAGGAGGAGGTCCAGGAGCATGAGGAAGAGGTCATGGATGAAGGACAATAGCCAATTGATATTACGATGCATGCCCTTGCCGGTTATGCGAACCCGCAAATAATAAAAGTGGGAGGATTTCTGAAGCAACAACCGATCACCATTCTTAATGACATCGGGAGCACTAATAATTTTATAAATAGCAAGGTTACTATCTGGATGGCCTTATCTATTGAGAATTACAGTAGGTTTGATGTTAAGGTCATAGATGGATGAATTTTGAAGTGTGATCATAGGTGCCCACGGGTGAAACTGTAGCTGCAGGACCAAGAGATAATTGCAGATTTTTTCCTCCTCCCTCTCGATGATTATGAGGCCATGCTTAGCATCGAATGGTTGATGACATTAGGTGATATTTCTTGAAATTTTTTGAAATTAATTATGAAATTTTACAGTAAGGGGAAACAGGTGATATTGTGCGGGAAACGTGGGGGCAACGTAACGATGATTTGCACACAACGAATGGAGAAAGTTTTACATAAAGCATGCAGCGACTTTTTGGTACAACTTAAGCAGCAATCTAAGGGAGAGCCAACCAAATTTGAAGATCTAAACCTACTTCCCTTGCTTGCTAAATTTTCAGATATATTTGACGAACCACATAGCCTGCCTCCTAACCACCGACATGATTATCGTATACCGATTCTTTTAGGCAAACCTCTAGTAAATACTCGATTATATCGATATCCACATCTCCAAAAAGATAAAATAGAAAAGATTATAAAAGAGATGCTTGAAACAGGAGTTATTCAGCCAAGTTGCAGCCCCTACTCTTCACCGGTGCTCCTTGTACGAAAGAAAGACGGAACATAGCGAATGTGCGTTGATTACTGAGCTCTCAATGGCATAACCGTCAAGGAGAAGTACTCTATTCCAGTAGTAGATGAATTTCTTGATGAATTAAAGGGAGCATGAGTCTTTACAAAGCTGGACCTTCGATCCGGGTATCATCAAATATAAGTGTGCGAAGAAGAGATACCGAAAACTGCCTTTCGAATGCACAATAGTTACTACGAATTTCTAGTAATGCCCTTTGGTCTCACCAATGCTCCCTCCACCTTCCAAAGCCTTATGAATGATATTTTCTAGAGTTATCTTCAAAAGTTTGTGCTAGTTTTCTTCGACGATATCCTTATTTACAGCCCTTCTCTTCAAAGTCATATTCAGCACTTACAACTTGTTTTGATAATTTTGCGAGAACATGTACTTTTTGTCAAAAAAAATGAAGTGTAGCTTTTTTCAACAAAAGGTGGAATATCTTGGGCATATCATATCAGAGGAAGGGGTGGTAGTGGACCCCTTCAAAATTGAAGCAATGCAGAACTGGCCGACCGCGAGGAACATAAAATCGCTGTGCAGCTTTCTCGGTTTAACAGGTTACTACCGTAAGTTCATGAAAAACTATGGAAAGATCAGTGCACCCCTTACTTCCTTGCTGAAAAAAGATGCTTTCTAGTGGTCGGACAAAGCCACCACTACCTTCGACGAACTTAAAGTCGCAATGATAACAATACCAGTACTAGCGTTATCCGACTTTGGCAAGACTTTTATTATGGAAGCCGATGCCTCCGGAGTAGGAATTAGTGCTGTACTAATGCAAGATGGCCACCTCCTCATTTATACTAGTAAGGCATTATCTCCTTTCCATCTCAAGATGACTATTTACGACAAGGAGATGCTCGCGATTGTGCATGCGGTGTCCAAATGGAGACCGTACTTGATCGGGCGATGCTTTCAAATCAAGACCGACCATAAAAGCCTAAAATATTTCTTGGAGCAGAAGATATCTTCCCCTGAGCAGCAAAAATGGGTAACAAAGCTTCTTGGATATGATTATGAAATAACTTACAAAAAGGGGAAAGATAATGTTGTTGCAGATGCGCTTTCGTGGCTACCCGAGCAAGCTGAATTTTTGGCTATTTCACTTCCGACCAGCGACTTCCTTGAGGATATTAGGAGGGAATGGTAAGATAATCCGGAAATGAGTAAAGTCATAAAAAAATTGGAGGAAGCACCAAGCTCCATGGCACATTACAGTTGGGACTCAAAGGACTTGCGATATAAAGGACGCATTGTGCTTGTGCCAAATTCTACTTGCATAAAGACCATCCTTCAAGAGATGCATTCCACACTTGCGGCCGGGCACTCTGGGTTCCTTAGAACCTATAAAAGAATTAAGCAAAATTTTTATTGGATAGTGATAAAAAATATTATTGTTGAATTTGTAGCATAATGTGATGTATGTCAAAGACACAAAGGTGAGACAGTGGCAAGTCCCAGAAAGTTACAATCTCTACCCATCCCAGAATCAATATGGACTAATATATTAATGGATTTCATCGAAGAGCTTCCCTCATCATAAGAAAAAGATACAATTTTTATCGTGGTTGATCGCCTTACAAAGTATGCTCACTTTTGTGCCATCCATAATCCCTACACTGCTTCTAGTATTGTTCGAATCTCTATGGAGAATATTATAAAATTACATGGGATGCCGAGATCTATTGTAAGTGATCGTGATAGGGTCTTCACGAGCAAATTTTAGACAGAGTTATTCCAGATACGGGGCACTAAATTAAAGATGAATACGGCATATCACCCACAAACCGACGGTCAAACTGAAGTGGTGAACAAGTGTTTGGAGACATACCTTAGATGCTTCACTAGTGACCGACCAAAAGAATGGACAAAGTGGCTTCCCTGGGTTGAGTGGTGGTATAATACAATTTATTATTCCTCCACAAAATGTACTCCCTATGAGGCCATGTATGGCCGACCCCCCCCCCCTGTAATTCCAAAATATATGTCGGGCACCTCTAAAGTAGAACAAGTAGACAGGAAACTACAAGACAGAGACAAAATGCTGAAGTTACTAAAAGATAATCTCACTGCAGCACAAGCAAGGATGAAACAATAATATGATCAACACAAAGGCGAAAGAGAATTTTCAGTAGGAGATTGGGTCTTCCTACGACTCCAGCCATACAAGTAAACATCAATCTAAACTAGAGCATCTATGGAGCTTTCACCTCGGTTCTATGGACCCTACCAAATTTTGGAGTGTATCGGAGCAATAGCATATAGATTGGACTTACCCGCCAACTCCTGAATCCATCTAGTCTTTCATGTATCATATTTGAAGCTCAAGTTGGGACAACATGAGACAGCTCAAAGCCATCTACCAAATATAACTATCCAAGGAGAGCTCCAGACCTAACCAAGTGCCATTATTGATCGACGGATCATGACTCGATGAAGATGACCTGCTACTGAAGTGTTAATACAGTGGGCAAACCTACCAGCAGAAGATGCCACTTGGGAGAACTATGATAACTTGAAGATCAAATTTCCAGAATTCATGGAATGTCAGCCTCGAGGACAAGGCTGAGTCTGTTAGGACTCTAGCTATGAGAGTCCTAATTTAGTTTCATTGATAAGGGCATTCATGTAAATCCTATCTAGTTGACCCCTATTAAAGAGGTGAAGAGGCCAGCTAGGTTAGGGTTAGGTTGCTTCTTAGAAAAGGAGTCCTATTAGAAATAGGAATCCTATTAGAGAAAGAGTCCTATTAGAAGTAGGAGTCCTATTTGAGAGAGACTCCTATTAGAAGTAGGAGTCCTATTAGAGAAAGAGTCATATTAGAAGTATGAGTCCTATTAGAGAAAGAGCCCTATTAGAATTAGGAGTCCTACTAGAGAAGGAGTCCTAATTAGAAGTAGAAGTTGGTTAGAAGTATGAGTCTTGAGTAAGAGTCCTATTAGGAGTTGGGGTTTAGAAGCCCTATAAATAGCCATGTATTCACCCTCTTTTCATCATGAATAGATCAATATTTTAGCAGCCTTTGAGCAGCAACTTGGAGGAAGGAACCCCTATAGAGTTCCAAGGAGGCTGATCCCCTATAGAGATCAACCCCAAGCTTAGAATCTGTAAGGGTTCTAACATACCACCATTAGACTATTCCAGCAAGGCTGAATGGGCTCTTAACTTTGACCCAAATCAGCCCAAATAAGGCCTAGTTAGCCCCTACAAGGGTTAATCAGGATTATTACCTAATCCTTACCCTAATTATGTATTAACTACTAAATTAAAACATAATTCTAAGCAAATTAATAACTAGCAATGTCGAGTCTTCGTCCGATGAGCTTTCTGATGAACTTCCGACAGACTTTCGACACACCCTCGGATTTCTTCCGGTGGACTCCCAACAGGCTCTCGGACTTGTAGCAAGTTGATGAATCTTTGGCAAGCTTCCAAATCTTCTCAGTGATCTCCGTAAACCTTCGATGATCTTTTCGGTGAACTTCTGAAACCTTCGATAAGTCTCCGATTCTTTCTCGGTTGGTTCTAGTAGCACTACCAACGATCTTTCGGACTTCCGGTGGACTCTCGAACTCCCAACTACTTGACTCTAGTAATTTACTTGATGTCTTCAAGCTATCGTAGTTAATCCTGCACACTTATCTCAATAATATGTATTAGATCAAATAACCCATTAATTGACTACATCATCAAAATTCGAGATTCAACAAATTCAGCCTGAGGGATTCATTTCCAAGGATAACCCAGACAAGGTGTGTAGTTTGCTTAGGTCTATCTATAGACTAAAGCAAGTTTCCCAATGTTGGATCATAAGATTTGATGAGAGGATCAGATCTTTTAACTTCGTTAAGAACGAAGATGAGCCTTGTGTGTATAAGAAGGTAAGTGGGAGTGCTATCACCATTTTGGTATTGTATGTGGATGACATCCTAATCATTGGGAATGATATAGGAATGCTCTCCACAATAAAGGCTTGGCTATCTAGGCTGCTAGTCATATGTGTCATGCAAGCCAATCACATGAGTGATGGTACTTGTGACTCGATATGCACTCTTTCTTTTGCATATTATTATCATATATTTTATCATTTTATCTTGTGTGTTGCATATATTGTGATGTCCTTAGATATGTGCAATGAGAATCAGATCATGATGAGATCATGATAATGAGACCGATTCACCTTTAAACACAGACCCTAAATAATCTCGGTTATAGGTTACTGGAGAGGGACTTCGAGATAACTGGATAGACTAGTGTGCTGTATATCCGTCCATATGATGGAGGTGACTGGTCTCATAGCTACTTGTGTGGGGACACTAAAGGTACAATGCAGGTGCTCATTGGGGAATGAGTTCACTAATTGATCTGCCTACGGAATGTTGGATGGTTATTGATACCTCATGTCAGACAGGGATTCCATAGTCCCAGTAGTGTATTTAGTCCTTAGACTTGAGACACCAAGGATGTCCTGTATGAGTACTCCACTCTTTGATACTAGACTTATAGGTTTGGAAAGTTTCAGATCTAGTACAATCGATTATTGGGAGTGGTAGCTAACCTTACGAGGGCTATTGAGTGTCAATAGAGGATCATCTGCTCATGGTATCATGAGAGGAATATCCCATGTATTCTTGCTTGAACAAATCCTTGGCCAAGGTTATTCTGATTGAGAGAGAAAGAGTTCTCCGGGAGAATCCGACAAGAGCGAGACTCGAGGAGAGACCATATGGGCCTGATAGCACCATGCCCGATATAGGGTCTCTGGGATATTAGTTGGATGAGGGACTATAGATACATTGTAACTGAGGATAGATAGGTCCAAAGAATTGGATTCCCCTATATCATCTAGGGGCTGTGGCATAGTAGCCTAGTACATCTGTAGTCGATGAGTTGGGTGAATTATTATAGAGATAATAATTCACTAAGTCAGAAGGAGTTCTAACAAGTATGACTCACAACCAGCTCGATATTAGGCCAAGAGGGTCACACACATATGGTAGGTGTTGCGACGAGTAGAGGTTCGGATATGAGTATTCTGCTGGAGCCCCTATCTTATTGGATATCCATTAAGCCCCTGAATTATTGGATCCTAAGATGAGATCCAATAATTGCTAAAAAGAGATTATTGGGTATAGACTCACTAATCCAAGAGGCTTGGGTAATTGGATGGAGATCCAATACCCAATAGGGCAAGATCCATTAGGGCTTACAAGGGGCTTCTATAAATAGGAGGGAACCAAAGCTCTAAAGGCTGGGAGTTCTTTTTGGTGGCCACCTCCTATTCTCCTCTCCCTAAAGAGGTACATCATCGGAGTCCCTGTCGTGTGGATACCGCTAAAGAGGAGGACGCTTGACCTCCTTCATCCTTCCTATAGATCTGTAGGGATTTAGGGATATACGATCTCCTTAGGTACTTTCTTTTACACATGCAGTTTTTGCGGATTTGTTTTTGATGCACTAATCTTAGCATGATGACGGAACCTTTCATGGAAATCCAAAGTTTTTGTTTTTCTGTTCTTCCACTGCACATAAGATGTCACCCCCTGTGGATTTCCCAATAGTGGTATCACAGCCAAGTTGTTCGTGCAAAGATCAGATTTTAACTGCATGTGTTTTGTTTTGTCATCAAAATCATTGGTGCAAAAGGCGAGGAAGGGCAGCAACTGTTGTTGCCCTTGCTATGCTCGCATAGTGGCAAAGAGGCTACTTGTAGCCTTCTTGCCTGCGGTGATGGCCGCGGGCACAGGGCTTGCAGGCAAGTGGCCGTCGACCCACCTGCAATAGCAGCCCCTATAGGGTGGCCTATTCGCAAGGGCGGGCAACGCTGCCTGCGGCGGGCTGCGGGCGCTGCCCCACAAGCAGAAGAGCCCGTAGAGGTGGCGCGCGACCGTTGTGGTGACCTCGCCCACAAGGGCGATCGCCACCTGGGCGACTAGCCCGCAACGATGCCCACAGGGGTGCGCGCCCGCAAGGGCTATGCCAGCGGGCGATAACGCTCGCCCGCAAGGGGCAACACCGCCCGTGAGCGAGCTGCCCACCGGCAGGGTGGCGGCGGCCACATTGCAGCAAATAAGGAGAGGAATTAAGGCTTTTGTGCAAAAGATAATTTTGCCCCTTGGAATTTTAGAAACTCTAATTTTGTCCTTTTTGATCGAATGACCAAAATACCCTTCAAAATTTTAAAAATTTTCTATATATCTCCGTTTTCAGAAAAATATTAGTTAATTAAAATATTTAGTTAACTATTATTATTTATCAGTAGTCCTATAAAATAACATATACATATAATGTATGATGTGGACATATGATCATGGACCTGTGATGTAATGTGTTTACATGTGATTATTATTATTGGGGCCTACGAGCCTCTATTTTTCTCATTTATTATCGGGCCTGCGTGCTTATAATTATGTTGTAATTACATGAAGAGGCACAGCGGTAGCGGGACCCACGAGGCCGAGACGGAGGATCCGATGCATGGAGATGTGTTAAGATGCCGACGGAACTAACGAAGCGAGAAGGACTATCATAGGGCATGGAGATGCGCCGAAGCACGCATAGATCTTGATACGAGTGATTGGACCCACTGGCTCAGGCCTTATCATATTAGGATGTTGTCCATGATCATCTGGTGTGATTGCTCATGTGATGTGTGATTGATTATACACCTACTAGATATGTATATATATTTGCATGTAATATAGATATATATTAAATATGCATGTATGTGACACATTTTTGTTAGGAGACCAAATCAAAAATCTCCTCTATTAATAATGTTAAGTCGGTAAACATGAGGCAATTAGATTGACCCACGTGGCCCTCCATCGTTATAGGTAGGAATCGATTCCCGGTGTAAGTTGAGTTAGTCGAGTTCCTCAAGACTCACCTATATCATGTTTGGCTATCTTATCTATGACATAGAAATGTCACCAGTGACCTGAGGATATGGTATACTTGGTCGAGTCCCACGAGAGTATATCATCGAATCAGACTCATCTTATAACGATGGTGATGACTTAACAGAACATTATGGTTGGTCGAGTCCCTCGAGGCCATGGTGGTTCGGAGGCCAAACAGGACGGGAATCATAAGGAGTTGTGATTGGTAATAGTTGCCTACCTTTACGGGCTTAACGTGATTGGTCAAGTCCCTCGAGGTTATGATAAGACATCGATTAGATCCTAATCCCCACTAGAGATCCACCAGGGATCTCCGATTCATATACCGGAGGGTGTTGTATGTCTTGTAAAAAATTAGTGGGAGTACATTAAGATAGAAGTCCTTATCTTAACTGTTTAATTTTTGCAAAGTCTACATGTTATTTATTTCTGCTACATCTTTAATTTCAAAAAAATGTCGCTTTCAAATCCTTTACGTGGCATAATTGATGCCAACCACCTAACTGGTCTAAATTATACGGATTGGCTTCACAATCTAAGAATCGTTCTCACGGTGGAAAAAAACGCACACATCCTTGATATAGTGATCCCTACACCTGATGAAGGGGCAAGTGAGGATGAGATCACTCGTTATGTGAAGTACATAGATGATTCCGCTCTTACTCAGTGTTATATGTTGGCCTCTATGACTACTGAGTTATAGAGACAGCATGAAAATATGGATGCTAATTCCATAATCCTGCATCTCCGTAAACTAATTGAGGAACAGGGAAGAACTTAGTGATATGAGATATTAAAGAGTCTTTTCTGTGCCAGGATGACCGAGGGGACACCAGTTCAGAACTATGCCCTTAAGATGATTGAGTGGATCAAGAAACTCACAGGTCTAGGAATTGTCCTAGAGGATAACCTATGTATGGATCTTGTGCTTCAGTTCCTACCAGATTCCTTTTCTCAGTTCATAATGAATTTTAATATGAACAAACTTGAGGTGACCCTCCCAGAGCACCTCACTATATTGAGAGAAGCAGAGAGCACCATCAAGAAAGAGAAGCCAGTTCTCTATGCTGGTGAGACCAGAAAGAAAAGGAAGGCTGAGAAGTCCCTTAAGAAGGGCAAGGGCAAGGGAAAAATGGGTAAGACAAAGGTTGCCAAGAAAGACCTAATAAAGGACAAAGGCCAATGCTTTCACTACGGCAAAGATGAGCACTAGAAGAGGAACTACAAAGAGTACCTTGTAGAGAGAGCGAAATAAAAACTTGGAGAAGCTTCAGGTATATTAATGATCAGTCTCTATTTGTCAGAATCTTATGATAACACATGGGTATTGGATATCAGGAGTGCTTATCATATTTGTAATTCCCTGCAAGTTCTGGCAAAACCTAGGAGATTGAAGAGAGACGAGATGGATCTTAAGATAGGCAATGGAGCAAAGGTTGCTGCAATGGTTGTTGGCAAGGTCACCTTACGTCTGCCTGGTGGACGTATTATTGCATTAGATACATGTTATTATGTTCCTTCTATTATCAAAAATATTATTTCCATTTTATGTTTGATAGTTAGTGGATATAAATTAGTTTTTGATAATAATGATTGTTCAATAATATTAGATGATGAGATCATCATGAGAGGAATATTGTATAATGGTTTATTTATACTAGATATAACTCCACACATCATGAGTGTAAGTGAGTCTAAGAGGAAATGAGAAGAGGTGAATAATGTAAATCTGTGGCATTGTAGGCTAGGTCACATCCATGAGGGAAGGATTTAAAAGTTGTTGAAGAATAGATATCTAGATCCATTTGACTATAAGTCATATGCGACTTGTGAACCTTGCCTTTACGGAAAGATGACCAACTCTACATTTAGTGGAACTGGAGAGAGAGTGATAGAACCCTAAAGAAATTCTATGGAGATTGATCTTTGAGGGGGATCAACCCTTGAAACACTATAGGGGTTCCACCCTCTTTGGTAGTCGGCTAAATGGCTGCAAAGTAGATTGATCTTTCTTGTTCCAAAGAGGTAGAGGCTACAAGCTTATATAGAGCTCCAAACCCTAGCCCTAGGGGCTGCTTCCTATGTGAACTATCCAATTTACCCTCAACTTTAGCCGACCGGCCTAGTAACAAGGGGGGCGACGGCTAAGAGGCCTAATAGCCCAAATATAAACCATAGCATCTCTTCTTTATAGGATAGAGGCAACTAGGTGGGATTTATTATACTCACAGGGTTTTTATTAGCTACTACTTGGTTGAGTAGGACCCAACCCTGCTAGGGTCCTATCAAGCCTGCCCTCTTCCAATCAGCCTTGTCCTCAAGGCTGAGGTTCCATAAATTCAGGGAACCGAGTCTTCAGCTCCTCATATGATTCCTATGTGGCATCTTCGAGTTGTAAATTATTCCAATGCACTAGTACTTCAGTAAAGGGATGTTGGCGATGCATGATGATTCTGCGATCGAGAATGGCTTGCGATTGGGCTTGGATATATCCATCATTAGTGGTATTGGGCAGTTGAATCTGGGGTGACTCGTGTTCTCCCAACTTGGGCTTCAAGCATGACACGTGGAAGACAGAATGAATTTTGGTATCATCAAGTAATTTAAGTCTGTACGTCATAGCTCCAATATGCTCTGCGATCTGATAGGGCCCATAAAAATGTAGAGATAGCTTCATGGAGGCTCGTGTGTTGATGGATAGTTGTTTGTATGGCTGTAGGCAAAGATAAACCCAATCTCCTACTAAAAATTCTCTTTTGCTTCTTCGTGTGTCAGCTTACTACTTCATTCTTGTAACATCCCTCGTATTTTTTTTCTCATTTCTAAATTTTATATAAAAGTTTAATTATAATATTACTACCCATCTTAAATTTTGTAGATGAGCCTAAATAAATTTTAAATCCTATTTATAAAATATGAGAACTTGTTTGTAAAACTCTAAAGACCTATTTGTAAATACGAGAAATGTTTAACAATTCTTTAGCACTAAATATTTTTTTTATATTGAAAGTTTAGTGCTAGGGACCAAAATGTGAATACTAATACTTAGATAGGATTTATGAAAGATTTATATTCAGTTTAAGAAAGAAAGAAAGAAAATAAATAAAATAAAAATAGAGGACATGTGGCATTAGTTAACCTAAGAATGAGCCACTTGTGTTTATTCTAAGAATGACACCTAAGCTTTCCTCATGCATGCTTGCCATCTTGCAAATCTTTGCATGAGCCAAACCTTAGTGATTAGAGGGGAAAACTTGCTGCCAACGTAGAAGAGAAGGAGAAGGAATTGAAGAAGAAAGAATTGAAGGAGAAGAGGAACTTTTGTCTTAGCTCAAGGTTTTGCATCAACTCTCCATAGTTGGGAATCAAACTTTTGTAAGGCAAGTGTTCTAACCCCATCCTAGAGATAAATTATGATCCTTGTTTCATCTTGATTCTGAGAAAATTGGAAGATTGTGGCTTCATGTAAGATATCTATGCCATTTATACATCAAATATTGAATCTGAAAATTTTCGGATTTTTTTGGCCTTTCAGTACTCTTGTGGCAATAACGTTTTGTATCAAATTCTGATTGAGGAAAAACTTTTTTTATACGAAATAAGACTTATAGAGCTTTTATTTTATATAAAAATTGAAAGATTTGGAGTAAATTTACCTATCCAAATATATGAATGAATAGACCTCATGTATTCGGTGAAACAGATACTACAGCTCCTAACCTTCTGTTACTAAATGGCTCATAACTCTCTGATGAAAATTCTGAATTATGCAAAATTTTATTCTTTGGAAACTAGATTCGTGTATCTTTCTTTTGACACCTAATTTGGAAATTTTGAAGTATTTTTTTCCTCTGAAACATTTGTTTAAATTGATTCTACCAATTCTGCAAAACAGAGATATCAATTCTGACCTTTCTTTACTCTATTTGGTGTCTTGTGGGATTATTTGGACCTTTACTAGAAATGGTAAAGGGATTATTTGGACCTTTGCCAGAAATGGTAAAGGGATTATTTGGACCTTTGCCAGAAATGGTAAAGGGTATATGCTTAGAGCCCGCGATGCTCTGTCGGCCCCCACTGGCTTCATCCAGACATGGATGTATGACACTCCCAGACATGGGAGATTCTGTTTGAGATCTCACTGCACCCTCTGTGTTTTTGATTTAATATCCAAAGCCTTACTTATGTGTTTATATGTACGCTTTGGATGAGAATGAAATGAATGAACGTCAAATATAACAATTGAGCTTATGTTTCTGATTTGTTCTTCTGATATGCTCCGAGATATCTCATATGCCATTGTTATCCTTTGAAATTTGTTCTGAAACCATTTCATATGCTATTTGTTATATTCAGGAATGTTTCAACTATTCTTGATTTGCTCCGAAACATTTCATATGCCATGGATATGTTAGTCACTTGCTAAGCTCTGTTATGCTCACTCTGATTGCTATAATTTTTTTTTCAGGATAGCTTATCAGTCTCTGGAATGTTTAAATTGGGTTGAGGAAGGAATGCAAGAAGATTTTGTCTTGAGCTTTAATGGTTGATAAGTTTGTTGTACAAGAATATTTTGTGCTTAAGGAAATGTCTATGATAAATCTAAACTTATGTGTTTTATAAATATTAAAGAACCTCTCTGTTAGGATTTGGAATGTTAAGTTTAATTTGTATAATGATATGAACTAGTGGTAAAGGTTGGTTTTGAGATTGTATGGATTTCCCACACTTGTGGATTTATGATGTGGATGTTGTTTAGTTGAGTTAATTTTGGACTTTATGAATCAATGAATGAAGTGGAGTATGATTTATGAAACTGTACAGGCTTATGAATTATGAATTTAAGGGTTTAAATATTGATTTGAATAGTTCTTAGCATCCTTAAATTGTTAGAATGGATCCTGGATTTGTATTACTATTAAAATCTTAATGTTATGGATTTTAAGATAGAGTCACACCTCCTGAACGTGATAAATTCGGTGGGGCGTGACAATTCTGACTTGAGCGATAGAGAGATTATCCTTTAGCTGCTTTAGGAGTTTATCTCTGTCAATTAAATCTTGGTCCACCTGATCTACCTTAGCCGAGCCAATTATATACTTTGGAATCACAGGAGCTGACTGACCATATAATGCTTCATATGGGATACATTTGGTAGATGAATGATATGTAGTATTGTATCACCATTCAGCCCAGGGGAGCCATTTTGTCCACTCCTTTGGTCGATCACTAGCGAAACACCGAAGGTACGTCTCTAAACACCTATTCATCACTTCTATTTGGCCGTCAGTTTGTGGATGATATGCTATGCTCATCTTGAGTTTGGTATCCTGCAACTGAAATAACTTGGTCCAAAATTTACTAGTGAAGACCCTGTCATGATCACTTACAATGGACCTTGGCATCCCATGCAGTTTAATAATATTTTCTGTGAAAATCTGAGCAATACTAACAGTAGTGTAGGGATTTCGCACAGCACAAAAATGAGCATATTTCGTAAGTCGATTAACCACTATAAGGATTGTGCTTTTACCTTTAGAAGGTGGCAGCCATTCGATGAAGTCCATGGAGATGTTAGTCCACACTGAGTCTGGTATGGGTAGTGGTTGTAGTTTCCCTGGACTCACCACTGTTTCGCCTTTCTGCTGTTGACATACATCACATTATGCTACGTATTCGAAAATAATTTTTTTCATCCCTCTCCAATAAAAGTTTTGCTTCACTCTTTTGTAGATTCGTAGAAATCCGGAGTGCCCTGCTAAAGGTGTGGAGTGCATTTCATGCAGAATAATTTTGATGTAAGGGGAGTTTGGTATAAGCACAATACGACCTTTCAGCGTAGATCCCTCAAATCCCAAGTATAGTGAGCTATTGTGCTTGGATCCTCTAATTTTTTGATGATGTTGTTGGTTTCTAGATCCTTCTTCCATTCCTCCCTAATGTACTCAAGGAAGCTGGTGGTAGGAAGAGAGACGGCTGAAAATTCAGCTTGCTCAAGTAGCCATGAGAGCGCATCTGCAACAATATTTTCTTTCCCCTTTTTGTAAATAATTTTATAATCAAATCCTAGAAGTTTGGTTACCCATTTTTTCTGCTCTGGGGATGATATCTTCTGCTCCAAAAAGTACTTGAGGCTTCTATGGTCGGTTTTAATTTGAAATCACCGGCCAATCAGGTAGGGTCTCCAGTTTATTACTACATTTACAATGGCGAGCATCTCCTTATCATAGATAGACATTTTTTGATGGGCGGGAGACAACGCCTTGTTGGTGTATGCGAGTGGTTGACCATCTTGCATGAGAACAACTCCAATTCCAACTCCAGATGCATCGGCCTCAATGATGAAGGGTCGGTTGAAATCTGGTAGTGCTAGCACCGGTGTCGTCATCATGGCTGCCTTATGTCTGTCGAAGGCAGCGGAGGCTTTGTTCGACCATTGGAAGGTATCTTTTTCAGTAGAGAAGTGAGGGGGGCACTGATCTTCATATAGTCCTTCATGAATTTTTAGTAGTAGCCCGTTAGTCCAAGGAACCCACGCAGCAATTTCACATTTGCAGGTTTCAGCCAGCCTTGCATTGCTTTGATTTTTGTTGGGTCTATGGCCACTCCTTCTTCTGATATTATGTGCCTAAGAGACTCTACTTTTTGCTAGAGAAAGCTGCACTTCGATAGCTTAACAAAAAGAGTATTCTCCCAAATGATCGTCAAAACAAATCACAAGTGCTGAAAGTGAGTCTCAAAAGAAGGGCTGTAAATGAGAATATCATCAAAAAATACTAGCACAAATTTGTAAAGAAAGCTCCAAAAAATATCGTTCATAAGACTTTGGAAGGTTAAAGGAGCATTAGTGAGTCCAAAGGACATTACCAAGAATTCATAATGGCTGTTATGAGTGCGGAAAGTAGTTTTTGGGATGTCACATTCACATACCCAAATTTGGTGGTAATCGGATTGGAGGTCCAACTTCGTGAAGACTCGAGCTCCTTTTAATTCATCAACAAGTTCATCCACCACTGGTTTTGGGTACTTATCCTTGATGGTGGTGTCATTTAGAGCTCAGTAGTCGATGCACATCTGCCAAGTTCCGTCTTTCTTGCACACAAGTAGCATTGGTTAGGAGTAGGGGCTGTAGCTTGGCTGAATCACCCCTGTTTCGAGCATCTCCTTCACGAACTTCTCAATTTCATCCTTCTAGAGGTGAGGATAGTGGTAAGGCTGAGTGTTTGCTAGTGGTTTGCTTGGAAGGATTGGAATTCTGTGGTCATGTTGTCGAGTAGGAGGAAGACCGTACGGTTCAGCAAAAACATCGTCAAATTCAACAAGCAGTTGGGTGAGATTTTAATCTTTAATTTCTATTTTCTTCCCCTCTAGTTGCTGCTGGAGATGCATAAGAAAGCCACCATTTATCTTGTGTAAAACTTTCTCCATTCGTTGGGTTGAAATGGTGGTTACGTTGCTTCCGCGCTTCCCGTGTAGGGTGACCTATTTGCCTTTACAATAGAATTTCATAATCAATTTGGAAAAGTTCCAAGAGATGTCACCTAGTGTCGTCAGCCATTTTATGCCTAGCACAGCCTCATAATCATCAATTGGTAGGAGGAAGAAGTTGGCAATAATTTCTTGGCCCTGCAATAATAGTTTCACCTGCGGGCATCTTTGGTCGCATTTTAGGATTTGGCCGTCGGTGACTTTTACGTCAAACTTGCTATAACCTTCAATGTGGAGCATCATCCAAGCAGCATCCTTACTATTTAGAAAGTTATTAGTGCTGCCTATATCGATGAGAATGATGATCGGTTGTTGTTTGAGCAGGCCTCCAACTTTTATCTTTTGCGGATTTGAGTAGCCGGCTAGCGCATGTACCATAAAGTCGGTCGATTGTAGCTCTTCTTCCACATCTTCATCCTCATGTTCAAGACTCTCTTCTAGCTGTTCACTGATCACTTCTTCCACTGGTTCAATCACAAGAAGTCTCCCTTTTTTACAGTGATGCTCGTGGCTCCATGGCTCATCATAATGCCAACATAACCCCTCGATAGATCGGTCTCGAAGCTCTTCTCTTGTCAACCTTTTTTGGATAGGAGCTCGGCTGATAGTAGGGGGGTTGAGGGCTTTGATATTGCTAGTTGGGGAGTGACCCTAGTCCTCCGGGCTTCGTGGTTCAATCGCTCCTTCTGAAGTCGTGCGAAAGAGATGGCTACAATAAGCGTGTACGGTTGTCGCACTTTAACTTCTCCCTGGATCTCCAGCTTCAAGCCCTCAATAAATGTCCCCAATAACTATTTTTTAGACCAATCATGAGTTTGATTAGATAACCTTTCAAACCTGATTTGATACTCCTGGATGGTGGAGGTTTATCGGATCTTTGCTAGTTGTCCGTCGATGTTCTCGTAATCGGTTGGTCCAAAATGGATCAGTAGTCCTTTTTTGAATTATCGTCATGAGAGAATTCCATGAGTGTGTTCAAACTAATCAAACCATTGTATGGCATCTCCTTCAAGATGTATAGCCGTAATTTCTACCATAGATGCATCTGCGGTTTTGTGGTACTGGAAATATCGCTCCGTGCATGAGATCCAACCAATCGGATCTCCTTCTTCCCATCTAGGGAAGTTCACCCTCATGCGTGGATAGTGGGGATCAGTTATAGAGCCTCCCCTCTCCTGGAGGTCATCTCTTCGATCAGAGCTTTCTCCTTGATGTAATTTCTTTGGGCTTGATGGTCGACCAAAACTAAGTTTGATAAAGAGAGTCCGAATCTTCTCCATTCGTGTCTCGAAGGTTTTGAATTTAGCATCAATTGCCTCCTCGGATGCCATAGCATATGTCTCTAAATCTGTAATATTAAGATCTTTTTTTTACTATCGGGTTAAAGGCATGTATTAGTTGAGAGAATTGGTTGCTGAAAGGGTTGGTGGATTGGTGGATGTAGGCTACGGTTTAGGCTTGTTTTGTGACTATTTTGGGTGCAGTTTGGGGCTACGATTTGATAGAGTTTTTGGGTTTTGATGGTAGTGGATGAAGGTTAGGGTTTAGATCTGTGGTAGATCACATCAAATATTTGACAAAAATCAGTGGAAATTGCTGCCTATATGCGTTGTCTCGTAAGAGTAGAATTGTCATCGAAGAAATAGTGGTTTCTCGATGAAATTTCTAGCGAAAACTCAGAGATTTGAGGAGGGGGCTTGACGGTAGAATCTTAGTTTAGATAACAGCAAGGATAACAAATTGGATCAAGAAATTTCAGCAGCAAAATAGTAAAGAAATCTGTGTAAGTTGCGATAGCAGAATTCTCATCGAAAAATTTCAGCAGTTTACGATGAGAGATTGCAGCAACACACGAATATTTCTTTTTGATGAATTCCATGGTAAATCAATCATGGATGGGAGCCAAGATGATATATGAGGTGCATAAAAAATTTCGTTCAAAAAGGATAACAATTAGATCGGTTAAAGGCAGCAACACGCGGCTGAAATTTTCTGCAGTGATCCTTCGTTCGCAAAGATGGTATCTTTTGTGACGCAAGGAATTCGCAGGCAAGGGATAGATAGAAAAACTTATTTTTGGTATTTTAGATGAAAAATTACAATAGCAAAGGGTATTGGTGGTAGAAAAATACAAGATCTTTGATGCAATTGGAGGTGGCGACTGTAGATTGAATTGATCTACGTCAGGAGATGACGGTGGAGATGACGATGTCAAGAGCAATTATAGGAATTGCCTGCTGATGGTGGGTGGCAGGGATGGCAACAAAAGCAGCAAGATCGCTGCTCTGATACCAAATGATAGAATCCTAGAGGAATTATATGGAGATTGATCTTTGAGGGGGATCAACCCTTGGAATGCTATAGAGGTTCCACCCTCCCTGGTAGATGGCTGCAAAGTAGATTGATCTTTCTTGTTCCAAAGAGGTAGAGGCTACAAGCTTATATAGAGCTCCAAACCCTAGCCCTAGGGGCTGCTTCCTATGTGAACTATCTAATTTACCCTCAACTTTAGCCGACCTACCCAATAACAAGGGGGGCGGCAGCTAAGAGGCCCAATAGCCCAAATATAAACTCTAGCCTCTCTTCTTTTTAGGATAGAGGCAGCTAGGTGGGATTTATTATACTCATAGGGTTTTTATTAGTTACTACTTGGTTGAGTAGGACCCAACCTTGCTAGGGTCCTATCAGAGAGCCATTGAGTTACTGGAACTCATACATAGTGATGTATGTGGTCCCATGTCGACTCATGCCATAGGTGGTTACTCCTACTTCATTACTTTCACTGATGATTTCTCAAGATACAAACAAATGTACTAGATGAAGCACAAGACTGAAGCTTTTTAGAAATTTAGGGAATATAAGAATGAAGTGGAGAATCAGACTGAAAACAGTATTAAAACTCTTCAATCAGATCGAGGAGGTGAATACTTGAGTACAAATTTTACCCAGTTCCTCAAAGACCTTGAGATTTTATTCCAATAGACACCTCCTTATACACCACAGTTTAATGGTGTATCAGAAAGGAGGAATCGTACACTGTTAGACATGGTGTGTTCCATGATAAGCTTCGTCGACCTACCCATCTCATTCTGGGGATATGCCCTTGAGATCGCAACTTACATTCTGAACAAAATTCCAACTAAGTTAGTAGTGTCTACTCCATATGAGATATAGAATGGGAAGAAGCCTGATCTTAAGGTTGTTAAGATTTGGGGCTGCCCTGCCCACGTCAAGAGACACAACCTCGATAAGTTGGAATCCAGGACGGAATGGTGCAAGTTCATGGGATACCCCAAGGAAACTTGTGGGTATTATTTTTATCACACTGAGGACCAAAAGGTCTTTGTAGCCAAGAGCAGAGTTCCTTGAGAAGGAACACATTTTTGGTGGAGACAATGGGAGCATGATAGAATTGAGCAAGGTTGGAGAACCTAGCTCAAGCACCATTCCACAGCCAAAGTCTGTTCAGGTACCTTGTGCACAAGTTCCAACTTTATGTAGGTCCGGTAGAGTATCTCATCCTCCTAAGAGATATGTGAAATATATCAGAAAAGAGGATATTGAGGATCCTCAGAAACTCGAGCTTCCAATTCGATGTTGATGATAGCAAGTCTAATTCAGGGTATGTGTTCACCCGGAATGGAGGAGTAGTATGCTGGAAGAGTTCCAAGCAAGACACTATTGCTGACTCGACCATAGAGGCGGAATACATTGCTGCGGCAAAGGCAGCAAAGGAGGGAGTCTGGATGAAGAAGTTCATCACAGATCCAGGAGTCGTCCTGAGCAGCGAGGAGCCAATTCCTTTATATTGCGACAAATACGGGGCGATTACTCAAATAAGAGAACCCGGGTCTCATTACAAGTGTTCTGAGGAGGTTCTAGCTTATTAGAGAGATTGTGGCATGAAAAGATGTAATAATGAAAAGAGTTCCATCCGAAGATAACATTGCAGATCCACTAACAAAGCCATTGACTCAGATTATCTTTAAGCGTCATAGAGGTCTGATGGGGTTCAAACATGTTGGTAATTGGCTTTAGGTCAAGTGAGAGATTACTAGTCATATGTGCCTTGCAAGCCAATCACATGAGTGATGTCACTTGTGACTTGATATGCACTCTTTTCTTTGCATATTATTAGGTGTTTTATTACTTTATCTTGCATGTTGCATATATTGTGATGTCCTTGGATTTGTGCAATGGGAATCGAATCATGATGAGATCATGATAATGAGACTGATTCACCTTTAAACATAGACCCTAAATTATCATGGTCAAAGGTTACTCGAGAAGGACATCAAGATAACCAGATAGACTAGTGTGCTGTATACCCATCCATATGATGGAGGTGGTTGGTCTCATAGCTACTCGTGTGGGGACACTAAGGGTATAGTGCAAGTGCTCATTAGGGAATGAGTTCACTGATTGATCTACCTATGGAATGCTGGATGGTTATTGATACCTCACGTCAAACATCGATTCCATAATTCCAGTAGTGTATCTGGTCCTTAGACTTGAGACACCAAGGATGTCTTGTATGAGTACTCCACTATTTGATATTAGACTTGTAGGTTTGTAAAGTTTCAAATCTAGTACAACCGGTTATTGGGAGTGGTAGCCAACCTTACAAGGGCTATTGAGTGTCAATAGAGGATCCGCTCTCAGTATCATGAGAGAAATATCCCATGTATTCTTGCTCGAATAAATCCTTGGCCAAGGTTATTCGGATTGAGAGAGAAAGAGTTCTCTAAGAGAATCCGATAAGAGCAAGACTCGAGGAGAGACCATATGGGCCTGACAGCACCATGCCCGGTATAGGGTCTCTCGGATATTAGATGGATGAGAGACTATAGATACATGGTAATTGAGGACAAATAGGTCTAAAGGATTGGATTCTCCTATATCATCTGGGGGCTACGGCGTAGTGGCATAGTACGTCCGCAGTCGATGAGTTGAGTGAATTATTATAGAGATAATAATTCACTATGTCAGAAGGAGTTCTGACAAGTATGACTCACAGCCAGCTCGATATTGGACCTAGAGGGTAACACACATATGGTAGGTGTTGCGACGTGTAGAAGTTCGGATATGAGATATCCACTAGAGCCCCTAACTTATTGGATATCCATTAAGCCCTTGAATTATTGGATCCTCAGATGAGATCCAATAATTACTAATAAGAGATTATTGGGTAAAGACCCACTAATCCAAGAGGCTTGGGTAATTGGATGGAGATCCAATGCCCAACAAGGCAAGATCCATTAGGCTTTATAAGGGGCCTCTATAAATAGGAGGGAACCAAAGCACTATAGGCTAAGGGTTTCTTTTGGTAGCCACCTTCTGTTCTCCTCTCCCCAAGGAGGAGCATCGTCATAGTTCCTGCCGTGTGGATACCGCTAGAGAGGAGGACGTTTGACCTCCTTCATCCTTCCTACAAATCTGTAGGGATTCAGGGATATATCATCTCTCTGGGTATTTTCTTTTACACATGTAGTTTTTGTGGATTTATTTTGATGCACCAATCTTCGCACGGTGACGGAACCTTTCTACGGGAAATCTGGGGTGTTTTGTTTTTGTTCTTTCGCTGTGTATGAGATGTCGCTCCCTAGAAGGATTTCCCAACACCACTGCTTAGCAATAGCAGTACCATCGCTAGTTGACCCTACTCTATTAGTGTACTGGGCGGTACCACCGCCTGATAGGGACCTCGGACTCTATGGACTAGCTATACCACCGCTTGTCAAGCGATACCACAACTGACTGGTAATAACTATCAGTAGTACCATTGTTGACCTAGGGCAGTACCACCATTGACCTAGGGCAATACCACCGCTCAGACTACCTAGGGACCTATTTCCAAGGTGGTGCCACCACCCTAGTATGGTAGTGCCACCGCCAAGCCTGGTCTAGCACTATTGAATGAGCCATTAATCTATCCCAATTCAATGCAATTAAGGCCCAATTGTCCTCTAGTAGGGTTAATCAGCATTATCACCTAATCCTAACTCTAATTACATGCTAACTACAAAATTGAAAACTTATTCTAAGCAAAAACCTAAACTAGCACGTGGAATTTTCTTACGACGAGCTTCCGACAAACTTTCGACACACTCTCGGATTTCTTCCAGAAAACTCCCAGTAGGCTCCCGGACTTTATGGCAAGTTTCTTGAATCTTTGGCAAGCTTCTAAACCTTCTTAGTGAGCTCTGTAAACCTTCGATAATTTTTTCGATGAACTTTCGAAACCTTCGGCAAGTCCCCGATTCATTCTCGGCTGATTCCGGCAATACTTCTGACGATCCTTCGGACTTCCGACAGACTCTTGAACTCCCAACGTACTTGACTCTGGCAATTTATTTTATGTCTTCATTGCTATCGTAGTTAATCCTGCACACTTATCTCAATAATATGGATTAGATTAACTAACCTGTTAATTGACTTCATCATCAAAATTCGAGATTCAACAATCTCTCACTTTTTTATGATGATAATCAATTGATGACGGAGTTAATCTTAACTCCCCCTTTCTATATGCCATATTCTGAGAAGGAAAACACTTGAATTCAATCTCCTTTAATTCATGCCGAAACCGATAAGTTTCATCTGTTGAACTTATCATCATGCTTAACAAGCATGACCTTTCATTTATAAATACGAAACTTCGTATTTTTCACATTTTGGAAATAATGTCAAGGTATGATACTCAATTTCAAGTCGAATGATGATTGACATTTATCACTTCAACAAATGATATCAATTATAATTTTGAAATATAACAAGGATCACATGTTATCAATATAAAGTGGACAAATGCAAGGCATGATATTATTTTATGATACATCAACAAATGAGATGATAACTTATCATATCAATGAAAGATACTAACTTTTAAACATGATATGATAACAATCTTTCAAAAATTTACATGTTAAGCATGTATGAACCTTTTGCGATACATATGATACATTGCGATATGCTACAAATTTTATTGCGATGCTTTTAAGGATAGCAACCAATTTTTTATTACAAAGCATGGTAATTGTAATATAAAACATATAAGACATTTATCATTCCATCAAGTTATTACAATATGATATGATACATATAAATCACTTATTAAGTCATGGATTTATTTGTCATATTCTTCCCAATGCATGCAAGGCATTTATCAAGTCATCAATTTATTTTGCCACTTTCTTCTCCCCCTTTGTCATCAACAAAAAGGAGGTGAATTGTGATTACGAAAAAAGGTAAAGGTAGTCATCATTGTTGAATCTCGGATTTTGATGATGAAACTAATTGATCATATTTTGGTTATTTAACTGTATTTTGAGTTACGCAGGTCTATTCTCGAAAAGGATTAGACAATTGATGTAGTAAGAATCAATGTTATGCCAAAGGAAATCACGTCAGGAGATTGGACGTTGAGTCAGAGATTCGATCGACAATCAGTAGAAGGCTTCGGACAAATAAATCGGGCATCGAGCCAAGAGGAGTGGAGTTACACCAAGGAGATCGGGGCTATAAAGGTTAGCTACTGATTGGGCAATAAACCTCAAGAGATGATGATGCACCGAAGTGTCGGATGAAGCACCGATAGGCCAATGACATGTCAGGCGATATTTCGATTCGCGTTGTAATAATTATCTAGATTGAAGTAGGATTGAGTCAAAATTGAGTTGGTTTTGGATGACATAATACCAACTCAATTAGGGACCAATTAGGCCTAAATTGGGACTAATTTGGGCTCATTGGGAGGCCCATTCAGTGGCCCAAAAGTTGTCATAGGCGGTGGCACCGCCAAATTGGTGGTAGAATCACCTATGATCTAGAAAAGTGAAAAAGCACACTTTTCCAAGCTGCAGGCGGTGGCACCGCCCAGCATAAAAGCTGCAGCGGTGGTACCGCTCTAGGCTTGCGGTAGTACCGCTAGTGTTAGGGTCAGACTGGCAGTAGTACCGCTAGTGTCAGGCGATGGTACCGCAAGCACTTGGGAATCTGAGGTAATTCAAATTTGGGCTCCAAATTTGAATCATCTAGAGGCCTATAAATACCCCTCTCATCCATGGTTGAAAAACATACAAAACCTAAGAAAGAAAAAGGGAAAACTCTATTGTAATAATGTCAAAATCTTCTCTCTAAACTTTAAGTGTGATCGAGTCCAAGAGAGGGATGAGAGATTTTGTAAGGGTTATCTCCTAAGCCCGTCAAAAGGAGAGTATTATAAGGGAGTTGGTCTTTGCCCTTGGAAGAAAGATAACTAGTGGAAAAGCTAGTGGCCTCAAGAGAAGAAGAATCGAGAGTGGATGTAAGTCATATGACCGAATTGTTGGGCTGAGAGCCCAGTTCAGCCCATATGGGCATTAGCAGCCCATAGCCCTCCTCTTATTTCTCCTAAACCCTAACCTAAACCTAATTATATATAGGGGCTAATGGTGGCTACGAATTAAAGAGATCAAACATCGTAGCAAAGGGCAGAATCTTCGTAGCGATATTAGGGATTCAAAGAGAGGAGAAAAGGGCAGAAAAATAAGAGAAAAAGAAAGGGAAGAAGACAAGGAAAACATAAAAATTGTTCTCACTCATCCAAACAGTTTCTCATCTCAGGTTAGATCAGATCTTCAGTGAATTCTTCTGTGATTGCTTGAGGAGGTTTTGGATATTGTGCACAGTGACGTGATCCTTGTATCCCAATTATTCTCTTATGATTGTTGCTTAGGTTTTGGGCAAGAGATTCGAGAATTATATATTCATTATTTTTATAGTAGATTTTCTCTGGTTTGCCCCATGGTTTTTACCCTTCACGTTGAAGGGGTTTTCCACATAAATCTTGGTGTTCTATTTGATTATGATTTCTATTTAATTCCACTATGTGTTACAGCCTGCTAGTATTTGTTCATATACAAAAGTTATTATTTGTTACCTATCCTTTTATTTCACCCATCAACTGGTATCAGAGTAAGGTTTGGTGATTTAATTTTTGTGTTTGAACATGGAGGCTGGCAATGTTTCTCACATAATTAGTTTGAACGGAAACAATTAGATGATATGGAAACCAAGAATGGAAGATCTCTTGTATTGCAAAGATTTGTATGGACCTTTACAAGGGGATAGTGAAAAATCCATAACTATGATAGATGATGAGTGGAAGAGATTAGATCGAAAAATGGTTGGGTTTATTCGACAGTGGCTCAATGATAGTGTCTTTCACCATGTTTCTACTGAAAGTTCTGCATATTCTCTTTGAAAAAAGTTGGAAGGTCTCTATGAAAGAAAAACATCTGGCAACAAAGCTTTTTTATCAGAAAACTTGTGAACCTAAAATATAAAGAGGGTGCTTCTATTGCTGAGTATTTGAATGAAATACAGAGTATTACTAACCAGTTATCTTCTATGAAAATGTCTTTTGATGATGAGTTGCAGGCATTGTTACTTCTCAGTTCATTGCTAGAAAGTTGGGAGACATTAGTGGTTTCCCTCAGTAATTCTGCACCAGATGGTATTGTTACCATGAGTCAAGTAACAAGTAGTTTATTGAATGAGGAGTTGAGAAGAAAGAACTCAGCAGTATCTCAGATTGATTCACAGGCACTTATCTCAGGGAACAGAGGAAGGTCAAGGTCTAAAGATAGAAGCAGTTCACGCATAGGTAGAAGCAAGTCAAGATCAAGGAAAGATATTGTTTGCTATAACTATGGTGAGAAAGGACATTATAAGAATCAGTATAAGCATCCTTAGAAGAGCAAGAAAAAGGGAAAAGAAGTGGAGTCTACAGAGTCAAAAGAGAATACCACGACTACAGTGCAGGTTGGTGATTATTTGATTTTGTCTTCTTCTGATAATATTTTTTCTTGTGTGTGTCAGGATCTCGAGTGGATAATTGACACAAGAGCTTCTTATCATGCTACACCACGGAGGGAGTTCTTTGCTACGTACAGGTCTGAAAATTTTGGTGTTGTCAAGATGGGCAACCATGGCACAGCAGACATCATTGGCATGGGTGACATCCACATAAAGACCAACCTTGGATGCAAGTTGGTACTTAAGGATGTGAGGCATGTGGTTGACTTGAGACTGAATCTAATTTCAGTTGGAAGACTAGATGATGAAGACTATGATAGCAGGTTTCACAGAGGGCAATGGAAACTCAGTAAGGGTTCTCTTGTTATAGCTAGTGGAAAGAAATGTCATACTTTGTACAGGTTGCAGGCCAAAGCTTGGGTGAACAGTTAAATGCCATAGAGAAAGACTTCAGCATGGAGTTGTGGCATAGGCGATTGGGACACATGAGCGAGAAAGGATTACAAGCTCTTTCCAAGAGAGAGGTATTGCCTGACCTCAGAGCTATACGTTTGAACCCTTGTATTAATTATTTAGCTGGAAAACAATATAGAGTTTCATTTGCTAGTCCTGCTTTGTCTAGAAAAATGCATGTCTTGGATCGTGTTTATACAGATGTATGTGGTCCTTTGAGGACAAAAACTCCTAATGGTTCTACTAATGTTCCTAGCATCAGTGGTGCACTTTACTTTGTTACTTTTATAGATGACTTTTTCAGGAAAGTTTGGGCTTATGCTTTGAAGACCAAGGATCAGGTTATTGGTATCTTCAAAGAGTTTCATGCCAGAGTTGAAAGGGAGATAGAAAGATAGTTGAAATGCATAAGATCAGATAATGGTGGTGAGTATACAGGATTGTTTGATGATTATTGCAGGTCATATGGCATCCAGCATGAGATGATAGTTCCTGGTACACCTCAGCATAATGTAATTGCAGAGAGGATGAACCGCACCATCATGGAAAAGATCAGATGTATGCTTTCACAGGCAAAGCTACCCAAAATGTTTTGGGATGAGGCTTTGAGGACTGTAGTTAATATGATCAACTTATCTCCCTGTACATCCCTAGATGCTGATGTTGCAGAGCATGTTTGGTCAGGAAAAGATGTTTCCTATAAGCATTTGAGAGTGTTTGGTTGTCATGCATTTACACACATTCCAAACAATGAAAGGTCTAAGCTGGATGGTAAGACAAAAGAATGTATTTTTATTGGCTACTCACATGATCAATTTAGTTACAGGCTTTGGGATCCAGAAAAGCAGAAGGTGTTTAGAAGTAGAGATGTGGTCTTCTTTGAGGATCAAACCCTTGAGGATTTGAAGGAGGCACCAGCCAAGACTTCTGCAGAAGGATTAGCAGATTGTGACCCAGTTATTCCTCCGTGATATCAGTCGTGATGGGGAGAGATGTGCGTGAAGATAGTATAGAACCAGATATTAATCTACCTATAGGACATGTTGAGCAAGAAGAAGTTGAGGAGCAGCTTCCCACAGAACCTCAGTTGAGAAGATCTTTAAGACAACATCAGCCTTCCAGAAGATACTCTACAGATGAGTATGTGATGCTTACTGATGTAGGTGAACCAGAGAGTTACCAGGAAGCAATTGAAAGTGAGCAGAAAAAAATGTGGCTAGTTGCTATGCAGGAAGAGATGGATGCTCTAAAGAAGAATCATACATATGATTTGGTGCAACTTCCATAGGGAATGAAGGCCTTAAAGAACAAGTAGGTTTTCAAGTTGAAGACTCAAGAATATTATTCTCAACCAAAGTACAAAGCTAGACTGGTTGTGAAAGGCTTTGGTCAAAAGAAAGGTATTGACTTTGAAAAAAAATTTTCTCTTGTTGTTAAAATATCTTCTATTCGTGTTGCTCTAGGTATTGCTGCTAGCTAGGACTTGGAGGTGGAGCAGTTAGATGTGAAGACAGCTTTCCTTCATGGTGATTTGGAGGAGGAAATTTATATGGAGCAACCAGAAGGTTTCAAAGTCAAAGGTAAAGAAAATTTTATCTGTAAGTTAAGAAAGAGTTTGTATGGATTGAAGCAAGCTCCAAGACAGTGGTACAGAAAGTTTGATTCATTTATGATTGAAAATGGATACAAAAGAATGGCTTTAGATCATTGTGTGTACATCAAATGGTTTGGTGAGGATTTTATTATTCTCTTATTTTATGTTGATGATATGCTTATCCTTGGGAAAGATATGCATACAATTGACAGGTTGAAGAAGGAACTGAGTGAGTCCTTTACAATGAAGGACATGGGGACAACAAAGCAAATACTGGCATGCAGATTTCTCGTGTTAGGAAAAACAAGAAGATTTGGTTATCACAGGAGATATACATCGAGAAGGTATTAGAAAGGTTCAGTATGAGCAATACAAAGCCAGTTGGTTCTCCTCTTTCAGGTCACTTCAAGTTGTGCTCAGAACAGAGTCCGTCAAGTGATGAAGAGAAGGAGAAAATGCAAAAGATTCCTTATGCTTCAGTAGTTGGAAGTTTAATGTATGCAATGGTATGTACGAGGCCGGACATCGCATATGCAGTGGGTGTTACTAGCAGATTTCTTACAAATCCAGGTAAAGAGCATTGGGCAATAGTGAAGTGGATATTGAGATATCTCAGAGGAAGCTCTAAGGTTTGTTTAAGCTTTGGAGGTGGACCACCTGTGCTAGTGGGTTACACAGATACAGATATGGCCAGAGATATTGATACAAGGAAATCTACATCAGGTTTTGTACTTACTTTTGCAAGGGGAGCTATGTCATGGTAATCCAGATTGCAAAGGTGTATTGCTCTCTCCACCACAGAGGCAGAATATATTGCTGCTACAGAGGTTTGTAAAGAAATGTTATGGATGAAAGAATTCTTACAAGAATTGGGGCTGAAACAGAAAAATTATGTGGTGTATTGTGACAGCCAGAGTGCCATCCATTTATGTAAGAACCCAGTTTTTCATTCCAAGTCAAAGCATATAGATGTCAGATATCACTGGATTCGAAATGTACTTGAAGAGAAGCAGTTGCAACTTCAGAAAATTTATACAGATGATAATGGAGCAGACATGTTGACAAAGACTTTACCAAAAGAGAGATAGGAGATGTGTCGACAGTTGGTCGGCATGGATTTACATTAAGGAGTCATGGGACAACCTCCTTTATGGGCTGAAGGGGGAGGTTGTTGGGCTAAGAGCCCAGTTCAGCCCATAGCCCTCCTCTTATTTCTCCTAAACCCTAACCTAAACCTAATTATATATAGGGGCTAATGGCGGTTACGAATTAAAAAGATCAAACATCGCAGCAAAGGGTAGAATCTTCGTAGTGATATTAGGGATTCAAAGAGAGGAGAAAAGGGCAGAAAAACAAAAAAAAAGAAAGGGAAGAAGACAAAAAAAACACAAAAATTGTTCTCACTCATCCAAACAGTTTCTCATCTCAGGTTAGATCAGATCTTTAGTGAATTCTTTTGTGATTGCTTGAGGAGGTTTTGGATATTGTGCACAATGACGTGATCCTTGTATCTCAGTTATTCTCTTGTGATTATTGCTTGGTTTTTGGGCAAGAGATTCGAGAATTGTACATTCATTATTTCTACAGTGGATTTTCTCTGGTTTGCCCCGTGGTTTTTACCCTTCACGTTGAAGGGGTTTTCCATGTAAATCTTGGTGTTCTATTTTATTGTGATTTCTGTTTAATTCCGCTGTGTGTTACAGCCTGCTAGTATTTGCTCATATACAAAAGTTATTATTTGTTACCTATCCTTTTATTTCAACCATCACGAACCACTATAAAAATCTGGTTTACGTTTACTTATTGCTTTTATCTTTCTACAAATCATTTTATTTGGCTGCCCTACTTCCTTATCACTATCTTTCTTCATCTCTAAACACTCCTTAGTTTAAGTACTTTTCGATACACTTCAATTGAAACCAGGTTTTAGTCAAAACGAAGTTTTCAACGTTCAAAGTTTCCAAATTCGTTTTAAATCGCCAAAGATTATTGTACTTAACTGCTGCACTAATTCACCCCCCCTCTTAGTACTGCTCTAGATCCTAATAATGGGTATCAGAGCCTCGTTATTTCTCTTTCGAATTTACACCCGTGAGAAATGGCTCTTCATGGCTTTCAAGAGGTTTTTTTTTATTTTTCATCCTTCGTTATTTAATGGCTTGGACTACATATATTGGAAAACTCGAATGAGAGTTTTCTTGATTTCTACGAATTTGGATTTATGAAATATTATTGAAAATGATTTTCAACTTTCCTCTAAACCAACAAATGAATGGTCGGATTTAGAGAGAATATTTTTCTTTAAATGAAAAGGCTATGAATGCCTTATTTTGCGCTTTAGATAATAAAGAGTTCAATCATATTTCTATGTATGAAATGACTTTTGATATTTGGCGAACACTTGAAATCATGCACGAGGGAACTAGTAAAGTCAAAGACTCGAAAGTAAACCTCTTATTGTATGATTTTGAGCTCTTTCGAATGACACCAAGTGAGTCTATCGGTAACATGTGCACCCGTTTCACGGATGTCATCAATAGCTTGAAATGTCTTGGTAAATATTTTTCAAATTTTGAACTTACTAACAAGATCTTAAGATCCCTTTCAAAAAGATGGGAATCTAAAGTAATGGCGATATAAGAAACTAAAGATTTAAATGAATTTCCATTGGAAGAACTAATTAGGTCATTAATGACCTATGAAATGATACTCTTGGAACACAATGAACATAATGAACACATGAACCACCTTCCAAAGAACAGGAAGGATTTAGAATTTTGGACTAATGAAGACCTCTTGAGTGATCACTCAAGTGATTGTGATGAGGACATTAAACACATAACAATGAATTTTAATAAGTTTATTAAACAAAAATGTAAAACTAAAAATGAACTTAAATGGAGGAAAAGGCTAAAGAAGAGAAAGGCACCCAAGGACGAATCAAGAACTTCCGAAAGGCAAATGGCAAATTGTACTTTGATGGGCTTCGACTACAAGGTAAGCAACTTAACTCCCTTGAACTATTTTGAAGTTACATGATGTTTTTCATGAGTGCTTAAATTAGATAGTAGGAAATAAAAATTATTTTCAAAAATTATATTATGCTTTTCTTTCTGGTATTTTTGAAAATTAAAATGATACTTGCATGATTTGTGATATTGCCTAAGATTAAACCATGATGGTATATCTTGATGATTTCGGCTTTTATACTTAATGATTTTATGGTATTATGCAATGAGGATTTGAAGTAATGTTGATTTAAAAAACTTCTATCTTGGATTAATGGCTCTTAATCCTTTTTCTGATGAAATTCTTAGATGATGTATGTCTTCATGAAATCAATTGCAAAACTAAAGGTTCTAACCCACATTGCCATCATTTTTTTTAAAATGAAAGTAACATGACTTTGATAATGATTTCGAATGATGCTTGGCTTTTGTGTGAAAATGTGAACATGCTTGTATAAGATCAATCACATGAAATAAAACACATAAAAATGGAAAATGTGTTATCATGATATTTTTATGTTTTATGTGTTTGTTCTTGATGGCTTTAATGAAATCACCTTTTTGGTTTTAAACTTGATACACAACTTTATAGAAAGAGGACTTGAGCATGCTTACATGTAACTAATCTACATTGTTCTAAATAAAATTTCTAAATGAAAGATTTTGATAATAATATCCAATTTGTAAGATGATACATGGCTTTCGAATAAAAAATCTTGAACATGCCTTTTCAAATCATACTTGATGATGAATATCTCAATATTAAAAGGATGTTATCATGCTTGAAAGCTATCGAATCATGCTTGATGATTTGTTTTATGAAATTTTTGCCTTTACGTCTTGAACTTTCATGATTGTCTCAATTTGACATTAAAAGATAAAGGCATGCTTATTTGAAGTAAATCATAAAAAGGAAATGCATGATCTTGAAAATTTTTCTATCTCTAAAGTTTTTTATTTTGATGAATCCATGTGAATCTCTTGAATCGAATCTTTTGGAAAATGTCACATGCTTAATGTGATTCAACTTAATGATCTTTATGATAAAATTTACCTTTTCATCTTGAATGTTGACATTTGTTTTTATTAAGGGTAAAAGTATGGTTATAAGAAGCAAATCACATATAAAAATGAAAAGCAATCCTCTATCTCAATCTTATCAATATTTCTATAGGAAATTCATGAATTCATGCTTGTCATGTATGAATTTATTGAATATGATTTTGAGGATGATTCTGTATTTGACAAATGCTTGATTCACATTTATAACATAAGATACATTTTAAAATGAATCATACTTCAATCATGTTCTATCTCCCTTAATTTATTTTGTTCTCCTATATATCTTTTTGGTTACTAAAAGAGGAGAACCTTCCAAATGAATCATGAAATTGATGATTTTATCAATAATCTATTTGTCATTTTGAATCTCTAGAAAGTTGATGATGTGATAATAACTTTATTCATGATATGAATCTCGTAAATGATTTTGATTTGATTATCGATTTCGAGTTGACAAATTGATGTGAATGAGATCTTTTGTTTCAACCGAATCATGAATTTTCTTTTGACTTCTTGACTTGAGAAATTTCAAGAAATGTGATTATCACTTGATACTTGATACTTGAAATTTCTTATGAAATGTGATCGTGATGAGAATTCCTGTGCATGGATCAAGTTACTTTTTGTGCTATTTATTCTCAAATGAATCATGTTCTTCTTGAGCCTTAATATCATATCCTTCATGATATAGAAATGACATGATTTCTTTGCCATATAAGCCTTATATGATGATTCAAAATTGATGTAAAAGGAATGTACTTAATGATTGAATCATTGATTTATTCTTTTTATTATGGCTTGAAAGTGAATGTAAAGAAAATATTTATGAATCATGATTTGAATTTCTCGGAACTATTTATTTGAAATTCTTCCTATGAAATCATGATCGTGATAAAAATTCCTATGTATAAATCAAGATCTTATGTTTAATCTCCTAAGACTTCTTGTTATTTCCTAAATAGGAGACTTGTCAAAATGATTCAAGAATATTTTGATTTATAACTTTTGGATTCATGTCTTGATCTCGATGATTGAAACATTATAAAGTTGATTCTTTTTATGTTTCAATACTTCCTTGTATGCATCATATGATGATTAAAAAATTGATGTATATTTTTATTGATGCAAATTTATAATTGATATGAAAAGTGGATGTAATTAAAATTTTCAGCCATTGAGCCCTCCCTCCTTTTTGATAAAAACAAAGAGGGGCTAGCTTGCTAACAAAGGAAAGCTAGTTGCACTTCTCAAAAGAAAAGGAAGAAAAGAAAGTGTAACTTGCACATCTCAAGAAGCGAATGAAAAATTACTATCTTGCCTATCTTTGGAAAGAAAAATACAAACTTGCACATCTTTGAAAACTATTAGCTTGTATGTTCAAAGTGATGTATATTGCAAATCTTTAGCTTGAAAATTGAACTAAAAAATCTTGCTAGTATAATTATAAAACTTATATTTTTTTAAACTAGCCAAGATGCTACTTCTCCTTTTTGTTGATAACATAGGGGAAGAAGTAGATTAATGACTTCATGCAATGTAATGTTGATTGAATATTTTATATATTTGCATGATGCTTTTGTTGACATGATTTTGGTACATGTTGCTTGGATTTGGGATAATCCAAGTATTCTATCAATGGCATATTGATAGGGGGAGTTTGTTTAAACTCTAGAGAGTTGGGTTAACTCCATCAGTCATCAATTAGTTATCATCATCAAAAAGGGGGAGATTGTTGAATCTTGGATTTTGATGATGAAAATAATTGATCGTGTTTTGGTTATCTAACTATGTTTTGAGTTACGCAGGTCTACTCTCAATCAGGATTAAACAATTGACACAGTAAGAATCGATGTTATGCTAGAGGAAATCATGTTAGGAGATTGGACATCGAGCCAGAGGTCCGGTCGACGATCGGCAAAAGTCTTCGGACAAAGAAATCAGGCATCAGGCCAAGAGAAGCAGAGTTGCACCAAAGAGATCAGGCCTATGAAGGTTAGCTGCTGATTGGGCAACAAATCTAAAGAGAGGACGATGCGCCGAAGTGTCGGACGAAGCGCCGATAGGCCAATGACGTGCCGGGCGACATTTCGATTCACGTTGTAATAATTGTCTAGATCAAGTAGGATTGAGTTAAAATTGAGTTGGTTTTGGGTGAAATAATACCAACTCAATTAGAGGCCAATTGGCCCTAAATTGGGACTGATTTGGGCTCATTAGGAGGCCCATTCAGTGGCCCAAAAGTTGTCATAGGTGGTGGCACCGCCAAATTGGCGATAGAACCACCTATAAGCTAGAAAAGTGAAAAAGCACACTTTTTCAGGCTACAGGCGGTGGCATCACCCAGTCTGGGCGGTGGCACCACCTAGCATAAAAGCTACAGTGGTGGTGCCACTCTAGGCTGGCAGTAGTACCGCTAGTGTCAGGGTCAGACTGGCAGTGGTACCACTAGTGTCAGGCGATGGTACCACCAACACCCGGGAATCTAAGGTAATTCAAATTTGGGCTCCAAATTTGAATCACCTTGAGGCCTATAAAAACCCCTCTCATCCATGGTTAAAAAACACATAAAACCTGAGAAAGAAAAAAGGAAAACTCTGTTGTAATAGTGTCAAAATCTTCCCTCTAAGCTTTAAGTGTGATCTAGTCCAAGAGAGGGGTGAGAGGCTTTGTACGGGTTACCTCCTAAGCCCATCAAAAGAAGAGTATTTTAAGAGAGTTGGTCTTTGCCCTCAGAAGGAAGATAACTAGTGGGAAAGCCGGTGGTTTCAAGAGAAGAGGAATCGGGAGTGGACGTAGGTCGTATGACCGAACCACTATAAAAATATGGTTTATGTTTACTTATTGCTTTTATCTTTCTACAAATCATTTTATTTGGCTGCCCTACTTCTTATCACTATCTTTCTTCAACTCTAAACACTCCCTAGTTTAAGCACTTTCCGATATGCTTGAATTGAAACTGGGTTTTAGTCGAAATGAAGTTTTCAACGTTCGAAGTTTCCGAAATTATTTTAAATTATCGAAGATTATTGTACTTAACCACTGCACTAATTCACCCCCACCCCCCCCCCCCCCCGCCCCCTCTTAATGCCGCTCTAGATCCTAACAATCATAAGATATCACTAATGCTAGTCATTTATCAACTATATCAAAATTGTAAAGGTAGTCATGAAAGATTCATACATGAAAGAGGTTTAAGATGCAATATTGAAAATTCAAGCATAAAATTGTAAAGTGGAAGGATAGATCATTGAAGCCATTCATCAAACATTTAGTCATTCGTCAAACATATTAACAAGAGGTCATATCAAAAATTCATGAGAGAGAGAGATCAAAAATTCATGAAAAAGTTCAACTTGGCATTTATGAATTCATGAAGTGGAACACATCAATATCAAAAGTTTCATAGAAAAAGATTCAACTTGGTATACTTATATGAATTCATGAGGCGAAAGATAAACAACAAAAGCTACAGACTTAGAGATTAGCACAAGAGTTAAGAATAAAGTCTGAAGAGAGTATAACAAATACTTAAGAGCTTAATCTTTATGCAAAATTCATGACATTAATCTATGCATATGTCAAGTTTCAAATGATATGAAAATCATAAAAACCATTTAATCATCCCAATAGAGGTAGAGAGAGTATAAAGTTGATTTCACTACATCATTGAAGAGGATGATATCACTTAAGGTTCATTGACTGAAGAAAGGAGGAGTATCAAAATATTATGATCGAAGGATAAAAATGAGAGCTCCGTTTAAAATATAATGTTATAAAGATGTCATCCAAAATCCAAAAATAATAACAAGTTGAGATTATATAAAACCGAAGTTGAAAAATTTTAGAAAAGAGACATACAACATCATGTATTAAGACAATTTCAGAAGTATGCTACAATAGCATAGAGGTTTACAAAACAAGAGTCAAAAGCTTCATTACAACAACTATTTCTTGGGTGGAATACCAAAGTGCCTATACAAGTGTCTATACCAAAACTTACAATTCATCTGTCATACTTCACTCAAAATTTCAGCTTGTTGTGATTTGATTTGATTTATCTCTGTCATGATCAGATCTTCAAAAGATGGAGCAGGAGTTGGTTCTGATGGTGCTGCACCGAAGGGACTAGGAGGAGGAGATTCATTACCCCTAAAAACTGGTATTTCGGGTTCTTCTACTTTAGGGGGAGTTGAATCAGTCCTTCTAGGCTGCCTAGTCCATATTTTATTTCTAAATATACACCTTAGTCTCTTAAGTAGATTTCTATTTATGGTGTTGTATCTATCCACTTTTATTACCTCTTCATCGGGTGGTATTCTAATATTATATGCATATAGCATTCTAGTGATTAACCCCCCATATAGTAACATTAAGTCTTTAGATACTATTTCTATCATATTTTGCCAGATCAGGTATCCAAAATAATTATTTTGCTTGATCATTATCTAGTACATGGTACCTAACTCCATTTGACTAATCTTATCGTGATGATATTGTTTAGGAATTAGGATATTTATGATGATGTGATGGAGAATTTTAGAACTGAATGGTAACAAATGCTCACAACTTTTAAGGACTATGGCTAGGTTAGGATTTCCAAAAACGGTCACTAAAGCCTCGGAGTAGATTACTCCAATTGCATCTAAATCCCACTATCATCTAAAGTAACAACCCCTATCTTTTTCGGATATTCCAATTAGGTCACATTATGTTGTCCATAATTGGAATTTGATTTTCTAAAAGGTAGGTTGACATGTTATCATCATCATCTAAGCTCAAATTAGTGCAAAATAACCTAACTAATCTAGGGAAATTGGTTCATTGATTTATAAGATGGGCAAGACATCCAAATCGGCAAACCACCTAATAGATTCTAGGTTTCCTAATTCACCTAAATCAATATATTTTCTCTTATGCATGGTCCTTGCTTCAAAACTAGGGTACCTAAGGGCTATTTTATTTGATCTAAAAAGGGATGGGTCATATGAATCTCCTTCCCTCCTCTTTCCTTTATCCCTAGATGATCTCCTAGGAGCCATTTATCTAAACATGATAGAACAAGGAAATTTTGAACAAACAGCCATGTATTGAGAAATCAAAGAGGGAGTGTCAAATGTTACCTTAGATGAGGTTTCTTGAGAAATAATGGTCTTGATCTAAGATGAAACCCTCTCTTGGTCTTCTTAAGAGAGAAGATGAAGTTTAGAGAGGAGGGGAAGTGTTTTTGGGAGTAGCCTCAAGACTTGGGGGCGGTTCTACCACCAGCCCTAAGTCCTTTTTATAAAAGGAGGGCTCTCAGGTGGTGCCACCGCCAACTGAGTGGTGCCATCGCTTGGGAACAAAATGCCTAGGCTATCATAGATAAATTGTAAATGACTTATTCGGTGTAATACTTATGCGTGTCTGTGTCCTTTTTAGTTTGTTCAAGCTTGTAAAGGACTTGCCAAAGGCTAAATGCCCCATTTGAGTAAGTTTGACAACCATTATCGGCATGTACATAAAATTTGCATCTGGGAGACACTGATACCATATTTTGATCTATAGTGGACCAATTTTATACCTTTGTTGTGCAATCATTCTGAGCTTGTGATATCCATGGTTGGAATTTGCATTAGCTATAAAGTGTTTGCTAAAAGATTTGCTTGTAGATCCTGTGTTAAGTGCTTTCTCTGTCCTGTCTTCTCTTCTGTAGGTCCTAAGGGATCGTAGGAGATTTTGGAGAGGCTGACCTTTGCGGACTAACACACAATGGCACTGCACGGCTTAGGCAAAACCAGCTAAGTCCGTGACAGATAGTATCATAGTGGGACAAGCACACATAGAAACACTTAGCATGCAAACGTGGGGGACCTAGTGGGGTTGCATTGAGGGCAGCCAACATACACGACCATTTGGAAACGGACATGGAGTTATAGGAGAAGGAGTCACTCAGAGGAGCGGGCATCCGAGGATGGCATTCAAAGGAATGACCAACCCTTCGCGTAAGAGGCACTACAAGGATAAACAATCTAAGAAGAAATACGTAGCACACAAAGGTTGGGATGGCTGAGTTCGAGCAGTGGCTCGACGTTGGCACCTAAACTTAAAAGTGCTCGAGGCAAGCGAGGTGTTTGGCAAAGGATGAGATCGTGCAAGGTGGAATGGGTTGTTCAGCGATCGAAGGAGTTGTGCAAAGCTCACAAAGGTGATGAGAGTTACAAACTCAAGGAATTCGATACTCATACAAGGGCTTGTATGCGGGTGATGGACTATCCGTGGCCATCCCAAGGTGGTCGAAGGTCGGTGCCATAGAGCATTGAAACTTTTTCTTCGGCATGAGTAGGATACGTTCGTAAGAGGCTGAAGTGTGCAGTAGGTTCATCATGTTGCTAGACCCAGAGGGGTGCAGTGGGAGCTATATTGGCGAAGAGTCAAAATCTAGCAAATGCATTTGCGGAGATAGAATAGTGCACCATTTATTCAACAAGATGAAGTAGTCCAAGGGGATGGTGATCTATAAAACTTCCAGAGGGAAGAATGTGAAGAGAGAAGTTGCTCCAATGGGGTAGATATCCAGGAGGGATAAGTCCCGGCTCTCCAGAGTGTCACGGACAAAATTGTAAACGGCTTGTTCGGTATAATGCTTATGCATGTCCGTGTCCCTTTTGGTTGGTTGTCACATTGTAAAACTTGTAAAAGGCTTGCCAAAGGCAAAATGCCCCATTTAAGCGAGTTTGTAAGCCATTGTAGGCTTGTACATAAAGCTTGCGTCGAGTGCATACTTGTACTAGAATTCGGTCTGTAGTGGACCAATTTTATACCTTTGTTGTGCAACTGTTCTGAGCTTGTAATATCTATGGTTGGAATGTGCATTGGCTATAAAGTGTTTGTTAAAAGAGTGGCTTGTGGATCCCGTGTGAAGCGCTTTCTCTGTCCCATTCTCTCTTTCGTAGGTCCTAAGGGATTCTAGGAGATTTTGGGGAGGCTGACCTTTGCGGTGATACGCATTGGTGCCGCACGGCTTAGGCAAAACCAGCTAAGTCCGTGAGGATGGTATCGAGTGGGACAAGCCCACTTACAAACACTTAGCATGCAAACGTGGGGGACTGGCGAGGCACCACGAGTACAACAAGCTAAGAGGTTGGAGCGATGGTTCGAGTTCGAGCGTTGGCTCAACGTTAACACCCGCTTGATGCTCGAGGCAAGCAGAATGCTTGGCAAAGTATGAGACCGTGCAAGGTGGAGTGGGTTGTTCAATGATCGAAAGAGTTGTTAACTCAAGGAATTTACTCATGCAAGGCCTTGCATGCGACGATGGATTGTTGGCGCCATCCTGCGAAGGTCGGTGCCATGGAGCATTAATACTTTCTCTTCTGTCTGTGCAGGATTCTTTCGTATGAGGCTGAAATGTGCAGCAGGTTCAGCATGTTGCTAAACCCAGAGGGGTGCAGTGCGAGGTGGATTGGTGAAATGTCACACCCAGCAAGTGCATTTGCAAAGGCAGAATTGGGCACGCTTTGTTCAGCAGAGGCGAAGTAGTCCAAGGGGATGGTGATCTCCAAAACTTCCAAAGGAAGGAGGCGAAGAGTGAAGTTGCTCCAACGACAGATATCCAGAGGGATAAGTCCCGATTCTCCATAGGGATAATCTTGTACAATGAACGCACTAGTTGAGGAGTACCTCAAGTCGGCTCGATGGATCGAGTGAGTGGTAAGGAGTCATTGCATGATGGTGATGCGTTGGTGGACGCATAGCGAGACCAAGTGGGGGAGCAACCCAGGCAATACAAAGTGAAGGCACACTTGGAGCCGATAGTGAGATCGGACTCAACAAAGGGCTGACCCATGGAATAGTGGGCGTGAGGGCCACCATTAACGCAATGCAAATCGAGAAGCGGAACAACTTGGGGGTAACTTGTTGATGTACCCAAACCGCATGAAGGGAGTTGGCGAGGAAGATAGAACGATGGAGCGGAGGCTTGGAGCTTTCCTTAGACAGAGGTCAAGGACATGGACTCTTGCAGAGGCAGGAATCGGATCATGTCGTTCCATGGGTTTCATATTCAGATGGAGCCGACTCATCTTGCATGGTGCCAAAGACAAAGGGAGCTTTGAGGCACATACACCTTATCTCGATGAAGCATTTTTGGGAGATTCTAAGGCGACGCAGTTGGTGTCAATAGGCCTTGACACGGGGCAAGAGGATGCAGCGGCAGATACTCTTGAAGAATATGCCATAGTGTTGCTATTCAAGTTGCCATGAGGAAAGCGGTGCGCAGCGGAGATTGTGCTGGTAGGGGCAGAGTCCCAGGATCCAGACAATGGTGCACCTATTTCAGCGAAGTCAAGGGACTTCAAAGGAGCTAGGCGATGGACCGCCCTAGAGCTAGGCTTCCCGAGTGTGACCCGAGAGTGGGTGGATGAAGGTCGATTGCCAAAGGAGTGAACATAATCGGTGGCGAAGGCCTTGCGATGTGTTGGCGGAGTCCACACATGGAGATATCGCATTCTGAGTTCATACCACAGATCGAATGCAAGGAGATGTCATCGCGATGACATGATGCAGGATCATGGTGGAATGGTTCGTGGCAAGTCGACACACGGTGAGTCCCATGGGGACTAGATCATGCGAAGTATGATCGGGAGCGCGACTAGGAGCTCCAAGTCGGAACAACACGACGGCAAGAAGAGCTATGGATTCAAGCGTGAATGCCATGGTACCGCAGGCGGGTCTTCCGTGCGTACCAATGTTGTATTGAATGGAAGCCTTGGGCATCAGCTTTTGCGGGTTGGGCCCTATCGAGGAAGAAATTCAGATGCAAGTACCAGCGAGTCCCATGTGGGGTCTGGATCATGCAGAGGTATGATCGGAGCTCAAGAGTGGAACTGTTTGAGCTCACATTCGCTTAAGGGAGCCCGGCAAGTCAGTGGACAAGGCCGAGTAAGCGAACATTGCAGCCAATGAAGCCAAGGAGAATAGAAATGGTGCAAGCCCTGTAACATGAATGGCAGTGGCCATACATGGGTGTTGTAATCTGTCTTTCCAGCGACCAAGTGGAACTGCTCAGAGAACACAGAGGTGTCGAAGCAGATGGTCGAAATAGGGCGAAGAAGCAATGATGAGTCCAAGAGGGACTCAGCTACCCAAGATCAATCATCGGTTAGATTGAAGGTGGACTCAAAGGAGTGCCACAATGCCGTGGAGGCGAATCTACCGATCATGAAGAAGGGATGTAGATGCGAGACAACGGATAGTAGTGTCATGGGCATTGCAGTGCCATGGTACCGCAGAGGCGAGACTTCCGGGGAGTCATCAATCCCTTGCTCTCATAGAGGGAGAGCACTTGGTCATGATATGGGCTGTGGAGGAGGAGAATGCTTTGGCAAACTCCATGTACCAAGACAAGGTCAAGGGCGTGGCTGTGGAACTTCGTAAGACTAGTGTCAATAGACTTTCCATCAAGATAGCCGTGAGTGAAGGACTTCGGGTCGATGCAAGAGTGCATGACCAAGGATCGGAGTAGGCAGTACGCGGTGCTGTACCTTTGCTACTCAAAAGGAGTCGGCGACAGAAATGATGGAGAAGGTGGTACAATCCCAAAGGCGACCAGGTCTATCGGAGACTTACTCCAAGTTGGAGTGATAACTTCTTGCATTCCAGAAGTTCAATGGCAATGAGAAGGTGAATCATAGTAGCTGACTCAGCGCAAGGATTGCAAACACTTCAAGTGCTTCGGAAGTGTGAGCTAAGAGCAAGCGAAGTCTAGTAACCAGCTCGACGCACGAAGTACAACCTCGAGGAGGCGGGCAAAGTCAAGTAACCTTTGCCTTCTCAACTCTCAAGAGAATGGGCAAAACCGAGCACTCTCTTAGTTATCTGCGGAGGAGCTCTGCACAAATTTGAAGACCCTTGAAGTAACTAATGGAAGATAACAGCTTGTCAAGTCCTCACCAGCGGTGATCGATTGCTCTTGAGAGTAGGATGCGCTTCATTTCCCAACCGAATGCCAATCGAAAGCGGAAGTGATGCGAGCCTACTTGGGCAAGACAACTAAGTGGAAGAAGATTCGATGGGCAAATTTTACGGAGGAAGGACACGAAAACTTTAAAGGTTGCGGCGATGCTCGTTAAAGCTCCAACAAGCATCTATCAGTTCAAGAGACAAGAAGAATTTGAAAGGCGGCGCATATCAAGATGGTCTTTTCCCTTCATCGGATGAATCTGCAAGACTCGGCAAGGATCGGCACAACCGCCGACCCCCACACGAGTCGAGTTAGTGGCGAGTTCAAGCTGCATGGCGGATTAAAGTTCGACGACTCAACAACAACAAGTGGAGAACAATTCGGAGTCAAGAGGCGCATTGCGGCGAGCAGAAGATCGAAGATCCAACAAAGAAAAGAAGTTGCAGCGTCAGCAAAGACTTCGACGAGGACGTCAAAGGAATAAGTGGGGGAGAATGTCACAGACAAAATTGTAAACGGCTTGTTCGGTATAATGCTTATGCATGTCCGTGTCCCTTTTGGTTGGTTGTCACATTGTAAAACTTGTAAAAGGCTTGCCAAAGGCAAAATGCCCCATTTAAGCGAGTTTGTAAGCCATTGTAGGCTTGTACATAAAGCTTGCGTCGAGTGCATACTTGTACTAGAATTCGATGCATAGTAGACCAATTTTATACTTTTGTTGTGCAATTATTCTGAGCTTGTAATATCCATGGTTGGAATGTGCATTGGCTATAAAGTGTTTGCTAAAAAAGTGACTTGTGGATCCCGTGTGAAGCGTTTTCTCTGTCCCGTTCTCTCTTTCGTAGGTCCTAAGGGATTCTAGGAGATTTCGGGGAGGCTGACCTTTGCGGTGATACGCATTGGTGCCGCCAGGCAAACAAAACCTAAGTCCGTGTGAGATGGTATCGAGCAACCCTGGCCTTCACCAATCACCCCAGAGGGGGTGTCCATGCCGAGCGCCCCAGAGGGGGTAGGCAGGGTGGCCAGTCCGTGACAGGGACGTCACGAGATTGGGTGGGGGAGAATGTCATGCCAAGCGCCCAAAGAGGGTAGGCAGGGTGAATTCTCAAGGATGTCACGGTGATCACCCCAGAGGGGGTATCACGCCGTGCACCCCAAGAGGGGGTGCGCCCCAAGAGCGGGTAGGCAAGGTGCATTTAGTCCCACATTAGTAAGGAAAGGGGAGGTCTTGAGCCTTATAAGCGTTGGCGCTGCACACCCGGCAAGCCGGTTTGGTGGGGTGACATTAAGGCCCACCTTGAGTCTAGTGGTTCCGGAGCCCATTGTGCCAGGTGCGGTGCCCCTGCTCCCGCTAGGGGGGATCCTCCCCCGCAATCCTGTGCCAGTGCTGTCCGGATCGCTAACATCCCTCTCATGTGTGTGGTTCCGCTGCGCACTCTGCTAAGCCGGTTTTGTTGGGAGAGGGTAATGGCCACGTGACAAGAGGGAGAATCATATGCAATAGATTACACATGTTGAGGAGTACCTCAAAACAAAGCTCGATAGATCGAGTGAGCGATGAGAAATTTTTGCATGATCTCGTAAGTGGTAATGCATTGGTGGACGCATAGCAAGATCAAGTAGGGGAGCAACCCAAGGCAACACAAAGTGAAGGCACACTTGGAGCCGATAGGGAGATCGGACTCAATAGAGGGCTGACCCATGGAATGGTGGGCATGAGGACTACCATTAACTCTATGCAAATCGAGAAGCAGAGCAACTTAGGGATAACTTGGTGAAACACCCAAGCCGCATAAAGGGAGTGGCATAGAAGATAGAACATGGAGCGGTGGCTTGGAGCTTTCCTTAGACAAAGGTCAAGGACATGGACTCTTGCAGAGGCAAGAGCAGGATCATGTCGTTCCATGGGTTTCTTATTCTGATGGTGCAAACTCATCTTGCATGGTGCCAAGGATGAAAGGAACTTCGAGGCACATGCACCTTATCTCAGTGAAGCATTTAATGGAGGAACTAAGGTGACATAATTTGCAGAGGTGAAGTTAGTATCAGAAGGCCTTAGCATAGGGCAAGAGGATACTGAGGCAAATACTCTTGAAGAATATACCATAGTGTTGCTATTCGAGTTGCCATGAAGAGAGCGGTGCGCAGCAGAGATTGCACTGGTAGGGGCAGAGGCCCAGGATCCAGACAATGGTGCACCAATTTCTATGAAGTCAGGAGACTTCAAAGGAGCTGCTAGGTGATAGACTATCCTAGAGCAAGCCTTCGTCCGAGTGTGACCCGAGAGCGGGTGGACGAAGGTCGATTGCCAAAGGAGCGAACATAATCGAAGGTGGCAGAGGCCCTACGATGTATTGGCAGAGTCCACACATGGAGAGATCACAGTTCGAGTTCATACCACAGGGATCAGAATGCAAGGAGATGTCACCAGGAGGCAACATGTTGCAATAGATCGTGGTGGAATGGTTCATGGCGGCGATAAACACAGTGAGTCCTGTGAGGGACCAGGTCATACGGAGGTATGATTGGGAGCACGATTCGGAGCTCCACTTCGATGAACAACATGATGGTAAGAAGAGCTATGCATTCAAGCAGTGAATGCCATGGTACCACAAAGGCGGGTCTTCCGTGCGTGCATCGAATGCTGCATTGAATGGAAGCCTTGGCATCAGCTTATGGGAGCTGTGCACTATCAAGGAAGAAGTTCAAATGCAAGTACCAGTGAGTCCATGGGGGGACTAGATCATGCAGAGGTATGATCAGAGCGGCTGAAGAGTTAGACTACTTCAAAGCTCATATTCGCTTAAGGGAGTCCGGTAAGTCAGAGGACATGGCCGAGTAAGCGAACGTTGCAACCAATGAAGCTAAGGAGAACAGAAGCAGTGCATGCCCTATAACATGATGGCAGAGGCCATACATGAGAGTTGTAGTCTATCTTTTCATCGACCAAGTGGAGCTGTTCAGAGAACACAAAGGTGTTGAAGCAGGTGGTCGAAAAAGGGCGAGGAAGCAATGACGAGTCTAGAGGGACTCAGCTACCCAAAATCGAGCATCAGTTAGAATGAAGGAGGAGTGTCATAGTGTCGCAGAATGATAGGACCCTAGTAGGGTTGGGTCCTACTCAACCAAGTAGCAACTAATAAAAATCCTATGAGTGTAATAAACCCACCTAGCCATCTCTATCCTATAAAGAAGAGAGGCTAGGGTTTATATTTGGGCTATTGGGCCTCTTAGCTATCGCCCCCCTTATTACTGGGTCGGTCAACTAAAGGTGAGGGTAAATTGGGTAGTTCACTTAGGAAGCAGCCCTTAGGGCTAGGGTTTGGTACTCTATATAAACTTATAGCCTCCACCTCTTTGGAACAAGTAATATCAATCTACAATTACAGCCACCAGGCTACTTGGAGGGTGGAACCCCTATAACATTCCAAGGGTTGATCCCCCTCAAAGATCAATCTTCATAGAATTCCTCTAGGGTTCTATCATCTAGTATCAGAGCAGCAATCTTGCTGCTTTTGCTACCATCCCTACTGTCCACCATCAGCCAAGCAATTCCCACAATTGCTCTTGACGTCGTCGTCTCCACCGTCATCTCCTGACGTAGATCAATTCAATCTACAGTTGCCACCTCAAATTGCATCAGAGATCTGGTATTTTTCTGCCACCAACACCCTTTGCTGCTGCAATATTTCATCTAAAATACCAAAAAGAAATTTTTCTATCTATCCCTTGCCTGTGAATTCCTTGCATCGCAAAAGTTACCATCTTTGCGAATGAAGGATAGCTGTAGAAAATTTTAGTTGCTTGTTGCTGCCTTTAACCGATCTAATTGTTATCATTTTTGAACAAAATTTCTTATGCACCTCATAGATCATCTTTGCTCCCATCCATGATTGATCTATCATGGAATTCATCAAAAAAAAAATTCGTGTGTTGCTGCAATCTCTTATCGCAAACTGCTGAAATTTTTTGATGAGAATTCTGCTATCGCAACATGCACCGATTTCTTTACTGTTTTACTGTCGAAATTTCTTGATCTAATTTGTTATCCTTTTTGTTATCTAAGCTAAGATTCTACCATCAAACCCCCTCCTTAAATCTCTGAGTTTTCATTGGAAATTTCATTGAGAAACTACTATTTCTTTGACGATAATTCTGCTCTTACGAGACAATGCATATAGGCAGTAATTTCCACTGATTTTTGTTAAATCTTCGTTGTGATCTACCACAGATCTAAAACACTCTTCCCTAACCTTTGTCAAATCTTTGTTGTGATCTACCACAGATCTAAAACACTCTTCCCTAACCTTCATCCACTACCATCACAGCCCAAAAACTCCATCAAACCGTAACCCCATACTGCACCCAAAATAGCCACAAAACAAGCCTAAATCGCAGCCTACATCCACCAATCCACCAACCCTTTCAACCACCATTTCTCTCAACTAATACATGCCTTTAACCCAAGAACAAAAAAGAGATCTTAATATTATAGATTTGGAGATATATTCTATGGCATCCGAGGAGGTAATTGATGCTAAATTCGAAGCCTTCGAGACATGAATGGAGGAGAAGATTCTGACTCTCTTTGCCATGTTGAATCTCGGATTTTGATGATGAAGTCAATTGATGGTTATTTGATCTAATCCATTTTTTAGATAAGTGTGCAGGATTAACTATGATAAAGAAAATTACCGGAGTCAAGTTGTTGGAAGTTCAAGAGTCCACCGAAAGTCTGAAGGATCATCGGAAGTGCTGCCAGAGCCAACCGAGATGAAATCGGGGACTTATCGAAGGTTTCGGAAGTTCACCGGAAAGATCGTCGGAGGTTCATGGAGATCACCGAGAAGGTTCGGAAGGGTGCCAAAGACTCGTTGAACTCGCCATAAAATCCGGAAGCCTATTGGGAGTCCGTCGGAAAGAATCCGAGGGAGTGTCGGAAGTCCTCCGGAAGATCGCCGGAAAGCTCTTCGGAAGATAACTTGATGGTGTCAGTTTAATTTGGCTTTAAAAGTTCATAGTTAGCACTTAATTAGGGTATAAAGTAGGTGTTAATCCTGTCTAGATTTGTATTGGGCCAATTGGGCCTTTAATGGGCTGTATTGGGCCAAAGGTTAGCCCATCTGATTTAGTAAGGGCAGCGTGCACCGCTTGACCATAGGCGGCGGTAGCACCGTCGGACCAGTGTGGTAGCTGCTGAAGGTGGCGGTAGCACCGCCTAGCGGCAGTGGTACCGCACAGTGGTTGCAACCACTGTGTCGAGCGATAGTACCGCCCTTGATGCAGCGGTAATCTGCAGCACAATGACACACGCAAAGGTGTGTCAGGCGATAGTACCGCCAATGCCAAGCGGTAGTACCGCCTACAGTTTGAAATTTCGGACGAGACCTCTTTGAGCAGGATTTTGAATCCCAAAAAGCTCTATAAATACCCCTTTACTTCTAGCTAGTTGGGTTATCTTTTGCAGTGTTAGAATTGAGTTTAAGCTATAGCAAATTCCTACTTTCAATTGCTCAAGTGTTCACCTCCTTCTTCTACTTGTAAAAATTCTGTAAAGTGAGGGAACCTCTGGTAAAAGGTTGTAAAGGGTGTTTGGTCCTTCCCTTTCAAGAGATTTGGTAGTGGAAGTTGGGAGCCTCATTGGAGGAGGCTTCAAGAGTGGACGTAGGTCATTTGACCAAACCACTATACATCACTGCGTACATTTGCTGTGTGAGTGTTTGAATTTCTATTTTATAAATTTCTTAGCTGCAAGATTGATCGAATTCTTCTCCCTACTTCTGACTTTATTTACCTGAATTACTTCAAGTAAAAGTCACTTTAGTTATATCAAGTTTCTATGTGAATCTCCGTAATCGGCTTTCAAAAGGTCAAGTTTTAATCCGCTGCACTAATTCACCCCCCCCCCTCTTAGTGCCACTCCAAACCTGATAATTGGTATCAGAGCTAGGTTCACTCTCATATTTGGTTTAAAACCCAAGAGAGATGGCCTTTTCCGGCATGCAAGAGGGTCACTCCATTACTCGTCCACCTATGTTTAATGGGTTGGATTATACGTATTGGAAGACTCGTATGAGGATTTTTCTTATTTCCATGGATTTTGAGCTTTGGAATATCATTGAAAATGGGTTTCAAAAATCTTCTCTTCCGATGAGCGAATGGAATGAGTCGGAGAAGAAGGTGTTTGCTTTAAATGCCAAGGCTATGAATGCCTTATTTTGTGCACTAGACAAAAATGAATTTAATCGCGTATCAATTTGTGAATCGGCTTTTGATATTTGATGAACTCTTGAGATCACTCATGAAGGCACTAGCTGAGTGAAAGAGTCCAAAATCAACATTCTTGTGCATTCTTACGAGCTTTTTCGAATGAAACCAAGTGAGTCCATTGGAGACATGTACACTTGCTTTACGGATGTCATCAATGGACTCAAGGCACTTGATAAAGATTTTTTTAATTTTGAATTAGTAACAAAAATTTTAAGATCCCTTCCGAAATGTTGGGATCCAAAGGTTACAACCATTCAAGAGGCCAAGGACCTTAAAACTTTTCCTATCGAAGAACTCATAGGGTCTTTAATGACCTATAAAATGACATGTCATGCTCATGATGAGTTAGAGAACCCCCTTCCAAAGAACAGGAAGGATATGGCATTAAGAACTCAAGAAGACCACTTGAAAGGAATATCAAGTGATGAGGACTTTGACGAGGACATTGTACTCTTAACTAGAAAATTTAAAAAATTCATTAAAAAGGGCAAATTTAAAAATAAATTCAAGAACAAACTTAAACCAAAAAAGGATCAAGTCATATGTTATGAATACAAGAAGCCGGAGCACTTCAAAAATGAATGCTCCCAAGCCAAGAAGAAGCAACTCAAGAAGAAGAAGGCATTGAAGGCTACATGGGATGACTCGAGTGATTCCGAGGATGAAGAAGCAAGCATCAAAGAGGAGGCCAACTTCACTCTAATGGCTTTGGGAGAAGAGGTAAGTGATTTACTTAATAAAGATTTATCTTTCGATGAGCTTTTAATTGCTTTCCATGAATTATTTGATGAATGTAGAACTACAAAAGCTTCAATTCTTTAAAAAAGGAACATGCTTTATTGCTAGATAAGTTTAAGAGTCTTGAGCATGATTCTCTCCCTTTACTCCCATGCTCTAAGTGTAATCACTTAGAAGCAATCAAAAAGGAGAACTTGCTACTCAAAGAGACCTTAAATAAGTTTAAGGTCGGTAACAAGAACTTAGACATGATCCTTACTAACAAGGGACATGTCAGAAATAGATGTGGAATTGGATTCGTGAGTGGATCTCACAGAACTCAAACCACATTCATTAAAGGGCCAACATTACATGTCTCCTCTCATTTGAAATGCAATTTTTGTTGCAAATCTGGAAATGTTGGTTACAAATGTCCATATAGGAAACTTAGCCCAAATAAATTAGTATGGGTTCCTAAAGGATCAATTAGGAACTCATTGAATAATGATAAATTTAGTAGATCAGTTTTTTAGGCACCCAAGTCAAAATGGGTACCTGAAAACCATCCTTTCTTATAAACAAAAACACCCACACAAACTAGGAGCAAGAGATGGTACCTTGATAGTGGATGCTCAAGGCACATGGCCGGAGATCCATCTCAATTCTCTAAGCTCTCTAGCCAAGACGAAGGGTTTGTCACCTACGGAGACAACAAGAAGGGTAAAATCATTGGCAAGGGTACTATAGGTAACAAATCAACCTTTTCAATTGATAATGTGTTATTAGTAGATAGTTTAAAACATAATCTCTTGAGCATTAGTCAATTATATGATAATGGTTATATTGTAAGATTTGAATCTAGTGCTTGCATCATCGAAAAACCACACAATAATACATCTATAATTGAAATCAAGCAAAATAATGTCTACACTTTAATCTTGATGATCTTAGTAGTGAAATATGTTTTTCGGCTTTGAATGATAATGCTTGGCTTTGGCATAGAAGATTAGGTCATACTAGTATGAAACTAATCTCTCAAATCACATCTAAAAACCTTGTAAGAGGCATTCCTAAGGTTAAGTTCATTAAAGATAAAGTATGTAATGCTTGTCAACTAGGAAAACAAATTAAAACTAGCTTCAAGCCAAAAAATCAAATAAGTACCTCTAGACCATTATAATTGATCCATATAGATTTGTTTGGACCAATTGACACAACAAGCCTAGGAGGTAATAAATATGCCTTTGTGATTGTAGATGACTATAGTAGATTCACGTGGACCTATTTCTTAGCTCACAAAAGTGATTCTTTTAAATGTTTCTCTAAATTCTGTAAACTTACTCAAAATGAAAAGGGTTTCATGATTTCATCAATTCGGAGTGATCACGGTAGTGAATTCCAAAACTATGACTTCCAAAATTTTTGTGAATCAAATGGGTATAACCACTTCTTCTCTACTCCAAGAAATCCTCAACAAAATATAGTAGAAAGAAAGAATAGAAATTTACAAGAAATGACAAGAACCATGTTAAATGAACATAATTTACCCAAATATTTTTGGGTCGAAGCCGTAAATACGACTTGCTATGTCATGAATAGGGTTCTAATAAGACCATCTCTATCCAAGACTCCTTATGAATTATGGAATGACAAAAAACCTAATGTTTCTTACTTTAAAGTTTTTGGTTGCAAATGCTTTATTTTAAATGAAAAGGATGCTTTAGAAAAATTCAATGCTAAATCTGATGAAGGCATCTTTCTTGGCTACTCTTCCGTTTCTAAAGCTTTTCGTGTTTTTAACAAAAGAACCTTAGTTATAGAAGAGTCTATTCATGTGGTTTTCAATGAAGTTTCTAAAATTAAGAAAAATTAAGAAAAATTAAGTTTGAACCCCTTTTGATAATTTGAATTTAAATGAACCCTCTCCTCAAAATGGCAACTTAGAAGCATCTTCTTCCGAATATTCCTTACCTAAGGAGTGGAAGTATGTGGATGCCCATCCTAAGGAGCTAATTATAGGAGACACATCAAAAGGGGTTCAAACTCGCTCCTCTCTTAAAAATTTTTATGCTCATACCGCTTTTCTTTCTCAAATTGAACCTAAATGCATTGTCGAAGCCTTGAAAGATAATTCTTGGGTTATCGCAATGCAAGAGAAATTGAACCAATTTAAGAGAAATGAGATATGGAAGCTTGTTCCTAGACCAAGTGACCATTTAGTTATCAGTACTAAATGGGTCTTTAGAAACAAGCAAGATGAACATGGTATCATGGTTAGAAATAAGGCTAGATTAGTGGCCAAAGGTTTCAACCAAGAAGAAGGTATCGATTACAAAGAAACCTTTGCTCCTGTGGCTAGATTAGAAGCCAATAGGATGCTCCTTGCCTATGCTAGTAGTAATAACTTTAAGCTTTTTCAAATGGATGTCAAAAGTGCTTTTTTGAATGGCTTTATTTCCGAAGAGGTTTATGTTGAACAACCACCCAGTTTTGAAAACTTTCTTCTTCCTAATCATGTGTTTAAATTAACTAAAGCTCTCTATGGATTGAAACAAGCCCCTAGGGCTTGGTATGAGAGGCTTAGTTCTTTCTTAATTTCAAATAATTTTACTAAAGGCAAGGTTGATACTACATTGTTTATTAAGCATTTTGAAAATAATTTTCTTATTATTCAAATTTATGTTGATGATATTATTTTTGGTTCTTCGGATGAATCACAATGTGAATCATTTGCTAAGTGTATGAGTCTTGAATTTGAAATGAGTCTAATGGATGAGTTAAACTTCTATTTAGGATTACAAATTAAACAACTTAGTAATGGAATATTTCTTAATCAAACCAAGTATACATTGGAACTGTTAAAATGATTTAACATGGATAGTTCTAAAGCCATCAACACTCCAATGAGTACTTCCACCAAGTTAGACTTGGATGAAAATGGAGAAAATTTTGATCAAAAAATATATAGGGGAATGATAGGTAGCTTACTCTATCTCACTACAACTAGACCTGATATCATATTTAGTGTAGGTCTATGTGCAAGATTCCAAGCTAATCCTAAGTTTTCTCACCTTAAAGCTATTAAAAGAATCCTTAGGTATCTTAAAGGAACTCCTAATCTAGGATATGGTATCCAAAATCTGATAACTTTGATTTAAAAGCTTATGCGGATGCCGATTTTGGTGGATGTAGAATCGATAGAAAAAGCACATCCGGAACATGCCAATTTCTAGGATATGCACTTGTTTCTTGGACATTCAAGAAACAAAATTCTGTTGCACTATCTACGGTGGAAGCCGAATATATAGCAGCAAGTATATGTTGTGCACAAGTTGTGTGGATGAAAACCACTTTAGAAGATTATGGAATTAATTTAAAAAATATTCCAATAAAATACAATAACACAAGTGTTATTTGTCTAATAAAAAATCTCATTCAACACTTAAGAACTAAGCACATTGATATTAGGCATCACTTTATACGAGATCATGTCGCTAATAATGATGTCACTCTAGAATTTATTGATACAAAACACCAATTAGCAGACATTTTCACAAAACCCCTAAATGAAGAACAATTTGACTTCATTAGAAGAGAATTAGACATGCTAAATTTGTGCTAATATTTAATAGTGCATGTTTTCCAAAACATTTAAACTTTGATTTTGATAGTTTCACCTTTATACTTTTAATGAAAATCATGTCTTTCAATGATATATGTATAACTTCATACTATCTTCACCTTCTTTTGAGATAACTAAATGGATTATATAAGCTTGAAATATGCAAAAATTAATGTCATGAATTCTGCATAAAAATCAAGCTCTTAAATATTTATTTCAGATTTTATTCATGTACTAATCAAGTTTTTATGATTTCATATCTTCTTCCTTCATAAAAATGACAAGTTGAATCTCATCATGAATTTTCTTGGATATGTTTGATGATTGGCTTCAATGATGTATCCTTATACATATTTTGGCAAAATAATTTGATGACTTGATAAATATCATGCATTGTATTGAAAAATGACTTTATGACTCCTCTCACTTATGTCACTTTTTTATCAAGTTTCACCCTTTCATCAAGTTTATTCATCTCCTTTTTGTTGATGACAAAGGGGGAGAAAAATGTGAAATTGATTACTTGTTGAATGTGGTCTTTATGAGCAAAATAATTTGATGACTTGATAAATATCATGCATTGTATTGAAACCATTGTATTGAAAAATGTCTTATATAGTGTAAATGAAATGAAAAATGTCTCATAAGATTTGTTATTGCAATTCAATTGCTCTTGTCATGCTTTGTGTCAAAAAAATAGGTTGCAATCCTTAAAAAGCATTGCAATGAACCTATAAGCAATTGAATTTTATAGTTGAAAGATTCTTACTATACCATGTTTATCAAATGGCATCTTTCGATTGATATGACAAGTTTTCATCTCATGATTTATCTGATATGGTGTTATGCTTTTTCAATCATGAGATCCTTGTTGTAATCTCAAATTTTTTGGTATCTTTTGATGAAATGATAAATGTTTATCATCTTTTGACTTGAAATTAAATGTCATGCTTTGATATTGCTTACGAATGAAACCTCATGCTGACTGAGCATGATAATAAGTTCAACGTAAGTAACTTATCGGTTTTGGCTTGAATTCAAGAAATTGAATTCAAATGTTTTTACTTTCTCATTATATAGCATATAGATAGGGGGAGTTAAGAATAACTCCGTCATCAATTGATTATCATCATCAAAAAGGGGGAGATTGTTGAATCTCAGATTTTGATGATGAAGTCAATTGATGGTTATTTGATCTAATTCATTTTTTAGATAAGTGTGCAGGATTAACTATGATAAAGCAAATTACCAGAGTCAAGTTGTTGGAAGTTCAAGAGTCCACCACAAGTCCGAAGGATCATCGGAAGTGCTGCCAGAGCCAACCGAGATGAAATCGGGGACTTGCCGAAGGTTTCAGAAGTTCACCAGAAAGATAGTCGGAGATTCACGAAGATCACCGAGAAGGTTCGGAAGGGTGCTAAAGACTCGTTGAACTCGTTATAGAATCCGGAAGCTTGCTGGGAGTCCGCCGGAAGGAATCCGAGGGAGTGTCAGAAGTCTGCTAGAAGATCGCCGGAAAGCTCTTCGGAAGATAACTTGATGGTGTCGGTTTAATTTGGCTTTAAAAGTTCATAGTTAGCACTTAATTAGGGTATAGAGTAGGTGTTAATCCTGTCTAGACCTGTATTGGGCCAATTGGGCCTTTAATGGGCTGTATTGGGCCAAAGGTTAGGCCCATACAGTTTCTGGCAAGGGCCAACAAAGAGTATCGTCGGACCAAAGTGTAGCACCGCCTGTTGATCAGAGGCCGCGTAGCACCGCTGTTGATTGAAGGCCAGCGATAGCTTCAGTGCAGCGGTAGTACCGCTGACAGTGGTTGCAACCACTGTGTCGCGGTAGTACCGCGATGCAGCGGTAATCGCGCCAAGACACCGACACACGCAAAGCAGTGTCAAAGCAGAGTATCGCCGTGCAAGAGTACCGCCTATAGTCCGAAATTTCGGATGAGACCTCTTTGAGCGGGATTTTTGAATCCCAAAAAGCTCTGTAAATACCCCTTTACTTCTAGCTAGTTGGGTTACCTTTTGTAGTGTTAGAATTGAGTCTAAGCTATAGAAAATTCCTGCTTTCAATTACTCAAGTGTTCACCTCCTTCTTCTACTTGTAAAAATTCTATAAAGTGAGGGAACCTCTGGTAAAAGGCTGTAAAGGGGTGTTTGGTCCTTCCCCTTCAAGAGATTTGGTAGTGGAAGTTGGGAGCCTCATTGGAGGAGGCTTCAAGAGTAGACATAGGTCATTTGACCGAACCACTATACATCGCTGCGTACATTTACTGTGTGAGTGTTTGAATTTCTGTTTCGTAAATTTCTTATCTGCAAGATTGATCGGAATTCTTCTCCCTACTTCTGACTTTATTTACCTGAATTACTTCAAGTTAAAGTCACTTTAGTTATATCAAGTTTCTATACGAATCTCCATAATCAGCTTTCAAAAGGTCAAGTTTTAATCCGATGCACTAATTCACCCCCCCCCCCAAGTGCCGCTCCGAACCTGACATGCCGAACTTAGTTTGGGTCCACCATCGAGCCCAAAGAAATCACATCAAAGAGAAAGCTCTAATCGAAAAGATGACCTCTAGGAGAGGGAGGCTCTATGACCGATCCCCACTATCCATGCATGAGGGTGGACTTCCCTAGATGGGAAGAAGGAGACCCGATTAGTTGGATCTCGTGCACGGAGTGATATTTTCGGTACCACAAAACTGCAGATGCATCTATGGTAGAAATTACAGCTATACATCTTGAAGGGGATTCCATATAATGATTTGATTGGTTTGAATACACTCATGGAGTCCTCTCATGGCAACAATTCAAAGAAGGACTGCTGATCCATTTCGTACCAACCGATTACGAGAACATCGACGGACAACTAGCAAAGATCCGATAAACCTCCACCATCCAGGAGTATCAAACCAGGTTTGAAAGGTTATCTAATAAAACTCATGATTGGTCTAAAAAGTAGTTATTGGGGACATTTATTGAGGGCTTAAAGCAGGAGATTCGGAGAGAAGTTAAAGCGCGACAACCGTACATACTTATGGCAGCCATCTCTTTCGCACGACTTCAGGAGGAGCGATTGAACCATGAAGCCCGGAGGACTAGGGTTGCTCCCCGACTAGCAATATCGAAGCCCTGAGCCCCCCCTACTATCAGCCGAGCTCCTACACCAAAAAGGTTGACAAGAGAAGAGCTTCGAGACCGATCTGCCAAGGGGTTATGTTGGCATTATGACGAGTCATGGAGCCACGAGCATCGTTGTAAAAAAGGGAGACTTCTTTTGATTGAACCAGTGGAAGAAGAGATCAGTGAATAGCCAGAAGAGAGTCTTGAACATGAGAATGAAGATGTGGAAGAAGAGCTACAATCGATCGACTTTATGGTACATGCGCTAGCCGGCTACCCAAATCTGCAAACAATGAAAGTTGGAGGCCTACTCAGACAACAACCGATCACCATTCTCATCGATACAGGCAGCACTAATAACTTTCTAAACAGTAAGGTTGCTGCTCGAATGGCGCTCCACATCGAAGGTTGCAGCAAGTTTGACATAAAAGTCGCCGACGGTCGAATCCTAAAATACGACCAAAGATGCCTATCGGTGAAACTACTACTACAGGGCCAAGAAATTATTGCCGACTTCTTCCTCCTACTAATTAATGATTATGAGGCTATGCTAGGCATAGAATGGCTGATGATGCTAAGTGATATCTCTTGTAACTTTTCCAAATTGATTATGAAATTCTATTGCAAAGGCAAACAGGTCACCCTATACGGGAAGCATAGAAGCAACGTAACCACCGTTTCAACCCAACGAATGGAGAAAATTTTATATAAGATAAATGGTGGCTTTCTTATGCATCTCCAACAGCAACCAAAGGGGGAGAAAATAGAAATTAAAGATCAAAATCTCACCCAACTGCTTGTTGAATTTGATGATGTTTTTGTTGAACTGCGCGGTCTTCCTCCTACTCGGCAACATGACCACCAAATTCCAATCCTTCCGGGAAAACCACTAGCAAACACTCAGCCTTACCACTATCCTCACCTCCAGAAGGATGAAATTGAGAAGATCGTGAAGGAGATGCTTGAAACAGGGGTGATTCGGCCAAGCTGCAGCCCCTACTCCTCACCGGTGCTACTTGTGCGCAAGAAAGATGGAACTTGGCGGATGTGCATCGACTACCGAGCTCTAAATAATATCATCATCAAGGATAAGTACCCAATACCAGTGGTGGATGAACTTCTTGATGAATTAAAAGGAGCTCGAGTCTTCACGAAATTGGACCTCCGATCCGGTTACCACCAAATTCGGGTATGTGAAGGCGACATCCCAAAAACTGCTTTTCGCACTCATAACGACCATTATGAATTCTTTGTAATGCCCTTTGGACCCACTAATGCTCCTTCAACCTTTCAAAATCTCATGAACAATATTTTTTGGAGCTTTCTTCGCAAATTTATGCTGGTATTTTTCGATGATATTCTCATTTACAACTCTTCTCTTGAGACTCACTTTCAACACTTCTGATTTGTTCTGACGATCCTTCGGGAGAATACTCTTTTTGTTAAGCTATCAAAGTACAACTTTCTCCAGCAAAAAGTAGAGTACCTTGGGCACATAATATCAGAAGAAGGAGTGGCCATAGACCTAACAAAATTCAAAGCAATGCAAGGCTGGCCAAAACCTACAAATGTGAAATTGCTGCGTCGAATCCTTGGACTAACGGGCTACTACTGAAAATTCGTGAAGGACTATAGGAAGATCAGTGCCCCCCTCACTTCTCTATTGAAAAAAGATGCCTTCTAATGATCGAACAAAGCCTCTGCTGCCTTCGACAGACTTAAGGCAGCCATGACGACAACACCGATGCTAGCGCTAGCAAATTTCAACCGACCCTTCATCATTGAGGCCGATGCATCTGGAGTTGGAATTTGAGCCATTCCCATGCAAGATGGTCGACCACTCATATACGCCAGTAAGGCATTGTCTCCCTCCCATCAAAATATGTCTATCTATGATAAGGAGATGCTCGCCATTGTACACGTAGTAACAAAATGGAGACCCTACCTGATTAGCCGATGATTTCAGATTAAAACTGACCATAGAAGCCTCAAGTACTTTTTGGAGCAGAAGATATCATCCCTGGAGCAGCAAAAATAGGTAACCAAACTTCTAGGATTTGATTATGAAATTATTTAAAAAAAGGAGAAAGAAAATATTGTTGCAAATGCGCTCTCACGGCTACCTGAGCAAGCTAAATTTTCAGCTATCTCTCTTCCTACCACCGGCTTCCTTGAGGACATTAGGGAGGAATGGAAGAAGGATCCAGAAACCAGCAACATCATCAAAAAAATTAGAGGAGGATCTAAGCACAATAGCTCACTATACTTGGGATTCGAGGGATCTACGCTACAAAGGTCGTATTGTGCTTATACCAAACTCCCCTTACATTAAAGTCATTCTGCACGAAATGCACTCCACACCTTCAACAGGGCACTCTGGATTTCTATGAACCTACAAAAGAGTAAAGTAAAACTTTTATTAGAGAGGGATGGAAAAAATTATTTTTGAATATGTAGCACAATGTGATGTATGTCAATAGGAAAAAGGTGAAACAATGGTGAGTCCAGGGAAACTACAACCACTACCCATACCAGACTCGGTGTGGACTGACATCTCCATGGACTTCAATGAAGGGCTGCCACCTTCTAAAGGTAAAAGTACAATCCTTGTAGTGGTTGATCGACTTACGAAATATGTTCATTTTTATGCTATGCGAAATCCCTACACTACTGTTAGTATTGCTCAGATTTTCAAAGAAAATATTGTTAAACTGCATGGGATGCCAAGGTCCATTGTAAGTGATCGTGACAGGGTCTTCACTAGTAAATTTTGGACCGAGTTATTTCAATTGTAGGGCACCAAACTCAAGATGAGCACAGCATATCATCCACAAACTGACGGCCAAATAGAAGTGGTGAACAGGTGTTTAGAGACGTACATTCGATGTTTCGCCAGTGATCGGCCAAAGGAGTGGACGAAATGGCTCCCCTGGGCCGAATGGTGGTACAATACTACATATCATTCATCTACAAAATATACCCCATATGAAGCATGTGATTCCAAAGTATGTAATTGGCTTGGCTAAGGTAGATCAGGTCGACCAAGATTTAATTGACAGAGACAAACTCCTACAACTGCTAATGGATAATCTCTCTACCGCTCAAGCTAGAATGAAGCAGCAAGCTGACACACGAAGAAGCGAAAGAGAATTTTTAGTAGGAGATTGGGTTTATCTTCACCCACAGCCATACAAACAACTATCCATCAACACACGATGAAGCTATCTTTACATTTTTATAGGCCCTATCAAATTGTAGAGCATATTAGAGCTATGGCGTACTGGCTTAAATTGTCTGAGGATGCTAAAATTCACCCTATTTTCCACGTGTCATGCTTGATGCCCAAGTTGGGAGAACACGAGTCACCCCAGATTCAACTGCCCAATACCACTAATGATGGATATATCCAAGCCCAGCCGCAAGTCATTCTCGACCGCAGAATCATCATGCGTCACTGATGTCCCTCTACTAAAGTGCTAGTGTATTAGAATAATTTACCACCCGAAGATGCCACATGGTAATCATATGAGGAGCTGAAGACCCGGTTCCCTGAATTCATGGAACCTCAGCCTTGAGGACAAGACTGATTGGAAGAGGGCGGGCTTAAAAGGACCCTAGCAGGGTTGGGTCCTACTCAACTAAGTAGCAGCTAATAAAAACCCTTTTAGTGTAATAAATCCCACCTAGCTGCCTCTATCCTATAAAGAAGAGAGGCTAGGATTTATATTTGGGCTATTGGGCCTCTTAGCTGCTGCCCCCCTTGTTACTAGGTCGGTCGGCTAAAGGTGAGGGTAAATTGGGTGGTTCACTTAGGAAGCAGCCCTTAGGGCTAGGGTTTGGAGCTCTATATAAGCTTGTAGCCTCCACCTCTTTGGAACAAGATCAATCTACAATTGCAGCCACCAGGCTACTTGGAGGGTGAAACCCCCGTAGCGTTCCAAGGGTTGATCCCCCTCAAAGATAAATCTTCATATAATTCCTCTAGGGTTCTATCACAGAGGCGGATCTACCAATCGCAAAGAAGGGACGTAGATACGAGACAACGGATAGTAGTGCCATAGATATGGCAGTGTCATGGTACCGTAGAGGTGGGACTTCCATGGAGTCATCGATCCCTTGCTCTCATAGAGGGAGAGTGCTTAGTCATGATATGGGCCGTGGAGGAGGAGAATGCAGTGGCAAACTCCATGTACCATGACAAGGCTAAAAAGCAGAGGCCAGAGAACTTCGTAAGACCGGTGCCAATGGACTTCTCATCAAGAGAGTCATAAGTGAAGGACTTCGGGTCGATACAGGAGTACAGGACCAAGGAACAAAACAGGCAGTATGCAGTACTGTACCTTTACTACTTAGAGGAGTAGGCAGCAGAAATGATGGAGAAGGTGGTATAATCCCAAAGGTGACCAAATCTATCAGAGACTTGCTCCAAATTGGAGTGATAACTTCTTGCATTCCAAAAGTTCAATGACATTAAGAAGGTGAATCACAGTAGTTGACTCAGCGCAAGGATTGCAAATACTTCAAGTGCTTTAGAAGTGTGAGCTAAGAGCAGGTGAAGTCTAGTAACCAGCTCGACGCACGAAGTACAACCTCGAGGAGACAAGTGAAGTCAAGTAACCTTTGCCTTCTCAACTCTCAAGAGAATGGGCGAAACCGAGTACCCCAGCTCTCTTAGTTATCCAGCAGAGGAGCTCTGCACAGATTTGAAGACCCTTCGAAAAGATGAATGGAAGACAACAGTTGTCAAGTCCTCACCAATGGTGATCAGTGCTACTGGGAGTAGATTGTCCGCTTCATTTCCCAACTGAATGCCAATCGAAAGCGGAAGTGATGCGAACCTACTTGGACGAGACAACTAAGTGGAAGAAGATTCAATGGGAAAATTTTGTGAAGGACCTGAAAACTTCAAAGGTTGCAAGGTGATGCTCGTTAAAACTCCAACAAGCATCTATCTAGTTCAAGAGATAAGAAGAATTTGAAGACTGGCGCATATCAAAGAAGGTCTTTTCCTTCATCAGATGAATCTGCAAGAACAGCAAGGATCAGCATAACTCTGCTAACCCCACACTAGAGTCAGAGTCATTGGCAAGTTAAAGCAGCATGGCAGATTAAAGTTCGACGACTCAACAACAACAAGCAGAGAACAATTAGGAGCTAAGGGGCGCATTACAATAGGAGCAGAAGATTGAAGATATAGCAAAGGTAAGGAGTTGCAGCGTCAACGATGGCTTCGACGAGGTCGTTGAAGGAATAAGTGGGGGAGAATGTCACGAACAAATTGTAAACGGCTTGTTCGGTGTAATGCTTATACGTGTCCGTGTCCGTGTCCATGTCCTTTTCGATTTGTTCTGGCTTATAAAGCTTGTAAAGGGCTTGCCAAAGACTAAATGCCATATTTGAGTGAGTTTGACAACCATTGTCGGCATGTACATAAAGTTTGCATCTGGGGGACACTTGTACCACATTTCGATCTGTCGTGGACCAATTTTATACCTTTGTTGTGCAACCATTCTAGGCTTATGATATCCCTGGTTGGAATTTGCATTGGCTATAAAGTATTTGCTAAAAGGTTTACTTGTGGATCTCGTGTAAAACACTTTCTCTATCCTGTCTTCTCTTTTGTAGATCCCAAGGGATTATAGGAGATTTTGAGGAGACTGATCTTTGTGGACTAACACGCAATGGTGCCCCACAGCATAGGTAAAACTAGCTAAGTCCGTGACAAGGCGGTGCTATCGCTAGTCCTAGCGGTGCCACCGTTGGCACCTTTACTTAGATGGTTTTAGGAGGGCTGCAATAACTCTTTTTTTATCAATTTGCTTTGTTATTTTTTTTTCAATTTATCCTTTGTCTTATAGATGTTTAATTGATCATCATGTTTTTGATTAAAATAGAATGATGTCATTGTATCACATCCGATCTCATGTTAATCATGCGATAAATATTATTTTTTTTATTAAGCACAATGACTCATCAAATTTATAAAATGTTGTAATCAAGAGACATCGAAAACTTTCTTATCAAGTGGATGGTAACACAGATATGAGAAATCTCAAACTATAAATGAAAGAAGATTTGCAAAGATTACAAGAACTTGTGTATCAAAATCGACAACGATCAATTTGTAAAATCATGAAGAAGGTAAAACTCAATCAAAAGATGTCTTTATCACATTATCTCAAGTTAAACATTCGAGATATAAAGATCAAGTGAAGGAATTTTTTTCTTTTTTTAAGTCATGAAATATCGATCCATTGCATTACTCATCATATATTATTTCAAGGTAAGTAAAGTATCATGAAACATGATTCAAAGCATAAATCACTAAAATTATATCTGAAATATATTTCAAGGAGAATATATTACAATCGTAAGTATTGATCATTGAACGAGAACATGATTTATGCATTGGGAGAATCAAGTGTTTTCAAACAAGTCATGAATTTAATGAAGTTGTGATTCCAAGAGTCATGACTCATTTTAAGGAATTCATCAACTCTAAATCCATCATCAAAATTGTATACGGGATTCTTCAAATGAGTCGATTTATAGATTTTGAGTAGAGAATGGGATTATAGTAATGTTCAAGAAAAAAAATATATAACATCATCTCAAAAAAGAAGATTTCAAGTTGTAAGGTGACACTAATGTTTTTACCGAAATCAATTTTCAAGAGACTTAATGGTAGTTATGGTGCATAACTAAACAATGTATATCACTCAAGAATCTTTTATTACCCAAGCTAGTGAGCTTGATAACGATCAAGAATTGTATTACTACCCACTCCTAGCTTGTGTAGGTGAATGTGTCTACAAAAGAGGATGATTTTTAGATATCCATTTAAACTTGGGTGCCTCAAATATTAATCTACTAAACTTGTCATTATTCATTGAGTTCCTTATCATTCCTTTAGGAACTCATATTAACCTATGTGGACTAAGTTTCTTATATGAACATTTGTAAGCAACATATCCGGATTTGCAACAAAAGTAGTATTTCAAATGAGATGATATATGTAGTGTGGGTCCTTTAATGAAGGTGATTGGAGTTCGGTGAGATCCACTCACAAATCCAATTCCACTTCTTTTTTTGACGTGACCCTTGTTTGCAAGGATCATATCCAAGCCCTTGCTATCGACCTTAAACTTGTTTAAGGTCTCTTTAAGTAGCAAGTTCTCATTTTTTGTTGCCTCTAAGTGTTCACACTTAGAGCATGGGGGTAAAGAGGGAGTATCGAGTTCAAAACTTTCAAGTTTATCTAGTAAGATAATACGCTCCTTTTTTAATAAATTAAACTTTTTACTAATTGCTCTACACTCATCAAATAATTCATGAAAAGTAATTGAAAGTTCATCGAAAGATAAATCTTCATTAAATAACTCACTTACCTCATCTCCTAAAGCCATCAATGCGAAGTTGGCCTCCTCTTTGTTGCTTGCTTCTTCATCTTCAGAGCCACTTGAGTCGTCCCATATCGCCTTTAGAGCTTTCTTCCTCTTTGGTTGCTTCTTCTTGGCTTGGGGGCATTCACTTTTGAAGTGCCCCGGCTTCTTGCATTCATAATATATAACTTGATCCTTTTTGGGTTCAAGTTTGTTTTTAATGTCACTTTTAAATTTATTCTTTCTTATAAATTTTTTGAATTTCCGAGTTAAGAGTGCAAGTTTATCATTAAGGTCATCATCACTTGAAGATTCCTTCAAGTGGTCTTCTTGTGTTCTCAATACTATATCCTTCTTGTTCTTTGGAGGGGGTTCTCTAGTTCATCATGAGCATGACATATCATTTCGTAGGTCATTAAAGACCCAATGAGTTCTTTGAGAGGAAAATTTTTAAGGTCCTTGGCCTCTTGAATGGTCATAACTTTTGGATCCCAACTCTTTGAAAGGGATCTTGAAATTTTAGTTACAAGTCTGAAATTAGAAAAACCTTTACCAAGTGCTTTGACTCCATTGGCGACATCCATGAAATGGGTATACATGTCTCCGATTGACTCACTTGGTTTCATCCGAAACAATTCATAAGAGTGGACCAAAAGGTTGATTTTGGACTCTTTCACTTGGCTAGTGCCTTCATGAGTGATTTCAAGAGTGTGCCAAATATCAAAAACCGATTCATAAATCGAAACATGATTAAACTCATTTTTATCAAGTACACAAAACAAGGCATTCATAGCCTTCGTATTAAGAGCAAAAACTTTCTTCTCTGATTCATTCAATTCATTCATCAGAAGAGAAGATTTTTAAAATCTATTTTTAACAATATTTCAAAGTTCAAAGTCCATGGAAATAAGAAAAATCTTCATAAGAGTCTTCCAATAGGTGTAATTTGACCCATTAAACATAGGCGGACGTGTAATCGAATGACTTTCTTGCATGTTGGAATAAGCCATCTCTCTTGAGTTTTAAACCAAATGAGAGTGACCAAGTTCTGATACCAATTGTTAGGATATGAGCGGCACTAAGAGGGGGGGGTGAATTAGTGCAGCAGATAAAACCTGTAAATTTAAAATCGATTTCAAAAATAGTTATTTGAAGAGAAATTTCAGTCTGACGAATGAGATTCAAGCAAAGTGATTCGTGACAATGCAATTGAGAGTAGAGAGAATAAGATCGAAAGATTTGCAGCTAAGTAAAGAACAAGATGCAGCAATTAAAATTCACACATTCATAGTACTACGCAACAATGTATAGTGGTTCGGTCAAATGACTTATGTCCACTTCTAAAACCTCCTCCGATGAGGTTCTCAACTTCCACTATCAAATCTTCTTGAAGGGGAGGGACCAAGCACCTCTCTTACAAACTTTTACAAGTGGTTCACACTCTTATAGAATTTTTTGACAAAGTAAAATGTAGGAGGTGAACACTCAAGCTATCTAATACAATTTTGCTATAGCTTTGACTTAGTTTTTTTACTTCTCAAAATGTGCTTAACTAATTGAGAAGAGATAGGTATTTATAGACTCAATTGGCTTCAGAATTGAAGCCAAAAAGAGTCACATCCTGGATTTTCAGGTACTGGCAGTACCACCACCAGTTGACCCTACTCTGTCAGTATACTGGGTGGTACCACCACTCAATCTAGCAATACCACCGCTTGACAGGGTCCTCGGACTCTGTGGACTGACGGTACCATCGCCTGTCAGATAGTATCATCATTGACAGATAATAACTATCAACGGTACCACCATTGACCTGGGGTAGTACCACCACCAAGACTACTTGGGGACCTGTTCCCGGGGTGGTGCCATTGTCAGGCCTGGTCGAGCACTGCTGAATGGGCCCTAAATCTAGCCCAGTTCAACCTAACTAAGGCCTAGTTAGCCCCTACTAGGGTTATTCAGGATTATCACCTAATCCTAAGCCTAATTACATGCTAACTACGAAATTCAAAACATATTCTAAGCAAAAACTAAACCGACATGTCGAGTTTTCTTCTGACGAGCTTCCGACGAACTTCCGACGGACTTCTGATATACCCTCGGATTTCTTTCGGCGGACTCCCAGTAGGCTCTCAGATTTTATGGCAAGTTCTTTGAATCTTTGCCAAGCTTCTGAACCTTCTCGGTGAGCTCTGCGAACCTCCGACAATCTTTCCAACAAACTTCCGAAACCTTCGACAAGTCCCCGATTCATTCTCAGCTGGTTCCAACAGCACTTCCGACGATCCTTCGGACTTCCAACGGACTCTTGAACTCCCAACGTACTTGACTCCGGTAATTCACTTTATGTCTTCATTGCTATCGTAGTTAATCCTGCACACTTATCTCAATAATATGGATTAGATCAAATAACCTATCAATTTACTTCATCATCAAAATTCGAGATTCAACAATGGGTGGTGGTACTACCAGACTGGGTGGTGGTTGTTGGTTATAGGTGCCCTACAAGCCAATCATGTGAGTGGTGGCACCTGTGACATATTACGTCAATCTCTTCACATATTATTATTAGCATTTTCTCACATTATCTCGATGAATATTATGATGTCCATGGATCTGTGCAATGGGAATCGGATCGTGATGAGATCACGATAATGAGACCGATATACCTTTAAACATAGATCCTAAATCATCCTAGTCATAGGTTACTCGATGAGGACATCGAGATAACCGGACAGACTGGTGCATTGTATACTCATCTATATGATGGAGGTGATTGGTCTCATAGTCGCTTGTGTGGGGACACTAGAGGTACAGTGCAGGTGCTCATTGGAGAATGAGTTCACTGATTGATACGCTTACAGAATGCTGTATGGTTAATGATACCTAATGTCAGACAATGATTCCATAGTCTCAATAGTGTATCTGATCCTTAGACTTGAGGTACCAAAGATGCCTTGTTTGAGTACTCCATTCTTTGATGTCAGACTTACAGGTTTAGAGAGCTCCAAATCTGGTATAGCTGGTTCTCGGGAATGGTAGCTAACCTTATGAAGGCAATTACATGTCAATAGAGGATCATCCACTCTCGGTATCATGAGAGATATATCCCAGGTGTGCTCACTCAAGCAAAATCCCTAGCCAAGGTCATTCGGAATGAGAGAGGAGTTCTTAGGGAGAATCTGATTAGACCAAGACTCGAACAGGATTCTGTATGGGCCTGACTCTACCATGCCCAATATATGGTCTCTAGGATATTAGATGGATGAGAGACTATAGATACATGGTAATTGAGGACAGACGGGTCCGATGGATTAGATCCCCCTATACCATCTAAGAAGTATGGCATAGTGGCCTAGTACGTCCATAGTCAATGAGTCGAGTGAATTATTATGGAGATAATAATTCACTATATCATAAGGTGTTCTGAGTTAGAAGGAGTTCTAACGGGAGCGACTCATGGCCAGCTCAGTATTAAGCCTAGAGGGTCATACACATAAGATGGATGTTGCGATGAGTAAAGGTACAGATATGAGATATCGACAAAGCCACTAGTTTGGATCCTGTAGATGAGATCAAATTGGGTAATTGGATGAGATCTAATTGGATGAGATCAAATTGGATCCTATGGATAAGATCCAATGAGATCTAATTGGATAGAGATCCAGTGTGAACAGGATTTGTTAAAGATAAGCTTCCTCCACCTCTATAAATAAGAGGAACCTTCTGGTTCATAGGCTAAGAGCTCTTGGTAGTCATCCTCCTATTCTCCTCAGTCGCCTCTCCTCCTCCTTGGCTCTGGAAGCCTTCTGGTGCACGTGGAGAGAGATCTCGTGGTGATTTGAGGAGCGTCATTACTGCGTCCATTGTGTGGATTATTGCTCGAGAGGAGTATGCTAGTGCTCCTTCATCCTCTGCATCAGATCTGAAATTTCAGGGATATACGATCTCCCCAAGTAACACCTCTAACATAATACATATGGATTTTTCGGATTTGTGATTTTTACACACTAATCGTCTCACGATGGCCAAGTACGTAATTATGGAAAATTCAATCTTATTTTTGTTTTCCACTACACATGAGATGTCAAATCTCTTAATTTTCCAGCAGTGGTATCGAAGCCAAGTTTCGATCTTAAGACCTATGGGTTATGCGATTTTTACGCACCAATCGTCGCACAACGGCCAAGTACATAACTATGGAAAATCCGATCTTGCTTTTGTTTTTCACTACGCATGAGATGCCGAATCTCTCGATTTTCCAACAGTGGTATCAGAGCCAAGTTCATCATGCGATGATTGGCTTATAAACTGCATATGGTGTTTCATCACATAGAATTGTTTTGTGTTCTTATTATGTTTGATGTGGTTTTCAGATCCGAAGAATGATCTTTCTGCGTCAAATTTGTTGATGCAAATGAAGGAGGTAAAGGCAACAACTGTTGCTGCCCGACGGATCAACCAGAAGCGGTGAGCAAGGCAGTAGCCGCAAGGGGTTGCGGCCACTAGTGCGCGCAAGGCAGCAGCAGCCCGGCGGTTTGATAGGACCCTAGCAGGGTAAGGTCCTACTCAACCATGTAGCAACTAATAAAAACCCTGTGAGAATGTAATAAACCCCACCTAGCCGTCTCTATCCTATAAAGAAGAGAGGCTAGGGTTTATATTTGGGTCTTTGGGCTTCTTAGCCGCCGCCCCCTTGTTACTGGGCCGGCCCGCTAAGGTTGAGGGCAAATTGGGTAGTTCACTTAGGAAGCAGCCCCTAGGGCTAGGGTTTGGAGCTCTATATAAACTTGTAGCCTCCACCTCTTTGGAATAAGAAAGATCAATCTACAATTGCAGCCACCGGGCTACTTGGAGGGTGGAACCCTATAGCGTTCAGGGTTGATCCCCTCGAATCAATCTCCATAGAATTCCTCTGGGGTTCTATCATCTGGTATCAGAGCAGCGATCTTGCTACTTTTGCTACCATCCCTGCCACCCACCATTAGCCAAGCAATTCCCACAATTGCTCTTGACGTCGTCATCTCCACCGTCATCTCTTGACGTAGATCAAATCAATCTACAGTCGCCACCTCTAATTGCATCAGAGATTTGGTATTTTTCTACCACCAATATCTTTTGCTGTTGCAATTTTTCATCTAAAATATCAAAAAGAAGTTTTTCTATCAATCCCTTGCCTACGAATTCCTTGTGTCGCAAAAGTTACCATCTTTGCGAATGAAGGATCGCTGCAGAAAATTTCAGCCGCGTGTTGCTGCCTTTAACCGATCTAATCGTTATCCTTTTTGAACAAAATTTTTTGTGCACCTCATAGATCATCTTGGCTCCCATCCATGATTGATCTATTGTAAAATTCATCATAAAAACAAATTCGTGTGTTGCTGCAATCTCTCGTCACATACTGCTGAAATTTTTTGATGAGAATTTTGCTATCGCAACTTGCACCGATTTCTTTATTGCTTTATTGCCAAAATTTCTTGATCCAATTTGTTATCCTTGTTTCTATCTAAACTAAGATCCTACCATCAAACCCCCTCCTCAAACCCCTGAGTTTTCGCTAGAAATTTTATCGAAAAACCGCTATTTCTTCGACGACAATTCTGCTCTTACGAGACAACGCATATAGGCAGCAATTTCTACTGATTTTTGTCAAATCTTTGCTACGAGCTACCACAGATCTAAACCCCTCTTCCCTAACCTTCATCCACTACCATCTCAGCCCAAAACTCCATCAAATCGCAACCCCAAACAGCACCCAAAACAGCCACAAAACAAGCCTAAACTGCAGCCTACATTCACCAATCCACCAACCCTTTCAACCACCACTTCTCTCAACCAATACATGCCTTTAACTCGACAGCAAAAAAGAGATCTTAATATTACAGATTTAGAGACATATGCTATGGCATCCAAGGAGGCAATTGATGCTAAATTTGAAGCCTTCGAGACACGAATGGAGGAGAAGATTCAGACTCTCTTTGCCGAACTTAGTTTAGGACGACCACCGAGCCCAAAGAAATCACATCAAGGGGAGAGCTCTAATCGAAGAGAAGACCTCCAGGAGAGGGGAGGCTCTATGACCGATCCCCACTATCCACGCATGAGGGTGGACTTCCCTAGATGGGAAGAAGGAGACCCGATTGGTTGGATCTCGCGTGCGAAGCGATATTTTCGGTATCACAAAACCGCGGACGCATCTATGGTAGAAATTACAGTTATACATCTTGAAGGGGATGCCATACAATGGTTTGATTGGTTTGAACATACTCATGGAGTCCGCTCATGGCGACAATTCAAAGAAGGACTGCTGATCCGCTTCGGACCAACCGATTACGAGAACATCAACGGACAACTAGCAAAGATCCGACAAACCTCCACCATCCAGGAGTATCAAACCAGGTTTGAAAGGTTATCTAATTAAACTCATGATTGGTCTGAAAAATAGTTATTGGGGACATTTATTGAGGGCTTGAAGCCGGAGATCCAGGGAGAAGTTAAAGGATGACAACCGTACACGCTTATGGTAGCCATCTCTTTCGCACGACGTCAGGAGGAGCGATTGAACCACGAAGCTCAGAGGACTAGGGTCATTCCCCAACCAGCAATATCGAATCCCTCAGCCCCCCCTACTATCAATCGAGCTCCTGCATGAAAAAGGTTGATAAGAGAAGAGCTTCGAGACCAATCTGCCAAGGGGTTATGTTGGCATTGTGACGAGCCGTGGAGCCGCGAGTATCGCTGTAAAAAAGGGAGACTTCTTGTGATTGAACCAGTGGAAGAAGAGATTAGTGAACAGCCAGAAGAGAGTCTTGAACATGAGGATGAAGATGTGGAAGAAGAGCCACAATCAACCAACTTTATGGTATATGCGCTAGTCGGATACTCAAATCCGCGAACATTGAAAGTTGGAGGCCTGCTCAAACAACAACCAATCACCATTCTCATCGATACAGGCAGTACTAATAATTTTCTAAATATTAAGGTTGCTACTCGGATGGCGCTCTATATCGAAGGTTGCAGCAAGTTCGACGTAAAGGTTGCCGACAGCCGAATCCTAAAATGCGACCAAAGATGCCCACAGGTGAAACTATTACTGCAGGGCCAAGAAATTGTTGCCGACTTCTTCCTCCTACCAATTGATGATTATGAGGCTGTGCTGGGCATAGAATGGCTGATGACACTAGGTGATGTTTCTTGAAACTTTTTCAAATTGATTATGAAATTCTATTGCAAAGGTAAACAGGTCACCCTACGCGGGAAGCGCAGAAGCAACGTAACCACCGTTTTAACCCAACGAATGGAGAAAGTTTTATACAAGATAAATGGTGGATTTCTTATGCATCTCCAGTAGCAACCAGAGGGGGAGGAATGGAAGAAGGATCCAGAAACCAGCAACATCATCAAAAAATTAGAGGAGGATCCAAGCACAATAGCTCACTATACTTGGGATTCGAGGGATCTACGCTATAAAGGTCGTATTGTGCTTATACCAAACTCATCTTGCATCAAAGTCATTCTGCATGAAATGCACTCCACACCTTTAGCAGGGCACTCCGGATTTCTAAGAACCTACAAAAGAGTGAAGCAAAACTTTTATTAGAAAGGGATGAAAAAAATTATTTCTGAATACGTAGCACAATGTGATGTATGTCAACGAAAAGGTGAAACAGTGGCGAGTCCAGGGAAACTACAACCACTACCCATACCAGACTCGGTGTGGACTAACATCTCCATGGACTTCATCGAAGGGCTGTCACCTTCCAAAGGTAAAAGTACAATCCTTGTGGTGGTTGATCAACTTACGAAATATACTCATTTTTGTGTTGTGCGAAATCCCTACACTACTGTTAGTATTGCTCAGATTTTTATAGAAAATATTGTCAAACTACATGGGATGCCAAGGTCCATCGTAAGTGATCGTGACAGGGTTCTTCACTAGTAAATTTTGGACTGAGTTATTTCAGTTACAGGGCACTAAACTCAAGATGAGCATTGCATATCATCCACAAACTGATGGCCAAACAGAAATGGTGAACAGATGTTTAGAGACATACCTTCGGTGTTTCGCTAGTGATCGACCAAAGGAGTGGACGAAATGGCTCCCCTGGGCCGAATGGTGGTACAATACTACATATCATTCATCTACAAAATGTACCCCATATGAAGCATTATATGGTCGGCCAGCCCCTATGATTCTAAAGTATGTAATTGGCTCGGTTAAGGTAGATCAGGTCGACCAAGATTTAATTGACAGGGATAAACTCCTACAGCTACTAAAGGATAATCTCTCTACCGCTCAAGCTAGAATGAAGCAGCAAGCTGACACACGAAGAAGTGAAAGAGAATTTTTAGTAGGAGACTGGGTTTATCTTCGCCTACAACCATACAAGCAACTATCCATCTACACACGAGCCTCCATGAAGCTATCTCCATGTTTTTATGGGCCCTATCAGATCATAGAGCGTATTGGAGCTGTGGCGTACAGACTTAAATTACCTGAAGATGCCAAAATTCACCCTGTCTTCCACGTGTCATGCTTGAAGCCCAAGTTGGGAGAACACGAGACACCCCAGATCCAACTGCCCAACACCACTGATGATGGAAATATTCAAGCCCAACCACAAGCCATCCTCGACCGCAGAGTCGTGATGCGTCGTCGACGTCCCTCTACTGAAGTACTAGTACATTGGACTAATTTACCACTCGAAGATGCCACATGGGAATCATATGAGGAGCTGAAGTCCCAGTTCCCTGAGTTCATGGAACCCCAGCCTTGAGGACAAGGCTGATTTGAAGAGGGCGGGCTTGATAGGACCCTAGTAGGGTAAGGTCCTACTCAACCATGTAGCAGCTAATAAAAACCCTGTGAGAATGTAATAAACCCCACCTAGCCGCCTCTATCCTATAAAGAAGAGAGGCTAGGGTTTATATTTGGGTCTTTGGGCTTCTTAGCCGCCGCCCCCCTTGTTACTGGGCCGACCCGCTAAGGTTGAGGGCAAATTGGGTAGTTCACTTAGGAAGCAGCCCCTAGGGCTAGGGTTTGGAGCTCTATATAAGCTTGTAGCCTCCATCTCTTTGGAATAAGAAAGATCAATCTACAATTGCAGCCACCAGGCTACTTGGAGGGTGGAACCCCTATAGCGTTCCAAGGGTTGATCCCCCTCAAAGATCAATCTCCATAGAATTCCTCTGGGGTTCTATCACGGTTGCCCACTGCCTGCGCAAGGCAGTGGCTGCTGCATAAGGTGGGGCTGTACAGCCCGCGGCCCATGGCCACAAGGCGGCAGCCGCACCGCCTACGTGAGGCAACTGCCCATCCCCTGGGTAAGGCGGCATGGGGCGACCACCACCCCTGTGCAAGCTATTGTGCAGGGGCACAGGCGGCGACCGCTAGCAACTGCTTCATGAGGCAGCGGTCACCAACAACCGCCTCATGAGGCGGCCACCCATGCACGAGGCAATCGCCCGCACATGAGGCGGCAGTGCCTCTGCGCACCACTAGCACGGGGAGGCACCGCAAAGAGAGGCTGCAACCGCCTCTGCATAGAAGCGACAGCGCCTAAGGCGGTGCTGCACGCATGCCGAGGGCTACTGCATGCCTAGCAGGAGGCGATCGTAAGAAATTATGACTATTGTACGCCTACGAGGCGATGGCCGCGGTAGGGAGGTAGGACTCTGTTTGGGGGAGATTTGGGGTAAAAGATAGTTTTGCCTCTATCAATTTTGGAAATTCCAGGGCATGTCCCAAAAAATTATAAAAATACCCCTGACATTTCTAAAAATTCCCTGCATGTCCTTGATTTCAGAATTTTAGTTATTTAAAAGATTTAAGTAACTATTATTATTTACTACATCATGTCCTACATGATATGTACATGCGATGGGTGATGTGGGAAGATGATCATGGACTTTGTGATGTGTGCATATGATTATTAGGGCCAGCAAGCCTTCATTTTTGTTGATTGTCGGGCCTGCGTATCTATAATTATATTGTAATTATCCTAGAGGCGCGGCAGAAGCCTGGAGGTGGTAGCAAGACCCCTGAGGTCGATTCAGACGATCGCGATGCATGGAAATACATCGAGGTGCCAACAGATCCGACGATGACGAGATGGATGATCGCCGTACATAGAGATGCACTAATATGCACATAGATCCTAATGTAAGTGATTAGGCCTACTGGCTTAGGCCTAATCATATTAGGTTGAAGTCCATGATCATCTGGTGTGCTTGTGCATGTGAATGCTATACACCTATATATATATATATATATATATATATATATATATATATATATATATATATATATATATATATATATATATATATATATATATATATATATATATATATATATATGCATGTGATATAAATATATAAAATATGTATGTGTGTGACACGTCATATCACGAGACGGAACCTAAAACCCCTCCTATGATAATATTAAGTCAGTAAGCATGAGGCAATAAGATTGACCCATGTGGCCTTCCATCGTTAGGGGCAAGTACCGATTCCCGACGTAGGCTGACTTGGTCAAGTCCCTCGAGGCTCGCCTATTTCACATCTCGCTATCTTGTCTTCAATATAGAGATGTCAACGGTGACCTGAGGACATGGTATGCTTGGTCGAGTCCCTCGAGGGCATATCACCGAATCAAATTCATCTTGTAATGATGGTGATAACTAAACTGGACATTATGGTTGGTCGAGTCCCTCGAGGCCATAGTGGTTCGAAAGTCAAATATGATGGGAATCACAAAGAGTTGTGATTGGCAAGAGTTATCTACCTTTTGGGCTTAGTGTGATTAGTCGAGTCCCTCGAGGTTACACTAAGATGTCGATTGGATCTCGATCCCCACTATAAGTCTGCCGAAGACTTTCATTTCACGTGCATGAGGGTATCATATGACTTGCTAAAAAAATTAGTGGGAGCATATCAAGATAGAAGTCCATATCTTGATTGTTTATTTTTGTGAAATCTGCGTGTTATTTACTTATGCTATATCTCCTATTTATCAGAAACATGTCATCATTAAACCCTCTACGTGGCATACTTGATACCAATTGCCTCACTGGTCTAAATTATATAGATTGGCTCTACAACCTAAGAATAGTTCTTACAGTAGAGAAAATCACATATATCTTAGATACGGTCATGCCCCAACCTGAGGCAGGAGCTCCTCAAGAAGAGTTTGCCTAATATACGAAGTATATAGATGATTCCGCTCTAGCCCAATGTTACATGTTAGCCTCTATGTCTCCTGAGTTATAGAGACAATATAAAAATATGGATGCTCATTCCATACTCCTACACCTTCGCAAATTGTTTGAGGAACAGGAAAGAACTCAGTGATATGAGATATCCAAGAGTCTCTTCCGTGTCAAGATGACTGAGGGGACACTGGTTTAGAACCATGTCCTAAAGATGATAAAGTGGATTGAAAAACTCACAGGTCTAGAAATGGTCCTAGATGATAACCTATATATTAATCTTATACTTCAGTCCCTACCAGATTCCTTTTCTCAGTTCATCATGAATTTCAATATGAACAAACTTGAGGTATCTCTCCCTAAGCTCCTCAATATATTGAGGGAGACAAAGAGCACTATCAAGAAAGAGAAATTAGTTCTCTATGTTAGTGAGACCAAAAGGAAAAGAAAGACTGGGAAGACCCTTGAGAAGGGTAAGGGCAAGGGCAAATGGGGTAAGGCAAAGATTGCCAAAATTGACCTAGCAAATGATAAAGGCCAATGCTTCCACTATGGTCAAGATGAGCATTGTAAGAGGAACTGCAAGGCATATCTTGTAGAAAAAGTGAAACTGAAGCTTGGAAAAGCTTTAGGTACTTTCATGATCAGTCTCCATATGCTAGATTCTTGTGATAATGCATAGGTATTGGATACCGATAGTGCCTATCATATCTGTAATTCGTTATAGGTTCTGACAAGGCATAGGAGATTAGCAAAAGGCGAGATGGACCTCAAGATGGGCAATGGAGCAAGAGTTGCAATTGTTGCTGTCGGCGATATCACTCTACACCTGCCTGATAGAGCTATTATTATATTAGATGCATGTTATTTTATTTCCTCTATTATCAAAAATATTATTTTCATTTAATATTTGATATTAAATGGTTATAAAGTGCTTTTTTAGAATAATCATTATTCAATCAGTAAGAATGATAAGATCATTACTAGAAGGACATTGTATAATGGTTTGTTTATGCTAAATACTGCTTCATACATCATGAATGTAAGCATGGCCAAAAGGAAATGAGAAGAGGCAAATAATGCATATTTGTGGCATTGTAGGCTAGATCATATCTATGAGGGAAGGATTCAAAAGTTATTAAAAAATGCATACTTAGATCCATTTGACTACAAGTCATATACAACTTGTGAGCCTTGCCTTTGTAGGAAATTGACCAACTCTCTATTTAGTGGAACTGGAGAGAGAGCCACCGAGTTACTAGAACTCATACATAGTGATATATGTGGTCCTATATCAACTCATGTCATAGGTGGTTATTCCTACTTCATTATTTTCACTGATGATTTCTCTAGGTATGGACATATGTACTTGATGAAGTATAAGTCTGAAGCCTTCGAGAAATACAGGAAGTATAAGAATGAAGTAGAGAACTAGACTGGAAAGAGTATTAAAACTCTTTGATCAGATCGAGGAGGAGAATACTTGAGTACAGAATTCACCTAGTTCATCAAGGACCATGGGATTCTATCCCAATAGACACCTCCTTATACACCACAATACAATGGTGTATCAGAAAGGAGGAATCACACACTATTAGATATGGTGTGGTCCATGATGAGTTTCGCTGACCTACCTATCTCATTTTGGGGATATGCCCTACAGACCATAATTTACCTTCTGAACAGAGTTCCATCTAGATCGGTAGTGTCTACACCGTATGAGATATGGAGAGAGAAGAAGCCCGATCTTAAGGTTGTTAAGATTTGGGGCTGCCCTGCCCACGTTAAAAGACATACCCCTGATAAGTTAGAATCCAAGATAGAACGGTGCAAGTTCATGGGATACCCCAAGGAAACTTATGGTTATTATTTCTATCACCCTGAGGACCAAAATATCTTTGTTGCCAAGAGAGCAGTGTTTCTTGAGAAGGAACATATTCTTGGCGGAAATAGTGAGAGCATGATAGAATTGAGTGAGGTTAGAGAACCTAGCTCAGGCACCATTCCAGAGATCGAGTCTGTTCAGGTACCTAATACACAAGTTCTAATTTTGCGTAGGACTGGTAGAGTGTCACACCCTCCTGAAAGATATGTGGGACATATTAGTAGAGAGGGCATTCGGGACATTGATTCTCAGACCTACGAGAAGGCTATTATGAGTATAGACTTCGGGAAGTGGCAAGAAACCATAAATTCTGAGATGAAATCCATATACTCCAATAAGATTTGGAACCTTGTTGATGCACCTAAGGGTATCGTACCTATTGGCTGTAAATGGATCTTCAAGAAGAAGATCGGGGTAGATGGAAAGGTGGAGACCTATAAGGCAAGGCTAGTGGCTAAGGAGTATCGTCAAAAGCAAGGTGTTGACTATGACGAAACCTTTGCACCCGTAGCTATACTGAAATCCATTCGAATTTTATTGGCTGTTGCAACACATTATGACTATGAGATTTGGTAGATGGACATGAAAACTGTATTCCTTAATGGCAACCTCGAAGAGGAAGTGTATATGATACAGCCTGAGGGGTTCATGCCCAAGCACAGTCAAGATAAGGTGTGCAGATTGCTTAAGTCCATTTATGGACTAAAGCAAGCTTCCCGAAGTTGGAACATAAGATTTAATGAGGCGATCAAATCTTATAACTTCATTAAGAACGAAGATGAGCCTTGTGTGTATAGGAAGGTAAGTGAGAGCGCTATCACCTTCTTGGTGTTATATGTGGATGATTTTTTAATCATTGGGAATGATGTAAGAATGCTCTCCACAGTAAAATCTTGGCTATCTAGACACTTCTCCATAAAGGACTTAGGAGAATTCATATCTATAGAGATAGATCCAAGAGGATGATTGGCTTATCCCAATCCAGGTACATAGACTCCATTGTCAAAAAGTTTGGCATGGAAAATTTCAAGAGAGGTCTCATACCTATGAGACATGGAATATCACTTTCTAGGAATATGTCCCCAAAGACTCCTGAAGAAAGAGCATACATGGATAGAAAACCATATGCCTCAGTGATAGGGTCTATCATGTATACTATGCTATGTACCAAGCCTAATATAGCGCATGCTCCGAGTGTCACGAGTAGGTATCAAGCAGATACAGGCTTGGAGCATAGGAAAATAGTAAAGTGTATCTTTAAGTACTTGAAAAAGACTAAGGATCTTTTACTAGTATATGCAGGCAGTAGCCTCAGAGTTGAGGGCTACATGGACTCGAGCTTCCAGTCCGATGTCGATGATAACAAGTCGAATTCAGGATATGTCTTCACCCTGAATGGCGGAGCAGTATGCTGGAAAAGTTCTAAGCAAGATACTACTGCTGACTCAACCATAGAGGTGGAATATATTGTTGCAGTAAAGGCAGCAAGGGAGGGAATCTGGATGAAGAAGTTCATCACAGATCTAGGAGTCATGCCGAACAACAAAGAGTTGATTCCTATATAGGGCGATAATAACGGGGCGATCGATTAAGCTAGGGAACTCAGGTCTCGTCAGAAGTATTCTGAGGAGGTTCCACTTGATTAGAGAGATCATAGCTTGAGGAGATGTAGCAGTGGAAAGAGTTCCATCCGAAGATAACATTGCAGATCCACTGATAGAGTCATTGACTCATATTATATTTGAGCCTCATAAAGGTCTGATGAGGATCAGAAACGTAGGCGATTGGCTTTAGGTCAAGTGGGAGATTATTGGTTATAGGTGCCCTATAAGCCAATCATGTGAGTGGTGGCACCTGTGACATGTTATATCGATCTCTTCGCATATTATTATTAATATTTTCTCACATTATCTGGATGAATATTGTGATGTCCATGGATCTATGCAATGGGAATCGGATCATGATAAGATAACGATAATGAGACCGATATACCTTTAAAGACATATCATAAATTATCCTGGTCATAGGTTACTCGATGAGGACATCGAGATAACCAGATAGACTAGTGTGTTGTATACTCGTCTATATGATAGAGGCGACTAGTCTTATAGTCGCTAGTGTGGGGACACTAAAGGTACAATGCAAGCGCTCATTGGACAATGAGTACACTAATTGATCCACTTATAGAATGCTATATAGTTAATGATACCTAATGTCAGACAACGATTCCATAGTCCCAGTAGTATGTCTGATCCTTAGACTTGAGGCACCAAAGATGCCTTGTTCGAGTACTCTATTCTTTGATGTCAAACTTACAGGTTTGGAGAGCTCCAGATCTAGTATAGTTGGTTCTCGGGAATGGTAGCCAACCTTACAAAGGCAATTGCATGTCAATAGAGGATCACCCACTCTCGGTATCATGAGAGATATATCCCGCGTGTGCTCGCTCAAGCAAAATCCCTAGCTAGGGTCATTCAGATTGAGAGAGAAGGAGTTCTTCCGATTAGAGCGAGACTCAGACAGGATTCTGTATGGGTCTGACTCTACCAAGCCCAACATACGGTCTCTGGGATATTAGATGGATGAAGGACTATAGATACATGGTAATTGAGGACAGACATGTCTGATGGATTAGATCCCCCTATACCATCTAGGGACTATGGCGTAGTGGCCTAGTACATCTATAATCGATGAGTCGAGTGAATTATTATGGAGATAATAATTCACTATATCAGAAGGTGTTCTGAGTTAAAAGGAGTTCTAACGGGAGCGACTCACGGCCAGCTCGGTATCGGGCCTAAAGGGTCACACACATTAGGTGGATGTTGCAACGAGTAGAGGTGTGGATGTGAGATATCTACGAAGCCCCTAGTTTGGATCCTATGGATGAGATCAAATTGTGTATTGGATAAGATCTAATTAAATGATTGGATAAGATCCAATTGGATGAGATCGAATTGAATCCTATGGATAAGATCCAACGAGATCCAACTGCATAGAGATCTCATATGAACAGGATCTGTTAAGGATAAGCTTCCTCCACCTCTATAAATAGGAGGAACCTCCTGGTTCATAGGCTGAGAGCTCTTGGTAGTCATCCTCCTATTCTCCTCAGTCTCCTCTCCTCCTCCTTGGCTCCGGCAGCCTTGTGGTACACGTGGAGAGAGATCCTACGGTGATCTGAGAAGCGTCGTTTCTACGTTCGCTATGTGAATTACTACTAGAGAGGAGTACGCTAGTGCTCCTTCATCCTCTACATCAGATCTGACATTTTTGGGGATATACAATCTCCCCAGGTAATGCCTCTGACATGATACTTATGGATTTTTCAGATTTACGATTTTTGTGCACCAATCGTCGCACGACTGCCAAATATGTAACTATGAAAAATCTGATCTTGTTTTTATTTTCCACTGTGCATGAGATGCCGAATCTTTTAATTTTCCAATAGTGGTACCTCCAGACTGGGCAGTGGTACCACCTAACACTAGCGATAGTACCGCCAGCACCATAAAAGCCCAAGATGATTCAAATTTGGGCTCCAAATTTGAATACCCTTGAGGCTATAAATATTCCTCTCATCCTTAGTTAGAGACACTAACTGAGAACAAAAAGAGGAAAAATTCTGTTCTAATCACTTGAGAAAACCTCCACTCTAGCTCTAAGTCCTTGTCAAGTTTAAGAGAGGGGTGAGAGGTCTTGTAAAAGTTATTCTCCTAAACCTGTAAAATGAGAAGATAGTTGTAAGGGTAGTTAGTCTTCGCCCGATTGAAAGAAGACTAATTGTGAAAGCTAGTGGCCTCAACAAAGGAGTGCTAGTCATATGTGCCCTGCAAACCAATCACATGAGTGATGGCACTTATGACTTGATATGCACTTTTTCTCTTTGCGTATTATTAGGTATTTTATCACTTTATCTTACGTGTTGTATATATTGTGATGTCCTTGGATCTGTGCAATGGGAATCGGATCGTGATGAGATCACGATAATGAGACCGATTCACCTTTAAACACAGACCATAAATTATTCTGGTCATAGGTTACTCGATAAGGACATCAAGATAACCGGATAGACTGGTATACTGTATACCCGTCCATATAATGGAGGCGATTTGTCTCATAGCTACTCGTGTAGGGACACTAAGGGTACAGTGCAGGTGCACATTGGGGAATGAATTCACTGATTGATCCACCTACGGAATGCTGGATGGTTATTAATACCTCGCATCAGACAGCGATTCCATAGTCTCAGTAGTGTATCTGGTCCTTAGACTTAAGACACCAAGGATATCCTATATGAGTACTCCACTCTTTGATACTGGACTTATAGGTTTGGAAAGTTTCAGATCTAGTACAACCGGTTATTGGGAGTGGTAGCCAACCTTATGAGGGCTATTGAATGTTAATAGAGGATCATCTGCTCTCGATATCATGAGAGGAATATCCTATATATTATTGCTCGAACAAATCCTTGGCCAAGGTTATTCAGATTAAGAGAGAAAGAGTTCTCCGAGAGAATCCGACAAGAGCAAGACTCAAGGAGAGACCGTATGAGCCTGACAGCACCATGCCCGGTATAGGGTCTCTGGGATATTAGATGGATAAGGGACTATAGATACATGGTAACTGAGGACAGATAGGTCCAAAGGATTGGATTCCCCTGTATCATCTAGGGGTTGCAACGTAGTGGCCTAGTACGTCCGCAGTCGATGAGTTGGGTGAATTATTATAGAGATAATAATTCACTAAGTCAGAAGGAGTTCTGACAAATATGACTCACGGCTAGCTCGATATTGGGCCTAGAGGGTCACATACATATGGTTGGTATTGCGACGAGTAGAGGTTCGGATATGAGATATCTGCTGGAGTCCCTAACTTATTGGATATCCATTAAGCCCCTGAATTATTGGATCCTAAGAAGAGATTCATTACTTGCTAATAAGAGATTATTGGGTAAAGACCCACTAATCCAAGAGGCTTGGATAATTGGATGGAGATCCAATACCCAACAGGACAAGATCCATTAGGGTTTACAAGGGGCCTCTATAAATAGGAGGGAACCAAAGCTCTATAGGCTGAGAGTTTTCTTCATAGCCACCTCCTTGTTCTCTTCTCCTGAGAGGTGCATCGTCGGAATTCCTACCGTGTGGATACCGCTAGAGAGGATGTTTGACCTTCTTAATCTTCTCCTACAAATCTGTAGGGATTCAAGGATATATGATCTCCCTAGGTATTTTCTTTTACACATGCAGTTTTCGCAGATTTGTTTTGACGCATCGATCTTTGCACGACGACAGAACCTTTCTATGGGAAATCTGAGGTGTTTTGTTTTTATTCTTCCACTATGAATGAGATGTCACTCCCTAGAAGGATTTTCCTATTGGGAAATCCTTCAGGGGGAGCGACATCACATGTGTAGCAGAAGAACGAAAAACAAAACCCCAGATTTTCCGTAGAAAGTTTCTGTCATCATGCGAAGATCGGTATGTCAAAAACAAATCCGTAAAACTGCACGTGTAAAACAAGATACCTAGGGAGATCGTATATCCCTGAATTCCTACAGATTCATGGGAGAGGATGAAGAAGGTCAAGCGTCCTCCTCTCTAGCGGTATCCACACGGCAAGGATTGCAACGATGCACACCTCTCTTTGGGGAGAGGAGAACTGGAGGTGGCTACCAAAAGAAACCCCCAGCCTATAGAGCTTTGGTTCCCTTCTATTTATAGAGACCCCCTGAAAACCCTAATGGATCTTTTGCCCTATTGGGTATTGGATCTCCATCCAATTACCCAAGCCTCTTGGATTAGTGGGTCTCTACCCAATAATCTCTTATTAGCCATTATTGGATCTCATCTCAAGATCCAATAATTCAAGGGCTTAATGGATATCCAATAAGAAAGGGGGTTCAGCGGATATCTCATTTTCGAACCTCTACTCATTGCAACACCTACCAAATGTGTGTGACCCTCTAGGCCCAATATCGAGCTGGTCGTGAGTCATACTTATCAGAACTCCTTCTAACTTAGTGAATTATTATCTCTATAATAATTCACACAACTCATCGACTGCGGACGTACCAGGCCACTACGCCGCGGCCCCCAGACGATACAGGAGAATCCAATCCTTCGAACCTATCTGTCCTCAGTTACCATATTTCTATAGTCCCTCATCCATCTAATATCCCAGAGACCCTATATCGGGCATGGTGCTGTCAGGCCCATACGGTCTCTCCTCGAGTCTTGCTCTTGTCGGATTCTCCCGGAGAACTCTTTCTCGCTCAATCCGAATAACCTTGGCCAAGGATTTGTTCGAGCAAGAACACATGGAATATTCCTCTCATGATACCGAGAGCGGATGATCCTCTATTGATACTCAATAGCTCTCGTAAGGTTGGCTACCACTCCCAATGACTGGTTGTACTAGATCTAGAACTTTCCAAACCTATAAGTCTGGTATTAAAGAGTGGAGTACTCATACAGGACATCCTTGGTGTCTTAAGTCTAAGGACCAAATACACTACTGGGACTACAGAATCGCTGTCTGACGTGAGGTATCAATAACCATCCAGCATTCCATAGACGGATCAATTAGTGAACTGATTCTCTAATGAGCACCTGCATTGTACCCTTAGTATCCCTACCCAAGTAGCTATGAGACTAGCTACCTCCATCATATGAATGGGTATACAGCACACTAGTCTATTCGGTTATATTGATGTCCTTCTCGAATAACCTATGACCAGGATCATTTAGGGTCTATGTTTAAAGATGAATCGGTCTCATTATCGTGATCTCATCATGATCCGATTCCCATTGCACAGATCCAAGGACATCACAATATATGCAACACACAAGATAAAGTGATAAAACGCCTAATAATAAGCAAAAAGATAAAGATCATATCAAGTCACAAGTGTCATCACTCATATGATTAGCTTGCAGGGAATATATGACGAGCAATCTCCCACTTGAACTAAAGCCAATCACCAACATGTCTGATCCCCATCAGACCTCTGTGACGCTCAAATACAATCTGAGTCAATAGCTTTATCAGTGGATCTACAATATTATCTTCGGATGGAACTCTTTTCACTGCTACATCTTTTCGGGCCACGATCTCTCTAATAAGTTGGAACCTTCTCAGAACACTTCTGATGAGACCCGGGTTCCCTTATTTGAGTAATCGTCCCGTATTTGTCACAATATAAAGGAATCAGCTCCTCGTTGCTCAGGATGACTCCTAGATCTATGATGAACTTCTTCATCTAGACTCCCTCCTTTGCTACCTTTGTCGCAGTAATGTATTCCGCCTCTATATTCGAGTCAGCAATAGTGTCTTGCTTGGAACTCTTCCAGCATACTACTCCTCCATTCAAGGTGAACACATACCCTGAATTAAACTTACTATCATCGACATTGGACTGGAAGCTCGAGTCCATGTAGCCCTCAGCCATGAGGCTACTACCTCCATATACCAGTAAAAGATCCTTAGTCCTTCTCAAGTACTTAAGAATACATTTTACTGCTTTCTAGTGCTCCAAGCCTGGATCTGCCTGATATCTGCTCGTGACACTCAGAGCATGCGCTATATCAGGCCTGGTACATAGCATAGCATACATGATAGATCTTATCGCTGATGTATATGGCATCATATCCATGTGTGCCCTTTCTTCAGGAGTCTTTGGGGATATACTCCTAGAAAGTGATATTCCATATCTCATTGGTATGAGACCTCTCTTAGAATTTTTCATGCCAAACCTTTTGACAATGGTGTCTATGTACCTAAACTGGGACAACCCAAGCAACCTCTTAGATCTATCTCTATAAATCCATATCCCCAATATGCAAGATACTTCCCCTAAATCCTTCATAGATAAGTGCCTAGATAACCAAGTCTTTACTGTGGAGAGCATTCCTACATCATTCCCAATGATCAGGATGTCATCCACATATAATACCAAAAAGGTGATAGTGCTCCCACTTACTTTCCTATACACACAAGGCTCATCTTTGTTCTTAACGAAGTCATAAGATCTTATCACCTCATCAAATCTTATGTTCCAACTTCGGGAAGCTTGCTTCAATACATAAATGGACCTAAGCAACCTGTACACCTTATCTGGGTTATCCCTGGACATGAATCCTTCAGGTTGTATCATATACACCTTCTCCTCAAGGTTACCATTGAGAAATACGATTTTGATATCCATTTGCCAGATCTCATTATTATAGTGTGCTACAATAACCAATAGAATTCGAATAGATTTTAGCATGGCTATAGGTGAGAAAGTTTCGTCATGGTCAACACCTTGCCTTTGACGATACTCCTTAGCCACTAGCTTTGCTTTGTAGGTCTCTACCTTTCCATCTACTCTAATCTTCTTTTTAAAGATCCACTTGCAGCTAATTGGTACAATACCCTCGGGTCCATTAACTAGGTTTCAAACCATATTGGAGTACATGGAATCCATTTTTGAATTCATGACTTCTTGCCATTTCCCAGAGTCTATGCTCATAATAGCCTCCTCATAGGTCTAAGGATCAATATCATCAACATCCTCTCTTCTGATATGTCCCACATATCTCCTAGGAGGATGAGATACTTTATCGGACCTACGTAAAGTTGAAAATTGTGTGTTAGGTATCTGAATAGATTCTGGAATGGTGCTTGAGCTAGGTTCTCCAACCTCGCTCAACTCTATCATGCTCCCACTGTCTCCACTAAGAATGTGTTCCTTCTCAAGGAACACTGCTCTCTTGGCTACAAAGACCTTTTGGTTCTCAGGGTGATAGAAATAATACCCATAAGTTTCTTTGGGGTATCCCACGAACTTACACCGTTCCATCCTAGATTCCAACTTGTCAGGGTTGTGTCTCTTAACGTGGGCAGGGCAGCCCCAAATCTTAACAACTTTAAGATCGGGCTTCTTCCCATTCCATATCTCATATGGAGTAGACATCACTGATTTAGTTGGAATTCTGTTCAGAAGGTAAGCTGCGATCTCTAAGGCATATCCACAGAATGAGATGGGTAGGTCGGCGAAACACATCATGGAACGCACCATGTCTAACAGTGTGTGATTCCTCCTTTCTGATACACCATTAAGCTGTGGTGTATAAGGAGGTGTCTATTGGGATAATATCTCATAGTCTTTGAGGAACTGGGTGAACTCTATACTCAAGTACTCACCTCCTCGATCTGATCGAAGGGTTTTAATACTCTTTCCAGTCTGGTTCTCCACTTCATTTTTATATTCCCTAAATTTCTCAAAAGCCTCAGACTTGTACTTCATCAAGTACACATGTCCATATCTTGAGAAATCATTAGTGAAGGTAATAAAGTAGGAGTAACCACCTATGGCATGAGTCGACATGGGACCACATACATCACTATGTATGAGTTCCAGTAACTCAGTGGCTCTCTCTCTCCAGTTCCACTAAATGGAGAGTTGGTCATCTTTCCCCGAAGGCAAGCGCAAGTCGCATATAACTCATAGTCAAATGGATCTAGATATCCATTCTTCAGCAACTTTTGAATCCTTCCCTCATGGATGTAACCTAGCCTACAATGCCAAAGATATGCATTGTTCACCTCTTCTCGTTTCCTCTGAGACTTGCTTACACTCATGATATATGGAGTTGTATCTAGCATATATAAACTATTATGCAATGTTCCTCTCATGATGATCTCATCATCTAATATTATTGAACAATCATTGTTCTAAAAAATTAATTTATATCTAATAACTATCAAACATGAAATGGAAATAATATTTTTGATAATAGATGGAACATAATAGCATGCATCTAATACAATAATAGCTCCACTAGGTAGATGTAAGGTGACCTTGCCAACAGCCACTATAGCAACCTTTACTCTATTGCCCATCTTAAGGTCCATCTCTCCTCTGTTCAATCTCCTAAGTCCTGCCAGAACCTGCAACGAATTGCAAATATGATAAGCACTCCCGGTATCCAATACCCATATGTGATCATAAGATTCTAACAAATGGAGACTGATCATAAATGTACCTAAAGCTTCTGCAAGCTTCTGTTTCACCCTCTCTGCAAGGTACTCTTTGTAGTTCCTCCTCCAGTGCCCATCTTTGCCGCAGTGGAAACACTGGCCTTTGTCCTTTGTTGGGTCTTTCTTGGCAACCTTTGCCTTACCCATTTTGCCCTTGCCCTTGCCCTTCTTAAGGGTCTTCTCAGCCTTCCTTTTCTTTTTGGTCTCACCAGTGTAGAGAATCGACTTCTCTTTCTTGATGGTGCTCTCTACTTCTCGCAACATATTGAGGAGCTCTGGGAGGGTCACCTCAAGTATGTTCATATTAAAATTCATTATGAACTGAGAAAAGGAATCTGGTAGGGACTGAAGCATAAGATCCACACATAGGTTATCCTCTAGGACCATTCACGAACAGTGAGTTTCTCGATCCACTCAATCATCTTAAGGACATGGTTACGAACGGTGTCCCCTCGGTCATCACACACGGAAAAGACTCTTTGATATCTCATATCGTTGAGTTCTTCCTATTCCTCAAATAGTTTGTGGAGATGCAGGAGTGTGGAATTAGCATCCATATTTTCATTTTGTCTCTGTAACTCAGTAGTCATAGAGGCCAACATATAACACTGAGCAAGAGTGGAATCATCTAAGTACTTCACATAACGAGCGATCTTATCCTCGCTTGTCCCTTCGTCGGGTGTAGGGATCACTGTATCAAGGACATATACGATTTTCTCTGCCGTGAGAACGATTCTCAGATTGTGAAGCCAATCCGTATAATTTGGACCAGTGAGGCGGTTGGCATCAAGTATGCCACATAAAGGATTTGAAAGCGATATTTTTCTGAAATAAAAGATGTAGTAGAAATAAATAACATGCAGACTTTGCAGAAATTTAAACAATTAAGATAAGGACTTCTATCTTAATGTATTCCTACTAATTTTTCATGAGACACACGGCGGATCTCTAGTAGGGATCAGGATCTAATCGACGTCTTAACGTAACCTCGAGGGACTCGACCAATCACGTTATGTGAATCGGAGACCCCCGGCGGATCTCTAGTAGGGATCAGGATCCAATCGACGTCTTAACGTAACCTCGAGGGACTCGACCAATCACGTTATACTCATAAAGGTAGGCAACTCTTGCCAATCACAACTCCTTGTGATTCCCGTCATGTTCGGCCTCCGAACCACCATGGCCTCGAGGGACTCGACCAACCATGATGTTCGATTAAGTCATCACCATCGTTACCAAATAAGTCTGATTCAGTGATATACTCTCGAAGGACTCGACCAAGCATACCATGTCCTCAGGTCACCAATGACATCTCTATGTCGTAGATAAGATAGCGAAACGCGATATAGGTGAGTCTCGAGGGACTCGACCAACTCAACCTACATCAGGAATTGGTTCCTACCTATAACGATGGAAGGCCACATGGGTCAATCTAATTGCCTCACGTTTACCGACTTAATATTATTAATAGAGGGGATTTTTTATTTGGTCTCCTAACATAATGTGTCATACACATACGTATTTAATATATATATATCTACATCGCATGCAAATATATATATACATATCTAGTAGGTGTATATCGAATCACACATCACATGAGCAATCACACTAGATGATCATGGACCAAATCCTAATGTGATCAGGCCCGAGCCAGTAGGCCAAATCACTCACATCAAGATCTATGTGTACTTCAGCGCATCTCTATGCTTTGTGATCGTCCATCTTGCTTCGTCGGATCCGTCGGCATCTCAACGCATCTCCATGCGTCGGATCGTCCGTCTCGGCCTCGTGAGTCATGCTACCGCTGCGCCTCCTCATGTAATTACAACATAATTACAAGCATACAGGCCCGACAATAAATGAAAAAAGAATAGAGGCTCGTAAGCCCCTATAATAATAATCAAATGTACACACATCACATCACAGGTCCATGATCATCTGTCCACATCATACATCACATGTATATGTTATTTTATAGGACTACTAGATAAAGAAAATAATAGTTAATTAAACTATTTAATTAACATATTTAATTTTCTGAAATCAAGGACAAAGAAAATTTTTGATTTCCCAGGGGTATTTTGGTAATTTGGCCAAAGGGTATTTTGGTAATTCTGTCAAAAGGGACATAATCTGGAATTTCTGAAATTTTGAAGGGTATTTTGGTAATTCTATCAAAAGGGACAGAATCTGGAATTTCTAAAATTTCGAGGAGCAAAATAGTCTTTTACCCTAAAACACTAACTCCTCACCCCTACTGTGCTTGCGGCCACCGCCACCCTGCCGGCGGCGCACTCTACGCGCGGGGAGGGTGGCGGCGCAGCTGTTGCCCGGCGGGCGCCCAGCGCTGGTGCCTTTGCAGCGCTGACCTGCGGACACGGGCACCCAGGGTCGGTGCCTCTACGGCGTTGGCCCGCGGGCACCCAACACTTATACCTCTACGACGCTGGCCCGCGGGCGCGAGTGCCCAGCGACCGCGTGAATAGGGGCCGACGCCTGCGGGTGCTGCGCCCGAGCGCTGCCCGCGGCACTCACAGGCGACGCCGATTCCTGCGGGCAAGCGGCGGCGGCGACCTATAGGTGCGACGCTAGCGGTCCGTAACCGGCCATCGCTGTCGCGGCAGCAATGCTCTGACCTTGCGGTTGCTGCACGAGCGGGCAGTAACAGTTGCTGACCTTTCTCGCCCTTCGCGCCAATGATTTTGGCATCAAAAGTAGATCTAAAACACAACACACGCAGTTTAAGATCCGATCTTCGCACGAACAACCTAGCTCTGACATCACTGTTGAGAAATCCTTCAGGGGGAGTGACATCACATGCGCAACGGAAGAACAGAAAACAAAACCCCAGATTTCCCATAGAAAGTTTCTGTCGTCGTGCGAAGATCGGTGTGTCAAAAATAAATCTACAAAACTGCATATGTAAAAGAAGATACCTAGGGAGATCGTATATCCCTGAATTCCTACAGATCTGTAGAAGATGATGAAGAAGGTTAAGCGTCCTCCTCTTTAGCGGTATCCACACGGTAGGGATTGCAACGATGCACCTCTCTCTTTGGGGAGAGGAGAACAGGAGGTGGCTATCAAAAGAAACCCCCAACCTATAGAGCTTTGGTTCCCTCCTATTTATAGAGGCCCCCTGAAAACCCTAATGGATCTTTGGCCCTATTGGGTATTGGATCTCCATCTAATTACCCAAGCCTCTAGGATTAGTGGGTCTCTACCCAATAATCTCTTATTAGCAATTATTGGATCTCATCTTAGGATCCAATAATTCATGGGCTTAATTAATGGATATCCAATAAGATAGGGGCTTCAGCGGATATCTCATATCCGAACCTCTACTTGTCGCATCACCTACCATATGTGTGTGACCTTCTAGGCCCAATATCGAGCTGGCCGTGAGTCATACTTGTCAGAAATCCTTCTGACTTAGTGATTTATTATCTCTATAATAATTCACCCAACTCATCGACTACGGACATACTAGGCTACTACGTCGCGACCCCCAGACGATACAGGGGAATCCAATCCTTTGGATCTATCTGTCCTCAATTACCATGTATCTATAGTCCCTCATCCATCTAATATCCCAGAGACCCTATACCGGGCATGGTGCTGTCAGGCCCATACGGTCTCTCCTCGAGTCTTGCTCTTGTCGGATTCTCCCGGAGAACTCTTTCTCTCTCAATCCGAATAACCTTGGCCAAGGATTTGTTCGAGCAAGAATACATGGGATATTCCTCTCATGATACCGAGAGCAGATGATCCTCTATTGACACTCAATAGCCCTCGTAAGATTGGCTACCACTCGTAATGATCAGCTGTACTAGATCTAGAACTTTCCAAACTTATAAGTCTGGTATCAAAGAGTGGAATACTCATATAGGACATCCTTGGTGTCTCAAGTCTAAGGACCAGATACACTACTGGGACTACGGAATCGCTGTCTGACGTGAGGTATCAATAACCATCCAGCATTCCGTAGGCGGATCAATCAATGAACTCATTCTCTAATGAGCACCTGCACTGTACCCTTAGTATCCCCACACAAGTACCTATGAGACCAGCTATCTCTATCATATGAACGGGTATACAATACACCAGTCTATCCGGTTATCTCGATGTCCTTCTCGAATAACCTATGACCATGATAATTTAGGGTCTATGTTTAAAGATGAATCGGTCTCATTATCGTGATCTCATCGCGATCCGATTCCCATTGCATATATCTAAGGACATCATAGTATATGCAACACGCAAGATAAAGTGATAAAACGCCTAATAATAAGCAAAGAGATAAAGAGCATATCAAGTCACAAGTGTCATCACTCATGTGATTGGCTTGCTGGGCATATATGACTAGCATTTCCAACAATGGTACCAGAGCCAGGTTGTTCGTGCGAAGATCAGATCTTAAACTGCGTGTGCTGTGATCTAGAACAGGTCTTGTTGTCAAAATCATTGACGCAAAAGGCGAGGAAGGGTAGAAACTGTTGCTGCCTTTGCTACGCTTGCAAAATGGTCACGGCCAAGGCTGCTTGCAGCCAAGCCATGTACACGGCGACAACCGACAATAGGCAGCCTACGTGCAGGCGACCGCCGGCCGACAGACTGCGGGCCATAAGCAGACAGCACCTACAGGCTGCCTACGCCGGTAGCTTGCGGCATGCCTGCAAGGGGTAGGTGGCGCCCGCTTGCAGGCGGCCCGTCCGCAAGGGTCGACTCTACACCGCAGGCGGCGCCCAAATGGTGGCGCCGCTGCGGTGGTTGCCCGCCTGCGGCGCTGCGGCTGTGCCCATGTGCACCCGCATGAAGCGGCGCCATCGGTATTGCACCGCCGAGCCACACTAACTGCTGCGAGTCTTTGCGGCCTGCGAGAAGCGGCGCCACGAGGGCAACACACAGTGGGCGTTGCGTCATGGGTGGCACTTGCGTGAGCGGCGCCCACCCATGGCAGGGGCAGCGCTTGCGGGTGCTACGCCCGCCTGTTGCGGCCGAGCCGCTCGGGGCGCCGGCGTCAGCAAGGTGGCGACGGCTGCACCGTAACACAACAGCAAAAGAGAGAGGGGTTAGGGTTTTGGGCAAAAGATAGTTGTGCACCTTGAAATTTTTGAAATTTCTATTTTTGTCCCTTTTGACAAAATGACCAAAATATCCCTACTAATTTCAAAAAATTCTAATTTTGTCCTTTTGTCCGAATGACCATAATACCCTTGGGAGTTCAAAAAATTCTCTCTTTATCCCTATTTTTAAAAAATATGTATGTTAATTAAATAGTTTAATTAATTATTATTTTTTTTATCTAGTAGTCTTATAAAATAATATATACATGTGATGTATGATGTGGACAGATGATCATGGACCTATGATGTGATGTGTGTACATGTGATTATTATTATTGGGACCTGCGAGCCTTTATTTTTTTTCGTTTATTATCGGGCTTGCGTGTTTGTAATTATGTTCTAATTACATGAGAAGGCGTAGCGATAACGGGACCCATGAGGTCGAGACGGACGATTCGACGCATGGAGATGCGTTGAGATACTGACAGAATCGACGAAGTGAGAAGGATGATCACAGGGCATGGAGATGTGCCGAAGCACACATAGATTTTGATATGAGTAATTGGGCCTACTAGCTCAAGCCCAATCATATTAGGATGTGATCCATGATCATCTGGTGTGATTGCTCATGTGATGTGTTATTGGTTATACACCTACTATATATATATATATATATAAATATGTATATATATATATATATATATTTATACATATATATGTATATATATATATATGTATATACATATGTATATATACATATATACATATATATATATATATATATATACATATATATATATATATATATATATATATATACATATATATATATATATATGTATGTATATATATATATGTATATACATATGTATATATACATATATATATATATACATAAATATATACATATATATATATATACATACATATATATATATACATATATATATATACATATATGTATATATATATATATATATATTTACATGTGATGTATATATATATTAAATATATATATGTGTATGACACATTATATTAGGAGATCAAATTAAAATCCTCTCTATTAATAATATTAAGTCAGTAAACGTGAGATAATTAGATTGACCCACGTGGCCTTCCATCGTTATAGGTAGGAACCGATTCCCAGTGTAAGTTGAGTTAGTCGAGTCCCTCGAGACTCACCTATATCACGTTTCGCTATCTTATCTATGACATAGAGATGTCACCAATGACCTGAGGACATGGTATGCTTGGTCGAGTCCCTCAAGAGTATATCACCGAATCAGACTCATCTTGTAATGATGGTGATGACTTAACCGAACATCATGGTTAGTCGAGTCCCTCGAGGCCATGGTGGTTCGGAGGCCGAATAGGATGTGAATCACAAGGAGTTGTGATTGGCAAGAGTTGCCTACCTTTACAGGCTTAATGTGATTGGTCGAGTCCCTCGAGGTTACGTTAAGACACCGATTGGATCCCGATCCCCACTAGAGATCCGTTAGGGGGTCTTCGATTCACATACCGGAGGGAGTTATGTGTCTCATGAAAAATTAGTGAGAATATATTAAGATAGAAGTCCTTATCCTAACTATTTAATTTTTACAAAGTTTGCATATTATTTATTACTGCTACATCATTAATTTCAGAAAAATATCATTTTTAAATCCTTTACGTGGCATAATTGATGCCAACCACCTCACTGGACCAAATTATATGGATTGGCTTCGCAATATGAGAATTATTCTCACGGCGGAGAAAATCGCGTACGCCCTTGATACAATGATCCCTACACCCGACGAAGGGGCAAGCGAGGATGAAATCGCTCGTTATGTGAAGTACATAAATGATTTCGCTCTTGCTTAGTGTTATATATTAGCTTCTATAACTACTGAGTTACAGAGACAACATGAAAATATGGATGCTAATTTCATACTCCTGCATCTCCATAAACCATTTAAGGAATAGGGAAGAACTCAACGATATGAGATATCAAAGAGTCTTTTCCGTGCAAGGATGACTGAGGGGACACAGGTTCAGAACCATGTCCTTAAGATGATTGAGTGGATCGAGAAACTCACAGGTCTAGGAATGGTCCTAGATGATAACCTGTGTGTGGATCTTGTGCTTCAGTCCCTACCAGATTCCTTTTCTCAGCTCATAATGAATTTTAATATGAACAAACTTGAGATGACCCTCCCAGAGCTCCTCAATATGTTGCGAGAAGCAGAGAGCACCATCAAGAAAGAGAAGCCGATTCTCTATGCTGGTGAGACCAGAAAGAAAAGGAAGGCTGAGAAGACCCTTAAAAAGGGCAAGGACAAAATGAGTAAGGCAAAGGTTGCTAAGAAAGACCCAACAAAGGACAAAGGCCAGTGCTTCCACTACGACAAAGATAGGCACTATAAGAGGAACTACAAAGAGTACCTTGTAGATAGGGTGAAACAGAAGCTTGGAGAAGCTTCAGGTACATTCATGATCAGTCTCCATTTATCAAAATCCTATAATAACACATTGGTATTGGATACCGGGAGTACTTATCATATCTGTAATTCGTTGCAGGTTCTGGCAGGACCTAGGAGATTGAAGAGAGGTGAGATTAACCTTAAGATGGGCAATGAAGCAAAGGTTGTTGTAGTGGCTATTGGCAAGGTCACCTTACATCTGCCTGGTGGAGCCATTATTACATTAGATGCATGCTATTATGTTCCTTCTATTATCAAAAATATTATTTCTATTTCATGTTTGATAATTAATGGATATAAATTAGTTTTTGAGAATAATGGTTGTTCAATAATATTAGATGATGAGTGTTAGGGATCAAGTGGCACTAAGAGAGGGGGGGTGAATTAGTGCAACGGTAAAGAACAATAAACTTTCAGCATTTTAAAACAAGTTTCGTATATTGAAAATGATGCTTCAATTAAATCCGTAATGAAAGATGCTTTAGAAGTAAATTGATTCGTAAGAAGGAGATGATAAGGTAAAGCATCAAAGTGAAGATGGTTTGTAGTAAAGTAAATTGTAAGAATATAAACGTATACCGATTTACAGTGGTTTGGTCATATGATCTACGTCCACTCCCAATTCCTCTTTACTTGAGGCCACTGGCTTTTTCACTAGCTATCCTCCTTCCAACGGGTGAGGATGAACTCCCTTACAGCACCTCTCCTTTTGATGGGCTTAGGAGGTAACCCTTATAAGGCCTCTCACCCCTCTTTTGGACTAGAACACACTTAAAGCTTAGAGAAAAGATTTTGATACTATTTCAAGAGAGTTTTCCTCTTTTCTTTCTTAGTTCTAGAGCCCCTTTCAACCATGAATGAGAGGGGTATTTATAGGCCTCAAGAGGATTCAAATTTGGAGCCCAAATTTGAATCACTTTCGTGTTTCCCGGTGCTGGCGATGCCACCGCCTATCAATGTCAGACACTGATAGTGTATTGGGCGGTGCCACCGCCTGGGCTCTCGGCCATTAGGCGGTGCCACCGCCCGACTCATTCTAGCTCACTGGTTGGGCCTTAAACTTAGCCCAAACCAGTCCGAAACAAGGCCCATGTGGCCCCTACTTAGTTTATAGGATTAACACCTAATCCTAAATCAAATTATGTGCTAACTATGAATTTTAAAGAAATTTCCTAAGCTATTACAAAGTCCATAAGTCAAGACTTCTTCCGACGAGCTTCCAGCGGTCTTCTGATGAACCCTCAGAAACCATTCTACGGACTCCGATAAGCTCCTGGACTTTACAATGATCTTGGCAAGTTCCAACGAGCTTCTTTGGCAAGCTCCAATCTTACTTGGCAAGCTCCATGAACTTCCGACGAACCTTCCGGCGAACTTCTAAAAACCCTTCGGCAAGCTCCCTGCTCGTTCTCGGCCAGTTCCGGCAGCACTCTCAACGAATCTTCCGACTTCTATTGAACTCTCAAATTCCCAATGATCCATCACACTTGTCTTCCGGCACTTTGTTTCGCTTTACATCTAACTCGTTATCATAGTTAATCCTACACACACAAACCAAAACTCTACTTCGATCTAGACAATTATTACAACATGAATTGATATTCTATTGCCCTGCACATCATTGGTCGGTGCTTCATCCGATTCTTTGGTACATCGTTCTCTCTTATATTTTATTGCCCAATCGGTAGTTGACCTCCACAACCCCGATATCCTTAGCATAACTTCGCTTTTCTTGGCTCGATGCCCGACGTACAAAGCCTTCTACCGATTATCGATCGAACCTCCGGCTCAACATCCAATATCCTGACGTGATCACCCGGTGCAACGTCAATTCCTCCAGCATCAACTGTCTAATCCTGATCGATAGTAGACCTGCGTAACTCAAAACGTAGTTAGATCACAAAACATAATCAATTAGTTTCATCATCAAAATTCGAGATTCAACAATCTCCCCCTTTTTGATGATGACAACTAATTAATGACTAACGGAGTTAATTATAACTCCCTGGAGTTTAACCAAACTCCCCCTATCAATATACTTTTGATAGAACACTTGGATTATCCCAAATCCAAGCAACATTCTTCATAATATATGAGAATTCATCATGCTAATATATAAAATATTCAATTCAATGCATGAAGTCATCAGTCTACTTCTCCCCCTATGTTATCAACAAAAAGGAGAAGTAACATTTAGCTAGTTTTCAAGGATATGCAAATTTTACAATCATACTAGCTATCAATCACATCATACAACATTTAAGCATAGCAAATTTCTCATGATGGGCAAGATAGCACTTGTTGTGATTGTGTTCATGATAGCAAGTTTTTCTATGTTCCTTTGAGAAGTGCAAGCAAATTGTATTCAAAGATGTGCAAGTTGCACTTTCTTTGCTTCCTTTGCAATATGCAATCAAATTGTGTAAACATTTCATCACTTTAAATATGCAAGCAAAATATTACAACATACAAGCATAGAAGCATAGCAAGTGTAGGAATGCAAATTTTTGAAGTTTGCATTTTTTTCTTCTTGAGATAGGCAAGATAGCAATATTTACATCCTTTGATATAGCAATCCTTAGCTTCTTGTGAAATTGCAAGGTAGCAATTTTTCGATATTCAAGTTCTTTTCCTCTTTTGTAGGATAGCAAGATAGCAAGTTTGCACTTTGATTTCTTTATGATATGCCAAGCTAACAATTTTCTTTCCCCCTTTATCATTTTCAAAAAGAAGGGAAGATGCAATGTTGTAATTGATTTCCCTTTTCATCAAAATGGCAAATGAGATATTAGAAATAAATATTGACATAGGTGTTTCTATCATCAAAATTTAAGTCATGAGTATGAATTCAACATTCAAGCCAACTAGCTCCCCCTTAGTTATTATCAAAATGAAGTGGAGGACTCAATGGCTAAAAAATTTCAAGCCATAATCAAAAGATATCAATCATTTAGCAAATTTCTTTTACATCAATTTTCAATCATCACAAGTGATATTCAAACATTTGCATCAATATTTCAATCAAGAAGTATTGAAATGTGAGAGAAAAAATCAATTTAAGCATGCAATCAAGTTCAAGTCATGGATACCAATGCTAGCATATTTTACATGTATTTTTATGCCATGATAAAAAGAAAAAATTAATTATTCAATCATATCATGTTATGAAAGATATCAATATGAAAAATCAACAAGGATCAAAAGTTATCATTCATGGATCATAATTATTCTTTTTAGCAAGATCAAGATTATGATTTTAAAACAAATTCTAAGCATATAGTTCCGAGAAATCAAAATCATGATTCACAAATATTTTCTTTAGCATCAATTTTCAATTCATGATAAAGGATATACAACCAATAATCATAATACATAAAAACATAGCATTCTCATAGATCATGTCATGATTCAATGATTCATCAATAAAGCAAATTTCATTTATATCATATATTCAATTTGCCACATAAGGCAAAGAAATCATGTCACTTCTAAGATATAATATCAAGGCTCAAGAAGAACATGATTCATTTGAGAATGGATAGCACAAAGAGTATCTTATTCATGCATAAGAATTTTCATCAAGATCACATTTCATACGAATCAAGATATCAAGATCATAAATTCATAAAAATTCAAGTATTGAATTTTGAGAAATCAAAAGACAAGTTACATTTCATTTAAAGAATTTTCTTTTGATAAAACGGAAGGAGCATGGTAAACGATCTTGATTTATAAAGAACTTCAAGTTATAATTATCAAGATCATGATTTCAATAAAATTTCTTTATAGCAAAATGAAATCTTTTAGAACTTGATTCAAGCATTAAATACATCTTAACAAGTCATAATTCCAAAAGATTTAAGAATCACTAAAAGAAAAATCATTCAAGTTCAATTTGATTACTTCATACTTATCATTCAAATCATTTTCATAGATTCATATAGATGGATTATTTAACACATCATCAAAATCTCATTCATAAAATTTATACATGAATTGATAAGATTTAGATAAGATTTAGATAAAATTTATATGTGAATGGATTCATGAATTTTCTATAGAAAAATTTATAAGATTTAGATAGAGAATTGCATTTCATTTTTATATGTGATTTGCTTCTTATAACTATGCTTTTGCCCTTAATAAAAATAAATGTCAACATTCAAGACGAAAAGGTAATTTGTCATTAAGTCGAATCACATTAAGCATATGACATATTTCAAAAGATTCGATTTAAGAGTTTCACATGGATTCATCAAAACTGAAAACTTTTAGAGATAGAAAAATTTTCAAGAATCATGTATTTCTTTTTTATGATTTACTTCAAATAAGTATGCCTTTGTCTTTCAATGTTAAATTGAGACAATCATGAAAGTTCAAGATGTAAAGGCAAAAACCATCGTCAAGATTCTTAAAGTCAAAAAATATAACACATCATATAAAAATTCATCATAAAATGATTAAGAGCAAAAACACATAGGTTCAAAGTGCAAGAGTCACTCATCACACATAATGTGTTTTATTTTAATTTGTTTGTTTTATATGAGTGTGCTCATGTTTTAAAAGATATGATATCATAAAGTCATTAAGCATGATAACAACCTTTTAACATTATCAATGATGATTTCATAAGGTATGTTCAAATAACAACTTTTTTTAAAATCAACACATGAGTTTTATCATCAAGATATGATATCATAAAGTCATTAAGCATGATAACAACCTTTTAACATTATCAATGATGATTTCATAAGGTATGTTCAAATATTTTCATGAAAGCCATCATCATATAAATTCGAAATACAAGTTTTATCATTAAAGTCATCAAGATCAAATGCATCAAACATCATGATAGTGCATTTTCTCATCTTTATGAGTTTTAATTTAAGTGATTTTATCTTTCATAAGAATGTTCAAATTTTTCATGTAAAGACCATGCATCATTTTTAAGACCGAAAGTATCATCAAAACCATTAAGATTCATATATTCATCATACACATTATTTCAAAATATGAGATTTCAAGTCATCAAGTATGATACAATCATTAAGCATGTTTTCATAATGTATCATCAAAATCATTTTAATTCTTTCTTTCATTTGTTATAACAAGATGATCAATACTCAAATTTTTGCTAAGATCATGCATCATTTTATAAATCTAAAAAAAAATTTCGTCATGAAAATCATCAAGTCCAAATATAATACAAGGCAACATCAAAACCACAATTCTTTCATTTGGAAAATTTGTGGGTTAGGTCTTTTGATTTCATGAAGACAAGTATCATCCAAAAATTTTATCGTAAAAAAATGTTTTAAGACCCATTAATCTAAGATAGAAGTTTTCAAATCAACATCACTTCAAAAAACTCATGCATTATATAAAATCATCAAGCATCATGTTTAAAGATAATGTAAAACATCAAGATACACATGCATGGGTTAATCCTATTAGGTATACAAACATTATCACAAATCATACAATCATCATTCATATTTTTAATTTTAAAAAATTACTAGAAAGAAGAAGCATAAAAAAAATTCCTACCAACTATATCAAGCAACTCTTGAAAGGATCATGTAATTTCAAAATAAGGTAAAACAACTTGGGTGAGTTTCTTACCTCATTGTCGAAAACCGATAAGGCATAGTTTGCATCTTCATCTTTGTTGCGCGCTTTTCTCTTCTTCATTTTTGTGTACTCGTCTTTGGAACGTTCCAGTTTCTTGCGTTCATAGCAAGAGTTGGTGTTCTTTTCATTTGTGTCCTTTAACTCATGTTTAATGAACTTTTTAAATTTTAATGTCAAAAGTTCAACGTTCTCAACATTGTCCTCTTCACTTGAGTCATCAATCAAGTGGCATTTTATAGTCTGAAGTGCTAAATCCTTCCTGTTCTTTGGAAGGTGGTTCATGTGTTCATCGAGTTCATTGTGTTCCAAAAATATCATTTCATAGGTCATTAAAGACCCAATGAGTATTAGGGATCGAGCGGCACTAAGAGTGGGGTGAATTAGTGCAGTGGTAAAGAATGATAGATTTTTGGTGATTTAAACAAGTTCGGAAACTTCGTACGATAAAAATCAACGTTTTGTTTGAAACCGTTTTGATTGTGTATAAACTTAAAATGATACGTATGAAGATGAAGAGGAAGTTGAGTAAGTAAGACAGAAAATAAAGATAGTTTGCAGCAAAGTAAGTTGCGAGAAAGTAAATGCAAACCGATTTATAGTGGTTCGGTCATCCGACCTACATCCACTTCCGAAGCTTTCTCCGATGAGGCTCCTAACTTCCACTAGCAAATCCTTTTGAAGGGGAAGGACCAAACATCCCTCTCACAACCCTTTTACAAGAAGTTCACACTCTTATAGATTTTTCAAAGAGAAAGAAGGAGGTGAACACAAGCTATTGAAAACTAGACTTTCCCGAGCCTTTTGTTCAATTTCTAACTCTTAAAGAGTTACCCTTTTAGCTAAGAAAGGGGGGGTATTTATAGATCCAAAGAGGATTCAAATTTGAGCTCTAAATTTGAATTCAATTTGGGTTTCCCGGTGCTGGCGATGCTACCACTTGTCAGTTGTCAGACTGATAGTGCACAAGCGGTCCCACCGCTCAAGGCAAGCGGTGCTACCGCCTGTGCCTTCTGGCGTTGGGCGGTGCTACCACCCCAGGCTGGGCGGTACCATTGCCCAGCACTCGGCTGGTGGGCGGTTCCACCGCCTGGTTCGACCACTAGGCGGTGTCACCGCCCAGGTCATTTCAACACTGGTTTCAGTCGAAAACTTGATCGAAACCAGTCCAAATGAAGTCCAAATTGACCCAAATTTGGTTTATAGGATTGACACCTAATCTTAAACCAAATTATGTGCTAACTATGAATTTTAAAGATATTTTCTAAGCTATTACAAAGTCCATAAGACAAGACTTCTTTCGGCGAGCTTTCGATGAACTTCCGGCAGTCTTCCGACAAACCCTCGGAAACCATTTTACGGACTCCCAACAAGCTCCCGGACTTCATGATGATCTTGGCGAGTTCGACCGAGCTTCTTTGGCAAGCTCCAATCTTTCTTGGCAAGCTCCGCGAACTTCTGACGAACCTTCCGGCAAACTTCCGAAAACCCTTTGGCAAGCTCCCTACAAATTCTCGACCGGTTCCGGCCGGTTCCGGCAACCTAAAGATGTCCAAGCATAGCAAATGAACACTTGCTTCTTGTGTAAGTTTGCACTTTGATTCCCTTAAATTTGCAAGATAGCAATTTTTAATATTTCAAGATAGCAAGTTCTTTTCCTCTTTTGTAGGCAAGAAAGATAGCAATTTTCTTCCTCTTGAATGAGCTAGCAAATTTTTCATTTAAAGTGCAAGCTAGCAATATCCTTCTCCCCCTTTGTTTTTGTCAAAAAAGAATAGGAGGATCAAATACAAAGATTTTCTTTACATCCTCTTTTCATATCATTTATCAACATGCATCAATAAAGATCTTCATCAATATTCAAAGCATGACATATAGGAAAAGAAGTCACATAGGAGAAAAAAATTTTATTTATCACAATTCAAAAGTTCAAAGCAATAGATGCAAAGAATTCATAAAAGATATCAATAAAGATTAATTCATGAATACCAAAGATATGATTCAAGGTTCATTAAAAAATTTTTAACAAGATCAAGATGAAGATTCATGAGATAAAAAGAGCAATTTGAAACATTCTCATCAAGAACATATTTTAAAATATTCCAAATATCAAATATTAAAATACCAAATTTTGGATTGTTTTCTTCCTTTAACAACTTTTCACATCATTTAAATTTGTATCGATCAATCATTCAATCATATCATGTAATGAAAGATATCAATATGAAAATCAACAAGGATCAAAAAATATCATTCATGGTTCATAAATATTCCATTTGGGAAGTATCAATTCAATGATTCATCATAAAGTAAATTTCATCAATTTTCCATCATTAAAATTTAAGTCATGAATATAAATTTGACATTCAAGTTAACATGACAAGGAAGAGTAGATCTTGATTCATGTAAGAAAGATCTCAAGTCTATAAGTCCGAGAAATCAAGATTATTATCTATAAATTTTCGTTAGCATCAATTTTCAATTCATGATAAGGGGCATACAACTAAGAATCATGATACATAAAAACATAATATTCTCATAGATCAAGTTATGATTCTTGGATTCATCATAAAGTAAATTTTTTATATCAATTTTTAATTATCACATAAGGTAAAGAAATCATGTCATTTCTAAGATATGATATCAAGGCTCAAGAAGAACATGATTCATTTGAGAATGGATAGCACAAAGAGCAACTTGATTCATGCATAGGAATTCTCATCAAGATTATATTTCATGAGAAATTTCAAGTATCAAATATCAAGTACACGAATTCATTCAAGTATCAATTATCGAGATATCAAGACTTGGATTGTATTTCTCTTTAGTTAATGGTAAAAGGAAGCAATCATAGAGGAAAATATTTTGATTCGCAAAGATATCTCAAGTCAAGAATTCAAAGTCATGATTTCAAGAGATCAAGAGATTCAAATAAATGAGTTCATTAATCTTTGATTAGATTGAAAATTTAACACTTCATCAAAATCTCATTCATAATTCAAGTGATTCGCAAAATATCATAATGAATTCATCGCTTGTCTTTTATGAAAAATCGAAAACTTTAGAGATAGAAAGATGTTCAAGAAACATACATTTCTCTTTTAGTGATTTGCATTGATTTCATATGAACATGCCTTTGTCCTTTTTATATCGAATAAAAATAAGCATAAATGTTCAAAACATAAAGGCTAAATCTCATAACACAAATTATCAAGCATGATTTATTTGGAAGGCTTTCTTTTTTAGTAAGTAAAAAGAAATTATAGGAGAACAAAATGGATTAAGGGAGATAGAGCATGATTCATATTTAAAATGTATCTTATGTCATAAATACGAATCAAGCATTTTTCAAATATGAAATCATCCTCAAAAATCACATTCAATAAATTCATACATGACAAGCATAGATTTATTGAAGAATCGAAAAGATAGAGGATTGTATTTCGTTCTTGTAAATTTCTATTCATATGATTTGCTTCTTATAAGCATGCATTTACCTTAAAATAAAATATCAACATTCAAGATGGAAAGGCAAATTTCGTCATAATGATCATTAAGTCAAATCACATTATGTATGTGGTATTTTCTAAAAGATTTGATTCAAAAGATTCATATGGATTCATCAAAATCGAAAGTCAAACTTTATCATAAAAATTGTCAAGGCAAAAATACAACGTATTATTCCAAGACATGAGATTCAATTTATCATGATAATATGTTTCATTTTGAGTTGTTTATTTCATTTAAGTATACTCATGTTTCAAAAGATGAGTATCAAATTTTAAAACCGAAACATGAGTTTGTCATCAAGATATAACAACTTCAAGTCCTCATGATATCATAAAATCATTAAGCATGATAATAAACTTTTAATATTTTCATTTCATCATTATCAATGATGATTTCATAAGGTATGTTCAAATATTTATACGGAAGCCATCATTGTATAAATTCAAAATACAAGTTTGTCATTAAACCCATCAAGATTAAATGTATCAAAAATTTTTATTCGAAAATTTTAATAAGAGTAACATAAATTGATTACATGTGAGCATGTATCAACAATTCAAAGCAAGATGTAAGTTTCGTTATAAAAACCATTAAGGCCAAACACATCAAAAATAAAACATCGTGATTAAAATATTTTTAACTTTTGTGTTTTATTTTATGTGGTTGATCTTATATAAGCATGTTCAAAACTTTCATGTAAAAACAAAATCATCAATATGCTTGCTTCTATCTTTTAATCATATTTGGTGTGCAAGCATTATCTTGAAACATGCTATTAATTTTTTTGTATCAAAAATTATGCATCTTGTTTGAAATCAAAAGCAATATAAAATCATCAAGATTCATGAATTTATCATGATCATATGTATGGAGCATTTTCATTATCAAGCAAGATTTCACATAAGCATGCCCAAAATCTTTTGCATGAAAGATATGTATCAAATTTAAAGCCAAAAAGTGATATGAAAATTATCAAGATTCATGGATTCATTATGAATATATTATTTCAAAATATGAGATTTCAAGTCATCAAGTATGATACAATCATTAAGCATGTTTTCATTATACATCATCAAAGTCATTTTAATTCTTTCTTTCATTTGTTATAACAAGATGATCAATGCTCAAACTTTTGCTAAAATCATACATCATTTTAAAAATCTGAAAAATAATTTTTGTCATGAAAACCATTAAGTCCAAATATAACACAAGGCAACATCAAAACCACATTTATTTCGTTTTGAAAATTTGTGGATTAATATGCAATTGAAATCATACATCTTTTAGTTTTGCAATTGATTTCACGAAGACATGCATCATATAAAAACTTCATCATAAGAAGGATTAAGACATATTAATCCAAGATAGATGTTTTTAAATCAACATTACTTCAAATCCTCATTGTATGAAAACCAAAGTACACAATCATGGATTAACCCTATTAAACATAATCATGCTAATTAACTTTTGTGTTAAACCATGCATCAACAAACGATATGGAAATCATAAACTAAGCAATCATCATTCATAATCATTCAAAGTTTTGAATCATAACATACATGAAACTTTAACAATATAGTTTTTCATGATCATTTTTATAATTTTTCAAAAATGCTAAAAGGAAAAGCATAGCATATTTTTTTAAAAAATAATTTATTTTAATTTCCAAAAAAAATCCTACTAACTAAGTTAAGCATTCATGAAAAGCATCATGTAATTTCAAAATAAGATAAAAACAACTTGGGTGAGTTTCTTACCTCATTGTCGAAAACAGTCAAAGCCCATTTCGCCTCTTCTTTACTTGATTCTTCTTTGCAAGTCTTCTTCTTCTTCTTTGGTCTCTTCCTCCGTTCAAGTTCATTATCTATTTTAGATTTTTGTTTAATGAACTTATTAAGATTTAGTGTTCGAAGTTCAAAGTTCTCATTGTCCTCATCACTTGAGTCATCACTCAAGTGGCATTTCATAGTTCGAAGTGTCAAATCCTTCTTGTTCTTTGGAAGGTGGTCCATGTGTTTATCAATTTCATTGTGTTCCAAGAAAGCTAGTTCATAAGTCATTAAAGACCCAATGAGTTCTTCAAGAGATAAGTCATTTAAATTTTTAGCTTCTTGTATTGCCGTTACTTTTGGATCCCACTCTTTTGGAAGGGATCTTAAAATCTTGTTTACTAAATCATAACTTGAAAAAGATTTACCAAGACTTTTCAAACTATTGACAACATCCGTGAAATGGGTGTACATATCGCCGATAGTTTCGCTTGGTGTCATTCGGAAGAGCTCAAAATCATGCAATAAAAGGTTTACTTTTGAGTCTTTAACTCTACTAGTTCCCTCGTGTGTGATTTCAAGAGTTCGCCAAATGTCAAAAGCCATTTCGCACGTAGAAATCTGATTGAACTCATTTTTGTCTAAAGCACAAAATAAGGCATTCATAGCCTTTGCATTTAAAGAAAACGATCTTTTCTCCAAATCCGACCATTCGTTCGTTAGTTTAGAGGGAAGTTGAAATCCATTTTCAACGATGTTCCATAAGTTTAAATCAAGAGAAATCAAGAAAACTCTCATTCGAGTTTTCCAATATGTGTAGTCCAAACCGTTAAAGAACGGTGGATGAAAAATCGAAAAGCCCTCTTGAAAGCCATGAAGAGCCATTTCTTACGGGTGTAAATCCGAATGAGAAATAATGTGGCTCTAATACTAATTATTAGGGATCGAGTGGCACTAAGAGGGGGGGGAGTGAATTAGTGCGATGGTAAAAAATGATAGATTTTTGACAATTTAAACAAGTTCAGAAACTATTACGATAAAAATCAATGTTTCGTTTGAAACCGTTTTGATTGTGTATAAACTTAAAATGATACGTATGAAGATGAAGAGGAAGTTGAGTAAATAAGGCAGCAAATGAAGATAGTTTGTAGCAACGTAAGTTGCGAGAAAGTAAATGCAAACCGATTTATAGTGGTTCGGTCATCCGACCTACATCCACTTCCGAAGCCTTCTCCGATGAGGCTCCCAACTTCCACTAGCAAATCCTTTTGAAGGGGAAGGACCAAACACCCCTCTTACAACCCTTTTACAAGAAGTTCATACTCTTATAGATTTTTCAAAGAGAAAGAAGGAGGTGAACACAAGCTATTGAAAACTAGACTTTCCCAAGCCTTTTGCTCAATTTCTAACTCTCAAAGGGTTACCCTTTCAGCTGAGAAAGGGGGGGTATTTATAGATCCAAAGAGGATTCAAATTTGAGCTCCAAATTTGAATTCAGTTTGGGTTTCCCGGTGCTGGCGATGCTACCACTTGTCAGTTGTCAGACTAACAGTGCACAGGCTGTTCCACCGCCCAAGGCAAGCGGTGCTACCACCTGTGCCTTCTGGCGCTGGGCGGTGCTACCGCCCCACCGCCCAACACTCGGCTGGTGGGCAGTTCCACCTCCTGGCATAGGCGGTTCTACCGCCTGGTTCGGCCACTAGGCGGTGCCACCGCCCAGGTCATTTCAGCACTGGTTTCGGTTGAAAACTCGGCCGAAACCGGTCCAAATGAAGTTCAAATTGGCCCAAATTTGGTTTATACAATTGACACCTAATCCTAAACCAAATTATGTGCTAACTATAAATTTTAAAGATATTTTCTAAGCTATTACAAAATCCATAAGACAAGACTTCTTTCGGTGAGCTTTTGGCGAACTTCCGATGGTCTTCCGATAAACCCTCGGAAACCATTCTACGGACTCCTGGCAAGCTCTCGGACTTCACGATGATCTTGGTGAGTTCCACCGAGCTTCTTTAGCAAGCTCCGATCTTTCTTGGCAAGCTCCGTGTGAAAGGATCTAAAAGGCACTAAGAGGGGGGGGGGTGAATTAGTGCAGCGGATTAAAACCGTTTTCTTGAATCCGATTTACGAAAACTCACGTTCGTAGGAAGATCTCGATTTGACGAAATAGAGCTTGAAAGAAATTGCTTGCTTAAGGGAAATAAGTATGAACTGAATAACTTGCAGTAAAGTAAAGAAATGCTTCAAGAAGGTAAGCACTCACACATTCATGAACACAAGCATGTATAGTGGTTCGGTCAAATGACCTACATCCACTCTTGAAGCCTTTACGATGAGGCTCCTCTCTTCCACTAGCAATCTCTTTGAGGGGGAAGGATCAAACACCCCTTTACAACCCTTTACAAGATGTTCACACTTGTACAAGATCTCTCAAGAAAGAGAAGAAGGTGAACACTAGCAAAAGCAAGACTTTACAACACACTTGAAGAACTCAAGACTTAGACTTTTTGCTCAAAAGGATTGCCCTTTCAGCTGGGAAGGGGAGAGGTATTTATAGATCCAAAGTGGATTCAAAATTGGGCTCCAAATTTGAAATAAATTTGGAGTTCCAAGATGGTGATGCGTGCCACCACTTGCTGTCGGCATGCCACTCGCACCCTTTTCTTTGGGCGAAGGCATGCGGTGCTACACGCGACGGCGCAGTTCCGCGCCTGCAGTTTAGAGACTAGGCGGTGCTACGCTTTCACGGTTCCACCGCTTTCGGTCAGGCGGTGCTACGCTTCCCAGCGGTGCAGTGCCACGCATGTCATGGCGGCGACGCCGCCTGACCAGTTCCACCGCCCAGAGCTCAGCCCAGTATGCTGCTGCACGCTCATTCGGCCAAGGCCGAATTAGCCTGTTGAGCCTTCACTTGACTCGAGAGACCTGGTTGGCCCCTCTTTGATTTTAGGCAAGGATTTTACCTCAAATCCTTGCCATACTTATGTGCAAACTATGAATGTTAAAACACAAGTAACTGTGATTTGATCCGACATGCTTCCGGCGAGATTCCAGCAAGCTTCCGATGCTTCCCTCGGATTGCTTTCAGTGGATTCTCAACACACCTCGAGCTTCAACGAGTCTTCGGCTAGTTTCCGGATCATCCCGGTGAGTTCCGCGAACCTTTGACGATCTCTGAGAGGAACTTCCGAAAACTTCGGCAAGTCCCTGATTTGATCTTTGATGGTTCCAACACGTCCAAAATCTCTCGGACTTCCGATGAACTCTTGAACCCCCGACAGACTTGATCACTTTATGTTTTCTACCCTTCGTAGTTGTTCCTGCACACTTATCTCGACAAGGTGAATTAGCACAAATATTTCACCAATTGACTTCATCATCAAAATCCGAGATTCAACAATCTCCTTTTTGATGATGACAATCATGGGTGAAGGAGTTACTCATAACTCCCCTATCTATATGCCATTAAGAAAAATTGCTTGAATTCAATTTTTGAATTCAACACAAGAAAGAATTAACCTTCAAAGTTGATGTTGTCAAATAGGTATCAAGGATATCAATCAAGTATACATAGTTAAAAACATGATATCAAGATCCTAAATAAGCTTGAACTTGTAATAGCTTGTAAAGCATGGAAGATATCAAATAGGTAAGTGTTCATAATTAAAAACATGATATCAAGATCCTAAACCATGCATATAACTATCATCACACATTATTTAAATAGGTATCAAGGATATCAATCAAGTATACATAGTTAAAAACATGATATCAAGATCCTAAATAAGCTTGAACTTGTAATAGCTTGTAAAGCATGGAAGATATCAAATAGGTAAGTGTTCATAATTAAAAACATGATATCAAGATCCTAAACCATGCATATCACACATTATTTCTCCCCCTTTGTCATCAACAAAAAGAAAACAAGGGATTCACTTAAGATGGTCATAATATATCATACAAAAAGGAAAGTAATCAGAAAGCCGAAAATCAGTACACAGTGGCCATGACGATGTAATGCAACATATATGTCAAGATGCAATGAAAATAATACAAGACACATGTCAACATAAGTTTACATCGTTCAAAAAAAGAAATACAGCAAGCTTACTCCTCAGAGGAATGCCAAGATGCCTATACATATGATCGATCTTTAAGTTCATCTTTCGCATTTCCTTCAAAATTTCAAGTTGCTGTAGTTTTACTTCATTTAACTCTCTCATGATCGGATCTTCAGAAGATGGAGCAGGAGGTGTCACTGATGTAGCTGCAACAAAAGGATCGGAGGAGTAGATTCATTTCTCCTAAGGACCGGTGTTTCGTGATGATCCACGGGTGGGGGAAGAATATCACATGTCCTAGGTTGTCTAACCCCTATTCCATGTTCGAATACACACCTAAGTCGTCGAAGTAATTTAACATCAATGATATTAAATCTGTCCATTTGTATTGCTTCTTCATCTGGAGGAATGTTAATATTTTGGGCATGCAGTAGTCTAGTAATCAAACCTCCATATGGTAACATTGATCCTTTAGAAAGGACCTCTATCATGTGCTGCCTGATTAGGTAACCAAAACAAAAGGGTTGTTGGGTCATGATCCAGAATAAGGTACCTAACTGGTGAAGTCGATCTCATCATGATGAAACTGCTTTAGGAATGATAATGTTAATTAGAATGTGATGCAAAATTTTAGAGTTAAAATGTAGTAAATGTTCACAACTCTTGGGAATGATACCTAAATTTGGGTTTGCAAAATACCGCTTCTAAAGCTTCAGAGTGGGTGGCACCAATCGTGTCCATATCCCACTTTCCTCTAAAGTAGCACCCTAGCTCCTTTTCAACAATGCCAATTAATGAGCATATAGTAATATCACATATTTGAATCTCATTACCTAAAAGATAAGTTGATAAGCCATCATCATTCACAGTTAGATTAGCATAGAAAAGTTTCACTAAGCGTGGATAAAGAGGTTCATTGATTTGCAAAATGGGTAAGGCTTCTAAGTCTGCAAACCACATGATAGGTTCTAGGTTGCCCAATTGATTCAAATCAACATATTTTCCCTTATGAATGGATCTAGAACCAAATTCAGAGAATCTAAGGGAAGCTTCTTGTGATTTAAACAAGGTGTGGTCAAATGAATCTACTTCCATCCTTTTTCCTTTGTCTCTTGATGTTCTTTTAGGAGCCATTTCTATTTAAAGGAGTGAAAAATTAAACAATTGAAAGGATTGAAACTAGAACAGAATTGTAAGAACAGAATTGAAGCTACACAATAAGAGAACAATTCTGTTTTTACCTTAGAGTTTGCCCTTAAGATGTAGGAAGCTTGAACAAGGTTAGATCTTCTTCTTAGGCTTCTAAAATCGAGTGTAGAAGGTGTTGGGAGAGGTTTGGCTGTTCTCACGCCAAGGGGCAGTGAGTTCGGTTCTACCACCGGCCCTAACTCACTCCCTAATAAAGGAGTGTTCGGCGGTTCTACGCCTCGTTCAGTTCTCTGACGATTCCACCGGTGCCACCGCCAGTAGCACAAAGTCTGCATATTTGTTTTTTTTTTCGTTGGTTTTTTTTTTGAAAAATCGTCTCAGAGAAGGAATGAAGGCAAATCGATGAATATAAGATCAGAAAAAAAATCAAATCGATGAACCCAAAATCAAACTCAAATCAATAAAAACCATGATTTCAAGAAAAGATATCATCAAATAGAACTTACTTATTTATTTAACATGCCTAATTCCTTCTAATAAAATCAAATTGTTCCTCATTTAAGGGTTTCGTAAAAATGTCCGCTAATTGATGAGATGTATCAACAAATTCAAGGGTGACATTTTTACTACTTACATGATCACGTATAAAATGATGCCTAATGTCAATGTGCTTAGTTCGAGAGTGTTGAATTGGATTTTTTGTTAGACAAATAGCACTCGTGTTGTCACACTTTATAGGGATATTATTTAAGTAGATTTCATAGTCTTCTAGTGTATTTTTCATCCAGATAACTCAGTACAAAGATGCACTTGCAGCTATATATTCAGCTTCAACCGTGGATAGTGCAACCGAATTTTGTTTCTTGGAAGTCCAAGAAACGAGTGCATGTCCTAGAAATTGGCATGTTTCGGAAGTGCTTTTTCTATCTATTTTACATCCACCAAAATCCGCATCTGTGTAAGCTTTCAAGTCAAAATTTTCAGATTTTGGATACCATAATCCAAGATTAGGGTACCTTTTAGGTATCTAAGAATTCTCTTAATGACTTTTCAGTGAGATTGTTTAGGATTAGCTTGGAATCTTGCACATAACCCTACACTGAACATGATGTCGTCCGGTTGCAGTGAGATAGAGCAAGCTACCTATCATGCCCCTATAAGTTTTCTGATCAAAACTTTCTCCATTTTCATCCATATCTAATTTAACAGAGGTGCTCATAGGAGTGCTAGCATCTTTTGAGCCATCCATGTTAAACCGTTTTAATAATTCCAATGTGTATTTTGATTGATTTAGGAATATACCATCACTTAGTTGCTTGATTTGTAGTCCTAAAAAGAAATTTAATTCTCCCATTAGGCTCATCTCAAATTCATCACTCATATTCTTAGCAAATAATTCACATAGTGATTCATTACAAGACCCAAAAATGATATCATCAACATAAATTTGAACAATAAGAAAATTATTTTCAAAATGTTTAATAAACAATGTAGTATCAACCTTGCCTTTAGTGAAATCATTTGAAATCAAAAAATGACTAAGTCTTTCATACCAAGCCCTAGGGGCTTGTTTTAGACCATATAGAGCTTTGGTTAAACACGTAATTAGGAAATAAAGAGCTTTCAAATCCGGGTGGTTGTTCGACATACACTTCTTCGGAAATATAACCATTTAAGAATGCACTTTTGACATCCATTTGAAATAATTTGAAATCTTTACTACTAGCAAAAGCAAGGAGCATCCTAATGGCTTCCAATCTTGCCACCGGAGCGAAGGTCTCTTCATAGTCGATACCTTCTTCTTGGTTGAAACCTTTGGCCACTAGTCTAGCCTTGTTTCGAACCACGATACCGTATTCATCTTGCTTGTTTCTAAAGACCCACTTAGTACCAATAACTAAGTGGTCATTAGGTTTAGGAACAAGTTTCCACACCTTATTCCTCTCAAATTGATTTAATTCTTCTTGCATTGCGATAACCCAAGAATCATCTTTCAGGGCATCAACAAAGCATTTAGGTTTAATTTGAGAAAGAAAAGCGGCATGGGCACAAAAATTTTTGAAAGAAGAGCGAGTTTGAACCCCTTTCGATGTATCTCCTATAATTAACTCCTTGGGATGAGCATCTACGTACTTCCATTCCTTGGGTAAGGAAATTTGGGAAGAAGATGCATCCAAGTTGTTATTTTGAGGAGAGGGTTCATTCAAATTCAAATTATCAAGACCAAAATCATCATCAAAATCTTTCTTCTTGAATTCTGAAATTTCATTGAAAACGACATGAATTGATTCTTCAATAAGTAAGGTTCTTTGTTGAAAACACGGAAAGCCTTAGAAACCAAAGAATAACCAAGGAATATGCCTTCATTGGATTTTGCATCGAATTTCCTAAGGCATCCTTTTCATTTAAGATAAAGCATTTACAACCAAAAACTTTAAAATAAGAAACATTGGGTCTTTTATCATTCCATAACTCATACGGAGTTTTAGATAGGGATGGTCTCACTAGAACTCTATTCATAATATAGCAAGCCGTATTTACGGCTTCGGCCCAAAAGTATTTAGGTAAATTATATTCATTTAACATGGTTCTAGCCATTTCTTGCAAACTTCTATTTTTCTTTCCACTACTCCATTTTGTTGTGGATTTCTTGGAGTAGAGAAGTTGTGATTGTATCCATTTATTTCACAAAAATTTTGGAAGTCATGATTTTGAAATTCTCCTCCATGATCACTACGAATTGATGAAATCATGAGGCCTTTTTCATTTTGAGTGAGTTTACAAAATTTTGAGAAACATTTGAAACAATCACTTTTATGAGCTAAGAAATAGGTCCAAGTGTACCTACTATAGTCATCCACAATTACAAAGGCATATTTGCTACCACCTAGACTTGTTATGTCAATTGGTCCAAATAAGTCCAAGTGGATCAATTGCAATGGTCTAGTGGTGCTAATTTGATTTTTGATTTGAAACTAGTCTTTATTTATTTCCCTAGTTGACATGCATCACATATCTTATCCTTAAAAAATCTTGTGTTTGGGATACCTCTTACTAAATCTCTAGATGAAATCTTAGAGATTAGTTTCATGCTTGCATGTCCTAGTCTCCTATGCCAAAGCCATGCATCATCATTCAAAATCGAAAAGTACATTTCATTACTTAGTTTATCAATATTTATGGTGTAGACATTGTTTTGTTTTAAAGCAATCATGGATATGTTGTTGTTGGGTTTTCAATAATGCAAACATTAGATTCAAATTTAACAACATAACCTTTATCACATAGTTGACTAATACTTATAAGATTATGTTTTAAGCCATCAACTAGTAGCACATCATCAATTGAAAAATTAGATTTGTTACCTATGGTTCCTTTGCCAATGATTTTACCCTTGTTGTTGTCTCCAAAGGTGACATATCCTTCTTCTTTGCTAGAGAGCATAGAGAAATGAGATGGATCTCCGGTCATGTGCCTTGAGCATCCACTATCAAGATACCATTTCTCTAGCTTGTGAATTTGTCTACAAAAAGATGGTTTTAGGTACCCATTTGATTTTGGGTGCCCTACAAAATGACCTACTTACTTTACAATTCATTATTGAATCGTTTATGGTTCCTTTAGGATCCCATATCAATTTTTGTGGACCAATATTCTTGTATGGACATTTGTAGACAACATGTCCTGCTTTGCCACAAAGTTACATTTCATATGTGGTGATACATGCAATGTAGGCCCTTTAATGAAGGTGGTGGGATTTTGATGAGAACCTCTCACAAATCCAATACCACTTCTATTTCCGACATGACCTTTGTTAGCAAGAATCATGTCTAAGCCCTTGCTACCGACCTTAAACTTGTTTAGGGTCTCTTTGAGTAGCAAGTTCTCCCTCTTTGTTGCATCTAAGTCTTCACACTTAGAGCATGGGGGTAGAGAAGGGTTTTGAAGACTATTTAACTTACTTTGTAACAAAGCATGCTCCTTTTTAAGCAAATTGAACTTCTTACTAATAGTTTTACATTCATCAAATAACTCATGAAAAGCCATAGAAAGTTCATCAAAAGATAACTCTTCATAAAGTAAACTACTAACCTCTTCTCCAAATGCCATTAGTGCGAAGTTTGCCTCCTCTTTGTTGCTAGCCTCTTCAACCTCGGAGTCACTTGAATCATCCCACGTGGCCTTCAAAGCTTCTTTCTTCTTGAATTGCTTCTTCTTGGCTTGTGGGCATTCATTCTTGAAGTGTCCCGGCTTCTTGCATTCATAGCAAAGGACTTGGTCCTTTTTGTGTTCAAATTTGCCTTTTGTGTTATTTTTGAATTTGTTCTTTCTTATAAATTTCTTAAACTTTCGAGTTAGAAGAGCAATATCTTTGTCACTGTCCTCATCACTTGATGTTCCTTTCAAGTGGTCTTCTTGTGTTCTATGTGCCACATCCTTCCTGTTCTTTGGAAGGGTATTCTCAAGCTCTTCATGAGCATGGCACGTCATCTCATAAGTCATTAGAGATCCGATAAGTTCTTCAAGCGGAAATACTTTAAGATCCTTGGCCTCTTGAATGGCCGTCACCTTTGGATCCCAACTTTTGGAAGGGATCTTAAAATTTTGGTTACCAATTCAAAATTCGAAAAACCTTTACCAAGAGCTTTTAGTCCATTGATGACATCCGTAAAGCGGGTGTACATGTCTCCAATGGACTCACTTGGTTTCATCCGAAAAAGTTCATAAGAATGCACAAGAATGTTGATTTTGGACTCTTTCACTCGGCTAGTGCCTTCATGAGTGATTTTAAGAGTTCGCCAAATATCAAATGCCGATTCACAAATAGAAACCCGATTAAACTCATTCTTGTCAAGCGCACAAAATAAGGCATTCATAGCCTTTGCATTGAGAGCAAAAATCTTCTTCTCCGACTCATTCCATTCACTCATCGGAAGAGAAGATTTTGCAAAGCCATTTTCAACAATGCTCCAAAGTTCGAAGTCCATGGAAATAAGAAAAATCCTCATACGAGTCTTCCAATACGTATAATCCGACCCATTAAACATAGGTGGACGAGTAATTGAGAGACCTTCTTGCATACCGGAGTAGGCCATCTCTCTTGGGTTTTAAACCAATATGAGAGCAAACCTTGCTCTGATACCAATTGAAAGGATCTAAAAGGCACTAAGAGGGGGGGGGGGTGAATTAGTGCAGCGGATTAAAACCGTTTTCTTGAATCCGATTTACGAAAACTCACGTTCGTAGGAAGATCTCGATTTGACGAAAGAGAGCTTGAAAGAAATTACTTGCTTAAGGGAAATAAGTATGAACTGAATAACTTGCAGTAAAGTAAAGAAATGCTTCAAGAAGGTAAGCACTCACACATTCATGAACACAAGCATGTATAGTGGTTCGGTCAAATGACCTACATCCACTCTTGAAGCCTTTACGATGAGGCTCCTCTCTTCCACTAGCAATCTCTTTGAGGGGGAAGGATCAAACACCCCTTTACAACCCTTTACAAGATGTTCACACTTGTACAAGATCTCTCAAGAAAGGGAAGAAGGTGAACACTAGCAAAAGCAAGACTTTACAACACACTTGAAGAACTCAAGACTTAGACTTTTTGCTCAAAAGGATTGCCCTTTCAGCTGGGAAGGGGAGGGGTATTTATAGATCCAAAGTGGATTCAAAATTGGGCTCCAAATTTGAAATCAATTTGGAGTTCCAAGATCGATAGTCGAGGCGGTGCCACCTGCGCCATCGATGTACCACCGCTGCACATCGTCTTTTGATCAAGTGCAGGCGGTGCTACGCGACATAGCGGTTCCACCGCCTCTGGTTTAGAGATTGGGGCGGTGCTACCGCGGCCAGCGATTCCACCGCTTGTTTCGGCGGTGGCAGCACGCCGCACAGCGGTGCCACCGCATGCCGTGGCAGCGTATGCGCGCGCACCGCCCCGCCCGGCTCAGCGATACTTATGCCTCGCCCAAGGCCGCCAAGCCTGACCTTCCGCCTCACTTGACTCACTTGACTGATTTTAGGCAAGGATTTTACCTCAAATCCTTGCCATACTTATGTGCAAACTACGAATGTTAAAACACAAGTAACTGTGATTTGATCCGACATGCTTCCGGCGAGATTCCAGCAAGCTTCCGATGCTTCCCTCGGATTGCTTTCAGTGGATTCTCAGCACACCTCGAGCTTCAACGAGTCTTCGGCTAGTTTCCGGATCATCCCGGTGAGTTCCGCGAACCTTTGACGATCTCTGAGAGGAACTTCCGAAAACTTCGGCAAGTCCCTGATTTGATCTTTGATGGTTCCGGCAACACGTCCGAAAATCTCTCGGACTTCCGATGAACTATTGAACCCCCGACGGACTTGATCACTTTATGTTTTCTACCCTTCGTAGTTGTTCCTGCACACTTATCTCGACAAGGTGAATTAGCACAAATATTTCACCAATTGACTTCATCATCAAAATTCGAGATTCAACACCGTAAACTTCTGACGAACCTTCCGGTGAACTTCCGAAAACCCTTTGGCAAGCTCCCTACTCGTTCTCGGCCAGTTCCGGCAACACTCCCAACGAATCTTCGGACTTCCGTCGAACTCTCAAACTCCCAACGATCCATCACACTTGTCTTCCGGCACTTTGTTTCACTTTACGTCTTCATCGTCATCGTAGTTAATCCTGCACACACACAAACAAAAACTCTACTTCGATCTAGACAGTTATTACAATGCGAATTGACATTCAATTGCCCGGCACATCATTGGTCGGCGCTTAGTCCAATCCTTCGGCACATCATCCTCTTTTGCGGTCTGTTGCCCAATCGGTGGTTGAACTCCGCAACCCCGATATCCTTGGCGCAACATGCTCTTCTTGGCCCGATGCCCGACGTACGAAGCCTTCTGCCGATTGTCGATCGAACCTCCGGCTCGACATCCAATATCCTGACATGATCACTTCTAGCACAATGTCAATTCCTCCAGCATCAACTATCTAATCCTGATCGATAGTAGACCTGCATAACTCAAAACGTAGTTAAACAATAAACCACAATCAATTAGTTTTATCATCAAAATCCGAGATTCAACAATGAGTTCTTCAAGAGAATAATCATTTAAATCTTTAGTTTCTTATATCGCCATTATTTTAGGATCCCACCTTTTTGAAAGGGATCTTAAGATCTTGTTAGTGAGTTTAAAATTTAAAAAATATTTACCAAGAGCTTTTACACTATTGATAACATCCATGAAACAGGTGTACATGTCGCCGATAGTCTCGCATGGTTTCATTTGGAAAAGCTCAAAATCATGTAATAAGAGGTTTACTTTTGAGTCTTTGACTCTACTAGTTCCCTCATGTGTGATTTCAAGTATTTGCCAAATGTCAAAAGTCATTTCGCACATAGAAATCTGATTGAACTCGTTCTTGTCCAAAGCGCAAAATAAGGTATTCATAGCCTTTGCATTTAAAGAAAAAGATTTTTTCTCTAAGTCTGACCATTCGTTCGTCGGTTTAGAGGGAAGTTGAAAATGGTTTTCAACAACTTTCCACAAATCCAAATTCATTGAAAGCAAGAAAACTCTCATTCGAGTTTTTCAATAAGTGTAGTCCAACCCGTTAAACAACGGAGGATGAACAATTGAAAAGCCCTCTTGAAAGTCATGAAGAGTCATTTCTCATAGGTGTAAATCCGAATGAGAAATAACGAGGCTCTGATACCAATTGTTAGGGATCGAGTGGCACAAAGGGGGGGTGAATTAGTGCAGCAGTGCAGAATGATAAACTTTTGGCATTTTAAAACAAGTTTCAGAAACTTTGTATGTTGAAAATGATGCTTCAATTAAATCCGCAACGAAAGATACTTTAGAAGTAAATTGATTCGTAAGAAGGAGATGAGAAGGTAGAGCATCAAAGTGAAGATGGTTTACAGTAAAGTAAATTGTAAGAATATAAACGCAAATCGATTTATAGTGGTTCGGTCAGACAACCTACGTCCACTCCCGATTCCTCTTTACTTGAGGCCCCACCGGCTTTTCCACTAGCTATCCTCCTTCCAACGAGCAAGGATGAACTCCCTAATAGTACCTTGCCTTTTGACGGGCTTAGGAGATAACCCTTACAAGGCCTCTCACCCCTCTCTTTGACTAGAACACACATAAAGCTTAGAGGAAAGATTTTGACACTATTTCAAGAGAGTTTTCCCCTTTTCTTTCTCAGTTCTAGACCCCCTTTCAACCATGAATGAGAGGGGTATTTATAGGCCTCAAGAGAATTCAAATTTAGAGCCCAAATTTGAATCACTTTCGTGTTTCCCGGTAATGGGGGTGCCACCGCCTGTCAGTGTCAAACACTGATAATGTACTGGGTGGTGCCACCGCCAGGGCTTGCTGCCCAGCGGCGGTGCCACCGCCCCATCCCGGCAGTGCCACCGCTTGGGCTCTCGGCCACTGGGTGCTGCCACCGTCCGACTCATTCCAGCTCATTGGTTGTGCCTTAAAGTTGGCCCAAACTAGTCTGAAACAAGGCCCATGTGGCCCCTACTTGGTTTATAGGATTAACACCTAATCCTAAACCAAATTACATGCTAACTATGAATTTTAAAGATATTCCCTAAGCTATTATAAAGTCCACAAGTCAAGACTTCTTCCGGCGAACTTCCGATGGTCTTCCGACAAACCCTTGGAAACCATTCTGCAGACTCCCAGTAAGCTCCTGGACTTTACGATGATCTTGGCGAGTTCCAATGAGCTTCTTTAGCAAGCTTCGATCTTTCTTGGCAAGCTCCACAAACTTCTGACGAACCTTCCGGTGAACTTTTGAAAACCCTTCGGCAAGCTCCCTACTCATTCTCGGCCAGTTTTGGCAGCACTCCCAACGAATCTTTGGACTTCTGTCGAACTCTCAAACTCCCAATGATCCATCACACTTGTCTTCCAGTACTTTGTTTTGCTTTACGTTTTCATCGTTATCGTAGTTAATCCTTTACACATAAACCAAAACTCTACTTCAATCTAGATAATTATTACAACACGAATTGACATTCTGTTGCCTAGCACGTCATTGGTCGGCGCTTCATCCGATTCTTCAGCACATCGTCCTCTCTTGCATTTTTTTTTCCAATTAGTGGTTGACCTCCACAACCCCGATATCTTTGGTGCAACTCCGCTCTTCTTGGCCCAATGCCCGACATATGAAGTCTTCTACCAATTATCGACCGAACCTCCAGCTCGACATCCAATATCCTGACGTGATCACCCGGTGCAACGTCAATTCCTCCAATGTCAATTATCTAATCTTGATCGATAGTAGACCTGCACAACTCAAAATGTAGTTAGATCATAAAACATAATCAATTAGTTTCATCATCAAAATCTAAGATTCAACAATGAGATCATCACAAGAGGAACAGTGCATAATGGTTTATTTATGCTAGATACAGCTCCACATATCATGAGTGTAAGTGAGTCTAAGAGGAAACAAGAAGAAGTGAACAATGTATATCTTTGGCATTGTAGGCTAGGTCACATCCATGAGGGAAGGATTCAAAAGTTGCTGAAGAATGGATATCTAGATCCATTTGACTATGAGTCATATACGACATATGAACATTGCCTTTAAGGAAAAATGACCAACTCTCTATTTAGTAAAACTTAAGAGAGAGCCACTGAGTTACTGGAACTCATACATAATGATGTATGTGGTCCCATGTCAACTCATGCCATAGGTGGTTACTCCTACTTCATTACTTTCATTGATGATTTCTCAAGATACGGACATGTGTACTTGATGAAGTATAAGTCTGAGGCTTTTGAGAAATTTAGGGAATATAAAAATGAAGTGAAAAACTAGACAGGAAAGAGTATTAAAATTCTTCGATCAGATCGAGGAGGTGAGTACAGAGTTCACCTAGTTCCTCAAAGACCATGGGATTTTATCCTAATGGACACCTCCTTATACACCATAGCTTAATGGTGTATTAGAAAAGAGGAATCGCACACTGTTAGACATGGTGCGTTCCATGATGTGTTTTACTGACCTGCCCATCTCATTCTGGGGATACACCCTAGAGACCGCAGCTTACCTTCTGGACAGAATTCCAACTAAGTCAGTAATGTCTACTCCATATGAGATATGGAATAGAAAAAAGCCCGATCTTAATATTGTTAAGATTTGGGGCTGACCTACCCACATCAAGAGACACAACCCTGATAAGTTGAAATCCGATGGAATGGTGCAAGTTCGTGGGATACCCCAAGGAAACTTATGGGTATTATTTCTATCACCCTGAAGACCAAAAGGACTTTATAGTCAAGAGAGCAGTGTTCCTTGAGAAGGAACAAATTCTTGGTAGAGATAGTAGGAGCATGATAGAGTTAAGCAAGATTGGAGAACCTAGCTCAAGCACCATTGCACAGTCAGAATCTATTCAGATACCTAGCACACAAGTTTCAACTTTACGTAGGTTCGGTAGAATATCTCATCCTCCTGAGAGATATGTGGGACATATCAAAGGAGAGGATATTGAGGATATTGATCCTCAGACCTATGAGGAGGCTATTATGAGCATAGACTCTGAGAAATGGTAAGAAGCCATGAACTAAGAAATGGATTTCATGTACTCCAACAAGGTTTGGAACCTAGTTGATGCACTCGAGGGTATTGTACCCATTGGCTGCAAGTGGATCTTCAAAAAGAAGATTGGAGTAGATGGAAAGATACAAACCTATGAAGCAGGGCTAGTGGCTAAGGGGTATCGCCAAAAGCAAGGTGTTGACTATGACGAAACTTTCTCACCTGCAGCCATACTAAAATCCATTCAAATTCTATTGGCTATTGCATCACATTATGATTATGAGATCTAGCAGATGAACGTCAAAATCATATTCCTTAATGGTAACCTCGAGGAGGAGGTGTATATGATACAGCCTGAGGGATTCATGTCTAGGGATAACATAGATAAGGTGTGCAGGTTGCTTAGGTCCATTTATGGACTGAAGCAAGCTTCTCGAAGTTAGAATATAAGATTTGATAAGGTGATCAAATCTTATGACTTCGTTAAGAACGAAGATGAGCCTTGTGTGTATAGGAAAGTAAGTGGGAGCACTATCACCTTTTTGATATTATATGTGAATGACATCCTAATTATTGGGAATGATGTAGGAATGCTCTCCACAGTAAAGACTTGGTTATCTAGGCACTTCTCTATGAAGGACTTAGGGGAAGCATCCTGCATATTGGGGATATGGATCTATAGAGATAGATCCAAGAGGATGATTGGTTTGTCCCAATCCAGGTACATAGACACCATTGTCAAAAGGTTTGGCATAGAAAATTTCAAGAGAGGTCTCATACCAATGAGATATGGAATATCACTTTCTAGGAGTATGTCCCCAAAGACTCTTGAAGAAATGGCACACATGGATATGATACCATATGCCATAGCGATAAGATCTATCATGTATGCTATGCTATGTACCAGGCTTGAAATAGCGTATTGTCATGGATAAATTATAAACGGCTTGTTCGGTGTAATGCTTATGTGTGTTCGTGTCCCTTTTGGTTTGTTATAGCTTGTAAAGCTTGTAAAGGGCTTGTCAAAGGCTAATGCCCTATTTGAGTGAGTTTGGTAGCTATTGTAAGCTTGTACATAAAGTTTACGTCGAGTGAATACTTGTACTAGAATTCGGTCTATAGTGGACCAATCATATACCTTTGTTGTGCAACCATTCTGAGCTTGTGATGTCCATGGTTGGAATTTGCTTTAGCTATAAAGTCTTTGCTGAAAGAGTAGCTTGTGGATCCCGTGTGAATCGCTTTCGCTGTCCCGTCTTCTCTTTTGTAAGTTCTAAGGGATCGTAGGAGATTTCAGGGAGGCTGACCTTTACGATGACACGCAATGGTGCTGCACGGCTTAGGCAAAACCAGCTAAGTCTGTGATAAATGGTATCAGAGCGGGATAAGCCCACTTAGAAACACTTAGCATGCAAATGTGGGGGACCTAGCGGGACTACGTTGAGGGCAGCCAATATGCGCGACCATTTGGGAAATGGACTTGGAGTTGTAGGGAAAGAAGTTGCTCAGATGAGCGAGCATCTGAGAATGGCATTCAGAAGAATGGCCAACCCTTCCCGTAAGAGGCACCATGAGGACAAACAAGCTAAGAAGAATTACGTAGCGCACAAAGGTCGAAATGGCTGAGTTCGAGCAATGGCTCGACGTTGGCACCCAAAATTGATGGTGCTCAAGGAAAGCGGGGCGCTTGGCAAAGGATGAGACCGTACAAGGTGGATTGGGTTGTTCAACAATCGAAAGAGTTGTGCAAAGCTCATAGAGGTGAGGGGAGTTGCAAACTCAAGGAATCTGATACTCATGCATAGGCTAGCATGCGGACGATAGAATGTCCGTGGCCATCCCAAGGCGGCTGAAGGTCGGCGCCATGGAGCATTGAAACTTTATCTTCGTCATGTGTAGGATACTTTTGTAAGAGGCTGAAGTGTGCAGCAGGTTCAGTATGTTGCTAGACCCAGAGGGGTGCAGTGCGAGCTGTATTGGCATAGTTTTACAATCTAGCAAGTGCGATTGCGAAGGTAGAATTGGGCACAGTTTGTTCAGCAAAGGCGGAGTACTCTAAGGGGATGGTGGTCTCCAAAACTTCCAGAGGGAAGAATGCGAAGAGAGAAGTTGCTCCAACGGGGCAGAAATCCTGAAGAGATAAGTCCCAGTTCTCTAGAGGGAGAATCATGTGCAATGAACTGCACCGGTTGAGGAGTACCTCAAGAAAAGCTCGGTAGATCGAGTGAGCGGCAAGGAGTCATCTCATGATCTCACAAGTGATAATGCGTTGGTAGACACATAGCAAGATCAAGTGGGGGAGCAACCCTACGCAACACAAAGTAAAGGTACACTTCGAGCCGATAGTGAGATCGAACTCAACAGAGGGCTAACCCGTGGAATGGTGGGCGTGAGGGCTACCACAATGTCAATCGAGAAGCAGAGCAACTTGGGGGTACCTTGGTGAGGTACCCAAGCCACATGAAGGGAGTTGGCTTAGAAGATGAAACATGGAGTGGAGGCTTGGAGCTTTTCTTAGACAAAGGTCAAGGACATGGACTCTTGTAGAGGTAGGAACAGGATCATGTCGTTCCATGGGTTTCATATTCATATAGAGCAGACTCATCTTGCATGGTGCTAGAGACGAAGGGAGCTTTGAGGCACATGCACCTTATCTCGATGAAGCATTTGGTGGAGGAACTAAGGCGACACAGTTTACAAAGGCAAAGTTGGTATCAAAAAGGCCTTGGCACGGAGCAAGAGGATGCAGCGGTAGTTACTCTTGAAGAATATGCTACAGTGTTGCTATTCGAGTTGCCATGAGGAAAGCGATGTGCAGTGGAGATTGTGTTGGTATAGGCAGAGTCCTAGGATCCAAACAATGGTACACCAATTTTAGCGAAGTCAGGGGACTTCAGAGGAGCTGCTAAGTGATGGACTGCCCTAGAGCTATGCTTTGTCCGAGTGTGACCCGAGAGCGGGTGGACGAAGGTCGATTACCAAAGGAGCGAACAGAATCGAAGGTGGCAAAGGTCCTACGATGTGTTGGCAGAGTCCACACATGGAGATATCGCAGTTCGAGTTCATACCACAGGGATCAAAATGCAAGGAGATGTCACCAGGAGGCGACATGATGCAGCGAATCGTGGTGGAATGGTTCGTGGCAAGGCGACACATAGTGTGTCCCGTGAGGGACATGGTCATATGATAGTATAATCGGGAGCACAATTGGGAGCTCCACTTCGGTGAACAACACAATAGCAAGAAGAGCTATGGATTCAAACAGTGAATGTCATGGTACCGCAGAGGCGGGTCTTCCGTGCGTGCATCGAATGCTGCATTGAATGAAAGCCTTGGGCATCAGCTTATGGGGGCTATGCACTATTGAGGAAGAAGTTCAGATGCAAGTACCAGTGAGTCCCATGGGGGGGACCAGATCATGCAGAGGTATGATTGGAGTGGCTGAAGAGTTGGATTGCTTCAGAGCTCACATTCGCTTAAGGGAGCCCGGCAAGTCAAAGGACAAGGCCGAGTAAGCGAACGTTGCGACCAATGAAGCTAAGGAGAACATAAGTGGTGCAAGCCCTGCAATATGAATGGCGGTGGCCATACATGGGAGTTGTAATCTGTCTTTCCAACAACCAAGTGGAACTGCTCAGAGAACACAGAGGTGTCAAAGCAGGTGATCGAAATAGGGTGAGGAAGCAATGACAAGTCCATAGGGACTCAGCTACCTAAGATCAATCATCGGTTAGATTAAAGGTGGACTCGGAGGAGTGCCACAGAGGCGGATCTACCGATCGTGAAGAAGGGACGCAGATGCGAGACAACGGATAGTAGTGTCATGGGCAATGTAGTGCCATTGTACCACAGAGGCGGGACTTCCGGGGAGTCATCGATCCCTTGCTCTCATAGAGGGAGAGCGCTTGGTCATGATATGGGCCGTAGGGGAGGAGAATGCATTGGCAAACTCCATGTACCAAGACAAGGCTGAAGGACAGAGGCTAGAGAACTTCGTAAGACCGGTGTCAATAGACTTTTCATCAAGATAGCCGTAAGTGAAGGACTTCAGGTCGATGTAAGAGTCCATGACCAAGGATCGGAGTAGGCAGTACGTAGTGCTGTACCTTTGCTACTTAAGGGAGTTGGCGGTAGAAATGATGGAGAAGGCGGTACAATCCCAAAGGCGACCAAATCTATCGGAGACTTACTCTAAGTTGGAGTGATAACTTCTTGCATTCCAGAAGTTCAACGGTAATGAGAAGGCGAATTATAGTAGCTGACTCAACATAAGGATTGCAAACACTTCAAGTACTTCAGAAGTGTGAGCTAAGAGCAGGCGAAGTCTAGTAACCAGATCGACGCACGAAGTACAACCTCGAGGAGGCGGGCGAAGTCAAGTAACCTTTGCCTTCTCAACTCTCAAGAGAATGGGCAAAACTGAGTACCCCAGCTCTCTTGGTTATTTAGCAGAGGAGCTTTGCCCAAATTTGAAGACCCTTCGAAGAGACTAATGGAAGTCAACAGTTATCAAGTCCTCACCAATGGTGATCAATGCTACTGAGAGTAGATTATCCGCTTTATTTCTCAATTGAATGTCAATCGAAAGCGAAAGTTTTGCAAACCTACTTAGTCAAGGCAACTAACTAGAAGAAGATTCAATGGGCAAATTTTACGAAGGAAGGACTTGAAAACTTCAAAGGTTGCGAGGTGATGCTCGTTAAAGCTCCAACAAGCATCTATCAAGTTCAAGAGATAAGAAGAATTTAAAGATTGGCGCATATCAAAGATGGTCTTTTCCCTTCATCAGATGAATTCGCAAGAACCAACAAGGATTAGCACAACTCTGCCAACCCCACACTAGAGTCAGAGTCATTGGCAAGTTGAAGCAGCATGGCGAATTAAAGTTTGACGACTCAACAACAATAAGCGGAGAACAATCGGGAGCCAAGGGGTGCATCGCAGCAAGAGCAGAAGATTGAAGATCCAGCAAAGAAAAGAAGTTGTAGCATCAGTAAAGGCTTCGACGAGGATGTCGAAAGAATAAGTGGGGGAGAATGTCATGGATAAATTATAAATGGCTTGTTCGGTGTAATGCTTATGTGTGTCCATGTCCCTTTTGGTTTGTTATAGCTTGTAAAGCTTGTAAAGGGCTTGCCAAAGGCTAATGCCCCATTTGAGTGAGTTTGGCAACCATTGTAAGCTTGTACATAAAGTTTGTGTCAAGTGAATACTTGTACTAGAATTCGGTCTGTAGTGGATCAATCTTATACCTTTGTTGTGCAACCATTCTGAGCTTGTGATGTCCATCGTTGGAATTTACTTTGGCTATAAAGTGTTTGCTAAAAGGGTAACTTGTGGATCCCGTGTGAAGCACTTTTGCTGTCCCGTCTTCTCTTTTGCAAGTCCTAAGGGATCGTAGAAGATTTCGGAGAGGCTGACCTTTGCGGTGACATGCAATGGTGCCGCATGACTTAAACAAAACCAACTAAGTCCGTGACAATATGCTCTGAGTGTCACGAGCAGATATCAAGCAAATACAGGATTGGAGCACTGAAAAATAGTAAAATGTATCCTTAAGTACTTGAGAAGGACTAAGGATCTTTTATTGGTATATGAAGGTAGTAGCCTCAGGGTTGAGAGCTACATGGACTCGAGCTTCCAATCTGATGTCGATGATAGCAAGTCTAATTTAGGGTATGTGTTCACCCTAAATGGAGCAGTATACTGGAAGAGTTCCAAGCAAGACACTACTACTGACTCGACCATAGAGGCGGAATACATTGCTGTAGCAGAGGCAGCAAAGGAGGGAGTTTGGATGAAGAAGTTTATCACAGATTTGGGAGTCATGTCGAGTAGCAAGGATTTGATTCCCTTATATTATGACAATTACAAGGTGATTACTCAAATAAGGAAACCCGAGTTTCATCAGAAGTATTCTGAGGAGGTTCTAGCTTATTAGAAAGATCGTGGCCCGAAGAGATGTAGTAGTAGAAAGAGTTCCATCCGAAGATAATATTGCAGATCCACTAATAAAGCCATTGACTTAGATTGTCTTTGAGTATTACAGAGGTCTGATGAGGATCAGACATGTTGGTCATTGGCTTTAGGTCAAGTGGAAGATTGCTAATCATATGTGCCCTGCAAGCCAATCACATGAGTGATGGCACTTATGACTTGATATGCACTTTTTCTCTTTGCGTATTATTAGGCATTTTATCACTTTATCTTGCGTGTTGTATATATTATGATGTCCTTAGATCTGTGTAATGGGAATCAGATCGTGATGAGATCACGATAATGAGATCGATTCACCTTTAAACATAGACCATAAATTATCCTGGTCATAGGTTACTCGAGAAGGACATCGAGATAATCGGATAGACTGGTGTACTGTATTCCCGTCCATATGATGGAGGTGGCTGGTCTCATAGCTACTTGTGTGGGGATACTAAGGGTACAGTATAGGTGCTCATTAGGAAATGAGTTCACTAATTGATCCGCCTACAGAATGTTGGATGATTATTGATACCTCACATCAGACAGTGATTTCATAATCCCATTAGTGTATCTGGTCCTTAAACTTGAGATACCAAAGATGTCTTATATGAGTACTCTACTCTTTGATACCAGACTTATAGGTTTGGAAAGTTTCAGATCTGGTACAACCGGTTATTGGGAGTGGTAGCCAACCTTATGAGGGCTATTGAGTGTCAATAGAGGATCATCCGCTCTCGGTATCATGAGAGAAATATACTATGTATTCTTGCTCGAACAAATCCTTGGCCAAGGTTATTCGGATTGAGAGAGAAAGAGTTCTCTGGGAGAATCCGACAAGAGCAAGACTCAAAGAGAGATCGTATGGGCCTGATAGCATCATGCCCGATATAGGGTCTTTGAGATATTAGATGGATAAGGGACTATAGATACACAAAGAATCGAGTGACAGACAGTTCAAAGGATCGATTCTCCAGATCGCCCCAGAGTCATGCACAGAATGGCCTAGTACGTCCATAGTCGATGAGTTGGGTGAATTATTATAGAGATAATAATTCACTAAGTCAGAAGGAGTTTTGACAAGTATAACTCATGGCTAACTCGTTATTGGGCCTAGAGGGTCACACACATTATGGTAGGTATTGCGACGAGTAGAGGTTCGGATATGAGATATCCGCTAGAGCCCCTAACTTATTGGATATCCATTAAGCCCTTAAATTATTGGATCCTAAGAAGAGATCCAATAATTACTAATAAGAAATTATTGGGTAGAGACCCACTAATCTAATAGGCTTGGATAATTGGATGGAGATCCAATACCCAATAGGTTAAGATCAATTAGGGTTTACAAGGGGCCTCTGTAAATAGGAGGGAACCAAAGCTCTATAGGTTGAGAGTTCTCTTGGTAGCCACCTCCTGTTCTCTTCTCCCTAGAGAAGTGCATCGTCGCAATCCCTACCGTATGGATACCACTAGAGAAGATGATGCTTGACCTTCTTAATCCTCTACTATAAATCTATAGGGATTCAGGGATATACAATCTCCCTAGGTATTTTCTTTTACATATGCAATTTTCACTAATTTGTTTTGACGCACCGATCTTCGCACGATGACATAACCTTTCTACAGAAAATCTAGGGTGTTTTGTTTTTATTCTTCCACTATACATGAGATGTCGCTCCCCAAAAGGATTTCCCAACAAGGAGAAATCAGGAGTAGACATAGGTTAGACGACCGAACCACTATAAATTAGTTTATGTTTATTTCCCTGTTATTTATCATTCTGCAAACTACTTTATCTACTTCCTCATCACTTTCTTACAATCACTCACAAGCTAAACCATTTTCGATATGCTTTTAATCAAAATGATTTTTCATTTTACAAATCGATTTTTTTGAAATTAAAATTGACGAACGTTTTAACCGCTGCACTTATGCACCCCCCCCCCCCCACCTCTAGTGCCGGAGTCGATCATAATAGGAATAACCTATTAAAGCCAAGTCATCTATAATAAATTTTATAGTTTGCATATAATCAACAATAATACTTCCCTCTTATGTTATTTTTATCAGAGTAGATAAGAGACTTAGAATGTGAGTATGAGAGTGATTAGCGATAATGGTTTATAACTTTGACCATGCTTCTATTGCAATACTACATGAAGATATTAATGATGCTATGGAGCCAACGAGGCTTGAATTACTTGTAGAATAAGAAGATTTTGTCATAACCATAATTAGTGATAAAGATTTGTTATTGGGTTGGATTCTCCTAGTATTTAGATCTTTTATGATGGACAACTAAGAGAGCCATTGATGTAGCCTAATAGATCATATCCAAAAAGGAGATTGGAGAATTATGCACACCAAGATACATAATTAACGCCCTTGGATAATTTGAAGAGGATTAGAATTGCATCATCGATGGATATAAGTCCTGTATGTTGAAAAGAACTATTATTTTCTATATAAATAATAATTGGAGCATCAAATATAATGAAGACATACTAAGAATATACACTGATCTAACAAATTAAGTTAGTAGGCATACATTATAATTTAGTTGAAGTATGTCAGCTAATAGAGAGAAATCGTCACACGTCACGTCCTCAACCTTCTTCAAATCAGATCACTGTGATCCAAGTGATGAAATGCAAGAGATAAAGAGGGAAATAAAAATATTCACGCAAGGAAGCGACAACGATGGTTGAAGTCTATGAGAACCAGTAGGAAAACTAAGGATGAAGTTATCAAACAAGGGAAGAGACTAGACATGACAATCAATGAAGAAGAGATATTACTATTATCAAAAACAATGAGAAAAAATTTTTACTCGAAACAAAAGGAACTCTAATAGCATGAAGAATTTAAATATTGTGAAGAAGATGAAAAATATTCATTGAGATGATGAGTATTTATATAAGTTTTAAAAAAAAATTTATTATTCGAATCTAAAATTATCTTTATCTTAATCTTCAATCAGTATGATCTTTTATCGTTGGTCTCTCTCCATACATGGAGCCATGAGAACTTCCTCTCCTCGTTGGCTACCCGTAAAGAAAAGTTCATATTTCCTCCACCTACACCTACTCGAAAAGCTTAAGAAAAGCCTACGATGATTCTCTCTCTCTATGGGGATTGCTGTAGGAAACAAAAGAGAAGCCACGGTACGATGTGTACAGTCTCTGTGTCTGCCATGTGCACGAAGGCAAATTACGGTACTCTCCTCCTTTCTTCCTCTTCACCGGTGGAGATGAGAGGGACCGAACAAACGCACACCTTTCCATCCTACCTTTTCATGTTGTCACCATAACAAAGATACGATATCTCCATCCACACAAACATCACAAAATAGAAAGATTGTTGGGATCGAGCTATGTGTTCTTCCCCACCCAATACATGCAATCATCGAACTCATCAATCCATTATATTCAGTCATGGCTCTCACGGTGTATGTTTATATGTATTCCTCCTTATTTATGTGTTGGAAGAGACATCACTGTGCGCATGTGTTACCTACTTCCTTTCACAGAGACGCATGGCTGATGCGATCTGATAGCGATAATGACGTCCTCGTCAAGCTCCATAGATCGCCATCGCCGCCATGTTGGTCATCATCATCATAATCATCATCATCATCATCAGCATGCACTGCTCTTGCTGATGAGTGAAAGCCAACGCCAGAATCATCGTCGAGCGGTTTCGGTCCCTCGGACGGGCCGTTGAGCTGGGAGGCAAGTAGCCGGTCGAATGCAGCCCAGTCGCCGCTGCCGGTCTCGGCACGGTGGGCGCTGCCCATGTCGACGGTCGCTGACTTCCCGCACCTCGTTTGGTCAGCGCAGGAGTGATCAAGAGGGAAGCTATTTGGAAGTGGCTTGATGGTGGGGCTTCCGGGAGCAGGAAGCTTCATGAACATCTCCTGCAGACCACTAGATGAGGCGATCTCGATCGGCCTCAGGTACTCGATGTTATGACTAACACTGTTCGTTGTCCATTGGCTTTCTCCCTTGCATGATCGACCCATGTATTGCAGGATCTGATCCAATGCGTCGTCGCCACTGCTCGGGTGGTGCAGCAACTGGGTCTTGGCATCGCTGGTTACGGAGAAAGATTTGTTAGGGCTGTCAATGGCCCTGTGGTGGTTCTTCTTCTTGAACACTCGGCAGACCACCCAGGCGTCTTCTTGGTTTGTCCCTTCTCCCATAGAACTTGAGGCCTGAATGGTCACGGACCCATCAGAGAACATAGAATTGATGGTGTAAGCAACAGGTCTACTCCATACGTACGTTGGAGTGGGAGATGAGGTCGGAGTGATCATCAAGCCGGTACTCGTGCATGATCCAGTCCGACTTCTGGCCATGCGGGGCTCGGCCTCTGTAGAACACCAGCGTCTTCCTCATGCCGATCCGTGTGACGCTGGAGTAGATCACCTTGTCGCGGCCGGTGGCCTTCCAGAAGCCGGCGGCCGTGGCTCGATTGGTTCGGGTGCCGGTCGGGTACTTCTTGTCCTTGTGGCTGAAGAAGTACCAGTCGTTCTGCGGCGTCGACCCGATCCTGCACTTCTCTGGGTCCCAAGCCATGGAACTGAGAGCAAGCGGCCGCTCCAAAGTTAAGGAGGAGAACGCAGCGAGTAACTCGAAATGTCACCTTGGATGTCCCACGGCTCCAGCTTATTGAGGTCAACGTCTCGGATGACGTCCAGATCGATCTTCTCGGACGTGACCTTCTTCCTCAGGTAGTAGTTGAGGAGCTCCTCCTCGGTGGGATGGAAGCGGAACCCCGGCGGCACACAAGACTCAGCGTCCACTGAGATGCTCATGTTTCACGGGTCGATGAATATTGCAAGAAGCTCTCAGTCTCCAATGGGGCAAACGAAGCTTATTTGTCTTAGCACTGACTCGAGGGAGGGCAGAAGGAGGACAAATGAAAAGGGAATCGCTACATGATTCATTAATATTCTTGGTCTTGGTGGTGTTGTTGCCGGTGGGGTTAGTGCTGCTGGATCAAGAGAAGAGCTACCCACCACCCAGTGGGAAAGGAATGGAGATATGCTCAAGAGGTGGTCCCTAAAGCGAGAGACGGTGGAGAGAGAGAGAGAGAGAGAGAGAGAGAGAGAGAGAGAGAGAGAGGAGAGTTTGAGAGAGAAAGTGATGGAGAAACGGGGCGGGGAGGAGAAGGCCACATCCAAAGCCATGACACCTGACCTCAAAAAAAGGTCTTGGAAAAGCACAACCGAAACTACCGCCATCGCTGGAAAGCGCCCTCCCCTTGATCTCCTCCTCCAACTCTTCTCTCCTCCCCCGTAACCACCCCAAACTCCACTGCTGTGATGGCAGTAAAAAAAACTCCGACGACCACACGAACTAGAGAGAGAGAGAGAAAGAGAGTGAGTGAGAGAGAGAGAGAGAGAGAGAGAGAGGACGGGTTGGAGAGACGGAGTTTTCAGGGGCCCCGCGACCAATGGAAATCACATACCTAATGCAATTCACTATCTTTACTGTGCATTCCTCAATCAACACAGGCATCCCCCATTAACCACACATACAAGATCGAGGTTCGATTACGCAAGCATGGTGTGACTTGATGCTTCTGTACGAGACACGTTGTCGCACGGTGGGCAGAAATGGGGCCTCGGTGTGGTCATCTGGCGCTCCTCGTCCTCGCGGAGAAGGGGAAGGAGCAAAACAGAAAGAGAGAAAGCTACGAGAGGGCCGCGACGGGACAGTCTCATATTGGCGTCATCCAGTTTGAATTCGGTATGAAGCATTACGTCGAGCAAGTTATGCGCGCATACATTGCGTTCATCTTCACTCGAGTCATGAAACGGGCGACAGAGAGGTGGTGATGATAAAACTGGTGACATGTAATGCTAATCGAAGTGGAGGCAACTTAGCAGGCGGCCAAATCGTGTGCTGCCTCTAATAATGGGAATAATTGCCACGGTTAATGATTAAGCGATTGACAGTGCAACCAAATGGTTTTACTCACGTCGCAGTTGCGTGATGGTTACCTGAGCATGACAAGACCTTTACTCACCTTTAACATTATTGAATAATTTAAAGAAATTATATATATATATATATATATATATATATATATATATATATATATATATATATATATTCAACTAGTCTTTTTCCAACCTGTATCTCTTCCTGAATTCTTGTCTTACTGGTTTCGATGCATGAGATCTTGCAAGACTAGTGCCACATATTTATATCTCTTATATTGATGTTATCCATACCTAATATAGAAAAATAATACAAAATATAGAATAGTGAGCCTATAAGTATTGTACCTGAAGAGGAACTCTAAATAAAGTGTAGCAACTCTAATCATATACTATTAGGATGAGCATTTTTCAATTGGAACTCATGTGATAAGCAGTATATTTGATCTATTCGGGAGGGATTTAATTAATTAGTATCCATGTGTTAGATTTTAACTGGTGAATAATATTTTACATTGATTCAACTTGATGTAAAAATGTGAAAATTTTATCTCTAATTCGTCTATAGATTGATAATCAAATAACATATTGATCCACATTATTAACTCATAATTTATTTGTCATTTCTTTCTTATGAAAGTTTGGAAATATCACATTTGTCTCTTCGAATTTAGTATAATATATATATCTCAAATATTTAGATCTAAATATTATGTATATTAAACATTAATTCAACGTGATGCCAAAATATGAAACTTCTATTTAAAATAATAAAGTTATCTCCAAATTTTAATATAATATACACATCTCTTCAATTATTTAGATTTAAATTTTGTATATATTCCACTCATACTATTATCACTTTAAATATCTAAGGTACCTTTTATCACTTTCACTGTGTAAGCTTAAATTTCGAGGGGCATAATGATATTAATTTATAAAACATATATAATATTTTTGGAGAATATCAATTTCATTGAAGTTTCAATGTCATTATACTACTAATCAACTACTAATTGGGACTATTCACACTCCTTGTGAGAGATTATAACACCGATAGATGTGAGCACTACTATAAATTTAGATTAATCATTTTTGGTTAAATAATTTAAATCTAATAATGTTTATAGATCAACTATCATGGATCATCACTATTAGAAATAAAAAAGCACTGATATTATGTTTGAAAATCTCTCAAAAGACTTATAGGTATCAATGATAGAATAAAAATATAATCGTGAAAGTTTATTTTGATTAGTACAATATGAGTTATATTTATACAGGATAGGAGAGAAAATTTTCCTCAACAACCAATGGATATGAGGGAGGATTTCTCTCAACAAACTAGTGGGATTTTCTCATACAATTTGAGAAAATCTTATCCGCTATTATGCCCCTGTAAGATGGTACTCATATCAAGAATACCAATCTTGGATCGATGTAATGAAAATAGTTTATGGGCAAGAGGCTTCGTGAGTGAGTCTGCTAGTTGATCAGTCGTATATACGTGAGAGACACGTAGTTGATGTCTAACAACTTGATCTCGCATTAAGTGAAAGTCGATGGCGATGTACTTCATGCATGAGTGGAATACTAGATTGGCACATAAGTAGGTAGCTCCAATATTATCACAATATATTGTAGGAGGAAGGGTAGAGTTGACGTTGAGTTCCTTAAGGAGATTTGTGACCCAATTGAGTTCAGTAGTAGCTGTAGCGATGGTACGATATTCAGCTTCAATCGTAGACTATGCAACTGTCTTTTACTTCTTAGAACTCCAACTGATAGGGTTAGCTCCAAGGAAAACAATATACTATGACGTAGAAGTTCTATCATCAAAGTTCCCTACTCAATCAACATCAGCAAGGCATGGAGATTAAGTGGGGTGTGCTTGCGGAGAAAGAGAGTTCCTTTAAGATACCGTAAAATTCGTTTGACGGCAGACCAATGCGTAGTATATGGCTGGTGCATGAATTGAGATAGTTTATTGATTGCAAATGAGATATTTGAACAGGTAAGAGCCAAGTACTGTAAGGAGTCAAGTACTTGTTGGTATTGAGTAGCGTCTGAAGCAGGGCTTCCATCACATAATTTGAGTGATTCACTAGTAGAGAGAGGAGTTGTAACTTCCTTTGCATCTTGCATGTTTGTTTTGGATAATAGGTCTTGAATATACTTTCTTTGCGATAGGAGAAGACCTGAAGATGTAAATGTTACTTCAACTCCCAAAAAGTAACTTAAGGGTCAAAGATCTTTGAGAAAGAATCGATCAGCCAATTATTTTAGGATTATCTGAATCTCCAAGGGATCATTACCTATAACAATAATATCATCCACATATATGAGAAGATATATTGTGTATCTATTTTACTGTCGTAAGAATAACGAGATATCAGACTTGGAGTTGATAATACCAGTTGATGTCAGAAATGAGCCAAGTTCAGTATACCAGGCTCTTGGAGCTTGACGAAGTCCATAAATAGCTTTTTGTAGTTTGCAAACATGTCTCGGATATTAATAATGAATGAAGCCAAGAGGTTGTTGCATATAGACATCTTCAGTTAGAGTCCCCTATAAAAAGGCATTGTTAATATCTAGTTATCGTAGCTGCCAGCCTTTTGAGATAGCCAAACTTAGAATAAGTCGAATTGTTGTGGGTTTAACAACAAGACTGAAAGTCTTTGTGAAGTCAACTTCAGGTTGTTGATGGAACCCTTTGGCTACTAAACATGCTTTATATCTAGCAACAGATCCGTTTGGGTTTCACTTAATTCGAAAGACTCATTTACACCCAATGATGTTTTGTATATGATGAGAGGGTACAAAGGTCCATGTGGAGTTATGGAGGAGGGCATCATATTCTTCACACATGGCTTTACGCCAATGTGGAGATTTTTGGGCTTGAGTAATTGTGGTAGGTTCATTAATCTCAGAAGAGGATTTTGTAATAGCATGTAGGTCGAGGACTTGATGTGGCTTGAATATACCACTCTTAGAGCATGTTATCATTGGATGTTTAGGAGCTGTAGCTTGTGTTGTTGGTATAGGTAGTAGAGAGGCATTGACACGAGTTGGAGCAGGCTAAAGTACTTCAGTGTTATTGTGGTCAAAAGAATGTTGTTGTGTTTTCAAGGGCATTACATCAGTAGTAGGGGAAGCTTGTAAAGATGGGAGAAGAGAAGCAATAGAGGGAGTGAGGAGCTGTTGAACTGGGAGAACAAGAGAGTGCGGATCTTGAGGAAAGGGACTAGATGGTGTCATAGGAGGTTCGTGTAATAGGATCGGAGGGATACTCTAGTGATGTATGTTCGTTGGAATAGCTTGCACGGTAGGATGGTTGTGAAAAGGAAAAGTAGATTCCAAAAAAATAACGTGACGTGATATAAAGACCCTTTGAGTTTGGGGTTCATAACATCGGAAAGCATTATGTTCTAGAAAGTATCCTATAAAGATGCAAGACTTGGATCGGGGTGTCAGCTTGTGTGAGGTATAAGGTCATAGCCATGGATAATATAAACAATCAAAGACTTTGAGTTTTTGAAGATTTTGGGGCTTGATATTTGCCTCCTCCATCAAAGTAAACTATTTTGATTAAAGACTGAAAGAAATTCTCGACCAACTTTCGAAAGTTAGTAAAGATTGTTGAAATGTCAGATTTATGATGGAGAGGAAATAACCATGTGTACTTGGTGAAATAGTCAATAAAAATGATATAAAATCTAAACCACATCGGTGTGTCACGTGCCCATATTGCTGCTACCAGTTCCTTGTACTCGTCCCTTAGGCCATTGAGGGTGTGTATAATGGCTTCTTCATCACTGATGGAATGACCTATTAGAGCAAAGTTATCGATAATAACTTTTATTTTTTGTAGATAATCGGTAATAGTACTTCCCTCTTGTTTTGTTTTCATGAGACTGGATAGGAGACTGAGCATGCGAGTTTGGGAATGATTTGCCAAGGTGGTTTGCAACTTGCACCAAGTTTCGACAGTAGTGTTACATGAAGATATGAGTGGGGCAAGGGATCCAGCGATTGAGGCTTGAATTGCTTGTAGTATGAGACGATCTTGATGTAACCAAAGTTTGTGGTCCGGATTTGGTACTGGACTGGGTGCTCTTGGGATGTTGAGCATCGCCAGTGGATAACGGAGAGAGCCGTCTACGTAGCCAAGTAGATCATAGCCAAATAGAAGGTTAGAAATTTGAGCACGCCAGGATGCGTAGTTACCACCTCTGGATAACTTGAAGGGGATGAGCATAGCAGCATTCATGAAAATAAGACTTGTATAGGAAAGAGTACTATGGTTCCTTGCAGGGATAGTAATTGGAACGTCAAATGTGAATGATGAGGATATATTGAGGATATATACCAATCGACAAAAAAGCGATCAGTGGAAAAAGAGATGATGTCGCCGGTGAGATGCACTACTAGTCCTTAGCAGTTCTTCAGTAATGATGGGCAGGGATTAAGAGTTCTTAGATGCGTTGCTCCGCCACAGAGGCCACGATCTTTATAGTGTGTTCGGGCGAGCTGTGAATAGCTTAAAGAAGAAGGTCGGTTCTGCTGCGTGTGGTGCAATGAAGCAAGTGACTTCTGCTGCTGCTCGTATCATTCCAGAGAATGAGTGTAGGAGGGGTAGTCGCTTGGCGTAGAGCTGGTGACGAAGACTCAATCGGTGTAGATCATACCGTTCAGTCAAATTCGACGACAAGAGGCTCTCGGTAGAGGAGAGCACCGGGGCTGAGATCGATGGTGCTACCCTATTTTTGTCACACCGCACGCTGGCTACGGTGCTTGCTATTGATGTCGATAGCGAAGAGGGGTGCGTGGGCGCTGGTTGAAGCTGCGGCGGCCCTTCTCACGGTATAGCAGCCGATGGGATCGCACGACAAGAGACTATGATGGCGGTGGTTGAGGGCCGGAGAGCTACGACGGCAGGGTTGCGTGGAGGGAGGAAGAGATCACTGGTCGGGGAACAACGATGATGGGTTACGTGGCTACCGATTGAAGCAGCGACGATGATCGCAGGTGGAAATAAAGCTTCCGTTGGTCATTGGTAGTGGTAGAGGGGGTCGTCCGCTAGTCAGAATAGCATAGAGAAAGCTTCTGCCCATGGAAGCTTAGGAAGTAGGGAGAGCCTCATCGGAGTTCCACGAGATCTGGGGTAGGGAATGCTACTGGAGGAGCAGATAACTGGTCACAGTAGAGGAACGGAACCCCCTCGGATGTTGCGCCTTAACACTGAACTCAAAAGATGGCAGGCTTTGGTGAGGATCAATTGTTGTCATCGGACAGCGAGAAGAGAGCTTGCTCTTAGACAAGTGGCTCTGATACCATGATAGAATAAAAATATAATCATGAAAGTTTATTTTGATTAGTACAATATGAGTTGTATTTATACAGGATAGGAGGGAGGATTTCCCTCAACAACCAACGAATAGGAGGGAGGATTTCCCTCAATAAACCAACGGGATTTCCTCATACAATTTGAGAAAATCTTATCCGCTATCAATCAAGACATCATAGAAGAAAGTAAAGAAGAATAGAGAAGACACTTCAAAATTGTATGCATAAGCATTACCTAAAACTTTATTCACAAAGGGATACATTTAAAACTTTAACTCTAACTATGATAGAGATTATTATATTTAACTAAGACTCCAAAATAAAAAATCTTATCTAATCACAGAACTTAATTTATATTCCAACAGTCACATATAATGTTTTGCTTTACTAAGTAATAATCATTCATCGAAGGTAACTCCACAATAAAAATATTTTATGATAAACTCATTCTCGATCTAATAAATTTATGTAACTAGGCTTGGACCTATATCTGACAATTAATAGAATAAAATATGAAGAAGAGATCCCTTGTATTGATAAGGTGGTGCTCCCTATTTATACATGTTAGGATGAAATATTTTCTTCAACAGAGTTACGATATTTCTTCATGTAATTAGAAAAATCTTAACTGTTTATCAAAAGAAATCTTAACTGTTAACATGCCCCCGTAAGACGGTGCTCCTGTCAAGGATGCTAATCTTGGATCGATGTGATGAAAATGGTTTGCTGGCGAGAGCCTTCGTAGAGGAGGTCAACAGTATGATGTTTGATGGTTGTCTTTGTGATAATAGATAAGATTTCCTCAACTGCACGAAGAAATCTCGGTGGACAGTTGAGAAAAATTCTCTCTTCTTCTTCTCTTCTTATGTGTATAAATAAGGTTTTGTTAAGCCATATTCAATACATTCTTATTCATTATAATTCAATTTATCATGGTATCAGAGCCCTTGCATTAAGCAAGTGCTTTTTTTTTTCTTCTTTTTCTTTCCACTATCCAGCGACAGCGTTGACAGTAGGTTGTTCTACTCCACCATCCACCGGCGTAAGACTGACGCTATCTACGTCGCCGCACAAAGAACGCAGCACCGTCACCCAAAGACTCACCGAAGCAGAGTACTCTCTGCTGCCGTCTCCTCTTCCCTCTCGCTGCCTACTGCTACGCTAACCAGCGGACAACAAGACACCAACCCGACCGCCTCTTCTTCCTCTGCCACCACCAATCTTCCTCATCGGCGGACTTCACACAAGCGCCACATTGGTCGCCTCGCCCTCGGTGCACATCGCACCCTCCTCTCTCTGCTTCCGGAAGCTGTTCGAGCAACGGGCACCAATTTCTACTAGTTTTGTAGGTGGAGCAACCCCGGCGCCGTTGCACTCCACTTGGCCAGACCCGCAATCATCGGTGGCACAGTAGCCGCGTCAAACGAGCACCTTGTCCAGGCCCAGCAGTGGTCGGATCAATCAGCAAGGATCGGCGGGGTGATACAGCTCTCCTTCCTCGGCAGAAGTAGAGCACTCTCTGCCTCGACAGTCGCTCCTCATCCTGCTCGAGTGAGAAAGGGTCGCTGTCGAGTTTTCCAACCATAGTCCTCGGCATCTCTACAACCGTCTCAGCTGCAGACAGCATCTCCTCCCAACCATGCCACCACCGCCATCGGCCTTGATCCTGCGGTCGAGCGCAGTCCATTTCGAGCGGATTTCAGCAATAGAGCAGCCTCGGCGCTCTTTCCCCTCCTTCCCCCTCTCCACCACCGCCACTGCCAGCGACTATTGATGCTGTAGCTTCCTCAAACCGCTGCAGCCAGTGTGCCGTGTGACAAAAACAGGACAGCACCGCTGATCTCAGCCTCGGCGCTCTCTTCTGCCGAGAACGCTCTCTCCTCTATCGTCGAACTCCACCGAACAGTGCGATCTGCACCGGTTGAGTCTTCGATGCCTGTTCTACACCAAGCGAATCAATCCGACGGGGTGACAGCGGTTTCCTCCTTCCTATGACCCATCGAAGCCGATTGCTTCCTCTGCTGAAGGCTCCTCTCCGCTACCTCTTTTGTCATGACGATCTGCAATAGTAGGATGTCGAGGAAGCTGCCCCTTTAGCTCACATCAAGGAACATCAAGATTGCTACCTAGTGTTGTCCATAATCTACATCTGGCAAATTTTACAACTGATTGACGCCATTATATCATCAAATGGCTTCATCGTCTACCTCTAATACTCCAGTCGTTGTCCCTGTAGGGAACCATAGCACTTCTCAACCTCCAAGCCTCATCACTATCAATGCTACGGCACTCATTCCTTTTAAGTTATCCAAAAGCAAAAATTATGCATCTTAGCGTGCATAATTTTTTAATCTTCTATTTGGATATGACCTCATAGATTACATTGACGACTCTCTCCATTGTCCACCTGTAGTGCTCAATATCCCAGGAGGATCCAGTCCAATACCAAATCCAGCTCACAAACTGTGGTTATGTCAAGACTGTCTCATCCTCCAAGTCATTCAAGCCTTAGTCGCTGGGTCTGTCGTCCCACTAATATCTTCATGTATGACTGCTACAGAAGCATGGTCTAAGTTACAAACGACATTGGCAAATCGCTCGTGTACTCGCATGCTCGGACTTTTATCCAATCCGATGAAAGTGAAACAAGAGGGAAGTACTATTGCTAATTACTTACAAAATATCAAAGTTATCATCGATGACTTGTCTTTGATAGGTCATTCCCTCAGTGAAGAAGAAGTCCTCGTCCACACCCTTAATGGCCTAGGGGATGAATACAAAGAATTGGCAGCCGCAATTCGGGCACGCGACTCACCAATATCATTTGAAGAACTTTATGATAAGTTGATTGACTATGAGACATATTTGAAGTGCGATGACAAGTTGCCCGGACCAACTATCACAGCTCAAGTCAGTCAAAAATTTAGGAGGAAGAGCAACCAATACAATAAGCACGTCAATCAAGGTCCGGCTAAGCTGCCTCCTGACCCTATGGGTTCCACACCAAACTCCTCACATCCACATTATCAACACTTTCATCCTCATCATCAAGATGGTAACCCCTATAAGCATCAGCCCTGGCGCCCTGACCTCAGTAGTCATCGCCGAATCGTTTGTCAGTTGTGTGATAAAGTCGGACACTCCGCGAAAGTCTGTCGCTCTCGACCTCGACTCCCTGCTCTAACATAGTGGCCTCAAGCCAATCTTATGACTACTCTAATAACTAGCCAACCCAATTGGATTATGGACTCCGGTATATCACATCACATCACCTCCGATCTTCAGAACTTATCTGTCCACAACAACTATGGTGGCGATGAGGATATCATCATCGGTGATGGTAAAGGACTTCCTATCACTCATACTGGTTCCACAATACTTAATTCACTCACCATAACCTTCACACTTGATGATGTTTTGTGTACACCTCACATTAAACAAAACCTTATTTCTGTCTCTCAATTCTGTAAGTAAAACAATACCTTAATTGAATTTTTTCCTAACTCCTTTCTTATCAAGGATTTGAGCACGGGGGTATCCTTAGTCCAAGGCTAGAACAAAGATAACATTTATGAGTGGCTATCCACTTCGCAAATAACCTATCCCAATGTTCACTCTTTTGTTGCAGCTTCAGTTGATGTGTGACATCGACGTCTTGGTCATCCCTCGTCCCTTATTCAGCAAAAGTTACTTTCTCATTATTCACTTCCTACCTCTACTGCTAGCAACATTTTAATTTATTATGATGTGTGTCGTAGCAATAAAAGTCATAGATTACCTTTTGGAACATCCTCTATATCTTGCTCTCAACCTTTTGAAATTATTTATACTGATGTTTGGGGTCCTGCCCCAACCCTTTCTTTTGACAAGTTTCGATTTTATGTCATTTTTGTCGACTATTTCACTAAGTACACAATGGTTATATCCCCTCCGTCATAAATCTGAAGTTTCAACGGTCTTTACCAACTTTAGAAAGTTGATCGAGAATTTCTTTCAGTCTTCCATTAAAACAGTTTACTCTGATGGCGGAGGTGAATATCAAGCCCTCGCATCCTGTCTCGCAGCCTATGGTATACAACACCTCAAGTCATCCCCTCATACTCCCCAATTAGTTGGTTCTGTTGAGTGCAAACATCAACATATAGTTGAAACTGGGCTCACACTTCTACATCAGGCCTCTTTGCCATCAACTTTTTGGATAGCAGCCTTTCAAATGGCCGTCTATCTCATTAATCGTATGCTCACTCTAGTCTTACAATACAAGTCTCCATTTGAGAAATTATTTCACAAACTTCCAAACTTTCATAAACTCAAAGTCTTTGGTTGTCTATGTTATCCGTGGCTACGTCTTTATGCCTCACATAAGCTTACAACACGATCTAAGCCCTGCATTTTCATTGGATACTCTCTTGAATATAATGATTTTCGGTGCTACGAACCACAAACCCAAAAAGTTTTTTTATCACGACACGTTATTTTTGTGGAGTCTTCCTTTCCTTTTCAAAATCATGAGTATCCTACCATGCAAGCTACTCTGACAAACAAACATCACTAGTGCATCTCCTTAACCCCGTCACATGAACCTTCCACAACACCATCCAAACCTAACCCTCCTGGTCAGTACACTCCTCTTGTTCAATAGCTCCTCACTCCCTCCATTATCTCTCCAATCTCTTCTTCACAAGCTTCTCCCATTAATGAAGCAATACCCTCAACTACCTCGTCATATGTTGTTGAAGTACCGTAGACTAGTCCGATTGATCTCGATAACTCACCACCGACTATACCAACAACCCAACCTACCACTTTCGTTGCTCCTAGCCATCATATGATAACACGCTCCAAAAGTGGTATTGTTAAATCACGTCAAGTTCTTGATCTACATGCCATAACGGACTCTTCCCTTGAGGCTAGTGAACCCACCATAATTAATCAAGCTCAAAAATCTCCTCACTGGTGTAAAGCCATGTGTGAAGAATATGATGCTCTTCTTCATAACTCTACATGAACCCTAGTTCCCTCTTCTCACATACAAAACATCATCGGGTGTAAATGGGTCTTTCGAATTAAGCAAAACCTAGATGGATCTATTGCTAGATATAAAGCACGTCTAATTGCCAAAGGGTTTCATCAACGACCTGGTGTTGACTTCATAAAGACATTCAGCCCAGTTGTCAAACTAATAATAATATGGCTTATCTTGAGCTTGGCTATCTCAAAAGGTTGGCATATACGACAATTGGATGTTAACAATGTCTTTTTACAGAGGACTCTAACTGAAGATGTCTTCATGTAGCAACCCCTTGGCTTCATTCATCCACAATATCCAAGGCATGTCTACAAACTACAAAAAGCTATTTATGGACTTCGTCAAGCTCTAAGAGCCTGGTATAATGAACTTGGTACATTTTTAACATCAACGGGTTTCATCAATTCCAAGTCTGATACCTCATTATTCTTACGACAACAACATGAAAACACCATATATCTTCTAGTGTATGTAGATGATATTATTGTCATAGGAAATAATCTTTTGAAAATTCAGGCATTCTTAAAGCAACTAGCCGTTCGATTCTCTCTCAAAGATCTAGGCACCTTGAGCTACTTTCTAGGAGTGGAAGCCACATTCACCTCTTCAGGTCTTCTCCTATGACAGAGAAAGTATATTCAAGATTTATTATCAAAGACAAATATGCAGAATGCTAAAGAGGTTGTAATTCCCCTCTCTACTAGTGAGTCACTGAAACTTTATGATGAAAGTTCTACTACGGAGTCTACTCAATACCGGCAAATACTTGGCTCCTTACAGTACTTGGCTCTCACACATTCAAACATCTCATTTGTAATTAATAAATTGTCACAGTTCATGCATCGACCATCTACAATACATTGGTCTATGGTCAAACGAATTTTGCGATATCTTAAGGGGACTCTCAATCATGGCCTCTTTCTCTGCAAACACACCCTGTTTCATCTTCATGCCTTTGCTTATGCTGATTAGGTAGGAAATTATAATGATAGAACATCCATGTCTAGGCATATTATCTTTCTTGGAGCTAATCCAATCAATTGGAGTTCTAAGAAATAAATGACAATTGCTCGATCCACAACTGAAGCTGAATACCGTGCCATCGCCACAGCTACTGCTGAAATAAATTGGATCACAAATCTGCTCAAGGAACTCAACGTTAACTCTACCTTTCCTCCTACAATATACTGCGATAATATTGGAGCTACCTATTTATGTGTCAATCCAGTATTTCACTTATGCATGAAGCATATTGCCATTGACTTCTACTTCATACGAGATCAAGTTGTCAGACATCAACTACATGTTTCTCACGTACATACGGCTGATCAACTAGCAGACTCACTCACGAAGCCTCTCGCTCGTAAATTATTTTCATTACATCGGTCCAAGATCAGTATCCTTAACAGGAGCACGATCATGCGGGGGCATGATAATATATAAGATTTCCTCAACTGCACGAGGAAATCTTAGTGGATAGTTGAGGAAAATCCTCTCTTCTTCTTCTATTCTTATGTATATAAATAAGGCTTTGTTAAGCCATATTTAATATATTCTTATTCATTACAATTCAATTTATCATTACAATTCAATTTATCACTTTGGAGGGAAGTAGAGTTATGAGGATGAGCAGAGAGTAGCTTATGACTTGAGGAGAGCAGTCGTTGGAGTAAGGAAAGCTGCAAAGGATCACAGTTGAGAACGATTTGTGGCTTACAACTTTAGAATAATAGCCGCTAGAGGAAGGGGGAGTGGTGCTTCCTTTAGGAGCATCATCCACAGGGAAGAGATGAAGAAGGAAAGATGCAGAACTATCAAGACAGGAGAAGGGTTCTGCACTGAAGGGAAGGAGCTGCCTTTGGAGTAGTAGAGGCAATGCAAGTTTGCTAGTTGACAATTCAAGCTTCCATAATCTTGGCGCCGGTACAGCAAGTGGAGGCGCCACCTAGGGAGAGGCCCATCAGGGAAAGCTTTGTAGACACGATTGTTGCACATAAACCCCTCAAGGTAGGTATAGGGGGCAGCAAAAAAGGCGACCATCCAGTTTCAGAGACTATTATTCTGGTTCGTCAGGGAGCTACGTAGGTTGGAGAGGTAGGCCTCGTCATCCAGGATCAAAGAGACATTGCCTGGCCGATGAAGATGTTCCTCTTGATGAATGGATTATGGTAGCGAAAGATGGATGCTGAGGATCTCGTCGGTCCACTCCTTGATGTCAGTCTTGGAAGTGCGACGTTGTGCTGTTTGACACTGCGTTGGACAACGAGAAAGAAAAAAAAACTCTTGCTTAATGCAAGGGCTCTGATACCAAGATAGAATAAACTATGAAAAAGAAATCTCTTGTATTGATAAGGTAGTGCTCCCTATTTATACATGTTGAAATATTTTCCTCAACAGAGTTACGATATTTTCTCATGTAGTTGAAGAAATCTTAATTGTTTATCAAGAGAAATCTTAACTGCTAACAACAATAAGCTGAGATCTAATATTCATTTCAAGATAGTGTTCTTTAAAAAAAAAATCCAATTGAATTGTTTTGTTTACTCGCCCTAATTAACATTGCTTGACCACACCAGTCTCCTTTATCAGCATGTATTGTGTCAGTGGCCAAAATTAATGTGTTATTTCAAGGTAGAGTTCTTCTATATAAAAAAAAAAAGATTGAATTGTGTTGTATACATCTTGTCCCTAAGTATAGACACATTATTGATTGATCAATGCTACTCCATGTCTCGAACGAAGTCTGCAAGTGAGATGAGAACAATGACATCAAAGTCATCAAGAATGGACTTACCTAAAGATGATTCAAACAAAGCCGTTCTACCTAAAAAACTAATAGGAGGGAAAGGTATTTTTAGCGTTTGCCAAACCTACCCGTATCTAACAACGAATCTAGTAGTACTAATCTCCTGAACAAGGGTTTGGTTGGATTCTAGTGGTGGCCAAGTCATTGACCGCCTACTCTGACCACAACTCTACAAGGGGAAGTGGGCCGATTCCTGCTCACCATCGCCATGGGATTTAGCATCACTCCAAATGGGTTGATCGAAGTGCGTGCAGTCGACACTGGTGGCATGGAAACCCATGCATTTGTTCGTCGCCAATCGTTCGACGTAATGCTCCATTCTCGACGGAGAAGAAGAGAGTTTCACGTAGGTGTGCCTTCGCCATTGCTGGAGAGGCCCAAATTTCTGGGGCGTTGTTGGGGATGAAGACGACGAGATTGGCTCACAGGGTGCATATTATTGGATTCATGTCCATTAATGTATAGTAAACACAGGGTGAACTCACGTGCAGACTACTCACTCCCTCCAATCCGCCAACTTCAAGGCTGTCATCTTCTCTGGATGCCGTTCTAATCCAACCCATCAAAACGCGCGCGCGCGCGCACACACTGTCGCTCTCTCTGTATGCATCTGTCACTCTCTCTGTATGTATCTGTCACTCATTTAAGACCAGAGCTTTCTGTTCAATAATATATATACAGGGTAAATGTCGAAAATATTTTTTTTATATTTTTCATACAGTATTTTTTAAAATCCCAAACAGTTAATTCTATTTAAAAAATCTTAAAATAATCTCCTAAAAACCATCTCTTAAAAACTATTATATATTTTCCCGTCCAATCCAAAACTTATTTTTAGCTAATCATTTATAGTATTTTGTGGGTTAGTTTTTGTTTAAAAATTACTGTATAGTATTTTAAAAACACTATGATATCAATATATAGTTAAAAATATTAATAATATTTTTAAAATAAAAATATCATATAAAATTTTTAAAAAACTATATAATATTTTTGAACTAATCTTACAGCATTTTTGTAGTTAAAAATCAATCCACAAATCACTATAAACAATTGACAAGAAAACTTTTTAGATTGGACGAAAAAAAGCGATAGTTTTTCAATAACTATCGACGCAAACTTTCCTGCAGCTGACCGAACGTTACTCGTTATTATATCACCGACCCAGCAATTACATTCTCCTCTCGAGCTCTCTCTCTCACGGTGGACAGAGTATCCAACTTAATAAATTTAACCCAATAAATGCATACGTACACATGATATATGTATAGGTGTACTGAGGCTCGTGTGTTTGCGTTAATGACAGTGTGGCACGAGAAAACGACGGAACACCGCGCCCCATGGTCTCTCTCTCTCTCTCTCGCTGTACACGACAAATCTCATACACGTGTACAAGTATGTGCCACATGCGTGATCTATACATGGAGATCTACCTCCTCTCCGATGTTACAAGACCACTGTAACCTTGTTATTCCAATTGAGTATTGAGGTCTGTCTGGCTTGCTCTTTAATGGAGTACGTCGAGCAAAAACATCTGCTGCCATGGCTGTCAGAGAAGGGTCAGAGGTGAAGCGTCTTTTAGCTGCCACAACTCAGCTTACTTAGATGCAAAGCTGGGTTATCCTCCCCACATGGATTCCTGTAGCAGCGGAGAAGCTGTGGACCAGAGGAGACATTTCGAGCTCGCTCACTGTGACTCGCGTCGTGAAGCGAGTCATCTTACTGTGACGACTGTCACACTACGTCGATAAAAGATTCTAACATCGATGGGTGAAAGCAAAGCGATGGCGTTCTCTTCTTCTTTTTACTGTCGCTGCTGAGTCGCCGAGTTCGGCTTTACCTTTCGGGAATCGTTGGGTAACGGTGCAAATGCGAGAGCAGGGTGATGGGAAGGAAGGGGAGCAGCTCTTGGCTGACCGCGGTCAAACGGGCGTTTAGATCTCCGTCCAAGGACGCCGAGAAGAAGACCGCGAGGCGGCGAGAACAGCCGGACCAAGAGGAAGAAGAGAACGTAAGTGTCGCATGGGCCCGTGACTCCCTCTGTGTTTGACCTTGACGCGAAGGTGTCATCTTTCTTGTTCTCTTCGGTGACCTCGTAGCACAAGAGGGAGAAGAGGAGATGGATATTCCGCAAGTCGTCGGCGCAGGAGCAGCAGCAGCAAGTGCCGCAAGCGAGGGCACCTCCGCTGCCAGCGGTCACGGCGGAGCAGAGGCACGCCATTGCTCTGGCCGTGGCTTCGGCGGCGACGGCGGAGGCGGCGGTGGCGACAGCGCAGGCGGCCGCGGAGGTGGTTCGCCTCACCAGGCCTTCTGCTAGCTTCGTCAAGGAGCATTACGCCGCCATCGTCATCCAAACTGCCTTTCGAGGTTACTTGGTATACGACTGTTCGCACTCTCTCCCTCTCCCTTTCTTTTGGAGTCCAGGGATTGCTCTAACGTAGGCTTGGGTTTGGGTTTGCGGTGGAAGGCGAGGAGGGCGCTGCGGGCTTTGAAGGGGCTCGTGAAGCTGCAGGCGTTGGTGAGGGGGCACAACGTCCGGAAGCAAGCCAACATGACGCTGCGATGCATGCAAGCGCTGGTGAGAGTGCAGGCAAGGGTGAGAGACCAACGCGTGCGGCTGGCGCAGGAGTCGTCGGCAGCGGTTTCCCGAGGTAGCAACAAGTCCTCCTTCAGCTGCGACACCTCCTGGGAGTCCAAGTACTTCCAGGAGCTCGCGGAGAGGAGATCCATGGTAACTAACATGTCCCTGTCAAAACCCAACTTTCTTCGTCTTCCTCGTTGTGTGTGTCTTCCTTATTTGGTGGAATGAGCAGTCGAGGGACGGGAGTAGCTTCGCAGATGACTGGGACGACCGCCCGAGGACAATGGAAGAGATCCAAGCGATGCTGCAGGTTCGAAAGGAGGCTGCTCTCAAACGAGAAAGAGCGCTCTCCTACGCCTTGTCTCACCAAGTAAGCTCAAGAAAGTTGGTTTCTTCCTCCCCGTCTTGTCTTTGGAACACTGCTTGCTTCCCCTGGTTTCCGCTGTAATGGGACTGACATCGAGTCTTTGGCCCATCGGAAAGCTCTGGAGATCGGACCGGACCCCCTCTCCCTTGCTCGACGAAGAAGTGGACGGCGAGGTGGCGTCGGTTGAAGAGAAGAGGCCGCACCGGTGGATGGATCGCTGGATCGCGTCGAGGTCCTCTTTTGATAACAGAGTCAGCAGCAGGGGGAGAGCCTCCACCGACTATTGGGATCCCATCAAGACCTTGGAGATCGACACCGCTCGACCCTTCTCTTACTCCGCCCCCGCCAATCCCCGCCGCCAGACGCCGCCGCCGCCGCCGCAGCCCTTCGGACAGCACCCCTCCTCCCCCCTCCACCGCACCCACCTCCACAACTACCAAGCCTATTCGCCCGCCACTCCTTCGCCCTCCAAGACGCGACCTCTTCAAGTCCGCTCCGCCAGCCCCCGCTGCGGCCGGGAGGACCGGAGTCTTTCCACCGTCCCGACGCCGAACTACCACCACCACGCGGTGGCGTCGGCGTCATCGTCGCGGCAGCACCACCCCGCGCCACTGGGGGCTGCAGTGCCGAACTACATGGCGGCGACGGAGTCTGCGAAGGCGCGGGTGCGGTCGCACAGCGCGCCGAGGCAGCGTCCGGGAACACCGGACCGGGATCGGGGCGGGTCCGCCAAGAAGCGCCTCTCGTTCCCGGCGCCCGACCAGCAGGGTTGCTCGCAGAACCTAAGGAGCCCGAGCTTCAAGAGCGCGGCCGGGTGGTTCCCCGGGGAGCAGCGCTCGAACGTGTCTTCTTGCTGCAACGACAGCCTCGGCGGCGAGGTATCCCCCTCCTCGACGACGGACCTCCGGCCGTGGCTCCGGTGAGCAGGTGGCGCGGCCGTGGGCCTCATGCTCTGCTGGTGTTGTACCCTTCTCTTTCGTTTGTGCTGTTGTTTTGGTCCTCTCGTGTCCCGGGGGACGAGAAAGCTATCATTTCATGTGGTGGCAGACAAAGGCATGTGTGGGTAGTCTGCAAAGCTAAAAAGGGACGGCATGGCCGTGGGTTGGGTTGGTTGGAAGGGACGCAGTGCGTGCACGCTGCACTGCGTGGTTTTGGGTTATGTTCTGGTGATGGGAAATCATGGGAGCTGCAGTCACATCCTGGGCTTTTAGCAAACGAATGAGGAAGAAGTAAAGAAGGCTAATGGTTAGGGCTGTAATCGCGTCAGTGATCCTTTCAGGAACTGTTTTGAGTCGTATATGCTCGCCATCGTTGCGTTGGGTAATTGCTCCGCCTACGGATATTGAGTTGACGGCATCACTTCACATTAAGAATCGTGTGAACGAGAACTCTACGATGATAATTGCAGACTAAATATGACACATTAAAGCAACAATTATGTGCTAATTTTTTACGTAGCAATATGAAATGTAATTAATAGGCCGACATTAACTACCTCTCCATCTTCATTATTTTCATTAAGTAGATATTGACTAGAGATTGTAATAAAGCATATGGTATATTTCCAAGGAATTATATTGTGCCTCTTACGAAATTATATTTCCAAGGAATAGAAGTGTTTAACCACATTAATTTGATGGGATAACATAAATATGTCTTAATATAATCTGATGATAAAAATAACCTATTAATTTTATAAAAGCTATTGATAACTCCATTTTGTTATTAGCAATCAATTACTATTGATAACCCTTAGAAAATAATAAAATATAATTTTACTAATTTACAGTCCCTCAATCATCAATCATACTCATTCTTATAACTTTTATTTCATTCATTGGCAATCTAATTACATTGATGTAACTCTTTGTTATTCTATTGTCCGATGTCATTGATGTGGCTTGATGAGAGTAAGAAGAATAAATAGCAAAAGAGGAAGAGAAGAAAGGAAGTCTATGTTATAGATCTAATTCGTTGTTATTCCATTGTCCGATGTCATTGATGTGGCTTGACGAGAGGAAGAAGAATAAATAGCAAAAGAAGAAGAAGAAGAAGAAAAAAAGGTAATATAAGAAGAAGAAAGAAAAGAAAAAGAAGCTAAATAAGAAATAGAAGATGAAACTATTATATTATGTTATCATATTTAATCAATTAAAATATATGATTGTCAGTTAATAAAAAGGAAATCCAATTATGATATAATTCTTTAAGAAATAAATTTGATGGGAGGGACTCTTCTGATTATTAATCCTAGATCATCTGCTCTTACCTATAAATAGATAGAAGCTCCTAAAGACTCTATATAAGATGAGGCATACGTGACGTGGTATCGTATTATTAAGAGATTATAGATTTTTTCTTATCTCTCCTTAGTCTCATGTGACATTAGTGATACTATTAAGATTACAGATCTATTTTCAATCTCCCTTAGTCTATAATCCATCGTTCATAATGGTCCTATGAAAGATATAAAGAGAGAAAAAGGCAAGTTTAGTTCTTATAAATCGGTATCGTTATAGTTTTCAGATCCGACGATGATGCACCTAGAGATCAAATAAAAGGCTTTTTGAATGACATCCAAAAGTATACATCATAAATTTGATTTATTATTATTTGATTTTAGTTTTTGATATTAAAATTTTTCACATAATAATAATATAATTATGATTTTTATGCTTATAATTGGTATTAGAGGCATATTTTGAAATCAAATACTTGTATGTTTATTAGCACTCTTCGTTTACGAAAGGGTATTATTAAGTTTTGATTTATGATACTTAAATGATCCGTTTATGTTGTAGATCTACTTTTTTGTCTAATCCGTCTGGTTGATGTTGAATCTCGAATTTTGATAATGAAATCAATTAATAAATTATTGATCTAATATATATGTTAAGAAAAGTGTGTAGGATTAACTATGATAACAAATAAGGCATAAAGCAAATATAGTGTAGGAGTCAAAGATCAGACGATTCGTTGGGAGTTCATCGAAAGTTCATCGGGAGTGTTGCCGGAATTTGCTGAGAAGTTTATCGAGAGCTTACCGAACAATACGTCGGGAGTTTGTCGAGAAGTTCATTGGAAGATCACCGGACCTCGTCGAGAAGTTCGGAGCTCACCAAAGAAGCTCATCGGAATTTGTCGAGAAGATCATTGAGAGTTTAAGAGCTTGCTGGGAGTTTGCTGGAAGATCGCTGAAAGTCCGTCAGAAGTTCGCTGTGCTAGTTATAGGTGCCATACAAGCCAATCATGTGAGTGATAGCACCTGTAACACACTGCATCAATCTTTATCTTATGATTATTGACATTTTCTCACATTATTCATATGTATATTGTGATGTCTTTGGATTTGTACAATGGGAATCAGATCATAATGAGATTATGATAATGAGACTGATTCACTTTTAAACATAGACCTTAAATAATCCTGATCATAGGTTACTTGAAAGGGACATCAAGATAATCGGACAGACTGGTGTACTGTATACCCGTCTATATGATGGAGGTGGCTGGTCTTATAGCTACTCATGTGGGGACACTAAGGATACAGTGTAGGTGCTCATTAGAGAATGAGTTCACAGATTGATCCGCTTATGAAATGCTAGATGGTCATTAATACCTTACATCAGACAGCGATTCCATAGTCCTAGTAGTGTATCTGGTCCTTAGACTTGAGATACCAAGGAAGTCATGTATGAGTACTTCATTCTTTAATACCGGACTTATAGGTATGGAAGTTTCAGATCTAGTACAACCGGTTATTGGGAGTGATAGCCAACCTTACGAGGGATATTGAGTGTTAATAGAGGATTATTCACTCTTGATATCATGAGAGGAATATCCCATGTGTTCTTGCTCAAGCAATCCCTGGCCAGGGTCATTCGGATTGAGAGAGAAAGAGTTCTCCGAGAGAATCCGATTATAGCGATACTCGATTGGAAATTATATGGGCATGACAGCACCATGCTCGATATATGGTCTTTGGGATATTAGATGGATGAGGGACTATAGGTACATGGTAACTGAGGACAGATAGGTCCAAAGGATTAGATTCCCCTTTATCGTTTGGGGACTACGACGTAGTGGCTTAGTACGTCTATAGTCGTTGAGTTGAGTGAATTATTATAGAGATAATAATTCACTGAGTTAGAAGGAGTTCTAACATGTATGACTCATGACCAGCTCGATATTGGGCCTAGAGGGTCATACACATATGATAGGTGTGGCGACGAGTAGAGGTTCAGATATGAGATATCCGTCGAAGCCCCTAACTTATTAGATATCCAATAAGCCCCTGTAAAATATTGGTGTTAGGATCTGAGCGACACTAAGAAGGGGGGGGGGGGGGAGGGGTGAATTAGTGCAGCGGATTAAAACTTGTAAACTTGAAATCGATTTTGGAGATAGTTGGTTCATAAGGAAATTTTGATTCGACGAAAGAAGTTTCAACTAAAGTTCGAGTGAATGTAAATGAGAGTAGAGAGAAGAAGACGGAATGATTTGCAGCTAAGTAAAGGTAAGATGTAGAAATTTAAAAGCTCACACATTCAAAGTATGCAGCGATGTATAGTGGTTCAGTCAAATGACCTACGTTTACTTCCGAAGCCTTCTTCGATGAGGCTCCCAACTTCCACTATCAAACTTCTTTGAAGGGGAAGGACCAAACACCCCTATTACAAACTTTTACAAGTGATTCACACTCTTATAGATTTTTGACAAGAAAAAAGAGGGAGGTGAACACTCAAGTTATTGAAACAAGATTTTGCTAAAGCTTTGACTCAGTTTTCAACTTCTCTAAATGTGTTTTCCAGCAGAGAAAAGAGGGATATTTATAGACTCAATTGACTTTTAAAAATGGAGCAAAAAAGAGTCACATCTCGAATTTTCGGGTATTGGCGGTATCATCGCCTGGCATTAGCGATACCACCACTTGGCATTGGAGGTACCACCGCTTGTTCACTTTACTATGTCAGTGTACTAGGTGGTACCACTACCCAGACTGGTAGTACCATCGCTTGACAGAGTCTGGCTCTATGGATTGGCAGTGCTACCGTTGGCAGGTAATAACTGCCAACAATACCACCGCTGACCTGGGGCGGTACCATTGCCCTAGTCTGGCGGTGCCATTGCTAGACTTGGTCCAGAACTTCTGAATGGGCTTTGAATCCAGCCCAATTTAGTCTAAACAAGGCCCAATTGGCCCCTACTAGAGTTAAACAGGATTATTACTTAATCCTTACCCTAATTACATGCTAACTATGAATTTTAGACATAATTATAAGCAAAGACTAAATCGGCAACTTCGAGTTTTCTTCCGACGAGCTTCCGACGGACTTCCGACGCACCCTCGGATTTCTTCCGGTGGACTCCCAATAGGTTCCCGGACTTTATGGCGAGTTCGACGAATCTTTGACAAGCTTCTGAACCTTCTCAGTGAGCTCTACGAACCTCCAACGATCTTTCCGGTGAACTTCTAAAACCTTCGGCAAGTCCCCGATTCTTTCTCGGTTAGTTTCGGCAGCACTTCCGACGATCCTTCGGACTTCTGGTGGACTCTCAAACTCCCAACAACTTAACTTCGGTAATTTGCTTTATGTCTTCAAGCTATCGTAGTTAATCCTACACACTTATCTCAATAATATGGATTAGATCAAATAACCTATCAATTGATTTCATCATCAAAATTTGAGATTCAACAATTGGATCCCATGGATGAGATCCAATAAGAGCTAGATTATTGGGTAGAGACCATTAATCTAAGAGGCTTGGGTAATTGGATGAAGATCTAATACCCAATAGGGCAGGATCCATTAGGGTTTACAAGAGGCCTCTATAAATAGGATGGAACTAAATGTCCATAGGCTGAGGTTTTCTTGGTGGCCACCTCCTATTATTCTCTCTCCAGAGAGGAGTATCATCGCAGTTCCTGTCATATGGATACCGCTAGAGAGGAGGACGCTTGACCTCCTTCATCCTCCCGCATGGATCGATAGGAACTCAGGGATATATGATCTCTCTAGGTACTATCGTTCCTTTCTTACATACGTAGTTTTCGGATTCACGGATTTGTCTTTGATGCACCGATCTTCGCACGATGACGGAACCTTTCCATGGAAATCCATGAGTTTTATTTTTGTTCTTTCGATGAGTATGAGATATCGCCCCTAGATTTCCCAACAGTGGTATCAGAGCCAGGTTGTTCATGTGAAGATCGGATCTTAAACTATGTGTGTTGTGATTTAGAACAGCTTTTGTCATAAAAATTATTTATGAAAAGTGCTACGCTCGACAGCGATCGTAAGGCTTCTTGCAACGACGACAGTGGCGGTTGCGGGCAAGGGGCCTACAGGCTGGCTGCAGGCTGCAAATGGTCGGCAGCCCACCTACAATAGTAGTCCCTCTGGGGCTGCCTGCCCGCATGGGTGGGGAGCGCCTGTGGGCGTTGCGCTCATAAGAAAGCGGTGCCACCCGCGAGTAGTGTTGAATCTCGGATTTTGATGATGAAGTCAATTGGTGAAATATTTGTTCTAATCTACTTTGTCGAGATAAGTGTGCAGGAACAACTACGATGGGAAGAAAACATAAAGTGATTTACCGAGGTCAAGTTCGTCGGGGGTTCAAGAGTTCATCGAAAGTCCGAGAGATTTTCGGAAGTGTTGCCGGAACCATCCAAGATCGAATCAGGGACTTGCCGAAGTTTTTGGAAGTTCATCTCAAAGATTGTCGAAGGTTCGTGAAACTTACCGGGAAGATTCGGAAGCTAGCCGAAGACTCGTTGAGCTCGCCATACAATCCGGAGTATGCTGGGAGTCCATTGGAAGTAATCCGAGGGAAGCATCGGGCTTTGGAATCTCCAGTAAAGCTCACGGAAGTTGACTTGAAGAGTGTCGGATCAAATCACGTTGAGTTATGTTTTTAAGTTCATAGTTTGCATATGAGTAGAGCAAGGATTTAGGAAAAGAAAATCCTGCCTAAATTCAATGGGGGCTAACCGAGCCTCTGCTAGGCCAAGTTGGGGCTTAAACAGTGCCCATTCGGCTTTGGCTGAATGGGCTGGCCTTGAACCGCCCGGCTGAAGCGGTGGCATCGGAACCGCCATACAGCGGTGGCAAGCAGCGGCAGAGCGGTGGCAGCTCGCTCGACACCGCGGTCAAGCCCGCCGGCGGTGGCACGCGCACGCCTCCAAAGTGCATCGATAATCCACCACCGCCGCCAGGCACAGGCACCAGATCATTTGATTTCAAATTTGGAGCCCAATTTTGAATCCACTTTGGATCTATAAATACCCCCCCTTTCTCAACTGAAAGGGCACCCTTTTGAGAGTTAGAATCTTAGTCTTGAGCTTTTGAAAAGTCTTGAAAAGTCTTGTTCTTGCTAAGTGTTCACCTTCTTCTTCTTCTTGAGAAATCTTATAAAAGTGTGAACTTCTTGTAAAGGGTTGTAAAAGGGGTATTTGGTCCTTCCCCTTCAAAGGATTTGCTAGTAGAAGAGCGGAGCCTCATCGTAAAGGCTTCAAGAGTGGATGTAGGTCATTTGACCGAATCACTATACATCATTGTGTTCATAAATGTGTGAGTGTTTACATTCTTGAATCATTTCATTACTTGGCTGCAAGTTGTTTAGTTCATAGTTATTTTCTTTACGTAAGCAATTACTTTCAAGTTCTCTTTCGCCAAATCGAAATCTTCCCTCTGAACTTGTGTTTTTGGAAAATCGGTTTCAAAAGTACGAGTTTACTCCGCTGCACTAATTCACCCCCCCCCCTCTTAGTGCCTTTTAGATCCTTACAATAGGTATCAGAGCAAGGTTTGCTCTCATATTGGTTTAAAACCCAAGAGAGATGGCCTGCTCCGGTATGCAAGAGGGTCACTCCATTACTCGTCCGCCTATGTTTAATGGGTCGGATTATACGTATTGGAAGACTCGTATGAGGATTTTCTCATTTCCATGGACTTGAACTTTGGAACATTGTTGAAAATGGCTTTGCAAAATCTTCTCTTCCGATGAGTGAGTGGAATGAGTCGAGAGGAAGATTTTTGCTCTCAATGCAAAGGCTATGAATGCCTTATTTTGTGCGCTTGATAAGAATGAGTTTAATCGGGTTTCTATTTGTGAATCGGCATTTGATATTTGGCGCACTCTTGAAATCACTCATGAAGGCACTAGCCAAGTGAAAGAGTCCAAAATCAACATTCTTGTGCATTCCTATGAACTTTTCAGATGAAACCAAATGAGTCCATTGGAGACATGTACACCCGCTTTACGGATGTCATCAATGGACTTAAAGCTCTTGGTAAAGGTTTTTCTAATTTTGAATTGGTAACTAAAATTTTAAGATCTCTTCCAAAGAGTTGGGATCCAAAGGTCACGGCCATTCAAGAGGCCAAGGATCTTAAAGTATTTCAGCTTGAAGAACTTATTGGATCTCTAATGACCTACAAGATGACGTGCCATGCTCATGAAGAGCTTGAGAACCCCCTTCCAAAAGAACAGGAAGGATATGGCACTTAGAACACAAGAAGACCACTTGAAAGGAACATCAAGTGATGAGGACAGTGACAATGACATTGCACTTCTAACTCGAAAGTTTAAGAAATTTATAAGAAAGAACAAATTTAAAAATGACACAAAAAGCAAATTTGAACACAAAAAGGACCAAGTTATTTACTACGAATGCAAGAAGCCGGGACACTTCAAGAATGAATGCCCTCAAGCCAAGAAGAAGCAATTCAAGAAGAAAAAAGCCTTGAAGGCCACGTGGGATGATTCAAGTGACTCAGGGTTGAAGAAGCTAGCAACAAGAGGAGGCAAACTTCACTAATGGCATTAGGAGAAGAGGTTAGTGAGTTACTTAATGAAGAATTATCTTTCGATGAACTTTCTATGGCTTTTCATGAGTTATTTGATGAATGTAGAACTATTAGTAAGAAGTTCAATTTGCTTAAGAAAGAGCATGCTTTATTACAAAGTAAGTTCAATAGTCTTCAAAACCCTTCTCTACCCCATGCTCTAAGTGTGAAGACTTAGATGCAACAAAGAGGAGAACTTGCTACTCAAAGAGACCTAAACAAGTTTAAGGTCGGTAGCAAGGGCTTGGACATGATTCTTGCTAACAAAGGTCACGTCGGAAATAGAAGTGGAATCGGATTTGTGAGAGGTTCTCACCAAAATCCCACCTTCGTTAAAGGGCCTACATTGCATGTATCACCCCATTTGAAATGTAATTTTTGTGGCAAAAGCGGGACATGTTGCTTACAAATGTCCATTCAAGAAAATTAATCCACAAAAATTGATATGGGTTCCTAAAGGAACCATAAACAATTCAATGATAAATTACAAAGTAAGTAGATCAATTTGTAAGGCACCCAAAATCAAATGGGTACCTAAAAACCATCCTCTTTTGTAGACAAACTCACAAGCTAGGAGCAAGAAATGGTATCTTGATAGTGGATGCTCAAGGCACATGACCGGAGATCCATCTCATTTCTTTATGCTCACTAGCAAAGAAGAAGGATATGTCACCTTCGGAGACAACAACAAGGGTAAAATCATTGGCAAGGGAACCATAGGTAACAAATCGAGTTTTTCAATTGATGATGTGTTACTAGTTGATGGTTTAAAACATAATCTTTTAAGTATTAGTCAATTATGTGATAAAGGTTATGTTGTTAGATTTGAATCTAATGTTTACATTATTGAAAAACCCAATAACAACATATCCATGATTGCTTTAAAATAAAATAATATCTACACCATAAATATTGATAAATTAAGTAATGAAATGTGCTTTTCGGTTTTGAATGATGATGCTTGGCTTTGGCATAGGAGATTAGGCCATGCAAGCATGAAACTAATCTCTAAGATTTCATCTAGAGAATTAGTAAGAGGTATCCCAAACATGAAATTTGTTAAGGATAAGGTATGTGATGCATGTCAACTAGGAAAACAAATAAAGACTAGTTTCAAATCAAAAAATCAAATTAGCACCACTAGACCATTGCAATTGATCCATTTGGACTTATTTGGACCAATTGACATAACAAGCCTAGGAGGTAGCAAATATGCCTTTGTAATTGTGGATGACTATAGTAGATACACTTGGACCTATTTCTTGGCTCATAAAAGTGATTGTTTCAAATGTTTCTCTAAATTTTGTAAACTCACTCAAAATGAAAAAGGTTTTATGATTTCATCAATTCGAAGTGATCATGGAGGTGAATTTCAAAATCATGACTTCTAAAATTTTTGTGAAATAAACGGATACAATCATAACTTCTCTACTCCAAGAAATCCACAACAAAATGGAGTAGTGAAAAAGAAAAATAGAAGTTTGTAAGAAATGACTAGAACCATGTTAAATGAATATAATTTACCAAAATACTTTTGGGCCGAAGCCGTGAATACGGCTTGCTATGTTATGAATAGAGTTCTAGTGAGACCATCCCTATCTAAAACTCCATATGAATTATGGAATGATAAAAAACCCAATGTTTCTTATTTTAAAGTTTTTGATTATAAATGCTTTATTTTAAATGAAAAGGATGCCTTAGGAAAATTTGATGCAAAATCCAATGAAGGCATATTTCTTGGTTATTCTTGGTTATTTCTTGGTTTCTAAGGCTTTTCGTGTTTTCAACAAAAGAACCTTACTTATAGAAGAATCTATTCATGTGGTTTTTAATGAAATTTCTGAATTTAAGAAGAAAGATTTTGATGATGATTTTGGTCTTGATAATTTGAATTTGAATGAACCCTCTCCTCAAAATGATAACTTGGATGCATCTTCTTCCCAAACTTCCTTACCCAAGGAATGGAAGTATGTAGATGCTCATCCCAAGGAGTTAATTATAGGAGATGCATCGAAAGGCGTTCAAACTCGCTCTTCTTTCAAAGATTTTTGTGCCCATGCGCTTTTCTTTCTCAAGTTGAACCAAAATGCATTGTTGATGCCTGAAAGATGATTCTTGGGTTATCACAATGCAAGAAGAATTGAATCAATTTGAGAGGAATGAGGTATGGAAGCTTGTTCCTAGACCTAATGACCACTTAGTTATTGGTACTAAGTGGGTCTTTAGAAACAAGCAAGATGAATATGGTATCGTGGTTAGAAACAAGGCTAGACTAGTGGCCAAAGGTTTCAACCAAGAAGAAGGTATTGATTACGAAGAGACCTTCGCTCCGGTGGCAAGATTGGAAGCCATTAGGATGCTCCTTGCCTATGCTAGTAGTAAAGATTTTAAATTATTTCAAATGGATGTCAAAAGTGCATTCTTAAATGGTTTTATTTCCGAAGAAGTGTATGTCGAACAACCACCCGGATTTGAAAACTCTCTATTTCCTAACCACATGTTTAAGCTAACTAAGGCTCTATATGGTCTAAAACAAGCCCCTGGGGTTTGGTATGAGAGGCTTAGTTCTTTTTTAATTTCAAATGATTTCACTAAAGGCAAGGTTGATACTACATTGTTTATTAAATATTTTGAAAATAATTTTCTTATTATTCAAATTTATGTTGATGATATTATTTTTGGGTTTTGTAATAAATCACTATGTGAATTATTTGCTAAGGATATGAGTGATGAATTTGAGATGAGCCTAATGGGAGAACTAAATTTCTTTTTAGGACTACAAATCAAGCAACTAAGTGATGGTATATTTCTAAATCAATCAAAATACACATTGGAATTGTAACGATTTAACATGGATGGATCAAAAGATATTAGCACTCATATGAGCACCTCCGCTAAATTAGATATGGATGAAAATGGAGAAAGTTTTGATCAAAAAACTTATAGGGGCATGATAGATAGCCTACTTTATCTCACTGCAACGGACACGACATCATGTTCGGTGTAGGGCTATGTGCAAGATTCCAAGCTAATCCTAAGCTATCTCACTTGAAAGTCTGTTAAGAGGATTCTTAGATATCTTAAAGGGACCCCTAATCTTGGATTATGGTATCCAAAATTTGATAACTTTGATTTGAAAGCTTATGCAGATCACGGATTTTGGTGGATGTAAAATAGATAGAAAAAGCACATCAGAACATGCCAATTTCTAGGACATGCACTTGTTTCTTGGACTTCCAAGAAACAAAATTCGGTTGCACTATCTACTGTGTTTGAATATATAGCTGCAAGTGCATCTTTGTGCACAGGTTATCTGGATGAAAAATACACTAGAAGACTATGGAATTTACTTAAAAAATATTCCTATAAAATGTGATAACACGAGTGCTATTTGTCTAACTAAAAATCCGATTCAACACTCTCGAACTAAGCACATTGACATTAGGCATCATTTTATACGTGATCATGTAAGTAGTAGAGATGTCACCCTTGAATTTGTTGATATAAATCATCAATTAGCGGACATTTTTACGAAACCTTTAAATGAGGAATAATTTGATTTTATTAGAAGGGAATTAGGCATGTTAAACTATCCAAATAAGTAAGCTCTATTTGATGATATCTTTCCTTGAAATTATGGTTTTCATCAATTTGATTCCATACATTTTGATTTTTCTTCTTGGATTTATTTTCATCAAATTCTTTTTGACTTCATCCCATCTCTAAGAACAAATTTTTTTTAAAAAAAAATGAAATCTGGATTTTTGTGCTCTGACAGTGCCAGATCTGTGGCATGGCCAGATGCGCGCACCAGGTAGTCACGGTGGAACCTCTTGGGGCGGTAGTACCGCCCGAACACCCCTTTTATAAGGGGTGAGTTAGGGCCGGCGGTAGAACCGCCCCCTAACCCGAGAGTCTCTTCCTCACCTCTCTACACTCCTCTAAACCCTCCCAAGCATCATTTCTTCCCTCTAGAAGCCTAAGAAGGAGATCTTACTTTGATTCAAGCTCCCTACATCTCAAAGGAACAATCTAAGGTAAACACCGAATTATTTCTCTTTCCTTTTCTTATCTAGTTTAATTCCTTTCTTCAATTGATTATTGATATATCCTAAATAGAAATGGCTCTTAAAAGAGACAAAGGAAAAAGGATGGAGGTAGATTCATTTGACCAATCCTTGTTTAAATCACAAGAAGCTTCCCTTAGATTTTCTGAACTTGGTTTTAGACCTATTCATAAAGGAAAATATGTTGATTTGAATCAATTAGGGAGCTTAGAACCTATCATGTGGTTTGCAGACTTAGAGGCCTTACCCATTTTGTAAATTGTTGAACCTGTTTATCCACGCTTAGTTAAATTATTCTATGCTAATTTAATTATGAATGATGATGGCTTATCAACTTATCTTCTAGGTAATGAGATCCAAATATGTGATAATACTATATGCTCATTAATTGGAATTGTTGAGAAAGAGTTAGGGTGTTATTTTAGAGGAAAATGGGATATGGACACAGTTGGTGCCACCCACTCTGAAGCTTTAGAAACCGTGTGTTTGCAAACCCAAATTTAGGTATAATCCCCAAGAGTTGTAAACATTTACTACCTTTTAACTCTAAAATTTTACATCACATTCTTGTAAGCATTGTCATTCCTAAGCAGTTTCATCATGATGAGATCGGTTTCAACGAGTTAGGTACCTTATATTGGATCATGACGGACAACATTTTTGTTTTGGATACCTAATCCGCACATGATAGAGGTCCTTTCTAAAGGATCAATGTTACCATATGGAGGTTTAATAACTAAACTATTGCATGCCCATAATATTTGCATTCCACCAAATGAAGAAGTAATACAAGTGGACATATTTAATATCATTGACGTTAAACTACTTAGGCGACTTAGGTGTACATTCGAGCATGGAATAGGGGTTAGACAACCTAGAAGAAGTGATATACCTCCCCACCCGAGACCATCCTAAAACACCAGTCCTTAGGAAATGAATCTCCTCCTCCTCGATCCTTTTGTTGCGGCTACATCGATTGCAGTTTACTCCATCTTCTGACGATCCGATCATGAGAGAGTTAAATGAAGTAAAATTATAGCAAATTGAAATTTTAAAGGAAATGCGGAAGATGAACCAAAAGATAGATCACATGTATAGGCATTTTGGCATTCCTCCTGAGGAGTAGCTTGCTGTATTTTCTTTTGAGCGTTGTAAACTTGTGTGCAACTTTTACATCTATACTGATTAGACATATATGTTGTATTATCTTCATTACATCTTCTTGGCCCTTTGTGAAATGATTTTCGGCTTTCGATTGATTTCCTTTTCCACATTTGTGATATTTTTGCCATCCTTTATTGTTACATATGAATCCCTCGTTTCCTTTTTGTTGATGACAAAGGGGAGAAATAATATGTATTGCCATATGTTGTGATTATATGTATTTTCCATGCTTTACAAGTTATTGCAAGTTAAAATGCTTATTTAGGTTCTTGATATCATGTTTTTAATTATGTATACTTTATTGATATCTTTGATACCTATTTGACATCTTAATGTCCAACATCGACTTTGTCATCATTAAGTACATCATGAAGTTAAATTTATTGTGTTGAATTCAAAAATTGAATTCAAGCTTTTTTTTATGCCGTATAGATAGGGGGAGTTAAGAGTAACTTCATCACCAATTGATTGTCATCATAAAAAAGGGGGAGATTGTTGAATCTCGGATTTTGATGATGAAGTCAATTGGTGAAATATTTGTTCTAATCTACTTTGTCGAGATAAGTGTGCAGGAACCACTACAATGGGAAGAAAACATAAAGTGATTTACCGAGGTCAAGTCCGTCGGGGGTTCAAGAGTTCATCGGAAGTCCGAGAGATTTTCGGAAGTGTTGCCAGAACCATCCAAGATCGAATTAGGGACTTGCCGAAGTTTTTGGAAGTTCATCTCAAAGATCGTCGAAGGTTCGTAGAACTTACCGGGAAGATTCGGAAGCTAGTCGAAGACTCGTTGAGCTCGCCATACAATCCGGAGTATGCAGGGAGTCCATTGGAAGTAATCCGAGGGAAGCATCGGAAGCCTGCCGGAATCTCACCGTAAAGCTCGCCAGAAGTTGACTTGAAGAGTGTCGGATCAAATCACGTTGAGTTATGTTTTTAAGTTCATAGTTTGCACATGAGTAGAGCAAGGATTTAGGAAAAGAAAATCCTGCCTAAATTCAGTGGGGGCCAACCGGGCCTCTACTAGGCCAAGTTGGGGCTTAAATAGGGCCCATTCGGCTTTGGCTGAATGGGCGGTGATGAACCGCCCGGCAGAGGCGGTGGCACCGCCTGCACCTGAGCGGTAGAACCGCTTGTTTGGAAGCGTAACACCGCCCCGCATAGACAAGCGATGGAACGCTTTATGCAGGCGGTTGCACCGCCACAGCCTGAGAGCGGTGGAACCTCTGGTGGGCGGTAGCGCCACGATCCTGACGGAAGCGGTAGCATCGCTGCTGAGGCGGTGGTACCGCCCATATCGTCGATCAACAGATTGACACAGCGGTGGCACCACCTTTGTGACGGTGGCACCGCCATCGAAAGAACTCCAAATTTGATTTCAAATTTGGAGCCCAATTTTGGATCCACTTTGGATCTATAAATACCCCCCCTTTCTCAACTGAAAGGGCACCCTTTTGAGAGTTAGAATCTTAGTCTTGAGCTTTTGAAAAGTCTTGAAAAGTCTTGTTCTTGCTAAGTGTTCACCTTCTTCTTCTTCTTGAGAAATCTTGTAAAAGTGTGAACTTCTTGTAAAGGGTTGTAAAAGGGGTATTTGGTCCTTCCCCTTCAAAGGATTTGCTAGTGGAAGAGCGGAGCCTCATCGTAAAGGCTTCAAGAGTGGATGTAGGTCATTTGACCAAACCACTATACATCATTGTGTTCATAAATGTGTGAGTGTTTACATTCTTGATTCATTTCATTACTTGGCTGCAAGTTGTTTAGTTCATAGTTATTTCCTTTATGTAAGTAATTACTTTCAAGTTCTCTTTCGCCAAATCGAAATCTTCCTACGAACTTGTGTTTTTGCAAAATCGGTTTCAAAAGTATGAGTTTAATCCGTTGCACTAATTCACCCCCCCTCTTAGTGCCTTTTAGATCCTTACAAGTAAACCACCCACGGGCGAGCCACCTGCAAGGGCAGTGCCCCTTGGGGAAGCGGCGCCACCTGCGGGCAGACCATCCGCGGGTGAGTCGCTCGCAGGGGCGGTGCTCGCGAGGCGGGCGCATGGCAAGGCCACTTGAGGAGGTCGTGCCAGCCCACAGCGGCGCCACCCGTGGGCGAGCTGCTTGCCTACGGGCATTGCCCCGCAAGGGTGGTGGCCTGCAGGCGCTGTACCCGCTGTGGCGGCCTTGCCCGTAGGGGCAACTGTCGCCACGGGCATAAAGCCGCCAGGAGCGCTGGCCTACGGGGAGCAACCCACAAGGGTTCGCTAGCGGGGGCTACGGTCACCCGCAAGGGGCAAAGCTACCTGCGGGCAAGGGCCGGAGCACTCGTCACGTAGTGGCCGTCGCGGGAGTGTGGAAGCGATAGCGGAACCCTCGAGGTTGAGACGGAGGATCTGACGCATGGAGATGCATTGAGATGCCGACGAAACCGACGAAGTGAGATGGACGTGTTGGGAAATCCTTCTGGGGAGCGACATCTCATGTGCAGCGGAAGAACAAAAACAAAACACCCTAGATTTCCTATAGAAAGGTTCCATCATCGTGCGAAGATCGGTGCGTCAAAAAAAATCCATGAAAATTACATGTGTAAAAGAAAATATTTAGGGAGATCGTATATCCCTGAATCCCTGCAGATCTATTGGAAGGATGAAGGAGGTCAAGCGTTCTCCTCCCTAGCGGTATCCATACAGCAGGGATTACGATGATGCTCCTCTCTAGGGAGAGGAGAATAGAAGGTGGCTACTAAAAGAAACCCTCAGCCTATAGAGCTTTGGTTCCCTCCTATTTATAGAGGCCCCTTGGAAACCCTAATGGATCTTGCCCTGTTAGGTATTGGATCTCCATCCAATTACCCAAGCCTCTTGGATTAGTAGGTCTCTACCCAATAATCTCTAATTAGCAATTATTGGATCTCATATGAGGATCCAATAATTTAGGGGCTTAATGGATATCCAATAAGTTAGGGGCTCCAACGGATATCTCATATCTGAACCTCGACTCGTCGCAACACCTACCATATGTGTGTGACCCTCTAGGGCCAATATCGAGCTGATCGTGAGTCATACTTGTCAGAACTTCTTCTGACTTAGTGAATTATTATCTCTATAATAATTCACCCAACTCATCGACTACGGACGTACTAGGCCACTACGCCGCAGCTCCCAGATGATACAGGGGTATCCAATCCTTTGGACCTATTTGTCCTCAGTTACCATGTATCTATAGTCCCTCATCCATCTAATATCCTAAAGACCCTATACCAGACATGGTGCTGTCAAGCCTATATGGTCTCTCCTCGAGTCTTGCTCTTGTCGGATTCTCTCGGAGAACTCTTTCTCTCTCAATCCGAATAACCTTGGCCAAGGATTTGTTTGAGCAAGAATACATGGGATATTTCTCTCATGATACCAAGAGTGGATGATCCTCTAATGATACTCAATAGCCCTCGTAAGGTTGGCTACCACTCCCAATAATCAGTTGTACTAGACCTGGAACTTTCCAAACCTATAAGTCTGGTATCAAAGAGTGGAGCACTCATATAGGACATTCTTGGTGTCTCAAACCTCGGACTAGATATACTACTGGGACTATGGAATCGTTGTCTGACGTGAGGTATCAATAACCATCCAGTATTCCATAGGCGGATCAATCAGTGACCTCATTTCCCAATAAGCACCTATACTGTACCCTTAGTGTCCCCACATGAGTAGCTATGAGACTAGCCACCTCCATCATATGGATGGGTATACAACACACCAGTCTATCCGATTATCTCGATGTCCTTCTCGAGTAACCTATGACCAGGGTAATTTAGGGTATGTGTTTAAAGGTGAATCGATCTCATTATCGTGATCTCATCACAATCTGATTCCCATTGCATAGATCCAAAGACATCACAATATATGCAACATGCAAGATAAAGTGATAAAACACCTAATAATACATAAAAAGAAAAAGTGCATATCAAGTCACAAATACCATCACTCATGTGATTGGCTTGCAGGGCACATATGACTAGCAATCTCTCACTTGACCTAAAGCCAATCACCAACATGTCTGATCTCCATCAGACCTCTGTGATGCTCAAATACAATTTGAGTCAATGGCTTTGTCAGTGGATCTGTAATGTTATCTTCGGATGGAACTCGTTCCACTACTATATCTCTTCAGGCCACAATCTCTCTAATAAGCTAGAACCTCCTCAGAACACTTCTGATGAGACCTAGGTTCCCTTATTTGAGTAATCACCCTATAGTTGTCGTAATTTAAGAGAATCAGCTCCTCGTTGCTCGGGACGACTCCTAGATCTGTGATGAACTTCTTCATCTAGACTCCCTCCTTTGCTACCTCTGTCATAGCAATGTATTCCACCTTTATGGTCATGTTAGTAGTAGTGTCTTACTTGGAACTCTTTCAACATACTGCTCCTCCATTCAGGGTAAACAAATACCCTGAATTAGACTTGCTATCATTGATATCAGATTGGAAGCTCGAGTCTATGTAGCACTCAACCTTGAGGCTACTATCTCCATATACTAGTAAAAGATCCTTAATTATTCTCAAGTACTTAAGGATACATTTTACTACTTTCTAGTGCTTCATGCCTGGATCTGCCTAATATCTACTCGTGACACTCAGAGCATGCGCTATATCAGGCCTGGTACATAGCATAGCATACATGATAGATCCTATCGCTGAGGCATATGGTATCATATCCATGTGTGCCCTTTCTTCAGGAGTCTTTGGGGACATACTCTAAGAAAGTGATATTCCATGTCTCATTGGTATAAGACCTCTCTTGAAATTTTCCATGCTAAACCTTTTGACAATAGTGTCTATGTACTTAGATTGGGATAAGCCAAGCATCCTCTTGGATCTATCTCTATAGATCCGTATCCTTAATATGCAGGATGCTTCCCCTAAGTCCTTCATGGAGAAGTGCCTAGATAACCAAGTCTTTATTGTGGAGAGCATTTCTACATCATTCCCAATGATCAAGATGTCATCCACATATAATACCAAAAAAGTGATAATGCTCCCACTTACTTTCCTGTATACACAAGGCTCATCTTCGTTCTTAACAAAGTCATAAGATCTGATCGCCTCATCAAACTTATATTCCAACTTCGGGAAGCTTGCTTCAGTCCATAAATGGACCTAAGCAACATGCACAACTTATTTGGGTTATCCCTGGATATGAATCCCTTAGGCTGTATCATATACACCTCCTCCTCGAGGTTGCCATTGAGGAATATGGTTTTGATGTCCATCTACCAGATTTCATAATCATAGTGTGCTGCAATAGCCAATAGAATTCGAATGAATTTTAGCATGGCTACAAGTAAGAAAGTTTCGTTATAGTCAACACCTTGCTTTTGACGATACCCCTTAGCCACTAGCCTTGCTTTATAGGTCTATACCTTTCCATCTACTCCAATCTTCTTTTTGAAGATCCACTTGCAGCCAATGGGTACAATACCCTTGGGTGCATCAACTAGGTTCCAAACCTTGTTGGAGTACATAAAATCCATTTTTGAATTCATGGCTTCTTGACATTTCCCGGAGTCTATACTCATAATAGCCTCCTCGTAGGTCTAAGGATCAATATCCTCAACATTCTCTCCTCTGATATGTCCCACATATCTCTCAGGAGGATGAGATACTCTACCGGACCTACGTAAAGTTGAAACTTGTGTGCTATGTACTTGAATAGACTCTGGCTGTGGAATGGTGCTTGAGCTAGGTTCTTCAACCTCACCTAACTCTATCATGCTTCCACAGTCTCCACCAAGAATATGTTCCTTCTCAAGGAACACTTCTCTCTTAGCTTCAAAGACCTTTTGGTCCTCAAGGTGATAGAAATAATACCCACAAGTTTCCTTGGGGTATCTCATGAACTTACACCATTCTGTCCTGGATTCTAACTTGTCGGGGTTGTGTCTCTTGACGTGGGCAAGGCAGCCCCAAATCTTAACAACCTTAAGATCGGGCTTCTTTCCATTCCATATCTCATATGGAGTCGACATCACTGACTTAGTTGTAATTCTATTCAGAAGGTAAGCTGCAATCTCTAGGGCATATCCCTAGAATGAGATGGGTAGGTCAGTGAAACACATCATGGAATGCACTATGTCTAACAGTGTGTAATTTCTCTTTTCTGATACACTATTATGTTGTGGTGCATAAGGAGGTGTCCATTGGGATAAAATCCCATGGTCTTTGAGGAACTAGGTGAACTCTGTACTCAAGTACTCATCTCCTCGATCTGATCGAAGGGTTTTAATACTCTTTCCAGTCTAGTTTTTTATTTCATTTTTATATTCATTGAATTTCTCAAAAGCCTCAGACTTGTACTTCATCAAGTACATATGTCCGTATCTTAAGAAATCATTAGTGAAAGTAATGAAGTAGGAGTAACCACCTATGACATGAGTCGACATGGGACCGTTTACATCACTATGTATGAGTTCCAGTAACTTAGTGGCTCTCTCTCTAATTCCACTAAATGGAGAGTTGGTCATCTTTCCCCGAAGGCAAGGTTCACAAGTCGCATATGACTCATAGTCAAATGGATCTAGATATCCATTCTTCGGTAACTTTTGAATCCTTCCCTCGTGGATGTGACACAGCCTACAATGCCACAGATATGCATTGTTCACCTCTTCTCATTTCCTCTTAGACTCACTTACACTCATGATATATGTAGCTGTATCTAGGATAAATAAACCATTATACAATGTGTCAGGGATCGAGCGGTACTAAAAAGGGGGGGGGTGTGAATTAGTACAGCGGTAAAGAACGATAAACTTTCGATGATTTTAAACAAGTTTCGAAAACTTCATACAAAAAGAATAACATTTCGATTAAAACCATTTCGATTGTGTTGAAAGGATACGTAAGAAGATGAGGGCAGTGAACTTAGCAAAGTAAAGGTTTGCAGAAAGATAAATTCATGAACATAAATGCAAACCATTTTTATAGTGGTTCGGTCATCCGACCTACATCCACTCCTGATTCCTCTTCGCTTGAGGTCACCGGCTTTCCACTAGCTATCCTCCTTCCAACAGGCGAGGGTGAACTCCCTTACAACACCTCTCCTTTTGACGAGCTCAGGAGGTAACCCTTATAAGGCCTCTTACCCCTCTCTTGGACTAAAACACTCTTAAAGCTTAGAGGGAAGATTTTGACACTATTTCGAGAGAGTTTTCCCTTTTTCTTTTTCAGTTCTAGACACCCTTTCAACTATGAATGAGAGGGGTATTTATAGGTCTCAAGATTATTCAAATTTGGAGCCTAAATTTGAATCACTTTCATGTTTCCCAGTGCTGGCGGTGCCATTGCCCGGCTCATTCCAACTCACTGGTTGGGCCTTAAACTCGATCCAAACTAGTCCGAAACAAGGCCCATATGGCCCCTACATGGTTTATAGGATTAACACCTAATCCTAAATCAAATTACGTGCTAACTATGAATTTTAAAGATATTTTCTAAGCTATTACAAAGTCCACAAGTCAAGACTTCTTCCGGCGAGCTTCCGGCGGTCTTCCGACGAACCCTTGGAAACCATTCTGTGGACTCCCGGCAAGTCCCTGGACTTTATGATGATCTTGGCGAGTTCCAACGAGCTTCTTTGGCAAGCTTCGATCTTTCTTGGCAAGCTCCGTGAACTTTTGATGAACCTTCCGACGAACTTCCGAAAACCCTTCGGCAAGCTCCTTACTTGTTCTCGACCAGCTTCGACAGCAATCCCAACGAATCTTCGGACTTCGATCGAACTCTCAAACTCCCAATGATCCATCACGCTTGTCTTTTGACACTTTGTTTCACTTTACATTTTCATCGTTATCGTAGTTAATCCTACACACACACAAACAAAACTCTACTTCGATCTAGACAATTATTACAATGCAAATTGACATTCAATTGCCCGGCACATCATTGGTCGGTGCTTCATCTGATTCTTTGGTGCATCATCCTCTCTTGCGTTTTGTTGCCCAATCGGTGGTTGACTTCTGTAACCCCGATATCCTTGGCGCAACATACTCTTCTTGGCCCGATGCTCGACATCCGAAGCCTTCTGCCGATTGTCGACTGAACCTCCGGCTCGACATCCAATATCCTGACTTAATCACCCGGCGCAACGTTAATTCCTCCAGCGTCAACTGTCTAATCCTGATCGATAGTAGACCTACATCACTCAAAATGCAGTTAGATCACAAAACATAATCAATTAGTTTCATCATCAAAATTTGAGATTCAATATAATGTTCCTCTCGTGATGATCTCATCATCTAATATTATTAAATAACCATTATTCTCAAAAACTAATTTACATCCACTAACTGTCAAACATGAAATGGAAATAATATTTTTAATAATAGCATCTAATGCAATAATAGCTCCACCATACAGATGTAAGGTGACCTTGCCAATAACCACTGCAGCAACCTTTGCTCCATTGCCCATCTTAAGGTCTATCTCGCCTCTGTTCAATCTCTTAGGTCCTGTCAGAACCTACAATGAATTGCAGATATGATAAGCACTCCCGGTATCCAATACCCATGTGTTATCATAAGATTTTCACAAATGGAGACTAATCATGAATGTACTTGAAGCTTCTCCAAGCGTCTGTTTCACCCTCTCGGCAAGCTACTCTTTGCAGTTCCTCTTCTAGTTCCCATCTTTGCCGTAGTGGAAGTACTGGCCTTTGTCCTTTGTTGGGTCTTTCTTGGCAACCTTTGCCTTACCCATTTTGCCCTTGCCATTGCCCTTCTTAAGGGTCTTCTCAGCCTTCCTTTTCTTTCTGGTCTCACCAGTATAGAGAACCGGCTTCTCTTTCTTGATGGTGCTCTCTGCTTCTCTCAACATATTAAGGAGCTCTAGGAGGGTCACCTTAAGTTTGTTCATATTAAAATTCATTATAAACTGAGAAAAGGAATCTGGTAGGGACTGAAGCACAAGATCCACACACAGGTTATCCTCTAGGACCATTCCTAGACCTGTGAGTTTCTCGATTTGCTCAATCATCTTAAGGATATGGTTCTGAATCGGTGTCCCCTCTGTCATCCTGGCACGGAAAAGACTCTTTGATATCTCATATCGTTGAGTTCTTCCCTGTTCCTCAAAAAGTTTGTAGAGATATAAGAGTATGGAATTAACATCCATATTTTCATGATCTCTATAACTCAGTAGTCATAGAGGCCAACATATAATATTGAGCAAGAGCGGAATCATCTATGTACTTCACATAACGAGCGATCTCATCCTCGTTTGCCCCTTCGTCGAGTGTAGGGATCACTGTATCAAGGACATATGTGATTTTCTCTATCGTGAGAACGATTCTCAGATTGTGAAACCAATCCATATAATTTGGACCAGTGAGGTGGTTGGCATCAAGTATGCCACGTAAAGGATTTGAAAGCGATATTTTTCTGAAATTAAAGATGTAGTAGAAATAAATAACATGCATACTTTACAAAAATTAAACAGTTAAGATCAGGACTTCTATCTTAATATATTCTCACTAATTTTTTGTGAGACACACAACACCCTCCAGTATGTGAATCGGAGACCCCCAACGGATCTTTGGTGAGGATCGGGATCCAATCGACATCTTAACGTAACCTCGAGGGACTCAACCAATCATGTTAAGCCTGTAAAGGTAGGCAACTCTTGCTAATCATAACTCCTTATGATTCCCGTCCTATTCGACCTCCGAACCACCATGGCCTCGAGGGACTCAACTAACCATAATATTCGGTTAAGTCATCACCATCGTTATAAGATGAGTCTGATTCGTTGATATACTCTCGAGGGACTCGACTAAGCATACCATGTCTTCAGGTCACCAGTGACATCTCTATATCATAGATAAGATAGCGAATCGTGATATAGATGAGTCTCGAGGGACTCGACCAACTCAATCTACATCGGGACTCGGTTCCTACCTATAACGATGGAAGGCCACGTGGGTCAATCTAATTGCCTCACGTTTATCAACTTAATATTATTAATAGAGAAGATTTTTAATTTGGTCTCCTAACATAATGTGTCACACACATATATATTTAATATATATATCTACATTGCATGTAAATATATATATATATATATATATATATATATATATATATATATATATATATATATATATATTTATATATATATATATATATATATATATGATCATGGACCACATCATATATGTGATCATATATATATAGGCCCAATCACTCACATCAAGATCTATGTGTGTTTCGGTGCATCTCCATCCCCTGTGATCGTCCTTCTCGCTTCGTCGGTTCCGTCGGTATCTCAATGCATCTTCATGCGTCGGATTGTCCGTCTCGACCTCGTGGGTCTTGCTACCACTGCATCTCCTCATGTAAATATAACACAATTACAGACATGCAGGCCCGATAATAAATAAGAAAAATAGAGGCTCACAGGCCCCAATAATAATAATCACATGTACATACATCACATCATAGGTCCATGATCATTTGTCTACATCATACATCACATGTATATGTTATTTTATAGGACTACTAGATAAAAATAATAGTTAATTAAAATATTTAATTAACATATATTTTTCTGAAATCAAGTATATAGAGAGAATTTTCTGAATTCCCAAGGGTATTTTGGTCATTCGGTTATAGGGATAAGATTGGAATTTCATAAATTCTCAAGGGCAAAACTATCTTTTGCCCAAAACCCTAATCCCTCTCATTGCTTTGTTGCGATGTGGCCGCCGCCACCCTACTAGTGACGGCCACTACACGGTGAATGCGTCGGCCTCTGCCCACGGGCGGCTCACCCATGGGCGGCGCTACCCCTTGCGGGCGAGCGCCGCCTCTCGATGGTGTTGCCCTTGTGGGTGCGCGCTCCTGCGGGCACCGCTGTGGGCTGGTCGCCCTTAGGCGGGTGTTGCTATGGGCTGGTCGCCCGCAGGCGGGTGCCCCTGCGGGCTCTGTGCCCTGAGCGGTGGTCGCCCTTGCGGGTGAGGCCGCCACAGCGGGCACGCGCCACCCTTGCGGGCTCTTCTGCCCGTTGGGCAGCACCCATAGGCCGCCGTAGGCAGCGGTGCCCCAGCAGACGTCGCCTGCCCTTGCGGATAGGCCGCCCCACAGGGGTTGCTGCTGCGGGTGGGCCGACGACCACCTACCTACAGGCCCTGTACCCACAGCCGCAGCCACCGGTGCAGGCAGCAAGGCTACAAGCAGCCTCTTCACCATTATGCGAGCGCAGCAAGGGCAGCAACAATTGCTGCCCTTCCTCGCTTTTTGCATCAACGATTTTGATGACAAGACCTGTTCTAGATCATAACACATGCAGTTTAAGATTCGATCTTCGCACGAACAACCTGGCTCTAATACCATTGTTGGGAAATCCTTCTAGGGAGCGACATCTCATGCACAACGGAAGAACAAAAATAAAATACCCTAGATTTTCCATAGAAAGGTTCCGTTATTATGCGAAGATCGGTGCATCAAAACAAATCCACGAAAACTGCATGTGTAAAAGAAAATACCTAGGGAGATCGTATATCCCTGAATCATTACAAATTTGTAAGAAGGATGAAGGAGGTCAAGTGTCCTCCTCTCTAGCGGTATCCACATGGCAGGGACTACGACGATGCTCCTCGCTGGGGAGAGAAGAATAGAAGGTGGCTACCAAAAGAAACCCTCAGCCTATAGAGCTTTGGTTCCCTCCTATTTATAGAGGCCCTCTGTAAACCCTAATGGATCTTGCCCTGTTAGGTATTGGATCTCCATCCAATTACCCAAGCCTCTTGGATTAGTGGATCTCTACCCAATAATCTCTTATTAGCAATTATTGGATCTCATTTGAGGATCCAATAATTTAGGGGCTTAATGGATATCCAATAAGTCAGGAGCTCCAGCGGATATCTCATATCCGAACCTCTACTCGTCATAGCAGCTACCATATGTGTGTGACCTTCTAGGCCCAATATCGAGCTGACCATGAGTCATACTTATTAGAACTCCTTCTTACTTAGGGAATTATTATCTCTATAATAATTCACCCAACTCATCGACTATGGACGTACTAGGCCACTACGCCGTAGCTCCCAGACGATATAGGGGAATCCAATCCTTTGGACCTATCTGTCCTCAGTTATCATGTATCTATAGTCCCTCATCCATCTAATATCCCAGAGACCCATATAGTCCCTCATTCAAGTCCGTCATGGCATGGTGCTGTCAGGCCCATATGGTCTCTCCTCGAGTCTTGCTCTTAGCGGATTCTCTCAGAGAACTCTTTTTCTCTCAATCTAAATAACCTTGGCCAAGGATTTGTTCGCGCAAGAATATATGAGATATTTCTCTCATGATACCGAGAGCGGATGATCCTCTATTGACACTCAATAGCCCTCGTAAGGTTTGTTACCACTCCCAATAATCAGTTGTACTAGATTTGAAACTTTAAAAACCTATAAGTCCGGTATCAAAGAGTAGAGTACTCATACAGGACGTCCTTGGTGTCTCAAGTCTAAGGACTAGATGTTGAATCTTGAATTTTGATGATGAAACTAATTGATTATGTTTTATGGTTTAACTATGTTTTGAGTTACGTAGGTCTACTATCGATCAGGATTAGACAGTTGACTTTGGAGGAATTGACATTGCGTCGGAGGTGATCACATCAAGATATTGGATGTCGAGCCGGAAGGTTCAGTCGATAATCGGCATAAGATTTTGTACGTCGAGCATCGGGCCAAGAAGAGTGGAGTTACGCCAAGGATATCGGGGTTGCGGAGGTCAACCGCCGATTGGGCAATAAGTCACAAGAAAGGACGATGTGTCGAAGGATCGGACGAAGCGCTGACCAATGACTGCCGGGCAACTGAATATCAATTCGTGTTGTAATAACTATCTAGATCGAAGTAGAGTGTTTGTTTGTTTGTGTGCAGGATTAACTATGATGATGATGAAGACGTAAAGTGAAACAAAGTGCCAGAAGTCAAGTGGGATGGATCATTGGGAGTTTGAGAGTTCGATGGGAGTCCGAAGATTCGTTAGGAGTATTGCCGGAACCGACCGAGAATGAGTAGGGAGCTTGTCGAAGGGTTTTCAGAAGTTCACCAGAAGGTTCGTCGGATGTTCGTGAAGCTTGCCAAGAAAGATCGGAGCTTGCCAATGAAGCTCATTAGAACTTGCCAAGATCATCATGAAGTCCAGGAGCTTGTTAGGTGTCCGTTGAATGGTTTCCGAGGATTTGTCGGAAGACCATCGAAAGTTCACCAGAAGCTCGTCGGAAGAAGTCTTCGCCCGTTGAAAGGAAGGCAGCTAGTGGAAAGCCGGGGGCCTCAAGCAAGAGGAATCAGGAGTGGACATAGGTCGGATGACCGAACCACTATAAAAATCTGGTTTGCATTTATGTTCTAGTTATTTACTTTGCTGCAAACCCTTTCCACTTAATTTGATGCTCTACTTCTCATCTCTGCAAACATCTTTAAGTTAGAGCTTTTCTTATATGATTCACCCGATATGACTTTCATAATACGAAACGAAGTTTTCACTGTACGAAGTTTCCGAAACTTATTTTATTCACCGAAAATCTATCATCTTTATCCCCTGCACTAATTCACCCCCCCTCTTAGTGCCGCTCGATCCCTAACAATTGGTATCAGAGCCACGTTATTTCTTATTCGGATTTACACCCATAAGAAATGACTCTTCATAGCTTTTAAGAGGGCTTTTTGGTTGTATGTCCACCATTCTTTAATGGATCGGACTACACATATTGGAAAACTCGAATGAGAGTTTTCTTGATTTCTCTTTATTTAAACTTATGGAATGTTATTGAAAACTATTTTCAACTTCCCTCTAAACTGACGAACAAATGGTCGGATTTGGAGAAAAGGTCTTTTTCTTTGAGTGTAAAGGCTATGAATGCCTTATTTTGCGCTTTAGATAAAAATGAGTTCAATCGGATTTCTATGTGCGAAATGGCTTTTGACATTTGGTGAACACTTGAAATCACACACGAGGGAACTAGTAAAGTCAAAGACTCGAAAGTAAACCTCTTATTGCATGATTTTAAGCTCTTCCAAATGACACCAAGCGAAACTATCGACGATATGTACACCTGTTTCATGGATGTCGTCAATAGCTTGAAAAGTCTTGGTAAATGTTTTTTGAACTTTGAACTCACTAACAAGATTTTAAGATTCCTCCCAAAGAGTTGGGATCCAAAAATAATGGCTATTCAAGAGTCTAAAGACTTGAATGTTTATTCACTTAAAGAACTAATCGGGTCTTTATTGACTTATGAAATGACTCTTGAACATGATGAACACATGAACCACCTTCTAAAAAATAAGAAGGTTTTGGAACTCCGAACTTTGAAATGCCACTTGAATGATGACTCAAGTAATGAGGACACTATTGAGAACTTTGAACTTCGAACACTAAATCTTAATAAGTTCATTAAACAAAAATCTAAAATAAACAATGAACTTGAACGGAGGAAGAGGCCAAAGAAGAGGAAGGCACCCAAGGACAAATTAATAACTTCCAAAGGCGAAACAACAAACTATGCCTTATCGATTTTCGACAATGAGGTAAGTAACTCACTCGAAATGCTTTCACCTTATTTGAAATTGCATGATCCTTTCATGAGTTGCTTGATATAGTTGGTAGGAATTTTTTTATGCTTTTTATTTCTAGTATTTTTTGAAAAATAAAAATTTGAATGATGATTGTACGATGTGTGATAATGTGTGTACACCTATGAGGACTAATCCATGTATGTGTATCTTAATGAATTACATTGGTTTTCTGTTTTAAACATGATGTTTGATGATTTTATATCATGTATGTTATGTTTTGAAATTTTGAATGATTTGTAATAATGTTTGTACATCAACTACACATCTATGTATGTTGTTCTTGAAAACGTTTTGATGATAATTTTATAATATCATGCTTATGATTTGAAAATCTCGATTAATAGGTCTTAATCATTTTTATGATGAAATTTATAAAATGATTTTAGCAAAAATTTGAGCATCAATCATCTTGTTATAACTAATGAAAGAAAGAATTAAAATGATTTTGATGATGTCTTCGTGTTTAAATATGATGATGCATAACATTTTCATACAAAAATTTGATCATTCTTATGAAAGATCAAATTGAAAGGATCTAAAAGGCACTAAGAGGGGGGGGGGGGGGGGGGTGGGGGGTGAATTAGTGCAGCGGATTAAAACCGTTTTCTTGAATCCGATTTACGAAAACTCACGTTCGTAGGAAGATCTCGATTTGTGAAAAGAGCTTGAAAGAAATTGCTTGCTTAAGGAAATAAGTATGAACTAAATAACTTGCAGTAAAGTAAAGAAATGCTTCAAGAAGGTAAGCACTCACACATTCATGAACACAAGCATGTATAGTGGTTCGGTCAAATGACCTACATCCACTCTTGAAGCCTTTACGATGAGGCTCCTCTCTTCCACTAGCAATCTCTTTGAGGGGAAAGGATCAAACACCCCTTTACAACCCTTTACAAGATGTTCACACTTGTACAAGATCTCTCAAGAAAGGGAAGAAGGTGAACATTAGCAAAAGCAAGACTTTACAACACACTTGAAGAACTCAAGACTTAGACTTTTTGCTCAAAAAGGATTGTCCTTTCAGCTGGGAAGGGGAGGGGTATTTATAGATCCAAAGTGGATTCAAAATTGGGCTCCAAATTTGAAATAAATTTAGAGTTCCAAGATTAGATGGTCGCTTTGCCACCACCACGTACCGCTTTTGTCATCATCTTTTTTGATCAATGCGAGGCGGTGCTACGCCCGGATAAGCGATTCCACCTCTGGTTTAGAGGAGGCGGTGCTACACGCCCGACCAGCGATTCCACCGCTTTGTTTCGGGCGGTGCTCGCGAGCAGCGGTGCCACCGCTTGTTTGTGAGCAGGCGTCTTGCGCTGAGCGGTTCCACCGCCCGGTGGCGGTTCCACCGCCTGTGCTCGCAGTACCGTTTGCCTCATTCGGCCAAGGCCCAATTAGCCCTGTTTGAGCCTTCACTTGGCTGAGACTGGTTGGCCCTACTAATTTTAGGCAAGGATTTTACCTCAAATCCTTGCCATATATGTGCAAACTACGAATGTTAAAACACAAGTAATCGAGATTTGATCCGACATGCTTCCGCGAGATTCCAGCAAGCTTCCGATGCTTCCCACGGATTGCTTTGGTGGATTCTCAAGACACCTCGAGCTTCAACGAGTCTTCGGCTAGTTTCGGATCATCCCGGTGAGTTCCGCGAACCTTTGGCGATCTCTCGAGAGGAACTTCCAAAACTTCAAGTCCCCGATTTGATCTTTGATGGTTCGAACATGTCCAAAATCTCTCGGACTTCCGATGAACTCTTGAACCCCCGACGGACTTGATCACTTTATGTTTTCTACCCTTCGTAGTTGTTCCTGCACACTTATATCGACAAGGTGAATTAGCACAAATATTTCACCAATTGACTTCATCATCAAAATCCGAGATTCAACAATCTCCCCCTTTTGATGATGACAATCATGGTGAAGGAGTTACTCATAACTCCCTATCTATATGCCATTAAGAAAAATTGCTTGAATTCAATTTTTGAATTCAACACAGAAAGAATTAATCTTCAAAGTTGATGTTGTCAAATAGGTATCAAGGATATCAATCAAGTATACATAGTTAAAAACATGATATCAAAATCCTAAATAAGCTTGAACTTGTAATAGCTTGTAAAGCATGGAAGATATCAAATAGGTAAGTGTTCATAATTAAAAATATGATATCAAGATCCTAAACCATGCATATAACTATCATCACACATTATTTAAATAGGTATCAAGGATATCAATCAAGTATACATAGTTAAAAACATGATATCAAGATCCTAAATAAGCTTGAACTTGTAATAGCTTGTAAAGCATGGAAGATATCAAATAGGTAAGTGTTCATAATTAAAAACATGATATCAAGATCCTAAACCATGCATATCACACATTATTTCTCCCCCTTTGTCATCAACAAAAAGAAAACAAGGGATTCACTTAAGATGGTCGTAATATATCATACAAAAAGGAAATTAATCAGAAAGCCAAAAATCAATACACAATGGCCATGACGATGTAATGCAACATATATGTCAAGATGCAATGAAAATAATACAAGACACATGTCAACATAAGTTTACATCGTTCAAAAAAAGAAATACAGCAAGCTACTCCTCAGGAGGAATGCCAAGATGCCTATACATATGATCGATCTTTAAGTTCATCTTCCGCATTTCCTTCAAAATTTCAAGTTGCTGTAGTTTTACTTCATTTAACTCTCTCATGATCGGATCTTCAGAAGATGGAGCAGGAGGTGTCACTGATGTAGCTGCAACAAAAGGATCAGGAGGAGTAGATTCATTTCTCCTAAGGACTGGTGTTTCAGGATGATCCACGGGTGGAAGAATATCACATGTCCTAGGTTGTCTAACCCCTATTCCATGTTCGAATACACACCTAAGTCGTCGAAGTAATTTAACATCAATGATATTAAATCTGTCCATTTGTATTGCTTCTTCATCTGGAGGAATGTTAATATTTTGGGCATGCAGTAGTCTAGTAATCAAACCTTCATATGGTAACATTGATCCTTTAGAAAGGACCTCTATCATGTGCTGCCTGATTAGGTAACCAAAACAAAAGGGTTGTCGGGTCATGATCCAGAATAAGGTACCTAACTCAGTGAAGCTGATCTCATCATGATGAAACTGTTTAGGAATGATAATGCTAATTAGAATGTGATGCAAAATTTTAGAGTTAAAAGATAGTAAATGTTCACAACTCTTGGGAATGATACCTAAATTTGGGTTTGCAAATACTGCTTCTAAAGCTTCAGAGTGGGTGGCACCAACTGTGTCCGTATCCCACTTTCCTCTAAAGTAGCACCCTAGCTCCTTTTCAACAATGCCAATTAATGAGCATATAGTAATATCACATATTTGAATCTCATTACCTAAAAGATAAGTTGATAAGCCATCATCATTCACAGTTAGATTAGCATAGAAAAGTTTCACTAAGCGTGGATAAAGAGGTTCATTGATTTGCAAAATGGGTAAGGCTTCTAAGTCTGCAAACCACATGATAGGTTCTAGGTTGCCCAATTGATTCAAATCAACATATTTTCCCTTATGAATGGATCTAGAACCAAATTTAGAGAATCTAAGGGAAGCTTCTTGTGATTTAAACAAGGTGTGGTCAAATGAATCTACTTCCATCCTTTTTCCTTTGTCTCTTGATGTTCTTTTAGGAGCCATTTCTATTTAAAGGAGTGAAAAATTAAACAATTGAAAGGATTGAAACTAGAACAGAATTGTAAGAACAGAATTGAAGCTACACAATAAGAGAACAATTCTGTTTTTACCTTAGAGTTTACCCTTGAGATGTAGGAAGCTTGAACAAGGTTAGATCTTCTTCTTAGGCTTCTAAAATCGAGTGTAGAAGGTATTGGGAGAGGTTTGGCTGGTTCTACCGCAAAGGGGCAGTGAGTTCGGGCAGTTCTACCGCCGGCCCTAACTCACTCCTTAATAAAGGAGTGTTCGGGCGGTTCTACCGCCTCAAAGAGTGTTCTATCACTGCAAACAAGCAAGTGCTACACCGCTGAGCACAAAGTCCAACAGATTTGTTTTTTTTTCTTCGCTGGTTTTTTTTTTTTTTTGAAAATCGTCTCGCAGAAGGAATAAAGGCAAATCGATGAATATAAGATCAGAAAAAAACCAAATCGAGGAACCCAAAATCAAACTCAAATCAATAAAAGCCATGAGTTCAAGAAAAGATATCATCAAATAGAACTTACTTATCTGGGCAGTTTAATATGCCTAATTCCCTTCTAATAAAATCAAATTGTTCCTCATTTAAGGGTTTCAGAAAAAATGTCCGCTAATTGATGAGATGTATCAACAAATTCAAGGGTGACATTTTTACTACTTACATGATCACGTATAAAATGATGCCTAATGTCAATGTGCTTAGTTCGAGAGTGTTGAATTGGATTTTTTGTTAGACAAATAGCACTCGTGTTATCACACTTTATAGGGATATTATTTAAGTAGATGCCATAGTCTTCTAGTGTATTTTTCATCCAGATAACCTGTGCACAGCATGCACTTGCAGCTATATATTCAGCTTCAGCCGTGGATAGTGCAACCGAATTTTGTTTCTTGGAAGTCCAAGAAACGAGTGCATGTCCTAGAAATTGGCATGTTCCGGAAGTGCTTTTTCTATCTATTTTACATCCACCAAAATCCGCATCTGTGTAAGCTTTCAAGTCAAAATTTTCAGATTTTGGATACCATAATCCAAGATTAGGGGTACCTTTTAGGTATCTAAGAATTCTCTTGACAGCTTTCAAGTGAGATTGTTTAGGATTAGCTTGGAATCTTGCACATAACCCTACACTGAACATGATGTCGTCCGTTGCGATGAGATAGAGCAAGCTACCTATCATGCCCCTATAAGTTTTGATCAAAACTTTCTCCATTTTCATCCATATCTAATTTAACAGAGGTGCTCATAGGAGTGCTAGCATCTTTTGAGCCATCCATGTTAAACCGTTTTAATAATTCCATTGTGTATTTTGATTGATTTAGGAATATACCATCACTTAGTTGCTTGATTTGTAGTACTAAAAAGAAATTTAATTCTCCCATTAGGCTCATCTCAAATTCATCACTCATATTCTTAGCAAATAATTCACATAGTGATTCATTACAAGACCCAAAAATGATATCATCAACATAAATTTGAACAATAAGAAAATTATTTTCAAAATGTTTAATAAACAATGTAGTATCAACCTTGCCTTTAGTGAAATCATTTGAAATCAAAAAATGACTAAGTTTTCATACCAAGCCCTAGGGGCTTGTTTTAGACCATATAGAGCTTTGGTTAGCTTAAACACGTAATTAGTAAATAAAGAGCTTTCAAATCCGGGTGGTTGTTCGACATACACTTCTTCGGAAATATAACCATTTAAGAATGCACTTTTGACATCCATTTGAAATAATTTAAAATCTTTACTACTAGCAAAGGCAAGGAGCATCCTAATGGCTTCCAATCTTGCCACCGAGCGAAGGTCTCTTCATAGTCGATACCTTCTTCTTGGTTGAAACCTTTGGCCACTAGTCTAGCCTTGTTTCGAACCACGATACCGTATTCATCTTGCTTGTTTCTAAAGACCCACTTAGTACCAATAACTAAGTGGTCATTAGGTTTAGGAACAAGTTTCCACACCTTATTCCTCTCAAATTGATTCAATTCTTCTTGCATTGCGATAACCCAAGAATCATCTTTCAGGGCATCAACAAAGCATTTAGGTTCAATTTGAGAAAGAAAAGCGGCATGGGCACAAAAATTTTTGAAAGAAGAGCGAGTTTGAACCCCTTTCGATGTATCTCTTATAATTAACTCCTTGGGATGAGCATCTACTTCCATTCCTTGGGTAAGGAAATTTGGGAAGAAGATGCATCAAGTTGTTATTTTGAGGAGAGGTTCATTCAAATTCAAATTATCAAGACCAAAATCATCATCAAAATCTTTCTTCTTGAATTCTGAAATTTCATTGAAAACGACATGAATTGATTCTTCAATAAGTAAGGTTCTTTTGTTGAAAACACGAAAAGCCTTAGAAACCAAAGAATAACCAAGGAATATGCCTTCATTGGATTTTGCATTTAATTTTCCTAAGGCATCCTTTTCATTTAAAATAAAGCATTTACAACCAAAAACTTTAAAATAAGAAACTTTGGGTCTTTTATCAATCCATATCTCATACGGAGTTTTAGATAGGGATGGTCTCACTAGAACTCTATTCATAATATAGCAAGTAGTATTTACGGCCATTTAAAAGTATTTAGGTAAATTATATTCATTTAACATGGTTCTAGCCATTTCTTGCAAACTTCTATTTTTCTTTCCACTACTCCATTTTGTTGTGGATTTCTTGGAGTAGAGAAGTTGTGATTGTATCCATTTATTTCACAAAAATTTTGGAAGTCATGATTTTGAAATTCTCCTCCATGATCACTACGAATTGATGAAATCATGAGGCCTTTTTCATTTTGAGTGAGTTTACAAAATTTTGAGAAACATTTGAAACAATCACTTTTATGAGCTAAGAAATAGGTCCAAGTGTACCTACTATAGTCATCCACAATTACAAAGGCATATTTGCTACCACCTAGACTTGTTATGTCAATTGGTCCAAATAAGTCCACGTGGATCAATTACAATGGTCTAGTGGTGCTAATTTGATTTTTTGATTTGAAACTAGTCTTTATTTGTTTCCCTAGTTGACATGCATCACATATCTTATCCTTAAAAAATCTTGTGTTTGGGATACCTCTTACTAAATCTCTAGATGAAATCTTAGAGATTAGTTTCATGCTTGCATGTCCTAGTCTCCTATGCCAAAGCCATGCATCATCATTCAAAACCGAAAAGCACATTTCATTACTTAGTTTATCAATATTTATGGTGTAGACATTGTTTTGTTTTAAAGCAATCATGGATATGTTGTTGTTGGGTTTTTCAATAATGCAAACATTAGATTCAAATTTAACAACATAACCTTTATCACATAGTTGACTAATACTTATAAGATTATGTTTTAAGCCATCAACTAGTAGCACATCATCAATTGAAAAATTAGATTTGTTACCTATGGTTCCTTTGCTAATGATTTTACCCTTGTTGTTGTCTCCAAAGGTGACATATCCTTCTTCTTTGCTAGAGAGCATAGAGAAATGAGATGAATCTCCGGTCATGTGCCTTGAGCATCCACTATCAAGATACCATTTCTTGCTCCTAGCTTGTGAATTTGTCTACAAAAGAGGATGGTTTTTAGGTACCCATTTGATTTTGGGTGCCTTACAAAATGACCTACTTACTTTGCAATTCATCATTGAATCGTTTATGGTTCCTTTAGGAACCCATATCAATTTTTGTGGATCAATTTTCTTGAATGGACATTTGTAGACAACATGTCCCGTTTTGCCACAAAAGTTACATTTCATATGTGGTGATACATGCAATGTAGGCCCTTTAATGAAGGTGGTGGGATTTTGATGAGAACCTCTCACAAATCCAATACCACTTCTATTTCCGACATGACCTTTGTTAGCAAGAATCATGTCTAAGCCCTTGCTACCGACCTTAAACTTGTTTAGGGTCTCTTTGAGTAAGTTCTCCTGTTTGTTGCATCTAAGTCTTCACACTTAGAGCATGGGGGTAGAGAAGGGTTTTGAAGACTATTTAACTTACTTTGTAACAAAGCATGCTCCTTTTTAAGCAAATTGAACTTCTTACTAATAGTTTTACATTCATCAAATAACTCATGAAAAGCCATAGAAAGTTCATTAAAAGATAACTCTTCATAAAGTAAACTACTAACCTCTTCTCCAAATGCCATTAGTGCGAAGTTTGCCTCCTCTTTGTTGCTAGCCTCTTCAACCTCGGAGTCACTTGAATCATCCCACATGGCCTTCAAAGCTTATTTCTTCTTGAATTGCTTCTTCTTGGCTTGAGGGCATTCATTCTTGAAGTGTCTCGGCTTCTTGCATTCATAGCAAAGGACTTGGTCCTTTTTGTGTTCAAATTTGCCTTTTGTGTCATTTTTGAATTTGTTCTTTCTTATAAATTTCTTAAACTTTCGAGTTAGAAGAGCAATATCTTTGTCACTGTCCTTATCACTTGATGTTCCTTTCAAGTGGTCTTCTTGTGTTCTAAGTGCCACATCCTTCCTGTTCTTTGGAAGGGTATTCTCAAGCTCTTCATGAGCATGGCACGTCATCTCATAAGTCATTAGAGATCCGATAAGTTCTTCAAGCGGAAATACTTTAAGATCCTTGGCCTCTTGAATGGCCGTCACCTTTGGATCCCAACTTTTGGAAGGGATCTTAAAATTTTGGTTACCAATTCAAAATTCGAAAAACCTTTACCAAGAGCTTTTAGTCCATTGATGACATCCGTAAAGCGGGTGTACATGTCTCCAATGGACTCACTTGGTTTCATCCGAAAAGTTCATAAGAATGCACAAGAATGTTGATTTTGGACTCTTTCACTCGGCTAGTGCCTTCATGAGTGATTTCAAGAGTTCGCCAAATATCAAATGCCGATTCACAAATAGAAACCCGATTAAACTCATTCTTGTCAAGCGCACAAAATAAGACATTCATAGCCTTTGCATTGAGAGCAAAAATCTTCTTCTCTGACGCATTCCATTCACTCATCGGAAGAGAAGATTTTGCAAAGCCATTTTCAACAATGCTCCAAAGTTCGAAGTCCATGGAAATAAGAAAAATCCTCATACGAGTCTTCCAATACGTATAATCCGACCCATTAAACATAGGTGGTCGAGTGATGGAGAGACCTTCTTGCATACCGGAGTAGGCCATCTCTCTTGGGTTTTAAACCAATATGAGAGCAAACCTTGCTCTGATACCAATTGAAAGGATCTAAAGGGATCTAAGAGGGGGGGGGGTGAATTAGTGCAGCGGATTAAAACCGTTTTCTTGAATCCGATTTACGAAAACTCACGTTAGTAGGAAGATCTCGATTGGACGAAAGAGAGCTTGAAAGAAATTGCTTGCTTAAGGGAAATAAGTATGAACTAAATAACTTGCAGTAAAGTAAAGAAATGCTTCAAGAAGGTAAGCACTCACACATTCATGAACACAAGCATGTATAGTGGTTCGGTCAAATGACCTACATCCACTCTTGAAGCCTTTACGATGAGGCTCCTCTCTTCCACTAGCAATCTCTTTGAGGGGGAAGGATCAAACACCCCTTTACAACCCTTTACAAGATGTTCACACTTGTACAAGATCTCTCAAGAAAGGGAAGAAGGTGAACACTAGCAAAAGCAAGACTTTACAACACACTTGAAGAACTCAAGACTTAGACTTTTTGCTCAAAAGGATTGCCCTTTCAGGGAAGGGAGGGGTATTTATAGATCTAAAGTGGATTCAAATTGGGCTCCAATTTTGAAATAAATTTGGAGTTCCAAGATCAGATAACACCGCCATGCCGCCTATCACTGACCGTCGGTCTTTTTTTTTTTTTTTTTTGGCATGGGGCGGTGAGCATGAGCATAGCGGTTCCACCGCCTGGTTTAGAGATTGGCGGTGCTACGCTCACCAGCGTTCCACCGCTGCTTTCAACAGGCGGTGCTTCTGCATAGCGGTGCCACCGCTTGTTCAGGAGCGGTATCGCCGCTAGCCAGCGGTTCCACCGCCCGTGCTCGGCGGTACAACCGCTCCTCATTCGCCAAGGCCGAATTAGCCTGTTTGAGCCTTCACTTGGCTCAGAGACCTGGTTGGCCCCTACTGATTTTAGGCAAGGATTTTACCTCAAATCCTTGCCATACTTATATGCAAACTACGAATGTTAAAACACAAGTAACTGAGATTTGATCCGACATGCTTCCGGCGAGATTCCAGCAAGCTTCCGATGCTTCCCTCGGATTGCTTTTAGTGGATTCTCAGCACACCTCGAGCTTCAACGAGTCTTCGGCTAGTTTCCAGATCATCCCGGTGAGTTCCGCGAACCTTTGACGATCTCTGAGAGGAACTTCCGAAAACTTCGACAAGTCCCTGATTTGATCTTTGATGGTTCCGGCAACACGTCCGAAAATCTCTCGGACTTCCGATGAACTCTTGAACCCCCGACGGACTTGATCACTTTATGTTTTCTACCCTTCGTAGTTGTTCCTGCACACTTATCTCGACAAGGTGAATTAGCACAAATATTTCACCAATTGACTTCATCATCAAAATCCGAGATTCAACACAAATCACGTAAATTGAAACTCTTAAAAATAAGAAAATATACTATCATGATGTTTTATGTGTGATGCATTCGATCTTAATGTGTTTATTAACAAAACTTGTATTTCGAATTTATACAATGATGGCTTTCGTAATATACTTATGTGAGACAAATAAAACACATAAAAAGGAAAGCATGTGATCATGATAAAATTTATAAATCTTGATAAGTTTATCTTGCTTTTGATTTCAAACGAGATGCATGATTTTTGACACAAAATTAATTATCATGATAATAACATATTTCATGAAAATGCTTGCACACTAAATATGATTAAAAGATAGAAGCAAACATATTGATGATTTTGCTTTCAACATGATGCATAGTATTTACATGAAAATTTGAATATGCTCATGTGAAATCAATTGCATGAAATGAAAATGGATTTTCTATCCTATTGAGATTAATGAATTCATTTTACCAATCTTGTGAATCTTATGAAAATGATCATGATGAATATTTTGAAGATAAATGAGTGTGTCATGCATTTGGTTTAAATAATTTCTCTTGAAACTTACTTTTCGGATCTATACAAATATTCATGGATCTAGTAAAAAAGATGAGCATGCTTATATGTAAACCATCTCCATTGATCTTAATAAAATTTTCATATGAAATATTTTTGATGTATTTGATCTTGATGGATTTAATGACAACTTGTATTTCAAAGTAATACAATGATGACTTTTATATAAATATTTGAACATACTTTATGAAATCATCATTGATAATAATGAAATGAAAATATTAAAAGTTTATTGTCATTCTTAATGATTTTATGATATCATGAGAATTTAAAGGTGTTATATCTTGATGACAAACTCATGTTCAATTTTAAAATTTGATACTCATCTTTTGAAACATGAGTACATTTATATGGAACAAACAACTTAAAATGAAATACATTATCATGATAAATTGAATCTCATGTCTTGAAATAATGTGTTATATTTTTGTCTTGATGGTTTTTATAATGAAACTTGCCTTTCATTTTTGAATACTTACTTTGATTTGGCATAATAAGACAAATGATGAATCCATGTATACTATGTTCATATAAGTCTCTTGAATCTCGAGAATGATTTTGATAATTTGATTGTGAGTTTCGAATTGACAAAATGAGTTTGAATGATTTTATGACTCCTCTCTTGATCTTTTGAAATCATGACTTTAAATTCTTGACTTGAGATATTTTTGTGAATCACTTGAATTATGAATGAGATTTTGATGATGTGTTAAATAATCCATCTATATGAATCTTGAAAATGATTTTGATGATAAGTATGAAGTAGTCAAATTGAACTTGAATGATTTTTTTTTAGTGATTCTTGAATCTTTTGGAATTATGATTTGTTAAGATGTATTTAATGCTTGAATCAAGTTCTAAAATATTTCATTTTGCTATAAAGAAATTATTATTGAAATCATGATCTTGACAATTATAACTTGAAGTTCTTTATAAATCAAGATCGCTTATCATGTTCCTTCCGTTTTATCAAAAGAAAATTGCTTAAATGAAATGTAACTTGTCTTTTGATTTTTCGGAATTCAATACTTGAATTTTTATGAATTCGTGTCTTGATTCTTATGAAATGTGATCTTGATAAAAATTCTTATGTGTGAATCAAGATCTTGTGTTTGATCTCCTAAGACTTCCACTTGTTATTTCCTAAAAAGGAGACTTGTCAAAATGATTCATGAACCTTTTGATTTATGACTTTTGGATTCATGATTCAAGATCGAAGATTGAAGCATTATATGCTAAAATTGATTTTTTTTTTTGTTTCAATACTTCCTTGAATGCCTTATATGATGATTGAAAATTTGATGAAAAAGAAATGTGCTTAATGTTTGAATCATTGATTTATTCTTTTATCATGGCTTAAAGATGAATGAAAAGAAAATATGTTAGCACTTGGAATCATGACTTGATCCTTGATATTGATATATTTTTATATATCATGATTCTTGGTTGTATGACATTTATCTTGAATTGAAAATTGATACATTTATCTAGATCTTACTAAAAGGAAAGTTATAAATTTTGAATGATATCTTTTGGTTTTGATCCTTGTTGAATTTACATATTGATATCCTTCATGACATGATTTCTTTGCATTATTGTTTTGTATGCATCATGTGATGATTGATATATTGATGCAAATTTATAGTTGATTATTGGTTTCTCCCTTCTTTTCGATAATGATAAAAGGGAGTTAAATTGCTAGCTTGCACATCAAAAGAGAAAAATTTGTTAGCTTAAACATTGAGAAGTAAAAAGTTGCTATCTCAAGAGAGGCAAAAATCTTGCTTAACTTTATTTTTTCAACAAAATTGCTTGCATCTTTATTACAAATTATTGTTGAATCTCATGTAAGATTATTTGAAGTATTAATCCTCCCTTTCTTTTTGACATTGATAAAGGGGGAGAAGGCTTTTGCTAGCTTGCATATTACAAATGAATGCAAAAGTCCTAGCATGCAAAGAAAGCAAAACTTGTAAGCTTGCTCTTCTCAAAAGAGAAGAAAGAAATTACAAAATTGCATACATATCGCAAAGGAAGTCAAGAAAATATATATCTTTGAATACAATTTGCTTGCACTTCTCAAAGGAACATAGAAAAACTTGCTATCATCACAACAAGTGCTATCTTGCCTATCATGAGAAACTTACTATGCTTAAATATTGTATGATATGATTAATAACTAGTATGATTGTAAAACTTGCAGATCTTTTAAAATAGCTTTGATGCAACTTCTCCTTTTTATTGATGACATAGGGGGAGAAGTAAATTGATGACTTCATGCATTGAATTGAATATTTTATATATTTGCATGATGATTTTTTAATTCTTATAATATTATGTTGAATATTGCTTGGATTTAGGATAATCTAAGTGTTCTATCATTGGCATATTGATAGGGGGAGTTTGGTTAAACTCCGGAGAGTTATGGTTAACTCCGTTGGTCATCAATTAGTTGTTATTATCAAAAAGGGGGAGATTGTTGAATCTTGAATTTTGATGATGAAACTAATTAATTATGTTTTATGGTCTAACTACGTTTTGAGTTATGCAGGTCTACTATCGATCAGGATTAGACAATTGACGCTGGAGGAATTGACGTTACGCCGGAGGTGACCACGTTAGGATATTGGATATCGAGCCGGAAGATTCGGTCGATAATTGGCAGAAGGCTTTATACGTCGAGCATCGGGCCAAGAAGAGCGAAGTTGCGCCAAGGATATCGGGGTTGTGGAGATCAACCACCGATTGGACAATAAGCCACAAGAGAGGACGATGTGTCGAAGGATCGGACGAAGCACAGACCAATAACATGGTGAGCAATTGAATGTCAATTCACATTGTAATAACTGTTTAGATCGAAGTAGAGTGTTTGTTTGTGTGCAGGATTAACTACAATGATGATGAAGATGTAAAGCGAAATAAAGTACCGAAAGTCAAGTGGGATGGATCGTTGGGAGTTCGAGAGTTCGACGGGAGTTCGAAGATTCGTTGGGAGTGTTGCCGGGACTGGCCGAGAACGAGTAGGGAGCTTGCTGAAGGGTTTTCAGAAGTTCACCGAAAGATTCGTCGGAAGTTCATGGAGCTTGCCAAGAAAGATCGGAGCTTGCCAATGAAGCTTGTTGGAACTCACCAAGATCATCGTGAAGTCCGGGAGCTTATCGGGAGTCCACTGAATGGTTTCCGAGGGTTCATTGGAAGACCGTCGGAAGTTCACTGGAAGCTCGCCGGAAGATGTCTTGACTTGTTGGACTTTGTAATAGCTTAGAAAATGTCTTTAATTTCATGGTTAATACATTAATTTGGGTTAGGATTAGGTGTTAATCTTATAACCTAAGTAGGGGCCCATTGGGCCTTGTTTGGGACCGGTTTGAGCCGAGTTTTCGGCTCAAACTCGTAAGCTGAATTGTTGGGCGGTGGCACCGCCCAGGCTGGGCGTTGGTTGGTGGAACTACCCCAGGCTGGGCAGTGGCACCGCTGCCTTGGGCAGTGGAACCGCCCAATGCATTGTTAGTCTAACAACTGACAGGTGGTGGCACCTCCAGCATCGGGAAACCTGAAAAGAATTCAAATTTGGAGCCCAAATTTGAATCCTCTTTGGGCTTATAATTTCTCCTTTCATTCTTGGGTGAAAGGGTGTTTAGAACTGAAAAAAGAAGGGGGAAACTCTCTTGAAAGTGTGTCAAATCTTCCCTCTAAGTTTTAAGAGTGTTCTAGTCTAAGAGAGGGGTAAGAGTGCTTGTAAGGGTTATCTCCTAAACCCGTCAAAAGGAGAAGAGTTGTAAAGGAGTTTGTCTTCACCCGTTGGAAGGAAGGCAGCTAGTGGAAAGCTAGTGGCCTCAAGCAAGAGGAATCAGGAGTGGACGTAGGTCGGATGACCGAACCACTATAAAAATCTAGTTTGCATTTATGTTTCAGTTATTTACTTTGCTGCAACATCTCTTTAAACATCTTTAAGTTAGAGCTTTTCTTATATGATTCACCCGATACGGCTTTCATTATACGAAATGGAGTTTTCACTGTACGAAGTTTCCAAAACTTGTTTTAATTATCAAAAATTGATCATCTTTATCCGCTGCACTAATTCACACCCTCTTAGTGCTGCTTGATCCCTAACACTAGATACACTACTGGGACTATGAAATCGCTGTTTGATGTGAGGTATCAATAACCATCCAGCATTCCATAGGCAGATCAATCAGTGAACTCATTCCCCAATGAGCACCTGCACTGTACCCTTAGTGTCCCCACACGAGTAGCTATGAGACCAGCCACTTCCATCATATGGACGGGTATACAGCACACTAGTCTATCCGGTTATCTCGATGTCCTTCTCGAGTAATCTATGACTAGGATAATTTAGGGTCTGTGTTTAAAGATGAATCAGTCTCATTATCTTGATCTCATCACGATCCGATTCCCATTGCACAGATCCAAGGACATCACAATATATGCAACACGCAAGATAAAGTGATAAAATGCCTAATAATACGTAAAGAGAAAAAGTGTATATCAAGTCACAAGTGCCATCACTTATGTGATTGGCTTGTAGGGCACATATGACTAGCAGTACGATCACAGGGCATGGAGATGCGCCGAAGCACACATAGATCTTGATGTGAGTGATTGGGCCCACTGGCTCGGGCTTTATCACATTAGGATGTGGTCCATGATCATTTGGTATGATTACTCATGTGATGTGTGATTGGTTATACACCTACTAGATATGTATATATATATTTGCATGCGATGTAGATATATATTAAATATGTATGTGTGTGACATATTATATTATGAGACCAAATAAAAAATCTCCTCTCGATAATATTAAGTCGGTAAACGTGAGACAATTAAATTGACCCATGTGGCCTTCCATCATTATAGGTAGGAACCGATTCCCGGTGTATGTTGCATTGGTCGAGTCCCTCGAGACTCACCTATATCACGATTCGCTATCTTATCTACGACATAGAGATGTCACCGGTGACCTAAGGACATGGTATGCTTGGTCGAGTCCCTCGAGGGTATATCATCGAATCAGACTCATCTTGTAACGATGGTGATGACTTAATTGAACATCATGGTTGGTCGAGTCCCTCGAGGCCATGGTGGTTCGGAGGCCGAACAGGACAAGAATCACAAGAAGTTGTGATCGGCAAGAGTTGCCCACATTTTGGGCTTAGTGTTATTGGTCGAGTCCCTCGAGGTTATACTAGATACTGATTGAATTTCGATCCCCACTAGAAGTCTGCCAGAGACTTTCATTTCATGTGCTGAAGGTGTCACGCGACTTGCTCTAAAAATAGTGGGAGTACATCAAGATAGAAGTCCATATCTTGATTATTTATATTTCTATAAAATCTGTATGTTATTTATTTATGCTGCATTCTTATTTTTAAAAAATATCACTATTAGACTGTCTATGTGGCATATTGATGCCATCCACCTCACTGGTCAAAACTATGCAAACTAACTCCATAACCTGAGAATAGTTCTCACAGTGGAGAAATCGTATGTCCTTAAAATAATGATACCTATGCTCATGGAAGGGACAAGTAAGAATGAGATCGCTCGCTACGTGAAGTATGCAGATGACTCCACTCTTACTAAGTATTATATGTTGGGCTCCATGACTCCCGAGTTATAGAGACAATATAAAAGGATGGATGACAGATCTATACTCATACATCTCCGTAATTATTTGAGGAACAAGGAATAACTTAATGATATGAGATATCGAAGACTCTCTTTCATGCTAGGATGACTGAGAGGATACTAGTTCAGAACCATGTCCTTAAGATGATTGAGTAGATAGAGATACTCACAGGTCTAAGAATAGTCCTAGAAGATAACCTGTGTGTGGATCTTGTGCTTCAGTCCCTACTCGATTCCTTTTCACAGTTCTCTATGTTGGTAAGACCAGAAAGAAAAGGAAGATAGAGAAGTCCCTTGAAAAGGGCAAAGGGCAGATCGAGTAAAATAAAGGTTGCTAAGAAGACCTGGAAGAGGACAAAAGCTAGTGCTTCCACTATGACAAAGATGGGTATTGAAAGAGGAACTATAAAGAGTATATTACAGAGAAGGCGAAACAAAAGCTTAGAGAAGCTTCAGATATGCATTCATGATTAGTCTCTATTTGTCAGACTCATATAATTGTTAGGGATCGAGTGGCACTAAGAGGGGGGGGGGGTGAATTAGTGCAGCGGATAAAACGATAGATTTTCAACGATTTAAAACAAGCTTTGGAAACTTCATACGAATGAATGCAATGTTTCGTTTGAACCCAAAAAGATTACGTTTTAACTTTAAAGCATACATAATAAGATGATAAGGAAGTTGAGTAAATAAGGCAGCAAGTAAAAATGGTTTGCAGCAAAGTAAATAGCAAGAACGTAAATGCAAACCAGATTTTTATAGTGGTTCGGTCATCCGACCTATATCCACTTCCGATTCCTCTTCGCTTGAGGACACCGGCTTTCCACTAGCTTTCCTCCTTCCAATGGGCGAGGAAGAACTTCCTTGCAACACCTCTTCTTTTGACGGGCTTAGAAGATAACCCTTACAAAGCTCTCACCCCTCTCTTGAACAAGAAAACACTTAAGAGTAAGAGGGAAGTTTTTGACACTATTTGAGCAAAGTTTTCCCTTAAGATTTTCACTCTTCTTGCTGCTGCACTTTGAACCTGCAAAAGAAGGGAATTTATAGAGCTCAAGAGGACTCAAATTTGGAGCCAAAACTTGGAGCCAAAATTTGAGTTTTCGGTTGTCATCTGTGCAGATCGACACACCTGCAGCGGTGCTACGCACTGGTTTTCTCAGCCGGCAGTAGCACTAGTGCTACCGCCCCACCAGCGGTGCTACCCGCTACGATCTCACTGATGCAGGTTCTGATGCAGACTCTGATGCCGGGTTATAGTACCCGGGCTACAACAGCATGCACGTAGCATGCATGCATGCTGCTAGTGCTGCTGGGCGGTGCCACCGCCCAGCACAAATCAATGTTTGGTTTGGGCCGAAAACTCGGCCCAAACTGGTTCCGAACAAGGCCCAATGGGCCCATACTTGGGTTAAAGGATTAACCCCTAATCCTAACCCAAATTGATGTGCTAACTACGAAATTAAAGACATTCCTAAGCTATTACAAAGTCCACAAGTCAAGTCTTCTTCCGGCGAGCTTCCGGCGGTCTTCCGACGATCCCTCGGAAACCATCCTATGGACTCCCGGCAAGCTCTCGGACTCCACGATGATTTTGGCGAGTTCCCCCGAGCTTCTTTGGCAAGCTCCGATCTTTCTTGGCAAGCTCCGTGAACTTCCGAAAACCCTTCGGCAAGCTCCCTACTCGTTCTCGGCTAGTTCCGGCAGCACTCCCAACGAATCTTCAGACTTCCATCGAACACTCGAACTCCTAATGATCCATCGCACTTGACTTCGACCCTTTATTTCGCTTTACGTCTTCATCCTTATCGTAGTTACTCCTGCACACAAACAACAAACACTCTACTTCGATCTAGACAATTATTACAACACGAATTGACATTCAGTTGCCCGGCACGTCATTGGTCGGTGCTTCGTCCGATCCTTCGGCACATCGTCCTCTCTTGCGGTCCGTTGCCCAATTGGTGATTGACCTCCACAATCCCGATATCCTTGGTACAACACGCTCTTCTTGGCCCGATGCCCGACGTACGAAGCCTCCTGCCGATAGTCGACCGAACCTCCGGCTCGACATCCAATATCCTGACGTGATCACCTCCAGTGCAACGTCAATTCCTCCAGTGTTAACTATCTAATCTTGATTGATAGTAGACCTGCATAACTCAACATGCAGTTAAACAACAAAACACACTCAATTAGTTTCATCATCAAAATCCGAGATTCAACAATAATAACACATAGGTATTGGATAACGATAGTGTTTATCATATCTATAATTCATTACAGGTTCTGGCAAAACCTAGGAGATTGATGAGAGGTAAGATGGACCTTAAGATGGGTAATAAAGCAAGAGTTACTACTATTGCTATTAGCGAGGTCACTCTATATCTGCCTGGTGGGGCTACTATTGCATTAGATGCATGTTATTTTGTTCTCTCTATTATCAAAAATGTTATTTCGATTTCATTTTGACATTGGATGGTTATAAAGTAGTTTTTGAGAATAAAGTTGTTCAACTATTAAGGATGATGAGATCATCACAAGAGGAACATTATATAATGGTTTGATTATGATAGACACTACTTCACATATCATGAATGTAAGTGTGTCCAAGAGGAAACGAGATGAGGTGAACAGTGCATACCTATGACATTATAGGCTAGGTCATATCCATGAGGGAAGGATTCAAAAGTTGTTGTTAGATGGATACCTAGATCTATTTGACTATAAGTTATATGCGACTTGCGAATCTTACTTTCGTGGAAAGATAACCAACTCTTCATTTAATAGAACTGGAGAGAGCCACTGAGTTATTGGTAATTATACATAGTGATGTATGTGATCCCCATGTCAACTCAGGCTATCAGTGGTTATTTCTTTTTCATTATTTTCACAAACGATTTCTCTAGGTACGGACATGTATACTTAATGAAGTACAAGTCCGAAGCCTTCAAGAAATTCAGGGAGTATAAGAATGAAGTAGAGGTTTAGACTGGAAAGAGTATCAAAACACTTCGATCAGATCAAGGAGGTGAGTACTTGAGTACAGAGTTCACATAGTTCCTCAAGGACCAGGGGATTCTATGTCATGACCCCCCGAATCATTGCATTCAAGAGATGTGATCCTGTCTTAAATCCATAATAATATAATTCATCAACAATTTAATCCAGGATCCAATCTAACAATTCGATGATACTAAGAACCATTCAAATCAATATTCACAATTCATTAACCTGTACATTTCATAAAATCATACTCCACTTCCCTCAGAGATTCATAAAATCCAAAGCCAACTCAACTAAATATCAACCACAACACAAATCCATAATCGTAGAAATATATACAATCACAAAAATAATATTTACCACAAGTTCATATTCTTATACAATTTAAACTTATCATTCCATTAACATGAGCGGTCCTTTAAACTTTTACAACACATAAGTATCAACATATCCTTAACATTTCATCAGAAGTAAAGTATACTATACAACAAAAACCTACAAACCAACAAAGATTAGCCCAAAAATCTTCTAGCCTTTCACTGCTTCAACCCAATTCTAGCTTTTCAGTGCGTGACAAGCTAACCTGAAAAATTTATATAGCAACAAGGTGAGCATAAAGAGCTCAGCAAGTGACTAACATATCCATTGCGATAGGAGAAGTTCAAGCAGGCTTGGTATCAAAATATAAAAGCATAGATACAAGTGTTCAATGAAAAGCATCTCATTTGATATAAAATCATAAAGGGTAACCACATTCGAAACTAACATTATACATAACAATAAGAGAAAGGAAATTGGAGCATTTTATTAGCAAAAGAAGCATTTAGGTGCATATCAAAGGTGTAAGAGTGTTTGGGAGCATAACAATGACATACGAAACACTTCAAAGAATAACAAGTGAACCGAATAACAAACACAAGCTTGTATGTTATTTTTGATATAGCATGCATTCCATTTTTTATCCAAAGCATAAATATCATCTCATAAGAAAAGCTTTGGATATCATATCAAAAAAATATAGAGGGTGTTGTGGGACCACATACATAATGTGATTCATCCATCTCTGGATGATCACCAAACATAAGTCTCCCATGTCTGAGGGCTCCATCCACCCACATCTGAGTGAAGTCAATGGGGCCGACAGAGCAATCACGGGCTCTAAGCATAACTCCCTTTATCATTTCTGGCACAGGTTCACATTATCCCACAAGACACCAAAGTACAAAAAAGTAGTACAAACAATAATATTAGCACATATCGGAAGCACATGCGGAACAACGAAAATATACGCGTGCCTTTACAAAACAAGGTAATGCAAACATGAACATTGCATACTAGATTTCAGGTATACAAACAATTTTAAGATGAACAATACAATAATTTCAAAGGACTAATATAAAGCTCAATTGAAGAAGAATTTAGCAAAAATTTGATTTCCAATAGGATGAAACTTGAATAGGCAAAACTCAACAAAGTTTCAATTCTAGCAGAATTTGAGACGTACATTTCCTGAATTATTTGAGTGACCAAATATGCTCCAATTTGCTCATAATAGGTGTTATTGGAAATATGTATCAAACTATTTTCAGATGAACTTAGATTTGTAAATTTTTGAGTTCCTAACAGGAAGTTACAACAAATAGAGTAATGAAAGGTCAGAATTGATCATCTCTGTTTTGTAGAATTGGTAGTATCAATTTAAACAGATATTTCAGAGGGCAATCATACTTCAAAATTTCCAAATTAGGTTTCAAAAGAAAGATATACAAATCTAGTTTGCAAAGAATTAAGTTTTGTATAATTCATAATTTTCATCAGAGAGTTATGAGCTATTTAGTAATAGAAGGTTAGGAGCTGTAGTATTTGTTTCACCGAATACATGAGGTCTTTTCATTCATATATTTGGATAGGTAAATTTACTCCAAATCTTTAAATTTTTATATCAAATGAAAGCTCTATAAGTCTTATTTCATATGAAAAAGGTTTTTTCTCAATCAGAATTTGGTGCAAAAAGTTATGGCACAAAAGTACTGAAAGGTCAAAAAATCCAAAAAATTTCAGATTCAACATTTGATGTATAAATAGCATAGATATCTTACATGAAGCCACAATCTTCCAATTTTATCAGAATCAAGATAAAAACAAGGATCAAAATTTATCTCTAGGATGGGGTTAGAACACTTGCCTTAAAAAGTTTTGATTCTTAAATGTGGGAGAATTGATGTAAAACCTTGAGCTAAGACAAAAGTTCTCCTTCTCCTTCAATTCCTTCTCCTTCTCTTTTTCAATTCCTTCTCCTTCTCTTTTTCATGCAAGGATAGGTGACAAGCATGCATGAGGAAAACATATGTGTCATCCACATAATTAACACAAGTGGCTCATTCTTATGTTAGCTAATGCCACTTGTCCTCTCTTTTTCTTTCTTTTTTAAAAAAAAAACTGAATATCAATCTTTCATAAATCCTATCTAATTATTAATATTCACATTTTGGTCCCTAACAATTAACTTTTAATATAAAAATATTTAGTACTAAAGGATTATTAAAAAAAATCCTCATATTTACAAATAAGTCCTTATAAATTTTTTCAAAAATGAGGGATGTTACACTCTCCCCTCCTTAAAAGAAAATTTAGTCCTCTAAATTAGTCATACCTCTTTCAGCGAAAAGATGAGGATAAGCTTTCTTCATTTCTTCCTCAAGCTCTCAGGTCATTTCATTTGTGGAATGATGCTTCCAAATTATTTTAACCAGAGTAATGATTCTATTTCTTAAGATCTTCTCTTTCTTATCAATAATCTGAATGGGCTCTTTCTTGTAAAATAAGTTTTTCTCAATTACAATTGGCTCATACTCAATGACATGAGAGGGATTAGGTATATACTTTCTGAGCATTGAAACATGAAATATATCATGGATATGACACAACAATGGTGGCAAGGCAATCTTGTAAGCGACAAAGCCAATTCTTTCAAGGATTTCAAAGGGTCCAATAAACCTTGGGTTTAACTTTCCTTTCTTTCCAAATCTTACAACGCCTTTAGAAGGAGAGACCTTTAGGAATACAAAATCCCCTACTTGGAACTCGATATCTCGTCTTCTATTGTCAGCATAGCTCTTTTGCCGACTCTGAGCAGTCATTAGCCTTTTTCTAATAACTTGAATCTTTTCAATAGTCTCTTGTGCTTTATCTAGTGCTAACAACTTTCTATCACCAACTTCCTCCCAACATATAGGCGTTCTACACTTTCGCCCATACAATGCTTCATAAGGAGCCATCCGAATGCTCGAATAGTAACTATTATTGTAAGTGAACTCAATAAAAGAAATATCTTTATCCCATTCACCTCTCTAATCCATAACATAGGCTCTAAGCAAATCCTCAAGTACTTGAATGGTTCTTTCAGATTGACCATCAGTTTGAGGGTGATAGGTAGTACTAAACTTTACTTTGGTGCCCATAGAATCTTGTAATCTCCTCCATAATCTAGAAAGAAATCTGGAGTCTCTGTCCGAGATAATCTCCTTTGGGACACCATGAAGTTTTATAATTTTATCAATATACAAATCTGCAAGCCTATTAAGGGAATAAGTCATATTGATTGGTAAGAAATGTGTAGATTTGGTTAACCTATCAATAATGACCCAAATAGCATCATGCTTTTTAGAGGTTCTGGATAGTCCTGAAATAAAGTCCATAGTAATGCATTCCCATTTCCATTCAGGAATATCTAAGGGCTATAACAAACCTCCAGGTCTCTGGTGTTCTGCTTTGATTTGTTGACATATCAAACACCTTGAAACATATATTGTAATCTCCTTCTTCATGCCTTTCCACCAATAATAACTTTGGAGATCTCTATACATTTTAGTGCTACCAGGATGCATGGTGTATTTTGAATTGTGACCTTCCTTCAAGATTTGGTTCTTGAAATCTGGATCATTTGAAACACATATTCTATCCCCAAATCTCAATAGGCCATCATCTGAAATTTAAAAATTCAACTTCAATCCCTTTTCAACTTCATTCCTCAAGTATATTAAATGTGGATCTCGTAGTTGTCCTTCTTTAATTTGTTGAATGAGATCAGTTTACACCTGGATAGAGGCCATCAACATTATTGAGTCTTGCCCTTTCCTCATTACATTCAAATTATAATTTCTTTCTAATAGCTTCCATTATTTCACAACCAGACTAGCCATTAAACTTGTAGATTTTCTACTAAGTGCATCAGCTACAACATTTGCTTTACCTGGGTGATAATGGATGGTATAATCATAATCCTTTAGAAGTTCTATCCATCTTCGCTGTCTTATATTTAACTCTTTCTGTGTAAAAATGTACTTTAAACTCTTGTGATCAATAAAGATATCAAATGTCCGCCCATACAAGTAATGTCTCCAAATCTTTAGAGCAAAGATGATTGCTGCCAATTCTAAATCATGAGTCGGATAATTCAATTCATAACTCTTCAGCTGCCTAGAAGCATAAGCAATTACTTTCCCTTCTTGCATCAAAACACATCCAAGACCCTTTCTTGAAGCATCAGTATAAATTATAAATCCTTCATTACCACTCAGAATAGTAAGAATAGAGGCACTAGTCAATCTTCTTTTTAATTCTTGGAAACATTGCTCACAATCACCACTCCATTCAAATTTCACATTCTTTTTAGTCAGTTTGGTGAGGGGATGAGCAATTTGAGAAAATCCCTCCACAAATCTCCTGTAATAACTAACCATGCCCAAAAAACTTCTAACTTATGTTACATTTGTTGGTACTTCCCAATTAACTACTGCTTCCACTTTCTTTGGATCAACAGATATGCCTTTTCTTGAAATCACGTGGCCTAAGAAAGCAATTTCCTTCAACCAAAATTCACATTTGCTGAACTTTGCATACAACTTCTTTTCTCTTAGTATGGATAATACATTTCTCAAGTGTTTCTCATGTTCCTGATTACTCCTTGAATATACTAGTATGTCATCAATGAATACAATTATATAATTATCTAAGAGTGGCTGAAATATTCTGTTCATCAGTTCCATAAAAGCTGCAGGGGCATTAGTCAAGCCAAAAGGCATTACTAAAAATTCATAGTGACCATATCGAGTTCTAAAGGTTGTTTTTGGAATATCCTCCTTCTTGACCCTCAATTGATAGTAACCTGATCTGAGATCGATCTTGAAGAATACTTGTGCACCTTGCAATTGATCAAACAAATCATCAATCCTGGGTAGGGGATACTTGTTTTTGATGGCCACCTGATTCAACTGTCTATAATCAATCCAAAGCCTCAGCATCCCATCCTTCTTCTTAACTAATAGCACTGGAGCACCCCACGGTGAGATGCTGGGTCAAATAAAACTCTTATCTAATAACTCTTGTATTTGCTTCTTTAATTCCTCGAGCTCGAGTGGTGCCATTCTGTAGGGAGGTATAAATATTGGGGCCATCCCGGGGACTAAATCAATAACAAATTCACCTTCCCTATCTGGAGGTAGTCCAAGCAAATCCTTCGGGAATACATCAGGGAACTTTTTAACCATGGAAATTTCGTTTAAGTGAGTTTCTTATTCTGAATGCTCCTTTACATGTATAACATAACAAAAATATCTTTTCTGCATAAGGCGTTGAGTTTGAAGTACCAATATTAAGCAAGGAGGCAAATTATGCCTAATACCCTCCAAGTAGAAGATAGGTTAATTTAGTATGCAGAAAGTAATTATTTTTGTATAGCAATCAATACTAGCATGATAGGAAGATAACCAGTCCATGCCCAGTATAATATCAAAACCTTGGATTTCTAGGAGTATCAAATCAGCAAGGAGTTCATGTTCTCCGATAGAAATCAAACATGATGGATAAACCAAATTTGTAGTCAAGGAATCCCCAACAGCAGTAGTTACATGTAGCAAATAATCCAGTGGTTTAGGTTGAATGCCCAAGTGACAAGCAAAATAGTATGAAACAAAAGATAAGTTAGAACCAGGATCAAACAAAACTTTTGCATTTCTATTAGAAACATGTAAAATACCTTCAACTACTGATTTAGAGGCTCTGGAATCTTGTTCTGTGATAGCATATACTCTAGTATGGTCTGTTGGCTTAGGGGGCTATTGCTCTTTCTTCTTGTTTAGTGGGTAGTTTCTTACTTTATGATCCAACTTTCCACAGGCAAAACAGGCTCCAATCACCCAAAAACACTCACTTGTTTCATGATTACGTCCACATTTTGCATACAATAGAGTTCTTTGTGATCGATTTCCTTTCTCAAATCTAGGTACCTTTACCCTTTTGTTACTTCTTTCTGCTTCATTTTCTCTGTTACTTCTACCAACAAACTTATCCTTGTTGTTCTTGTCCTTGATTTCTTGGATCTCCTCCAAGTCTTTTTCAAGTATGAAAGCTCTTTCTACTACATCAGTGTATACCTGGAGTTTTAAAGCTGATATCCGGCTTCTTATTATTGGCCTTAGTCCCCTTTTCAAACCTTCTTACTTTTCTAGATTCATCGTCAATCATATGCATGACAAATCTAGAGAGCTTAGTGAATTTAGACTCATATTTGGCTACTATCAAATTTCCTTGGATGAGATTCAGGAACTCCAATTCTTTCTGCTCTCTAATACAATCTGAAAAATATTTTTCATTGAACTTTTCTGTAAATACCTTCCAAGTGATAGGCTCATGTTGAGCTTTAGAAATTCTCTTCATGGTTCGCTACTAGTGCTCAGCCTCACCTTCTAGCATGAAGGAAGCAAGAGAAACCTTCTTATCATCAGGGCAACTTAAAATGTCAAATATTTTTTCTATCCATATCATCCATTGTTCTGCTACCATTGGATCAGGCTCACTACTAAAACTAGGAGGACTAAGCTTCTTAAATTGTTCGATTCCCAACCCAGTCTGGTTTAAAGTCCTCGTTTCATCATTTCTTACTTGTCGGACTTGTTGTTGCATCATTTGTGTCATAGCCTCCAGAGTTTTCATAATTCCACTCAAATGATCAGAAGTAGATGCAATAGGAGAACCAGATAACCTTGTCATCCTTGCTTCCTAAAAATAGCAAAAGAAAATTTTGATTAGTCTCTAAATAAAAATCACTAAACCTCAAAATTTATTACGCATCTAGCATATCAAAATTCTTAGAAATCCTCAAATCATGCTCTGATAGCAAACTCTTTCACAACCCCCTGAATCATCACATTCAGGAGGTGTGATCCTGTCTTAAATCTATAATAATATAGTTCATCAACAATTCAATCCAGGATCCAATCTAACAATTTGAGGATACTAAGAACCATTCAAATCAATATTCACAATTCATCAACCTGTACATTTCATAAAATCATACTCCACTTTCCTCAGAGATTCATAAAATCCAAAGCCAACTCAACTAAACATCAACCACAACACAAATCCATAATCATAGAAATATATACAATCACAAAAATAATATTTACCATAAGTTCATATCCTTATACAATTTAAACTTATCATTCCATCAACATGAGCGGTCCTTTAAACTTTTACAACACATAAGAATCAACATATCCTTAACATTTCATCAGAAGTAAAGTATACTATACAACAAAAACCTATCAACCAACAAAGATTAGCCAAAAAATCTTCTAACCTTTCACTGCTTCAACCTAACTAGCTTTTTAGTGCGCGACAAGCTAACCTAAAAAATTTATATAACAACGGGGTGAGCACAAAGAGCTCAGCAAGCGACTAACATATCCATTATGATAGGAGAACTTCAAGCAGGCTTGGTATCAAAATACAAAAGCATAGATACAAGTGTTCAATGAAAAGCATCTCATTTGATATAAAATCACAAAGGGTTACCTCATTCGAAACCGACATTATACATAACAATAAGAGAAAGGAAATTAGAGTATTTCATTAGCAAAAGAAGCATTTAGGTGCATATCAAAGTCGTAAGAGTGTTTGGAAGCATAACAATGACATACGAAACACTTCAAAGTATAACAAGTGAACCGAATAACAAACACAAACTTGTATGTCATTTTTGATATAGCATGCATTTCATTTTTCATCTAAAGCATAAATATAATCTCATAAGCAAAGCTAAGCTTTGGATATCATATCAAAAAAACATAAAGGGTCCTGTGGGACTACATACATAATGTGATTCATCCATTTCTAGATGACCACCAAACATAAGTCTCCCACGTTTGGGACCTCCATCCACCCACGTCTGAGTGAAGTCAATGGGGCCAGCAGAGCAATCGCGGGCTCTAAGCATAACTCCCTTTACTATTTCTAGCAAAGGTTCATATTATCCCATAAGATACCAGAGTACAAAAGAGTAGTACAAATAATAATATTGGCACATATCAGAAGCACATGCAGAACAACGAAAATATGCGCGTGCCTTTACAAAACAAGGTAATGCAAACATGAACATTACATACTAGATTTTAGGTATACAAACAATTTTAGGATGAACAATACAAGAATTTTAAAGGACTAATATAAAGCTCAATTGAAGAAGAATTTAGCAGAAATTTGATTTCCAATAGGATGAAACTTGAATAGGCAAAACTCAACAAAGTTTCAATTCTAGCAGAATTTGAGAGGTACATTTCCTGAATTGTTTGAGTGACCAAATATGCTCCAATTCACTCATAATAGGTGTCATTGGAAATCTGTATCAAACTATTTTCAGATGAACTCAGATTTATAAATTTTTGAGTTCCTAACAGGAAGATACAACAAATAGAGTAAAGAAAGGTCAGAATTGATCATCTCTGTTTTGCAGAATTGGTAGTATCAATTTAAACAGATGTTTCAGAGGGAAAACATACTTCAAAATTTCCAGATTAGGTTTTAAAAGAAAGATATTCTAATCTAGTTTCCAAAGAATTAAGGTTTACATAATTCAGAATTTTCATCCGAGAGTTATGAGCCATTTAGTAACAGAAGGTTAGGAGCTATAGTATCTGTTTCACCGAATACATAAGGTCTTTTCATTCATATATTTTTGGTAGGTAAATTTACTCCAAATCTTTCAATTTTTATATCAAATGAAAGCTCTATAAGTCTTCTTTCATATGAAAATAGTTTTTCCTCAGTCAGAATTTGGCACAAAAAGTTATGGCGACAAGAGTATTGAAAGGTCAAAACTCTAAAAAATTTCAGATTCAACATTTGATGTATAAATGGCATAGATATCTTACATGAAGCCACAATCTTCCAATTTTATCAGAATCAAGATGAAAACAAGGATCAAAATTTATCTCTAGGATGGGGTTAGAGCACTTGCCTTAAAAAGTTCTGATTCCTAAATGTGGGGGAATTGATGTAAAACCTTGAGCCAATACAAAAGTTCTCCTTCTCCTTCGATTCCTTCTCCTTCTCTTCTTCAATTCCTTCTCCTTCACTTCTACGTTGGAAGCAAGCTTCCCACCTCTTTGTTAAGTTTTCCTTAAATCCTCATCTATTTGCTTAAGTTTTGGCTAATGCAAGAATAGGTGGCAAGCATGCATGAGGAAAACATGTGTCATCCACATAATTAACACAAGTGGCTTGCCACTTGTCCTCTCTTTTTCTTTCTTTCTTTTTTTTTTAAAACTGAATACCAATCTTTCATAAATTCTATCTAATTATTAATATTCACATTTTGGTCCCTAACACTAAACTTTCAATATAAAAATATTTAGTACTAAAGGATTATAAAAAAAATCCTCATATTTACAAATAAGTCCTTATAAATTTTTTCAAAAATGAGGGATGTTACATTCTATCTTAATGAACACCTCCTTATGCGCCCTAGCTTAATGGTGTATCCGAAAAGAGAAATCGTACACTGTTAGATATGGTACAGTTCATGATGAGTTTCGCCGACCTACCCATCTCATTCTCGGGATATGCCATAGAGTCTGTAGCTTACTTTCTGAATAGAGTTTTAACTAAGTCGGTAGTATCTATACCATATGAGATATGGAAAGGGAAGCCCGATCTTAAGGTTGTTAAGATTTGGGGCTGCCTTGCCCATGTTAAGAGACACATACTTGATAAGTTGGAATCTAGAATGGAACGGTGTAAGTTCGTGCGATATCTCAAGGAAACTTGTGGGTATTATTTTTATCACCCCAAGGACCAAAAGGTCTTTGTAGCCAGAGAGTAGTGTTCCTTGAGAAGGAACACATTCTTGGTGGAGACAGTGGGAGCATGATAGAGTTGAGTGAGGTTAGAGAACCCAACTCAAGCACCATTCCATAGCTAGAATCTGTTCAAGTACCTAGCACACAGGTTCTGATTTTAGGTAGGTGCGATAGAGTATCTCACAATCCTAAGAGTATGTGGGACATATTAGAAGAGAGGATGTTGAGGATATTGATCCTCAGACCTACGAGGAGGCTATTACGAGTATCGACTCTAGGAAATGGCAAGAAGCTATGAATTCAAAGATGGATTCCATTTACTCCAATAAGGTTTGGAACCTGATTGATGTACCCGAGGGTATCGTACCCATTGGTTGTAAGTGGATCTTCAAGAAGAAGATTGGAGTAGATGGAAAGGTAGAGACCTATAAAGCAAGGCTAATGGCTAAGGTGTTGATTATGACGAAACCTTCTTACCCGTAGCCATGCTAAAATCCATCCGAATTCTATTAGGCTATTGTAGCACAACTTGATTATAAGATCTAACAGATGGACATGAAAATTTTGTTCCTCAACGGTAACCTCGAGGAAGAGGTGTATATGATACAGCCTAAGAGATTCATGTCTAAGGATAGTCTAGATAAGGTGTGCAGGTTGCTTAGGTCCATCTATGGACTGAAGCAAGCTTCCTAAAGTTGGAACATAAGATTTGATGAGGCGATCAGATCTTATGAGTTCGTTAAGAATGAAGATGAGCCTTGTGTGTATAGGAAGATAAGTGGGAGCACTATCACCTTTTTTTGGTGCTATATGTGGATGACATCCTAATCATTGAGAATGATACATAAATGCTCTCCACACTAAATTTTATATGAAAAATTTTAAGAAAGATATCATACTGATGAGACATAGGCTATCACTTTCTAGGAGTATGTCCCTAAAGACTCTTGAAGAAAGGGCACACATGAATAGGGTCTATGCCTTAGCAATAGGGTCTATCATATATGCTATGCTATGTACCAGGCCTGATATAGTGCATGCTTTGAGTGTCATGAGCAAGTATCAGGTAGATCTAGGCTTGGAGAAATGGAAAGCAGTAAAATGTATCCTTAAGTACTTGAGAAGGACTAAGGATCGTTTACTGGTATATAGAGGTAGTAGCTTCAAGGTTGAAGGCTACATAGACTCGAGCTTCTAGTCCGATGTTAATGATAGCAAGTCTAATTCAGGATATGTGTTCATCCTGAATGGAGGGGCAGTGTGTTGGAAGAGCTCCAAGCAAGATATTACTGCTGACTCGACCATAGAGGTGGAGTACATTGCTATAGTAGAGGCAATAAAGGAGAGTCTGGATGAAGCAGTTCATCATAGATTTAGGAGTCGTGCCGAGCAACGAAGGAGCTGATTCCCTTATATTATGACAACTACAGGGCGATTACTCAAATAAGGGAACTTGGGTCTCATCAGAAGTGTTCAGAGGATGTTCTAGCTTATTAAAGAGATCGTGGCTCGAAAAGATGTAGCAATGGAAAGAGTTCCATCCAAAGATAACATTACAAATCCATTAACAAAGCCATTGACTCAAATTATCTTTAAGCGTCATAGAGGTCTGATGGGGATCAGATACGTAGGTGATTGGCTTTAAGTTAAGTGGGAGATTGCTAGTTATAGGTGCCCTATAAGCCAAAAACGTGAGTGATGGCACTTGTAACATGCTACGTCAATCTTTATGCTTATGATTATTGGCATTTTCTCACATTATTCATATGTATATTGTGATGTCCTTAGATCTGTGCAATGAGAATCAGATCATGATGAGATCATGATAATGAGATCGATTCACCTTTAAACACAGACCCTAAATAATCCTGGTCATAGGTTACTCGAGAGGGACATCGAGATAATTGGACAGACTGGTATATTGTATAACCGTCCATATGATGGAGGTGACTGGTCTCATAGCTACTCGTGTGGGGACACTAAAGATATAGTGCAGGTGCTCATTAGAGAATGAGTTCACTGATTGATCCGCTTATGAAATGCTAGATAGTAATTGATACCTCACGTCAGATAACGATTCTATAGTCCCAGTAGTGTATTTGGTCCTTAAACTTGAGACACCAAGGAAGTCCTATATGAGTATTTCACTCTTTGATACCGGACTTATAGGTTTAGAAGTTTTAGATCTAGTACATCGATTATTGGGAGTGGCAGCCAATCTTATGAGGGCTATTAAGTTTCAATAGAGGATCATCCACTCTCAGTATCATGAGAGAAATATCCTATGTGTTCTTGCTCAAACAAATCCTTGGCCAGGGTCATTCGGATTAAGAGAGAAAGAGTTCTCCGAGAGAATCCGTTTAGAGCGAGACTCGATTGGAAATCATATGGGCCCGACAACACCATGCCCGATATATGGTCTCTAGGATATTAGATGGATGAGGGACTATAGGTGCATGGTAACTGATGATAGATAGGTTCAAAGGATTGGATTCCCCTGTATCGTCTAGGGACTATGGCATAGTGACCTAGTACGTCCGTAACCGTTGAGTCGAGTGAATTATTATAAAGATAATAATTCACTGAGTTAGAAGGAGTTCTAACAGGTATTACTTACGATCAGCTCAATATTGGGTCTAGAGAGTCACACACATATGGTAGGTGTTGTGACAAGTAGAGGTTTAGATATGAGATATTCACCGAAGCTCCTATCTTATTGGATATCCAATAAGCCCCTATATTATTGGATCCCATGGATGAGATCCAAAAAGAGCTAGATTTTTGGGTAAAGACCTATTAATCTAAGAGGCTTGGGTAATTGGATAGAGATCCAATACCCGATAGGGTAGGATCAATTAGGATTTACAGGGGGGGCCTCTATAAATAGAAGGGAACCAAAGGTCCATAGGTTATGGTTCTCTTGGTGGCCACCTCCTATTCTCCTCTCTCTAGAGAGGAGCATCCCTGTCGTATGGATACCGTTAGAGAGGAGGATGCTTGACCTCCTTCATCCTAGCTCATGGATCTGCAAGAACTCAGGGATATACAATCTCCCTAGGTACTATTATTCTTTTCTTATATACGTAGTTTTCATATTCGTAGATTTGTCTTTGACACACCGATCTTCACACGACGACGGAACCTTTCTATGAAAATCCAGGAGTTTTATTTTTGTTCTTCTGCTGCACATGAGATGTCGCCCCTAGATTTCCCAACATGTCGGAAGATCGCTGGAAGCTCGCCAGAAGAACTTTTGACCTACCGAACTTGCTTGCTTTAGTAGATATCTTAATTATTATAGTTAGGGTCTAATTTGAGTTAGGATTAGGAGGTAATCCCATTAACTCGGTTAAGGGTCAATTGGGCCTGAAACTAGACTTTTTTGGGCCGGACTGTTGGCCCAAATAGTATGCTGAACCTTGTTTTGTGGTGGCACCACCAGAACTTGGCGGTGGAATCACCTAGGGCTAAGTCTCTTAGGAGTCTGGGCGATGGTATCGCCCAGACTGGGTAGTAGTATCATTGACAATTATTACCTATCAAGTGGTGGTACCGCTAGGCACAAGCGGTGGTACCACCTAGGTTCAGTAGTTGAGACTTTGTTTGACAGTAGCACTATCAGATTGGGCGATGGTATTGCCTAGTGTTAGAGACCACTAGTGGTGGTACCGCTAGGGATAGGCGGTGGTACCACAGTACCTCAAAAATCTGGGAAAAGATCTTTTTTGGCTCTATTTTTTAAGCCAATTAAGGCCTATAAATACCCCACACTTCTCTGCATATGGGATACAGACAAGTGAAAAAAAAACTAAGATTATAGTGAAATCGTTGCTTGTAACTTTGAGAGTCTACCTCCACTAGTTCTAGACTTAGAAACTTGTATAAGGAGAGTGAGCAACTTATAAAGAGATCTATATAGGGGAGATTGATCTTTGCCTATTGAAGAAAGATCAATAGTGGAAGCCGGTGACCTCAACGGAGGAGGTATCGGGAGTGGACGTAGGTTGGACGACCGAACCATTATAAATCAGTGTGTTCTTTCTTTTCGGTGCTTTGTAATTTATCTTCTTTGCTCTTTTACTTAATTGTAAACTACTCCTCTTCCTCTCTACTCTTCTATGACTGATTTTGAAGCTAGACATTTTATCGATATGATTCTTGTAAAATCGAAAGATTTTCGAAATCGATGTTTTTATCACTGCACTAATTCAAACCCCCTCTTCCTCTCTCTTAGCACCGTATTAATCCTAACAATTGGTATTAGAGCAAGGTCTCTCTCGATTTAGTATAAAACCTAAGAGAGATAGCTTTTGTCGGTAATTAAGAAGGTCATTCAATCATACATCCACCCATGTTCAATGGGACAGATTACACGTATTGAAAAACTAGAATGAGGATTTTTTTGATTTTTACGGATATTGAGTTATGAAACATTATTGAAAATGGATTTTAAAAGTCTTCTCTTCCAATGAACAATTGGAATGAATTAGAGAAGAAGACTTTTTCTTTAAATGCTAAGGCTATAAATGCCTTGTTTTGTGCTTTAGATAAGAATTAATTTAATCAAATTTCTATTTACGAAACAACTTATGACATTTGGCATAAACTTGAAATCACACACGAAGGCACTAGTAGAGTAAACGAGTCAAAAATCAATCTTTTGGTTTATAGTTATAAATTATTTTGCATGAAACCAAGCGAGACCATTGGAGACATGTACACCCGGTTTACGGATGTCGTCAATGGTCTAAAAGCACTTGGTAAAATTTTTTCTAATTTTGAACTTGTTAATAAGATATTAAGATCCCTTCCAAAGAGTTGAGACCCTAAAGTAATGGTTATTCAAGAAGTTAAGGACTTGAACAACTTTCTGCTCGAAGAACTTATTAAGTCTCTAATGACCTACGAAATGACTTGCAATGCACATGAGGAACTTAAGAACAACCTTCAAAGAATAGGATGGATTTGACACTTAGAACCCATGAAGACCACTTGAGAGAAAGCTCTAGTGATGAGGACAATGATGATGATAACTTGATACTTTTAATAAGAAAATTTAAGAAAATTCATAAAAAGAAACAAAATTAAAAATGACACTAAAAATAAAAATAAACTCAAAAAGGACCAAATAATCTGTTACAAATACAAGAAGTCGGGGTACTTCAAAAGTGAATGCCCCAAAGTGAAAAGAAGTAACCGAAGAAGAATAAAGTGCTCAAAGCTACATAGGACGATTCGAGTGTTTCCAAAGATGAGGAGCAAAACAACAAGGAGGTTGCAAACTACGCGCTAATGGCATTTGGTGATGAGGTAAGTAGTTCATTTGAAGCTAATTTATCTTTCGATGAATTATTGAGTGCTTTTCATGACTTATTCGTTGAATGAAAATTAGTTAGCAAAAAGTATAGATTATTAAAAAAGGAGCATGCCTTTATAATTAGTGAATATGATAAATTAAGGATTAAGCATGATAATAAGGTATCACCTCCATGCACCAAATGTGAACATTTAGAGGTACTTAAAAAGGAAAACTTACTACTAGATGAAACTCTAGAAAAATTTAAGATAGGTAGCAAATCATTAAATATGATCCTTGCTAATAAGGGTTATGTTCATAGAAGAGATGAAATTGGCTTTGTGAGTAACACTCACCAAAGTTAACCATCTTCGTTAAAGGCCCAACTTTGCATGTTTTACCCCGAAACAAATGCAACTTTTGTTGCAAACTTGGATATTATGCTCATAAATGTCCATTTAAGAGATATAGTCCACATAAGTTAATTTGAGTTCCTAAAGGAACCATAAAGGACTCAATACAAAATGATAAGTTAGGTAGATCGATTTATAAGCTAGGAGTAAGAGATGATACCTTGGTAGTAGATGCTCAAGGCACATGACCGGAGATCCAACTCAATTCTCTAAGCTCACTAGCCAAGATGAAGGGTATGTCACATTCGGAGACAACAACAAAGGTAAAATCATTGGCAAAGGAACCATAGGTAACAAATCAAACTTCTTGATTGAAGATGTGTTATTAGTAGATGGCTTAAAGCATAATCTTTTAAGTATTAGTTAATTATGTGATAAAGGATACATCATAAGATTTAAATCTAATGTTTACATTATTGAAATACCACACAAAAACACATTTATGATTGCCTTAAAACATAATAACGTGTATACTATTGATATTGACGATCTTTGTAATGAAATGTGCTTTTTAGCTTTAAACGATGATGCTTGGCTTTGGCATAGGAGGTTAGGTTATGTTAGCATGAAACTAATCTCTCAAATTTTATCTAGAGAACTTGTAAGAGGAATCCCTAATATTAAATTTATTAAAGACAAAGTGTGTGATGCGTGTCAACTAGGAAAATAAATGAAAGGTAGTTTCAAATCAAAGAATCAAATAAGCACTTCTAGACCATTGCATTTGATCCATATAAATTTATTTGGACCAATTGATACAACAAGCCTAGGAGGTAGCAAATACGCTATAGTAGATACACTTGGATATACTTTTTGGCATACAAAAGTGATTGTTTTAAGTGTTTTTTAAAATTTTATAAACTTGTTCAAAATAAAAAAGTTTTATGATTTCATCGATTCATAGTGATCACGGTGATGAGTTTCAAAACTATAATTTTTAAAACTTTGGTGAATCAAATAGGTACAACCATATTTCTCTACTCTAAGAAACCCACAACAAAATAGAGTAGTTGAAAAAAAGAATAGGAGCGTATAAAAAATGACAAGAACCATGTTAAACGAACATAGTCTACGCAAATATTTTTGGGCCGATGCCATTAACACAACATGCTATGTCATGAATAGGGTTCTAGTAAGATCATTACTTTCCAAAACTCCTTATGAATTATGGAATAACAAAAAATCCAATATTTTGTATTTTAAAGTTTTTGATTGTAAATGTTTTATCTTAAATAAAAAAGATACCTTAGGAAAGTTCGATACAAAATTTGATGAAGGCATGTTTCTTAGTTATTCTTCTACTTTTAAAGCTTTTCACATTTTTAATAAAAGAACTTTAGTTATAGAAGAATTCATTCATGTTGTTTTTAATGAAATTTTTAAATTTAAGAAAAATAATTTTGATGATGATCTTGATTTTGATGCTTTAAATTTGAATGAAACATCTCATCCCACTAGCAGCTTAGATGAATCTTCTTCCAAAATATTGTTACCTAAGGAATGGAAGTACGTAGATGCTCATGTTGAATTCAGATTTTGATGATGAAACTAATTGATTGTGTTTTGTGATCTAATTGCATTTTGAGTCAAGCAGGCCTACTTTCAATTAGGATTAGACAATTGAAGCAGAAAAAATCAATGTTGGGCTAAAGGAAAATATGTTGGAAGATTGGACGTCGAGCGAAGAATCGATCGACGTATCGGTAGAAGGCTTCAGACAAAGGATTTGGGTATCGAGCCAAGAAGAGCAAAGTTGCGCCAAGGAGATCGGAGTTGCAGAGGACAATTGTCGATTGGGCAACAGGTCGCAAGAGAGAACGATGCACCGAAGAACTAGATGAAGCATCGATGGACCAATGACATGCCGAGCAACAAATTCGATCAAGCTTTATAATAAATTGTCTAGATCGAAGTAGGATTAGGGCTAATTAGGTTAAAATTGGGCCAACTCAATTAGGGACCAATTGGACCTATACCTGGATAGGTTTGGGCTTAACTCAAGGCCCAAATAGGGTTGATAAACCCTGTTTGGTGGTGGCACCGGTAGATTAGGGTGATGGAACCGCCCAGGGTTCAATCCCCCAGGTGGTCTGAGTGTTGGTATCACTAGACTAGGCGGTGGTATTGCTCAGTGTCAGATAGTCTAGACGGTAGTAACGCTAGACTGAGGCGGTGGTACCGCATAGTGTCAAATAGTCTGGGTAATGGTACCGCCAACTGGGGCGGTGGTATTGCCTAGTGTCAATGTACTAGGTGGTGGTACCGCCCAGCATAGGTGGTGGTGTCGCCAACAGACTAAAAACTAGGGTGATTCAAATTTGTACTCTGAATTTGAATACCCTTGAGGCCTATAAATACCCCTCTCATCCTTGGTTAAATAAACACCAACTGAGAACAAAAAAGAGGAAAAAATACTATTGAACTCTTGAGAGAAATCCTCCACTCTAGTTCTGTGTGTTGGCTAAGTTCAAGAGAGGGGTGAGAGGTCTTATAAAAGTTAACTCCTGAACCTGTAAAAGGAAAACTGAGTTGTAAGGGTAGTTAGTCTTCGCTTGATTGAAAGAAGATTGATAGTGAAAGCTGGTGGCTTCGACGAAGGAGGAATCGGAAGTGGACGTAAGTCGGATAACCGAACCACTATAAAATCTGATTTGCATTTGTTTCTTGCTATTTATCTTGGTGCAAACCTTTTACTTTACATGCTCCACTTCCTCATCACTTTCTTACAATCACTTTCAAGTTAAACACATTTCCAATATGACTTTCATTGAAACGATTCTTATCGTATGAAATGATTTTTCAAAATTACGAATTTGACGTAATCTTTACCACTATACTAATTCATCCTCACCCCCCCCTCTTAATGCCGAACTGATCCTAACAGTTGGTTTCAGATCAATGATATTTTTCATTTGGATTTACTATAACATCCCTCATTTTTGAACATTTTGTAAGGGTTTGTTTGTAAAGTAAGGACCTATTTGTAAATATAAGGATTGTTTAATAGTTCTTTTACACTAAATAATCTTATATTGAAAGTTTATTGCTAGGAACCAAAGTGTGAATCTTAGCAATTGGATATGATTTGTGAAAGATTCACATTAAGTTAAAAAAAAAATGGAGGACATGTGTCACTAGCTAACCTAAGGATGGTGCCACTTATGTTTATTTTATGGATGCCACATAAGCTTTCATCATGCATGCTTGCCACCTTACTATCTTTGTATTAACCAAACTAAGCAATTAGAGGAGAAACTAAAGGAAAACGTATCAAATGGAGGGAAACTTGCTACGGCCAACGTAGACTTGAGAAGAGAAGGGAAGAGGAATTGAAGTAGGAGAAGAAGTTTTACTTTGGCTTAACGTTTTGCATCAATTCCCCACATTTGGGAATCAAACATTTCTTAGGCATGTGTTCTAACCCTATCTTATAGTAATATTGAAATCTAATTTTATCTAAATTCTGAAAAAAATTTGATAGATTTTGGCTTTGTATATGATATCTCTCCTATTTAGGAATAAACTATAAATCTAGAATTTTTAGAGATTTTGACTTTTCTATATTTTGTAGTCATAAATTTTTATACTAAACTATGATTTTAGCAAAACCAAATTTATCCAGAATTAGACTCAAATATATTTTAATTTTAAGATTGATAAATTTGGAGTCTAAATGCTTATCCAAACTGTTATTTTAACTGACCTTATAAAATCTATAAAATAGAGATTATTGGTTATGACCTTTTAGTACTTTTTTATTTGTAACTCTTTGTCCAAGAATCTAATTATTACAAATCCTATTCCATGAGAAACTAGAATCATAGATCTTTTTTTTTATACCAATATTGAAAGATTTGAGATAGAAATGCCTATTGAAACATCTGTTCTAATTATCTCTATAAATTATACTAAACAGAGATGATATTCTCTGACCCTTGGCTATTAATCTATTTATAACTCCTTATTAAAACTCTAATTCATACAAAACTTATTTATTTGAAACTAGATTGATATATCTTTCAAATGACACCTATTTTGAGCAAATTAGAGTATATTTGGTCATTCAAATAGTTCATGTATGTGCCTTTGAAATTTTGCCAGAATCAAACTTTTATCGATATTGCTTATTGTTGTTTCATCTCTTTGGAAATTGATTTCAGCTAAAATCCTTCTTTCAATTTGAGCTTTATATATTGCTTTGAATTCTTGTAAACTCTTGTCCTTCAATTATTTATATACCTAAATCTATTATGAAAAGTTTCTGTTTGTATCGAATTATTTTATATAGGCACATGTATGTTTTGTTGTTTCGCATGTGCTTCCGATATGTGCCAATTTTATTATTCATACTATCCTTTTGTACTCTGGTATCTTGTGAGATAATTTGAACCTTTGTCAGAAATGGTAAAGGGTATATGCTTAGAGCCCCACGATTGCTTTGTCGGCCCCCATTGACTTCACTCAAACGTGGGTGGATGGAACTCCTAGACGTGAAAGACTTATGTTTGGTGGTCATCCAGAAAGGGATGAACCATATTATGTATGTGGTCCCACAGCACCCTCTATGTTTTTGATATGATATCCAAAGTATTGCTTGTGTGTTTATTTGTGCGCTTTTGATGAGAATGAAATGAATGTAATGTCAGATATGACATTTGAGCTTATGTTTCTTAATTATTATACTGATATGCTCTGATATATCTTATATGCCATTATTATGCTTTGAAATATATTCTGAATCATTTTATATGCTATTGATATGCTCTGAAATATTTCATTTGCCCTTAATATGCTCCGAAACATTTCATATGTCATCGATATATTCCGAAATATTTCATTTGCTTTTGATATACTCTGAAACATTTCATACATCATTGATATATTCTGAAATATTTCATTTACCCTTGATATGCTTTGAAACATTTCATACACCATTGATATGTTTCAAAATGTTTTATATGTCATGATATGTTCTGAAATATTTCATTTGCCCTTCATATGCTTCGAAATATTTCATACATCATTGATATATTCCAAAATATTTTATTTACCCTTGATATGCTTTGAAACATTTCATACACCATTGATATATTTTAAAATATTTCATTTGCCCTTGATATACTTCGAAACATTTCATATGTCATTGATATGTTCCGAAATATTTCATATGTTTATTGATATGCTCCGAAACATTTCATACATCATTGATATATTCCAAAATATTTCATTTGCTCTTGATATGCTTCGAAACATTTCATATGCTATTGATATATTTCGAAATATTTTATATGTTCATTGATATGCTCCAAAATATTTCATACGCCATTGATATTTCTGAAATGTTTTATATGTCGTTGATATGTTCCAAAATATTTCATATGCTATTGATATGCTCCGAAATGTCCTATGCGGTAATGATATGCTCCGAAATACTTCTTATGCCCTTGATATACTCCGAAACATTTTATAGATCATTGATATGCTCTGAAAAGTTTCGTATGTCATTGATATGCTCCTAAACATTCTTACACCTTTAATATATGCCTAAATGCTTCATATGCCATTTGATACATGCCTAAATGCTTCCTATGCTAATGATATGCTCCAATTTCCTCTCCTCAATTATTATAAATAAAGTATGATTCGAATGAAATGGCCTTTGTGATTTTGCATCTAATGAGATGCTATCTATGAACTCTTGTATTCCTGCCTTATATTTTGATATCAAGTTTATTTGAAAACTATTCTCTTTTGCTATGGATGTATTAGTTGCTTGCTGAGCTCTTTATACTTACACCATTGCTATATAAATTTTTTAGGTTAGCTTGTCACTCACTGAAAAGCTAGATTTGGGCTGAAGTAGTAAAAAGGCTAGAAGATTTTGGGTAAATCTTTATTAGTTGATAGGTTTTTATTTTATAAGTATATTTTGCATCTGATGAAATGTTAAGGATAAACCTAAACTTATGTGTTATGAAAGTTTAAAGGACCTCTCATGTTTAAGATTTTGAAATGATAAGTTTAATTGGTATAGTGATATGAACTTGTGGTAAATGTTAGTTTTATGATTATATGTATTCCCACACTTATGGATTTATGATGTGGTTAATGCTTAGTTGAGTTAGCTTTGGATTTTATGTATCATTGAGTAAAGTAGTGTATGATTATAAATTGCATAAGTTTTATGGGCATGAATTATGACTTGAATGTTTCTTAGTGTCCTCAAATGTTAGTTTGGATCCTAGGATTGGATTATTATTGAATCATAATATTATCGATTTAAAATAGGGTCACACCTCCTGAATGCGATGATAATTTGGGAGGCATGACAGAGGTGGTATCCGATCATGATTTGAGGATCACTGAGAGATTTAATAAGGTTGATGTGTTTGTCCCTATCAATTAAATCTTGGTTGACCTGATCTACCTTAGCCGAGCCAATTACATACTTTAGAATCACAGGGGCCGGCCGACCATATAATGCTTCATATAGGGTACATTTTGTAGATGAATGATATGTAGTATTGTACCACCATTCGGCCCAGGGGAGCCATTTCATCCACTCCTTTGGTCGATCACTAGCGAAACACCGAATGTATGTCTCTAAACATCTGTTCACCACTTCTGTTTGGCCGTCAGTTTGTGGATGATATGCAGTGCTCATCTTGAGTTTGGTGCCCTGTAACTGAAATAACTTGGTCCAAAATTTACTAGTGAAGACCCTGTCATGATCACTTACGATGGACCTTGGCATCCCATGTAGTTTGACAATATTTTCCATGAAAATCTGAGCAATACTAACAACAGTGTAGGGATTTCGCACAGCACAAAAATGAGCATATTTCGTAAGTCGATCAACCACCACAAGGATTGTGCTTTTACCTTTGGAAGGTGGCAGCCCTTCGATGAAGTCCATGGAGATGTCAGTTCACACCGAGTCTGGTATGGGTAGTGGTTGTAGTTTCCCTGGACTCGCCACCGTTTCACCTTTTTGCTGTTGACATACATCACATTGTGCTACGTATTCAAAAATAATTTTTTTCATCCCATTCCAATAAAAGTTTTGCTTCACTCTTTTGTAGGTTCTTAGAAATCCGGAGTGCCTTGCTAAAGGTGTGGAGTGCATTTTGTGCAGAATGACTTTGATGCAAGGGGAGTTTGGTATAAGCACAATATGACCTTTATAGCGTAGATCCCTCGAATCCCAAGTATAGTGAGCTATTGCGCTTGGATCCTCCTCCAATTTTTTGATGATGTTGCTGGTTTCTGGATCCTTCTTCCATTCCTCCCCCTCTGGTTGCTGCTGGAGATGCATAAGAAAGCCACCATTTATCTTGTGTAAAACTTTCTCCATTCGTTGGGTTAAAATGGTGGTTACATTGCTTCCGCGCTTCCCGCGTAGGGTGACCTGTTTACCTTTGCAATAGAATTTCATAATCAATTTAGAAAAGTTCCAAGAGACATCACCTAGTATCGTTAGCCATTCTATGCCCAGCACAGCCTCATAATCATCAATTGGTAGGAGGAAGAAGTTGGCAACAATTTCTTGGCCCTGCAGTAATAGTTACACATGTGGGCATCTTTCGTCGCATTTTAGGATTCGATCATCAGCAACCTTTACGTCGAACTTGCTGCAACCTTCGATATAGAGCGCCATCCGAGCAGCAACCTTACTATTTAGAAAATTATTAGTACTGCCTGTATCGATGAGAATGGTGATTGGTTGTTGTTTGAGCAGGCCTCCAACTTTCATCATTTACGGATTTGAGTAGCCGGCTAGCGCATGTACCATAAAGTTGGTTGATTGTGGCTCTTTTTCCACATCTTCATCCTCATGTTCAAGACTCTCTTCTGGCTGTTCACTGATCTCTTCTTCCACTGGTTCAATCATAAGAAGTCTCCCTTTTTTACAGTGATGCTCGTGGCTCCACGGCTCGTCACAATGCCAACATAACCCCTTGACAGATTGGTCTCGAAGCTCTTCTCTTGTCAACCTTTTTGGTGCAGGAGCTCGACTTATAGTAGGGGGGGCTAAGGGATTCGATATTGCTGGTTGGGGAATGACCCTAGTCCTCCGGGCTTCGTGGTTCAATCGCTCCTCCTGAAGTCATGCGAAAGAGATGGCTGCCATAAGCGTGTACGGTTGTCGTGCTTTAACTTCTCCCAGGATCTCCGGCTTCAAGCCCTCAATAAATGTCCCCAATAACTGTTTTTTAGACCAATCATGAGTTTGATTAGATAACCTTTCAAACATGGTTTGATACTCCTGGATGGTGGAGGTTTGTCGGATCTTTGCTAATTGTCCGTCGAAGTTCTCGTAATCGGTTGGTCCAAAGCGGATCAGCAGTCCTTCTTTGAATTGTCGCCATGAGAGGACTCCATGAGTATGTTCAAACCAATCAAACCATTGTATGGCATCCCCTTCAAGATGTATAGCTGCAATTTCTACCATAGATGCGTCCGCGGTTTTGTGATACCGAAAATATCGCTCCGCGCGCGAGATCCAACCAATCGGGTCTCCTTCTTCCCATCTAGGGAAGTCCACCCTCATGCGTGGATAGTAGGGATCGGTCATAGAGCCTCCCTTCTCTTGGGAGTCATCTCTTCGGTCAGAGCTCTCTCCTTGATGAGATTTCTTTGGGCTCGGTGTTCGACCCAAACTGAGTTCGGCAAAGAGAGCCCGAATCTTATCCTCCATTCGCATCTCGAAGGCTTCGAATTTAGCATTTATCACCTCCTTGGATGCCATAGTATATGCCTCCAGATCTGTAATATTAAGTTCTCTCTTTTATTGCCGGGTTAAAGGCATGAATTGTTTGAGGGAAGTGGTGGCCGAAAGGGTTTGTGGATCGGTGGATGTAGGCTGTGGTTTAGGCTTGTTTTGTGGCTGTTTTGGGTGCTGTTTGGGGCTGCGATTTGATGGAGTTTTGGGCTGAGATGGTAGTGGATGAAGGTTAGGGAAGAAGGTTTTAGATCTGTGGTATCTCACAGCAAAGATTTGACAAAAATCAGTAGAAATTGCTGCCTATGTGCGCTGTCTCGTAAGAGCAGAATTACCGTCGAAGAAATAGCGGTTTCTCGATGAAATTTCCAGCGAAAACACAGGGGTTTGAGGAGGGGGTTTGATGGTAGAATCTTAGTTTAGATAGCAACAAGGATAATAAATTGGATCAAGAAATTTTGGCAGCAAAGTAGTAAAGAAATCGGTGCAAGTTGTGATAGCAGAATTCTCGTCAAAAAATTTCAGCAATTTGTGACGAGAGAATGCAGCAACACACGATTTTTTTTTTTGTGATGAATTCCACAATAGATCAATCATGGATAGGAGCCAAGATGATCTATGAGGTGCATAAAAAATTTTGTTCAAAAAGGATAACAATTAGATCGGTTAAAGGCAGCAACATGCAGCTGAAATTTTCTGCAGCAATCCTTCGTTCGCAAAGATGGTAACTTTCACGACGCAAAGAATTCGCAGCAAGGGATCGATAGAAAAACTTCTTTTTGATATTTTAGATGAAAAATTGCAGCAGCAAAAGGTATTGGTGGTAGAAAAATACCATATCTCTGATGCAATTGGAGGTGGCGACAGTAGATTGATTTGATCTACGTCAAGAGATGACGATGGAGACGACGACGTCAAGAGCAATTGTGGGAATTGCTTGGCTAATGGTGGGCGGCAGGGATGGCAGCAAAAGCAGCAAGATCGCTGCTCTAATACCAGATAAAAGAACCCCAGAGGAATTCTATGGAGATTGATTTTTGAGGGGGATCAACCCTTGGAACGCTATAGGGGTTCCACCCTCCAAGTAGCCTGGTGGCTGCAATTGTAGATTGATCTTTCTTATTCTAAAGAGGTGGAGGCTACAAGCTTATATAGAGCTCCAAACCCTAGCCCTAGGGGTTGCTTCATAAGTGAACTACCCAATTTGCCCTCAACCTTAGCGGGCCGGCCCAGTTACAAGGGGGTGACGGCTAAGAAGCCCAAAGACCCAAATATAAACCCTAGCCTCTCTTCTTTATAGGATAGAGGTGGCTAGGTGGGGTTTATTACATTCTCACAGGGTTTTTATTAGCTACTACATGGTTGAGTAGGACCTTACCCTACTAGGGTCCTATCATCTCTCCACAAGAATGTGTTCCTTTCTTAAGGAACACTACTCTCGTAGCTACAAATATGGGCTGATAGAAATAATACCCATAAGTTTTCTTGGGGTATCCCATGAACTTGCACCCTTCCATCCTGGATTCCAACTTATTGGGTATATGTCTCTTAACGTAGGTAGAGCCACCCCAAATCTTAACAACCTTAAGATCGAGTTCCCTTTCCATATGTCATATAGTGTGGACACTACCGACTTAGTGGAACTCTATTCATAAGGTAAACTATGGACTATAGGGTATATCCCCAAAATAAGACGGGTAGATCGACGAAACTCATCATGGACTATACCATGTCTAACAATGTGTGATTCCTCCTTTCGAATACACCATTGAGCTAGGGTGTATAAGGAAGTGTCCATTGGGATAGAATCCTCTGGTCCTTGAGGAACTGGGTGAACTCTATACTCAAGTACTCACCTCCTCGATCTGATCGAAGAGTCCTGATACTCTTTCCAGTCTAAACTGCTACTTCATTCTTATACTCCATCAAAGGCTTCGGATTTATACTTCATCAAGTACATGTGTTTGTACCTAGAGAAATCATCAGTGAAAATAATGAAGTAGGAATAACCACTGATGGCCTAAGTTAACATAGGACCACATACAACACTATGTATTAGTACCAACAACTCAATGGCTCTCTCTCTAGTTCTGCTAAATAGAGAGTTGGTCATCTTTCCACGAAAGCAAGGTTCGCAAGTCGTATATGACTTGTAGTCAAATGGATCTAGGTATCCATATGTCAGCAACTTTTAAATCCTTCCTTTATGGATATGACCTAGCCTACAATGTCATAGGTATGCATTGTTCACCTCATCTCATTTCCTCTTGGACATACTTACATTCATGATACGTGGAGTAGTGACTAGCATAATCAAACCATTATGCAATGTTCCTCTCGTGATGATCTCATCATCCTTAATAGTTGAACTATTGTTCTCAAAAACTACTTTATAACCATTTAATGTCAAACAAAAAATAAAAATAACATTTTGGATGATAGAGAGAACAAAATAACATGCATCCGATGTAATAATAGCTCCACCAAGCAAATGTAGGGTGACCTCGCTAATTGCAATAGTAGCAACTCTTGCTTCATTGCCCATTTTGAGGTCCATCTTGCCTCTTATCAATCTCCTAGGTCTTGCCAGAACCTATAACAAATTATAGACATGATAAACGCTATCGGTATCCAATACCTATATGTTATCATATGAGTTTGACAAATAGAGACTAATCATGAATGCATATCTGAAACTTCTCTAAGCTTATGTTTCGTCTTCTCTGCAATATACTCTTTGCAGTTCCTCTTCCAATGCCCATCTTTGTGTTAGAATCCTCCACGGATTCTAAGCTTGGGATTGATCTCTATAGGGGATCGGCCTCCTTGGAACTCTATAGGGGTTCCTTCCTCCAAGTTGCTGCACAAAGGCTGCTAAAGGATTGATCTATTCATTGATTAAAAGAGGATAAATACATGGTTATTTATAGGGCTTCTAAGCCCCAACTCCTAATAGGACTCTTACTCAAGACTCCTACTTCTAACCAACTTCTAATTAGGACTCCTTCTCTAGTAGGATTCCTAATTCTAATAGGACTTTTTCCCTAATAGGACTAGGACTCCTACTTCTAATAGGACTCTTTTCCTAATAGGACTCCTACTTCTAATAGGACTCTTTTCCGAATAGAACTCTTACTTCTAATAGGATTCTTTCTCTAATAGGACTCCTTTCCTAAGAAGTAACCTAACCCTAACCTAGCCAGCCTCTTCACCTCTTTAATAAGGGTCGGCTAGATACGATTTACATGAATGCCCTTATCAATGAAACTAAATTAGGACTCTCATAGCTAGAGTCCTAACAGACCCACCCTCTTCAAATCAGCCTTGTCCTCGAGGCTGATGTTCCATGAATTCTGGGAATTTGATCTTCAAGTCATCGTAGTTCTCCCAAGTGGCATCTTCTGCTGGTAGGTTTGCCCACTGTATTAACACTTCAGTAGCAGGTAGTCGTCATCGAGTTACGATTCGTTGATCAATAATGACACTTGGTTGGGTTAGTATAAGCGAGGGGTCAGCCATCTTGCATTAGTACAGCACCAATTCCTGCTCCAGAGGCATCAGCTTCAATAATAAAAGTCTTATCGAAGTCGGGTAATGCTAGTACTAGTGTTATTATCATTGTGACTTTAAGTTCATTGAAGGCGGTGGTGGCTTTGTCCGACCACTGGAAAGCATCATTTTTCAGCAAGGAAGTAAGGGGTGCACTGATCTCTCCATAGTCTTTCACGAACTTATGGTAGTAACCTATTAAACCAAGAAAGCCGCGTAGTGATTTTATGTTCCTTGGGGTTGGCCAGTTCTGCATTGCTTCAATTTTGGAGGGGTCCACTACAACCCCTTCCTCTGATATGATATGCCTAAGATATTCCACTTTTTGTTGAAGAAAGCTACACTTCGTTTTTTTGACAAAAAGAACATGTTCTCGTAAAATTGTCAAAACAAGTCTTAAGTGCTGAATATGACTTTCAAGAGAAGGGCTGTAAATAAGGATATTGTCAAAGAAAACTAGCACAAACATTCGAAGATAACTCCGGAAAATATCATTCATAAGGCTCTGGAAGGTGGAGGGAGCATTGGTGAGACCAAAGGGCATTACCAGAAATTCATAGTGACCGTTGTGCGTTCGAAAGGCAGTTTTCGGTATGTCTTCTTCGCACACTCGTATTTGATGATACCCGGATCGAAGGTCCAACTTTGTGAAGACTCATGCTCCTTTTAATTCATCAAGCAATTCATCTACTACTGGAATAGGATACTTGTCCTTGATGGTTATATCTTTGAGAGCTCGGTAATCAACGCACATTCGTCATGTTCCGTCTTTCTTTTGTACGAGGAGTACTGGTGAAGAGTAGGGGCTACAACTTGGCTGAATAACTCCTATTTCAAGCATCTCTTTTATAATCCTTTCTATTTCATCTTTTTGGAGATGTGGATACCGATATGGTCAAGTATTTGCTGGAGGTTTCCCTGGAAGAATCGGTATACGATGATCGTGCCGGCGGTTAGGAGGTAGGCTACGTGGTTCGTCAAATATATCTGAAAATTCAGCAAGCAAGGGAACTAGGTTTGGATCTTCAAATTTGGTTGGCTCTCCCTTAGGTTGCTGCTCAAGTTGTACCAAAAAGCCACTGCATGCTTTGTGCAAAACTTTCTCCATTCGTTGTGCAAATTATCGTTACGTCGCCCCCACGTTTCCCGTACAGTATCACCTGTTTCCCCTTGCTGTAAAATTTCATAATTAGTTTCAAAAAATTTCAGAAAACATCACCTAATGTCGTCAACCATTCGATGCCAAGCACGGCCTCATAATCATCGAGAGAGAGGAGGAAAAAATCTGCAATTATCTCTTGGTCCTACAGCAACAGTTTCACCCGTGGGCACTTACGATCACACTTTAAAATTCGTCCATCTGCGAATTTAACATTGAACCTGATGCAATTCTCAATAGGTAAGGCCATCCAAACAGCAACCTTGCTGTTCATAAAATTATTAGTGCTCCCGATGTCAATAAGAACGGTGATTGGTTGTTGCTTCAGAAATCCTCCCACTTTCATTGTTTGCGGGTTCGCATAACCGGCAAGGGCATGCATCATAATATCAATTGGCTACTGTTCTTCATTCGTGACCTCTCCCTCATGCTCCTGGACCTCCTCCTCCCTATCTTCAAGAGGTTCAATCAATAGGAGGTGGCCCCTTTTGCAGCGATGATCGTGGTTCCACGGCTCGTCGCAATGCCAACAAAGACCCTTTGCTGATCGATCACGTAGTTCTTCTCTTGTCAATTTTTTAGGCAGCGAAGGATGGCTGGAAGCAGAAGGGGGTTTATATGTTGAGGTTCTAGGAGTGGTTCTCATCCTTCGAGAATCTTGGTTGAGTCGTTCTTCTTGTATTCGGGCAAAAGAAATCGCAGCCATCACGGTACGGGGTTGTCGTGCCTTAACTTCCCCTTTTATCTCTGGCTTGAGTCCTTCAATAAATGTTCCTAATAATTGATGGTCAGTCTAATCATGAGCAAGGTAAGATAGCTTCTCAAACCTGGTTTGGTACTCTTGAATCGTAGAGGTTTGTCGAATCTTTGCGAGTTGGCCGTCGATATTTTCATATTCCGTAGGTCCGAAACGGTTCAGTAGTGCATTCTTAAATTAATTCCATGTCGGAGCCCCATGATTATATTCTAGCCAATTGTACCATTGAATAGCATCTCCTTCAAGGTGGATGATAGCAATTTCCACCATAGCATCATCCGACGTTCAGTAGCGAAGTAACGTCACGTAAATCCACCCCGCTGGGTCTCCTTCTTCCCATCGTGGGAAGTCCACCCTCATGCGTGGCTGAAGCACATACGAGGGCTGTCCCTCCTTCTCTAGGGTCCTTTCTAAATTCTCTCCTTGCTGCAGTTTGGTTGGACTCGATGGTTGTCGAATTCTGAATTCTGCAAACAAAGCGCGCAATTTGTCTTCCAAGCGCGATTCAAGCCGTGATTCAATCCGAGATTCCCATGCTTCAAATTTGGCATCAATTGGATCTTGGGAAGCCATAGCATATTTCTATAGATCAGAGATGCCCTTGTCTTTTTTCTGTTGACAGGTTAATGGCATGAGGTGGTGGAAGGTTCGGACAATAGATCGGTGATTGAAGGGTTCAGCTGTAATGGTTTACTGTTTTGGGCTGTGGTTTTTGATGCTGTTAGGGTTATGAAACTAGGTTATGATGGCTGCATCTTGAGGTTAGAGAGGATGCCCTAAAGACTTGGTTTGTGGCAGCAAGGTGGCTAGGGTTTGGTAGGTTACGGAGAAGAAAAAACGACCAAGGTGCAATACCAGATTTTTCGCCGAAAAAATTCCAGCAGTAAAGATGTAATTTTTCCAGAAATTTTCAAAAGAGATTCAAGTAAAACTCAAAGGGGATCTACTGATAAGGAAGAGGTAATACTGTAAAAAATTTCGTAGGAAGAAATGATAGCAAGAGGTTTGGAAAAATTGAGAATCACGGAGAGGTATTATAGCAGATTTTTACGTCTAAAGTGCAGCAGATTGGACGTAAAAGATAAGTAGTTTTTATTGAGAATTTTTCGACAAAACTAAAGGAAAAACCACTGTTAGGAAGTGTCAAAGCTGCCGTAAAATTTTCATAGAGATTTGGATAGAAAAAATGCAGTAGCAAGATCAAAAAGGTAGTGCTATGCGGCTGAAATTCTGTAGTGCGACTTTCGTTGTAGAGATGAAAACTTTGTGACGAAAAGTTTATGCAGCAATTATAGGAACGAATTTTTTTGGATTTTTTGAATAAGGATAACTAAATTGCAGCAGCAGTAGGGTAGATAACCAGAACCTGTTGCAATTCATGGGAAGATCAAAGGATGATCTACGGTGGTGGAGATGACGGCGGAATTCAGCGATGATCTTCTAAGCAATTGTGGGAATTGCTTTGCGTGGTTGTGGAGGGCTGGTGGATGGCTATGGAAGGGCAGCGAGACACCAAGAACACTGCTCTGATACCAAGTGTTAGAACCCTCTGCGGATTCTAAGCTTGGGGTTGATCTCTATAGAGGATCGGCCTCCATGGAACTCTATAGGGGTTCCTTCCTCCAAGTTGTTGCACAAAGGCTGCTAAAGGATTGATCTATTCATTGATTAAAAGAGGATAAATACATGATTATTTATAGGGTTTCTAAGCCCCAACTCCTAATAAGACTCTTACTCAAGACTCCTACTTCTAACCAACTTCTAATTAAGACTCATTCTCTAGTAGGATTCCTAATTCTAATAGGACTTTTTCCCTAATAGGACTTCTACTTCTAATAGGACTCTTTCCCTAATAAGACTTCTACTTCTAATAGGACTTTTTTTTCTAATATGACTCCTACTTCTAATAGGACTCTTTTCCTAATAGGACTCCTACTTCTAATAGGACTCTTTTCCTAATAGACTCCTACTTCTAATAGGACTCTTTTCCTAATAGAACTCCTACTTCTAATAGGATTCTTTCTCTAATATGACTCCTTTCCTAAGAAGTAACCTAACCCTAACCTAGCCGGCCTCTTCACCTCTTTAATAAGGGTCGGCTAGATAGGATTTACATGAATGCCCTTATCAATGAAACTAAATTAGGACTCTCATAGCTAGAGTCCTAACACTTTGCCACAGTGGAAGCACTGGCTTTTGTCCTCTTCTGGGTCTTCTTAGCAACCTTTGCTTTACCTGATTTGCCCTTGCCCTTTGCCATTCTCAAGGGACTTCTTTGTCTTCCTTTTCTTTCTGGTCTTACCAACATAGAGAACTATGAAAATGAATCGAGTAGGGAATGAAGCACATGATCCATACACAGGTTATCCTCTAGGACCATTCCTAGACCTATGAGTGTCTCTATCCACTCAATCATCTTAAGGACATAGTTCTAAACCAGTGTCCTCTCAGTCATCCTGACATGGAAGACACTCTTCGATATCTCATATTGTTAAGTTCTTCCCTGTTCCTCAAACAATTTGCGAAGATGTAAGAGTATGGATCTACCATCCATCCTTTTATGTTGTCTTTACAACTCAGGAGTCATAGATAAGATAGCGAATCATGATATCTATGACTCTATGTCATAGATAAGATATTGGTGAGTCTCGAGGGACTCGACTAACTCAACCTACACCGGGAATCGATTCCTATCTATAACGATGGAAGGTCACATAGGTCAATCTAATTGTCTCACGTTTACCAACTTAATATTATCGAGAGAGGATTTTTTAATTCAATCTCCTAATATGACGGTCAGACATATATATATTTAATATATATCTTCATCACATGCAAATATATATACATATCTAATAGGTGTATAATCAATCATACATCACATGAGCAATCACACCAGATGATCATGGATCATATCCTAATATGATCAAGCCTGAGCTAGTGGGCCCTAATCACTCACATTAAGATCTATGTGTGCATCGACACATCTCCATGCCCTATGATCATCCATCTTGCTTCGTTAGTTCCGTTCGCTTCTCAACGCATCTCCAAACGTCGGATCGTCCGTCTCGATCTCGTGAGTCCCGCTATTGCTTCCGCGCTCCCACTGTGCCTCCTCATGTAATTACAGTATAATTATAGGCACACAGGCCTGACAATAAACGAGAAAAATTGAGGCTCGTAAGCCCCAATAATAATAATAATCACATCATACACATATATCACATCACACGATCCATGATCATCTAACCACATCATGCATCACATATACATATTATTATATAGGACTACTAGATAAATAATAATAGTTAATTAAACCTTTTAAGTAACTAATATTTTTTTGAAAATAGGGATATACAGGGAATTTTTTCGATTCTGAAGGGTATTTTGGTCATTCGACTAGAAGGGACAAAATTGGAATTTCAAAAATTCCCATGGCAAAATTATCTTTTGCTTGAAAATCTAATTCCCTCTTTTGCATGATGTGTTGTAGCTGCGACCGCCACCACCCTATCGGCGACGACCATGCGCGCGGGGCGCCACCCGTGCCTATGGGCGACGTCGTCGCTGAATGAGGGCGTAGTGCCTACAGGCGCTACCTCTACTGCGCTAGCCCACGGGCTCCCCACCGATGCCCCTGTGACACTGCCCCTTCAAGCTTTAGCACCGGCCTCCCTTGCGAGCAGGTCGCCAGCGGGCCCGACGCCTGTAGGCGTCGCCCCTGCTAGGTGCAGCACTGCCTCTGCAGGCGTCGCTCGCCCCTGCGGGCTCCCTGCGCGCATGCAGCCATTGTTGCCGCTACGAGCAGACGGCCACCACCCGCTAGCCACAAGCGGCCCCTACGCGCATGGCCATGGCTGCAAGTAGCCTTGGCCAAACTACGATGGCAGCAACAGTTGTTGCCCTCTCTTGTCTTTTGCATCAACGATTTTGGTATCAAAAACATATCCAAAACATAACACACGCAGTTAAAATTCGATCTTCACATGAACAACCTGGCTCTGATACCACTATTGGGAAATCCAAGGGTCGACATCTCATGCACAACAGAAGAACAGAAAATAAAAATCCTGGATTTCCACGAAAGGTTCCATCGTTATACGAAGATCGGTACATCAAAAATAAATTCACGAATCCAAAAACTGCGTGTGTAAAAAGAAAGATGTACCTAGGGAGATCGTATATCCCTGAGTTCCTATAGATCCATGGGGGAGGATGAAGGAGGTTAAGCGTCATTCTCTCTAGCGGTATCCACACGGTAGGGACTGTAATGATGCTCCTCTCTTGGGGAGAGGAGAATAGAAGATGGCTATCAAGAAAAACCCTAGCCTATGGGCCTTTGGTTCCCTCATATTTATAGAGGCCCCTTGTAAATCCTAATGGATCCTATCCTATTGGGTATTGGATATCCATCCAATTACCTAAGCCTCTTAGATTAATGGGTCTTTACCCAATAATCTAGCTCTTATTGGATCTCATCCATGGGATCCAATAACACAAGGGCTTATTAGATATACAATAAGATAGGAGCTCTGGATGATATCTCATATCTGAACCTCTACTCGTCGCAACACCTACCATATGTGTGTGAACCTCTAGGTCCAATATTGAGTTGGTCGTAAGTCATACTTGTTAGAACTCCTTTGATAGAACCCCAGAGTAATTCTATGTAGATTGATCTTTGATAGGGATCAACCCTTGGAACACTATAGGGGTTCCACCCTCCAAGTAACCTGGTGGCTGCAATTGTAGATGATTCTTCTTATTCCCAAGAGATGGAGGCTACATGCTTATATAGAGCTCGAAACTCTAGCCCTAGGTGCTGCTTCCTAAGTGACTACCCAATTTGCCCTCAATCTTAGCGGGCTGGCCCAATAACAGGGGGGGGCAGCGGCTAAGAAGCCCAAAGACCCAAATGTAAACCCTAGCCTCTCTTCTTTATAGGATAGAGGCGACTAGGTGGGGTTTATTATACTCTCACAGGGTTTTTATTAGCTGCTACATAGTTGAGTAGGACCCAACCCTACTAGGGTCCTATCAAGCCCGTCCTCTTCAAATCAACCTTGTCCCCAAGGCTAGGGTTCCATGAACTCAGGGAATCGGGTCTTCAGCTCCTCATATGATTCCCATGTGGCATCTTCAAGTGGTAAATTAGTCCAATATACTAGTACTTCAGTAGAGGGACGTCGACGACACATCATGATTCTACAGTCGAGGATGGCTTATGGTTGAGCTTGAATATTTCCATCATCAGTGGTGTTGGGCAATTGGATCTGGGGTGACTCTTGTTCTCCTAACTTGGGATTCAAACATGACACATGGAAGACAGGGTGAATTTTGGCATCTTCAGGTAATTTAAGTCTGTATGACACAGCTCCAATGCGCTCTATGATCTGATAGGGCCCATAAAAACGTGGAGATAGCTTCATGGAGGCTCGTGTGCTAATGGAGAGCTGCTTGTATGGCTGTAGGCGAAGATAAACCCAATTTCCTATTGAAAATTCTCTTTCACTTCATCGTGTGTCGGCTTGCTGTTTCATTCTAGCTTAAGCGGTAGAGAGATTATCCTTTAGCAATTGTACGAGTTCGTCCCTGTCAATTAGATCTTGGTCGACCTAGTCTACCTTGGCTGAGCTAATTACATACTTTAGAATCACAGGGGCCGACCGACTATACAATGCTTCATATGGGGTACATTTTGTAGATGAATGATACGTAGTATTATACCACCATTCAGTCCAGGGGAGCCATTTCGTCCTCTCTTTCAATCGGTCACTGGCAAAACATCGAAGGTACGTCTCTAAACACCTGTTCACCACCTCTATTTGGCCGTCAGTTTATGGATGATATGTTGTGCTCATCTTGAGTTTGGTGCCCTATAACTGGAATAACTTGGTCCAAAATTTACTAGTGAAGACTCTGTCACGATCACTTACAATAGACCTTGGCATCCCATGCAATTTAACAATATTTTCTATGAAAATCTAAGCAATACTAGCAATAGTGTAGGGATTTCATACAACATAAAAATAAGTATATTTCATAAGTTGATCAACCACCACGAGGATTGTGCTTTTACCTTTAGAAGGTGGTAGCCCTTCGATGAAATCCATGGAGATATCAGTCCACACTGAGTCTAATATGGGTAGCGATTGTAGTTTCCCTGGACTCACCATTGTTTCACTCTTTTGCTGTTGACATACATCACATTGTGCCACGTATTCAGAAATGAATTTTTTCATCCCTCTCCAATAAAAATTTTGCTTCACTCTTTTGTAGGTTCTCAAAAACCCAGAGTGTCCTACTGAAGGTGTGGAGTGCATTTCGTGTAGAATAACTTTGATGCAAGGGGAGTCGGGTGTAAGCACAATATGACCTTTGTAGCATAGATCCCTCGAATCTCAGGTATAGTGAGCTATTATGCCTGGATCCTCCTCCAATTTTTTAATGATGTTGCTGGTCTCTGGATCCTTCTTCCATTCCTCCCTAATGTCTTCAAGGAAGCCGGTGGTAGGAAGAGAGATGGCTGAAAATTCAGCTTGCTCAAGTAGCCATAAGAGCGCATCCGCAACAATATTTTCTTTTCCCTTTTTGTAAATAATTTCATAATCAAATCCTAGAAGTTTAGTTACCCATTTTTGTTGCTTCGGGGATAATATCTTCTGCTCCAAAAAGTACTTGAGGCTTCTATGGTCGGTTTTAATTTGAAATCGTTGGTCGATTAGGTAAGGTCTCCACTTTGTTACTACGTGCATAATGGAAAGCATCTCCTTATCATAGATAGACATTTTGTGATGGGAGGGAGATAATGCCTTACTGGTATATGCGAGCGGTCGACCCTCTTGCGTGAGAACAACTCCAATTCTGACTCCAAATGCATCACCCTCAATGATGAAGGGTTAGTTAAAATCTAGCAATGCTACTAGCACCAGCGTCGTCGTCATGGCTGTCTTAAGTTTATCGAAGGTAGAGGAAGCTTCGTCCGACTATTGGAAGGCATCATTTTTCAGTAGAGAAGTGAGGGGTGCACTGATCTTCCCATAGTTCTTTATGAATTTTCGGTAGTAGCCCGTTAGTCCAAGGAACCCATGCAGCAATTTTACATTTGTAGGTTTCGGCCGGCTCTGCATTGCCTCAATTTTTGTTGGGTCTATTGCCACTCCTTTTGATATTATGTGCCCAAAGTACTCTACTTTTTCTTTAAGGAAGCTACACTTTGATAGTTTAATAAAAAGAGTATTCTCCCAAAGAATCATCAGAATAGACCGCAAACACTGAAAGTGAGTCTCAAGAGAAGGGCTGTAAATAAGAATATCATCGAAAAATATCAGTACGAATTTGCGAAGAAAGCTCCAAAAAATATCGTTCATGAGACTTTGGGAAGTTGAAGGAGCATTAGTGAGTCCAAAAGGTATTACCAAGAATTCATAGTGGCCGTTATGAGTACGGAAAGCTATTTTTGGGATGTCATTTTCACATACCTGAATTTGGTGGTAACCGGATCGGAGATCCAACTTCGTGAAGACTGAAGCTCCTCTTAACTCATCACGAAGTTCATCCACCACTAGTATTGGGTACTTATCCTTGACAGTGATGCCATTTAGAGCTTGGTAGTCGATGCACATCCGCTAAGTTCCGTCCTTCTTACGTACAAGTAGTACCGGTGAGGAATAGGGGCTACAGCTTGGCCGAATCACCCCTATTTCAAGCATCTCCTTTACGATCATCTCAATCTCATCCTTCTGGAGGTGAAGATAGTAGTATGGCCGAGTGTTCGCTGGTGGTTTGCCTGAAAGAATTGGAATTCGATGGTCATGTTGTTGAGTAGGAGGAAGACCGTGCGGTTCGATAAAAATATTATCAAATTCAGCAAGCAATTGGGTGAGATTTTGATCTTCAATTTTTATTTTCTTCCCCTTTGTTGCCGTTGGAGATGCATCAAAAAGCCATCATTTATCTTATGTAAAACTTTCTCCATTCGTTGGGTTGAAGAGATGGTTGCGTTGCTATCGCGCTTCCCGCGTAGGGTGACCTGTTTGCCCTTATAGCAGAATTTCATAATTAATTTGGAAAAGTTTCAGGAGACATCACTGCTAGTCATATGTGCCCTGCAAGCCAATCACATGAGTGATGGCACTTGTGACTTGATATGCACTTTCTCTTTGCTTATTGTTAGGCGTTTTATCACTTTATCTTGCGTGTTGCATATACTGTGATGTCCTTGGATTTGTGCAATGAGAATCGGATCATGATGAGATCACGATAATGAGACCGATTCACCTTTAAACACAGACCCTAAATAATCCCGGTCATAGGTTACTCAAGAGTGATATCTAGATAATTAGACAGACTGGTGTGCTGTATACCCGTTCATATGATGGATGTCGCTGGTCTTATAGCTACTCGTGTGGGGACACTAAGGGTATAGTGCAGGTGGTCATTGGAGAATGAGTTCACTGATTGATCTGCCTACGGAATGTTGAATGGTTATTGATACCTCATGTCAGACAGCGATTCCGTAGTCCCAGTAGTGTATCTGGTCCTTAAACTTGAGACACCAAGGATGTCCTGTATGAGTACTCCACTCTTTGATAACGGACTTATAGGTTTGGAAAGTTCTAGATCTAGCACACCCGGTCATTGGGAGTGGTAGTCAATCTTACGAGGGCTATTGAGTGTCAATAGAGGATCATCCACTCTCGGTATCATAAGAAGAATATTCCATGTGTTCTTACTCGAACAAATCCTTGGCCAAGGTTATTCGGATTGAGAGAGAAAGAGTTCTTTGGGAGAATCCAACAAAAGCAAGACTCGAGGAGAGACCGTATGGGCCTGACAACACCATGCCCGGTATAGGGTCTCTGGGATATTACATGGATGAGGGACTATAGATACATGATAACTGAGGACAGATATGTCCAAAGGATTGGATTCCCCTGTATCGTCTGGGGGCCGCGGCGTAGTGGCCTGGTACGTCTGTAGTCGATGAGTTGGGTGAATTATTATAGAGATAATAATTCACTAAGTCAGAAGGAGTTCTGACAAGTATGACTCATGGCCAGCTCGTTGTTGGGCCTAGAGGGTCACAGACATATGGTAGGTGTTGCGATAAGTAGAGGTTCGGATATGAGATATCCGCTGAACCCCCTATCTTATTAGATATCCATTAAGCCCTTAATTATTGGATCCTAAGATGAGATCCAATAATTGCCAATAACAGATTATTGGGTAGAGATCCACTAATCCAAGAGGCTTGGGTAATTGGATGGAGATCCAATACTTAATAGGGCAAAAAGGTCCATTAGGATTTTCAGGGGGCCTCTATAAATAGGAGGGAACCAAAGCTCTATAGGCTGAGGGTTTCTTTTGGTAGCCACCTCCTGTTCTCCACTCCTAAGAGAGAGAGGTGCATTGTCGTAATCCTTGCCATGTAGATACCGCTAGAGAGGAGGACGCTTAACCTCTTTCATCCTCTTCCACAAATCTGTAGGGATTCAGGGATATACGATCTCCCAAGGTACTTTCTTTTACACGTGTAGTTTTGTGGATTTGTTTTTGACGCACTGATCTTCACACGATGATGGAAACTTTCTACGGGAAATCTGGGGTTTTATTTTTTTATTTTTCCACTATGCATGTGATGTCGCTCCCCTTGTGGATTCACAACAATGGTATCAGAGCCAGGTTGTTAGTGTGATGATCGGATCTTAAACTGCGTGTGTTGTGTTTTGGATCTGCTTTTGATGCCAAAATCGTTAACACAAAAGGGCCAGGAAGGGCAGCAACTGTTGCTGCCTGCATAAGCAGCAGCCACTGCTCGATGGGCTGCAAGCCGCAAGCAGGTAGCAAGCAGGCTGCTTGCGTTGGTGGCCTGCCCGCAGGGGTGCCGGCGCTGCACGCGGGGCAGCGCCGTAGGGGCACTCCGCCCGTGGGGCACTAGCGTGTGCCGCGGCGATGCTGCTGGGCACCAGCCACGAAGCGTGGCACGAGGCAGCGCCCTAGGACGCCGGCGCTCGCCGCGAGGCGCCGCGCCGCCGTCTGCGTGAGCGCCGGCTGGGTGGCGGTGACCGAAGGCGCAGTAGGGGTGAGGGATTAGGGTTTTAGGGTAAAAGATAATTTTGCCCCTCAGAATTTTAGAAATTCCAAATATTGTTGATATAATTATCAAAATACCCCTTGGAATTTTAGAAATTCCAGATTCTATCCCTTTTGACAGAATTACCAAAATACCTTTTGGCCGAATTATCAAAATACCCTAGGAATTTAAAAAATTCTCTCTATGTTCCTGATTTTAGAAAATTAAATATGTTAATTAAATAGTTTAACTAACTATTATTATTTTTATCTAGTAGTCCTATAAAGTAACATATACATGTGATGTATGATGTGGATAGATGATCATGGACTTATGATGTGATGTGTGTATATGTAATTATTATTATTGGGGTTTGCGAGTCTCTATTTTTCTCATTTATTAACGGGCCTGCGTGCCTGTAATTATGTTGTAATTACATGAGGAGGCACAGCGGTAGTGGAACCCACGAGGCCGAGACAGACGATCCGACGCATGGAGATGCATTGAGATGCCGACGGATCCGACGAAGCGAGATGGACAATCACAGGGCATGGAGATGCGCCAAAGTACACATAGATCTTGATGTGAGTGATTGGGCCCACTGGCTCGGGCCTGATCACATTAGGATGTGGTCCATGATTATCTGGTGTGATTGCTCATGTGATGTGTAATTAGATATACACTTACTAGATATGTATATATATATATTTGCATGCGATGTAGATATACATATTAAATATGTATGTGTGTGACATATTATGTTAGGAGACCAAATCAAAAATCCTCTCCATTAATAATATTAAGTTAGCAAACGTGAGGCAATAAGATTGACCCACGTGGCCTTCCATCGTTATAGCTAGGAACCGATTCCCGGTGTAGGTTGAGTTGGTCGAGTCCCTCGAGACTCACCTATATCGCATCTCGCTATCTTATCTATGACATAGAGATGTCATTGATGACCTGAGGACATGGTATGCTTGGTCGAGTCCCTCGAGAGTATATCACCAAATCAGACTCATCTGGTAACGATGGTGATGACTTAACCGAACATCATGGTTGGTCGAGTCCCTCGAGGCTATGGTGGTTCGAAGGCCGAACAGGACGGGAATCACAAGGAGTTGTGATTGGCAAGAGTTGCCTACCTTTATGGGCTTAACGTGATTGGTCGAGTCCCTCGAGGTTACATTAAGATGCTGATTGGATCCCGATCCCCACTAGAGATCCACCGAGGGTCTCCAATTCACATACCGGAGGGTGTTGTGTGTCTCGCGAAAAATTAGTGGGAATACATTAAGATAGAAGTCCTTATCTTAATTGTTTAAATTTCTACAAAGTCTGCATGTTATTTATTTCTGCTACATCTTTTATTTCAGAAAAATGTCACTTTCAAATCCTTTACATGGCATACTTGATGCCAACCGCCTCACTGGTCCAAATTATACGGATTGGCTTCATAATCTGAGAATCATTCTCATGGCAAAGAAAATCACGTATGTCCTTGATACAATGATCCCTACGCCCGACGAAGGGGCAAGCAAGGATGAGATCACTCGTTATATGAAGTACTTAGATGATTCCACTCTTGCTTAGTATTATATGTTGGCCTCTATGACTACTGAGTTACAGAGACAACATGAAAATATGGATGCTAATTTTATACTCTTGCATCTCTATAAACTATTTGAGGAACAGGGAAGAACTCAGCGATATGAGATATCAAAGAGTCTTTTCCATGCCAGGATAACTGAGGGGACACCGGTTCAGGACCCTATCCTTAAGATGATTGAGTGGATCGAGAAACTCACAGGTCTAGGAATGGTCCTAGAGGATAACCTATGTGTGGATCTTGTGCTTCAATCCCTACCAGATTCTTTTTCTCAATTTATAATAAATTTTAATATAAACAAACTTGAGGTGACCCTCCTAGAGCTCCTTAATATGTTGAGAGAAGCAGAGAGCACCATCAAGAAAGAGAAGCCGGTTCTCTAGACTAGTGAGAATAGAAAGAAAAGGAAGGCTGAGAAGACCCTTAAGAAGGGCAAGGGCAAGGGCAAAATGGGTAAGGCAAAAGTTACTAAGAAAGACCCAACAAAGGACAAAGGCCAGTGCTTCCACTGCGGTAAAGATGAGCATTGGAAGAGGAACTACAAAGAGTACCTTGTAGAGAGGGCGAAATAGAATCTTATAGAAGCTTCAGGTACATTCATGATCAGTCTCCATTTGTCAGAATCTTATGATAACACATGGGTATTGGATACCGGGAGTGCTTATCATATTTACAATTCGTTGCAAGTTTTGGCAGGACTGGGGAGATTAAACATAGGCGAGATAGACCTTAAGATGGGTAATAGAGCAAAGGTTGCTGCATTGGCTGTTGGCAAGGTCACCTTACATCTGCTTGGTGGAGCTATTATTCAATTAGATGCATGCTATTATGTTCCTTCTATTATCAAAAATCATTTTTTCCATTTCATGTTTGATAGTTATTGGATATAAATTAGTTTTTGAGAATAATGGTTGTTTAATAATATTAGATAATGAGATCATCACGAGAGGAACATTGCATAATGGTTTATATATGCTAGATATAACTCCACATATCATGAGTGTATGTGAGTCTAAGAGGAAATGAGAAGTGGAGAACCAGACAGGAAAGAGTATTAAAACCCTTCGATCAAATCGAGGAGGTGAGTACTCGAGTACAGAGTTCACCCAGTTCCTCAAAGACTATGGGATCTTATCCCAATGGACACCTCCTTATATAGCACAGCTTAATGGTGTATCAGAAAGGAGGAATCGCACACTATTAGACATGGTACATTCCATGATGTGTTTTGCTGACCTACCCATCTCATTCTGGGAATATGCCCTAGAAACCGCAGCTTATCTTCTGAACAGAATTTCAACTAAGTTAGTGATGTCTACTCCATATGAGATATGGAATGGGAAGAAGCCCGATCTTAAGGTTATTAAGATTTGGGGCTGCCTTGCCCACATTAAGAGATATAACCCCGACAAGTTGGAATCCAGGACGGAATGGTGCAAGTTCGTGGGATACCCCAAGGAAACTTATGGGTATTATTTCTATCACCCTGAGGACCAAAAGGTCTTTGTAGCCAAGAGAGTAGTGTTCCTTGAGAAGGAACACATTCTTGGTGAAGATAGTGGGAGCATGATAGAGTTGAGCTAGGTTGGAGAACCTAGCTCAAGCACCATTCCAGAATCTGTTCAGATACTTAACACACAAGTTCTAACTTTACGTAGGTTCGATAGAGTATCTCATCCTCTTGAGAGATATGTGGGACATATCAGAGGAGAGGATGTTAAGGATATTGATCCTCAGACCTACGATGAGGCTATTATGAGCATAGACTTCGGGAAATGGTAAAAAGCCATAAATTCAGAAATGGATTCCATGTACTCCAACAAGGTTTGGAATCTAGTTAATGCACCTGAGGGTATTGTACCCATAGGTTATAAGTGGATCTTCAAAAAGAAGATTGGAGTAGATGGAAAGGTAGAGACCTATAAAGTAAGGCTAGTGGCTAAGGGGTATCGTCAAAGGCAAGGTGTTGACTATGACGAAACTTTTTGACCTGTAGCTATGCTAAAATTCATTCGAATTCTATTCGCTATTGCAGCACACTATGATTATGAGATCTGGCAGATGGACGTCAAAACCACATTCCTCAATGGTAACCTCGAGGAGGAGGTCTGAGGGATTCGTGTCCAGGGATAACTCAGATAAGGTGTGCAGGTTGCTTGGGTCCATTTATGGATTGAAGCAAGCTTCCCGAAGTTGGAACATAAGATTTGATGACGCGATCAGATCTTATGACTTCATTAAGAACGAAGATGAGCCTTGTGTGTACAGGAAAGTAAGTGGGAGCACTATCACCTTTTTGGTATTATATGTGGATGACATCCTGATCTTTAGGAATGATGTAGGAATGCTCTCCACAGTAAAGACTAGGTTATCTAGGCACTTCTCCATGAAGGACTTAGGGGAAGCGTCCTACATATTGGGGATATGGATCTATAGAGATAGATCCAAGAGGATGCTTCGCATGTTCCAATCCAGGTACATAGACACCATTGTCAAAAGGTTTGGCATGGAAAATTCCAAGAGAAGTCTCATACCAATGAGATATGGAATATCACTTTCTAGGAGTATGTCCCCAAAGACTCCTAAAGAAATGACATACATGGATATGATACCATATGCATCAGCGATAGGATCTATCATGTATGCTATGCTATGGACCAGGCCTGATATAGCGAATACTCTAAGTGTCACAAGCAGATATCAGGCAGATCTAGGCTTGGAGCACTAGAAAGCAGTAAAATGCATCCTTAAGTACTTGAGAAGGACTAAGGATCTTTTACTGGTATATGGAGGTAGTAGCCTCAAGGTTGAGGGCTACACGGACTCGAGCTTTCAGTCTGATATCGATAATAGCAAGTCTAATTCAGGGTATGTGTTCACCCTGAATGGAGAAGCAGTATGCTGGAAGTGTTCCAAGCAAGACACTACTGCTAACTCGACCATAGAGGTGGGATACAATATTGCAGTAGAGGCAGCAAAGGACGGAGTCTGGATGAAGAAGTTCATTACAGATCCAAGAATCATCCCAAGTAGCGAGGAGCCAATTCCCTTAAATTGTGATAATTACAGGGTGATTACTCAAATAAGGGAACCCGGATCTCATCAGAAGTGTTCTGAGGAGGTTCCAACTTATTAGAGAGATCGTGGCCCGAAGAGATGTAGTAGTGGAAAGAGTTCCATCCGAAGATAACATTGCAGATCAACTGACAAAGCCATTAACTCAGATTGTCTTTGAGTGTCACAGAGGTCTGATGGGGATTAAATATATTGGTGATTGGCTTTAGGTCAAGTGGGAGATTGCTAGTCATATGTGCCCTGCAAGCCAATCACATGAGTGATGGCACTTGTGACTTGATATGCACTTTATCTCTTTGCTTATTATAAGGCATTTTATCACTTTATCTTGCATGTTGCATATACTATGATGTTCTTGGATCTGTGCAATGGGAATCGGATCGTGATGAGATCACGATAATGAGACCGATTCACCATTAAACACAAACCCTAAATTATCCTGGTAATAGGTTACTCGAGAAGGACATCGAAATAACCAGATAGACTGGTGTGCTGTATACCCATTCATATGATGGAGATAGCTGGTCTCATAGCTTCTCGTGTGGGGACACTAAGGGTACAGTGCAGGTGCTCATTGGAGAATGAGTTCACTGATTGATCCATCTACGGAATGCTGGATGGTTATTGATACCTCACGTCAGACAGCGATTCCGTAGTCCTAATAGTGTATCTGGTCTTTAGACTTGAGACATCAAGAATGTCTTGTATGAGTACTCCACTCTTTGATAACGGACTTATAGGTTTGTAAAGTTTTAGATCTAGCACAGCTGGTCATTGGGAGTGGTAGCCAACCTTATGAGGGCTATTGAGTGTCAATAGAGGATCATCCGCTCTCGGTATCATGAGAGGAATATCCCATGTGTTCTTACTCGAACAAATTCTTGGCCCAGGTCATTCGGATTGTGAGAGAAATAGTTCGTCGAGAGAACCTGACAAGAGCAAGACTCGAGGAGAGACCGTACGGGCTTGACAGCACCATGTCCGGTATAGGATCTTTGAGATATTAGATGGATGACGGACTATAGATATATGGTAACTGAGGACAGATAGGTCCAAAGGATTAGATTCCCCTGTATCATCTAGGGGCCGCGGCATAGTGGCCTAGTACGTCCGCAATCGATGAGTTGGCTGAATTATTATAGAGATAATAATTCATTAAGTCAGAAGGAGTTCTGACAAGTATGACTCATGGCCAACTCGATATTGGGCCTAGAGGATCACATACATGTGGTCAGTGTTGCGATGAGTAGAGGTTCGGATATGAGATATCCGTTGAACCCCCTATCTTATTGGATATCCATTAAGCCCTTAATTATTGGATCCTGAGATGAGATCCAATAATTGCCAATAAGAGATTATTGGGTAGAGTTCCACTAATCCAAGAGGTTTGGGTAATTGGATGGAGATTCAATACCCAATAGGGTAAAAAGATCCATTAGGGTTTTCAGGGGGCCTCTATAAATAGGAGGGAACCAAAGCTCTATAGGCTCAGGGTTTCTTTTGGTAGCCACCTCCTGTTCTCCTCTCCCAAGAGAGAGAGGTGCATCGTCGCAATCCTTGCCATGTGGATACCGCTAGAGAGGAGGACGCTTGACCTCTTTCATCCTCTCCCACAGATCTACAGGGATTCAGGGATATACGATCTCCCTAGGTACTTTCTTTTACACGTGCAGTTTTACGGATTTATTTTTGATGCACCGATCTTCGCATGATGATGGAAACTTTCTATGGGAAATCTGGGGTTTTGTTTTTCTATTTTTCTTCTACGCATGTGATATCACTCCCCTTGTGGATTTCTCAATAATCACCTAGCATTGTCAGCTATTCTATACCTAGCATAGCCTCATAATCATCAATTGGTAGGAGGAAGAAGTCGGTGATAATTTCTTGGTCTTGCAATAATAGTTTCACCCGTGGGCATCTTTGGTCGCACTTTAGGATTTGGCCGTCGGCGACCTTTACGTCGAACTTACTGCAGCCTTTGATGTGGAGCGTCATCCGAGCAGTGACCTTACTATTCAGGAAGTTCTTTGTGCTGCCCGTGTCGATGAGAACGGTGATCGATTGTTGTTTGAGATAGCCTTCAACTTTCATCGTTTGCGGATTTGAGTAGCCTGCTAACGCATGTACCATAAAGTCGATCGATTGTGGCTCTTCTTCCACATCTCCTTCCTCATATTCAAGGCTCTCTTTTGGTTGTTCAATGACCTGTTCTTCCACTGGTTCAATCACAAGAATTCTCCCCTTTTTACAGTGATGCTTGCGACTCCATGGCTCATCGCAATGCCAACATAACCCCTTTGTAGATCACTCCCGAAGCTCTTCTCTTATCAACTTTTTTGGTATAGGAGCTCGACTGATAGTTGGGGGGGCTGAGGGTTTGGTACTACTGGTCAGGGAGTGACCCTAGTCCTCCGGTCTTCGTGGTTCAATCACTCCTCTTGAAGTCGTGCGAAAGAGATGGCTGCTATAAGCGTGTACGGCTATCGTGCTTTAACTTCTCACTGGATTTTCAGCTTCAAGCCATCAATAAATATTCCCAATAATTGTTTTTCAGACCAATCATAAGTTTGATTAGATAACCATTCAAACCTAGTTTGATACTCTTGAATGGTGAAGGTTTGTTGGATCTTCGCTAGTTGTCCATTGATGTTCTCGTAATCGGTTGGTCCGAAGCGGATCAGTAGTCTTTCTTTGAATTATCACCATGAGAGGACTCCATGAGTGTATTCAAACCAATCAAACTATTGTATGGCATCCCCTTCAAGATGTATAGCTGTAATTTCCACCATAGATATGTCCGTGGTTTTGTGGTACTGAAAATATTACTCCGCGCGCGAGATCCACCCAATCGGGTCTCCTTCTTCCCATCTAGGGAAGTTCATCCTCATGCGTAGGTAGTAGGGATCAGTCATAGAGCTCCCCTCTCTTGGAAGTCATCTCTTCAATCAGAGCTCTCTCCTTGATATAATTTCTTTGGGCTTGGTGGTCGACCCAAACTGAGTTCGACAAAGAGGGTCCGAATCTTCTCCTCCATCAGCGTCTCGAAGGCTTCGAACTTAGCATTGATTGCCTCCTCATATGCTATAGTATATGCCTCCAGATCTATAATATTAAGATCTCTCTTTCGTTGCTAGGTTAAAGGCATGTATTGTTTGAGAGAAGTGGTGGTCGAAAGGGTTTGTGGATTGGTGGATGTAGGCTACGGTTTAGGTTTGTTTGTGGCTATTTTGGGTGCGGTTTGGGGCTGCAATTTGATGGAGTTTTGAGCTGAGATGGTAGTGGATGAAGGCTAGGGAAGAGGGTTTTAGATCTATGGTAGATGGCAGTAGAGATTTGACAGAATTCATTGGAAGTTGCTACCGATATACACTGTCTCGTAAGAGCAGAATTACCGTCGAAGAAACAATAGTTTCTCGACGAAATTTCTAGTGAGAACCCAGAAATTTGAGGAGGGGATTTGACAGTAGAATCTTAGTTTAAATAACAGCAACAATGACAACTTGGATCAAGAAAATTTTGGCAGCATAATAGCAAAGAATTCGGTGCAAATTGCGATAGTGGAATTCTCATCGAAAAATTTCAGCGGTTTGCAACAAAAACTTGCAGCAACACAGTAATATTTCAGAGATGAATTCCATGATAGATCAATCCCAGATGAAAGCCAAGATGATCTCTAAGGTGCTCAAAAAATTTTGTTCAAAAAGGATAGCAATAGATCGGGTTAAAGGCAACAATATATGGCTGAAATTTTCTACAGCAATCCTTCATTCACAAAGATAATAACTTTTGTGATGAAAGGAATTTGCAGCAAGGGATAGATAGTAAGACCTTTTCTTGGTATTTTAAATGGCAAATTATAGCAGCAAAAGGTATTAGTGATAGGAGAATACCAGATCTCTGATGCAATTGGAAGCAGCGACAGTAGATTAATTTGATCTACGGCGGAGGATGAAGGTGGAGACGGTGACGTCAAGAGCAATTATGGGAATTGCTTGGTTGATGGTGGACGGCAGGGATGGCAACAAGATCGCTGCTCTGATACCAGATAATAGAACCCCAGAGGAATTCTATGTAGATTAATCTTTTATGGGGATCAACCCTTGGAACACTATAGGGGTTCCACCCTCCAAGTAGCCTGGTGGCTGCAATTATAGATGATTCTTCTTATTCCCAAGAGATATAGGCTACATACTTATATAGAGCTCCAAACCATAGCCCTAGGGGCTGCTTGCTAAGTGAACTATCTAATTTGCTCTCAACCTTAGCAGGCTGGCCCAGTAACAAGGGGGTGGCTGCTAAGAAGCCTAAAGACCCAAAGACCCAAATGTAAACCCTAGCCTCTCTTCTTTATAGGATAGAGGTGGCTAGGTGGGGTTTATTACACTCTCGTAAGATTTTTATTAGCTACTACATGGTTGAGTAGGACCCAACCCTGCTAGGGTCCTATCATCCTTTTAACTCAGTGAATTATTATCTCCATAATAATTCACTCGACTCATCGATTGTGGATATACTAGGCCACTACGCCGCAGTCCCCAGATGATACAAGGGAATCCAATCCTTTGGACCTATCTACCCTCAGTTACAATGTACCTATAGTCCCTTATTCATCTAATATCCCAAAAACCATATATTAGGCTGGTTCTATCAGGCCCATATGGTTTCCAATCAAGTCTCGCTCTAATCGAATTCTCCCGGAGACCTCTTTTTCTCTCAATCCGAATGACTCTAGCCAGGGATTTGCTTGAGCAAGAACACATGGGATATTCCTCTCATAATACCAAGAGTAGATAATCCTTTATTGATACTCAATTGCCCTCGTAAAGTTAGCTGCCACTCCCAATAATCGACTGTACTATATCTAGAACTTCCAAACCTATAAATCCGATATCAAAGAGTGGAATACTCATACAAGACATCCTTGGTGTCTCAAGTTTAAGGACCAAATACACTATTGGGACTACAGAATCACTATATGATGTGAGATATCAATAACCATCAAGTATTTCGTAAGCGGATCAATCAATGAACTCATTCTCTAATGAGTACCTATACTGTACCTATAGTGTCCCCACACGAGTAGCTATGAGACCAGCCACCTCCATCATATGGATGGGTATACAGTACACCAGTCTGTCCAATTATCTAGATATCACTCTTGAGTAACCTATGACCGGGATTATTTAGGGTCTGTGTTTAAAGGTGAATCAGTCTCATTATCGTGATCTCATCATGATTCAATTTTCATTGCATAGATCCAAGGACATCACAATATACATCTAGATAATATGAGAAAATGCCAATAATCATAAGTAAAGAGATTGACGTAGCATGTTAAAAGTGCTATCACTCAAGTGATTCGCTTGTAGGGCACCTATAACTAGCACCGCTAGTACTCGATAAACCTAGGATGGGAAGGTTTTTAGCTCTAAGTTTGAATTAGATTAGAGCCTTTAAAAACCCCTCCCATCCTTGGATTAAAGACACAAGCACACATACTTTAAAAGTGAGAAAATGCTATTCAAATCACTTTAAAAATCCCTCCACTAGTTCTCATTTGTATTTCACTGAACGAGAGGAGTGAAGTGCTTGTAAGAGTTACCTCCTAAGCCCATCAAAAGGAGAGAGCGTTGTAAGGGACTTGTCTTCGCCTATTGGAAGGAAGATAATTAGTGGAAAGCCGGTGGCCTCAAGTGAAAAGGAATCAAGAGTGGATATAGGTCGTGTGATCGAACCATTATAAACTCGGTTTGCATTTAATTTTTTACAATTTACATTTTAGCAAACTATCTTCACTTACTGCTCCATTTCTTCATCTCTAAATGCTTATAAGTTAAATTTATTTCCAGTACAATTTAATCGAAATCAGTTTTCATCAAAACATGATTTTATCCTATGAAGTTTTCAACATACGAACTTGGTTAAATCATAAAAAATTTTCGTTAACAATCGCTGCACTAATTCACCCCCCTTTTAGTGCAACTCTAGATCCCAACATTTACAACTAAATTCTCCTTTTGCAAGTTTAGGAGTTAACCTTTACAAGACCTCTCAATTCTCTCTTGAACTTAGCCAACACTTAGAGCTAAAGGGGAGGATTTCTCTTAAGATTTCAATAGCATTTTTTCCTTTTTTTGTTCTAAGTTGATGTGTATTTAACCAAGGATAAGAGGGGTATTTATAGGCCTCAATGGGATTCAAATTTGGAACACAAATTTGAATCACCCCGATTTTCAAGCTGTTGGTGGTACCATCGCCCAATACATTGACATTGGATGGCACCATCGCCCTAGTCTAGTGGTACCACTGCCTAGACTATCTGACACTAGGCGGTACCACTACCCTAGTTTGGCAATACCACTACCCAGACTGCCTGACACTGGGTGGTACCACCGCTTGGGCAAAGCCTCGGCTACTAAACCTGGGCGGTACAATCGCCCAGTCCACCTAGGGGACTGAACCTTGGGCGGTTCCATTGCCCCAATCTAGTAGTGCCACCGCCCCAATCTAACGGTGCCACCGCTAGACAAGGTTCATCAACCCTGTTTGGGCCTTGAGTCTAGCCCAAACCTATCTGGGTACGGGCCTAATTGGCCCCTAACTTAGTTGGCACAATTCCAACCCAATTAGTCCTTATCCTACTTCGATCTAAATAATTTATTACAAAGCTTAATCAAATTTGTTGACTAATATGTCATTGGTCCTTTGGTGCTTCGTCTAGTTCTTAGGTGCATCATCCTCTTTTGTGGCCTATTGCCCAATTGGTAGTTGTCCTTCGTAACTTCAATCACCTTGGCGTAACTTTGCTCTTCTTGGCCCGATGCCTGAATCTTTTGTACAAAGTCTTCTATCGATATGTCGATCGATCCTTCACTTGACGTCCAATCTTTCGACATATTTTCCTCCAACCCAACATCAATTCTTCCTGCTTCAATTGTCTAATCCTAATCGAAAGTAGACATGCATAACTCAAAATGTAGTTAGATCATAAAACATAATCAATTAGTTTCATCATCAAAATCCAAGATTCAATAATCTCCCCCTTTTTGATGATAACAACTAATTGATGATGGAGTTAACCTTAACTCCCGAAGTTTAAACAAACTCCCCCTATCAATATTCCATATTGATGGAACCTTTGGATTTTAAAAAATACAAGCAATATGTCATAAAAACTTTATGCAATATTTTAAAATATTCAATACAACATCATACAATGCATGAAATTATCAATATACTTCTCCCCCTTTGTCATCAATAAAAAGGAAAAGTTGCATCTAACTAGTTTTAAAGATATGCAAGTTTTACAACATACTAGCAATCACTTTACAACAAACAAGCATAGCAAGTTTGAGGATGTGCAAGCTTAGCAATTTATCACTTGCCTCTTGTGCAAGTTTGCACTTCTTGGTGATGTTCAAGATAGCAAGTTCTTTCTTCTCTTTTGAGAAGTGCAAGCTAGCGGTTTTGCTTGAGATTTACAAGTTAGCAATTTTTTTCAAAAAGTGAAGTTGAGCAAAATTTTTGCCTCTTTTGAGATAGCAATTTTTGCTTCCCAATATTCAAGCTAGCAAATTTTCTTCTTCTTTTGTAGGCTAGCTATTTGTTTTCTTTGCGATATGCCAAGCTAGCACACTTTTCTCCTCCTTTATCATTATCAAAAAGAAGGGAGGAAAGAATATAATGATACAAAAAAATTTCTTTACATCCATTTTCAAGCCAAGATAAAAAAAAAATAGATCAATGATTCAATCATATCATGAGGTATATAAACCTTACATATAAAGGAATCATGTCATGAATAAAATGATATCAAAAAAAAATCTTAGGTATCAAAATCATGATTCATAAATATTTTTTTACAATAATTCATCACAAAAGATATCATAAAAAATAAATTTCTTTTACATCAATTTTCAATCATTACATAAGGTATGCAACTAATACAAAAGAATCATGATATAGAAAAATATCAATATCAAGTCATGATTCATTTTGATATGTCTCTACTTTTATAAATAGCAAAAAGAATCTTAGGAAAACAAAGAAGATATTTCAATTTATGCATAATATCCATCAATTCATCATGAATCATAATAAATTTAAGTTATGATTTCGAAAAATTCATGATACATTTAGAAAGTTCTCCTTTTTAGTAAATGAGAAGTAGAAATATAGGAGAAAAACTCTTGATTCAAGCATAAGTCATCTCATCAAGATCACATTAAAAAAATTTTGAGTATCAAATAAAGGAATCAAAAAATTATCGATTCATGCATTCAAACCATCATTACTCATCATACATAGTTTCAAAATGAAAAAATCGTCAAACATGATTCAAAACATTCATCATAATTTTGAACTCATTCAATTTTACAAATCGTCGAAGCATCAAAATCACTTTCTAGAGATTCACAAGATTCATAAATAGATTCATAAACACATCATCAAAATCTCTTTCATAATTTACAAGATTCATAAAATATCATAAATGAAATAATTAATCTTGATAAGATGGGGATAGAAAATGTCTTTGCCTTTAATGTTAAACAAGTATCAACATTTAAGACCGAAAGGAAAATTTTGTAAAACAAATCATCAAGCATGATTCCATAAAGCATCTTCAAAATTATTTTAATTCCAATGATCTTTCTTTTATTGTTGTTAGTTGTAGCAAGATATTTTTCTTCTTACATGATTCTAGCTTAGTGTGAGAAATCAATAGTTAAGCTCAAGATTTTGCCAAAACCATGCATCATTGTATAAATCCAAAAAATAAGTTTTGTCAAAACCATCAATACCAAAAATGTATTATTCCTAAACATAGGACTTTAGATTATCATTACTTTAAATCCTCATGCATGATACCATAATATAAAATCATTAAGCATGATACAAAATTTTTTTCTTTTTTTTAAATTTTTATTACATCATTATCAAGTATGATTTCATAAGGTATGTTCAAATTTTTCATGGTGAAGTATCATGTTTAAAACCAAAAGCAATACAAAATCATCAAGATTCACATAATTGCTTCATATGGATTTGGTGTGCAAGCATTATCAAAAAATATTTTGTTTCTTTATCATAAAACATATTATCAACTTTTAATTTTTCAGAAATGCTAAAAAGAAAAGCATGATATTTTTTTTAAAAAAATTATTTCTTACAAACTAAATCAAGCAACTCATGAAAAGATTAATTAATTTCATAATAATGTAAATACATTTCGAGTGAGTTACTTACCTTATTGTTGAAGGTCATCAAAGCACAATTTGCATTTTTGTCTTCGGATGTACTCGATTTTTCTTTGTGTGCTTTCTTCTTCTTCACTTTTGTATTCTCGTCTTTGGAGCATCCTGGCTTCTTGCATTCATAGCAAGAGGTTGTGTTCTTTTTAAATTCGTTTTTGTTCTTTGCTTCTTGTTTAATGAATTTTTTAAATTTAATTGTTAGAAGTTCAAGATCCTCATCACTTGAGCTATCGCTCGAGTGGTCTTCTATTGTTCAAAATCTCAAATCCTTCTTGTTCTTTGGAAGGTGATTCTCATGTTCATCGAGTTCCATAAATATTATTTCATAGGTCATTAAAGACTCAATGAGTTCTTCTAATAAAAAAATGTTCAAGTTTTTTGTTTCTTGTATCGTTGTTACTTTCGGATCTCACCTTTTTGGAAGGTATCTTAGAATCTTGTTTACAAGTTTAAAATTAAAAAAATATTTACTAAGACTTTTCAAACTATTGACGACATCTATGAAATAAGTATAGATGTCACCAATAGTTTCGCTTGGTGCCATTCAAAAAAGTTCAAAATCATGTATCAAAATATTTACTTTCGAGTCTTTGACTCTACTTGTTCCTTCGTGCATGATTTCAAGTATCTACCAAATGTCAAAAGCTATTTCACAAGTCAAAATTTGATTAAACTTATTTTTATCCAATGCACAAAATAAGGCATTTATAGCCTTTGCATTTAAGGAAAATAATTTTTTTTAAAATCCATCCATTCATTCATAGGTTTTAAAGATGTTTGAAAACTATTTTCAATAGTATTCCATAAATCCAAACTCAAAAAAACTAAAAAAAATCTCATTTGAGTTTTCCAATAAGTATAGTCCGTCTTATTAAACATGGGAGGATAAACGATAGAAAAACCCTTTTGAAATTTAAAAAGAGTCATTTCTCTTAGGTGTAAATGTCATGGCCCCCGAATTATCATCACATTTAGGAGGTGTGAGCCTATCTTAAATCGATAATATTATGATTCAACAACAATCCAATCCCAGAATCCAAACTAACATTTTAGGACACTAAGAAACATTCAAGTCATAATTCACACCCATAAACTTGTGCAGTTTATAATTATACACCACTTCACTCAATGATTCATAAAATCCAAAGCCAACTCAACTAAGCATTAACCAAATCATAAATCCATAAGTGTGGGAATACATATAATCATAAAACCAACATTTACCATAAGTTTATATCATTATACCAATTAAACTTATCATTTCAAAATCCTGAACATAAGAGATCCTTTAAACTTTCATAATACATAAGTTCATGTTTATCCTTAATATTTCATCAGATGCAAAGTATACTTGTACAATAAAAACTTATCAACCAATAAAGATCTGCCTAAAATCTTCTAGCTTTTTTATTGCTTCAGCCCAAATCTAGCTTTTTAGTGAGTGACAAGCTAACCTGAAAAATTTATATAGCAACAATGTGGGCATAAAAAGCTCAGCAAGCGACTAATATATTCATAGCAAAAGAGGATAGTTTTCAAATAAACTTGATATCAAAATACATTATAGGAATACAAGAGTTCATAGATAGCATCTCATTAGACGCAAAATCATAAGGGTCATTTCATTCGAATCATACTTTATTCATAACAATTGAGGAGAGGAAATTGGAGTATATCATTAGCATAGGAAGCATTTAGGCATGTATCAAATGGCATATGAAGCATTTAGGCACATATCAAAGGCGTAAGAATGTTTAGGAGCATATCAATGACATACGAAACTTTTCAGAGCATATCAATGATGTATAAAATGTTTCAGAGCATATCAAAGGTATAAGAAGCATTTCGAAGCATATCATTAGTGCATAGGACATTTTAGAGCATATCAATAGCATATAAAATGTTTCAGAACATATCAACGACATATGAAACATTTCAGAACATATCAATGATGTATGAAATATTTTGGAGTATATCAATGAACATATGAAACATTTCAAAACATATCAATGACGTATGAAATATTTCAGAGCATATCAACGAATATACAAAACGTTTCTGAACATATGAATGGCGTATGAAATGTTTCAAAGCATATCAATGGCAAATGAAATATTTTGGAATGTATCAATAACATATGAAATGTTTCGAAGTATATTAACGAACATATGAAACATTTGGAAATATATCAATAGCATATGAAATTTTCGAAGCATATCAAGGGTAAATAAAATATTTTAGAATATATCAATAATGCATGAAATGTTTCGGAGTATATCAAGGGCAAATGAAACATTTCAGAATATATCAATGACATATGAAATATTTTGGAACATATCAATGGCGTATGAAATGTTTCAAAGCATATCAAGGGTAAATAAAATATTTTAAAATATATCAATGATGTATGAAATGTTTCGGAGCATATCAAGGGCAAATGAAATATTTCGGAACATATCAATGACGTATGAAATGTTTCGAAACATATCAAGGGCAAATGAAATATTTCAGAGCATATCAATGGCATATGAAATGATTCAGAATATATTTCAAAGCATAACAATGGCATATGAGATATCTCATAGCATATTAGTATTACAATTAAGAAACAGAAGCTCAAATGTCATATTTGATGTAACATTCATTTCATTCTCATCCAAAGCGCACAAATAAACACATAAGCAATGCTTTGGATATCATATCAAAAACATAGAGGGTGCTATGGGACCATATACATAATATGATTCATCCATTTCTAGATGATCACCAAACATAAGTCTCCCATGTCTAGGAGCTCCATCCACCCACGTCTAAGTGAAGTTAATGGGGGCCGATAGAGTAATCGTGGGGCTCTAAGCACATACCCTTTATCATTTCTAGCAAAGGTCCAAATTATCCTACAAGATACCAAAGTACAAAAGGATAGTATGAACAATAAAAATTATCACATATCGAAAGCACATGCGGAACAATGAAACATACATGCGTCTATACGAAACAATTCGATACAAACATAAACTTTATATAATAGATTTAGGTATACAAATAATTGAAGGACAAAAGCATATAAGAATTCAAAGCAATAATATAAAGCTCAAATTGAAAGAAAGATTTTGGCTGAAATCAATTTCCAAAGGGATAAAATAATAATAGGCAATATCGATAAAAGTTTAATTTTGGTAGAATTTGAAATGCACACTGCATGAACTATTTAAATGACCAAATATCCTCCAATTTACTCAAAATAGGTGTCATTTGAAAGATATATCAATATAATTTCAAATGAATAAAGTTTTGTATGAATTAGAGTTTCCAGCAAGGAGTTATAAATAGATTAATAACCAAAGGTCAGAGAACATTATCTCTATTTAGTAGAATTTATAGAGATGATTAGAATAGACATTTTAATAGGTATTTTGTATCTCAAATCTTTTAATATTAGTATCAAAAGAAAGATCTATGATGGATAAATTTGGTTTTGATGAAATCAGATTTGATACAGAAGTTATGACTAGAAAAAGATAGAAAGATCAAAATCTTGAAAAATTTCAGATTTATAGTTTATTCCTAAATGGGATAGATATCATATACAAAGCCAAAACCTTTCAACTTTTTTTCAGAATTGAGATGAAATCAGAGTTCAAAATTTCCATAAGATGGGGTTAGATCACTTGTCTTAGAAAATTTTGATTCCCAAATTTGAGGAATTGATGCAAAACCTCAAGCCAAAGCAAAACTTCTTCTCCTAATTTAATTCCTCTTCCCTTCTCTTCTCAAGTCTACGTTAACTGCAGCAAGTTTTCCACCATTTGATAATTTTTCTTTAGTTTCTCTTCTAATTATTTAGATTTGGTTAATACAAATATAGTAAGGTGGTAAGCATGCATGATGGAAGCTTATGTGACATCCATAGAACAAACATAAGAGGCACCATCCCTAGGTTAGCTAGTGATACATGTCCTCTAATTTTTTTTTTAAACTTAATATGAATCTGTCACAAATTATATCTAATTGCTAAGATTCACACTTTGGTCCCTAGTAATAAACTTTCAATATAAGATTATTTTAGTACAAAAGAACTATTAAATAATCTTTATATTTACAAATAGGTCCTTACATTACAAACAAGCCTTTACAAAATGTTCAAAAATGAGAGATGTTACATTCTCCCCCTCCTTAAAATAAAATTTAGTCCTCTAAATTTATCATACCTTCTTTGATAAAATGATGAGGATAAGCTTTCTTCATTTCCTTCTCTTTCTTTCAAGTAAGTTCATCAATAGAATGATGCTCTCTAAATCATTTTAACTAGAGGAATGATCCTTATTTCTTAAGATCATTTCTTTCTTATCAATGATCTGAGTGAGCTTCTCTACATAAGATAAGTTATTATCAATCACAATCGGCTCATACTTAATAATATGAGAGGGATCATGTGTATACTCTTTGAGCATTGAAACATTATGGATATATAAACCCACAAGTCTATCAGAAAAGTAAGTCATATTGATAGGTAATAAATGTGCAGATTTGATTAACCTATCAATGATGACCCAAATAGCATCATGCCTTCTAGAGGTTTTGGGTAGACCCGAAACAAAATCCATAGTTTCACATTCCTATTTTGCACTCATGAATATTTAAAGGTTGTAATAAACCTCCAGTTCTTTGGTATTCTACTTTAATTTGCTGATAAGTCAAACACTTTGAAATATTTATTACAATTTCATTCTTCATGCCTTTCCACCAATTATAAATTTTAGGATCTCTGTACATCTTCATGCTACTCAGATGCATGGTGTACTTGAAAATGTAACTTTTCTCTAGGATTCATTTCTCAATATCTCAATCATTAGGGATGCATATTCTATCCCCAAATCTCAATAGGCCATCCTTTGAAATTTAAAAATTTGGCTTCAATCCTTTTTCTACTTCATTCCTCAAGTAAACTAAATGTGGATCTCATCATTGTCCTTTTTTAATTTATTGAATAAGATCTGATTGAACTTGGATAGAGGCCATCAATATCATTGAGTGTCTCATGTTCCTCATAACATTCAAGTAGTAATTTTCTTCTAATACCTTCCATTGCTTCACAACTAGACTGGTCATGAAACTTATACGTTTTTTACTAAAATACATTTGCTACAACATTGGCTTTACCTAGGGTAATCATATTGCTTTACCTACGTGTAATCATATTGCTTTAAAGGTTCTATCCATCTTCGTTGCCTCATATTTTACTTTTTCTAAGCAAAAATATACTTTAAACTCTCATGATTGATAAAGATTTTCAATATCCATCCATATGAATAATGTCTCCAAATATTTAGAGTAAAAACAATTACTGCCAAATTCTTGATTATGAATTGGATAATTCTATTCATTACTCTTTAGTTGTCTAGAAGCTTAAACAAACACTCCCCCACCTTGCATCAAAATACTGCTAAGGCCTTTTCTTGAAGCATTCATATAAATAACATATCACTTATTACCACTTGGAATAGTGAGACTAGAGGCTCTTATCCATCTTTCTGGTTTACTTCCTCTCTTACTTTTACTAATAAACTTATCCTTATTATTATTGCTCCTGATTTCTTGGATCTCCTCCAAGCCTTTTTCAATTATTAAAGCTCTTTCTACCATATCAGCATATGCTTGGAGTTTTAAGGCTGATATCTAACTTCTTATTGCTGGCCTTAGACCCCTTTCAATTCTCTTTGCCTTTCTAGATTCATCATCAGCAAATCTGAGGAGCTCAGTGAATTTAGATTTATACTTTACCATTGTCAAGTTTCCTTGGATGAGATTTAAGAACTTTGATTCTTTCTGCTCTCTAATGCAGTTTGGGAAATATTTATCATTGAATTTTTCTATGAATACCTTCAAATGATTGGCTCATGTTTGACTTTAAAACTCCTCTTCATTGTTCTTCACCAATGCTCAGCCTCTCCTTCTAACATGAAGGTAGCAAGAGAAACCTTCTAACCATCAGGGTAATTTAAAACGTCAAATATTTTCTCTATTTGTATCATCCATTATTCTGCTATCATTGGATCAGGCTCACCCCTAAAACTAGGAGGATTGACCTTCTTAAACTATTCAATTCTCAATCTATTTTGATTTGATATCCCCGATCAACCCTTTCATCCCACTAAATTAATTAAAAGAAAATGAGATAGGACCAAATATTTTCGATCACTATATAATTTCTAAACCTCAAAGAAAATTTCTACCGATCACCATATAATTACCACCGATTACCATATATAATTTCTAGAAGACATCAAAGAAAATTTTTACCAATCATCATATAATTATTAAACTTCAATATATTTACTGCTAAAGGATAATCTCTCTACCGCTCAAGCTAGAATGAAGCAGCAAGCTGACACACGAAGAAGTGAAAGAGAATTTTTAGTAGGAGACTGGGTTTATCTTCGCCTACAACCATACAAGCAACTATCCATCAACACCCGAGCCTCCATGAAGCTATCTCCACGTTTTTATGGGCCCTATCAGATCATAGAGCGTATTGGAGCTGTGGCGTACAGACTTAAATTACCTGAAGATGCCAAAATTCACCCTGTCTTCCACGTGTCATGCTTGAAGCCCAAGTTGGGAGAACACGAGACACCCCAGATCCAACTGCCCAACACCACTGATGATGGAAATATTCAAGCCCAACCACAAGCCATCCTCGACCGTAGAGTCGTGATGCGTCGTCGACGTCCCTCTACTGAAGTACTAGTACATTAGATTAATTTACCACTCGAAGATGCCACATGGGAATCATATGAGGAGCTGAAGTCCCGGTTCCCTGAGTTCATGGAACCCCAGCCTTGAGGACAAGGCTGATTTGAAGAGGGCGGGCTTGATAGGACCCTAGTAGGGTAAGGTCCTACTCAACCATGTAGCAGCTAATAAAAACCCTGTGAGAATGTAATAAACCCCATCTAGCCACCTCTATCCTATAAAGAAGAGAGGCTAGGGTTTATATTTGGGTCTTTGGGTTTCTTAGCCGTCGCCCCCTTGTAACTGGGCCGGCCCGCTAAGGTTGAGGGCAAATTGGGTAGTTCACTTATGAAGCAACCCCTAGGGCTAGGGTTTGAAGCTCTATATAAGCTTGTAGCCTCCACCTCTTTAGAATAAGAAAGATCAATCTACAATTGCAGCCACCAGGCTACTTGGAGGGTGGAACCCCTATAGCGTTCCAAGGGTTGATCCCCCTCAAAGATCAATCTCCATAGAATTCCTCTGGGGTTCTATCAAGAGAATGGGAGCATGATAGAGTTGAGCGAGGTTAGAGAACCTAGCTCAAGCACCATTCCATAGCCATAATCTATTCAGGTACCTAGCACACAAGTTCTGAATTTACGTAGATGCGATAGAGTATCCCATCCTCCTAAGAGTATGTGGGACATATCAGAGGAGCGGGTGTTGAGGATATTGATCCTCTGACCTACGAGGAGCTTATTATGAGTATAGACTCTGAGAAGTGGCAAGAAGCCATGAATTCAAAGATGGATTTCATTTACTTCAATAAGGTTTGGAACCTAGTTGATGCACCCGAGGGTATCATACCCATTGGCTACAAGTGGATCTTCAAGAAGAAGATTGGAGTAGATGGAAAGGTAGAGACTTATAAAGCAATGCTAGTGGCTAAAGGGTATCGTCAAAGCCAAGGAATTGACTATGACAAAACTTTCTCACCCATAGCCATGCTAAAATCTATCTGAATTCTGTTTGCTATTATAACATACCTTGATTATGAGATTTGGTAGTGTTGAATCTCGGATTTTGATGATGAAGTCAATTGGTGAAATATTTGTTCTAATCTACTTTGTCAAAATAAGTGTGCAGGAATAACTACGATGGGAAGAAAACATAAAGTGATTTACCGAGGACAAGTCCGTCGGGGGTTCAAGAGTTCATCGGAAGTCCGAGAGATTTTCAGAAGTGTTGCCGGAACCATCCAAGATCGAATCAGGGACTTGCCGAAGTTTTCAGAAGATCGTCGAAGGTTCGCGGAACTCACCGGGAAGATTCGGAAGCAAGCTAAAGACTCGTTGAGCTCGCCATACAATCCGGAGTATGCTGGGAGCCCATTGGAAGCAATCCGAGGGAAGCATCGGAAGGCTGCCGGAATCTCGCCGTAAAGCTTGCCGGAAGTTGACTTGAAGAGTGTCGGATCAAATCACGTTGAGTTATGTTTTAGGTTCGTAGTTTGCACATAAGTAGAGCAAGGATTTAAGAAAAAAATCCTGCCTAAATTCAGTGAGGGCCAACCGGGCCTCTACTGAGCCAAGTTGAGACTTAAATAGGGCCCATTCGGCTTTGTCCGAATGGGGCAGGCAGTTGAACCGCCCAGCCTGGGGCGGTGGCACCACCTGGCTGGAGCGGTAGCACCGCCCCTGTACATAGACGGGCGGTGGAACCGCTTGTCTGGAGCGGTAGCACCGCCCATACGTGACAGCGGCGATGGAACCACTGGGGGCGGTGGCACCGCCTGGCTGGAGCGGTAGCATCGCCGCTGGGCGTGGTACCGCTCGCACGTCGCCATCAGATCGACACAGTGTGGCACCGCCTTTGACCACTAGAACATTGGAACTCCAAATTGATTTCAAATTTGGAGCCCAATTTTGAATCCACTTTGGATCTATAAATACCCCCCCCCCCTTTCTCAGCTGAAAGGGCACCCTTTTGAGCAAAAATTCTTAAGTCTTGAGCTTTTGTAGAGTGTTGAAAAGTCTTGTTCTTGCTAAGTGTTCACCTTCTTCTTTTCTTGATAAATCTTGTACAAGTGTGAACTTCTTGTAAAGGGCTGTAAAAGGGGTATTTGATCCTTCCCCTTCAAAGGATTTGATAGTGGAAGAAGGGAGCCTCAACGGAGAAGGCTTCGGAAGTGGATGTAGGTCACTTTGACCGAACCACTATACATCGCTGCGTCTTGATTGTGTGAGTGTTTAAATTTCTATTTTACCTTGCTGTAAGCCTTTACTTTACTTGCTCCACTTCCTTTTTATCTTTGTATGCATGCTTTAAAGTTAGAACACAAAAATTGTTTTCAAATGAAATGTTGCTTTCATCATACGAAGTTTCCGAAGCTTGTTTTAAATCGCTGAAAAATCCATCGTTTTATCCGCTGCACTAATTCACCCCCCCTCTTAGTGCCACTCGATCCCTAACAATTGGTATCAGAGCCAGGTTTGCTCTCATATTGGTTTAAAACCCAAGAGAGATGGCCTACTCCGGTATGAAAGAGGGTCTCTCCATTACTCGTCCGCCTATATTTAATGGGTCGGATTATACGTATTGGAAGACTCGTATGAGGATTTTTCTCATTTCCATGGACTTCGAACTTTGGAACATTGTTGAAAATGGCTTTGCAAAATCTTCTCTTCCGATGAGTGAATGGAATGAGTCGGAGAGGAAGATTTTTGCTCTCAATGCAAAGGCTATGAATGCCTTATTTTGTGCGCTTGATAAGAATGAGTTTAATCGGGTTTCTATTTGTGAATCGGCATTTGATATTTGGCGCACTCTTGAAATCACTCATGAAGGTACTAGCCGAGTGAAAGAGTCCAAAATCAACATTCTTGTGCATTCTTATGAACTTTTTCGGATGAAACCAAATGAGTCCATTGGAGACATGTACAACCGCCGTACGGATGTCATCAATGGACTTAAAGCTCTTGGTAAAGGTTTTTAATTTTGAATTGGTAACTAAAATTTTAAGATCCCTTCCAAAGTGTTGGGATCCAAAGGTCACGGCCATTCAAGAGGCCAAGGATCTTAAAGTATTTCCGCTTGAAGAACTTATTGGATCTCTAATGACTTACGAGATGACGTGCCATGCTCATGAAGAGCTTGAGAACCCCCTTCTAAAGAACAGGAAGGATATGACACTTAGAACACAAGAAGACCACTTGAAAGGAACATCAAGTGATGAGGACAGTGACAATGACATTGCACTTCTAACTCGAAAGTTTAAGAAATTTATAAGAAAGAACAAATTTAAAAATGACACAAAAAGCAAATTTGAACACAAAAAGGACCAAGTCATTTGCTACGAATGCAAGAAGCCGGGACACTTCAAGAATGAATGCCCTCAAGCCAAGAAGAAGCAATTCAAGAAGAAAAAAGCCTTGAAGGCCATGTGGGATGATTCAAGTGACTCCGAGGTTGAAGAAGCTAGCAACAAAGAGGAGGCAAACTTCGCACTAATGGCATTTGGAGAAGAGGTTAGTGAGTTACTTAGTGAAGAATTATCTTTCGATGAACTTTCTATGGCTTTTCATGAGTTATTTGATGAATGTAGAACTATTAGTAAGAAGTTCAATTTGCTTAAGAAAGAGCATGCTTTATTACAAAGTAAGTTCAATAGTCTTTAAAACCCTTCTCTACCCCCATGCTCTAAGTGTGAAGACTTAGATGCAACAAAGAGGGAGAACTTGCTACTCAAAGAGACCCTAAACAAGTTTAAGGTCGGTAGCAAGAGTTTAGACATGATTCTTGCCAACAAAGGTCACGTAGGAAATAGAAGTGGTATCAGATTTGTGAGAGGTTCTCACCAAAATCCCACCACCTTCGTTAAAGGGCCTACATTGCATGTATCACCTCATTTAAAATGTAATTTTTGTGGCAAAATGGGACATGTTGCCTACAAATGTCCATTCAAGAAAATTAATCCATAAAAATTGATATGGGTTCCTAAAGGAACCATAAACAATTCAATGATAAATTACAAAGTAAGTAGATCATTTTGTAAGGCACCCAAAATCAAATGGGTACCTAAAAACCATCCTCTTTTGTAGTTAAACTCACAAGCTAGGAGCAAGAAATGGTATCTTGATAGTGGATGCTCAAGGCACATGACCGGAGATCCATCTCATTTCTCTATGCTCTCTAGCAAAGAAGAAGGATATGTCACCTTCGGAGACAACAACAAGGGTAAAATCATTGGCAAGGGAACCATAGGTAACAAATCGAGTTTTTCAATTGATGATGTGTTACTAGTTGATGGTTTAAAACATAATCTTTTAAGTATTAGTCAACTATGTGATAAAGGTTATGTTGTTAGATTTGAATCTAATGTTTGCATTATTGAAAAATCTAACAACAACATATCCATGATTGCTTTAAAACAAAACAATGTCTACACCATAAATATTGATAAATTAAGTAATGAAATGTGCTTTTCGGTTTTGAATGATGATGCTTGGCTTTGGCATAGGAGACTAGGCCATGCAAGCATGAAACTAATCTCTAAGATTTCATCTAGAGATTTAGTAAGAGGTATCCCAAACACGAAATTTGTTAAGGATAAGGTATGTGATGCATGTGAACTAGGAAAACAAATAAAGACTAGTTTCAAATCAAAAAATCAAATTAGCACCACTAGACCATTGTAATTGATCCATTTGGACTTATTTGGACCAATTGACATAACAAGCCTAGGAGGTAGCAAATATGCCTTTGTAATTGTGGATGACTATAGTAGATACACTTGGACCTATTTCTTGGCTCATAAAAGTGATTGTTTCAAATGTTTCTCTAAATTTTGTAAACTCACTAAAAATGAAAAAGGTTTTATGATTTCATCAATTCGAAGTGATCATGGAGGTGAATTTCAAAATCAGGACTTCCAAAATTTTTGTGAAATAAACGGATACAATCATAACTTCTCTTCTACTAAATCCACAACAAAATGAAGTAGTGGAAAGGAAAATAGAAGTTTGCAAGAAATGGCTAGAACCATGTTAAATGAATATAATTTACCAAAATATTTTTGGGAAGCGTGAATACGACTTGCTATGTTATGAATAGAGTTCTAGTGAGACCATCCCTATCTAAAACTCCATATGAATTATGGAATGATAAAAACCCAATGTTTCTTATTTTAAAGTTTTTGGTTGTAAATGCTTTATTTTAAATGAAAAGGATGCCTTAGGAAAATTCGATGCAAAATCCAATGAAGGCATATTTCTTGGTTATTCTTCAGTTTCTAAAGTTTTTCGTGTTTTCAACAAAAGAACCTTACTTATAGAAGAATCTATTCATGTGGTTTTTAATGAAATTTCCGAATTTAAGAAGAAAGATTTTGATGATGATTTTGGTCTTGATAATTTGAATTTGAATGAACCCTCTCCTCAAAATGACAACTTGGATGCATCTTCTTCCCAAACTTCCTTACCCAAGGAATGGAAGTATGTAGATGCTCATCCCAAGGAGTTAATTATAGGAGATGCATTGAAAGGGGTTCAAACTCGCTCTTCTTTCAAAAATTTTTGTGCCCATGCCACTTTTCTTTCTCAAGTTGAACCAAAATGCATTGTTGATGCCCTGAAAGATGATTCATGGGTTATCGCAATGCAAGAAGAATTGAATCAATTTGAGAGGAATAAGGTATGGAAGCTTGTTCCTAGACCTAATGACCACTTAGTTATTGGTAGTGGGTCTTTAGAAACAAGCAAGATGAATACGGTATCGTGGTTAGAAACAAGGCTAGACTAGTGGCCAAAGGTTTCAACCAAGAAGAAGGTATCGATTATGAAGAGACCTTCGCTCCGGTGGCAAGATTGGAAGCCATTAGGATGCTCCTTGCCTATGCTAGTAGTGAAGATTTCAAATTATTTCAAATGGATGTCAAAAGTGCATTCTTAAATGGTTTTATTTCCGAAGAAGTGTATGTCGAACAACCACCCGGATTTGAAAAGTCTCTATTTCCTAACCACGTGTTTAAGCTAACTAAGGCTCTATATGGTCTAAAATAGGCCCCTAGGGCTTGGTATGAGAGGCTTAGTTCTTTTTTAATTTCAAATGATTTCACTAAAGGCAAGGTTGATACTACATTGTTTATTAAACATTTTGAAAATAATTTTCTTATTGTTCAAATTTATGTTGATGATATTATTTTTGGGTCTTGTAATAAATCATTATGTGAATTATTTGCTAAGGATATGAGTGATGAATTTGAGATGAGCCTAATTGGAGAACTAAATTTCTTTTTAGGACTACAAATCAAGCAACTAAGTGATGGTATATTTCTAAATCAATCAAAATACACATTGGAATTGTTAAAACGATTTAACATGGATGGATCAAAAGATATTAGCACTCCTATGAGCACCTCCGTTAAATTAGATATAGATGAAAATGGAGAAAGTTTTGATCAAAAAACTTATAGGGGCATGATAGGTAGCCTGCTTTATCTCACGCAAACTGCACGACATCATGTTCAGGTGTAGGGCTATGTGCAAGATTCCAAGCTAATCCTAAGCTATCTCACTTGAAAGTCACAAGAGGATTCTTAGATACCTTAAAGGGACCCCTAATCTTGGATTATGGTATCCAAGATCTGATAATTTTGATTTGAAAGCTTATGCTGATGCGGACTTTGGTGGATGTAAAATAGATAGAAAAAGCACATCTGGAACATGCCAATTTCTAGGACATGCACTTGTTTCTTGGACTTCCAAGAAACAAAATTCGATTGCACTATCTACGGCAGAAGTTGAATACATAGCTACAAGTGCATCGTACAAAGTTATCTGGATTAAAAATACACTAGAAGACTATGGAATCTACATGAAAAACATTCCTATAAAATGTGATAACACGAGTGCTATTTGTCTAACTAAAAATCCGATTCAACACTCTCGAACTAAGCACATTGACATTAGGCATCATTTTATACGTGATCATGTAAGTAGTAGAGATGTCACCCTTGAATTTGTTGATACAAATCATCAATTAGCGGACATTTTTATGAAACCTTTAAATAAGGAACAATTTGATTTTATTAAAAGGGAATTAGGCATGTTGAACTATCCAAATGAGTAAGCTCTAGTTGATGATATATTTCCTTGAAATTATGGTTTTCATCGATTTGATTCCACACATTATGGTTTTCATCAATTTGATTTCACACATTCTAATTATGGTTTTTTGGATTTGATTCCACACATTCTGATTCTTTTTGACTTCATCCTATCTCTAAGACCATTTTTTTTAAAAATAAAAAAAAAATGAAATGCGGATTTTTTTTTGTGCTACCGGCGGTAGCACCGCCAGATACGGCGGTGGCACCGCCTGGGTAGTCAGTCCCAAGCGGTGGAACCGCCTGCTAGGGCGGTAGTACTGACCGAACACCCCTGTTATACGGGGTGAGTTAGGGCCGGCGGTAGAACCGCCCAAACACTCTTCCTCACCTCTCTACACTCCTCTAAACTCTCCCAAGCATCATTTTGGTATCATTTCTTCCCTCTAGAAGCCTAAGAAGGAGATCTTACTTTGATTCAAGCTTCCTACATCTCAAAGGAACAATCTAAGGTAAAAACAGAATTATTTCTCTTTCCTTTTCTTGTCTAATTTAATTCCTTTCTTCAATTGATTATTAATCAATCCTAGATAGAAATGGCTCCTAAAAGAACATCAAGAGACAAAGGAAAAAGGATGGAGGTAGATTCATTTGACCAATCCTTGTTTAAATCACAAGAAGCTTCCCTTAGATTTTCTGAACTTGGTTCTAGACCCATTCATAAAGGAAAATATGTTGATTTGAATCAATTAGGGAACCTAGAACCTATCATGTGGTTTGCAGACTTAGAGGCCTTACCCATTTTGTAAATTATTGAACCTGTTTATCCACGCTTAGTTAAATTATTCTATGCTAATTTAATTATGAATGATGATGGCTTGTTAACTTATCTTCTAGGTAATGAGATCCAAATATGTGATAATACTATATGCTCATTAATTGGAATTGTTGAAAAAGAACTAGGATGTTATTTTAGAGGAAAATGGGATATGGACACAGTTGGTGCCACCCACTCTGAAGCTTTAGAAATTGTGTTTGCAAACCCAAATTTAGGTATAATCCCCAAGAGTTGTGAACATTTACTACCTTTTAACTCTAAGATTTTGCATCACATTCTTGTAGGCATTGTCATTCCTAAACAGTTTCATCATGATGAGATCAGTTTCACTAAGTTAGGTACCTTATATTGGATCATGACCAGACAACATTTTTGTTTTGGTTACCTAATTCGGCAGCACATAATAGAGGTCTTTTCTAAAGGATCAATGTTACCATATGGAGGTTTAATAACTAAACTATTGCATGCCCATAATATTTGCATTCCACTAAATGAAGAAGCAATACTAGTGGACATATTTAAAATCATTGACGTTAAATTACTTAGGCGACTTAGGTGTACATTCGAGCATGGAATAGGGGTTAGACAACGTAGGAGATGTGATATACCTCCCCCACCAGTAGACCATCCTGAAACACCAGTCCTTAGGGGAAATGAATCTCCTCCTCCTGATTCTTTTGTTGCAGCTACATCAGTGACATTTTCTGCTCCATCTTGTGACGATCCGATCATGAGAGAATTAAATGAAGTAAAACTACAGTAAATTGAAATTTTGAAGGAAATGCAGAAGATGAACCTAAAGATCGATCACATGTATAGGCATCTTGGCATTCCTCCTGAGGAGTAGCTTGCTGTATTTTCTTTTTGAACGATGTAAACTTGTGTTGTATGTTGACATATATGTTGTATTATCTTCATTACATCTTGACATATATGTTGTATTATCTTCATTACATCTTCTTGGCCACTGTGACATGATTTTCGGCTTTCTGATTGATTTCCTTTTTCACATTTGTGATATTTTTCGGCCATCCTTTATTGTTACATATGAATCCCTCGTTTCCTTTTTGTTGATGACAAAGGGGGAGAAATAATATATGTATTGCCATATGTTGACAGTTATATGCATTTTCCATGCTTTACAAGTTATTGCAAGTTAAAATGCTTATTTAGGTTCTGGATATCATGTTTTTAATTATGTATACTTCATTGATATCTTTGATACCTATTTCACATCTTATTGTCCAACATCAACTTTGTCATCATGAAGTTGAATTGTGTTGAATTCAAAAATTGAATTCAAGCAATTCTTTCTTTATGGCATATAGATAGGGGGAGTTAAGAGTAACTCCATCACCAATTGATTGTCATCATCAAAAAGGGGGAGATTGTTGAATCTCGGATTTTGATGATGAAGTCAATTGGTGAAATATTTGTTATAATCTACTTTGTCGAGATAAGTGTGCAGGAATAACTACGATGGGAAGAAAACATAAAGTGATTTACCGAGGACAAGTCCGTCGGGGGTTCAAGAGTTCATCGGAATTCCGAGAGATTTTCGAAAGTGTTGCCGGAACCATCCAAGATCGAATCAGGGACTTGCCGAAGTTTTCGGAAGATCGTCGAAGGTTCGCGGAACTCACCGGGAAGATTCAGAAGCAAGCTAAAGACTCGTTGAGCTCACCATACAATCCGGAGTATGCTGGGAGCCCACTGGAAGCAATCCGAGGGAAGCATCGGAAGGCTGCCGGAATCTCGCCGTAAAGCTCACCAGAAGTTGACTTGAAGAGTGTCGGATCAAATCACGTTGAGTTATGTTTTAGGTTCGTAGTTTGCACATAAGTAGAGCAAGGATTTAAGAAAAAAATCCTGCCTAAATTCAGTGAGGGCCAACCGGGCCTCTACTGAGCCAAGTTGAGACTTAAACAGGGCCCATTCGGCTTTGTCCGAATGGGCAGGCGGTTGAACCGCCCAGCCTGGGGCGGTGGCACCGCCCCTGTACACAGACAGGCGGTGGAACCGCCTGGCTGGGGCGGTGGCACCGCCCCAGTCAACAGACTGGAGCGGTAGCACCGCCTGCCTGGGGCGGTGGCACCGCCCCTGTACGTCAGTCAACAGACTGACACAGGCGGTGGCACCGCCTCTGACCACCAGAACATTGGAACTCCAAATTGATTTCAAATTTGGAGCCCAATTTTGAATCCACTTTGGATCTATAAATACCCCCCCCTTTCTCAGCTGAAAGGGCATCCTTTTGAGCAAAAATTCTTAAGTCTTGAGCTTTTGTAGAGTGTTGAAAAGTCTTATTCTTGCTAAGTGTTCACCTTCTTCTTTTCTTGAGAAATCTTGTACAAGTGTGAACTTCTTATAAAGGGCTGTAAAAGGGGTATTTGATCCTTCCCCTTCAAAGGATTTGATAGTGGAAGAAGGGAGCCTCAACGGAGAAGGCTTCGGAAGTGGATGTAGGTCACTTTGACCGAACCACTATACATCACTGCGTCTTGATTGTGTGAGTGTTTAAATTTCTATTTTACCTTGCTGCAAGCCTTTACTTTACTTGCTCCACTTCCTTTTTATCTTTGTACGCATGCTTTAAAGTTAGAACGCAAAAATCGGTTTCAAATGAAACGTTGCTTTTATCGTACGAAGTTTCCGAAGCTTGTTTTAAATCGCTGAAAAATCCATCGTTTTATCCACTGCACTAATTCACCCCCCCTCTTAGTGCCACTCGATCCCTAACAGGTAGATGAATATGAAAATTGTGTTCCTCAATGGTAAACTCAAGGAGGAGGTGTATATAATATAGTATGAGGAATTCATGTCCAAAGACAGTCCAGATAAGGTGTGCAGGTTACTTAGGTCCATCTATGGATTGAAGCAAGCTTCCTAAAGTTGGAACATAAGATTTAATAAGAGATCAGATCTTATGACTTCGTTAAGTGCGAAGATAAGCCTTGTGTGTACAGGAAGGTAAGTGAGAGCGCTATCACCTTTTTAGTATTGTATATGGATGACATCCTAATCATTGAGAATGATATAGGAATGCTCTCCACGGTAAAGGCTTGGCCATCTAGACACTTCTCCATGAAGGACTTAGGGGAAGCATCCTACATATTGGGGATTTGGATCTATAGAGATAAATCCAAGATGATGCTTGGTTTGTCCTAGTCCAGGTACATAGACACCATTGTCAAAAGGTTTGGAATGAAAAATTTCAAGAAAGGTCTCATATCGATGAGATATAGGCTATCACTTTTTAGGAGTATATCCCTAAAGGCTCCAAGAAAGGGCACACATAAATAGGATACCCTATACCTCAGTGATAGGATGTACCATGTATGCCATGCTATGTACCAGGCCTAATATAGCGAATGCTCTGAGTGTCACGAGCAGGTATTAGGCGGATCCAAACTTCGAGTACTGGAAAGCAATAAAGTGTATCCTTAGGTACTTGAGAAGAACTAAGAGTCTTTTATTGGTTTATGGAGAAAGTAGCATCAGGATTTAGGGCTACATGGACTCGAGCTTCCAGTCCAATATTGATGATGACAAGTTTAATTCAGGGTATGTATTCTGAATGGAGGAGCAGTATGCTGGAAGTGTTCCAAGCATGACACTACTGTTGACTCGACTATAGAGGCGGAGTACATTGCTGCAGTAGAGGTAGTAAATGAGGGAGTTTGGATGAAGCAGTTCATCACAGATTTGGGAGTCGTGCCAAGCAGTGAGGAGCTGATTCCCTTATATTATGATAACTACATGGCGATTACTCAAATAAGGGAACTCGAGTCTCATCAGAAGTATTCTGAGGAGGTTCCAGCTTATTAGAGAGATCATGGCTTGAAGAGATGTAGTAGTGGAAAGAGTTTCATCCGAAGATAACATTATAAATCCACTAATAAAGCCATTGACTCAGATTATCTTTGAGCATCACAAAGGTCTGATGGGGATCAAACACATAGGTGATTAGCTTTAGGTCAAGTGGGAGATTGCTAGTTATAGGTGCCCTACAAGCCAGTACTTGTAACACGCTACGTTAATCTCTTTGTTTATGATTATTGGTATTTTCTCACATTATCTAGATGTATATTATGATGTCTTTGGATCTATGCAATGAGAATCAGATCATGATGAGATTATGATAATGAGACTGATTCATATTTAAATATAGATCCTAAATAATCTTGGTCATAGGTTACTCGAGAGGGACAACGAGATAACTAGATAGATTGGTGTACTGTATACCCGTCTATATGATGGAGGTGGCTGGTCTCATATCTACTCGTGTGGGGACACTAAGGGTATAGTATAGGTGCTCATTGGAGAATGAGTTCACTGATTGATCTGCTTACGGAATGCTAGATGGTTATTGATATCTCACGTCAGATAACGATTCCGTAGTTCCAATAGTGTATCTGGTCCTTAGACTTGAGACACCAAGGATGTCCTGTATGAGTACTCCACTCTTTGATACCGAACTTATAGGTTTGGAAGTTTCAGATCTAATACAACTGGTTATTAGGAGTGGCAGCTAACCTTACGAGGGCAATTGAGTATCAATAAAGGATCATCTACTCTTGGTATCATGAGAGGAATATCCCATGTGTTCTTACTCAAGCAAATCCCTAGCTAGGGTCATTCAGATTAAGAGAAAAAGAGTTCTCTAGGAGAATTCGATTAGAGCGAGACTTGATTGGAAATCGTATGAGCCTAACAAAACCAGCCCATTGTATGGTTTTTGGATATTAGATGGATGAGGGACTATAGGTACTATTGGGAAATCCATAGGGGGTGACATCTCATGCGCAGTGGAAGAACAGAAAAATAAAAACCTTGGATTTTCATGAAAGGTTCTATCATCATGCGATGATCGGTGCATCAAAAATAAATCTGTGAAAACTACATGTATAAAAGAAAGTACCTAGGGAGATCGTATATCCCTAAATCCTTGTAAATCTGTAGGAGAGGATGAAGAAGGTCAAGCGTCCTCTTCTCTAGTAGTATCCACATGGCAGGGACTACAACGATGCTCCTATCTTGGGAGAGGAGAATAGAAGGTGGCCACCGAAAAGAACCCCCAGCCCATAGAGTTTTCGTTCCCTCCTATTTATAGAGGCCCCTTGTAAACCCTAATGGATCTTACCCTATTGGGTATTGGATCTCCATCCAACTACCCAAGCCTCTTGGATTAGTGGGTCTCTACCTAATAATCTCTTATTAGCAATTATTGGATCTCATCTGAGGATATAATAATTCAGGGGCTTAATGGATATCCAATAAGATAAGGGCTCCAGCGGATATCTCATATCCGAACCTCTACTCGTTGCAACACCTACCATTTATGTGCAACCTTCTAGGCCCAATATCGAGCTGGCCGTGAGTGATACTTGTCAGAACTCCTTCTAACTCAATGAATTATTATCTCTATAATAATTCACCCAACTCATCGACTACGGACGTACCAGGCCACTACGCCGCGACCCCCAGACGATACAGGGGAATCCAATCCTTTGGACCTATCAGTCCTCAGTCACCATGTACCTATCATCCCTCATCCAACTAATATCCCAGAGACCTTATACCGGACATGGTGCTGTCAGGCTCATATGGTCTCTCCTCGAGTCTTGCTTTTGTCAGATTCTCTTGAGGAACTCTTTCTCTCTCAATCCGAATAACCTTGGCCAAAGATTTATTCAAACAAGAATATATGGGATATTCCTCTCATGATACTGAGAGCGGATGATCCTATATTGACACTCAATAGCCCTCGTAAGGTTGGCTACCACTCCCAATTACCAGTTGTACTTGATCTGGAACTTCCAAACCTATAAGTCCGATATCAAAGAGTGGAGTACTCATACAGGACATCGTTGATGTCTCAAGTCTAAGGACCAGATATACTATTGAGACTACGAAATCACTATCTGACGTGAGGTATCAATAACCATCCAGCATTCCGTAAGCGGATTAATCAGTAAACTCATTCTCCAATGAGCACCTCCACTGTACCCTTAGTGTCCCTACACGAGTAGCTATGAGACCAGCCACCTCTATCATATGGATGGGTATACAGCACACCAGTCTATCCGGTTATCTCGATGTCCCTCTCGAGTAACCTATGACAAGGATAATTTAGGATATGTGTTTAAAGGTGAATCGATCTCATTATCGTGATCTCATCATGATCCGATTCCCATTGCACAGATCCAAGGACATCACAATATATGCAACACGTAAGATAAAGTGATAAAATGCCTGATAATAATAAGCAAAAGAAAGAGTGCATATCAAGTCATAAGTGCCATCAATCATGTGATTGTCTTGCAGGGCACATATGATTAGTAGGTACATAGTAACAAAGGGCAGATGGTCCAAAGGATTGGATTCCCTTATATCATCTGGGGACTGCAGCGTAGTGGCCTAGTATGTCCGTAGTTGATGAGTCGAGTGAATTATTATGGAGATAATAATTTACTGAGTCAGAAGGAGTTCTAACAGATATGACTCACGGCCAACTCGATATTGGGTCTAGAGGGTCACAGATATATGGTAGGTATTGTGACAAGTAGATGTTCGGATATGAGATATCCGTCGGAGCCCCTATCTTATTAGATATCCAATAAGCCCCTGTATTATTAGATCCCATGGATGAGATCCAATAAGAGCTAAATTATTGGGTAGAGACCCATTAATCTAAGAGGCTTGGGTAATTAGATAGAGATCCAATACCCAATAGGGTAGGATCCATTAGGATTTACAAGGGACTTTTATAAATAGGAGGGAACCAAAGGCCCATAGACTGGGGTTTTGATAAGATCCCTTAGGATTTTATCATGGAAGAAGTGGAGGAGAAGCAGAAGAAGTAGGGGAAAAGGGGATAAATGATCGCTTCGAGTGGATCGACCTCCTTGATCACTTCGAGGGGATCGACCTCCTTGATCACTTCAAGGGGATCAACCTCCTTGGGTTTAGTCAAAAGACTGAATAATATTTCATTACTTTCTCCTTGTCTAAAAGAAATAGTTATATCCCTATTTATAGAGTCCCTTAAGACTTGGACTCTTATTAACCGACTCCGTAACTGACTCCCTACTAGGCAACTCCATAACATTATCCAAAGTATTATCCAAAGCTTAAAAAGTAAAATATTTATAACAGTTCCGCCCTTATCAAATCAGCCTTGTCCTCAAGGCTGAGCGACATCAAATTCGGCATAAGGTATCTGTGGGGTATTACAACTCGCTGATCAAGTATGTATAACCTCTATCTTTTGATAGTGTGATCAATAGGTCAACGTTTTAGTGTAGGAGTCATTATAGTCTTTTGGAGAACCCTCTTCATCCACTAGCTAGTAGTAGTTGTGGCTTTACTTCTTCTTCTTCCCTTTAGGATCATCACTTCGAAGTCTTCTAGGGGTAGCAAAAAGAAATCCTCTAGTAGCTTTTTGCCCTGTATAATTAGCTTTATCTTTGAACATTTGCTATCATAAGTTAAAGTTTATCTATCAGCGACCTTTACTTCTAATTTGTCACAGTCTTCAATATGGTAGGCCAATCAGTCAGCACCCTTGCTGTCCATGAAATCATTAGTGCTACCAGTATCAATCAGAATTGTAACAGGTTGATGTTCCCAAATTCCTTCAACTTCATGGTCGGAGTCAACTTTGTCAGCTTTCAGATCCTCTCTAATTGGTTTAATCACTAGAGGTTGCTCTTGTTTACATTGGTGCTCCTTACTAGGTGGCTTGTTGATCATTTGTTTGTAGTCACTTCTATGTCTATGATTTTCTTGGTTGATTTTTTTATCATGTAGACATGCAAATGAAATTGCAGCTATCATAGTGCGAGGCTGTCGAGCCTTAACTTCATATCTGATATCTGGATTAAGCCATTCAATAAAGGTATCCACTAGCTATCATTCAGACCAATTTGTGGCTTAATTTGATAATCGTTGGAATCTGTCTTGATATTCTAACACTATAGAAGTCTGACAAATTTTAGCGAGCTGTCCATCTTGTTGTAACTTACTAAAATTTTCCAGTAGGCTTCTTTTGAATTCGTTAAGGGTCTCCTGTAGTTGATTTTCAATTCTGATTTTAAATGCTTTAATTTGGACTTTAATTGAGTTGCCGGTAGTCATTCCCTATTTATGTCGTTGCGTGCGGTATTATTATAGGTGCCGAGGGCTGGATGATGGCAACGTTGATGTTGGAAGGAAACATTCGTGGGAAGAAGGCAGTAGTGTCGTGGGGCTAAAGCAGCGCCATCGCAGGTGGCTGGAGATGGAGTTGCCGAGGGAGCGACAAGGTCGGGTGGTCCGTTGGTCATGGAGCAGCGGGGGTGGCCCCCTCTCATGCTGCAGCAGGCGGGGAGGTGGTCGTTGGCCGGAGGCCACGGTAGTGGTGGTCGCAGCCAGGATAGACGAGGCTATGGGTCAGAGAGCAGCGGCGATCCAGATTCGAGGCCGCTGATTGAAGCAGTAGTGGCGGGCGGTTAAAGCAGGGGCGGCAGGGTTGCATGGCTGCCTGTTGAAGCAGGGGCTGAGGGAGTCACGGTCGAGGAGTAGTGGCGACAGTAGTTGCTAGCCGAGAGGGCAGCGACGGTGATTGTCGCGGTCGAGAAGCAAGGGAGTACCGGGGGGAAAGAGCAAGGAGTTCCACCCCTTGTGTGATCAAGAAGAAGGGGCGGCGAGTTGATCGGCCACAGAAGCGAGGTCGTCGGTTGCAGCAGTCGTGGCGGTGAGAGGGGATAGAGATTGCTAGCCGCAGAGGTGCGATGGCTACTGGCCGGAGATCAGGGTTGGTCCTCAAGTCGTGGGGCAGTGGTGGTGGTCCCTCTTGAGCTGTAGCAGTCGGGGAGATAACCGCTGGCGAAAGGCTACATGGTGTCGATCGCGGGCTAAGAGCAGCAACGACAGAGGAGCGTTGGCCAGGAGGATGAAGGAAGGGGTGTGTGGCCGCCGGGGAGGTGAACGCAGAGCTGTGGCTACGTTCTTGCATTTTACCCTTTCTCTCTCCTCTTTCTTTTCTTCATTTTCTCTCTTTTTTTTATGAAGATGATGGCTGTGATGAAGATGATGTGAAGTTGCAGCAAGAACACCAAGGATCACTGCTCTGATACCAAATGATAAGGCTCTGATACTAAATGATAAGGCTCTGATACCAAATGATAAGAACCCTAAGGGTTTTATCATAGAAAAGGCGAAAGAAGTAGAGGAGAAGTGAAAGAAATGGAAGAAAAGGGGATAATGATCGCTTCGAGGGGATCGGCCTCCTTTGATCGCTTCGAGGGGATCGACCTCCTTAGTTTAGCCAAAAGACTAAATAATTCTTCTAACACTGTAGATATTCTAACACTATAATAGATTTGTAACAGGTTTTTCTTAGTAGCCACCTTCTATTCTCCTCTCCCCGAGAGAAGAGCATCATTACAGTCCCTACCATGTGGATACCGCTAGAGAGGAGGATGCTTAACCTCCTTCATCCTCCCCCATGGATCTATAGGAACTCAGGGATATACAATCTCCATAGGTACTATCTTTCTTTTCACATATGCAATTTTCAGATTCGTGAACTTGTTTTTGATGCACCGATCTTCGCACAATGACGGAACCCTTTATGGAAATCTAGAATTTTTGTTTTCTGTTCTTCCACTACATATGAGATGTCGTCCCTTGGATTTTCGAACAGGCGGTAACACCACCTATCACTGGCGATACCACTGCTAGTTTGACCATGACAATGGTGGTACTATCACTAGTCTAGTGGTACCACTACTTGACATATTGATATGGTTAGTGTACTGGGCGGTACCATCGCCCAAGTACTCTGTCACTGGGCAGTACCGCCGCTCAGTACAACCTGTGGAGTTGGACCTCGACGGTGCCATCACAAGACAGGGTCTAGCACTTTTAGTTGGGCCTTAAACTCAGCCCAAACCAGTCTATTACCGGGCCCAATTGGCCCCTACTAGGGTTATAGGATTAACACCTAATCCTAACCCCAATTATGTGCTAACTATGAAATTAAAGATATTTCCTAAGCTAATACAAAGTCCAGTACATCAAGTCTTCCTCCGACGAGCTTCCGATGAACTTCTGATGGTCTTCCGATGAACCCTCGGACACCATTCTACAGACTCCCGACAAGCTTCTAGACTTTACGATGACCTTGGCGAGTTCTGACGAGCTTTTTCGGTAAGCTCCGATCTTTCTCGGCAGGCTCCATGAACTTTCGATGAACCTTTTGGTGAACTTCCGTAAACCCTTCGGTGAGCTCCCTACTCATTCTTAGCCAGTTCCGACAGCACTCCCGATGAATCTTCAAATTTTCGTCGAACTCTCAAACTCCCAACGATATCATTGCACTTGACTCTAGTACTTTGTTTTGCTTTATGTCTTCATCGTTATCATAGTTAATCCTGCACATTAAGTAAATCTTAACTCTACTTCGATCTAGACAATTATTACACAAATCAATATCCTTTTTCCCAGCACATCATTGGTTGGTGCTTCGTCTAGTTCTTCGGTGCACCGTCCTCTCTTGCGACCTGTTGCCCAATTGGTGGTTAACCTCCACAACCCCGATCTCTGTGGCACAACACCACACTTCTTGGCCCGATGTCCATTGTTCGAAGCCTTCTACTGATTGTCGATTGGACCTCCGACTCGACGTCCAATATTCTGACGTGATTTTCTCTAGCGCAACGTTGATTCATCTTGTGTCAATTGTCTAACCTTGATCGATAGTAGACCTGTGTCACTCAAAATGCAATTAAACAATAAAACATAATCAATTAGTTTTTATCATCAAAATCCGAGACCCAATAGTCTCCCCTTTTTTGGTGATGATAACCAATTGATGACGGAGTTAATCCGAACTCTTGGAGTTTAACCAAACTCCCCTTTTCAATATGTCATATTGATAAAACACTTGGATTATGCCAAATCCAAGCAATATGTATCAAAATCATGTTATCAAAAACATCATGCAAATATATAAAATATTCAATCAATATTACATTGCATGAGCTCATCAATCTACTTCTCCCCCTTTGTCATCAACAAAAAGGAGAAGTAACATTTAGCTAGTTTTTAAGGATATGCAAGTTTTACAACATACTAGCTATCAAGATATATATCATAGCAAGTTTTTAAGTTCAAGCATGGCAATTTTTACTTGCTTCTTGAGATATGCAAGTTTGCACTTTGTTTCTCACGATAGGCAAAATAGCACTTTGCTTCCTTTTAGAGATATGCAATCACTATAAAAATGCAAGTTAGATTTTCATTACAACATACAAACATAGAAGCATAGTAAGTGTAAGATTATAAATTTTCTAAGTTTTGTATTTTTGCTTCTTTTGAGATAGCAATTCCTTGCTTCTCTTTAGATTGCAAGATTACAATTATTGGTAGGGTTCATGATAGCAAGTCTTTCATTTAAGTGTGTAAGCTACCAATTCTTGCTCCTCCTTTGTCATTATAAAAAAGAAGTGGGGTACAAATAGTCTTTTACATTAATATTTTGATCATGATAAAATAATAAATTTGCATTATGAATTTTTAACATATCTGTTGAATCTCTGATTTTGATGATGAAGTCAATTGATAGGTTATTTGATCTAATCCATATTACTGAGATAAGTATGTAGGATTAACTATGATAGCAAGAAGACATAAAGCAAATTGCTAGAGTCAAGTACGTTGGGAGTTCGAGAGCCCACCGGAAGTTTGAAAGATCATCGAAAGTGTTGCCAGAACCAGCCGAGAATGAATCAGGGACTTGCCATGGTTTCGAAAGTTCGCCAGAAGATCATCGGAGGTTCACCGAGAATCTTCAGAAGCTTGCCAAAGATTCATCGAACTCGCCATAAAGTCTGAGAGGCTGTTGAGAATCCACTAGAAGAAATCTGAGGGTGTATCGGAAGTCCGTCGAAAGTTTATCGAAAAGCTCACCGGAAGATGACTCGACGTTGCTGGTTGTTAATTTGCTTAGAATATGTTTTCAATTCTATAGTTAGCATGTAACTAGGATCAGGATTAGGTGATAATCTTGATTAACCCTAATAAGGGCCAATTGGGCCTTATTTAGACTGAATTGGGCTAGATTCATGGCCCATTCAGTAGTGCTAGACCAAGTCTGGCAATGGCATTGCTAGGCTAGGGCGGTGGAACCATCTTGGGAATAGGTCTCAAGTGGTCTAGGCAATGGTACCGCCCTAGGTCAGCAGTGGTACCGTTGGCAGTTATTACCTACCAGCATTGGTACCGCTTGACCGACGATGGTACCGCTAGTCCATAGAGTCTGAGGACCCTATCAGGCGATGGTACCGCCAAACTGGGCAGTGGTACCACCCAGTACACTGATAGAATAGGGTCAACTGGCGGTGGTACTGTGAGTGCCAAGCGGTGGTATCGCCAATGCCCGAAAATCTAGGATGTGACTCTTTTTTGCTTCATTTTTGAAGCTAATTGAGTCTATAAATACCCCTCTCTTCTTAGCTAGTAAAGTACCTTTTAAGAAATGAAAAAACTAAGTTAAAGCTTTATAAAAATTGTATTCGATAGCTTGAGTGTTCACCTCCCACTTTTTCTTTATCAAAATTCTGTATGAGTGTGAACCACTTGTAAAAGTTTGTAAAAGGGGTGCTTGGTCTTTCCCCTTTAAGAAGATTTGATAGTGGAAGTTGGGAGCCTCATCGGAGGTGGTTTCGGAAGTGGATGTAGGTCATTTGACAAAACCACTATACATCGCTGCGTACTACTCTGAATGTGTGAGTTTTAATTATTACATCTTGTTCTTTACTTAGCTGCAAATCCATCGATCTCCTTCTCTCTACTTTCAATAGCATTAACTCAAATCATTCTGTTGGAATCATTTTTGTTGGATCTAAATTTCTCGTCTAACAACTATTTTCGAAATCGGTTTCAAATTTACGGTTTTATCTATTGCACTAATTCACCCCCCCCCCCTCTTAGTGCCGCTTAGATCCTAACAATTGGTATCAGAGCTTGGTCACTCTCATTTGGTTTAAAACCCAAGAGAGATGGCTTATTCTGGCATGCAAGAGGGTCATTCCATTACACATCCGCCTTATTTTGCATAAAAATGAGTTTAATTGTGTTTTGATTTGTGAATCGACTTTTGATATTTGGCATACTCTTGAAATCACTCATGATGGCACTAGTCGAGTGAAAGAGTCCAAAATCAACCTATTGGTGCATTCTTACAAATTGTTTCGGATAAAACCAAGTGATTCCATCGGTAACATGTACACCCGTTTCATGGATGTTGTCAATGGACTCAAAGCACTTGGTAAATGTTTTTCTAATTTTAAATTTGTAACAAAAAATTTAAGATCCCTTTCAAAGAGTTGGGATTCAAAAGTTATGGTCATTCAAGAGGCCAAGGACCTTAAAAAATTTTCTCTCGAAGAAATCATTGGCTCTTTAATGACCTACGAAATGACATGCTATGCTCATGATGAGCTAGAGAATCCCCTTTCAAAGAATAAGAAGGATATGACATTGAAAACACAAGAAGACCACTTGAAGGAATCTTCAAGTGATGAGGACCTTGATGATAAACTTGTATTCTTAACTCAAAAATTCAAAAAATTTATAAGAAAGAATAAATTTAAAAATGACACTAAAAATAAACTTGAACCTAAAAAGGACCAAGTTATATGTTACGAATACAAGAAACCAAGGTACTTCAAAAGTAAATGCCCCCAAGCCAAGAAGAAGCAACCAACGAGGAAGAAAACTCTAAAGGCGACATGGGACGACTCAAGTGGCTCCGAAGATGAAGAAGTAATCAACAAAGAGGATGCCAACTTTATGCTAATGGCTTTAGGAGATGAGGTATGTGAGTCATTTGATGAAGATTTATCTTACGAACTTTCAAACACTTTTCATGAATTATTTGATAAGTGTAGAGCTATTAGTAAGAAGTTTAATTTATTGAAAAAGGTGCATGCTATCTTACTAGATAAACTTGAAAGTCTTGAACTCGATACTCTCTCTTTACCCTTATGCTCTAAGTGTGAACACTTAGAGATAATAAAAAATGAGAACTTGCTACTTAAAGAGACTCTAAACAAGTTTAAGATCGGTAGCATGGGCTTAGACATGATCCTTGCAAACAAGAGTCACGTCGGAAAAAGAAGTGGTATTGGATTTGTGAGTAGATCTCACTAAACTCCAACTACCATTATTAAAGGACCCACACTACATGTATCATTTCATTTGAAATGTAACTTTTATTACAAATCTGGACATGTTGTCTACAAATGTCTGTATAAGAAACTTAGCTCACAAAGGTTAATATGGGTTCCTAAAGGAACAATAAGGAACTCAATGAATAATGATAAGTTTAGTAGATCAATTTTTGAGGCACCCAAGTTCAAATGGGTACCCAAAAACCATCCTCTTTTGTAGACATATTCACCCACAAAAGCTAGGAGCAAGAGATGATACCTTGATAGTAGATACTCAAGGCACATGACTAGAGATTCATCTCAATTCTCAAAGCTCACTAGCCAAGATGAAGGGCATGTCACCTTTGGAGACAACAACAATGGTAAAATCATTGACAAGAGAACTATAGGTAACAAATCAAGTTTTTCAATTGATGATGTGTTATTGGTAGATGGTTTAAAGCATAACTTTTTGAGCATTAGTCAACTATGTGATAAGGGATATATTGTGAAATTTGAATCTAATGCTTGCATTATTGAAAAACCATACAACAACACATCTATGATTGCACTAAAACAAAATAATATCTACACCATAAACATTGATGATCTTAGCAATGAAATATGCTTTTCAGTTTTGAATGATGATGCTTGGCTTTGACATAGGAGATTAGGTCATGCTAGCATGAAATTAATCTCTCAAATCACATCTAAAGAACTTGTAAGAGGCATTCCCAATGTTAAGTTCATTAAAGACAAAGTATCTGATGCTTGTCAACTAAAAAAATAAATAAAAAGTAGTTTCAAACCAAAGAATCAAATAAGCACCTCTAGACCATCACAATTGATCTGTATGGATTTATTTGGATTAATTGATATAACGAGTCTAGGAGGTAGTAAATATATATCTGTCCTTGTAGATGACTATAGTAGATACACTTGGACTTATTTCTTGGCTCACAAAAGTGATTGCTTTAAATGTTTCTCTAAATTTTGTAAACTTTCTTATAACGAAAAGGGTTTCATGATTTCATCGATTCAGAGTGATCACGGTAGTGAATTTTAAAACTGTAACTTCCAAAATTTTTGTGAATCTAATAGTTATAACCACAACTTCTTTACTCCGAGAAATCCTCAACAAAATGGAGTAGTAGAAAGAAAAAATAGAAATTTACAAGAAATGACAAGAATCATGTTAAATGAACATAGTTTACCCAAATATTTTTGGGCCAAAGCCGTTAATACGGCTTGCTATGTCATGAATAGGGTTCTAATAAGACCATCTCTATCCAAAACTCCTTATGAATTAGGAATAATAAAAAACCAAATGTTTCTTATTTTAAAGTTTTCAATTGCAAATACTTTATCTTGAATGAAAAATTTACCTTAGGAAAATTCAATGCAAAATCCAATAAAGGCATCTTTCTTGGTTACTCTTCCATTTCTAAAACTTTTTATGTTTTCAAAAAAAGAACCTTAGTTATAGAAGAGTCTATCCATTTAGTTTTCATTGAAATTTTTAAAGTTAAGAAAAATAATTTTGATGATGATCTTAGTTTTGATGGTTTAAATTTAAATGAACCCTCTCCTTAAAATAGCAATTTGGATGTATCTTCTTCCTCAATTTCCTTACATAAGAAATAGAAGTATGTAGATGCCTATCCTAAGGAGCTAATTATAGGAGACAAACCAAAAGGGGTTCAAACTCATTCATCTTTTAAGAATTTTTATACCAATGCCACTTTCCTTTCTCAAATTGAACCTAAGTGCATTGACGAAGCCTTAAAAGATGATTCTTGGGTTATCGCAATGCAAGAGGAGTTGAACCAATTTGAGAGGAATGAGGTATGAAAGCTTGTTCCAAGACCAAGTAACCATTTAGTTATAAGTACGAAATGAGTATTTAGAAACAAGCAAGATGAATTTGGTATCGTGGATAGAAACAAAGCTAGATTAGTAGTCAAATGTTTCAACCAAGAAGAAGATATCGATTACGAAGAGACCTTCGCTCTTGTGGCAAGATTACAAGCCATTAGGATGCTCCTTGCCTATGATAGTAGTAACAATTTTAAGTTGTTTCAAATGGATGTCAAAAGTGCTTTCTTAAATGGTTTTATTTCCGAAAAAGTGTTTGTTGGACAACCACCCGATTTTGAAAACTCTCTCCTTCCTAATCATGTGTTTAAATTGGCTAAGGCTCTCTATGGGTTAAAACAAGCCCCAAGGGCTTGGTTTGAGAGACTTAGTTCATTTTTAATTTTAAATAATTTTACTAAAAATAGGGTCGATACTACATTGTTTATTAAATATTTTGAAAATAATTTTCTTATTGTTCAAATATATATTGATGATATTATGTTTGGTTCTACTAACAAATCACTATATGAATCATTTGCCAAGTTTATGAGTCATGAATTTGAAATGAGCCTAATGGGTGAATTAACCTTCTTTTTAGGATTACAAATTAAACAACTCAGTGATGGTATATTTCTTAATCAAACTAAGTATACATTAGAATTGTTAAAATAATTTAACATGGATGGTTTAAAAGTCATAAACACTCCTATGAGTATCTCTACTAAGTTAGACTTGGATGAAAGTAGAGAAAATTTTGATCAAAAAACATATGGGTGAATGATAGGTAGCTTACTTTACCTCACCGCAACTAGATTGGATATCATGTTTAGTGTAGGACCTTGTGTAAGATTTCAAGCTAATCCTAAGTTATCTCACCTTAAAGCCGTTAAAAGAATCTTTAGATATCTTAAAGGAACCCCTAACCTAGGATTATGGTATTCAAAATTTGATAACTTTGGTTTAAAAGCCTATGCGGATGTAGATTTTGGTAGATATAAAATAGATAGAAAAAGCACATCTGGAACATGCTAATTTTTAGAACATGCACTTGTTTCTTGGACTTCCAAAAAATAAAATTCGGTTGCACTATTTACAGTAGAAGTCGAATACATAGCCGCAAGTGTATGTCGTGTACAAGTTGTTTAGATGAAAAATACTTTAGAAGACTATGGAATTCATTTAAAGAATATTCCTATAAAATGTGATAATGCAAGTGCTATTTGTTTAACCAAAAATCCCATTCAACACTTAGAACTAAGCATATTGACATTAGGCATCACTTTATACGAGATCATGTCAATAATACTAGAATTTATTGATACAAAACATTAATTAGCGGACATCTTCACAAAACCCTAAATGAAGAACAATTTGACTTCATTAGAAGAGAATTAAGTATGCTAAATTGTCCTAATACATAATGTTGTATGTTTCTTTCCGAAAATTTTCAACTTCGGCTTTCATAGTCTCACCTTGATATTATTTTCGAATTCTGGATGACATCTTATTTTGAATGGAGCTCTCATTTTTATTCCTTGATCCTATTTTTTTTTACTCTCCTCCTTCTTCGATTGATAAATATCATGCCTTTAATGACATGGTAAAGTTGGTTTTATACTCCCTCTACCTCTATTTGGATGATTAAATGGATTTCATGACTTTCGTATCATTTGAAGCTTGACATATGCAACTTAATGTTATGAACCTTGCTTAAAAGATTAGGCTCTCAAGTGTTTAGTATACTCTCTTCGAACTTTATTCATGTGCTAATCTCTAAGTCTTGAGCATTTACGATTTGATAATTTATCTTCCATCTTATGAATTCTTATAAGAATGCCATGTTGAATCCTTCTTTATAAAATTTTTGATGCTAATGTGCTTCACTTCATGAATTCATAACTGCAAAGTTGAACTTCTTCATGAATTTTGATATCTCTCTCTCTTTCTCATGTATTTTTTTGAATAAATGACATGAAGCTCTTGATACAATGTTTGATAAATAATTTGGCTTCAATGATGTATCTTTCCACTTTACAATTTTATGCTTAAATTTTCAATCAAAGTTGAGTCTTGAATTTTTTTTTCATGTATGAATCTTTCATAAGCATATAGAAATCCTTATGCTTTTTGGCCTCAATAATAATTTTTCAGATTTCATAGACATGAATAAAAATGATCAAATCATTCTTTGGGTTTATCCATCTCGGATGACATATTTTGCATGATGTTCAACTCATTTTCTAAGCAAAGTTTAGCCTCATGTATCGTATGTGTTTGATGACTACCTTTATAATCCTTGATATGTTTGATAAATGACTAGCATCATGATACCTTATGATTACTGACTTCACCTTTTTTTGTCGATATTACGATTCACCTCCTTTTTGTTGATGACAAATGGGGAGAAGAATGTGGCAAAATTAAATTGATGACTTGTTAAATGCCCTACATGAGCAAAATAAATTGGTGACTTAATAAACATCTTGCATGTATCAAGAAGAAATGAATGACTTATATGTATCGTATCGCGATGTATCACATGTATCGTAATGTATCTTAAATGCTTAAAATATAAATTTTTGAGATATCGTTATCATATCATGTTTAAAAGTTGGTATCTTTTATTGATATGATAAGTTATCATTTCATTTGATAGTACATTGTAAAATGATATTATGCTTTGCATGTATGCATTTTATATTGATATCATGTGATCCTTGTTGTATTTCAATTTATAATTGGTATCATTTGTCGAAGTGATAAATGTCTATCATCATTTGACTCGAAATTGAGTGTCATACCTTGACATTGTTTTCAAAATGTGAAAAATATAAAGTTTCGTATTTATGAATAAAAGCTCATGCTTGTTGAGCATGATGACAAGTTCAACGGATGAAACCTATCGGTTTCGGCTTGAATTCAAGGAGATTGAATTCAAGTGTTTTTTACTTCTCATAATATGGCATATAGATAGGGGGAGTTAAGGTTAACGCCGTCATCAATTGATTGTCATCATTAAAAAGGGGGAGATTGTTGAATCTCATATTTTAATGATGAAGTCAATTGATAGGTTATTTGATCTAATCCATATTATTGAGATAAGTGTACAGGATTAACTATGATAGTAAGAAGACATAAAGCAAATTACCAGAGTAAAGTACATTAGGAGTTTGAGAGTCCGTCGGAAGTCCGAAGGATCATCGAAAGTGTTGCCGGAACTAGCCGAGAATGAATCGGGGACTTGTCGAAGGTTTCAGAAGTTCACCAAAAGATCATCGGAGATTTACAGAGCTCACTGAGAAGGTTTAGAAGCTTGCTAAAGATTCATCAAACTTGCCATAAAGTTCGAGAGGCTATTGAGAATCGGCTTGAAGAAATCTGAGGGGTGCGTTAGAAGTCCGTCGGACATTCACCAGAAAGTGCATCAGAAAATGACTAGACATTGTTGGTTGTTAATTTGCTTAGAATATATTTTTAATTTCATAGTTAGCATATAATTAGGGTTAGGATTAGGTGATAATTCTGATTAATGCTAATAGAGGCCAATTAGGCCTTATTTGGACTGAATTGGGTCGGATTCAAGGCCCATTCAATAGTGCTAGACCAGGCATCGCCAGACTGGGGTGATGGCACCGCCCCGAGAATAGGTCCCTAGGTGGTCTAGGTAATGGTACCACCATAGGTTAGCGGTGGTACCACTGGCAGTTATTACCTGCCAGCGAAGGTGCCATGAGTCCACAAAGTTCGAGGACCCTGTTAGGTGGTGGTACCACCAGACTAGGTAGTGGTACCGCCAGTACATTGACAAAACAGGGTCAACTAGTGGTGGTACCGCTAGTGCCAGGCGGTGGTACTGCCAGCACCAAGAAATCTAGGATGTGACACTTTTTGGCTCTATTTTTAAAGCTAATTAAGTCTATAAATACCCCTCTCTTCTCAACTGGTAAAGCACCTTTTGAGAAGTGAAAAAATTAAGTCAAAGCTTTAGAAAAATTATATTCAATAGCTTGAGTGTTCACCTCCCACTTTATCCGTTACACTAATTTACCCCCCAAATCATGAATTCAAGGGAGTCATAAATAAATCATGATATGAGAAAAATTATTGATAAGCAAGCAAGTAATAATGATAAGCAAGCTAGTATACTTTGTGATACACAAGCTGGCTCCCTTTTAATTTTTCTCTTTTGCAACTAAGTTTTGTATTTGCAAACTATCAACTTTTTGTTTGCAATGAGCTAGTAATTTTTATAAAATTTTAAACATGCAAGCTCATGAGTTAAAAAAATAATAATGCAACTTTGTAATTTCTTTCTTCTTATTTTGAGAAGTGCAAGTTTTACCTTTTTGCAAGTTCTAGCTAGCTATGTTTGCTTTTATTTGTAATTTGCAAGCTAGCAAACCCTTCTCCCCCTTTGTTAATGTCAAAAAAAAGAGGGACATAGTTTTCTTCCTTTTTACATCATTTAAAATGAATAGTGTCAATCAATATCACATGATACATACATGGCCAAGAAATCAAGTTTGTAGTAAGTTCAAGATCAAGAGATATCTTTCATGGTAAATATTCTTTTTTTTAGTAAGATCTGTTTAGATCTAGAGTGGCACTAAGAAGAGGGGGGGGGGGGCGAGGGGTTGAATTAGTGCAGTGGTTAAAAATATTGATTTGTGTGATTTCGAAAAACTTCATTTAAGAAGAATCACGTTTCGACAAAAATCAATTTCGATTGTGTTTTAACTCAAAGAGATTCGTAAGTGAAAGAGAAGGATTCGACTGATTGCAATAAGGTAAAGGATTTGCAGAAATATAAATTGCAAGAAAAGAAATACAAACCAATTTTATAGTGGTTCGATTCTCTGACCTACGTCCACTCCCAGTTCCTCCTCTGTTGAGGTCACCGGCTTTCACTAATGATCTTCTTTCAATGGGTGAAGATCAACCACCCTTTTACAATTCTTTCTCCTTTTGAAAAGTTTAGGAGATAACCTCTACAAGTCTCACACCTCCCTTAGACATACTTCTAAACTTTTCAAGAGTAGAGAGGGAACACTCAAGACTTTTTCAAGATTACAACTTGATTCACCAGAGTTTTAGCTTACTTTTTCTTGTGTAATCCTTACAGGAATGAGTGGAGAATTTATAGGCCACAAATGGCTCCAAAAATGAAGCCAAAATTTAAATTTCCCGGTCTTCTGGGTACGGGCGATACTATCGCCTATATTGGGTGGTGCCACTGCCTACAGAACCTCAAAAACAGAGGTTCTGGTAGTGTTATCGCTAGCCTAGAGTGGTACCACCACTACAGCTTTACTGCTGGGTGGTACCACCACCTGTAGGCTAGAAAAGTGTGCTTTTTCACTTTTCCAGCTCATAGGCGGTTCTACCACCAGTTTGGCGGTGTCACCGCCTAAAGCAACATTTGGGCCATTAAATGGGCCTCTTAATGAGGCCAAATCATTTCCAATTTAGGCCCAATTGGTTCCTAATTGAGTTGGTATGATTTCACCCAAAAATAACTCAATTTTAACCTAACCTTCGACCATTAAGACAAATTACTACATGCTACGAATCTAAGTTATCCGACATGTCATTGGTTCTCCAGTGAAATTCCAATGACCTTCCGGTGAACTTTCGTGCATCGTTTGAACCTTCAGTGTAATGCCCGATCCACCGGCATATTGACTCCTACAACATCCATTCATGTTGCATTGTCCGATTCTTTCGACCCGATGCCCGAACTTTGACTCTAGCCCAACACTTGATTCTTCTTTTTTTAATTGTTTTGCTTATTTTGATCAAGGTTAGTCTTGCATTACTTATCTCAAAGCATAGATTAGATAACAAACTTATCAATTGATTTTATCATCAAAATTTTGAGATTCAACAATCTCTCCCTTTTTTATGATGACAACCAATTGATGGAGTTAAACTCAACTCCTCCTGTCTATATGCCATATCGAAATAAGGTAAACTTAAATTCAAAAGAAATAATAACCTTTGAATTCAAGTGAAACAATTTTGATCATATATAACATATTGTATCAAGATTTTATACATCGTGCATCATAATTTTAAATCTTCAAAGTACAATATGCATAATCACAAAATATCAACATCACTTTAGGTATAACATACACGATACCAAAACATTAAGATTTTCAATCATTCATCATTACTTACTTCTCCCCCTTTGTCATCAACAAAAAAGAGAAAAGTTCACAAGTGAATTTTGAAATATGCAAGATAGTACTTTAATAAGTTTTACTTTAGAATATGCAATTTAGCAAGTTTTTGAGATTGGAAGTTACACAAAAAAAATTTTACTTCTTGAAATAGCCAAGCTAACAACTTTTCTTTAGATGTACAAGCACTTTTGGATCTCTTGAGATGTGCAAGCAAGCATTTTTGTTTTTCTTGAGATGCTAGCAAGTTTCTTTCTCTATTTTGCCATTAAACAAGAAATAAAGAAGAGGAGAAGAGTTCATGGCACAAAAATTTATATCATGAATGAATAAATATCAAGGAAATGATTATGACATGAAAGATAAAAGATCAAGTCAAATTCAAAATATCATGAACCATTTTGGTAAATCTTCTTTTCTAAATTATGAAAGAGGAAGGAATCATAAGTAACGATCTCGATTTAAGAAAAAAACTCAAGTTACAAAAATTGAGAAATACAAAAAAAATGTATAAGAGGAATTCATGCATTAGGAAGATTTAACATGCCTAATTCTCTTCTAATAAAATCAAATTGTTCCTCATTCAAAGGTTTTGTAAAAATATCAGCTAATTGATATTTTGTGTCAATAAACTCTAAGGTTACATCGTGATTATTAATGTGATCTTGTATAAAGTGGTGTTTAATATCAATATGTTTAGTTCTAAAGTATTGAATGGGGTTTTTAGTTAAACATATAGCACTTGTGTTATCACATTTTATGGGAATATTCTTTAAATAAATTCTATAATCATCTAATGTATTTTTCATCCAAATAATTTGTGCACAACATGCACTTACGGTTATGTATTCAGCTTTGGTCATAGATAGTGCAACTGAGTTTTGTTTCTTAGAAGACCAAGAAACAAGTGCATGTCCTAAAAATTGATATGTTCTGAATGTGCTTTTCTATCTATTTGACATCTATCAAAATCGACATCCACATAAGCTATTAAATCAAAGTTATTAGATTTTGGATACCATAATCCTAGATTAGGAGTTACTTTAAGATATCTAAGGATTCTTTTAACGGCTTTAAAATGAGATAACTTAGGATTAGCTTGAAATCTAGCATAAAGTCCTACACTAAACATGATATCCGGTTTAGTTGTGGTGAGGTAAAGTAAACTACCTATCATTCTCCTTTATGTTTTTTTATCAAAACTTTCTCTACTTTCGTCCATGTCTAACTTAGTGGAGGTACTTATACGAGTGTCGATGGCTTTTGAACCATTTATATTAAACCGTTTTAATAATTCTAAAGTATATTTGGTTTGACTAAGAAATATACAATCACTAAGTTGTTTAATTTATAATCTTAAAAAAAAGGTTAGTTCACCCATTAGACTTATTTCAAACTCTTGGCTCATACACTTGGCAAATGATTTACATAATGATTCATTTGTAGAACCAAAGATAATATCATCAACATAAATTTAAATTATAAAAAAATTATTTTTAAAATGTTAAATAAATAATGTAATATCGGCCTTGCCTTTATTGAAATTATTTGAAATAAGAAAAGAACTAAGCCTCTCATACTAAGCTCTAGGGGCTTGTTTTAATTAATAAAGAACCTTAGTTAATTTAGACACATGATTAGGAAAAAGAGAGTTTTCAAATCCAAGTGGTTGTTCAATACATACTTCTTCGGAAATGAAACCATTTAAGAAAGCACTTTTAACATCCATTTGAAATAGCTTAAAATTATAACTACTAGCATAGGCAAGAAGCACCCTAATGACTTCTAATCTTGCTATAGGAGCGAAGGTTTCTTCATAATCGATACCTTCTTCTTGGTTGAAATCTTTGGCCACTAATGTAGCCTTGTTTCGAACCACGATACCAAATTCATCTTGTTTGTTTCAAAGACTCATTTAGTACCAATAACTAAATGGTCACTAGGTCTAGGTACAAGCTTCCACACCTCATTCCTTTCAAATTGGTTCAATTCCTCTTGCATTGCTATAACCCCAGAATCATCTTTCAAGGCCTCATCAATGCATTTAGGTTTAATTTAAGAAAGAAAAGCGACATTGGCACAAAAATTCTTAAAATCAAGATCATCATCAAAATTATTTTTCTTAAATTCGAAAACTTCATTGAAAATAACATGAATAGATTCTTCTATAACCAAAGTTCTTTTATTAAAAATATGAAAGGCCTTAGAAATAGAAGAATAACCTAGAAAAATGCCTTCATCAGATTTTGCATCAAACTTTCCTAAGGCATCTTTTTCATTTAAGATAAAACATTTACAACCAAAAACTTTAAAATACGAAATGTTTGGTTTTTATTATTCCATAATTCATAAGGAGTTTTGGAGAGAGATGGTCTTACAAGAACTCTATTCATGACATAGCAAGTCGTATTAATGGCTTCGGCCCAAAAATATTTGGGTAAACTATGTTCATTCAACATGGTTCTTACCATTTCTTGTAAATTCCTATTCTTTCTTTCTACTACTCCATTTTGTTGAGGATTCCTTAGAGTAGAGAAATTATGGTTATATCTATTAGATTCACAAAAAGTTTGGAAGTCATGGTTTTGAAATTCACCACCATGATCACTTCGAATTGATGAAATCATAAAACCTTTTTCGTTTTAAATAAGTTTGCAAAACTTCAAGAAACACTTAAAATAATCACTTTTGTGTGTCAAGAAATATGTCCAAGTGTATTTACTAAAGTCATTTATGATTACAAAGGCATATTTGCTGCCTCCTAAGCTTGTTATATCAATTGGTCCAAATAAGTCTATATGGATCATTTACAAAGGTCTAGAAGTGCTTATTTAATTCTTCGATTTGAAATTACATTTTATTTATTTTCCTAGTTGACAAGCATCACACACTTTGTCTTTAATGAACTTAACATTGGGAATACCTCTTACAAGTCCTTTAGATGTGATTTGAAAGATTAGTTTCATGCTAGCATGACCTAATCTCCTATGCCAAAGCCAAGTATCGTCATTCAAAGTCGAAAAGCACATTTCATTACTAAGATCATCAATGTTTATAGTGTAGATATTATTTTGTTTTAGTGTAATAATAGATGTGTTGTTGTGCGATTTTTCAATAATGCAAGCATTAGATTCAAACTTTATAATATATCCTTTATCACACAATTGACTAATGCTTAAGAGATTATGCTTTAAGCCATCTACTAACAACACATCATCAATTAAAAAGCTTGATTTGTTATCTATGGTTCCCTTACCAATGATTTTACCCTTCTTGTTGTCTCTAAAGGTGACATACCCTTCGTCTTGGCTAGTGAGTTTGGAGAATTAAGATGGATCTTTGGTCATGTGCCTTGAGCATCCACTATCAAGGTACCATCTCTTGCTCCTAGCTTATGAGGATGAATGTGTCTACGAAAGAGGATAGTTTTTAGGTACCCACTTGAACTTGGGTGCCTCAAAAATTGATCTATTAATTTTGTCATTGTTCATTGAGTTCCTTATAGTTTTTTTAGGAACCCATATCTAACTTATGTGGGCTAAGTTTCTTAAACGGACATTTGTAAATAATATGTCTAGGTTTGCAACAAAAGTTATACTTTGAGTAAGATGATATATGCAATGTAGGTCCTTTAACGAATGTGGTTGGATTTTGATGAGATGCACTCACAAATCCAATTCTACTTCTCTTCCGACATGACCCTTATTTGTAAGGATCATATCCAAGGCCTTGCTACCAACCTTAAATTTATCTAAGGTTTCCTTGAGTAGCAAGTTCTCCTTCTTGATTCCCTCTAAGTGTTCACACTTAGAGCATAGAGGCAAGGAGGGAGTATTGTGTTTAAGATTCTCATATTTATCTACTAAGAAAGCATGCTCTTTTTTTAACAAATTAAATTTTTTACTAATTACTGTTGAATCTCGGATTTTGATGATGAAACTAATTGATTGTGTTTTATGATCTAACTGCATTTTAAGTGATGCAGGTCTACTATTGATCAGGATTAGATAGTTGACACTGGAGGAATTGACGTTGCGATGGGTGATCACATCAGGATATTGGATATCGAGCTAGAGGTCTGATCAACAATCGGCAGAAGGCTTCGTACGTCGGGCATTAGGCCAAGAAGAGTAGAGTTGCACCAAAGATATCGGGGTTGTGGAGGTCAATCGCCAATTGGGCAACAAACCGCAAGAAAGGATGATACGCCGAAGAATCGAAAGAAGCACCGACCAATGATGTGCTGGGCAACTGAATGTCAATTCGCATTGTAATAATTGTCTAGATCGAAGTAGAGTTTTGTTTATGTGTGTGCAGGATTAACTACGATAACGATGAAGACGTAAAGCGAAACAAAGTGCCGGAAGACAAGTGTGATGGATCGTTGGGAGTTTGAGAGTTTGACAGAAGTCCGAAGATTCATTGGGAGTGCTGCCAGAACTAGTTGAAAACGAGTAGGGAGCTTGCCGAAGGGTTTTCGGAAGTTTGTCAGAAGGTTCATCGGAAGTTCGCGGAGCTTGCCAAGAAAGATCGGAGCTTACCAAAGAAGCTCGTTGGAACTCACCAAGATCATCGTGAAGTCCAGGAGCTTGCTTGGAGTCCACAGAATGGTTTCTGAGGGTTCGTTGGAAGATCGTCGGAAGTTCACCGGAAGACCGTCAGAAGTTCGCCGGAAGCTCGCCAGAAGAAGTCTTGACTTATCGGACTTTGTAATAGCTTAGGTAATGTCTTTAATTTCATAGTTAGCATATTAATTTGGATTAAAATTATGTGTTAATCCTATAACCCAAGTAGGAGCCAAGTGGGCTTGATAACGGACTGGTTTGGGCCGAGTTTAAGGCCTAAACCAGTGTGCTGAAAAAGGCTGGACGGTGGAACCACCTAGTGGATGAGAGCTTGGGTGGTGGCACCGCCCAAAGCCTGAGAGCCCAGGCGGTGGCACCGCTTGGTACACTGACTGTGTTAGTGTCAAACTAGCGATGGTACCACTAGAATGACATAGTTCGAGGTAATTCAAATTTGGGCTCCAAATTTGAATCCTCTTGGGGTCTAGAACTAAAAATGAAATAGGAAAAACTCTCTTGAAATAATATCAAAATCTTCCCTCCAAGTTTTAAGTGTGTTCTAGTCCAAGAGAGGGGTGAGAGGCCTTGTAAGGGTTACCTCCTAAGCCCATTGGAAGGAGGATAGCTAGTGGAAAAGCCGATGGCCTCAAGTGAAGAGGAATCGGGAGTGGATGTAAGTCGTATGACCGAACCACTATAAATTGGTTTACGTTTATATTCTTGTAATTTACTTTACTGCAAACCATCTTCACTTTGATGCTCTACCTTCTCATCTCCTTCTTATGAATCCATTTACTTCTAAAGCATCTTTTGTTGTGGATTTAATCGAAGCATCATTTTCAACATATGAAGTTTCTAAAACTTATTTTAAAACATTGAAAGTTTATCATTCTTTACCGCTGCACTAATTCACCCCCCCCCCCTCCTTAGTGCCACTCGATCCCTAACAATTGGTATCCGAGCCACGTTATTTCTCATTCGGATTTATACTTGTAAGAAATGGCTCTTCATGGCTTTCAAGAGGGCTTTTCAGTTGTTCGTCCACCGTTCTTTAACAAATTGGACTACACCTATTGGAAAACTCGAATGATAGTTTTCTTGCTTTAAATGGATTGGGATTTGTGGAACGTTGTTGAAAATCATTTTCAACTTCTCTCTAACCGACGAACGAATGGTCAGACTTAGAGAAAAAATCTTTTTCTTTAAATGTAAAGGCTATGAATGCCTTATTTTGCTCTTTAGACAAAAATGAGTTCAATCAGATTTCTACATGTGAAACGGCTTTTGATATTTGGCGGACACTTGAAATCACGCACGAGGGAACTAGAAGAATTAAAGACTCAAAAGTAAACCTCTTATTGCATGATTTTGAGCTCTTCCGAATGAAACTAAGCGAAACTATCAGCGACATGTACACCCGTTTCACGGATGTTGTCAATAGTCTAAGAGCTCTTGGTAAATCTTTTTCGGATTTTGAACTCGTAAGCAAGATCTTAAGATCCCTTCCAAAAAGGTGGGATCCTAAAGTAACTACAATACAAGAGGCTAAAGATTTAAATAATTTACCTATTGAAGAACTAATTGGCTCACTAATGACATATGAAATGAGCCTCCTAGAACATTTTGAACTTATTGAACACTTGAACCACCTTCCAAAGAACAGGAAGGATTTGGAACTTTGGATAATTGAATACCACTTGAGTGATGACTCAAGTGATGAGGACATTGAACACATAACAATGAATGTTAACAAGTTCAATAAATAAAAATAAAAAAATACAAATGAACTTGAATGGAGGAAGAGGCCAAAGATGAAAAAGAAGCGCAAAGAAGAATCAAATGACGAAACAGTGAATTGGGCTTTGATGGTCTTCGACTACAAGGTAAGCAACTTAACCAAAGCTCCTTTGCTTTTTGAAATTACTTGAAATTTTTCATGACTACGTAGTTTAGTTGGTAGGAAATAAAAAAATTATTTTCAAATATTTTCCTGCTTTTTCTACTAGAATTTTTGAAAAATAAAAATTTGAATGATGATTATACGATGTGTGATAATGTGTGTACACCTATGAGGACTAATCCATGCATGTGTATCTTGATGACTTACATTGGTTTTCCGTTCTAAACATGATGTTTGACGATTTTATATCATGCATGTTATGTTTTGAAATTTTGAATGATACAATTTTATGAATGATGCATGTATGATTATTGACAATACTTGTTTAAATCCATGAATATCTATGACTTTTCATGAATAATGTATGATTTCTCACACTAAGCTAAATCATCTTATTATAACTAATAACAATGAAAGAAAGAATTAAAATGATTTTGATGATATTTGGTCTTTACATGAAAATTTGAACATGCTTACATGAAATCAATTTGCATGAAATGAAACACATAAAAATGAGAAAATTCACAATCATGATGCTTTATGTGTAATGCTTTTGATCTTAATGGGTTTAATGACAAACTTATATTTTAAATTTATATGATGATGGCTTTGTTGAATCTCGATTTTTGATGATGAAACTAATTGATTGTGATTTGTGGTCTAATTACGTTTTGAGTTACGTAGGTCTACTATCGATCAGGATTAGACAATTGACGCTGGAGGAATTGACGTTACGCCGGGTGATCACGTTTGGATATTAGATGTCGAGCCGGAGGTTCGATCGACAATCGGTGGAAGGCTTCATACGTCGGGCATCGGGCCTAGAAGAGCATGTTGCGCCAAGGATATCGGGGTTACGGAGGTCAACCGTCGATTGGGCAACGGATCGCTAGAGAGGATGATGTGCCGAAGAATCGGATGAAGCGCCAATAAGCCAATGATGTGTCGGGCAACTGAATGTTAATTCATGTTGTAATAACTATCTAGATCAAAGTAGAATGTTTGTTTGTGTGTGTGCAGGATTAACTATAATGACGATGAAGATGTAAAGTGAAACAAAGTGCCAAAAGACAAGTGGGATGGATCGTTGGGAGTTTGAGAGTTTGATGGAAGTCCGAAGATTCGTTGGGAGTATTACCGGAACCGGTTGAGAACGAGTAGGGAGCTTGCCGAAGGGTTTTCGGAAGTTCACCGGAAGGTTCGTTGGAAGTTCGTGGAGCTTGCCAAAGAAGCTCAGTGGAACTCGCCAAGATCATCGTGAAGTCCAATAGCTTGCCGGGAGTCCACAGAATGGTTTCCGAGGGTTCGTCGGAAGACCACCAAAAGTTCATCGAAAGCTCACCGAAAGAAGTCTTGTCTTATGGACTTTGTAATAACTTAAAAAATATCTGTAAAATTTATTGTTAGCATATAATTTGGTTTAGGATTAGGTGTTAATCCTATAAACCAAATTTGGGCTAATTCGGACTTCATTTGGATTGGTTTCGGCCGAAACTACTATGCTGAAATGACCTGGGCAGTAGTACCGCCTAGGCTAGGTGGTAGTACCGCCCAGTGGCCGAGAGCTAGGGGGTAGCACCGCCTGGCTAGGGCAGTAGCACCGCCCAGCACCCGTGGGCACTAGCGGTAGCACCGCCCAGTACTGCCAACACTGGGAAATTCAAAATGGTTCAAATTTTAGCTCCAAGTTTGGGCTCCAAATTTGAATCACTTTGAGGCCTATAAATACCCCACTCATTCAGAGTTTAGGGGGTGTCTAGAACTAAGAAAAAGAAGGGGGAAACTCTCTTGAAAGTGTGTCAAATCTTTCCTCTAAGTTTTAGGAGTGTTCTAGTCTAAGAGAGGGGTGAAAGGCTTTGTAAGGGTTATCTCCTAAGCCCGTCAAAAGGAGAGGTGCTGTGAGGGGGTTCATCCTCACCCGTTGGAAGGAGGATAACTAGTGGAAAGCCGATGGCCTCAAGCAAGAAGAATCGAGAGTGGACGTCGGTCGGATGACCGAACCACTATAAAAATTTGGTTTGCATTTACATTCTTACTATTTACTTTTCTGTAAACCATCTTCATTTGCTGCCTTACTCAACTTCTTCTTCATCTTCTTACATATGCTTTAAAGTTAAAACGCAATCTTTCCGGGTTCAAATGAAATGTTGCATTTATTCGTACAAAGTTTCCAAACTTATTTTAATCGCTGAAAAATCTATCGTTCTTTACCGCTACACTAATTCACCCCCCCCCCCTCTTAGAGTCGCTCGATCCCTAACAATTAGTATCAGAGCCACGTTCTTTCTCTTTCGGATTTACACCCGTGAGAAATGGCTCTAAATGGTTTTCAAGAGGGCTTTTCGATTTTTTGTCCACCGTTCTTTAACGGTTCAGACTACACATATTGGAAAACTCGAATGAGAGTTTTCTTGATTTCTCTTGATTTAAACTTATGGAACATCGTTGAAAATGGATTTCAATTTCCCTCTAAACTGATGAACGAATGGTCGAATTTGGTGAAAAGATCGTTTTCTTTAAATGCAAAGGCTATGAATGCCTTATTTTGTGCTTTAGACAAAAATGAGTTCAACCGGATTTCTATGTGTGAAATAGCTTTTAACATTTGGCGAACTCTTGAAATCATGCACGAAGGAACGAGTAGAGTCAAAGACTCAAAAGTTAATATTTTGATGCACGATTTTGAGGTTTTCCGAATGACACCAAGTGAGACTATCGATGACATGTTCTCTCGATTCTCGAATGTCATCAATAGTCTAAAATCTCTTGGTAAATGTTTTTCAAATTTTGAACTCATAAGTAAGATTTTAAGATCCCTTCCAAAAAGGTGGGATCCAAAAGTAACCACAATACAAGAGACAAAATTTAAATAATTTTTCATTGGAAGAACTAATCGGGTCATTAATAACCTATGAAATGAGTTTCTTGGAATATTTGGAACATGATGAACATATGAACCACCTTCTAAAGAATAAGAAGGATTTGGAACATCAGACAAATGAATGCCACTTGAGTGATGACTCAAGTGATGAGGACAATGAGGACATTGAACACATAACAATGAATGTTAATAAGTTCATTAAACAAAAATTAAAAAATATAAATGAACTTAAATGGAGAAAGAGGCTAAAGAAGAAGAAGAAGGCTTGCAAAGAAGAATCAAGTAAAGAAGAGGCGAAATGGGCTTTGACGGTTTTCGACAATGAGGTAAGAAACTCACCCAAGTTGTTTATACCTTACTTTGAAATTACATGATCCTTTCATGAGTTGCTTGAAATAGTTGGTAGGATTTTTTTTTATACTTTTTTCCTTTCTAGTAATTTTTTAAAAATAAAAAATATGAATGATGCATGATTTGTGATAATGCTTAGGATTAATCCATGCATGTGTATCTTGATGTTTTATATTGCTTTTCGTTTCTAAACATGATGCTTGATGATTTTGTAATATGCATTAGTTTTTGAAGTAATGTTGATTTGACTCTATGTTATGGATTAATGTATTTTTGGTCTAATTGTTTTCATGACAAATTAAGATGACATTTTGAGATGATGAAATTTCATGTATACTTTCCATATCGGTTTTCAATCTTAAACATGATACATATCTATGTATGAATTTCTTGAAAATCTTTTGATAATAGATGTATGTATCTTGATTATAATTTGAAAACTTCCATCTTGGCTTAATGGGTTTTAACCCTTTTTATGATGAAATTTTTATTGATATATGTCTTCATGAAATCAATTATATAGACCAAACCCACAAATTTTCAAAATGAAAGAAATGTGGTTTTGATGTTGCCTTGTGTTATATTTGGACTTAATGGTTTTCATGACGAAAATTATTTTTCAGATTTTTAAAATGATGTATGATTTTAGCATAAATTTGAGCATTGATCATCTTGTTATTACAAATAAAATAAAGAATTAAAATGATTTGATAATGCATTATGAAAACATGCTTAATGATTGTATCATATGTGATGACTTGACATCTCATATTTTGAAATAATATATTCATAATGAATCCATGAATCTTGATGATTTTCATATCACTTTTTGGCTTTAAACTTGATACATATTTTTCATGCAAAAAGTTTTGGGCATGCTTATGGGAAATCTTACTTGATAAATGAAAATGCTCCATACGTATGATCATGATAAATTCATGAATCTTGATGATTTTACATTGCTTTTGAAATGTTGATACATGCTCACATATAATCAATTTATGTTACTCTTATTAAAATTTTCAAATGAAAGATTTTGATGCATTTGATCTTAATGGGTTTAATGACAAACTTGTATTTTGAATTTATACAATGATGGGTTCCATATAAATGTTTGAACATACATTATGAAATCATGAAATCATTATTGAAATGAAAATATTAAAAGTTTGTTATCATGCTTAATGACTTTGTGATATCATATCTTGATGACAAACTCATGTTTTGGTCTTAAATTTGATACTCATCTTTTGAAACATGAGCACACTTGTTTGAAACAAAATGAAACACATTATCATGATAAATTGAATCTCATAATGTGTTATATTGTTGTCTTAACAATTTTTATAATGAAGTTTGTCTTTCGATTTTGAATATTTTGATTTGGCATATAAAGGCAAAAGATATACTTTATATGATGAAACATAAAGAAATTGTATTTACTATATTATTGAGATTAATGATTTTACGATATCTTATGAATCTCGTAAATTATGAAAGTGATTTTGATGATTTGTTTATGAGTTCGGAGTTGATGATTTGAACTAGAATGAGTCTTATCTGTATCATGATCTTGATAACTTGAGTTTTTTAAAACCTCTTACTTTATACTATGATTCTCCCATGTCATTGAAGAGAAATTCAACTGAATCATAAGTTAGTTTCTCTTGACTTATTGATACTTAACTTGAGAAAATGTGTTTCGAATGTTGAAACATTACATGTGTAATTTGAAATTTTCTCTCATGTTTCAATACCACTTTGTATCATGACTTGATAATTGAAATATTGATGTAGACTTTTGTGTATCACTTGTCATGATTAATGCAAATTGCTAGCATTTTGAATCTCGAAAATGATTTTGATTTGATTATAGGTTTTAAGTTGTCAAATTATTTTGAATGAGATATTTTCAAGTGAATCATGAACTCTCTCTTAAATTGTTGACTTGAGATATTTTTTTTTACAAATTGAAATACTTTCCTCTATGATTGCTTCCTTTTCATTTACTAAAGAGGAAAACAATTCAAGTCTTGATATATTGATATTTGATACTTGAAATTTCTCATGAAATGTGATCTTAATGAGAATTCCTATGCATAAATCAAGTTGCCCTTTGTGCTATCAATTCTCAAATGAATCATGTTCTTCTTGAGCCTTGATATTATATCCTAGAAGTGACATGATTTCTTTGCCTTGTGTGGCAAATTGAATATTTGATATAAATTAATTTTCTTTATGATGAATCATGAATCATGACAAGATCTATGATTTTGATAAATTTTTATCATGATCCTTGATTGTATAATTCTTTTATACTATTAAAAGGATTTGTCAAATGAATCATGTCCTTCTTAAATATTTCTTGATATCATGACATGATTTCTTTATATAGTTTGAAATTTTCTAGCAATTGAGTCCTCCACTTCTATTTGACAATGAGAAAGGGGGAGCTAGCTTGTTGAATTAATATTCATGACGAATGTTGATGATTGAAAATTTGATGAAAAAGAAATGTGCTTAATGATTGAATCATTGATTTATTCATCATGGCTTAAAAATAAATGAAAAGAAAATATGTTAGCACTTGTAATCATGACTTGATCCATTATATTGATATATTTGTATCATGATTTGAAGATTGATTTTTTTTATGCAAACTTATGTGAAAAGTTTATATCATCATATTTGATCCTCCCTTTCTTTTTGACATTGATAAAGGGGAAGAAATTTTATTGCTAGGTTGCACACCCAAATAAAAAATTACTAGCTCATTCAAGTGGAAGAAAATTACTATCTCAAAAAAGAAGCAAAAATGCAAAACTTATGTTACACTTGTCATGCCTTTATATTTGTATGTTTTAATAAAAAGTTAGCATATACGTTTAAAGTGATTATACATAATTGCTAGCTCATTGCAAACAAAAAGTTGATAGCTTGCAAAGGTGAAACTTAGTTACAAAAGAGAAGAATTGAAAGGAAGCTAACTTGCGTGTCGCAAAGTATGTTAGCTTGCTTATCATTATTGATTGCTTGCTTATCATCTTTTTCTCTCATATCATGATTTTTGACTCCCTTGAATTCATGACTTAATATGCTGAAAATTCATGTTGTAAAATTGTTATTTGGTCATGATCAAAGTATTGACTATTTGTACTCCACTTTTTTGACAAAAAACAAAGGGGGAGAAGATTTATTGCTAGCTTATGTATCGCAAAGAAAAATTTTGCTAGCTAGAACATGCAAAGGAAGCAAAGAAAGTACAACTTGCACATCTCAAGAAGCAAGTGAAAAAATTACCATCATTGCCCATCCTTAAAAAAACTTACTATGATTGAATGGTATGATTGGATGTTGTATTGCAAAGCTATGCTTAAATGTTGTATGATGTATATCTAGATTGATAGCTAGTATGTTATAAAATTTACATATCTTTTAAATTAGCTATGATGCAACTTCTCCTTTTTGTTGATGATATAGGGGGAGAAAGTAGATTGATGACTTCATGCATTGATTGAATATTTTATATATTTACATGATGGTTTGATGATTCTCTTAATTGTGATGAATGTTGCTTGGATTTCGGATAATCCATGGTTTCTATCAATGGCATATTGATAGGGGGAGTTTAGTTAAACTCTGGGGAGTTATGGTTAACTCCGTTAGTCATCAATTAGTTGTCATCATAAAAAAGGGGGAGATTGTTGAATCTTGATTTTTGATGATGAAACTAATTAATTATGATTTGTGGTCTAACTGTGTTTTGAGTTACGTAGGTCTACTATTGATCAGGATTAGACAGTTATTGATGGAGGAATTGATGTTGCACCGGGTGATCACGTCTGGATATTGGATGTCGAGCCAGAGGTTCGGTCGACAATCGGTGGAAGGCTTCATATGTCGGGCATCGAGCCTAGAAGAGCATGTTACACCAAGGATATCGGGGTTGTGGAGGTCAACCATTGATTGGGCAACGGATCGCTAAAGAGGATGATGTGCCAAAGAATCGGATGAAGTGCCGATAAGCCAATGATGTGCCGAGCAACTGAATGTCAATTCGCGTTATAATAACTGTCTAGATCAAAATAGAATATTTGTTTCTGTGTGTGCAAGATTAACTACGATGACGATGAAGACGTAAAGCGAAACACAGTGCCGAAAGACAAGTGGGATGGATCATTGGGAGTTCAAGAGTTCGACGGAAGTCCGAAGATTCGTTGGGAGTATTGTCGGAACCGGCCGAGAACGAGTAGAGAGCTTGCCGAAGGGTTTTTGAAAGTTCACCAGAAGGTTCGTTAGAAGTTCACGGAGCTTGCCAAGAAAGATCAGAGCTTACCAAAGAAGCTCGATGGAACTCGCCAAGATCATCGTGAAGTCCGGTAGCTTACCGGGAGTCCGCAGAATGGTTTCCGAGGGTTTGTCGGAAGACCGCTGGAAGTTTACCGAAAGCTCGTCGAAAGAAGTCTTGTCTTATGGACTTTGTAATAGCTTAAAAAATATCTTTAAAATTTATAATTAGCATATAATTTGGTTTAGGATTAGGTGCTAATCCTATAAACCAAATTTGGGGCAATTCGGACTTCATTTGGATCGGTTTCGGTCGAGTTTTCGGCCAAAACTACTGTGCTGAAATGACCTGGGCGGTAGTACCGCCTAGTGGCCGAGAGCCAGGCAGTAGCACCACCCAAGACCTGTGGGCACCAGCGGTAGCACTGCTAGATGGGCAGTAGCACCGCCTAGTACTGCCAGCACCGAAAAATTCAAAATTGTTCAAATTTTGGCTCCATGTTTGGGCTCCAAATTTGAATCACTTTGAGGCCTATAAATACCCCACTCATTCAAAGTTTAGGGGGTGTCTAGAACTAAGAAAAAGAAGGGGAAAACTCTCTTGAAAGTGTGTCAAATCTTCCCTCTATGTTTTAGGAGTGTTCTAGTCCAAGAGAGGGGTGAAAGGCTTTGTAAGGGTTATCTCCTAAGCCCATCAAATGGAGAGGTGCTGTGAGGGAGTTCATCCTTGCCCATTGGAAGGAGGATAGCTAGTGGAAAGCCGATGGCCTCAAGCAAGAGGAATCGGGAGTGGACGTAGATCGGATGACTGAACCACTATAAAAATCTGGTTTGCATTTACGTTCTTGCTATTTACTTTTCTGCAAACCATCTTCATTTGCTGCCTTACTCAACTTCTTCTTCATCTTCTTACGTATGCTTTAATGTTAAAATGCAATCTTTTTGGGTTCAAATGAAACGTTGCATTCATTCGTACAAAGTTTCCGAACTTGTTTTAATCGATGAAAAATCTATCGTTCTTGACCACTGCACTAATTCACCCCCCCCCCCCCTCTTAGTGTCGCTTGATCCCTAACAAGCTTTCATAAAAATATTTGAACATACCTTATGAAATCATCGTCGATAATGATAAAATGAAAATGTTAAAAGGTTATTATCATGCTTATTGACTTTATGATATCATATCTTGATAATGAAACTCATGTGTTGATTTTAAAAATGATACTCATCTTTTAAAACATGAGCACACTCATATGAAACAAACAAGTTAAAATAAAACACATTATGTGCGATGAGTGACTCTTGCACTTTGAACCTATATGTTTTTGGTCTTAATCATTTTATGATGAATTGTTTATATGATGTGTTATATTTTTCGACTTTAAGAATCTTGATGATGGTTTTTGCCTTTATATCTTGAACTTTCATGATTGTCTCAATTTGATATTAAAAGATAAAGGCATGCTTATTTGAAGTAAATCATAATAAGGAAATGCATGATTCTTGAAAATTTTTCTATCTCTAAAAGTTTTCAGTTTTGATGAATCCATATGAAACTCTTAAATTGAATCTTTTGAAAAATGCCACATGCTTAATGTGATTCGACTTAATGACAATTTGTCTTTTCTTCTTGAATGTTGACATTTATTTTTATTAAGGGCAAAAGCATGGTTATAAGAAGTAAATCATATGAATAGAAATTTATAAAAACGAAATGCAATCCTCTATCTTATCGATTCTTCAATAAATCTATGCTTGTCATGTATGAATTTATTGAATGTGATTTTTGAGGATGATTTTAGATTTGAAAATTGCTTGATTTGTATTTATGACATAAGATACATTTTAAATATGAATCATGCTTCAATCATGTTAAATGCTTCAATCATTTTCTATCTCACTTAATTCATTTTATTCTTCTATATTTCCTTTTTATTTACCATAGAGGAGAACCTTTTAAATGAATTATGAAATTAATGATTCGATAATAAGTGTTTATCAAAATTCTATTTATTATTTTGTAATCTCTAAAAAGTTGATAATCACTTCATTCATGTTATGAATCAAGAAAATATTTTTGATTTGATTAGGAGTTTTGAGTTGACAAAATGAGTTTGAATGATTTTATGACTCCTCTCTTGATCACTTGTAATCATGACTTTAAATTCTTGACTTAAGATATTTTTGTGAATCAAAATATTTTCTGCTATGATTGCTTCTTTTTATCATTTATCAAAGAGGAGAACAATTCAACTTTATGTCATTTGTGAATCTCATAAACTATGTTAATGATTTTGATGATTCAAACTTGAATGAGCTTTATCACAATCCAAGCCTTGATATCTTGATATTTGATACTTGGAATTCTTATGCAATAATCAAGTGCTCAAATGATTCTTTGCTAAAGAGAATATTTATACTTCATGATCTTGATGTCTCCGATTGACAACTCAAATTCTTTTGATCCTTTTAAGAAAATTTTTATCTATAACATGATCTTAATGAAAATTCTTACATATAAATCAAGATTTTGTGTTTGATCTCCTAAGACTTCCACTTGTTATTTCATAAAAAGGAAACTTGTCAAAATGATTCATGAACCTTTTGATTTATGACTTTTGGATTCATGACTTAAGGTCGATGATTGAAACATTATATGCTAAAATTGATTTTTTTATGTTTCAATACTTCCTTGAATGCCTTATATGATGCTTGAAAATTTGATGAAAAAGAAATGTGCTTAATGATTGAATCATTGATTTATTCTTTTATCATGGCTTAAAAATGAATGAAAAGAAAATATGTTAGCACTTGTAATCATGACTTGATCCTTAATATTGATATATTTTTATATATCATGATTCTTGGTTGTATGACATTTATCTTGAATTGAAAATTGATACATTTATCTAGATCTTGCTAAAAAGAAAGTTATGAATCATGAATGATATCTTTTGGATTTGATCCTTGTTGAATTTATATATTGATATCCTTCATGATATGATTTCTTTGCATTGTTGTCTTGTATGCATCATATGATGATTGATATATTGATGCAAATTTATAATTGATCATTGGTTCCTCCCTTCTTTTCGATAATAATAAAGGTGGAGTTAAATTGCTAGCTTATGCATCAAAAAGAAAATTTTGCTACCTTAATCATTGAGAAGCAAAAAGTTGCTATCTCAAGAGAGGCATAAATTTTGCTCAACTTCACTTTTTCAATAAAATTGCTTGCATTTTTGTTACAAATTATTGTTGAATCTCATGCAAGATTATTTGAAGTATTAATCCTCTCTTTTTTTTGACATTGATAAAGAGGGAGAAGGCTTTTGCTAGCTTGCATATTACAAATGAATGCAAAAATCCTAGCATGCAAAGAAAGCAAAACTTACAAGCTTGCTCTTCTCAAAAGAGAAGAAAGAAATTACAAAATTACATGCATATCGCAAAGGAAGTCAAGAAAATATACATCTTTAAATACTATTTCCTTGCACTTCTCAAAGGAGAATAGAAAAACTTACGATCATGAATACCATTACAACAAGTGCTATCTTACATATCTTGAAACTTGCTATGTTTGAATGGGATGATTGGATGTTGTATTGCAAAGCTATGCTTAAATGTTGTATGATGCGATTAATAGCTAGTGTGTTGTAAAACTTGCATATCTTTTAAACTAGCTATGATGCAACTTCTCCTTTTTGTTGATGACATAGGAGGAGAAGTAGATTGATGACTTCATACATTGAATTGAATATTTTACATATTTGCATAATAGTTTAAATGTTTCTCTTAACTTGTGATGAATATTGCTTGGATTTGGGATAATCCAAGGTTTCTATCAATGGCATATTGATAGGGGGAGATTGGGTAAACTCCGGGGAGTTAAGGTTAACTCCGTTAGTCATCAAAAAGGGGGAGATTGTTGAATCTCAGATTTTGATGATGAAACTAATTGATTGTGTTTTGTGATCTAATATTGTTTTAAGTGACGAGGTCTACTATCGATCAGGATTAGACAGTTGACACTGAAGGAATTGACGTTGCGTCGGGTGATCACATTAGGATATTGGATGTCGAGCCGAAGGTCTGATTGACAATAGACAGAAGGCTTCATACGTCAGGCATCGGGCCAAGAAGAGCGGAGTTATACCAAGGATATCGAGGTTGCGGAGGTTAACTGTCGATTGGGCAATAAGCTGCAAGAGAGGATGATGTGCCGAAGAATCGAACAAAGCACCGACCAATGATGTGCCGGGCAATTGAATGTCAATTCGCGTTGTAATAATTGTCTAGATCGAAGTAGAGTTTTGTTTATGTGTGTGCAGGATTAACTACAATAACGATGAAGATGTAAAGTGAAACAAAGTACCGGAAGACAAGTGTGATGGATCGTTGGGAGGTCAAGAGTTCGACGGAAGTCCAAAGATTCGATGGGAATGCTGCCGGAATTGGCCGAGAACGAGTAGGGAGCTTGCTGAAGGGTTTTTGGAAGTTCACCGAAAGGTTCGTCGGAAGTTCACGGAGCTTACCAAGAAAGATCAGAGCTTACTAAAGAAGCTTGTTGGAACTCGCCAAGATCATCGTGAAGTCCAGGAGCTTGTCGGGAGTCCGTAGAATGGTTTCCGAGGGTTCGTTGGAAGATTGCCAGAAGTTCACCGGAAGCTCACCGGAAGAAGTCTTGACTTGTTGTACTTTGTAATAGCTTAGGAAATGTCTTTAATTTTGTAGTTAGCATATTAATTTGGGTTAGGATTAGGTGTTAATCCTATAACCCAAGTAGGAGCCAAGTGGGCCCGATAATGGACTAGTTTGGGCCGAGTTTAAGGCCTAAACTAGTGTGCTGAAAAAGGTTGGGCAGTGGCACCGCCCAGAGCCCGAGAGCCCAGGCGGTGGCATCGCCGGGCTGGGCAGTGGCACCACACCACCACTGGGTAGCAAGCCAGGCGTTGGCACCGCCTGGTACACTAACTATGATAGTGTCAAACTAGCGGTGGTACCGCCAGAATGACACAATTCGAGACAATTCAAATTTGGGTTCCAAATTTGAATTCTCTTAGGGTCTAGAACTGAGAAAGAAATAGGAAAAACTCTCTTGAAGTAGTGTCAAAATCTTCCCTCTAAGTTTTAAGTGTGTTCTAGTCCAAGAAAGGGGTGAGAGGGCTTGTAAGGGTTACCTCCTAAGCCCTTCAAAAGGAGAGGTGCTGTAAGAGAGTTCATCCTTATCTATTGGAAGGAGGATAGCTAGTGGAAAAGCTAGTGGCCTTAAGTGAAGAGGAATTGGGAGTGGACATAGGTCGTAAGACTGAACCACTATAAATCGGTTTGCGTTTATATTCTTGCAATTTACTTTACTACAAACCATCTTTACTTTAATGCTCTACTTTCTCATCTCCTTCTTTCGAATCAATTTACTTCTAAAACATCTTTCGTTGTAGATTTAATCGAAGCATCTTTTTCAACATACGAAGTTTCTGAAACTTGTTTTAAAACATCAAAAGTTTATTGTTCTTTATCGTTGCACTAATTCACACCCCCCCCTCTTAGTGTCACTCGATCTCTAACAATTACTCTACACTTATCAGATAATTCATGAAAGGCATTTGAAAGCTCGTCGAAAGTTAAATCTGCTACTCATATGTGCCTTGCAAGCCAATCACATGAGTGATGGCACTTGTGACTTGATATGCACTCTTTCTCTTTACTTATTATTAGACATTTTATCACTTTATCTTACTTGTTGCATATATTATGATGTCCTTGGATCTATACAATGGGAATCAGATCATGATGAGAGGGGCATCGAGACAACCAGATAGACTGGTGTGTTGTATACCCATCCATATGATGGAGATGGTTGGTCTCATAGCTACTCGTGTGGGGACACTAAGGGTGCAGTGCAGGTGCTCATTGGGGAATGAGTTCATTGATTGATCCACCTACGAAATGTTGGATGGTTATTGATACCTCACGTCAGACAGTGGTTCCATAGTCCTAGTAGTGTATCTGGTCCTTAGACTTGAGATACCAAGGATATCATGTATGAGTACTCCACTCTTTGATACTAGACTTATAGGTTTGAAAAGTTTCAGATCTAGTACAATCAGTTATTGGGAGTGGTAACCAACCTTACGATGGCTATTGAGTATCAATAGAGGATCATCCGCTCTCGGTATCATGAGAGGAATATCCTATGTATTCTTACTTGAACAAATCCTTGGCAAAGGTTATTCGGATTGAGAGAGAAAGAGTTCTCCGGGAGAATCCGATAAGAGCAAGACTCGAGGAGAAACCGTTTGGACCTGATAGCACCATGCCCGATATAGGGTCTCTGGGATATTAGTTGGATGAGGGACTATAGATACACGGTAACTAAGGGTAGATAGGTCCAAAGGATTGGATTCCCCTGTATCATCTAGGGGCTACAGCGTAGTGGCCTAGTAAGTCCATAGTCGATGAGTTGGGTGAATTGTTATAGAAATAATAATTCACTAAGTCAGAAGGAGTTCTGACAAATATGACTCATGGCCAGCTCGATATGGGCCTAGAGGGTCACACATATAAGGTAGGTATTGCTACGCATAGAGGTTCGGATAAGAGATATCTGCTGGAGCCCCTATCTTATTAGATATCCATTAAGCCCCTGAATTATTGGATCCTAAGATGAGATCCAATAATTGCTAATAAGAGATTATTGGGTAGAGACCCACTAATCCAAGAGGCTTGGATAATTGGATAGAGATCCAATACCCAACAGAGCAAGATCCATTAGAGTTTACAGAGGGCCTCTATAAATAGGAGGGAACCAAAGCTCTATAGGCTGGGGGGTTTCTTTTTGGTGGCCACCTCCTATTCTCCTCTCCCTAGAGAGGTGCATCATCACAATCCCTACTGTGTGGATACCACTAGAGAGGAGGAAGCTTGACCTTCTTCATCCTCTCCTACAGATCTATAGGGATTCAGGGATATACGATCTCCCTAGGTACTTTCTTTTACACATGTAGTTTTTGCAGATTTGTTTTTGATGCATCGATCTTCGCACGATGATAGAACCTTTCTATAAAAAATCTGTGATTATGTTTTTTATTCTTCCGCTATGCATGAGATGTCGCCCCATAGGATTTCCCAACAAAATCTTCATTAAATAAATCACATACTTCTTCTTTGAGAGCCATTAAGGCAAAGTTGACAATTGTTACGAATCTTTTATTTTCTAAGCTTTGGATAATGTTTTGGATAATATTATGGAGTTGTCTAGTAGGGAGTCGATTACTAATTCGGTTAGGAGTCGGTTACAGAGTCAGTTAATAAGAGTCCAAGTCCTAGGGGACTCTATGTGAGACTCTTTAAAAAGGGATGTAACTATTTCTTTCAGAAGGAGAAAGGCAATGAAGAATCATTTAGTCTTTTGGCTAAACTAAGGAGGTCGATCCCCTCAAAGCAATCAAAGGAGGTCGATCCTTTCGAAGTGATCAAGGAGGCCGATCCCCTCGAAGCGATCATTATCCCTTTTCCCCCACTTCTTTCGCTTCTCCTCCGCTTCTTTCGCCTTTTCCACGATAAAACCCTAAGGGGTCTTATCATTTGGTATCAGAGCCTTAACATTTGGTATTAGAGCAGTGATCCTTGGCGTTCTTACTGCAACTTCACATCATCTTCATCACAGCCATCATCTTTGTCAAAAAAAAAAGAGAAAAAGAAGAAAAGAAAGAAGAGAGAAAAAGGGCAGAAGACCTCAGCATCCGCCCACATCCATTGCCCCTCTCCACCACCGCTATTGCCAGCGACCATCGCCACCGCTGCTTCCTCAACTATTGCTGCCAGCATGTGGTGTGATAGAAACAAAGCAGCCCCAGTGCCTTCCAGCTTCGGCGCTCTTCTTCCTCGCTGCCTCCCGTTGGGTCGCAACTGCAATCGACGTCCGCAGCAACCGTCACAGCCGCAATCGACGTCCGCTGCAACCTTCGTAGTCGCACTCCAGCGCTGCCTTCGAACTGCTTCTGCATTGTATCCTCTACCGTAGAACGCTGCCGCTTCCCCTCCTCACGGTGACTCCCCACGGTGTCACTGCCATCCAGGCCCCGATGCTCTCACCCCACGCAGTGACAGAAATAGGGTGGCAACTTTTCCTCATTGCTGCGATCACATCAAGCCTTTATACAACCCTCAGCATCCACTTCCTCGACAGCTTCACACCGACAATACTAAATTATAGATCTACAATCTAACGCAATGGCTATCGATAACTTAGTTAAAGCCCAAATTGAAGCATTTAAAATCAGAATTGAAAATCGACTACAGGAGATCCTTAACGAATTCAAAAGAAGCCTACTAGAGAACTTTAGTAAGTTTCAACAAGATGGACAGCTCACTAAAATTCGTCAAACTTCCACATTATTAGAATATCAAGACAGATTCCAACGATTGTCAAATCAAGCCATAAATTGGTCTGAACGATAGCTAGTGGATACCTTTATTCAGGGGCATAATCCAGATATCAGATATGAAGTTAAGGCTCGACAACCGCGCATTATGATGGCTGTAATTTTATTTGCATGTCTACATGAGGAAAAAATCAATCGAGAAAATCATCGATATAGAAGTGACTACAAATAAATAATCAACGAGCTACCTAGTAAGGAGCACCAATGTAAATAAGAGTAACCTCTAGTGATTGAACCAATTAGAGAGGAACCAGAAGCTGACAAAGTTGACTTCGATAATGAAGGTATGAATTTTGATAAAGATGTTGAACCTATTACATATACAATGCATGCATTAGCTGACTATTCTAACCCACAAACTATGAAAGCTGAAGGAATTTTGGAACATCAACCTATTATAGTCCTGATTGATACCGGTAGCACTAACAATTTCATGGACAGTAAGGTTGCTGACCGATTAGCCTATCATATTGAAGACTGTGACAAATTCGAAGTAAAGATCGCTGATGGATGACCTTTGACTTGTGACAGCAAATGTTCAAAGATAAAATTGTTTATACAGGGCCAAAAACTATTGTGGGATTTCTTTTTGCTACCCTTAGAAGACTTCAAAATGGTGATCCTAAATGGAAGACAAAGAAGTAAGGCCACAGCTGCTACTAGCCATTGGATGAAGAGGGTTCTCCAAAAGACTTTAAAGACTACTACACTAAAAGGTCGACCTATTGCTCACACCATCAAGTGGAGGTCGTACTTACTTGATCAGCGAGTTGTAATGTGCCACAGATACCTTGTGTCGAATTTGATGCCGCTCAGCCTTGAGGACAAGGCTGATTTGACAAGGGCAGAACTGTTATGAATCTTTTACTTTCTAAGCTTTAGATAATGCTTTGGATAATGTTATGGAGTTATCTAGTAGGGAGTCAGTTATTGATTCGGTTAGGAGTCGGTTATGGAGTCGGTTAATAAGAGTCCAAGTCCTGAGGGACTCTATGTGGGACTCTATAAAAAGGGATGTAACTATTTCTTTCAGACAAGGAGAAAGGCAATGAAGAATCATTTAGTCTTTTGGCTAAACTAAGGAGGTCGATCCCCTTGAAATGATCAAAGGAGGCCGATCCCCTCGAAGCAATCAAGGAGGTCGATCCCCTCGAAGCGATCATTATCCCCTTTTCCCCCACTTCTTCCACTTCTCCTCCACTTCTTTCACCTTTTCCACGATAAAACCCTAAGGGGTCTTATCAACAATCTCCTTGTTGCTTGCTTCTTCATCTTTGGAGCTACTTGAGTCATCCCATGTCGCCTTTAGAGCCTTCTTCTTCTTCTTCGATTGTTTCTTCTTAGTTTGGGGGCTTTCACTTTTGAAATGCCTCAGCTTCTTACATTCATAGCAAATTACTTGATCTTTCTTTGGTTCAAATTTATTTTTAGAGTCATTTTTAAATTTATTTCTTCTTATAAATTTTTTAAATTTTTGTGTCAATAGTGCAAGTTCATCATTAAGGTCCTCATCACTTGAAGATTCTTTCAAGTGGTCTTCTTGTGTTCTCAATGCCATATCCTTCCCATTCTTTGGAAGGGGTTTCTCAAGTTCATCATGAGCATGGCATGTCATCTCATAGGTCATCAATGACTCAATGAGTTCTTTGACAGGAAAATCCTTTAGGTCTTTGGCCTCTTGAATGATTGTAACTTTTGGATCCTAACTTTTTAAGAGGGATCTTAAGATTTTAGTTACAAGTTTGAAATTAGTAAAACCTTTTTTAAGTGCTTTGAGTCCATTGACGACATCCGTAAAATGGGTGTATATGTCTCCAATGGACTCACTTAGTTTCATCCAAAATACTTCGTAAAAATGAACTAAATAGTTTATTTTGGACTCTTTCACTCAGTTAGTGCCTTCATGAGTGATTTCAAGAGTATGCCAAATTGATTCGCTAGAGTTTTAGCTTACTTTTTCTTATGTAATCCTTGTAGGGATGTGTGGGATATTTATAGACCTCAAATGGCTCCAAAAATGAAGCCAAAATTTAAATTTTCGACTCTTCCGAGTATGGGCAGTACTATCAGTTAATTGGGAAGTGTCATCGCCCGTAGAACCTCAAAAACAGAGGTTCTGGCGGTGCTGCCACCAGCATGGAGTGGTACCACCGTTGCAGCTTTACTGCTAGGCAGTACCACCACCCAGACTAGGCGATACCACCGCTTGCAGCCTAGAAAAGTATGCTTTTTCATTTTTTTCAGCTCATAGGCGGTTCTACCATTAGTTTGGTGGTGCCACCCCCTATAGCAACATTTGAGCCATGGAATGGGCCTCTCAATGAGCCCAAATTAGTCCCAATTTAGGCTCAATTGGCTCCTAATTGAGTTGGCATGATTTCACCCAAAACCAACTCAATTTTGACCTAACCTTCGACCATTAAGATATAAATAACTACAAGCTACGAATCTAAGTTATCTAGCATGTCATTGGTTCTCCCGGTGAACTTTCGGTGACCTTCTGGTGATCTTCTGGTGAACTTCTTGCGTATCATCCGAACCTTCGGTGTAGTGCCCGATCCACTAGCATGTTGACTCCTACAACATTCGTTCTCGGTGCATTGTCGATTCTTGTGACCTGATGCCCAAACTTTGACTCCGGCCCAACACTTGATTCTTCTTGCTTTAATTGTTTTGCCTCTTTTGATCAAGGTTAGTCCTGCATCACTTATCTCAAAGCATAGATTAGATAACAAACTTATCAATTGATTTCATCATCAAAATCCGAGATTCAACATGATCAAGATCATGATTTTAAAAACAAATTCTAAACATATTTTCTTTGCATTCATTTTCAAGCCATGATAAAAAGAATAGATCAATGATTCAATCATTAAACAAATTTCTTTTACATCAATTTTCAACCATCATATATGGTATACAGGGCAAAGAAATCTTGTCATTTCTATATCATGAAAGATATGATATGAAGGCTCATGATTCATTTGAAAATAGATAGCACAAAGAGTAAATTGATTCATGAATAGGAATTCTCATCAAGATTTCATCGAAACAAAGTCCAAGTATCAAGATACCAAGATCACATTATATACAAAAATTCAATTATCAAGATATCAAAATCATGAATTTGTAAAAATTCAACTATTAAGTCCCGAGAAATCAAAAGACAAGTTGCATTTCATATGAAAAATTATCTTTTGATAACCGTAAGAAGCATAATAAACGATCTTGATTTTTAAAGAACTTAATGTTATAATTGTCAAGATCATGATTTCAATAAAAATTTTTTATAGCAAAATGAAATCTTTCAGAACTTGATTCAAGCATTATATATATATATATATATATATATATATATATATATATATATATATATATCTCAAAAGGTGATGATTCCAAGAGATTGAGAGAAGAGTCAAGAATAATTGACAAGTCTCATTCAAATTCAACTCGACTACTTCATACTCATCATTAAAATCATTTTCATAGATTCATATAAATGGATTCTTTAAAACATCATCAAAATCTCATTCATAATTCAAGTGATTCACAAAATATCATAAATGAATTCATCACTAGTTTTTCATGGAAAAGTCAAAAACTTTTAGAGATAGTAAAACATGCATTACCATTTATGATTTACTTCATATAAGCATGCCTTTGCTTTTAATAAAAATGAGCATCACATTCAAGAGTGAGAGGCAATTTTTGTAAAACAAATCATAATTTGCATTATCGTGTAAATATGAAATCTTCATCAAAATCTGTCATTCGAAAAATTTATTAAGAGCAACATAGATTGCTTACATATAAGCATGCTCAAGTCTTTTTGTATAAAAGATATATGTCAAGTTCAAAACCAAAACACAAGTTTCGTCATCAAGACCAAAAATAGGACATGACATCTAAAAATTTCATCATAAAAGTGATCAAAAGCAAACACATAAAGCATCTTTAAGGAAAAGATTTGATTCATCATGATAATACATTTTGCTTCCCCTTTTTTGTGTTTCCATTAAGGTGAGCATGTTTAAGTCTTTTATGAAAACATGAATCAACATTTAAAAATGAGACATAAGTTTCGTCATAAAATCGTCAAGACCAAACACATCAAAAATAAATATCATGATATCATATTTTTAATTTTTATTTGTTTTATTTTATGTGGTTGACCTCATATAAGCATGTTCAAGTTTTTATATAAAAGTCATGCATCATAAAGAAAAGGGGCTTTGGTTGAGTTGCTTACCTTGGAGTCAAAATCGTCAAAGCCCAATTTGCCTCTTCTTTACTTGATTCCTTTTTGTGAGCTTTCTTCTTCTTCTTTGGCATCTTTCTCCATTCAAGTTCATTTATATTTTTTAATTTTTGTTTAATGAACTTTTTAAAATTCATTGTTATGTGTTCAATGTCCTCTTCATTGTCCTCATCACTTGAGTCATCACTCAAGTTGTATTCATTTGTCCAAAGTTCTAAATCCTTCCTATTCTTTGGAAGGTACTTCATGTGTTCATCAAGTTCCAAAAAGCTCATTTGATATGTTATTAATGAGTAATGAGTTCTTCTATCAGAAGTTTATTTAGATCTTTAGCCTCTTATATTGTGGTTACTTTAGGATTTCACCTTTTTTGGAAGGGATCTTAAAATCTTATTTACGAGATCAAAATCCGAAAAAAATTTACCAAGAGCTCTTAGACTATTGACGACATCCGTGAAATGAGTGTACATGTCGCCGATAGTCTTGCTTGGTTCCATTCAAAAAAGCTTAAAATTATGCAATAAGAGGCTTACTTTCTAGTCTTTGACTCTACTAGTTCCCTCGTGCATGATTTCAAGTATGTGCCAAATATCAAAAGCCATTTCGTAAGTAGAAACATGATTAAATTCTATTTTGTCCAAAGTGCAGAATAAGACATTTATAGCCTTTGCATTTAACGAAAATAATTTTTTCTCTAAATTCGACCATTCATTCATTGGTTTAGAGGAAAGTCGAAAGATGTTTTCAATAATATTCCACATATTTAAGTCCAAAGAAATGAAGAAAACTCTCATTCGAGTTTTCCAATAAGTGTAGTCTGATTCGTTAAACAACAAGGGATGAACAATCCAGAAACCCTCTTGAAAGTCATGAAGAGCCATTTTTGGTGGGTGTGAATCTAAAAGAAAAACAATGTGGCTCTGATACTAATTGTTGGGATCTAGAGTGGTACTAAGAGGGGGGTGAATTAGTGCAACGGTTGATAACGAAAAATTTATATGATTTAAACAAGTTCATACGTTGAAAACTTCATTAGATAAAATCACATTTTGATGAAAACCAATTTTGATTTTAGTGTATTGGAAATGACTTTAACTTGCAAGCATTTAGAGATGAAGAAATGGAGTAGCAAGTGAAGATGGTTTGTGAGAAAGAAAATACAAATCGAGTTTATAGTGGTTCGGTCATACGACCTACATCTACTTCTGATTCCTCTTCACTTGAGGCCATTAGCTTTCTACTAATTGTCTTCCTTCCAATAGGTGAAGACAAGTCCCTTATAGTGCTCTATCCTTTTGACGGGCTTAGGAGGTAACCCTTACAAGCACTTCACTCCTCTCTTTTGGTGGAATATAAATGAGAACTAGAGGAGGGATTTCTAAAGTGATTTGAACAACGTTTTCTCACTTTTAAAGTATGTGTCCTTGTGTCTTTAACCTAGGGATGGGAGGGGTTTTTATAGGCTCTAATCTAATTCAAACTTAGAGCCAAAAACCTTCTTATCCCGGGTTTACCAGGTACTGGCGGTACCACTACTTGTCACTGATGGTACCACCGCCAGTTTGACCCTGACACTGATAATACTATCACAAGTCTAGTGGTACCATCGCCTGACACACTGACATGGTCAGTGTGCTAGGTGATACCACCACTCAAGTACTCTATCATTGGATGGTACCACCGCCTAGTTTAGGTGGTACTATCGCCCAATACAACCTGGGGAGCTAGGCCTGGGCGATGCCACCGCCCCAGTCTAGTGATGCCAGTGGCACCGCTAGATAGGGTCCAACACTTCTGGTTGGGCCTTAAACTTGGCCCAAACCAATTCATTACTGGGCCCAGTTGGCCCTTACCAGGGTTATAGAATTAACACCTAATCCTAACCCCAATTATGTAGCAACTATGAAATTAAAGATATTTCCTAAACTAATACAAAGTCTGGTACATCAAGTCTTCCTCTGGCAAGCTTCCGGTAGTCTTTCGACGAACCCTCGGACACCATTCAATGGAATCCCGGCAAGCTCCTAGACTTAACGATGATCTTGGTGAGTTTCGATGAACTTCTTCAGCAAGCCCCGATCTTTCTTGGCGAACTCCGTGAACTTCCGATGAACCTTTCGATGAACTTTTGAAAACCTTTTGACAAGCTCCCTACTCATTCTCGGCCATTTTCGGCAACACACCTGATGAATCTTCGGACTTTCGTCGAACTCTCAAACTCCCAATGATTTCATCGCACTTGACTCTAGCACTTTGTTTTGCTTTATATCTTCATCGTTACCATAGTTAATCTTGCACACTAAGTAAATCTTAACCTTACTTTGATCTAGACAATTATTACATGAATCAATATCCTATTGTCTGGCACATCATTAGTCGGCGCTTCGTCCAGTTCTTCGGTGCACCATCCTCTCTTGCGGCCTGTTGCCTAATCGGTGGTTAACCTTCGCAACCCCGATCTCCTTGGCACAACACCACACTTCTTGGCCCGATGCCTGATGTCTGAAGCCTTCTACCGATTGTCGACTGGACCTCCGGCTCGATGTCCAATATCCTGACGTGATTTTCTTCGACGCAACACTGATTCATCCTGTATCAATTCTCTAACCTTGATCGATAGTAGATCTTCGTCACTCAAAATGCAGTTAGATAATAAAATATAATCAATTAGTTTTCATCATCAAAATCTGAAATCCAATAGTAAGGATAGTTATTCTTCGCTCGGTTGAAAGAAGACAAATAGTGAAAGCCAATGGCCTCGACGAAGGAGGAATCGGGAGAGGATGTAGGTCGGATGACTGAACCACTATAAAATTTGGTTTGCACTTATTTCTTGCTATTTATCTTACTACAAACCTTTTACTTTACTTACTCCACTTCCTTATCACTTTCTTACAATCACTTTAAAGTTAAACGTGTTTCCGATATGGCTTTCATCGAAATGATTCTTATCGTACGAAATGATTTTTTGAAATCATGAATTTGACGTAATCTTTACCGCTACACTAATTCACCCCCTCCCCCCCTCTTAGTGCTGAATTGATCCTAATAGTGCATCCTAAGGAGCTAATCATAGGAGACACATCAAAAGGTGTTCAAACTCATTCTTCCTTCATAAATTTTATGCTAACATTGCTTTTTTATCTCAAATTAAATCTAAATGCATTGACGAGGCATTGAAAGATGATTCATGGGTTATTGCAATGCAAGAAGAGTTGAATTAATTTAAGAGAAATGAGGTATGGAAGCTTATTCCTAGACCTAGTGACTATTTAGTGATTGGTACTAAATGGATCTTTAGAAACAAGCAAAATGAATTTGGTATCATGGTTAGAAACAAGGCTAGATTAGTGGCCAAAGGTTTCAACCAAGAAGAAGGTATTGATTATGAAGCAACCTTCGCTCCTGTGGTAAGATTATAATCCATAAGGATGCTCCTTACCTATGCTTGTTGTAATAATTTTAAATTATTTCAAATGGATATCAAAAGTATTTTTTAAATGACTTTATTTTCAAAGAAGTTTATGTTAAATAACCTCCCAGATTTGAGAATACTTTTTTTCCTAATCATGTGTTTAAGTTAACAAAGATACTCTATGAATTAAAACAAGCCCCAAGGGTTTGGTATGAGAGACTTAGCTCCTTTCTTATCCAAAATAATTTCTCAAAAGACAAGGTCGATACTACATTGTTTATTAAAAATTTTAAAAATAATTTTCTTATTGTTCAAATTTATATTGATGACATTGTTTTTGGTTCCACAAATGAGCTCTTATGCAAATCATTTGTCAAAAGTATGAGCCAAGAGTTCGAAATGAGCTTAATGAGTGAACTAACCTTCTTCTTAGGCTTACAAATCAAACAACTTGGTGATGAAATTTTTCTTAATCAAACCAAATATATATTAGAATTGCTAAACCGATTTAATATGGATAGTTCAAGGCTATCGATACACCAATGAGTATTTTCACTAAGTTAGATATGGACGATAGTGGAGAAAGCTTTGATAAAAAAATTTATAGGGGAATGATAGGTAGTTTACTATACCTCACTACAACTAGACCAGACATTATGTTTAGTGTAGGACTTTATGCTAGATTTCAATTTAATCTTAAGCTATCTCATTTAAAGCTATTAAAAGGATTCTTAGATACCTAAAAGGAACTCCTAATCTAGGATTATGGTATCTAAAATATGATAACTTTAAATTAACTATTTATGCTGATGCTAATTTTGCTGGATGTAGAATAGAAAGAGAAAGCATATTTAGAAAATGTCAATTCTTAGGTCATGCACTTATCTCTTGGTCTTCCAAGAAATAAAATTCGGTTGCACTATCTGCAACCGAAGCCGAATATATAGCAGCAAGTGCGTGTTGTGCACAAGTTATATGGATGAAAAACACATTAGAAAAAAAATATTTCTATAAAATGTAATAACACTAGTGCAATATGCTTAATAAAAAAATCTCATTCATTACTCTAGAACAAAACATATTGATATTAGGCATCACTTTATAAGAGATCATATTAGTACCTATGATGTAACCTTAGAATTTATTGATACGAAACATCAATTAGATGATATTTTTATAAAACCTTTAAATAAGGAATAATTTGATTTTATTAGAAGAGAATTAGGCATGTTAAATTATCCGAATACATGAATTTCTTGTATACATTTTTGGACTTTTTTTATTTTCAAAAATGAAGCTTTTATCAAGTTTATTTTCTTCTTCTTTTCTCATGGATTTTTGATACACTTGCTCCGTAACTTGATGATCCTTTCCTATAATCCCCCTATACTTATGAAAGAAGAAGTGTCATTCATGGATTTTATTAATACACTTGCTTCTTTTTGTGCAATTTTTATGTGAATTTGTGTGCAATGATTATGAACCTCTCTTCTTTCTATCCACATTTTTTTTATGTCATGAATCCCTTAGTTTTTGATGAAAGTAGAAGTTTAAAGAATTTTCAATAGCTTGAATGGATTCCTTTCCTTGTATAATTCATGGATTTTTGATAGCTCGATATTTATTGATAAATGAACTCCTTCCTTCTCTTTTCAAGAAGAACCTTGCTCATTCAAAGAAAAGTACTTGCAAAGTTGCTATCTTGTGAATACTTTCACTTATTTTTCATCTTTGCTAGCTTACCTACTTCAAAGCTAAAAAGAAGTGCTAACAAGAGTAGTGCTAGTTTGCACATTTCCTTCACAATGGAAAGGTCACTATCTTGCTATCGCAATGATATAAAACTTGCTTGCGTAAAATGATGTAAAGATGATTGCCCATTTTCTTTTTGTTGATGACAAAGGAGGAGAAAATGGTAAATTGATGAATGCTTGGTATCGTGAGTATTGTACTTAAAATATATCATACTTGAAATGATAAATGTTTATCATGCTTAGAAATTAGTATCATGTTTGAAATGTTTCATACTTGAAATGATAAATGTTTATCATGCTTAGAAATTGATATCATGCTTATTATTATAATTGAAATTAGTATTATCCTTAGCATCATATTTGAAATAATGAATATCTATCTGATAGGACCCTAGCAGGGTAAGGTCCTACTCAACCATGTAGTAGCTAATAAAAACCTTGTGAGAATGTAATAAACCCCACCTCGCCACCTCTATCCTATAAAGAAGAGAGGCTAGGGTTTATATTTGGGTCTTTGGGCTTCTTAGCCGTCGCCCCCTTGTTACTGGGCCGGCCCGCTAAGGTTGAGGGCAAATTGGGTAGTTTACTTAGGAAGCAGCCCCTAGGGCTAGGGTTTGGAGCTCTATATAAGTTTGTAGCCTCCACCTCTTTGGAATAAGAAAGATCAATCTACAATTGCAGCCACCAGGCTACTTGGAGGGTGGAACCCCTATAGCGTTCCAAGGGTTGATCCCCCTCAAAGATCAATCTCTATAGAATTCCTCTGGAGTTCTATCATCTGGTATCAGAGCAGCGATCTTGCTGCTTTTTCTGCCATCCCTGCCACCCACCATTAGCCAAGCAATTCCCACAATTGCTCTTGACGTCGTCGTCTCCACCGTCATCTCTTGACGTAGATCAAATCAATCTACAGTTGCCACCTCTAATTGCATCAGAGATCTGGTATTTTTCTACCACCAATACCGTTTGCTGCTGTAATTTTTCATCTAAAATATCAAAAAGAAGTTTTTCTATCAATCCCTTGCCTGCGAATTCCTTCCGTCGTAAAAGTTACCATCTTTGCGAACGAAGGATCGCTGTAGAAAATTTCAACCACGTGTTGCTGCCTTTAACCGATCTAATTGTTATCCTTTTTGAATGAAATTTTTGTGCACCTCATAGATCATCTTCGCTCCCATCCATGATTGATCTATTGTTGAATTCATCAAAAAAAAAAATTCGTGTGTTGCTGCAATCTCTTGTCGCAAACTGCTGAAATTTTTCGACGAGAATTCTGCTATCGCAACTTGCACCGATTTCTTTACTGCTTTGCTGCCAAAATTTCTTGATCCAATTTGTTATCCTTGTTGCTATCTAAACTAAGATTCTACTGTCAAACCCCCTCCTCAAATCCCTGAGTTTTCGCTTTAAATTTCGTCGAGAAATTACTATTTCTTCGACGACAATTCTGCTCTTACTAGGCAGCGCACATAGGCAGCAATTGCCACTGATTTTTGTCAAATCTTTGCTGCGATCTACCACAGATCTAAAACCCTCTTCTCTAACCTTTATCCACTACCATCTCAGCCCAAAACTCCATCAAATCGTAGCCCCAAACAGCACCCAAAACAGCCACAAAACAAGCCTAAACCGCAGCCTACATCCACCGATCCACAAACCCTTTCGGCCACCACTTCCCTCAAACAATTCATGCCTTTAACCCGGCAACAAAAGAGAGATCTTAATATTACAGATCTGGAGGCATATACTATGGCATTCGAGGAGGCGATAAATGCTAAATTCGAAACCTTCGAGACGCAAATGGAGGATAAGATTCGGGCTCTCTTTGCCGAACTTAGTTTGGGTCGAACACCGAGCCCAAAGAAATCTCATCAAGGAGAGAGCTCTGACCGAAGAGATGACTCCCAAGAGAAGGGAGACTCTATGACCGATCTCTACTATCCACGCATGAGGGTGGACTTCCCTAGATGGGAAGAAGGAGACCCGATTAGTTGGATCTCGCGCGCGGAGCGATATTTTCGGTATCACAAAACTATGGACGCATCTATGGTAGAAATTGCAGCTATACATCTTGAAGGGGATGCCATATAATGGTTTGATTGGTTTGAACACACTCATGGAGTCCTCTCATGGCGACAATTCAAAGAAGGACTGCTGATCCGCTTCAGACCAACCGATTACGAGAACATCGACGGACAACTAGCAAAGATCTGATAAACCTCCACCATCCAGGAGTATCAAACCAGGTTTGAAAGGTTATCTAATCAAACTCGTGATTGGTCTAAAAAATAGTTATTGGGGACATATATTGAGGGCTTAAAGCTGGAGATCCGGGGAGAAGTTAAAGCACGACAAACGTACACGCTTATGGCAGCCATCTCTTTCGCACGACTTCAGGAGGAGCGATTGAACCACGAAGCCCGGAGGACTAGGGTCATTCCCCAACCAGCAATATCGAATCCCTCAGCCCCCCCTACTATTAGTCAAGCTCCTGCACCAAAAAGGTTGACAAGAGAAGACCTTTGAGACCAATCTGCCAAGGGGTTATGTTGGCATTGTAACGAGCCGTGGAGCTGCGAGCATCGCTGTAAAAAAGGGAGACTTCTTGTGATTGAACCAGTGGAAGAAGAGATCAGTGAACAGCTAGAAGAGAGTCTTGAACATGAGGATGAAGATGTGGAAGAAGAGCCACAATCAACCGACTTTATGGTACATGCGCTAGCCGGCTACTCAAATCCGCAAACGATGAAAGTTGGAGGCCTGCTCAAACAATAACCAATCACCGTTCTTATCGATACAGGCAGTACTAATAATTTTCTAAATAGTAAGGTTGCTGCTCGGATGGCGCTCTATATCAATGGTTGCAGCAAGTTCGACGTAAAGGTTGCCGACGGCCGAATCCTAAAATGCGACCAAAGATGCCCACAGGTGAAACTATTACTATAGGGACAAGAAATTGTTGCCGACTTCTTCCTCCTACCAATTGATGATTATGAGGCTGTGCTGGGCATAGAATGGCTGATAACACTAGGTGATGTCTCTTGGAACTTTTCCAAATTGATTATGAAATTCTATTGCAAAGGTAAACAGGTCACCCTACGCAGGAAGCGCGGAAGCAATGTAACCACTGTTTCAACCCAACGAATGGAGAAAGCTTTACACAAGATAAATGGTGGCTTTCTTATGCATCTCCAGCAGCAACCAGAGGGGGAGGAATGGAAGAAGGATCCAGAAACTAGCAATATCATCAAAACATTGGAGGAGGATCCAAGCGCAATAGCTCACTATACTTGGGATTCGAGGGATCTACGCTATAAAGGTCGTATTGTGCTTATACCAAACTCCCCTTGCATCAAAGTCATTCTGCACGAAATGCACTCCACACCTTTAGCAGGGCACTCCGGATTTCTAAGAACCTACAAAAGAGTGAAGCAAAACTTTTATTGAAAAGGGATGAAAAAAATTATTTCTGAATACGTAGCACAATGTGATGTATGTCAACAGCAAAAAGGTGAAACGGTGGCGAGTCCAGGGAAACTACAACCACTACCCATACTAGACTCGGTGTGGACTGACATCTCCATGGACTTCATCGAAGGGCTGCCACCTTCCAAAGGTTAAAGCACAATCCTTGTGGTGGTTGATCGACTTACAAAATATGCTCATTTTTGTGCTGTGCGAAATCCCTACACTGTTATTAGTATTGCTCAGATTTTCATAGAAAATATTATCAAGCTACATGGGATGCCAAGGTCCATCGTAAGTGATCGTGATAGGGTCTTCACTAGTAAATTTTGGACCGAGTTATTTCAGTTACAGGGCACCAAACTCAAGATGAGCACTGCATATCATCCACAAACTGACAACCAAATGTAGTGGTGAACAGATGTTTAGAGACATACCTTCGGTGTTTCACTAGTGATCGACCAAAGGAGTGGGATTTAAATGGCTCACTGGGCCGAATGGTGGTACAATACTACATATCATTCATCTATAAAATGTACCCCATATGAAGCATTATATGGTCGGCCGGCCCCTGTGATTCCAAAGTATGTAATTGGCTCGGCTAAGGTAGATCAGGTCGACCAAGATTTAATTGACAGGGACAAACTCCTACAGTTGCTAAAGGATAATCTCTCTACCGCTCAAGCTAGAATGAAGCAGCAAGCTGACACACGAAGAAGTGAAAGAGAATTTTTAGTAGGAGATTGGGTTTATCTTCGCCTACAACCATACAAGCAACTATCCATCAACACACGAGCCTCCATGAAGCTATCTCCATGTTTTTATAAGCCCTATCAGATCATAGAGCGTATTGGAGCTGTGGCGTACAGACTTAAATTACCTAAAGATGCCAAAATTCATCCTGTCTTCCACGTGTCATGCTTGAAGCCCAAGTTGGGAGAACACGAGACACCCCAGATCCAACTGCCCAACACCACTGATGATGGAAATATTCAAGCCCAACCACAAGCCATCCTCGACCGTAGAGTCATGGTGCGTCGTCGACGTCCCTCTACTGAAGTACTAGTACATTGAACTAATTTACCACTCGAAGATGTCACATGAGAATCATATGAGGAGCTGAAGTCCCGATTCCCTGAGTTCATGGAACCCCAGCCTTGAGGACAAGGCTGATTTGAAGAGGGCGGGCTTGATAGGACCCTAGCAGGGTAAGGTCCTACTCAACCATGTAGTAGCTAATAAAAACCCTGTGAGAATGTAATAAACCCCACCTAGCCACCTCTATCCTATAAAGAAGAGAGGCTAGGGTTTATATTTGGGTCTTTGGGCTTCTTAGCCGTCGCCCCCTTGTTACTGGGCTGGCCCGCTAAGGTTAAGGGCAAATTGGGTAGTTCACTTAGGAAGCAACCCCTAGGGCTAGGGTTTGGAGCTCTATATAAGCTTGTAGCCTCCACCTCTTTGGAATAAGAAAGATCAATCTACAATTGTAGCCACCAGGTGACTTGGAGGGTGGAACCCCTATAGCGTTCCAAGGGTTGATCCCCCTCAAAGATCAATCTCTATAGAATTCCTCTGGGGTTCTATCACTATCATCATGTTAATAATTTGGTATCATACTCAAAGTTGGTATCGTGCTTAGCATCATACTTGAAATGATGAATGGTTATCATACTTTGGCATCATGTTGATAAATTTTGGTATCATGATAAATACGTAGTATCATGCTTGAAATGAAGAATCATGATCATACTTAGTATCATGCTTCTAGCATCATTTTATGCACCTTGATGAAACTCATCGGTTATAGTTTGAATTCAAAGGTTGTGAATTCAAGTTTATCTTTTATCAAGTATGACATATAAATAGGGGGAGTTAAGGTTAACTTCGTTATCAATTGGTTGTCATCATCAAAAAGGGAAAGATTATTAAATCTCAGATTTTGATGATAAAATTAATTGATAAATTATTGATCTAATCTATATGTTGAGAAAAGTGTGTAGGATTAACTACGATAACGAACAAGACATAAAGCAAATATAGTGCTAGAGTCAAAGAACGAATGATTCGTCATGAGTCCGAGAGTTCATCGGGAGTTCATCGAAAGTTTGTTGGGAGCTTGCCGAACAATACATCGGGAGTTTGCCAAGAAGTTCATCAGGAGTTCACCGGAGCTTGTCGAGAAGTTTGGAGCTCATCAAAGAAGCTCATCAAAGTTTGCCAAGAAGATCGTTAAAAGTTTAAGAGCTTGCTGGGAGTCTGTTGGAAGATCACTGAGAGCTTGTTGGAAGTCTACCAGAAGATCGCCAGAAGCTCACTGGAAAAACTTTTGACCTACCGAGCTTGCTTGCTTTAGTAGATGTCTTAATTATAGTAGTTAAAGTCTAATTTGAGTTAGGATTAGGAGGTAATCCCACTAACTCAGTTAGGGACCAATTGGGCCCGAATCTAGATTGGTTTGGGCCAGATTGTTGGACTAAATAGTATGTTAAAACCTGTCTGGTGGTGGCACCACCAGAACTGGGTGGTGAAACTGCCTAGGGCTCAGCCTCCTAGGAGTCTGGGCAGTGGTACCACCTAGACTGGTAGGTGGTACCACTAACAATTTTACCTGTCAAGCGGTGGTACCACTAGGCACAAGTGGTGGTACCACCTAGGTTTAGTAGTTGAGACTATGTCTGGCGGTACCTATCTGACGGTAGTACCGCCAAATTGGGCGGTGGCACCACCCAATATCAGAGACCACTGGCGGTGGTATCGTCAGTACCCTGGAAATCTAGGACAAGACCTTTTTTGGCTTCATTTTTGAAGTTAATTAAGGCCTATAAATACCCCACACTTTTCTGCTTATGGGATATAGACAAGTGAATAAAAGAACTAAGATTATAGTGAAATCATTGCTTGTAACTTTGAGAGTCTACCTCCACCGGTTCTAAACTTAGAAACTTATATAAGTAGAGTGAGCAACTTATAAAGAGATCTGTAAAGGGGAGATTGATCTTTGCCCAATGAAGAAAGATTAATAATGGAAGCCGATGACCTCAACGGAGGAGGTATCAGGAGTGGACGTAGGTCGGATGATCGAACCACTATAAATCGGTGTGTTCTTTCCTTTCTGTGCTTTGCAGTTTATCTTCTTTGCTCGTTTACTTAATCACAAACTGCTCCTCTTCCTCTCTACTCTTCTACAATTATTTTTGAAGCTAAACGCTTTATCGCTACATTAATTCATCCCCCCCCCCCCCTTCTTAGTGCCGTATTGATCCTAACAGTTGCTTGTGTGTAGGCAATGCAAGATTCCTCATGTTTGATCAATCGATTATTATTAGTAACTTGTTGTCAGTGATAGTATCATTGAGGACAATGACCTTCGATGGTCACCAGCCTAGTCGTAGGTAATGATTGTATAAATACGTTATTGTATGTAATGGATGCGCCATGGGGTGTAATAACTGATAGCGGTCGCATGCACGATTACCTATGTAGTAGCCTTATGGTGTTCAGCCTTCCTTGGTCACAAATGATTGCAACAGTGCCACTGCATGAGATAGCTATAGTGCTGCCTTTGACTAATGACTATAGCAATGCCGCAGCAACATTTGTTGGTTGCAACTTGCATTAACCAGATGTTGAAAGCTATGATTCCCAATGATCATGTGATGAACTTATGAACATAATCATGCGTCACAACAATTGTGGTGGTCGCTAGTTGGTGCACAACTGCATGTGGGTATGATGGCACAATGTGATGGTGTAGCACGATGATGGTGAGGTCACTGGTCGGCTACATGAGAACAATTGTGCCATTGCGAGTGGTGCGCAAGTGACAAACAATCGATGCATCGCTGGTGAGGACCTACACGCGTGAGCATAGTATAACTCAATGGTGATTATAAGGGAATCTTAGGGCTTCATTATTAAAATTATAGATTTGCCCTTATAAATCCTTTAATTTTAGTCTATGTCCTATTTGACAATTCTACCATTTAGATGTTGAATCTCGAATTTTGATAATGAAATCAATTGATAAATTATTTGATATAATATATATGTTGAGAAAAGTATGTAGGATTAACTACGATAAGCGATGAAAGCATAAAGCAAAATAGAGTGTTGGAGTCAAGATCGAACGATACGTTGGGAGTCTGAGAGTTCGTCAAGAGTCAGAAAGTTCATCAGGAGTATTGTCGAAATTTGTCAAGAGTTCATTGGAAACTTGCCGAAATTTACATCGGAAGTTCGCCTAGAAGTTCGTCAGAAGTTCAATGAAGCTCACCGAGAAGGTCAAAGCTTGCCAAAGAAGCTCATCGGAACTCATCAAGTAGATCGTCGTGAAGTCCAGGAGCTTGTCGGGAGTCCATTGGAAGATTGCTGAGAGTTCATTGGAAGTCCATTGGAAGATCGTCGAAAGCTCACCGGAAGAAATTTTGACTTATCGAAATTGTTTACTTTAGTATATGCCTTAAATGTCAGAGTTAGGGTGTAATTGTTGGGATCTAGAGTGGCACCAAGAAGGGGGTGAATTAGTATAGTGGTTAAGAACGATAAATTTTGATGATTTAAAAATGCTTTTGGAACCTTCATATGATAAAAAGATACTTCGTTGAAAAGCATATCGGAAATACTTGAGCTTGAGAGTGATTGTAAGAGGATAAAAAAGAAGCCATATGATTGAAGTAAAATGCAATGGTTTGTAGCAATGTAAATGACAATAAGTAAATATAAACCGATTTTTATAATGGTTCAGTTATACGATCTACATCCACTCCCGATTCCTCTTCACTTGAGGCCACCGGCTTTCCACTAATTGTATTCCTTTCAACGAGCAAAGACAAGTCCCTTACAGTGCTCTCTCCTTTTGACAGGCTTAGGAGGTAACCCTTAAAAATACTAACACACTCCTCTCTTGAATACAAGTGAAGACTAGAGGAGAGAAAGGATTTTAATAGAGTTTTCCTATATTGCAAATTTTCTAAGTTTTGCTTTTTTGCTTCTTTTGAGATAGCAATTCTTTGCTTCTCTTTAGATTGTAAGATTGCAATTGTTGGTAGTGTTCATGATGGCAAGTCTTTCATTTAAGTGTTCAAGCTAGCAAATCTTGCTCCCCCTTTGTCATTGTCAAAAAGAAGTGGAGTACATATTGTCTTTTACATCAATGCTTTGATCATGAAAAAATAATAAATTTGCATCATGAATTTCTAACATATCAAGTCATGAGTTCAAGGGAGTCATAAATAAATCATGATATGAGAGAAATTGATGATAAGCAAGCAAGCAATAATGATAAGCAAGCTAGCATACTTTGCGAGCTAGCTCCCTTTCAATTTTTCTCTTTTTGCAACTAAGTTTCACCTTTGCAAGCTATCAAACCCCCAAACCCCACCACCCCCCTTTTTTTTGCAATGAGCTAGTAATTTTTATAAAGTTTACAACATTTTAAACATGCAAGCTCATGTGTTTAAAAATAATGCAACTTAGAAATTTCTTTCTTCTCATTTTGAGAAGTGCAAGTTTTAGCTAGCTATGTTTGCCACTTTCTCTTGTGATATACAAATTAGCAAGCTAGCTCCCCCTTAATTATTGTCAAAATGAAGTGGAGGATCTAATGATATAGACTTTTACATCAATTATAAATTTGCATCAATAAGAGTTTGCAATAATCTTTCAATCATCACATGTTGTATTCAAACCATAGATGCAAAGAATTCATATCATGAAAGATATCAATAATGGTTCATAAATATTTCTTTTAAAAAGTATCAATGTCATGATTCAATGATTCATCATAAAGCAAATTAATTTTCAATCATCACATAAGGCATGCAAGCCAAAGTAATCATGTCATTTCTAAGTCAAGAAGGATATGAAATCAAAGCTCTAGAAAATCAAGAAGAACATGATTCATTTTACAAATCCTTTTAATAATGATTCATCATAAAGATATCAAGATTGCATTTCATAAAGAAGGATTTCAATCATCAAGATATCAAGATCACGATATAGATAAAAATTCTTTTAAAAGGATCTTGATTAAAAAAGAATTCAAGTTGTAAATCCGAGAGATCAAGATTATGAATTGTAAATATTCTTTAGCATCAATTTTCAATTCATGATAAGGAGTATAAAAGAATCATGATAAAAAAAATCAATATCAAAGATTAAGTCATGATTCATTATATCATCTCATTCTAGTTCAATTTATCAACTCCAAACACATCATCAAAATCACATTCAAGAAATTCACAAGATTTATAAAACATACATGGATTCATCATTTGTCTATTATCCAAAAATTGAAAACTCTAGAGATAGAAAAAATTTCAAGAATCATGCATTTTCTTTTTATGATTTACTTCATATAAGTATGCCTTTGTCTTTTAATATCAAATTGTGACAATCATGAAAGTTCAAGATGTAAAGGCAAAATTTCGTAAAACAAATCATAATATGTATTATTGTATAAATCCAAAATCAAGTTTCAAGAGAAATCACTGAGACCAAAAATATGATACATACATTTGTTTTCAAAACATTCATCACGATTATCTTCAAGAGATTCATAAGATTCATAAAATGAATTCATTGACCTCAATAGGATAGAAAATGTAATCTCTTTTTATATGTTTTATCCTATAATCATGCCTTTGCTTTTAGTAAAACCAAGTATCAATATTCAAGAGCAAAAAGGCAAATTTCATAAAACAATTCATCAAGTATGATTTCAAAAGGTATGTTCAAGATTTTTTATTCTAAAGCCATGTATCATCATACAAAATGGATATTATTATCAAAATCTTTCATTCGGAAATTTTATTTAGAACAATATAGATTAATTACATGTAAGCATGCTCAAGTCCTCTTTCTATAAAAGTTGTGTATCAAGTTTAAGACTGAAAAGATGATATCATCAAAGCCATCAAGAACAAACACATAAAATATAAAAACATCATGATAGCACATTTTTTATTTTTATGTGTTTTATTTCATGTGATTGATCTTATGTGAGTATATTCAAATATTTCATATGAAAGCCATTATTGTATAAATTCAAAATATAAGTTTTGTTATTAAACCCATTAAGATCAAATACATCACACATAAAACATCATGACAGTGCATTTTCTCATTTTTATGAGTTTCAATTTATGTGATTTGATCTTTCATAAGAATGTTCAAATTTTTTATATGAAAATGTCATGCATCCTATTTAAAAATGAAAGCATCATCAAAATCATTTTAATTCTTTCTTTCATTAGTTATAACAAGATGATCAATGCTCAAATTTTTGCTAAAATCATGCATAACTTTATAAATTTCATCATAAAAACGATTAAGACCTATTAATCCAAGATGGAAGTTTTCAAATTATAAGCATGATACACACATATATCATCAAAAAACTTTCAAGAAATTCATACATAGATATGTATCATGTTTAAAATTGAAAATCAATATGGAAAGTATACATGGAATTACGTCATCTTAATTCATCATGAAAACAATTAGACTAAAAACACGTTAATCCAAAACATAGAGTTTCAAATCAACATTACTTCAAAAACTCATCCATGATATAAAATCGTTAAGCATTATGTTTAGAAACGAAAAGCAATATCAAACATCAAGATACACATGCATGGATTAATCCTAAGCATTATTACAAGTCATGCAAGAATCATTTTAGTTTTTACTTTTCAGAAATACTAGAAAGAAAAGCATGATATAATTTTTGAAAATAATTTTTTTATTTCCTACTATCTAAATTAAGCACTCATGAAAAGACATCATGTAATTTCAAAATAGTTCAAGAGAGTTTTAGTTAAGTTGCTTACCTTATAGTCGAAGCTCGTCAAAGCACAATATGCCATTTCGCCATTGGAAGTTTTTGATTCATCCTTGGGTGTGTTCCTCTTCTTTATTTTTGTGTACTCATCTTTGGAGCATTCCAGTTTCTTACGTTCATAGCAAGAGTTGGTGTTATTTTCATTTGTGTTCTTTAATTCTTGTTTAATGAACTTTTTAAATTTTAATGTCAAAAGTTTAAAGTTCTCAACATTGTCCTCATCACTTGAGTCATCACTCAAGTGGTATTTTCTTGTTTGAAGTGTCAAATCCTTCATGTTCTTTAGAAGGTGGTTCTCATGTTCATTAAGTTCAAGAGTCATTTCATAGGTCATTAAAAGCCTGACTAGTTCTTCAAGTGAATAAATGTTCAAGTCTTTAGACTCTTGAATAGCCGTTATTTTTGGATCCCAACTCTTTGGAAGGGATCTTAAAATCTTGTTTATGAGTTCAAAATCTGAAAAAGATTTACCAAGGCTTTTCAAACTATTGATAATATCCGTGAAATGGGTGTATATGTCACCGATAGTCTCGCTTGGTTTCTTTCAAAAAAGCTCAAAATTGTGCATCAAAATGTTAACTATCGAGTCTTTGACTCTACTCTTTCCTTCGTGTGTGACTTCAAGTGTGTGACAAATATCAAAAGTTGTTTCACAAATAGAAATCAGATTAAAATCAATTTTATCTAGAGCGTAAAATAAGGCATTCATAGCCTTTGCATTTAATGAAAAATATTTTCTCTCCAAATCTGACCATTCGTTCATCGGTTTAGAGGGAAGTTGAAAGCCATTTTCAATGACATTCCATAGGTTTAAATCTAGAGAAATTAAGAAAACTCTTATTCGAGTTTTTCAATATGTGTAGTCCGATCCGTTAAAGAACGGAGGACGAACAATCGAAAAACCCTCTTGAAAGTTGTGAAGAGCCATTTCTCGTAGGTGTGAATATGAAAGAGAAATAACGAGGCTCTGATACCAATTGTTGGGATCTAGAGTGGCACTAAGAGGGGGGTGAATTAGTACAGTAATTAAGAACGTTAAATTTTATGATTTAAAAATGCTTTCGGAACCTTTATATGATAAAAAGATACTTCGTTGACAAGCGTATCGGAAATACTTGAACTTAAGAGTGATTGTAAGAAGATAAAGAAGAAGTCAGATGATTGCAGTAAAATGAAATGGTTTGCAATAATATAAATGACAATAATTAAACACAAATCGATTTTTATAATGGTTCGATCATATGACCTACATCCACTCCCGATTCCTCTTCACATGAGGCTATCGGCATTTCACATGAGGCTACCAGCATTCCATTAGTTGTCTTCCTTCCAACGGACAAAGACAAGTCCCTTACAGTGCTCTCTCCTTTTGACGGGCTTAGGAGGCAACTCTTAAAAGCACTAACACACTCCTCTCTTGAATACTAGTGAAGATTAGAGGAGAGAAAGGATTTTAACAGAGTTTTTCTACTTTTTAGTTCAGTGTGCTTGTATATTCAACCTAAGGATGGGAGGGGTTTTTGTAGACTCTAATCTGATTCAAACTTGGAACCAAAAACCTTTCTATCTTGGATTTACCAGGTACTAGTGATACCACCGCCTGTCACTAGCGGTACCACCGCCTGTTTGACCTTGACACTAGCGATACTATCGCCAGTCTGGCAGTACCACCGCTTGACACACTGACATGGTTAGTGTATTGGGCAGTACCACCGCCTAGGTACTCTGTCATTGGGTGGTACCATCGCCCAGTACTACCTGGGGAGCTAGACCTGGGCGGTGCCAATGCCCCAATTTGGCGGTCCCATTGCCAAACAGGTCTAGCACTCTTAGTTAGGCCTTAAACTCAGCCTAAACTAGTCCATTATAGGGTTCAATTAGCTCCTACTAGGGTTATAGGATTAACACTTAATCGTGCTAGTCATATGTGCCCCGCAAGCCAATCATATGAGTGATAGTACTTGTGACTTGATATGCACTTTTTCTTTTTACGTATTATTAGGCATTTTATCACTTTATCTTGTGTGTTGCATATATTGTGATGTCTTTGGAACTGTGCAATGGGAATAGAATCGTGATGAGATCACGATAATGAGATCGATTCACCTTTAGACACAGACCCTAAATTATCCTAGTCATAGGTTACTCGAGAAGGACATCGAGATAACTAGATAGACTGGTGTGCTATATACCCGTCCATATAATGGAGGTGGCTGGTCTCATAGCAACTCGTGTGGGGACACTAAGGGTATAGTGCAAGTGCTTATTGGGGAATGAGTTCACTGATTGATCCGCCTATAAAATACTGGATAGTTATTGATACCTCACGCCAGATAGCGATTCCGTAGTCCCAGTAGTGTATCTGGTCCTTAGACTTGAGACACCAAGGATGTCCTGTATGAGTACTCCATTCTTTGATACCGAACTTATATGTTTGGAAAGTTCCAGATCTAGTATAATCGGTTATTGGAAGTGGTAGCCAACCTTACGAGGGCTATTGAGTGTCAAAAGAGGATCATCCACTCTCGGTATCATGAGAGGAATATCCAATGTATTCTTGCTCGAACAAATCCTTGGCCATGGTTATTTGGATTAAGAGAAAGAGATCATTGGGTAGAGACCCACTAATCTAAGAGGCTTGGAAAATTGGATGGAGATCTAATTGCTAGTCATATGTGCCATGTAAGCCAATCACATGAGTAATGGCACTTGTGACTTGATATGCACTTTTTCTATTTACGTATTGTTAGGCATTTTATCAATTTATCTTGCATGTTGCATATATTGTGATACTCTTGGATCTATGTAATGGGAATCGGATCGTGATGAGATCATGATAATGAGATCGATTCACCTTTAAACATAGACCCTAAATTATCCTAGTCATAGGTTACCCGAGAAGGACAAAGAGAAAGAGTTCTCTGAGAGAATCCGACAAGAGCACGACTCGAGGAGAGACCGTATGGGCCTGACAACACCATGCCTGGTATAGGGTCTCTAGGATATTAGATGGATAAGGGACTATAAATACATGGTAACTAAGGATAGATAGTTCCAAAGGATTAGATTCCCTTGTATTGTTTGGGGGCTACGGCGTAGTGGCCTAGTATATCTGCTATCGATGAGTTGGGTGAATTATTATAAAGATAATAATTCACTTAGTCAGAAGGAGTTCTGACAAGTATAACTCACGGCCAGCTCGATATTAGGCCTAGAGGGTCACACACATATGATAGGTGTTGCGACGAGTAGAGGTTCAGATATGAGATATCCGCTAGAGCCCCTAACTTATTGGATATCCATTAAGCCCCTGAATTATTGGATCCTCATATGAGATCCAATAACCCGAGGGTATTGTACCCATTGGTTGCAAGTGGATCTTAAAAAAGAAGATTGGAGTAGATGGATAGGTAGAGACCTATAAAGTAAGGCTAGTTGCTAAGGGGTATCGTCAAAGGAAAGATGTTGACTATGATGAAACTTTCTCACCTATAGCCATGCTAAAATCTATTCGAATTCTATTGCCTATTGCAACACATTATGATTATGAGATCTGGCAGATGGACGTTAAAATCGCTTTCCTCAATGGTAACCTCGATGAGGAGGTGTATATGATACAGCCTGAGGGATTCGTGTCTAAAGATAACCCAGACAATGTGTGCAAGTTGCTTAGGTCCATTTATGGATTGAAGCAAGCTTCCCGAAGTTGGAACATAAGATTTGATGAAGCGATCAGATCTTATGACTTCGTTGAGAATGAAGATGAACCTTGTGTGTACACGAAATTAAGTGGGAGCACTATCACCTTTTTAGTATTATATGTGGATGACATCCTGATCATTGGGAATGATGTAGGAATGCTCTCCATAGTAAAGACTTGGTTATCTAGGCACTTCTCCATGAAGGACTTAGGGGAAGCATCCTACATATTGGGGATACAGATCTATAGAGATAGATCCAAGAGGATGCTTGGCTTGTCCCAGTCCAAGTACATAGACACCATTATCAAAAGGTTTAGCATAGAAAATTCCAAGAGAGGTCTCATACCAATGAGACATGGAATATAACTTTCTAGGAGTATGTCCCCAATAACTCCTAAAGAAAGGGCACACATGGATATGATGTCATATGCATCAATGATAGAATCTATCATGTATCCTATGCTATGTACCAGGCCTGATATAGCGCATGCTCTGAGTGTCACGAGCAGATATCAGGCAGATCCAGGCTTGGAGTACTAGAAAGCAGTAAAATTTATCCTTAAGTACTTAAGAAGGACTAAGGACCTTTTACTGGTATATGGAGGTAGTAGCCTCAAGGTTGAGGGCTACTTAGACTCGAGCTTCCAGTCTGATGTCAATGATAGCAAGTCTAATTTAGGGTATGTGTTCATCCTGAATGGAGGAGCAGTATGCTGGAAGAGTTCCAAGCAAGACACTACTGCTGACTCGACTATAGAGGCGGAATACATTGCTGTGATAGAGGCAGCAAAGGAGGAAGTATGGATGAAGAGGTTTATCACAGACCTAGGAGTCATGTCGAGCAGCGAGGATATAATTCCTTTATATTGCGACAAATACGAGACGATTACTCAAATAAGGGAACCCGGGTCTCATCAGAAGTGTTCTGAGGAGGTTCCAACTTATTAAAGAGATCATGGCCCGAAAAGATGTAGTAATGCAGATCCACTGATAAAGCCATTGACTCAGATTGTCTTTGAGTGTCATAGAGGTCTGATGGGGATCAGACATGTTGGTGATTGGCTTTAGGTCAAGTGGGAGATTGCTAGTTATAGGTGCCCTACAAGCCAATCACATGAGTGATAGCACCTGTAATACGCTACGTCAATCTCTTTGCTTATGATTATTGGCATTATCTCACATTATCTAGATGTATATTGTGATGTCCCTGGATCTTTGCAATGGGAATCGGATCATGATGAGATCACGATAATGAGACCGATTCACCTTTAAACACAGACCCTAAATTATCCTGGTCATAGGTTACTCGAGAAGGACATTGAGATAACCAGATAGACTGGTGTGCTGTATATTTGTTCATATGATGGCGGTAGTTGGTCTCATAGCTACTCGTGTGGGGACACTAAGGGTACAGTGCAGGTGCTCATTGGAGAATGAGTTCACTGATTGATCTGCCTACGGAATGTTGGGTGGTTATTGATATCTCACGTCAGACAGCGATTCTGTAGTCCAAGTAGTGTATCTGGTCATTAGACTTGAGACACCAAAGATGTCCTGTATAAGTACTCCACTCTTTGATACCGGACTTATAGATTTGGAAAGTTCCATATCTAGTACAGTCGGTCATTGGGAGTGGTAGCCAACCTTACAAGGGCTATTGAGTGTCAATAAGGGATCATCCGCTCTCGGTATCATGAGAGGAATATCTCATATGTTCTTGCTCGAATAAATCCTTGGCCAAGGTTATTCGGATTGAGAGAGAAAAAGTTCTCTAGGAGAATCCAACAAGAGCAAGACTCGAGGAGAGACCGTATGGGCCTGACAGTACCATGCCTGGTATAGGGTCTCTAGGATATTAGATGGATGAGAGACTATAGATACATAGTAACTGAGGACAAATAGGTCCAAAGGATTGGATTTCCCTATATCGACTGGGGGCCGCGGCGTAGTGGCCTAGTACGACCGCGGTCGATGAGTTGGGTGAATTATTATAGAGATAATAATTCACTATGTCAGAAGGAGTTCTGACAAGTATAACTCACAGCCAGCTCGATATTGGGCCTAGAGGGTCACACACATATGGTAGGTGTTGCGACGAGTAGAGGTTCAGATATGAGATATCCGCTGAACCCCCTATCTTATTGGATATCCATTAAGCCCCTGAATTATTGGATCTTGAGATGAGATCCAATAATTGCTAATAAGAGATTATTGGGTAGAGACCCACTAATCCAAGAGGCTTAGGTGATTGAATGGAGATCCAATACCCAATAGGGCAAAAGATCCATTAGGGTTTTTCAGGGGGCCTCTATAAAAAGGAGGGGACCAAAGCTCTATAGGCTAGGGGTTTCTTTTGGTAGCCACCTCCTGTTCTCCTCCCCCTAGAGAGAGAGGAGCATCGTCGCAATCTCTACTGTGTGGATACCACTAGAGTGGAGGACACTTGACTTCCTTCATCCTCTCCCACAAATCTGCAGGAATTCAGGGATATACGATCTCCCTAGGTATCTTCTTTTACATGTGTAGTTTTCGCGGATTTGCTTTTGATGCACCAATCTTCGCACGATGATGGAAACTTTCTATGGAAAATCTGGGGTGTTTTATTTTTTGTTCTTCCACTACACATGTGATGTCGCTCCCCCCTTGATGGATTTCCCAACAGCCGATTGGATCCCGATCCCCTTTAGAGATCTGTTGGGGTCTCCGATTCATGTACCGGAGGGTGTTGTGTGTCTCGTGTAAAATTAGTGCGAATGCATTAAGATAGAAGTCCTAATCTTAATTGTTTAGTTTTTGCAAAGTCTGCATGATATTTATTTCTGCTGCATCTTTAATTTCAAAAAAATATCGCTTTCAAATCCTTTGTATGGCATACTTGATGCCAACCGCCTCACTGGTCTATATTATACGAATTGGCTTTGCAATCTGAGAATCATTTTCATGACGAAGAAAATCACATATGTCCTTGATACAGTGATCCCTACGCCCGACGAAGGTGCAAGCGAGGATGAGATCTTTTGTTATGTGAAGTACATAGATGATTACACTCTTGCTCAGTGTTATATGTTGGCCTCTATGACTATTGAGTTACAAAGATAGCATGAAAATATGGATGCTAATTCCATACTCCTGTATCTCTATAAACTGTTTGAGGAATAGGGAAGAACTCAGCGATATGAAATATCAAAGATTCTTTTCCATGCCAGGATGACTAAGGGGACACCGGTTCAGAACCATGTCCTTAAGATGAATGTATCGAGAAACTCAGGTCTAGGAATGGTCCTAAAGGATAACCTGTGTGTGGATCTTGTACTTCAGTCCCTACTAGATTCCTTTTCTCAATTCATAATGAATTTTAATATGAACAAAAATTGAGGTAACCCTCCTAGAGCTCCTCAATATGTTGAGAGAAGTAGAGAGCACCATCAAGAAAGAGAAGTCGGTTCTCTATGCTGGTGATACCAGAAAGGAGGGAATCTGGATGAAGAAGTTCATTATAGATCTAGGAGTCGTCCCGAGTAACGAAGAGCCGATTCCCTTAAATTACGACAACTACATGGTGATTACTCAAATAAGGGAACGTGGGTCTTATCAGAAGTGTTCTGAGGAGGTTCTAGCTTATTAGAGAGATTGTGGCCTGAAGAGATATAGTAGTGGAAAGAGTTCCTTTCGAAGATAATATTGCAGATCCATTGACAAAGCTATTAACTCAAATTGCATTTGAGAATCTCAGAGGTCTGATGGGGATCAGATATGTTGGTGATTGGCTTTAAGTCAAGTGGGAGATTACTACTCATATGTGCCCTGTAAGCCAATCACATGAGTGATGGCACTTGTAACTTAATATGTGTTGAATCTCGGATTTTGATGATGAAATCAATTGGTGAAATATTTGTGCTAATCTATACTGTCAAGATAAGTGTGTATGATTAACTACGACGGGTTAGAAACATAAAATGATTTGCCATGGTCAAGTCCGTCGGGTGTTCAAGAGTTCATCGGAAATCCGAAGGATCATCAGAAGTGTTGCCGGAACCAACCGAGATTGAATCAAGGACTTACCGAAGTTTTCGGATGTTCGTCGCAAAGATCGTCGAAGGTTCACAGAGTTTGCCGAGAAGGTTCGGAAGCTTGCCGAAGACTCGTTGACTCGCCATACAAATCCGAGAGAATGCTGGGAATCCGTCGGAAGAAATCCGAGAGAAGTATCGGAAGACCGTCGGAATCTCATCGTAAAGCTCACCGGAATAAGACTTGAAGAATGTCGGTTCAAATCACTATTAATTATGTTTCAATTTCGTAGTTGGCACGTAATTAGGGCAAGGATTTCGAATTAATCCTACTCAAATCTAGTAGGGGCCAATCGGGCTCTTACTGGGCCAATTTGGGCCTAAAACAAGGCCCATTCAGCATTCTTTGAATGGGCGAGCGATGGAACAGCTTGGCGGTAGAGTCTTTGGCGGTGCTCTGCTTGACTGGGGGTATTTGTTGAATCTCGGATTTTGATGATGAAGTCAATTGGTGAAATATTTGTTCTAATATACTTTGTCGAGATAAGTGTGCAGGAACAACTACGATGGGAAGAAAACATAAAGTGATTTACCGAGGTCAAGTCCGTCGGGGGTTCAAGAGTTCATCGGAAGTCAGAGATTTTCGGAAGTGTTGCCGGAACAATCCAAGATCGAATCAGGGACTTGCCGAAGTTTTCGGAAGTTCATCTCAAAGATCATCGAAGGTTCACGGAACTTACCGGGAAGATTCGGAAGCTAGCCGAAGACTCGTTGAGCTTGCCATACAATCCAGAGTATGCTAGGAGTCCACTAGAAGCAATCTGAGGGAAGCATCGGAAGCCTACCGGAATCTCACCGTAAAGCTCGTCGGAAGTTGACTTGAAGAGTGTCAGATCAAATCACGTTGAGTTATGTTTTTAAGTTCGTAGTTTGCACATGAGTAGAGCAAGGATTTAGGAAAAGAAAATCCTGCCTAAATTCAGTGGGGGCCATCCGGGCCTCTCTTGGGCCAAGTTGGGGCTTAAGCAGGCCCATTCGGCTTTGGTCGAATGGGCGAGTTGAACCGCCCAACCTAGAAGCGATGGCACCGCCCGGCCTAGGGCAATGGCACCGCTTTGTTTGGAAGCGGTATGCACATACTGAGCAGTGGTGGAACCGCTTGGCTGAGGCGGTGGCACCGCCCGATCCTGAGCTGGAAGCGGTAGCACCGCACTGAGCGGTGGTACCGCCCTGCGTCGATCAACAGATCGACACGAGGCGATGCATCGCCTCGACAAAGCGGTGGCATTACCTCGACACCCAGGCAGGAACTCCAAATTTGATTTCAAATTTGGAGCTCAATTTTGAATCCACTTTGGATCTATAAATACCCCCCCTTTCTCAGCTGAAAGAGCACCCTTTTGAGAGTTAGAATCTTAGTCTTGAGCTTTTGAAAAGTCTTGAAAAGTCTTGTTCTTGCTAAGTGTTCACCTTCTTCTTCTTCTTGAGAAATCTTGTAAAAGTGTGAACTTCTTGTAAAGGGTTGTAAAAGGGGTATTTGGTCCTTCCTTCAAAGGATTTGCTAGTGGAAGAGCGAGCCTCATCGTAAAGGCTTCAAGAGTGGATGTAGGTCATTTGACCGAACCACTATACATCATTGTGTTCATAAATGTGTGAGTGTTTACATTCTTGAATCATTTCATTACTTGGCTGCAAGTTGTTTAGTTCATAGTTATTTCCTTTACGTAAGCAATTACTTTCAAGTTCTCTTTTGCCAAATCGAAATCTTCCTACGAACTTGTGTTTTTGCAAAATCGGTTTCAAAAGTATGATTTTAATCCGCTGCACTAATTCACCCCCCCCCCCCTCTTAGTGCCTTTTAGATCCTTACAATTGGTATCAAAGCAAGGTTTGCTCTCATATTGGTTTAAAACCCAAGAGATATGGCCTACTCCGGTATGCAAGAGGGTCACTCCATTACTTGTCCGCCTATTTTTAATGAGTCGGATTATACGTATTGGAAGACTCGTATGAGGATTTTTCTCATTTCCATGGACTTCGAACTTTGGAACATTGTTGAAAATGGCTTTGCAAAATCTTCTCTTCCGATGAGTGAGTGGAATGAGTCGAAGAGGAAGATTTTTGCTTTCAATGCAAAGGCTATGAATGCCTTATTTTGTGCACTTGATAAGAATGAGTTTAATTGGGTTTCTATTTGTGAATCGGCATTTGATATTTGGCGCACTCTTGAAATCACTCATGAAGGCACTAGCCGAGTGAAAGAGTCCAAAATCAACATTCTTGTGCATTCTTATGAACTTTTTCGGATGAAACCAAATGAGTCCATTGGAGACATGTACACCCGCTTTACGGATGTCATCAATGGACTTAAAGCTCTTGGTAAAGGTTTTTCTAATTTTGAATTGGTAACTAAAATTTTAAGATCCCTTCCAAAGAGTTGGGATCCAAAGGTCACGGCCATTCAAGAGGCCAAGGATCTTAAAGTATTTCCGCTGAAGAACTTATTGATCTCTAATGACCTACGAGATGACGTCATGCTAAGAGCTTGAGAACCCCTTCCAAAGAACAGGAAGGATATGGCACTTAGAACACAAGAAGACCACTTGAAAGGAACATCAAGTGATGAGGACAGTGACAATGACATTGCACTTCTAACTCGAAAGTTTAAGAAATTTATAAGAAAGAACAAATTTAAAATGACACAAAAAGCAAATTTGAACACAAAAGGACCAAGTTATTTGCTACGAATGCAAGAAGCCGACACTTCAAGAATGAATGCCCTCAAGCCAAGAAGAAGCAATTCAAGAAGAAAAATGCCTTGATGGCCACGTGGGATGATTCAAGTGACTCCGAGGTTGAAGAAACTAGCAACAAAGAGGAGGCAAACTTGACTCTAATGGCATTAGGAGAAGAGGTTAGTGAGTTACTTAATGAAGAATTATCTTTCGATGAACTTTCTATGGCTTTTCATGAGTTATTTGATGAATGTAGAACTATTAGTAAGAAGTTCAATTTGCTTAAGAAAGAGCATGCTTTATTACAAAGTAAGTTCAATAGTCTTCAAAACCCTTCTCTACCCCCATGCTCTAAGTGTGAAGACTTAGATGCAACAAAGAGGGAGAACTTGCTACTCAAAGAGACCCTAAACAAGTTTAAGGTCGGTAGCAAGGGCTTGGACATGATTCTTGCTAACAAAGGTCACGTCGAAAATAGAAGTGGAATCGAATTTGTGAGAGGTTCTCACCAAAATCCCACCACCTTTGTTAAAGGGCCTACATTGCATGTATCACCCCATTTGAAATGTAATTTTTGTGGCAAAACAGGACATGTTGCTTACAAATATCCATTCAAGAAAATTAATCCACAAAAAATGATATGGGTTCCTAAAGGAACCATAAATTATTCAATGATAAATTACAAAGTAAGTAGATCAATTTGTAAGGCACCCAAAATCAAATGGGTACCTAAAAACCATCCTCTTTTGTAAACAAACTCACAAGCTAGGAGCAAGAAATGGTATCTTGATAGTGGATGCTCAAGGCACATGACCGGAGATCCATCTCATTTCTCTATGCTCACTAGCAAAGAAGAAGGATATGTCACCTTCGGAGACAACAACAAGGGTAAAATCATTGGCAAGGGAACTATAGGTAACAAATCAAGTTTTTCAATTGATGATGTATTACTAGTTGATGGTTTAAAACATAATCTTTTAAGTATTAGTCAATTATGTGATAAAGGTTATGTTGTTAGATTTGAATCTAATGTTTGCATTATAGAAAACCCAACAACAACATATCCATGATTGCTTTAAAACAAAACAATGTCTACACCATAAATATTGATAAATTAAGTAATGAAATGTGCTTTTTTTTGAATGATGATGCTTGGCTTTGGTATAGGAGATTAGGCCATGCAAGCATGAAACTAATCTCTAAGATTTCATCCAGAGAATTAGTAAGAGGTATCCCAAACATGAAATTTGTTAAGGATAAGGTATGTGATGCATGTCAACTAGGAAAATAAATAAAGACTAGTTTCAAATCAAAAAAATCAAATTAGCACCACTAGACCATTGCAATTGATCCATTTGGACTTATTTGGACCAATTGACATAACAAGCCTAGGAGGTAGCAAATATGCCTTTGTAATTGTGGATGACTATAGTAGATACACTTGGACCTATTTCTTGGCTCATAAAAGTGATTGTTTCAAATGTTTCTCTAAATTTTGTAAACTCACTAAAAATGAAAAAGGTTTTATGATTTCATCAATTCGAAGTGATCATGGAGGTGAATTTCAAAATCAGGACTTCCAAAATTTTTGTGAAATAAACGGATACAATCATAACTTCTCTACTCCAAGAAATCCACAACAAAATGGAGTAGTGGAAAGGAAAATAGAAGTTTGCAAGAAATGGCTAGAATCATGTTATATGAATATATTTTACCAAAATATTTTTGCGCCGAAGCCGTGAATACGGCTTGCTATGTTATGAATAGAGTTCTAGTGAGACCATCCCTATCAAAAACTCCATATGAATTATGGAATGATAAAAAACACAATGTTTCTTATTTTAAAGTTTTTGGTTGTAAATGCTTTATTTTAAATGAAAAGGATGCCTTAGGAAAATTCGATGCAAAATCCAATGAAGGTATATTTCTTGGTTATTCTTCAGTTTCTAAGGCTTTTCGTGTTTTTAACAAAAGAACCTTACTTATAGAAGAATCTATTCATGTGGTTTTTAATGAAATTTCTGAATTTAAGAAGAAATATTTTGATGATGATTTTGGTCTTAATAATTTGAATTTGAATGAACCCTCTCCTCAAAATGACAACTTGGATGCATCTTCTTCCTAAATTTCCTTACCCAAGGAATGGAAGTATGTAGATGCTCATCCCAAGGAGTTAATTGTAGGAGATGCATCGAAAGGGGTTCAAACTCGCTCTTCTTTCAAAGATTTTTGTGCCCATGCCGCTTTTCTTTCTCAAGTTGAACCAAAATGCATTGTTGATACCCTGAAAGATGATTCTTAGGTTATCGCAATGCAAGAAGAATTGAATCAATTTGAGACGAATGAGGTATGGAAGCTTGTTCCTAGACCTAATGACCACTTAGTTATTGGTACTAAGTGGGTCTTTAGAAACAAGCAAGATGAATACGGTTTCGTGGTTAGAAACAAGGCTAGACTAGTGGCCAAAGATTTCAACCAAGAAGAAGGTATCGATTACGAAGAGACCTTTGCTCCGGTGGCAAGATTGGAAGCCATTAGGATGCTCCTTGCCTATGCTAATAGTAAAGATTTCAAATTATTTCAAATGGATGTCAAAAGTGCATTCTTAAATGGTTTTATTTCCGAAGAAGTGTATGTCGAACAACCACCCAGATTTGAAAACTCTCTATTTCCTAACCACGTGTTTAAGCTAACTAAGGCTCTATATGGTCTAAAACAAGCCTCTAGGGCTTGGTATGAGAGGCTTAGTTCTTTTTTAATTTCAAATGATTTCACTAAAGGCAAGGTTGATACTACATTGTTTATTAAATATTTTGAAAATAATTTTCTTATTGTTCAAATTTATGTTGATGATATTATTTTTGGGTCTTGTAATAAATCACTATGTGAATTATTTGCTAAGGATATGAGTTATGAATTTGAGATGAGCCTAATGGGAGAACTAAATTTCTTTTTAGGACTACAAATCAAACAACGAAGTGATGGTATATTTCTAAATCAATCAAAATACACATTGGAATTGTTAAAATGATTTAACATGGATGGATCAAAAGATATTAGCACTCCTATGAGCACCTTCGCTAAATTAGATATGGATGAAAATGGAGAAAGTTTTGATCAAAAAACTTATAGGGGCATGATAGGTAGCTTTTATCTCACCGCAACTGCACTGATATCATGTTCATGTAGGGCTATGTGCAAGATTCCAAGCTAATCCTAAGCTATCTCACTTGAAAGCTGTTAAGAGGATTCTTAGATATCTTAAAGGGACCCCTAATCTTGAATTATGGTATCCAAAATCTAATAACTTTGATTTGAAAGCTTATGCAGATCAGGATTTTGGTGGATGTAAAATAGATAGAAAAAGCACATTCGGAACATGCCAATTTCTAGGACATGCACTTGTTTCTTGGACTTCCAAGAAACAAAATTCGGTTGCACTATCTACGGTAGAAGCTGAATATATAGCTGCAAGTGTATGTGTACAAAGTTATCTGGATGAAAAATACACTAGAAGACTATGGAATTTACTTAAAAAACATACCTATAAAATGTGATAACACGAGTGCTATTTGTCTAACTAAAAATCCGATTCAACACTCTCGAACTAAGCACATTGACATTAGGCATCATTTTATACGTGATCATGTAAGTAGTAGAGATGTCACCCTTGAATTTGTTGATACAAATCATCAATTAATGGATATTTTTACAAAACCTTTAAATGAGGAATAATTTGATTTTATTAGAAGGGAATTAGGCATGTTAAACTGTCCAAATAAGTAAGCTCTATTTGATGATATCTTTCCTTGAAATTATGGTTTTCATCGATTTGATTCCATACATTTTGATTTTTCTTCTTGGATTTATTTTCATCAAATTCTTTTTGACTTCATCCCATCTCTAAGAACAATTTTTTTTTTTAAAAAAAATATTAATAATAATGAAATGCGGATTTTTGTGCTACCGGCGGTAGCACCGCCAGATACGGTGGTGGCACCGCCTGGGTAGTCAGCCCTGTGCGGTGGAACCGCCTGTTGGGGTGGTAGTACCGCCCGAACACCCCTTTTATAAGGGGTGAGTTAGGGCCGGCGGTAGAACCGCCCCCCTAACCCGAGAGTCTCTTCCTCACCTCTCTACACTCCTCTAAACCCTCCCAAGCATCATTTCTTCCCTCTAGAAGCCTAAGAAGGAGATCTTACTTTGATTCAAGCTCCCTACATCTCAAAGGAATAATCTAAGGTAAAAACCAAATTATTTCTCTTTCCTTTTCTTATCTAGTTTAATTCCTTTCTTCAATTGATTATTGATCTATCCTAAATAGAAATGGCTCCTAAAAGAACATCAAGAGACAAAGGAAAAAGGATGGAGGTAGATTCATTTGATCAATCCTTGTTTAAATCACAAGAAGCTTCCCTTAGATTTTTTGAACTTGGTTCTAGACCCATTCATAAAGGAAAATATGTTGATTTGAATCAATTAGGGAGCTTAGTTCCTATCATGTGGTTTGCAGACTTAGAGGCCTAACCCATTTTGTAAATTGTTGAACCTGTTTATCCATGCTTAGTTAAATTATTCTATGCTAATTTAACTGTGAATGATGATGGCTTGTCAACTTATCTTCTAGGTAATGAGATCCAAATATGTGATAATACTATATGCTCATTAATTGGAATTGTTGAGAAAGAGTTAGGGTGTTATTTTAGAGGAAAATGGGATATGGACACTGATTGGTGCCACCCACTCTGAAGCTTTAGAAACCGTGTTTGCAAACGCAAATTTAGGTATAATCCCCAAGAGTTGTGAACATTTACTACCTTTTAACTCTAAAATTTTACATCACATTCTTGTAAGCATTGTCATTCCTAAATAGTTTCATCATGATGAGATCAGTTTCACTGAGTTAGGTACCTTATATTGGATCATGACCAGACAACATTTTTGTTTTGGATACCTAATCCGGCAGCACATGATAGAGGTCCTTTCTAAAGGATCAATGTTACCATATGGAGGTTTAATAACTAAACTATTGTATGCCCATAATATTTACATTCCACCAAATGAAGAAGCAATACAAGTGGACAGATTTAATATCATTGACGTTAAACTACTTAGGCGACTTAGGTGTACATTCGAGCATGGAATAGGGGTTAGACAACCTAGGTGAAGTGATATACCTCCCCCACCAATAGACCATCCTGAAACACCAGTCCTTAGGGGAAATGAATCTCCTCCTCCTGATCCTTTTGTTGCAGCTACATCAGTGCCAGTTTTTGCTCCATCTTCTGACGATCCGATCATGAGAGAGTTAAATAAAGTAAAATTATAGCAAATTGAAATTTTGAAGGAAATGCGGAAGATGAACCAAAAGATAGATCACATGTATAGGCATCTTGGCATTCCTCCTGAGGAGTAGCTTGCTGTATTTTCTTTTTGAACGTTGTAAACTTGTGTGCAACTTTTACATCTATGCAGTTAGACATATATGTTGTATTATCTTCATTACATCTTCTTGGCCACTATGAAATGATTTTCGGCTTTCTGATTGATTTCCTTTTCCACATTTGTGATATTTTTCGGCCATCCTTTATTGTTACATATGAATCCCTCGTTTCCTTTTTATTGATGACAAAGGGGGAGAAATAATATATGTATTGCCATATGTTGACAGTTATATGCATTTCATGCTTTACAAGTTATTGCAAGTTAAAATGCTTATTTAGGTTCTTGATATCATGTTTTTAATTATGTATACTTCATTGATATCTTTGATACCTATTTGACATCTTAATGTCCAACATCGACTTTATCATCATTAAGTACATCATGAAGTTAAATTTATTGTGTTGAATTTAAAAATTAAATTCAAGCAATTTTTTTTATGGCATATAGATAGGGGGAGTTAAGAGTAACTCCATCACCAATTGATTGTCATCATCAAAAAGGGGGAGATTGTTGAATCTCGGATTTTGATGATGAAGTCAATTGGTGAAATATTTGTTCTAATCTACTTTGTCAAGATAAGTGTGCAGGAACAACTACGATGGGAAGAAAACATAAAGTGATTTACCGAGGTCAAGTCCGTTGGGGGTGTTGAATCTCGGATTTTGATGATGAAACTAATTGAGTGTGTTATGTTGTTTAACTACGTGTTGAGTTATGCAGGTCTACTATCGATCAGGATTAGACAGTTGACACTAGAGGAATTGATGTTGCACCGGAGGTGATCACGTCAGGATATTGGGTGTCGAGCCGGAGGTTTAGTCGACTATCGGCAGGAGACTTCATACGTCGGGCATTAGGCCAAGAAGTGCGGAGTTGTGCCATGGATATCGAGGTTGCGGAGGTCAACCATCGATTGGGCAACAAGCCGCTAGAGAGGGCGATGTGCCGAAGGATCGGACGAAGTGCCAACCAATGATGTGTCGGGCAACTGAATGTCAATTCGCATTGTAATAACTGTCTAGATCGAAGCAGAGTGTTTGGTGTTTGTTTATGCAGGAGTAACTACGAAAGGGATGAAGACGTAAAGCGAAATCAAGGGCCGAAGTCAAGTGCGATGGATCGTTGGGAGTTCGAGAGTTTGACGGAAGTCTGAAGATTCATTGGGAGTGCTGCCGGAACTGGCCGAGAACGAGTAGGGAGCTTGCCGAAGGGTTTTCGAAAGTTCGCCGGGAGTTCGTGGAGCTTACCAAGAAAGATCGGAGCTTGCCAAAGAAGCTCAAGGGAACTCGCCAAGATTATCGTGGAGTCCGAGAGCTTGCTGGGAGTCCGCAGGATGGTTTCCGAAGGATCGTCGGAAGACCACCGGAAGTTCGCCGGAAGCTCGACGGAAGAAGACTTGACTTGCGGACTTTGTAATAGCTTAGGAATGTCTTTAATTTTATAGTTAGCACATTAATTTGGGTTAGGATTAGGGGTTAATCCTTTCATCTTTGGCGGGGCCCAACGGCTTACCGCCAAGTCATTTGGATTAGCTAACTTTCACCCTAAGTGGGGCCCAACGGCCCTACCGCTGTAGCGGTGGCACCGCTCGCCATTCGCTGGGTCAGAAGCAAGAACCGGGCCTTAATGCGGCAATCACCGCCTGGCCGAGCGGTAGCACCACCTCAGACACGTGTGAGCGGTGGCATCGCTTAGTCGAGCGTAGCACCGCCGGTGACACGCATGACACGTATTGCGTGGAACCGCTGGACATTGGGCGATGGCACCGCCTTAGCCACTGGCCACCGAGCGGTAGCGCTAGCCCCGCGTCGCCTGGTGGTCAGCCGCTTCTCAGACGCCGGGACTACCAACGATCATGCGTGTGTGTAGCATTGGCTCTCGACACTCCAGAATCGAACTCCAAATTTGATTTCAAATTTGGAGCCCAATTTTGAATCCACTTTGGATCTATAAATACCCCCCCTTTCTCAACTGAAAGTGAACCCTTTTGAGAGTTAGAATCTTGGTTTTGAGCTTTTGAAAAGTCTTGAAAAGTCTTGTTCTTGTTAAGTGTTCACCTCCTTCTTCTCCTTGAGAAATCTTGTAAGAGTGTGAACCACATGTAAAGGGTTGTAAGAGGGGTATTTGATCCTTCCCCTTCAAAGGATTTGATAGTGGAAGAAGGGAGCCTCATCGGAGAAGGCTTCGGAAGTGGATGTAGGTCACTTTGACCGAACCACTATACATTGCTGCATCTTTATTGTGTGAGTGTTTAAATTTCTGTTTTACTTTGCTGCAAGCCTTTACTTTACTTGCTCCACTTCCTTTTTATCTTTGTATGCATGCTTTAAAGTTAAAACGCAAAAATCGGTTTCAAATAAAACGTTGGTTTCATTGTACGAAGTTTCCGAAGCTTGTTTTAAATCGTTGAAAAATCCATCGTTTTATCTGCTGCACTAATTCACCCCCCCTCTTAGTGCCGCTCGATCCCTAACAGGGGGTTCAAGAGTTCATCGGAAGTCCGAGAGATTTTCGGAAGTGTTGCCGAAACCATCCAAGATCGAATCAGGGACTTGCCGAAGTTTTCGAAAGTTCATCTCAAAGATCATCGAAGGTTCGTGGAACTTACCGGGAAGATTCGGAAGCTAGCTGAAGACTCGTTGAGCTCGCCATACAATCCGGAGTATGCTGGGAGTCCACTAGAAGCAATCCGAGGGAAGCATCGGAAGCCTGCCGGAATCTCGCCGTAAAGCTCGCCGGAAATTGACTTGAAGAGTGTCGGATCAAATCACGTTGAGTTATGTTTTTAAGTTCGTAGTGTGCACATGAGTAGAGCAAGGATTTAGGAAAAGTGGGGCCAACCGCCTCATCGCAAGTTGTAAACAGGCCCATGAATGGGCCAGTGGTTGAACCGCCTACTGGGCGGTGGCACCGCCCGTTCGAGCGGTAGCACGCCGCATACAAGCTGGAACTGCCGTCGGTGGCACCGCCCAAGTCACTGTGATCGAGTGGTAGCACCGTCAGCGGGCGGTACCAGACGCGGGCCATCAGATCGACACAAAGCGTGGCACCACCTCGACACCAGAATCAGAACTCCAAATTTGATTTTAAATTTGGAGCCCAATTTAAATCCACTTTGGATCTATAAATACCCCCCCTTTCTCAACTGAAAGGGCACCCTTTTGAGAGTTAGAATCTTAGTCTTGAGCTTTTGAAAAGTCTTGAAAAGTCTTGTTCTTGCTAAGTGTTCACCTTCTTCTTCTACTTGAGAAATCTTGTAAAAGTGTGAACTTCTTGTAAAGGGTTGTAAAAGAGGTATTTGGTCCTTCCCCTTCAAAGGATTTGCTAGTGGAAGAGCGGAGCCTCATCGTAAAGGCTTCAAGAGTGGATGTAGGTCATTTGACCGAACCACTATACATCATTGTGTTCCTAAATGTGTGAGTGTTTACATTCTTGAATCATTTCATTACTTGGCTGCAAGTTGTTTAGTTCATAGTTATTTCCTTTACGTAAGCAATTACTTTCAAGTTCTCTTTCGCCAAATCGAAATCTTCCTACGAACTTGTGTTTTTGCAAAATCGATTTCAAAAGTACGATTTTAATCCGCTGCACTAATTCACCCCCCCCCCTCTTAGTGCGTTTTAGATCCTTACAGTACTGCCCAGTGCATGTGTGCAGTGGCAGTAGTACCACTTGCTTTGGGTGATGGTACCGCCTGTGCACTGTCAGTCTGACGACTGATAAGCGGTAGCACCGCCTCTGACAGGCGGTGGCACCGTCGGCATCAGGAAACTCAAAGAGAATTCAAATTTGGAGCTCAAATTTGAATCCTCTTTGAATCTATAAATACCCCCCCTTTCTCAGCTAAAAGGGCACCCTTTTGAGAGTTAGAAATTGAGCTAAAGTCTTATTTTCAATAGCTAGTGTTCACCTCTTTCTTTCTCTTTGGAAAATCTGTAAGAGTGTGAACTTCTTGTAAATGGGTTGTAAGAGGGGTGTTTGGTCCTTCCCCTTCAAAAAGATTTGCTAGTGGAAGTTGGGAGCCTCAACAAAGAAGGCTTCAGAAGTGGATGTAGGTCACTTTGACCGAACCACTATACATCGTGGCGTTCTTGAATGTGAGTGTTTAAATTTCTGTTTCATCTTTTTACTTGGCTACAAACCATTCAGTTTTTCTTTACTTTTACTCAAAAAACTTCAACCAAGTCATCTTTCGTCAGATCGAATTTTTCATATGAACTAACCATTTTACCGAAATCGGTTTTAAACTTACGTTTTAATCTACTGCACTAATTCACCCCCCCCCCTCTTAGTGATTGTTCGATCCTAACAGTTGGTATCAGAGCGGGTTCACTCTCATATTTAGTCTAAAACCCAAGAGAGATGGCCTATTCCGGTATGCAAGAAGGTCATTCCATTACACGTCCGCCTATGTTTAATAGCTCGGATTATACATATTGGAAGACCCGTATGAGGATCTTTCTTATTTCTATTGATTTTGAGCTTTGGAATATCGTTGAGAATGGTTTTCAAAAATCTTCTCTTCCAATGAGCGATTGGAATGAATCAGAGAAGAAGGGTTTTGCTTTAAACGCAAAGGCTATGAATGCCTTATTTTGTGCACTAGACAAAAATGAATTTAATCGCGTATCAATTTGTGAATCGACCTTTGATATTTGGCGTACTCTTGAGATCACTCATGAAGGCATTAGCCGAGTGAAAGAGTCCAAAATCAATATTCTTGTGCATTCTTAGAAACTTTTCCGAATGAAACCAAGTGAGTCCATTGGAGACATGTACACCCGCTTTACGGATGTCATCAATGGACTTAAGGCACTTGGTAAAGGTTTTTCTAACTTTGAACTTGTAACTAAGATTTTAAGATCCCTTCCAAAGAGTTGGGATCCAAAAGTTACGGCCATTCATAAGGCCAAGGACCTTAAGACTTTTCCTCTTGAAGAACTTATTGGGTCTTTAATAACCTACGAAATGACGTGCCTTACTCACGAAGAGCTCGAGAACCCCCTTCCAAAGAACAGGAAGGATATGGCACTAAGAACATAAGAAGACCACTTGAAAGGAACATCAAGTGATGAGGACAGTGACAATGACATTGTACTTTTAACTCGAAAATTCAAAATATTTATAAGAAAGAACAAATTTAAAAATGACACAAAAAATAAACTTGAACATAAAAAGGACCAAGTTATTTGCTACGAGTGCAAGAAGTTGGGGCACTTCAAATATGAATGCCCCCAAGCCAAGAAGAAGCAACCTAAGAAGAAGAAAGCATTGAAGGCTACATGGGATAATTCAAGTGACTCCGAGGTTGATGAAGCAAGCAACAAAGAGGAGGCTAACTTCGCGCTGATGGCCCTAGGAGAAGAGGTTAGTGAGTTATTTAATGAAGAATTATCTTTCGATGAGCTTTTTATCGCTTTTCATGAGTTATTTGATGAATGTATAACTATTAGTAAGAAGTTCAATTTGCTAAAGAAAGAGCATGCTTTATTATAAAATAAGTTCGATAGTCTCCAAACTCCTTCTCCCCCATGCTCTAAGTGTGAATACTTAGAAGCAATAAAAAAGGAGAACTTGCTACTTAAATAGACCCTAAGCAAGTTTAAGGTCGGTAGCAAGGGCTTAGATATGATCCTTACTAACAAGAGTCATGTTGGAAATAGATGTGGAATTGGATTCGTGAGTCAATCTCACCGAACTCAAACCACCTTTATTAAAGGGCCGACATTACATGTATTCTCTCATTTGAAATGTAATTTTTGTTGCAAATTCGGATATGTTTACAAATGTCCATTTAAGAAAATTAGTCCACTCAAATTGATGTGGGTTCCTAAAAGAACCATAAATAATTCAATGCTAAATGATAAAGTTGGTAGATCAATATTTGAGGCACCCAAAATCAAATGGGTACCTAAAAATCATTTTCTTTTGTAGACACATTCACCATCACAAGCTAGGAGCAAGAGATGGTATCTTGATAGTGGATGCTCAAGGCACCTGACCGGAGATCCATCTCAATTCTCTATGCTCACTAGTGAAGAAGGGTATATCACCTTCGGAGACAAAAACAAGGGTAAAATCATTGGCAAAGGAACCATAGGTAACAAATCAAGTTTTTCAATAGATGTGTTATTAGTTGATGGACTAAAACATAATCTCTTGAGCATTAGTCAATTATGTGATAAAGGTTACATCGTGAGATTTGAATCCAATGCTTGCATCATTGAAAAACCAAATAACAACATATCCATGATTGCTTTAAAACAAAACAATATCTACACCATTAGTATTGATGAACTAAGTAATGAAATATGTTTTTTGGTTTTGAATGATGATGCTTGGCTTTGGCATAGGAGATTAGGCCATGCAAGCATGAAACTAATATCTAAGATTTCATCTACAGAGTTAGTACGAGGAATCCCCAATATGAAGTTTGTCAAGGACAAAGTATGTGATACATGTCAACTAGAAAAATAAATAAAAACTAGTTTCGAATCAAAAAATCAAATTAGCACTATTAGACCATCGCAATTGATCCATTTGGACTTATTTGGACCAATTGACATAACAAGCCCAGGAGGTAGCAAATATACCTTCGTAATTATGGATGACTATAGTAGATACACTTGGACCTATTTCTTGGCTCACAAAAGTAATTGTTTCAAATTTTTCTCTAAATTTTGGAAACTCACTCAAAATGAAAAAGGTTTCATGATTTCATCAATTCGTAGTGATCACGGTGGTGAATTTCAAAACCATGACTTCCAAAATTTTTGTGAAATAAGCGGATATAACCATAATTTCTTTACTCCAAGGAATCCTCAACAAAATAGAGTAGTGGAAAGAAAAAAATAGAAATTTACAAGAAATGGCTAGAACTATGTTAAATGAATATAATTTACCAAAATATTTTTAGATCGAAGCCATGAACATGGCTTGCCATGTTATGAATAGAGTTCTAGTAAGACCATCCCTATCTAAGACTCCATATGAATTATGGAATAATAAAAAACCCAATGTCTCTTACTTTAAAGTTTTCTGTTGCAAATGCTTTATTTTAAATGAAAAGGTTGCCTTAGGAAAATTCTATGCTAAATCCGATGAAGGCATCTTTCTTGGTTACTCTTCTATTTCTAAAGCTTCTCGGGTTTTCAACAAAAGAACCTTAGTTATAGAAGAATCTATTCTTATGGTTTTTAATGAATTTTTTGAATCTAAGAAAAGAGATTTTGATGATGATCTTGGTTTTAATGATTTGAATTTGAATGAACCCTCTCCTCAAAATGACAACTTGGATGCATGTTCTTCCCAAATTTTCTTACCCAAGGAATGGAAGTATGTAGATGTCCATCCCAAGGAGTTAATCATAGGAGATACATCTAAAAGGGTTCAAACTCGTTCTTCATTTAAGAATTTTTGTGCCCATGCCACTTTTCTTTCTCAAGTTGAACTAAAATGCATTGATGATACCTTGAAAGATGATTCTTGGGTCATCGCAATGCAAGAAGCGTTAAATCAATTTGAGAGGAATAAGGTATGTAAGCTTATTCCTAGACCTGATGACCATTTAGTTATTGATACTAAATGGGTCTTTAGTAACAAGCAAGATGAATACGGTATTATGGTTAGAAACAAGGCTAGATTAGTGGCCAAAGGTTTCAACCAAGAAGAAGGTATTGATTATGAAGAGACCTTCGCTCTTGTGGCAAGATTAGAAGTCATCAGGATACTCCTTGCCTATGCTAGTAGTAATGATTTTAAACTATTTCAAATGGATGTCAATTTTTAAATGGCTTTATTTCTGAAGAAGTATATATTGAACAACCACCCGGATTTGAAAATTTTCTTCTTCCTAATCATGTGTTTAAATTAACAAAGACTCTCTATGGACTAAAACAAGCCCCTAGGGCTTGGTATGAGAGGCTTAGTTCTTTCTTAATTTCAAATAATTTTACTAAAGGCAAGGTTGATACTATATTGTTTATTAAATATTTTTAAAATAATTTTTTTATTGTTCAAATTTATGTTGATGATATTATTTTTGGTTCTTCGGATGAATCACTATGTGAATCTTTTGCCAAGTGTATGAGTCATGAATTTGAGATGAGTCTAATGGGAGAATTAACCTTCTTTCTTGGATTACAAATTAAACAACTTAGTAATGGCATATTCCTTAATCAATCCAAATATACATTTGAATTGTTAAAACGATTTAATATGGATGGTTCAAAAGCCATCAACACTCCAATGAGTACTTCCACCAAGTTAGACTTGGATGAAAGTGGAGAAAATTTTGATCAAAAAACATATAGGGGAATGATAGGTAGCTTGCTCTATCTTACCACAACTAGACTAGATACCATGTTTAGCGTAGGACTTTGTGCGAGATTTCAAGCTAATCCTAAGTTGTCTCACCTTAAAGCTGTTAAAAGAATTCTTCGATATCTTAAAGGTACTCCTAATCTTGGATTATGGTATCCAAAATCTGATAACTTTGATTTAAAAGCCTATGCAGATGCGGATTTTGGTGGATGTCGAATAGATAGAAAGAGCACATCCAGAACATGTCAATTTTTAGGACATGCACTTGTTTCTTGGACCTCTAAGAAACAAAATTCGGTTGCACTATCTACGGCGGAAGCCGAATACATAGCTGCAAGTGCATATTGTGCTCAAGTCATTTGGATGAAAAATACACTAGAAGATTATGGAATTTATTTAAATAACATTCCCATAAAATGTGATAATACAAGTGCTATTTGTCTAACCAAAAATCCTATTCAACACTCTAGAACTAAGCATATTGACATAAGACATTACTTTATACAAGATAATGTTAATAGTAACGATGTCACTCTTGAATTTATTGATACGAAACATCAATTAGCGGACATCTTTACGAAACCTTTAAATGAAGAACAATTTGACTTTATTAGGAGGGAAATAGGCATGTTAAATTGTCCTAGTGAATGAGCAGCATTATATATATTTTCTTTCGGCTTTTGTGGATTTTACAAAAACTCGACTCTCGCGAATTTGCCTCCCTCATTTTAATTCTATATCTCAAAAAGTGATTTATGATTACATCTCATCTCATTTCAACACATGAAAGCAAATTAAAAACAAAAATTTTCGTGCCAGTGTTAGCACCGCCAAAACCGGCAGTAATACCACTTGGGTACTCGGCTCCCAAGCGATAGTACTGCTTAGTTGGCGGTAGTACCACCTGAATACCCACATATTTAAGGGGGTGTTAGGGTCAGCGGTAGAACCGATCGAAACCCACCAAATCTCAGCCCTCTTCCTCCTCAACTCCTCCAAATCTCTCCTCTCTATTTCTTCTTTCTCCAAAGGGCTAACAAAAGTTTTTTCTTGATTCAAGCTCCTCACCTCCCTAGGGAATTCAAAGAAGGTAAAATCTGTAATTTTCTCTACTCTTCACATTTGCTTGTCTTTTTCTTATTGTTTCCTTTTGTTCTTCATCATGAATAGATATGGCTCCTAAGAAATCATCAAGAGGCAAAGGGAAAAGGTTGGAAGGAGATTCATTTGACCCAACCCTTTTTAGATCTAATGAGGTAGCCTTAAGGTACCCAAATTTGGATTCTAAAGTAATACATAAGGGAAAACATGTTGATCTTGGTGAACTAGGAAACCTAGAACCCATTAGATGGTTTGCCGATCTAAATGTTTTACCTATTTTGCAAATTAATGAACTAATCTACCCTAGGTTGGTTAAGCTATTTTATGCTAACATGAGTATTGAAGATGATGTTTTAACTATCTATATTTTGGGAACCACAATTCAGATTTCGGATCATACCATTTGTGAACTAATTGGAATTGATAAAAAGAGTAGAGGATGTTATTTCAAAGGGCAATGGGATATGGATGCAATAGGAGCAACCCACTCCGAAGCCTTAGAGATGATATTTGCTAATCCGAACCTAGGAATCATTCCTAAAAGCTGCGAACACTTATTACCTTTTAACTCGAAATTACTTCATCACATCATCTTAAGCATTCTTCTTCCGAAACAGTTTCACCTTGATGAGATTAGTATGTTAGAATTAAGTACCATGTATTGGATCATGACTCGATAAAATAATTGCTTTGGATACTTGATTAGACAACACATGATGGAAATCTTCTCTAGAGACTTAATGTTGTCATATAGCGGGTTGATCACTAGATTAATAATTGCCCATGATATTTGTGTGTCACCCGATGAGGAGATAATGCAGGTTGATAGATATAACACAATAAATAGAAGTCTCCTAAAGTGACTTAGATGCACCTTTAGAGATGGCCTATGGATTAGGCAACCTAGAAGGATTGATCTAGTACCCCCACTAGTAGAATGACCTGAAACACCGATTTTTAGGGGAAGTGAATCTCCTTCACCTAGTCCCATTAATCCAGCACCATCTAAGCCAGCTTCTGCTCCATCTACTGAAGATCTGATCATGCTTGCTTTAAATCAAATCACATCACAACAAACTTAAATCAATATGCAGCAAGTTAAAATTTTGAAGGAAGTGCAACAGATGAATCGCAAAATAGATCACTTGTACTAGCATTTTGGAGTTCCCCCTCCAGAATAGCTATTGTTTTTTAAACACTTGTTCTGTTATGCTTATGACTACTATGGATGATGTTGTATGATGTTACTTTCATTTCATCTACTCGGCTTACTTTCATGTTGCTTACTTTTATGATGCTTACTTTCATGTTGGATGATGTTGTATGATGTTGTATGTTGTTTTTAAACACTTGTCCTGTATGATGTTGTATGAATGAATTTTTTCATTTTGATCATAATTTTTGGGATGACACTTTCATATTACTTTATGACTTGATATCTTCCTCGAATGATTTCATGCTTCTTCCATGGCTCAATAATCTCCCTCTCATGGCTTGATAAATGAGAATTTTTTCTTCGAAGTAATGAATGATTTCTCCACCTCCATTATTTTTATTGATGACAAAGGGGGAGAAAAATGTAAATTGCTATGATCAAGTAATTGTTGCTATGATGGAGTAAATGTTTAAAGTGAAATCAATCGTATCACATCACAAATGCTCAAAATATATACATCTTTTTGATAAGCGATTTCTTCATTTGATATCATGCCTTGATATTGAAACACTCTTTTGGATATCACTTGATCTTTGTCATATTTGAATTAATATTTCTTGTTATTATAGGTGTAATACCTTGACATTGTTTAAAATATGAAGTTTTTATATTTATGCTTAAGCTTGTTTATTAAGCTTCATTTTAAATGAAATCTATTAGATTTGGCTTGAATTCAAAAAATTGAATTCAAGTGCTTTTACCTTCTCATGATATGGCATATAGATAGGGGGAGTTAAGAGTAACTCCATCATCAATTGATTGTCATCATCAAAAAGGGGGAGATTGTTGAATCGCAGATTTTGATGATGAAATCAATTGGTGAAATATTTGTGCTAATCTATATTATCAAGATAAGTGTGCAAGATTAACTACGATGGGTTAGAAACATAAAATGATTTGCCGAGGTCAAGTCCATCGGGTGTTCAAGAGTTCGTTGGAAGTCCGAAGGATCGTAGGAAGTGTTGTCGGAACCAACCGAGATTGAATCAGGGACTTACCGAAGTTTTCGGATGTTCGCCACAAAGATCGTCGAAGGTTTGCGGAGTTTATCGAGAAGGTTCGGAAGCTTACTGAAGACTTGTTGACTCGCTATACAAATCTGAGAGCATGCTGGGAATCCGTCGGAAGAAATCCGAGGGAAGTATCGGAAGACCGCCGGAATCTCATCGTAAAGCTTGTCGGAATAAGACTTGAAGAATGTCGGTTCAAATCACTATTAATTATGTTTCAATTTTGTAGTTGGCACGTAATTAGGGCAAGGATTTCAAATTAATCATGCTCAAATCTAGTAGGGGCCAACCGGGCTCTTACTGGGCCAATTTGGGCCTAAAACAAGGCTCATTCAGCATTGCTGAATGGGCCAGGTGGTGGAACCACCTGGTAGCTGAGTGCTGGGCGGTGCTATTGCCAAGCGCATGTGTGTAGTAGCGGTAGTACCGCCTGCCTTAGGCGGTGGTACCACCTGTGCACTATCAGTCTGACGATTAACAAGCGGTGGCACCGTCGACACCGAGAAACTCAAAGAGAATTCAAATTTGAATCCTCTTTGAATCTATAAATACCCCCCCTTCTCAACTGAAAGGGCACCCTTTTGAGAGTTAGAAATTGAGCTAAAGTCTTGCAGAAGTCTTATTTTCAATAGCTTGTGTTCACCTCCTTCTTTCTCTTTGGAAAATCTATAAGAGTGTGAACTTTTTGTAAAAGGGTTATAAGAGGGGTGTTTGGTCCTTCCCCTTCAAAAGGATTTGTTAGTGGAAGTTGGGAGTCTCATCTAAGAAGGCTTCGGAAGTGGATGTAGGTCACTTTGACCAAACCACTATACATCGTGGCGCTCTTGAATGTGAGTGTTTAAATTTTTGTTTCATCTTTTTATTTGGCTACAAACTATTTAGTTTTTCTTTACTTTTACTCAAGCAACTTCAACCAAGTCATTTTTTGTCGGATCGAAGTTTTCATACGAACTAACCATTTTACCGAAATCGGTTTCAAACTTACGTTTTAATCTGCTGCACTAATTCACCCGCCCCCCTCTTAGTGATTGTCCGATCCTAACAATATGCACTTTTTCTCTTTGTATATTATTAGGCATTTTATCACTTTATCTTGCATGTTGCATATATTGTGATGTCCTTAGATCAGTGCAATAGGAATCGGATCGTGATGAGATCACGATAATGAGACCGATTCACCTTTAAACATAGACCCTAAATTATCCTAGTCATAGGTTACTCGAGAAGGACATCGAGATAACCGAATAGACTGGTGTGCTATATACCCGTCTATATGATGGAGGTGGCTAGTCTCATAGCTACTCGTGTGGGGATACTAAGGGTACAGTGCAAGTGCTCATTGGGGAATGAGTTCACTAATTGATCCACCTACGGAATGCTGGATGGTTATTGATACCTCACGTCAAACAGTGATTTCGTAGTCCTAGTAGTGCATCTGGTCCTTAGACTTGAGACACCAAGGATGTCCTGTATGAGTACTCCACTCTTTGATACCGAACTTATAGGTTTAGAAAGTTCCAGATCTAGTACAGCTAGTTATTGGGAGTGGTAGCCAACCTTACGAGGGCTATTGAGTGTCAATAGAGGATCATCGGCTCTCGGTATCATGAGAGGAATATCCCATGTATTCTTGCTCGAACAAATCCTTAGCCAAGGTTATTCGGATTGAGAAAGAAAGAGTTCTCTAGGAGAATTCGATAAGGGCAAGACTCGAGGAGAGACCGTTTGGACCTGACAGCACCATGCCCGGTATAGGGTCTTTGGAATATTAGATGGAAGAGGGACTATAGATACATGGTAACTGAGGACAGATAGGTCCAAAGGATTGGATTCCCCTGCATCGTCTGGGGGCTACGACGTAGTGGCCTAATACATCCGTAGTCGATGAGTTAGGTGAATTATTATAGAGATAATAATTCACTAAGTCAGAAAGAGTTCTGACAAGTATGACTCATGACCAGCTCGATATTGGGCCAAGAGGGTCACACATATATGGTAGGTGTTATGACGAGTAGAGGTTCAGATATGAGATATCTGCTGAATTCCCCTTCTTTTTGGATATTCATTAAGCCCCTGAATTTTTGGATCCTAAGATGAGACCCAATAATTGCTAATAAGAGATTATTGGGTAGAGACCCACTAATCCAAGAAGCTTGGGTAAATGGATGGAGATCCAATACCCAACAAGGCAAGATCCATTAGGGTTGACAGAGGGCCTCTATAAATAGGAGGGAACCAAAGCTCTATAGGCTGAGGGTTTCTTTTAATAGCCACCTTCTATTCTCCTCTCCCTAGAGAGGTGCATCGTCGCAGTCCCTACCGTGTGGATACCACTAGATAGGAGGATGCTTAACCTCCTTCATCCTCTCCTAAAGATCTGTAGGGATTCAGGGATATACGATCTCCCTAGGTATTTTCTTTTACACATGCAGTTTTTCGCTGATTTATTTTGATGCACCAATCTTCGCATGACAACCAAAACTTTCTACCTAAAATCTGGGGGTTTTATTTTCTGTTCTTCCACTACGCATATGATGTCGCTCCCCTGAAGGATTTCATAATACCAATACCTAACAGGGTAAGATTCATTAGGGTTTACAGGGGACCTCTATAAATAGGAGAGAACCAAAGTGATAGAACCCCAGAGGAATTCTATAGAGATTGATCTTTGAGGGGGATCAACCCTTGGAACGCTATAGGGGTTCCACCCTCCAAGTAGCCTGGTGGCTGCAATTGTAGATTGATCTTTCTTATTCCAAAGAGGTGGAGGCTACAAGCTTATATAGAGCTCCAAACCCTAGCCCTAGGGGCTGCTTCCTAAGTGAACTACCCAATTTGCCCTCAACCTTAGCGGGCCGGCCCAATAACAAGGGGGTGGCGGCTAAGAAGCCCAAAGACCCAAATATAAACCCTAGCCTCTCTTCTTTATAGGATAGAGGCGGCTAGGTGGGGTTTATTACATTCTCACAGGGTTTTTATTAGCTGCTACATGGTTGAGTAGGACCTTACCCTGGTAGGAGGAAGAAGTTGGCAACATTTTCTTGGCCCTGTAGTAATAGTTTCACCTGTGGGCATCTTTGGTCGCATTTTAGGATTCGACCGTCGGCAACCTTTACGTCGAACTTGCTGCAACCTTCGATATAGAGCGCCATCCGAGCAGCAACCTTACTATTTAGAAAATTATTAGTACTGACTGTATCGATGAGAACGGTGATTGGTTGTTGTTTGAGCAGGCCTCCAACTTTCATCGTTTGCGGATTTGAGTAGCCGACTAGCGCATGTACCATAAAGTTGGTTGATTGTGGCTCTTCTTCCACATCTTCATCCTTATGTTCAAGACTCTCTTCTGGCTGTTCACTGATCTCTTCTTCCACTGGTTCAATCACAAGAAGTCTCCCCTTTTTACAGCGATGCTCGCGGCTCCACGACTCGTCATAATGCCAACATAACCCCTTGGCAGATCGGTCTCGAAGCTCTTCTCTTGTCAACCTTTTTGGTGTAGGGGCTCGGATGACAGTAGGAGGGGCTGAGGGCTTCAATATTGCTGGTCGGGGAGCGACCCTAGTCCTCTAGGCTTCGTGGTTCAATCACTCCTCCTGAAGTCATGCGAAAGAGATGGCTGCCATAAGCGTGTACGGTTGTCGTGCTTTAACTTCTCCCCGGATCTTTGGCTTCAAGCCCTCAATAAATGTTCCCAATAACTATTTTTCAGACCAATCATGAGTTTGATTAGATAATCTTTCAAACTTGGTTTGATACTCCTGGATGGTGGAGGTTTGTCGGATCTTTGCTAGTTGTCCGTCGATGTTCTCATGTCGGTTGGTCCGAAGCGGATCAGCAGTCCTTCTTTGAATTGTCGCTATGAGAGGGCTCCATGAGTGTGTTCAAACCAATCAAACCATTGTATGGCATCCCCTTCAAGATGTATAGCTGCAATTTCTACCATAGATGCGTTCGCGGTTTTGTGATACCGAAAATATCGCTCCGCGCGCGAGATCCAACCAATCGGGTCTCCTTCTTCCCATCTAGGGAAGTCCACTCTCATGCGTGGATAGTAGGGATTGGTCATAGAGCCTCCCTTCTCTTGGGAGTCATCTCTTCGGTCAGAGCTCTCTCCTTGATGAGATTTCTTTGGGCTCGGTGTTCGACCCAAATTGAGTTCGGCAAAGAGAGCCCGAATCTTATCCTCCATTCGTGTCTCAAAGGCTTCGAATTTAGCATTTATTACCTCCTCGGATGCCATAGTATATGCTTCCAGATCTGTAATATTAGGATCTCTCTTTTGTTGCCGGGTTAAAGGCATGAATTGTTTGAGGGAAGTGGTGGCCGAAAGGGTTTGTGGATCGGTGGATGTAGGCTACGGTTTAGGCTTGTTTTGTGACTATTTTGGGTGCTGTTTGGGGCAGCGATTTGATGGAGTTTTGGGCTGAGATGGTAGTGGATAAAGGTTAGGGAAGAGGGTTTTAGATCTGTGGTAGATCTCAGCAAAGATTTGACAAAAATCAGTGGCAATTGCTACCTATGTGCGCTGCCTCGTAAGAGCAGAATTATCGTCAAAGAAATAGCGATTTCTCAACGAAATTTCCAGCGAAAGCTCAGGGATTTGAGGAGGGGGTTTGACAGTAGAATTTTAGTTTAGATAGCAACAAGGATAACAAATTGGATCAAGAAATTTTGGCAGCAAAGCAGCAAAAAAATCGGTGAAAGTTGCGATAGCAGAATTCTCGTCGAAAAATTTTAGCAGTTTGCGACGAGAGATTGCAGCAACACACGAATTTTTTTTTGATGAATTCCATAATAGATCAATCATGGATGGGAGCCAAGATGATCTATGAGGTGCACAAAAAATTTCGTTCAAAAAGGATAACAATTAGATCGGTTAAAGGCAGCAACACACGGCTGAAATTTTCTATAGTGATCCTTCGTTCGCAAAGATGGTAACTTTTGCGACGCAAGGAATTCGCAGGCAAGGGATTGATAGAAAAACTTCTTTTTGATATTTTAGATGAAAGATTGCAGCATTAAAAGGTATTGGTGGTAGAAAAATACCAGATCTCTGATGCAATTAGTGGTGGCGACTGTAGATTGATTTGATCTACATCAAGAGATGACGGTGGAGACGACGACGTCAAGAGCAATTGTGAGAATTGCTTGGCTAATGGTGGGCGGCAGGGATGGCAGCAAAAGCAGCAAGATCCCTGCTCTGATACCAGATGATAGAACCCTAGAGGAATTCTATAGAGATTGATCTTTGAGGGGGATCAACCCTTGGAACGCTATAGGGGTTTCACCCTCCAAGTAGCCTGATGGCTGCAATTGTAGATTGATTTTTCTTATTCCAAAGAGGTGGAGGCTGCAAGCTTATATAGAGCTCCAAACCCTAGCCCTAGGGGCTGCTTCCTAAGTGAACTACCCAATTTGCCCTCAACCTTAGCGGGCCGGCCCAGTAACAAGGGGGCGGCGGCTAAGAAGCCCAAAGACCCAAATATAAACCCTAGCCTCTCTTCTTTATAGGATAGAGGCGGCTAGGTGGGGTTTATTACATTCTCACAGGGTTTTTATTAGCTGCTACATGGTTGAGTAGGACCTTACCCTGCTAGGGTCCTATCACAAAGCTCTATAGGCTGAGGGTTTCTTTTGGTAGCCATCTTCTGTTCTCCTCTCTCCAGAGAGGAGCATCGTCGTAGTCTTTGTCATGTAGATACCGCTAGAGAGAAGGATGCTTGACCTCCTTCATCCTTTATAAAGATCTATAAGGATTTAGGGATATACGATCTCCCTAGGTATTTTCTTTTACACATGTAGTTTTCATGGATTTGTTTTGACGCACCGATCTTCACACGACGACAGAACCTTTCTACGAGAAATCTGGGATGTTTCGTTTTTGTTCTTTTGCTGCAAATGAGATGTCACTCCTCAGAAGGATTTTCCAATAGTGGTATCAGAGCCAGGTTGTTCGTGCGAAGATTAGATCTTAAACTGCATGTGTTGTGATCTAGAATAGGTCTTGTCATTAAAATCATTGGCGCAAAAAGCGAGGAAGGGTAGCAACTGTTACTGCCCTTGCTACACTCACACAGCGACGAAGAGTCTGCTTGCAGCCTGCACTGACGGAGGCGGCGACAATTGCGGTTGCGGGCACAGGGCCTGCAGGCAAGTGGTCGTTGGCCCACCCACAGCATCACTCCCTTTGGGGCGACCTGCCCGCAAGGGCGAACGGCGCCCGCCGGGGCAACGCTACCTACAGTGACCTGCAAGGGTGGCACGTGCCCACTATGGCGGCCTCTCCCACAGGGGTGATCATCACCCGAGGCACAGAGCCCGCAGGGGCCCCCGCCTGTGGGTGACCAGCCCATAGCAACGCCCACTTAAGGGCGACCAGCCCGCAGTGGTGCCAGTAGGGGCGCGCACCCGCAAGGGCAGCGCCATCGGAAGGCGGCGCTCGCCCACAAGGGGTAGTGCTGCCCGTGGGTGAGCCACCCGCGGGCAAAGGTCGACGCATTTGCCATGCAATGGCCACCGCCGACAGGGTGGTGGTGGCCACATCGCAGGAAAGCAAGAGAGGGAGAGGGGTTAGGGTTTTCAAGCAAAAGATAGTTTTACCCCTCGGAATTTTAAAAATTCTAATTTCTGTCCCTTTTTATAGAATGATCAAGATACCCCTCATAATTTTAAAAATTTTAGTTTTGTTCTCTTGGCTGAATGACCAAAATACCCTTGGGAATTTTAAAAATTACCTCTTTGTCCCTGATTTCAGAAAAATATATATGTTAATTAAATAGTTTAATTAACTATTATTTTTATCTAGTTGTCCTATAAAATAATATATACATGTGATGTATGATGTGGATAGTTGATCATGAACTTGTGATGTGATGTATGTATATGTGATTATTATTATTAGAGCCTATGAGCCTCTATTTTTCTCATTTATTGTTGGACCTGTGTGCCTGTAATTATGTTGTAATTACGTAAGGAGGCACAGTGGTAGCAGGACCCACGAGGCCGAGACAGATGATCCGACGCATAAAGATGTGTTGAGATACTAACGGAATCAACGAAGCGAGAATGACGATCACAGGGCATAGAGATGTGCCTAAGTACACATAGATCTTGATGTGAGTGATTAGGCCCACTAGCTCAGGCCTGATCAGATTAGGATGTGGTCCATGATCATCTAGTGTGATTGCTCATGTGATGTGTGATTGGTTATACACCTACTATATATATATTTGCATGCGATGTAGATATATATATTAAATATATGTGTGTGACATATTATGTTAGGAGACCAAATCAAAAATCCTCTCTATTAATAATATTAAGTCGATAAACGTGAGGCAATTATATTGACCCACATGGCCTTTCATCGTTATAGGTAGGAACCGATTCCTAGTGTAGGTTGAGTTGGTCGAGTCCCTCAAGACTCGCCTATATTGCTTTTCACTATCTTATCTATGACATAGAGATGTCACTAGTGACCTGAGGATATGGTATACTTGGTCAAGTCCCTCGAGAGTATATCACCGAATCAGACTCATCTTGTAACGATGGTGATGACTTAACCGAACATCATAGTTGGTCAAGTCCCTCAAGGCCATGGTGGTTCGAAGCCGAACAGGACAGGAATCACAAGGAGTTGTGATTGGCAAGAGTTGCCTATCTTTACGGGCTTAATGTGATTGGTCGAGTCCCTCGATGTTACGTTAAGACATCGATTGGATCCCAATCCCTACTAGAGATCTGCCGGGGGTCTCCGATTCATATACCGGAGGGTATTGTGTGTCTCATAAAAAATTAGTGGGAATATATTAAGATAGAAGTCCTTATCTTAACTATTAAAATTTTGTAAAGTTTGCATGTTATTTATTTCTGCTATATTTTTAAATTTAGAAAAATATCGCTTTCAAATCATTTACGTGGCATACTTGATGCCAACTGCCTCACTGGTCCAAATTATATGGATTGGTTTCACAATCTGAGAATCATTCTCATGATGGAGAAAATCGCGTATGTCCTTAATACAGTGATCCCTACAACCGATGAAGGGGCAAGCGAGGATGAGATCGCTCGTTATGTGAAGTACATATATGATTCTGCTCTTGCTCAGTGTTATATGTTGGCTTCTAAAACTACTGAGTTACGAAGACAACATGAAAATATGGATGCTAATTCAATACTCCGGTATCTCCGCAAACTGTTTGAGGAACTGGGAAGAACTCAGTAATATAAGATATCAAAGAGTCTTTTCCATGCTAGGATGACTGAGAGGACATTAGTTTATAACCATGTCCTTAAGATGATTGAGTGGATCGAGAAACTCACAGGTCTAGGAATGGTCCTAGAGGATAACCTGTGTGTGGATCTTGTGCTTCAATCCCTATCAGATTCCTTTTCTTAGTTCATAATGAATTTTACTATGAACAAACTTGAGGTAACCCTCCCAAAGCTCCTCAATTTATTGAGAGAAGCAGAGAGCACCATCAAGAAAGAGAAGCCAGTTCTCTATGCTAGTGAGACCAGAAAGAAAAGGAAGGTTGAGAAGACCCTTAAGAAGGGTAAGGGCAAGGGCAAAATGGGTAAGGTAAAGGTTGCCAGGAAAGACCCAACAAAGAAAAAGGCTAGTGCTTCAACTATGACAAAGATGGGAACTGGAAGAGGAATTGCAAAGAGTACCTTGCAGAGAGGGCAAAACAGAAGCTTGGAGAAGCTTCAGGTACATTCATATCAGTCTCCATTTATCAGAATCTTATGATAACACATGGGTATTGGATACCGGGAGTGCTTATCATATCTACAATTCGTTGCAGGTTTTGGTAGGACCTAGGAGATTGAACAGAGGTGAGATGGACCTTAAGATGGGCAATGAAGCAAAGGTTGCTACAGTGGCTGTTGACAAGGTCACTTTACATCTGCTTGGTGGAGCTATTATTGCATTAGATGTATGCTATTTTGTTCCTTCTATTATCAAAAATATTATTTCCATTTCATGTTTGACAATTAGTAGATATAAATTAGTTTTTGAGAATAATGATTGTTTAATAATATTAAATGATGAGATCATCACGAGAGGAACATTGCATAATGGTTTATTTATGCTAGATATAGCTCCACATATCATGAGTGTAAGTGAGTCTAAGAGGAAATGAGAAGAGGTGAACAATACATATCTTTAGCATTGTAGGCTAGGTCACATCCACGAGGGAAGGATTCAAAAGTTGCTGAAAAATGGATATCTAGATCTATTTGACTATGAATCATATGCAACATGTGAACCTTGCCTTCAGGGAAAGATAACCAACTCTCCATTTAGTGGAACTGGAGAGAGAGCCATTGAGTTATTGGAACTTATACATAGTGATGTATGCGGTCCCATGTCGACTCATGCCATAGGTGGTTACTCCTACTTCATTACTTTCACTAATAATTTCTCAAGATACGGATATGTGTACTTGATGAAGTACAAGTCTGAGGCTTTTGAGAAATTTAGGGAATATAAAAATAAAGTGAAAAACTAGACAGGAAAGAGTATTAAAACCCTTCAATCAAATCGAGAAGGTGAGTACTTGAGTACAGAGTTCACCTAGTTCCTCAAAGACCATGGGATTTTATCCCAATGGACACCTCCTTATACACCACAACTTAATGGTATATCAGAAAGGAGGAATTGCACACTGTTAGACATGGTGCATTCAATAATGTATTTTGCCGACCTACCCATCTCATTCTGGGGATATGCCCTAGATGCTGAATCTCAGATTTTGATGATGAAGTCAATTGGTGAAATATTTGTTTTGATTTATATTGTCGATATAAGTGTGCAGAATTAACTACGATAGGATGAAAACATAAAGCGATTTACTGAGGTCAAGTCGGTCGGGAGTTCAAGAGTTCACCAGAAGTCCAAAGGATCGTTGGAAATATTGCTGGAACCAACCGAGATTGAATCAGGAACTTACTGAAGTTTTCAAAAGTTCACCACAAAGATTATCGGATGTTCGTGGAGTTTACTATGAAGGTTTAGAAGCTTGCCAAAGACTCGTTGAGCTCGCCATACAATCCGGGAGCATGTTGGGAGTCCATCGGAAGAAATCCGAAGGAAGTGTCGGAAGTCCACGGGAATCTCGGAGAGCTCGCCGGAAATAGACTTGAAGAATGTTGTTTTAAATCACTTAGAATTATGTTTCAATTTCATAGTTGTCACGTAATTAGGGTAAGGATTTAGAAATAATCCTATTTAAACCTAGTAGGGGCCAACCGGTCTCTTATTGGGTCAATTTAGGCCTCAAATAGGGCCCATTCAGCAAATCAAATAGGGCCCATTCAGCAAAGCTGAATGGGCCAAGCAGTGGAACCACCTGTGTTGGGTGGTGGAACCACCCAGTGGCCGAAAGTTGGGCAGTTCAACTGCCCAGCCAGGGGCGGTTGAACCGCCCAACACCATAATGCATGGGCGGTTGAACCGCCCTGTATATTGTCAGTCTGACTACTGACAAGCGGTTGTCGGGAAACCCAAACAGAATTCAAATATGGAGCTCAAATTTGAATTCTCTTGGGGTCTATAAATACCTCTCCTTTCTTAGCTGAAAGGGTACCCTTTTGAGAGTTAGAAATTTAGCAAAAGCTTTGGCAAAGTCTTATTTTTTGATAGCTTGTGTTCACCTCCTTCTTTCTCTTTGAAAAATCTGGTAGAGTGTGAACTTCTTGTAAAAGAGTTGTAAGAGGGGTGTTTAGTCCTTCCCCTTCAAAAGGATTTGCTAGTGAAAGTTGGGAGCCTCATCGGAGAAGGCTTCGAAAGTGGATGTAGGTCACTTGACCGAACCACTATACATCGTGGCGTTCTTGCATGTGTGAGTGTTTAAATTTCTGAATTATTCCTTTACTTGGCTGCAAATCATTCAGTTTTTTTTTCTTTTACTCAAGCAACTTTAACCAAGTCATCTTTCATCGAATTGAAATTTTTATATGAACTAGCTGCTAGTTATAGGTGCCCTACAAGCTAATCACATGAGTGATTGCACCTGTAACACGCTGTGTCAATCTCTTTGCTTATGATTGTTGGCATTATCTCACATTGTCTAGATGTATATTGTGATATCCTTGGATCTGTGCAATGGGAATTGGATCGTGATGAGATCACTATAATGAGACCGATTTACCTTTAAACACAGACCCTAAATTATCATGGTCAGAGGTTACTCGAGAAGGACATCGAGATAACCGGATAGACGAGTGTGCTGTATACCCATTCATATGATAGAGGTAGCTGGTCTCATAGCTACTCATGTGGGGACACTAAGGGTATAGTGCAGGTGCTCATTGGAGAATGAGTTCACTGATCGATTCACCTACGGAATGCTGGATGGTTATTGATATCTCACGTCAGACAGCGATTCCATAGTTCTAGTAGTGTATCTGGTCCTTAGACTTGAGACACTAAGGATGTCCTGTATGAGTACTCCACTCTTTGATACTGGACTTATAGGTTTGGAAAGCTCCATATCTAGTACAACCGGTCATTGGGAGTGGTAGCCAACCTTACGAGGGCTATTGAGTGTCAATAGAGGATCATCCGCTTTTGGTATCATGAGAGGAATATCCCATGTGTTCTTACTCGAACAAATCCTTGGCCAAGGTTATTCGGATTGAGAGAGAAAGAGTTTTCTGGGAGAATTCGACAAGAGCAAGACTCGAGGAGAGATCGTATGGGCCTGATAGCACCATGCTCGGTATAGGGTCTCTAGGATATTAGATGGATGAGAGATTATAGATACATGGTAATTGAGGACGAATAGGTCCAAAGGATTGGATTCCCCTGTATCGTCTGGGGGCCGTGGCATAGTGGCCTGGTACGTCCGCAGTCAATGAGTTGGGTGAATTATTATAGAGATAATAATTCACTATATCAGAAGGAGTTCTGACAAGTATGACTCACGACCAGCTCGATATTGGGCCTAGAGGGTCACACACATATGGTAGGTGTTGCGACGAGTAGAGGTTCGGATTTGAGATATCCACTGAACCCCCTATCTTATTGGATATCTATTAAGCCCCTAAATTATTGGATCCTGAGATGAGATCCAATAATTACTAATAAGAGATTATTGGGTAGAAACCCACTAATCCAAGGGGCTTGGGTAATTGGATAGAGATCTAATACCCAATAGGGCAAAAGATCCATTAGGGTTTTCATGGGGCTTCTATAAATAGGAGGGAACCAGAGTTCTATAGGCTAAGGGTTTTTGGTAGCCACCTCTTGTTCTTCTCTCCTCAGAAAGAGAGGTGCATCGTCGCAATCCCTACTGTGTGGATACCGCTAGAGAGGAGGACGCTTGACCTCCTTCATCCTCTCCCATAGATCTATAGGAATTCAGGGATATACGATCTCCCTAAGTATCTTCTTTTAACACATGTAGGTTTTGCAGATTTGTTTTTGACGCATCGATCTTCGCACGATGACGAAAACTTTCTATGGGAAATCTGGAGTTTTGTTTTCTGTTCTTCCGCTGCACATGTGATGTCGCTCCCCCTTGTAGATTTCCCAACACTAGCTATTTACGAAATCGGTTTCAAACTTACGATTTTAATCCACTACACTAATTCACACCCCCCCCCTTAGTGCCTCTTCGATCCTAACAATTGGTATCAGAGCAAGGTTCACTCTCATATTTGGTTTAAAACCCAAGAGAGATGGCCTATTCCGGCATACAAGAAGGTCATTCTATTACACGTCCACCTATGTTCAATGGGTTGGATTACACGTATTGGAAGACTCGTATGAGGATCTTTCTTATTTCTATGGATTTTGAGCTTTGGAGCATCGTCGAAAATGGATTTCAAAAATCTTTTCTTCCGACGAGCGAATGGAATGAATCGGAGAAGAAGACTTTTGTTTTAAACGCAAAGGCTTTGAATGCCTTGTTTTGCGCTCTCAACAAAAATGAATTTAATCGCGTTTCGATTTATGAATTGGCTTTTGATATTTGGCATATTCTTGAGATCACTCATGAAGACACTAGTCGAGTGAAAGAGTCCAAAATCAATATTCTTATGCATTCTTACGAACTTTTCCGAATGAAACCAAGTGAGTCCATCGGAGACATGTACACCCGCTTCACGGATGTCATCAATGGACTCAAAGCTCTTAGTAAAGGCTTTTCTAATTTTGAACTTGTAACTAAAATTTTAAGATCCCTTCCAAAGAGTTGGGATCCAAAAGTTACGGCCATTCAAGAGGCCAAGGATCTTAAAACTTTTCCTCTCGAAGAACTTATTGGGTCTCTAATGACCTATGAAATGACATGCCATGCTCATGAAGAGCTTGAGAACCCCCTTCCAAAGAACAGGAAGGATATGGCATTAAGAACACAAGAAGACCACTTGAAAGGAACATCAAGTGATAAGGACTTTGACGAAGACATTGCACTCTTAACTAGAAAATTTAAAAAATTCATTAAAAAGGGTAAATTTAAAAATGAAACCAAAAATAAACTTGAACCAAAAAAGAACCAAGTCATATGCTATGAATGCAAGAAGCTAGGACACTTCAAATATGAATGCCCCCAAGCCAAGAAGAAGCAACTCAAGAAGAAGAAGGCTTTGAAGGCTACATGGGATGACTCAAGTGACTCCGAGGATGAGGAAGCAAGCAACAAAGAGGAGGCCAACTTCGCTCTAATGGCTTTGGGAGAAGAGGTAAGTAATTTACTTAATGAAGATTTATCTTTCGATGAGCTTTCAATTGCTTTCCATGAATTATTTGATGAATGTAGAACTATTACAAAAAGGTTTAATTTATTAAAAAAGGAACATGCTTTATTGCTAGATAAATGTAAAAGTCTTGAGCATGATTATCTCCCTCTACTCCCATGCTCTAAGTGTAATCACTTAGAAGCAATCAAAAAGGAGAACTTGCTACTTAAAGAGACCCTAAACAAGTTTAAGGTCGGTAGTAGGAGCTTAGACATGATCCTTGCAAACAAGGGTCACATCAGAAATAGATGTGGAATTGGATTCATGAGTGGATCTCATCGAACCCAAACTACCTTCATTAAAGGGCCAACATTACATGTATCCTCTCATTTGAAATGTAATTTTTGTTGCAAATCTGGATATGTTGTTTACAAATGTCCATTTAAGAAAATTAGCCCACATAAATTGATATGGATTCCTAAAAGAACCATAAATAATTCAATGCTAAATGACAAAGTTAGTAGATCAATATTTGAGGCACCCAAAATCAAATGGGTACCTAAAAACCATTTTTTTTTGTAGACATATTCACCATCACAAGCTATGAGCAAGAGATGGTATCTTGATATTGGATGCTCAAGGCATATGACCGGAGATCCATCTTAATTCTCTATGCTCACTAGCAAAGAAGAAGGGTATGTCACATTCGAAGACAACAACAAGGGTAAAATCATTGGCAAGGGAACCATAGGTAATAAATCAAGTTTTTCAATAGATGATGTGTTATTAGTTGATGGTCTAAAACATAATCTCTTGAGCATTAGTCAATTATGTGATAAAGGTTACATCGTGAATTTGAATCTAATACTTGCATCATTGAAAAACCAAACAACAACATATCCATGATTGCTTTAAAACAAAATAATGTCTACACCATTAGTATTGATGAACTAAGTAATGAAATGTGTTTTTCGGTTTTGAATGATGATGCTTGGCTTTGGCATAGGAGATTAGGCCATGTAAGCATAAAACTAATATCTAAGATTTCATCTAGAGAGTTAATACGAGGGATTCCCAATATGAAGTTTGTCAAGGACAAAGTATGTGATGCGTGTCAACTAGGAAAACGAATAAAAACTAGTTTCAAACCAAAAAATCAAATTAGCACCACTAAACCATTGCAATTGATCCATTTGGACTTATTTAGACCAATTGATATAACAAACCTAGGAGGTAACAAATATGCCTTTGTAATTATGGATGACTATTGTAGATATACTTGGACCTATTTCTTGGCTCACAAAAGTGATTGTTTTAAATGTTTCTCTAAATTTTGTAAACTTACTCAAAACGAAAAGGGTTTCATGATTTCATCGATTCGAAGTGATCACGGTGGTGAATTCCAAAACCATGACTTCCAAAATTTTTGTGAATCAAATGGGTATAACCACAACTTCTCTACTCCAAGGAATCCTCAACAAAATGGAGTAGTAGAAGGAAAGAATAGAAATTTACAAGAAATGACAAGAACCATATTAAATGAACATAATCTACCCAAATACTTTTGGGCTGAAGCTGTTAATACGGCTTGCTATGTCATGAATAGGGTTCTAGTAAGACCATCTCTATCCAAGACCCCATATGAATTATGGAATAACAAAAAACCTAATGTTTCTTACTTTAAAGTTTTTGGTTGCAAATGCTTTATCTTGAATGAAAAGGATGCTTTAGGAAAATTCGATGCTAAATCCGATGAAGGCATCTTTCTTGGTTACTTCTCTGTTTCTAAAGTTTTTTGTGTTTTTAACAAAAGAACGTTAGTTATAGAAGAGTCTATTCATGTAGTTTTTAATGAAATTTCTTAATTTAAGAAAAAAGATTTTGATGATGATTTTGATTTTGATGGTTTGAATTTAAATGAACCCTCTCCTCAAAATGGCAACTTGGATGCATCTTCTTCCCAAATTTCCTTACCCAAGGAATGGAAGTATGTAGATGCTCATCCCAAGGAGTTAATTATAGGAGACACATCAAAAGGGGTTCAAACTCGTTCTTCTCTTAAAAAATTTTGTGCCCATGCCACTTTTCTTTCTCAAATTGAACCTAAGTGCATTAACGATGCCTTGAAAGATAATTCTTGGGTTATCACAATGCAAGAAGAATTGAATCAATTTGAAAGGAATGAGGTATGGAAGCTTGTTCCTAGACCTAGTGACCATTTAGTTATTGGTACTAAATAGGTCTTTAGAAATAAGCAAGATGAATGCGGTATCGTGGTTAGAAACAAGGCTAGACTAGTGGCCAAAGGTTTCAACCAAGAAGAAGGTATCGATTATGAAGAGACTGTAAGGGATCGAGCGGTACTAAGAGGGGGGGGGGGTGAATTAGTGTAGCGGTAAAGAATGATAGATTTTTTAGCGATTAACACAAGTTCGAAAACTTCGTACGAATGAATGCAGCATTTTGTTTGAACCCAAAAAGATTACGTTTTAACTTTAAAGCATACGTAAGAAGATGAAGATGAAGTTGAGTAAATAAGACAGCATATGAAAATGGTTTGCAGCAAAGTAAGTTACGAGAAAGTAAATGCAAACCGATTTATAGTGGTTCGGTCATCCGACCTACATCCACTTCTGAAGCCTTCTCCGATAAGGCTCCCAACTTCCACTAGTAAATCCTTTTGTAGGAGAAGGACTAAATACCCCTCTTACAACCCTTTTACAAGAGGTTCACACTCTTACAATTTTTCACAAAGAGAAGGAAATGAGGTGAACACTTAAGCAAATGAAGAACAAGACTTTCCCAAGACTTATTTTCAAAATCTAACTCTCCAAGTGTTCACCTTTCAGTTGAGAAAGAAGGGGTATTTATAGATCCAAAATGGTTTCAAATTTAGGCTCCAAATTTGAAATCAAATTGAAGTTCCCGGAGCTAGGGCGGTGCTACCACCTGTCAGAGGTGGTGCTACCACCTGTCAGTCTGGCAGACGGACACAGCAGGGGCGGTACTACCACCCCAGCTAGACACAACAGGGGTGCTACTACCGCCCCATCCAGGCAGTGCTACCGCCCTAGCCAAGCGGTGCTACTGCCTGGCCTGCTGGCTACTGGGTGGTGCTACCGCCTAGCACACAAGTTGCTGGGCGGTGCCACTGCCCAGCACATTAGCTGCTGCTGGGCGATGCCATCGCCCAGCACATATCAACTTCTAGTTTGGGTCGAAAACTCGGCCCAAACCGGTCCCAAACAAGGCCCAATGGGCCCATACTTGGGTTAAAGGATTAACACCTAATCCTAACCCAAATTAATATGCTAACTACGAAATTAAAGACAATCCTAAGCTATTACAAAGTCTGCAAGTCAAGTCTTCTTCCGGCGAGCTTTCGGTGAACTTTCGGTGATCTTCCGACGATCCCTTGGAAACCATCCTACGGACTCCTGGCAAGCTCTCGGACTCCATGATGATTTTGGTGAGTTCCCCCGAGCTTCTTTGGCATGCTCTGATCTTTCTTGGTAAGCTTCGCGAACTTCTGACGAACTTCCAAAAACCCTTCGGTAAGCTCCCTACTCGTTCTTGGCCGGTTCCGGCAGCACTCCCAATGAATCTTCAGACTTCCATCGAACACTCATACTCCCAATGATCCATCACACTTGACTTCGGCCCTTTGTTTTGCTTTACGTCTTCATCCTTATCGTAGTTACTCCTGCACAAACAAACACCAAACACCCTATTTTGATCTAGACAATTACTACAACACGAATTGACATTCAGTTGCCCGGCACGTCATTGGTCGGCACTTCATCCGATCCTTCGGCACATCGCCCTCTCTTGCGGCTTGTTGCCCAATCAACGGTTGTTCAAATATTTATCTTGATGAATTTTATGATGAAGTTTGTCTTTCAATGTTGAATGTTGATATTTCTATTTTATTTGACATCAAAAAACAAAGGCATGCTCATATGAAATAAATCGTACAATGGAAATGCATGTTTCTTGAAATCTTTCGATTTTTGAAATAAAAGACAAGTGATAAATTCATTTATGATATTTTACAAATCACTTGACTTATGAATGAGATTTTGATGATACGGTAATGACTTTATTCATGTTATGAATGTTAAAAATGATAATTTAATTAGGAGTTTTGAATTGACAAAATGAGTTTGAATAATTTTATGACTCCTCTCTTGATCTCTTGAAATCATGACATTGAATTTTTGACTTGAGATATTTTTGGGAATCAAAATATTCTCCTCTATGATTGCTTCTTTTTTTTTATCATTTACCAAAGAGGAAAACAATTCAAGTTTATGTCATTTGTGAATCTCACAAACTATGTTAATGATTTTGATGATTCGAACTTGAATGAGCTTTATCACAATCCAAGTCTTGATATTTTGATATTTGATACTTGGAATTCTTATGCATGAATCAAGTTACTCTTTGTGCTATATCTTTTCAAATGATTATTAGCCTTGATGTCATATATTTCATGATATAGAAATGACAAGATTTCTTTGCCTTGTGTGATAAATTGAATATTTGACATAAATGAAATTTGCTTTATGATGAATCATGAATGATGTCTTTTGGTGTTGATCCTTATTGATATTTCATATTGATATCTTTCTTGAATTCTTTGCATCTATGTTTTGTATGCATCATAAAAAAAATATATATATATTGAAATATTGATTGATGCAAAATTATTTCATTGAAAATTATTCATCCCTTCTTTTCGATAGTGACAAAGGGGGAGTTAGCTTGCTAGCTTATGTATCATAAGTGAAAGTGGCAAACATAGCTAGCTAGAACTTGCAAAAGGCAAAACTTGCACTTCTCAAAATGAGAAGAAAGAAATTGCAAAGTTGCATTATTTTTTAACTCATGAGCTTACAGTTTTAAAATGTTATAAATTTTACAAAAATTACTAGCTCATTGCAAACAAAAAGTTGATGGCTTGCAAAAGGGAAACTTAGTTGCAAAAGAGAAAAATTGAAAGGAAGCTAGTTTGCGTATCGCAAAGTATGCTAGCTTATCATTATTGCTTGCTTGCTTGTTATAAATTTCCCTCATACCATGATTTGTTTATGACTTCCTTAAATTCATGACTTGATATGTTAAAAATTCATAATGGAAATTTGTTATTTTGTCATGATGGAAGCATTCATGTAAAGGGAAAAGAATTGTATTCTTCCCTTCTTTTTGACAAAATCAAAGGGGGAGAAGATTTATTGCTAGCTTGCATGATTAATTTGCTAGCTCATTCAAGAGGAAGAAAATTGCTAGCTTGTGCATCAAAAGAGAAAATTTTGCTAGCTTGAGTATTGAGAAGCAAAAAGTTGCTATCTCAAGAGAGGCAAAAATCTTGCTCAATTTCACTTCTTCAAAATTGCTTGCATTTTTGTTACAAATTATTGTTGAATCTCATGTAAGATTATTTGAAGTATTTGATCCTCCCTTTCTTTTTGATGCTAACAAAGGGGGAGAAAGTTTTTAGCTCGAACATTGCAAAAATTTACCATCTTGATTCCTATTTTGTAACTTCATGAGAAGCTAAGAATTGTTATATCAAAGGATGCAAATATTGCTATCGTAAGAAACAAGGTGCAAACTTGCACATCTCAAGAAGCAAGTGAAAATTACCATCATTGCCCATCCTTGAAACTTGCTATGATTGAATGGTATTATTTGGTGTTGTATTGCAAAATGTTGTATGATGTGATAAATAGCTAGTGTGTTGTAAACATTTGCATATCTTTTAAAATGGCTATGATGCTACTTCTCCTTTTTGTTGATGACATAGGGGGAGAAGTAGACTGATGACTTCATGCAATGTAATGATGCTTGAATATTTTATATATTTGCATGATGGATTTATATTTCTCACTACATGAATGATACATGTTACTTGGATTTGGGATAATCCAAGGATTCTATCAATGGCATATTGATAGGGGGAGTTTGTGTTAAACTCCGGGGAGTTATGGTTAACTCCGTTAGTCATCAATTAGTTGTCATCATCAAAAAGGGGGAGATTGTTGAATCTCGGATTTTGATGATGAAACTAATTGAGTATGTTTTGTTGTTTAACTACGTGTTGAGTTACGTAGGTCTACTATCGATCAGGATTAGACAATTGATGCTGGAGGAATTGATGTTGCACCGGAGGTGATAATGTCAGGATATTGGATGTCGAGCCGGAGGTTCGATAGACTATCGGCAGGAGGCTTCGAACGTCAGGCATCGGGCTAAGAAGTGTGGAGTTGTGCCATGGATATCGGGGTTGTGGAGGTCAACCGTCGATTGGGCAACAAGCCGCAAGAGAGGGCGATGTGCCGAAGGATCGGACGAAGCATCGACCAATGATGTGCCGGGCAACTGAATGTCAATTCGTGTTATAGTAACAGTCTTGATCAAAGCAGGGTGTTTGGTATTTGTTAGGGATCGAGCAGTACTAAGAGGGGGGGGTCAATTAGTGCAGCGGTAAAGAACGATAGATTTTTCAGCGATTAACACAAGTTCGGAAACTTCGTACGAATGAATGCAGCTTTTCGTTTGAACCCAAAAAGATTGCGTTTTAACTTTAAAGCATACGCAAGAAGATGAAGATGAAGTTGAGTAAATAAGGCAGCATATGAAAATGGTTTGTAGCAAAGTAAGTTGTGAGAAAGTAAATGCAAACCGATTTATAGTGGTTCGGTCATCCGACCTACATTCACTTCTGAAGCCTTCTCCGATGAGGCTCCCAACTTCCACTAGCAAATCCTTTTGTAGGGGAAGGACCAAATACCTCTCTTACAACCCTTTTACAAGAGGTTCACACTCTTACAAGTTTTCACAAAGAGAAGGAAATGAGGTGAACACTTAAGCAAATGAAGAACAAGACTTTCCCAAGACTTATTTTCAAAATCTAACTCTCCAAGGGTTCACCTTTCAGCTGAGAAAGGAGGGGTATTTATAGATCCAAAATGGTTTCAAATTTGGGCTCCAAATTTGAAATCAAATTGAAGTTCCCGGTGCTGGGGCGGTGCTACCGCCTGTCAGTCTGGCAGACTGACACAACAGGGGCGGTACTATCGCCCCAGCCAGACACAACAGGGGTGGGACTACCATCCCAGCCAGGCGGTGCTGTCGCCCCAGCCGGGCGGTGCTACCGCCTGGCCTGCTGGCTGCTGGGCGGTGCTACCACCCAACACATATCAACTTCTGGTTTGGGCCGAAAACTTAGCCCAAACCGGTCCTAAACAAGGCCCAATGGGCCCATACTTGGGTTAAAGGATTAACACCTAATCCTAACCCAAATTAATATGCTAACTACAAAATTAAAGACATTCCTAAGCTATTACAAAGTTTGCAAGTCGAGTCTTCTTCCGGCGAGCTTCCGGCGAACTTCCGACGGTCTTCCGACGATCCCTCGGAAACCATCCTATAGACTCCTGGCAAGCTCTCAGACTCCACGATGATTTTGGCGAGTTCCCCCAAGCTTCTTTAGCGAACTTCGATCTTTCTTGGCAAGCTCCGTGAACTTCCGACGAACTTCCGAAAACCCTTCGGCAAGCTCTCTACTCGTTCTTGGCCGGTTCTGGCAGCACTCCTAAAGAATCTTCAAACTTCCATCGAACACTCGAACTCCCAATGATCCATCGCACTTGACTTCGGCCATTTGTTTCGCTTTATGTCTTTATCCTTATCGTAGTTACTCCTGCACAAACAAACACCAAACACCCTACTTTGATCTAGACAGTTACTACAACACGAATTGACATTCAGTTGCCCGGCACATTATTGGTCGGTGCTTTGTTCGATCCTTCGGCACATCGCCCTCTCTTGCTGCTTGTTGCCCAATCAATGGTTGACCTCCGCAACCCCGATATCCATAGCACAACTCCGCACTTCTTGGCCCGATGCCTGACGTCCGAAGCCTCCTACCGATAGTCGACCGAACCTCCGGCTCAACATCCAATATCCTAACGTGATCACCTCTGGTGCAACGTCAATTCCTCTAGCGTTAACTGTCTAATCCTGATCGATAGTAGACCGGCGTAACTCAACACGCAGTTAAACAACAAAACACACTTAATTAGTTTCATCATCAAAATCCGAGATTCAACAAAGACCTTCGCTCCTGTGGCAAGATTAGAAGCCATTAGGATGCTCCTTGCTTATGCTAGTAGTAATAATTTTAAGCTTTTTCAAATGGATGTCAAAAGTGCTTTCTTAAATGGTTTTATTTCCGAAGAAGTGTATATTGAACAACCACCTGGATTTGAAAATTCTCTTCTTCCCAATCATGTGTTTAAACTAACTAAGGCTCTCTATGGCTTAAAGCAAGCCCCTAGGGCTTGGTATGAGAGGCTTAGTTCTTTCTTAATTTCAAATAATTTTACTAAAGGCAAGGTTGATACTACATTGTTTATTAAATATTTTGAAAATAATTTTTTTATTGTTCAAATTTATGTTGATGATATTATTTTTAGTTCTTCGAATGAATCACTATGTGAATCATTTGCCAAGTGTATGAGTCATGAATTTAAAATGAGCCTAATGGGAGAATTAACTTTCTTCTTAAGATTACAAGTTAAACAACTTAGTGATAGTATATTTCTTAATCAAACAAAGTATACATTAGATTTATTAAAATGATTTAACATGGATAGTTCAAAAGCCATCAACACTCCAATGAGTACTTTCACCAAGTTAGACTTAGATGAAAGTGGAGAAAATTTTGATCAAAAAACATATAGGGGAATGATAGGTAGCTTACTTTACCTTACAGCAACTAGACCAGATATCATGTTTAGTGTAGGTCTATGTGCAAGATTCCAAGCTAATCCTAAGTTATCTTATCTTAAAGCTATTAAAAGAATCTTTAGGCATCTTAAAGGAACTCCTAATCTAGGATTATGGTATCCAAAATCCGATAACTTTGATTTAAAAGCCTATGCAAATGTGGATTTTAGTGGATGTAGAATAGATAGAAAGAGTACATCCGAAAAATGCCAATTTTTAGGACATGCACTTGTTTCTTGGACTTCCAAGAAACAAAATTCGGTTGCACTATCTACGGCGGAAGCCGAATACATAGCCATAAGTGCATGTTGTGCATAAGTTGTTTGGATGAAAAATACCTTAGAAGACCATGGAATTTATTTAAAGAATATTCCCATAAAATGCAATAATACAAGCGTTATTTGTCTAACCAAAAATTTAATTCAACACTCAAGAACTAAGCATATTAACATTAGGCATCACTTTATACGAGATCATGTCAATAATAATAATGTCATTCTAGAATTTGTTGATACAAAACACCAATTAGCGGATATCTTCACAAAACCCCTAAATGAAGAACAATTTGATATCATTAGAAGAGAATTAAGCATGTTAAATTGTTCTAATACATGATGTTGTATGTTTCTTTTCCGAAAACTTTCAACTTCAGTTTTGATTGTATCATCTTAATATCACCTCTTCATTTTTGAATGACATCCTTACAATATCATCTTGGCATCTTGATCTTCCTATTGATGAATTTTTTTAGTTATGACTTTTGATGAAATGATTAAATATTCAGTTTTATAATTTCACATTGATATTATATTTTCACATTTTGATAACATCTTTATATCATGAAGCTCTCATTTTTATCTTTTGATCTTAATCTTGATGAAAGCTATCATGATGTAGTGGTATTCTTAAATGTTCATTTTTGATTTTTATTTTTGTGCTAATCGGTATGATTCAAGGTTTTATGATTTCCTCCTCATGAATCACTACAAGAATATTTCATTCATCGAAGTTTTTCCTTCAAATTTTTGATATTGATATATTTCATTCGTTGAAGTTTTATGAGTTTTGACATCTCATTATCATGAAGTTTACCTTGAAATATGAAATTCTTGATTAATGACTTTAATGATCTATCCTTTCACAATTCTATGAATTCTCAATCAAAAAATGAGTCTTATATTCTTCATGTATAAATTTTTCATGAGCATTTTGACTCTAATATTTTCTTTTGGATCTCATGAATATGAATAAAAATGATCCAAACATTTTTTGGATTTCTCCGTCAAGGATGACATATTTTGCATTATGTTCAACTCATTTATCATATGCTTGATAATTGACCACTCATTTTTTTTGTAGTATAATACCTTGTGATGGCTACTTCACCTCCTTTTTTGTTGATGACAAAGGAGGAGAAGAATATGTAAATTGATGAGACATATGAAAATAACTTGATAAAATGTCTTGTATAGTATTAAGAAGATTGAATTCAAGTGTTTTGAGATCGATATCATATCATTTTTTATTTTTTTATTGATATGATAAGCTAATATTTCATTTGATATCATGCCTTAATATTGAACACTATTTGTGATATCATTTGATCCTTGAATTTATATTTCTTGTCATTATAGGTATAATACCTTGACATTGTTTAAAATATGAAGTTTTCATATTTATGCTTAAGCTTGCTTATTAAGCTTGATGTTAAATGAAATTTATTAGTCTTGGCTTGAATTCAAAAGATTGAATTTAAGCATTTTTACTTTCTCTTGATATGGCATATAGGTAGGGGGAGTTAAGAGTAACTCCATCATCAATTGATTGTCATCATCAAAAAGGGGGAGATTGTTGAATCTCGGACTTTGATGATGAAGTCAATTGGTAAAATATTTGTTCTGATCTATATTGTCGAGATAAGTGTGCAGGATTAACTATGATGGGATGAAAACATAAAGCATTTACTGAGGTCAAGTCCGTCAGGAGTTCAAGAGTTCACCGGAAGTCCGAAGGATCGTTGCAAGTATTGCCGGAACCAACCGAGATCGAATCAGGGACTTACTGAAGTTTTCAAAAGTTTATTGCAAAGATCGTCGAAGGTTCATGGAGTTTACCAAGAAGGTTCGGAAGCTTGCCGAAGACTCGTTGAGCTCGCCATACAATCCGGGAGCATGTTGGGAGTCCAACGAAAGAAATCCGAAGGAAGTGTCGGAAGTCCACCGGAATCTCGGAGAGCTCGCCGGAAGTAAACTTGAAGAATGTTGGTTTAAATCACTTAGAATTATGTTTCAACTTCATAGTTGGCATGTAATTAGGGTAATGATTTGGAAATAATCCTGTTTAAACCTAGTAGGGGCCAACCGGGCTCTTATTGGGTCAATTTGGGCCTCAAACAAGGCCCATTCAGCATTTGCTGAATGGGCGAGGTGGTGGAACCGCCTGTGTTGGGCGGTGGAACCGCCCAGTGGCCGAAAGCTGGGTGGTTGAACCACCCAGCTAGGGGCGGTTGAACTGCACAGCACCATAATGCATGGGTGGTTGAACCGCTGCCTTGGGCGGTTGAACCGCCCTGTATACTATCAGTCTGACTAGTGATAGGCGGTTGAACTACCACTGACAAGCGGTCGAATCGCCACTGACAGGCGGTCGAACCGCCACTAACAGGCGGTTGAACCGCCAACACCGGGAAACCCAAACATAATTCAAATTTAGAGCTCAAATTTGAATCCTCTTGGGGTCTATAAATACCTCTCCTTTCTCAGCTAAATGGGTACCCTTTTGAGAGTTAGAAATTTAGCAAAAGCTTTGGCAAAGACTTGTTTTTCAATAGCTTGTGTTCACCTCCTTCTTTCTCTTTGAAAAATCTGTAAGAGTGTGAACTTCTTGTAAAAGGGTTGTAAGAAGAGTGTTTGGTCCTTCCCCTTCAAAAGGATTTGGCAAAGCCTTATCGGAGAAGACTTTGAAAGTGGATGTAGGTCACTTGACCGAACCACTATACATCGTGGCGTTCTTGAATGTGTGAGTGTTTAAATTTCTGAATCATTCGTTTACTTGGTTGCAAATCATTCAGTTTCTTTTTCTTTTACTCAAGCAACTTCAACCAAGTCATCTTTTATTGAATCAAAATTTTCATATGAACTAGCTATTTACGAAATCGGTTTCAAAATTATGATTTAAATCCACTGCACTAATTCAGTGCCTCTCCGATCCTAACACTAAAGACCGTAGCTTACCTTCTGAACAGAATTCCAACTAAGTCAATGATGTCTACTCCATATGAGATATGGAATGGGAAGAAGCACAATCTTAAGGTTGTTAAGATTTGGGGCTGCCCTGCCCACGTCAAGAGACATAACCCCGACAAGTTAGAATCCAGGATGGAACGGTGCAAGTTCGTGGGATACCCCAAGGAAACTTGTGGGTATTATTTCTATCACCCTAAGGACCAAAAGGTCTTTATAGCCAAGAGAGTACTGTTCTTTAATAAGGAACACTTTCTTGGTGGAGATAGTGGGAGCATGATAGAGTTGAGCGAGGTTGGAAAACCTAGCTTAAGCACCATTCCACAGCTAGAGTCTGTTCAGGTACCTAGCATACAAGTTCTAATTTTACGTAGTTCCAGAAGAGTATCCCATCCTCTTAAGAGATATGTAGGATATATCAGAGGAAAGGATGTTGAGGATACTGATCCTCAGACCTACGAGGAGGCTATTATGAGTATAGACTTTGAGAAATGACCAAAAGCCATGAATTCAGAAATATATTCCATGTACTCCAATAAGGTTTGGAATCTAGTTGATGCACCCGAGGGTATATACCCATTGGCTGCAAGTGGATCTTCAAAAAGAAGATTAGAGTAGATGGAAAGGTAGAGACCTATAAAGCAAGACTAGTGGCTAAGGGGTATCGTCAAAGGTAAGGTGTTGACTATGACGAAACTTTTTCACCTATAGTCTATTGGCTATTACAGCACACTGTGATTTTGAGATCTGACAGATGGACGTCAAAACCGTATTCCTCAATGGTAACCTCGAGGAGAAGGTGTATATGATACAGCCTTAGGGATTTATGTCAAAGGATAACCCATATAAGGTGTGCAGGTTGCTTAGGTCCATTTCATGGATTGAAACAAGATTCTCGAAGTTAGAATATAAGATTTGATGAGGCGATCAGATCTTATGACTTCATTAAGAAAGAAGATGAGCCTTGTGTGTGCAGAAAAATAATTAGGAGCACTATCACCTTTTTGGTATTATATGTGGATGACATCCTGATCATTGGGAATGATGTAGGAATGCTCTCCATAGTAAAGACTTGGTTATCTAAGCACTTCTCCATGAAGGACTTAGGGGAAGCTTCCTGCATATTAGGGATACAGATATATAGAGATAGATCCAAGAGGATGCTTGGCTTCTCCCAGTCCACGTATATAGACACCATTGTCAAAAGGTTTGGCATGAAAAATCCCAAGAGAGGTCTCATACTAATGAGACATGGAATATCACTTTCTAGGAGTATGTCCCCAAAGACTCCTAAAGAAAGGGCACACATAGATATGATACCATATGCCTCAGCGATAGGATCTATCATGTATGCTATGCTATGTACCAAGCCTGATATAGCGCATGCTCTGAGTGTCATGAGCAGATATTAGGCAGATCTAGGCTTGGAGCACTAGAAAGTAGTAAAATGTATCCTTAAGTACTTGAGAAGGACTAAGGATCTTTTACTAGCTGATGGAGGTAGTAGCCTCAAGGTTGAGGACTACACGGACTCAAGCTTCTAGTTTGATGTCAATGATAGCATATCTAATTCAGCGTATATGTTTATCCTGAATAGAGGAGCAGTATGCTAGAAGAGTTCTAAGCAAGACACTACTATTGACTCGACCATAGAGGCGGAATACATTGCTACGGCAGAGGCAGCAAAGGAGGGAATCTGGATGAAGAAGTTCATCACAGATCTAGGAGTCGTCCCGAGCAGCGAAGAGCCGATTCTCTTAAATTTTAACAACTATAGGGTGATTACTCAAATAAGGGAACCTGAGTCTTATCAGAAGTGTTCTGAGGAGGTTCTAGCTTATTAGAGAGATCATGGCCCGAAGAGATATAGTAGTGGAAAGAGTTCCATCCAAAGATAACATTACAAATCCACTAACAAAGCCATTGACTCAAATTGTATTTAAGTGTCACAGAGGTCTGATGGGGATTAAACATGTTGGTGACTAACTTTAGGTCAAGTGGGAAATTACTGATCATATGTGCCCTGCAAGCCAATCACATGAGTGATAACACTTATGACTTGATATGCACTTTTTCTCTTTGCATATTATTATATGTTTTATCACTTTATCTTGCGTGTTGCATATATTGTGATGTTCTTGGATCTGTGCAATGGGAATTAGATCGTGATGAGATCATGATAATGAGACAGATTCACCTTTAAACATAGACCCTAAATTATCCTGGTCATAGGTTACTCGAGAAGGACATCGAGATAACCGGATAGACTGGTGTGTTATATACCCATCCATATAATGGAGGTGGCTAGTCTCATAGCTACTCATGTGAGGACACTAAGGGTACAGTACAGGTGCTCATTGGGGAATGAGTTCACTGATTGATCCGCCTATGGAATGCTGGATGGTTATTGATACCTCACGTTAGAAAATGATTCCGTAGTCCCAGTAGTGTATCTTGTCCTTAGACTTAAGACACCAAGGATGTCCTGTATGAGTACTCCACTCTTTGATACCAGACTTATAGATTTGGAAAGTTTCAGATCTAGTACAACCAGTTATTGGGAGTGGTAGCCAACCTCACGAGGGCTAATGAATGTCAATAGAGGATCATCTGCTCTCGGTATCATGAGAGGAATATCCTATGTTTTCTTGCTCGAACAAATCCTTGGCCAAGGTTATTCGGATTGAGAGAGAAAGAGTTCTGTGGGAAAATCTAACAAGAGCAAGACTCGATGAGAGACCGTATGAGCCTGATAGCACCATGCTCGGTATAGGGTCTCTAGGATATTAGATGGATAAGGGACTATAGATATATGATAACTGAGGATAGATTAGTCCAAAGGATTGGATTCCCTTATATCGTTTGGGGGCTACGGCATAGTGGCCTAGTACATCCGTAGTCGATGAGTTAGGTAAATTATTATAAAGATAATAATTCACTAAGTCCGAAGGAGTTCTAACAAGTATGACTCACGGCCAGCTCGATATTGGGCCTAGAGGATCACACACATATGGTAGGTGTTACGACGAATAGAGGTTTGGATGTGAGATATCCGTTGGAGCCCCTAACTTATTGGATATCCATTAAGACCATGAATTATTGGATCCTCAAATGAGATCTAACAATTGCTAATAAGAGATTATTGGGTAGAGATCCACTAATCTAAGAGGCTTGGGTAATTGGATGGAGATCTAATACCCAACAGGGCAAGATCCATTAGGGTTTACAAGGGACCTCTATAAATAGGAGGGAACCAAAGCTCTATAGGTTGAGGGTTTCTTTTGGTAGCCACCTTCTATTCTCCTCTCCCCAGAGAGGAGCATCGTCGTAGTTTCTACCGTATGGATACCGCTAGAGAGGAGGACGCTTGACCTCCTTCATCCTTCCTAAAGATCTGCAAGGATTCAGGGATATACGATCACCCTAGGTATTTTCTTTTACACATGCATTTTTCTCGGATTTGTTTTGACGCACCGATCTTCTCATGACAATGGAACCTTTCTATAGGAAATCTGTGGTGTTTTGTTTTTGTTCTTCCTCTGCGCATGAGATGTCACTCCCCAGAAAGATTTCCCAATAAATCGTAACCCTAATTATGTGCTAACTATAAAATTAAAGATATTTCCTAAGCTAATACAAAGTCAAGAAAGTCGGGACTTCCTCCGGTGAGCTTTTGGCGAACTTCCGACGGTCTTCTAACGAACCCTCGGACACTATTCTACGGACTCCCGGCAAGCTCCTGGACTTCACGATGATCTTGAAGAGTTCCGACGAGCTTCTTCGGTAAGCTCTGATCATTCTCGATGAGCTCCGTGAACTTTTAACGAATCTTTTCGATGAACTTTCAAAAACCCTTCGGCAAGCTCCCTACTCATTCTCGGCCAATTCCGGCAGCACTCTCAATGAATCTTCGGACTTCCATTGAACTCTCATACTCCCAACAATTCCATCGCACTTGACTCTAGCAATTTGTTTTGCTTTATGTCTTCATCATTATCATAGTTGATCCTGCACACATAAACCTTAACTCTACTTCGATCTAGTTAGTTACATGAATCAACCTCCTATTGCTCGGCACATCATTGGTTGACGCTTCATCCAGTTCTTTGGCACACTGTCCTCTCTTGCGGCCTGTTGCCCAATCAACGGTTGACCTCCGCAACTCCGATCACCTTAGCGCAACACCATACTTCTTGGCATGATGCCCGATGTCCGAAGCCTTCTGTCAATTATCGACTAGACCTCTGGCACGACGTCCAATATATTGATGTGATTTTCTCTAGCACAACACTGATTCATCCTGTGTCAACTGTCTAATCCTGATCAATAGTATACCTATGCCACTCAAAATGTAATTAGATAACTAAACACAATCAATTAGTTTCATCATCAAAATCTAAGATTCAATAGTAATTAGAGTTAGGTTTGGGAGGTAATCCCACTAACTCTGTTAGGGGCTAGTTGGGCCCGAATCCAAATTGGTTTGGGCTAGATTCATGGCCCAAATAATGCTATTGAACCATGTCTAACAATGGTACCACCACCATTGGGCGGTGGAACCGCCCAGGGCTCAGTCTCCTAAGTGTTTGGGCGGTGGTATCATCAAACAGTTATTAACTGTCAAGTAGTGGTATCGCCAGACTAGGTAGTGGTACCACCTAGTTCCAATAGCTAGACTCTATCTAGCGGTAGTACCATTAGACTGTGCAGTGGTACTGCCCAATGTCCGAGTCAATTGGCAGTGGTACTACCAAGACCCCAGAAATCTAGGATAAGACCTCTTTTGGCTCCATCTTTGAAGCCAATTGAGGCCTATAAATACTCCTTACTTATCTACTTGTTGGACACAAAGAAGTAGACAAAAAGAATTGAGACTATAGTGAAATTGCTTGTAAAAGTTGAGAATTCACCTCCACCAATTCTAAGTGTTAAAAGCTTGTGAAAGGAGAGTGAGCCACTTATGAAAAGTTCTATAAAGAGGTGATTGATCTTTGCCCTTGAAGAAAGATCAATAGTGGAAGTCGATGATCTCATCGGAGGAGGTATCGAGAGTGGACGTAGGTCGGATGACAAAACCACTATAAATTAGTGTGTTCTCTTCTTGCTACGTACTTTAATTTTATTACTTGTTATCTTTACTTAACTACAACTGCCCAACTTCTTCTTCTCTACTCACAAACTTATTCAAGTAAAATATCTTTCCGAAACGTGTTTTCGTGAATGAAATTTTTTCATCATACGAAGTTTTTTGAAATCACATAAATTAATATTTTTCACCGCTGCACTAATGCACCCCTCCCCCTATTAGTGTCATTCTTAATCCTAACAATTGGTATCAGAGCAAGGTCACTCTCATTTTGGTTTGAAACCCAAGAGAGATGACATTTTTTGATAATCAAGAGGGTCATTCAATTACACATCTACCTATATTCAATAAGAAGGATTACATGTATTAGAAAACTAGGATGAGAATCTTTTTGATTTCTATGGATTGAGTTATGGAACACTATCAAAAATGATTTTCAATAGTCTTCTCTTTCAATGAATAATTGGAATGAGTTGGAGAAGAAGACTTTCTTTTTTAATGCCAATGTTATGAATGTCTTGTTTTGCACTTTAAATAAAAATGAATTCAATCGAGTGTCTATTTGTGAAATGACTTTTGGCATTTGGCATATACTTAGAATCACACACAAAGGCACTAGTAGAGTAAAGGAGTCTAAAATAAATCTTCTAGTTCATAGTTATGAATTATTTCAGATGAAACAAAGTAAGACCATTGGAGACATGTATACCCGATTTACGGATGTCGTCGATGGTCTAAAAGCTCTTGGTAAAAGTTTTTCTAAATTCGAACTTATTAATAAAATATTAAGATCCCTTCCAAAGAGTTAAAACTAGAAAGCAACGGCCATTCAAGAGGCCAAGGATTTGAATAATTTTCCACTCGAAGAACTTATCGGGTATTTAATGACCTATGAGATGACTTGCAATGCTCATGAAGAACTTGAGAATAACCTTCCAAAGAATAGAAAGGATATGACACTATGAACTCATGAAGATCACTTGAAAGAAAGTTCAAGTGATGAGGACAATGATGATGACTTGGCACTCTTAACAAGAAAGTTCAAAAAATTCATAAGAAGAAACAAAATCTAAAAATGATACTAAAAATAAAATTAAACTTAAGAAAGAATAAATTATATGTTATGAATGCAAGAATCTGGGACACTTCAAAAGTGAATGTCTCCAAGTGTAGAAGAAACAACCAAAGAAGTAGAAGGTGCTTAAAGCTACATGAGATGATTCGAGCGCTTCTGAAGACAAAGAGTAAAGCAATAAGGAGATTGCTAATTACACGCTAATGGCAATCAGCGATGAGGTAAGTAGTTCATTAGATGCAAATTTATTTTTTGATGAACTATTGAGTGTTTTTCATGATTTATTCGATGAATATAGATTAATTAATAAAAAATATAATTTATTGAAAAAGGAGCATGCTATTTTAAATAGTAAATTTGAAAAACTTAAGCATGATAATGATTTATCGCCTTCATGCACCAAGTGTGAATATTTATAGGTAGTTAAGAAGGAAAATTTGCTACTAAATGAAACTTTAGAAAAGTTTAAGATTGATAGCAAATCCTTGAACATAATCTTTGCCAATAAGGGTCTCATTCATAGAAGAGATGGAATCGGCTTTGTGAGTAGCTCTCACCAAAAGCCAACCATCTTTGTTAAAGGCCCTACTTTGTATGTATCACCCTGCACCAAATGCAACTTTTGTTGCAAACTTAGACATTATACTCATAAATGTCCATTTAAGAAATATAGTCCACACAAGTTAATTTGGGTTCCTAAAGGAACCATAAAGGACTCTATACAAAATGATAAGTTGAGTAGATCGATTTTTAAGGGACCCAACATCAAATGGGTACCTAAAAATCACCCTTTTTTTGTAGACATATTTACAATTACAAGCTAGGAGCGAGAAATAGTACCTCAATAATGCATGATCATAATCAAGCTTACTAGCTCAAACAATGAAAGATCATTGATTACCTAATGATTGAAATGTGTTAATCATTTATACGTTAACCTTCCACCTTGAATAATGATGCTAAAACATACTAGTGTTGAGACTAATGGACATTAGGTAAATTAACCTTGTTAGACTTCTTAAAAAATGATTTTGATGATGATCTTGATTTCACCTATAATATGTTGATATTCAAGCTTTTGTAATTCTCAAAAACACTTATCTAAACTCCTCTTTTAATATTCAAATCATTAACTTCATCATTAATCGTTTCTCCCTTGATCCACCTAATAGACTAAAGAAAATGTTCATGAATCATATGATGAAACATATGAATCATATGTAGACTAGTGGCCCCTAGAAGATCCTCAAGGGACAAGGGGAAGTGGAGAGTAGATGAAATATATGATTTCATTCTATTCAATTCAAATGATAGTGCCCTTAAGTTTCCTAACTTTGAATCTAAGAATGTACACAAGAGAAAATATGTAAATCTAGAAGAATTAGGGGATTTAGAGCCTATATAATGGTTTGCTAACCTAGATATTCTTCATATCTTGCAAATTAGTGAACTGATATACCCTAGACTTGTTTGTTTATTTTACAACAAATCGACTCTTGTTTCATTTTTTTTCATAAGATGGATTTGTTGTTGAAAGTGTCAAGTCTAGAGCAAGTGAAATTTGGGGTGTTTTGTCTCCAACTGTTGCGGGGTTTCCTCTCTACAGTTCAATAGCTTATATCCTTTGAATTCCTAACTATTAATCCTTTCTTGAAGTACCATGAAAACAATAGACGAAGATGATAATATGTCAACCTACCTCCTAGGGCATCATATACCAATTATGGATAATGTCATTTGTAACCTTATAGGAATTTTTGAGAAAAGAAGAGGTTGCTACTTTAGAGGTCAATGGGACTTAGATGCAATTGGAATAACCTACTCCGAAGCCTTATGTATCATTTTTGGAAACCCGAACTTGTCGATCGTTCCTATAACTTGTGAACACATATTGCTCTTTAATTCTAAAGTACTTCATCATATCATTATAAGTATTTTGCTTCTAAAATAATATCATCATGATGAGGTAAATCAAATGGAATTAGGTATAATGTATTGGATTATGGCTGAACATCAAATTGTTTTGGATACTTAATCCGACAAAACATGATCGACCTATCAACTAAAGACTTAATGTTTCTATATGGTAGTTTAATCACAAGGCTAATGCATGTACATAACATTATGATACCACCAAATGAGGAGACAATACACGTAGATAGATACAATGTAATTAATAGCAACCTACTTAGATGATTAAGGAGCACACTAAGAAATAGAATTTGGACTAGGCTATCTAGAAGAATTGATCCTCCCCCTTTTGAACCAAAACCTGAACATGTATATTTAGTGGCAGTTAGTCTCCTCTCCTTAGTCCCTTTGAGGCAGCACCGATAGATCCAACACCTTCATCATCTATTGATCCTATAATGACTCGACTGGATCAACTTGATTCGCAGCAAGCTCAATTTAAATTGCAACAAGATGAGATCTTCACTGAAGTATGACAAGTTCATCCTCAAATTAATACCTGGTTTAGACACTTTGGTGAACCACTCGATGAGTAGTTTGTATGTTGTACTCCTTGTGTACCATGACTATATGAGTTGTAATGCACTTCTTAACTCTCTATGTTGTAATGGTATACATTTCCTTTTAAGTTTTATATGATGCACTAATTAAACATGTTAAATTGTTCAAATGCATGAGTTTGTCGAATACCTTTTTTAGACTTTTTTGATCTATCGTAATTAGAGCTTTTTATCGAATTTATTTCGTATCATCTTTCTCTTATCTTGGTATCGAGTTTATTTCATGAATTTTTGATACCCTTGCTCTATTGATGACTTTTGATACCCTTAGAACCTTCCTCTCATTCATGAATTTTTATTCATAGATTTTATTCTTGTGCAAATTTTAGTAATGATTATGAATGGATAGAAACAGTGTTTCCCAAATTTTATTTGATAAAAACAGTATTTCATGAATTTTATTTGATGAAAACAGTGCTCACAAATTTTATTTGATAGAAACGACATTCACGGATTTTATGAATAAATTTTATTTAATAAAAATATCATTCACGGATCTTATTTGATAAAAGTGCCAATTGATTGAAATATTTTTGATGGACTTCATTGATAATTGATTCTTGTGCAAATTTTTATAATATGAATGAATTTTATAGAAAGTGATATTCACGGATTTTATAGAAATATCATTTACATCATCAAATGATACATTTGGCTTTTGATGAACTCAATTTCCATTAGCTTGAATGGATTGCTTTCCTTGTATGATTCATGGATTTTTTTTTGGTCATGTGTTCTTAATGAAAAGTAGAAGTTTGATGAATTTTTGAATGTTTTCTTTTCCTTCTACTCTTCATGGCCTTATGATTATCGATCCTTCTTGATGAATGGATATTTTCCTTGTACTCTTACCTTTTCCCTTTCAAGAAGAATCCTACTCAAGTTCTAACATAAGTAGTGCTAGATTGTCCATTTCCTCTTTACTTGGCCATGAATGAAAAATCACTATCTTGCTATTGCAACAATGAAAAACCTTGCTTGTGTAAACTGATTGCCTATTTCCTTTTTGTTGATGACAAAGGGGGAGAAAATGGCAAATTGATAAAAACTTGCCAAATTGATGAAAACTTGAAATGTATGCTTGAAATATGCTTTGTATCGTAAATGCATAAAATGTATCGTATCGTAAATGCTTGAATATATCATGAATGTTTGAAATGCATCATAAATGCTTAAAATATATCATGAATGCTTGAAACACATCGTAAATGCTTGAAATGTATCATGGATGCTTAAAAAAGTTTCATACTTAAAATGATAACTTTTTATCATGCTCACTATTGTATTTGATTTGGTATCAAAATGATAAATGTCTATCATTATGATTTGGTATTGAACTTAAAATGTGTATCATGTTTAATATCCTACTTGAAATTAGTATCATACTTTGAAATGATGAATTATTATTTGGTATCGAACTTGAAGTTTGTATCAAGCTAAATATCATATTTGAAGTCAGTATCATGCTTTGAAATGATGAATGTTTATCATCATTTGATATCGGACTTGAAAATGGTTGTCATGCTTTGACATTAAGTTGACAAATTTTGGTATCATGATAAATGCATGATATCATGTTTTGAAATCATGCTTAGTATCATGTTGTGTATGTCGATAAGTTAAAATGCATGTAACTTATTGGTTAGAGCTTGAATTCATAGGTTTTGCATTCAAATATGTCTTTTCTCAAGTATGGCATATAGATAGGGGGAGTTAAGGTTAACTCCATCATCAATTGGTTATCATCATAAAAAAGACAAAGATTGTTAAATCTCATATTTTGATGATGAAATCAATTGATAAATTATTTGATCTAATCTATATATTAAGAAAAGTGTGCAGGATTAACTACGATAAGCAATGAAAGTATAAAGCAAAACATAGTACCGGAGTTAAGATCAAATAATACATTGGGAGTTCGAGAGTTTGTCGGGAGTCTGAAAGTTCATCGGGAGTGTTGCTGGAATTTGCCAAGAGTTTGTTAGGAACTTATCGAAATGTATATCGGAAGTTCGCCGAGAAGTTCATTGGAAGTTCACCAAGAAGTTCATCGGAAGTTCGCCAGAGCTCGTTGAGAAGATCAAAGCTTGCCAAAGAAACTCATCAAAACTTGTCAAGTAGATCACTAGGAGGTCCAAGAGCTTGTTGGGAGTCCATTGGAAGATTGTCGAGAGTTCGTCGGAAGTCCATCAGAAGATTACCGGAAAAATTTTTGACTTATCGGAATTGTTTGCTTTAGTATATGTCTTAAATGTCATAGTTAGGGTGTAATTAGATTTAAATTTAGGAGGTAATCCCACTAACTCTGTTAGGGGCCACTAGGCTTGAATCCAAACTGGTTTAGGCTAGACTTATGGCCCAAAGAGTGCTGTTGAACCCTGTCTGGCGATAGCCCCATCAAACTAGATGGTGGAACCACCCAGGGCTCAATCTCCCAAGTGTTTGGGTGGTAGTACTCAGACTGGGTAGTGGTACTGCCAAATAGTTATTAACTACTAGGCGATGGTACCATCCAATTCCAATAGCCAAGACTCTGTCTGGTGATAGTACCACCAGACTAGGCGGTGGTACCGTCCAATATTAGAGTAAATAGGCGATGGTACCACCAGGACCATGAATATCTGGGATAAGACCTTTTTTAGCTCTATTTCTTAAGTCAATTAAGGTCTATAAATACCTCTTACTTCTCTGCTTATTGGACACAGAGAAGTGAATAAAAAGAACTGAGACTATAGTGAAATTACTTATAAAATTTAAGAGTTCATCTCTACTAATTCTAAGTATTAGAAGCTTCTAAAAGGAGAGTGAGACACTTGTAAAAAGCTCTATAAAGGAGTGATTGATCTTTGCCTTTGAAGAAAGATCAATAGTGGAAGCCGGTAATCTCATCGAAGGAGGTATCGATGTGTTAGGATAACTGCTTATCCTAACATCAGAAACTATATATTTCTATTTTGTATCCTAAGCAAATATAAATTATGGTTTTGATAGTAAAAGAAGAAAAAGCAATATAAGAAGAAGGACGAGAAGAAGCAAAACAAGAAGTAGATAAACAAACTATTAAATTATATGATCCTATCTAATTATTTAAGATATATTATAGATTTGATTGGATTTTGATTATTATTATTGATCAATAGAAATAAAGTCTAATCATAATAGGATTACTTAGGAGATAATTTTTGCTGGAAAGTACACTCTTAGTTAGTTAATCTAGACCCTCTGTTCTCGTTTATAAATAGACATGACCTCTTGGAGACTCTATACAACATGAGATGTATATGACATGGTGTTATTAAGAGATTATAAATCTTCTCTTAGCTCTTTTTAATCATGATGTTAGTGACATTATTGAGATTACAAATATATTCTTAATTTTTCTTAATCCATAATCCATCACTCACAATAGTCTTTGAATGATAAGAAGAGAAGAAAAGGTAAGTATAGCTCTTCTTACAAATCTGCATCACTATAACTTTTAGATGTAACAATAGTGCACTTCCAGATTAGATAAAAGCTTTCTAAATGACATCGAAAGGTATGTATCATAAATTTAATCTATCATTATTTAATTTTAATTTTTGATATTAAGGTTTTTCATATAGCAATAATATAATTATAATTTTTATAATTATAAAACTAGAAAGAGAATGAGAGAAGGAGAAGAAGGCATTTACCTCCGCGCAACATTGTTGGCCAATTGCCATCACTCAATATCACTCACGAGCAAAAGAAGAAAGGAAAACAAATATCTTAGAAATACTTAAAATTTTTAAAATAAAATTATAAATAAAAATAATTATGAATAGAAATCTCTGACCACACAATGAAAATGCTTCAACTTATGACTAACTGTTATAAACCAATTTAAATGTGCGACCCCTTCTGATTTGTAACTATACGGGCGTATGATATGATAATTAAATATTATGTTGTATTAATGTCTAGACTTTGTGTATATTAGGATTAGTGGATTTCATTCAAACTCGAGTATCAAGACCTAAGCATGATATCAAAGATAAGTCATAAAAAGTCTATGCTTGGAAAATTAAGGGACAAATGATTTAATTCTAACACACAAGGTTTGTAGGATGAGATCAATTTCGACTGGGCTGGAAATGAACACTTACATTTGGGATTTAATTTGGGCCTGCTTTATGACATCTGTTGTGGCAGGGCTTTGACTCATGCACGAGTATCCTATGGTTTCTTTAAGATTTACATCTCAATCCTTTCGCTTTCTTGTCGTTTTAATTTTTTGGATCTATAATTTTATCTTGTCTCCTGAATATTCTTATTCTTATGTAATTAACAAAAAATATTTCTTCTACTTTAAAAGAAGCAGGGTATCAAACAAGGTGGCCCTTTCTTCTCTTATTTTTAAATCCTTGTTGCTCAATTTCTTTCTTAGTTAATGATACTTACAACTATGAGAGGTTCACCTCTTTTAATTTTAAGCGTAGGCTCAAGCTTTCTCATATGATTTATATAGATATATTTTCCTTTATTTCAAAGCAAACATAAAGTCTTATCACTCTATTACTCATATCTTTTGTCATTATGAGTTTTTCATGCATCAAAATTTTTTAATCTTAAAGATGGGTGTTTTCCCTTTAATTATCTTGGTACTTTCTCCTTATCATTTACCTATTTTCTCCTTTGATTCTTGTATTTCTAACACCTAGTTGAAACTAGGGATGATAATCTTCTCGCCTTTCTCATGCTGAATGTGTTACTCTTATTAAATCAGTTCTTCTTGCTTCTTATATTCATAACTTATCTATCAGTTGGATGCGACAAATGGTGATTTACCATATTGAATTTTTTTTTGAAATTTCTTTAATAAAAATATTTTAACAATAAAGGCCTTTATCTTTTTAGTTGGGACTCCTACTAATATTAGGGATTTGGAGATGCCTAATATGAACTTATGGAAGTTTGTCATTTAAGCTAAGGGGATTTTAAATTACCTTTCTAGGATGTCAGTCTTTGGTTTCGTGTTATCTAAACTAAATATGGTTCTACTTATCCATAGCAACTTGTGTCCCATCACAAAGTTAGTTAGCCTTGTGTTTTTCATATATTATTGGTGACGGTAATTATATTGATGGGCATCATGGTAGTTGGTTTTAAGACATTTCATTCATTTTTAAGCCTACTTTTATTAAAATGAATTAAGTCAACTTGATTTCTTTCGTTTTCAACTTGCTTACAAATGGATATTGGGATATTGACCAACTTCAGCTTTTATTTAGAGGTTCACTTGCTATTACAAACTTTTTACTAGATTTGTCATATTTTTACTATGACAACCTTAGGAGATACGAAAGATTTGAAAACCTGATCATAAAAAGACAACTGCTAGAAATATATAATTGTTTCTTACAAATCAATATATGCTAGATTATGTGGTACTATTAAATTTTGATTAAGATATATTAAAATTTTAATGAGATTTTGATTAATGTTATCGATCAATCAATAGAAAGAAAATTCATTTAAGAAACCTTAGGAGATACGAAGACTCATAATTATCTTTTTCTGACCTCTCTTGCACTTCCAAGGCATCATATAACATAACAAATATATTCATTCTTTAACTCCCTATTAGCCTATATAAAATCAATAATTGTGATCATGAAAATAAAAAGAAAGGGAAAAGATAGTCTAGTTCTTTCCTATATAAATTTACGATGTCTATAGATTATAGTGGATCACGATGTTACCTCACAACAACTGAAGTATTCTGTTCAGCCTTGAAAAGTACATACAATTTATTTTTGATATATTATATTTGATTATTTTAGTTTTGATTTAAAACTTTTATACTATAATATTATTTTTTACAATTGATAACAAAATCATATAATTTAAATTTAAATTATTATAGATGATTAAAAAATAAATCTATTTATGCATTAAATATATATTTGATATATTTATGCGTTAAATTTATATCGATTATATCAAATTATTATTTATGTTTTGATCATATTACGATTATATCATGTGATTCATTGTCGTGCTTCAGCTTCAAGATTGTATGCATCATTCGAATATGAGTTTTCCTCTTAGACTACTCGATGATAATAGGGCTTTTCTCATACTCATAAATTATCAGTTGTTGGAAAGGGTGCCACCCATATCGGTCCTACTATGGTAGCGGTATGTTATGGGTGGCTTGTAAGCATAAAATCTGTAATATACTATAAGTTATGTGGAAATCTTTTATGCTAGAATTGAAATCAAATAATATTAGATCAGATTTATGATGCATATCTTTCGATACCATATGAAAAAGATCTCTATCTGATTTGCAAAGGCATTGTCCTCTGGATTCGAATATCATAGTAACATCGATCTGCAGTGAGAACTAGACACTCATCCTCTCTTTCTATCTTTTTACAAGACCACTGTTATTGATGGTTTAGGGAGGTTGAGAGAAAAATCATAATCTCTCAACTATGTCCTTTACAAGATGCATCGTTTAGTCCCTATAGGTCATGTCTATTTATAGGCGAGAGCAAAAGGTCTAGCATAAGTTATTAGAAGAGTTTCTCGCATCAAGGGTATCCCCTAAGAAATCTTACTATAATATGACCTTCTTTTCTATTAGCCAATATCTATTATCAAAATTCAATTAGTTCTATTATATATATCTTATCCAATTATAAAGGGCCACATAATCTAACATTCTCCCACTTGACCCATTAATTGATAAGATATAAAAGATATTTAAAATCAAAATAAATAAAATAAAATTTATTTAAAAATAATTTTACTTAATTGGATTCTGAAAATTTTTTGTAAAGCATTTGATACATGAGCATGAATTTTAAAAACAAGCCAATAAGTCTAATAAACATAATAATACTATATTAAGTCCAACTATCAATGTAAGTCATAGCGGTTGTATATCATCAATATTATACTTCCTTCTATGTACTACAATATTATTAGTCTTTCCTAATATAGTCAATGATGACCCCTTTAATTTGTCTTGTCAAGACAATCATATTATTGTATTCACTCATAATATGTATAAACATAAATACAAATAGGATAGCAGAAATAAATAACTTTAATTATGTTAAAAAAATATCAATAATAACATTTACCTAAGCATGCATCATAATATCTTTTATGGCTTAATCAAAAGCCCCATTATAAGAACATGTTCTTTAAATATTTTAAATTGTAAAGCTTTGGTAATTGGATTAGCAATCATCATAGTGGTGCTCAGGTTCTTAATTAACACTTGCTATTTCTGGACCTTTTATCTAGCCATAAAGTACTTTATCTCGATATGCTTAGAACCACTAGAGTACTTGTCATTCTTAGAGAAGAAAATTGCTATAGTATTATTACAAAATATCTTTTGTGGCTTAACAATTGAGTCGATCACATGAAGTTCTGAGATGAAATTTCGTAACCATAAACATTGATTTATGGTCTCAAAGTAAACCACAAATTCAGCTTCCATTATTAATAATGTAATAAGTCATTATTTTGTACCTTTTCAAGAAATTGCCCTACTAGCTAACATGAATACAAATCCTGAAGTAAACTTCCTACTATCGAGGTAATTTGTAAAATCAACATCTCAATATCCTATCACTTCAAGCTGATCTGATCTTATGTATGTAAGCATATAATCTTTTGTCCCCTATAGATATCTCATTATTATCTTTGTAGCTTTCCAATGTTCCATTCCTCGATAGCTCTAGTATCTATCCAACATTGTAATTGCAAAACTAATATCTAATCTTATATAGGTTTGAGCATATAATTGACTTCCAACTGTGCACCCATAAGTAATATTTTTTATTTAATTATTTTCTAAGTCATTTTTTGGGTACTAGTTTTGGCTAAATTTTTCACCTTTAATAACAAGTATATCATTGGTTAAGTAAAGGTGCATATTAAATCTCTCCAAGATATGATTAATACATTTTTTCTAAGACAGTTCTAATAATCCTTGAGATCTATCTTTGAATATCTTAATACCAATGACATAGGCTACCTTATTCATATCAATCATCTTAAAGTTCTTGCTAAGAAATATCTTAGTTTTGTATAATAAACCAAGATCACTATTGGCAAGCAAAATATCATCCACATATGATAAACTTGCTCCCACTTATCTTCAAATATATGTATTGATCAACAGTGTTTTCTTTAAATTTGATGAAACTAATGGTATCATGAAACTTTATATACCATTGTTTATAAGCTTATTTAAGGCTATAAATGAATTTCTTAAATTTATAAGCCCAACTTTCTTTTTCCTTTTCTATGAATCATTTAGGTTGTTCCATATAGATTTCCTCATCTAGATCCCCATTCAAAAATATTATTTTTATATCTATTTGGTATAACTCAAGATCTTAATGAGCTATTAATGTTATGATGATTCTAAAAGAGTCCTTTCTTGAAACTAGAGAAAAAGTCTCATTGTAGTCGATGCCTTCTTTTTGAGAAAAATCCTTTGGCCATAAGTTTGGCTTTATTTCATTCGATATTACCCACTAAGCCGTATGTTGTCTTAAAGACTCATTTACAACTAACTCTCTTATAATTATTAGGCAATTCAACGAGTTCCCAAACACCATTTTAGTCTATTAATTTTAACTCTTCTTTCATTGCATCATACAATTTTATAGAATTGTTACTTTTTATGGCTTGTGAAACTGAGAACAAAAATTAGAGAAAACATTGTTATAATCTTGTGAGAATTCCCATCCTCTAGCTCTAAGTGTTGATTTCAGTTTAAGAGAGGCATGAGTGGCTTATAAAAGTTATTTCCTAAGCCTGTGAAAAGGAGAAGAGAGTTGTAAGAGGATAGTTGATCTTCAACCATTGAAAGAAGATTAGTAGTAGAAGCCGACGACCTTAACAGAGGAGGAATCAAGAGTGGACGTAGGTTACTATAAAATTGGTGTGTCTTCTCTTCTTTATTGTTTACCTTCATTGCTTTCTTATTTAATTATCCACTACTTTTACTTGCACTCTTACAAACATTTTCAAGTTAAACATCTTTCTGATACGAGTTTAATCGAAATAAATATTTTTAAACTATAATTTTTATGTAAGCATTAATTCACCACCCTTCTTAGTGTTGATTTCAATCCTAACAGTTGGTATTAGAGCCAATTTTCTCTCATTTGGTTTAATACCCAAGAGAGACTTAATAACATTTTTTGGCCTCTAAGAGGGCCACTCTATCATTTGTCCTCCTATGTCCAATGGGACGAACTACATGTATTGAAAAATATAGATGAGAGTTTTCTTATTTTTTATGGATGTGAATTTATAAAATATTATTGAAAATAATTTTCAAAAGCCTTCTAAGCCATTAAATTAATGGAATGATTTAGAAAAGAAGAATTTCTCTTTGAATGCTAACACGATGAATGCTTTATTTTGTGCTCTATATAAAAATAAATTTAATCGGGTTTCTATATGTGAAACTATGCATGATATTTGGCATACACTCAAAGTCACACATAAAGACATAAGTAGAGTTAAAAGATTCTAGAATTAATCTTTTGATGCATAGTTTTGAATTATTTTGAATTAAACCAAGTAAAACCAATAGAGACATGTACACCTAGTTTATGGATGTTGTCAATGGTTTAAAAGCATTTGGTGAATTTTTTTTAATTTTGAACTTATCAACAAAATATTAAGATCCATTCCAAAAAGTTGAGATTCGAAAGTGATGACAATACAAGAAACAAAGGACTTAAATAATTTTCCATTTGAAGAACTCGCCAGTTCATTGATGATATATGAAATGATTTATTTGACATATGATGAACATGAGGATAACCTTCCAAAGAATATGAATGTTATTGCACTTAGAACCAAAGAAGACCATTCGAATGAGAGCTCAAGTGAAGATGACATAAAACTCCTTAAAAAAAAATTCAAAAGTTCATGAGAAAGAATAAGACTAAATTAAAATAATAATCTAAAAATGAACTAAAAAAGGATACAATAACTTGCTATGAACACAAGAAACTAAGGCACTCCAAAGATAAATATACAAAAATGAAGAAAAAATTACCAAAGAAGAAGAAAACACTCAAGGCAATTTGGGATGAATCTAGTGCACCAAAAAATAAAGAATAAACTAATAAAAGTGAGGTGGCTTTTGGCAATGAGGTACGTAACTCAACCAAAATCCCTATACCTTATAATGAAATTACTTAGTGTTTTTCATGATTTGATGAATTTAAATTAGTTATATATATATAAATTGTTAGAAAAATGATAATAATAATTGCATGTTTTATGATAAAGGAACAAAATGTTAGATTCAAATCTAATGCTTGTACACTAAATAAGAATAATTCTATGTATGTTTATCTTAATAATTTTTATGATAAATCTTGTTTTTCGGTTTTAAATATGATGCATGGTTTTGACATAAAACTTGGGCATGCTTATATGAAATCAATCACATGAATTGAAACAACTAAAAAGAGGAAAGTATTTTTCTTGAAAATTTCTCAATCTCTATCTTATTGAGTTTTCACTAAGAGATTGATGAATCTATTTATATCATTTTGAATCTTTTGAAAGTGACTTTGATGATTTGATGATTTAAATTTGAATGAGTTTTATCCAAATCCTACACTTGATACTTAAATTTTTTTATCAATCATGATGAATTTAGATATATTATGCATGAATCGAGATCCTTTATTTGTTCTTCCGTCTCATTATGCTATAAATAAATTTTTTTCCTAATCATGATTTTGGATTTTTGAATGATTCTCTCTTTTAAGAGAATATTTATCCAAATCTTTCATTTGATACTTGAGATTTTTGATGAATCGATATCTTTGATTTCCTAAGGTTTCTTTTCATTATTTACAAAAAAGAAGATTTGTCAAAATGAATCATGTCTTTTGGTATTCACGATTGATATTAATATCCTTCAAGTCATGATTTATTTGTGACTCCTTTGTATTCATGAATTGTATACCTCATCACCAAATTAATATTTCTTGATATCTTTTATGTTATTAATATTTGTCCTGATTTGAAAATTGATGTAAAAGGAAAATTTTAATACCATTGTATTCTTCCCTTCCTTTTGACAATGACAAGGGGGAGAAGGTCTTGCTAGCTTGCACATTTCAAGAAGAGAAAACTTGTTAGCTTGCACATTGTAAAGGAAGCAAAAATTCCTAGCATTTCAAGAGGCAAAAGTTGCTATTTTGCATATCTCAAGAAGCAAAAATTTTGCTGAACTTCATATTCTCAAAAACTTGCTAGCTTGCAATTCTAAAAAAAAGTAGCAAAACTTGCTAGCTTTCATACTTCAAGAGAAGGAACACTTGCCAACTTGTTAGCTTGCATATTCTAAAGTGATGTAGATCTTGCTAAATTACTAGCTTGAAAACTTGTTAGTTGCACTTCCCCTTTTTGGTAATGACAAAAGGAAAAAAGTTATGATGATGGTATGATAAAATTTTATATTATGATGATGCATACAATGGTGTGGACAATTGGTTCTTTCAATACTCATGATGCATGCAATGTTGAAATACTTTGAATTTAAAGGTTCTATCAATATGATATATTGATAGAGGGAGTTTAGCTAAACTCTATCATCAATTGGTTGTCATCATCAAAAGGGAGAGATTATTGAATCTCAAATTTTGATGATGAAACCAATTGATAAAGTTATGATCTAATATGCATTTGAGTAATGTAGGACTAGCTTTGATCAAGGAGAGGCAAATTGATTGAAGTGGGAAGAATCAGACGTTGGGCCGGAGTGAACATGTTAGAAGATTAGTCGACGTACCGATAGAAGGCTTCACGCTATGAGTTCTATTAGGATCCAGAGTAGCACTAAGAGGGGGTGGGGGTGATAAAATCCCAGAAGTACTCTATGTAGATTGATCTTTGAGGGGGATCAACTCTTGGAATGCTATATGGGTTCCACCCTCCTAGAAGTTGGCCAAATTGCTGAAATTATAGATTAATTTTTGTTATTCAAAAGAAGTGGTGGCTACATGCTTATATAGAGCTCCAAACCCTAGCCCTAGGAGGCTGCTTCCTAAATAAATTATCTATTTTACCCTAAACCCTAGCCGACCTACCTAGTAAAGGGGGCGGCAGCTAGGAAGCCCTAAGGCCCCAAATATAAACCCTAGCCACTCTTCTTTATAAGATAGAGGTGGCTAGGTGGGGTTTATTACAATCTCACAGGGTTTTTATTAGTTGCTACTTAGTTGAGTAGGACCTAACCCTACTAGGGTTCTATCAAGCCCGTCCTCTTCAAATCAGCCTTGTCCTCAAGGCTGAGGTTCCATGAACTTAGGGAACTTGGTCTTCAACTCCTCATATGATTCCTATGTGGTATCTTCAGGTGGTAAATTATTCCAATGCACTAGTACTTCAGTAGAGGGATGTCGGTGATGCATCATGTTTCTGCAGTCAAGGATAGCCTGTGGTTGGGCTTGAATATCTCCATCATCAGTGGTGTTGGGCAGTTGAATCTAGGGTGACTCGTGTTTTCCCAATTTGGGCTTCAGGCATGACACATGGAAGACAGTGAATTTTGGCATCCTCAAGTAATATAAGTCTGTACGCCATGGCTCCAATATGCTCTGTGATTTGATAGGGCCCATAAAAGCATGGGGATAGCTTGATGGAGGCTTGTGTGTTGATGGATAGTTGCTTGTGTTGAATCTCAGATTTTGATGATAAAGTCAGTTGATAGATTATTTGATCTAATCCATATTATTGAGATAAGTGTGTAGGATAACTTTGATAGCAATAAAGACAGAAAGCAAATTGCTAGAGTCAAGTACGTTGGGAGTCTGAGAGTCCACCGGAAGTTTGAAGGTTCATTGGAAGTGCTGCCGGAACTGGTCGAGAATGAATCGAGGACTTACCGAAGGAGTGTTGGAAGTTACTTGGAAGGTTCATCGGAAGTTCATCGGAAGGTTCGTCGGAGGTTCGCGGAGCTCACCAAGATAGTCAAAAGCTTGCCAAATAGACTCATCGGAACTCATCGTAAAGTCTGGGAGCCTATTGGGAGTCTATCGGAAGACTGTCCGAGGGTTCACAATGTCACGAACAAATTGTAAATGGCTTATTCGGTGTAATGCTTATGCATGTCCATGTCCTTTTTAGTTTATTCTAGATTGTAAAGCTTGTAAAGGGCTTGCCAAAGGCTAAATGCCCCATTTGAGTGAGCTTGGCAACCATTGTCGGCTTGTACATAAAGTTTGCATCAAGTGGACACTTGTACTACATTTTGGTCTGTAGTGGACTAATTTTATACCTTTGTTGTGCAACCATTCTAAGCTTATAATATCCATGGGTAGAATTTGTATTGGCTATAAAGTGTTTGTTGAAAGGTTTGCTTGTGGATCCTATGTGAAGTGCTTTCTCTGTCCCGTCTTCTCTTTTGCAAGTCGTAAGGGATCGTAGGAGATTTCGGGGAGGCTGACCTTTGTGGACTAACACGCAATGGTGCCGCACGACTTAGGCAAAACCAACTAAGTCCGTGATAGATGGTATCAGAGTGGGACAAGCAAATATAGAAACACTTAGCATGCAAATGTGGGGGACCTAGCAGGGCCGCGTTGAGGGCAGCCAACATGCGCAACTGTTTGGAAATGGACATGGAGTTGTAGGGGAAGGAGTCACTCAGAGGAGCGGGCATTCGAGGATGGCTTTTAGAGGAATGGCCAACCCTTCGTGCAAGAGGCACCATGAGGACAAATAAGCTAAGAAGAATTGTGTAGCACATAAAGGTTGGAATGGCTGAGTTTGAGCAGTGGCTCGACGTTGGCACCCAAACTTGACGGTGCTCGAGGCAGGTAAGGCGCTTGGCAAAGGATGAGACCATGCAAGGTGGAATGGGTTGTTCAGCGATCAAAGGAGTTGTGCAATGCTCACAAAGGTGAGGGGAGTTGCAAACTCAAGGAATTCGATACCATACAAGGGCTTGTATGCAGGCGATGAACTGTTCGTGGCCATCTCAAGGCGACCGAAGGTCGGCGCCATGGAGCATTGAAATGTTACGAATCTTTTACTTTCTAAGCTTTGGATAATGCTTTGGATAATGGTATAGAGTTGTCTAGTAGGGAGTCAGTTATTGATTCAGTTAGGAGTCGGTTATGGAGTCAGTTAATAAGAGTCCAAGTCCTAGGAGACTCTATGTTGGACTCTATAAATAGGGATGTAACTATTTCTTTCAAACAAGGAGAAAGGCAATGAAGAATTATTTAGTCTTTTGGCTAAACTAAGGAGGTCGATCCCCTCGAAGTGATCAAAGGAGGCCGATCCCCTTGAAGCGATCAAGGAGGCCGATCCTCTTGAAGCGATCATTATCCCCTTTTCTTCTATTTCTTCCGCTTCTCCTCGGCTTCTTCCACAATAAAACCCAAAGGGGTCTTATCATTTGATATCAGAGCGACGATCCTTGGCGTTTTCGTTGTAACTTTGCATCAACCTTGTTGTAGCCCCAATCAAAAAAAAAGAAAAAAAAAGAAAAGAAAAGGGGCCGAACACAGAAGAAAGCGGCCACGTTCCCTGTTCCCTGCGTTCACCTCACCCGCAGCCACACAAGGGGTGGAACTCCCTTGTTTCCCCCCTTGCTTCAATCGGTGGCCACACACCCCTCTCCGCCGCCACTATGCTTGGCCCACGACCGTCGCCGACACAGCCTCCGGCCAGAGGTCATCTCCTTGGCTACCTCGGCAACGCAGATCTAGCCACATGATCGCTGCCCCTCTCCACTACCGCCACTGTCGGCGACCATCGCCATCGCTGCCCTCTTGGCCAGCAACTACTGTTGCTTCCCGACCCATGACCCCCACCGCCCTTGTTCTACAGCGAAACAGAGCTCTTCCCGACTGCGACCACCGCCATCTTTGTGGCCAGTGATCTCTGCCCCCTCTCACTACCGCCACTACTACAACCGGCAACCTCACATCTGGGCTGCCACTACTTCTTGGCCTGCACCCTTCCCTGCTGCCCTTGCTCTTTCCCTCCACGACCATCGCCGTCGCAGCCACTGATCTCAGCAGCAACCATCGCTTTTTTTTCATCGCAGCCCTACAGCAATATCGCACGTAGCACAGAGAAATAGAATTTTTCTCCTCACAGCAACCACAGCGAGCCTTACGCTTCACTTCGCAGTTCACACCTTCAGTGCTGATGCCCTTAACCAGACATCAGAAGCACGAACAGAGAATTATAGATCTTCAGTCTTACGTAATGGCTAGCAATGACTCAGTAAAAGCCTAAATGGAAACACTCAAAATCAGAATTGAGACCTGCCTATAGGGGATACTTACTGAATTTAAAAGAAATATGTTGGAGGATTTTTGTAAATTGCAACAAGATAGAAGTTCATGCTCTACGATGAACAGATATGGAGATATAGGAAAGGGGCCTTGAGAATTTAACTATGGCTACCCACGCCTTTAGGTGGACTTTCCCAGATGGGAAGATGGAGACCCAACTAGTTGGATTTCAAGGGCAGAGAAATTCTTTCGTTTCCACAGAACCCTTGAAGAATCCAAAGTGGAAATAGCCTCCATACAGTTAGACAATGATGCACTTCAGTGGTATGACTGATATGAAACTTACCACGGAGTTCCCTCGTGGGAGCAATTCAAGAGAGGGCTTCTTGTTCGATTTGGACCATCTGAGTATGAGAATATAGATGGATAGCTTGCAAAAATTCGTCAAACTTCTACAGTATTGGAATATCAGGGCAGATTTGAGCAATTATCAAATCAAGTTAGAGATTGGTCTGAATGACAACTTGTGGTACCTTTATTAAAGGGCTAAATCCGGATATTAGATGTGAAGTTAAGGCTCGACAACCTCGCACTATGATAGCTGCAATTTCATTTGCACGCATACAGGAGGAAAAAATCAGTCTGAAATATCGTCAAAATAGAAGTGACAACAAACAAATGATCAGCATGCCACCAGACCTATCTATTCCCAACCACAACCTTAACACTCGAGAAGAGCTCAAGGAAAGATCAACAAATAGTTTGTGTTGGCATTGTGATAAAAAGTAAAGTAAGGAACATAGATGTAAACAAGGGCGACTTCTAGTGATTGAACCAATTAGGGAGGATCCGGAAGCTGACAAAGTTGACTCCGATTATGAAGTTGAAGGAATTTGGGAATATCAACCTATTATAGTTCTGATTGATACTAGTAGCACTAACGATTTCATGGACAGCAAGGGTACTGACCGATTGGCCTACAATATTGAAGAAAGACTATGACAAATTAGAAGTAAAGGTCACTGATAGACAAACTTTAACTTGTGATAGCAAATATTTAAAGATAAAGCTAATTATACGAGGCCAAAAACTACTAGAGGATTTCTTTTTGCTACCCCTGGAAGACTTTGAAGTGATGATCCTGAAGGGAAGAAGAAGAAGTAAAGCCACAACTACTACTAGCCATCGGATGAAGAGGGTTCTCCAGAAGACAATAATGACTCCTACACTAAAAGGTTGACCTGTTGATCATACTATCAAAAGATGGAGGTCGTACTTACTTGATTAGTGAGTTATAATGCGCCATAGATACCTTGTGCCGAATTTGATGTCGCTCAACCTTGAGGACAAGGCTGATTTGACGAGGGCAGAACTGTTACAAATCTTTTAGTTTCTAAGCTTTGGACAATGCTTTGGACAATGTTATGGAGTTGTTTAGTAGGGAGTCAGTTACTGATTCGATTAGGAGTCGGTTAATAAGAGTCCACGTCCTGAGAGACTCTATGTGGGACTCTATAAATAGGGATGTAACTATTTCTTTCAGACAAGGAGAAAGGTAATGAAGAATTATTTAGTCTTTTAGCTAAACTAAGGAGGTCGATCCTCTCGAAGCGATCAAAGGAGGTCATGTTGAATCTCAGATTTTGATGATGAAACTAATTGAGTGTGATTTGTTGTTTAACTGCGTGTTGAGTTACGCAGGTCTACTATCGATCAGGATTAGACAATTGACGCTGGAGGAATTGACGTTGCGTCGGAGGTGATCACGTCAGGATATTGGGTGTCGAGCTAGAGGTTCGGTCGACTATCGGCAGGAGGCTTCATACGTCAGGCATCGGGCCAAGAAGTGCGGAGTTGCGCCATGGATATCGAGTTTGTTTGTGCAGGAGTAACTACGAAAGGGATGAAGACATAAAGCGAAATCAAGGGCCGAAGTCAAGTGCAATGGATCGTTGGGAGTTCAAAAGTTTGACGGAAGCCTGAAGATTCATTGGAAGTGCTGCCGGAACTGGCCGAGAACAAGTAGGGGGCTTGCCGAAGGGTTTTCGGAAGCTCACCGAAAGGTTCGTCGGAAGTTCGCGGAGCTTGACAAGAAAGATCGAAGCTTGCCAAAGAAGCTCGGGGGAACTCGCCAAAATCATCGTGGAGTCCGAGAGCTTGCCGGGAGTCCGCAGGATGGTTTCCGAGGGATCGTCGGAAGACCGCCGGAGGTTCGTCGGGAGCTCGACGGAAGAAGACTTGACTTGCGGACTTTGTAATAGCTTAGGAAACGTCTTTAAAATTCGTAGTTAGCACGTATTTTGGGTTAGGATTAGATAACCCAAAGTGGGGGCCCATTGGGCCTTGATTAGGATGAGTTTGGGCCAAAATTTTGGCCCAAACCGAACCGTGCATTCATGCTACTGTAGCCGATGCGATGGCGATTCATGTAGCAGGACTCTTTGTGGCGGTGGAACCGCTTTGCACGAAGCGATGGCACCACCCACTGCGTCGATCCAACAGGTGACACGAGCGATGACCGCCGCCTATCGATAATGTAACACGCGCCTACGACTAGACTATTGGAACTCCAAATTGATTTCAAATTTGGAGCCCAATTTTGAATCCCCTTTGGATCTATAAATACCCCCCCTTTCTCAGCTGAAAGGGCAACCCTTTTGAGCAAAAATTCTTAAGTCTTGAGCTTTTGTAGAGTGTTGAAAGGTCTTGTTCTTGCTAAGTATTCACCTTCTTCTTTTCTTGAGAAATCTTGTACAAGTGTGAACATCTTGTAAAGGGCTATAAAAGGGGTATTTGATCCTTCCCCTTCAAAGGATTTGATAGTGGAAGAAGGGAGCCTGAACGGAGAAGGCTTCGGAAGTGGATGTAGGTCACTTTGACTGAACCACTATACATCGCTGCGTCTTGATTGTGTGACTATTTAAATTTCTGTTTTACTTTGCTGCAAGCCTTTACTTTACTTGCTCCACTTCCTTTTTATCTTTGTACGCATGCTTTAAAGTTAGAACGCAAAAATCGGTTTCAAATGAAACGTTGTTTTCATCGTACGAAGTTTCCGAAGCTTGTTTTAAATCGCTGAAAAATCCATCGTTTTATCCGCTGCACTAATTCACCCCCCCCCCTCTTAGTGCCACTAGATCCCTAACAGGTCGATCCCCTCAAAGCGATCAAGGAGGCCGATCCCCTCGAAGCGATCATTATCCCATTTTCTTTCATTTCTTTTACTTCTCCTCTGCTTCTTCCACAATAAAACCCTAAGGGGTCTTATCATGAAACTTTCTCTTCAGCATGTGTAGGATACTTTCGTAAGAGGCTGAAGTATGCAGTAGGTTCAACATGTTGCTAGACCCAAAGGGGTATAGTGGGAGTTGTATTGGCGAAGAGTCACAATCTAGCAGGTGCATTTGCGGAGGTAGAACAGTGCACGGTTTGTTCAGCAAAGGCGGAGTGGTCCAAGGGGATAGTGGTCTCTAAAACTTCAAGAGGGTAGGAGACAAAGAGAGAAGTTGCTCCAACGGGGTAGATATCCAGGAGGGATAAGTCCCGGTTCTCTAGAGGGAGAATCATGTGTAATAAACCGCACCGGTTTAGGAGTACCTCAAGACAAAGCTCAATGGATCGAGCGAGCGATAAGGAGTCATTGCATAATCTCATAAGTGGCAATACATTGGTGGACGCATAGCGAGATCAAGTGGGGGAGTGACCTAAGGCAACACAAAGTGAAGGCACACTTGAAGCCGATAGGGAGATCCGACTCAATAGAGGGCTGACCCATGGAATGGTGGGCGCGAGAGCCACCATTAACGCAATGCAAATTGAGAAGCAGAGCAACTTGGGGGTAACTTGGCGATGTACCCAAGTTGTATGAAGATAGTTGGCATAGAAGATAGAACATGGAGCGGAGGCTTGGAGCTTTTCTTAGACAGAGGTCAAGTGCATGAACTCTTGCAAATACAATAGCAGGATCATATCGTTCCATGGATTTCTTATTCTGATAGAGCAAATTCATCTTGCATTGTACCAAAGATGAAGGGAACTTCGAGGCACATGCACCTTATCTCGATGAAGCATTTGACGGAGGAACTAAGGTGACACCGCTTGTAGAGGTGAAGTTGGTGTCAGAAGGCCTTGGCATGGGACAAGAGGATATAAAGGCAGGTACTCTTAAAGAATATGCCACAGTGTTGCTATTCGGGTTGCCATGAGGAAAGCGGTGCACAGCAGAGATTATGTTGGTAGGGGTAGAGTCTCAAGATCCAAACAATGGTGCACCAATTTTAGCAAAGTCAGGGGACTTCAGAGAAGCTGCTAGGTGACAGACTACCCTAGAGATATACTTCGTCCGAGTGTGACCTAAGAGCGGGTGGACGAAGGTTGATTGCCAAAGGAGTGAACAAAATCGAAGGTGGCAAAGGCCCTGCGATGTGTTGGCGGAGTCCACACATGAAGAGATCACAGTTCGAGTTCATACCACAAGGATCAGAATGCAAGGAGATGTCACCAGGAGGTGACATAATACAACAGATCATGGTGGAATGGTTCGTGGCAATGCGACACACACAATGAGTCCCATGGGGGGATTGGATCATGTAGAGGTATGATCGGGAGTGCGACTGGGAGATCCACTTCGGTGAACAACATGATAGCAAGAAGAGCTATAGATTCAAGTAGTGAATGTTATGGTACCACAGAGGTGGATTTTCCATGTGTGCATCGAAGTTTGCATTGAATGGAAGCCTTGGACATCAACTTATGGGGGTTATGCACTATCGAAGAAAAAGTTTAGATGCAATTACCAATGAGTCCCATGGGGGGACTGGATCATGCAAAGGTATGATTAAAGTGGCTAAAGAGTTGGATTACTTCAGAGCTCACATTCGCTTAAGGGAGCCCGACAAGTCAGAGGATAAGGCTGAGTAAGCGAACGTTGCGACCAATGAAGCTAAGAAAAACAGAAGCGGTACAAGACCTGCAACATGATGGCGGAGACCATACATGGGAGTTGCAGTCTGTCTTTCCATTGACCAAGTGGAACTGTTCAGAGAACATAGAGGTGTTGAAGCAGGTGGTCGAAAAAGGGCGAGGAAGCAATGATGAGTCTAGAGGGACTCAGCTACCCAAAATCGAGCATCGGTTAGAATGGAGGTGGACTTAGAGGAGTGTCACAATGTCACAGAGGCGGATCTACTAATTGCGAAGAAGGGACGCAGATGTAAGACAACAAATAGTAGTGCCATGGTACCACAGAGTCGGGACTTCCATGGAGTCATCGATCCTTTGCTCTCATAGAGGGAGAGCGCTTGGTCGTGATATGGGCCATAGAGGAGGAGAATACAGTGGCAAACTCCATGTACCATGATAAGGTTGAAGAGCAGAGGTAAGGAAACTTCGTAAGACCGGTGTCAATGGACTTCTCATCAAGAGAGCTATAAGTGAAGGACTTTGGGTCAATACAGGAGTGTAGGACCAAGGAACGAAGCAGGTAGTACGCGGTGTTGTACCTTTGCTACTCAGAGAAGTAGGCGGCAAAAATGATAGAGAAGGCAACACAATCCCAAAGGCGACTAAATTTATCAGAAACTTGCTCCAAGTTGGAGTGATAACTTCTTGCATTCCATAAGTTCAATGGCATTGAGAAGGTGAATCACAATAGCTGACTCAGCACAAGGATTGCAAATACTTCAAGTGCTTCGGAAGTGTGAGTTATGAGCAAGCGAAGTCTATTAACCAGCTCAACGCATAAAGTACAACCTTGAGGAGGTGGGTAAAGTCAAGTAACCTTTTCCTTCTCAACTCTCAAGAGAATGGGTGAAATCAAGTACCCCAGCTCTTTTAGTTATCCAGCAGAGGAGCTCTGCATAGATTTGAAGACCCTTCGAAAAGATGAATAGAAGACAACAGTTGTTAAGTCCTCAACAATGGTGATTAGTGCTATTAGGAGTAGATTGTTCACTTCATTTCCCAACTAAATGCCAATCGAAAGCGGAAGTGATGTGAACCTACTTGGATGAGACAACTAAGTGAAAGAAGATTCGATGGGAAAATTTTACGGAGGAAGGACCTGAAAACTTCAAAGGTTGCGAGGTGATGCTCGTTAAAGCTCCAACAAGCATCTATCCAGTTCAAGAGATAAGAAGAATTTGAAGACTGTCACATATCAAAAAAGGTCTTTTCCTTCATTAGATGAATCCGTAAGAACCAGCAAAGATCAGCACAACTCTACTAAACCCACACCAGAGTCAGAGTCATTGGCAAGTTGAAGCAGCATGGCCGATTAAAGTTTGACAATTCAACAACAACAAGTAGAGAACTGGGAGCCAAGGGGTGTATCACAGTAGGAGCAGAAGATTGAAGATCTAGCAAAAGTAAGGAGTTGCAGTGTCAATGATAGTGTTAGGACTCTAGCTAAGAGAGTCCTAATCTGTTGGGACTCTAATTATGAGAGTCCTAATTGAGTTTCATTAATAAGGGCATTCATGTAAATTCTTTCTAGCTGACCCCTATTAAAGAGGTAAAGAGGCCGGCTAGGTTAAGGATTAGGTTACTTCTTAGAGAAGAAGTCTTATTAGAAGTAGAGAGTCCTATTAGAGAAAGAGTCCTATTAGAAGTAGGAGTCCTACTAGAGAAGAAGTCCTATTAGAAGTAGGAGTCCTATGAGAGAAAGAGTCTTATTAGAAGTAGGAGTCCTATTGGAGAAGAAGTCCTATTAGAAGGAGTCCTATTAGAGAAAGAGTCTTATTAGAAGTAGGAGTCCTATTATAGAAGGAGTCCTAATTAGTAGGAGTTGGTTAGACGTAAGAGTCTTGAGTAAGAGTCCTATTAGGAGTTGGGGCTTAGAAGCCCTATAAATAGCCATGTATTCATCCTCTTTTCATCAATGAATAGATCAATCTTTTAGTAGCCTTTAAGCAGCAACTTCGAGGAAGGAGCCCCTATCGAGTTCCAAGGAGGCCGATCCCCTATAGAGATCAACCCCAAGCTTAGAATCTACAAGGGTTCTATCACTTGGTATTAGAGCAGCGTTCTTGGCATCTCGCTGCCCTTCCATAGCCATCCACCAGCCCTCTACAACCGCCCAAAGCAATTCCCACAATTGCTTAGAAGATCATCACCGAATTCCACCGTCATCTCCACCACTGTAGATCATCCTTTGATCTTCCCGTGAATTGCAACAGGTTCTGGTTATCTACCTTACTACTGTTGCAATTTAGTTATCCTTATTCAAAAAAATCTAAAATAATTCGTTCCTATATTGCTGCATAAACTTTTCGTCGTAAAGTTTTCATCTCTACAACGAAAGTTGCACTGTAGAATTTCAGCAGCATAACACCATCTTTTTGATCTCGCTACTACATTTTTTCTATCCAAATCTCTATAAAATTTTTATGACAACTTGACACTTCCTAACAGTAGTTTTCCCTTTGGTTTTGCCAAAAAGTTCTCAATATAAACCACTTATCTTTTACGTCCAAACTGCTACACTTTAGATATAAAAATCTGCTATAGTACCTCTCCGTGATCCTAAATTTTGCCGAATCTCGTGCTATCATTTCTTTCTACAAAATTTTTAACAGCATTACCTCTCCATTATTAGTATATTCCCTTTGAGTTTTACTTGAATCTCTTTTGAAAATTTCTGGAAAAAATTACATCTTTACTGTTGGAATTTTTTCGGCAAAAAATCTGGTGTTGCACCTTTGTCCTTTTTTCTTTTCCGTAACCTACCAAACCCTAGCCACCTTGCTGCCACAAACTAAGATGTCTTTAGGGCATCCCTCTAGCCTTAAGACGCATCCATCATAACCTAGTTTCATAACCCTAACAACATCAAAAATCGTAGCCCAAAATAGTAAACCATTACAACCGAACCCTTCTATCACCGATCTATTATCCCAACCTTCCACTACCCCATGCCATTAACCCATTGATAGGACCCTAGCAGGGTTGGGTCCTACTCAACCATGTAGCATCTAATAAAAACCCTGTGAGTGTGTAATAAACCCCACCTAGCCACCTCTATCCCATAAAGAAGAGAGGCTAGGGTTTATATTTGGGTCTTTGGGCTTCTTAGCCACCGCCCCCCTTGTTACTGGGTCGGCCCACTAAGGATGAGGGAAAATTGGGTAGTTCACTTACGAAGTAGCCCCTAGGGCTAGGGTTTGGAGCTCTATATAAGCTTGTAGCCTCCACCTCTTTGGAATAAGAAAGATCAATCTAGAATTGCAACCACTAGGCTACTTGGAGGGTGGAACCCCTATAGCGTTCCAAGGGTTGATCCCCCTCAAAGATCAATCTCCATAGAATTCCTCTAGGGTTCTATCATCTAGTATCAGAGCAGCGATCTTGCTGCTTTTGCTGCCATCCCTACCGCCCACCATCAGCCAAGCAATTCCCACAATTGCTCTTGACGTCATCTCTTGATGTCGATCAATTTAATCTACAGTCGCAACCTCCAATTGCATCAGAGATCTGGTATTTTTCTACCACCAATACCTTTTTCTGCTACAATGTTTCATCTAAAATATCAAAAAGAAGTTTTTCTATCAATCCCTTGCCTGGAATTCCTTGCGTCGCAAAAGTTACCATCTTTGCGAACGAAGGATCACTGTAGAAAATTTCAGCCACGTGTTGCTGCCTTTAACCGATCTAATTGTTATCCTTTTTGAATGAAATTTTTTGTGCACCTCATAGATCATCTTGGCTCTCATCCATGATTGATCTATTATGGAATTCACCAAAAAAAAAAATTCATGTGTTGCTGCAATCTCTCGTCGCAAACTGCTGAAATTTTTCGACGAGAATTCTACTATCGTAACTTGCACCAATTTCTTTACTACTTTGCTGCTGAAATTTCTTAATCCAATTTGTTATCCTTGTTTCTATCTAAACTAAGATTCTATCATCAAACCCCCTCCTCAAACCCCTAAGTTTTCGCTGGAAATTTTGTCGAGAAACCGTTATTTCTTCAACGACAATTCTACTCTTACGAGACAGCGCATATAGGCAGCAATTGCCACTGATTTTTGTCAAATCATTGCTGTAATCTACCACAGATCTAAAACCCTCTTCCCTAACCTTCATCCACTACCATCACAGCCCAAAAACTCTATCCAACCATAGCCCCAAACTGCATCCAAAATAGCCACAAAACAAGCCTAAACCGTAGCCTACATTCACCAATCCACCAACCCTTTCAACCACCACTTCTCTCAACCAATACATGCCTTTAACCCGACAGCAAAAAAGAGATCTTAATATTACAGATTTGGAGACATATACTATGGCATCTGAGGAGGTAATTGATGCTAAATTCAAAGCCTTCGAGACACGAATGGAGGAGAAGATTCGGACTCTCTTTGCCGAATTTAGTTTGGGTCGACCACTGAGCCCAAAGAAATCACATCAAGGAGAGAGCTCTAATCGAAGAGATGACCTCCAGGAGAGGGTAGGCTCTATGACCGATCCCCACTATCCACGCATGAGGGTGGACTTCCCTAGATGGGAAGAAGGAGACCCGATTGGTTGGATCTCGCGCGCGGAGCGATATTTTCAGTACCACAAAACCGTAGATGAATCTATGGTAAAAATTGCAGCTATACATCTTGAAGGGGATGCCATACAATGGTTTGATTGGTTTGAACACACTCATGGAGTCCTCTCATGGTGACAATTCAAAGAAGGACTGCTGATCCGTTTCGAACCAACCGATTATGAGAACATTAACGGACAACTAGCAAAGATCCGATAAACCTCTACCATCCAGGAGTATCAAACTAGGTTTGAAAGGTTATCTAATCAAACTCGTGATTGGTTTGAAAAACAGTTATTGGGGACATTTATTGAGGGCTTGAAGCCGGAGATTCGGGGAGAAGTTAAAGCGCGGCAACCGTACACGCTTATGGCAGCCATCTCTTTCGCACGACTTCAGGAGGAGCGATTGAACCACGAAGCCCAGAGGACTAGGGTCGCTCCCTGACTAGCAATATCGAAGCCCTCAGCCCCCCCTACTATCAGTCACACTCTTGCACCAAAAAGGTTGACAAGAGAAGAGCTTCGAGACCGATCTACCAAGGGGTTATTTTGGCATTGTGACAAGCCGTGGAGCCGCGAGCATCGTTACAAAAAGGGGAGACTTCTTGTGATTGAACCAGTGGAAGAAGAGATCAGTGAACAGCTAGAAGAGAGTCTTGAACATGAGGATGAAGATGTGGAAGAAGAGCCACAATCGACCGACTTTATGGTACATGCGCTAGCTGGCTACTCAAATCCGCAAACAATGAAAGTTGGAGGCCTGCTCAAACAACAACTGATCACCGTTCTCATCGATACAGGCAGCACTAATAACTTTCTAAATAGTAAGGTTGCTGCTCGGATGGCACTCCACATCGAAGATTGTAGTAAGTTCGACGTAAAGGTCACCGACGGTCGAATCCTAAAATGCGACCAAAGATGCCTGCAGGTGAAACTATTACTGTAGGACCAAGAAATTGTTGCCGACTTCTTCTTCCTACCAATTGATGATTATGAGGCTGTGCTGGGCATAGAATGACTGACGACACTAGGTGATGTCTCTTGGAACTTTTCCAAATTGATTATGAAATTCTATTGCAAAGGCAAACAGGTCACCCTACGCGGGAAGTGCGAAAGTAATGTAACCACTGTTTCAACCCAACGAATGGAGAAAGTTTTACACAAGATAAATGGTGGGTTTCTTATGCATCTCCAACAGCAACCAGAGTGGGCAAAAACAGAAATTAAAGATCAAAATATCACCCAATTGTCTTGTTGAATTTGATGATGTTTTTGCTGAACCGCGGTCTTCCTCCTACTCGACAACATGACTACTGAATTCCAATCCTTTCGGGCAAACCACCAGCAAACACTCGGTCTTACTGCTATCCCACTATCCTTACCTCCAGAAAGATGAAATTGAGAAGATCGTGAAGGACTATGGGAAGATTAGTGCCCCCCTCACTTCTCTACTAAAAAAAGATGCCTTCCTTTGGTCGAATAAAGCCTCCGCTGCCTTTGAAAGACTTAAGACAGCCATGACGACGACACCGGTGCTAGCGCTATCAGATTTCAGCTGACCCTTCATCATTGAGGCTGATGCATCGGGAGTTGGAATTGGAGCCATTCTCATGCAAGATGGTCGACCACTCGCATACACTAGCAAGGCATGTTGAATCTCAAATTTTGATGATAAAATCAACTGGTGATATATTTGTTCTAATCTATATTGTCAAAGATAAGTATGCAGGATTAACTATGATGGGTCAGAAATATAAAGTGATTTGCCGAGGTCAAGTCCGTCGGGTGTTCAAGAGTTCATCGGAAGTCCGAAGGATCCTCGGAAGTGTTACCGGAGCCAACCAAGATCGAATCAGGGACTTGCCGAAGTTTTCAGAAGTTCGTCGCAAAGATCGTTGAAGGTTCGCAAAACTTTGCCGAGAAGGTTTGGAAGCTTGTCGAAGACTCGTTGAGCATGCCATACAAGCCGGGAGCATGCTGGGAATCTGTAGGAAGAAATCCGAGGGAAATATCGGAGGATCGCCAAAGTCTCATCGTAAAGCTCACCGGAATAAGACTTGAAGAATGTCAGTTTAAATCACTGTTAATTATGTTTTAATTTCGTAGTTGGCACGTACTTAGGGCAAGGATTTCGAATTAATCCTGCTCTAAATTGGTAGGGGCCAACCGGGCCCTTACTGGGCTTTTTGGGCCTTGAACAAGGCCCATTCAGCAAAGCTGAATGGGCTAGGCGGTAGAACAGCCTATGCCAAGTGGTAGAACCGCCTAGCAGTCATGTGCTGGGTGGTGCTACCGCCCAGCCTGGGGCGGTAGTACCGCCCGGCTACAGTATATAGTGGCGGTAGTACCGCCTGCTCCAAGCGATAGCATCGCCTGTGCACTATCAGTCTGACGACTGACAGGCGGTAGCACCGCCTCTGACAGGCAGTAGCACTGCCAGCACCGGGAACTCCAATTTGATTTCAAATTTGGAGCCCAAATTTGAAACCATTTTAGATCTATAAATACCCCCTCTTTCTCAGCTGAAAGAATCTTGAGTTTAAGTCTTTGAATAGTCTTGAGAAGCCTTATCTCTTGCTAAGTGTTCACCTCCTTCTTCTTCTTGAGAAACCTTGTAAGTGTGTGAACCTCTTGTAAAGGGTTGTAAAAAGGGGTATTTGGTCCTTCCCCTTCAAAGGATTTGCTAGTGGAAGTGTGGAGCCTCATCGTGAAGGCTTCAAGAGTGGATGTAGGTTATTTGACCGAACCACTATACATCATTGTGTTCATGAATGTGTGAGTGTTTACATTTCTGAATCATTTTATTACTTAGCTACAAATTGCTTAGTTCCTTGCTATTTTCTTTACTAAAGCAACTTCTTACAAGTTCTCTTTCATCGAATCAAAATCTTCCTACGAACTTGTCTTTGTACGAAGTCCACTTCAAAGTTACATTTTTAATCCGCTGTACTAATTCACCCCCCCCCCCTCATAGTACCTTTTCGATCCTAACAATTGGTATCAGAGCAAGGTTTACTCTCATATTGGTTTAAAACCCAAGAGAGATGGCCTACTCCAATATGCAAGAGGGTCACTCCATTACTCGTCCGCCTATGTTTAATGGGTCGGATTATACGTATTGAAAGACTCGTATGAGGATTTTTCTCATTTCTATGGACTTCGAACTTTGGAACATTGTTGAAAATGGCTTTGCAAAATCTTCTCTTCCGTTGAGTGAGTGGAATGAGTCGGAAAGAAAGATTTTTGCTCTCGATGCAAAGGCTATGAATGCCTTATTTTGTGCGCTTGATAAGAATGAGTTTAATCGGGTTTCTATTTGTGAATCGGCATTTGATATTTGGCACACTCTTGAAATCACTCATGAAGACACTAGCCGAGTGAAAGAGTCCAAAATCAATATTCTTGTGCATTCTTATGAACTTTTTCGGATGAAACCAAATGAGTCCATTGGAGATATGTACACCCACTTTACGGATGTCATCAATGGACTTAAAGCTCTTGGTAAAGGTTTTTCTAATTTTGAGTTGGTAACTAAAATTTTAAGATCCCTTCCAAAGAGTTGGGATCCAAAGGTTACGGTCATTCAAGAGGCCAAGGATCTTAAAATATTTCTGCTTGAAGAACTTATTGGGTCTCTAATGACCTACGAGATGACGTGTCATGCTCATGAAGAGCTTGAGAACCCCCTTCCAAAGAACAGGAAGGATATGACACTTAGAACACAAGAAGACAACTTGAAAGGAACATCAAGTGATGAGGACAGTGACAATGACATTGTACTTTTAACTCGAAAGTTTAAGAAATTTATAAGAAAGAACAAATTTAAAAATGACACAAAAAATAAATTTGAACACAAAAAGGACCAAGTTATTTGCTACGAATGCAAGAAGCCAGGACACTTCAAGAATGAATGCCCTCAAGCCAAGAAGAAGTAATTCAAGAAGAAGAAAGCTTTGAAGGCCACGTGGGATGATTCAAGTGACTCCGAGGTTGAAGAAGCTAGCAACAAAGAGGAGGCCAACTTCGCGCTAATGGCATTAGGAGAAGAGGTTAGTGAGTTATTTAATGAAGAGTTATCTTTCGATGAACTTTCTATCGCTTTTCATGAGTTATTTGATGAATGTAGAACTCTTAGTAAGAAGTTCAATTTGCTTAAGAAAGAGTATGCTTTATTACAAAATAAATTCAATAGTCTCCAAACCCCTTCTCTACCCGCATGCTCTAAGTGTGAACACTTGGAAGCAACAAAAAGGGAGAACTTGCTACTCAAAGAGACCCTAAATAAGTTTAAGGTTGGTAGCAAGGGCTTGGACATGATCCTTGCTAACAAGGGTCACGTCGAAAATAGGAGTGGAATCGGATTTGTGAGTGGATCTCACCAAAATCCCACCACCTTCATTAAAGGACCTACATTGCATGTATCACCCCATTTGAAATGTAATTTTTATGGTAAAACAGGACATGTTGCTTACAAATGTCCATTCAAGAAATTTAGTCCATAAAAATTGATATGGGTTCCTAAAGGAACCATAAACAACTCAATGTTGAATTACAAATTAAGTAGATCAATTTGTAAGGCACCCAAAATCAAATGGGTACCTAAAAACCATCCTATTTTGTAGACAAACTCACAAGCTAGGAGCAAGAAATGGTATCTTGATAGTGGATGCTCAAGGCACATGATCGGAGATCCATCTCATTTCTCTATGCTCACTAGCAAAGAAGAAGGGTATGTCACCTTCGGAGATAACAACAAAGGTAAAATCATTGGCAAGGGGACCATAGGTAACAAATCAAGTTTTTCAATTGATGATGTGTTGCTAGTTGATGGTTTAAAACATAATCTTTTAAGCATTAGTCAATTATGTGATAAAGGTTATGTTGTTAGATTTAAATCTAATGTTTGCATTATTGAAAAACCAAACAATGATATATCCATGATTGCTTTAAAACAAAACAATGTCTACACCATAAATATTGATGAATTAAGTAATGAAATATGTTTTTAGGTTTTGAATGATGATGCTTGGCTTTGGCATAGGAGATTAGGTCATGCAAGCATGAAACTAATTTCTAAGATTTCATCTAGAGAGTTAGTAAGAGGTATCCCAAACATGAAATTTATCAAGGACAAGGTATGTGATGCATGTCAACTAGGAAAACAAATAAAAACTAGTTTCAAATCAAAAAATCAAATTAGCACCACTAGACCATTGCAATTGATCCATTTGGACTTATTTGGACCAATTGATATAACAAGCCTAGGAGGTAGCAAATATACCTTTGTAATTGTGGATGACTATAGTAGATACACTTGGACCTATTTCTTGGCTCACAAAAGTGATTGTTTCAAATGTTTCTCTAAATTTTGTAAACTCACTCAAAATGAAAAAGGTTTTATGATTTCATCGATTCGAAGTGATCACGGAGGTGAATTTCAAAATCATGACTTCCAAAATTTTTGTAAAATAAATGGATATAATCATAACTTCTCTACTCCAAGAAATCCACAACAAAATAGAGTAGTGGAAAGGAAAAATAGAAGTTGCAAGAAATGGCTAGAACCATGTTAAATGAATACAATTTACCAAAATATTTTTGGGCCGAAGCCGTGAATACGGCTTGCTATGTTATGAATAGAGTTCTAGTGAGACCATCCCTATCAAAAACTCTATATGAATTATGGAATGATAAAAAACCCAATGTTTCTTATTTTAAAGTTTTTGGTTATAAATGTTTTATTTTAAATGAAAAGGATGCCTTAGGAAAATTCGATGCAAAATCCAATGAAGGTATATTTCTTGGTTATTCTTCCATTTCTAAGGCTTTTCGTGTTTTCAACAAAAGAACCTTAGTTATAGAAGAATCTATTCATGTGGTTTTTAATGAAATTTCTGAATTTAAGAAGAAAGATTTTGATGATGATTTTGGCTTTGATAATTTGAATTTGATTGAACCCTCTCCTCAAAATGACAACTTGGATGCATTTTCTTCCCAAACTTCCTTACCCAAGGAATGGAAGTATGTAGATGCTCATCCCAAGGAGTTAATTATAGGAGATGCATCAAAAGGGGTTCAAACCCGCTCTTCTTTCAAAGATTTTTGTGCCCATGCCACTTTTCTTTCTTAAGTTGAACCAAAATACATTGTTGATGCCTGAAAGATGATTCTTGGGTTATCGCAATGCAAGAAGAATTGAATCAATTTGAGAGGAATGAGGTATGGAAGCTTGTTCCTAGACCTAATGACCACTTAGTTATTGGTACTAAGTGGGTCTTTAGAAATAAGCAAGATGAATGTGGTATCGTGGTTAAAAACAAGGCTAGACTAGTGGCTAAAGGTTTCAACCAAGAAGAAGATATCGATTACGAAAAGACCTTCGCTCCGGTAGCAAGATTAGAAGCCATTAGGATGCTCCTTGCCTATGCTAGTAGTAATGATTTCAAATTATTTCAAATGGATGTCAAAAGTGCATTCTTAAATGGTTTTATTTCCGAAAAAGTGTATGTCGAACAACCACCCGGATTTGAAAATTCTCTTCTCCCTAACCATGTGTTTAAGCTAACTAAGGCTTTATATGGTCTAAAACAAGCCCCTAGGGCTTGGTATGAGAGGCTTAGTTCTTTTTTAATTTCAAATGATTTTACTAAAGGAAAGGTTGATACTACATTGTTTATTAAACATTTTGAAAATAATTTTCTTATTGTTCAAATTTATGTTGATGATATTATTTTTGGTTCTTCTAATAAATCACTATGTGAATCATTTACCAAGAATATGAGTGATGAATTTGAGATGAGCCTAATGGGAGAACTAAATTTCTTTTTAGGATTACAAATTAAGCAATAAGTGATGGTATATTTCTAAATCAATCAAAGTATACATTAGAATTGTTAAAACGATTTAACATGGATGGATCAAAAGACATTAGCAGTCCTATGAGCACCTCCACTAAGTTAGATATAGATGAAAAAAGAGAAAATTTTGATCAAAAAACATATAGGGGCATGATAGGTAGCTTGCTTTATCTCACTGCAACCAGACCTGACATCATATTTAGTGTGGGGTTATGTGCAAGATTCCAAGCTAATCCTAAGCTATCTCACTTCAAAGCCATTAAGAGAATCCTTAGATATCTTAAAGAGACTCCGAATCTTGGATTATGGTATCCAAAATCCGATAACTTTGATTTGAAAGCTTATGCAGATGCGGATTTTGGTGGATGTAAAATAGATAGAAAAAGTACATCCAGAACATGCCAATTTTTAGGACATGCACTTGTTTCTTGGACTTCCAAGAAACAAAATTCAGTTGCACTATCTACGATAGAAGTCGAATACATAGCTGCAAGTGCATGCTGTGCATAGGTTATTTGGATGAAAAATACGCTAGAAGACTATGGAATTTATTTAAAGAATATTCCTATTAAATGTGATAACACAAGTGCTATCTATCTAACTAAAAATCTGACTCAATACTCTCGAACTAAGCACATTGACATTAGGTATCACTTTATACGTGATCATGTCAGTAGTAAAGATGTCACCCTTGAATTTATTGATACAAATCATCAATTAGCGTATATTTTTACAAAACCCTTAAATGAGGAACAATTTGATTTTATTAGAAGGGAATTAGGCATGTTAAATTGTCCTAATAAATGAGCTTTATTGTATGAGATTTTTCTTTGAAATTTTGGTTTTCGTCGATTTGACTTCCTCTCGGATTTCTTTTTGAAATTTTGGATTTCTTTTTGACATCATCCCATCATTAAAATCTCTGAAAATAAATTCAGAATGTTTTTTTTTTAAAAAAAATTATTTTGTGGGGCTAGTGATAGCACCGCCTGAATCGACGGTAGTACCGCCTGGGTATTTGGCTCCCAGGTGGTAGCACCGCCTGGTTGGCGGTAGTACCGCCCGAACACCCCCATATTAAAGGGGGTGTTAGGGTCGGCGGTAGAACCGACCGAAAACTCTCTCCCTTTCATCCTTCTTCCTCCTAAGCACCTCTAAGCCTTCTCCTCTCTATTCTTCCTCCACCTAAAGGGCAATCAAAGGCATTTTTGTGATCCAAGCTCCTCACCTCTCTAGGAAACACAAACAAGGTAATAGCTGAAATTTTCTCTTCTACTCACAATTGCTTGTCTTTTCCTTATTATTTCCTTTTGTTTGTTTATCATGAATAGATATAGACATGGCTCCTAAGAAATCAACAAGAGGGAATGGAAAAAGGTTGGAAGGAGATTCATTTGACCCAACCCTTTTTAGATCTAATGAGGTAGCCTTAAGATATCCAAATTTTGATTGTAAAACCATACATAAGTGTAAACATGTTGATCTATGTGAACTAGGAAACCTAGAACCTATTAGATGGTTTGCTAATCTAAATGCTCTACCTATCTTGCAAATTAATGAACCAATCTACCTTAGGTTGGTTAAGCTATTTTATGCTAACATGATTATTAAAGATGATATTTTGTCCACCTATGTGTTAGGAACCACAATTCAGATTTCTGATCGTATCATATGTGAGTTACTTGGAATTGAAGAAACGAATAGAGGATGTTATTTTAGAGGGCAATGGGATATGGATGCAATCGGAGCAACCCACTCCGAAGCCTTAGAAATGATTTTTGCTAATCCTAACCTAGGCATTATCCCTAAAAGCTGTGAGCACTTATTACCTTTTAACTCGAAATTACTTCATCACATTATGATAAGCATTTTACTTCCGAAGCAGTTTCATCCCGATGAAATGAGTATGTTGGAACTGAGTACGATGTATTGGATTATGACTAGACAAAATAACTGCTTTGGTTATTTGATTAAACAACATATGATAGAAATTTTCTTTAGAGATTTGATGTTGTCGTATAGTGGGTTGATCACTAGACTCATTTTTGCCCATGACATTTGTGTGTCACCCAACGAGGAAGTAATGAAAGTTGATAGATATAACACAATTAATAGAAGTCTCCTGAAGCGGCTTAGATGCACCTTTAGAGATGACATATGGATTAGGCAACCTAGAAGGGTTGATATAGTTCCTCCACCAGTAGAGCAACCTGAAACACCAATTTTTAGGGGAAATGAATCTCCTCCGCCTAGTCCCGTTGATCCAGCACCGTCTGAGCCAGCTCTTGCTCCATCTACTGAAGATCCGATCATGCGTGCCTTGAATCAAATCACATCACAACAAACTAAAATTTTGAAGGAAGTGCAACAAATGAACTACAAAATAGATCACTTGTATAGGCATCTTGGCATTCCTCCTCCGGAGTAGTTGTTGTTTTCTTTTTAACCACTTGTCCTATTATACTTATGACTACTATGGATGATGTTGTAACTTTCATTTCATCTGCTCAACTTTTGCGTGAACTTTTTTTCGATTTGATCGTAATTTTGACTTGATACCTTCTTCCTTATTACTACTATGGATTACACTTTTATATCATTTTATGACATGATACTTTCCTCGAATGGTTTCTTGCTCTCTCCATGACAATGAATGGTTTCTTCACCTTCATTATTTTTATTGATGACAAAGGGGGAGAAAAATGTAAATTGCTATGATGGAGTAATTGTTGCTATGTTGGAATAAAATGCTTAAAGTGAAATATGAATCAATTATATCGCATTGCAAATGCTTAAGAACTCTTATTCTTGAGATAAGCTACTTTTTTATGTGATATCATGACTTGATATTAAAACACTCTTTTGGATATCACTTGATCATTATCATGTTTGAATTAATATTTCTGGTTATTATAGGTGTAAATACTTTGACATTGTTTAAAATACATTGCTTTGAGTATTTATGCCTAAGCTTGCTTATTAAGCTTTATGTTGAATGAAATCTATTCGTTTTGGCTTAAATTCAAAAGATTAAATTTAAGTGCTTTTTACCTTCTAATGATATGGCATATAGATAGGGGGAGTTGAGTTTAACTCCATCATCAATTGATTGTCATCATCAAAAAGGGGGAGATTGTTGAATCTCGGATTTTGATGATAAAATCAATTGGTGAAATATTTGTTCTAATCTATATTATCAAAGATAAGTGTGCAGGATTAACCACGATGGGTCAGAAACATAAAGTGATTTGTCGAGGTCAAGTCCGTCGGGTGTTCAAGAGTTCATCGGAAGTCTAAAGGATCGTCGGAAGTGTTGCTGGAACCAACCAAGATTGAATCAGGGACTTGCCGATGTTTTCAAAAGTTCGTCGAAAAGATCATTGAAGGTTCATGAAACTTTGCCGAGAAGGTTCGGAAGCTTGTCGAAGACTCGTTGAGCGTGCCATACAAGCCGGGAGCATGCTGGGAATCCGTCGGAAGAAATCCGAGGGAAATATCGGAGGACCGCCGAAGTCTCATCGTAAAGCTCGCCGGAATAAGACTTGAAGAATGTTGGTTTAAATCACTGTTAATTATGTTTTAATTTCTTAGTTGGCATGTACTTAGGGCAAGGATTTCGAATTAATCCTGCTCTAAATTGGTAGGGGCCAATCGGGCCCTTACTGGACTTTTTGGGCCTTGAACAAGGCCCATTCAACAAAGCTGAATGGGCCAGGCAGTAGCACCACCTGTGCCAGGCGGTAGCACGATCTGGCAGCCGTGTGCTGGGCGGTAGTACCGCCCGGCTACAGTATACAGTGGCGGTAGTACCGCTTGCTCCAAGCAGTAGTACCACTTGCTATAGGCGGTAGCACCGCTTGCTCCGAGCGGTAGCACCGCCTGTGCACTGTCAGTCTGACGACTGACAGGTGGTAGCACCGCCTCTGACAGGCGGTAGCACTGCTAACATCGGGAACTCCAATTTGATTTCAAATTTGGAGCCCAAATTTGAAACCATTTTGGATCTATAAATACCCCCCTTTCTCAACTGAAAGAGCACCCTTTTGAAAGTTAGAATCTTGAGTTTAAGTCTTTGAATAGTCTTGAAAAGTCTTGTCGATTGCTAAGTGTTCACCTCCTTCTTCTTCTTGAGAAATCTTGTAAGAGTGTGAACCTCTTGTAAAGGGTTGTAAAAAGGAGTATTTGGTCCTTCCCCTTCAAAGGATTTGCTAGTGGAAGTGTGGAGCCTCATCGTGAAGGCTTCAAGAGTGGTTGTAAGTCATTTGACCGAACCACTATACATCATTGTGTTCATGAATGTGTGAGTGTTTATATTTCTGAATCATTTTATTACTTAGCTGCAAATTGCTTAGTTCCTTGCTATTTCCTTTACTCAAGCAACTTCTTACAAGTTCTCTTTCATCGAATCAAAATCTTCCTACGAACTTGTCTTTGTACGATGTCTGCTTCAAAGTTATATTTTTAATCCGCTGCACTAATTCAACCCCCCCCCCCCCCCCCCTCTTAGTGCCTTTTCATTCCTAACAAGGCGTTGTCTCCCTCCCATCAAAAAATGTCTATCGATGATAAGGAGATGTTCTCCATTGTGCACGTAGTAATAAAGTGGAGACCCTACCTAATTAGCCAATGATTTTAGATTAAAACTAACCATAGAAGCCTTAAATACTTTTTGGAGTAGAAGATATCATCCCCGGAGCAGCAAAAATGGGTAACCAAACTTCTCAGATTTGATTATGAAATTATTTACAAAAAGGGGAAAGAAAATGTTGTTGCAGATGCACCCCCACGGCTCCCTCAACAAGCTGAATATTCGGCCATCTCTCTTCCTACCACCAGCTTCCCTAAGGGCATTAGGGAGGAATGGAAGAAGGATCTAGAAACCAGCAACATCATAAAAAAATTAGAGGAGGATCCAAGCACAATAGCTCACTATACTTGGGATTCGAGGGATCTACGCTATAAAGGTCGTATTGTGCTTATACCAAACTCCCATTGCATCAAAGTCATTCTGCACGAAATGCACTCCACACCTTCAGTAGGGCACTCCGGATTTCTAAGAATCTACAAAAGAGTGAGGCAAAACTTTTATTGGAAAGGGATAAAAAAAATTATTTCTGAATATGTAGCACAATGTGATGTATGTCAACAACAAAAAGGTGAAACAGTGGCGAGTCCAAGGAAACTATAACCACTACCTATACCTGACTCGGTATGGACTGACATCTCTATGGACTTCATCGAAGGGCTACCACCTTCCAAAGGTATATGTACAATCCTTGTGGTGGTTGATCGACTTGTGAAATATGCTCATTTTTGTGCTATGCGAAATCCCTACACTACTGTTAGTATTGCTCAGATTTTCATAGAAAATATTGTTAAACTATATGGAATGCCAAGGTCCAGTGTAAGTGATCATGATAGGTCTTCACTAGTAAATTTTGGACCGAGTTATTTCAGTTGCAGGACACCAAACTTAAGATGAGCATTGCACATCATCCACAAACTAACGGCCAAACAGAAGTGGTGAATAGGTGTTTAGAGACATACCTTTGGTGTTTTGCTAGTGATCGACCAAAGGAGTGGATGAAATGGCTCCCCTGGGCCGAATGGTGGTACAATACTACATATCATTCATCTACAAAATGTACCCCATATGAAGCATTATATGGTCGGCCGACTCCTGTGATTCCAAAGTATATAATTGGCTCGGCTAAGATAGATCAGGTTGATCAAGATTTAATTGATAGGGACAAACTCCTATAGCTGCTAAAGGATAATCTCTCTATCGCTCAAGCTAGAATGAAGCAACAAGTTGACACACGAAGAAATAAAAGAGAATTTTTTTGTAGGATATTGGGTTTATCTTCGCCTACAGCCATACAAACAACTATCCATCAGCACACGAGCCTCCATGAAGCTATCTCTACATTTTTATGGGCCCTATCAAATCATAGAGCGTATTGGAGCTATGGCGTACAGACTTAAATTACCTGAAGATGCCAAAATTCACCCTATCTTCCATGTGTCATGCTTGAAGCCCAAGTTGGGAGAACACGAGACACCCAAGATCCAACTGCCCAACACCACTGATGTTGGAAATATTCAAGCCCAACCACAAGCCATCCTCGACCGTAGAGTCGTGATGCGTCGTCGACGTCCCTCTACTGAAGTACTAGTATATTGGACTAATTTACCACTCGAAGATGCCACATGGGAATCATATGAGGAGTTGAAGACCCAATTCCCTGAGTTCATGGAACCCCAGCCTTGAGGACAAGACTGATTCGAAGAGGGCATGCTTGATAGGACCCTAGTAGGGTTGGGTCCGACTCAACCATGTAGCATCTAATAAAAACCCTATGAGAGTGTAATAAACCCCACCTAGCCGCCTCTATTCTATAAAGAAGAAGGCTAGGGTTTATATTTGGGTCTTTAGGCTTCTTAGCCACCGCCCCCCTTGTTATTAGGCCGGCCTGCTAAGGTTGAGGGCAAATTGGGTAGTTCACTTAGGAAGCAGCCCCTAGGGCTAGGGTTTGGAGCTCTATATAAGCTTGTAGCCTCCACCTCTTTGGAATAAGAAAGATTAATCTAGAATTGTAGCCACTAGGCTACTTGGAGGGTGGAACCCCTATAGTGTTCCAAGGGTTGATCCCCCTCAAAGATCAATCTCTATAGAATTCCTCTGGGGTTCTATCACCCATCAATAGAAAAAAGATAAGGGCATCTCTGATCTACAGGCATATGCTATTGCTTCTCAAGATCCAATTGATGCCAAATTTGAAGCATGGGAATCTCGGATTGAATCACGGCTTGAATCGTGCTTGGAAGACAAATTGTATGCTTTGTTTGCAGAATTCAGAATTGGACAACCATTGAGTCCAACCAAATTGCAGCAAGGAGAGAATTCAGAAAGGACCCCAGAGGAGGGACAGCCCTCAGACATGCTTCAACCATGCATTAGGGTGGACTTCCCACGACGGGAAGAAGGAGACCCGGCGAGGTGGATTTCGCACGTCGAACGTTATTTTCACTACTACCGAACGTCGGATAATGCAATGGTGGAGATTGCTATCATCCACCTTCAAGGATATGCTATTCAATAGTACAATTAGTTAGAATATAATCATGGGGCTCTAATGTGGAATCAATTTAAGAATGCACTGCTGAACTATATTGAACCTATGGAGTATGAAAATATCGATGGCCAACTCGAAAAAATTCAACAAACCTCTACGATTCAAGAGTACCAAACCAGGTTTGAGAAGCTATCCTACCTTGCTTGTGATTGGACTGACTATCAATTTTTAGGAACATTCATCAAAGGACTCAAGCCAGAGATAAAAGGGGAAGTTAAGGCGTGACAGCCCCGTACCATGATGGCTGCGATTTCTTTTGCCCGAATATAAGAAGAACGGCTCAGCCAAGATGCTCAGAGGATGAGAACAACTCATAGAACCTTAGCATATAAACCCCCTTCTGCTCCCAGCCATCCTATGCTGTCAAAAAAATTGACAAGAGAAGAACTACGTGATCGATCAGCAAAGGGTCTTTGTTAGCATTGCGACGAGCCGTGGAACCGCGATCATTACTGCAAAAGGGGCCGCCTCCTATTGATTGAACCTCTTGAAGACATGGAGGAGGAGGTCCAAGAGTATGAGGAAGAGGTCACAGATGAAGAAAAGTAGCCAATTGATATTATGATGCATGCCCTTGCTGGTTATGCGAACCCATAAACAATGAAAGTGGGAGGATTTCTGAAGCAACAACCGATCACCGTTATTACTGACACCGGGAGCACTACTAATTTTATGAATAGCAAGGTTACTGTCCAGATGGCCTTACCTATTGAGAATTGCAGTAGGTTTAATGTTAAGGTCACAGATGGACGAATTTTAAAGTATGATCGTAGGTGCCCATGGGTGAAATTGTTGTTGCAGGACCAAGAGATAATTGCAGATTTTTTCCTCCTCCCTCTCGATGATTATGAGACCATGCTTGGCATCAAATAGTTGATGACATTAGATGGTGTTTCTTGGAATTTTTTGAAATTAATTATGAAATTTTACAATAAGGGGAAACAGGTGATGTTGTGCGGGAAACGTGGGGGCGACGTAACGATAATTTGCACACAACGAATGGAGAAAGTTTTGCACAAAGCATGCAGCAGCTTTTTGGTACAACTTGAGTAGCAATCTAAGGGAGAGCCAACCAAATTTGAAGATCCAAACCTACTTCCCTTGCATGCTGAATTTTCAGATATATTTGACGAACCATGTAGCCTACCTCCTAACCGTCGGTATGATCATCGTATACCGATTCTTCCAGGCAAACCTCTAACAAATACTCGACCATATCGGTATCCACATCTCTGAAAAGATGAAATAGAAGGGATTGTAAAAGAGATGCTTGAAATAGGAGTTATTCAGCCATGTTGTAGCCCCTACTCTTCACCGGTGCTCCTCGTACGAAAGAAAGACGGAACATGGTGAATGTGCGTTGATTACCGAGCTCTCAACGACATAACCATCAAGGACAAGTATCCTATTCCAATAGTAGATGAATTGCTTGATGAATTAAAGGGAGCATGAGTCTTCACAAAGCTGGACCTTCGATCCGGGTTTCATCAAATATGAGTGTGCGAAGAAGACATACCGAAAACTACCTTTCGAACGCACAACGATCACTACGAATTTCTGGTAATGCCCTTTGGTCTCACCAATGCTCCCTCCACCTTCCAGAGCCTTATGAATGATATTTTCTAGAGTTATCTTCAAAAGTTTGTGTTAGTTTTCTTTGACGATATCCTTATTTACAGCCCTTCTCTTGAAAGTCATATTTAGCACTTATGACTTGTTTTGACAATTTTACGAGAACATGTTTTTTTTGTCAAAACACTGAAGTGCAGCTTTCTTCAACAAAAGGTGGAATATCTTGGGCATATCATATCAGAGGAAGGGGCGGTAATAGACCCCTCCAAAATTGAAGCAATGCAGAACTAGCCAACCTCGAGGAACATAAAATCGCTACGCGGCTTTCTCGGTTTAACAGGTTACTACCGTAAGTTCATGAAAAACTATGAAAAGATTAGTGCACCCCTTACTTCCTTGCTGAAAAGAGATACTTTCCAGTAGTCGGACAAAGCCACCACCGTCTTCGACGAACTTAAAGTCGCAATGATAACAATGCCCGTACTAGCGTTACCTGACTTCGGTAAGACTTTTATTATTGAAGCCGATGCCTCCGGAGTTAGAATTGGTGTTGTACTAATGAAAGATGGTCACCCCCTCACTTATACCAGTAAGGCATTATCTCTTTCCCATCTCAAGATGACTATTTACGATAAGAAGATTCTCACAATTGTGCATGCGATGGCAAAATGGAGATCGTACTTGATCGGGCAATGCTTTTAAATCAAGACCGATCATAAAAGCCTAAAATATTTCTTAGAGCAAAAGATATCTTCCCCTGAGTGGCAAAAATGGGTTACAAAGCTTCTTGGATATGATTATGAAATAACTTACAAAAGGGGGAAAGAGAATGTTATTACAGATGCACTTTCGTGGCTACCCGAGCAAGTTGAATTTTCGGCCATTTTACTTTCAACCAGCGACTTCCCTGAGGATATTAGGAGGGAATGATAAGATGATCCGAAGACTAGAGCATCTATGAAGCTTTCACCTTGGTTCTATGGATCCTACCAGATTTTGGAGCACATCGAAGTAGTAGCATACCGATTGGACTTACCCACCAGCCCTCAAACCCATCTAGTCTTCCATGTGTCGTGTTTGAAGCTCAAGTTGGGACAAAACAAGATAGCTCAAAGCCATCTACCAAATATGACTACCCAAGGAGAGCTCTAGACCCAACCAAGCACCATTATTGATCGACGGATCGTGACTCGACGATGACGACCCGTTATTGAAGGGCTAATACAATGGGTGAACCTACCAACAGAAGATGCCACTTGGGAGAACTATGATGACTTGAATATCAAACTCTCAAAATTCATGGAGCATCAGCCTTGAGGACAAGGCTGATTTGAAGAGGGCGGGTTTGTTAGGACTCTAGCTAAGAGAGTCCTAATCTGTTGGGACTCTAGTTATGAGAGTCCTAATTGAGTTTCATTGATAAGGGCATTCATGTAAATCCTTTCTAGTCGACCCCTATTAAAGAGGTGAAGAGGCCGGCTAGGTTAAGGATTAGGTTACTTCTTAGAGAAGAAGTCCTATTAGAAGTAGAGAGTCCTATTAGAGAAAGAGTCCTATTAGAAGTAGGAGTCCTACTAGAGAAGAAGTCCTATTAGAAGTAGAAGTCCTATTAGAGAAAAAGTCTTATTAGAAGTAGGAGTCCTACTAGAAAAGAAGTCCTATTAGAAGAAGGAGTCCTATTAGAGAAAGAGTCTTATTAGAAGTAGGAGTCCTATTATGGAATGAGTCCTAATTAGTAGGAGTTGGTTAGAAGTAGGAGTCTTAAGTAAGAGTCCTATTAGGAGTTGGGGCTTAGAAGCCCTATAAATAGCTCAATAGATCAATCTTTTCATCCTCTTTTCATCACTGAATAGATCAATCTTTTAGCAGCCTTTGAGTAGCAACTTGGAGGAAGGAACCCCTACAGAGTTCCAAGGAGGCCGATCCCCTATAGAGATCAACCCCAAGCTTAGAATCCATAAGGGTTCTAATAGATAGCTTCGACGAGGATGTCGAAGGAATAAGTGGGGGAGAATGTCATGGACAAATTGTAAATGGCTTCTTTGGTGTAATGCTTATGTATGTCCGTGTCCTTTTCGGTTTGTTCTAAATTGTAAAGCTCGTAAAGGGCTTGCCAAAGGCTAAATGTCCCATTTGAGTGAGTTTGGTAGCTATTGTCGGCTTGTACATATAGTTTGCTTCAGGTGGACACTTGTACTATATTTCAGTCTATAGCGGACCAATTTTATACCCTTGTTGTGCAACCATTCTGAGCTTGTGATATCTATGGGTGGAATTTGCATTGGCTACAAAATGTTTGCTGAAAGGTTTGCTTGTGGATCCTGTGTGAAACATTTTTTTTATCCCGTCTTCTCTTTTGCAAGTCGTAAGGGATCGTAGGAGATTTCGGGGAGGCTGACCTTTACGGACTAACACGCAATGGTGTCGCACGACTTAGGCAAAACCAACTAAGTCCGTGATAGGAAGTTCGTCGGAAGTTCGCTGGAAGCTCACCGGAAGAAGACTCAACGTCGCTAGATTGTATTTTGCTTAGAATATGTTTTCAATTTCATAGTTAGCACATAATCTACTAAAATTATAGGACAATCCAAGTTTGTTAGACCTGTTTGGTAGTTGCACCGCCCCGAAAACAGGTTCTCAAGTGGTCTGAGTGGTGGTACCGCCCTAGATCAGTGGTGGTATTGCTGATAATTATTACTTGTTAGTGGTACCACCTGACAAGCGGTGGTACCACCTCTCCATAGAACCCAAGGACTCTATTAGGCAGTAGTATCACTAGAATGGGCAATGGTACTGCCCAGTACACTAACAGAGCAGGGTCAACTGGTGGTGGTACTACCAGCACCCAGAAATCCAAGATGTGACTCTTTTTTACTCCAATTCTGAAGCTAATTGAGTCTATAAATACCCTTTACTTCTCAGCTGGCTAAGAACGTTGAGAAGTGATAAGAATTAAGTCAAAACTCTAGTAAAATTACTTTCAAAGAATTGAGTGTTCACCTCCCAAAGTCTTATTTGTAAAAGTTCTATAAGAGAGCATGAACTACTTGTAAAAGTTTGTAAGAGGGGTGCTTGGTCCATCCCCTTCAAGAAGGAATGATAGTGGAAGCCGGGAACCTCATCGGAGGAGGTTTCGGAGTGGACGTAGGTCATTTGACCGAACTACTATAAATCGCTATGTACTTCTCTTGGTGTGAGTTTTAAACTGCTGCATTTCAATTTTTACTTGGCTGCAATCTCTCAATCACCTTCTCTCAACTCTCTTTCATATTTACTCGAAACATTCACTTTGCCAAAGTCACTTTCGTCGAACTGAAACTTCTCAACGCATAACTCTTTTCGGAATCGGTTTGAATTTATGATTTTTTATCTACTACACTAATTAACCCCCTCTCTTAGTGCCACTCTAGATCCTAATAGTTTGTATCAAAGCAAAGTCACCCAAGAGAGATGGTATTTTTCAACATGCAAAAGGGTCATTTAATTACACGTCCGCCTATGTTTAATGGGTCAGATTACACGTAACGAAAGACTCGCATGAGAATTTTTCTTATTTCTATAGAATTTGAACTTTGAAATATTATTGAAAATGTCTTCCAAAAATTTTCTCTTCTGATGAATGAATGGAATGAATCGGAGAAGAAGGTTTTTGCTCTTAATGCAAAGGCTATGAATGTCTTGTTTTGCGCTCTTGATAAAAATAAATTTAATCATGTTTCAATTTGTGAATTGGCTTTTGATATTTAACATACTCTTGAAATCACTCATGAAGGCACTAGCCGAGTGAAAGAGTCCAAAATCAATCTTTTGGTGTATTCTTATGAATTATTTCAAATGAAACTAAGTGAGTCCATCGGAGACATGTACACCCATTTTACAAATGTCATTAATGGACTAAAAGTACTTAGAAAAGTTTTTTTTAATTTTGAACTTGTCACTAAAATTTTAAGATCGCTTCCAAAGAGTTGGGATCCAAAAGTTATGACCATTCAAGAGGCCAAGGACCTAAAGAACTTTCCTCTCGAAGAACTAATTAGGTTATTAATGACCTACGAGATGACATGTTATGCTCATGATGAGCTCAAGAAACCCATTTCAAAGAATAGAAAGGATATGATATTGAGAATACAAGAATACCACTTGAAAGAATCTTCAAGTGATGAGGACCTTGATGATGAACTTGCACTATTGACACGAAAATTTAAAAAATTTATAAAAAGAAACAAATTTAAAAATGACTCTAAAAATAAATTTGAACTAAAACAAGATCAAGTGATATGCTATGAATGTAAGAAGCCAAGGTATTTCAAAAGTGAATGCCCCCAAGCTAAGAAGAAGCAACCGAAGAAGAAGAAGTCTCTAAAAGCAACATGGGATGACTCAAGTAGCTCTGAAGATGAAGAAGCAAGCAACAAGGAGTTGCCAACTTCGCTTTGATGGCTTTCGGAGAAGAGGTTAGTGATTTATTTAATGAAGATTTAACTTTTGACGAGCTTTCAAATACATTTCATGAGTTATTTGATGAATGTAGAGTAATGAGTAAAGTTAACTTGTTGTAAAAGGAGCATGCTCTCTTAGTTGTTAAACTTGATAATCTTAAACTTGATACTCCCTCATTACCTCCATACCCTAAGTGTGAACACTTAGAGATAAATAAGGAGAACTTGCTACTCAAAGAGACCTTAGATAAGTTTAAGGTCGATAATAAGGGCTTGGATATGATCCTTCCAAACAAGGGTCATTTTGGAAAAAGGAGTGGAATTGGATTTATGAGTGGATCTCACCGAAATCCAACCACCTTCATTAAAGGACCTACACTACATGTATCATCTCACTCAAGGTGTAACTTTTGTTGTAAACCTGGACATATTATTTATCAATATCCGTTTAAGAAATTTAGCCCACATAAGTTGATATGGATTCCTAAAGGGACCATAAATAATTCAATGTAATATGACAAAACGAGTAGATCAATTTGTGGGACACCCAAGGTCAAATGTGTACCCAAAAATCTTCTTATGTAAGAATCCTAACCATCGCAAGCTAGGAGCGGGTATTGATACCTCTATGATACATGATTAAGCTCACTAGCTTGGATCCTTGAGAGTCATACATTAATTGTTTATGCTCCATAATTATTAAGGCTAAAACATACTAGCACTAACTCTCTTGAAAAATGATTTCGATGAAAACATTTGTATCATGTTTGATTTTACTATGTTTTTGAAATGATGTGATCTTAATGGATTTGATGAAACCTTGTTTTGGAACTATACGATGATACGACAAAACCTTGCTAGCCTATGTATTGCAAAGAAAAGCAACTTGTTGCTTGCATGTTTAAAGTTGTAAAAATTTTACAAAGTAGCTAGCTAGAATTTGCAAACAATTGCAATCTTGCAATATAAAGAGAAGCAAAGAATTGCTATTTCAAAAGAAGCAAAAATGTAAACGTAGAAAAATTTGAAATCTTACACTTGCTATGTTTCTATGCTTGTATGTTGTAATGAGAATTTAGCTTGCATGTTTAAAGTGATGAAAATTTTACAAAATTGCTAGCTTATTACAAACAAGAAGTTGAAAGCTTAGAAAGGTGCTAGCTTGAGATATCGCAAAGAGAAGCAAAGTGCTATCTTGCCTATCGTAAGGAGCAAAAAGAAATGATCTAGCACATCTCAACAACAAAATGGTACATCTTTAAAGCATGATGATTTGATGATCATGAAATTTGTATATTGTAAATCTTGCTAGTGTGTTGTAAATTTTGTATATCTTTTTAACTAGCTTGATACAATTTCTCCTTTTTGTTGATGACAAAGGGGGAGAAGTAGATTGATGATTTCAGGCAATGAATGATTGAATATTTTTGCATGATATTTTTGGATAACATGATACATGTTGCTTGGATTTGGCATAATCCAAGTGTTATATGAATATGGTATATTGATAGGGAGAGTTTGGTTAAACTCCGGGGAGTTAAGGTTAACTCCATCATCAATTAGTTATCATCATAAAAAAGGAGGAGACTATTGAGTCTCGAATTTTGATGATGAAACTAATTGATTGTGTTTTATTGTCTAACTGCATTTTGAGTGGCACAGGTCTACTATCGATCAGGATTAGACAGTTGACATACGATGAATCAGCGTTGCATTGGACGAAATCACATTAGGAGATTGGACGTCGAGCCGGAGGTCTGATCGACAATCGATAGAATGCTTTGGACAAAGATATCCGACATCGGGCCAAGAAGAGTGGTGTTGCACTAAGGATATCTGGGTTATGGAGGTCAACCGCCGATTGGACAATAGGCCACAAGAGAGGATGGTGCACTGAAGAACTGGACGAAGCGACGACCAATGACGTGCCAAGCAATTGGATGTTGAGTCGTGTAAAATAATTGTTTAGATCGAAGTAGGGTTAAGATTTACTTAGTATATAGGATTAACTACGATAACGATGAAGACATAAAGTGAAACAAAGTGCTAGAGTCAACTGCGATCGAATCATTGGGAGTTCGAGAGTTCGACGAAAGTTCGAGGGTTCGTCGGAAGTGCTATTAGGACTGACCGAGAATGAGTAGGGAGCTTGCCGAAGGGTTTTCGGAAGTTCACCAGAAGTTCACGGAGCTCACCGAGAAAGATTGGAGCTTACTGAAGAAGCTCATCGGAACTCTTCAAGATCATCATGAAGTCTAGGAGCTTACTAGGAGTCCATAGAATGGTGTCCGAGGGTTCATCGGAGACAGTTGGAAGTTTGCTGGATGCTGATCAGAGGAAGACTTGATGTGCCAAATTTTGTATTAGCTTAGGAAATATCTTTAATTTTGTAGTTAGCATATAATTAGGGTTAGGATAAGGTGATAATCCTATAACCCTGGCAGGGGCTAATTGGGCCTGATAATGGACTGGTTTAGGCTAGTAAGGCATAACCAAGAGTGTTTGATCCTGTCTGGTGGTGGCAGGTCTAGCTCCCCAAGATGTACTAGGCGGTGGTATTGTATAGTGTCAGAGCACCTGGGCGGTGGTATCGCTTAGTACACTGATCATGGTAGTATATAAAGTGGTAGTACTGCTAGACTAGATAGTGGTACCACCAGTGAAAAGCGATGGTACTATCAGTACCTGATAAACTCGTGATGGGAAGGTTTTTGGCTCTAAGTTTGAATCAGATTGGAGCCTATAAATACCCCTCCCATCCTTGGGTTGAACATGCAAGCACACATACTTTAAAAGTAGAAAAATGCTATTCAAATCTCTCTAGAAGTCCCCTCCTTTAGTCCTTGTATTCAAGTTAAAAGAGAGGAGAGAGTACTTGTAAGGGTTACCTCCTAAGCTTGTCAAAAAGAGAGAGCATTGTAAGGGAGCTTGTCTTCACCCGTTGGAAGGAAGATCACTAGTGGAAAGTCAGTGGCCTCAAGAGAAGAGGAATCGGCAGTGGACGTAGGTTGTATGACCGAACCACTATAAATTTGGGTTTGTATTTTCTTGTTATCATTTACATTGCTGCAAGTCTTTACTTTACTTGCTCCACTTCCTCTTCATTTTTTATGTACGTCTTCAAGTTAAATGTAATCAAAACACTTTTAATTAAAACATTGCTTTTAATCATACAAAGTTTTTCGAGATTGTTTCAATCATCGAATTTATCATACTTAACCGTTGCACTAATTCACCCCCCCCCCTCTTAGTGCCATTCCCAATCCCCAACATCATATGCCGTTGATATGTTTTGAAACCTTTCATACGTCATTGATATGTTCCGAAATATTTCATTTGCCCTTGATATGCTCCGAAACATTTCATACATCCTTGATATGTTCCGAAATGCTTCTTATGCCCTTGATATGCTTCGAAACATTTTATACATCATTGATATGCTTCGAAAAGTTTCATATGTTATAGATATGCTACTAAACATTCTTACACCTTTGATATATGCCTAAATGCTTCATATGCCATTTGATACATGCCTAAATGCTTCCTATGCTAATGATATACTCCAATTTCCTCTCCTCAATTGTTATGAATAAAGTATGATTTGAATGAAATGATCCTTGTGATTTTGCATCTGCTAGTCATTTGTGCCCTGCAAGCCAATCACTTGAGTGATAACACTTGTGACTTGACATACACTCTTTCTTTTATTTTTTATTATTAGGCATTTTATTACTTTATCTTGTGTGTTACATATATTGTGATGTCCTTGGATCTATGCAATAGAAATCGGATCATGATGAGATCATGATAATGAGACCGATTCACCTTCAAACACAGACCCTAAATAATCCTGGTCATAGGCTACTCGAGAGGGACATCGAGATAACCGAATAGACTAATGTGTTGTATACTCATCTATATGATGGAGGTGGCTGGTTTTATAGCTACTCGTGTGGAGACACTAAGGACACAGTATAGGTGCTCATTAGAGAATGAGTTCACTAGTTGATCTGCTTACGGAATGCTAGATGGTTATTGATACTTCACGTTAGACAACGATTCCGTAGTCCTAGTAGTGTATCTGATCCTTAGACTTGAGACACCAAGGATGTCCTGTATGAGTACTCCACTCTTTGATACCAGATTTCTAGGTTCAGAAGTTTCAAATCTAGTACAACCGGTTATTAGGAGTGGTAGCCAACCTTACGAGGGTTATTGAGTGTCAATAGAGGATCATCTGCTCTTTGTATCATGAGAGGAATATCCCATATATTCTTGCTCAAATAAATCCTTAGCTAAGGTTATTCGGATTGAGAGAGAAAGAGTTCTTCGGGAGAATCCGATTAGAGCGAGACTCAAGGAGAGACCATATGGGCCTGATAGCACCATGCCTGGTATAGGGTCTTTTGGATATTAGATGGATGAGAGACTATAGATACATGGTAACTGAGGACAGATAGGCCCAAAGGATCAGATTTTCCTGTATCATCTGGGGACTATGGCGTATTGGCCTAGTACGTCTATAATTGATGAGTCGGGTGAATTATTATAGAGATAATAATTTACTAAGTCAAAAGGAGTTCTGACAAGTATGACTCACGGCCAGCTCGATATTGGGCCTAGAGGATCACACACATATGGTAGGTGTCACGATGAGTAGAGGTTCGAATATGAGATATCCGCTAGAGCCCCTAACTTATTGGATATCCGTTAAGCCCTTGAATAATTGGAACCTAAGATAAGATCCAATAAGAGTTAATAAGAGATTATTGGGTAGAGACCCACTAATCCAAGAGGCTTGGGTAATTAGATGGAGATCCAATACCTAATAGGACAAGATCTATTAGGGTTAAGTTGACAGGGGCCTCTATTAATAGGAGGGAACCAAATGCCCATAGGCTGGGGGTTTCTCTTAGTAGCCACCTTCTATTCTCCTACCCCCAAGAGAGGAGCATTATTGCAGTCCCTACCATGTGGATTATTACTAGAGAGGAGGATATTTAAACTCCTTCATCTAGTCCTACAGATCTGTAGGGATTCAGGGATATACAATCTCCCTAGGTACTTTCTTTTTACACATGCAATTTTCAGATTCATAGATTTATTTTTGATGCACTGATCTTCGCACGACGATGGAACCTTTTGTAAAAATCTAGGGTGTTTTGTTTCTTTTCTTTCGCTACTCATGAGATGTCACCCCCTTGGATTTTTCAATAGTGGTTGGTTGTTCGTGCAAAGATCAAATTTTAACTATGTGTGTTGTGATTTAGAATAGCTTTTGTCACCAAAATTATTAGCACAAAGGTGAGGAAGGGCAGCAACTGTTGTTGCCCTTGCTGTGTTCACATAGCTGCCATGACCAAGGCTGCAACAAGCAGTGCCGGTGGCCTGTAACCTGCAAGTAGGAGTCCTGCCTGCAAGGGATGGCCGGCACCCGCTTGTAGGCGACCGGCTCACAAGGCCCGGCATCGCTTGTAGGCGCTACACCTATAAGGGTGGCACTGCTCGTGGCCCAGGAGTCGCCCATAGGCTGAATAAAAAATCTTCTTTCTCGAAAATATTAAGTCAGTAAATGTGAGGCAATTAGATTGTCCCACATGGCCTTCCATCATTATAGGTAGAAATTGATTCCCGGTGTAGGTTGAGTTAGTCGAGTTCCTCGAGACTCACCTATATCGTGATTCACTATCTTATCTATGACATAGAGATGTCACCGGTGACCTGAGGATATGGTATGCTTGGTCGAGTCCCTCGAGGGTATATCATTAAATCAGACTCATCATGTAACGATGGTGATGACTTAACCGAACATCATGGTTGGTCGAGTCCCTCAAGGCCATAGTGGTTTAAAGGCCAAACAATACGAGAATCATAAGGAGTTGTGATCAGCAAGAGTTCCCTATATTTTGGGCTTAGTGTGATTGGTCGAGTCCCTCGAGGTTACACTAAGATGCCAGTTAGATCCCAATCCCTACTAGAGATCCGTTAGGGGTCTCTGATTCACATACCAGAGAGTGTTGTATGTCTCGCAAAAAATTAGTGGGAGTAGATTAAGATAGATGTACTTATCTTAACTATTTAGTTTTTGTAAATATCTGCATGTTATTTATTTCTATTACATCTTTAATTTTAGAAAAAATATCACTTTTAAATCCTTTACGTGGCATACTTGATGCCAACAGGGTCACTGGTCCAAATTATATGGATTGGCTTCACAATCTGAGAATCATTCTCATGGCGAAGAAAATCACGTATGTCCTTGATACAGTGATCCCTACACCCAATGAAGGGGCAAGAGAGGATGAGATCGCTCGTTATATGAAGTACATAGATGATTCCACTCTTGCTTAGGGTTATATGTTTGTCTCTATGACTACTGAGTTGCAGAGATAGCATGAAAATATAGATACTAATTCCATACTCCTGTATCTTCGCAAACTATTTGAGGAATAAGGAAGAACTCAATGATATGAGATATCAAAGAGTCTTTTTCGTACTAGGATGATTGAGGGGACACTAGTTTAGAACCACGTCCTTAAGATGATTGAGTGGATCGAGAAACTCACAAGTCTAGGAATGGTCCTAGAGGATAACTTATGTGTGGATCTTATGCTTCAATCCCTACCAGATTCCTTTTCTTAGTTTATAATAAATTTTAATATGAACAAGCTTGAGGTGACCCTCCCAAAGCTCCTTAACATATTGAGAGAAACAGAGAGCACCATCAAGAAAGAGAAGCCAGTTCTCTATGTTGGTGAGACTAGAAAGAAAAGGAAGGCTGAGAAGTCCCTTAAAAAGGGCAAGGGCAAGGGCAAAATGGGTAAGGTAAAGGCTGTCAGAAAAGACCCAACAAAGGACAAAGGCTAGTGCTTTCACTACGGCAAAGATGGGTAATGAAAGAGGAACTACAAAGAATACCTTGCAGAGAGGGCGAAACAGAAGCTTGGAGAAGCTTCATGTACATTCATGATCAGTCTCCATTGGTTAGAATCTTATGATAACACATGATTATTGGATACCGAGAGTGCTTATCATATCTGTAATTCGTTGCAGGTTGTAGCAGGACTTAGGAGATTGAAGAGAGGAGAGATGAACCTTAAGATAGGCAATGGAGCAAAGGTTGCAGCAGTGGCTATTGGCAAGGTCACCCTACATCTGCTTGGTAGAGCTATTATTGCATTAGATACATGCTATTATGTTTCTTCTATTATCAAAAATATTATTTTTATTTCATGTTTGACAGTTAGTGGATATAGATTAGTTTTTGAGAATAATGGTTATTCAATTACATTAGATGATGAGATTATCATGAGAGGAATGTTGCATAATGGTTTATTTATACTAGATATAGCTGCACACATCATGAGTGTAAGTGAGTCAAAGAAGAAACGAGAAGAGGTGAACAATGTGATAGAACCCCAGAGGAATTCTATGGAGATTGATCTTTAAGGGGGATCAACCCTTGGAATGCTATAGGGGTTCCACCCTCCAAGCAGCCTAGTGGCTGCAATTCTAGATTGATCTTTCTTATTCCAAAGAGGTGGAGGCTACAAGCTTATATAGAGCTCCAAACCCTAGCCCTAGGGGCTGCTTCCTAAGTGAACTACCCAATTTGCCCTCAACCTTAGCGGGCCGACCCAGTAACAAGGGGGGTGACGGCTAAGAAGCCCAAAGACCCAAATATAAACCCTAGCCTCTCTTCTTTATAGGATAGAGGCGACTAGGTGGGGTTTATTACACTCTCATAGGGTTTTTATTAGATGCTACATGGTTAAGTAGGACCCAACCCTACTAGGGTCCTATCAAGCCCGCCCTTTTCGAATCAGCCTTGTCCTCAAGGCTGGGGTCCCATGAACTCAGGGAATCGGATCTTCAACTCCTCATATGATTCCCATGTGGCATCTTCGAGCGGTAAATTAATCCAATGTACTAGTACTTCAGTAGAGGGACGTCGACGACGCATCATGACTCTGCGGTCGAGGATGGCTTGTGGTTGGGCTTGAATATTTCCATCATCAGTGGTGTTGGGCAGTTGGATCTGGGGTGTCTCGTGTTCTCTCAACTTGGGCTTCAAGCATGACACGTGGAAGACAAGGTGAATTTTGGTATCTTCAGGTAATTTAAGTCTGCACGCCACGGCTCCAATACGCTCTATGATCTGATAGGGCCCATAAAAATGTGGAGATAGCTTCATGGAGGCTTGTGTGCTGATGGATAGTTGTTTGTATGGCTGTAGGTGAAGATAAACCCAATCTCTTATAAAAAATTCTCTTTCGCTTCTTCGTGTGTCAGCTTGTTGCATCATTCTAGCTTGAGCGGTAGAGAGATTATCCATTAGCAGCTGTAGGAGTTTGTCCCTGTCAATTAAATCTTGGTCGACCTGATCTACCTTAGCCAAGCCAATTACATACTTTGGAATCACAAGAGCCGGCCTACCATATAATGCTTCATATGGGGTACATTTTGTAGATGAATGATATGTAGTATTATACCACCATTCGGCCCAGGGGAGCCATTTCATCCACTCCTTTGGCCGATCACTAGTACAACACCGAAGGTATGTCTCTAAACACCTGTTCACCACTTTTGTTTGGCCGTTAGTTTGTGGATGATATGTAGTGCTCATCTTAAGTTTGGTACCCTGCAATTGAAATAACTCGGTCCAAAATTTACTAGTGAAGACCCTGTCATGATCACTTACAATGGACCTTGGCATCCCATGTAGTTTAACAATATTTTCTATGAAAATCTGAGCAATACTAACAACAGTGTAGGGATTTCCCACAGTACAAAAATGAGCATATTTCGTAAGTCGATCAAACACCACAAGGATTGTAATTTTACCTTTGGAAGGTGGCAGCCCTTCGATGAAGTCCATGGAGATGTCAGTCTACACTGAGTCAGGTATGGGTAGTGGTTGTAGTTTCCCTGGACTCGCCACTTCACCTTTTTGCTATTGACAAACATCACATTGTGCTATGTATTCAGAAATAATTTTTTTCATCCCTTTCCAATAAAAGTTTTGCTTCACTCTTTTGTAGGTTCTTAGAAATTCGTAGTGCTCTGTTGAAGGTGTGGAGTGCATTTTGTGTAGAATGACTTTGATGCAAGGGGAGTTTGGTATAAGCACAATACGACCTTTATAGCGTAGATCCCTCGAATCCCAAGTATAGTGAGCTATTGTGCTTGGATCCTCCTCTAATTTTTTTATGATGTTGCTGGTTTTTGGATCCTTCTTCCATTCCACCCTAATGCCCTCAAGGAAGCCGGTGGTAGGAAGAGAGATGGCCAAAAATTCAGCTTATTGAGGGAGCCGTGAGAGTGCATCTGCAACAACGTTTTCTTTCCCCTTTTTGTAAATAATTTCGTAATCAAATCTGAGAAGTTTGGTTACCCATTTTTGCTGCTCCGGGGATGATATCTTCTGCTCCAAAAAGTAATTAAGGCTTCTATGGTCGGTTTTAATCTGAAATCGTTAGCCAATCAAGTAGGGTCTCCACTTTGTTACTGCGTGCACAATGGCGAGCATCTCCTTATCATAGATAGACATTTTTTGATGGGCGGGAGACAACGCCTTGCTAGTGTATGCGAGTGGCCGACCATCTTGCATGAGAACAGCTCTAATTCCAACTCTCGATGCATCGGCCTCAATGATGTAGGGTCGGTTGAAATCTGGTAGCGCTAGCCCCGGTGTCGTCGTCATGGCTGCCTTAAGTCTGTCGAAGGCAGCGGAGGCTTTGTTCGACAATAAGAATGTATCTTTTTTTAGTAGAGAAGTGAGGGGGGCACTAATCTTCCCATAGTCCTTCATGAATTTTTAGTGGTAGCCCATTAGTCCAAGGAACCCACGTAGCAATTTCACATTTGTAGGTTTCGGCCAGCCTTGCATTACTTCGCTTTTTGTTGGGTCTACGGCCACTCCTTCTTCTGATATTATATGCCGAAGGTACTCTACTTTTTTTTGGAGAAAGCTTCACTTTGATAGCTTAACAAAAAGAGTATTCTCCTGAAGGATCGTCAGAATAATTCACAAGTGCTGAAAGTGAGTCTCAAGAGAAGGGCTGTAAATGAGAATATCATCAAAATATACTAGCACAAATTTACGAAGAAAGCTCCAAAAAATATCGTTCATGAGACTTTGGAAGGTTGAAGGAGCATTAGTGAGTCCAAAGGGCATTACCAAAAATTCATAAAGGCCGTTATGAGTGCGGAAAGCAGTTTTTGGGATGTCACCTTCACATACCCGAATTTGGTGGTAACCGGATCGAAGGTCCAACTTCATGAAAACTCGAGCTCCTTTTAATTCATTAAAAAGTTCATCCACCACTGGTATTGGGTACTTATCCTTGATGGTGATGTCATTTAGAGCTCGGTAGTCGATGCACATCTGTCAAGTTCCATCTTTCTTGCGCACAAGTAGCACTAGTGAGGAGTAGGGGCTGCCGCTTGGCCGAATCACCCTTGTTTCGAGCATTTCCTTCACGATATTCTCAATTTCATCTTTCTAGAGGTGAGGATAGCAGTAAGGCTGAGTGTTTGCTGGTGGTTTGCCTGGAAGGATTGGAATATGGTGGTCATGTTGCCGAGTAGGAGGAAGACCATGCTGTTCAGCAAAAACATCGTCAAATTCAACAAGCAGTTGGGTGAAATTTTGATCTTTAATTTCTGTTTTCTCCCCCTCTAGTTGCTGCTAGAGATGCATAAGAAAGCCACCATTTATCTTGTGTAAAACTTTCTCCATTCGTTGGGTTGAAACGGTAGTTACGTTGCTTCCGCGCTTCCCGCGTAGGGTGACCTGTTTGCCTTTGTAATAGAATTTCATAATCAATTTGGAAAAGTTTCAAGAGACATCACCTAGTGTCGTTAGCCATTCTATGACTAACATAGCCTCATAATCATCAATTGGTAGGAGGAAGAAGTCGGCAACAATTTCTTGGTCCTGCAGTAATAGTTTCACCTGCGGGCATCTTTGGTCGCATTTTAGGATTTGGCCGTCGACGACCTTTACGTCGAACTTGCTACAACCTTCGATGTGGAGTGTCATCTGAGCAGCAACCTTACTATTTAGAAAGTTATTAGTGCTGCCTGTATCGATGAGAATGGTGATCGGTTGTTGTTTGAGCAGGCCTCCAACTTTTATCATTTGCGGATTTGAGTAGCCGGCTAGCGCATGTACCATAAAGTTGGTCGATTATGGCTCTTCTTCCACATCTTCATCCTCATGTTCAAGACTCTCTTCTGGCTATTCACTGATCTCTTCTTCCACTGGTTCAATCACAAGAAGTCTCCCCATTTTGCAATGATGCTCGTGGCTCCACGGCTCGTCACAATGCCAACATAACCCCTTGGCAGATCGGTCTCGAAGCTCTTCTCTTGTCAACTTTTTTGGTGCAGGAACTTGGCTGATAGTAGGGGGGGCTGAAGGCTTTGATATTGCTGGTCAGGGAGTGACCCTAGTCCTCTGAGCTTCATGGTTCAATCGCTCCTCCTGAAGTCATGTGAAAGAGATGGCTGCCATAAGCGTGTATGGTTGTCGCTCTTTAACTTCTCCCCAGATCTCCGGCTTCAAGCCCTCAATAAATGTCCCTAATAACTATTTTTCAAACCAATCATGAGTTTGATTAGATAAGCTTTCAAACCTAGTTTGATACTCCTGGATGGTGGAGGTTTGTCGGATCATTGCTAGTTGTCCGTCGATGTTCTCGTAATCGGTTGGTCCGAAACGAATCAGCGATCCTTCTTTGAATTGTCACCAAGAGAGGACTCCATGAGTGTGTTCAAACCATTGTATGGCATCCCTTTCAAGATGTATAGCTGTAATTTCTACCATAGATGCATCTGCGGTTTTGTGGTACCGAAAATATCGCTCCGCGCTTGAGATCCAACCAATCGGGTCTCCTTCTTCCCATCTAGGGAAGTCCACCCTCATGCGTGGATAGTGGAGATTGGTTATAGAGCCTCCCTTCTCTTGGAGGTCATCTCTTCAATTAGAGCTCTCTCCTTGATGTGATTTCTTTAGGCTCGGTGGTCGACCCAAACTAAGTTCGGCATAGAGAGTCCAAATCTTCTCCTCCAATCGTGTCTCGAAGGATTCAAATTTAGCATCAATTGTCTCCTCAGATGCTATAGCATATGTCTCCAAATCTATAATATTAAGATCTCTTTTTTGTTGTCAGGTTAAAGGCATGTATTGGTTGAGAGAAGTCGTGGTTGAAAGGGTTGGTGGATTGGTGAATGTAGGCTGCGGTTTAGGCTTGTTTTGTGGCTGTTTTGGGTGCAATTTGGGGCTGCGGTTTGATGGATTATTTGGGTTGTGATGGTAGTGGATGAAGGTTAGGGAAGAGGGTTTTAGATTTGGGGTAGATTACAGCAAAGATTTGATAAAAATCAGTGGCAATTGCTGCCTATATGCACTGTCTCGTAAGAGCAGAATTGTCGTCGAAGAAATAGCGGTTTCTTGATGAAATTTCTAGCGAAAACTCAGGGGTTTGAGGAGGGGGTTTGATGGTAGAATCTTAGTTTAGATAGCAACAAGGATAACAAATTGGATCAAGAAATTTCAGCAGCAAAGCAGTAATGAAATCGGTGCAAGTTGTGATAGCAGAATTCTCGTCAAAAAATTTCAGCAGTTTGTGACGAGAGATTGCAGCAACACACGATTTTTTTTTTTGATGAATTCCACAATAGATCAATCATGGATGGGAGCCAAGATGATCTATGAGGTGCATAAAAAATTTCGTTCAAAAAGGATAACAATTAGATCGGTTAAATGCAGCAACACTCGGGTGAAATTTTCTGTGGCGATCCTTCGTTCGTAAAGATGGTAACTTTTGCAACGCAAGGAATTCGCAGGCAAAGGATCGATAGAAAAACTTCTTTTTAATATTTTAGATAAAAAATTGCAACAGCAAAAGGTATTGGTGGTAGAAAAATACTAGATCTCTGATACAATTGGAGGTGGTGACTGTAGATTGAATTGATCTACGTCAAGAGATGACGGTGGAGACGATGATGTCAAGAGCAATTATGAGAATTGCTTGGCAGATGGTGGGCGGTAGGGATGGCAGCAAAAACAGCAAGATCGCTGCTCTGATACTAGATGATAGAACCTAGAGGAATTCTATGAAGATTGATCTTTGAGGGGGATCAACCCTTGGAACGCTATAGGGGTTCCACCCTCCAAGTAGCCTAGTGGCTGCAATTCTAGATTGATCTTTCTTATTCTAAAGAGGTGGAGGCTACAAGCTTATATAGAGCTCCAAACCCTAGCCCTAGGGGCTGCTTCCTAAGTGAACTACCTAATTTGCCCTCAACCTTAGCGGGCTAGCCCAGTAACATGGGGGGCGACGGCTAAGAAGCCTAAAGACCCAAATATAAATCCTAGCCTCTCTTCTTTATAGGATAGAGGCAGCTAGGTGAGGTTTATTACACTCTCAAAGGGTTTTTATTAGATGCTACATGGTTGAGTAGATCCAACCTTGCTAGGGTCCTATCATAATGTATATTGCATTATAGACTAGGTCACATCCATGAAGGAAGGATTCAAAAGTTGCTGAAGAATGGATTATCTAGATCCATTCAACTATGAGCCATATGCAACTTGCGAACCTTGCCTTCGGGGAAAGATGATCAACTCTCCATTTAGTAAAATTTGAGAGAGAGCCATTGAGTTGTTGGAACTTATACATAGTGATGTATATGTGATAGAACCCTAGAGGAATTCTATGAAGATTGATCTATAAGGGGGATCAACCCTTGGAACGTTATAAGGGTTCTGTTAGGATCTAAAAGGCACTAAGAGGGGGGGGGGTGAATTAGTACAGCTGATAAAATGATGGATTTTTCAGCGATTTAAAGCAAGCTTCGGAAACTTCGTACGATGAAAACAACGTTTCGTTTGAAACCGATTTTTGTGTTCTAACTTTGAAGCATGCGTACAAAGATAAAAATGAAGAGGAGCAAGTAAAGTAAAGGTTGCAGCAAGGTAAAGCAGAAAATTAAACACTCACACAATCAAGACGCAGCGATGTATAGTGGTTCGGTCAAAGTGACCTACATCCACTTCCGAAGCCTTCTCCGATAAGGATTCCTTCTTCCACTATCAAATCCTTTGAAGGGGAAGGATCAAATACCCCTTTTACAACCCTTTACAAGATGTTCACACTTGTACAAGATTTCTCAAGAAAAGAAGAAGGTGAACACTTAGCAAGAATAAAACTTTTCAACACTCTACAAAAGCTCAAGACTTAAGAAATTTGCTCAAAGGGGTGCCCTTTCAGCTGAGAAAGTTTATAGATCCAAAGTGGATTCAAAATTGGGCTCCAAATTTGAAATAAATTTGGAGTTCCGGTCACCACAGTGTCAGAGTGCTGTCTATTGGCCGACACAGCGATCCAAAGTCTATTGATCGACGTATGGGCGTGCCACCGCCTGCCAGTGGCGGTGCTACCGCTCCAATCTGTTGACTGGGGCGGTGCCACCGCCCCAGCCAGGCGGTTCCACCGCTTGTCTGCGTACAGGGGCGGTGCTACCGCCCCAGACAGGCGGTTCCACCGCCTCAGGCTGGGCGGTTCCAATCGCCTCACCCATTCGGACAAAGCCGAATGGGCCTTGTTTAAGTCCCAACTTGGCTCAGTAGAGGCCCGGTTGGCCCCTACTGAATTTAGGCAGGATTTTTTCTTAAATCCTTGCCCTACTCATGTGCAAACTACGAACCTAAAACATAACTCAACATGATTTGATCCGACGCGCTTCAAGTCAACTTCCGGCGAGCTTTACGGCGAGATTCCGACAGCCATCCGATGCTTCCCTCGAGTTGCTTCGGTGGGCTCAAAGATACTCCGGATTGTATGGCGAGCTCAACGAGTCTTCGGCTTGCTTCTAAATCTTCCCGGTGAGTTCTGCGAACCTTCGACGATCTTTGAGATGAACTTCGGAAAACTTCGACAGGTCCCTGATTTGATCTTGGATGGTTCCGGCAACACTTCCGAAAAATCTCTCGGACTTTCGATGAACTCTTGAACCCCCGACGGACTTGACCTCGGTAAATCACTTTATGTTTTCTTCCCATCGTAGTTATTCCTGCACACTTATCTCAACAAAGTAGATTAGAACCAATTGACTTCATCTTCAAAATCCGAGATTCAACAATGTCCCCCTTTTTGATGATGACAATCAATTGGTGATGGAGTTACTCTTAACTCTCCCTATCTATATGCCATAAAGAAAGAATTGCTTGAATTCAATTTTTGAATTCAACACAATAAATTTAACTTCATGATGACAAAGTTGATGCTGGACAATAAGATGTCAAATAGGTATCAAAGATATCAATAAAGTATACATAATTAAAAACATAATATCAAGAACCTAAATAAGTATTTTAACTTACAATAACTTGTAAAGCATGGAAAATGCATATAACTGTCAATATTTGGCAATACACATATTATTTCTCCCCCTTTATCATCAACAAAAAGGAAACGAGGGATTCATATGTAACAATAAAGGATGGCCGAAAAATGTGAAAAGGAAACCAATCAAAAAGTCGAAAATCATGTCACAGTGGCCAAGAAGATGTAATGAAGATAATACAACATATATGTCAAGATGTAATGAAGATAATACAACATATATGTCAACATACAACACAAGTTTACATCGTTCAAAAAAGAAAATACAGCAAGCTACTCCTCAGGAGGAATGCCAAGATGCCTATACATGTGATCGATCTTTAGGTTCATCTTCCACATTTCTTTCAAAATTTCAATTTGCTATAGTTTTACTTCATTTAACTCTCTCATGATCGGATCGTCAGAAGATGGAGCAGAAAATGTCACTGATGTACCTGCAACAAAAGGATCAGGAGGAGGAGATTCATTTCCCCTGAGCTCTGGTGTTTCAGGATGGTCTACTGGTGGGGAGGTATATCACATCTCCTAGGTTGTCTAACCCCTATACCATGCTCAAATGTACACCTAAGTCGCTAAGTAGTTTAACGTCAATGATATTAAATCTCCACTTGTATTGCTTCTTCATTTAGTGGAATGCAAATATTATGGGCATGCAATAGTTTAGTTATTAAACCTCCATATGGTAACATTGATCCTTTAGAGAGGACCTCTATCATGTGCTGCCAAATTAGGTAACCAAAACAAAAATGTTGTCTGGTCATGATCTAATATAAGGTACCTAACTCAGTGAAACTGATCTCATCATGATGAAACTATTTAGGAATGATAATGCTTATAAGAATGTGATGCAAAATCTTAGACTTAAAAGGTAGTAAATATTCACAACTCTTGGGGATTATACCTAAATTTGGGTTTGCAAACACAGTTTCTACAAACAGAGTGGGTGGCACCAACTGTGTCCATATCCCATTTTCCTCTAAAATAGCATCCTAGTTCTTTTTCAATAATTCTAATTAATGAGCATATAGTATTATCACATATTTGGATCTCATTACCTAGAAGATAAGTTGACAAGCCATCATCATTCATAGTTAAATTAGCATAGAATAATTTAACTAAGCGTGGATAAACAGGTTCAATAATTTGCAAGATGGGTAAGGCCTCTAAGTCTACAAACCACATGATAGGTTCTAGGTTCCCCAATTGATTCAAATCAACATATTTTCCTTTATGAATGGGTCTAGAACCAAGTTCAGAAAATCTAAGGGAAGTCTCTTGTGATCTAAACAAGGATTGGTCAAATGAATCTACCTCCATCCTTTTTCCTTTGTCTCTTGATGTTCTTCTAGGAGCCATTTCTATCTAGGATTGATCAATAATCAATTGAAGAAAGGAATTAATTTTGACAAGAAAAGGAAAGAGAAATAATTCTGTTTTTACCTTAGATTGTGCCTTTGAGATGTAGGAAGCTTGAATCAAAGTAAGATCTCCTTCTTAGGCTTCTAGAGGGAAGAAATGATACCAAAATGATGCTTGTAAGAGTTTAGAGGAGTGTAGAGAGGTGAGGAAGAGAGTTCGGGCAGTTCTACTGCCGGCCCTAACTCACCCCATATAAAAGGAGTGTTCGGGTGGTACTACCGCCCCAGCAGGCGGTTCCACCACCTGGGACTGACTACCCAAGCGGTGCCACCGTCGTATCTGGCGGTGCTACCGTCGGTAGCACAAAAAAAATCCGTATTTTAATTTTTTTTTTAATTTTAAAAACAAAGGGTCTTAGAGATGGGATGAAGTCAAAGAGAATCAGAATGTGTGGAATCAAATCCGAAAAACCATAATTAGAATGTGTGAAATCAAATTGATGAAAACCATAATATATAGAATCAAATCGATGAAAACCATAAAGTCAAGGAAAGATATCATCAAATAGAGCTTACTCATTTGGACAGTTCAACATGCCTAATTCCTTTTAATAAAATCAAATTGTTCCTCATTTAAAGGTTTCGTAAAAATGTCCACTAATTGATGATTTGTATCAACAAATTCAAGGGTGACATCTCTACTACTTACATGATCACATATAAAATGATGCCTAATGTCAATGTGCTTAGTTCGAGAGTGTTGAATTGGATTTTTTGTTAAACAAATAGCACTCATGTTATCACATTTTATAGGAATGTTTTTTAAGTAGATTCCATAGTCTTCTAGTGTATTTTTCATCCAGATAACTTGTGCACAGCATGTACTTGCAGCTATGTATTCAGCTTCTGCCATAGACAATGCAACCGAATTTTATTTCTTGGAAGTCCAAGAAACAAGTGCATGTCCTAGAAATTGGCATGTTCCGAATGTGCTTTTTCTATTAATTTACATCCACCAAAGTCCGCATCAGCATAAGCTTTCAAATCAAAATTGTCAAATCTTGGATACCATAATCCAAGATTAGGGGTCCCTTTAAGGTATCTAAGAATCCTCTTGACAGCTTTCAAGTGAGATAGTTTAGGATTAGCTTGGAATCTTGCACATAGCCCTACAGAACATGATGTCGTCCGTTGCAATGAGATAAAGCAGGCTACCTATCATGCCCCTATAAGTTTTTTGATCAAAACTTTCTTTATTTTCATCCATATCTAATTTAATGGAGGTGCTCATAGAAGTGCTAATATCTTTTGATCCATCCATGTTAAATCGTTTTAACAAATCCAATGTGTATTTTGATTGATTTAGAAATATACCATCACTTAGTTGCTTGATTTGTAGTCCTAAATAGAAATTTAGTTCTCCCATTAGGCTCATCTCAAATTCATCACTCATATTCTTAGCAAATAATTCACATAGTGATTTATTACAAGACCCAAAAATAATATCATCAACATAAATTTGAACAATAAGAAAATCGTTTTCAAAATGTTTAATAAACAATGTAGTATCAACCTTGCCTTTAGTGAAATCATTTAAAATTAAAAAAGAACTAAGCCTCTCATACCAAGCCCTAGGGGCTTGTTTTAGACCATATAGAGCCTTAGTTAGCTTAAACACGTGGTTAGGAAATAGAAAGTTTTCAAATCCGGGTGGTTGTTCAACATACACTTCTTCGGAAATAAAACCATTTAAGAATGCACTTTTGACATCCATTTGAAATAATTTGAAATCTTTACTACTATCATAGGCAAGGAGCATCCTAATGGCTTCCAATCTTGCCACCGGAGCGAAGGTCTCTTCATAATCGATACCTTCTTCTTGGTTGAAACCTTTGGCCACTAGTCTAGCCTTGTTTCTAACCACGATACCGTATTCATCTTGCTTGTTTCTAAAGACCCACTTAGTACCAATAACTAAGTGGTCATTAGGTCTAGGAACAAGCTTCCAAACCTCATTCCTCTCAAATTGATTCAATTCTTCTTGCATTGCGAAAACCCATGAATCATCTTTCAGGGCATCAACAATGCATTTTGGTTCAACTTGAGAAAGAAAAGCGGCATGGGCACAAAAATTTTTGAAAGAAGAGCAAGTTTGAACCCCTTTCGATGCATCTCCTATAATTAACTCCTTAGGATGAGCATCTACATACTTCCATTCCTTGGGTAAGGAAGTTTGGGAAGAAGATGCATCCAAGTTGTCATTTTGAGGAGAGGGTTCATTCAAATTCAAATTATCAAGACCAAAATCATCATCAAAATCTTTCTTCTTAAATTTAGAAATTTCATTAAAAACCACATGAATAGATTCTTCTATAAGTAAGGTTCTTTTGCTGAAAACACGAAAAGCATTAGAAACTGAAGAATAACCAAGAAATATGCCTTCATTGGATTTTGCATCGAATTTTCCTAAGGCATCCTTTTCATTTAAAATAAAGCATTTACAACCAAAAACTTTAAAATAAGAAACATTGGGTTTTTTACCATTCCATAATTCATATAGAGTTTTAGATAGGGATGGTCTCACTAGAACTCTATTTATAACATAGCAAGCCGTATTCACGGCTTCGACCCAAAAATATTTTGGTAAATTATATTCATTTAACATGGTTCTAGCCATTTCTTGCAAACTTCTATTTTTCCTTTCCACTACTCCATTTTGTTGTGGATTTCTTGGAGTAGAGAAGTTGTGATTGTATCCGTTATTTCACAAAAATTTTGGAAGTCATGATTTTGAAATTCACCTCCATGATCACTTCGAATTGTTGAAATCATAAAGCCTGCTTCATTTTGAGTGAGTTTACAAAATTTAGAGAAACATTTGAAACAATCACTTTTATGAGCCAAGAAATAGGTCCAAGTGTATCTACTATAGTCATCCACAATTACAAAGGCATATTTGCTACCTCCTAGGCTTATTATGTCAATTGGTCCAAATAAGTCCAAATGGATCAATTGCAATGGTCTAGTGGTGCTAATTTGATTTTGATTTGAAACTTGTCTTTATTTGTTTTCCTAGTTGACATGCATCACATACCTTATCCTTAACAAATTTCATGTTTGGGATACCTCTTACTAAATCTCTAGATGAAATCTTAGAGATTAGTTTCATGCTTGCATGGCCTAGTCTCCTATGCCAAAGCCAAGCATCATCATTCAAAACCGAAAAGCACATTTCATTACTTAATTTATCAATATTTATGGTGTAGACATTGTTTTGTTTTAAAGCAATCATGGATATGTTGTTGTTGGATTTTTCAATAATGCAAACATTAGATTCAAATCTAACAACATAACCTTTATCACATAGTTGACTAATACTTAAAAGATTATATTTTAAACCATCAACAAGTAATACATCATCAATTGAAAAACTCGATTTGTTACCTATGGTTCCTGCCAATGATTTTACCCTTGTTGTTGTCTCCGAAGGTGACATATCCTTCTTCTTTGCTAGAGAGCATAGAGAAATGAGATGGATCTCCGGTCATGTGCCTTGAGCATCCACTATCAAGATACCATTTCTTGCTCCTAGCTTGTGAGTTTGTCTACAAAAGAGGATGGTTTTTAGGTACCCATTTGATTTTGGGTGCCTTACAAAATGATCTACTTACTTTGTAATTTATCATTGAATTGTTTATGGTTCCTTTAGGAACCCATATCAATTTTTGTGGATTAATTTTCTTGAATGGACATTTGTAGGCAACATGTCCCATTTGCCACAAAATTACATTTCAAATGAGATGATACATGCAATGTAGGCCCTTTAACGAAGGTGGTGGGATTTTGGTGAGAACCTCTCACAAATCCGATACCACTTTTATTTCCTACGTGACCTTTGTTGGCAAGAATCATGTCTAAGCTCTTGCTACCGACCTTAAACTTGTTTAGGTCTCTTTGAGTAGCAAGTTCTCCCTCTTTGTTGCATCTAAGTCTTCACACTTAGAGCATGGGGGTAGAGAAGGGTTTTGAAGACTATTGAACTTGCTTTGTAATAAAGCATGCTCTTTCTTAAGCAAATTGAACTTCTTACTAATAGTTCTACATTCATCAAATAACTCATGAAAAGCCATAGAAAGTTCATCGAAAGATAATTCTTCACTAAGTAACTCACTAACCTCTTCTCCAAATGCCATTAGTGCGAAGTTTGCCTCTTCTTTGTTGCTAGCTTCTTCAACCTCGGAGTCACTTGAATCATCCCACGTGGCCTTCAAGGCTTTTTTCTTTTTGAACTGCTTCTTTTTGGCTTGAGGGCATTCATTCTTGAAGTGTCCCGGCTTCTTGCATTTGTAGCAAATGACTTGGTCCTTTTTGTGTTCAAACTTGCTTTTTGTGTCATTTTTAAATTTGTTCTTTCTTATAAATTTCTTAAACTTTCGAGTTAGAAGTGCAATGTCATTGTCACTGTCCTCATCACTTGATGTTCCTTTCAAGTGGTCTTGTGTTCTGAGTGCCATATCCTTCCTGTTCTTTGGAAGGGGGTTCTCAAGCTCTTCATGAGCATGGCACGTCATCTCGTAAGTCATTAGAGATCCAATAAGTTCTTCAAGCGGAAATACTTTAAGATCCTTAGCCTCTTGAATGGCCGTGACCTTTGGATCCCAACACTTTAGAAGGGATCTTAAAATTTTAGTTACCAATTCAAAATTAGAAAAACCTTTACCAAGAGCTTTAAGTCCATTGATGACATCCGTAAAGCGGGTGTACATGTCTCCAATGGACTCATTTGGTTTCATCCAAAATAGTTCATAAGAATGCACAAGAATGTTGATTTTGGACTCTTTCACTCGGCTAGTGCCTTCATGAGTGATTTCAAGAGTGCGCCAAATATCAAATGCCGATTCACAAATAGAAACCCGATTAAACTCATTCTTATCAAGCACACAAAATAAGGCATTCATAGCCTTTGCATTGAGAGCAAAAATCTTCCTCTCCGACTCATTCCATTCACTCATCGGAAGAGAAGATTTTGCAAAGCCATTTTCAATAATGTTCCAAAGTTTGAAGTCCATGGAAATGAGAAAAATCCTCATATGAGTCTTCCAATATGTATAATCCGACCCATTAAACATAGGCGGACGAGTAATGGAGAGACCCTCTTGCATACCGGAGTAGGCCATCTCTCTTGGGTTTTAAACCAATATGAGAGCAAACCTTGCTCTGATACCAATTGTTAGGATCTAAAAGGCACTAAGAGGGGGGGGGGGGTGAATTAGTGCAGCGGATAAAATGATGGATTTTTCAACGATTTAAAGCAAGCTTCGGAAACTTCGTACGATGAAAACAACGTTTCATTTGAAACCGATTTTTGTGTTCTAACTTTGAAGCATGCGTACTAAGATAAAAATAAAGAGGAGCAAGTAAAGTAAAGGTTGCAGCAAGGTAAAGCAAAAAATTAAACACTCACACAATCAAGACGCAGCGATGTATAGTGGTTCGGTCAAAGTGACCTACATCCACTTCCGAAGCCTTCTCCGATGAGGCTTCCTTCTTCCACTTTCAAATGCTTTCAAGGAGGTGGATCAAATACCATTTTTACAGCCCTTTACAAGATGTTCACACTTGTACAAGATTTCTCAAGAAAAGAAGAAGGTGATCACTTAGCAAGAAGAGGACTTTTCAACACTCTATAAAAGCTCAAGACTTAAGAAATTTGCTCAAAAGGGTGCCCTTCGGTTGAGAAAGGGGGTATTTATAGATCCAAAGTGGATTCAAAATTGGGCTCTAAATTTGAAATCAATTTGTCTCACAGTCAGCGCGGGTGCGGTGCAGGCGTCAGTGATGGTGCCACCGTGTCGATCTGTTGGTGATGTCAGCGGTGCCACGACCAGGCGGTTCCACCGCTTGTCTGCGTACAGGGGCGGTGCTACCGCCCCAGACAGGCGGTTCCACCGCCCGGCAGTGTACAGGGGCGGTGCTACCGCTCCAGCCAGGCGGTGCCACCGCCTCAGGCTGGGCGGTTCCAATCGCCTCACCCATTCGGACAAAGCCGAATGGGCCTTGTTTAAGTCCCAACTTGGCTCAATAGAGGCCCGGTTGGCCCCTACTGAATTTAGGCAGGATTTTTTCTTAAATCCTTGCCCTACTCATGTGCAAACTACGAACCTAAAACATAACTCAATATGATTTGATCCGATGCGCTTCAAGTCAACTTCCGGCGAGCTTTACGGCGAGATTCCGACAGCCATCCGATGTTTCCCTCGGATTGCTTCCAGTGGGCTCCCAGCATACTCCAGATTGTATGGCGAGCTCAACGAGTCTTCGGCTTGCTTCCGAATCTTCCCGGTGAGTTCCGCGAACCTTCGACGATCTTTGAGATGAACTTCTGAAAACTTCGGCAAGTCCTTGATTTGATCTTGGATGGTTCCGGCAACACTTCCGAAAAATCTCTCGGACTTCCGATGAACTCTTGAACCCCCGACGGACTTGACCTCGGTAAATCACTTTATGTTTTCTTCCCATCGTAGTTATTCCTGCACACTTATCTCAACAAAGTAGATTAGAACCAATTGACTTCATCATCAAAATCCGAGATTCAACAGGTTCCACCCTCCAAGTAGCTTGGTGGCTGCAATTGTAGATTGATATTTCTTATTCCAAAGAGGTGGAGGCTACAAGCTTATATAGAGCTCCAAACCCTAGCCCTAGGGGCTGCTTCCTAAGTGAACTACCTAATTTACCCTCAACTTTAGCCGATCGGCCCAGTAACAAGGGGAGCAGCGGCTAAGAGGCCCAATAGCCCAAATATAAACCCTAGCCTCTCATCTTTATAGGATAGAGGCAGCTAGGTGGGATTTATTACACTCATAGGGTTTTTATTAGCTGCTATTTGGTTGAGTAGGACTTAACCCTGCTAGGGTCCTATTAATATGGTTCCATGTCGACTCATGCCATAGGTGGTTACTCCTATTTCATTACTTTCACTGATGATTTCTCAAGATAAGAACATGTGTACTTAATGAAGTACAAGTCTAAGGCTTTTAAGAAATTCAGGAAATATAAGAATGAAGTGGAGAACCAGATTGGAAAGAGTATTAAAACCCTTCAATAAGATCGAGGAGGTGAGTACTTGAGTACATAGTTCACCCAATTCCTTAAAGACCATGGGATTTTATCCTAGTGGACACCTCCTTATACACTGTAGCTTAATGGTGTATCAGAAAGGAGGAATCACACATTATTAGACATGGTGCATTCTATGTTGAGTTTTGCTGACCTACCCATCTTATTTTGGGGATATGCCCTAGAGACCATAGCTTACCTTCTGAACAGAATTCCAATTAAGTCAGTAGTGTCTACTCCATATGAGATATGGAATGGAAAGAAGCTCAATCTTAAGGTTATTAAGATTTGGGGGTGCCTTGCCCATGTCAAGAGACACAACCCCAATAAGTTGGAATCCAAGATGGAACGGTGCAAGTTCATGGGATACCCCAAGGAAACTTGTGGGTATTATTTCTATCACCCCGGGGACCAAAAGGTCTTTGTAGCCAAGAGAGCAGTGTTCCTTGAGAAGGAACACATTCTTTATGGAGACAGTGGGAGTATGATAGAGTTGAGCGAGTTTGGAGAATCAAGCTCAAGCACCATTCCACAGCCAGAATCTGTTCAGGTACCTAGCACACAAGTTCTAATTTTACATAGGTCTGGTAGAGTATCCCATCCTCTTGAAAGATATGTGGGATATATTAGAGGGGAGAATGTTGAGGATATTGATCCTCAGACCTACGAGGAGGATATTACGAGTATAGACTCTCGGAAGTGGTAAGAAGCTATGAATTCAAAGATGGATTCCATATACTCCAATAAGGTTTGGAACATAGTTGATGCACCTGAGGGTATTGTACCCATTGGCTACAAGTGGATCTTTAACAAGAAGATTGGAGTAGATGAAAAGGTAGAGACCTATAAAGCAAGGCTAGTGGCTAAGGGGTATCGTTAAAGGCAAGGTGTTAACTATGATAAAACTTTCTCACCTATAGCTATGCTAAAATCCATTCGAATTCTATTAGCTATTGCAGCACACTATGATTATGAGATCTGGCAGATGGATGTTAAAACCGCATTCCTCAATGGTAACTTCAAGGAGGAGGTGTATATAATATAGCTTGAGGGATTCTTGTCTAGAGATAACCCAAATAAGGGGTGCAGGTTGCTGAGGTCTATCTATGGACTGAAGCAAGCTTCCTGAAGTTGGAACATAAGATTTGATGAGGCGATCAAATCTTATGACTCCGTTAAGAATGAAGATGAGCTTTGTATATACAGGAAGGTAAGTGGGAGCACTATCACCTTTTTGGTATTGTATGTGGATGACATCCTGATCATTAGGAAAGATGTAGGAATGCTCTCCATAGTAAAGGCTTGACTATTTAGGCACTTCTCCATGAAGGACTTGGGGAAAGCATCCTACGTATTGGGGATACGGATCTATAGAGATATATCAAAGAGAATGTTTGGCTTGTCCTAGTCCAGGTATATAAACACCATTCTGATAGAACCCCAGAGGAATTTTATGTAGAATAATCTTTGAGAGGGATCAACCCTTGGAACATTATAGGGGTTCCACCCTCCAAGTAGCCTAGACAATTGGAGGTGGCGACTGTAGATTGAATTGATCTACGTCAGGAGATGACGGTGGAGATGATGACGACGTCAAGAGCAATTATGGGAATTGCTTGGCTAATAGTGGGCGGCAGGGATGGCTGCAAAAGCAGCAAGATTGCTGCTCTGATATTAAATGATAGAACCCTAGAGGAATTCTATGGAGATTGATCTTTGAGGGGGATCAACCCTTGGAACGCTATAGGGGTTCCATCCTCCAAGTAGCCTAGTGGCTGCAATTATAGATTGATCTTTCTTATTTCAAAGCGGTGGAGGCTACAAGCGTATAAAGAGCTCTAAACCCTAGCCCGAGGGGCTGCTTCCTATGTGAACTACCCAATTTACCCTCAACTTTAGCTGATCGGTCCAGTAACAAGGGGGGCGGTGGCTAAGAGACTCTCAATAGCCCAAATATAAACCCTAGCCTCTCTTCTTTATAGGATAAAGGTGGATAGGTGGGATTTATTACACTCATAGTGTTTTTCTTAGCTGCTACTTGGTTGAGTAGGACCCAACCTTGCTAGGGTCCTATCGGTGAATTTTGGCATATTCAAGTAATTTAAATCTATACGCCACAGCTCTAATACGCTCTACGATCTGATAGGGCCCATAAAAATATGGAGATAGCTTCATGGAGGCTCATGTGTTGATGGAGAGCTACTTGTATGATGTTAGGACTCTAGCTAAGAGAGTCTTTATTTGGTTTTATTGATAAGGGTATTCATGTAAATCCTATCTAGCCGACCCCTATTAAAGAGGTGAAGAGGTCGGCTAGGTTAGGGTTAGGTTGCTTCTTAGAAAAGGAGTCCTATTAGAGAAAGAGTCCTATTAGAAGTAGGAGTCCTATTAATAAAAAAGTCCTATTAGAAGTAGGAGTCATATTAGGGAAAGAGTCCTATTAGAATTAGGAGTCCTATTAGGAAAAGAGTCCTATTAGAAGTAGGAGTCCTATTAGGGAAAGAGTCCTATTAGAATTAGGAGTCCTACTAGAGAAGGAGTCCTACTTAGAAGTTGGTTAGAAGTAGGAGTCTTGAGTAAGAGTCCTATTAGGAGTTGGGGTTTAGAAGCCCTATAAATATACATATATTCATCCTCTTTTCATCAATGAATAGATCAATCTTTTAGTAGCCTTTGAGCAGCAACTTGGAGGACGGAACCCCTATAGAGTTCCAAGGAGGCCGATCCCCTATAGAGATCAACCCCAGGCCTAGAATCCGTAAGGGTTCTAACACTTGGTATCAGAGCAGCATTCTTGGCATCTCGCTGCCCTTCCACAGCCCTCCACAACTGCCCAAAGCAATTCTCCCAATTGCTTAGAAGATTATCGCTAAATTCCACCATCATCTCCACCACCGTAGATCATCCTTTGATCTTCCCGTGAATTGCAACAGGTTCTGGTTATCTACCTTCCTGCTGCTGTAATTTAGTTATCCTTATTCAAAAAAATCCAAAAAATTCGTTCCTATATTGCTGCATAAACTTTTCATCGCAAAGTTTTCATCTCTACAACGAAAGTTGCACTACAGAATTTCAACTGCATAGCACTATCTTTTTAATCTTGCTATTGCATTTTTTCTATCCAAATCTCTATGAAATTTTTATGACGGCTTTAACACTTCCTAACAGTGGTTTTCCCTTTGGTTTTGTTGAAAAATTCTTAATATAAACCAATTATCTTTTACGTCCAAACTGTAGCACTTTAGATGTAAAAATCTGCTATAATACCTCTCCGTGATCCTCAATTTTGCCGAACCTCTTGCTGTCGTTTCTTTCTATGAAATTTTTAACAGTATTACCTCTTCCTTATCAGTAGATCCCCTTTGTGTTTTACTTGAATCTCTTTTGAGAATTTTTGAAAAAAATTACATCTTTACTGTTGGAATTTTTTCAGTGAAAAATCAGGTGTTGCACCTTTGTCCTTTTTTCTTCTCCGTAACCTACCAAACCCTAGTCACCTTGCTGCCACAAGCCAAGAAATCTTTAGGGCATCTCTCTAGCCTTAAGACGCAGCCATCATAACCTAGTTTCATAACCCTAACAGCATCAAAAACCATAGTCCAAAATAGTAAACTATTACAACTGAACCCTTTAATCACCGATCTATTGTCCGAACCTTCCGCCAACCCATGCCATTAACCCGTCAATAGAAAAAAGACAAGGGAATCTATGATCTATAGGCATATTCTATGGCTTCTCAAGATCCAATTGATGCCAAATTTGAAGCATGAGAATCACAGATTGAATCACGGCTTGAATCGTGCTTGGAAGAAAAATTGTGCGCTTTGTTTGCAGAATTCAGAATTGGACAACCACCGAGTCCAACTAAACTGCAGCAAGGAGAGAATTTAGAAAGGACCCCAGAGAAGGAGGGATAGCCCTCAGACATGCTTCAGCCATGCATGCGGGTAGACTTCCCACGATGGTAAGAAGGAGACCAGGTGGGGTGGATTTCGTGCGTCGAACGTTACTTTCGCTACTACCGAACGTCGAATAATGCTATGGTAGAGATTGCTGTCATCCACCTTGAAGGTGATGCTATTCAATGGTACAATTGGTTGGAATATAATCATGGGGCTCCGACGTGGAATCAATTTAAGAATGTACTACTGAACCATTTCGGACCTACGGAGTATGAAAATATCGATGGCCAACTAGCAAAGATTCGACAAACCTCTACGATTCAAGATTACCAAACTAGGTTTGAGAAGCTATCCTACCTTGCTAATGATTGGACTGACCATCAATTGTTAGGAACATTTATCGAAGGACTCAAGCAGAGATAAAAGGGGAAGTTAAGGCGCGACAGCCCCGTACTATGATGGTTGCGATTTCCTTTGCCCGAATACAAGAAGAACGGCTCAGCCAAGATGCTTGGAGGATGAGAACCACTCCTAGAACCTCAACATATAAACCCCCTTCTACCCTTAGCCATCCTTTGCTGTTGAAAAAATTGCCAAGAGAAGAGCTACATGACCGATCAGCAAAGGGTCTTTGTTGGCATTGTGACGAGCCGTGGAACCGCGATCATCGCCACAAAAGGGGCCACCTCCTATTGATTGAACCTCTTGAAGACATGCAGGAGGAGGTCTAGGAGCATGAGGAAGAGGTCACAGATGAAGAACAGTAGCCAATTGATATTACGATGCATGCCCTTGCCGGTTACGCGATCCCGCAAACAATGAAAGTGGGAGGATTTCTAAAGCAACAAACGATCACCGTTCTTATTGACACCGAGAGCACTAATAATTTTATAAACAGCAAGGTTGCTGTCTGGATGGCCTTACCTATTGAGAATTACTGCAGGTTCAATGTTAAAGTCGCAGATGGATGAATTTTGAAGTGTGATCGTAGGTGCCCACAGGTGAAACTGTTGTTGTAGGACCAAGAGATAATTGTAGATTTTTTTGCTCCTCTCTCTCGATGATCATGAGGCTGTGCTTGGCATTGAATGGTTGACTACATTAGGTGATGTTTCTTGGAATTTTTTGAAATTAATTATGAAATTTTACAGTAAGGGGAAACAGGTGATACTGTGCGGGAAACGTGGGGGCGACGTAACGATAATTTGCACACAATGAATGGAGAAAGTTTTGCACAAAGCATGCAGTGGCTTTTTGACACAACTTGAGTAGTAATCTAAGGGAGAGCCAACCAAATTTGAAGATCCAAACCTACTTCCCTTGCTTGCTGAATTTTTAAATATATTCGACAAACCACGTAGCCTACCTCCTAACGTCTGGCATGATCATCATATACCGATTCTTCCAAGCAAACCTCCAGCAAATACTCAACTATATCAGTATCCACATCTCCAAAAAGATGAAATAGAAAGGATTGTAAAAGAGATTCTTGAAACAGGAGTTATTCAGCCAAGTTGCAGCCCCTACTCTTCACTGGTGCTCCTCGTACGAAAGAAAGACGGAACATAGCGAATGTGCGTTGATTACCGAGCTCTCAACAGCATAACCATCAAGAACAAGTATCCTATTCCACTAGTAGATGAATTGCTTAATGAATTAAAGGGAGCATGAGTCTTCACAAAGCTAGACCTTCGATCTGGGTATCATCAAATACGAGTGTGCGAAGAAGACATATCGAAAACTGCCTTTCGAACGCACAACGGTCACTAAGAATTTCTGGTAATGCCCTTTGGTCTCGCCAATGCTCCCTCCACCTTCCAAAGCCTTATGAATGATATTTTCTGGAGTTCTCTTCGAAACTTTGTACGAGTTTTCTTTGACGATATCCTTATTTACAGCCCTTCTCTTGAAAGTCATATTCAGCACTTACGACTTGTTTTGACAATTTTACGAGAACATGTTCTTTTTGTCAAAAAAATAAAGTACAGCTTTCTTCAACAAAAGGTGGAATATCTTGGGCATATCATATCAGAGGAAGGGGTGGCAGTGGACCCCTCCAAAATTGAAGCAATGCAGAACTGGCCGACCCCGAGGAACATAAAATCGCTGCGCGGCTTTCTCGGTTTAACAGGTTACTACCGTAAGTTCATGAAAAACTATGGAAAGATCAGTGCACCCCTTACTTCCTTGCTGAAAAAAGATGCTTTCCAGTGGTCGGACAAAGCCACCACCGCCTTCGACAAACTTAAAGTCACAATGATAACAATGCCCATACTAGCGTTACCCGACTTCGGCAAGACTTTTATTATTGAAGCCGATGCCTCTGGAGTCAGAATTGGTGTTGTACTAATGAAAGATGGCTGCCCCCTCACTTATACTAGTAAGGCGTTATCTCCTTCCCATCTCAAGATGACTATTTACGATAGGGCGATTCTCGCGATTGTGCATGCGATGGCCAAATGGAGATCGTACTTGATCGGATGACACTTTCAAATCAAGACCGACCATAAAAGCCTAAAATATTTCTTGGAGCAGAAGATATCTTCCCCTGAGTGGCAAAAATGGGTAACAAAGCTTCTTGGATATGATTATGAAATAACTTACAAAAGGGGGAAAGAGAATGTTGTTACAGATGCACTTTCGTGGCTACTCGAGCAAGCTAAATTTTTAGCTATTTCACTTTCAACCAGTGACTTCCCTGAGGATATTAGGAGGGAATGGCAAGATGATCCAAAGACCAGAGCATCTATGAAGCTTTCACCTTGGTTCTATGGACCCTACCAGATTTTGGAGCACATCGGAGCAGTAGCGTACAGATTGGACTTACCCGCCAGCTCCCGAATCCATCCGGTCTTCCATGTATCATGTTTAAAGCTCAAGTTGGGGCAACATGAGACAGCCCAAAGCCATCTACCAAAATAACTATCCAAGGAGAGCTCCAAACCCAACCAAGTGCCATTATTGATCGATGGATCATGACTCGATGACGATGACCTACCACTGAAGTGTTAATACAATGGGCAAACCTACCAGCAGAAGATGCCACTTAGGAGAATTATGATGACTTGAAGATCAAATTCTCAAAATTCATGGAACGTCAGCCTCGAGGACAAGGCTAATTTGAAGAGGACGGGTCTGTTAGGACTCTAGCTAGGAGAGTCCTAATTTGGTTTCATTGATAAGGCATTCATGTAAATCCTATCCAGCCGACCCCTATTAAAGAGGTGAAGAGGCCAGCTAGGTTAGGGTTAGGTTGCTTCTTAGAAAAGGAGTCCTATTAGAAATAGGAGTCCTATTAGAGAAAGAGTCCTATTTGTTAGGATCTAAAAGGTACTAAGAGGGGGGGTGAATTAGTGCAGCGGATTAAAAATCGTACTCTTAAAATCGATTTTGCAAAAACACAAGTTCGTAGGAAGATTTCTATTTGGCGAAAGAGAACTTGAAAGTAATTGCTTACGTAAAGGAAATAACTATGAACTAAACAACTTACAGCCAAGTAATGAAATGATTCAAGAATGTAAACACTCACACATTTATGGACACAATGATGTATAGTGCTTCGGTCAAATGACCTACATCCACTCTTGAAGCCTTTACGATGAGGCTCCGCTCTTCCACTAGCAAATCCTTTGAAGGGGAAGGACCAAATACCCCTTTTACAACCCTTTACATGAAGTTCACACTTGTACAAGATTTCTCAAGAGAAGAAGAAGGTGAACACTTAGCAAGAACAAGACTTTTCAACACTCTACAAAAGCTCAAGTCTAAGAATTTTTGCTCAAAAGGGTTGCCCTTTCAGTTGAGAAAGGGGGGGTATTTATAGATCCAAAGTGGATTCAAAATTGGGCTCCAAATTTGAAATCAATTTGGAGTTCCCAGGCTCTAGTGGTCAGAGGCGGTGCCACACTGCTGTCGATGGTGCCACGCCTAGGCAGCAGTTCCACCACTCTGACGGGCGGTGCTACCGCCTGCTACAGTAGCCGGCTACAGTAACCGAGCTACAGTACTCTGGCTACAGTAGCATGCTATAGTAGCATGCATGCACGTAGCTGGTTCGGTTTGGGCCAAAATTTTGGCCCAAACTCATCCTAATCAAGGCCCAATGGGCCCCCACTTTGGGTTATCTAATCCTAACCCAAAATACGTGCTAACTATGAATTTTAAAGACGTTTCCTAAGCTATTACAAAGTCCGCAAGTCAAGTCTTCTTCCGTCGAGCTTCCGGCAAACTTCCGACGATCTTCCGACGATCCCTCGAAAACCATCCTGCGGACTCCCGGTAAGCTCTCGGACTCCACGATGATTTTGGCGAGTTCCCCCGAGCTTCTTTGGCAAGCTTCGATCTTTCTTGTCAAGCTCCGTGAACTTTCGACGAACCTCCCGGCGAGCTTCCGAAAACCCTTCGGCAAGCTCCCTACTCGTTCTTGGCCAGTTCCGGCAGCACTCCCAATGAATCTTCAGGCTTCCGTCAAACTCTCGAACTCCCAACGATCCATCGCACTTGACTTCGGCCCTTGATTTTGCTTTACATCTTCATCCCTTTCGTAGTTACTCCTGCACAAACAAACACCAAACACTCTACTTCGATCTAGACAGTTATTACAATGCGAATTGACATTCAGTTGCCCGACACATCATTGGTTGGCGCTTCGTCCGATCCTTCGGCACATCACCCTCTCTAGCGGCTTGTTGCCCAATCGATGGTTGACCTCCGCAACCTCGATATCCATGGCGCAACTCCGCACTTCTTGGCCCAATGCCCGACATACGAAGCCTCCTGCCGATAGTCGACCGAACCTCTGGCTCGACACCCAATATCCTGACGTGATCACCTCCGGTGCAACGTCAATTCCTCCAGCGCCAACTGTCTAATCCTGATCGATAGTAGACCTACGTAACTCAACATGCAGTTAGACAACAAATCACACTCAATTAGTTTCATCATCAAAATCCGAGATTCAACACTATTAGAAGTAGGAGTCCTATTAGGAAAAGAGTCCTATTAGAAGTAGGAGTCCTATTAGGGAAAGAGTCTTATTCGAATTAGGAGTTCTATTAGGAAAAGAGTCCTATTAGAAGTAGGAGTCCTATTAGGGAAAGAGTCCTATTAGAATTAGGAGTCCTACTAGAGAAGGAGTCCTAATTAGAAGTTGGTTAGAAGTAGGAGTCTTGAGTAAGAGTCCTATTAGGAGTTGGGGTTTAGAAGCTCTATAAATAGCCATGTATTCATCCTCTTTTCATCAATAAATAGATCAATCCTTTAGCAGCCTTTGAGCAGCAACTTGGAGGAAAGAACCCCTATAGAGTTCCAAGGAGGCCTATCCCCTATAGAGATCAACCCCAAGCTTAGAATCTGTAAGGGTTCTAACATATGGCTGTAGGTGAAGATAAACCCAATCTCCTACTGAAAATTCTCTTTCGCTTCATCGTGTGTTAGCTTGCTGTTTCATTTTAGCTTGAGTGGTAGAGAGATTATCCTTTAGCAATTAAAGGAGTTTGTCCTTGTCAATTAGATCTTGGTCGACCAGATCTACCTTGGCTGAGCCAATTACATACTTTGGAATCACAAGGGCCGGCCGACCATACAATGCTTCATATGGGGTACATTTTGTAGATGAATGATACGTAGTATTATACCACCATTCGGCCTAGGGGAGCTATTTCATCCACTCTTTCAGTCGGTCACTGGTGAAATACTGAAGATACATCTCTAAACCCCTGTTCACCACCTCTATTTGGCCATCAGTTTGTGGATGATATGCTATGCTCATCTTAAGTTTGGTGCCCAGCAACTAGAATAAATGAGTCCAAAATTTACTAGTGAAGGCCCTGTCATGATCACTTACAATGGACCTTGGCATCCCATGTAATTTAACAATATTTTCTATGAAAATCTGAGCAATAGTAGCAGCAGTGTAGGGATTTCGTACTACACAAAAATGAGCATATTTCGTAAGCCGATTAACCACCACGAGGATTGTGCTTCTACCTTTGGAAGGTGGCAGCCCTTCAATGAAATCCATAGAGATATCAATCCACACTAAGTCTAGTATGGGTAGCGGTTGTAGTTTCCCTGGACTCACCACTATTTCACCCTTTTACTGTTGACATACATCACATTGTGCCATGTATTCAGAAATAAATTTTTTCATCCCTCTCCAATAAAAATTTTGCTTTACTCTTTTGCAGGTTCTCAGAAACCCAAAGTATCCTACTGAAGGTGTAGAGTTCATTTCGTGTAGAATGACTTTGATGTAAGGGGAGTCGAGTGTAAGCACAATACGACCTTTGTAGCATAGATCCCTCGAATCCCAAGTATAGTAAGCTATTGTGCCTGGATCCTCCTCAAATTTTTTAATGATGTTGTTGGTCTCTAGGTCCTTCCATTCCTCCCTAATATCCTTAAGGAAGCAGGTGGTAGAAAGAGAGACAACTAAAAATTTAGCTTGCTCAAGTAGTCATGAGAGCATATCTATAACAACATTTTCTTTCCTCTTTTTGTAAATAATTTCATAATCAAATCCTAGAAGTTTGGTTACTGATTTTTGCTGCTCCGGGGATGATATCTTATGCTCCAAAAAGTATTTGAGGCTTCTATGGTCAGTTTTAATCTGAAATCGTCAACCGATTAGGTAGGGTCTCCACTTTGTTACTGCATGCATAATAGCAAGCATCTCCTTATCATAGATAGACATTTTTTGATGTGAGGGAGATAACACCTTGCTAGTGTATGCGAGCAGTCGACTCTCTTGCATGAGAATAACTCCAATTCTGACTCCAGATGCATCAACCTCAATGATGAAGGGTCGGCTGAAATCTGGTAATGCTAGCACCGGTGTCATCGTCATGGCTATCTTAAGTTTATCGAAGGCAGCGAAAGCTTCTTCCGACCATTGGAAGACATCTTTTTTTAGTAGAGAAGTGAGGGGTGCACTGATCTTTCCATAGTTCTTCACGAATTTTCGATAGTAGCCCACTAGTCCAAGTAACCCACGTAGCAATTTCACATTTGTAGGTTTCGGCTAGCTCTGCATTACCTCAATTTTTGTTGGGTCTAATGTCACTCATTCTGATATTATGTGCCCAAGATACTCTAATTTTTCCTAGAGGAAGCTGTACTTTGATAGTTTAACAAAAAGAGTATTCTCTCGAAGGATCGTCAGAACAAACCGCAAATGCTGAAAGTGAGTCTCAAGAGAAGGGTTGTAAATGAGAATATCATCGAAAAATACCAACACGAATTTGCGAAGATAGCTTTGAAAAATATCATTCATGAGACTTTAGAAAGTTGAAGGAGCATTAGTGAGTCCAAAAGGCATTACCAAGAATTTATAGTGGCCATTATGAGTGCGGAAAGATATTTTTGGGATGTCGTCTTCACATACCCAAATTTGGTGGTAACCGAATCGGAGGTCCAACTTCGTGAAGACTTGAGCTCCTCTTAACTCATCAAGAAGTTTATCTACCACTAGTATTGGGTACTTATCCTTGACGGTGATGCCATTTAGATCTCGTAGTCAATGCACATCCGTCAAGTTCCATCCTTCTTGCGTACAAGTAGTACCGGTGAGGAATAGGGGCTGCAGCTTGGCTGAACCACCCCTGTTTCAAGCATCTCCTTTACGATCTTCTCAATCTCATCCTTCTAGAGGTGAGGATAGCAGTATAGCTGAGTGTTCGATGGTGGTTTGCCCGGAAGAATTGGAATTCAGTGCTCATGTTGTTGAGTAGGAGGAAGACCATGCGGTTCGTTAAAAACATCGTTAAATTCAGCAAGCAATTGGGTGAGATTTTGATCTTCAATTTTTATTTTCTTCCCCTCTGGTTGCTGCAAGAGATGTATCAAAAAGCCACCATTTATCTTGTGTAAAACTTTCTCCATTCGTTGGGTCAAAATGGTGGTTACGTTGCTTCCGCGCTTCTCGCATAGGGTGACCTATTTGCCCTTGCAGTAGAATTTCATAATTAATTTAGAAAAGTTCTAGGAGATGTCACCTTGCGTTTTCATCCATTCTATGCCCAGCATAGCCTAATAATCATCAATTGGTAGGAGGAAGAATTCAGCAATAATTTCTTGGTCTTGCAATAATAGTTTCACCTGCGGACATCTTTGGTTGCACTTTATGATTCGACCGTCGGCGACCTTTACATCAAACTTGCTCTAGCCTTTGATGTGGAGCACCATCTATTCAGGAAGTTATTTGTGCTGCCTATGTCAATAAGAATGGTGATCAGTTGTTGTTTAAGAAGACCTCCAACTTTTATCGTTTGCCAATTTGAGTAGCCTGCTAATGCGTGTACCATAAAGTCGGTCGATTGTGGCTCTTCTTCCACATCTCCTTCCTCATGATCATGTCTCTCTTCTAGCTGTTCAATGACCTATTCTTTCACTAGTTCGATCATAAGAATTCTCCCCTTTTTACAGCGATGCTCGTGGCTCCATGGCTCATCGCAATGCCAACATAACCCCTTTGTAGATCGCTCCCAAAGCTCTTCTATTGTCAACTTTTTTAGTGCAGGAGCTTAGCTGATAGTAGGGGGGAGGGGGGGGCTAAGGGCTTTGGTACTATTGGTCGGGGAGCGACCTTAGTCCTCCTGGCTTCATGGTTCAATCACTCCTCTTGAAGTCATGCGAAAGAGATGCTGTCATAAGCATGTACGGTTGTCGCGCTTTAACTTCTCCCCAGATTTTTAGCTTCAATAAATGTTCCCAATAGCTATTTTTTAGACCAATCACAAGTTTGATTAGATAACCATTCAAACCTGGTTTGATACTCCTGAATGGTGGAGGTTTGTCAGATCTTCGCTAGTTGTCCGTCGATGTTCTCGTAATCGGTTGGTCCGAAGCGGATCAGCAGTCCTTCTTTGAATTATCACCATGAGAGAACTCCATGAGTATATTCAAACCAATCAAACCATTGTATGGCACCCCCTTTAAGATGTATAGCTGTAATTTCCACCATAGATGTGTCCGTGGTTTTGTGGTACCGAAAATATCGCTCTGCGCGCAAGATCCACCTAATCGGGTCTCCTTCTTCCCATCTAGGGAAGTCCATCCTCATGCGTGGGTAGTAGAGATTAGTCATAGAGCTTCCTCTCTCCTGAAAGTCATCTCTTTGATCAGAGCTCTCTCCTTGATGTGATTTCTTTGGGCTCGGTGGTTGACCCAAACTGAGTTCGACAAAGAGGGTCCGAATCTTCTCCATCCGCATCTCGAAGGCTTTGAACTTAGCATTGATTGCCTCCTCATATGCCATAGTATATGCCTCTAGATCTGTAATATTAAGATCTCTCTTTTGTTGTCAGGTTAAAGACTTGTATTGTTTGAGGGAAGTGGTGGCTGAAAGGGTTTGTGGATTGGTGGATGTAGGCTGTGGTTTAGGCTTGTTTTATGACTATTTTGAGTGCAGTTTAGGGCTGCAATTTGATGAAGTTTTGGGCTGAGATGGTAGTGGATGAAGGTTAGGGAAGTGGGTTTTAGATCTATGGTAGATTGAAGTAGAGATTTGACAGAATTCAGTGGAAGTTACTGCCGATATGCGCTGTCTCGTAAGAGCAGAATTGTCATCGAAGAAACAATGATTTCTCGATGAAATTTCCAGTGAGAACTCAAAAATTTAAGGGGATTTGATAGCATAATCTTAGTTTAAATAACAGCAAGGATGACAACTTGGATCAAGAAAATTTTGGCAGCATAACAGTAAAGAATTTGGTGCAAGTTGCGATAGCAGAATTCTCATCGAAAAATTTTAGCGGTTTGCGACGAAAACTTGCAGCAACACAGTAATGTTTCAGAGATGAATTTCATGATAGATCAATCCCAGATAAAAGCCAAGATGATCTATGAGGTGCTCAAGAAATTTCGTTCAAAAAGGATAGCAATAGATCGGTTTAAAGGCAGCAATATGTGGCTAAAATTTTTTGCAATAATCCTTCATTCGCAAAGATGATAACTTTTGCGACGAAAGGAATTCGCAGCAAGGGATAGATAGTAAGACCTTTTTTTTGGTATTTTGAATGGCTAATTGCAGCAGCAAAAGGTATTAGTGATAGGAGAATACCAGATCTCTGATGCAATTGGAAGCGACAGTAGTAGATAGATTTGATCTACGGCGGAGGATGAAGGTGGAGATGGCGACGTCAAGAGCAATTGTGGGAATTGCTTGGTTGATGGTAGGCAGCAGGGATGGCAGCAAAAGTAGCAAGATTGCTGCTCTGATACCAGATGATAGAACCTCAGAGAAATTCCATGTAGATTGATCTTTAAGGGGGATCAACCCTTGGAACACTATAGGGATTCCACCCTCCAAGTAACCTGGTGGCTGCAATTATAGATGATTCTTCTTATTCCCAAGAGATGGAGGCTACATGCTTATATAAAGCTCCAAACCCTAGCCCTATGGGCTGCTTCCTAAGTGAACTACCCAATTTGCCCTCAACCTTAGCGGGCCAGCCCAATAACAAGGGGGGTGACGGCTAAGAAGCCCAAAGACCCAAATGTAAACCCTAGCCTCTCTTCTTTATATGATAGAGGCAGCTAGGTGGGGTTTATTACACTCTCATTGGGTTTTTATTAACTGCTACATGGTTGAGTAGGACCCAACCCTGCTAGGGTCCTATCACATTGTCAAAAGGTTTGGCATGAAAAATTTTAAGAGATCTCATGCCAATAAGAAATGGAATATCACTTTCCTGGAGTATGTCCCTAAAAACTCTTGAAAAAAGGGCACACATGGATAGGATACTATATGCCTCAGTGATAGGATTTATCATGTATGCTATATTATGTACTAGGCCTGATATAGCGCATGCTTTGAATATCACGAGCAGGTATTAGGCAGATCCAAGCTTGGAGCATAGGAAAATAGTAAAATATATCCTTAAGTACTTGAGAAGGACTAAGGATCTTTTACTAGTATATGAAGGCAATAGCCTTAGGGTTGAGGGCTACACGGACTCGAGCTTTCAATCTGATATCGATGATAGTAAGTCTAATTTAGGGTATGTGTTCACCCTGAATGGAGGAGCAGTATGCTAGAAGAATTACAAGTAAGACACTACTACTGACTCGACCATAGAGACGGAATACATTGCTGTGACAGAGGCAGCAAAGCAGGAAGTCTGGATGAAGCAGTTCATCATAGATTTGGGAGTCGTGCCAAGCAGCGAGGAGCTAATTCCCTTATATTACGATAACTACGGGGCGATTACTCAAATAAGGGAACCCAGGTCTCATCAGAAAGTGTTATGAAGAGGTTCCAACTTATTAGAGAGATGTAGTAGTGGAAAGAGTTCTATCCAAAGATAACATTGTAGATCCATTGACCAAGCCATTATCTCAAATTATCTTTGAGCATCATAAGGGCCTGATGGGGATCAGACATGTAGGTAATTAGCTTTAGATCAAGTGGGAGATTACTAGTCATATGTGCCCTGTAAGCCAATCACATGAGTGATGACACTTGTGACTTGACATGCACTCTTTCTTTTACTTATTATTATTAGGCATTTTATCACTTTATCTTACATGTTACATATATTGTGATGTCCTTGGATCTGTGCAATGGGAATTGGATCGTGATGAGATCACGATAATAAGACCGATTCACCTTTCAACACAGACCCTAAATAATCTTGGTCATAGGTTACTCGAGAGGGACATCGAGATAACCTGATAGAATGGTGTGCTGTATACCCATCCATATGATGGAGGTGGCTGGTCTCATAGATACTCATGTAGAGACACTAAGATTATAGTATAGGTGCTCATTAGAGAATAAGTTCACTGATTGATTCACTTACGGAATGCTGGATAGTTATTGATACCTCACGTCAGATAACGATTCTGTAGTCCTAGTAGTGTATCTGGTCCTTAGACTTGAGACACCAAGGATGTCCTGTATGAGTACTCCACTCTTTGATACCGGACTACAATGTAGTGGCCTAGAGCATTCGCAGTCGATGAGTTGGGTGAATTTTTATGGAGATAATAATTCACTAAGTCAGAAGGAGTTCTGACAAGTATGACTCACGGCCAGCTTGATATTGGCCCTAGAGGATCACACATATATGGTAGGTGTCACGATGAGTTGAGGTTCGGATATGAGATATCTGCTGGAGCCCCTAACTTATTGGATATTCGTGAAACCCCTGAATTATTGGATCTTAAGATGAGATCCAATAAGAGCTAATAAGAGATTATTGGGTAGAGACCCACTAATCTAAGAGGCTTGGGTAATTTGATGGAGATCCAATACCCAACAGGACAAGATCCATTAGGGTTATTTGACATGGGGCCTTTATAAATAGGAGGGAACCAAAGCCCCATAGGTTGGGGGTTTCTTTTGGTAGCCACCTTCTATTCTCCTCTCCCTAAGAGAGGAGCATCATTGTAGTCCCTACCATATGGATTATTGCTAGAGAGGAGGACATTTGAACTCCTTCATCTAGTCCTACAAATCTATAGGGATTCAGGGATATACGATCTCCCTAGGTTTTTTTTTTTTGCACATGCAGTTTTTGGATTCATGGATTTATTTTTGATGCATCGATCTTCGAACGATGATAGAACCTTTTATAAAAATCTTAGGTATTTTGTTTTCTATTCTTCCATTGTGCATGAGATGTCGCCCCCTTAGATTTTCCAACAACATATAATGAGATGCTATCTATGAACTATTGTATTCCTGCCTTGCATTTTGATATCAAGTTTGTTTGAAAACTATCCTCTTTTGCTATAGATATGTTAGTTGCTTACTAAGCTCTTTATGCTCACTTCGTTGCTATATAAATTTTTCAAGTTAGTTTGTCCCTCACTGAAAAGTTAGATTTGGGCTGAGATAGTGAAAAGCTAGATGATTTTGGATAGATCTTTATTGGTTGATAGGTTTTTGTTGTATAAGTACATATTACATCTAATGAAATGTTAAGGATAAATCTAAACTTATGGGTTATCAAAGTTTAAAGGTCCTCTTATATTCAGGACTTTGAAATGATAAGTTTAATTGGTATAATGATATGAACTTATGGTAAATGTTAGTTTTGTGATTGTATGTATTCTCACACTTATAGATTTATGATGTGGTTAATGCCTAGTTGAGTTGACTTTGGATTTTATGAATCATTGAGTGAAGTAGTATATGATTATAAACTACACAGGTTTTTATGCACGTGAATTATGACTTAAATGTTTCTTAGTGTCCTCAAATTTTAGTTTGGATCCTGGGATTGGATTATTGTTGAGTCATAATATTATCGATTTAAGATAGTGTCACACCTCTTGAATGCGATAAATTCGGGGGGGCGTGACAATAATTGCTTGATTGGATGATTGATTTGAATATTGATTGTTAGCACTACTGGAATGTTAGATGTTAAATGAGGAAGCTTGAATAGTTAAATGATTAAAATTATAATTTGAAATAAGTTGAAGGTAGTGCACTAGTGGTAGCATTGCTAGAACTAGTGGTAGCACCACCAAGGCACACTGCCCATAGGCAGTAGCACCACCCAATTGGTGGTAGTACCACCCAAGACCTAGCCCTATAAAAAGGCCTTTTAGGGTCGGTAGTAGAACCGCTCCCAACACCTTCTACACCCCTATAAACCCTTCTCCACCTCTCATTCTTCTTGCTCCTCCTCTAGAAACCCAAGAAAACCACTCTCTTCTACAAATCTAAGGATCAATCTCAACCCTCTTAGAGATCACTACAAGGGTAGTTCTTAAAACTTTTCCCTTAAATTGTTGTTTGATCTTGCTTTTTATATGTAGTTTTTTCATTGATAATACATATAGTTTTATAGTACCTAGAAGATCCTTTAGGGACAAAGGGAAGAGGAGATTTGATGAAACCTATGACCCTATACTCTTTGACTCCAATGAGCATGCCCTTAAATTCTCAACCTTTGAATTTAGAAGTGTACATAAAGGAAAATATGTTCATCTAGAAGAGTTAAGTGATTTAGAACTAATTCAATTATTCTCTAACTTAGACGTTCTTCCAATTCTACAAATTAGTGAACCCATTTATCCTAGACTTGTTCGATTGTCATATAACAACGTGCATGTGGATGAAAATGATAGGGTCTTGACTTATCTCTTAGGGCATCACATACCCATTACGGATAGCATAATTTGCAACCTTATAAGGATTCCTGAGAAATGAAGAGATTGCTACTTTAGAGGACAATGGGACACAGAATCAATTGGAATCACATACTCCGAGGCTTTAGCTACTATTTTTGGAAATCCAAATTTGTCTATCGTTCCAAAAAAGTTATGAACATTTACTACCTTTTAATACAAAAGTGCTTCATTATATCATGATAAGTATTTTACATCTAAAATAATACCATCATGATCAAGTTAGTCAAATGGAATTAGAAACGATGTATTGGATTATGGTAGGACATGATAACTATTTAGATATTTGATACGGTCGAACATAATTGAATTATCAATGAAAAATATAATGCTTCCATATGGTGACTTAATCACTAGACTAATACATGCACATAATATTATAATTCCACTAGATGAAGAAATCATGAAGCTAGACAAATTTAATATTATCAATAGAAACCTTCTAAGAAGATTAAGATGTGTAGTAAGAACTAGTATTTAGACTAGATTACCTAGAAGAACTGATCCTCCCCCACCTGAACCAAAACCAGAAATGCCTATAAATAAGAGAAATCAATCTTCTCCTACTAGTCTCTTTGAGGCAGCACCTATGGAGCTAGCACCTTCCTCATATGCTGATCCTATAGTGACTCGACTGGATCAAATTAAACTTTGTCAAGATCAGCTCTTAACCGAGATGTAACAAATGTTGAATCTCAGATTTTGGTGATGAAACCAATTGATAGAGTTTATAATCTAATCTGCATTTTAAGTGACATAGGACTAGCTTCGATCATGGAGAGATAATTAAAATAGGAATAATCAATGTTGAGTCGGAGTGGAACATATCAAAAGATTGAACGTCGAGCCGGAGGATCGGTTGACGTATTGGTAGAAAGTTTCGTGCCATGATTTCGGGCATCGGGCCAAGAAAAGCAAAAATTGCACTAAGGAGATCATAGATGTAGAGGTTAACATGTCGATTATGCAATACGTCATAGGATAGGATGATGCACTGGAGGATCGAACGAAGCACCGAAGGAACAATGATATGCCAGACAACAAATGATTTAAGCTTTGTAATAATTATCTAGATTGAAGTAGTTTTAAGTTATAATTGAGTTGAAATTAGGCCAACTCAATTAGGGGCCAACTAAACCCGAATCAGGGCTATTTTGGGCCGGATGGAAGGCCCAAATAATGACCTAGAGCCACGTCAGATGGTGGCACTACCAGGGTTGGCAATGGAACCACTTGAGGCTTGACCTCCTAAGCTGAAGTCTGGGTAGTGCCACCACTATTCTTGCTTGGTATAACAAGAATAGAAAGTGAAAACTCTGTGATTTAAGTGTAGAAGTCCCTCCTCCTAGAACATAAAGTTTGTCTTAAGAGAGGTGTGTGAGGGAATACTTGTAAAAGAAGATTGTAAAAGGATAGTTGGTCTTTGCCGATTGAAGGAAGATCGTTAGTAGATGTCGGTGGCCTCGACGAATGAGAAATCGGGAGTGGCTTGTTCGGTGTAATGCTTATGCTTGTCCGTGTCTTTTCGGTTTGTTTTAACTTTACAAAGAATGTAAAGGGCTAGCCAAAGGCTAAATAGCCTCATTTGAATGAGTTTAGTGGTCGTTTCAGGCTTATACATAATGATGGTGTCATGTGGACACTTGTACTAGATTTTGGTCTATAGTGGACCAATTTTATACCTTTGTTGTGCAACCATTCTGAGCTTGTGATGTATATGGTTGGAATTTGCATTGGCTCTAAAGTGTTTGCTGAAAGGGTGGCTTGTGGATCCCGTGTGAAGCGCTTTCTCTGTCCCGTCTTCTCTTTTGCAAGTCCTAAGGGATCGTAGGAGGCTTCGAGGAGGTTGACCTTTGTGGACTGACACACAATGGTATTGCATGGCTTAGGGAAAACTAACTAAGTCCATAACATATGGTATCAGAGTGGGACAAGCCCACTTAGAAACACTTAGCATGCAAACGTGGGGGACCTAGCGGGGCTGCGTTGAGGGCAGCCAACATGCGCGACCGTTTGGGAAACGGACATGGAGTTGTAAGGGAAGGAGTCGCTCAGAGGAGCGGGCATCCGAGAATGACATTCAGAAGAATGGCCAACCCTTCGCGCAAAGAAGCATCACGAGGACAAATAAGCTGAGAAGAATTGCATAGCGCACAAAGGCTGGGATGGCTAAGTTCGAGAAATGGCAAGACGTTGGTACCCAAACTTGATGGTGCTCGAGGCAAGCAGGGTGCTTGGCAAAGGATGAGACCGTGCAAGGAGGAGTGGATTGTTTGACGATCGAAAGAGTTGTGCAAAGCTCACAGAGGTGAGGGGAGTTGCAAACTCAAGGGCTTGAATACGGACGATGGATTGTCCGTGGCCATCCCAAGGTGGCCGAAGGTCGGTGCCATGGAGCATTGAAACTTTCTCTTCCGCATGTATAGGATACTTTCATAAGAGGCTAAAGTGTACAGTAGGTTCAGCATGTTGCTAAACCCAGAGGGGAGCAGTGGGAGCTGTATTGGCAAAGAGTCGTAATCTAATCTAGTAGGTGCATTTGCAAAGGCAGAACAGTGCATAGTTTGTTCAGCAAAGGCGGAGTGATCCAAGGGGATGGTAGTCTCCAAACCTTCGAGAGGGAAGGAGACGAAGATAGAATTTGCTCCAATAGGGTAGATATCCAGGAGGGATAAGTCCCGATTTTTCAAAAGGAGAATCATGTGCAATGAACTACACCGATTGAGGAGTACCTCAAGATAAAGCTCGATGGACCAAGCGACCAACGAGGAGTCGTTGCATGATCTCATAAGTGGCAATGCGTTGGTGGACGCATAGCGAGATCAAGTGGGGCAGCATGTTAGGACTCTAGCTACGAGAGTCCTAATTTAGTTTCATTGATAAGGGTATTCATGTAAATCCTATCTAGCCGACCCCTATTAAAGAGGTGAAGAGGCCGGCTAGGTTAGGGTTAGGTTGCTTCTTAGAAAAGGAATCCTATTAGAAGTAGGAGTCATATTAGAGAAAGAGTCCTATTAGAAGTATGAGTCCTATTAGGAAAAGAGTCCTATTAGAAGTAGGAGTCCTATTAGGGAAAGAGTCCTATTAGAATTAGGAGTTCTATTAGGAAAAGAGTCCTATTAGAAGTAGGAGTCCTATTAGGGAAAGAGTCCTATTAGAATTAGGAGTCCTACTAGAGAAGGAGTCCTAATTAGAAGTTGGTTAAAAGTAGGAGTCTTGAGTAAGAGTCCTATTAGGAGTTGGGGTTTAGAAGCCCTATAAATATACATATATTCATCCTCTTTTCATCAATGAATAGATCAATCTTTTAGCAGCCTTTGAGCAGCAACTTGGAGGAAGGAACCCCTATAGAGTTCCAAGGAGGCCGATCCCCTATAGAGATCAACCCCAGGCTTAGAATCCGCAAGAGTTCTAACACTTGGTATCAGAGTAGCATTCTTGGCATCTCACTGCCCTTTCACAGCCATCCACCATCCCTCCACAACTACCCAAAGCAATTCCCACAATTGCTTAGAAGATCATCGCCGAATTCCGCCGTCATCTCCACCACCGTAGATCATCCTTTGATCTTCTCGTGAATTACAACAAGTTCTAGTTATCTACCTTATTGCTACTGCAATTTAGTTATCCTTATTTAAAAAAATCTAAAAAATTCGTTCCTATATTGCTGCATAAAATTTTCGTCGCAAAGTTTTCATCTCCATAACGAAAGTTGCACTGCAGAATTTCAGCCGCATAGCACTATCTTTTTGATCTTGCTACTATGTTTTTTCTATCCAAATCTCTATGAAATTTTTATGACAGCTTTGACACTTCCTAACAGTGGTTTTCCCTTTGGTTTTGTCGAAAAATTCTCAATATAAACCACTTATCTTTTATGTCCAATCTGCTGCACTTTAGACGTAAAAATCTTCTATAGTACCTCTCCGTTATCCTCAATTTTACCAAACCTCGTGCTCTCATTTCTTTCTACAAAATTTTTAACAGCATTACCTCTCCCTTATCAGTAGATTTTCTTTAAATTTTACTTGAATCTCTTTTGAAAATTTCTGAAAAAAATTACAACTTTACTGCTGAAATTTTTTCGGTGAAAAATCTGGTGTTGCACCTTTGTCCTTTTTTCTTTTCCGTAACCTACCAAATCCTAGCCACCTTGCTGCCACAAACTAAGATGTCTTTAGGGTATCCCTCTAGCCTTAAGACACAACCATCATAACCTAGTTTCATAACCCTAACAGCATCAAAAATCTCAGCCTAATATAGTAAACCATTACAACCGAACCCTTCTATCACCGATCTATTGTTCGAACCTTCCACCACCCCATGCCATTAACCCATCAATAGAAAAAAGACAAGGGCATCTCTGATCTACAGGCATATGCTATGGCTTCTCAAGATTCAATTGATGCCAAATTTGAAGCATGGGAATCTCGGATTGAATCACGGCTTGAATCACGCTTGGAAGACAAATTGCGCGCTTTGTTTGTAGAATTCAGAATTGGACAACCACTGAGTCCAACCAAATTGCAGCAAGGAGAGAATTTAGAAAGGACCCCAGAGAAGGAGGGACAGCCCTTGGACATACTTCAACCATGCATGAGGGTGGACTTCCCATAATGGGAATAAGGAGACCCGACAGGGTGGATTTCGCGTGCCGAATGTTACTTTCGCTACTACCGAACATCGGATAATGCTATAGTGGAGATTGCTGTCATCCACCTTGAAGGAGATGCTATTCATTGGTACAATTAGCTAGAATATAATCATGGGGCTCTAACATGGAATCAATTTAAGAACGCACTGCTAAACCATTTTGGACCTACGGTGTATGAAAATATCGACGGCCAACTCGCAAAGATTCAACAAACCTCTATGATTCAAGAGTACCAAACCAAGTTTAAGAAGCTATCCTACCTTGCTCGTGATTGAACTAACCATCAATTGTTAGGAACATTCATCGAAGGACTCAAGCCAGAGATAAAAGGGGAAGTTAAGGCGCGACAGCCCCGTACCATGATGGCTACGATTTCTTTTACCCGAATACAAGAAGAACGGCTCTGCCAAGATGCTCAGAGGATGAGAACCACTCCTAGAAGCTTAGAATATAAACCCCCTTCTACTCCCAACTGTCTTTCGCAGCCAAAAAAATTGACAAGAGAAGAACTACGTAACCGATCAGCAAAGGGTCTTTGTTGGCATTGCGACGAGCCGTGGAACTACGATCATCGCTGCAAAAGGGGCCACCTCCTATTGATTGAACCTCTTGAAGACATGGAGAAGGAGGTCCAGGAGCATGAGGAAGAGGTCACGGATGAAGAACAGCAACCAATTGATATTAGGATACATGCCCTTGCCGGTTACGCGAACCCACAAACAATGAAAGTGGGAGGATTTCTGAAGCAACAACCGATCACCGTTCTTATTGACACTGGGAGCACTAATAATTTTATGAACAGCAAGGTTGCTATCTGGATAGCCATACCTATTGAGAATTGCAGTAGGTTTGATATTACAGTCGCAGATGGATGAATTTTGAAGTGTGATCGTAGGTGCCCACGGGTGAAACTATTGCTACAGGACCAAGAGATAATTATAGATTTTTTTCACCTCCCTCTGGATGATTATGAGGCCGTGCTTGGCATCAAATGGTTGATAACATTAGATGATGTTTCTTGAAATTTTTTAAAATTAATTATGAAATTTTATAGTAAGGGGAAACAGGTGATATTGTGTGGGAAACGTGGGGGCGACATAATGACGATTTGCACACAACGAATAGAGAAAGTTTTGCATAAAGCATGCAACATCTTTTTGGTACAACTTGAGCAGCAACCTAAGGGAGAGCCAACCAAATTTGAAGATCCAAACCTACTTCCCTTGCTTGTTGAATTTTCAGATATATTTGACGAACCACGTAACCTACCTCCTAACCACCGGCATGATCATCATATACCGATTCTTCTAGGCAAACCTCCAGCAAATACTCGACCATATTGGTATCCACATCTCCAAAAAAATGAAATAGAAAGGATTGTAAAAGAGATGCTTGAAATAGGAGTTATTTAGCCAACTTGCAACCCCTACTCTTCACCGGTGCTCCTCGTACGAAAGAAAGATGGAACATGGCGAATGCGCATTGATTATCGAGCTCTCAATGGCATAACCGTAAAGGACAAGTACCCTATTCCAATAGTAGATGAATTACTTAATGAATTAAAGGGAGCATGAGTCTTCACAAAGCTAGACCTTTGATCTGGGTATCATCAAATATGAGTGTGCGAAGAAGACATACTAAAAACTACCTTTCGAACGCACAACGGTCACTACAAATTTCTGGTAATGCCCTTTGGTCTCACCAATGCTCCCTCCACCTTCCAGAGCCTTATGAATGATATTTTCTGGAGTTATCTTTGAAAGTTTATGCTAGTTTTCTTCGACGATATCCTTATTTGCAACCCTTATCTTGAAAGTCATATTCAGCACTTACGACTTATTTTGATAATTTTACGAGAACATGTTCTTTTTGTCAAAAAAATGAAGTGCAGGTTTCTTCAACAAAAGATGGAATATCTTGTGCACATCATATCAGAGGAAGGTGTGGCAATGGACCCCTCCTAAATTGAAGCAATGTAGAACTGGCCGATCCCGAGGAACATAAAATCGTTGTATGACTTTCTCGGTTTAACAGGTTACTACCGTAAGTTCATAAAAAACTATGGAAAGATCAGTGCACCCCTTACTTCCTTGCTGAAAAAAGATGCTTTCTAGTGGTTGGACAAAGCCACCACCGCCTTCGACGAACTTAAAGTCGCAATGATAACAACAGCAGTACTAGCGTTACCCGACTTCAGCAAGACGTTTATTATTGAAGCCAATGCCTCTGGAGTGGGAATTGGTGCTGTACTAATGCAAGATGGCCACCCCCTCACTTATACTAGTAAAGGGTTATCTTCTTCCCATCTCAAGATGACTATTTATGATAAGGAGATGCTCGCGATTGTACATGTGGTGTCCAAATGGAGACCGTACTTGAACGGGAGACACTTTCAAATCAAGACCGACCATAAAAGCTTAAAATATTTCTTGGAGCAGAAGATATCTTCCCCTAAGCAGCAAATATGGGTAACAAAGCTTCTTGGATATGATTATGAAATAACTTACAAAAAGGGGAAAGATAATATTGTTGCAGATGCGCTTTTGCGGCTACCCGAGCAAGTTGAATTTTTGGCTGTTTCACTTCCGACTAGTGACTTCCTTTAGGATATTAGGATGGAATGGCAAGATAATCTGGAAACGAGTAAAATCATAAAAAAATTGGAGGAAGCACTGAGCTCCATGGCTCATTACAGTTGGGACTCAAAGGACTTACGATATAAAGGGCGCATTGTGCTTGTGCCAAATTCTACTTGCATAAAGATCATCCTTCAAGAGATACATTCCACACCTGCGGCTGGGCACTCTGGGTTCCTTAGAACCTATAAAAGAATTAAGTAAAATTTTTATTGGATAGGGATGAAAAATATTATTGCTGTATTTGTAGCACAATGTGATGTATGTCAATGACACAAAGGTGAGACAGTGGCAAGTCCCGAAAAGTTGCAACCTCTACCCATCCCAGAATCAATATGGACTAATATATCAATGGATTTCATCGAAGGGCTTCCCTCATCACAAGGAAAAGGTACCATTTTTGTCATGGTTGATCGCCTTACAAAGTATGCTCACTTTTGTGCCATCCATAATCCCTACACTGCTTCTAGTATTGTTCGAATCTTTATAGAGAATATTATAAAATTACATGGGATGCTGAGATCTATTGTAAGTAATCATGATAGGGTGTTCACGAGCAAATTTTGAACAGAGTTATTCCAGATGCAGGGCACTAAATTAAAGATGAGTATGACATATCACCCACAAACTAACGGCCAAACTAAAGTGGTGAACAAGTGTTTGGAGACATACCTTAGATGCTTCACTAGTGACAGACCAAAAGAATGGACAAAGTGGCTTCCTTAGACCGAGTGATGGTATAATACAACTTATCATTCCTCCATAAAATATACTCCCTATGAGGCCATGTATGGCCAACCCCCCCTGTAATTCTAAAATATGTGTTGGGCACCTCTAAAGTAGAACAAGTTGACAAGGAACTATAAGACAAAGACAAAATACTGAAGTTGCTAAAAGATAATCTCATTGCAGCACAAGCAAGGATAAAACAGCAATATGATCAACACAAAGGCGAAAGAGAATTTTCAGTAGGAGATTGGGTATTCCTACGGCTCCAACCATACAAGCAAACATTAATCCAAACCAGAGCATCTATGAAGCTTTCACCTCGGTTCTATGGACCCTACCAGATTTTGGAGCACATCAGAGCAGTAGCATACAGATTGGACTTACTCGCCAACTCCTGAATCCATCCAGTCTTCCATGTATCGTGTTTGAAGCTTAAGTTGGGACAACATGAGATAGCCCAAAGCCATCTACTAAATATAACTATCCAAGGAGAGCTCCATACCCAACCAAGTGCCATTATTGATCGACGGATCGTGACTCGACGACGATGACCTGCTATTGAAGTGTTAATACAGTGGGCAAACCTACCAGCAAAAGATGTCACTTGGGAGAACTATGACGACTTGAAGATCTAATTCCCAAAATTCATGGAATGTCAGCCTCGAGGACAAGGCTGATTTGAAGAGGGCGGGTCTGTTAGGACTCTAGCTATGAGAGTCTTAATTTAGTTTCATTGATAAGGGCATTTATGTAAATCCTATCTAGCTGACTCCTATTAAAGAGGTGAAAAGGCCAGCTAGGTTAGGGTTAGGTTGCTTCTTAGAAAAGGAGTCATATTAGAGAAAGAGTCCTATTAGAAGTAGGAGTCCTATTAGAGAGAGACTCCTATTAGAAGTAGGAGTCCTATTAGAGAAAGAGTCCTATTAGAAGTAGGAGTCCTATTAGGGAAAGAGTCCTATTAGAATTAGGAGTCCTACTAGAGAAGGAGTCCTAATTAGAAGTAGGAGTTGGTTAGAAGTAGGAGTCTTGAGTAAGAGTCCTATTAGGAGTTGGGGTTTAGGAGCCCTATAAATAGCCACGTATTCACTCTCTTTTCATCATGAATAGATTAATCTTTTAGCAACCTTTAAGTAGCAACTTGGAGGAAGGAACCCCTATAGAGTTCTAAGGAGGCCGATCCCGTATAGAGATCAACCCCAAGCTTAGAATCTGTAAAGGTTCTAACAAAGTGACCCAAGGCAACACAAAGTGAAGGCACACTTGGAGCCGATAGGGAGATCGGACTCAATAGAGGGCTGACCCATGGAATGGTGGGCACAAGGGCCACCATTAACTCAATGCAAATCGAAAAGCAAAGCATCTTGGGGGTAACTTGGTGATGTACCCAAGCCGCATAAGGAGAGTTGGCATAGAAGATAGAACATGGAACGGAGGCTTAGAGTTTTCCTTAGATAGAGGTCAAGGTCATGGACTCTTGCAAAGACAGGAGTAGAATCATATCGTTCCATGGGTTCTTTATTTTGATGGAGTAGACTCATCTTGCATGGTGCCAAAGATGAGGGGAGCTTCGAGGCACATACACTTGATCTCGGTGAAGCATTTGATGGAAGAACTAAGGCGATGCAGCTTGTAAAGGAGAAGTTGCTGTTAGAAGACCTTGGCACGGGGCAAGAGGATGCAAAGGCAGGTACTCTTGAAGGATATACCATAGTGTTGCTATTCGAGTTGCCATGAGGAAAGCAATGCATAGCGAAGATTGTGTTGGTAGGGGCAGAGTCCCAGGATCCAGACAATGGTGCACCAATTTTAGCAAAGTCAAGGGACTTCAGAGGAGCTGCTAGGCGATGGACTGTCCTAGAGCTAGGCTTTGTCCGAGTGTGACCCGAGAGCAGGTGGATGAAGGTCGATTGTTAAAGGAGCGAATAGAATCGAAGGTGGCAGAGGCCCTACGATGTGTTGGTGGAGTCCACACATGGAGAGATCGCAGTTTGAGTTCATACCACAGGGATCAGAATGCAAGGAGATGTCACCAAGAGGTGACATGATGCAGCGGATCATGGTGGAATGGTTCGTGGCAAGGCGACACACATAGTGAGTCTTGTGAGGGGCCAGGTCATACGGAGGTATGATCAGGAGCGTGACTAGGAGCTCCACTTTGGTGAACAACACGACGGCAAGAAGAGCTATGGATTCAAGCAGTGAATGTCATGGTACTGCAGAGGCGGGTCTTCCATGCGTGCATCGAATATTGCATTAAATGGAAGCCTTGGACATCAGCTTATGGGGGCTGTGCACTATCAAGAAAGAAGTTCAGATACAAGTACCAGTGAGTCCCATGGGGGGGACTGGATCATATAGAGATATGATCAGAGTGGCTGAATAGTTGGACTGCTTTAAAGCTCACATTCGCTTAAGGGATCCTGGCAAGTCGGAGGACAAGGTCGAGTAAGCGAACATTGTGACCAATGAAGCTAAAGAGAATAGAAGCGATGCAAGCCCTGCAACATGATGGTGGATGCCATACATGGGAGTTGCAGTTTGTCTTTCCATCGATCAAGAGGAACTACTCAAAGAACACATAGGTATTGAAGCAGGTGGTCAAAAAAGGGCGAGGAAGGAATGATGAGTCCAGAGGGACTTAGCTACCTAAAACAAAGCATCGGTTAGAATGTAGGTGGACTCAGAGTAGTGCCGCAGTGTCGTAGAGGCGAATCTACTGATCGTGAAAAAGGGACACAGATGCGAGATAACGGATAGTAGTGCCATAGGCATTGCAGTGCCATGGTACCGCAGAGGTGGGACTTCCGCGGAGTCATTGATCCCTTGCTCTCATAGAGGGAGAGTGCTTGGTCATGATATGGGCCGTGGAGGAGGAGAACGCATTGGTAAACTCAATGTACCATGACAAGGCTAAAAGGTAGAGGCCAGAGAACTTCATAAGATCGATGTCAATGGACTTCTCATCGAGATTACCGTAAGTGAAGGAATTTGGGTTGATGCAAGAGTGTAGGACCAAGGAACGAAGCAGGCAGTACGTGGTGCTGTACCTTTTCTACTCAATGGAGTAGGCGGTAGAAATGATGGAGAAGGTAGTACAATCCTAAAGGTGACCAAATCTATTAGAGACTTGCTCCATGTTAGAGTGATAACTTCTTGCATTCCAGAAGTTCAATGGCATTGAGAAGGTGAATCACAGTAGTTGACTCAGCGCAAGAATTGCAAACACTTCAAGTGCTTTAGAAGTGTGAGCTTAGAGTAGGCGAAATCTAGTAACCAGCTCGATGCATAAAGTACAACCTCGAGGAGGCGGGCAAAGTCAAGTAACCTTTGCCTTCTCACCACTTAAGAGAATGGGTGAAATTGAGTACCCCAACTCTCTTAGTTATCTAGCAGAGGAGCTCTGCATAGATTTGAAGACCCTTCGAAGAGACTAATGGAAGATAACAGTTGTCAAGTCCTCACTAATGGTGATCAGTGCTACTGAGAGTAGATTATCCGCTTCATTTTCTAACTGAATACCAATCAAAAACGGAAGTGATACGAATCTACTTGGATGAGACAACTAGGTGGAAGAAGATTTGATGGAAAAATTTTGTGGAGGAAGGACCTGAAAACTTCAAAGGTTGCGAGGCGATGCTCGTTAAAGCTCCAATAAGCATCTATCTAGTTCAAGAGATAAGAAGAATTTGAAGACTAGCGCATATCAAAGATGGTCTTTTCCTTCATCAGATGAATCTGCAAGAATCAGCAAGGATCAGCACAACTCTACCAACCCCACACCAGAGTCAGAGTCATTGGTGAGTTGAAGCAGCATGGTGGATTAAAGTTTGATAACTCAATAACAACAAGCAAAGAATAACTTGGAGCCAAGGGGCGCATCGCAGTAGGAGTAGAAGATTGAAGATCCAGCAAAGGCAAGGAGTTGCAGTGTCAATGAAGGCTTCGATGAGGACGTCAAAGGAATAAGTGGGCGAGAATGTCACGAACAAATTGTAAATGGTTTGTTCGGTGTAATGCTTATGCTTGTTTGTGTCTTTTCGGTTTGTTCTAACTTTACAAAGAATGTAAAGGGCTGGCCAAAGGCTAAATAGCCCCATTTGAATGAGTATGGTGGTCGTTTCAGGCTTGTACATAATGATAGTGTCATATGAATACTTGTACTAGATTTTAGTCTGTAGTGGACTAATTTTATACCTTTGTTGTATAACCGTTCTGAGCTTGTGATGTATATGGTTGGAATTTGCATTGGCTCTAAAGTATTTGCCGAAAGGGTGGCTTGTGGATCCCGTGTGAAGCGCTTTCTTTATCCCGTCTTCTCTTTTGCAAGTTCTAAGGGATCGTAGGAGGCTTCGGGGAGGTTGACCTTTGCGAACTGACACGCAATGGTGCCGCATGGCTTAGGCAAAACTAGCTAAGTCCGTGACAGGATGTAGGTCGAATAATTGAACTACTATAAAATTGATTTGCACATTTTTCTCTACTTGTTTACTTATTTTGGAATTGCTTTACTTCTATGTCACTCTCTTATGAATGCTTTTAAGTTAAACATATTTCCGATATAACTTTTAATCAAAACGAATCTTCGAATCATCGAAAGTTTTTATATCGCCAATGTTTTTATTGATGATAATAATTCAGCCCCCCCCCCTCTTCGTGCCGACTTGATCCTAACAATTGGTATCATAGCCATGATTTTCTCATTTGATTTAACACCCAAAGAGAAATGACTTTTTTTTGCTTTCAGGAGGGTTACTCTATTATTCATCCTCCTATGTTCAAAGGGATGGACTACGCATATTGAAAAACTCAAATGAGAGTTTTTTTGCTTTCTTTGGATTTGAAGTTATGGAACATTATCGAATGTGGTTTTCAAAAGTCTTCCAAACAAATGAATGAATGAAATGATTTAGAAGAGAAGACTTTTTCATTAAATGCAAAAGCTCTGAATATTTTATTTTGTGCTTTGGATAAAAATGAATTTAATCATGTTTCTATTTGCAAAACAACACATGAGATTTGGCATACTCTTGAAATCACACACGAAGGCACTAGTAGAGTTAAAGATTCAAAAATTAATCTTTTGATACATGATTTTGAATTATTTCGAATGGAACCAAGCGAAACTATTGGTGACATGTACACCCATTTTACGGATGTCACAAATAGTTAAAAAATCTTGGTAAATATTTTTTTAATTTTGATCTTGTTAACAAAATACGAAGATCCCTTCTAGAAAGTTAGGATTTGAAAATAACGGTAATACAAAAGATAAAGGTCCTAACTAACTTTCCACTTGAAAAACTTATTGAGGGCACATTATGAACATGAGAATAACCTTCCAAAGAATAGGAAGGATTTGACACTTTGAACAATAAAAGACTACTTGAGTGATAACTCAAGTAATGATGATAATAACTTTGAACTTATCACTATAAAATTTAAAAAATTCATAAAACAAGAAATTAAGAACAAAAATAAACTTAAAAAGAAGAAGGTGTCAAAGAAGAAGAAAGCACTCAAGGACAAATTGAGTGTATCATAAGACGAGGAGCAAACCAATGAAGGCAAGATAGAGAACAATGCCTTGATGGCTCAACATGACAAGGTAAGTGACTTAATCGAATCTCTTTTATCTTACCATGAAATAACTTAGTGCTTTTTATGATTTGATTCAAATTACTTAGTAATTTTTTTAATATATATATATTAATCATGATAATTGTATATTTTATGATAAAGAAACAAAATGTTAATCTAATGCTTGTACACCTAATAAGATTAATCCTATGTATGTTTTAAGAAGCATTAATGTGTATCTTGATGACTTTTTTAATGAAAATTATTTTTTGGTCTTAAACATTGATATATGTTTTTATTTAGTATAAAAGACAAAGGCATGCTTATATGAAATAAATCACTTAAATTGAAACACATAAAAAGGGAATACATTTTTCCAATCTCCATCATATTGAATTTTCATCATACAAATCCTTAATGATGAATTTATGTTTGTTATTTATGAATCTCTTGAAAGTGATTTTGATGATATTGATAAATTAAATTTGAATGAGTTTTATCCAAATCACGACTTTGATGACTTGATATTTCTTATGCATAAATCAAGATCTTTTAAGTTTCTTTTTGCTATAGAGAAGTTTTTATCCTAATCATGATCTTGATATTTGATACTTCAGATTTTGTTTTCTCTTTCAAATCAAGATCTCTTATTTGATCTCCAATGTTCTTTTTGCTATTTGCTAAAGAGGAGAATGATCTAAATGAATCATGGCTTCTATCTCGAATTATTGGAATTATAACTTGAATTTTATTTATCTTCCATGTTATTAAAGAGAATAATTATTCAAATAAATCATAAGTTGTTTTCTCTTGATTTTCGATACCCACAACTTGAGAAAATGTACTTTGATGCTTAAAACATTATATACATAAATTGAATTTTCTCTTATGTTTCAATACTCTCTTGTATTCATGAGTTGTATTCCTCATCATAAATTATTTTTTCTTGATATCTTTCATGTGATGATTAGAGCATTGTTGTAAAAAGAAAAATTATGTCATTGTATTCCTCCCTTCTTTTTAACAATGATAAAGAGGGAGAAAGTTTGCTAGCTTGCACTTTACAAAAGGAAGCAAAAATTGCTAACTTGTGTATCGCAAAGTTTGCTAGCTTGCACATTTCAAGGAAGCAAAAATTTGCTAGCTTGCACTTCTCAAAAGAGAAGAAAGAACTTGCTATCTTGAACATCATTAAGAATTGCTAGTTTGCAATATCAAGAGAAGCAAAAGTGCTATCTTTCCTATCTCAAGAAGCAAAACTTGCAAACTTGCATATCTCAAAAGAAAAGCAAAAATTGTTAACTTGCGTATCTTTAAAACTTGTTAGCTTGTATGATATAAAACTTGCTAGTTGTACTTCTCCTTTTTGTTAATGACAAAGGGGGAGAAGTTATGGTGATGATCATGCATCGAATGATGTATTAAAGTTTTGATTATGCATGATGAATGTAATGACATATTACTATGATTCTCATGATTTTTTGAATTTAAAATTTCTATCAATATGGCATATTGATAGGGGGAGTTAAGGTTAACTTTGTTATCAATTGGCTATCATCATCAAATAAGGAAAGATTGTTGAATTTCAGATTTTGATGATGAAACCAATTGATAGAGTTTATGATCTAATTTGCTTTTTAAGTGATGCAAGACTAGCTTCGATTATAGAGAGAAAATAAAAGCAAGAAGAATTAATGTTGGGCCGAAGTAAAATATGTTAGAAGATTAGACGTCAAGCCGGACGATCGATCAACGTATCGGTAGAAGTTTTCATGCCATGAGTTTGGGTATTGGGCCAAGAAGAGCATACATTGTCCCAAGGAGATCAGAGTTGCGGAGGTCAACATGTCGATTGGGCAATACGTTACAAGAGAGGATGAAGCGACGAAGGATTGGACGAAGCCCCGATGAACTAATGACATGTTAGATAATAAATGATTCAAGCTTTGAAATAATTAGCTAGATCAAAGTAGTTTAAAGTGGTAATTGGGTTGAAACTAAGATAACTCAATTAGGGACCAACTAGGCTCAAATCAGGGCTGTTTTAGGTCGAATAAAAAGCCCAAACAATGATTTGGAGCCATGTTAGGTGGTGGCATCACTAGGGTTGGTGATAGAACCACATAAGGCTCAACCTCCCAGGCTCAAGTTTGGGTAGTGGTATCGCCTAAACAGTCTCCCAAATAGTGTCATGCATTCGTACCACCCAGAATCAGTGTTGTAGGTGATGGTACCACTAGTACCCCAAAATCTTAGGATGTTTAAATTTAGTTTCAATTCTTGAAGTCATTTTAGGTCTATAAATACCTCAACTATTCTTACTTAGTATAGCAAGAATTAATAAAGAAAAGAAAGTAAAAACTCTATGATTCTAAGTGTAGAAGTCCTTCCTCCTAGAATTTAAAGTTAGTCCTAAGAGAGGTATGTTAGGCAACACTTGTAAAAGAAGGTTGTAAGAGGGTAGCTAGTCTTCACCTATTGAAGGAATATTATTAGTAGATGCCGGTGGCCTCGACGAAGGAAGAATTGGGAGTGAACATAGGTCGGATGACCGAACCACTATAAAATCAATTTGCACATCTTTCTCTACTTATTTACTTACTTTGCAATTGCTTTACTTCTACATCACTCTCATATGAATGCTTTCATGTTAAACATCTTTTCGATACAGCTTTTAATTAAAATAAATCTTCGAATCGTCGAAAGCTTTTATATCATTAACATTTTTATCGATAACACAAATTCACCCCCACCCCCCCTCTTAGTGTCGACTTGATCATAACAACAAATTCATCGATAACTTAATACTCTGTTTAGGCATTTTGGTTTACCACTATCTGAATAGCTTGTATATTTCTAATTCCTTCTTGTTAATGATAAAGGAGGAAGAACTCTTTTAGCACTCCTTGATATGTTGTACTCCTTGTCTTGAACTCTATAGTGTACCTTAAGATGTTATGTGCTTTTCAATATTATGATGCACTTCTTGATGATATTATGATACATGCAACACTATGATTTTATTAGGCATGTTAAATCTTCCAAATGCATGAGTTTTTTTTATATTTTTTAAATATTTTGATTTTCGTAACTTGAGTTTTTATCAAGATCATTTCCTATCATCTTTTTACAATTTTTATTCATGGGTCTTGGACATACTTGATTTTTCATTTGATGATCTAGTCTTATGCGATGATAGGACTAGATCATCAAATGATTTTTTATTTTTTATTTTTTATTTTTAAATATTTCAAAGTGTTTGAATTATGAGCAAATCAAAGTAAAATACCAAAGACCTAGAGGTTTGTGGCAACCCTTAAATATTCATGAGTGAAAATGGGAATGTGAAACTATGGATTTTGTTTCAGGTCTACCCAGAACCTCTAGGAGGTATCTGCACATTTCTTACCTATCAATATGACTTACTTTCTGATAGACTAGTGGATTTATATATCCATGATGTTCAATGGTCAGAAAGTATGTACCTAATCCCTCTCATATTATTAAGTATGGGCTGATTGTGATTAATAATGACTTATCTTATGTAGAGGAGCCTACTCAAATCATTCATAAGAAAGAAATATTCCTAAGAAATAAGGATCATTCCTCTAGATAAAATGATTTAGAGGGCATTATTCTATTGATGAATCTACTTGAAAGCTACAGAAGGACATCAAGAAAGCTTATAGTCATATTTTCATTGATGGAGGTATGATAAATTTAGAGGACAAAATTTTATTTTTGGGGGGAAGAGTGTAATATCGCTCATTTTTGAAAATTTTGTAAAGACTTGTTTGTAATATAAGGACCTATTTGTAAATATGAGGATTATTTAATAATTCTTATGTACTAAATAATTTTATATTAAAAATTTATTGTTAGGGACTAAAGTGTGAATCTTAGTAATTAGATATGATTTATGAAAGATTCACATTAAATTAAAAAAAATAGAGGACGTGTCACTAGCTAACCTAAGGATGGTGCCACTTATGTTTATTCTATGGATGACACATAAGCTTTCATCATGCATGCTTGCCACCTTACTATCATTGTATTAACCAAACCTAAGCAATTAGAGGAAAAACAAAAGGAAAATTTATCAAATGGAGGGAAACTTGCTACAGCCAACGTAGACTTAAGAAGAGAAGGGAAGAGGAATTGAAGTAGGAGAAGTTTTGATTTAGCTTGAGGTTTTACATCAATTCCCCACATTTGGGAATCAAATTTTTCTTAGGCAAGTGTTCTAACCCCATCCTATAGCAATTTTAAACTTTGATTTCATCTCAATTCCAAAAAAAATTCAAAAGCTTTTGGCTTTGATATGATATCTCTCCCATTTAGGAATAAAACTATGAATCTAAAATTTTTTGAGATTTTGACCTTTCTGCATTATTCTAGCCATTACATTTTGTACCAAACTTTGATTTTAGGAAAGCCAAATTTATTCGAAAATAGATTCAAATGTCTTTCTTTTGATATTAAGTCTATTTGAAAACTATCATCTTATGCTATGGATATGTTAGTCTCTTACTGAGCTCTTTATGCTTACTCTGTTGCTACATAAATTTAATCAGGTTAGCTTATCACTCACTAAAAAAGTTACAAAGCACTACCAGTGCTTAGAGTTGCAGGCAGTGGTACCGCTTAGTACTGACGGTAGTACCACCAATACCTTGAGAACTAGAGATGAGACCTTTTTTGGCTCTATTTTTTAAGCCATTTGAGGTTTATAAATGCCCCACTCATCCCTGCTCTGTCATAGAACAACTGTGAACAAAAACTTGTGACTCTAAGTGAAAAAATTGTGTTGTAATCCTTTGAGAGTTCCCCTCCTCTTATCTAAACTTAGAATTCTATCTAAGGGAGGGTTGAGACTTGCAAAGGTTCTTTCGTAAACCTGTAAAAAGGAGAAAGTGTTATAAAAGGGTAGTTAATCTTCACATATTGAAAGAAGATCATTAGTGAAAGCTAGTTGCCTCAATGGAGGAGGAATCAAGAGTGGACATAGGTCGTGACGACCGAACCACTATAAATTTCATGTGCTCTTTTCCTTACTACTTACTTTCATTGCTTACTTAGCTGCTTACTCCACTTTACATTTACTCTAAGTCAAGCTCACTTTTGATATCGATTTTCATTGAATGAAGTTTTTCTAAATCGTCGAAAGTTTCGAAAGCACTGATTCACCCCCCACCCCTCCCTCTTAGTGCCAATATGGTCCTAACATTTGGTATTAGAGCTAAGTTTTTCTTATTTGATTTAACACCAAAGAGAAATAGCTTTTTTGGGTGATCTAGAGGATCACTCTATCACTCGTCCTCCTATGTTCAATGGGATGGACTACACTTATTGGAAAACACATATGTGTGTCTTCTTGATTTTCATGGATTTTGATTTATGGAATGTGGTTGATAGTGGTTTTTAAAAGTTTTCTAATCCAATAAACAAAAGGAATGATTTGGAGAAGAGAACATTTTCCTTGAATGCTAAAGCGATGAACAATTTATTTCGTGTCTTAGACAAAAATGAATTTAATCGTATTTCTATTTGTGAAACTACACAAGATATTTGGTATACACTTGAAGTCACACATGAAGCCACAAATAGAGTTAAAGAGTCTAAAATCAATCTTTTGATATATAATTTTGAGTTATTTCGAATGAAACCAAGCAAAACCATTAGAGACATGTACACCCATTTTATAGATGTCGTCAATGGTTTAAAAGCACTTGGTAAAAGTTTTATTAATCTTGAACTTATTAACAAAATTCTAAGATCTCTTCCAAAAAGTTAGGATAAAAAAGTAATAGCAATACAAGAAGCAAAGGACTTGAATAATTTTTCTCTTAAAGAACTTATCTGGCCTTTAATGACCTATAAAATGGTTTGCATAACACATGATGAACATGAGAATAATCTTCCAAGGAATAGGAAGGATATGATACTTAGAACCAAAGAAGACCACTTGAGTGAAAACTTAAGTGATGATGATGATGATGAGGACTTAGCACTCCTAACAAGAAAATTTAAAAAATTCATAAGAAGAAACAAAAAAAATCTTGTAAAACAAGATACCAAGAACAAAAACAAACTCAAAACAGCCACAATTATCTACTATGAATGTAAGAAGCCGAGACACTTCAAAAGTGAATGTCCTCTACTGAAGAAGAAGAAAGCACTCAAGGCAACCTAGGACGACTCAAGTGCATCTGAAGATGAGGAGCAAACCAATGAAAGTGAAGTTATAAACTACGCATTGATGGCTCTCAATGATGTCATGCCCCCACAAATTTAATCTCATTCAGGAGGTGTGACCGCATCTTAAATCGATAATATTATGATTCTGCTAGTCATATGTGCCCTACAAGCCAATCACATGAGTGATGGCACTTGTAACTTGATATACACTTTTTCTTTGCGTATTATTAAGCGTTTTATCACTTTATCTTACGTGTTGCATATATTGTGATGTCCTTGGATCTGTGCAATGGGAATCAGATCATGATGAGATTACGATAATGAGACCGATTCACCTTTAAACACAGACTCTAAATTATCTTGGTCATAGGTTACTTGAGAATAACATCGAGATAACCGAATAAATTGGTGTGCTGTATACCCGTCCATATGATGGAGGTGGTTGGTCTCATAGCTACTCGTGTGGGGACACTAAGGGTACAGTGCAGGTGCTCATTGGGGAATGAGTTCACTGATTGATCCACCTACAGAATGCTGGATGGTTATTGATACCTCACATCAGACAGCGATTTCGTAGTCCCAATAGTGTATCTGGTCCTTAGACTTGAGACACCAAGGATGTCCTATATGAGTACTCCACTCAATGATACCAGACTTATAGGTTTGGAAAGTTCTAGATCTAGTACAACCGATTATTGGGAGTGGTAACCAACCTTACGAGGGCTATTGAGTGTCAATAGAGGATCATCCGCTCTTAATATCATGAGAGGAATATCCTATGTATTCTCGCTCAAACAAATCCTTGGCCAAGGTTATTCGGATTGAGAGAGAAAGATTTCTCTGGGAGAATCCGACAAGAGCAAGACTCGAGGAGAGACTACATGGGCATGAGAGCACCTTGCCCGGTATAGGGTCTCTAGGATATTAGATGGATGAGGGACTATAGATACATGGTAACTAAGGACAGATAGGTCTAAAGGATTAGTTTCTCCTATATCGTTTGGGGGTTGCGGCGTAGTGGCCTAGTACGTCCATAGTCGATGAGTTGGGTGAATTATTATAAAGATAATAATTCACTAAGTCATAAGGAATTCTGATAAGTATGACTCATGACCAGCTCGATATTGGGCCTTGAGGGTCACACATATATGGTAGGTGTTGCGACGAGTAGAAGTTTGGATATGAGATATCCGTTGGAGCCCCTAACTTATTGGATATCCATTAAGCCCTTGAATTATTGGATCCTCAGATGAGATCCAATAATTGCTAATAAGAGATTATTGGGTAGAGACCCACTAATCCAAGAGGCTTGGGTAATTGGATGGAGATCCAATACCCAACAGGGCAAGATCCATTAGGGTTTATAGGAGGCCTCTATAAATTGGAGGGAACTAAAGCTCTATAGGCTGAGGGTTTCTTTTAGTAGCCACCTTCTGTTCTCCACTCTCGAGAGTGGAGCATTATCACAGTCCCTACCGTGTGGATACCACAAGAGAGGAGGATTCTTGACCTCCTTCATCCTTCCTATAGATCTGTAGGGATTCAGAGATATACGATCTCCATAGGTATTTTCTTTTATACATGCAGTTTTCGTGGATTTGTTTTGACGTACCGATCTTCGCACGATGACAGAACCTTTCTACAGGAAATCTGGGGTGTTTTGTTTTTTTTCTTCCACTATGCATGAGATGTCGCTCCCCAAAAGGATTTCCCAATAGATTCAACAATAATCCAATCTAAGATCCAAACTAACATTTGAGGATATTGAGAATCATTCAAACATCAAATTCGCACCCATAGAACCTGTGCAGTTTATAATCATGTACCACTTCACTCAATGATTCATAATATCCAAAGCTAACTCAACTAAGCATTAACCACATCATAATTCCATAAGTGTGGGAATATATACAATCGGTAAACCAACATTTACCATAAGTTAATATCATTATACCAATTAAACTTATCATTTCAAAATCTTGAACATGAGAGGTTCTTTAAACTTTTACAACACATAAGTTTAGATTTATCCTTAACATTTTATCAGATACAAAGTATACTTATACAATAAAAACCCATCAATCAATAAAGATATGCACAAAATCTTCTAGCTTTCCACTACTTCAACCCAATTTAAATATCTTAGTAAATGATAAGCTAACCTGAAAAATTTATATAGCAACGGAGTGAGCATAAGGAGCTCAGCAAGCAACTAACATATCCATAGCAAAAGAGGATAGTTTTCAAACAAACTTGATATCAAAATGTAAGACAAGAATAGAAGAGTTCATAGATAGCATCTCATTAGATGCAAAATCACAAGGGCCATTTCAGTCGAAACATACTTTATTCATAATAATTAAGGAGAGGAAATTGGAGTATATCATTAGTATAGGAAGCATTTAGGTATGTATCAAATGGCATATGAAGCATTTAGGCACATATCAATGGCCTAAGAATGTTTAGGAGCATATCAATGACATACAAAACTTTTCGGAGTATATCAACGATGTATAAAATGTTTCGGAGCATGTTAAGGACATAAGAAGCATTTTGGAGCATATCAATGGCACATAGGATATTTTAGAGTATATCAATGACATATTAAATGTTTTAGAATATATTAATAGCATATGAGACATTTCGGAGCATATCAATGATGTATAAAATGTTTCGAAGCATATCAAGGGTAAATGAAACATTTCAAAATATATCAATGATGTATGAAAGGTTTCAGAACATATCAATGACATAAGAAACATTTCAGAATATATCAATGACACATGAAATGTTTCAGAGTATATTAAGGGCAAATAAAACATTTTGGAACATAATAATGACGTATGAAATGTTTCAGAATATATTAATAGAATATAAAATATTTTAGAATATATCAATGACGTATGAAATGGTTTGAAGTAAATCAAGGGCAAATGAAATATTTCAGAACATATCAATAACATATAAAATGTTTTAGAGTATATCAAAGGCAAATGAAACATTTCAGAACATATCAATGACGTATGAAAGGTTTCGGAATATATCAATAGCATATGAAATATTTCAGAATATATCAATGATGAATGAAATGTTTCAGAGTATATCAAGGGCAAATGAAACATTTCATAATATAAATATGATGTACAAAATATTTCGAAACGTATCAATGGCATATGAAAAATTTCAGAACATATCAATGATGTATGAAAGGTTTTAGAATATATCAACAACATATGAAATATTTCGAAATATATCAATAATGAATGAAATGTTTCAGAGTATATCAAGGGCAAATAAAACATTTCGTAACATAAATATGACATGTTTTAGAGTATATCAAAGGCAAATGAAACATTTCAGAACATATCAATGATGTATGAAAGGTTTCGAAATATATCAACAGCATATGAAATATTTCAGAATATATCAATGATGAATGAAATGTTTCAGAGTATATCAAGGGCAAATAAAGCATTTCGTAACATAAATATGACGTACAAAATGTTTTGAAACATATCAATGGCATTTAAAAATTTTCAAAACATATCAATGACGTATGAAATATTTCGAAGCATATCAAGGGCATATGAAATATTTCGGAATATATCAATGACATATGAAATGGTTTGAAGCAAATTAAGGGCAAATGAAATATTTTGAAACATATAAATGGTGTATGAAATGTTTCAGAGCATATCAAGGGCAAATGAAATATTTCGAAACATAACAATGATGTATGAAATGTTTCGAAGCATATCAATAAACATATGAAATATTTCAAAACATATCAATGACGTATGAAATGTTTCAAAGTATATCAAAGGCAAATGAAATATTTTGAAATATATCAATAATGTATGAAATGTTTCAGAGCATAGCAAGAGCATAAGAAGCATTTTGGAGTATATCAATGGTATAGGAAATAATTCGAAACATATTTTGAAGCATAACAATTGCATATGAGATATCTCAGAGTATATTAGTATAACGAATATGAAATAGAAGCTCAAATGCCATATTTGATGATGCATTCATTTCATTCTCATCCAAAACGCACAAACAAATACATAAGCAATGCTTTGGATATCATATAAAAAACATAAAGGGTGTTATAGGACCACATACATAATATAATTTATTTATTTCTGGATGACCACCAAACATAAGTCTCCCATATTTGGGAGCTCCAACCATCCACGTTTGAGTGAAGACAATGGGAGCCAGCAAAGCAATCGCGGGGCTCTAAACATATACCCTTTACCATTTCTGGCAAAGTTCTAAATTATCCCACAAGATACCAATGTATAAAAGGATAGTATGAATAATAAAATTAGCATATATCGGAAGCACATGCGTAACAACGAAATATACATGTGCCTATACGAAATAATTCGATATAAACAAAAACTTCATATAATAGATTCAGGTATACAAATATTTGAAGGACAAGAGTATACAAGAATTCAAAGTAATAATATAAAGCTCAAATTGAAGAAAGGATTTTAGCTGAAATCAATTTCCAAAGGGATGAAACATAATAGGCAATATCGATAAAAGTTTGATTCTAGCAAAATTTGAAAGGAATATATATGAACTATTTGAATAACCAAATATACTTCAATTTGTCCAAAATAAATGTCATTTGAAAGATATATCTATTTATTTGTAGATACATTAAGTTTTGTAGGAATTGGAGTTTCTAACAAGGAGTTCTAAATAGTTTAGTAACCACAGGTCAGAGAATATCATCTTTGTTTAGAAGAATTTATAGAGATGACTAGAACAAATGTTTTAATAGGTATTTGTATATCAAATCTTTCAATAATAGTATCAAAAGAAAGATCTATGAGTCTATTTTCTCATGAAGTAGGTTTTACCATAATTGGATTGTTTAACAAAGAGTTATAAGGAAAAGAGTACCAAATGATTGGAAATGACAATCTCTATTTTATAGATTTCATAGGGTCAGATGAAATAATAGTTTGGATAGGCATTTAAAGTCCAAAATTATCAATCGTGGTATCAAAAGAAAGGTCAAAATCTGAGAAAATTTTAGATTCATCGTTTAATGCATAAACGGCAGGGATATCATGTATGAAGCCAAAATCTTCTAAATTTTTCAGAATTAAGATGAAATCAGAAATCAAAATTTTCTATAGGATGGGGTTAGAACACTTGTCTTAGAAAAATTTGATTCCCAAATGTGGGGAATTGATGCAAAGCCTCAAGCCAAAGCAAAACTTCTTCTCCTCCTTCAATTCCTTTTCCCTTCTCTTCTTAAGTCTACGTTGCAACAAGTCTCCCTCCTTTATTAAGTTTTCTTTTAGTTTCTTCTTTAATTGCTCAGGTTTGGCTAATGCAAAAATAAGAAGGTGGCAAGCATGCATGATGGAAGCTTATGTGTCATCCATAGAACAAACATAAGTGACACCATCCCTAGGTTAGCTAGTGACACATGTCCTCTATTTTTTTTAACTTAATGTGAATCTTTCACAAATCATATCTAATTTTTAAGATTCTCACTTTGGTCCTTAGCAATAAACTTTCAATATAAGATTATTTAATGTAAAAGAACTATTAAGTAATCCTCATATTTATAAATAGGTCCTTATATTACAAACAAGTCCTTTCAAAATGTTCCAAAATGAGGAATGTTACACTCTCCCCCCCTTAAAATAAAATTTAGTCCTCTAAATTTATCATACCTCCTTCGATGAAATGATGAGGATAAGCTTTTTTCATTTCCATCTCTAGCTTTCAAGTAGGTTCATCAATAGAATGATCACTCTAAATCATTTTAACTAGAGGAATGATCCTTATTTCTTAAGATCATTTCTTTCTTATCAATGATCTGAGTGAGCTTCTCTACATAGACAAGTTATTATCAATCATAATCGGCTCATACTTAATAATATGAGAGGGATCAAGTACATACTCTCTAAGCATTGAAACATCATGGATATATAATCCACAAGTCTATCAGAAAGTAAGTCATATTGATAGGTAAGAAATGTATAGATTTGATTAATCTATCAATGATGACCCAAATAGCATCATGCCTTCTAGAGGTTCTCGGTAGACCCTAAACAAAATCCATGGTTTTATATTCCCATTTTCACTCATGAATATTTAAAAGTTGCAATAAACCTTCCGTTCTTTGTATTCTACTTTAATTTACTGATAATTCAAATACTTTGAAACATTTATTGTAATTTCATTCTTCATGCCTTTCCACCAATAATGACTTTTAGGATCTTTGTACATCTTAGTGCTACTCGAATGCATGGTATACTTAAATATATAACTTTTTTCTAAGATTCGTTTCTCAATATCTCAATCATTAGGGATGTATATTCTATCCCCAAATCTTAATAGGCCATCCTTTGTAATTTAAAAATCTGGCTTCAATCCTTTTTCTACTTTATTCCTCAAGTAAACTAAATATGGATCTTATCAGTGTCCTTTAATTTGTTAAATAAGATCTGAATGAGCCTGGATATGGGCCATCAATATCATTGAGTGTTGTACGTTTCTCATAACATTTAAGTCGTAATTTTCTTCCAATAACTTCCATTACTTCACAACTAAACTAGACATGAAACATGTACATTTTTTTTCCCAAAATGCATTAGCTACAACATTGGCTTTACTTGGGGTGGTAACGGAAGGTGTAATTATAATCCTTTAAAAGTTCTATCCATCTTCGTTGCCTCATATTTAACTTTTTCTAAGTAAAAATGTACTTTAAACTCTCATGATCTATAAAAATTTCAAATATTCGCCCATATGAATAATGTCTCTAAATCTTTAAAGCAAAAATAATTATTACTAATTCTTGTTCATAAATTGGATAATTTTGTTCATAACTCTTTAGTTGTCTAGAAGCTTAAATAATCACTCCCCCATCTTGCATCAAAATACTAACAAGGCCTTTTCCTGAAACATTTGTATAAACTATATAACACTTATTACCACTTAGAATAGTGAGACTATAGGCTCTTGTCTATCTTTCTGGTTTACTTTCTCTCTTACTTTTACTAATAAACTTATCCTTATTGTTATTGCCCTTGATTTCATGGATCTCCTCCAAGTCTTTTTCAAATATTAAAGCTCTTTCTACCATATCAGCATATGCTTAGAGATCTAAGGTTGATATCCAGCTTCTTATTACTGGGTTTAGATCCCTTTCAAATCTCTTTACCTTTCTAGATTCATCATCAATTATATGTGGGGCAAATCTAGAGAGCTCAATGAATTTGGATTCATACTTTGCCATTGTCAAGTTTCCTTGGATGAGATTTAAGAACTCCAATTCTTTCTGCTCTGTAATGCAATCTGGAAAATATTTATCATTAAATTTTTCTATGAATATCTTCCAAGTGATTAGCTCATGTCTGACTTCAAAAATCCTCTTCATTGTTCTCCACCAGTGATCAGCCTCTCCTTCCAACATAAAGGTGGCAAAAAAAATCTTTTGATCATTAGGGCAATTTAAGATATCAAATATTTTCTCTATTCGCATCATTCATTATTCTACTATTATTGGATCAAGCTCACCACAAAAACTTGGAGGACTGAGCTTCTTAAACTGTTTAATTCTTAATCCATTATGGTTTGATATCCCCAATCAACTCTTTCATCCCACTCAATTAATCAAAAAGAAATGAGGTAGGACCAAATATCCTCATCACCCTAGATTCCTAAAAGACATCAAAGAAAATTTCTACAAATCGCCATATAATTACTAAACCTCAATATAGTTTGCACATCAAACTTATCAAATCTCTCAATGATCCTCAAATCAGGCTCTGATACCACCTCTGTCACCCCCCCCCCCCTAATTTAATCTCATTCAGGAGGTATGACCCTGTCTTAAATCGATAATATTATGATTCAACAACAATCTAATCTAGGATCCAACCTAATATTTCAGGACACTGAGAATCATTCAAACATCAAATCCACATCCATAGAACCTATGTAGTTTATAATCATGCACCACTTCACTCAATGATTCATAATATTCAAAGCTAACTTAACTAAGCATTAACCATATCATATATCCATTAGTGTGGGAACACATACAATCGCTAAACCAACATTTACCACAAGTTCATATCATTATACTAGTTAAACTTATAATTTCAAAATCTTGAACATGAGAGGTTCTTCAAACTTTTACAACACATAAGTTTAGATTTATCCTTAACATTTCATCAAATGCAAAGTGTACTTATACAATAACCAACCTATCAACTAATAAAGATCTGCGCAAAATCTTCTAGCTTTCCATTGCCTCAGCCCAATTTAAACATCTCAGTGAATGATAAGCTAACATGAAAATTTTATATAGCAATGGAGTGAGCATAAGGAGCTCAATAAGCAACTAACATATCCATAGCAAAAGAGGATAGTTTGCAAACAAACTTGATATCAAAATGCAAGAGAGGAATACAAGAGTTCATAGATAGCATCTCATTAGACGCAAAATCACATGGGCCATTTCATTCGAATCATATTTTATTCATAATAATTGAGGAGAGGAAATTAGAGTATATAATTAGCATAGGAAGTATTTAGGTATATATCAAATGACATATGAAGTATTTAGGCACATATCAAAGGCCTAAGAATGTTTATGAGCATATCAATGATATACAAAACTTGTCGAAGCATATTAATGATGTATAAAATGTTTCGAAGCATGTCCAGGGCATAAAAAGCATTTTAGAGCATATCAATCTCACATAGGACATTTTGGAGTGTATCAACGGCATATGAAATATTTCAAAATATATCAATGGTATATGAGACATTTCAGAGCATATTAATAATATATAAAATGTTTCGAAGCATATCAAGGGCAAATGAAATATTTCAGAATATATCAATGATGTATGAAAGGTTTCGAAACATATCAATGACATATGAAATATTTCAGATCATATCAATGACGTATGAAATTTTTCAGAGTATATCAAGGGCAAATGAAACATTTCGGAACATAACAATGATATATGAAATGTTTCAGAATTTATCAATGACATATAAAACATTTTATAACATATCAATGACATATGAAATGGTTTGAAGCAAATCAAGGGCAAATAAAATATTTTAGAATATATCAATAATGTATGAAATGTTTCGGAGCATATCAAGGGCAAATAAAATATTTTGGAACATATCAATGATGTATGACCTATTTTGGAACATATCAATGGCATATGAAACATTTTGATACATATCAATGATGTATGAAATATTTCAGTGTATATCAAGGGCAAATGAAACATTTCGGAATAGAACAATGATGTATGAAATATTTCGAAACATATCAACTGCATATAAAAAATTTCAGAACATATTAATGATGTATGAAATGTTTTAAAGCATATCAAGGGCAAATGAAACATTTTGAAATATATCAATGATATATGAAATGGTTTGAAGCAAATCAAGGGCAAATGAAATATTTCGGAACATATCGATGATGTGTGAAATGTTTCAAAACATATCAAGGGCACATGAAATATTTCAAAATATAACAATGACTTATGAAATGTTTCGAAGCATATTAATGAACATATAAAACATATCAGAATATATCAATGATGTATGAAATGTTTCGAAGCATATTAAGGGCAAATGAAACATTTCGGAGTATATCAATGGTATAGGAAATGATTCAGAATATATTTTGAAGCATAACAATGACATATGAGATATCTAAGAGCATATCAGTATAACGAATAAGAAATAAAAGGTCAAATGCCATATTTGATGTTGCATTCATTTCATTCTCATCCAAAGCGTACTTACAAACACATAAGCAACGCTTTGGATATCATATCAAAAACATAGAGGGTACTATAGGACCACATACATAATATGGTTCATCTATTTCTAGATGATCACCAAATATAAGTCTCCTACATCTGGGAGCTCCATCTACCCACGTTTGAGTGAAGTCAATGGGGGCCGATAGGGCAATCGCGGGGCTCTAAACATATACCCTTTACCATTTCTAGCAAAGGTCTAAATTATCCCACAAGACACCAAAGTACAAAAGGATAGTATGAATAATAAAATTAGTACATATGAGAAGCACATGCAGAATAATGAAACATACATGCGCCTATATGAAATAATTCGATACAAACAGAAACTTTACATAATAGATTCAAGTATATAAATAATTGAAGGACAAGAGTATCCAAAAATTCAAAGTAATAATATAAAGCTCAAATTGGAGGAAGGATTTTAATTGAAATCAATTTCCAAAGGGATGAAACAGTAATAGGCAATATCGACAAAAGTTTGATTCTAGCAAAATTTGAAAGGAATATTATATGAACTATTTGAATAACCAAATATGCTCCAATTTATCTAAAATAGGTATCATTTGAAAGATATCAATTTAGTTATAGATAAATTAAGTTTTGTGAAATTGAAGTTTCCAACAACGAGTTATAACCAGTTTAGTAACCAGAGGTCAGAGAACATCATCTCTTTTTATTAGAATTTATAGAGATGACTAGAACAAATGTTTCAATAGGCATTTGTATCTCAAATCTTTCAATACTAGTATCAAATGAAAGATCTATGAGTCTAGTTTCTCATGAAGTAGGTTTTATTGTAATTGGATTCTTTGACAGAGTTATAAGGAAAAGAGTACCAAAAGGTAGGAACTGATAGTCTCTATTTTACAGATTTCATAAGGTCAAATGAAATAACAGTTTGGGTAGGCATTTAGGCTCCAAATTTATTAATCTTAGTACAAAAAGAAAGATATTTGAGTCCATTTCTAGATAAATTTGGTTTTGCTGAAATCAGATCAGTGTAAAAAGTTATGATTGGAATAGTGTCTAAAGGTCAAAATCTGAGAAAATTTTAGATTCATCATTTAATGCATAAACGGTAGGGATATCATGTATGAAGCCAAAGTCTTCTAAATTTTTCAGAATTAAGATGAAATCAGAGATTAAAATTTACTGTAGGATGGGATTAAAACACTTGCCTTAGAAAAATTTGAATCCCAAATGTGGTGAATTGATGCAAAGCCTCAAGCCAAAGCAAAACTTCTCCTCCTTCAATTCCTTTTTCCTTCTCTTCTCAAGTCTATGTTGCAGCAAGTCTCCCTCTGTTAAGTTTTCATTTAGTTTCTCCTCTAATTGTTTAGGTTTGGCTAATGCAAAGATAGTAAGGTGGCAAGCATGCATGATGAAAGCTAATGTGTCATCCATAGAACAAACATAAGTGGCACCATCCTTAGGTTAACTAGTGACACATGTCCTATATTATTTTTTTAACTTAATGTGAATCTTTCATAAATTATATCTAATTTTTAATATTCACACTTTCATCCCTAGCAATAAATTTTTAATGTAAGATTATTTAGTGTAAAAGAACTATTAAACAATCCTCATATTTATAAATAGGTCCCTACATTACAAACAAGCCCTTACAAAATGTTCAAAAATAAGGGATGTTACAAATGATGAGGTAAGTGACTCAACCAAAATCCTTTTACTTTACAATGAATTACTTGATGCTTTTCATGACTTGTATGATGAATTTAAATTAATTAATAAAAATTATAAATTATTAAAAAAGGATCATGCTTCTCTCTCTAGTGAATTTAAAAAATTAAAAAATGAGCATGATAATTGTATGTCAAATTCTTGTGCTCAATGTGAAGAATTAGAGCCATTTAAAAAGGAAAATTTGTTATTACAACAAATTTTAGAAAAATTTAAAATTAAAAATAAATCTTTAAATATGATTCTTGCCCATAAGGGTCATGTTCGTAGAAAGGAAGGAATTGGCTTTGTGAGTAACACTCAACAAAAGCTAATTACCTTTATTAAATGATCCACATTACATGTTTCACCTAGAGATAAATGTAATTTTTGTGAAAAATATGATCATTTTGCTTATAAATGTCTATTTAAAAAATATAGCTCTCATAAATTAGTTTGGGTTCCTAAAGGAATCATAAATAACTTAATTTCATTATTCAAAATAGGTAGATCTTTTCATAAGGGACCTAAAGTTAAATGGGTACCTAAAGCAAAACCCTCTTTCTTGTAGATATATCTACAATTAAAAGCTAAGAGCGAGAGATGGTACCTTGATAGTGGGTACTCAAGGCATATGACTGAAGATCCAATACAATTCTCTAAGTTTACTAGTGAAGACGAAAGATATATCACCTTCGGAGACAACAATAAAGGAAAAAATTATTAAAAAGAAAATATAGGTAACAAATCCAATCTTTTGATTGAAAATATTTTATTAGTTGATGGTTTAAAAGATAACTTGCTAAGCATTAATTAATTGTGCGATAAGGGTTATAACATTAAATTCGAATTTAACGAATCTAATGCTTGCATTATAGAAACACCACACAAAAATATATCTTTGATTGCCTTAAGGACTAATAATGTGTATTCTATTGATCTTTTTGAGTTTTGTGATGAAACTTGCTTTTTGGCCTTAAACGATAATGCATGGCTATGGCATAGAAGATTAGATAGACCATGCAAGCATGAAACTAATTTCATAAATTATAACTAAAGAACTAATAAGAGGAATGCCTTATATTAAATTTGTCAAAGACAAAGTTTATGATGCATGCCAACTAGGAAAACAAACCAAGAGTAGTTTTAAATTAAAGAATCAAATAAGCACCTCTAGACCACTACAATTAATCCATATAGATTTGTTTGGACCAATTAATACAACAAGTCTAGGAGGTAGTAAATATGCTTTTATGATTATTGATGATTATAGTAGATATACTTGGACATACTTCTTGACACATAAAAGTGATTGCTTTAAATGTTTTATGAAGTTTTGTAAACTAGTTCAAAATTAAAAAGGTTTTATGATTTTGTCTATTCATAGAGATAATGGTGGTGAGTTTAAAAATCATGATTTTTAAGATTTTTATGATTTAAATGGGTACAACCATAATTTTTCTACTCCAAGAAATCCATAATAAAATGAAGTTATTGAGAGAAAAAATAGGAGTTTATAAGAGATGGCAAGAATCATGCTTAATGAACATAGCCTACCCAAATATTTTTGGGTCGTAGTTGTCAACATGACATGCTATGTCATGAACAAGGTTCTTGTAAGACCACTCCTATCTTAAACTTCCCATGAATTATGGAATAACAAAACACCTAATATTTCATATTTTAAAGTCTTCGATTGTAAATATTTTATTTTAAATGAAAAGGATGCCTTAGAAAAATTTGATGCAAAATCTGATGAAGGAATTTTTCTTGGATACTCCTCTATTTCTAAAGCTTTTCGTGTCTTTAATAAAAGAATTTTGGTGATAGAGGAATCTATTCACGTTGTTTTCAATGAGATTTTTGAATTTAAGAAAAATAATTTTGATGATGATTTTGATTTTGATACATTGAATTTAAATAAAAATTCTCCTCTTCGTAGCAACTTAGATGCATCTACTTCCAAGGAATCCTTACCCAAAGAATAGAAGTATATAGATGCTCATCCTCAGAAGCTAATCATTGGAGATACATCAAACGGTATTCAAACTTATTTTTCTTTTAAAATCTTTTGTGCGAATTTGGCTTTTTATCTCAATTAAACTAAAATGCATTAACGATGCTATAAAAGATGATTCATGGGTTTTTGCAATGCATGAGGAGTTAAATCAATTTGAGAGAAATGAGGTGTGGAAGCTTATTCCTAGACCTAGTGACCATTTAGTAATTGGTGCTAAATGGGTCTTTAGAAATAAGCAAGATGAACTTGGTATTGTTAGAAATGAGTCTAACACTAAGAGGGGTGGTGAATTAGTGCAACGGTTAAAACGTTTGTCAATTTCGATTTCAAAAAATCATTTCGATGAAAGATATTTTGCTTGAAAGATTTTCTGCTTGAAAGTGATTGCAAGTGAGTGATGTAGAGTAGGTAAAGTGGTTTACATAATGATAAATAACAAGGAAGTAAAGGCAAACTAATTTATAGTGGTTCGGTCATTCGACCTACGTTCACTCCCGATTCCTCCTTTGTCGAGGCCACTAGCTTTCACTATCTGTCTTCTTTCAACTAGATGAAAACTAATTACCCTTACAACCCACTTCACCTTTTATAGGTTTAGGAGAACAACCTTTACAAGACCTCTTACCCCTCTCTTAAACTTGACTAGGACTTAGAGCTAGAGGGGAGGATTTCTCAAGTGATTACAGCTGAATTTTTTCTCTTTTTGTTCTCAATTGGTGTATCTAACCAAGATTGAGAGGAGTATTTATAGGCCTGGGATTCAAATTTGAATCACCCTGGTCTTCAAGATATTGGTGGTACCACCGCCCAAGCTTTTTGTCACTAGGTGGTACCACAGCCTAGTCTGGCGGTACCACCACTTGGCACACTAGGCTGACAATGTAATGGGTGGTACCACCATCCAAACTCATCCTTAGAGGTTGAGCCTTCAGCCGGTTCCACCGCTCACCCTATCGGTGCCACCGCCTAACATGGCTCTAGGTCATTGTTTGGGCCTTTCACTTAGCCCAACACAGCCCTGATTTGGGTCCAATTGGTCCCTAATTGAGTTGGCCCAATTCTAACTCACCTTAATGCTACTTCAATCTAGACAATTATTATGAAGCTTTAATTAAATTTGTTGCCCGACATGTCATTGGTTCATTAGCGCTTCATCCGATTCTATCGTGCATCATCCTCTCTTATGGCCTATTGCCCAATCGATAGTTGTCCTCCGTAATTTCAATCTCCTTGGCGCAATTTTACTCTTCTTGGACTGATGCCCAAATCCCTTGTTCGAAGCCTTCTACCGATACATCGACCGATCCTTCGCTCGACGTCCAATCTTTTAACATGTTTTCCTCCGGCACAACATCAATTCTTCTTGCTTCAATTGTCTAATAGTGATCGAATATAGTCCTTCATCACTTAAAACGTAGTTAGATCACAAACACTATCAATTGGTTTCATCATCAAAATCCAAGATTCAACAATCTTCCCCTTTTTGATGATGACAACCAATTGATGACGGAGTTAACCTTAACTCCCCCTATCAATATACCATATTGATAGACAATTCAAAATACAGAAAATTTTTGAATAAATCATGCAAAATCAAAATGTTCAATACATAATACAATGCATGATTATCATCATACTTCTCCCCCTTTATCATCAACAAAAAGGAGAAGTTGCATCTAGCAAGTGTTTGAAGATATGCAAATTTTATAACATACAAGCTAGCAATCACTTTATAACATGCAAGCATAGCAAGTTTTAAAGATGTGCAAGTGTAGCGATTTATCACTTGCTTCTTAAGATGTGCAAGTTTGGATTTTCGCTTCTTAAGATAGGTAAGATGGCATTTTGCTTCTCTTGATATAGCAACTTTTTACTTCTCTTTATGATATTCATGCTAGCAAATTTTTGTTTCTTCTCTTTTGAGAAGTATAAGCAAGTTTTGCCTTTGTAAGCTAGTAATTTTTGCTTCCTTGAAATGTGCAAGCTAGCAACCTTTGCGATACATAAGCTAGCAAACTTTTCTCCCCCTTTGTTATTGTCAAAAGGAAGTGAAGAATACAATGAAATAATATTTCTTTTTACAACAATGAATGCAATGATACCATTCATCATAAAACATATCAAGAATATCCAATTTCTTGATGAGATATACCATTCATGAAAGAAAAATCAATGTTTCAAGTATCACATAAGGTATACAATCATCAATACAAGGTTAGGATCAATCCAAAAATCATTTTGACAAATCTCCCTTTTAGTAAACAACGAAAAGAAACCTTGGAGATCAAAGGTCTTGATTCATAAAGAAAAAATCTTAATTATCAATTATCAAGAAATCAAGATCATGATTTGGATTATTTTCCTCTTTAGTAAATGGTATAAAGAAACATATGAGAACAAAATGAATTGATAAAAATAGAAGCATTGAAAATGATTCATATTAAAATACATCTTAAGTCATAGACATGAATAAATCAAACATTTATCAAATCCAAAATAATCATCAAAATCACATTCAAGAAATTCATAAATAACAAGCATAGATTCATGAATTTCTTATTGAAAAATCGATAAGATTGAGAAAGAGAATTGTATTTCATTTTTATAAGTTTCTATTTATGTGATTTCTTCTTATAAGCATGCCTTTGCCTTTAATGCTTATAAATAAAAATAAATATCAACGTTCAAGAGCAAAAGGCAAACTTCATTATAAAGATCATCAAGGCCAAAAATATAACACATCATTTTGAAAAAAATATTTCATTATAAAAATGATTAAGACCAAACACATAAAGCATCTTCAAAAGATTTGATTCATCATGATAATACATTTCCCCCTTTTTTATGTGTTTCATCTTATGTGATTGATCTTATAGAAGTATACTTAAGTTTTTCATATAAAAGATGTGCATCATTTTTAAAACCAAAAAGCAATACAAAATCATCAAGATACACATACATGGATTAGTCTTAATAGGTGTACAAGCATTATCACAAGTCATGCAATTATCATTCATAATTTTTAATTTAAAAAAACACTAGAAAGAAAAGTATGATATATTTTTACAGTTTTTATTATTTCTTACAACCTAAATCAAGCAACTCATGAAAAGATCAAGTAATTTCATAACAAGGTAAAAAAGATTGGATTGAGTCACTTACCTTATTGTCGAAAGTCATCAAAGCACAATTCGCAACTTCATCACTTGATTCATCCTTGAGTACCTTCTTCTTTTTTTGTTGTAGACATTTGCTTTTCAAGTGTCTCAGTTTCTTGCATTCATAGCAAGTGATTATGTCTAGATTGAGTTCATTTTTATTCTTTAGTTCTTGTTATATAAATTTTTTAAATTTCATTGTTAAAGGTCATCATCACTTGAGCTTTTGCTCGAGTGGCCTTCTATAGTTCGAAGTCCCAAATCCTTCCTATTCTTTGGAATGTGGTTCTCAAGTTTATCGTGTCCCATAAGTGTCATTTCATAGGTCATCAAAGACCCGATAAGTTCTTCCAATAAAAAATTATTTAAATCTTTTACCTCTTGAATAGCGGTTACTTTTGGGATCCCAACTTTTTAGAAATAATTTTAAAATCTTATTTACAAGTTCAAAACTCAAAAAAGATTTATTAAGAGCTTTTAAAATATTGATGATATCCATAAAACGGGTGTATATATCACCAAAAGTTTCGCATGATGCCATTCAAAAAGTTTCAGAATCATGCATCAAAATATTTATTTTCGAGTCTTTGACTTTACTTATTGCTTTGTGCATGGTTTCAAGTATGTGCCAAATATTATATGTAGTTTTGCAAATAGAAATCTAATTAAACTCATTTTTGTCCAAGGCACAAAACAAGGCATTCATAACCTTTGCATTCAAGGAAAATTATTTTTTTTCAAAATCCATCCATTCATTTATAGGTTTAGAGGGTTGTTAAAAATTGTATTCAATAATATTCCATAAATCAAGATTCAAAGAAAGTAAGAAAACTCTCATTCGAGTTTTTCAATTAGTGTAGTCCCACCCATTGAATATAGGAGGACAAATGATAGAATGACACTCTTGAAAGCCGAAAAGAGTCATTTCTCTTAGGTGTTAATCCAAATGAGAAATACCGAGGCTCTGATACCAATTATTAAGATTGAGTCTAGCACAAAGAGGAGAGGGTGAATTAGTGCAGCGGTTAAAACGTTCATCAATTTCGATTTCGGAAAATCATTTCGATGAAAGATTCGTTTAACAATTAATTCCATATTGGAAAGATGTTTAACTTGAAAGCAATTACAAGTGAGTGATGTAGAGTAGGTAAAGTGGTTTACAAAATGATAAATAAGGAAGTAAAGGCAAACTAATATATAGTGGTTCGGTCATTCGACCTACGTCCACTCCCGTTTCCTCCTTTATTGAGGGCATCGGCTTTCAGTATCAGTCTTTTTTCAATCAGGTGAAGACTAACTACCCTTACAACTCTCTTCTTCTTTTACAGGTTTAGGAGAACAACCTTTACAAGACCTCTCACCCCTCTCTTAAACTTAAGCAGGACATAGAGCTAGAGGGGAGGATTTTTCAAGTGATTATAGTAGAATTTTTCCTCTTTTTCTTCTCAATTGGTGTATATCTAACCAAGGATGAGAGAGATATTTATAGGCCTCAAGGGGATTCAAATTTGGAGCCTAAATTTGAATCACCTCGGTCTTCAATGTTGGGTGGTATCACTGCCAAGGCTTTCTGTCACTAGGTGGTACCACCGTCAGGCACATTAGACTAGACTGATAGTATACTAGGTGATACCATCGCTCAAGTTACCTGACACTAGGCAGTACCACCACCCAGACTTAGCCTTGGAGGCTAAGCCTTCAAGCAGTTCCACCGCCCACCCTAGTGGTGCCATTGCTTAATGTGGCTCCAGGTCACTGTTTGTGTCAAGCCCCCCCGAATAAAATTTATCACATTCAAGAGGTGTGACACTATCTTAAATTGATAATATTATGATTCAACAATAATTCAATCCTAGGATCCAAACTAATATTTGAGGACACTAAGAAATATTCAAGTCATAAAATTCACACCCATAAAAACTTGTGCAGTTTATAATCATACACCACTTTACCTAATGATTCATAAAATCCAAAGCCAACGCAACTTAGCATCAACCAAATCATAACTCCATAATTATAGGAATGCATATAATCACAAAATTCAACATTTACCATAAGTTCATATCCTTATAGAAATTAAACTTATCATTTCAAAATCCTGAATATAAGAGGTCATTTCAACTTTTATAACATAAGTTCAGATTTATCCTTAACATTTCATCATATGTAAAGTGTACTTATACAATAAAAATCTTACAATTAATAAAGATCTGCCCAAAAATCTTCTAACTTTTCATAGCTCCAACCCAAATCTAGCTTTTCAGTGAGTGATAAGCTAACCTGAAAAATTTATATAGCAATGGTATGAGCATAAAGAGCTTAGTAAATGACTAACATATGCTAGTTATAGGTGCCCTATAAGCCAATCAAGTGAGTGATGGCACCTGTAACACGCTGCGTTAGTCTCTTTACTTATGATTATTGGTATTTTCTAACATTATCTAGATGTATATTGTGATGTCCTTGGATCTATGCAATGGGAATTAGATCGTGATGAGATCACGATAATGAGACTAATTCACCTTTAAACACAAACTCTAAATAATCTCGGTCATAGGTTACTCGAGAGGGACATCGAGATAACCGGATAGACTGGTGTACTGTATACCCATCTATATGATGGAGGTGGTTGGTCTCATAGCTACTCATGTGGGGACACTAAGGATACAATACAAGTGCGTGCTTATTGGAGAATGAGTTCACTGATTGATCCACTTACGGAATGCTTGATGGTTATTGATATCTCATGTCAAACAACGATTTTGTAGTCCCAGTAGTGTATCTGGTCCTTAGACTTGATACACCAAGGATGTCATGTATGAGTACTCCACTCTTTGATATCGGACTTATAGGTTTGGAAGTTCCAGATCTAGTACAACCGGTTATTGGGAGTGGTAGCGAACCTTATAAGGGCAATTGAGTGTTAATAAAGGATTATTCACTCTCGGTATCATGAGAGGAATATCCTATGTATTCTTGCTTAAGCAAATCCCTAACCAAGGTCATTCGGATTGAGAGAGAAAGAGTTTTCTCGAAAAATTCGATTAGAGCAAGACTCAATTGGAAATCGTATGAGCCTGATAGTATATACGATCTCTGGGATATTAGATGGATGAGGGACTAAAAGTACATGGTAACTGAGGACAGATAGGTCCAAAGGATTGGATTCCCCTGTATCATCTAGGGACTACGGCATAGTGGCCTAGTTCGTCCATAGTCGATGAGTCAAGTGAATTATTATAGAGATAATAATTTACTGAGTCAGAAGGAGTTCGAATGGGTATGACTCATGGTTAGCTCGATATTGGGCTTAAAGTGTGACACACATATAGTAGGTGTTGCGACAAGTAGAGGTTCAAATATGAGATATCCGTTGGAGCCCCTATCTTATTGGATATCTAATAAGCCATTGCATTATTGGATCCCATGAATAAGATCCAGTAAGAGCTAGATTATTGGGTAAAGACCCATTGATCTAAGAGACTTGGGTAATTGGATAGAGATCCAATACCCAATAGGGCTAGATCCATTAGGGTTGACAAGGGGCCTCTATAAATAGGAGGGAACCAAAGGCCCATATGCTGGTGTTTTTCTTGGTAGCCACCTTCTATTCTCCTCTCCCTAGAGAGGAGCACCATTATAGACTCTACCGTGTGGATACCGCTAGAGTGGAGGATGCTTGACTTCCTTCATCCCCCCCCCCATGGATCTGTAAGAATCTCAGGGATATACGATCTCTCTAGGTACTATCATTCCTTTTTTACACATGTAGTTTTTAGATTCGCGGATTTATTTTTGATACATCGATCTTCCCAAGATGACAGAACCTTCTATAGAAATCAAGGGTGTTTTGTTTTCTGTTCTTCCACTGCACATGAGATGTCGCCCCTTGGATTTCCCAATGGTGGTATCAAAGCTAAGTTGTTCGTGCAAAGATTGGATCTTAAACTATGTGTGTTCTAATTTAGAACAGCTTTTGCATCAAAATTATTTGTGAAAAGTGGTGAGGAAGGGCAGCAACTGTTGCTGCCCTTGTTGCGCTCGCACAATGGTCACAACACTACTTGCAACCTTGTTGCCTGCAATGATAGCCGGTCAGCCGACTATAGGCCGCAAGCAAGCAATGCCTACAGGCTTCTTGCGGCCTGCCTACGGCTTGACTACAAGGGGTAGGTGGCGCCCGCTTGCAAGCGGTATGCTCGCAAGGGCCGGTGCCGCCTACGAGCGCTACGCTTGAGGGCAAAAGCGCTCAGATGGATGGCACCGCTCATGGGCGATCGCTCACACAAGCGGCGCTTATAGGCATTGTGATTGCATGGCTGGCACCGCTTGCGGGCGGTCGCCCGCACAAGCGGCATCTGTGGGCGCTACACCCGTATGGATGAGGGGGGGCACTAGTAAGCGTTGAGCTCGCGGGGGCAATAGTGCCTGCCGGGGTTGTAGCCGCAAGATGGCGGTGACGCTCACAAAAGGGGCACCGACCTGCATAGGCAGCAGTTGTGGGGGCAGCGTCTACCCACAACGGCACAACCCACGGGCACACCGCCCGCGGGTGAGCCACCCGTAGGCATGGGCAGCGCCCCCCCATGCGCATGGTCGCCATCGGCAGGGTGGCAGTGGTTGTAGCTGTAAGGGATTTTTAGGCAAAAGATAGTTTTGCCCCTGGGAATTTCTAAAATTTCTATTTTATCCCTTCTAGCCGAATGACCAAAATACCCTTTAGAATTCAAAAAATTTCTTATATATCCCTATTTTTAGAAAATATTAGTTAATTAAAATATTTAATTAACTATTATTATTTATCTAGTAGTCCTATATAATAACATATACATGTGATGTTTGATGTGGATAGATGATCATAGACCGTGTGATGTGATGTGATGTGTGTACATATGATTATTATTATTATTGAGGCCTGCGAGCCTATATTTTTCTCGTTTATTATCGGGCCTACGTGCTTGTAATTATATTGTAATTACACAAGGAGGTGCAGTGGGAGCGGGACCCATGAGGTCAAGACAGATGATCTGACGGATGATCTGAAGCATGGAGATGTGTTAAGATCCTAATGGAATCGATGAAGTGAGATGGACGATCACAGGGCATGGAGATGCGCCGAAGCACACATAGATCTTGATGTGAATGATTGGGCCCATTGGCTTGAGTTTGATCACATTAGGATGTAGTCCATAATCATCTGGTGTGATTACTCATGTGATGTGTGACTGGTTATACACATACTAGATATGTATATATATATATATATATATATATATATATATATATATATATTTGCATGCGATGTAGATATATATTAAATATGTATGTGTGTGACACATTATATTAGGAGACCAAATTAAAAATCCCCTCTCTCAATAATATTAAGTCGGTAAACGTGAGGCAATTAGATTGACCCACGTGGCCTTCCATCGTTATAGGTAGGAACCAATTCCCAGTGTAGGTTGAGTTAGTCGAGTCCCTCGAGACTCACCTATATCGCGATTCGCTATCTTATCTATGACATAGAGATGTCACCGGTGACCTTAGGACATGGTATGCTTAGTCGAGTCCCTCGAGGGTATATCATCGAATCAAATTCATCTTGTAACGATAGTGATGACTTAACCGAATATCATGGTTGGTAAAGTCCCTCGAGGCCATGGTGGTTCAGAGGCCGAACAGGATGAGAATCATAAGGAGTTATGATCAATAAGACTTGCCCACCTTTTGGGCTTAGTGTGATTAGTTGAGTCCCTCGAGGTTACACTAAGATACTGATTGGATCTCGATCTCCACTAGAAGTCTACCGGAGACTTCCGTTTCACGTGCTGAGGGTGTGCGTGACTCATTGGAAAAATAGTGAGAGTACATCAAGATAGAAGCCCATATCTTAATTATTTATATTTTTAATAAAATCTGCATGTTATTTATTTATGCTACATCTTTATTTTTTGAAAATATCGCTATTAGCCTCTCTATATGGCATATTAATGCCAATCGCCTCACTGGTCAAAACTATACGAACTGACTCCGTAACTTGAGAGTAGTTCTCACAACGGAAAAAATCACATATGTCCTTAAAATAGTGATGCCTATGCCCAAGGAAGGGGCAAGCGAGGATGAGATCGCTCGCTACGTGAAGTTCGTAGATGACTCCATTCTTGCTTAGTATTATATGTTGGGCTCCATGACTCCCGAGTTATAGAGACAATACAAAAGGATGGATGACAGATCCATACTCTTGTATCTTTGTAAATTGTTTGAGGAACAAGGAAGAACTTAACGATATGAGATATCGAAGAGTCTCTTCTATGCTTGGATGATTGAGAGGACACTGGTTTAGAACCATGTCCTTAAGATGATTGAGTGGATTGAGACACTCACAGTTCTAGGAATGGTCCTAGAGGATAACCTATGTGTAGATCTTGTGCTTCAGTCCCTACTCGATTCCTTTTCACAGTTTTCTATGCTGGTAAGACCAGAAAGAAAAGGAAGACAGAGAAGTCTCTTGAGAAGGGCAAAGGGCAAGGGCAGATCGGGCAAAGCAAAGGTTACTAAGAAGACCCGGAGGAGGACAAAAGCCAGTGCTTCCACTATGACAAAGACGGAAATTAGAAGAGGAATTGTAAAGAGTATATTACAGAGAAGGTGAAATATAAGCTTAGAGAAGCTTCAAATATACATTCATGACTAGCCTTAATTTGTCAGACTCATATGAGAACACATAGGTATTGGATACCGATAGTGTTTATCATATCTATAATTCATTTTCAGTTCTAGCAAAACCTAAGAGATTGATGAGAGAAAAGATAGACCTTAAGATGGGCAATGAAGCAAGAGTTGCTACTATTGCTATTAGCGAGGTCACCCTACATCTGCCTGGTGGAGCTATTATTACATTAGATGCATATTATTTTGTTCCCTCTATTATCTAAAATATTATTTCCATTTCATGTTTGACATTGAATGGTTATAAAGTAGTTTTTGAGAATAATAGTTGTTCAAATCTTAAGGATGATGTAATCATCACGAGATGAACATTGTATAATAGTTTGATTATGCTAGACACTACTCCACATATCACGAATGTAAGTGAGCCCAAGTGGAAACGAAATGAGGTGAACAATGCAAACCTATGGCATTGTAGGCTGGGTCATATCTGTGAGGGAAGGATTCAAAAGTTACTATTAGATGGATACCTAAAACCATTTGACTATGAGTCATATGCGACTTACGAGATGGATACCTAAAACCATTTGACTATGAGTCATATGCGACTTACGAACCTTGCTTTCATAGAAAGATGACTAACTCTCCATTTAGTAGAACTGGAGAGAGATCCATTGAGTTGTTAGTACTTATACATAGTGATATATGTGGACCCATATCAACTCAAGCCATCAGTGGTTATTTCTACTTCATTATTTTCATTAACGATTTCTTTATGTACAGACATGTGTACTTGATGATGTACAAGTTTGAAGCCTTTGAGAAATTCAGGAAGTATGAGAATAAAGAAGAGGTTCAGACTGGAAAGAGTATCAAGACTCTTCGATCAGATAGAGGAGGTAAGTACTTGAGTATAGTACTTGAGTATAGAGTTCACCCAGTTCCTCAAGGACCAGGAGGTTCTATCCCAATAGACACCTCCTTATATACCCTAGCTAAATGATGTATTCGAAAGGAGGAATCGCACACTATTAGACATGGTGTAGTCCATGATGAGTTTCGTCGACCTACCCATCTCATTCTGGGGATATGCCCTAGAATCTATAGCTTACCTTCTGAACAGAGTTCCAACTAAGTCAGTAGTGTCTACACCGTATAAGATATGGAAATGGAAGCTCGATCTTAAGTTTGTTAAGATTTGGGGCTGTCCTACCCATGTTAAGAGACACATACCCGATAAGTTGGAATCCAGGACAGAATGGTGCAAGTTCGTGGGATACCCCAAGAAAACTTATGAATATTATTTCTATTACCCCATCTTTATAGTTAAGAGAGTAGTTTTCCATGAGAAGGAACACATTCTTGATAGAGATAGTGAGAGCATGATAGAGTTGAGCGAGGTTGGAGAACCTAGCTCAAGTACCATTCCACAACCAGAATCTGTTTAGGTACCTAGCACACAAGTTTCAACTTTATGTAGGTCTAGTAGAGTATCTCATCCTCCTAAGAGTATGTGGGACATATCAGAGGAGCGGATGTTAAGGATATTAATCCTCAGACCTACGAGGAGCCTATTATGAGTATAAACTCTGAGAAGTGGCAAGAAGCCATGAATTCAAAGATGGATTCCATATACTCCAACTAGGTTTGGAACCTAGTTGATGCACCCGAGGGTATCATACCCATTGGCTGCAAGTGGATCTTCAAGAAGAAGATCGGAGTAGATGAAAAGGTAGAGACCTATAAAGTAAGGCTAGTGGCTAAGGGGTATCGTCAAAGCTAAGGTGTTGACTATGATGAAACCTTCTCACATATAGCCATGCTAAAATCCATCCGAATTCTATTAGCTATTATAGCACACCTTGATCATAAGATCTGGTAGATGGACGTCAAAATCATATTCCTCAATGGTAACCTCGAGGAGGAGGTGTATATGATACAACTTGAGTGATTCATGTTCAAGGATAGTCTAGATAAGATGTGCAGGTTGCTTAACTCTATCTATGGACTGAAGCAAGCTTCTCGAAGTTGGAACATAAGATTCGATGAGGTGATCAAATCTTATTACTTCGTTAAGAACGAAGATGAGCCTTGTATGTACAGGAAGGTAAGTGGGAGCACTATCACCTTTTTGGTACTATATGTGGATGACATCCTTAATCATTGAGAATGATGTAGGAATGCTCTCCATGCTAAAAGATTGGCTATCTAGATACTTCTCCATGAAGGACTTAGGGGAAGCATCTTACTTATTGGGGATTTAGATCTATAGAGATAGATCCAAGTAGATGCTTAGCTTGTCCTAATCCAGGTACATAGACACCATTGTCAAAAGGTTTGACATAAAAAATTTCAAGAGAGGTCTCATACCGATGAGACATAGCCTATGACTTTGTAGGAGTATGTCCCCAAAGACTCTTGAAGAAAGGCCAGACATGGATAAGATACCCTATGCCTTAGCGATATGGTCTATCATGTATGTTATGCTATATACTAAGCCTGATATAACGTATGCTCTAAGTGTCACGAGCAAGTATCAAGCAGATCTTGACTTGAAGTACTGGAAAGCAGTAAAGTGTATCCTTAAGTACTTGAGAAGGACTAAGGATCTTTTACTGGTATATGGAGAAAGTAGCCTTAAGGTTGAGGACTACACGGACTCGAGCTTCCATTTCGATGTCGATGATGGCAAATCTAATTTAGGGTATGTATTCACTCTGAAAGGAGAAGCAGTATGTTAGAAGTGTTCCAAGCAAGACACTACTGCTGACTCGACCACAGAGAGGCATAATACATTACTATAGTAGAGGTAGTAAAGGAGGGAGTCTGGATGAAGCAGTTCATCACAGATTTAGGAGTCGTGTTGAGAAGCGAGGAGCTGATTCCCTTATATTACGTTAACTATGGGGCGATTACTTAAATAAGGGAACCTGAGTCTCATCAGAAGTGTTCTGAGGAGGTTCTATCTTATTAGAGAGATCGTGGCTTGAAGAGATGTAGTAGTGGAAAGAGTTTAATCTAAAGATAACATTACAGATCAACTAACAAAGCCATTGACTCAGATTGTCTTTGACCATCATAGAGATCTGATGGGGATCGGACACATAGGTGATTTGGCTTTAGGTCAAGTAGGAGATTGCTAGTTATAGGTGCCCTGTAAGCCAATCATGTGAGTGATGACACTTGTAACACACTGTGTCAATCTCTTTGCTTATGATTATTGGTATTTTCTCATATTATCTGGATGTATATTGTGATGTCCTTAAATCTGTGCAATGGGAATCGGATCATGATGAGATCACAATAATGAGACTGATTCACCTTTAAACATAGACCATAAATAATCTCAGTCAAAGGTTACTCGAGAGGAACATCGAGATAACTAGATAGACTGGTGTGTTATATAACTGTTCATATGATGGAGGTGACTGGTCTCATAGCTACTCATGTGGGGACACTGAGAATATAGTATAGGTACTCATTGGAGAACGAGTTCACTAATTGATCCGTTTACGGAATGCTAGATGGTTATTGATATCTCACGTCAAACAATGATTCTGTAGTCCTAATAGTATATCTAGTCCTTAGACTTGAGACACCAAGGATATCCTATATGAGTACTCCACTCTTTGATACCAGACTTATAGATTTAGAAGTTTCAGATCTAGTACAGCCGGTTATTGGGAGTGGCAGCCAACCTTATGAGGGAAATTGAGTATCAATAAAGGATCATTCACTCTCGATATCATGAGAGGAATATCCCATGTGTTCTTGCTCAAGCAAATCCATGGTCAAGGTCATTCGGATTGAGAGAGAAAGAGTTCTCCAAGAGAATCCGATTAGAACAAGACTCGATTAGAAATCGTATAGGCCTGACAGCACCATGCCCGATATACGATCTCTAGGATATTAGATGGATGAGGGACTATAGGTACATTGTAACTAAGGATAGATAGGTCCAAAGGATTAGATTCCCCTGTATCGTCTGGGGACTACGGCGTAGTGGCCTAGTGTTGGGAAATCCAAGGGGGCGACATCTTATGTGTAGCAGAAGGATAGAAAACAAAAAAAAACTTTAGATTTCCATGAAAGGTTCCATCATCATGCGAAGATTGGTGCGTTTCAAAAATAAATCTACGGAAACTGCATGTATAAAAAAATGTACCTAGGGAGATCATATATCCTTGAATCCCTGCAGATCTATAGGAGAGGATGAAGAAGGTCAAGCGTCCTCCTCTCTAGCGGTATCCACACGACAGGGACTGTGACGATACTCCCCTCTTGGGTAGAGGAGAATATTAGGTGGCTACTAAGAGAACTCTGTTGGGAAATCCTTTAGGGGAGCGACATCACATGCATAGTGGAAGAACAGAAAAAGAAAACCCCAGATTTCTTGTAGAAAGTTTTCATCGACGTGCGAAGATCGGTGCATCAAAAACTAATCCACAAAACTGTACGTGTAAAAAAAGATACCTAAGGAGATCGTATATCCCAGAATTCCTACAGATCTATGGGAGAGGATGAAGGAGGTCAAGCACCCCCTCTCTAGTGTATACACACGATAGGGACTGCGACGATGCACCTCTCTCTCTAGGGAGAGGAGAATAGGAGGTGCCTACCAAAAGAAACCCTCAACCTATAGAGCTTTGGTTCCCTCCTATTTATAGAGGCCCCCTGAAAACCCTAATGGATCTTTTACCCTATTGGGCATGGGATCTCCATCCAATTACCCAAGCCTCTTAGATTAGTGGGTCTCTACCCAATAATCTCTTATTAGCAATTATTGGATCTCATCTCAGGATCCAATAATTCAGGGGCTTAATAGATATCCAATAAGATAGGGGGTTCAGCGGATATTTCATATCCGAACCTCTACTCGTCGTAACACCTACCATATGTGTGTGACCCTCTAGGCCCAATATCGAGTTGGCCGTGAGTTATACTTATCAAAAATCCATTTGACTTAGTGAATTATTATCTCTATAATAATTCACCCAACTCATCGACTACGGATGTACCAAGCCACTACACTATGGCCCCAGACGATACAGGGGAATTGAATCCTTTGGACCTATCTGTCCTCAGTTACCATGTATCTATAGTCCCTCATCCATCCAATATCCCAGAGACCCTATACCGGGTATGGTGTTGTCAGGCTCATACGATCTCTCCTTGAGTCTTGCTCTTATCGGATTCTCCCGGAGAACTCTTTCTCTCTCAATCCAAATAACCTTGGCTAAGGATTCGTTCGAGCAAGAACACATGGGATATTCCTCTCATGATACCGAGAGTGGATGATCCTCTATTGACACTCAATAGCCCTCGTATGGTTGGCTACCACTCCCAATAATCGGCTATACTAGATCTGGAACTTTCTAAACCTATAAGTCCAGTATCAAAGAGTGGAGTGCTCATACAAGACATCCTTGGTGTCTCATGTCTAAGGATCAGATACACTACTGGAACTATGGAATCGCTGTTTGATGTGAAGTATCAATAACCATCCAGCATTCCGTAGGCGGATCAATCAGTGAACTCATTCCCTAATGAGCACCTACACTGTACCCTTAGTGTCCCCACACGAGTAGCTATAAGACCAGCTACCTCCATCATATGGACGGGTATATAGTACACTAGTTTATTTAGTTATCTCGATGTCCTTCTTGAGTAACCTATGACCAGGATAATTTAGGGTCTATGTTTAAAGGTGAATAGGTCTCATTATCGTGATCTCATCACGATCTGATTCCCATTGCACAGATCCAAGGGCATTACAATATATGCAACATGCAAGATAAAGTGATAAAATACCAAATAATAAGCAAAGAGAAAAAGTGCATATCAAGTCACAAGTGCCATCACTCATATGATTGTCTTGTAGGGCACATATGACTAGCAATCTCCCACTTGACCTAAAGCCAATCACTAACATGTCTGATCCCCATCAGACCTTTGTGATGCTTAAAGACAATCTGAGTCAATAGCTTTATCGGTGGATCTGCAATGTTATCTTCTGATGAAACTCTTTCCATTGCTACATCTCTTCGGGCCATGATCTCTCTAATAAGTTGGAATCTCCTCAGAACACTTTTGATGACACCCAGGTTCCCTTATTTGAGTAATTGCCCCGTAGTTGTTGCAATATAAGGGAATCAACTCTTTATTGCTTGACATGAATCCCAAATCTATGATAAACTTCTTCATCCAGACTCCCTCCTTGGCTGCCTCTGCCACAGCAATGTATTCTACCTCTGTGGTCGAGTCAGCAGTAGTGTCTTGCTTGGAACTCTTCCAGTATACTGCTCCTCCATTCAGGGTGAACACATACCTTGAATTAGACTTGCTATCATCGATATCAAACTGGAAGCTTGAGTCCGTGTAGCCCTCAACCCTAAGGCTACTATCTCCATATACTAGTAAAAGATCCTTAATCCTTCTTAAGTAGTTAAGGATACTTTTTTACTGCTTTCTAATACTCCAAGCCTAGATCTGCTTGATATCTACTTGTGACACTCAGAGCATGCGCTATATCAGGCCTAGTACATAGCATAGCATATATGATAGATCCTATCGCTGATGCATATGGTATCATATCCATATGTGCCCTTTCTTTAGGAATCTTTGGGAACATACTCCTAGAAAGTGATATTCCATGTCTTATTGGTATGAGGCCTTTCTTGGAATTTTTTATACCAAACCTTTTGACAATGGTGTCTATGTACCTGGACTGGGACAAGCCAAGCATTCTCTTGGATCTATCTCTATAGATCCGTATCCCTAATATGTAGGATGCTTCCCCTAAGTCCTTCATGGAGAAGTGCCTAGATAACCAAGTCTTTATTATGAAAAGCATTCCTACATCATTCCCAATGATCAGGATGTCATCTACATATAATACCAAAAAGGTGATAGTGCTCTCACTTACTTTCCTGTACACACAAGGCTCATCTTCGTTCTTAACAAAGTCATAAGATCTGATCGCCTTATCAAATCTTATGTTCCAACTTCAGGAAGCTTGCTTCAATCCATAAATGGACCTAAGCAACCTGCACACCTTTTTTGGGTTATCCTTGGACATGAATCTCTCAAGTCATATCATATACACCTCCTCCTCGAGGTTACCATTGAGGAATGCGATTTTAACATCCATCTATCAAATCTCATAATCATAGTGTACTACAATAGCCAATAGAATTCGATTGGAATTTAGCATGGCTACAGGTGAGAAAGTTTTGTCATAGTCAACACCTTGCCTTTGACGGTACCCCTTAGCCACTAGCCTTGCTTTATAGGTCTCTACCTTTCCATCTACTCCAATCTTCTTTATGAAGATCCACTTGTAGCTAATGGGTATAATACCCTCGGGTGCATTAACTAGGTTCCAAACCTTATTGGAGTATATGGAATCCATTTCTGAATTCATGGCTTCTTGTCATTTCCCAGAGTCTATGCTTATAATAGCCTCCTCGTAGGTCTGTGGATCAATATCCTTAATATCCTCTCTTCTAATATGTCCCACATATCTCTCAGGAGAATGGGATACTCTATCGGACCTACGTAAAGTTGGAACTTGTGTGTTAGGTATCTGAATAAATTCTAGAATTGTGCTTGAGCTAGGTTCTCTAACCTCACTCAACTCTATCATGCTCCCACTATCTCCACCAAGAATGTATTCCTTCTTAAGGAACATTGATCCCTTGGCTACAAAAACCTTTTAGTCCTTAGGGTGATAGAAATAATACCCACAAGTTTCCTTGGGGTATCCCACGAATTTGCACCGTTCCATTCTGGATTCCAACTTGTTAGGGTTGTGTCTCTTAACGTGGGCAGGGAAGTCCCAAATCTTAACAATCTTAAGATCAGGCATCTTCCTATTCCATATCTCATATAGAGTAGATATCATTGACTTGGTTGGAATTCTGTTAATAAGGTAAGCTGCGGTCTTTAGGGCATATTCCCAGAATGAGATGGGTAGGTCGGCGAAACACATCATGGAACGCACCATGTCTAGCAGTGTGCGATTCCTCCTTTCTGATACACCATTAAGCTATGGTGTATAAGGAAGTGTCCATTGGGATAAGATCCCATAATCTTTGAGGAACTAGGTGAACTCTGTACTCAAGTACTCATCTCCTCGATCTGATCGAAGGGTTTTAATACTCTTTCCTGTTTGGTTCTCCACTTCATTTTTATATTCCCTGAATTTCTCAAAAGCTTCAGACTTTTACTTCATCAAGTACACATGTCCGTATCTTGAGAAATCATCAGTGAAAGTAATGAAGTTGGAGCAATTACCTATGGCATGAGTCGACATGGGACCGTATACATCACTATGCATGAGTTCTAGTAACTCAGTGGCTCTCTCTCCGTTCTACTAAATGGAGAGTTGGTCATCTTTCCCCGAAGGCAAGGTTCACATGTCGCATATGACTCATAGTCAAATGGATCTAGATATCCATCTTTTAGCAACTTTTGAATCCTTCCCTCGTGGATGTGACCTAGCCTACAATGCTAAAGATATGCATTGTTAACCTCTTCTTGTTTCCTTTTAGACTCACTTACACTCATGATATGTGGAGCTATATCTAGCATAAATAAACCATTATGCAATGTTTCTCTCATAATGAGCTAATCATCTAATATTATTAAACAACCATTGTTCTCAAAAACTAATTTATATCCAATAACTATCAAATACGAAATGGAAATAATATTTTTGATAATAGAAGGAGCATAATAACATGCATCTAATGCAATATTAGCTCCTCCAGGTAGATGTAGGGTGACCTTGCCAATAGCCACTGCAGCAACCTCTACTCCATTGCCCATCTTAAGGTCCATTTCGCCTTTATTCAATATCCTAGGTCCTGCTAGAACTTGCAACAAATTGCAGATATGATAAGCACTCCCGGTATCCAATACCCATGTGTTATCAAAAGATTCTGACAAATAAAGACTGATCATGAATGTACCTGAAGCTTCTGCAAGCTTCTGTTTCACCCTCTCTACAAGGTACTCTTTGCAGCTCCTCTTCCAGTGCCCATCTTTGCCGTAGTAGAAGCACTGGCCTTTGTCCTTTGTTGGGTCCTTCTTAGCAATCTTTGCCTTAACCATTTTGCCCTTACCTTTGCCCTTCTTAAGGATCTTCTTAGCCTTCCTTTTTTTCCTAGTCTCACCAGCATAGAGAACTAGCTTCTCTTTCTTGATGGTGCTCTCTGCTTCCTTCAACATATTGAGGAGCTCTAGGAGGGTCACCTCAAGTTTATTCATATTAAAATTCATTATGAACCGAGAAAAAGAATTTGGTAGGGACTGAAGCACAAGATCCACACACAGGTTATCCTCTAGGACCATTCCTAGACTTGTGAGTTTCTCGATCCACTCAATCATTGTAAGGACATGGTTCTGAACCGATGTCCCCTCAGTCATCCTAGCACGGAAAAGACTCTTTGATATCTCATATCACTGAGTTCTTCCCTGTTCCTCAAACAATTTGCGAAGATATAGGAGTATGGAATTAGCATCCATATTTTTATGTTGTCTCTGTAACTCAGTAATCATAGAGGCAAACATATAACACTGAGCAAGAGTGGAATCATCTAAGTACTTCATATAATGAGCGATCTCATCCTTGCTTACCCCTTCGTCGGGCGTAGGGATCACTATATCAAGGATATATGCGATTTTCTCTGCCATGAGAATGATTCTCAGATTATGAAGCCAATCCGTATAATTTGGACCAGTGAGGTGGTTGGCATCAAGTATGCCACGTAAAGGATTTGAAAGCGATATTTTCTTAAATTAAAGATGTAGCAGAAATAAATAACATACAAACTTTGCAAAAATTAAACAATTAAGATAAGACTTCTATCTTAATGTACTCCCACTAATTTTTTGCAAGACACACGACACCCTCCGGTATATGAATCGGAGACCCCCTGGCTGATCTCTAGTAGGGATCGGGATCCAATCGGCATCTTAACGTAACCTCGAGGGACTCGACCAATCACGTTAAGCCCGTAAAGGTAGGCAACTCTTGCCAATCACAACTCCTTGTGATTCTTGTCCTGTTCAGTCTCCGAACCACCATGGCCTCGAGGGACTCGACCAACCATGATGTTTGGTTAAGTCATCACCATCGTTACAAGATGAGTCTGATTCAGTGATATACTCTCAAGGGACTCAACCAAGTATACCATGTCCTCAGGTCACCGATGACATCTCTATGTCATAGATAAGATAGCAAAATATGATATAGGTGAGTCTCGAGGGACTCAACCAACTCAACCTACACCGGGAATCGGTTTCTACTTATAACGATGGAAGGCCACATGGGTCAATCTAATTGCCTCACATTTACCAACTTAATATTATTTATAGAGAAGATTTTTGATTTGATCTCCTAACATAATGTGTCACACACATACGTGTCTAATATATATCTATATCGTATGCAAATATATATACATATCTAGTAGGTGTATATCTAATCACACATCACATGAGCAATCACACAAGATGATCATGGACCATATCCTAATGTGATCAGGCTCGAGCCGGTGGGCCCAATCACTCACATCAAGATTTATGTGTGCTTCGGTCATCTCTATGCCTTGTGATCGTCCATCTCGCTTCGTCGGATCCATCGGCATCTCAACGCATCTTCATACGGCGGATCGTCCATCTCAGCCTCGTGAGTCACGCTACCGCTGTGCCTCCTCATGTAATTACAACATAATTACAGGCACGCAGGCCCAACAATAAATGAGAAAAGAATAGAGGCTCGCAGGCTCCAATAATAATAATCACATATACACACATCACATCACAAGTCCATGATTATCTGTCCATATCATATATCACATGTATATGTTATTTTATAGGACTACTAGACAAAAATAATAGTTAATTAAACTATTTAATTAACATATTTAATTTTTTAAAATCAGAGACATAAAAGGAATTTTTGAATTCCAAGGGTATTTCGATAATTTGGCCAAAAAGGTATTTTGGTAATTCTATCAAAAGGGGTAGAATTTGAAATTTTTGAAATTCCGTGGGGTAAAACCATCTTTTACCCTAAAACCCTAACTCCTCACCCCTAGCTGCCTGCGTTGTGGCTGCAGCCGACGCCACCTTGCCGGCTATGGCCCCTACGCGCGGGGAGGGCGCCGGGGTGGCGGCGCTTGCCGTCCATGCGGGCCGCACCTCCACTGCCTTGTGGACGCAGCGCTTGTAGGCACTGCCCCGCGCGCAATGTCAGTGCCCCGCGGCGTTGTCCCGCGGGCGCAGCGCTCACAGGCGCAGACCTGCGGGTATGCGTCGGTGCTGCCCTGAAGGCAGCCCGCTGGCGCCCCTGCAGCCAACAGCCTACCGGCTGGCGGTTGCTGCCTATGCAGGTAGCAAGGCTACAAGCAGCCTTGCGCCCGCTGCACAAACACAGCAAGGGCAGCAATAGTTATTGCCCTTCCTGGCCCTTTTGTGCCAACGATTTTGGCGTAAAAAGTAGATCCAAAACACAACACACGTAGCTTAAGATCCGATCTTCGCACGAACAACCTGACTCTGATACCATTGTTGGGAAATCTTTTAAGGGAGTGAAATCACATGCGCAACGGAAGAAGAGAAAACAAAACCCCAGATTTTTCATAGAAAGTTTTCGTCGTCATGCGAAGATCGGTGCGTCAAAAACAAATCTGTAAAACTGCACGTGTAAAAGAAGATACCTAGGGAGATCGTATATCCCTGAATTCCTATAGATCTATGGGAAAGGATCAAGGAGGTCAAGCATCCTCCTCTCTAGCGGTATCCACATGACAGGGACTGCGACGATGCACCTCTCTCTCTAGGGAGAGGAGAATAGGAGGTGGCTACCAAAAGAAACCCTCAGCATATAGAGCTTTGGTTCCCTCCTATTTATAGAGGTCCCCTGAAATCCCTAATGGATCTTTTGCCTTATTGGGTATTGGATCTCCATCCAATTACCCAAGCCTCTTAGATTAGTGGGTCTCTACTCAGTAATCTCTTATTAGCAATTATTGGATCTCATCTCAAGATCCAATAATTTAGGGGCTTAATGGATATCTAATAAGATAGGGGGTTCAGCGAATATCTCATATTCGAACCTTTACTCGTCGCAACACCTACCATATGTGTGTGACCCTAGGCCCAATATCGAGCTAGCCGTGAGTCATACTTGTCGAAACTCCTTTTGACTTAGTGAATTATTATCTCTATAATAATTAACCCAACTCATCGGCTGCGGACGTAGTAGGCCACTACGCCATGACCCTAAGACGATACAAGGGAATCCAATCCTTTGGACCTATCTATCCTCAGTTACCATGTATCTATAGTCCCTCATCCATCCAATATCCCAGAGACCATATACCAGGCATGGTGTTGTCAGGCACATACGGTCTCTTCTCAAGTCTTGCTCTTGTCGAATTCTCCCAGAGAACTCTTTCCCTCTAAATTCGAATAACCTTGGCCAAGGATTTGTTCGAGCAAGAACATATGGGATATTCATCTTATGATACCGAGAGCGGATGATCCTCTATTGACACTCAATAGCCCTCATAAGGTTGGCTACCACTCCCAATAACTAGTTGTATTAGATCTGGAACATTCCAAACCTATAAGTCTGGTATCAAAGAATGGAGTACTCATACAGGATATCCTTGGTGTCTCAAGTCTAAGGACCAGATACACTACTGGGACTACGGAATTGCTGTTTGACGTGAGGTATCAATAACCATCCAGCATTCCGTAGGTGGATCAATCAGTGAACTCATTCCCCAATGAGCACCTGCACTGTACCCTTAGTGTCCCCACACGAGTGGTTATGAGACCATCTATCCCCATCATATGGACGGGTATATAGCACACCAGTCTATCCAGTTATCTCGATGTCCTTCTCGAGTAACCTATGACCAGGATAATTCAGGGTCTGTGTTTAAAGGTGAATCGGTCTCATTATCGTGATCTTATCATGATCCGATTCCCATTGCACAGATCCAATGACATCACAATATATGCAACATGCAAGATAAAGTGATAAAACGCCTAATAATAAGTAAAGAGAAAAAGTGCATATTAAGTCATAAGTGTCATCACTCATGTGATTAGCTTGCAGGGCACATATGACTAGCAAACCCCAAACTATAGGCCTTCAAGTCCCTCCTATTTATAGAGGCCCCTTGTAAACCCTAATGGATCCTACCCTATTGGGTATTGGATCTCTATTCAATTACCCAAGCCTCTTAGATTAATGGGTCTCTACCTAATAATCTCTTATTAGCTCTTATTGGATCTCATCTTAGGATCCAATATTCAAGGGCTTATTAGATATCCAATAAGATAGGGGCTCCGGCGGATATCTCATGTCCAAACCTCTACTCGTCGCAACACCTATCATATGTGTGTGACCCTCTAGGCCTAATATTGAGCTGGCCATGAGTCATACTTGTCAGAACTCCTTCTGACTTAGTGAATTATTATCTTCATAATAATTCACCCGATTCATCGACTGCGGACATACTAGGCCATTACGCCACAGTCCCTAGATACTACAGGAGAATCCAATCCTTTGGACCTATCTATCCTCAATTACCATGTATCTATTGTACCTCATTTATCTAATATCCCAAAGACCCTATACCGGGCATAGTGCTGTCAGGCCCATACGGTCTCTCCTCGAGTCTTGCTTTTTTCAGATTCTCCTAGAGAACTCTTTCTCTCTCAATCAGAATAACCTTGGCCAAGGATTTGTTCGAGCAAGAATACATGGGATATTCCTCTCATGATACCGAGAGCGGATGATCCTCTATTGACACTCAATAGCCCTCGTAAGGTTGGCTACCACTCCCAATAACCGGTTGTACTAGATTTGGAACTTTCCAAACCTATAAGTCCGGTATCAAAGTGTGGAGTACTCATATAGGACATCCTTGGTGTCTCAAGTCTAAGGACCATATACACTACTAGGACTACGGAATCGCTGTTTGACGTGAGGTATCAATAACCATCCAGCATTCCATAGGCGGATCAATCAGTGAACTCATTCCCTAATGAGCACCTACACTGTACCCTTAGTGTCCCCACATGAGTAGCTATGAGACTAGCTACCTCCATCATATGGACGGGTATACAGCACACTAGTCTATCCGGTTATCTCGATGTCCTTCTCGAGTAACCTATGACCAGGATAATTTAGGGTTTGTGTTTAAAGGTGAATCGATCTCATTATCGTTATCTCATCATGATCCGATTCCCATTGCACAGATCCAAGGACATCACAATATATGCAACACACAAGATAAAGTGATAAAATACCTAATAATACGTAAAGAGAAAAAGTGCATATCAAGTCACAAGTGCTATCACTCATGTGATTGGCTTATAGGGCACCTATAACTAGCACCTAGTACTTCTGTAATCGATGAGTCGAGTGAATTATTATAGAGATAATAATTCACTGAGTCAGAAGGAGTTCTGATAGGTATAACTCACGGCCAGCTCGATATTGGGCCTAGAGGGTCATACATATATGGTAGGTGTTGCGACGAGTAGAGGTTCGGATATGAGATATCCACCGGAGCCCCTATATTATTAGATATCCAATAAGCCTTTATATTATTGAATCGCATGGATAAGATCCAATAAGAGCTAGATTATTAGGTAGAGACCCATTGATCTAAGAGACTTGGGTAATTGGATAGAGATCCAATACCCAATAGGGCTGGATCCATTAGGGTTGATAGGGGGTCTCTATAAATAGGAGGGAACCAAAGCCCCATATGTCATGCCCCCCAAATTTTTATTTCATTCAGGAGGTGTGACCCTGTCTTAAAAATCCATAACATAAATTTTTTTTTTAACGATCCAATCCCAGGATCCAAACTGACATTTGAGGATACAAAGAATCATTCAAATATCAATCATATCTATAAACCTATGCAGATATAATCATACATCACATCACACAAACCCTTATGAAAACTCAAACCAACTTAACAAATTATTAACCTCACTTATAATTCCACAAGCATAAGAATTATACAAAGCAGAATTCCAACCATTTACCATAAATTCATATCATCATAAACTAAACTCAACATTCTAAAATTTTCAATCATGCAAGGTCTTTTAAAACTTTGACATGATACATTATTCCAAATCTGTCGACAACATCTTATTTTATACAAAATACATTTATAGAATGATAACATAACAATCCACAATGACTTGTCATAATCTGAATAGCTTCTCACTACCTCAACTCAATTCTAACATTTTAGTGCATGATGAGCTAACCTACAAAAAGAAAGGTTATATAACAATGGAGTGAGCTATAAAGCTCAGCAAGTGGCATACAAATCAAAAACAAGAGGAGAATAGCTTCAAACAGACTTGGCATCTAAATGCAAGGCAGAGATGTTGGGAAATCCTTTAGGGGAGCGACATCTCATGCGCAGTGGAAGAATATAAAACAAAACACCCTAAATTTCACGTAGAAAGTTTTCGTCGATCGTGCGAAGATCGGTGCGTCAAAAATAAATCCGCAAAACTGCATGTGTAAAAGAAGATACCTAGGGATTTCATATATCCCTGAATTCTTGCAGATCTGTGGGAGAGGATGAAGGAGGTCAAGTGTCCTCCTCTCTAGCGGTATCCACACGGCCGGGATTGCGACAATGCACCACTCTCTCTAGAGAGAGGAGAACAGGAGGTGGCTACCAAAAGAAACCCTCAGCTTATAAAGCTTTAGTTCCCTCCTACTTATAGAGGCTCCCTAAAAACCCTAATGGATCTTTTGCCCTATTGGGTATTGGATCTCCATCCAATTACCCAAGCCTCTTAGATTAGTGGGTCTCTACCCAATAATCTCTTATTAGCAATTATTGGATCTTATCTCAGGATCCAATAATTCAGGGGCTTAATGGATATCTAATAAGACAAGGGGTTCAGCGGATATCTCATATCCGAACCTCTACTCGTCACAACACCTACCATATGTGTGTGACCCTCTAGGCCCAATATCGAGCTAGCCGTGAGTCATACTTGTTAGAACTCCTTCTGACTTAGTGAATTATTATCTCTATAATAATTCACCAAATTCATCGACTACGGACATACCAGGCCACTACGCCGCGGCTCCCAGACGATACAGGGGAATCCAATCGTTTGGACCTATCTGTCCTCAGTTACCATGTATCTATAATCTTTTATCCATCTAATATCCCAAATACCCTATACCAGGCATGGTACTGTCAGACCCATACGGTCTCTCCTCGAGTTTTGCTCCTTGTCGGATTCTCCCGAAGAACCCTTTCTCTCTCAATCCAAATAACCTTGGCCAAGGATTTGTTCGAGCAAGAACACATTGGATATTCCTCTCATGATATCGAGAGCGGATGATCCTCTATTGACACTTAATAGCCCTCGTAAGTTTGGCTACCACTCCCAATGACCGGCTATACTAGATTTGGAACTTTTCAAACACATAAGTACGGTATCAAAGAGTGAAGTACTCATATAGGACATCCTTGGTGCCTTAAGTCTAAGGACCAGATACACTATTGGGACTATGGAATCGTTGTCTGACGTGAGGTATCAATAACCATCCAGCATTCCATAGGCGGATCAATCAATGAACTCATTCCCCAATGAGCACCTGTACTGCACCCTAAGTGTCCCCACACGAGTAGCTATGAGACCAGCTACCTCAATCATATGAATGGGTATACAGCACACTAGTCTATCCGGTTATCTCGATGTCCTTCTCGAGGTAATTATGACCAGGATAATTTAGGGTTTATGTTTAAAGGTGAATCAATCTCATTATCGTGATCTCATCATGATCAGATTCCCATTGCACAGATCTAAGGACATCACAATATATGCAACACGTAAGATAAAGTGATAAAATGCTTAATAATAAGCAAAGAGATAAAATGCATATCAAGTCACAAGTGCCATCACTCATGTGATTGGCTTGCAAGGCACATATAACTAGCAAGAGACACAAATTCATGGTTATAAGCTCATTAGATATAGAATCACAAATGTCATTTCAATCAAACATATTTGATTCGTAACAAAGGTAGTAAAGAGGAATTAGAACTTATCAGATGACGTAAATAGTATTTCAGAGCATATCAAATGACACAGGACATTACGGAGCATATCAATGGCACTTAGTACATTTCGAAGCATATCAATGTCATAGGGAATGTTTCGAAGCATATCAAGTGCAAATGAAATATTTCAGAACATAGCAAAGATGTATGAAATGTTTTGAAGCATGTCAAAGGCATATGAAACATTTTGGAGCATATCAATGGTACATAGGACATTTCAAAGTATATCAATGGCACATAGGAGGATGGGATACTCTATCGAACCTACGTAAAGTTGGAACTTATGTGTTAGGTATCTGAACAGACTCTGGTTGTGGAATGGTGCTTGAGCTTGGTTCTCCAACCTCGCTCAACTCTATCATGCTCCCACTATCTTCACTAAGAATGTGTTCCTTCTCAAGGAACACTTCTCTCTTGGCTACAAAGACCTTTTGGTCCTCAGGGTGATAGAAATAATACCCACAAGTTTCTTTAGGGTATCCCACGAACTTATACCATTCCGCCCTAGATTCTAACTTGTCAGGGTTGTGTCTCTTAATATGGTCAGACAGCCCCAAATCTTAACAATCTTAAGATCAAGCATCTTCTCATTCCAAATCTTATATGGACTAGATATCACTGATTTAATTGAAATTTTGTTTAGAAGTTAAGCTGTGGTCTCTAAGGCATATCCCCAAAATGAGATGAGTAGGTCGGCGAAACACATCATGGAACGGACCATGTCTAACAGTGTGCGATTCCTCCTTTCTGATACACCATTAAGCTGTGGTGTATAAGGAGGTGTCCATTGGGACAAGATCCCATAGTCTTTGAGGAACTAGGTGAACTCTGTACTCAAGTACTCACCTCCTCGATCTGATCGAAGGGTTTTAATACTTTCTTGTCTAGTTCTCCACTTATCATTTCCTCTTAGACTCTCTTATACTAATGATATGTGGAGCTGTATCTAGAATAAATAAACTATTATGCAATGTTCCTTTTATGATGATCTAATCATCTAATATTATTGAACAACCATTGTTTTCAAAAACTAATTTATATCCAATAACTGTCAAACATGAAATGGAAATAATGTTTTTGATAATAGAAGGAACATAATAGCATGCATCTAATGCAATAATAGCTCCACCAGGCAGATGTAAAGTGACCTTGCCAATAGCCACTACAGCAACCTTTGCTTCATTGCCCATCTTAAGGTCCATCTCGCCTCTGTTCAATCTCCTAGGCCCTGCTAGAACCTGCAACGAATTGCAAATATAATAAGCACTCCCGGTATCAAATACCCATGTGTTATCATAAGATTCTAACAAATAAAGACTGATCATGAATGTACTTGAAGCTTCTACAAGCTTCTGTTTTGCCATCTCTGTAAGATACTCTTTGTAGTTCCTCTTCCAATGCCCATCTTTGCCGTAGTGGAGGCACTGGCCTTTGTCCTTTGTTGGGTTTTTCTTGGCAACCTTTGCCTTACCTATTTTCCCCTTGCCCTTCTTAAGGGTCTTCTCAGCCTTCCTTTTCTTTCTGGTCTCACTAGTGTAGAGAACTGGCTTCTTTTTCTTGATGGTGCTCTTTGCTTCTCTTAATATATTGAGGAGCTCTGGGAGGGTCACCTCAAGTTTGTTCATATTAAAATTTATTATGAACTGAGAAAAGGAATCTGGTAGGAACTGAAGCACAAGATCCACACAGGTTATCCTCTAGGACCATTCCTAGACCTGTGAGTTTCTAGATCTATTCAATCATCTTAAGGACATGGTTCTAAACCGGTGTCCCCTTAGTCATCCTAGCATGGAAAAGATGTTAGGACTCTAGCTATAAGAGTCCTAATTTAGTTTCATTGATAAGGGCATTCATGTAAATCTTATCTAGCCAACCACTATTAAAGAGGTAAAGAGGCCGGCTAGGTTAAGGTTAGGTTGCTTCTTAGAAAAGGAGTCTTATTAGAGAAAGAGTCCTATTAGAAGTAGGAGTTCTATTAGGCAAAGAGTCCTATTAGAAGTAGGAGTCCTATTAGGAAAATAGTCCTATTAGAAGTAGGAGTCCTATTATGAAAAGAGTCCTATTAGAAGTAGAAGTCCCATTAGGGAAAAAGTCCTATTAGAATTAGGAATCCGACTAGAGAAGGAGTCCTAATTAGAAGTTGGTTAGAAGTAGGAGTCTTGAGTAAGAGTCCTATTAGGAGTTGGGGCTTAGAAGCCCTATAAATATCCATGTATTCATCCTCTTTTAATCAATGAAGAGATTAATCTTTTAGTAGCCTTTGAGCAGCAACTTGGAGGAAGGAACCCCTATAGAGTTCCAAGGAGGCCGATCCCCTATAGAGATCAACCCCAAGCTTAGAATCCACGGAGGGTTCTAACACTTGATATCAGAGCAGCGTTCTTAGTGTCTCGCTGTGTTGAATCTCGGATTTTGATGATGAAGTCAATTGGTGAAATATTTGTGCTGATTCACTTTGTCGAGATGAGTGTGCAGGAACAACTACGAAGGGTAGAAAACATGAGGTGATCAAGTCCGTCGGGGGTTCAAGAGTTCATCGGAAGTCCGAGAGATTTTCGGACGTGTTGCCGGAACCATCAAAGATCAAATCAGGGACTTGCCGAAGTTTTCGAAAGTTCCTCTCAGAGATCATCAAAGGTTCGCGGAACTCACCGGGATGATCTGGAAACTAGCCGAAGACTCGTTGAAGCTCAAGGTGTGCTGAGAATCCACTGAAAGCAATCCGAGGGAAGCATCGGAAGCTTCGGAATCTCACTAAGCATCACGATTACTTGTGTTTTAACATTCGTAGTTTGCACATAAGTATGGCAAGGAATTGGTAAAATCCTTGCCTAAAATCGAGGGGCCAACCAGGTCTCTGCTGAGCCAAGTGAAGGCTCAAACAGGGCCCATTCGGCCTTGACCGAATAAAGCAGCGGTGTACCGCTGAGCACGCGGTGGAACGCTCGGCCAGCGGCAGCGCCGTCACGCATGCGTGGCACCGCCGTGCAGTAGCACCGCCGAAACGAGGCGGTGGAACCGCGGGTCGGGCGGTAGCACCGCCCGCCTTGACCAGAGGCGGAACAATCAACGCGTCACGCACCCGCCGCCGCATTTGAAGCGTACCAGAGCGAACAAAGCGTAGCACCGCCAAGCCGGCAAGTGACCACCGCCCTGATCCGAACTCCAAATTTATTTCAAATTTGGAGCCCAATTTTGAATCCACTTTGGATCTATAAATACCCCTCCCCTTCCCAGCAGGAAGGGCAATCCTTTTGAGCAAAAAGTCTAAGTCTTGAGTTCTTGAAGTGTGTTGTAAAGTCTTGCTTTTGCTAGTGTTCACCTTCTTCCCTTTCTTGAGAGATCTTATACAAGTGTGAACATCTTGTAAAGGGTTGTAAAGGGGTGTTTGATCCTTCCCCCTTAAAGAGATTGCTAGTGGAAGAGAGGAGCCTCATCGTAAAGGCTTCAAGAGTGGATGTAGGTCATTTGATCGAACCACTATACATCCTTGTGTTCATGAATGTGTGAGTGCTTACCTTCTTGAAGGATTTCTTTACTTTACTGCAAGTTATTTAGTTCATACTTATTTCCCTTAAGCAAGCAATTTCATTCAAGCTCTCTTTCGTCAAATCGAGATCTTCCTACGAACGTGAGTTTTCGTAAATCGGATTCAAGAAAACGGTTTTAATCCGCTGCACTAATTCACCCCCCCCCCTCTTAGTGCCTTTTAGATCCTTTCAATTGGTATCAGAGCAAGGTTTGCTCTCATATTGGTTTAAAACCCAAGAGAGATGGCCTACTCCGGTATGCAAGAAGGTCTCTCCATTACTCGTCCACCTATGTTTAATGGGTCGGATTATACATATTGGAAGACTCGTATGAGGATTTTTCTTATTTCCATGGACTTCGAACTTTGGAGCATTATTGAAAATGGCTTTGCAAAATCTTCTCTTCGGATGAGTGAATGGAATGAGTCGGAGAAGAAGATTTTTGCTCTCAATGCAAAGGCTATGAATGCCTTATTTTGTGCGCTTGACAAGAATGAGTTTAATTGGGTTTCTATTTGTGAATCGGCATTTGATATTTGGCGAACTCTTGAAATCACTCATGAAGGCACTAGCCGAGTGAAAGAGTCCAAAATCAACATTCTTGTGCATTCTTATGAACTTTTTCGGATGAAACCAAGTGAGTCCATTGGAGACATGTACACTCGCTTTACGGATGTCATCAATGGACTAAAAGCTCTTGGTAAAGGTTTTTCGAATTTTGAATTGGTAACCAAAATTTTAAGATCCCTTCCAAAAAGTTGGGATCCAAAGGTGACGGCCATTCAAGAGGCCAAGGATCTCAAAGTATTTTCGTTTAAAGAACTTATCGGATCTCTAATGACTTATGAGATGACGTGCCATGCTCATGAAGAGCTTGAGAATACCCTTCCAAAGAACAGGAAGGATGTGGCACTTAGAACACAAGAAGACCACTTGAAAGGAACATCAAGTGATGAGGACAGTGACAAAGATATTGCTCTTCTAACTCGAAAGTTTAAGAAATTTATAAGAAAGAACAAATTCAAAAATGACACAAAAGGCAAATTTGAACACAAAAAGGACCAAGTCCTTTGCTATGAATGCAAGAAGCCGGGACACTTCAAGAATGAATGCCCTCAAGCCAAGAAGAAGCAATTCAAGAAGAAAAGAGGTTGAAGAGGCTAGCAACAAAGAGGAGGCAAACTTCGCACTAATGGCATTTGGAGAAGAGGTTAGTAGTTTACTTTATGAAGAGTTATCTTTTGATAAACTTTCTATGGCTTTTCATGAGTTATTTGATGAATGTAAAACTATTAGTAAGAAGTTCAATTTGCTTAAAAAGGAGCATGCTTTGTTACAAAGTAAGTTAAATAGTCTTCAAAACCCTTCTCTACCCCCATGCTCTAAGTGTGAAGACTTAGATGCAACAAAGAGAGAGAACTTGCTACTCAAAGAGACCTTAAACAAGTTTAAGGTCGGTAGCAAGGGCTTAGACATGATTCTTGCTAACAAAGGTCATGTCGGAAATAGAAGTGGTATTGGATTTGTGAGAGGTTCTCATCAAAATCCCACCACCTTCATTAAAGGGCCTACATTGCATGTATCACCACATATGAAATGTAACTTTTGTGGCAAATCGGGACATGTTGTCTACAAATGTCCATTCAAGAAAATTGATCCACAAAAATTGATATGGGTTCCTAAAGGAACCATAAACGATTCAATGATGAATTGCAAAGTAAGTAGGTCATTTTGTAAGGCACCCAAAATCAAATGGGTACCTAAAACCATCCTCTTTTGTAGACAAATTCACAAGCTAGGAGCAAGAAATGGTATCTTGATAGTGGATGCTCAAGGCACATGACCGGAGATCCATCTCATTTCTCTATGCTCTCTAGCAAAGAAGAAGGATATGTCACCTTCGGAGACAACAACAAGGGTAAAATCATTGGCAAAGGAACCATAGGTAACAAATCTAATTTTTCAATTGATGATGTGCTACTAGTTGATGGCTTAAAACATAATCTTATAAGTATTAGTCAACTATGTGATAAAGGTTATGTTGTTAAATTTGAATCTAATGTTTGCATTATTGAAAAACCCAACAACAACATATCCATGATTGCTTTAAAACAAAACAATGTCTACACCATAAATATTGATAAACTAAGTAATGAAATGTGCTTTTCGGTTTTGAATGATGATGCATGGCTTTGGCATAGGAGACTAGGACATGCAAGCATGAAACTAATCTCTAAGATTTCATCTAGAGATTTAGTAAGAGGTATCCCAAACACAAGATTTTTTAAGGATAAGATATGTGATGCATGTCAACTAGGGAAACAAATAAAGACTAGTTTCAAATCAAAAAATCAAATTAGCACCACTAGACCATTACAATTGATCCACTTGGACTTATTTGGACCAATTGACATAACAAGTCTAGGTGGTAGCAAATATGCCTTTGTAATTGTGGATGACTATAGTAGGTACACTTGGACCTATTTCTTAGCTCATAAAAGTGATTGTTTCAAATGTTTCTCAAAATTTTGTAAACTCACTCAAAATGAAAAGGCCTCATGATTTCATCAATTCGTAGTGATCATGGAGGAGAATTTCAAAATCATGACTTCCAAAATTTTTGTGAAATAAATGGATACAATCACAACTTCTCTACTCCAAGAAATCCACAACAAAATGGAGTAGTGGAAAGAAAAATAGAAGTTTGCAAGAAATGGCTAGAACCATGTTAAATGAATATAATTTACCTAAATACTTTTGGGCGAAGCCGTAAATCCGGCTTGCTATATTATGAATAGAGTTCTAGTGAGACCATCCCTATCTAAAACTCCGTATGAGTTATGGAATGATAAAAGACCAAATGTTTCTTATTTTAAAGTTTTTGGTTGTAAATGTTTTATCTTAAATGAGAAGGATGCCTTAGCGAAATTCGATGCAAAATCCAATGAAGGCATATTTCTTGGTTATTCTTTGGTTTCTAAGGCTTTCCGTGTTTTCAACAAAAGAACCTTACTTATTGAAGAATCAATTCATGTCGTTTTCAATGAAATTTCAGAATTCAAGAAGAAAGATTTTGATGATGATTTTGGTCTTGATAATTTGAATTTGAATGAACCCTCTCCTCAAAATAACAACTTGGATGCATCTTCTTCCCAAATTTCCTTACCCAAGGAATGGAAATACGTAGATGCTCATCCCAAGGAGTTAATTATAGGAGATACATCGAAAGGGGTTCAAACTCGCTCTTCTTTCAAAAATTTTTGTGCCCATGCCGCTTTTCTTTCTCAAGTTGAACCAAAATGCATTGTTGATGCCCTGAAAGATGATTCTTGGGTTATCGCAATGCAAGAAGAATTGAATCAATTTGAGAGGAATAAGGTGTGGAAACTTGTTCCTAAACCTAATGACCACTTAGTTATTGGTACTAAGTGGGTCTTTAGAAACAAGCAAGATGAATACGGTATCGTGGTTCGAAACAAGGCTAGACTAGTGGCCAAAGGTTTCAACCAAGAAGAAGGTATCGACTATGAAGAGACCTTCGCTCTGGTGGCAAGATTGGAAGCCATTAGGATGCTCCTTGCCTTTGCTAGTAGTAAAGATTTCAAATTATTTCAAATGGATGTCAAAAGTGCATTCTTAAATGGTTATATTTCCGAAGAAGTGTATGTCGAACAACCACCCGGATTTGAAAGCTCTTTATTTCCTAATTACGTGTTTAAACTAACCAAAGCTCTATATGGTCTAAAACAAGCCCCTAGGGCTTGGTATGAAAGGTTTAGTCATTTTTTGATTTCAAATGATTTCACTAAAGGCAAGGTTGATACTACATTGTTTATTAAACATTTTGAAAATGATTTTCTTATTGTTCAAATTTATGTTGATGATATCATTTTTGGGTCTTGTAATGACTCACTATGTGAATTATTTGCTAAAGAAATGAGTGATGAATTTGAGATGAGCCTAATGGGAGAATTAAATTTCTTTTTAGGACTACAAATCAAGCAACTAAGTGATGGTATATTTCTAAATCAATCAAAATACACATTGAAATTATTAAAACGGTTTAACATGGATGGCTCAAAAGATGCTAGCACTCCTATGAGCACCTCTGTTAAATTAGATATGGATGAAAATGGAGAAAGTTTTGATCAGAAAACTTATAGAGGCATGATAGGTAGCTTGCTCTATCTCACTGCAACCAGACCTGACATCATGTTCAGTGTAGGGTTATGTGCAAGATTCCAAGCTAATCCTAAACAATCTCACGAAAAGTCAAGAGAATTCTTAGATACCTAAAAGGTACCCCTAATCTTGGATTATGGTATCCAAAATCTAAAAATTTTGACTTGAAAGCTTACACAGATGCGGATTTTGGTGGATGTAAAATAGATAGAAAAAGCACTTCCGGAACATGCCAATTTCTAGGACATGCACTTGTTTCTTGGACTTCAAGAAACAAAATTCTTGCACTATCCACTACCGGCTGAATATATAGCTGCCCGCATGTCACGTACAAAGTTATCTGGATGAAAAATACACTAGAAGACTATGGAATCTACTTAAATAATATCCCTATAAAGTGTGATAACACGAGTGCTATTTGTCTAACAAAAAATCTAATTCAACACTCTCGAACTAAGCATATTGACATTAGGCATCACTTTATACGTGATCATGTAAGTAGTAAAAATGTCACCCTTGAATTTGTTGATACATCTCATCAATTAGCGGACATTTTTACGAAACCCTTAAATGAGGAACAATTTGATTTTATTAGAAGGGAATTAGGCATGTTAAACTGCCCAAATAAGTAAGTTTTGTTTGATGATATCTTTTCGTGAAATCATAGTTTTTATTGATTTGAGTTTGATTTTGGATTCATCGATTTGATTTTTTCTGATCTTATATTCATCGATTTGCCTTCATTCCTTCTCTGAGACTATTTTTCAAAAAAATAAAACCGACAAAAAAAAAAAACAAATCTGCAGACTTTGTGCTACTAGCGGTAGCACCGCCACCGGTGGAACCACTCGCGGTAGAACTGGGGCTGCAGGGTAGAACCGCCACATATAAAGGAGTGAGTTAGGGCCGGCGGTAGAACCGCCCGAACTCACTGCCCCTTTGCGGTAGAACCTGCCAAACCTCTCCAAACACCTTCTACACTCGATTTTAGAAGCCTAAGAGGAAGATCTAACCTTGTTCAAGCTTCCTACATCTTAAGGGAAAACTCTAAGGTAAAAACAGAATTGTTCTCTTATTGTGTAGCTTCAATTCTGTTCTTACAATTCTGTTCTAGTTTCAATCCTTTCAATTGTTTAATTTTTCACTCCTTTACATAGAAATGGCTCCTAAAAGAACATCAAGAGACAAAGGAAAAAGGATGGAAGTAGATTTATTTGACCACACCCTGTTTAAATCACAAGAAGCTTCCCTTAGATTCTCTGAATTTGGTTCTAGATCCATTCATAAGGGAAAATATGTTGATTTGAATCAATTGGGCAACCTAGAACCTATCATGTGGTTTGCAGACTTAGAAGCCTTACCCATTTTGCAAATTAATGAACCTCTTTATCCACGCTTAGTGAAACTTTTCTATGCTAATCTAACTGTGAATGATGATGGCTTATCAACTTATCTTTTAGGTAATGAGATTCAAATATGTGATACCACTATATGCTCATTAATTGGCATTGTTGAAAAAGAGCTAGGATGCTACTTTAGAGGAAAGTGGGGTACGGACACAGTTGGTGCCACCCACTCTGAAGCTTTAGAAGCAGTATTTGCAAACCCGAATTTAGGTATCATTCCCAAGAGTTGTGAACATTTACTACCCTTTAACTCTAAAATTTTGCATCACATTCTAATTAGCATTATCATTCCTAAACAGTTTCATCATGATGAGATCAGCTTCACTGAGTTAGGTACCTTATTCTGGATCATGACCCGACAACCCTTTTGTTTTGGTTACCTAATCAGGCAGCACATGATAGAGGTCCTTACTAAAGGAACAATGTTACCATATGGAGGTTTGATTACTAGACTACTACATGCCCAAAATATTAACATTCCTCCAGATGAAGAAGCAATACAAATGGACAGATTTAATATCATTGATGTTAAATTACTTCGGCGACTTAGGTGTGTTTTCGAACATGGAATAGGGGTTAGACAACCTAGGACCTGTGATATTCTTCCCCCACCCGTGGATCATCCTGAAACACCAGTCCTTAGGAGAAATGAATCTACTCCTCCTGATCCTTTTATTGCAGCTACATCAGTGACACCTCCTGAAGATCCGATCATGAGAGAGTTAAATGAAGTAAAACAACAGCAACTTGAAATTTTGAAGGAAATGCGGAAGATGAACTTAAAGATCGATCATATGTATAGGCATCTTGGCATTCCTCCTGAGGAGTAGCTTGCTGTATTTCTTTTTGAACGATGTAAACTTATGTTGACATGTATGTTGTATTATCTTCAGTGCATTTTAACATATATGTTGCATTACATCGTCATGGCCACTATGTACTGATTTTCAGCTTTCTGATTAATTTCCTTTTTGTATGATATATTACGACCATCTTGAGTGTTACATATGAATCCCTTGTTTTCTTTTTGTTGATGACAAAGGGGGAGAAATAATGTGTTATATGCATGGTTTAGGATCTTGATATCATGTTTTTAATTATGAACACTTACCTATTTGATATCTTCCATGCTTTACAAGCTATTACAAGTTCAAGCTTATTTAGGATCTTGATATCATGTTTTTAACTATGATTGATATCCTTAAAACCTATTTGACAACATCAACTTTGAAGGTTAATTCTTTACTATGTTGAATTCAAAAATTGAATTCAAGAATTTTTCTTAACGGCATATAGATAGGGGGAGTTATGAGTAACTCCTTCACCACTTGATTGTCATCATCAAAAAGGGGGAGATTGTTGAATCTCGGATTTTGATGATGAAGTTAATTGGTGAAATATTTGTGCTGATTCACTTTGTCGAGATGAGTGTGCAGGAACAACTACGAAGGGTAGAAAACATGAGGTGATCAAGTCCGTCGGGGGTTCAAGAGTTCATCGGAAGTCCGAGAGATTTTCGGACGTGTTGCGGAACCATCAAAGATCAAATCGTGACTTGCCGAAGTTTTGGAAGTTCCTCTCGAGAGATCGCCAAAGGTTCGCGGAACTCACCGGATGATCCGAAACTAGCCAAGACTCGTTGAAGCTCAAGGTGTCCGAGAATCCACCAAAGCAATCCGAGGAAGCATCGGAGCTTGGAATCTCGCCGGAAGCATCACAGTTACTTGTGTTTTAACATTCGTAGTTTGCACATAAGTATGGCAAGGAATTGAGGTAAAATCCTTGCCTAAAATCAGTAGGGGCCAACCAGGTCTCTGCTGAGCCAGGTGAAGGCTCAAACAGGGCCCATTCGGCCTTGACCGAATAAAGCAGGCGGCTGTACCGTCGAGCCTGGGGCGGTGGAACCGCTTAGGCACGGTAGTACCGCCCACAGTCATGAACAAGCGGTGGCACCGCTGCAAGCGTAGCACCGCCCTGTTCTGTAGCCAGGCGGTGGAACCGCCTGGCTGGGGCGGTAGCACCGCCCCAGTCTCTAAACCAGAGGCGGTGGAACCGCCTGTGGCAGCACCGCACGCCTGTCTCCGAAAAGAGAAAGCGGTAGTGTGACGTGGCGCGTGGCGGCCAGTGGCACAAAGACTCCAAATTTATTTCAAATTTGGAGCCCAATTTTGAATCCACTTTGGATCTATAAATACCCCTCCTTCCCAGGGCAATCCTTTTGAGCAAAAAGTCTAAGTCTTGAGTTCTTGAAGTGTGTTGTAAAGTCTTGCTTTTGCTAGTGTTCACCTTCTTCCCTTTCTTGAGAGATCTTATACAAGTGTGAACATCTTGTAAAGGGTTGTAAAGGGGTGTTTGATCCTTCCCCCTCAAAGAGATTGCTAGTGGAAGAGAGGAGCCTCATCGTAAAGGCTTCAAGAGTGGATGTAGGTCATTTGACCGAACCACTATACATCCTTGTGTTCATGAATGTGTGAGTGCTTACCTTCTTGAAGGATTTCTTTACTTTACTGCAAGTTATTTAGTTCATACTTATTTCCCTTAAGCAAGCAATTTCATTCAAGCTCTCTTTCATCAAATCGAGATCTTCCTACGAACGTGAGTTTTTGTAAATCGGATTCAAGAAAACGGTTTTAATCCGCTGCACTAATTCACCCCCCCCCCTCTTAGTGCCTTTTAGATCCTTTCACGCTGCCCTTCCACAGCCATCCACCAGCCCTCCACAACTGCGCAAAGCAATTCCCACAATTGCTTAGAAGGTCATTGCTGAATTCTGCCGTCATCTCCACCACCGTAGATCATCCTTTGATCTTCCCGTGAATTGCAACAGGTTTTGGTTATGTACCTTACTGATGGTGCAATTTAGTTATCCTTATTCAAAAAATCTAAAAAATTCGTTCCTATATTGCTGCATAAACTTTTCGTCGCAAAGTTTTCATCTCTACAACGAAAGTCGCACTACAGAATTTCAGCCACATAGCACTGCCTTTTTTATCTTGCTACTGCATTTTTTCTATCCAAATCTCTATGAAATTTTTATGACAGCTTTGAAACTTCCTAACAGTGGTTTTCCTTTTGGTTTTGTCAAAAAATTCTCAATATAAACCACTTATCTTTTACGTCCAAACTGCTGCACTTTAGACGTAAAAATCTACTATAATACCTCTCCGTGATTCTCAATTTTGCCAAACCTCTTTCTGTCGTTTCTTCCTACGAAATTTTTTATAATATTACCTCTTCCTTATCAATAGATCCCCTTTGAGTTTTACTTGAATCTCTTTTGAAAATTTCTGGAAAAAATTACATCTTTACTGCTGGAATTTTTTCGATGAAAAATCTGGTATTGCACCTTTGTCCTTTTTTCTTCTCTGTAACCTACCAAACCCTAGCCACCTTGCTGCCACAAGTCAAGACATCTTTAGGGCATCCCTCTAGCCTCAAGACGCAGCCATTATAACCTAGTTTCATAACCCTAATAGCATTAAAAACTACAGCCCAAAATAGTAAATCATTACAGCTGAACCCTTCAATCACCGATCTATTGTCCGAACCTTCCACCACCCCATGCCATTAACCCGTCAACAGAAAAAAGACAAGGGCATCTCTGATCTACAGACATATGCTATAGCTTCTCAAGATCCAATTGATGCCAAATTTGAAGTATGGGAATCGCGGATTGAATCACGGCTTGAATCGCGCTTAGAAGACAAATTGCGCGCTTTGTTTGTAGAATTCAGAATTGGACAACCATTGAGTCCAACCAAACAGCAGCAAGGAGAGAATTTAGAAAGGACCCTAGAGAAGGAGGGACAGCCCTTGGACATGCTTCAGCCATGCATGAGGGTGGACTTCCCATGATGGGAAGAAGGAGACCCAGCGGGGTGGATTTCACGCGCAGAATGTTACTTTCGCAACTACCGAACGTCGGATAATGCTATGGTGGAGATTGCTATCATCCACCATGAAGGAGATGCTATTCAATGGTATAATTGGCTGAAATATAATCATGAGGCTCTGACATGGAATCAATTTAAGAATGCATTGCTGAACCGTTTCGGACCTACGGAGTATGAAAATATTGATGGCCAACTCGCAAAGATTCGACAAACCTCTATGATTCAAGAGTACCAAACCAGGTTTGAGAAGCTATCCTACCTTGCTTGTGATTGGACTGACTGTCACATTTATCGAAGGACTCAAGCCAGAGATAAAAGGGGAAGTTAAGGCGCGACAGCCCCGTACCATGATGGCTACGATTTCTTTTGCCCGAATACAAGAAGAACGACTCAACCAAGATGCTCGGAGGATGAGAACCACTCCTAGAACCTCAACATATAAACCCCCTTCTACTCCCAGCCATCCTTCGCTGTCCAAAAAATTGACAAGAGAAGAACTACGTGACCGATCAGCAAAGGGTCTTTGTTGGCATTGCAACGAGCCGTGGAACCGCGATCATCGCTGCAAAAGGGGCTGCCTCCTATTGATTGAACCTCTTGAAGACATGGAGGAGGAGGTCTAGGAGCATGAGGAAGAGGTCATAGATGAAGAATAGCAGCCAATTGATATTATGATGCATGCCCTTGCCGGTTACACGAACCCGCAAACAATGAAAGTGGGAGGATTTCTGAAGTAACAATCGATCACCGTTCTTATTAACACTTGGAGCACTAATAATTTTATGAACAGCATGGTTGCTGTCCGGATGGCCTTACCTATTGAGAATTGCAGCAGGTTCGATGTTAAAGTCGCAGATGGATGAATTTTGAAGTGTGATCGTAAGTGCCCACGGCTGAAACTGTTGCTGCAGGAACAAGAGATAATTGCAGATTTTTTCCTCCTCTCTCTCGATGATTATGAGGCCATGCTTGGCATCGAATAGTTGATGACATTAGGTATTGTTTCCTAGAATTTTTTGAAATTAATTATGAAATTTTACAGCAAGGGGAAATAGGTGATACTGTACGGGAAACGTGGGGGCGACGTAACGACAATTTGCACACAACGAATGGAGAAAGTTTTGCACAAAGCATGTAGTAGCTTTTTGGTACAACTTGAAAAGCAATCTAAGGGAGAGCCAACCAAATTTGAAGATCCAAACCTACTTCCCTTGTTTGCTGAATTTTCAGATATATTTGATGAACCACGCAGCCTACCTCCTAACCGCCGGCACGATCATCGTATACCGATTCTTCCAGGGAAACCTCTAGCAAATACTCGACCATATCAGTATCCACATCTCCAAAAAGATGAAATAGAAAGGATTGTAAATGAAATGCTTGAAACAGGAGTTATTTGGCCAAGTTGCAGCCCCTACTCTTCACTAGTGCTCCTCGTATGAAAGAAAAATGGAACATGGCGAATGTGCATTGATTACCGAGCTCTCAATGACATAACTGTCAAGGACAAGTATCCTATTCCAGTAGTAGATGAATTGCTTGATGAATTAAAGGGAGCACGAGTCTTCACAAAGTTGGACCTTCGATCCGGGTATCATCAAATACGAGTGTGCAAAGAAGACATACCGAAAACTGCCTTTCGAACGCACAACGATCACTATGAATTTCTGGTAATGCCCTTTGGTCTCACCAATGCTCCCTCCACCTTCTAGAGCCTTATGAATGATATTTTCCGGAGTTATCTTCGAAAGTTTGTGCTAGTTTTCTTTGACGATATCCTTATTTACAGCCCTTCTCTTGAAAGTCATATTCAGCACTTACGACTTGTTTTGATAATTTTGTGAGAACATGTTCTTTTTGTCAAAAAAATGAAGTGTAGCTTTCTTCAACAAAAGGTGGAATATCTTGGGCATATCATATTAGAGGAAGGGGTGGCAGTGGACCCCTCCAAAATTGAAGCAATGCAGAACTGGCCAACCCCGAGGAACATAAAATCACTACGCGGCTTTCTCGGTTTAACAGGTTACTACCGTAAGTTCGTGAAAGACTATGGAAAGATCAGTGCACCCCTTACTTCCTTGCTGAAAAAAGATGCTTTCCAGTAGTCGGACAAAGCCACCACCGCCTTCGACGAACTTAAAGTCGCAATGATAACAACGCAGTACTAGCATTACCCGACTTCGACAAGACTTTTATTATTGAAGCTGATGCCTCCAGAGCAGGAATTGGTGCTGTACTAATGCAAGATGGCCGACCCCCCCTGTAATTCCAAAATATGTGTTGGGCACCTCTAAAGTAGAACAAGTAGACAGGGAACTACAAGATAGAGACAAAATGCTGAAGTTGCTAAAAGATAATCTCACTGCAGCACAAGCAAGGATGAAACAACAATATGATCAACACAAAGGCGAAAGAGAATTTTTAGTAGAAGATTGGGTCTTCCTACGGCTCCAGCCATACAAGCAAACATCAATCCAAATCAGAGCGTCTATGAAGCTTTCACCTCGGTTCTATGGACCCTACTAGATTTTGGAGCGCATCGGAGTAGTAGCATACAGATTGGACTTACCCACCAGCTCCCGAATCCATCTAGTATTCCATGTATTGTGTTTGAAGCACAAGTTGGGACAACACGAGATAGCCCAAAGCCATCTACCAAATATAACTACCCAAGGAGAGCTCCAAATCAACCAAGTGCCATTATTGATCGACGGATCGTGACTCGACGACGACGACCTGCTACTGAAGTGTTAATACAGTGGGCAAACCTACCAACAGAAGATGCCACTTGGGAGAACTATGATGACTTGAAGATCAAATTCCCAAAATTCATAGAACGTCAACCTCGAGGACAAGGCTGATTTGAAGAGGGCGGGTCTGTTAGGACTCTAGCTATGAGAGTCCTAATTTAGTTTTATTGATAAGGGCATTCATGTAAATCCTATCGAGCTGACCCCTATTAAAGACGTGAAGAGGCCAGCTAGGTTAGGGTTAGGCTGCTTCTTAGAAAAGGAGTCCTATTAGAGAAAGAGTCCTATTAGAAGTAGGAGTTCTATTAGGAAAAGAGTCCTATTAGAAGTAGGAGTCCTATTAGGAAAATAGTCCTATTAGAAGTAGGAGTCCTATTATGAAAAGAGTCCTATTAGAAGTAGAAGTCCCATTAGGGAAAAAGTCCTATTAGAATTAGGAATCCTACTAGAGAAGGTTAGAAGTTGGTTAGAAGTAGGAGTCTTGAGTAAGAGTCCTATTAGGAGTTGGGGCTTAGAAGCCCTATAAATAGCCATGTATTCATCCTCTTTTGATCAATGAAGAGATCAATCTTTTAGTAACCTTTGAGCAGCAACTTGGAGGAAGGAACCCCTATAGAGTTCCAAGGAGGCCGATCCCCTATAGAGATCAACCCCAAGCTTAGAATCCGCGGAGGGTTCTAACAAAAGACTTTGATATCTCATATCGCTGAGTTCTTCCATGTTCCTCAAACAGTTTACGGAGATACAGGAGTATAGAATTAGCATCCATATTTTCATGCTATTTCTGTAACTCAGTAGTCATAGAGGCCAACATATAACACTGAGCAAGAGTGGAATCATCTAAGTACTTCACATAATGAACGATCTCATCCTCGCTTGCCCCTTCGTCGGGCGTAGGGATCATTGTATCAAGGACATATGCAATTTTCTCTGTCGTGAGAACGATTCTCAGATTGCGAAGCTAATCTGTATAATTTGGACTAATGAGGCAGTTGGCATCAATTATGCCACGTAAAGGATTTGAAAGCGACATTTTTCTGAAATAAAAGATATAGCAGAAATAAATAATATGTAGACTTTGCAGAAATTTAAACAATTAAGATAAGGACTTCTATCTTAATGTATTCCTACTAATTTTTCGTGAGAGACACAATACCCTCCTGTATGTGAATCGAAGACCCCCGACGGATCTCTAGTGGGGATCAGGATCCAATTGGCGTCTTAACGTAACCTCGAGGGACTCGACCAATCATGTTAAGCCCGTAAAGGTAGGCAACTCTTGCCAATCACAACTCCTTGTGATTCCCATCCTGTTCGGCCTCTGAACCACCATGGCCTCGAGGGACTCGACCAACCATGATGTTCGGTTAAGTCATCACCATCATTATCAGATGAGTCTGATTCGGTGATATACTCTCGAGGGACTCGACCAAGCATACCATGTCCTCAGGTCACCAATGACATCTCTATGTCGTAGATAAGATAGCAAAATGCGATATAGGTGAGTCTCGAGGGACTCGACCAACTTAACCTACACCAGGAATCGATTCCTCTATATAACGATGGAAGGCCACGTGGGTTAATCTAATTGCCTCACGTTTACCGACTTAATATTATTAATAGACGAGATTTTGGTTTGGGCTCCTAATATAATGTGTCACACACATACATATACGTATTTAATATATATATATATATATATATATATATATATATATCTACATCGCATGTATATATATATATATAGTAGGTGTATAACTAATCACACATACAATGAGCAATCACACCAGATGATCATGGACCACATCCTAATGTGATCAGGCCCGAGCCAATGGGCCCAATCACTCACATCAAGATCTATGTGTGCTTTGGCGCATCTCCATGCCTTGTGATCGTCCATCTCGCTTTGTTGGATCCGTCGGCATCTCAGCGCATCTCCATGCGTCGGATCATCTGTCTCGGCCTTGTGGGTCCTGCTACTGCTACGCCTCCTCATGTAATTACAACATAATTACAGACACGCAGGCCCGACAATAAACGAGAAAAATAGAGGCTCGCAAACCCTAATAATAATAATGACATGTATATACATCACATCACAGGTCCATGATCATTTGTCCACATAATACATCACATGTATATATTATTTTATAGGACTACTAGATAAAGAAAATAATAGTTAATTAAACTATTTAATTAATATTTTTATTTTTTTGAAATCAGGGACATAAATGGAATTTTTGAATTCCCAAGGGTATTTTGGTAATTCGGCCAAATGGTATTTTAGTAATTCTGTCAAAAGGGACAGAATCTAAAATTTTAAAATTTCGAGAGGCAAAACCATCTTTTAACGTAAAACCCTATTCCCTCACCCTTACTACCGACGGCAACCCTTGCGCGCGAGGAGGGTGGCGCCGCCGCCACTGCCCCGCGGGCGAAGCTCTCACTGCCACCCAGCCGGCGACAGCGCCGTGGATGGCACGGCCGCAGCAAGTGGGCACAGCTCCCGCAAGCACTGCCCTAGCCGTGGGTGAGCATCGCTCACGCCAGCGCCACCCATGAGACAGCGCCCGCAAGCGCTACCCCGCGGGCAACCCGCCAGCGCCCCTGCGGCGCTGCCTTGCGGGCTCCCCGCGGGCGCCCCAGCGACGCTGGCCGGCGAGTGCGAGCACCCAGCACCGACGCATCTACGAGCGGGCCGTAGGACGCCGGCACAGGCAGCAAGGTTGCAAGCAGCCTTGTGGCCGCTATGCGAGCGTAGCAAGGGCACCAACAGTTGCTGCCCTTTCTAGCCCTTTTGCGCCAACGATTTTGGTGTTAAAAGCAGATCTAAAATACAACACACATAGTTTAAGATCCGATCTTCCCACGAATAACCTAGCTCTGATACCATTGTTGGAAAATCTTTCAAGGGAGCGACATCTCATGCGTAGCGGAAGAACAGAAAACAAAACACCCCAGATTTCCCATAGAAAGTTTTCATTGATCGTGCGAAGATCGGTGCGTCAAAAATAAATACGCAAAACTACACGTGTAAAAGAAGATACCTAGGGAGATCGTATATCCCTGAATTCCTACAGATCTGTGGGAGAGGATGAAGGAGGTCAAGCGTCCTCCTCTCTAGTGGTATCCACACGGCAGGGATTGCGATGATGCACCTCTTTCTCTAGGGAGAGGAGAACAGGAGATGGCAACCAAAAGAAACCCTCAGCCTATAGAGCTTTGGTTCCCTCCTATTTATAGAGGCCCTTTGAAAACCCTAATGGATCTTTTGCCCTATTAGGTATTGGATCTCCATCCAATTACCCAAGCCTCTTGGATTAATGGGTCTCTACCCAATAATCTCTTATTAACAATTATTGGATCTCATCTCAGGATCCAATAATTCAGGGGCTTAATGGATATCTAATAAGATAGGGGGTTCAACGAATATCTCATATCCGAACCTCTACTCGTCGCAACACCTACCATATGTGTGTGACCCTCTAGGCCCAATATTGAGCTGGTCGTAAATCCTACTTGTCAGAACTCCTTCTAACTTAGTGAATTATTATCTCTATAATAATTCACCCAACTCATCGACTATGGACGTGCCAAGCTACTACGCCATGGGCCCCAGACGATGCAAGGGAATTCAATCCTTTGGACCTATCTGTCCTCATTTACCATATATCTATAATCTCTCATCCATCTAATATCCCAAAGACCCTATACCGGGCATGGTACTATCAGGCCCATACAGTCTCTCATCTAGTCTTGCTCTTGTCAGATTCTCCCGGAGAACCCTTTCTCTCTCGATCCGAATAACCTTGGCCAAGGATTTGTTCGAGCAAGAACACATGGGATATTCGTCTCATGATATCGAGAGTGGATGATCCTCTATTGACACTCAATAGCCCTCTTAAAATTGGCTACCACTCCCAATGACCGACTGTACTAGATCTGGAACTTTCCAAGCCTATAAGTCCGGTATCAAAGAGTGGAGTAATTATACAGGACATCCTTGGTGCCTTAAGTCTAAGGACCAGATACACTACTGGGACTACGGAATTGCTGTCTGACGTGAGGTATCAATAACCATCCAGCATTCCGTAGGCAGATCAATCAGTGAACTCATTCCCCAATGAGCACCTGTACTGTACCCTTAGTGTCCCTACACAAGTAGCTATGAGACTAGCTACCTCTATCTATGAACGGGTATATAGCACACCAGTCTATCTAGTTATCTTAATGTCCTTCTCGAGTAACCTATGACCAGGATAATTTAGGGTCTGTGTTTAAAGGTGAATCGGTCTCATTATCATGATCTCATCATGATCTGATTCCCATTGCACAAATCTAAGGACATCACAGTATATGCAACACGTAAGATAAAGTGATAAAATGCCTAATAATAAGCAAAGAGAGAAAATGCATATCAAGTCACAAGTGCCATCACTCATGTGATTGGCTTGCAGGGCACATATGACTAGCAAGAGATACATGAATTCATTGTTATAAGCTCATTAGATATAGAATCACAAATATCATTTCAATCAAACATATTTGATTCGTAACAAAGGCAGTAAAGAGGAATTAGAACTTATCAGATGACGTAAATAGTATTTCGGAGCATATCAAATGACACATAGGACATTACGGAGCATATCAATGGCACTTAGTACATTTCGGAGCATATCAATGTCATAGGGAATGTTTCGAAGCATATCAAGTGCAAATGAAACATTTCAGAATATAACAAAGATGTATGAAATGTTTTGAAGCATGTCAAAGGCATATGAAATATTTCGGAGCATATCAATGGTACATAGGACATTTCGAAGTATACCAATGGCACATAGGATATTTTAGAGCATATTAATGACAGATAAAATATTTTTGAACATATCAAATAGCATATGAAATGGTTTTAGAACATATTTCAAAAGACAACAATGGCATATAAGATATCTCAGAGTATATCAAAAAAATAAATCAGAAACAGAAGCTCAAATGTCATATCTGACGTTCATTCATTTCATTCTCATTCAAAGTGCACAAATAAACACATAAACAACGCTTTGGATATCATATCAAAAATATAGAGGACGTTATGGGATCACATTCATAATATAGTTCATCTATTTCTGGATGACCACCAAACATAAATCTCACTCTTCCTACCCCCATCAAGAGTACAATCGGGATGCTAGGCATGACATTCTCCCCCGATGTAGGACTAATACACCCCACCTATCCCCCTAAGGGCCTACGGGCGGGCGTTACATTTTCCCCTACTCGATCACGTGACTTCCTCATCACGGACTGACCACCCTACCTACCCCTAAAGTGTTGACCCGAGGCGCTTGGCGTGAGTCAGTGAAGGTCAGGGGTGGCTCATATACCCTTTACCATTTCTGGCAAAGGTCCTAATCATCCCACAAGATACCAAAATACAAAAGGATAGTATGAACAATAACATTGGCACATATTGGAAGCACATGCGGAACAACAAAAATATGCGTGTGCTTTTACGAAACAAGGTAGTGCCAACATGAACATTACATAATAGATTTCAAGTATACAAATAAATTTCAGGATGAACAATACAATAATTGCAAAGGACTAATATAAATCTCAACTGAAGAAGAATTTAGCTGACTCAATTTCCAATAGGATGAAACATGAATAGACAACATCAACAAAAGAACTTGACTCTAGCAGAATTTGAAAGGTACATTGCAGAAGCTATTCAGATTATGACAAGCCATTGTGGATTGTTATGTTATCATTCTATAAATGTATTTTGTATGAAATGAGATGTTATCGACAGATTTGAAATGATGTATCATGTAAAAGTTTTAAAAGACCTTGCACGATTGTAAATTTTGGAATGTTGAGTTTAGTTTATGATGATATGAATTTATGGTAAATGGTTGGAATTCTGCTTTGTATAATTCTTACGCTTGTGGAATTATAAGTGAGATTAATAATTTGTTAAGTTGGTTTGAGTTTTCATAAGGGTTTATGTGATGTGATGTATGATTATATCTGCATAGGTTTATGGATATGATTGATATTTGAATGATTCTTTGTATCCTCAAATGTTAGTTTGGATCTTGGGATTGGATCGTTGAAAAAAAAAATTTATATTATGGATTTTTAAGACAGGGTCACACCTCCTGAACGAGATAAAAATTCAGGGGGCATGACAGAGGTGGTATCAGAGCATGGTTTGAGGATCACAGAGATATTGATATGTTTGATGTGCAAAATATATTGAGGTTTAGCAAATTATATAGAAATTGATGAAAATTTATTGATGTCTTTTAGGAATCTGGGATATCGAAGACATTTGGTCCTTTTACTTCATCTCCTTTTGAGTAATTGAGTGGGATGAAAAGGTTGATTGGGGATATCAAATTAGAATAGACTGGGAATGAAATAATTTAGGGAGCTTAGTCTTTTTGTTTCCATAGTGAACCTAAGCCATTGGTGGCTAAATATTTAATGATCCTAATAGAGAAGATATTTGATGTAGTAAATTATTTTGATGAATCAGAATATTTCTTTTGTCACCTTTATAATTAAAGGAGAGATTGAGCACTGGTGGAAAATAATAAAAAGAATTTCTAGAGATCAGGAGCAGGAATAGCAAGGACATGTTTATTAACAAAAATAAGAGAGGAAATGAATCAGAAAGAGATAACAAGAGGGTCCATACATCTAGATTTGGAAAGGAAAGCCACTGTAGAGGACTTAATCATAAGAAAAATGTAAAATTAAATCATGGAACAAGTCTGTGTTTTCGAATGATTGGAGTTTGTTTAGCTTGTGGAGGTTAGATCATAAAATAAAAGATTGCCCATTGAAGAAGAAAAAAGAATCATTGTCTCCCAGATCATCAGCCCATGCTAGATCGCATGCTATCCTTGAACATGATTTTAGAGCTTTTAAATCAGTGGTTGAATGTATTATTCATGATTATGATAGAATGCCAAAAATCTTATTTGACCATGGTTCCAATCTATGTTTTGTTTTATAATATTTACTTATCACTTGGGCATTCAACCTAGACCACTGGATCATATGCTATAGGTAACTACGATTGTTAGGGATCCATGAACAACAAACCTAATGTGGACATCATGTCTGATTTCTATTGGAGAACATGAACTTCTTACTAATTTGGTTTTCCTAGAGATTTGGAGTTTTGATATTATACTTGGCATGGATTAATTATCTTCTTATCATGCCAATATAGATTGTTATACAAAATGATCACTTTATGCATACGAGATTAGCTCATCTTTTATTTTGAAAGTATTAGGCATGATTTACCTCTTTGCTTGATATCAGCTTCAGCTCCCCGTTTTATGCAGAAGGACTATTTCTGTTATCCTGCATGTGTAAAGGAGCAAACTAAATCAAGAAACTAATCTAGATGAAATTTTGATTGTTAGAGAATTCCTTAATGTATTCCAAGATAATTTGCTCATATTACCTCTAGATCAAGAGAGTGAATTTACTTTTGATTTGGTCTTTGGAACAATCCTTTATATCTAAGCCTTCGTATAGAATGACACCACTCAAGTTAGTGAAAATAAAGAAGCAACTACAAGAACTATTAGATAAGGGTTTTATTTGGCCTAGTGTTTTAGCATGAGGTACTCCGGTGTTATTAGTTAAGGAGAAGAAATGAAACATTGAGGTTTTGTGTTGATTATAGACAATTGAATCAGGTGGGAAAAAAAAAGGAACATGTATCCTCTACTCGGAGTTGATGACTTGTTTGGAAAAATTGCAAGGTGTGCAAGTATTTTCTAAGATTGATATGAGATTAGGTTACTATCAATTGAAGATCAAGAAGGAGGACAATGATAAGATCCACATTTAGTATATTGAGGAATGAAGTGGAAAAAGGATTGAAGTTGGATTTTTAAATTTTAGAGGATGACCTATTGAGATTCAGAGATAGTGTATGCATCCTTAATGATCTAGTTATTGAAAAAAAAAGAGAGAGAAAAGAAAAAGAAGGGATCATTCCTCTAGTCAAAGTAATTTGGAAGCATTATCTTATTGATGGAACTATTTTGGAGCTAAAGGGGGAATGAAGAAAAAACAAAATTTTATCATCATCTTTTTGTCGATTAAGATATGATCAATTTAGAGGACTAAATTTTCTTTTAGGGAGGGGGGAGTGTAACATCTCTCATTTTTGGAATTTATGTAAGGAGTTATTTTGAATCATTCATAAGGACTTATTTGTAAAAGTCAAAGACTTATTTGTCAAATTGGAGGACCTACTTGTAAATATAGAAATTTCAAGGGCTAAATTGTTAAGTTGGAAATAAATAAATAAATAAATTTCAGCCTCATCCCACAGCCCCTCCCATGCACCTCTATTTCCCACGTGGTGCATTGGGAAACAAAGGAGAGGCAGGTGTCATGCGTAGGAGAAGAAGAAGAGAAGAAAAGAAGAAGAAGTGAAGAGAAGGAGAAGAAGAAGAAGAAGAGGGAGAAGAGAGGAAGGAGGTGGCTGCAGCTAGGGCTACGCACCTCTGTTTTTCGTAGGAGGAAACAAAGGAGAAGTGGTGTGGTGTGTCGGGGAGGAGAAGGGAAGAAAAAAAGAAGAGAAGGAGAGGAAGAAGAAAAGAGAATAAGAGGAGGAAAGAGCGTTGCAGTAGTGGCTGCGATTGTGGCAGCTGTAGCTGGGAAAGAAAAAGAAGGGAAGAAGAGGAGAAGAAGGAGAGAGAGACGAGAGGGAAGAAGAAGAAGAGAGGAAAGAGGGTTGCGGCTGTGGTTGCGACGGTGGCAGCTGCAGCTGGGAAAGAAGAAGAAAAAGGAAAGAAGAGGAGGAGTAGAAGAAGAAGAGGGAAAAGAGGAGGAAGGGAAGAGGAACGAGGGCTGTGGCTGTGGCAGTGGATGCGTCAGTAACTGCAATTGTGGCTGGGAAAGAAGCAGAGGAAGGAAGGCGGTGGCTGCTGTGTGGCAGCTGTGGCTGGAAAGAAAGAGATGAGGAAGGAAGAAGAGAGGGGCTTGTGGCTGTGGCTACGACTGTGGCTGCGACTGCGACTGCGACTGTGGCAACTATGGTAGGGAAAAAGAAAAGGAAAGTAGGTGACTGCGACCTCCTATGTTCTGCACGAGCTGCAGCTATGGAGAAAGAAAGAAGATAGGTGCAGAAAATAACACAGAGAGGAGATGAAGGAAAGGTAGAAGGATTTGGGCTTATACTTTCGTTGGATCAAAATCTTCGAAAGGCAAGTGTTCCACTCCTTTCTACTGCAATTCCAATCATTGCTTTTGCCTTGGATATGAGAAATTTGAATCATTCTAGCCTTGAAATCTGATATCTCTATTATCTGAAATGTGAATGTTTGAATCTGAAAAATTATCAAGATTCTGACCCTTCTACTTTGTTTCGGCTATAAATCCCTGTAAAGAATTCCAATTTAGGTAAAACTTATTTGATCTGAATATAGACTTGTAAACCTTTCTTTTGACAGCTTATTTGTATAATTTGGAGTAAATTGACCTATCCAAACATCAAATTGAATTAGCTAAGAAAAACCCTAGCCTATGGGCCTTTGGATCCCTCCTATTTATAGAGGCCCCCTGTAAACCCTAATGATCTTGCCCTATGAATATTGGATCTCCATCTAATTATCCAATCCTCTTAGATTAATGGGTCTCTACCCAACAATCTAACTCTTATGGGATCTCATTCATGGGATCTAATAATATATGGGCTTATTGGATATTCAATAAGATAGGGGCTCCGGCGGATATCTTATATTTGAACCTCTATTTTTCACAATACCTATCATATGTGTGTGACCCTCTAGGCCCAATATCGAACTGGCTGAGAGTCATACCTTTCAGAACTCCTTCTGACTCAGTGAATTATTATCTCCATAATAATTCACTCGACTCATCGACTATGAACGTACTAGGCCACTACGCCATAGTCCCTAGAAGACACGGGGAAATCCATTCCTTTAGACCTATCTATCCTCAGTTATCATGTACCTATAGTCCCTCATCCATCTAATATCTCAGAGATCATATATCGAGCATGATACTATCAGGCCTATGTGGTTTTCACTCAAGTCTCGCTCTAATCAGATTTTTCCGAAAAACTCTTTCTCTCTCAATCCGAATGACCCTTACCAGGGAGTTGCCTGAGCAAGAACATATGAGATATTCCTCTCATGATACTAAGAGTGGATGATCCTCTATTGACACTCAATAGCCCTCGTAAGATTGGCTATCACTCCCAATAATTGGTTGTACTAGATCTAGAACTTTCAAACCTGTAAGTCTGGTATCAAAAAATGGAGTACTCATATAGGACATCCTTGGTATCTCAAGTTTAAGGATCAGATACACTACTAGGACTATGGAATCGTTGTCTGACATGAGGTATCAATAACCATCCAACATTCCGTAAGAGGATCAATCAGTGAACTCATTCTCCAATGAGCACCTGTATTGTATCCATAGTTGTTAGGATCTAAAAGGCACTAAGAGGGGGGGGGGGTGAATTAGTGTAGTGGATTAAAACCGTTTTCTTGAATCCGATTTACGAAAACTCACGTTCGTAAGAAGATCTCGATTTGACGAAAGAGAGCTTGAAAGAAATTGCTTGCTTAAGGGAAATAAGTATGAACTAAATAACTTGCAGTAAAGTAAAGAAATGCTTCAAGAAAGTAAGCACTCACACATTCATGAACACAAGGATGTATAGTGGTTCGGTCAAATGACCTACATCCACTCTTGAAGCCTTTACGATGAGACTCCTCTCTTCCACTAGCAATCTCTTTAAGGCGGAAGGATCAAACACCCCTTTACAACCCTTTACAAGATGTTCACACTTGTACAAGATCTCTCAAGAAAGGGAAGAAGGTGAACACTAGCAAAAGCAAGACTTTACAACACACTTCAAGAACTCAAGACTTAGACTTTTTGCTCAAAAGGATTACCCTTTCAGCTGGGAAGGGGAGGGGTATTTATAGATCCAAAGTGGATTCAAAATTGGGCTCCAAATTTGAAAATAATTTGGAGTTCCAATGCTCTGGTCAACAGAGGCGGTGCCACCGCCTATCGGTGCCACGCACTTTGTGTCGATCTTTTGACGACGTCTGAGCGGTTCCACCGCCCGGTTCCAGCCGCACGGCTCTGATAACTGCTCGATGGCAACTCTGATGCCACGGCTATAGCATGCTACGATAGCATGCACATGCTGGTTCATTTTGGCCCAAACTCATCCTAATCAAGGCCCAATGGGCCCCCACTTTGGGTTATATAATCCTAACCCAAAATATGTGCTAACTATGAATTTTAAAGACGTTTCCTAAGCTATTACAAAGTCCGTAAGTCAAGTCTTCTTCCGTCGAGCTTCCGGCGAACCTCCGGCGGTCTTCCGATGATCCCTCGGAAACCATCCTGCGGACTCCCGGCAAGCTCTCGGACTCCACGATGATTTTGGTGAGTTCCCCCGAGCTTTTCCGTCAAACTCTCGAACTCCCAACGATCCATCGCACTTGACTTCGGCCCTTGATTTCGCTTTACGTCTTCATCCCTTTCGTAGTTACTCCTGCACAAACAAACACCAAACACTCTACTTCGATCTAGACAGTTATTACAACATGAATTGACATTTAGTTGCCCGACACATCATTGGTTGGCGCTTCGTCCGATCCTTCGGCACATCGCCCTCTCTAGCGGCTTGTTGCCCAATCGATGGTTGACCTCCGCAACCTCGATATCCATGGCGCAACTCCGCACTTCTTGGCCCGATGCCCGATGTACGAAGCCTCCTGCCGATAGTCGACCGAACCTCCGACTCGACATCCAATATACTGACGTGATCACCTCCGGCGCAACATCAATTCCTCCAGCATCAACTGTCTAGTCCTGATCGATAGTAGACCTACGTAACTTCCACACGTAGTTAGACAACAAATCACACTCAATTAGTTTCATCATCAAAATCCGAGATTCAACAATCTCCCCCTTTTTGATGATGACAACTAATTGATGACTGACGAAGTTAATCATAACTCCCTGGAGTTTAACACAAACTCCCCCTATCAATATGCCATTGATAGAATACTTGGATTATCCCAGATCCAAGCAACATTCATCACAATGTTTATGAGAATAGTCAAACCATCATGCAAATATATAAAATACTCAATACAATGCATGAAGTCATCAATCTACTTCTCCCCCTATGTCATCAACAAAAAGGAGAAGTAGCATCATAGCTAGTTTAAAAGATATACAAATCTTTACAACATACTAGCTATTTATCACATCATACAACATTTTTACAACATCAAATAATACCATTCAATCATAGCAAGTTTCAAGGATAGACAATGATGGTAATTTTCACTTGCTTCTTGAGATGTGCAAGTAGGCACCTTGTTTCCCTTTTGTAAGTAATCAACTTCATGTTTGCAATGAGCTAGTAATTTTTGCAATGTTTATAACATTTTAAAACTATAAGCTCATGAGTTAAAAAATAATGTAACTTTGTAATTTCTTGCTTCTCATTTTGAGAAGTGCAAGTTTTGCCTTTTGCAAGTTCTAGCTAGCTATGTTTGCCACTTTCACTTGTGATGCATAAGCTAGCAAGCTAACTCCCCCTTTGTCACTATCGAAAAGAAGGGATGAATAATATTTCAATGCAATAATTTTGCATCAATCAATATTTCAATTTTTTTTTTAAGATGCATACAAGATGGTATTAAAACATGAGAAATCATGTCATGAAGGATATCAATATGTAAATTCAACAAGAATCAAAACCAAAAGATATCATCCATGATTCATAACTTTTCATTTTAGCAATATCTAGATTCATATTTATCAATTTTTAATTCAAGATAAATGTCATACAACCAAGAATCATGATATATAAAAGCATATTAATATTAAGGATCAAATCATGATTACAAGTGCCAACATATTTTCTTTTCATTCATTTTCAAGCCATGATAAATGATTCAAATATTAAGCACATTTTTTTATATCAAATTTTCAATCATCACATAAGGCATTCAAGGAAGTATTGAAACAATAAAAAGAATCAATTTTAGCATATAATGTTTCAATCTTCAATCTTGAGTCATGAATCCAAAAGTCATGAATCAAAAGGTTCATGAATCATTTTGACAAGTCTCCTTTTAGGAAATAACAAGTGGAAGTCTTAGAAGATCACACACAAGATCTTGATTCATACATAGGAATTTTTACCAAGATCACATTTCATAAGAATCAAGACACGAATTCATAAAAATTCAAGTATTGAATTCCGAGAAATCAAAAGACAAGTTACATTTCATTTAAGGAATTTTCTTTTGATAAGACGGAAGGAGCATGGTAAAAGATCTTGATTTATAAAGAGTTTCAAGTCATAGTTGTCAAGATCATGATTTCAATAAAATTTCTTTATAGCAAAATAAAATCTTTTAGAACTTGATTCAAGCATTAAATATGTCTTAACAAGTCATAATTCTAGAAGATTCAAGAATCATAAAAAAAATCATTCAAGCTCAATTTATCAACTCAAGACTCATAATTAAATTATTATTTTTGAGATTAATAACATGAATAAAGTCATTACCGTATCATCAAAATCTCATTCGTAATTCTAATGATTTATAAAATATTATAAATGAATTTATCACTTGCCTTTCATCAAAAATTGAAAATCAAACTTTATCATTAAGATTGTCAAGGCATAAATGCAACATATTATTCCAAGACATGAGATTCAATTTATCATGATAATATGTTTCATGTTTCAAAAGATGAGTATCAAATTTTAAAATCGAAACATGAGTTTGTCATCAAGATATAATATCACAAAGTCATTAAGCATGATAACAAACTTCTAATATTTTCATTTCAATGATGATTTCATAATGTATGTTCAAATATTTATTCGGAAGCCATCATTGTATAAATTTGAAATACAAGTTGTCATTTAGCCCATTAAGATCAAAAAGCATTACACGTAAAGCATCATGATAGTGTAATTTCTCATTTTTTTTATGTGTTCCATTTCAAGTGATTTGACGTTCATATGAGTATATTTCAAGAGAAATCATTAAGACTGAAAACATGAGGCACATTTAAAATATTCATCATGTTTATTTTTATGAGATTCACAAGACTCATAACATGAATTCATTCATCTCAATAGAATGAGAAAAAATACATTTTCATTTTAAGCAATTTGATGTGAGCATATTCAAAATTTTTATGAAAACATGTATCAAAATAAAACACAAGCTTAGTCATAAAATCGTCAAGACCAAATATGTAAAAATGATAGCACACTTTCAATTTTTATGTTAAAAGGCCATGTTCAAATTTTTACCAAAATCATGCATTTATTTATAAATTCGAAAAATATGTTTCATCATCACAATATGACACTTTATTACTTCAAAAGCTCATGCATGATATAAAATCATCAAGCATCATATTTGGAGAAAATGTAAACCATTAAGATACACATGCATGGATTAATCCTAAGCATTATCACAAATCTTGCATCATTCATATTTTTACTTTTCAAAACTACTATAAAGAAAAGCATAGTATAATTTTGATTTTTTTTTTAATTTCTAAAAACACAAGAAAAGCATAAAAAAATTCCTACTAACTAAATTAAGCATTCATGGAAATCATCAAGTAATTTCAAAATAATTCAAGGAAGTTAAGTTACTTACCTCATTGTCGAAGCCCATTAAAGCGTAGTTTGCTTCTTCTTTTCTTGATTCTTCTTTCCAAGCCTTCTTCTTCTTCTTTGGCCTCTTTCTCCGTTCAAGTTCATTTGTGTTTTTTAATTTTTGTTTAATGAACTTGTTAACATTCATTGTTATGTGTTCAATGTCCTCATTATCCTCATCACTTGAGTCATCACTCAAGTGGCATCCATTTGTCCGATATTCAAAAACCTTCTTGTTCTTTAAAAGGTGATTCAAATGTTCATCATGTTCATGATGTTCTAAACGTTCCAAGAAACTCATTTCATAGGTCTTTAAAGACCCAATAAGTTCATTAATAGGATAGTTATTTAGATCTTTTGTTTCTTGTATTGCGGTTATTATCGGATCCCATCTTTTTGGAAGAGATCTTAAAGTCTTGTTTACGAGTTCAAAGTCTGAAAAACATTTACCAAGAGCTTTTAGACTATTGATGACATCCGAGAAACGGGAGAACATGTCATCGATAGTCTCACTTGGTGCCATTCGGAAAATCTCAAAATCGTGCATCAAAATATTAACTTTCGAGTCTTTGACTCTACTCGTTCCTTCGTGCGTGATTTCAAGAGTTCGCCAAATGTCAAAAGCCGTTTCGCATGTAGAAATCCGGTTGAACTCATTTTTATCTAAAGCGCAAAATAAGGCATTCATAGCCTTTGCGTTTAAAGAAAATAACCTTTTCTCCAAATCCGACCATTCGTTCGTCGGTTTAGAGGAAGGTTGAAAGTCATTTTCGATGATGTTCCACAAATCCAAGTTCATTGAAAGCATGAAAACTCTCATTCGAGTTTTCCAATATGTGTAGTCCGAACCGTTAAAAAACGGTGGACGAAAAACCGAAAAGCCCTCTTGAAAACCATTTAGAGCCATTTCTCACGGGTGTAAATCCGAAAGAGAAAGAACCTGGCTCTGATACCAACTGTTAGGATCTAAAAGGCACTAAGAGGGGGGGGGTGAATTAGTGCAGCGGATTAAAACCGTTTTCTTGAATCCGATTTACGAAAACTCACGTTCGTAGGAAGATCTCGATTTGACGAAAGAGAGCTTGAAAGAAATTGCTTGCTTAAGGGAAATAAGTATGAACTAAATAACTTGCAGTAAAGTAAAGAAATGCTTCAAGAAAGTAAGCACTCACACATTCATGAACACAAGGATGTATAGTGGTTCGGTCAAATGACCTACATCCACTCTTGAAGCCTTTACGATGAGGCTCCTCTCTTCCACTAGCAATCTCTTTGAGGGGGAAGGATCAAACACCCCTTTACAACCCTTTACAAGATGTTTACACTTGTACAAGATCTCTCAAGAAAGGGAAGAAGGTGAACACTAGCAAAAGCAAGACTTTACAACACACTTCAAGAACTCAAGACTTAGACTTTTTGCTCAAAAGGATTACCCTTTCAGCTGGGAAGGGGAGGGGTATTTATAGATCCAAAGTGGATTCAAAATTGGGCTCCAAATTTGAAAATAATTTGGAGTTCCAATGCTGCAGTCACTTGAGGCGGTGCCCGCCCTGCTCCGATGTGATACCCTTGCATGTCGATCTTTGTTGTGCGAGCGATGCCACCCGCTTGACGAGAGCGTTCCACCGCTGGCTGATAACACTCTGATGCAAACTCGATGCCCGACTCGATGGCATACTACATTAGCATACCGCATCGCTAGTTGGTTTGGGCCAAAATTTTGGCCCAAACTCATCTAATCAAGGCCCAATGGGCCCCACTTTGGGTTATATAATCCTAACCCAAAATATGTGCTAACTATGAATTTTAAAGATGTTTCCTAAGCTATTACAAAGTCCGTAAGTCAAGTCTTCTTCCGTCGAGCTTCCGGCGAACCTCCGGCGGTCTTCCGATGATCCCTCGGAAACCATCCTGCGGACTCCCGGCAAGCTCTCGGACTCCACGATGATTTTGGTGAGTTCCCCCGAGCTTTTCCGTCAAACTCTCGAACTCCCAACGATCCATCGCACTTGACTTCGGCCCTTGATTTCGCTTTACGTCTTCATCCCTTTCATAGTTACTCCTGCACAAACAAACACCAAACACTCTACTTGATCTAGGACAGTTATTACAACACGAATTGACATTTAGTTGCCCGACACATCATTGGTTGGCGCCGTCGATCCTTCGACACATCGCCCTCTCTAGCGGCTTGTTGCCCAATCGATGGTTGACCTCCGCAACCTCGATATCCATGGCGCAACTCCGCACTTCTTGGCCCGATGCCCGATGTACGAAGCCTCCTGCCGATAGTCGACCGAACCTCCGGCTCGATATCCAATATACTGACGTGATCACCTCCGGCGCAACGTCAATTCCTCCAGCATCAACTGTCTAGTCCTGATCGATAGTAGACTTGCGTAACTTCCACACGTAGTTAGACAACAAATCACACTCAATTAGTTTCATCATCAAAATCCGAGATTCAACAATAGTGTCCCTATACGATTAGCTATGAGATCAGCCACCTCCATCATATAGATAGGTATACAATACACTAATCTATTCGATTATCTTAATATCTCTCTCGAGTAACCTATGACCAAGATGCTAGTCATATGTGCCCTACAAGCTAATCACACCAGTGATGGCACTTGTAACTTGACATACACTCTTTTTTTTCATAATTATTATTAGGTATTTTATCACTTTGTCTTGCGTGTTGCATATTATGATGTCCTTGGATCTGTGCTATGGGAATCGGATCGTGATGAGATCATGATAATGAGATCGATTCACCTTTAAACATAGACCCTAAATAATCCCGGTCATAAGTTACTTGAGAGGGACATCGAAATAACCGGAAAGACTGGTGTGTTGTATACCCGTCCATATAATGGAGGTGGTTGGTCTCATAGCTACTTATGTGGAGACACTAAGGATATAGTATATGTGCTCATTGGAGAATGAGTTCACTATTTAATCCACTTACGGAATGTTGGATGGTCATTAATACCTCACGTCAGACAGTGATTTCGTAGTCCCAGTAGTGTATCTGGTCCTTAGACTTGAGACTCCAAGAATGTCCTATATAAATACTCCACTCTTTGATACTAAACTTATAGGTTTGGAAGTTTTAGATCTAGTACAATCGGTTATTGGGAGTGATAGCTAACGTTATGAGGGCTATTGAGTATCCATAGAGAATCATCCGCTCTCGGTATCATGAGAGGAATATCTCATATCTTCTTGCTCAAACAAATCCTTGGCCAAGGTTATTCGGATTGAGAGAGAAAGAGTTCTCCGAAAGAATCTGATTAGAGTAAAACTCAAGGAGAGACCATATGGGCCTAACAACACCATGCTCGGTATAAGGTCTCTGGGATATTAGATGGATGAGAGACTATAGATACATGGTAACTAAGGATAGATAGGTCCAAAGGATTAGATTCCCCTGTATCATCTGGGCACTATGGTGTAGTGGCCTAGTACGTCCGTAGTTGATGAGTCAAGTGAATTATTATGAAGATAATAATTCATCAAGTCAAAAGGAGTTCTGATAGGTATGACTCACGGCCAACTTGATATTGGGCCTAGAGGGTCACACATATATTTTAGGTGTCACGACGAGTAGAGGTTCGGATATGAGATATCCACCGGAGACCCTAACTTATTGGATATCCGTTAAGCCCCTGAATTATTAGATCCTAAGATGAGATCCAATAAGTGCTAATAAAAATTATTAGGTAGAGACCAACTAATCCAAGAGACATGAGTAATTGGATGGAGATCCAATACCCAACAGGGTAGGATCCATTAGGGTTAACAAGGGATCTCTATAAATAGGAGGGAACCAAAGGTCCATAGGCTAGGGTTTTTTGGTAGCCACATTCTATTCTCCTCTCTCCAAGAGAGGAGCATCATTGCAGTCCCTTCTGTGTGGATTATCGCTAGAGACGAGGACATTTGAACTCCTTCATCTAGTCCTACAGATTTGTAGGGATTCAAGGATATACGATCTACCTAGGTACTTTCTTTTTACACACGTAGTTTTCAAACTCGTGGATTTGTCTTTAATGCATCGATCATCACATGATGATAGAACTTTTTATGAAAATTTAGGGTGTTTTGTTTTCTATTTTTTCACTGCATATGAGATGTCGCCCCCTTGGATTTCCCAACTATGGTATCAGAGCCAGATTGTTCGTGTGAAGATCAGATTTTAACTACGTGTGTTGTGATTTAGAATAGCATTTGTTGTCAAACTTGTTGGCGCAAAAGGTAAGGAAGGGCAGCAAGTGTTGCTGTTGTTTCCGCGCTTGCACAATAGCCACAAGGCTACTTACAGCCTTGCTGCCTATAGTAGCAGCGACGGCGACTATGGGCAAGGGGCCTGCAGGTAGGCTGTAGGTGGCGCCTGCAAGCGAGCAGCCTGCGGGTGGCAACCGATGGCCGACGGGTGGTGGTCATTTTCCTGTAGCGGTAGCACTGTACGCATGCTCGCAAGGAGTCCATAGGGGGCGAGCGGCGCCCGCGGAGGCAGCGCCGCACCCAACAGGGGTGACGCCTACAAGCGACCCACCCACTCTCAAGGGAGGGCGACGCCAGTGCCTGCGAGGGGCATCGCCAGCGCCCGCGGGGGGCAGCGCCAACGCCCGCGGGAGGCAGCGCCACCCGCGGCGGCTTGCCTGCAAAAGGGGGCACCAGCCCACAGCCGGCACTACACCCGCCAGCTGCAGCAGCACCACCCATGGGCAGGAGCACCCGCGTGCACCACCCGCTGCGGTGCTCACCACCACCCACCACCACGCCGCCGCACCGATATATCACCCATGAAGTGCGCGGCGCGCCGCCGGCGCTGACTACCACAATGCAGCAAAGCAGTGAGGGATTAGGGTTTAGGACAAAAGATAATTTTGCCCTTGAGAATTTTTAAAATTTCAGCATTATCCTTTTTCCTAAATTACCAAAATACCCTTCATAATTCAAAAAACTTTCTATATGTCCCTATTTTCAAAAGAATATTAGTTAATTAAAATATTTAATTAACTATTATTATTTATCTAGTAGTCCTATATAATAACATATACATATGATGTATAATGTGGACAAATGATCATGGACCGTATAATGTGATGTGTGTACATGTGATTATTATTATTAGGGCCTACGAGCCTTTATTTTTCTCGTTTATTATCAAGCCTACGTGCCTGTAATTATATTATAATTACACTAGGAGGTGCAGCAGGAGTGGGCCTCACGAGGTCAAGACAGATGATCAGACGCTTGAAGATGCATTGAGATACCAACGAAGTAAGATGAACGATCACAAGGCATGGAGATGTGCCGAGGCATACATAGATCTTGATATGAGTGATTGGGACCACTGGCTCGGGCTTAATCACATTAGGATGTGGTCCATGATCACCTGGTATAATTGTTCATGTGATGTGTGATTGGTTATACACCTACTAGATATATATATATATATATATATATATATATATATATATATATATATATATATATACATACGATGTAGATATATATTAAATATATATGTGTGTGACACATTATATTAGGAGACCAAATCAAAAATCTCCTCTATTAATAATATTAAGTCAGTAAACATGAGGCAATTAGATTGACCCATGTGGCCTTCCATTATTATAAGTAGGAACCGATTCCCGGTATAGGTTGAGTTAGTCAAGTCCCTCGAGACTCACCTATATCGTGATTCGCTATCTTATCTACGACATAGAGATGTCACCAGTGACCTAAGGACATGGTATACTTAGTCGAGTCTCTCGAGGGTATATCATCGAATCATACTCATCATATAACAATGGTGATGACTTAACCGAACATCATGGTTGGTCGAGTCCCTCGAGGCCATGGTGGTTCGGAGGCCGAACAGGATAGGAATCACAAGGAGTTATGATTGACAAGAGTTCCTTACCTTTACGGGCTTAACGTGATTGATCGAGTCCCTCGAGAATACATTAAGACGTCGATTGGATCCCGATCCCCAATAGAGATCCATCGGGGGTCTCCGATTCACATACCCAAGGGTATTGTATGTCTTGCAAAAAATTAGTTGGAGTAGATTAAGATAGAAGTCCTTATATTAAATATTTAATTTTTATAAAGTCTATATATTATTTATTTCTACTACATTTTTAATTTTAGAAAAATATCGCTTTCAAATCCTTTATGTGGCATACTTGATGTTAATCGCCTCACAGGTCCAAATTATATGGATTGGCTTCGCAATCTGAGAATCATTCTTATGGTGGAGAAAATCACGTACATCCTTGATACAGTGATCCCTACACCCGATGAAAGGGCAAGCGTAGATGAGATCACTCATTATGTGAAGTACATAGATGATTCCACTCTTGCTCAGTGTTATATATTTACATCTATGACTACTGAGTTATAGAGATAGTATGAAAATATAGATGCCAATTTCATACTCTTGCATCTCCATAAACTATTTGAGGAATAGGGAAGAACTCAGTGATATGAGATATCGACGAGTCTTTTCCGTGCCAGGATGACTAAGGGGACACCGGTTCAAAACTATATCCTTAAGATGATTGAGTGGATTGAGAAACTCATAGGTCAAGGAATTGTCCTAAAGGATAACCTATGTGTGGATCTTGTACTTCAGTCCCTACCAGATTCCTTTTCTCAGTTTATAATGAAGTTTAATATGAATAAGCTTGAGGTGACCCTCCCAGAGCTCCTCAATATGTTGAGAGAAGCAGAGAGCACCATCAAGAAAGAGAAGCCAGTTCCCTATGTTGCTGCGGCCAGAAAAAAAAGGAAGGCTGAGAAGTCCCTTAAGAAGGGCAAGGGCAAGTGCAAAATGGGTAAGACAAAGGTTGTTAGGAAGACCCAACAAAGAACAAAAGCAAATGCTTTCACTACGGCAAAGATGGGCATGGGAAGAGGAACTACAAAGAGTACCTTGCAGAGAGGGCAAAATAGAAGCTTGGAGAAGCTTTAGGTACATTCATGATCAGTCTCCATTTATCAGAATCTTATAATAACACATGGGCATTAGATATTGGGAGTACTTATCATATCTGTAATTCATTATAGGTTCTAGCAAGACCTAAGAGATTGAAGAGAGGTGAGATGGACCTTAAGATGGGCAATGGAGTAAAGGTTGCTATAGTGACTATTGGCAAGGTCACCCTACATCTGCCTGGTGGAGCTATTATTGCATTAGATGCATGCTATTATGTTCCTTCTATTATCAAAAACATTATTTCCATTTCATGTTTGACAGTTAGCAGATATAAATTAGTTTTTGTGAACAATAGTTGCTCAATAGCATTAGATGATGAGATTATCATGAGAAGACCATTACATAATAGTTTATTTATGCTAGATATGGCTCCATACATCATGAGTGTAAGTGAGTTAAAGAGAAAACGAGAAGAGGTGAACAATGCATATCTGTGGCATTAGAGGTTAGGTTACATCCATGAGGGAAGGATTCAAAAATTGCTGAAGAATGGATATTTAAATCCATTCGACTATGAGTCATATGCAACTTAGGAACCTTACCTTCGAGAAAAGATGACCAACTCTCCATTTAGTAGAACTGGAGAGAGAGCTACTGAGTTACCAGAACTTATATATAGTGATGTATGTGGTCCTATGTCGACTCATGCCATAGGTGGTCACTCCTACTTCATTACTTTCACTGATAATTTCTCAAGATATGGACATGTGTACTTGATGAAGTACAAGTCTGAGGCTTTTGACAAATTCAGAAAATATAAGAATGAAGTAGAGAACTAGACTGGAAAAAGTATTAAAACCCTTCGATCAGATCGAAGAGGTGAGTACTTGAGTATAGAGTTCACCTAATTCCTCAAAGACTATGGGATTTTATCCCAGTGGATACCTCCTTATACACCACAGCTTAATGATATATCAAACAGGAGGAATCGCATACTGTTAGACATGGTGTGTTCTATGACGAGTTTCGCCAACCTACCCATCTCATTTTGGGGATATATCCTAGAGACCGCAGCTTACCTTCTAAATAAAATTCTAACTAAGTCAGTAGTGTCTACTCCATATGAGATATGGAATGGGAAGAAACTCGATCTTAAGGTTGTTAAGATATGGGGGTGCCCTGCCCACGTCAAGAGACACAACCCCAATAAGTTGGAATCCAGGATAGAACAGTGTAAGTTCGTGGGATACCCCAAGGAAACTTGTGGGTATTATTTCTATCACCCTAAGGACTAAAAGGTCTTTGTAGCCAAGAGAGCAGTGTTCCTTGAGAAGGAACACATTCTTGGTGGAGATAGTAGGAGCATGATAGAGTTGAGCAAGGTTAGAAAACCTAGCTCAAGCACCATTCTATAGCCAGAATCTGTTCAAGTACCTAGCACACAAGTTCCAACTTTACGTAAGTTCGATAGAGTATCTCATCCTCCTGAGAGATATGTAGGATATATCAGAAGAGAGGATGTTGAGGATATTGATCCTCGACCTACGAGGAGGCTATTATGAGCATAAACTTCGGAAAGTGGCAAGAAGCCATGATTTCAAAGATAGATTCTATGTACTCCAACTAGGTTTGGAACCTAGTTGATGCACTTGAGGGTATCGTACCCATTGGCTGCAAGTAGATCTTCAAGAAAAAGATCGAAGTAAATTGAAAGGTAGAGACCTATAAAGCAAGGCTAGTGGCTAAGGATTCTCGTCAAAGCCAAGGTGTTGACTATGACAAAACCTTCTTACCTATAGCCATGCTAAAATCCATCCAAATTCTATTGGTTATTGTAGCACACATTGATTATGAGATCTGACAGATGGACATGAAAATTGTGTTCCTCAATGACAACCTCGAGGAGGAGGTGTTTATGATATAACCTAAGAGATTCATGTCTAAGGATAGCTCAGATAAGTTATGTAGGTTGCTTAGGTCCATCTATGGTTTGAAGCAAACTTCCTGAAGTTAGAACATAAGATTTGATGAGGTGATCAGATCTTATGACTTCGTTAAGAATAAAGATGAGCCTTGTGTATACAGGAAGGTAAGTGGGAGCACTATCACCTTTTTGGTATTGTATGTGGATGACATCCTGATCATTGGGAATAATATAGGAATGCTCTCCATAGTAAAGGATTGGCTATTTAGGCACTTTTCCATGAAGGACTTAGGGGAAGCATCCTACGTATTGGGGATATGGATCTATAGAGCTAGATCCAAGAGGATGCTTGGCTTGTTCTAGTCTAGGTACATAGACACCATTGAAAAAAAGGTTTGGTATGGAAATTCCAAGAGATGTCTCATACTAATGAGATATGGAATATCACTTTCCAGGAGTATATCCCCAAAGACACCTAAAGAAAGGGCACACATGGATAGGATACCATATGCCTCAATGATAGGATCTATCATGTATGCTATGCTACATACCAAGCCTGATATAGCATATGCTGAGTGTCACGAGCAAGTATCAAGCAGATCCAGGCTTGGAGCACTAGAAAGTAGTAAAATGTATCCTTAAGTACTTGAGAAGGACTAAAGATCTTTTATTGGTATATGGAGATAGTAGCCTCAAGGTTGAGGGCTACACAGACTCAAGCTTCCAGTCCGATGCCAATGATAGCAAGTCTAATTGAGGGTATGTGTTCACCCTGAATGGAGGAGCAGTGTGTTGGAAGAGTTCCAAATAAGACACTACTGCTGACTCGACCATAGAGGTAGAATACATTGCTGTGGTCGAGGCAACAAAGGAGGGAGTTTGGATGAAGCAGTTCATCATAGATTTGGGAGTCGTGCCGAGCAGCAAGGAGCTGATTATATTATATTACGAGAACTATGGGGTAATTACTCAAATAAGGGAACCCGGGTCTCATCAGAAAGTGTTCCAAAGAGGTTCTAGCTTATTATAGAGATTGTCGCCCGAAGAGATATAGTAGTAGAAAGAGTTCTTTCCGAAGATAATATTATAAATCCATTGACCAAGCTATTATCACAAAATGTCTTTGAGCGTCACAAGAGCCTGATAGGGATCAAACACATAGGTGATTGGCTTTAGGTCAAGTGAGAGATTGCTAGTCATATGTGCCCTGCAAGCCAATCACATGAGTGATGGCACTTGTGACTTGACATACACTCTTTTCTTTGCTTATTATTATTAGAAATTTTATCACTTTATTTTGCGTGTTGTATATATTGTGATGTCCTTGGATCTGTGCAATGGGAATCGGATTATGATGTGATTACGATAATGAGACCAATTCACCTTTAAACATAGACCCTAAATAATCCTGGTCATAAGTTACTCAAGAGGGACATCGAGATAACCGGATAGACTGGTGTGTCGTATACCCGTCCATATGATAGAGGTGGCTGGTCTCATAGCTACTTGTGTGGGGACACTAAGGGTACAGTGTAGGTGCTCATTAGGGAATGAGTTCACCAATTGATCCACTTACGGAATGCTGGATGGTTATTGATACCTCACGTCAGATAGCGATTCCGTAGTCCCAGTAGTGTATCTGGTCTTTAGACTTGAGACACCAAGGATGTCCTGTATGAGTACTCCACTCTTTGATACTAGACTTATAAGTTTGGAAAGTTCTAGATCTAGTACAACCGGTTATTGGGAGTGGTAGCCATCCTTACGAGGACTATTGAGTGTCAATAGAGGATCATCCGCTCTCGGTATCATGAGTGGAATATCCAATATTTTCTTGCTCGAATAAATCCTTAGCCAAGGTTATTCTGATTGAAAGAGAGAGTTCTTTGGGAGAATCCGACAAGAGCAAGACTCGAGGAGAGACCATATGGGCCTTAACAGCACCATGCCCGGTATAGGGTCTCTGGGATATTAATTGTATGAGGGACTATAGATACATAGTAACTAAGAATAGATAGGTCCAAAGGATTGGATTCCCTTGTATCGTCTGGAGGCTGTGGCATAGTGGCCTAGTACGTTTGTTGTCGATGAGTTGGGCTATTGAGTGTCAATAGAGGATCATCTGCTCTCGGTATCATGAGAGGAATATCCCATGTATTCTTGCTCAAACAAATCCTTGGCCATGATTATTCAAATTGAGAGAGAAAGAGTTCTCTAGGAAAATCTGATTAGAGTGAGACTTGAGGAGAGACCGTATAGGCCTGACAGCACCATACCCGGTATAGGGTCTCTAGGATATTAGATGGATGAGGGACTATAGATACTTGGTAACTGAGGATAGATAGGTCCAAATGATTAGATTCCCCTATATCATCTGGGGACTGCGGCATAGTGGCCTAGTACATCCGCAGTCGATGAGTCAAGTGAATTATTATGTAGATAATAATTCACTAAGTAAGAAGGAGTTCTAACATTTATGACTCACGGCCAGCTCGATATTGGGCCTAGAGGGTCACACATATATCGTAGGTGTCGCGATGAATAGAGGTTCGGATATAAGATATCCGCCGGAGCCCATAACTTATTGGATATCCATTAAGCCCTTGAATTATTGGATCCTAAGATGAGATCCAATAAGAGCTAATAAGATATTATTGGGTAGAGACCCACTAATCCAAGAGACTTAGGTAATTGGATGGAGATCCAATACCCAACAGGGCAAAATCCATTAGAGTTAAGTTGATAGGGGGCCTCTATAAATAGGAGGGAACCAAAGGCCCATAGGTTGGGGTTTCTCTTGGTAGCCACCCACTATTCTCCTCTCCCCAAGAGAGGAGCATCGTTGTAGTCCCTACCATATGGATTATCGCTGGAGATGAGAACATTTGAACTCCTTCATCTAGTCCAACAGATCTACAGGGATTCAGGGATATATGATCTCCCTAGGTACTTTCTTTTTGCACATGTAGTTTTTGGATTCGTAGATTTGTTTTTAATGCACCGATCTTTGCACGACAATGGAACCTTTCATGGAAATCTAGGGTGTTTTATTTTTTGTTCTTCCGTTGCGCATGAGATGTCGCCCCCTCGGATTGCCCAACACTAACTTAGTTGGAACTCTATTCAGAAGGTAAGTTGTGGACTCTAGGGCATATCCCCAGAATGAGTGGGGTAGGTCAACGAAACTCATCATGGATCGCACTATGTCAAACAGTGTATGATTCCTCCTTTTAAATATACCATTGAGTTAGGATGCATAAGGAGGTGTCCATCAGGACAAAATCCCCTGGTCCTTGTGGAACTGGATGAACTCTGTACTCAAGTACTCACCTCCTCGATCTGATCGAAGTGTCTTGACACTCTTTCTAGTCTGAACCTCTACTTCATTCTTATACTCCTTGAATTTCTCGAAGGCTTCAAACTTGTACTTCATCAAGTACACATGTTTGTACCTAGAGAAATCATTAGTGAAAATAATGAAGTAGGAATAACCACTAATGGCCTTAGTTGACATGGGACCACATACATCACTATGTATGAGTACTAACAACTCAATAGCTCTCTCTCTAGTTTCGCTAAATAGAGAGTTAGTTATCTTTCCATAAAAGCAAGGTTCACAAGTCGTATATGACTCATAGTCAAATGGATCCAGGTATCCATTTGTCAGCAACTTTTGAATCCTTTCCTCATGGATATGACCTAGTCTACAATGTCATAGGTATGCACTGTTCACCTCATCTCATTTCCTCCTGGACTCACTCACACTTATGATATGTGGAGTAGTTTCTAGCATAATCAAACCATTATGTAATGTTCCTCTCATGATGATCTTATCATCCTAAATAGTTGAACAACTATTATTTTCAAAAACTACTTTATAACTATTCAATATTAAACATAAAATGGAAATCACATTTTTGATAATAGAGGGAACAAAATAATATGCATCTAATACAATAGTAGCACCACCAAGTAGATATAGGGTGACCTCGCAAACAATAGCAGCAACAACTCTTGCTCCGTTGTCTATCTTGAGGTCCATCTTGTCTCTCATCAATCTCCTAGGTCTTGCCAAAACCTACAATGAATTGTAGATATGATAAACATTAACGGTATCCAATACCCATGTGTTATCATATGAGTCTGACAGATAGAGATTGATCATGAATATACTTGAAGCTTCTCTAAGCTTCTATTTCACCTTCTCTGCAAGATACTCTTTTAGAGTACCTCTTTAAATACCCATATTTGTCATAGTGTTAGCACAGACCTTTGTCCTTTGTCGATTCCTTAGCATCATTTGCATTACCCGATCTACCCTTGCCCTTGCCCTTCTCAAAGGACTTCTCTATCTTCCTTTTCTTTCTAGTCTCACCAGTATAGAGAACTGTGAAAAGGAGTCTAGTAGGGATTAAAGTATAAGATCCACACAAGTTATCCTCTAGGAGCATTCCTAGACTTGTGAGTTTCTCTATCCACTCAATCATCTTAAGGATATGGTTCTGAACTGATGTCCCCTTAGTAATCCTGACATGGAAGAGACTCTTCGATATCTCATATCGTTGAATTCTTTCCTATTCCTCAAACAATTTATGGAAATGCAAGAGTATGGATTTGGCATCCATCTTTTCATGTTGTCTCTGTAACTCGGGAGTCTTAGAGCCCAACACGTAATACTGAGCAAGAGTGGAGTCATCTATGTACTTCATGTATCGAGCGATCTCATCCTCGCTTGTCCTTTCCTTAGGTGTAGACATCACTATATTAAGGACATATGCGATTTTCTCCGCTGTGAGAACTATTCTCAGGTTACGGAGACAATCCGTGTAATTTAGACCAATAAAGCAGTTGGCATCAAATATGCCACATAAAGAGTCTAAAAGTGATATTTTCTAAAAAATTAAGATGAAGTAAACAATAAATAACATGCAGATTTTACAAAAATATAAATAATCAAGATATGAAATTCATTCGTAACGTGCTCCTACTATTTTTCTAGTGAGTCACGCGACACCCTCAGCACGTGAGACGGAAGTCTTCGGTAGACTTCTAGTGAGAATCGAGATCCAATCAGCATCTCAGTGTAACCTCGAGAGACTTGATCAATCACACTAAACTCAAAAGGTAGATAGCTCTTGCCGATCACAACTACTTATGATTCCTATCATGTTCAGTCTCCAAACCACCATGGCCTCGAGGGACTCGAACAACCATGATGTTCGGTTAAGTCATCACCATCGTTACAAGATGTGTTTGATTCGATGATATACCCTCGAGGGACTTGACCAAGCATACCATGTTCTCAGGTCACCGGTGACATCTCTATATCGTATATAAGATAGCGAATCATGATATAGGTGAGTCTCAAGTGACTCGACTAACTTAACCTACACCAAAAATTGGTTCCTACTTATAACAATTGAAGGCCACGTGGATCAATCTAATTGTCTCACGTTTACCGATTTAATATTATTGATAGAGAAAATTTTTGATTCGGTCTCCTATTACGACGTGTCATACACATACATATTTAATATATATCTACATCGCATGCAAATATATATACATATCTAGTATATGATAGTCAATCACACATCACATAAGCAATCACACCAGATGATCATGGACCACATCCTAATGTAATCAAGCCAGAGCTAGTAGGCCTAATCACTCACATCAAGATCTATGTATGCATCAACACATCTCCATGCCTTGTGATCGTCCATCTCACTTCGTTGATTCTGTCGGTATCTCAATACATCTCCGTGTGTCGGATCCTCTGTCTCGACCTCGTGGGACTCACTATCACTTCTACGCTCTCGCTGCACCTCCTCGTATAATTACAATAAAATTACAAACACGTAGGCCCGACAATAAATGCGAAAAATAAAGGCTCACAGGCCCCACCAATAATAATGATCACATCATACATATACATCACATCACACGGTCCATGATCATCTGTCCACATCATACATCACATGTACATGTTATTATATAGGACTACTAGATATATAATAATAGTGAATTAAATATTTTAATTAACTAATATTTTACTGAAAATAGGAACATATAGGAAATTTTCTAAATTATGAAGGGTATTTTGATCATTCGGTCAAAAGGGACAAAATATCTTTTGGCCGAAAAACCTAATTCCCTCCTCTGTAGCATTCTAGCCACTACACTGCAGCTACCGCCACCCTTCCAGCGGTGGCATCTACGCGGGGGGTGCTGCAAGGTGTCACCCCTTTGCGGGTGCTTCTACCTATGGGTGTAGTGCCCGTAGAGGCCGGGCAAGCTGCCTGCAAGTGGGCACCGCTCGCTCCTTGCAGGCAGCCTACAGGCTCTACCTGCGTAGGTGGCCACCGCCGGTCGCCTGCATACAGATGGCAACCAAGACTACCATTAGCGATGGCACCAAGGGCAGTAATAGTTGCTACTCTTTTCCACTTTTGCGTCAAAGATTTTGACTTTCAAAACCTCTCTAAATCACAACACACCCAGTTAAAATCCAATCTTCGCACGAACAACTTAGATTTGATACCACTATTAGGAAATCCAAGGGCCACATCACATACGCAGCAGAAGAATATAAAAGAAAAATCCTATATTTCCACAGAAAGATTTCATCATCGTTCGAAGATCATGCGAAGATCGATGTGAAAAACATAAATTCACAAATCAAAAAACTACGTATGTAAAAAGAAAGTATCTAGGGAGATCGTATATCTCTAAGTTCCTACAGATCCATGGGGGAGAATGAAGAAGGTCATGAGTCCTCCTCTCTAGTAGTATCCACATGGCAGGGACTATGACGATGCTCCTCTCTAGAGAGAGGAGAACAAGGTGACCACAAAAAAAATCCTAGCCTATAGGCCTTTGGTTCTCTCCTATTTATAAAGGCCCCCTGTAAACCCTAATAGATCCTACCCTATTAGGTATTGGATCTTCATCCAATTACCTAATCCTCTTAGATTAATGGGTCTCTTCCTAATAATCTAGCTCTTATGAGATCTCATCCATGGGATCCAATAATATAGGGGCTTATTGGATATCCAATAAGATAGGGGCTCTGGCAGATATCTCGTATCCGAACCTCTACTCTTCGCAATACCTACCATATGTGTATGACCCTCTAGGCCAAATATCGAGCTAGCTGTGAGTCATACTTATTAGAACTCATTCTAACTCAGTGAATTATTATCTCTATAATAATTCACTCGACCCGTTGACTACGGACATACTAGGCCGCTACGTCGTAGTCCCAAGATGATACAGGGGAATCCAATCCTTTGGACCTATCTGTCCTTAGTTACCATATACCTATAGTCCCTCATCCATCTAATATCCCAGAGATCGTATATCGAGCATGGTACTATCAGGCCCATACGGTTTCCATTCGAGTCTCGCTCTAACCGGATTCTCCTATAGAACTCTTTCTCCCTCAATCCGAATGACCCTGGCCAAGGATTTGCCTGAGCAAGAATATATAGCATATTCCTTTCATGATACCGAGAGTAGATGATCCTCTATTGACACTCAATAGCCCTCGTAAGGTTGGCTACCACTCCCAATAATTGGTTGTACTAGATTTGGAACTTCCAAACCTATAAGTCCATATCAAAGAATAGGGTACTCATACAGGACTTTCTTGGTGTCTTAAGTCTAAGGACCAGATACACTACTGGGACTACGGAATCGTTGTTTGATGTGAGGTATCAATAACCATCCAGTATTCCATAAGCGGATCAATCAGTGAACTCATTCTCCAATAAGCACCTGTACTATATCCTTAGTGTCTACACATGAGTAGCTATGAGACCAACTACCTTCATTATATGGATGGGTATATAGCACACCAGTCTGTCCAGTTATCTCGATATCCCTCTCGAGTAACCTATGACCAAGATTATTAAGGGTCTATATTTAAAGGTGAATCGGTCTCATTATTGTGTCCGATTCTCATTGCAAGTTCTAAGGACATCATAATACTAATAATCATAAGCAAAGAGATTGACGCAGCGTGTTACAGGTGCCATCACTCGCATGATTGGTATAACTAGTACCACCAACTTCTACTAACGATCTTCTTTCAACGAGTGACGATCAACTACCCTCTTACAGCTCTCATCTCCTTTTCACAAGTTTAGGAGACAATCTTTATAAGCACTCACTCCTCTCTTAAACTGAAATCAATCTTAAGGCTAGAGGCAGGGATCTCTCAAGTAATTATAATAGTGATTTCTCACTTTTTAGTTCTCAATGCTTATGTATTCTAAGCAGGGAAAAGATGGGTATTTATAGGCCCAAAATGGATTTAAACTTAAAGCCAAAACTAATCTTATCCTAGGTCTTCAAGGTATCTGTAGTTCCACCGCCTAGTCTAGCAGTGCCACCACTTGACCCACCTTTTGGGTTATTGATTGGGCCTTTCTCTTGGCTCAATGTAGCCCTAACTTAGGCCCAATGAGCCCCTAATTGAGTTGCCCAAATTTTAACCTAATTACAACTTAAAATTACTTCGCTCTAGATAATTATTACAAAGCATGAATTATTTGTTGTCCAGCATGTCATTGGTGTTAGGATCAAGAACGACAGTAAGAATGGGGGGTGAATTAGTGTAGCGGTTAAAAACATTAATTGATGTGATTTCAAAAAACTTCATACATTGAGAATATTTTGTTCAATAAAAATGATATCGATTATGCTTAAACTTAAAGAGACTCATAAGTGAATAATGGCAATGATGAAAAGTATGGAATCAAAATTGTAAGGAGTGAAATAGAAAAGAATAGAACACATCAAATTTTTATAGTGGTTCAGTCATTCGACCTACATCCACTCCTGATTCATCCTTCGTTGAGGTTATCGACTTCTACTATTGATCTTTCTTCAAGGGCAAAGATCAATTACCCCTTACAGTAGTACTCTTTACAAGCTGCTCACTCTCCTTATATAAGCTTCTAACACTTAGACTCGGAGGAGGTGAACTCACAACGTTTACAATCAATTTCACTATAGTCTCAATTATTTTTATTCACTTCTCTGTGTTCAACAAGTTGAGAAGTAAGGGGTATTTATAGGCCTCAATTGACTTCAAAAATAGAGGAAAAAAATATCTCATCCCAGATTTTCAGGGTACTAGTGGTACCACCGTCAGTTTTGGCGGTATCATCAAACAGAGTCCTAGCTATTGGAACTGGGCGGTACCACCGCCCAGACACTTGGGAGACTGAGCCTTGGGTAGTTCCACCACCCCAATCTGGTGGTGCCATCACCAGACAGTGTTCAGCAACATTATTTGGGCCATGAGTCTGGCCCAAACCAGTCCAATTATGAGTCAATTGGCCCCTAACAGAGTTAGTGGAATTACCTCCCAAACCTAACCTTAATTACATGCTAACTAAGACATTAAAGGCATATACTAAAGAAAATAAGTCTGGTAAGTCTAAGTTTGTTCCAGTGAGCTTTCGGTGATCTTCCGACAAATCTCCGACGAACTCTCGGCAATCTTCCAACGGACTCCTGGCAAGCTCCTAGATTTCACGACGATCTACTTGATGAGTTTCGATGAGCTTCTTTGGCAAGCTTCGATCTTCTTGGCAAGCTCTGGTAAACTTCCAACGATCTTCTTGGCGAACTTCCGACATTCACTTTAGCATGTTCCCGACGAATTCTTGGCAAATTCCAACAACACTCCCGATGAACTTTTGGACTTCTAACGAACTCTCAGACTCCCAACGAATCATTCGATCTAGATTCCAACACTTTGTTTTGCTTTATGCCTTCATCACTATCGTAGTTAATCCACATACTTTTCTCAACATATAGATTAGATCAATAATTAATCAATTGATTCATCATTAAAATTTAAAATTTAATAATCTCTCCCTTTTGATGATGACAATCAATTGATGATGAAGTTAACCTTAACTCCCCCTATCTATATGCCATACTTGAGAAAAGACACACTTGAATTCAAAGCCTTTGAATTTAAGCTCCAATCGATAAGTTACATTCATTTCAACTTATCAATATACATGACATAATACTAAGCATGATTCTTCATCTCAAAATATGATATCACATATTTACAATACCAAAATGATGTCGAAGCATGACAACCATTTTCAAGTCTGATATTAAATGATGATCGACAATCATCATTTCAAAGCATGATACCAACTTCAAATATGAAATTTAGCATAATTCAAACTTCAAGTTTGATACCAAATGATAATTCATCATATCGAATTTAAGTATGATAATGAGCATGATTTTAAGTATGAAACTTTTTCAAGTATCCATGCTACATTTCAAGCATTTATGATGTGTTTCAAGCATTCATGATATATTCAAGCATTTATGATACATTTACGATACATACGATACATTTTATGATTTTACGATACAAAGCATATTTCAAGCATTTTGATACATTTCAAGTATTTACGATGCATTTGACGATACCAATCATATTTCAAGCATTCATAGTACAAAGCATGATATGTCTCAAGTTTTCATTAATTTGCCACTTTCTCCCCCTTTGTCATCAATAAAAAGGAAATGGGCAATCGTTTTATGCAAACAAAATTTTAGATGTTGCAATAGGATTCTTCTTGAAAGGAAGAAAGGAAAAGGAAAAGACCATGAATAGTCCATTCATCAAGAAGAATCGAGATATTAAAATTCCATGAATAATACAAGGAAAACAATCCATTCGAGCTATTGAAAATTTATTTCATCAAGAGCTAAAGAACTCATGACATAGAAAGAAAGATATTCATAATAAGAGCTAAAGATGTGAATGAAATCCGTATTTCTATCAAATAAAATTCATGAAGTAGAAGGAAAAGAGATCATTCAAGCTATCAAAAATTCATGAAACTTCTACTTTTCATCAAGAGCTCATGACATAAAAATGAGAATAAACAGAAGAGATTCAAGAGTCAAGTGTATCATTTCATGACATAAAATTCGTGAAAAGCTGTTTTCATCACATAAAGTTCGTGAATGATGTTTTTATCAAATAAAATTCATGAAAGCTATTTCTATCAAATAAAATCCATTCATAATCATGGCTAAAATTTGCACAAGCATGAAATCCGTGAGTAAAAATTCATGAATGAGGGGAGGGTTATAAGAGTATCAAAAGTCATCAAGGGTATCATGAAAATTCATGAAAATAAACTGGATACTAAGATGAAGATGATATGAAATAAATTCAATAAAAAGCTTCAATTACAATAAATAAAAAAAAGTCCAGAAAGATATACATGAAACTCAAGCATTCGGACAATTTAACATACCTAATTCTCTTCGAATGAAATCAAATTATTCTTCATTTAAAGGTTTTGTAAAAATATCAGCTAATTGATGTTTCGTATCAATAAATTCTAAGGTTACATCATGATTATTAACATGATCTCGTATAAAGTGATGCCAATATCAATATACTTAGTTCTAGAGTGTTGAATAGGATTTTTTGTTACACATATTGCACTTGTGTTATCACATTTTATGGGAATATTCTTTAAGTGAAATCTATAATCTTCTAATATATTTTTCATCCATACAACTTGTGCACAACATGCACTTGCTGCTATGTATTCAGCTTCGGCTGTAGATAGTGCAACTGAATTTTGTTTCTTGGAAGGCCAAGAGACAAGTGCAAAGCCTAAAAATTGACATGTTCCAAATGTGCTTTTTCTATTTATTCTATATCTAGTAAAATCAGCATCAACAAGAGAAACTAGTTCAAAGTTTTCAGATTTTGGATACCATAAACTTAGATTAAGGGTTCTTTTAAGATATCTAAGAATTCTTTTAACAGCTTTAAAATATGAGAACTTAGGATTAGATTGAAATCTAGCATGAAGTCCTACACTAAACATAATGTATGGTCTAGTTGTGATGAGATATAGTAAACTACCTATCATACCCCTATAAGTTTTTTTATCAAAACTTTCTCCACTTTCATCCATATCTAACTTAGTTAAGGTACTCATTGGTGTATTGATAGTCAATGAACCATCCATATTAAACTGTTTTAGAAATTCTAATGTATATTTGGTTTGACTAAGAAATATATCATTACTAAGTTGTTTGATTTGTAAGCTTAAGAAGAAAGTTGGTTCTCTCATTAAGCTCATTTTGAATTCTTGGCTCATACCTTTAGCAAATGATTTGCACAAAGACTCATTAGTAGAATCAAAAATAATATCATTAATATAAATTTGAACAACAAGAAAATTATTTTTAAACTTTTAATAAACAATGTAGTATCAACCTTGCCTTTAGAGAAATTATTGTGGATAAAAAATGAGCTAAGCCTCTCATAACAAGCCCTTAGGGCTTGTTTTAATCTATAGAGAACCTTAGTTAGCTTAAACACATGATTAGGAAAAAGAGAGTTATCAAATTTGGGCGGTTGTTCAATATACACTTCTTCGAAAATAAAATCATTTAAAAAAGTACTTTTGACATCCATTTGAAATAACTTAAAATTATTACTACAAGCATAGGCATGAAGCATCCTTATGGCTTCTAATCTTGCCACAAGAGCGAAGGTTTCTTCATAATCGACACCTTCTTCTTAGTTAAAATCTTTGGCCACTAATCTAGCCTTGTTTCTAACCATGATACCAAATTTCTCTTGCTTGTTTCTAAAGACCTATTAGTACCAATCACTAAATGGTCACTAGGTCTAGGAATAAGCTTCCACACCTTATTTCTCTCAAATTGATTCAACTCTTCTTGCATTGCAATTACTCATAAATCATCTTTGAAGGCCTCATCAATGTATTTAAGTTTAATCTAAGAAAGAAAAGTACGTTGGCACAAAAATTTTAAAAGAAGAATGAGTTTGAATACGTTTTAATGTGTCTCCTATTATTAGTTCCTTAAGATGAGCATCTACATACTTCCATTCCTTAGGTGAGGATGTTTCGGAAGAAGATGCATGCAAGTTGCTAGTAGGAGAGGTTTCATTTAAATTCAAAGCATCAAAATCAAAATCATCATCAAAATCATTTTTCTTAAATTTAGAAACTTCATTAAAGATAACATGAATAGATTCTTCTATAACCAAAGTTCTTTTATTAAAGACAAAAGGTTTTGGATATAGAAGAATAACTAAGAAAAATGCCTTCATCGGATTTTGCATCAAACTTTCCTAAGGCATCTTTTTCATTTAAGATAAAGCATTTACAATTGAAATCTTTAAAATATAAATTGTTAGATTTTTTATTATTTTACAATTCATAAGGAGTTTTGGAAAGTAATGGTGTTACTAGAACCCTATTCATGACATAGCATGCCATATTAATGGCTTCGGCCCAAAAATATTTGGGTAGGCTATATTCATTCAACATGGTTCTTGCTATTTCTTGTAGGCTCCTATTCTTTCTTTCTACTACTCCATTTTATTGAGGATTTCTCAGAGTAGAGAAATTATGATTGTATCCATTTAATTCACAAAAGTTTTGAAAATCATAGTTTTGAAATTCACCACCGTGATCACTATGAATCGATGAAATCATAAAGCCTTTTCATTTTGAACAAGTTTACAAAACTTCGAAAAACACTTAAAGCAATCACTTTTGTGTGCCAAGAAGTATGTGCAAGTGTATCTACTATAATCTTCTATAATTATAAAGGCATATTTGCTACCTCCTAGGCTTATTGTATTAATTAGTCTAAATAAATTCAGATCGATCAATTGCAATAGTCTAAAGGTGCTTATTTAATTCTTTGATTTGAAGCTATCTTTTATTTATTTTCTTAGTTGATATGCATCACACATTTTGTCTTTAACAAACTTAATATTAGGAATACCTCTTATAAGTTCTCTAGATGAGATTTGAGAGATTACTTTCATGCTAGCATGACATAATCTCCTATGCCAAAGCCAAGTATCATCGTTTAAAATCGAAAAGTATATTTCATTATAAAGATCATTAATGTCAATAGTGTATAAAATATTATGTTTTAGGGCAATCATAGATGTGTTTTTGTGTGACTTTTCAATAATGCAAGCATTAGATTCAAATCTTATGATGTATACTTTATCATACAATTGACTAATGCTCAAAAAATTATACTTTAAGCCATCTACTAGCAACACATCTTTAATCAAAAAGTTTGATTTGCTACCTATGGTTCCATTGCCAATGATTTTACCCTTATTGTTATCTCCGAAGGTGATATACCCTTCGTCCTAGCTAGTGAGCTTAGAGAATTGAGTTAGATCTCCGGTCATGTGCCTTGAGCATCCACTAATAAGGTACCATCTCTTGCTCCTAGCTTGTGATGGTAAACATGTCTACAAAAAAGGATGGTTTTTAGGTACCCATTTAACCTTGGGTCCCTCATAAATCGATCTACTTAACTTATCATTTTGTATAGAGTTCTTTATGGTTTCTTTAGGAACCTAAATTAATTTGTGTGGACTATATTTCTTAAATGAATATTTATGAGCAAAATGTCTGAGTTTATAACAAAAGTTGCATTTGGTGTGGGGTGATACATGCAAGGTAGGGCCTTTAATAGAGATGGTTGGATTTTTATGAGAGCAACTCATATAACTGATTCTATCTCTTCTATAAACATAACCCTTATTAGTAAGGATCATGTTCAAGGACCTGCTACCAATCTTAAACTTTTCTAGAATTTCTTTGAGTAGCAATTTTTCTTTCTTAAGTGCCTCTAAGTGTTCACACTTAGTGCATGGAGGCGATAAAGCATTTTCAAATTCACCATTTAAAAGGGTAAGCTTCTTTTTTAATGAATTATATTTTTTTGCTAATTAATCTATATTCATCGAATAAATCATGAAAAGCATTCAAAAGTTCATCGAAAGATAAATTTACATCTAATGAACTACTTACCTCTTTGTCGATTGCCATTAACGCGTAGTTAGCAATATCCTTGTTGCATTGTTCTTCATTTTCGGAAGTGCTCAAATCATCCTATATTGCTTTGAAAGCCTTCTTCTTCTTTAGTTGTTTCTTCTTCACTTGGGGATATTAACTTTTGAAGTGTCCTAGCTTCTTGCATTCGTAGCATATGATTTATTCTTTCTTAAGTTCAATTTTGCTTTTAGTATCATTTTTAGATTTGTTTCTTTTTATAAATTTTTTAAACTTTCTTGTTAAGAGTGCCAAGTCATCATCATTTTCCTCATCAGTTGAACTTTCTTTCAAGTGGTCTTTATGAGTTCTTAGTGTCATATCCTTTCTATTCTTTAGAAGGTTGTTCTCAAGCTCTTCAAGAGCATTGCAAGTCATCTCATAGGTCATTAAAGACTCGATAAGTTCTTTGAGTGAAAAATTATCCAAATCCTTAGCCTTTTGAATGGCCATTACTTTAGGGTCCCAACTCTTTAGAAGGGATCTTAATATTTTACTAACAAGTTTAAAGTTATAAAAACTTTTACCAAGAGCTTTTAAACTATTGACAATATCTGTAAACCGAGTGTACATGTCTCCAATGGTCTCACTTGGTTTAATCTGAAACAATTCATAGCTATGAAGTAAAAGATTTATTTTAGACTCCTTTACTCTACTAGTGTCTTCGTGTATGATTTCGAGTGTGTATCAAATATCAAAAGCCGTTTCGTAAATAGACACTCGATTGAATTTATTTTTATCTAAAGCGCAATACAAGACATTCATAGCCTTGGCATTTAAAGAGAAAGTCTTCTTCTCCAACTCATTCCAATCATTCATTAGAAGAGAAGACTTTTGAAAGCCATTTTCGGTAATGTTCCTAATAGGATCTGAACGGCACTAAGAGGGGGGGAGGTGAATTAGTGCAACAGATAAAAATCATAATTTTAAAAGCGACTTCTGAAAGAGTTATCCGTAGAGAAATTTTGGTTAGACGAAAAAGATTTCAGCAAAGTGATTCGGGTGAATGTGACAAAAATAGAGAGGGGGAGATCGAGAGATTACAACTAAGTAAAGTTTGAAATGCAACAAGTTAAAATTCGCACATCAAGAGAAGTATGTAGTGATGTATAGTGGTTTGGTCAAATGACCTACGTCCACTTCCGAAACCTCCTCAGATGAGGTTCCCAACTTCCACTATCAATTCTTCTTGAAGGGGAAGGACCTAGCACCTCTCTTATAAACTTTTATAGGTGGTTCACACTCTTACAAAACTTTGACAAAGTAAAACTTGGGAGGTGAATACTCAAGCTATCGAATGCAGTTTTGCTATATCTTTGACTCAGTTTTTATCACTTCTCAATAGACTTAGCCAGTTGAGAAGAAAGGGATATTTATAGACTCTATTGGCTTCAGGTTTGGAGCCAAAAAGAGTCACATCCCGAATTTTTGGGTATTGGCGGTACCACCGCCTGGCACTGGTAGTACCACCACTAGTTGACCTTGCTCTGTTAGTGTACTGCACGGTACCACCACCCAATTTGACGATACTACCACTTGATAGGGTCCTTGGACTCTGTGGAGGGGCGGTACCACCGCTTGTTAGGTGATACCACCATTGATAGGTAATAACTGTCAATGGTACCACTACTGACCTAGGGTGGTACCATTGCCCAGACTGCCTGGGAACCTATTCCCGGGGCAATGCCACCACTAGACATAGTCTAACATTACTAAATGGGCCCTGAATCAGGCCTAATTCAGTCCAATTAAGGCCCAATTGGCCCCTACTAGGGTTAATTAGGATTATCACCTAATCCTAACCCTGATTACATGCTAACTATGAAATTAAAAATATATTCTAAGCAAATTCTAATCTGGTAATGTCAAGTCTTCTTCCGGTAAACTTCTAACGGATTTCTAACACACTCTCGGATATCTTCCGGTAGACTCCTAGCAGCCTCCCAGACTTTCTAGTGAGTTTAACGAATCTTTTGGCAAGCTTTCGAACTTTCTCGGTGAGCTCCACAAACCTTTGGCAAGTCCCTAATTCATTCTCAGCCAATTCCGGTAGTACTTCTGATGATACTTCGGACTTCCAGCGGACTCTCGGACTCCTAACGTACTTGACTCCGTTAATTTGCTTTAGATCTTGATTGCAATCGTAGTTAATCCTGCACACTTATCTCAATAATATGGATTAGATGAAATAACTTATCAATTGACTTCATCAAAATCTGAGATTCAATAATCTCTCCCTTTTTTATGATGATAATCAATTGATGACAGAGTTAACCTTCACTCCCCCTTTCTATATGCTATATTTTGAGAAAGGAAACACTTGAATTCAAACCCCTTGAATTCAAGTCAAAACCGATAAGTTGCATCTATTGAACTTATTGTCATGCTCAACAAGTACGATCTTTCATCCATAAATACGAAACTTCATATTTTTCATAATAAAAAATGATATCAAGGTATGACACCCATTTTCTAGTTCAATGTCGAGTGATTTCGACAAATGATACCAATTATAATTTTAAAAAGTAGCATGGATCAAATGATATCAAAATAAATTTTTAAATACAAGGCATAATATCATTTTATGATACATCATTAAATGAAATGATAACTTATCATATCAATAAAAGATACTAAATTTAAACATGATATGATAATGATCTTTTAAAAAAAAATACATTTTATGTATGAGCCATTTGTGATGCATGTGATACATTCCAATACAATTGCGATATGCTACATTGTGCTTCTAAAATTAGCAATCATTTTTTTTATACAAAGCATGGCAATTGTGATACAAAGCATGGCAATCAATTTTTGATACATTTGCGATTCATTGCGATACATCAAAGCATTTCATCAAGTCATCAATTCAACTTGCCACATTGTTCTCAATACAAGGCATTTTTTAAGTCATCAACATTCTTCTCCCCCTTTGTCATCAACAAAAAGGAAGTGGGCCTTGATTACGATTGGTGTTTTGAAAAATGGCAAAAAGAGGTGGATAAACACGAAAAGCGATTCGTTCATTCTTATTTAAAATTCATATCTATGGAATCATAAGATAGATCATTGAGGCCAAAATTCATAAGAATTTCTAAAAGCTCATAAAAGATTCATACATAAAAAATTAAGAGCTAATTCTGCATAATAATTCTTGAAGCATAAAAGTGACTCATTCAAGTTATTAACAAGCTTACAAGATTGTTTCTTCCAAATGAAATCAATGAGGTAGAAGAGAGATCATTTGAACATAAAATTCATAAAACTCATGATAAGAATTTTGAATGTTCATTCGAGAAAGATCGAGATGAAAAGTTCAAGAGGCAATTTGACTGAAAATTATAGCCATAAAATCATAAAGAGGAAAGATAGATTATTGAAGCCAAGACATTCATCAAATATTTCATACTATAAAGGTTCAACTTGGCATTTCCAATACAAATTTATGAAGTGGAGCATATCATAATAAAAAATTTCATAAATAATTTAATTTGGCATTCTCGTAAGAAAGAATTTATGAAGGCTAAATTTACATTATCATTTATCAAGTTAAAAATATCTAATCAAGCCATTAAAGCTTAAGAGTTCATTAATTTTGCATGAATGAAGTCCGAAGACAATATTCAAACTTGAAAGCTTCTTCAAAGTTCATGATATTAATATATGTATAGTTGCATATGTCAAGAAGATAAAATCATCAAACTTCAAATGATATGTAAGAGTGGATAAAATAAATCAAGAGAACCATTTATTCATCCCAATAGTGGTAGAGGGAGTATAAAATCGAAAGAATCAATTTTTACCAAGTCATTAAAAGGGCATGATATTACTTAAAACTCATAAATCGAATAATCACGTAATCGAAGAAAGAGACATATCAATTGCACGATCGAACGAAGATAAAAACGAGAGCTTCGTTCAAAATATGATATTGTAAAGATATCATTTGAAATCCGAAAAGATAATATCAAGATGAGTTCATGAAAATGGAAGTTGAAAATTTTTGAAAAAGAAACATACAACAACCTCATGTATTGGGACAATTTACCATGCATAATTCTCTTCTAATGAAGTCAAATTATTCTTCATTTAAAGGTTTTATGAAGATGTCCGTTAATTGGTGTTTTGTATCAATAAATTCTAGAATAACATCATTATTATTGACATGATCTCATATAAAGTGATGCCTACTATCAATATGCTTAGTTGAATGGGATTTTTGGTTAAACAAATAGTACTTGTGTTATCATATTTTATGAGAATATTCTTTAATTGAATTTCATAGTCTTCTAAAGTATTTTTCATCCAAACAATATATGCATAACATGCACTTGTTGCTATGTATTCGGCTTCAGTCGTAGATAGTGCAATCGAGTTTTGTTTCTTAGAAATCCAAGAGACAAGTGCATATCCTAAAAATTGGCATGTTCCAAATATGTTTTTTCTATCTATTTTACATCTGCCAAAATATGCATCCATATAGGCTTTTAAATCAAAGTCATCAGATTTTATATACAATAATCCTATATTAGGAGTTCCTTTAGGATATCTAAGGATTCTTTTAACAGATTTAAGGTAAGATAACTTAAGATTAGCTTAAAATCTTGCACAAAGTCCTATACTAAACATGATATCCGATCTAGTTGCAATGAGGTAAAGTAAATTACCTATCATTCCCCTATATGGTTTTTGATCAAAATTTTCTCCACTTTCATCCATGTCTAACTTAGTGGAAGTACTCATTGGAGTGTTTATGGATTTTGAACCATCAATGTTAAATCGTTTTAATAATTCTAATGTATATTTAGATTGATTAAGAAATATACCATCACTAAGTTATTTAATTTATAATCCTCAAAAGAAGGTTAGTTCACCCATTAGACTTATTTCAAATTTATGACTATTACACTTGGCAAATGATTCACATAGTGATTCGTTAGTAGAACCAAAGATAATATCATCAACATAAATTTGAACAATAAAAAAATTATTTTTAAAATATTTAACAAACAATGTAGTATCGACCTTACCTTTAGTAAAATTATTTGAAATTAGAAATGAACTAAGTCTCTCATACTAAGCTCTTGGAGCTTGTTTTAACCCATAGAGAGCCTTAGTCAATTTAAACACATGATTAGGAAAAAGAGAGTTTTCAAAACCAAGTGGTTGTTCAACAAACACTTCTTCGGAAATAAAATCATTTAAGAAAGCACTTTTGACATCTATTTGAAACAACTTAAAATTATTACTACTAGCATAGGCAAGGAGCATCCTAATGGCTTCTAATCTTGCCACAGGAGCGAAGGTCTCTTCGTAATCGATACCTTCTTCTTGGTTGAAACGCTTTGCCATTAATCAAGCCTTGTTTCTAACCATGATGCTGAATTCATCTTGTCTGTTTCTAAAAACCCATTTAGTACCTATAACTAAATAGTCACTAGGCCTAAGAACAAGCTTTCATACCTCATTCCTCTCAAATTGGTTCAATTCCTCTTGCATTGTGATAACCCAAGAATCATCTTTCAAGATTTCATCAATGCACTTAGGTTCAATTTAAGAAAGAAAAGCGGTGTTGGCATAAAAATTCTTAAAAGAAGAACGAGTTTGAACTCCTTTGGATGTGTCTCCTATAATTAGCTCCTTTGGATGGGCATCTACATACTTCTATTCCTTAGGTAAAGAAATTTGGGAAGAAGATATATCCAAGTTGCTATTTTGAGGAGAGGTTTCATTCAAATGTAAACCATCAAAATCAAGATCATCATCAAAATCATTTTTCTTAAATTCAGAAACTTCATTGAAAACAACATGAATAGACTTTTCTATAGCTATGGTTCTTTTATTAAAAACACGAAAAGCTTTAGAAATAGAAGAGTAACCAAGAAAGATACATTTATCATATTTTGCATCAAACTTTCCTAAGGCATCCTTTTCATTTAGGATAAAGCATTTGCAACCGAAAACTTTAAAGAAAGAAACATTTGGTTTTTTGTTATTCCACAATTTATAAGGAGGTTTGGATACAAATGGTCTTATTAGAACCCTATTCATGACATAGCAAGCTGTATTAATGGCTTCGGCCCAAAAGTATTTGGGTAAACTATGTTCATTTAACATGGTTCTTGTTATTTCTTGTAAATTCTTATTCTTTCTTTCTACTGCTCCATTTTATTAAGGATTCCTTAGAGTAGAGAAATTATGGTTATATCTATTAGATTCATAAAAATTTTGGAAGTCACAGTTTTGAAATTCACTACGATGATCACTCTGAATTGATGAAATCATAAATCCCTTTTCGTTTTGAGTAAGTTTACAAAATTTAGAGAAACATTTAAAGCAATCACTTTTATGAGCCGAGAAATAGGTCCAAGTGTATCTACTATAGTCATCTATAATTATAAATGCATATTTGCTACCTCCTAGGCTCATTGTGTCAATTGGTCTAAATAAATCCATATGGATCAATTGCAATGGTCTAGAGGTACTTATTTGATTCTTTGTTTTAAAGCTACTTTTTATTTGTTTTCCTAGTTGACAAGCATCACACACTTTGTCTTTAATGAACTTAATATTACGAATGCCTCTTACAAGTTCTTTAGATATGATTTGAGAAATTAGTTTCATGCTAGCATGACCTAATCTCCGATGCCAAAGCCAAGCATCATCATTCAAAATTGAAAAACACATTTCATTGCTAAGATCATCAATGTTGATGGTGTAGATATTATTTTATTTTAGTGCAATCATAGATGTGTTGTTGTGTGGTTTTTCAATAATACAAGCATTAGATTCAAATTTCATAATATATCCTTTATCACATAATTGACTAATGCTCAAAAGATTATACTTTAAGCTATCTACCAACAACACATCATCAATTAAAAAGCTTGATTTGTTACCTATAGTTCCCTTGCCAATAATTTTACCCTTGTTGTTGTCTCCAAAGGTGATATACACTGTCTTGGCTAGTGAGCTTAGAGAATTAAGATGGCTCTTCGGTCATGTACCTTGAGGATCCACTATCAAGGTACCATCTCTTGCTCCTAGCTTGTGTGGGTGAATGTATCTACAAAAGAGGATAGTTTTTAGGTACCCATTTGAACTTGGGTGCCTCAAATATTGATCTACTAATATTATCATTGTTCATTGAGTTCCTTATAGTTCCTTTAGGAACTTATATCAACTTATATGGGGTAAGTTTCTTATACGGACATTTATAAACAACATGTCCAGATTTACAACAAAAGTTGCATTTCAAATGAGATGATACATATAGTGTAGGTCCTTTAATGAAGGTGGTTGGAGTATGGTGAGATCCACTCACAAATCCAATTCCACTTCTTTTTTTCGACATGACCATTGTTTGCAAGGATCAAGTCCAAGCCTTTGCTACCGACCTTAAACTTATTTAGGGTCTCTTTAAGTAGCAAGTTCTTATTTTTTATTGCCTCTAAGTGTTTATACTTAGAGCATAGAGGTAAAGAGGGAATATTAAGTTTAAGACCTTCAAGTTTATCTAGTAAGAGAGCATGCTCCTTTTTTAATAAATTACACATTTTACTAATAGCTCTACACTTATCAAATAATTCATGAAAAACAATTGAAAGTTCATCGAACGATAAATCTTCATTAAATAACTCACATATCTCTTTTCCGAAAGCCATCAATGCAAAGTTGGTCATTTCTTTGTTAGTTGTTTCTTTATCTTCGGAGCCACTTGAGTCATCCTATGTTGCCTTTAGAGCCTTCTTCCTCTTTGGTTCTTCTTCTTAGCTTGGGGACATTCACTTTTGAAATACCCCAACTTTTTGCATTCATAACATATTACTTATTTCTTTTTGGGTTCAAGTTTATTTTTAGTATCATTTTTAAATTTATTCCTTCTTATAAATTTTTTGAATTTCCGAGTCAAGAGTGCAAGTTCATCATCAAGGTCCTCATCACTTGAAGATTCTTTCAAGTGCTCTTCTTGTATTCTTAATACCATATCCTTCTTATTCTTTGGAAGAGGGTTCTCCTGCTCATAATAAGTATAGCATGTCATTTCTTAGGTCATTAATGACCCAATGAATTCTTCAAGAGGAAAATTATTTAGGTCCTTAGCCCATTGAATGACAGGAACTTTTAGATCCCAATTCTTTAAAAGAGATCTTAAAATTTTAGTTACAAGTTCAAAATTAGAAAAGCCTTTTCCAAGTGCTTTGAGTCCATTGACGACATTCGCAAAACGGGTGTATATGTCTCCGATGGACTCACTTGGTTTCATCCGAAATAATTCGTAAGAATGCACTAAAAGGTTGATTTTGGACTCTTTCACCTGGCTAGTGCCTTCATGCTAGTTATATGTGCCCTACAAGCCAATCACATATGTGATGGCACTTGTGACGTGATAGGCACTTTATCTCTTTGCTTATTATTAAGCGTTTTATCACTTTATCTTGCATGTTGCATGTATTGTGATGCCCTTGGATCTGTGCAATATGAATCAGATCATGATGAGATCACGATAATGAGACTGATTCACCTTTAAACATAGACCTTAAATTATCCTGGTCATAGGTTACTCGAGAAGGACATCGAGATAACCGGATAGACTAGTGTGCTGTATACCCGTTCATATGATGGAGGTAGCTGGTCGCATAGCTACTCGTGTGGGGACACTAAGGGTATAGTGCAGGTGCTCATTGGAGAATGAGTTCATTGATTGATCCGCCTACGGAATGCTGGATGGTTATTGATACCTCATGTCAGACAGCAATTCCGTAGTCCCAATAGTGTACCTGGTCCTTAGACTTGAGACACCAAGGATGTCCTATATGAGTACTCTAATCTTTGATATCGAACTTATAGGTTTGGAAAGTTTCAGATCTAGTACAGTCGATTATTGGGAGTGGTAGCCAATCTTACGAGAGCTATTGAGTATCAATAGAGGATCATCTGCTCTCGGTATCATAAGAGGAATATCTCATGTGTTCTTGCTTGAATAAATCCTTGGCCAAGGTTATTCGGATTGAGAGAGAAAGAGTTCTCTGGGAGAATCCGACAAGAGTAAGACTCGAGGAGAGACCGTATGGGCCTGACAGCACCATGCCTGGTATAGGGTCTTTGGGATATTAGATGGATGAGAGATTATAGATATATGGTAACTGATGATAGATAGGTCCAAAGGATTGGATTCCCTTGTTTCGTCTGGGGACCGCGGCGTAGTGGCCTGGTACGTCCGTAGTCGATGAGTTGGGTGAATTATTATAGAGATAATAATTCACTATGTCAGAAGGAGTTCTGACAAGTATAACTCACGGCCAGCTCGATATTGGGCCTAGAGGGTCACACACATATGGTAGGTGTTGTGACGAGTAGAGGTTCGGATATGAGATATCTGTTGAACCCCCTATCTTATTGGATATCCATTAAGCCCCTGAATTATTGGATCCTGAGATGAGATCAAATAATTGCTAATAGAAGATTATCGGGTAGAAACCCACTAATCTAAGAGGCTTGGGTAATTGGATGGAGATCCAATACCCAATAAGGCAAAAGATCTATTAGGGTTTTTCAAGGGGCCTCTATAAATAGGAACGAACCAGAGCTCTATAGGCTGAGGGTTTCTTTTGGTAGCCACCTCCTATTCTCCTCTCCCTAGAGAGAGAGGTGCATCGTCGCAATCCCTGCCGTGTGGATACCGCTAGAGAGGAGGACACTTGACCTCCTACATCCTCTCTCACAGATCTGTAGGAATTCAGGGATATACGATCTCTCTAGGTATCTTCTTTTACACGTGCAGTTTTGCGGATTTGGTTTTGACGCACTGATCTTCGCACGACGATGGAAACTTTCGATGGGAAATCTGGGGTTTTGTTTTCTGTTCTTCTGCTGCGCATGTTATGTCGCTCCCTTGACAGATTTCCCAACACTTCATGAGTGATTTCAAGAGTATGCCAAATATCAAAAGGTAATTCACAAATTTAAACATGATTGAACTCATTTTTATCAAGTGCGCAAAACAAAGCATTCATAGCCTTTGCATTAAGAGCAAAAACGTTCTTCTCCTAATCATTCCATTCGTTCATCGAAAGAAAAGATTTTTGAAAGTCATTTTCAATAATATTCCAAAGTTCAAAGTCCATGAAAATAAGAAAAATCTTCATACGAGTCTTCCAATAAGTGTAATTAGTCCCATTAAACATAGGTGGACGTATAATTAAATGACCCTCTTGCATGTCGAAATACACTATCTCTCTTAGGTTTTAAACCAAATGAGAGTGGCTAGGCTCTGATACCAATTGTTAGGATCTGAGCGATACTAAGAGGGGGGGTGAATTAGTGCAACAGATAAAAATTATACTTTTGAAAGGGATTTCGGAAAAAGTTAACCGTAGAGAAATTTTGATTTGATAAAAAAGATTTTAGCAAAGTGATTCGAGTAAATATGATAGAAAATAGAGAGGGGGAGAACGAGATATTACAACTAAGTAAAGTTTAAAATGCAGTAAGTTAAAACTCATATATCAAGAGAAGTATGCAGCGATATATAGTGGTTCGGTCAAATGACCTACGTCTACTTCCAAAACCTCCTCCGATGAGGTTCCCAACTTCCACTATCAATTTTTCTTGAGGGGAAGGACCAAGCACCCCTCTTACAAACTTTTACAAGTGGTTCACACTCTTACATAATTTTGACAAAGTAAAACATGGGAGGTGAACACTCAAGCTATTGAATGCAGTTTTACTATAGCTTTGACTCAGTTTTTATCACTTCTCAATGTACTTAGCTAGCTAAGAAGTAAGGGATATTTATAAACTCTATTAGCTTTAGGTTTGGAGCCAAAAAGGGCCACATCCTGGATTTCCGAGTACTAGCGGTACCACCGCTTGGCACTAGCAATACCACCGCTAGTTAACCATACTCTGTTAGTGTATTGGGCAGTACCACCACCTAGTCTAGCGATACTACTGCCTGATAGGATCCTCGGACTCTATGGAAAGGTGGTACCATCGCTTGTCAAGCGGTACCATCGCTTGTAAAACGGTACCACTATTGATAAGTAATAATTGTCAACGGTACCACCACTGACCTAGGGTGGTACCTGTTGGGAAATCCATCAAGGGGGAGCGACATCACATGCACAGTGGAAGAACAGAAAACAAAACACCCTAGATTTCCCGTAGAAAGTTTCCATCATCGTGCGAAGATCGGTGCGTCAAAAGCAAATCCGCGAAAACTGCACATGTAAAAGAAGATACCTAGGGAGATCGTATATCCCTGGATTCCTACAGATCTGTGAGAGAGGATGAAGGAAGTCAAGTGTCCTCCTCTCTAGCAGTATTTACACAGCAGGGATTGCGACGATGCTCCTCTCTCTGGGGGAGGAGAACAGGAGGTGGCAACCAAAAGAAACCCTCAGCCTATAGAGCTTTGGTCCCCTCCTATTTATAGAGGTCCCCCCCTGAAAAACCCTAATGGATCTTTTGCCCTATTGGATATTGGATCTCCATCCAATTATCCAAACCTCTTGGATTAGTGGGCCTCTACCCAATAATCTCTTATTAGCAATTATTGGATCTCATCTCAGGATCCAATAATTCAAGGGCTTAATGGATATCCAATAAGATAGGGGGTTCAGCAGATATCTCATATCCGAACCTCTACTCGTCGCAATACCTACCATATGTGTGTGACCCTCTAGGCCCAATATCAAGCTGGTCATGAGTCATACTTGTCAGAACTCCTTTTGACTCAGTGAAATATTATCTCCATAATAATTCACCCAACTCATCGACCGCGAGCACTAGGCCACTCTAGCCCTGCATGCAGCCAAGAGATCAATCCTTTGGACCTATCTGTCCTTAGTTACCATGTATCTATAATCTCTCATCCATATAATATCCCAGAGACCCTATACCGGGCATGGTGCTGTCAGGCCCATACGGTCTCTCCTCGAGTCTTGCTCTTGTCGGATTCTCCCGGAGAACTCTTTCTCTCTTAATCCGAATGACCTTGGCCAAGGATTTGTTCGAGCAAGAACACATGGGATATTCCTCTCATGATACCGAGAGCGGATGATCCTCTATTGACACTCAATAGCCCTCGTAAGGTTGCCTACCACTCCCAATGACCGGCTGTACTAGATATGGAGCTTTCCAAACCTATAAGTTCGATATCAAAGAGTGGAGTTCTCATACAGGACATCCTTAGTGTCTCAAGTCTAAAGACCACATACACTACTGGGACTATGAAATCGTTGTCTGACGTGAGGTATCAATAACCATCCAGCATTCTGTAGGCGGAAAAATCAGTGAACTCATTCTCCAATGAGCACCTGTACTGTACCCTTAGTGTCCCTACACGAAAGTCAATTGCTTTGTCAGTGGATCTGTAATGTTATCTTCGGATGGAACTCTTTCTATTACTACATCTCTTCGGGCCACGATCTCTCTAATAAGTTGGAACCTCCTCAGAACACTTCTGATGAGATCCGAGTTCCCTTATTTGAGAAATCGTCCCATATTTGTCGCAATATAAAGGAATCATATCCTCGCTGCTTGACATGACTCCCAGGTCTGTGATGAACCTCCTCATCTAGACTCCCTCCTTTGCTGCCTCTGTCACAGTAATGTATTTCGCCTCTTTAGTTGAGTCAGCAGTAGTGTCTTACTTGGAACTCTTCCAGCATACTGCTCCTCCATTCAAGGTAAACACATACCCTGAATTAGACTTACTATCATCGACATCGGACTAGAAGCTCAAGTCCATGTAGCCCTCAACCTTGAGGCTACTACCTCCATATACCAGTAAAAGATCCTTAGTCCTTCTCAAGTACTTAAGGATACATTTTACTGCTTTCCAATGTTCCAAGCCTGGATCTGCCTGATATCTGCTCATGACACTCAGAGCATGCGCTATATCAAGGCTGATACATAGCATAGCATATATGATAGATCCTATCACTCATGCATATGGCATCATATCCATGTGTGCCCTTTCTTTAGGAGCCTTTGGGGACATACTCCTAGAAAGTGATATTCCATGTCTCATTGATATGAGTCCTCTCCTGGAATTTTCCATGCCAAACCTTTTGACAATGGTGTCTATGTACCTGGACTGGGACAAGCCAAGCATCCTCTTGGATCTATCTCTATAGATCCGTATCCCCAATATGTAGGATGCTTCCCCTAAGTCCTTCATGGAGAAGTGCCTAGATAGCCAAGTCTTTACTGTGGAGAGCATTCTTACATCATTCCCAATAATCAGGATGTCATCCGCATATAATACCAAAAGGGTGATAGTGCTCCCACTTAATTTCTTGTACACACAAGGTTCATTTTTGTTCTTAACGAAGACATAAGATCTGATTGCCTCATCAAATCTTATGTTCCAACTTCGGGAAGCTTGCTTCAATCCATAAATGGACCTAAGCAATTTGCACACCTTATCTGGGTTATCCTTGGACACGAATCCTTCAGGCTGTATCATATACACCTTCTCATCGAGGTTACCATTGAGGAAAGCGGTTTTGACGTCCATTTGCCAGATCTCATAATCATAGTGTGCTGCAATAGCCAATAGAATTTGAATAGATTTTAGCATGGCTACAAGTGAGAAAGTTTCGTCATAGTCAACACCTTGCCTTTAACGATACCCCTTAGCAACTAGCCTTGCTTTATAGGTCTCTACCTTTCCATCTACTCGAATCTTCTTTTTGAAGATCCACTTGCAACCAATGGGTACAATACCCTCGGGTGCATCAACTAGGTTCCAAACCTTGTTGGAGTACATGGAATCCATTTCTGAATTCATGGCTTCTTGTCATTTCCCGGAGTCTATGCTCATAATAGCCTCCTCGTACGTCTGAGGATCAATATCCTCAGCATTCTCTCTTCTGATATGTCCCATATATCTCTGAGGAGGATGGGATACTTTATTAAACCTACGTAAAGTTGGAACTTGTGTGTTAGGTATTTGAACAGACTCTGGCTATGGAATGGTGCTTGAGCTAGGTTCTCCAACCTCGCTCAACTCTATCATGCTCCCATTGTCTCCACCAAGAATGTGTTCCTTCTCAAGGAATACTGCTCTCTTGGCTACAAAGACCTTTCGGTCCTTAGGGTGATAGAAATAATACCCACAAGTTTCTTTCAGGTATCCCATGAACTTGCACCGTTCCATCCTAGATTCCAACTTGTCAGGGTTGTGTCTCTTAACGTGGGCAGGGTAGCCCCAAATCTTAACAACTTTAAGATCGGACTTCTTCCCATTCCATATCTCATATAGAGTAGACATCACTGACTTAGTTGGAATTCTGTTCAGAAGGTAAGCTACGGTCTCTAGGGCTTATCCCCAGAATGAGATGGGTAAGTCGGTGAAACACATCATGGAACGCACCATGTCTAACAGTGTTCAATTCCTCCTTTCTGATACACCATTAAGCTATGGTGTATAAGGAGGTGTCCATTGGGATAAAATCTCATGGTCTTTGAGGAACTGGGTGAACTCTATACTCAACTACTCACCTCCTCGATCTAATCGAAGGGTTTTAATACTCTTTCCTGTCTGGTTCTCATTTCCTCTTAGACTCTCTTACACTCATGATATGTGGAGTTGTATCTAGCATAAATAAACCATTATGCAATGTTCCTCTCATGATGATCTAATCATCTAATATTATTGAACAACCATTATTCTCAAAAACAAATTTATATCCAATAACTGTCAAACATTAAATGGAAATAATGTTTTTGATAATAGAAGGAACATAATAGCATGCATTTAATGCAATAATAGCTCCACCAGGTAGATGTAAGGTGACCTTGCCAACAGCTAGTGCAGCAACCTTTGCTCCATTGCCCATCTTAAGGTCCATCTCGCCTCTGTTCAATCTCCTAGGTCCAACTAGAACTTGCAACGAATTGCAGATATGATAAGCACTCCCGGTATCCAATACCCATGTGTTATCATAAGATTCTGAAAAATGGAGACTAATCATGAATGTACCTGAAGCTTCTCTAAGCTTTTGTTTCGCCCTTTCTACAAGGTACTCTTTGCAGTTCCACTTCCAATGCTCATCTTCGCCGCAATAGAAGCACTAGCCTTTGTCCTCTGTTGGGTCTTTCTTAGCAACCTTTGTCTTACCCATTTTGCCCTTGCCCTTGCCCTTCTCAAGGGTCTTCTCAGCCTTCCTTTTCTTTCTGGTCTCACCAGTGTAGAGAACCGGCTTCTCTTTCTTGAAGGTGCTCTCTGCTTCTCTCAATATATTGAGGAGCTCTGGGAGGGTTACCTCAAGTTTGTTCATATTAAAATTTATTATGAACTGAGAAAAGGAATCTAGTAGGGACTGAAGTACAAGATCCACACACAAGTTATCCTCTAGGACCATTCCTAAACCTGTGAGTTTTTTGATCCACTCAATCATCTTAAGGACATGGTTCTGAACCGGTGTCCCCTCAGTCATCTAGCACGGAAAAGACTCTTTGATATCTCATATCACTGAGTTCTTTCCTGTTCCTCAAACAATTTGCAGAGATGCAGGAGTATAGAATTAGCATCCATATTTTCATGTTGTCTCTATAACTCAGTAGTCATAGAAGCCAACATATAACACTGAGCAAGAGTGGAATCATCTAAGTACTTCACATAACGAGCGATCTCATCCTCGCTTGCCCCTTCGTCAGGCGTAGGGATCACTGTATCAAGGACATACGCGATTTTCTCTACCGTGAGAACAATTCTCAGATTGTGAAGCAATTCTGTATAATTTGGACCAGTGAGGTGGTTGGCATCAAGTATGTCACGTAAAGGATTTAAAAACGACATTTTTCTGAAATAAAAAGATGTAGTAGAAATAAATAACATGCAGACTTTGTTGAAATTAAATAATTAAGATAAGAACTTCTATCTTAATGTATTCCCACTAATTTTTCACGAGACACACAACACCCTCCGGTATGTGAATTGGAGACCCCCGACGGATCTCTAGTGTCGATCAGGATCCAATCGGCGTCTTAACGTAACCTCAAGGGACTCGACCAATCACGTTAAGCCCGTAAAGGTAGGCAACTCTTGCCAATCACAACTCCTTGTGATTCCCGTCCTATTCGGCCTCCGAACCATCATGGCCTCGAGGGACTCGACCAACCATGATGTTCGATTAAGTCATTAACATCGTTACCATATGAGTCTAATTAGGTGATATACTCTCGAGGGACTCAACCAAGCATACCATGTCCTCAGGTCACCTCTGACATCTCTATGTCGTAGATAAGATGGCGAGACGCGATATCGGTGAGTCTCGAGGGACTCGACCAACTCAACCTACACCGGGAATCGGCTCCTAACTATAACGATGGAAGGCCACGTGGGTCAATCTAATTGCCTCACGTTTACTGACTTAATATTATTTATGGAGAGGATTTTTGATTTGGTCTCCTAACATAATGTGTCACACACATACGTATTTAATATATATATCTACATCGTATGCAAATATATATATATACATATCTAGTAGGTGTATAACTAATCGCACATCACATGAGCAATCATACCAGATGATCATGGACCATATCCTAATATGATTAGGCCTGAGCCAGTGGGCCTAATCACTCACATCAAGATCTATGTGTACCTTGGCGCATCTCTATGCCCTGTGATCGTCCATCTCGCTTCGTCGGATCCGTCGGTATCTCAACGCATCTCCATGCATCGGATCGTCCATCTCGGCCTCGTGAGTCACGCTACCGCTGTGCCTCCTCTGATAATTACAACATAATTACAAGCACGCAGGCCCGACAATAAACGAGAAAAATAGAGGCTCGCAGACCCCAATAATAATAATCACATGTACACACACCACATCACAAGTTCATGATCATCTATCCACATCATGTATCACATGTATATGTTACTTTATAGGACTATTAGATAAATAATAATAGTTAATTAAACTATTTAATTAACTAATATTTCTGAAAATAGGGACATGAGGGAATTTTCTGAATTCCCAAGGGTATTTTGGTCATTCAGCCAAAAAGGACAGAGATTAGAATTTATCAAATTCCGAGGGTATTTTGGTAATTCTGACAAAGGGGATAGAATCTGGAATTTTTGAAATTATTAAGGGTATTTTGGTAATTCTGTCAAAGAGGACAGAATCTGAAATTTCTGAAATTCTGAGAGGCAAAACCATCTTTTGCCCTAAAACCCTAATCCGTCTTCCTCGCACGCTTATGCATCGCGTGCGCCTGCCGCCACCTGGGCGGCGTCGCGCGGCATGCGCCGCATCACGACGCCGCCGCGGGCAGCGCCGCCTCAGCGCCTTGCTCTCATGGGACCACCCTTGCGTGGTCAGAGGGCGTTTGCTTGGTCGCGATGGGCGGTCGCCTTGCGGCACCGCCGCCTTTAGGGTGCTGCCCGCGGGAGCGCCGCTCGCGGTGCCTCCGGCGTGGTCGCAGTGGCAGAGGTCGCCGCGCAGTACCGCTGCCCGCACTCGCCGGCTTGATCGCCGCTCGGCAGCAGCAAGGCTGCAAGCAGCTTTGTGATCGCTGCATGGCCATAGCAGGCACCAACAGTTGCTGCCCTTCCTCATCCTTTGCGCCACCGATTTTGATGACAATACCTATTCTAGATCACAACACACGCAGTTTAAGATCTGATCTTCGCACGAACAACCTAGCTCTGATACCACTGTTGGGAAATCCATCAAGGGGGGAGCGACATCACATGTGCAGTGGAAGAACAGAAAACAAAACACCCTAGATTTCCCGTAGAAAGTTTCCATCGTCGTGCGAAGATCGGTGCGTCAAAAGCAAATCTGTGAAAACTGCACATGTAAAAGAAGATACCTAGGGAGATCGTATATCCCTAGATTCCTGCAGATCTGTGGGAGAGGATGAAGGAAGTCAAGTGTCCTCCTCTCTAGTGGTATCCACACAACAGGGATTGCGACGATGCTCCTCTCTCTCTAGGGGTAGGAGAACAGGAGGTGGCTACCAAAAGAAACCCTCAGCCTATAGAGCTTTGGCCCCCTCCTATTTATAAAGGCCCCCCCTAAAAAACCATAATGGATTATTTACCCTATTGGGTATTGAATCTCCATCCAATTACCCAAGCCTCTTGGATTAGTGGGCCTCTACCCAATAATCTCTTATTAGCAATTATTGGATCTCATCTCAAGATCCAATAATTCATGGGCTTAATGGATATCCAATAAGATAGGGGGTTCAGCGGATATCTCATATCCGAACCTCTACTCGTCGCAATACCTACCATATGTGTGTGACCCTCTAGGCCCAATATCGAGCTGGCTGTGAGTCATACTTATCAGAACTCCTTTTGACTCAGTGAATTATTATCTCCATAATAATTCACCCAACTCATCGACCGCCGACGTACTAGGCCACTACGCCGCAGCCCCCAAACGATACAGGGGAATCCAATCCTTTGGACCTATCTGTCCTCAGTTACCATGTATCTATAATCTCTCATCCATATAATATCCCAGAGACCCTATACCGGGCATGGTGTTGTCAAGCCCGTACAGTCTCTTCTCGAGTCTTGCTCTTATCGGATTCTCCCGGAGAACTCTTTCTCTCTCAATCCGAATGACCTTGGCCAAGGATTTGTTCGAGCAAGAACACATGAGATATTCCTCTCATGATACCGAGAGCGGATGATCCTCTATTGACACTCAATAGTTCTCGTAAGGTTGGCTACCGCTCCCAATGACCGGTTGTACTAGATATGGAGCTTTCCAAACCTATAAGTCCGATATCAAAGAGTGGAGTACTCATACAGGACATCCTTGGTGTCTTAAGTCTAAGGACCAGATACACTACTGGGACTACGGAATCGCTATCTAACGTGAGGTATCAATAACCATCCAGCATTCCGTAGGCAGATCAATCAGTGAACTCATTCTCCAATGAGTACCTGTATTGTACCCTTAGTGTCCCCACATGAGTAGCTATGAGACCAGCTATCTCCATCATATGAACGGGTATACAACACACCAGTCTATCCGATTATCTCGATGTCCTTCTCGAGCAACCTATGACTAGGATAATTTAGGGTCTGTGTTTAAAGGTGAATCGATCTCATTATCGTGATCTCATTATGATCCGAATCCCATTGCACAAATCCAAAGACATCACAATATACATCTAGATAATGTGAGATAATGCTAATAATCATAAGCAAATAGATTGATGCAGCGTGTTACAGGTGCTACCACTCATGTGATTAGCTTGTGGGGCACCTATAACTAGCAGTACCACCGCCCAGACTGCTTGGGAACTTGTTCCTAGGATGGTGCCACTACCAGACATGGTCTAGCATTGCTGAATGGGCCTTGAATCCGACCCAATTCAGTCCAATTAAGGTCCAGTTGGCCCCAACTATGGTTAATTAGGATTATCACCTAATCCTAACCCTGATTACATGCTAACTATGAAATTAAAAATATATTCTAAGCAAATTCTAATCCAGTAACATCGAGTCTTCTTCTGGCGAGCTTCCGACAAACTTTCGGTGGACTTCTAACACACCCTCGAATATCTTCCAACAAATTCCCAACAACCTCCTGAACTTTATGGCGAGTTCAACGAATCTTTTGGCAAGCTTCCAAACTTTCTCGATGAGCTCCGCAAACCTCCAACGATTTTTCCAACGAACTTCCAAAACCTTCAGCAAGTCCTTGATTCATTCTCGGCTAGTTCTGGAAATACTTCCGATGATGCTTCGGACTTTCGATGGACTCTCGAACTCCCAACATACTTGACTCCGGTAATTTGCTTTATGTCTTCATTGCTATCGTAGTTAATCCTACACACTTATCTCAATAATATAGATTAGATCAAATAACTTATCAATTACTTCATCATCAAAATCTGAGATTTAACAGTTCTATAACTCAAAATCCATAGAAATTAGAAAAATTCTCAAATAGTTTTCCAATACGTGTAATCCATCCCATTAAACATGGGCGAATGTGTGATTGAATGACCCTCTTGGTTGCCAGCAAATGTCATCTCTCTTGAGTTTCAAACTAAAGTGAGAGTGACCTTGCTTTGATACCAATTATTAGGATCAAGAACGGCACTAAGAGGGGGGGGGGGTGAATTAGTGCAGTGGTTAAAACATTGATTTATGCAATTTCAAAAAACTTCGTATGTTGAGAATATTTTGTTCAATAAAAATGATATCGATTGTGCTTAAACTTAAAGAGATCATAAGTGAATAATGGCAATGATGAAAAGTATGAATCGAAATTGTAAGAAATTGTAAGGAGCAAAATAGAAAAGAACAGAACACATCGGATTTTTATAGTGGTTCGGTCATCTGACTTACGTCCACTCTTGATTCCTCCTTCATTGAGGTCGACTTCCACTATTGATCTTTCTTCAAGGGCAAAGATCAATCACCCCTTATAGTACTCTTTACAAGCTGCTCAATCTCCTTATATAAGCTTATAACACTTAGACTCGGAGGAGGTGAACTCATAATGTTTACAATCAATTACACTATAGTCTCAATTCTTTTTGTTCACTTCTCTATGTTCAGCAAGCTGAGAAGTAAAAGGTATTTATAGGCCTCAATTGGCTTCAAAAATGAAGCCAAAAAAGGTCTCATCTCGAATTTTCAAGGTACTAGTGGTACCATCGCCAATAGGCTCTAACACTAGATAGTACCATCACCTAGTTTGACGGTACTACCTAGTGTTAGACAATGTCCTAGCTACTAGAACTGGGTGGTACCATTGCCTAGTCTGGCGATACTACCGCTTGGCAATTAATAACTGCTTGACGGTACCACCGCCTAGACACTTGGAAAACTGAGCTTTGGGTGGTTCTACTACCCAAGTCTAGCAATACCATCGCCAGACAAGGTTCAGCAACACTGTTTGCGCCATGAGTATGACCCAAACCAATCCAATTATAGGCTCAATTGGCCTCTAACAGTGTTAGTGGGATTACCTCTCAAACCTAACCCTAATTATATGCTAACTACAATATTTAAGGCATATACTAAAGAAAACAAGTCCGGTAAGTTTAAGTTTCTTCTGGCGATCATCCGATAGATCTCTGATGAACTCTCGGTAATCTTCCCGCAGACTCTTGCAAGCTCCTAGACTTCACGACGATCTACTTAGCAAGTTCCGATGAGTTTCTTTGGCAAGCCCTGATCTTCTCGGTGAGCTCCGGCGAACATTCGACGATCTTCTCAATAAACTTTCGACATTCACTTCGACAAGTTCCCAATTCTCGACAAATTCTGGCAACACTCCCGATGAACTTTTGGACTTCTAACGAACTCTTAGATTCTCGATGAATCATTCGATCTTGACTTTGGCACTTCGTTTTACTTTATGCCTTCATCGCTATCGTAGTTAATCCTACACACTTTTCTCAACATATAGATTAGATCAATAATTAATCAATTAATTTCATCATCAAAATTTGAGATTCAATAATTGGTTCATCGACGCTTCGTCCGATCCTTCGGTGCATTATTCTCTCTTTTGGCCTATTGCTCAATCGACATATTAACCTCCGCAACTTCAATCTCCTTGGCGTAATATCTGCTCTTCTTGGCTCAATGCTTGAACTCATGGTACGAAGCCTTCTACCGATATGTTGACCGATCCTTCAACTTGATGTCCAATCTTCTGACATGTTCCACTCTGGCCTAACATTGATTCTTTCTATTTTAATTGTCTCTCCATGATCGAAGCTAATCCTACATCACTTAAAACATAGATTAGATCATAAACTCTATCAATTGGTTTCATCATCAAAATTCAATATTCAACAGGCCCAACTCATAGGTTAGGCCCCAACCTATAGGCTAGCTTGGCCCAACTTAATTTGGGCAGTCATGTATTGCACATGACTAGTCCATGGGTTATGGGCTGGCCAACGTAGTGTAGTACATATACAATCATGTGCAATGCATATGACTAACACATGGGCTAACCCAACCTAGCCTAGTGTTATGCTATCTAACTTATCATTCTTATTTTGTTTGATTTGGACCATAACATTAATTGAACCAAATCAGATTTGATTAGTTTAGATTGATTCAGTGTGATTACAAATTTGTTTAATTTATTTAAGTTTATTTGATCTAAATTAAACTAAATTTGATTCAAATTATATTGATCTAGAGTTGTTCTAGACTAGTTAAATGAGAATTAGAGATTAATTCAGTTAAGTTCTAGTTAAATCGAATTCAATTGGATGGATTGAACTAGGGTTCACATTAGTTGAAGGATAATTAATATTATTTGACATTAATAATATTTGAAAGATATGTTTCAATGTATGATTTCATCTTGGTATAAATATAACCAGTATGAGATGATGTTGTTTCACAATCGAGGGCAAGTAGGATGATTTCCTTCGAAGATGAGCAAATTATTAAACATGACAGTTGAACGATTCCTCTAATCGCTATTGGGAGTGTGATATAGGTTTGTCTCCATTCGCTATTGGAAGAATACAAACTCGTTCAGTATAGTAAATCCCCTCTAATCACTATTTGAAAGAATGATCCTTCGGATATTTAATATATATTAATAGAATGATGAGTTTTGGTTATATATTTATTCTATATGGATAAAAGAACGACGTGTTGATATTGTTCTCAAATTGTTAGTGATTATTTTCTAAATTGTGCTTCAAGTACTCATAGTTATAAAGTTCTACTTGTGCTAAACATTTTTTTTATTTTTATTAATTTTTTCTTGTTGTTGAGATCAATCCTGACCCAGTTCTAATTTTGATTCCAATTTTTAGGATCCAAAACCAAATCAAATCATCTTGATTCCGATTCCATTTAAAACCCGCCAAGTCATTAATCTGATTCAACTCAAATATAGAGCCATTAACCCGATTCAATTTCACTCCGAATCAGGGTAGTTGATATCGTGGTTCCAGCATAAACAAGTTCGGTAGTTTGATATTGACTCAGAATAATCGCTTGGCTTCAACGACGACAGTTGGGTGAAGTCGAGAGCGATGTTCAGCTTTTAGGTGTGCTTACCACCATCAACTTATGCCTCAAGTGACTTAAAAACATGTTATTTTAGGCCAAAATCATCCAATGTCTGTTCGCTTATTTACACAACGGTGACCGGGTTCCACCTGGTACGAGCAGCTGTGACACCGTCGCAATATATTTGCTCCCGACGTACCAACCTTCGGTAATCTTCACATAATCTCTGACTTAGACGAGAAAACAAATCAATGACAAACAAATGTTGTACAAACTACCATCGTTATTTCACATGGAAGCATGACTACCAATATCAGAAAAACAAAACATACCACACGTTATTGGCATTTAAAAAAATGGATAACGTCTTTTGCTTTAAAATTTCTCTTCGCCATAAATAAAATCCCCAGCGACAAATGCCCCCTCTACATAAAACCAGTGTCTTCAAAAACAAATAAAATAAAATAAAATATTTGTAATTATCCGGAGCATCAGTTCAACTTCTGGAACACAAGTGAGATCAATGTAAAATAAGATATCAACATTATGATCGGGATCCTTTTACAAACAGATGCTGCTATACATATGGATGAGGATTCCAAAACACAAGCATTCCATGTCTCCCCTTGGTCATCAAGATGTATCTGACAATATCCTCTAGAAGTAATCAGATCAGCACACCACAAATATCTACTTTTTATTTTTCATTCAAATCCCTGTTCCAGATTACAGCACAGCAAGTATTGGTTCCATGTCAAAACAACCTACTAGAAAAGCCATAAAAACCACATATCTAACAAAAACCCAACCACAGATCCATTCCCCACCTCAATAATCCATCTTTAACACTGGGTACAGATGGTGTATCAGACAACCTGATACATCTTTTTTGACTAACAGCATAAAGGCTACTACAATTTTGACGACACACTGCCAACATACAACAATATTTTTCATCAAAGATTGACACCATCTGACATACTACCATCATATGCTCTACCAAGAGCAGCAATCACTGAGTAGACAACTGATTCCGGATACTGATTTCAGAAAAGATTCCGCATTTCATTGCTATGGCATGTGTCCAAATTTACATTGTGAAGAAAGCTCTACATTTCTCCAATCATTAACATATCTACATGAATGACTTACAAATCACCTAATCTATTAACAAGTTACAACAAGATGAGAAAGACAACTGCCATATCTAAGCAATGACTGTGGAATCACCCTCTGTACCATACAGTCATGGCAGAAAATAACTGCGATATCTAAGCAATAACTTGGGCATCACCCTAATCTATCGATCAGTAACTACAAGGGGGACAAAAAAAGAACTGCCTTATGTAAGAAATCACTTGGAAATCACCCTATCTATCAACCAGTTACAGAAAGAATGAAAGAAAAAAAAAACAGTAATTAAGAACAGGCAGATCCAAAATCTCATTCCCATGGTGTCTGGCTGACCAGAGTTACTATTGGGCATGCTCTTGAAGGACCACCAATATCAATGTGTGGCCGCCACTTTATCAGTTTCAGTAGTCCTGCCATACCATGTGCAGCCTTTGACACCATGACAAACCTTACAAAGAGCTATATAAAAACATGATAATAGTTCCATGTCTGATATAGCATAGCATAACTGATGAAGTGTCCATAATAGTTCTTTCAGCAGACTAATCACACTACCAAGTCCCATATATCATGTCAAAACTTACCATCCAGAAGTTCAATTTTAATTCAAACGTCATGCACCAACAAGGCAAACCACAATCTTGATGCTTGAAGGTCAACGACAACACCAAGAAGAAATTGCCCAGGGGTAGGTGATAAAAGTAACTTCAGCTGCAGATGGAAGACCAAATACACAGAGTCAACTATGTATTTCAGCATACCAGTTCTGTCTATAAGAAAACTATAATATATATATATATATATATATATATATATATATATATATATACACACACACACATATATGTACATATGTATATATATATACACATATATGTACATATATATATATACACACGTATATGTACATATATATATATATACACACACGTATATGTACATATATATATATACACACACGTATATGTACATATATATATATACACACACACGTATATGTACATATATATATATATACACACATATATATACATATATATATATAATAAATTTCTTGCCTGATGTTCACAAAGCAAAGTTAACATTTAAGTATTTAACGAACAAGTCAACGGATTTAATTTAAATCCTCCGAAGAAGAAGGATGTGTTAGGTGTTGCATCTAAATTAAGTCGCCGATTACCAAAATGCAATGAAATATACATGCACAAAGTAAGACTGCTGGTTCAAGTAATTAAACCAGTCTCTTATATAACATAAAAGTGTACTTTGCAGATTTCCGTATGCTCACTCTTCTTATATCCATTTGCAGCATCTAAACTTCTCAATTTCTATACATATGTAATTAATAATTGGATTGATGAAAGCAATTATCAAGTCAAGTAAACATAGATAAGACTTATAGGACACGGAACAACTTCCCCCAACACACCTAATGGGATAAAAAGGGAACCGTACCTTATAGAAGCATGATTTTTTAGAAATGGCAGCATGCCAGGTCTTTTCAGGTACCTACACCTACCTGCTTAGACCAAACGGATACACATTGATCAGGTTCAAGACAAGCACCAATAGAAAAATAGGTATCAAGTTAGGCTTGAACAGGTTCAGGTACATGACAGTTTGTTTTCACTTTTTTATGGTACAACCAGCTTCATGAACAGATAGAGAAATTCATGGATACCCCACCCATTGTCATCCTTAACATTATGGAAACTTGGTGTTAGAGCATCTTCGGCAACAGCATGCATTATATAATTCTCATATTTGTTCAGATAAAAAAGCTACAGAATATTTTGGTGATGGAACTTTCACTAAAACAACTAACACAACTTTCAAGATTTTGTGACAGAACATGGTGTTCATGATGGTTGCATCACCAACCAACATTCAAACGAAAAAACTTCTTAAGGTCATTGAGTCACTTAGAAAGAGATTCCCCTCTTGCAGACCTACCTAATTTGCTACCATGTGAGTACATCATCCTTTCCGACTGGACATGATAGTCCAGATTAAACTCCAAGTAAACAAATCCTGTACGGAAAGACACTAAAGCCTAAATAAATTTTAGACTAGTCCTTAAAGAGCCTCATTTCAAATGTCTGATCTAAATCCTAGGCAACCCCTGAGAAGGACCTTGGTTCAATCTAACTCAACTCAGCTGGTTATAGGCAAGAAAAGAAGGGATCTTGGCATAACCATAGATCTATTTATCATATCCCTAGGAAAGTCTAGGAAGGACCGTGTGTCAACAATAGCTCAACCCATACAAATCAAAAAGGAAGATCACAAATGCACAATGTAAAATATCAGTAAGTAACAAAATAGAAGGATATGAAGAACCAAAGCTTCTTGCACTTTGCAGCTTGGTTAGCACCAACTAGTATGCGGAACACTCGGTTTCAGTTAAACTCAATTGATACTGCCCATATCAACTAATTGAAACTTGTTGAAAAATGAAACACAAGATAAAATTTACAAAACACTCCAGTTTTGTTGTAACACTCTCTCATTGTCTCCTCTTCCACCACCCCTCAACCACCACACTCACCAAATCCAACCAGCTGCCATTTCTCCTCCCTTTGGCAACCCCTCCAACACACTGACTGTGTGGCGGGAGGAGAAAAAGAAAATATTCTTTCTGATTATTCTTCTTTTTTTACTTTTTTAATTGTTTTGTATGGCAGTGATACACCATACCAACCTATAGCAGAAGTCTGATCAATGACCAGTATGATTTCACATGCTATTTCAAAGTACCCAATGTAATTAAAACTTAGCTGATATAATAAGTAATTCAACTCTTATTCATCTAGCAACATAGCATAGACCACACTACACATACAGATATTTTAGTCAACATAGTTGCGAAGAGATGGTCTAAAACTAAGTTTCCTGATAAGTTTGTTAAGTTAATGTTACCACAGGCAGTTGGAACAATCCTCAATGAGCCTAAGCTATCATTCCCAACCAATACACATATTTGCACACATGACTAGTTATTTTTTCTTGCATGAATATGATGAATATGTATCTGCATTAGCATATACAACTCATATGTTGCTTGGCTAATATACAAAGTGTCTCTAAGTTCAACATACCTACAATACTAGAAATAACTTCCAAGTTCTTCTGTCTTAGTGTTTCTCTAAAGAGAATTAATGAACAATATAGTTTTCTTTTTGAAAAGGAGAAAATTTGTGATAACTTATATACATTAAATAGCTCAAATGCAAAACCAACTTTAAGTGAAGTTTGCAGCTTGGACTATTGCCCAGGAATCTAGGACTCGATAAAGGTATACTTCATGTCAACCGCCTGCTATGCTTCAAATGTGGTGATATGAAGATTCTATCAAATGGAGAAATAAAAGGAATATCACTATCTTAAAAAAACATGAAATAATTTCCAATCATACAAAACAATACTGATTATTCTAATGAAACTTGGGCAATGAGCTTATGTCAAAAACCTTATGTGAAACCAAACCAAGCCTCAATTAACAAGTGATGAACAACCAACTCAAGACAAGAAATAGTCTCATTGCATGATCACAATATTATTAAAATATATATTTAAAAGTTATGAAATGTCCTTTTGATGACATGCATCAGTTACCAAAGGATTACATACCAAAATGTGTACGAGTACAGAGGGAATGAAAATCAACTTACCTCTCTGGTCATATCAATTAGCAGGGCCCTCGCAAGGATTCTCAAAAAAGATATATTTAACCTGTCAAAAGAGTAGATACTAAAACATATGCCTAACAGCTTGATAACATCTTTCTGCGCTGAGGACATTGCAAAGGGCCTAAATCATTCAGGTGATGGACGGCGCCTCTTTGAATGTTCAACCTCCCTTGACTTGCTGCGAGGCCTAGATGATCTCCCTCTGTCTCGGTCATCATCACGATCTGGCTCCCGATCCCTGTGCCTATAGTGATCACCACGTCTATCTCTGTCATCTCGATATCTATCACGTTCTCGATCAACTTCGCGCTCCCTTTCCCTATCTCTTTCTCTGTCCCTCTCCCGTTCTCGATCCCTCTCAGGACCCATTTCCTTATCTCTCCCTGTATCCCTTTCCGTCTCATCACAGTATCTTCTCTCTGGCCAGTCCTGCCCAGAACCCATATCTTTCTCCCTTTCAGGTTTCCTGTCTGGAGCACTGTAGCGGTCCCTTTCCGCCATCCTATCCTTCCCATGGCTCCCTTCTCCATACTGCTGATCAGATGCGGCATCCTCTCCATAGCTGGACTGATCTTCACCTCCCCATCCACCCATGTTGGGATCAGACCACATCCCAATGCCACCAGGCGCCAATCCCCGCCCAAAGAAAGCTGGGTTGACATGAGGAGCCACAACAGGCGGGAACGAAGGCATCATTCCAGGAAAAGGAGCCCCAGCTGCACCGGCAGGAAAACCTCCAAAGCCAGCACCCATTCTCCCCATTGCTGCTCCATAGCCTGTCGGGTCAAAGCCTTGACCAAGCATAGCTCCAGGATGCAACACAGGTGGTGGTGGGGCAACAATTCCACCATTACCCATGATACCCCTTCCACCAACTGAACCTATTCGGTTTCTCATATTACCCATCGGCCCTCTGTTTCCCATCCCACCACCTCTTCCCCAATTCCCACCACCACCGCCACCTCCACGTCCACCAACTGAAGGCCCACCACCTCCTCTACCCTTCTGAGCAAGTGCAGGTGGCTGGGACTGGGCTGATGCCTGCTGGTTCTTGTTCACTTGGTTCTCACCCATTCGCCGAACGGTGTGTGGTGAAGCTAATGCCACAACACAAGGCCTACCATTGAAAATGTGCCCATTCATACCCTCTTTGCAGGCTACTGCAGCCATTGGGTCGTATAAATCAACCTGACAGTATCCTTTTGATTTCCCGCTCGCCCTCTCATCAAAAAATTTCACTTCTTTCACCTGTCCATATTTGCAGAGCTCTGCCTCAAGCTCAGCATCCGTCGTCCACCAATGGAGTTCGCCAACAAAAAGAGTGGTGCCACCAACTCCGACTCCGCCACTGCCACTTGCATCAGCTACGCCATTAGAGGTACCTGCAAGTACAACTTCACCTCCGCCACCTCCTTGCCTCTGGAAACCCTCGTTCCCAAAGCCACCCCCGTGCCTCTGGAAACCCTCGTTGACGAAGCTATTATTCCCATTAAGTCCCTGGATCTGGACAGATCTACTGGAAGACTGACCCAGATCAGTTCTACCTGTACCCGACGCCACCGGAAGCCGCGGCGGAGGTAGCAGCGCAGGCTGTCTAGCCCCATCTACCGGCTCGCCCACTGGTCTAATCCCTGGGTCGGAGAAACCGCCGGATCTATCAGCAGGCCGCTCGTTCTTCGGCTCCCCGGCTATTCCGGGTATCTGAACCCTTTCCGAGGGCTCCACTACCGGATGCTGGGGCGGATCCTGAGGCGGTGGCGGCCGGTGGTCGCTCCGTCTCTCGTCCCGATCCTGGAAACCCCTCGCATCGTCGCCACCGTGGAAGGTCTGGTGGAATCCCTCCCCGACGTTGACGTCGCTGTAGAGGTCGTCGTATTCGTCGTCCTCCCCGTAGAACTGCTCCTCGTCCTGCACGGCGGAGATCGCCTCGCTCCGGTGCAACCCTCCGCCTCCCCCGCCGCCGCCGTGGTCCATCGTTGAGGAAGGGAGATCTCCGGTTAGGGTTTCAAACGAATTGCGGCAGCAAAACCCTAATCGTGAAAAGCTTTGCGCAAGGAAGAGAGAGAGAGAGAGAGAGAGAGAGAGAGAGAGAGAGAGGAAGAAGATGGGGAAGAAGCGGAACCCCTCTTTTTCTCTTGTTGAAGTTCGACGACAGTTCTGTTAATTCTTCGGATCAGTTCAACTAAAACTACAGCTTCTGTTTTACCCTTCATGTTATTATGATCTACTTTGAGATTTCCATTTTTCGTGATGGAATTCCACAGCGACGATGCGCTTGCGGGCACCGAGTCGCAGCCGTGGTGACAACTCAGCTGAGCCTATGAATAATAAATAGTCAAACAATCTCGTGCGTCATTTTTTCTCACGTGATGATAACGAACGGTAGAGATCTATACCATTTGGAGTTCGCTGTTTGAAGCTAGTTTAGTTCGTAAGGGTAGAGTTTGGTGGCTTATGTTTTAACTAGTAATTTGTTATTTAAGTACTAGGATGATTTTTTAAAAAAAAATACACAATAGGGTATTTCTCAAAATCATCCGTCTTTTATTATTTTCCAATTGGTGATCCTTTAATTTGAAAATCTCAAAAATACCCCTCCAAAAGTTTTTTCTCTTTTCCCACTTATGCTATGGATCGGTCGGCCTGATCCATTGGAGTCAGTTTAGGACTTTATATTGTTGAGGATTGAGGGTTCTCTCTTTCGCTTCAATACACCCTTCTACCAAAATATATCTTTAGCTCCCCTCTCTTGTATCAAGTTGTGATTGTAATCTCCCTTCAAAGAAATCATTGTGTTTTATGTTCTTCCAACTAGAGCATTATTTGAGGTAGGTGTTCTTTCAAATCTTATCTTTTCTCTTTTTGTTTTCGCTTCTTTAAATTATTTTACGTTGACAGTGTTTTGTGGGTTTTCTTTCCCTATCAATCTCAAGAGTCTCATTCGTACAATTGTTAGTTTAATCAATCTTTTTCATTAATTTCATCATGTTTTATTTCTTTTAAAATTGTTTAGTAGATGAATATATTGAATGATTAAGCTTTTAGAATATTTTCTGAATACAAATGAAAATATTGTAAAGTTGACATAAAAACACTATAACGAGATAATTTCATCGCTTGCATAATAAACATGGTGCTAAGTATATACTACTGTAATTATTTAGATGGTATGGGTTGGAATGAATGAAAGAATTAGAAAAATGAAATCTTTACATTATTTTTATGTTAACTTTACAGTATTCATTGTATACGAATAAAAACACTTTAAAGAAAAATGATCTCTTTTTATTAATTGTTTGGAAAATATGATACAAGTGATATCCTATTGTAATTACTGAGACGGTGGGGACTAGAATGAATGAAAGTAGGGAAATAGAGCCTTTACATTATTTTTATGTTAACTTTATAATATTATCTGAATATGATTGACAATACTATAAAGACTTCATAAAAATGTTGTAACAATATTTTTATATCACTTATTTAAAAAACATGATCTAAATGATATCACATATCGCTTAGATGGAATGAACTGAAATGAATAACAGCAGGGAAATGAAACCTTTACAGTGGCTGATGCTCTTCTAGATGATGTTTTCTCTGTTCTTGATCAGATTGATAATAAAAAGATAAGTTTCCAATGGGAGACAAGTCGTTGGTCAGCATATACAATTGATAGAGAAATTACGTATCATAGGATGAAAACATTCAAGGGCGAATGGTGCCATACAAATTTGACTCAAATGACTCATATTTTTTCAAATGAAAATAAAGATAGTGATATAGTGAAAAATTGAATTGATCGAGGAACATATAGTTGATGAAGTTGAAGGAGGCATTTATCAGAATATATCTAGCTTGTGATATTATTAATGATATTGTCTATATAAATGATGGTAAGTAGAAGAAACATATTAGAGTATCTACACGAAGATAGTTAGTGTTAGGTATGAAGACTTAGGCTTTGAAACAAACCTTAATACACAGTTTGTCTAAAACTTTACAATATTTTCTAGCTAGCTTTACAATTTTTTTGTGATGTAATTGAAAACATATTGTAAAAGACTATATCAGTATGATCCATTCCAACAATTTAATCCACAATCTACCAAGACTTTATTCAAAGTTTTTGAAACAAAAGGACGTTAATATTGAGTTTTTTTTAAAACTTTACAGTGTTTTTGTGACGTCACTGAAAACTCATAAAAGACAATATTAATATCCTTCAATCTAGCAAAACATTATAAATTTAACTTACAACATATCAAGTTTAGATACAAAAATTTTAAAATAGAAGACTTTAATATAGAGTTTTATCTAGAGCTTTACAGTATTTTTGTGACGTCATTGAAAATACTACAATCATACATAAAACATTATAATGATATCACAAAATATTATAACGACATTGGCTCGTCTTCTGAACATTGTAAATCACCCTACAACCAGTGAGTTAGTAATATAAAGATTTGCATACAAGTAACGAGATCTATGAACAGATAGCGGGTTCAGAACCTATCAAAAATATATTGTATTGACTGTCCCTAGAACGAGATCTTACGAACATAGAATAGATTCGGAACCTGTCAAAAATACGCAGATTAATGAACACTTTCATAAAACATTGTGACACCGAAAACACTGTCACAATGACCAAAACCACTATAACAATTGTAAACCCATGCATACCAAAACACTATAAACAATGAACAAACACTATAATGACCAAATGCACTATATCAACGACAAAACACTATAATGCATATACTAAAACACTATAATAGATTAACGCACAAAACAATATATATAATACACTTTCCATAGAACAGCACAACGTTATCAAAACTTGCATAACAATATCAAATGTTGTCCATGATACACAGAACACTGTAACAACAGCAAACCCCTATAACAGAAAACACTGTATCACAATTAATACCTATAATAAACGAAGCCATATACCCAAATATTGTAAACATTAAATAAAAATTTTATAACGACCAAATGCACTGTATCACTTATAACCAAGCCATATACTAAAGCAGTATATATTTACTCACATATCAGAAAACCACAATAGCTCTATATACATCCACATATAGTACACAACAAATTTATATTAGTCCATGTTTTTACAGAATATCACTTCTCAGCATTCACTTACAACCCATATTAAATCAATACTGCATCTACTCCCAAATTAGAGTCTATCAACTTAATGCGCATTGCTGAATTCATCTTCAAGAATTATCTGCATAATATCAAGGCGAGACCAACGTATGTTGTCTTGTCATATATCCAAAGGTCGACTATAGTAACGAAACGTATGTTGGCTTGTCATATATTCAACATATGCTGAACTTCATTGCAAAAACATCATAATTATTACTAACAAATAAAATAATAAAAAGATGTTAGTGATTGAAAATATATAAATCAAATTAATAGTACAATGTTAAATACTCATGATACATATTGCTTTAGACATTTCATCCCTTTGATTTTTCATCCATTGAACGACTGTTGAGGATATGCTTATTTAGGTACCCTTGCTGCTCTATAGTTATATTCGTGATAATTTATTTTTATTATCATCACAATAATAAAGTTTGAAAATCAAAATACCTAAATTCTAAAAACAACACAAGTTAAATGTCTAGTTAAATAAAAATAATGCATAAAAACTTTTTGCATAATATCAAGCACCATCAAGTGTCAACATTCATGTGTGTTTGGGGGTACAAATATCAAATCGATGGGTCCTTCTGAATTTGTTTGATAGCTTAACTTAAACATTAAAGTCCCTACTTGCTTATAATATTTCTGCATTAAAAAGTAAGAAACAATTTAGTTAAATAATATTAAAATCATATAACTTAATAGGATGTAGAACAACTGATACATTGGATTTGGCAACCTTCGATGCAAGGATAACAGAATATGTGTCGATTATATCTTTATCCATGAAGACATTCTTATCTAAAAATATCTAGGAAAAAAGTATATGAAAGATAAGTGATCTTATCATCCTAGAGAGGAGAAGTGGAGATACTATTTTATTACAATTAAAATTATATATTTCATGCCATAGTTAACTACTCTTAACACTAATAATATTAAAACTCACGATATAAGAAATGATGAAACATCTGATAACAAATGAAACTAAAGCTGAAACTAATAATGCTGTTTTAAAACTATGAAGTGGAATATATAATCAATGATAACTCTAAAAACTCTAAGCATGAAAATTATGATAGATGCTTCAAATCAAATATTATCATTGTGGCTTCCTCATCTTTGGCAATCTCATCTTTCTCTTACTTCTGAAGAAAAACATCGATAAATAAGTTATATAAATGATATCAAACAAATACTAATGTACATAATATGACTATACCTTTACGACTGCATCTCTCTTGTCTTCTTGGAGCCATATTTGAGCTTCTTCGTTTGTTTTATTGAAATATAAATCTCGTTCACTTATTGTTATTATTTTCTCTCCCACTGCTTCAGCTTGTTCACCATCATTATTTTCTTATCTTTTTGTTGCTTTTCTTTCCCAGTTAGATTATACTTTCTTTTCTGAAGAATATAGAGACTGTGATAAAGCTTTCTGATAATTGAACTCATAACGTTTTTTATTCTTACAACTAGATCCATCATCCTTGTGCAACCCCCACTTCTCTAATAATAAGACAAATATGTTTATTTGTTGATCCTTCTCATAACAGTCTCTATAGTCCTGCTAGCCTCCTCCTTTACAATCCTCACGTTTTCTTCATGTACCATCTAATTAGGTCCTCTTGCATATCAAAATGATATTTCCTGATAGAAATTAGAATGAAGTTGATGACATATAATGAATTCAAATGCTATCTCAGCAGCGGCCACACTATTATCTTTCCAAAGGGTTGCCTCTAACTCCAAAGGACATAATTGAATAATAATCTATGACACATATAATAACACAATAAGATAAACATATTACACACGAAATGCATCAAAAGGAATTTACTGATAGAATAAAAAGAGATCCATTGTATTGATAAGGTAGTGCTCCTTATTTATACATGTTAGGATAGAATATTTTCCTCAACAGAGTTACGATATTTTTTCATATAGTTGGGAAAATCTTAACTATTTATCAAGAGAAATCTTAATTGCTAACATGTCCCCGCAAGACGATGCTCCTGTCAAGGATGTCGATCTTGGATCGATGTGATGAAAATGGTTTGCTGGTAAGAGGCTTTGTGGAGGAGGTCAACAGTATGATATTTGATGGCTGTCTCTAGAGGGCAGTAGAGTAATGAGGATGAGCATAGAGTAGCATGTGTCCTGAGGAGAGTAGCCGTTGGAGTAAGGGAAGCTACAAAGGATCACAATTAAGAACAATCTGTGGCTTACAACTTTAGGATAGCAGTCGCTGGAGGAAGGGGGAGCGGTGCTTCCTTTGGGAGCGTCATCCACAGAGAAGAGACGAAGAAGGAGAGATGTAGTACCACCAAGAAAGGAGAAGGGGTTCTACATTGAAGGGAAGAGGCTGCCTTTTGAGCAGTAGAGGTAGCGCAATTTTGCTAGTTGGCGATCTAAGCTTCCACAATCTTGACATCAGTACAGCAAGTGGAGGTGCCACCTAGGGAGAGACCCATCAGGGAGAGCTTTGTAGACGCAACTATTGCATGTAAACCCCTCGAGGTAGGTGTAGGGGGCAACAAAGAAGGCAACCATCAAGTTCCGAAGACTATTATTCTGGTTCATCAGAGAACTACGCAGGTTGGAGAGGCAAGCCTCGTCATCTGGGATCAAAGAGACGTTGCTCGACCGATGAAGATGTTCCTCTTGATGAATGAATTATGGCAGCGGAAGATGGATGCTGAGGATCTCGTCGGTCCACTCCTTGATGTTAGTCTTGGAAGTGTGATATTGTGTTGTTCGACGCTGTTACTGGACAGCGAGGAAGAAAAAAAAGGAAAAAAAAAAGAACTCTTGCTTAATGCAAGGGCTCTGATATTATGATAGAATAAAGTATGAAGAAGAGATCCATCGTATTGATAAGGTGGTGCTCCCTATTTATACATGTTAGGATGGAATATTTTCCTCAACAGAGTTATGATATTTCCTAATATAGTTGGGAAAATCTTAACTGTTTATCAAGAGAAATCTTAACTGCTAACATTTACTAAGACTTATATTTGTCGAGGAGATCTTCACTAGCATTTTGTTAATGACCCATACATGCCATGAATGAATTGCCCATCTCTACTACTGAATCTCGGATTTTGATGATAAAACTAATTGATAAAGTTTGTGATCTAATCTGCGTTTTGAGTGATGCAAGATTAGCTTTGATCATGGAGAGATAATTAAAGCACGAAGAATCAATGTTGGGCTAAAAGAAAGGCCCATTCAGTGATCCAAAAGGTGGGTCAAGTGGTGGCAACGCCAAAATAAGCGATGAAACTGTTAGTGGCTCAGTCTCCGAGATACAATCTCCAAAACTGTATCAGGCAGTGGTACCACCAGGCAATGGTACCACCAGACAGGGCGGTGGTACCACCTAGTGTCAGAGCAGATTAGGCAGTGATACTACCCAACACTATTAGAATCGCAGTTGGCACTAAGAAAGGGGGGGGGGGGAGGGGGTGAATTAGTGTAGTGATAAAAACATCGTTGATTTCAAAAGCTCGCTCGATTCAAAATTTTTGTTTCAATGAAAGCCATATAGGAAATAATACCGAAAGTTTGAATAAGTGTGATAAATAAATAACTCAAAAAGTAATAGCAATGATAATGAAGAGTAGAAGGAAAGTGTGATGGAAAATCCTATGGGGCGACATCTCATGCGTAGCGAAAGAACAAAAAATAAAATCACAAATTTCCTGTAGAAAGATTCCGTCGTCGTGTGAAGATCAGTGTGTCAAAAACAAATATGTGAAAACTGCATGTGTAAAAAAAAATACCTAGGGAGATCGTATATCCCTGAATCCCTACAGATCTATAAGAGAGGATAAAGGAGGTCAAGCGTCCTCCTCTCTAGCAGTATCCACACGACAGGGACTATGATGATGCACCTCTCTTGGGAGAGGAGAACAGGAGGTGGCTACCAAAAAGAACTCCCAACCTATAGAGCTTTGGTTCTCTCCTATTTATAGAGCCCCCCATGTAAACCCTAATGGATCTTGTCCTATTATGTATTGGATCTCCATCCAATTATCCAAACCTCTTGGATTAGTGGGTCTCTACCCAATAATCTCTTATTAGCAATTATTGGATCTCATCTAAAGATCCAATAATTCAGGGGCTTAATGGATAATTAATAAGATAGGGGCTCCAGCGGATATCTCATATCCGAACCTCTACTCGTCGCAACACCTACCATATGTGTGATTCTCTAGGCCAAATATTAAGCTGGTCATGAGTCATACTTGTCAGAACTCCTTCTGACTTTGTGAATTATTATCTTTATAATAATTCACCCAACTCATCGATTACGGACGTACTAGGCCACTACGCCACAACCCCTAGATGATATAGGAGAATCCAATCCTTTGGACCTACCTATCCTTAATTATCATGTATCTATAGTCCCTTACCCAACTAATATCCCAGAGACCCTATACCAGGCATGGTGCTATCATGCCCATGCGGTCTCTTCTCGAGTCTTGTTCTTGTCGGATTCTCTTAGAGAACTTTTTCTCTCTTAATTTGAATAACCTTAGCCAAGGATTTGTTCGAGCAAGAATACATGTGATATTCCTCTCATGATACCAGCTCTCGAAAGTTGCCTACCACTCCTAATAACCGACTGTACTAGATCTGAAATTTTCCAAACCTATAAGTCTGGTATCAAAGAGTGGAGTACTCATACAGGACATCCTTGGTGTCTTAAGTCTAAGGACTAGATACACTACTAGGACTACGGAATCGTTGTCTGACGTGAGGTATCAATAACCATCCAGCATTCTGTAAGCGGATCAATCAGTGAACTCATTCCTCAATGAGCACCTGCACTATACTTTTAGTGTCTCCATACGAGTAACTATGAGACCAGCCACATCCATCATATGGACGGGTATACAGCACACCAGTTTATCCGGTTGTCTCGATGTTCCTCTCGAGTAACCTATGACCAGGATTATTTAGGGTCTATGTTTAAAGGTGAATCGGTCTTATTATTATGATCTCATCATGATCTAATTCTCATTACATAGATCCAAGGACATCACAATATATGCAACATGCAAGATAAAGTGATAAAATGCTCAATAATAAGCAAAGAGAAAGAGTGCATATCAAGTCACAAGTACCATCACTCATGTGATTGGCTTACAGGGAACATATGACTAGCAATCTCCCACTTGACCAAAAGGCAATCACCAACATGTCTGATCCCCATCAGACCTCTGTGACGCTCAAAAACAATTTGAGTCAATGGTTTTGTCAGTGGATCTGCAATGTTATCTTCAGATGGAACTCTTTCTACTACTACATCTCTTCGGGCCATGATCTCTCTAATAAGCTAGAACCTCCTCAAAACACTTCTGATGAGACCCAGGTTCCCTTATTTGAGTAATCACCTCATATTTATCGCAGTATAAGGGAATCAGCTCCTCGTTGCTTGATATGACTCCCAAGTCTATGATGAACTTCTGGATGAAGAAGTTCCTCCTTTGCTGCCTCTGCCACAGTAATGTATTCCACCTCTGTGGTCGAGTCAGTAATAATGTCTTGCTTGGAACTCTTCCAGCATACTGCTCCTCCATTCAGGATGAACACATACCTTGAATTAGACTTGCTATCATTGACATTGGATTGGAAGCTCGAGTCGGTGTAGCCCTCAACCCTGAGGCTATTGTCTCCATATACTAGTAAAAGATCCTTAGTTCCTCTCAAGTACTTAAGGATACATTTTACTATTTTCCAGTGCTCCAAGCCTGGATCTGCCTGATACCTGCTCGTGACACTCAAAGCATGCGCTATATCAGGCTTGATACATAGCATAGCATACATGATAGATCCTATCACTGAGGCATATAGTATCATATCCATGTGTGCCCTTTCTTAAAGAGTCTTTAGGGATATACTCTTAGAAAGTGATATTCCATGTCTCATTGGTATGAGACCTCTTTTGAAATTTTTCATGCTAAACCTTTTGACAATAGTGTCTATGTACATGGACTGGGATAAGCCAAATATCCTTTTGAATCTATCTCTATAGATCTGTATCCCCAATATACAAGATGCTTCCCCTAAGTCCTTCATGGAGAAGTGCCTAGATAGCTAAGCCTTTACTATAGAGAGCATTCCTACATTATTCCCAATAATCAGGATGTCATCCACATATAATACCAAAAAGGTGATAGTGCTCTCACTTACCTTTCTGTACACACAAGACTCATCTTCATTCTTAACGAAGTCATAAGATATGATCGCCTCATCAAATCTTATTTTCCAACTTCGGAAAGCTTGTTTCAATCCATAAATGGACCTAAGCAACCTGCACACCTTATCTGGGTTATCCTTGGACATGAATCCCTCAGGCTATATTATATACACCTCATCCTCAAAGTTGCCAATGAGAAATATGATTTTGATGTCCATCTACTAGATCTCATAATCATAGTGTGCTACAATAGCTAATAGAATTCGAATGGATTTTAGTATGGCTATAGGTGAGAAAGTTTCGTCATAGTCAATACTTTATCTTTGACGATACCTCTTAGCCACTAGTCCTGCTTTATAGGTCTCTATATTTCCATCTACTCTAATCTTCTTTTTGAAGATCCACTTGCAGCCAATGGGTACAATACCCTCAAGTGCATCAACTAGGTTCCAAATCTTGTTGGAGTACATGAAATCCATTTTTGAATTCATGGCTTCTTGCCATTTCTCGGAGTCTATGCTTATAATAGCCTCCTTATAGGTCTGAGGATCAATATACTCAACATCCTCTCCTCTGATATGTCCCACAAACCTCTCAGGAGGATGGGATACTCTACCGGACCTACGTAAAGTTGAAACTTGTGTGCTAGGTATCTGAACAGATTTTAGTTGTGGAATGGTGCTTGAGCTAGGTCCTCCAACCTTGCTCAACTCTATCATGTTAGGATCTAAAAGGCACTAAGAGGGGGGGGGGGTGAATTAGTGCAGCGGATAAAACGATGGATTTTTCAACGATTTAAAGCAAGCTTTGGAAACTTCGTACGATGAAAATAACGTTTCGTTTGAAACCGGTTTTTGTGTTCTAACTTTGAAGCATGCGTACAAAGTTAAAAATGAAGAGGAGCAAGTAAAGTAAAGGTTGCAGCAAGGTAAAGCAGAAAATTAAACACTCATACAATCAAGACGCAGCGATGTATAGTGGTTCGGTCAAAGTGACCTACATCCACTTCCGAAGCCTTCTCCGATGAGGCTTCCTTCTTCCACTATCAAATCCTTTGAAGGAAGGATCAAATACCCCTTTTACAGCCCTTTCCAAGATGTTCACACTTGTACAAGTTTTCTCAAGAAAAGAAGAAGGTGACCACTTAGCAAGAACAAAATTTTTCAACACTCAAGAAAAGCTCAAGACTTAAGAAATTTGCGCAAAAGGGTGCCCTTTGAGAAAGGGGGTATTTATAGATCCAAAGTGGATTCAAAATTGGGCTCCAAATTTGAAATCAATTTGGAGTTCAATGCTACAGTCATGAGGCGGTGCCACCGCTTTGTCAATGGCGGTGCCACGCACTGTCAATCTGTTGGCCCGGCGTGCGGGCGGTGCCACGCCCGAGCGGCGTGCTACCACTCCAATCTATTGGCGGGTGGTGCCACCGCCCGGCAGCGGTTCCACGCTTATGCTGCGTCTGAGCGGTGCTACCACCGAGCGGTTCCAGCGAAGCGGTGCTGAGGCGGTGCTACCGCTCGGCCAGCGGTGCCACCGCCTCGAGTTGAAGCGGTTCCGCCCAGTGGCGGTTCCAATCGCCTCACCCATTCAGACAAAGCCGAATGGGCCTTGTTTAAGTCCCAACTTGGCTCAGTAGAGGCCCGGTTGGCCCCTACTGAATTTAGGCAGGATTTTTTCCTTAAATCATTGCCCTACTCATGTGCAAACTACGAACCTAAAACATAACTCAACATGATTTGATCCGACGCGCTTCAAGTCAACTTCCGGCGAGCTTTACGGTGAGATTCCGACAGCCATCCGATGCTTCCCTCGGATTACTTCCAGTGGGCTCCCAGCATACTCCGGATTGTATGGCGAGCTCAACGAGTCTTCGGCTTGCTTCCGAATCTTCCCGGTGAGTTCCACGAACCTTCGACGATCTGTGAGATGAACTTCCGAAAACTTCGGCAGGTCCCTGATTTGTTCTTGGATGGTTCCGGCAACACTTCCGAAAAATCTCTCGGACTTCCGATGAACTCTTGAACCCCCGACGGACTTGACCTCAGTAAATCACTTTATGTTTTCCTTAAATCCGATGGACTTGTTTAAGTCCCAACTTGGCTCAATAGAGGCCCGATTGGCCCATACTGAATTTAGGCAGGATTTTTTCCTTAAATCCTTGACCTACTCATGTGAAACTACGAACCTAAAACATAACTCAACATGATTTGATCCGACGCACTTCAAGTCAACTTCCGGTGAGCTTTACGGCAAGATTCCGACAGCCATCCGATGCTTCCCTCGGATTGCTTCCAGTGGGCTCCCAGCATACTCCGGATTGTATGGCGAGCTCAACGAGTCTTCGGCTTGCTTTCGAATCTTCCCGGTGAGTTCCACGAACCTTCGACGATCTTTGAGATGAACTTCCGAAAACTTCGGCAAGTCCCTGATTTGATCTTGGATGGTTCCGGCAACACTTCCGAAAAATCTCTCGGACTTCCGATGAACTCTTGAACCCCCGACGGACTTGACCTCGGTAAATCACTTTATGTTTTCTTCCCATCGTAGTTATTTCTGCACACTTATCTCAATTAAGTAGATTAGAACCAATTGACTTCATCATCAAAATCTGAGATTCAACAATCTCCCCCTTTTTGATGATGATAATCAATTGGTGATGGAGTTACTCTTAACTCCCCCTATCTATATGTCATAAAGAAAGAATTGCTTGAATTCAATTTTTGAATTCAACACAATAAATTTAACTTCATGATGACAAAGTTGATGCTGGACAATAAGATGTCAAATTGGTATCAAAGATATCAATGAAGTATACATAATTAAAAACATGATATCAAGAACCTAAATAAGTATTTTAACTTGCAATAACTTGTAAAGTATGGAAAATGCATATAACTGTCAACATTTGGCAATACACATATTATTTCTCCCCCTTTGTCATCAACAAAAAGGAAACGAGGGATTCATATGTAACAATAAAGGATGGCCGAAAAATATGAAAAGGAAACCAATCGTAAAGCCAAAATCATGTCACAAAGTGGCCAAGAAGATGTAATGAAGATAATACAACATATATGTCAAGATGTAATGAAGATAATGCAACATATATGTCAACATACAACACAAGTTTACATCGTTCAAAAAGAAAATACAGCAAGCTACTCCTCAGGAGGAATGCCAAGATGCCTATACATGTGATCGATCTTTAGGTTCATCTTCCGCATTTCTTTCAAAATTTCAATTTGCTATAGTTTTACTTCATTTAACTCTCTCATGATCGGATCGTCAGAAGATGGAGCAGAAAATGTCACTGATGTAGCTGCAACAAAAGGATTAGGAGGAGGAGATTCATTTCCCCTAAGGACTGGTGTTTCAGGATGGTCTACTGGTGGGGGAGGTATATCACATCTCCTAGGTTGTCTAACCCCTATACCATGCTCGAATGTATACCTAAGTCGCCTAAATAAATAAAAAATTTATTTCAATTTTTTTTTTAAAAAAACAAAGGGTCTTAGAGATGGGATGAAGTCAAAGAGAATCAGAATGTGTGGAATCAAATCTGAAAAATCATAATTAGAATGTGTGAAATCAAATTGATGAAAACCATAATATGTAGAATCAAATCGATGAAAACCATAATGTCAAGGAAAGATATCATCAAATAGAGCTTACTCATTTGGACAGTTCAACATGCCTAATTCCCTTTTAATAAAATCAAATTGTTTCTCATTTAAAGGTTTCATAAAAATATCCACTAATTGATGATTTGTATCAACAAATTCAAGGGTGACATCTCTACTACTTACATGATCACGTATAAAATGATGCCTAATGTCAATATGCTTAGTTCGAGAGTGTTGAATCGGATTTTTAGTTAAACAAATAGCACTCGTATTATCACATTTTATAGGAATGTTTTTTAAGTAGATTCCATAGTCTTCTAGTGTATTTTTCATCCAGATAACTCGGTACAAAGATGCACTTGTAGCTGTAGAGACAAGCAGTAATCGAATTTTGTTTCTTGGAAGTCCAAGAAACAAGTGCATGTCCTAGAAATTGGCATGTTCCGGATGTGCTTTTTCTATCTAATTTACATCCACCAAAGTCCGCATTAGCATAAGCTTTCAAATCAAAATTGTCAGATCTTGGATACCATAATATAAGATTAGGGGTCCCTTTAAGGTATCTAAGAATCCTCTTGACAGCTTTCAAGTGAGATAGTTTAGGATTAGCTTGGAATCTTGCACATAGCCCTACACGGAACATGATGTCGTCCAGTTTGCGTGAGATAAAGCAGCTACCTATCATGCTCCTATAAGTTTTTTGATCAAAACTTTCTCCATTTTCATCCATATCTAATTTAATGGAGGTGCATAGGAGTGCTAATATCTTTTGATCCATCCATGTTAAAGCGTTTTAAGAAGTCCAATGTGTATTTTGAATGATTTAGAAATATACCATCACTTAGATGCTTGGTTGGTGGTCCTAGAAAGAAATTTAGTTCTCCCATTAGGCTCATCTCAAATTCATCACTCATATTCTTAGCAAATAATTCATATAGTGATTTATTACAAGACCCAAAAATAATATCATCAACATAAATTTGAACAATAAGAAAATCGTTTTCAAAATGTTTAATAAACAATGTAGTATCAACCTTGCCTTTAGTGAAATCATTTGAAATTAAAAAAGAACTAAGCCTCTCATACCAAGCCCTAGGGGCTTGTTTTAGACCATATAGAGCCTTAGTTAGCTTAAACACGTGGTTAGGAAATAGAGAGTTTTTAAATCCGGGTGGTTGTTCAACATACACTTCTTCGGAAATAAAACCATTTAAGAATGCACTTTTGACATCCATTTGAAATAATTTGAAATCTTTACTACTAGCATAGGCAAGGAGCATCCTAATGGCTTCTAATCTTGCCACCAGAGCGAAGGTCTCTTCATAATCGATACCTTCTTCTTGGTTGAAACCTTTGGCCACTAGTCTAGCCTTGTTTCTAACCACGATACCGTATTCATCTTGCTTGTTTCTAAAGACCCACTTAGTACCAATAACTAAGTGATCATTAGGTCTAGGAACAAGCTTCCAAACCTCATTCCTCTCAAATTGATTCAATTCTTCTTGCATTGCGATAACCCATGAATCATCTTTCAGGGCATCAACAATGCATTTTGGTTCAACTTGAGAAAGAAAAGCGGCATGGGCACAAAAATTTTTGAAAGAAGAGTGAGTTTGAACCCCTTTCGATGCATCTCCTATAATTAACTCCTTGGGATGAGCATCTACATACTTCCATTCCTTGGGTAAGGAAGTTTGGGAAGAAGATGCATCCAAGTTGTCATTTTGAGGAGAGGGTTCATTCAAATTCAAATTATCAAGACCAAAATCATCATCAAAATCTTTCTTCTTAAATTCAGAAATTTCATTAAAAACCACATGAATAGATTCTTCTATAAGTAAGGTTCTTTTGTTGAAAACACGAAAAGCCTTAGAAACTGAAGAATAACCAAGAAATATGCCTTCATTGGATTTTGCATCGAATTTTCCTAAGGCATCATTTTCATTTAAAATAAATCATTTACAACCAAAAACTTTAAAATAAGAAACATTGAGTTTTTTATCATTCCATAATTCATATGGAGTTTTAGATAGGGATGGTCTCACTAGAACTCTATTTATAATATAGCAAGCCGTATTCACGGCTTCGGCCCAAAAATATTTTGGTAAATTATATTCATTTAACATGGTTCTAGACATTTCTTGTAAACTTCTATTTTTCCTTTCCACTACTCCATTTTGTTGTGGATTTCTTGGAGTAGAGAAGTTGTGATTGTATCTGTTTATTTCACAAAAATTTTGGAAGTCATGATTTTGAAATTCACCTCCATGATCACTTCGAATTGATGAAATCATAAAGCCTTTTTTATTTTGAGTGAGTTTACAAAATTTAGAGAAACATTTGAAACAATCACTTTTATGAGCTAAGAAATAGGTCCAAGTGTATCTACTATAGTCATCCACAATTACAAAGGCATATTTGCTACCTCCTAGGCTTGTTATGTCAATTGGTCCAAATAAGTCCAAATGGATCAATTGCAATGGTCTAGTGGTGCTAATTTGATTTTTTGATTTAAAACTTGTCTTTATTTGTTTTCCTAGTTGACATGCATCTAATACCTTATCCTTAACAAATTTCATGTTTGGGATACCTCTTACTAAATCTCTAGATGAAATCTTAGAGATTAGTTTCATGCTTGCATGGCCTAGTCTCCTATGCCAAAGCCAAGCATCATCATTCAAAACCGAAAAGCACATTTCATTACTTAACTTATCAATATTTATGGTGTAGACATTGTTTTGTTTTAAAGCAATCATGGATATGTTGTTGTTGGGTTTTTCAATAATGCAAACATTAGATTCAAATCTAACAACATAACCTTTATCACATAGTTGACTAATACTTAAAAGATTATGTTTTAAACCATCAACTAGTAACACATCATCAATTGAAAAACTCGATTTGTTACCTATGGTTCCCTTGCCAATGATTTTACCCTTGTTGTTGTCTCCGAAGGTGATATATCCTTCTTCTTTGCTAGAGAGCATAGAGAAATGAGATGGATCTCCGGTCATGTGCCTTAAGCATCCACTATCAAGATACTATTTCTTGCTCCTAGCTTGTGAGTTTGTCTACAAAAGAGGATGGTTTTTAGGTACCCATTTGATTTTGGGTGCCTTACAAAATGATCTACTTACTTTGTAATTTATCATTGAATTGTTTATGGTTCCTTTAGGAACCCATATCAATTTTTGTGGATTAATTTTCTTGAATGGACATTTGTAGGCAACATGTCTCATTTTGCCACAAAAATTACATTTCAAATGAGATGATACATGCAATGTAGGCCCTTTAACGAAGGTGGTGGGATTTTGGTGAGAACCTCTCACAAATCTGATACCACTTTTATTTCCTACGTGACCTTTGTTGGCAAGAATCATGTCTAAGCTCTTGCTACCGACCTTAAACTTGTTTAGGGTCTCTTTGAGTAGCAAGTTCTCCCTCTTTGTTGCATCTAAGTCTTCACACTTAGAGCATGGGGGTAAAGAAGGGTTTTGAAGACTATCGAACTTACTTTGTAATAAAGCATGCTCTTTCTTAAGCAAATTGAACTTCTTACTAATAGTTCTACATTCATCAAATAACTCATGAAAAGCCATAGAAAGTTCATCGAAAGATAATTCTTCACTAAGTAACTCACTAACCTCTTCTCCAAATGCCATTAGTGCGAAGTTTGCCTCCTCTTTGTTGCTAGCTTCTTCAACCTGAGTCACTTGAATCATCCCACGTGGCCTTCAAGGCTTTTTCTTTTGAACTGCTTCTTCTTGGCTTGAGGGCATTCATTCTTGAAGTGTCCCGCTTCTTGCATTCGTAGCAAATGACTTGGTCCTTTTTGTGTTCAAACTTGCTTTTGTGTCATTTTTAAATTTGTTCTTTCTTATAAATTTCTTAAACTTTCGAGTTAGAAGTGCAATGTCATTGTCACTGTCCTCATCACTTGATGTTCCTTTCAAGTGGTCTTCTTGTGTTCTGAGTGCCATATCCTTCTGTTCTTTGGAAGGGGTTCTCAAGCTCTTCATGAGCATGGCACATCATCTCGTAAGTCATTAGAGATCCAATAAGTTCTTCAAGCGAAATACTTTAAGATCCTTGGCCTCTTGAATGGCCGTGACCTTTGGATCCCAACACTTTGGAAGGGATCTTAAAATTTTAGTTACCAATTCAAAATTAGAAAACCTTTACCAAGAGCTTTAAGTCCATTGATGACATCCGTTGTACATGTCTCCAATGGACTCATTTGGTTTTATCCAAAAAAGTTCATAAGAATGCACAAGAATGTTGATTTTGGACTCTTTCACTCGGCTAGTGCCTTCATGAGTGATTTCAAGAGTGCGCCAAATATCAAATGCTGATTCACAAATAGAAACCCGATTAAACTCATTCTTATCAATACAAAATAAGGCATTCATAGCCTTTGTATTGAGAGCAAAAAATCTTCCTCTCCGACTCATTCCATTCACTCATCGGAAGAGAAGATTTTGCAAAGCCATTTTCAACAATGTTCCAAAGTTCAAGTCCATGGAAATGAGAAAATCCTCATACGAGTCTTCCACGTATAATCCACCCATTAAACATAGGCGGATTTAGTAATGGAGAGACCCTCTTGCATACCGGAGTAGGCCATCTCTCTTGGGTTTTAAACTAATATGAGAGCAAACCTTGCTCTGATACCAATTGTTAAGATCTAAAAGGCACTAAGAGGGGGGGGGGGGGGTGGGGGGTGAATTAGTGCAGCGGATAAAACGATGGATTTTTCAGCGATTTAAAGCAAGCTTCGAAAACTTCGTACGATGAAAATAACGTTTCGTTTGAAACCAATTTTTGTGTTCTAACTTTAAAACATGCGTACAAAGTTAAAAATGAAGAGGAGCAAGTAAAGTAAAGGTTGCAGCAAGGTAAAGCAGAAAATTAAACACTCACACAATCAAGACGCAGCGATGTATAGTGGTTCGGTCAAAGTGACCTACATCCACTTCCGAAGCCTTCTCCGATGAGGCTTCCTTCTTCCACTATCAAATCCTTTGAAGGGGAAGGATCAAATACCCCTTTTACAGCCCTTTACAAGATGTTCACACTTGTACAAGATTTCTCAAGAAAAGAAGAAGGTGAACACTTAGCAAGAACAAAACTTTTCAACATTCAACGAAAGCTCAAGACTTAAGAAATTTGCTCAAAAGGGTGCCCTTTCAGCTGAGAAAGGGGGGGGGGGGGTATTTATAGATCCAAAGTGGATTCAAAATTGGGCTCCAAATTTAAAATCAATTTGGATTCCGCACTCGCTGCGCGGTCAAGCACCGCGTATCAACGCAGGGAAAGTAACGCCTCATGTCTGCGGCCCGGTGCGCCACTGGCTATATGCGCGTGCTACCGCCCAATCATGTTGACTAGCGCACGCCCACCAGCGGTTCCACCGCTTAATCACAGGCGGTGCTACGCTGAACAAGCGGTTCCACTGGCCTGCAGGCTGTCTACCGCTTCCAAACCAGCGATGCCAGCTGGCGGTTCCCACCCCAGCCAATTTGGGCGTTCCACCGCCCAGTGACGGTTTCCAATCACCCATTCTGGACAGCCGAATGGGCCTCGTTTAAGTCCCAACTTGGCTCAAGAGGCCCTTGGCCTCTTCAATTTAGGCAAGGATTTTTTCCCAAATCCTTGCCCTACTCATTTGCAAACTACTAACCTAAAACATAACTCAACATGATTTGATCCGACGCGCTTTAAGTCAACTTCCGTGAGCTTTACGGTGAGATTCCGCAGCCATCCGATGCTTCCTGATTGCTTCCTGGGCTCCCAACATACTGGATTGTATGGCGAGCTCAACGAAGTCTTCGGCTTGCTTCCTAATCTTCCCGTGAGTTCTGCGAACCTTCGACGATCTTTTGAGATGAACTTCAAAACTTCAAAGAGGTCCCCTGATTTGATCTTGGATGGTTCCAACACTCAAAAATCTCTCGGACTTCCGATGAACTCTTGAACCCCCGACGGACTTGACCTCGGTAAATCACTTTATGTTTTCTTCCCATCGTAGTTATTCCTACACACTTATCTCAACAAAGTAGATTAGAACCAATTTACTTCATCATCAAAATTCGAGATTCAACATATCATGCTCCCACTATCTCCACCAAGAATGTGTTCCTTCTCAAGGAACACTACTCTCTTGGCTACAAAGACCTTTTGGTCCTCAGGGTGATAGAAATAATACCCACAAGTTTCCTTGGGGTATCCCACGAATTTGCACTGTTCCTTCTTGGATTCCAACTTGTCGGGGTTATGTCTCTTAACGTAGGCAGGGAAACCCAAATCTTAATAACCTTAAGATCGGGCTTCTTCCCATTTCATATCTCATATGGGGTAGATATTACTGACTTAGTTAGAATTCTTGTTCAGAAGGTAAGCTTTGGTCTCTAGTGCATATCCATAGAATGAGATGGGTAAGTCAGTGAAACTCATCATGGAATGCACTATATCTAACAGTGTATGATTCCTCCTTTCTGATACACCATTAAGCTGTGGTGTATAAGAAGGTGTCTATTGGGATAAAATCCCTTGGTCTTTGAGGAACTGAGTGAACTCTGTACTCAAGTACTCACCTTCTCGATCTGATCGAAGGGTTTTAATACTCTTTCCTGTTTGGTTCTCCACTTCATTCTTATATTCCCTGAATTTTTTAAAAGCCTCAGACTTATACTTCATCAAGTACACATATCCGTATCTTGAGAAATCATCAGTGAAAGTAATGAAGTAGGAGTAACCACCTATGACATGAGTCGACATGGGACCACATACATCACTATGCATGAGTTCCAGTAATTCAGTGGCTCTCTCTCTAGTTCCATTAAATGGAGAGTTGGTCATCTTTCCCTGAAGGCAAGGTTCACAAGTCGCATATTGTAACATCCCTCATTTCTGAAATTTATGTAAGGAGTTATTTTGAATCATTCATAAGGACTTATTTGTAAAAGTCAAGGACTTATTTATCAAATTGGAGGACCTACTTGTAAATATAAAAATTTTAGGGACTAAATTGTTAAGTTGGAAAAAAATAAATAAATAAATATCAGCCTCATCCCACAACCCCTCCCATGCACCTCTATTTTCCACGTGGTGCATTGGGAAATAAAGGAGAGGCAGGTGTCATGTGTAGGAGAAGAAGAAGAAGAAGAGGGAGAAGAGAGGAAGGTGGTGGCTGTAGCTAGGGCTGCGCACCTCTGTTTTCTACAGGAGGAAACAGAGAAGAAGTGGTGTGGTGTGTCGGGGATGAGAAGGGAAGAAAAGAAGAAGAGAAGGAGAGGGAGAAGAAAAGAGAAGAAGAAGAGGAAAGAGGCTGCAGCAGTGGCTGTGGCTGTGGCTGCGATTGTGGCAGCTGTAGCTGGGAAAGAAGAAGAAAAAGAGAAGAAGAGGAGTAGAAGAAGAGGGAAAAGAGGAGGAAGGGAAGAGGAACGAGGGCTGCGGCTGTGGATGTAGTTGTGACTGCAACTATGGCTGGGAAAGAAGCAGAGGAAGGAAGGAAGGCTGTGGCTGCTATGTGGTAGCTGTGGCTTGAAAGTAAAAGAAGAGGAAGGAAGAAGAGGAGAGGAAGAAGAGAGGGGCTTGTGGCTGTGGCTGCGGCCATGGCTACGACTGCGGCTGCGACTGCAACTGTAGCAACTGCGACTGCAACTGCAGCAACTGCGACTACGGTAGCTATGGTTGGGAAAAAGAAAAGGAAAGTAGGTGACTGCGACCTCCTATGTTCTGCATGAGCTGCAGCTATGGAGAAAGAAAGAAGATAGATGTAGAAAACAACACACGGAGAGGAGATGGAGGAAAGGTAGAAGGATTTGGGTTTATAATTTTGTTGGATCGAAATCTTCGAAAGGCAAGTGTTTAACTCCTTTCTACTTCAATTCAAATCTTTGTTTTTGCCTTTGATATGAGAAATTTGAGTTATTCTAACCTTGAAATATGATATATCTATTGTTTGAAATCTAAATGTTGAATCTGAAATTTTTCGGATTTTGACCTTTCAGTACTTTTGTGGCCATAACGTTTTGTACCAAATTCTGATTGAGGAGAAACCATTTTCATACGAAAGAAAACTTATAGAGCTTTCATTTGATATAAAGATTGAAAGATTTGAAGTAAATTTACGTATCTAAATATATGAATGAAAATACTTCATATTTTTGGTGAAACAGATACTATAGCTCCTGACTTTCTGTTACTAAATGGCTCATAACTCTCCGATGAAAATTCTGAATTATGTAAAATTTATTATTTAGAAAATAGATTCGTATATCTTTCTTTTGACACCTAATTTGGAAATTTTGAAGTATGTTTGCCCTCTGAAACATCTGTTAAAATTGATTCTACTAATTCTGCAAAACAGAGATGATCAATTCTGACCTTTCTTTACCCTATTTGTTGTAACTTCTTGTTAGGAATTCAAAAATTTACAAATCTGAGTTCATCTGAAAATAGTTTGATAAAGCTTTCCAATGACACCTATTATGAGTGAATTGGAGTATATTTGGTCACTCAAATAATTCAGAAAATGTACCACTCAATTTCTATCATACCTGAAATTTAGTTGAGTTTTGCATATTCAAGTTTCATCCTATTGGAAATTTGATTTCTACTAAATTCTTCTTCAATTGAGCTTTATAATGGTCCTTTGAAATTCTTGTATTGTTCATCCTAAAATTGTTTATATACCTGAAATCTATTATATAATGTTCATGTTTACATTATCTTGTTTCGTAAAGGCACACGCATATTTTCATTGTTCCGCATGTGCTTCCGATATGTGCCAATGTTATTGTTCATGCTACCCTTTTATACTCTGGTATCTTATGAGATAATGTAAATCTTTGCCAGAAATGGTAAAGGGAGTTATGTTTAGAGCCCGCGATTGCTCTACCGGCCCCATTGACTTCACTCATGGGTGGATGGAGCTCCCAGACATGGGAGACTAATGTTTGGTGGTCATCCAGAAATGGATGAACCATATTATGAATATGGTCCCACAGAGCCCTCTATGTTATTGATATGATATCCAAAGCTTTGGTTATGTGCGTCTATATGTGCTTTGGATAAGAATGAAATGAATGTGATTGCCAAATATGGCATTCGAGCTTCTGTGTTCTTATTTGTTATATTGCTATGCTATGAAACATTTCAAATGCTATTGATATTATTTCAAAATATTTCATTTGTTATTGATATGCTTCAAAACATTTCGTATACTATTGATAAGCTCCGAAATATCCTATGTGTCATTGATATGCTTCGAAATATCCTATGCACCATTGATATGCCCCGAACTGTTTCATTTGCTCTTGATATGCTCCGAATTACTTCTTCTGCCATTGATATATTTCAAAATACTTCTTCTGCCATTGATATGTTCCGAAATCCTTCTTATGCCCTTGATATATTCCGAAATGTTTCATTTGCTCTTGTTATGCTTCGAAACATTTCATACGTCTTTGTTATGTTCTGAAATATTTTCTTTGCTCTTGATATGCTTTGAAACATTTCGTACGTCCTTGCTATGTTCCGAAATGTTTCCTTTACCCTTGGTATGCTTCAAAACATTTCATACATCTTTGTTATGTTCCAAAATGTTTCATTTGCACTTAATATGCTCCGAAACATTCCCTTCGACATCGATATGCTTCGAAATGTATTAAGTGTCATTGATATGCTCCGTAATGTCATTTGTATCATTTGATGTGCTCCGAAATACTTTTTACGTGATCAGATAAATTCCAATTACTCTTTACTGCCTTTGTTATGAACCAAACATGTTTGAATGAAATGACATTTGTGATTCTATATCTAATGAGCTTATATCTATGAATTCTGATATCTTTGTCTTGCATTTGGATACTAAGTCTGTTTGAAGCTATTCTTCTCTTGTTCTGAATTTGCTTGTCACTTGCTGAGCTTTGTAGCTCACTCCATTGTTATATAACATTTTTTTTCAGGTTAGCTTGTTACGCACTAAAATGTTAGAATTGAGCTGAGGCAGTGAAAAGCTATTCAGATTTTGGCAACTTTTTGTGGGTTGTTATGTTGTTATTGTATAAGTATGTTTTGTATGTAATGAAATATTGTCGATAAATCTGAATGGATGTATTATGTAAAAGCTTTTAAAGACCTCGTATGGTTGGAATTTTGGAATGTTGAGTTCAAGATATGATGAGATGAATTTATGGTAAATGGTTGGAGTTTTGATTATATAAATTCTTAAGCTTGTGAAATTATAAGTGAGGTTGATATTTTGTTAAGTTGGCTTGGGTTCTTATAAAGGTTCGTGTGATGTGATGTATGATTATAACTACACAGGTTTTATGGACATGATTGATATTTGAATATTTCTTTGTATCCTCAAATGTTAGTTTGGATCTTGGGATTGGAACGTTGAAAAAAAATAAAATTTAATGTTATGGATTTTTAAGACAGGATCACACCTCCTGAATGAGATTAAAAATTTGGGGGGCGTGACAGCGGTGGTATCAGAGCATGGTTTGAGGATCACAGAGATATTGATATGTTTGATGTGCAAAATATATTGAGGTTTAGCAAATTATATAGAAATCGATGAAAATTTATTGATGTCTTTTAGGAATCTGGGATATCGAGGACATATGGTTCTTTTACTTCATCTCCTTTTGAGTAATTGAGTGGGATGAAAAGGTTGATTGGGGACATTAAATTAGAATAGATTGGGAATGAAATAATTTAGGGAGCTTAGTCTTTTTGGTTCCATAGTGAACCTAATCCATTGGTGGCTAAATAGTTGATGATCCTAATAGAGAAGATATTTGATGTAGTAAATTATTCTGATGAATTAGAAGATTTCTTTTGTCACCTTTATGTTTAAAGGAGAGATTGATCACTGGTAGAAAATAATAAAAAGAATTTCTGGAGATTAGGAGTAGGAATAGCAAGGACATGTTTATTAACAAAAATAAGAGAGGAAATGAATCAGAAAGCGATAATAAGAGAGTCCATACATCTAGATTTAGAAAGGGAAGCTTGTAGAGGACTTAATCATAAGAAAAATGTGAAATTTAATCATGGAACAAGTTTGTGTTTTCGAATGATTGGAGTTTGTTTAGCTTGTGGAGGTTAGATCATAAAATAAAAGATTGCCCATTGAAGAAGAAGAAAAGACCATTGTCTCCCAGATCATCAGCCCATGCTAGATCGCATGCTATCCCTGAACATGATTTTAGAGCTTTTAAATCAGTGGTCGAATGTATTATTCATGATTATGATAGAATGCCAAAAATCTTAATTAACCATGGTTCCGATCTATGTTTTGTTTCATAATATTTATTTATCACTTGGGCATTCAACCTAGACCACTGGATCATATGCTATAGGTAACTACGATTGTTAGGGATCTATGGACAACAAACCTAATGTGGTCATCATGTTTGATTTCTATTGGAGAACATGAACTACTTACTGATTTGGTTCTCCTAGAGATTTGGAGTTTTGATATTATACTTGGCATGGATTAATTATCTTCTTATCATGCCAATATAGATTGTTATACAAAATGATCATTTTTTGTATACGAGATCAGCTCATCTTTTCTTTTGAGAGTATTAGGCATGATTTACCTCTTTGCTTGATATCAGCTTCAACTCCCCGTTTTATGCAGAAGGACTATTTCTGTTATCCTACATGTGTAAAGGAGCAAACTAAATCAAGAAACTAATCTAGATGAAATTATGATTGTTAAAGAGTTCCTTAATGTATTCCAAGATAATTTGTTCGGATTACCTCCAGATCAAAAGAGTGAATTTACTTTTGATTTGGTCTTTGGGATAATCCTCTATATCTAAGCCTCCGTATAAAATGACACTACTCAAGTTAGTGAAAATAAAGAAGCAACTACAAGAACTATTAGATAAGGGTTTTATTTGGCCTAGTATTTTACCATGAGGTACTCCGGTGTTATTAGTTAAGGAGAAGAAATGAAACATTGAGGTTTTGTATTGATTATAGACAATTGAATCAGGTGAAAAATAATAATAATAATAAAGTAATTGGTATCCTCTACCCAGAATTGATGACCTGTTTGGAAAACTACAAGGTGCATAAGTATTTTCCAAAATTGATCTAAGATTGGGTTACTATCAATTGAAGATCAAGGAGGACAATGATGAGATCCACATTTAGTATATTGAGGAATGAAGTGAAAAAAAAAGATTGAAGTCAGATTTTTAAATTTCAGAGGATGATCTATTGAGATTCGGGGATAATGTATGCATCCTGAATAATCTAGTTATTGAAAAAAAAAGAGAGAGAAAAGAAAAAGAAGGGAATATTCCTCTAGTCAAAGTAATTTGGAAGCATTATTCTATTGATGGAACTATTTTGGAGCTAAAGGGGGAATGAAGGAAAAAAAAAAATTATCTTCATCTTTTCGTCGATTAAGATATGATCAATTTAGAGGACTAAATTTTCTTTTAAGGGGGGGAGAGTGTAACATCCCTCATTTCTGGAATTTATATAAGGAGTTATTTTGAATCATTCATAAGGACTTATTTGTAAAAGTCAAGGACTTATTTGTCAAATTGGAGGACCTACTTGTAAATATAAACATTTCAGGGACTAAATTGTTAAGTTGGAAAAAAAATAAATAAATAAATATCAGCCTCATCCCACAGCCCCTCCCATGCACCTCTATTTTCCACGTGGTGCATTGGGAAACAAAGGAGAGGCAAGTGTCATGCGTAGGAGAAGAAGAAGAGAAGAAAAGAAGAAGAAGAAGAGAAGAGAAGAGAAGGAGAAGAAGAAGAAGAAGAGGGAGAAGAGAGGAAGGTGGTGGCTGCAGCTAGGGCTGCGCACCTCCGTTTTCTGCAGGAGGAAATAGAGAAGAAGTGGTGTGGTGTGTCGGGGATGAGAAGGGAAGAAAAGAAGAAGAGAAGGAGAGGGAGAAGAAAAGAGAAGAAGAAGAGGAAAGAGGCTGCAGTAGTGGCAGTGGCTGCGATTGGGCAGCTGCAGTTGGGAAAGAAGAAGAAAAAGGGAAGAAGAGGAGTAGAAGAAGAGGGAAAAGAGGAGGAAGGGAAGAGGAAAGAGGGCTGTGGCTGTGACCGCAACTGTGGCTGAGAAAGAAGCAGAGGAAGGAAGGAAGGCTGTGGCTGCTATGTGGCAGCTGTGGCTGGAAAGAAAAAGAAGAGGAAGAAAGAAGAGGAGAGGAAGAAGAGAGGGGCTTGTGGCTGTGGCTGCGGCCATGGCTGCAGCGCACACATCGCACTACAGAATTGCGCATCATGCCTATGGTTGGGGAAAAGAAAAGGAAAGCAAATGATTGCGACCTCCTATATTCTGCATGAGCTGCAGCTACGGAGAAAGAAAGAAGATAGATGCAGAAAACGACACACGTAGAGGAGATGGAGGAAAGGTAGAAGGATTTGGGTTTATAATTTCGTTGGATCGAAATCTTCGAAAGGCAAGTGTTCCACTCCTTTCTACTGCAATTCAAATCTTTGATTTTGCCTTTGATATGAGAAATTTGAGTTATTCTAGCCTTGAAATCTGATATATCTATTGTTTGAAATCTAAATGTTGAATCTGGAATTTTTCAGATTTTGACCTTTCAGTACTATTGTGGCCATAACGTTTTGTACCAAATTCTCATTGAGGAGAAACCTTTTTCATACGAAAGAAAACTTATAGAGCTTTCATTTGATATAAAGATTGAAAGATTTGGACTAAATTTACATATCCAAATATATAAATGAAAAGACCTCATGTTTTCGGTGAAACAGATACTATAGCTCCTGACTTTCTGTTACTAAATGGCTCATAACTCTCTGATGACAATTCTGAATTATGAAATATTTGATTCTTTGGAAACTAGATTCTGTATCTTTCTTTTGACACCTAATTTGGAAATTTTGAAGTATGTTTGCCCTCTTAAACATCTGTTAAAATTGATTCTACCAATTCTGCAAAACAGAGATGATCAATTTTGACCTTTCTTTACTCTATTTATTGTAACTTCTTGTTAGGAACTCAAAAATTTACAAATCTGAGTTTATATGAAAATAGTTTGATGCATCTTTCCAATGACATGATTATGAGCGAATTGGAGCATATTTGGTCACTCAAAAAATTTAGAAAATGTACTACTCAATTTCTGTTATACCTGAAATTTAGTTGAGTTTTGCCTATTCAAGTTTCATCCTATTGGAAATTTGATTTCTACTAAATTCTTCTTCAATTGAGCTATATAATGGTTCTTTGAAATTCTTGTATTGTTCATCCTAAAATTGTTTATATACCTGAAATCTATTATATAATGTTCATGTTTACATTATCTTGTTTCGTAAAGACACACGCATATTTTCGTTGTTCCGCATGTGCTTCCGATATGTGCCAATGTTATTATTCATGCTACCCTTTTGTACTCTGGTATCTTGTGGGATAATGTGAACCTTTGCCAGAAATGGTAAAGGGAGTTATGCTTAGAGCCCGCGATTGCTCTGTCGGCCCCATTGACTTCACTCAGACGTGGGTGGATGGAGCTCCCAGACATGGGAGACTAATGTTTGGTGGTCATCTAGAAATGGACGAACCATATTATGAATGTGGTCCCACAGCACCCTCTATGTTATTGATATGATATCCAAAGCTTTGGTTATGTGTGTCTATATGTGCTTGGATAAGAATGAAATGAATGTGATTGCCAAATATGATATTCGAGCTTCTGTGTTCTTATTTGTTATATTGCTATGCTATGAAACATTTCATATGCTATTGATATTATTTTGAAATATTTCATTTGTTATTGATATGCTTCAAAACATTTCGTATACTATTGATAAGCTCCGAAATATCCTATGTGTCATTGATATGCTTCGAAATATCCTATGCACCATTGATATGCCCCGAACTGTTTCATTTGCTCTTGATATGCTCCGAATTGCTTCTTCTGCCATTGATATATTCTGAAATGCTTCTTCTGCCATTGATATGTTCCGAAATGCTTCTTATGCCCTTGATATATTCTGAAATGTTTCATTTGCTCTTGTTATGCTTCGAAACATTTCATACATCTTTGTTATGTTCTGAAATGTTTTCTTTGCTCTTGATATGCTTTGAAACATTTTGTATGTCCTTGCTATGTTCCGAAACATTTCCTTTGCCCTTGATATGCTTCGAAACATTTCATACATCTTTATTATGTTCCAAAATGTTTCATTTGCACTTAATATGCTCCGAAACATTCCCTTCGACATCGATATGCTTCGAAATGTATTAAGTGTCATTGATATGCTCCGTAATGTCATATGTATCATTTGATATGCTCCGAAATACTTTTTACGTGATCAGATAAGTTCAAATTACTCTTTACTACCTTTGTTATGAACCAAACATGTTTGAATGAAATGACATTTGTGATTCTATATCTAATGAGCTTATATCTATGAATTCTGATATCTTTGTCTTGCATTTAGATACTAAGTCTGTTTGAAGCTATTCTCCTCTTGTTCTGAATTTGCTTGTCACTTGCTAAGCTTTGTAGCTCACTCTGTTATTATATAACCTTTTTTTTTCAGGTTAGCTTGTCACGCACTAAAATGTTAGAATTGAGCTGAGGCAGTGAAAAGCTATTCAGATTTTGGCAACTTTTTGTGGGTTGTTATGTTGTTATTGTATAAGTATGTTTTGTATGTAATGAAATGTTGTTAATAAATCTGAATGGATGTATTATGCAAAAGCTTTTAAAGACCTCGTATGGTTGGAATTTTAGAATGTTGAGTTCAAGATATGATGATATGAATTTATGGTAAATGGTTGGAGTTTTGATTATATAAATTCTTAAGTTGGCTTGGGTTCTTATAAAGGTTCGTGTGATGTGATGTATGATTATAACTGCACAGGTTTTATGGACATGATTGATATTTGAATGTTTTTTTGTATCCTCAAATGTTAGTTTGGATCTTGGGATTGGATCGTTGAAAAAAATAAAATTTAATGTTATGGATTTTTAAGATAGGATCACACCTCCTAAATGAGATTAAAAATTCGGGGGGCATGACACATATGACTCATAGTCAAATGGATCTAGATATTCATTCTTCAACAACTTTTGAATCCTTCCTTCATGGATGTGACTTAGCTTACAATGTCACAGATATGCATTTTCACGTCTTCTCGTTTCCTCTTAGACTCACTAACACTCATGATATGTGGTGTTGTTTCTAGCCTAAATAAATTATTATGTAATATTCCTCTCGTGATGATCTCATCATCTAATATTATTGAATAACTATTATTCTCAAAACCTAATTTATATTTACTAACTATCAAACATGAAATAGAAATAATATTTTTGATAATAGAAGGAACATAATAGCATGTATCTAATGCAATAATAGCTCCACTAGGCAGATGTAAGGTGACATTGCCAACAGCCACTACAGTAACCTTTGCTCTATTGCTCATCTTAGAGTCCATCTCGCCTCTGTTCAATCTCCTAGGTCCTGCCAGAATCTGCAACGAATTGCATATATCATAAGTACTCCCGGTATCCAATACTCATGTGTTATCATAAGATTCTAACAAATGGAGATTGATCATGAATGTACCTGAAGCTTCTCCAAGCTTTTGTTTCGCCCTCTCTACAAGGTACTCTTTGCAGTTTCTCTTCCAATTCCCATCTTTGCCGCAGTGGAAGTACTGAGCTTTGTCCTTTGTTGGGTCTTTCTTGACAACCTTTGCCTTACCCATTTTACCCTTACCCTTGCCCTTCTTAAGGGACTTCTCAGCCTTCCATTTCTTTCTGGTCTCACCAACATAGAGAACTAGCTTCCCTTTCTTGATGGTGCTCTCTGCTTCTCTCAACATATTAAGGAGCTCTAGGAGGGTCACCTCAAGTTTGTTCATATTAAAATTCATTATGAACTGAGAAAAGGATCTAGTAGAGACTAGAGCACAAGATCCACACACAGGTTATCCTCTAGGATCATTCTTAGACTTGTGAGTTTCTCGAATCACTCAATCATTTGAAGGACATGGTTATGAACTAGTGTCCCCTCAGTCATCCTAGCATGGAAAAGACTATTTGATAACTCATATCGCTGAGTTCTATTGGAAAATCCTTCAGGAGAGCGACATCACATGTGCAGCAGAAAAACAGAAAACAAAACCTCAGATTTCCCATAGAAAGTTTTCGTCCTCGTGCGAAGATCGATGCGTCAAAACAAATCCATGAAAAACTGCATGTGTAAAAGAAAATATCTAGGGAGATCATATATCCCTGAATCCCTACAGATCTATAGGAGAGGATGAAGGAGGTCAAGCATCCTCCTCTCTAGTGGTATCCACATGGCAAGAACTACGACGATGCACCTCTCTAGGGAGAGGAGAACAGAAGGTGGCTACCAAAAGAAACCCTTAGTCTATAGAATTTTGGTTCTCTCCTATTTATAGAGGCCCCTTATAAACCCTAATAGATCTTACCCTATTAGGTATTGGATCTCCATCCAATTACTCAAGCCTCTTGGATTAGTGGGTCTCTACCCAATAATCTCTTATTAGCAATTATTGGATCTCATCTTAGGATCCAATAATTCAGGGGCTTATTGGATATCCAATAAGATAGGGGGTTCAGCGGATATCTCATATCCGAACCTCTACTCATTACAATACCTACCATATATGTGTGACCCTCTAGGCCCAATATTGAGCTGACCATGAGTCATACTTATCAGAACTCTTTCTGACTTAGTGAATTATTATGTCTATAATAATTCATCCAACTCATCTACTACGGACGTACTAGGTCACTACGCCACAATCCGCAAACGATACAGGGGAATCCAATCCTTTGGACATATCTGTCCTCAGTTACCATGTATCTATAGTCTCTCTTCCATCTAATATCCTAGAGACCCTATACCGGGCATGGTGTTGTCAGGCCCATACGGTCTCTCCTCGAGTCTTGCTCTTGTCAAATTCTCATAGAGAACTCTTTCTCTCTCAATCCGAATAACCTTGGCCAAGGATTTGTTCGAGCAAGAATACATGGGATATTCCTCTCATGATACCGAGAGCGGATGATCCTCTATTGACACTCAATAGCCCTCGTAAGGTTGGCTACCACTCCCAATAACCGGTTGTACTAGATTTGGAACTTTCGAAACCTATAAGTCCGGTATCAAAGTGTGGAGTACTCATATAGGACATCCTTGGTGTCTCAAGTCTAAGGACCATATACACTACTAGGACTACGGAATCGCTGTTTGACGTGAGGTATCAATAACCATCCAGCATTCCATAGGCGGATCAATCAGTGAACTCATTCCCTAATGAGCACCTACACTGTACCCTTAGTGTCCCCACATGAGTAGCTATGAGACTAGCTACCTCCATCATATGGATGGGTATACAGCACACTAGTCTATCCGGTTATCTCGATGTCCTTCTCGAGTAACCTATGACCAGGATAATTTAGGGTTTGTGTTTAAAGGTGAATCGATCTCATTATCGTTATCTCATCATGATCCGATTCCCATTGCACAGATCCAAGGACATCACAATATATGCAACACACAAGATAAAGTGATAAAATACCTAATAATACGTAAAGAGAAAAAGTGCATATCAAGTCACAAGTGCCATCACTCATGTGATTGGCTTACAGGGCACATATGACTAGTAATCTCCCACTTGACCTAAAGCCAATCACTAACATGTATGATCCCCATCAGACCTCTGTGACGCTCAAAGGTAATCTGAGTCAATGGCTTTGTCAGTGTATTTGCAATGTTATCTTCGGATGAAACTCTTTCCATTATTATATCTTTTTGGGTCACGATCTCTCTAATAAGCTAGAACCTCCTCAGAATACTTCTGATAAGACCCGGGTTTCCTTATTTAAGTAATTGCCCCATATTTATCGTAATTTAAGGGAATCGACTCCTTGTTACTCAGGATGACTCCTAGATCTGTGATGAAATTCTTCATCTAGACTCCCTCCTTTGCTTCCTCTGCCACAGCAATATATTCCACATCTGTGGTCGAGTCAGCAGTAGTGTCATGCTTGGAACTCTTCCAGTATACTGCTCCTCCATTCAGGGTGAACACATATCCTGAATTAGACTTGCTATCGTCGACATCGGACTGGAAGCTCGAGTCCGTGTAGCCCTCAACCTTAAGCCTACTACCTCCATATATCAGTAAAAGATCCTTAGTCCTTCTCAAGTACTTAAGGATATATTTTACTGCTTTCTAGTGATCCAAGCCTGGATCTGCCTGATATCTGCTCGTGACACTCAGAGCATGCGCTATATCAGGCCTGGTACATAGCATAGTATAAATAATAGATCCTATCGCTGAGGCATATGGTATCATATCCATGTGTGCCCTTTCTTCAGGAGTATTTGTCACGCCCCCCCCAAATTATCACATTCAGGAGGTGTGATCCTGTCTTAAATCCATAATAATATAATTCATCAACAATTCAATCCAGGATCCATTCCAACAATTTGAGGATCGTAAGAACCATTCAAATCAATATTCACAATTCATCAACCTGTACATTTCATAATATCATACTCAACTTCCCTCAGAGATTCATAAAATCCAAAGCTAACTCAACTAAACATCAACCACAACATAAATCCATAATCGTAGAAATATATCCAATCACAAAACATAATATTTACCGCAAGTTCATATCCTTATGTAATTTAAACTTATCATTCCATCAACATGAGCGATCATTTAAACTTTTACAACACATAAGTGTCAACATATCCTTAACATTTCATCAGAAGTAAAGTATACTATATAACAAAAGACTTATCAACTAACAAAGATTAGCCCAAAAATCTTCTAGCCTTTCTTTACTTCAACCCAATTCTAACTTTTCCGTGCGTGACAAGCTAACTTGAAATAAATTATATATAGCAACGGGGTGAGCATAAAGAGCTCAGCAAGTGACTAACATATCCATGGTGATAGGAGCAGTTCAAGCAGGCTTGGTATCAAAATACAAAAGCATAGCTACAAGTGTTCAATGAAAAGCATCTCATTTGATATAAAATCACAAAGGATTATCTCATTTGAAACCAGCATTATACATAACAATAGGAGAAAGGAAATTGGAGCATTTCATTAGCAAAAGAAGCATTTAGGTACATATCAAAGGTTTAAGAGTGTTTGGGAGCATAACAATGACATACGAAGCACTTCAAAGTATAACAAATGAACCGAATAACAAAAACAAGCTTGTATGTCATTTTTGATGTAGCATGCATTCCATTTTTATCCAAAGCATAAATATAATCTCATAGGCAAAGCTTTGGATATCATATCAAATAAACATAGAGGGTGCTGTGGGACCACATTCATAATGTGATTCATTCATTTCTGGATGACAACCAAACATTAGTCTCCCACGTCTGGGAGCTCCATCCACCCATATCTGAGTGAAGTCAATGGGGCCGGCAGAGCAATCGCGGGCTCTAAGCATAACTCCCTTTACCATTTCTGGCAAAGGTTCACAATATCCCACAAGACACCAGAGTACAAAAGGGTAGCATGAACAATAACATTGGCACATATCGGAAGCACATGCGGAATAACGAAAATATGCGTGTGCCTTTACGAAACAAGATAATACAAACACGAACATTACATAATAGATTTCAGGTATATAAACAATTTTAGGATGAACAATACAAGAATTTTCAAAGGACCATTATAAAGCTCAATTGAAGAAGAATTTAGCAGAAATTAGATCTCCAATAGGATGAAACTTGAATAGGCAAAACTCAACTAAATTTCAGGTCTGACAGAAATTGAGTGGTATATTTCCTGAATTGTTTGAGTGACTAAATATGGTCCAATTCACTCATAATAGGAGTCATTGGAAATCTGTATCAAATTATTTTCAGATGAACTTATATTTGTAAATTTTTGAGTTTCTAACAGGAAGTTACAACAAATAGAGTAAAGAAAGGTCAGAATTGATCATCTCTGTTTTGCAGAATTGGTAGAATGAATTTAAACTGATGTTTCAGAGGGAAAACATAATTCAAATTTTACAAATCATATGTCAAAAGAAAGATACACGAATCTAGTATCCAAAGAATCAATGTTTGTATAATTCAGAATTTTCATCAGAGAGTTATGAGCCATTTAGTAACAGAAGGTTAGGAGCTATAGTATCTATTTTACCGAATATATGAGGTCTTTTCATTCATATATTTGGATAGAGAAATTTACTCCAAATCTTTAAATGTTTATGTCAAATGAAATCTCTATAAGTCTTCTTTCGTATGAAAAATTTTTCTCCTCAATTAGGCTTTAGTACAGAAAGTTATGTCCACATGAGTACTGAAAGGTCAAAAAAATCCGAAAATTTTCAGATTCAACATTTGATGTATAAATGGCATAGATATCCTCAATGAAGCTACAATCTTCCAATTTTTCTCAGAATCAAGATGAAACAAGGATCAAACTTTATCTCTAGGATGGGGTTAGAATACTTGCCTTACAAAAGTTTGATTCCCAACTAAGGAGAGTTGATCCAAAACCTTGAGCTAAGATAAAAGTTCTTCTCCTTCAATTCCTTCTCCTTCTCCTCTACGTTGGCAGCAAGCTTCTCATGTTAAGTTTTCCTTAACTCCTCATCTATTTACTTATGTTTTAGCTAATACAACGATAGGTGGCAAGCATGCATGAGGAAAACATGTGTCATCCACATAATTAACACAAGTGGCTTATTCTTATGTTAGCTAATGCCACTTGTCCTCTCTTTTTCTTTCTTTCTTTTCTTTTTTTTTAAACTGAATACCAATCTTTCATAAATCCTATATAATTGTTAATATTCACATTTTTGTCCATAACACTCAACTTTCAACATAAAAATATTTAGTGCTAAAGGATTATTAAAAGAAACCCTCATATTTACAAATAAGTCCTTTTAAATTTTTTTCAAAAATGAGGGATGTTACACTCTCCCCTCCTTAAAAGAAAATTTAGTCCTCTAAATTAGTCATACCTCTTTTGATGAAAAGATAAGGATAAGCTTTCTTCATTTCTTCCTCTAGCTCCCAGGTCGTTTCATTTGTAGAATGATGCTTCCAAATTATTTTAACCAGAGTAATGATTCTATTTCTTAAGATTTTCTCTTTCTTATCAATAATCGGAATGGGCTCTTCCTTGTAAAATAAGTCTTTCTCAATCACAATCGGCTCATGCTCAATGACATGAGAGAGATCAGGTATATACTTTCTGAGCATTGAAACATGAAATATATCATGGATATGACACAATGATGGTGGCAAGACAATTTTATAAGTGACAAAGCCAATTCTTTCAAGGATTTCAAAGGGTCCAATAAACCTTGGGTTTAACTTTCCTTTCTTTCCAAATCTTACAACGTCTTTAGAAGGAGAGACCTTTAGGAATACAAAATCTCCTATTTGGAACTCGATATCTCGTCTTTTGTTGTCAGCATAGCTCTTATGCCGACTTTGAGCAGTCTTTAGTCTCTTTCTGATAACTTGAATCTTTTCAGTAGTCTCTTGTACTTTATTTGGTGCTAACAACTTTCTATTGCCAACTTCCTCCCAACATATAGGCGTTCTGCACTTTCGCCCATACAATGCTTCATAAGGAGCCATCTGAATGCTCGAATGATAACTATTATTATAAGTGAACTCAATAAGAGAAATATCTTTCTCCCATTCACCTCTCCAATCCATAACATAGGCTCTAAGTAAATCCTCAAGTACTTGAATAGTTCTTTCAGATTGACCATCAGTCTGAGGGTGATAGGCAGTGCTAAACTTTATTTTGGTGCCCATAGAATCTTGTAATCTCCTCCATAATCTAGAAAGAAATCTAGAATCTCTATCCGAGATGATCTCCTTTGGGACACCATGAAGTCTTACGATTTCATCAACATACAAATCTGCAAGCCTATCAAGGGAATAAGTCATATTGATTGGTAAGAAATGTGCCGATTTGGTTAACCTATCGATAATGACCCAAATAACATCATGCTTTCTAGAGGTTCTGGGTAGTCCAGAAACAAAGTCCATAGTAATGCATTCCCATTTCTATTCAGGAATATCTAAGGGTTGTAACAAACCTCCAGGTCTCTCTGGTGTTCAGCTTTGATTTGTTGACATGTCAAACACCTTGAAACATATATTGCAATCTCCTTCTTCATGTCTTTCCACCAATAATGACTTTGGAGATCTCTATACATTTTAGTTCTACCTGGATGCATGGTATACTTTGAATTGTGACCTTCCTTCAAGATTTGGTCCTTGAAATCTGGGTCATTTGGAACACATATTCAATCCCCAAATCTCAATAGGCTATCATTTGAAATTTAAAAATTCAACGTCAATCCCTTTTCTGTTAGGATCTAAAAGGCACTAAGAGGGGGGGGGGGGGGGTTAATTAGTGCAGTGGATAAAACGATGGATTTTTTTTCAGCGATTTAAAGCAAGCTTCGGAAACTTCGTACGATGAAAACAACGTTTCGTTTAAAACCGATTTTTGTGTTCTAACTTTGAAGCATGCGTACAAAGTTAAAAATGAAGAGGAGCAAGTAAAGTAAAGGTTGCAGCAAGGTAAAGCAGAAAATTAAACACTCACACAATCAAGACGCAGCGATGTATAGTGGTTCGGTCAAAGTGACCTACATCCACTTCCGAAGCCTTCTCCGATGAGGCTTCCTTCTTCCACTATCAAATCCTTTGACGGGGAAGGATCAAATACCCCTTTTACAGCCTTTTACAAGATGTTCACACTTGTACAAGATTTCTCAAGAAAAGAAGAAGGTGAACACTTAGCAAGAACAAAACTTTTCAACACTCAACAAAAGCTCAAGACTTAAGAAATTTGCTCAAAAGGGTACCCTTTCAGCTGAGAAAGGGGGGGGGGGGTATTTATAGATCCAAAGTGGATTCAAAATTGGGCTCCAAATTTGAAATCAATTTGGAGTTCCAATGCTCAGTCAGCGAGGCGGTGCCACCGCTTTGTCGATGGCGATGCCACACTGTGTCGATCTGTTGGTAGCTAGGCGGTGCTACCGCTCCAATCTGTTGACTGGGGCGGTGCCACCGCCCCAGCCAGGCGGTTCCACCGCTTGTCTGCGTACAGGGGCGGTGCTACCGCCCCAGACAGGCGGTTCCACCGCCCGGCAGTGTACAGGGGCGGTGCTACCGCTCCAGCCAGGCGGTGCCACCGCCTCAGGCTGGGCGGTTCCACCGCCCCAGGCTGGGCGGTTCCAATCGCCTCACCCATTCGGACAAAGCCGAATGGGCCTTGTTTAAGTCCCAACTTGGCTCAGTAGAGGCCCGGTTGGCCCCTACTGAATTTAGGCAGGATTTTTTCCTTAAATCCTTGCCCTACTCATGTGCAAACTACGAACCTAAAACATAACTCAACATGATTTGATCCGACGCGCTTCAAGTCAACTTCCGGCGAGCTTTACGGTGAGATTCTGGTAGCCATCTGATGCTTCCCTCGGATTGCTTCCAATGGGCTCCCAGCATACTCCGGATTGTATGGCGAGCTCAACGAGTCTTCGGCTTGCTTTCGAATCTTCCGGTGAGTTCGCGAACCTTCGACGATCTTTGAGATGAACTTCCGAAAACTTCGGCAGGTCCCTGATTTGATCTTGGATGGTTCTGGCAACACTTTCGAAAAATCTCTCGGACTTCCGATGAACTCTTGAACCCCCGACGGACTTGACCTCGGTAAATCACTTTATGTTTTCTTCCCATCGTAGTTATTCCTGCACACTTATCTCAACAAAGTAGATTAGAACCAATTGACTTCATCATCAAAATCCGAGATTCAACAATCTCCCCCTTTTTGATGATGACAATCAATTGGTGATGGAGTTACTCTTAACTCCCCCTATCTATATGCCATAAAGAAAGAATTGCTTGAATTTAATTTTTGAATTCAACACAATAAATTTAACTTCATGATGACAAAGTTGATGCTGGACAATAAGATGTCAAATAGGTATCAAAGATATCAATGAAGTATACATAATTAAAAACATGATATCAAGAACCTAAATAAGTATTTTAACTTGCAATAACTTGTAAAACATGGAAAATGCATATAACTGTCAACATTTGGCAATACACATATTATTTCTCCCCCTTTGTCATCAACAAAAAGGAAACGAAGGATTCATATGTAACAATAAAGGATTGCCGAAAAATGTGAAAAGGAAACCAATCAGAAAGCCGAAAATCATGTCACAGTGGCCAAGAAGATGTAATGAAGATAATACAACATATATGTCAAGATGTAATGAGGATAATACAACATATATGTCAACATACAACACAAGTTTACATCGTTCAAAAAGAAAATACAGCAAGCTACTCCGCAGGAGGAATGCCAAGATGCTTATACATGTGATCGATCTTTATGTTCATCTTCCGCATTTCTTTCAAAATTTCAATTTGCTGTAGTTTTACTTCATTTAACTCTCTCATGATCGGATCGTCAGAAGATGGAGCAGAAAATGTCACTGATGTAGCTGCAACAAAAGGATTAGGAGGAGGAGAGTCATTTCCCATAAGGACTGGTGTTTCAGGATGGTTTGTTGGTGGGGGAGGTATATCACATCTCCTAGGTTGTCTAACCCCTATACCATGCTCGAATGTACACCTAAGTCGCCTAAGTAGTTTAACGTCAATGATATTAAATCTGTCAACTTGTATTACTTCTTCATTTAGTGGAATGCAAATATTATGGGCATGCAATAGTTTAGTTATTAAACCTCCATATGGTAACATTGATCCTTTAGAGAGGACTTCTATCATGTGCTGCCAAATTAGGTAACCAAAACAAAAATGTTGTCTAGTCATGATCCAATATAAGGTACCTAACTCAGTGAAACTGATCTCATCATGATGAAACTGTTTAGGAATGATAATGCTTATAAGAATGTGATGCAAAATCTTAGAGTTAAAAGGTAGTAAATGTTCACAACTCTTGGGGATTATACCTAAATTTGGGTTTGCAAACACAGTTTCTAAAGCTTTGGAGTGGGTGGCACCAACTGTGTCCATATCCCATTTTCCTCTAAAATAGCATCCTAGTTCTTTTTCAACAATTCCAATTAATGAGCATATAGTATTATCACATATTTGGATCTCATTACCTAGAAGATAAGTTGACAAGCCATCATCATTCACAGTTAAATTAGCATAGAATAATTTAACTAAGCGTGGATAAACAGGTTCAATAATTTACAAAATGGGTAAGGCCTCTAAGTCTGCAATCCACATGATAGGTTCTAGGTTCCCTAATTGATTCAAATCAACATATTTTCCTTTATGAATGGGTCTAGAACCAAGTTCTGAAAATCTAAGAGAAGCTTCTTGTGATCTAAACAAATTGGTCAAATGAATCTACCTCCACCCTTTTCCTTTGTCTCTTGATGTTCTTCTAGGAGCCATTTCTATCTAGGATTGATCAATAATCAATTGAAGAAAGGAATTAATTTTGACAAGAAAAGGAAAGAGAAATAATTCTGTTTTTACCTTAGATTGTTCCTTTGAGATGTAGGAAGCTTGAATCAAAGTAAGATCTCCTTCTTAGGCTTCTAGAGGGAAGAAATGATACCAAAATGATGCTTGGGAGAGTTTAGAGGAGTGTAGAGAAGTGAGGAAGAGAGTTCGGGCGGTTCTACTGCCGGCCCTAACTCACCCCCGTATAAAGGGGTGTTCGGGTGGTACTACCACCCAGTGATTCCACCGCCGGATTACCCAGCGGTGCCACAGATTCAGCGGTGCCATGCACATCTATATTTCAATTTTTTTTTAATTTTAAAAACAAAGGGTCTTAGAGATGGGATGAAGTCAAAGAGAATCAGAATGTGTGGAATCAAATCCGAAAAACCATAATTAGAATATGTGAAATCAAATTGATGAAAACCATAATATGTAGAATCAAATCGATGAAAACCATAATGTCAAGGAAAGATATCATCAAATAGAGCTTACTCATTTGGACAGTTCAACATGCCTAATTCCCTTTTAATAAAATCAAATTGTTCCTCATTTAAAGGTTTCGTAAAAATGTTCGCTAATTGATGATTTGTATCAACAAATTCAAGGGTGACATCTCTACTACTTACATAATCACGTATAAAATGATGCCTAATGTCAATGTACTTAGTTCGAGAGTGTTGAATCAGATTTTTAGTTAAACAAGTAGCACTCGTGTTATCACATTTTATAGGAATGTTTTTTAAGTAGATTCCATAGTCTTCTAGTGTATTTTTTATCCAGATAACCTGTGCACAGCATGCACTTGCAGCTATGTATTCAGCCTGCGTGACGATTGCGAATTTTGTTTCTTGGAAGTCCAAGAAACAAGTGCATGTCCTAGAAATTGGCATGTTCCTGATGTGCTTTTTCTATCTAATTTACATCCACCAAAGTCCGCATCAGCATAAGCTTTCAAATCAAAATTATCAGATCTTGGATACCATAATCCAAGATTAGGGGTCCCTTTAAGGTATCTAAGAATCCTCTTGTGACTTTCAAGTGAGATAGTTTAGGATTAGCTTAGAATCTTGCACATAGCCCTACCGAACATGATGTCAGTGCAGTTTGTAGTGAGATAAAGCAGGCTACCTATCATGCCCCTATAAAGTTTTTTATCAAAACTTTCTCCAAGTTCATCCATATCTAATTTAATGGAGGTGCTCATAGGAGTGCTAATATCTTTTGATCCATCCATGTTAAATCGTTTTAACAAATCCAATGTGTATTTTGATTGATTTAGAAATATACCATCACTTAGTTGCTTGATTTGTAGTCCTAAAAAGAAATTTAGTTCTCCCATTAGGCTCATCTCAAATTCATCACTCATATTCTTAGCAAGTAATTCACATAGTGATTTATTACAAGACCCAAAAATAATATCATCAACATAAATTTGAATAATAAGAAAATTATTTTCAAAATGTTTAATAAACAATGTAGTATCAACCTTGCCTTTAGTGAAATCATTTGAGATTAAAAAAGAACTAAGCCTCTCATACCAAGCCCTAGGGGCTTGTTTTAGACCATATAGAGCCTTAGTTAGCTTAAACACGTGGTTAGGAAATAGAGAGTTTTCAAATCCGGGTGGTTGTTCAACATACACTTCTTCGGAAATAAAACCATTTAAGAATGCACTTTTGACATCCATTTGAAATAATTTGAAATCTTTACTACTAGCATAGGCAAGGAGCATCCTAATGGCTTCTAATCTTGCCATCGGAGCGAAGGTCTCTTCATAATCGATACCTTCTTCTTGGTTGAAACCTTTGGCCACTAGTCTAGCCTTGTTTCTAACCACGATACCGTATTCATCTTGCTTGTTTCTAAAGACCCACTTAGTACCAATAACTAAGTGGTCATTAGGTCTAGGAACAAGCTTCCAAACCTCATTCCTGTCAAATTGATTCAATTCTTTTTGCATTGCGATAACCCATGAATCATCTTTCAGGGCATCAACAATGCATTTTGGTTCAACTTGAGAAAGAAAAGCAGCATAAGCACAAAAATTTTTGAAAGAAGAGCGAGTTTGAACCCCTTTCGATGCATCTCCTATAATTAACTCCTTGGGATGAGCATCTACATACTTCCATTCCTTGGGTAAGGAAGTTTGGGAAGAAGATGCATCCAAGTTGTTATTTTGAGGAGAGGGTTCATTCAAATTCAAATTATCAAGACTAAAATCATCATCAAAATCTTTCTTCTTAAATTCAGAAATTTCATTAAAAACCACGTGAATAGATTCTTTTATAAGTAAGGTTCTTTTGTTGAAAACACGAAAAGCCTTAGAAACTGAAGAATAACCAAGAAATATGCCTTCATTGGATTTTGCATCGAATTTTCCTAAGGCATCCTTTTCATTTAAAATAAAGCATTTACAACCAAAAACTTTAAAATAAGAAACATTGGATTTTTTACCTTCCATAATTCATATGGAGTTTTAGATAGGGATGGTCTCACTAGAACTCTATTTATAACATAGCAAGCCGTATTCACGGCTTTGGCCCAAAAATATTTTGGTAAATTATATTCATTTAACATGGTTCTAGCCATTTCTTGCAAACTTCTATTTTTCCTTTCCACTACTCCATTTTGTTGTGGATTTCTTGAAGTAGAGAAGTTGTGATTGTATCTGTTTATTTCACAAAAATTTTGGAAGTCATGATTTTGAAATTCACCTCCATGATCACTTCGAATTGATGAAATCATAAAGCCTTTTTCATTTTGAGTGAGTTTACAAAATTTAGAGAAACATTTGAAACAATCACTTTTATGAGCCAAGAAATAGGTCCAAGTGTATCTACTATAGTCATCCATAATTACAAAGGCATATTTGCTACTCCTAGGCTTGTTATGTCAATTGGTCCAAATAAGTCCAAATGGATCAATTGCAATGGTCTAGTGGTGCTAATTTGATTTTTTGATTTAAAACTTCTTTATTTGTTTTCCTAGTTGACATGCATCACATACCTTATCCTTAACAAATTTCATGTTTGGGATACTTTTTACTAAATCTCTAGATAAAATCTTAGAGATTAGTTTCATGCTTGCATGGCCTAGTCTCCTATGCCAAAGCCAAGCATCATCATTCAAAACCGCAAAGCATATTTCATTACTTAACTTATCAATATTTATGGTGTAGACATTGTTTTGTTTTAAAGCAATCATAGATATGTTGTTGTTGGGTTTTTCAATAATGCAAACATTAGATTCAAATCTAACAACATAACCTTTATCACATAGTTGACTAATACTTAAAAGATTATGTTTTAAACCATCAACTAGTAACACATCATCAATTGAAAAACTCGATTTGTTACCTATGGTTCCCTTGCCAATGATTTTACCCTTGTTGTTGTCTCCGAAGGTGACATATCCTTCTTCTTTGCTAGAGAGCATAGAGAAATGAGATGGATCTCCGGTCATGTGCCTTGAGCATCCACTATCAAGATACCATTTCTTGCTCCTAGCTTGTGAGTTTGTCTACAAAAGAGGATGGTTTTTAGGTACCCATTTGATTTTGGGTGCCTTACAAATTGATCTACTTACTTTGTAATCTATCATTGAATTGTTTATGGTTCCGTTAGGAACCCATATCAATTTTGTGGATTAATTTTCTTGAATGGACATTTGTAGGCAACATGTCCCATTTTGCCACAAAAATTACATTTCAAATGAGATGATATATGCAATGTAGGCCCTGTAACGAAGGTGGTGGGATTTTGGTGAGAACCTCTCACAAATCCGATACCACTTTTATTTCCTACGTGACCTTTGTTGGCAAGAATCATGTCTAAGCTCTTGCTACCTTAAACTTGTTTAGGGTCTCTTTGAGTAGCAAGTTCTCCCTCTTTGTTGCATCTAAGTCTTCACACTTAGAGCATGGGGGTAGAGAAGGGTTTTGAAGACTATTGAACTTACTTTGTAATAAAGCACGCTCTTTCTTAAGCAAATTGAACTTCTTACTAATAGTTCTACATTCATCAAATAACTCATGAAAAGCCATAGAAAGTTCATCGAAAGATAATTCTTCACTAAGTAACTCACTAACCTCTTCTCCAAATGCCATTAGTGCGAAGTTTGCCTCCTCTTTGTTGCTAGCTTCTTCAACCTCGGAGTCACTTGAATCATCCCACGTGGCCTTCAAGGCTTTTTTCTTTTTGAACTGCTTCTTCTTGGCTTGAGGGCATTCATTCTTGAAGTGTCTTGGCTTCTTGCATTCGTAGCAAATGACTTGGTCCTTTTTGTGTTCAAACTTGCTTTTTGTGTCATTTTTAAATTTGTTCTTTCTTATAAATTTCTTAAACTTTCGAGTTAGAAGTGCAATGTCATTGTCACTGTCCTCATCACTTGATGTTCCTTTCAAGTGGTCTTCTTGTGTTCTGAGTGCCATATTCTTCCTGTTCTTTGGAAGGGGGTTCTCAAGCTCTTCATGAGCATGACACGTCATCTCGTAAGTCATTAGAGATCTAATAAGTTCTTCAAGCGGAAATACTTTAAGATCCTTGGCCTCTTGAATGGCCGTGACCTTTGGATCCCAACACTTTGGAAGGGATCTTAAAATTTTAGTTACCAATTCAAAATTAGAAAAACCTTTACCAAGAGCTTTAAGTCCATTGATGACATCCGTAAAGCGGGTGTACATGTCTCCAATGGACTCATTTGGTTTCATTCGAAAAAGTTCATAAGAATACACAAGAATGTTGATTTTGGACTCTTTCACTCGGCTAGTGCCTTCATGAGTGATTTCAAGAGTGCGCCAAATATCAAATGCCGATTCACAAATAGAAACTCGATTAAACTCATTCTTATCAAGCGCACAAAATAAGGCATTCATAGCCTTTGCATTGAGAGCAAAAATCTTCCTCTCCGACTCATTCCATTCACTCATCGGAAGAGAAGATTTTGCAAAGCCATTTTCAACAATGTTCCAAAGTTCAAAGTCCATGGAAATGAGAAAAATCCACATATGAGTCTTCCAATACGTATAATCCGACCCATTAAACATAGGCGGACGAGTAATGGAGAGACCCTCTTGCATACCGGAGTAGGCCATCTCTCTTGGGTTTTAAACTAATATGAGAGCAAACCTTGCTCTGATACAAATTGTTAAGATCTAAAAGGCACTAAGAGGGGGGGGGGGGGTGAATTAGTGCAGCGGATAAAACGATAGATTTTTCAGCGATTTAAAGCAAGCTTCGAAAACTTCGTACGATGAAAATAACGTTTCGTTTGAAACCGATTTTTGTGTTCTAACTTTGAAGCATGCGTACAAAGTTAAAAATGAAGAGGAGCAAGTAAAGTAAAGGTTGCAGCAAGGTAAAGCAGAAAATTAAACACTCACACAATCAAGATGCAGCGATGTATAGTGGTTCGGTCAAAGTGACCTACATCCACTTCCGAAGCCTTCTCCGATGAGGCTTCCTTCTTCCACTATCAAATCCTTTGAAGGGGAAGGATCAAATACCCCTTTTACAGCCCTTTACAAGATGTTCACACTTATACAAGATTTCTCAAGAAAAGAAGAAGGTGAACACTTAGCAAGAACAAAACTTTTCAACACTCAACAAAAGCTCAAGACTTAAGAAATTTGCTCAAAAGGGTACCCTTTCAGCTGAGAAAGGGCGGGGGGGTATTTATAGATCTAAAGTGGATTCAAAATTGGGCTCCAAATTTGAAATCAATTTGGAGTTCCAATGCTCTGGTCAATAGAGGCGGTGCCACACTTTGTCGATGGCGATGCCACACTGTGTCGATCTATTGGCGTCGAGGTGTGCCACCGCCCGACGGCGGTGCTACGCTCAATCTGCGGTGGTGCCACCGCCCGGCGGTTCCAGCTTGCTGCGTCTGAGGCGGTGCTACGCGCAGCGGTTCCACCACGGCGATGTCAGGCGGTGCTACGCTCGGCCAGCGGTACCACGCCTGGTGGCGGTTCCACCGCCTCAGGCTGGGCGGTTCCAATCGCCTCACCCATTTCGACAAAGCCGAATGGGCCTTGTTTAAGTCCCAACTTGGCTCAATAGAGGCCCGGTTGGCCCCTATTGAATTTAGGCAGGATTTTTTCCTTAAATCCTTGCCCTACTCATGTGCAAACTACGAACCTAAAACATAACTTAACATGATTTGATCCGATGCGCTTCAAGTCAACTTCCGACGAGCTTTACGGTGAGATTCCGACAGCCATCCGATGCTTCCCTCGGATTGCTTCCAGTGGGCTCCCAGCATACTCCGGATTGTATGGCGAGCTCAACGAGTCTTCGGCTTTTCCTTCTTGCATTAAAACACATCCAAGACCCTTTCTTGAAGCATCAGTATAAATTACGAATCCTTCGTTACCACTCGGAATAGTGAGAATAGGGGCACTAGTCAATCTTCTTTTTAATTCTTAGAAACATTGCTCACAATCAACACTCTATTCAAATTTTACATTCTTTTGAGTTAGTTTGGTGAGGGGATGAGCAATTTGAGAAAATCCCTCCACAAATCTCCTGTAATAACCTGCCATGCCCAAGAAACTTCTAACTTCTATTACATTTGTTGGTACTTCCCAATTAACTACTGCTTCCACCTTCTTTGGATCAACAGATATGCCCTTTCCTGAAATCATGTGGCCTAAGAAAGCAATTTTCTTCAACCAAAATTCACATTTGCTGAACTTTGCATACAGCTTCTTTTCTCTTAGTATGGCTAATACATTTCCCAAGTGTTTCTCATGCTCCTGATTACTCCTTGAATATACTAATATGTCATCAATGAATACAATTACATAATTATCTAAGAGTGGCTGAAATATTCTGTTCATCAGTTCCATAAAAGCTGTAGGAGCATTAGTCAAGCCAAAAGGCATTACTAAAAATTCATAGTGACCATATCGAGTTCTAAAGGCTATTTTTGGAATATCGTCCTTCTTGACCTTCAACTGATAGTAACCTGATCTTAGATCAATCTTGGAGAATACTTGTGCACCCTGCAATTGATCAAACAAATCATCAATCCTGGGTAGGGGATACTTGTTTTTGATGGTTACCTGATTCAATTGTTTATAATCAATACAAAGCCTCAACGTCCCATCCTTTTTCTTAACTAACAGTACTGGAGCACCCCATGGTGAGACATTGGGTCGAATGAAACCCTTATCTAATAACTTTGTATTTGCTTCTTCAATTCCTCGAGCTCGAGTGGTGCCATTCTATAGGGAGGCTTAGATTTCTAGGAGTATCAAATCAGTAAGGAATTCATGTCCTCCGATAGAAATCAAACATGATGGATAAACCAAATTTGTAGTCAAGGAATCCCCAATAGCAGTAGATACATGTAGCAAATAATCTAGTGGTTTAGGTTGAATGCCCAAGTGACAAGCAAAATAGTGTGATACAAAAGATAAGTTGGAACCCGGATCAAACAAAACTTTTGCATTTCTATTAAAAACATGTAGAATACCTTCAACCACTGATTTAGAGGCTCTGGAATCTTGTTCTGTGATAGCATAGACTCTAGCATGGGCTGTTGGCTTAGGGGGCTGTGGCTCTTTCTTCTTGTTTAGTGGGCAGTCTCTTACTTTATGATCCAACTTTCCACAGGAAAAATAGGCTCCAGTCACCCGAAAACACTCTCTCGTTTCATGATTACGTCCACATTTTGCACATGATAGAGTTCTTTGTGATAGATTTCCTTTCTCAAATCTAGGTGCCTTCACCCTCTTGTTACTTCTTTCTACTTCATTTCCTCTCTTACTTCTACCAACAAACTTATCCTTGTTGTTCTTGTCCCTGATTTCTTGGATCTCCTCTGAGTCTTTTTCAAGTATGAAAGCTCTTTCTACTACGTCAGTGTATACAGGTTTTAAAGGCTGATATCCAAACTTCTTATTGTTGGCCTTAGTCCCCTTTCAAACCTTCTTGCTTTCCTAGATTCATCGTCAATCATATGCGTGGCAAATCTAGAGAGCTCAGTGAATTTAGACTCATATTTGGCTACTGTCAAATTTCTCTGGATGAGATTCAGGAACTCCAATTCATTCTGCTCTCTAATACAATCTGGAAAATATTTTTCATTGAACTTTTCTGTAAATACCTTCCAAGTGATTGGCTCCTGTCGAGCTTAATCCTCTTCATGGTTACGCCACGATTGCTCGACCTCACCTTCTAGCATGAAGGAAGCAAGAGAAACCTTCTTATCATCAAGGCAACTTAAAGCGTCAAATATTTTTCTATCCGCATCATCCATTGTTCTGCTACCATTGGATCAGGTTCACCACTAAAACTAGGAGGACTAAGCTTCTTAAATTGTTCGATTCCCAACCCAGTCTGGTTTGAAGTCCCCGCTTCATCATTTCTTTCTTGTCGGACTTGTTGTTGCATCACTTGTGTCATAGCCTCCAAAGTTTTCATAATTCCACTCAATTGATTGGAAGTAGATGCAACAGGAGAACCAGATGACCTTGTCATCCTTCGTTCCTAAAACAACAAAAGAAAACTTTTGATTAGTCTCTAAATTGAAATCACTAAACCTCAAAATTTATTATGCATCTAGCATATCAAATTTCATAGGAATCCTCAAATCATGCTCTGATACCAAACTTGTCACGCCCCCCCCCCGAATTATCACATTCAGGAGGTGTGATCCTGTCTTAAATCCATAATAATATAATTCATCAACAATTCAATCCAGGATCCATTCCAACAATTTGAGGATCGTAAGAACCATTCAAATCAATATTCACAATTCATCAACCTGTACATTTCATAATATCAAACTCCACTTCCCTCAGAGATTCATAAAATCCAAAGCCAACTCAACTAAACATCAACCACAACACAAATCCATAATCGTAGAAATATATACAATCACAAAACATAATATTTATCATAAGTTCATATCCTTATGCAATTTAAACTTATCATTCCATCAACATGAGCAATCATTTAAACTTTTACAACACATAAGTGTCAACATATCCTTAACATTTCATCAGAAGTAAAGTATACTATACAACAAAAGACTTATCAACTAACTAAGATTAGCCCAAAAATCTTCTAGCCTTTCTTTACTTCAACCCAATTCTAGCTTTTCCGTGCGTGACAAGCTAACCTGAAAAAATTATATATAGTAACGGGGTGAGCATAAAGAGCTCAGCAAGTGACTAACATATCCATGGCGATAAGAGCAGTTCAAGCAGGCTTGGCATCAAAATACAAAAGCATAGCTACAAGTGTTCAATGAAAAGCATCTCATTTGATATAAAATCACAAAGGATTATCTCATTTGAAACCAGCATTATACATAACAATAGGAGAAAGGAAATTGGAGCATTTCATTAGCAAAAGAAGCATTTAGGTACATATCAAAGGTGTAAGAGTGTTTGGGAGCATAACAATGACATACGAAGCACTTCAAAGTATAACAAATGAACCGAATAACAAAAACAAGCTTGTATGTCATTTTTGATGTAGCATGCATTCCATTTTTATCCAAAGCATAAATATAATCTCGTAGGCAAAGCTTTGGATATCATATCAAATAAACATAGAGGGTGCTATGGGACCGCATTCATAACATGATTCATTCATTTCTGGATGACCACCAAACATTAGTCTCCCACATTTGGGAGCTCCATCCACCCACGTCTGAGTGAAATCAATGGGGCCGGCAGAGCAATCGCGGGCTCTAAGCATAACTCCCTTTACCATTTCTGGCAAAGGTTCACAATATCCCACAAGACACCAGAGTACAAAAGGATAGCATGAACAATAACATTGGCACATATCGGAAGCACATGCGGAACAATGAAAATATGCGTGTGCCTTTACGAAACAAGATAATACAAACACGAACATTACATAATAGATTTCAGGTATATAAATAATTTTAGGATGAACAATACAAGAATTTTCAAAGGACCATTATAAAGCTCAATTGAAGAAGAATTTAGCAGAAATTAGATCTCCAATAGGATGAAACTTGAATAGGCAAAACTCAACTAAATTTCAGGTCTGACAAAAATTGAGTGGTATATTTCCTGAATTGTTTGAGTGACCAGATATGGTCCAATTCACTCATAATAGGTGTCATTGGAAATCTGTATCAAATTATTTTCAGATGAACTCATATTTGTAAATTTTTGAGTTTCTAACAGGAAGTTACAATAAATAGAGTAAAGAAAGGTCAGAATTGATCATCTCTGTTTTGCAGAATTGGTAGAATGAATTTAAACTGATGTTTAAGAGGTAAAACATAATTAAAAATTTCCAAATCATATGTCAAAAGAAAGATACACGAATCTAGTATCCAAAGAATCAAATTTTGCATAATTCAGAATTTTCATCAGAGAGTTATGAGCCATTTAGTAACAGAAGGTTAGGAGCTATAGTATCTATTTCACCGAATGCATGTGGTCTTTTCATTCATATATTTGGATAGATAAATTTACTCCAAATCTTTAAATTTTTATGTCAAATGAAAGCTCTATAAGTCTTCTTTCGTATGAAAAATGTTTCTCCTCAATTAGGCTTTAGTACAGAAAGTTATGTCCACATGAGTACTGAAAGGTCAAAAAAATCCGAAAATTTTCAGATTCAACATTTGATGTATAAATGGCATAGATATCCTCAATACAATCTTCCAATTTTTCTCAGAATCAAGATGAAACAAGGATCAAACTTTATCTCTAGGATGGGGTTAGAACACTTGCCTTACAAAATTTTGATTCCCAACTATGGAGAGTTGATCCAAAACCTTGAGCTAAGATAAAAGTTCTTCAACTTCAATTCCTTCTCCTTCTCCTCTACGTTGGCAGCAAGCTTCTCATGTTAAGTTTTCCATAACTCCTCATCTATTTACTTAAGTTTTAGCTAATACAAGGATAGGTGGCAAGCATGCATGAGGAAAACATGTGTCATCCACATAATTAACACAAGTGGCTCATTCTTATGTTAGCTAATGCCACTTGTCCTCTCTTTTTCTTTCTTTCTTTTCTTTTTTTTTAAAACTGAATACCAATCTTTCATAAATCCTATATAATTGTTAATATTCACATTTTGGTCCCTAACACTCAACTTTCAACATAAAAATATTTAGTGCTAAAGGATTATTAAAAGAAACCCTCATATTTACAAATAAATCCTTTTAAATGTTTTTCAAAAATGAGGGATGTTACAGTCTTTGGGGACATACTCCTAAAAAGTGATATTTCATGTCTCATTCATATAAGACCTCTATTGAAATTTTCCATGCCAAACCTTTTGACAATGGTGTCTATGTACCTGGACTGGGACAAACCAAGCATCCTCTTGGATCTATCTCTATAGAACCATATCCCCAATATGCAGGATACTTCCCCTAAGTCCTTCATGGAGAAGTGCCTAGATAACCAAGTCTTTACTGTGGAGAGCATTCCTACATCATTCCCAATGATTAGGATGTTATCCACATTTAATACCAAAAAGGTGATAGTGCTCCCACTTAATTTCCTATACACACAAGGCTCATCTTCGTTCTTAACGAAGTTATAAGATCTGATCGCCTCATCAAATCATATATTCCAACTTCAGGAAGGTTGCTTAGGTACATATGTGTTGAATCTCGGATTTTGATGATGAAGTCAATTGGTGAAATATTTGTTCTAATCTACTTTGTCGAGATAAGTGTGCAGGAACAACTACGATGGGAAGAAAACATAAAGTGATTTACCGAGGTCAAGTCCATCGGGGGTTCAAGAGTTCATCGGAAGTCCGAGAGATTTTTGGAAGTGTTGCCGGAACCATCCAAGATCGAATCAGGGACTTGCCGAAGTTTTCGGAAGTTCATCTTAAAGATCGTCGAAGGTTCGCGGAACTTACCGGGAAGATTCGGAAGCTAGCCGAAGACTCGTTGAGCTCGCCATACAATCCGGGAGTATGCTGGGAGTCCACTGGAAGCAATCCAAGGGAAGCATCGGAAGCCTGCTGGAATCTCGCCGTAAAGCTCGCTGGAAGTTGACTTGAAGAGTGTCGGATCAAATTACGTTGAGTTATGTTTTTAAGTTCGTAGTTTGCACATGAGTAGAGCAAGGATTTAGGAAAAAAAATCTTGCCTAAATTCAGTGGGGGCCAACCGGGCCTCTACTGGGCCAAGTTGGGGCTTAAACAAGGCCCATTCGGCTTTGGCTGAATGGGCAAAGCGGTTGAACCGCCCAGCCTGGGGCGGTGGGACCGCTTGGTTGGAGCGGTAGCACCACCCCTGTACACAGACAGGCGGTGGTACCGCTTGGCTGGGGCGGTGGTACACCACCTCTAACACCCAGAACCGGGAACTCCAAATTTGATTTCAAATTTGGAGGCCAATTTTGAATCCATTTTGGATCTATAAATATCCCCCCTTTCTCAGTTGAAAGTATATGCTTTTGAGAGTTAGAATCTTAGTCTTGAGCTTTTGAAAAGTCTTGAAAAGTCTTGTTCTTGCTAAGTGTTCACCTCCTTCTTCTTGAGAAATCTTGTAAAAGTGTGAACTTCTTGTAAAGGGTTGTAAAAGGGGTATTTGGTCCTTCCCCTTCAAAGGATTTGCTAGTGGAAGAGCGGAGCCTCATCGTAAAGGCTTCAAGAGTGGATGTAGGTCATTTGACCGAACTACTATACATCATTGTGTTCATAAATGTGTGAGTGTTTACATTCTTGAATCATTTCATTACTTGGTTGCAAGTTGTTTAGTTCATAGTTATTTCCTTTACGTAAGCAATTACTTTCAAGTTCTCTTTCGCCAAATCGAAATCTTCCTACGAACTTGTGTTTTTGCAAAATCGGTTTCAAAAGTATGATTTTAATCCGCTGCACTAATTCACCCCCCCCCTCTTAGTGCCTTTTAGATCCTAACAATATGCTCATAATAGCCTCCTCATTGGTTTGAGGATCAATATCCTCAACATCCTCTCCTTTGATATGTCCCACATATCTCTCAGGAGGATGAGATACTCTACCAGACCTACGTAAAGTTGGAACTTGTGTGTTAGGTATCTGAACAGATTCTAGCTGTGGAATAGTGCTTGAGCTAGGGTCTCCAACCTCACTTAACTCTATCATGCTTCCACTGTCTCCACCAAGAATGTATTCCTTCTCAAGGAACACTGCTCTCTTGGCTACAAAGACCTTTTGGTCTTCAGGGTGAGAAATAATACCCACAAGTTTCCTTGGGGTATCCCACAAACTTGCACCGTTCCATCCTAGATTCCAACTTATCGGGGTTGTGTCTCTTGACATGGGCAGGGCAACCCCAAATCTTAACAACCTTAAGATCGGGCATCTTCCCATTCCATATGTTATATGGAGTAGACATCATCGACTTAGTTAGAATTTTGTTTAGAAGATAAGCTGTGATCTCTAGGGCATATCCTTAGAATGAGATGGGTAGGTCGATGAAACACATCATGGAACGCACCATGTCTAATAGTGTGTGATTCCTCCTTTCTAATACACCATTAAGCTGTGGTTTATAAGGAGGTGTCCATTGGGATAAAATCTCATGGTCTTTGAGGAACTGGGTGAACTCTGTACTCAAGTACTCACCTCCTCGATCTGATCGAAGGGTTTTAATACTCTTTCCTATCTGGTTCTCCACTTTATTCTTATATTCCTTAAATTTCTTAAAAGACTCAGACTTGTACTTTATCAAGTACATATGTCCATATCTTGAGAAGTCAATAGTGAAAGTAATAAAGTAGGAGTAACCACCGCATACATCACTATGTATGAGTTCTAGTAACTCAGTGGCTCTCTCTCCAGTTCCACTAAATGGAGAGTTGGTCATTTTTCCTCAAAGGCAAGGTTCACATGTCGCATATGACTCATAGTCGAATGGATCTAGATATCAATTCTTTAGCAACTTTTGAATCCTTCCCTCGTAGATGTGACCTAGCCTATAATGCCAAAGATATGCATTGTTCACCTCTTCTCATTTACTCTTAGACTCACTTACACTCATAATATGTGGAGCTGTATCTAGCATAAATAAACCATTATGCAATGTTCCTCTCATGATGATCTCATTATCTAATATTATTGAACAACCATTGTTATCAAAAACTAATTTATATTCACTAATTGTCAAACATGAAATGGAAATAATATTTTTGATAATAGAAGGAACATAATAGTATGCATCTAATGCAATAATAGCTCTACCAGGCAGATGTAAGGTGACCTTGCCAATAGCTACTGCAGCAACCTTTACTCCATTGCCCATCTTAAGGTCCATCTCGCCTTTATTCAATCTCCTAAGTCCTACCAGAACCTGCAACGAATTACAGATATGATAAGCACTCTCGGTATCTAATACCCATGTGTTATCATAAGATTCTGACAAATGGAGACTGATCATGAATGTACCTGAAGCTTCTCCAAGCTTCTATTTTGCCCTCTCTACAAGGTACTATTTGCAGTTTCTCTTCCAATGCCCATCTTTGTCATAGTGGAAGCACTGACCTTTGTCCTTTGTTGGGTCTTTCTTGGCAACCTTTGCCTTACCCATTTTGCCCTTGCCCTTGCCCTTGCCTTTCTTAAGGGTCTTCTTAGCCTTCCTTTTCTTTTTGTTCTCACTAGTATAGAGAACTAGCTTCTCTTTCTTGATGGTGCTCTCTACTTCTCTCAATATATTGAGGAGCTCTGGGAGGGTCATCTCAAGTTTGTTCATATTAAAATTCATTATGAACTGAGAAAAGGAATCTGGTAGGGACTGAAACATAAGATCCACACACAGGTTATCCTCTAGGACCATTCCTAAACCTGTGAGTTTCTCGGTCTACTCAATCATCTTAAGGACATGGTTCTGAACTGGTGTCCCGTAAGTCATCCTAGTATGGAAAAGACTCTTTGATATCTCATATTGCTGAGTTCTTCCTTATTCCTCAAATAGTTTGTGGAGATGTAGGAGTATGGAATTAGCATCCATATTTTCATGTTGTCTCTGTAACTCAGTAGTCATAGAGGCCAACATATAACACTGAGCAAGAGTGGAATTATCTATGTACTTCACATAATGAGCGATCTCATCCTCGCTTGCCCCTTCGTTGAGCGTAGGGATCACTGTATCAAGGACATATATAAATTTCTCCGTCATGAGAACGATTCTTAGATTGCAAAGCCAATCCGTATAATTTGGACCAGTGAGGCGGTTGGCATTAGGTATGCCACGTAAAGGATTTGAAAGCGATATTTTTCTGAAATTAAAAATGTAGTAGAAATAAATAACATGCAGACTTTACAAAAATTAAACAATTAAGATAAGGACTTCTATCTTAATGCATTCCCACTAATTTTTCGCGAGAGACAACACCCTCCAGTATGTGAATCGGAGACCGCCGACGGATCTCTAGTGGGGATCGGGATCCAATCGGCGTCTTAACGTAACCTCGAGAGACTCGACCAATCATGTTAAGCCTGTAAAGGTAGGCAACTCGTGCCAACCATAATTCCTTGTGATTCCTATCCTGTTTAGCCTCCGAACCATCATGGCCTCGAGGGACTCGACCAACCATGATGTTCAGTTAAATCATCACCATCGTTATAAGATGAGTCTGATTCAGTGATATACTCTCGAGGGACTTGACCAAGCATACCATGTCCTCAGGTCACTAGTGACATCTCTATGTCGTAGATAAGATAGCGAAATGCGATATAGGTGAGTCTCGAGGGACTCGACCAACTCAACCTACATCAAGAATCGATTCCTACCTATAACGATGGAAGACCACGTGGGTCAATCTAATTGCCTCATGTTTACCGACTTAATATTATTAATAGAGGAGATTTTTGATTTGGTCTCCTAATATAATGTGTCACATACATACATATTTAATATGTATATCTACATCGCATGCAAATATATATACATATCTAGTAGGTGTATAACCAATCACACATCACATGAGCAATCACATTAGATGATCATGGACCACATCCTGATGTGATAAGGCCCGTGCCAGTGGGCCCAATCACTCACATCAAGATCTATGTGTGCTTCGACGTATCTCCATGTCCTGTGATCATCCATCTCGCTTTGTCGGATCTGTCGGCAACTCAACGCATCTCCATGCGTCGGATCGTCCATCTCGGCCTCGTGGGTCCCGCTACTACAATGTCTCCTCATGTAATTACAATATAATTACAGGCACACAGGCCCGATAATAAACGAGAAAAAAATAAAGGCTCGTAAACCCCAATAATAATAATCATATATACACATATTACATCACAGGCCCATGATCATCTGTCCAAATCATACATCACATGTATATATTATTTTATAGAACTACTAGATACAAAAATAGTTAATTAAACTATTAAATTAATATATTTATTTTTTTGAAATCAGGGATATAGAGGGAATTTTCTGAATTCCTAGGGGTATTTTGGTCATTTTTAAAATTATGAGGGGTATTTTGGTAATTTTGTCAAAAAGGGATAGAAATCAGAATTTCTGAAATTCCGATGGGCAAAATCGTATTTTGCCTGAAAACCCTAACTCCTCTCCCTCTCTCGCTGTGTTGTGGCGTGCATCTACCTCTGGCGACGGCCTCTCTGTGAGGGAGGCGCGCGTGTCTGCAGTGCTGGGTACTGCGCCACCGCTGCATGCGGGCGTAGCGCCCATAGGTGCTGTCCCTGTCATGCCCCCCCGAATTTTAATCTCGTTCAGGAGGTGTGACCCTGTCTTAAAATCCATAACATTAAAATTTTAGCAACAAACCAATCCCAGGATTCACATCGATATTTGAGGACACTAACAATCATTCAAGTCGTAAATCACATCCACAACTCATAATTCATAAACCTTGTGCAATTTAATAATTCATATACCACATCACTCCAAGATTCATGAAATCCAAAGCCAACTCAAACTAAACAATATCCATATCATAAAATCCACGAGTGATGGAATCCATATAATTACAAAACTAACATTTACCACAAGTTCATATCATCATACCATTTAAACTTAACATTACAAATTCTAATGTGAAGGATCCTTCAACCTATACAAAACATATAAGTTCAAAGGTACCATCAACATTTCACTAAACACAAAATGTACTTATACAACAAAAACATAACCACCACTAAAGATCAATCCAAAATCTTTTAGCTTTCCCTTCCTCATTAATTTAACATCCCAGAGACTGATAAGCTAACCTGAAAATATTATATAACAATGGGGTGAGCATAACAAGCTCAGCAAGTAACTAACATATCCATAGGGAAGGAGAATAGCTTTCAATAAGCTTGATATCAAAATGCAAGGCTAGATACAAGGAAACATATATATCATCATATCAGAATCACGAATGTCCTCTTATTCAAACTTATTCAACCCATAACAAATAGAGTAAGGAATAATTAGAGCATATCAGACGATGATAATGGTAAGTTGGAGCATATCCAATGACACACAGGACAATAGGAAACATATCAATGGTGCATGGGTGATCTCTCAGAACATATCAGAATAATAAACAAATAACAGAAGTTCAAATGTCAAATCTGATCATTCACTTTCATATCATCCAAAGCGCACATATAAACACAAACAATGCTTTGGATATCATATCAAAAACACAGAGGGTGCAGTGGGATCTCAAACAATATCTCCCATGTCTGGAAGAGTCATCATCCACGTCTGGATGAAGCCGATAGGGGGGCCGGCAAAGCATCGCAGGCTCTATGCACAAATACCCTTTACCATTTCTGGCAAAGGTCCAAATAATCCCTTTACCATTTCTGGCAAAGGTCCAAATAATCCCTTTACCATTTCTGGCAAAGGTCTAGATAATCCCACAGACACCAGAGTACAAAAAGACAGGTATGAACAATAATTTGACACATATCGGAAGCACATGCGAAACAATAAAACGTACATGCGCCTTTACGAAATAGTACGATGCAAGCATATTCTTTCACAATACATTCAAATTTGAAATGAACATAATGACATGTGTATACAAGGGTTTGAAACAATGGTATAAAGCTCAACTGAATGGAGGACTTTAGCTAAATTCAGTTTCCAACAAAAAGGACAAAACAAGAATAGGCAAACTTGACAAAAATCTGGTTCTGGCAGAATTCGAAAGGTATAATTCCTGAGTTGTTTGAGTAACCAAATATACTCCAATTCACTCTAAATTAGTGTCATTTGAAAGATATAATAATCTAGATTCGGATTAACAAAGTTTGGTATGAATTAGAGGTCTCCATAGGAAGTTACAAGTAATTTAGCGACAGCAGGTCAGAAAACATCATCTCTGTTTTACAGAATATATAGGGTCGACTAAATCAAATATTTCAGTTGGTATCTGTACGCCAAATATTTCGAATAAGATATACACGGAAATCTTTATGAGTCTACTTTCTAATAAGGTTAATTTTATCACCATTGGATTTGTTCACAGTGAGTTACAAGTGATAGAATGCCCAGAATTCAGAACTCGGAATCTCTATTTTACAGATTCTATAGGGTCAATTCAAACAGAAGTTTAGATAGGCAATTGAACTCCAAATTCATACATCTTAGTCTCAAAATGAAGATATACAAGTATACTTTCGTATGGATTTAATTTTACTTAAATAAGAATTCATTACAGAGAGTTATAGATATGATAAGGCAGAAAGGACAGAATCTGGAAAAGAAATTCAGATTCACTGTTTGATGCATAAATTACAGAAATATCATTATTAAACTTCAATCCTCTAAAATTTTTAGGATTAGGATGAGAACAAGGATCAAACTAACTGTAGGAAGGGGTTAGAACACTTTCCTTTGATCAATTTTAATCCCAATAAAAAGTATTGAGCCCAAGGACCCTAAATCCCTAATTCTCCTTCTCTTCTTCTCCTTATCTTCTTCTCTCTTTCTCCCCCTTTCTTCTCCACGTAGGCTGCCTTCTCAGTTTCCTTAGGAATGAAGGCAGAGGGTTTTAAATGGTGGGATTTGTTATTTTGTGCATTTTGAATTTTAGTCCTTATGTTACATATTTTTACAATTAAGTCCTCCGAATTTTACAAATAGGTCCTCCGAATTTTACAAACAGATCCTCACATCTTATAAATAGGTTTTCAATTTCATTCAAACTCATCTATCAAATTTAAAATGGATAGTAACTTTGCTATTAAATTCTTATACGAAAATTTAGAAACAAGGAATACGAGGGATGTTGCACTCTCCCCCCCTTAAAAGAAATTTAGTCCTCTAAATTTATCATACCTCTATCAATGACAAGATGAGGATAAATTTTCTTCATTTCCTCCTCTAGCTCCCAAGTTGTTTCTTCTCCGGAATGATGTCTCCATTTCACTTTAACGAGAGGGATGACCCGATTCCTTATGATTTTATCCTTCCTATCAATAATTTGAGTGGGCTCCTCTAAATAGGATAAGTCTTTATCAATCACAATCGGCTCATAATTTATGATATGAGAGGGATCATGCACATACTCTCTAAGCATTAAAACATGAAAAATATCATGGATCTGACCTAAGGATGGTGGCAAGACAATCCTATAAGCGACAGAACCAATTCTTTCAAGGATTTCAAAAGGTCCAATAAACCTTGGGCTTAATTTTCCTTTCTTCCCAAATCTTGCTACGCCTTTAGAAGAAACCTTGAAATACAAAATCCCCTACTTGAAACTCAATATCTCTTCGCGGTTATCAGCATAGCTCTTTTGGCGACTGAGTAGTCTTTAGCCTTTTTCTTATAACTTGGATCTTTTAGTAGTCTCTTGTACTTTATCCGGTGCTAACAACTTTTATCGCCAACTTCCTCACAACATATAGGCGTTCTACACTTTCGCCCATACAAAGCTTCATAGGAGCCATCAGATGCTTGAATGGTAACTATTATTGTAAGTGAACTCAATAAGGAAATATCTTTATCCCATTCACCTCTCCAATCCATGACATAGGCTCAGCAAATCCTCAAGTATTTGAATTGTTCTTTCAGTTGACCATCAGTCTGAGGGTGATAGGCGGTGCTAAACTTTACTTTGGTGCCCATAGACTCTTGTAATCTCCTCCACAATCTAGAAAGAAATCTAGAGTCTCTGTCAGAGATGATCTCCTTTGGAACACCATGAAGTCTTACTATTTCATTAACATATAAATCAGCAAGTCGATCAAGTGAATAAGTCATATTGATTGGTAAGAAATGTGCAGATTTGGTTAACCTATCAATAATAACCCAAACAGCATCATGCTTCCTAGAGGTTCTGGGTAGTCTTGAAACAAAGTCCATGGTAACACATTCCCATTTCCATACAGGAATATCCAAAGGCTGCAACAAACCTCTAGGTCTTTGATGTTCTGCTTTGATTTGCTGATAAGTCAAATACTTCGAAACATACATTGCAATCTCCTTTTTCATGCCTTCCCATCAATAATGACTTTGGAGATCCCTATACATTTTAGTGCTACCAGGATGCATGGTATATTTTGAATTGTGACCCTCCATCAAGATTTGATTCTTGATATCTGGGTTATTAGGAACACATATTCTATCCCCAAATCTCAAAAGGCCATCCTCTAAAATTTGAAAATTGGGCTTCAATCCCTTTTCAACTTCATTTCTAAAGTATATTAAGTGTGGATCTTGTAGTTGCCCTTCTTTAATTTGTTGCGTGAGATCAGATCGCACTTGAATAGAGGCCATCAACATCATTGAATTTTGCCCTTTCCTCATGACATTCAAATTGTTGAATCTCAGATTTTGATGATGAAACTAATTGAGTGTGATTTGTGGTCTAACTGCGTGTTGAGTTACGCAGGTCTACTTTCGATCAGGATTAGACAGTTGATGCTGGAGGAATTGATGTTGTGCCGGAGGTGATTATGTCAGGATATTGGATGTCGAGCCGGAGGTTCAGTCGACTATCAGTAGGAGGCTTCGTACGTCGGGCATCGGGCCAAGAAGAGCGTGTTGTGCCATGGATATCGAGGTTGCAGAGGTCAACCATCGATTGAGCAACAAGCCGCTAGAGAGGGCGATGTGCTGAAGGATCGGACGAAGCACCGACCAATGATGTGCCGGGCAACTGAATGTCAATTCATGTTGTAATAACTATCTAGATCGAAGTAGAGTTTTTGGTGTTTGTTTGTGCAGGAGTAACTACGATAAGGATGAAGACGCAAAGCGAAACAAAGGGTTGAAGTCAAGTGCGATAGATCATTGGGAGTTCGAGTGTTCGATGGAAGTCTGAAGATTTGTTGGGAGTGCTACCGGAACTGGCCGAGAACGAGTAGGGAGCTTGCCGAAGGGTTTTTAGAAGTTCGTCGGGAGGTTCGTCGGAAGTTCGTGGAGCTTGCCAAGAAAGATCAGAGCTTGCCAAAGAAGCTCGGGGGAACTCGCCAAGATCATCGTGAAATCCGAGAGCTTCTTTGTGAGTCCATGAGAATGGTTTCCGAAGGTTCGTGGAAGACCGTCGGAAGTTGAAAGCTCGCGGAAGAAGTTGTCATGTGGACTTTGTAATAGCTTAGGAAAGCGTCTTTAAAATTCGTAGTTAGCACGTATTTTGGGTTAGGCTTAGATAACCCAAAGTGGGGCCCATTGGGCCTTGATTAGGATGAGTTTGGGCCAAAATTTTGGCCCAAACCCAGACTACGTGCATGCATGCTCTTTGTGGCATGCTCACGTGCCGGATCATGGCGGATCTGTGACGGCGGTAGCCTTTGCTGCTGAGGCGTAGCACCGCCCACTCTGTAATAGCGGTAGCACCACTTTGGCTGAGGCGGTAGAATCGCTTTGGGTGTGTCGATCTGCCAAGGCGCAAAAAACTCAAAAGATTCAAATTTTTTGCTCCAAGTTTGGGCTCCAAATTTGAATCACTTTGAGGCTTATAAATACCCCTTCCTTTTCAGCTGAAAAATATAACCCTTTTGAGAGTTAGAATCTTGGTTTTGAGCTTATGAAAAGTCTTGAAAAGTCTTGTTCTTGCTAAGTGTTCACTTCCTTCTTCTCCTTGAGAAATCTTGTAAGAGTGTGAACCACTTGTAAAGGGTTGTAAGAGGGGTATTTGATCCTTCCCCTTCAAAGGATTTAATAATGGAAGAAGGGAGCCTCATCGGAGAAGGCTTTGGAAGTAGATGTAGGTCACTTTGACCGAACCACTACACATCGCTGCGTCTTGATTGTGTGAGTATTTAAATTTCTATTTTACTTTGCTGCAAGCCTTTACTTTACTTGCTCCACTTCCTTTTTATCTTTGTACGCATGCTTTAAAGTTAGAATGCAAACATCGGTTTTAAACGAAACGTTGCTTTCATCGTACGAAGTTTCCGAAGCTTATTTTAAATCGCTGAAAAGTCCATCGTTTTATCCGCTGCACTAATTCACCCCCCCCCCCTCTTAGTGCCGCTCGATCCCTAACATAAATCACAATTTTCTTCTAAGAACCTCCATTGTTTCACAATCAGACTAGCCATAAAGCTTGTAGATTTTCTACTAAGCGCATCAGCTACAACATTGGCTTTACCTGGGTGATAATGGATGGTACAATCATAATCCTTTAGAAGTTCTATCCATCTTTGTTGCCTCATATTCAACTCTTTTTGAGTAAAAATATACTTTAAACTTTTGTAATCAGTAAGGATTTCAAATGTTCGCACATATAAGTAATGTCTCCAAATTTTTAGAGCAAAGATGATTGCTGCTAATTCCAGATCATGAGTTGGATAATTCACTTCATAACTCTTTAGCTGCCTAGAAGCATAAGCAATTACTCTCCCTTCCTGCATTAGAACACATCCCAGACCCTTTCTTGAAGCATCTGTATAAACTACAAATCCCTCATTACCACTTGGAATAGTGAGAATAGGGGCACTGGTCAATCTTCTTTTTAGCTCTTGGAAACTTTGCTCACAATCATCACCCCATTCAAATTTCATATTCTTTCGAGTCAGTTTGGTGAGGGGAGAAGCGATTCGAGAAAATCCTCCACAAATCTCCTGTAATAACCTGCCATGCCTAGGAAACTTCTAACTTCACATTTGTTGGTACTTCCCACTTAACCACCGCTTCTACCTTCTTTGGATCAATAGATATGTCTTTCCCTGAAATCACATGGCCTAAGAAAGCAATTTCCTTCAGCCAAAATTCATATTTACTAAACTTTGCATATAATTTCTTTTCTCTTAGTATGGATAATACGTTTCTCAAGTGTTCCTCATGCTCTTGATTACTCTTTGAATACACCAATATGTCATTAATGAACACAATTACACAGTCATCCAAGAGTGGCTGAAATATCCTGTTCATCAATTCCATAAAAGCTGCAGGGCATTAGTCAAGCCAAAAGGCATTACCAAGAATTCATAGTGTCCATATCGGGTCTGAAGGCAGTTTTGGAATATCCTCCTTCTTGATCTTTAGCGATAATAACGACCTTAGATCGATCTTAGAGAACACTTGTGCACCCTACAATTGATCAAACAAGTCATCGATCCTTGGAAGAGGATACTTGTTTTTAATGGTCACCAAATTCAACTGTCTATAGTCAATACAAAGCCTCAATGTCCCATCCTTCTTCTTAACTAATAGCACTGGAGCACCCCATGGTGAGACGCTGGGTCGAATGAAACCCTTATCTAACAACTCTTGTATTTGCTTCTTTAACTCCTCTAACTCGAGGGGAGCCATTCTATATGGAGGCTTAGATATTGGGGTTGTCCCGGGGACTACTTCAATAACAAATTCACCATCCCTCCCTGGTGGTAATCCAGGCAAGTCATTCGGAAATACATCAGGGAACTCTTTAACCACCGAAGTTTCATTTAGTTGAGTTTCTTGACCTGAATGCTTCTTTACACATATAAGATAACAAAAACAACCCTTTTGCATAAGACGATGAGCTTGAAGTGCTAATACCAGATGAAGAGGCATATCATGTCGGATTCCCTCAAAATAAAAGATGGACTGATCCGGTAGGCAAAAAGTGATCATTTTTGTATAACAATTGATACTAGCATGATAGGAAGATAGCCAATCCATGCCAAGTATAATATCAAAACCTTGGATCTCTAGAAGGATCAAATCAGCAAGGAATTCATGTTCCCCAATAGAAATCAAACAAGATGGATAAATCAAGTTTGCTATCAAAGAATTCCCCACAGCAGTAGTTACATACAACATATAATCCAGTGGTCTAGGTAGAACACTCAAATGACAAGCAAAATGTGGTGAAACAAAGGATAGATTAGAGCCAGGATCAAACAAAACTTTTGCATTTTTATTAGAAACATGAAGAATACCTTCGACCACTGATTTAGAGGCTCTAGCATCCTGCTCAGTAATAGCATATACTCTAGCATGGGCTGCTGATCTGGGAGGTAGTGGTTCTTCCTTTTTCTTAAAGGGACAGTCTTTTATTTTGTGACCTAACTTTCCACAACCAAAGCAGGCTCCAGTCACCCAAAAACACCTATTTGTCTCATGATTGCTTCCACATTTTGTACATAATGGAATCTCTTGTGGTAGCTTCCTCATCTCAAATCCAGATACCTTTACCCTCTTGTCACTTCTCGCATGTTCATTTCCTCTCTTATTTTTATAAAAAAATCTTATCCTTACTGTTCTTACTCATGATTTCTTGGATCTCTTCTAAATCTTTTTCAATTATCAAAGCTCTTTCCACCACCTCAAAATATGCCTGAAGTTTTAAAGCTGATATTCGGCTCCTTATGGCTAGCCTTAATCCCCTCTCAAACCTCCTTGCTTTTCTAGATTCATCATCAATCATATGTGTGGCAAATCTAGAGAGCTCAGTGAATTTAGATTCATATTTGGCCATCGTTAAATTTCCCTGAATGAGATTCAAGAACTCCAATTCTTTCTGCTCTCTAATGCAATCTGAGAAATATTTATCGTTGAACTTTTCTGTAAATGTCTTCCAAGTGAATGACTCATGTCTAATTTCAGAAATCCTCCTTATTGTTCTCCACCAGTGTTCAGCCTTGCCCTCTAACATAAAGGTAGCAAGAGAAACCTTCAGATCATCAGGGCAATTTAAAATGTCAAATATTTTCTCTATCCGCATTATCCATTGTTCTGCTACCATTGGATCAGGCTCACCACTAAAACTGGGAGGACTGAGCTTCTTAAACTGTTCAATTCCTAACCCAATTCGATTTGAAGTCCCTGCTCCATCATTTCTTATCGGTCGGACTTGCTGTTGCATTACTTGTATCATAGCCTCTAGAGTCTTCATGATTCCACTCAATTGATCGTAAGTAGATGCAACAGAGAAACTGGGCGACCTCGTCATTCTTGCTTCCTAAAACCAGCAAAAAGGGAAATTTTGATCAATCTCTAAATAAAAATCACTAAACCTCAAAATTTATTATGCATCAAGCATATCAAAATTTCTAGTGATCCTCAAATCATGCTCTGATACCACCTCTGTCACGCCGCCCCCAAATTTTAATCTCGTTCAAGAGGTGTGACCCTGTCTTAAAATCCATAACATTAAAATTTTAGCAACAAACCAATCCTAGGATCCACATCGATATTTGAGGACACTAACAATCATTCAAGTCGTAAATCACATCCATAACTCATAATTCATAAACCCTGTGCAATTTAATAATTCATATACCACATCACTCCAAGATTCATGAAATCCAAAGCCAACTCAAACTAAATAATATCCACATCATAAAATCCACGAGTGATGGAATCCATATAATTACAAAACTAACATTTACTACAAGTTCATATCATCATACCATTTAAACTTAACATTACAAATCCTAATGTGAGGGGTCCTTCAACCTATCCAAAACATATAAGTTCAAAGGTACCATCAATATTTCACTAAACACAAAATGTACTTATACAACAAAAACATAACCACCACTAAAGATCAATCCAAAATCTTCTAGCTTTCCCTTCCTCAGCCCAATTTAACATCCCAGAGACTGATAAGCTAACCTGAAAATATTATATAACAATGGGATGAGCATAACAAGCTCAGCAAGTGACTAACATATCCATAGGGAAGGAGAATAGCTTTCAATAAGCTTGATATCAAAATGCAAGGCCAGATACAAGGAAACATATATATCATCATATCAGAATCACGAATGTCCTCTTATTCAAACTTATTCAACCCATAACAAATAGAGTAAGGAATAATTAGAGCATATCAGACGATGATAATGGTAAGTTGGAGCATATCCAATGACACACAAGACAATACGAAACATATCAATGGTGCATGATCTCTCAGAACATATCAGAATAACAAACAAATAACAGAAGTTCAAATGTCAAATCTGATCATTCACTTTCATATAATCCAAAGCGCACATATAAACACAAACAATGCTTTGGATATCATATCAAAAACATAGAGGGTGCAGCGGGATCTCAAACAATATCTCCCACGTCTGGAAGAGTCATCATCCACGTCTGGATGAAGCCGATAGGGGGGCCGGCAGAGCATCGCAGGCTCTATGCACAAATACCCTTTACCATTTCTAGCAAAGGTCCAAATAATCCCTTTACCATTTCTGGCAAAGGTCCAAAAAATCCCTTTACCATTTTTGGCAAAGGTCCAGATAATCCCACAGACAGCAGAGTACAAAAGGACAGGTATGAATAATAATTTGACACATATCGGAAGCACATGCGGAACAATAAAACGTACATGCGCCTTTACGAAATAGTATGATGCAAGCATATTCTTTCACAATGCATTCAAATTTGAAATGAACATAATGACATGTGTATACAAGGGTTTGAAACAATGGTATAAAGCTCAACTGAATGAAGGATTTTAGCTGAATTCAGTTTCCAACAAAAAGGACAAAACAAGAATAGGCAAACTTGACAAAAATCTGATTCTGGCAGAATTCGAAAGGTATAATTCCTGAGTTGTTTGAGTAACCAAATATGCTCCAATTCACTCTAAATTAGTGTCATTTGAAAGATATAATAATCTAGATTCGGATTAACAAAGTTTGGTATGAATTAGAGGTCTCCGCAGGAAGTTACAGGTAATTTAGTGACAGCAGGTCAGAAAACATCATCTCTGTTTTACAGAATGTATAGGGTCGACTAAAACAAATATTTCAGTTGGTATCTGTACCCCAAATATTTCGAATAAGATATGCACGGAAAGCTTTATGAGTCTACTTTCTAATAAGGTTAATTATATCACCATTGGATTTGTTCACAGTGAGTTACAAGTGATAAAATGCCCAGAGGTCAGAACTCGGAATCTCTATTTTACAGATTCTATAGGGTCAATTCAAACAGAAGTTTAGATAGGCAATTGAACTCCAAATTCATACATCTTGGTCTCAAAATGAAGATATACAAGTATACTTTCGTATGGATTTAATTTTACTTAAATACGAATCAGTACAGAGAGTTATAGATATGATAAGGCAGAAAGGACAGAATCTGGAAAAGAAATCCAGATTCACTGTTTGATGCATAAATTGCAGAAATATCATTATTAAACTTCAATCCTCTAAAATTTTCAGGATTAGGATGAGAACAAGGATCAAACTAACTATAGAAAGGGGTTAGAACACATGCCTTTGATCAATTTTGATCCCAATGAAAAGTATTGAGCCCAAGGACCCTAAATCCCTAATTCTCCTTCTCTTTTTCTCCTTATCTTCTTCTCTCTTTCTCCCCCTTTCTTCTCCACGTAGGCTGCCTTCTCAGTTTCCTTAGGAATGAAGGCAGAGGGTTTTAAACGGTGGGATTTGTTATTTTGTGTATTTTACAGTTTAGTCCTTGTGTTACATATTTTTACAATTAAGTCCTCCGAATTTTACAAATAGGTCCTCCGAATTTTACAAATAGATCCTCACATCTTATAAATAGGTTTTCAATTTCATTCAAACTCATCTATTAAATTTAAAATGGATAGTAACTTTGCTATTAAACTCTTATACGAAAATTTAGAAACAAGGAATGCGAGGGATGTTACAGTCCCGCTGGCACCCTGTCGTTGCCCTTGTGGTGCTGCCCTGCGGGGGCAGCGTCCGTAGGTGCCGCTCGTGCGGGGCAACCGCCCGTGGGCAGTGCTAGCCATGCGGGTGCTTCTGCCCATGGGCGCATCGCCTGCGGGCGGCGCTAGCCATACGGGCGCATCGCCCGCGGGCGACGCTAGCCATGCGGGCGCAGCGCCCGCAGGTGGCACCTAACCCTACGGGCAGGGTGCCGGCGCAGGCAACCTGCTTGCTGCCTGCTTGCGGCCCGTAGCTCGCCGGCCGACTGCCGCCTGCACGTAGGCCGCCGGCCGCCGCCGTTGTAGGCAGCAAGGCTGTAAGCAGGCTTGCGGTCGCTGCACGATTGCAGCGGGCTGCAACAGTGGCTGCCCTTCCTTACCCTTTGCGCCAACGATTTTAGCGTCAAAAGCAGATCCAAAACACAATACACATAGTTTAAGATTCGATCTTCGCCCGAAGAACCTGGCACTAATACTACTGTTGGGAAATCCTTCAGGAGAGTGTCATCACATACGTAGCGGAAGAACAGATAACAAAATCCCAGATTTCCCGTAGAAAGTTTCCATCATCATGCGAAGATCGATGCGTCAAAATAAATCTGTGAAAAACTACATGTGTAAAAGAAAATATCTAGGGAGATCATATATCCCTGAATCCCTATAGATCTGTAGGAGAGGATGAAGGAGGTCAAGCGTCATCCTCTCTAGTGGTATCCACACAGTAGGGACTGTGACGATGCACCTCTCTAGGGAGAGGAGAACAAAAGGTGGCTACCAAAAGAAACTCTCAGCCTATAGATCTTTGGTTCCCTCTTATTTATAGGGGCCCCCTGTAAACCCTAATGGATCTTACCGTATTGGGTATTGGATCTCCATCCAATCCAAGCCTCTTGGATTAGTGGGTCTCTACCCAATAATCTCTTATTAGCAATTATTGGATCTCATCTTAGGATCCAATAATTCAGGGGCTTATTGGATATCCAATAAGATAGGGGATTCAGCGGATATCTCATATCCGAACCTCTACTCATCGCAACACCTACCATATGTGTGTGACCCTCTAGGCCCAATATCGAGCTGGCCGTGAGTCATACTTGTCAGAACTCTTTCTAACTTAGTGAATTATTATCTCTATAATAATTCATATAACTCATCGACTACGGACGTACTAGGCCACTATGCCGTAGCCCCCAAACGATACTAGGGAATCCAATCCTTTGGACCTATCTGTCCTCAGTTACCATGTATCTATAGTCCCTCTTCTATCTAATATCCTAGAGACCCAATACCAGGCATGGTGTTGTCAGGCCCATACGGTCTCTCCTCGAGTCTTATTCTTGTTGGATTCTCCTGGAGTACTCTTTATCTCTCAATCCGAATAACCTTGACCAAGAATTTGTTCGAGCAAGTATACATGGGATATTCCTCTCATGATACCGAGAGCGGATGATCCTCTATTGACACTCAATAGCCCTCGTAAGGTTGGCTACCACTCCCAATAATCGATTATACTAGATCTGAAACTTTCCAAACCTATAAGTCCGGTATCAAAGAGTGGAGTACTCATATAGGACATCCTTGGTATCTTAAGTCTAAGGACCAGATATACTATTGAGACTACGGAATTACTGTTTGATGTGAGGTATCAATAACCATCCAGCATTCTGTAGGCGGATCAATTAGTGAACTCATTCCCCAATGAGCATCTGCATTGTACCCTTAGTGTCCCCACACGAGTAGCTATGAGACTAGCCACCTCCATCATATGGACGGGTATACAACAAACTAGTTTATCCGGTTATCTCGATGTCCTTCTCAAGTAACCTATGACCAGGATAATTTAGGGTCTGTGTTTTAAGGTGAATCGGTCTCATTATCGTGATCTCATCATGATTCGATTTCCATTGCATAGATCCAAGGACATCATAATATATGCAACACGCAAGATAAAGTGATAAAATACCTAATAATACGTAAAGAGAAAAATTACATATCAAGTCACAAAATACCATTATTCATGTGATTGGCTTGTAGGGCACATATGACTAGCAAGTTCTTCCCTGTTCCTCAAATAGTTTACGGAGATGCAGGAGTATGGAATTAGCATCCATATTTTCATGCTGTCTCTGTAACTCAATAGTCATAGAGGCCAATATATAACACTGAGCAAGAGCGGAATCATCTATATACTTCACATAACGAGCGATCTCATCCTCACTTGCCCTTTCGTCGGGCGTAGGAATTACTGTATCAAGGACGTATGCGATTTTCTCCACCGTGAGAATGATTCTCAGATTTTGAAGCCAATCCGTATAATTTGGACCAATGAGGCGGTTGGCATCAAGTATGCCATGTAAAGGATTTGAAAGCGATATTTTTTTTAAAATTAAAGATATAGCAAAAATAAATAACATGCAGACTTTGCAAAAATTAAACAGTCAAGATAAGGACTTCTATCATAATGTACTCCCACTAATTTTTTGCGAGACACACAAGACCCTTTGGTATGTGAATCGGAGACCCCCGGCGGATCTCTAGTGCGGATTGGGATCTAATCGGTGTCTTAATATAATCTCAAGAGACTCGACTAATCATGTTAAGCCCGTAAAGATAGGCAACTCTTGCCAATTACATTCCTTGTGATTCCTGTCCTGTTCGGCCTCCGAACCACCATGGCCTTGAGGGACTCGACCAACCATGATGTTTGGTTAAGTCATCACCATCATTACAAGATAAGTCTGATTCGATAATATACTCTCGAGGGACTCGACCAAGCATACCATGTCCTCAAGTCACCAATGACATCTCTATGTCGTAGATAAGATAGTGAAATGCAATATAGGTGAGTCTCGAGGGACTCGACCAACTCAACCTACACCGGGAATCGGTTCCTACCTATAATGATGGAAGGCCACGTGGGTCAATCTAATTATCTCACATTTACCGACTTAATATTATTAATAGAGGGGATTTTAATTTGGTCTCCTAACAAAATGTGTCACACATATGTATATTTAATATATATCTACATCGCATGCAAATATATATACATGTCTACTAGGTGTATAATCAATCAAACATCACATAAGCAATCACACAGGATGATCATGGACCATATCCTATTGTGATCAGGCCCGAGCCAGTAGGCCCAATCACTCACATTAAGATCTATGTGTGCTTCGACGCATCTCCATGCCCTGTGATCATCCTTCTCGCTTTGTCGGTTCCGTTGGCATCTTAACGTATCTCCATGCGTCGGATTGCTCGTCTCGACCTTGTGTGTCCCGCTACCACTGCACCTTCTCATATAATTATAACATAATTACAGGCACGCAGGCCTAACAATAAACAAGAAAAATAGAGGCTCGCAGGCCCCAATAATAATAATCACATGTACACACATCACATCACAGGTCCATGATCATCTGTCCACATCATACATCACATGTATATGTTATTTTATAGGACTACTAAATAAATAATAATAGTTAATTAAACTATTTAATTAACATATATATATATATATTTTTTCTGAAAACAAGGATATTCAAAGAATTTTCTAAATTTCAAGGGGTATTTTGGTTATTTGGCCAAAAGGGATAAAATTAGAATTTCTAAAATTCCAAAGGGCAAAACTATCTTTTACCTGAAAACCCAAATCCCTCTGTTGCATTGCTGTGTTGTGGCCGCCGCCACCCGAAAACCCTAATCCCACCGCCGATTATGGCCACTCCGTGCGGTTGCGTCGCCCCTACCCATTGCGAGTGCCATCGCAACGGGCGTTTCTGCTCACGGGCGAGCGATGCTCGCTGGCGGTGCTGCTATTGCTGGTGCCGCCCACCCTTGCGGGTAGGCAGCCCGCAAGCGTCGCTACCCCGTCGATAGTGCTGCTGTCATGGGTGCCTCTACCCGCGGGCTACGGGGTAGCGCTCGCAGCCGCCACTGCCCCGCCGGGTGTCTCTGCCCACAGGTGCAGTGCCCGCAGGCGGTGTTGCCACCGTGGGTGCTGCCTGCCCCTTGTTGGTAAGCAGCAGACTGTTGGCCACTTGTGGCCGCCCGTAGCTTGCCTACGGGCTCCTTGAACACAGCCGCCACCGTCGCTGCCATTGCAGGTAGCAAGGCTGCAAATAGCCTTGTGGCCGCTATGCGAGCGCAGCAAGGGTAGCAATAGTTGCTGCCCTTCATCACCTTTTGCGCCAATGATTTTGACGACAAAAGTTATTCTAAATCACAACACACATAGTTTAAGATCCGATCTTCGTATGAACAACTTGGCTTTGATACCATTGTTAGGAAATCCTATGAGGCAACATCTCATGCATAGTGAAAGAACAAAAATAAAAACCACAGATTTTTTGTAGAAAGATTCTATCGTCGTTTGAAGATCGGTGCGTCAAAAATAAATTCGCGAAATCTGCATGTGTAAAAGAAAATACCTAGGGAGATCGTATATCCCTGAATCCCTACAGATCTGTAGGAGAGGATGAAGGAGGTCAAGCGTCCTCCTCTTTAGTGGTATCCACATGGCAGGGACTACGACAATGCACCTCTCTAGGGAGAGGAGAACAGGAGGTGGCCACAAAAAAGAACTCCCAACCTATAGAGCTTTGGTTCCCTCCTATTTATAGAGGCCCCCTGTAAACCCTAATGGATCTTGCCCTGTTGGGTATTGGATCTCCATCCAATTACCCAAACCTCTTAGATTAGTGGGTCTCTACCCAATAATCTCTTATTAGTAATTATTGGATCTCATCTTAGGATCCAATAATTTAGTGGCTTAATGGATATCCAATAAGATAGGGGCTCCAGCGGATATCTCATATCCGAACCTCTACTCTTCGCAACACCTACTATATGTGTGTGACCCTCTAGGCCCAATATCGAGCTAGCTATGAGTCATACTTGTAAGAACTCCTTCTGACTTAGTGAATTATTATTTCTATAATAATTCACCCAACTCATCGACTGCGGACTTACTAGGCCACTACGCCACAGCCCCCTAACGATACAGGGGAATCCAATCCTTTGGACCTATCTATCCTTAGTTACCATGTATCTATAGTTCCTCATCCAACTAATATCCCAGAGACCCTATACCGGGCATGGTGTTGTTAGGCCTATACGGTCTCTCCTCGAGTCTTGCTCTTGTCGGATTCTCTCAAAGAACTCTTTCTCTCTCAATCCGAATAACCTTGGCCAAGGATTTGTTCGAGTAAGAATACATAGGATATTTCTCTCATGATACCGAGAGCGGTTGATCCTCTATTGATACTTAATAGCCTTCGTAAGGTTGGCTACCACTCATAATAATCGGTTGTACTAGATCTGAAACTTTCCAAACCTATAAGTCTGGTATCAAAGAGTGGAGTACTCATATAGGACATCCTTGGTGTCTTAAGTCTAAGGACCAGATACACTACTAGAACTACGGAATCATTGTTTGACATAAGGTATCAATAACCATTCAGCATTCTGTAAGTGGATCAATTAGTGAACTCATTCCCCAATGAGCACCTGCACTGTACCCTTAGTGTCCCCACGCGAGTAACTATGAGACTAGCCACCTTCATCATATAGACGAATATACAGCACACAAGTCTATCCGGTTGTCTCGATGTCCCTCTCGAGTAACCTATGACCAAGATTATTTAGGATCTTTGTTTAAAGGTGAATTAGTCTCATTATCATTATATCATCACGATCCGATTCCCATTGCACGGATTCAAGGATATCACAATATATACAACATGCAAGATAAAGTGATAAAATATCTAATAATAAGTAAAGAGAAAGAGTGCATATCAAGTCATAAGTGCCATCATTCATGTGATTGGCTTGCAGGGCACATATGACTAGCAAAGTGCACACTAACTTATAGTGGTTCGGTCATATGGCCTATGTCCGCTTCCGATTCCTCCTTTGGAAAGTTCCAGATCTAGTATAGCCGGTCATTGAGAGTGATTGCCAACCTTACGAGGGCAATTAAGTGTCAATGGAGGATCATCCACTCTTGGTATCATGAGAGGAATATCCTATGTGTTCTTGCTCGAATAAATCCTTGGCCAAGGTTATTCAGATTGAGAGAAAAAGAGTTCTCCGAGAGAATCCGACAAGAGTAAGACTCGAGGAGAGACCGTATGGGCCTGACAGCACCATGCCTGGTATAGTGTCTCTGGGATATTGGATGGATGAGGGACTATAGATACATGGCAACTAAGGTCAGATAAGTCCAAAGGATTGGATTCCTTTGTATCGTCTGGGGGCCGCAGCATAGTGGCCTAGTTTGTCCGTAGTCGATGAGTTGGGTGAATTATTATAGAGATAATAATTCACTAAGTCAGAAGGAGTTCTGACAAGTATGACTCACGGCTAGCTCAATATAGGGCCTAGAGGGTCACACACATATGGTAGGTATTGCGACGAGTAGAGGTTCGAATATGAGATATCCGTTGAACCCCCTATTTTATTGGATATCCATTAAGCCCCTGAATTATTGGATCCTGAGATGAGATCCAATAATTGCTAATAAGAGATTATTGGGTAGAGACCTACTAATCCAAGAGGCTTAGGTAATTGGATGGAGATCCAATACCCAATAGGGCAAAAGATCCATTAGGGTTTTCAGGGGGCCTCTATAAATAGGAGGGAACCAAAGCTCTATAGGCAGAGGGTTTTCTTTTGGTAGCCACCTCCTATTCTTCTCTCCCTAGAAAGAGAGGTATATCATCGTAATCTCTATCGTGTGGATACCACTTGACCTCATTCATTCTCTCCCACAGATCTGTAGGAATTCAGGGATATACGGTCTCCCTAGGTATCTTTTTCTACACGTGCAGTTTTACGGATTTGTTTTTTATGCATCGATCTTCGCACGATGATTGAAACTTTCTACAGGAAATCTGGGGTTTTGTTTTCTGTTCTTCCACTACGCATGTGATGTTGCTCCCCTGAAGGATTTCCCAATAGTATTTATAGTCCCTTATCCTTCTAATATCTAAGAGACCCTATACCGGGCATGGTGCTGTCAGGCTCATACGGTCTCTCTACGAGTCTTACTCTTGTCGGATTCTCCTGGAGAACTCTTTCTCTCTCAATCCGTATAACCTTGGTCAAGGATTTGTTCGAGTAAGAATATATAGGATATTTCTCTCATGATACCAAGAGCGGATGATCCTCTATTGACACTCAATGACCCTCGTAAGGTTGGCTACCACTCTTAATAACCGGCTATATTAGATCTGGAACTTTCCAAACCTATAAGTCCGGTGTCAAAGAGTGGAGCGCTCATATAGAACATCTTTGGTGTCTCAAGTCTACGGACTAGATACACTCTTGGGACTACGGAATCGCTATCTTACGTGAGGTATCAATAACCATCCAGCATTTCGTAGGCGGATCAATCAGTGAACTCATTCCCCAATGAGCACCTACACTGTACCCTTAGTGTCCCCACATGAGTAGCTATGAGACTAGCCACCTCCATCATATGGATGGGTATACAGCACGTCAGTCTATCCGGTTATCTCGATGTCCTTCTCGAGTAACCTATGACCAAGATAATTTAGGGTCTATGTTTAAAGGTGAATCGGTCTCATTATCGTGATCTCATCACGATCCGATTCCCATTGCATAGATCCAAGGACATCACAATATATGCAACACGCAAGATAAAGTGATAAAATGCCTAATAATACATAAAAAGAAAAAGTGCATATCAAGTCACAAGTGTCATCACTTATGTGATTAGCTTGCAGGGCATATATAACTAGCAATCTCCCACTTGACCTAATGCAAATCACCAATATGTCTGATCCCCATCAGACCTCTGTGATGCTCAAATACAATTTGAGACAATGGTTTTGTTAGTGGATCTACAATGTTATCTTTGGATGGAACTTTTTCCATTACTACATTTCTTCGGGCCACGATCCCTCTAATAAGCTAGAATCTCCTCAGAACACTTCTGATGAGACCCGAGTTCTCTTATTTGAGTAATCACCTCATAGTTGTTGTAATTTAAGAGAATCGGCTCCTCGCTACTTGGGACGACTCCTAGATATGTGATGAACTTCTTCATCTAGACTCCCTCCTTTACTACCTCTGCCGTAGTAATGTATTCCGCTTCTGTGGTCGAGTCAACAGTAGTGTCTTGCTTGAAACTCTTCCAGCATATTGCTCCTCCATTCAGGGTGAACATATACCTTGAATTAGACTTGCTATCATTGACATTGGATTGGAAGCTCGAGTCCGTGTAGCCCTTAACCCTGAGGCTACTACCTCCATATATTAGTAAAAGATCCTTAGTCCTTCTCAAGTACTTAAGGATACATTTTATTACTTTCCAGTGCTCCAAGCCTTGATCTACCTGATATCTACTCGTGACACTCAGAGCATGTGCTATATTAGGCCTGGTACATAGCATAGCATATATGATAGATCCTATCACTGAGGCATATGGTATCATATCTATGTGTGGTCTTTCTTCAAGAGTCTTTGGAGACATACTCCTAGAAAGTGATATTCCATATCTTATTGGTACGAGACCTCTCTTGGAATTTTTCATGCCAAACCTTTTAACAATGGTGTCTATGTACCTGGACTGGGACAAGCCAAGTATCCTCTTGGATCAATCTCTATAGATTCGTATCCTCAATATGTAGGATACTTCCTCTAAGTCCTTCATGGAGAAGTGCTTAGATAATCAAGTCTTTACTGTGGAGAGCATTCCTACATCATTCCCAATGATCAAGATGTCATCCACATATAATACCAAAAAGGTGATAAAGCTCCCACTTACTTTCCTGTACACACAAGGCTCATCTTCGTTCTCAACGAAGTCATAAGATCTGATTGCCTCATTAAATCTTATATTCCAACTTTGGGAAGCTTGCTCTAGTCCATAAATGGACCTAAGCAACCTTCACACCTTATCAGGGTTATCCCTAGACATGAATCCCTTAGGCTATATCATATACACCTCCTCCTCGAGATTTCCATTGAGGAATACGGTTTTGACATTCATCTATCAAATCTCATAATCATAGTGTGCTGCAATAGCCAATAGAATTTGAATGGATTTTAGCATAGTTACAGATGAGAAAGTTTCGTAATAGTCAACACCTTGCCTTTGATAATGCCCCTTAGCCACTAGCCTTGCTTTATAGGTCTCTACCTTTCCATCTACTCCAATCTTTTTTTTAAGATCCACTTGCAGCCAATGAGTACAATACCATCGGGTGCATCAACTAGGTTTCAAACATTGTTGGAGTATATAGAATCCATTTCTGAATTCATGGCTTCTTGCCATTTCCCAGAGTCTATACTCATAATAGCCTCCGTGTAGGTCTGAGGATTAGTATTCTCAACATCCTCTCCTCTGATATGTCCCACATATCTCTCAGGAGGATAGGATACTCTACCGAACCTACATAAAGTTGGAACTTGTGTGCTAGGTATCTTAATAGATTCTGGCTGTGGAATGGTGCTTGAGCTAGGTTCTCCAACCTCGCTTAACTCTATCATGCTCCCATTGTCTCCACCAAGAATGTGTTCCTTCTCAAGGAACACTGCTCTCTTGGCTACAAAGACCTTTTGGTCTTTAGGGTGATAGAAATAATACCAACAAGTTTCCTTAGGGTATCCCACGAACTTGCACCGTTCCATCCTGGATTCCAACTTATCGGGGTTGTATCTCTTGACGTGGGCAGGGCAGCCCCAAATCTTAACAACCTTAAGATCGGGCTTCTTCCCATTCCAAATCTCATATGGAGTAGACATCACTGACTTAGTTGGAATTTTGTTCAGAAGGTAAGTTATGGTCTCTAGGGCATATCTCCAGAATAAAATGGGTAGGTCGGCGAAATACATCATAGAACGCACCATGTCTAACAGTGTGCGATTTCTCCTTTCTGATACACCATTAAGCTGTGGTGTATAAGGAGGTGTCCATTAGGATAAAATCTCATGGTCTTTGAAGAACTAGGTGAACTTTGTATTCAAGTACTCACCTCCTTGATCTGATCGAAGGGTTTTAATACTCTTTCTTGTCTGGTTTTTCACTTCATTTTTATATTCCCTGAATTTCTCAAAAGCCTTAAACTTGTACTTCATCAAGTACACATATTCGTATCTTGAGAAATCATCAATGAAAGTAATGAAGTAGGAGTAACCACCTATGGCATGAGTCGACATGGGATCGCATACATCACTATGTATGAGTTCCAGTAACTCAGTGGTTCTCTCTCTAGGTCCACTAAATGGAGAGTTGGTCATCTTTCCATGAAAGCAAGGTTCACAAGTCGCATATGACTCATAGTCAAATGGATCTAGATATCCATTCTTCAGCAACTTTTGAATCCTTCCCTCATGGATGTGACCTAGCCTACAATGCCACAGATATGCATTGTTCACCTCTTCTCATTTCTTCTTAGACTCACTTACACTCATGATATGTGGAGCTATATTTAGCATAAATAAACCATTATGCACTGTTCCTCTCGTGATGATCTCATCATCTAATATTATTGAACAATCATTATTCTCAAAAACTAATTTATATCCACTAACTGTCAAACATGAAATGAAAATAATATTTTTGATAATAGAAGGAACATAATAGCATGCATCTAATGCAATAATAACTCTACTAAGCAGATATAAGGTGGACTTGCCAATAGCCACTACAGCAACCTTTGCTCCATTATGCATCTTAATATCCATCTCGCCTTTGTTCAATCTCCTAGGTCCTACCAGAATCTACAACGAATTGCAGATATGATCAGCACTCCCGATATCCAATACCCATGTGTTATCATAAGATTCTAACAAATGGAGATTGATCATGAATGTACTTGAAACTTCTCCAAGCTTCTGTTTTGCCCTCTCTGCAAGGTACTCTTTCCAGTTCCTCTTCCAATGCCCATCTTTGCCGTAGTGGAAGCACTGGCCTTTGTCCTTTATTGGATCTTTCTTGGCAACCTTTGCCTTATCCATTTTGCCATTGCCCGTGCCCTTCTTAAGAGTTTTCTCAACCTTCCTTTTCTTTCTAGTCTCACCAGCATAGAGAACCGACTTCTCTTTCTTGATGGTGCTCTCTACTTCTCTCAACATATTGAGGAGCTCTGGGAGGGACACCTCAAGTTTGTTCATATTAAAATTCAGTATGAACTGAGAAAAGAAATCTGGTAGGGACTGAAGCACAAGATCCACACACAAGTTATCCTCTAGGACCATTCCTAGACCTATGAGTTTCTCGATCCACTCAATCATCTTAAGGACATAGTTCGGAACTGGTGTCCCCTCAGTCATCCTAGTATGGAAAAGACTCTTCGATATCTCATATCGTTGAGTTCTTTCCTGTTCCTCAAACAGTTTACAAAGATGCAGGAGCATGGAATTAGCATCCATATTTTCATGCTGTCTTTGTAACTCAGTAGTCATAGAGGCTAACATATAACACTGAGGAAGAGCGGAATCATCTATGTACTTCATATAACGTGTGATCTCATCCTCGCTTGCCCCTTCGTCAGGCGTAGGGATCACTGTAACAAGGACGTATGTGATTTTCTCCACCGTAAGAACGATTCTTAGATTGTGAAGCCAATCCGTATAATTTGGATCAGTGAGGTAGTTGGCATCAAATATTCCACGTAAATGATTTGAAAATGATATTTTTCTGAAATTAAAGATGTAGCAGAAATAAATAACATGTAGACTTTGCAAAAATTAAACAGTTTAAGATAAGAAGTTCTATCTTAATATATTCCCACTAATTTTTCACGAGACGCACAACACCCTCCGGTATGTGAATCAAAGACCCCTGACGGATCTCTAGTGGGGATCGAGATCTAATTGGCATCTTAACATAACCTTGAGGGACTCGATCAATCACGTTAAGCCTATAAAGGTAGGCAGCTCTTGCCAATCACAACTCCTTGTGATTCTCGTCCTGTTCGGCCTCCGAACCACCATGGCCTCGAGGGACTCGACCAACCATGATGTTTGGTTAAGTCATCACCATCGTTACAAGATGAGTTTGATTCGGTGATATACTCTCGAGGGACTCGACTAAGCATACCATGTCCTCAGGTTACCGGTGATATCTCTATGTCGTAGATAAGATAGCAAAACGTGATATAGGTGAGTCTTGAGGGACTCGACCAACTCAACCTACACCGGGAATCGGTTCCTACGTATAACGATGGAAGGCCACGTGGGTCAATCTAATTGCCTCATGTTTACCGACTTGATAATATTAATAGAGGAGATTTTTGAAAGGATCTAAAAGGCATTAAGAGGGGGGGGGGGTGAATTAGTGCAGCGGATTAAAACCATTTTCTTGAATCCGATTTACGAAAACTCACGTTCGTAGGAAGATCTCGATTTGACGAAAGAGAGCTTGAAAGAAATTGCTTGCTTAAGGGAAATAAGTATGAACTAAATAACTTGCAGTAAAGTAAAGAAATGCTTCAAGAAGGTAAGTACTCACACATTCATGAACACAAGCATGTATAGTGGTTCGGTCAAATGACCTACATCCACTCTTGAAGCCTTTACGATGAGGCTCCTCTCTTCCACTAGCAATCTCTTTGAGGGGGAAGGATCAAACACCCCTTTACAACCCTTTACAAGATGTTCACACTTGTACAAGATCTCTCAAGAAAGGGAAGAAGGTGAACACTAGCAAAAGCAAGACTTTACAACACACTTGAAGAACTCAAGACTTAGACTTTTTGCTCAAAAGGATTGCCCTTTCACCGGGAAGGGAGGGGTATTTATAGATCCAAAGTGGATTCAAAATTGGGCTCCAAATTTGAAATAAATTTGGAGTTCACGTGTGCACCACTGTCACAAGCGTGCCACCGTCACATCGTTTTTTTTGACTGGCATGTGGGCGGTGCTACGCTTGCATGAGCGGTTCCACCGCCTGGTTTAGAGATCGCGGTGTTACGCTTCACCAGCGTTTCCACCGCTTTCGGTCAACAGGCGGTGCTACGCTCGCATAAAGCGGTGCCACCGCTTGTTCGGAGCAGGGCGATCGCCGCTTCTGTGCCGGGCGCACCACCGCCCAGCCGGGCGGTTCCATCGCCTAGGCTCGGCGATAGCTGCCGCTTTCATTCGCCAAGGCCGAATTAGCCTGCTTGAGCCTTCACTTGGCTCAGCAGAGACCTGGTTGGCCCCTACTAATTTTAGGCAAGGATTTTACCTCAAATCCTTGTCATACTTATGTGCAAACTACGAATGTTAAAACACAAGTAACTGAGATTTGATCCGACATGCTTCCGCGAGATTCCAAAGAAGCTTCCGATGCTTCCTCGATTGCTTTCAGTGGATTCTCAGCACACCTTGGGCTTCAACCAGTCTTCGGCTAGTTTCCAGATCATCCCGGTGAGTTCCGCGAACCTTGGATGATCTCTGAGCGGGACTTTCGAAAACTTCGGCAAGGCCCTGATTTGATCTTTGTTGGTTCCGCAACACGTCCAAAATCTCTGACTTCCGATGAACTCTTGAACCCCGACGGACTTGATCACTTTATGTTTTCTACCCTTCGTAGTTGTTCCTGCACACTTATCTCGACAAGGTGAATTAGCACAAATATTTCACCAATTGACTTCATCATCAAAATCCGAGATTCAACAATCTCCCTTTTGATGATGACAATCATGGGTGAAGGAGTTACTCATAACTCCCCTATCTATATGCCATTAAGAAAATTGCTTGAATTCAATTTTTGAATTCAACACAAGAAAGAATTAATCTTCAAAGTTGATGTTGTCAAATAGGTATCAAGGATATCAATCAAGTATACATAGTTAAAAACATGATATCAAAATCCTAAATAAGCTTGAACTTGTAATAGCTTGTAAAGCATGGAAGATATCAAATAGGTAAGTGTTCATAATTAAAAACATGATATCAAGATCCTAAACCATGCATATAACTATCATCACACATTATTTAAATAGGTATCAAGGATATCAATCAAGTATACATAGTTAAAAACATGATATCAAGATCCTAAATAAGCTTGAACTTGTAATAGCTTGTAAAGCATGGAAGATATCAAATAGGTAAGTGTTCATAATTAAAAACATGATATCAAGATCCTAAACCATGCATATCACACATTATTTCTCCCCCTTTGTCATCAACAAAAAGAAAACAAGGGATTCACTTAAGATGGTCGTAATATATCATACAAAAAGGAAATTAATCAGAAAGCCGAAAATCAGTACACAGTGGCCATGACGATGTAATGCAACATATATGTCAAGATGCAATGAAAATAATACAAGACACATGTCAACATAAGTTTATATCGTTCAAAAAAAGAAATACAGCAAGCTACTCCTCAGGAGGAATGCCAAGATGCCTATACATATGATCGATCTTTAAGTTCATCTTTCGCATTTCCTTCAAAATTTCAAGTTGCTGTAGTTTTACTTCATTTAACTCTCTCATGATCGGATCTTCGTAAGATGGAGCAGAGGTGTCACCGATGTAGCTGCAACAAAAGGATCGGAGGAGTAGATTCATTTCTCCTAAGGATCGTGTTTCGTGATGATCCACGGGTGGGGAAGAATATCACATGTCCTAGGTTGTCTAACCCTATTCCATGTTCGAATATACACCTAAGTCGTAAGTAATTTAACATCAATGATATTAAATCTGTCCATTTGTATTGCTTCTTCATCTGGAGGAATGTTAATATTTTGGGCATGCAGTAGTCTAGTAATCAAACCTCCATATGGTAACATTGATCCTTTAGAAAGGACCTCTATCATGTGCTGCCTGATTAGGTAACCAAAACAAAAGGGTTGTCGGGTCATGATCCAGAATAAGGTACCTAACTCAGTGAAGCTGATCTCATCATGATGAAACTGTTTAGGAATGATAATGCTAATTAGAATGTGATGCAAAATTTTAGAGTTAAAAGGTAGTAAATGTTCACAACTCTTGGGAATGATACCTAAATTTGGGTTTGCAAATACTGCTTCTAAAGCTTCAGAGTGGGTGGCACCAACTGTGTCCGTATCCCACTTTCCTCTAAAGTAGCACCCTAGCTCCTTTTCAACAATGCCAATTAATGAGCATATAGTAATATCACATATTTGAATCTCATTACCTAAAAGATAAGTTGATAAGCCATCATCATTCAGAGTTAGATTAGCATAGAAAAGTTTCACTAAGCGTGGATAAAGAGGTTCATTGATTTGCAAAATGGGTAAGGCTTCTAAGTCTGCAAACCACATGATAGGTTCTAGGTTGCCCAATTGATTCAAATTAACATATTTTCCCTTATGAATGGATCTAGAACCAAATTCAGAGAATCTAAGGGAAGCTTCTTGTGATTTAAACAAGGTGTGGTCAAATGAATCTACTTCCATCCTTTTTCCTTTGTCTCTTGATGTTCTTTTAGGAGCCATTTCTATTTAAAGGAGTGAAAAATTAAACAATTGAAAGGATTGAAACTAGAACAGAATTGTAAGAACAGAATTGAAGCTACACAATAAGAGAACAATTCTATTTTTACCTTAGAGTTTACCCTTGAGATGTAGGAAGCTTGAACAAGGTTAGATCTTCTTCTTAGGCTTCTAAAATCGAGTGTAGAAGGTGTTGGGAGAGGTTTGGCTGGTTCTACTCAAGAAGGGGTAGCGAATTGGCGTGTTCTATCACGGCCTCACTCAATTCTTAATAAAGGAGTGTGTTCGGGCGTTTCTACCGCCAAGAAAGTGCCTATTGCTAGTGGTAGTGAGTTCGCTGTTCTATCGCCAAATACAGGCTCTATCACGCAGCCTGGCAAGCACCGCCAGAGCACAAAGTCCGCAGATTTGTTTTTTTTCTTCTGCTGGTTTTTTCTTCGGTTTTTTTTGAAAATCGTCTCGAGAAGGAATGAAGGCAAATCGATGAATATAAGATCAGAAAAAATCAAATCGATGAACCTAAAATCAAACTCAAATCAATAAAACCATGATTTCAAGAAAAGATATCATCAAATAGAACTTACTTATTTGGGCAGTTTAACATGCCTAATTCCCTTCTAATAAAATCAAATTGTTCCTCATTTAAGGGTTTCGTAAAAATGTCCGCTAATTGATGAGATGTATCAACAAATTCAAGGGTGACATTTTTACTACTTACATGATCACGTATAAAATGATGTCTAATGTCAATGTGCTTAGTTCGAGAGTGTTGAATTGGATTTTTTGTTAGACAAATAGCACTCGTGTTATCACACTTTATAGGGATATTATTTAAGTAGATGCCATAGTCTTCTAGTGTATTTTTCATCCAGATAACTCCGTACAAAGATGCACTTGCAGCTATATATTCATATATATTCACCGTGGATAGTGCAATCGAATTTTGTTTCTTGAAGTCCAAGAAACGAGTGCATGTCCTAGAAATTGGCATGTTCCGGAAGTGCTTTTTCTATCTATTTTACATCCACCAAAATCCGCATCTGTGTAAGCTTTCAAGTCAAAATTTTTAGATTTTGGATACCATAATCCAAGATTATGGGTACCTTTTAGGTATCTAAGAATTCTCTTGACAAATTTTCTGTGTGAGATTGTTTAGGATTAGCTTGGAATCTTGCACATAACCCTACACTGAACATGATGTCAGGTCTGGTTGCAGTGAGATAGAGCAAGCTACCTATCATGCCCCTATAAGTTTTCTAATCAAAACTTTCTCCATTTTCATCCATATCTAATTTAACAGAGGTGCTCATAGGAGTGCTAGCATCTTTTGAGCCATCCATGTTAAACCGTTTTAATAATTCCAATGTGTATTTTGATTGATTTAGGAATATACCATCACTTAGTTGCTTGATTTGTAGTCCTAAAAAGAAATTTAATTCTCCCATTAGGCTCATCTCAAATTCATCACTCATATTCTTAGCAAATAATTCACATAGTGATTCATTACAAGACCCAAAAATGATATCATCAACATAAATTTGAACAATAAGAAAATCATTTTCAAAATGTTTAATAAACAATGTAGTATCAACCTTGCCTTTAGTGAAATCATTTGAAATCAAAAATGACTAAGTTTTTCATACCAAGCCCTAGGGGCTTGTTTTAGACCATATAGAGCTTTGGTTAGCTTAAACACGTAATTAGGAAATAAAGAGCTTTCAAATCCGGGTGGTTGTTCGACATACACTTCTTCGGAAATATAACCATTTAAGAATGCACTTTTGACATCCATTTGAAATAATTTGAAATCTTTACTACTAGCAAAGGCAAGGAGCATCCTAATGGCTTCCAATCTTGCCACCGAGCGAAGGTCTCTTCATAGTCGATACCTTTTCTTGGTTGAAACCTTTGGCCACTAGTCTAGCCTTGTTTCAACCACGATACCGATTCATCTTGCTTGTTTCTAAAGACCCACTTAGTACCAATAACTAAGTGGTCATTAGGTTTAGGAACAAGTTTCCACACCTTATTCCTCTCAAATTGATTCAATTCTTCTTGCATTGCGATAACCCAAGAATCATCTTTCAGGCATCAACAAAGCATTTAGGTTCAATTTGAGAAAGAAAACGGCATGGGCACAAAAATTTTTGAAAGAAGAGCGAGTTTGAACCCCTTTCGATGTATCTCCTATAATTAACTCCTTGGGATGAGCATCTACGCATTTCCATTCCTTGGGTAAGGAAATTTGGGAAGAAGATGCATCCAAGTTGTTATTTTGAGGAGAGGGTTCATTCAAATTCAAATTATCAAGACCAAAATCATCATCAAAATCTTTCTTCTTAAATTCTGAAATTTCATTGAAAACGACATGAATTGATTCTTCAATAAGTAAGGTTCTTTTGTTGAAAACACGGAAAGCCTTAGAAACCAAAGAATAACCAAGGAATATGCCTTCATTGGATTTTGCATCGAATTTCCCTAAGGCATCCTTTTCATTTAAGATAAAGCATTTACAACCAAAAACTTTAAAATAAGAAACATTGGGTCTTTTATCATTCCATAACTCATACGGAGTTTTAGATAGGGATGGTCTCACTAGAACTCTATTCATAATATAGCAAGCCGTATTTACGGCTTCGGCCCAAAAGTATTTAGGTAAATTATATTCATTTAACATGGTTCTAGCCATTTCTTGCAAACTTCTATTTTTTCTTTCCACTACTCCATTTTGTTGTGGATTTCTTGGAGTAGAGAAGTTGTGATTGTATCCATTTATTTCACAAAAATTTTGGAAGTCATGATTTTGAAATTCTCCTCCATGATCACTACGAATTGATGAAATCATGAGGCCTTTTTCATTTTGAGTGAGTTTACAAAATTTTGAGAAACATTTGAAACAATCACTTTTATGAGCTAAGAAATAGGTCCAAGTGTACCTACTATAATCATCCACAATTACAAAGGCATATTTGCTACCACCTAGACTTGTTATGTCAATTGGTCCAAATAAGTCCAAGTGGATCAATTGCAATGGTCTAGTGGTGCTAATTTGATTTTTTGATTTGAAACTAGTCTTTATTTGTTTCCTAGTTGACATGCATCACATATCTTATCCTTAAAAATCTTGTGTTTGGGATACTCTTACTAAATCTCTAGATGAAATCTTAGAGATTAGTTTCATGCTTGCATGTCCTAGTCTCCTATGCCAAAGCCATGCATCATCATTCAAAACCGAAAAACACATTTCATTACTTAGTTTATCAATATTTATGGTGTAGACATTGTTTTGTTTTAAAGCAATCATGGATATGTTGTTGTTGGGTTTTTCAATAATGCAAACATTAGATTCAAATTTAACAACATAACCTTTATCACATAGTTGACTAATACTTATAAGATTATGTTTTAAGCCATCAACTAGTAGCACATCATCAATTGAAAAATTAGATTTGTTACCTATGGTTCCTTTGCCAATGATTTTACCCTTGTTGTTGTCTCCAAAGGTGACATATCCTTCTTCTTTGCTAGAGAGCATAGAGAAATGAGATGGATCTCCGGTCATGTGCCTTGAGCATCCACTATCAAGATACCATTTCTTGCTCCTAGCTTGTGAATTTGTCTACAAAAGAGGATGGTTTTTAGGTACCCATTTGATTTTGGGTGCCTTATAAAATGACCTACTTACTTTGCAATTCATCATTGAATCGTTTATGGTTCCTTTAGGAACCCATATCAATTTTTGTGGATCAATTTTCTTGAATGGACATTTGTAGACAACATGTCCCGTTTTGCCACAAAAGTTACATTTCATATGTGGTGATACATGCAATGTAGGCCCTTTAATGAAGGTGGTGAGATTTTGATGAGAACCTCTCACAAATCCAATACCACTTCTATTTCCGACATGACCTTTGTTGGCCGACCATACAATGCTTCATATGGGGTACATTTTGTAGATGAATGATACATAGTATTATACCACCATTTGGCCCAGGGGAACAATTTCATCCACTCTTTCAGTCGGTCACTAGCGAAACACCGAAGGTACGTCTCTAAACACTTGTTCACCACCTATGTTTGGCCATCAGTTTTTGGATGATATGCTGTGCTCATCTTGAGTTTGGTGCCCTACAACTGGAATAACTCGGTCCAAAATTTACTAGTGAATACCCTATCATGATCACTTACAATGAATCTTGGCATCCCATGCAATTTAATAATATTTTTTATGAAAATCTGAGCAATACTAGCAGTAGTGTAGGGATTTCGTACAGCACAAAAATGAGTATATTTCGTAAGTCGATCAACCACCACGAGGATTGTGCTTTTACTTTTGGAAGGTGGTAGCCCTTCGATGAAATCCATGGAGATGTCAGTCCACACTGAGTCCGGTATGGGTAGCGATTTAGTTTCCCTAGACTCGCCACTATTTCACCCATTTGCTATTGACATACATCACATTGTGCCACATATTTTAAAATAAATTTTTTCATCCCTCTCCAATAAAAATTTTGCTTCACTCTTTTGTAGGTTCTCAAAAATCCAGAGTGTCCTACTGAAGGTGTGGAGTGCATTTTGTGCAGAATGACTTTAATGCATGGGGAGTCGGGTGTAAGCACAATGCGACCTTTGTAGCGTAGATCCCTCGAATCCCAGGTATAGTGAGCTATTGTGCTTGGATCCTCCTCCAATTTTTTAATGATGTTGCTAGTTTCTGGGTCCTTCTTCCATTCCTCCCTAATGTCCTCAAGGAAGTCGGTGGTAGGAAGAGAGATGGTTGAAAATTCAGCTTGCTTAGGTAGCCGTGAGAGCGCATCTGCAATAATATTTTCTTTCCCCTTTTTGTAAATAATTTCATAATCAAATCATAGAAGTTTGGTTACCTATTTTTGTTGCTCCGGGGATGATATCTTCTGCTTCAAAAAATACTTGAGGCTTCTATGGTCGGTTTTAATCTGAAATCATCGATCGATTAGGTAGGGTCTCCACTTTGTTACTATGTGCGTAATGGCAAGCATCTCCTTATCATAGATAGACATTTTTTGATAGGAGAGAGACAACGTCTTACTTGTGTATACAAGCGGTTGACCCTCTTGCATGAGAACAATCCCAATTCTGACTCCAGATGCGTCAGCCTCAATGATGAAGGGTCGGCTAAAATCTGGTAATGCTAGCACCGGCATTGTCGTCATGGCTATCTTATGTTTATCGAAGGCAGCGGAAGCTTCATCCAACCATTGGAAGGTATCTTTTTTCAGTAGAGAAGTGAGGGGTGCACTGATCTTCCCATAGTTCACGAATTTTTGGTAGTAGCCCGTTAGTCTAAGGAACCCACGCAGCAATTTCACATTTGTAGGTTTCGGCTAGCTCTGCATTGCCTCAATTTTTGTTGGGTCTATTACCACTCCTTCTTATGATATTATGTGCCCAAGGACTCTACTTTTTTCTAGAGAAAGCTGCACTTTGATAATTTAACAAAAAGAGTATTCTCCCAAAGTGAGTCTCAAGAGAAGGTGAGTCTCAAGAGAAGGGCTGTAAATGAGAATATCATCAAAAATACCATTACGAATTTACGAAGAAAGCTCCAAAAAATATCATTCATGAGACTTTGAAAAGTTGAAGGAGCATTAGTGAGTTCAAAAGGCATTACCAAGAATTCATAGTGGCCGTTATGAGTGCGGAAAGTTATTTTTGGGATGTCGTCTTCACATACCCGAATTTAGTGGTAACCGGATCGGAGGTCTAACTTTGTGAAGACTCGAGCTCCTCCTAACTCATCAAGAAATTTATCCACCACTAGTATTGAGTACTTATTCTTGACGGTGATGCCATTTAGAGCTTGGTAGTCGATGCACATCCGCCAAGTTCCGTCCTTCTTGCGTACAAGTAGTACCGATGAGGAATAGGGGCTACAGCTTGGCCGAATCACCCCTGTTTCAAGCATCTCCTTTATGATCTTCTCAATCTCATCCTTCTAGAAGTGAGGATGGCAGTATGGCTGAGTGTTCGCTGGTTGTTTGCCCGGAAGAATTAGAATTCGGTGGTCATGTTGCTGAGTAGGAGGAAGACCGCGCGATTCAGTAAAAACATCGTCAAATTCAGCAAGCAATTGGGTGAGATTTTGATCTTCAATTTCTATTTTCTTCCCCTCTAGTTACTGCTGGAGATGCATCAAAAAGCCACCATTTATCTTATGTAAAACTTTCTCCATTCATTGGGTCGAAATGGTGGTTACGTTGCTTCCACACTTCCCGCGTAGGGTGACCTGTTTGCCCTTGTAGTAGAATTTCATAATTAATTTGAAAAGTTTCAAGAGACGTCACCTAGCATTGTTAGCCATTCTATGCCCAGCACAATCTCATAATCATCAATTGGTAGGAGGAAGAAGTTAGCGATAATTTCTTCTTGGTCTTGCAATAATAGTTTCACCTACAAGCATCTTTGGTCACACTTTAGGATTCGACCGTCGGCGACCTTTACATCAAACTTACTACAGCCTTCGATATGGAGCACTATCTGAGCAGTGACCTTACTGTTCAGAAAGTTATTTGTGCTGCCCGTGTCGATGAGAACGGTGATCGATTGTTGTTTGAGAAGGCCTCCAACTTTCATCATTTGTGGATTTGAGTAGCTTGCTAACGCGTGTATTATAAAGTCGGTCGATTATGGCTCTTCTTCTGTATCTCCTTCCTCATGTTCAAGGCTCTCTTCTAGCTATTCAATGACTTGTTCTTCCATTGGTTCGATCACAAGAATTCTTCCCTTTTTACAGTGATGCTCACGGCTCCATGGCTCATCGCAATGCCAACATAACCCCTTTGTAGATTGCTCCTGAAGCTCTTCTCTTGTCAACTTTTTTAGTGCAGGAGCTTGGCTGACAGTAGGGGGGCTGAGGGCTTTGGTACTGCTAGTCGGGGAGCGACCCTAGTCCTCCGGGCTTCGTGGTTCAATCGCTCCTCTTGAAGTCGTGCGAAAGAGATGGCTACCATAAGCATGTACGGCTGTCGCGCTTTAACTTCTCCTCGTATTTCCAGCTTCAAGCCTTGAATAAATATTCCCAATAGCTAATTTTCAGACCAATCATGAGTTTGATTAGATAACCATTCAAACCTGGTTTGATATTCCTAAATGGTGGAGGTTTGTTAGATCTTCGCTAGTTGTCCATCGATGTTCTCGTAATCAGTTGGTCCGAAGCGGATCAACAGTCCTTCTTTGAATTATCACCATGAGAGGACTCCATGAGTGTGTTTAAACCAATCAAACTACTGTATGGCATCCCCTTCAAGATGTATAGCTGTAATTTCCATCATAGATGCATTTGTGATTTTGTGGTACCGAAAATATCGCTCTGCGCGCGAGATCCACCCAATCGGGTCTCCTTCTGCCCATCTAGGGAAGTCCATCCTTATGCGTGGGTAGTAGGGATCAGTCATAGAGCTTCCCCTCTCCTGGAAGTCATCTCTTCGATCAAAGCTCTCTCCTTGATGTGATTTCTTTAGGCTCGGTGGTCGACCCAAACTGAGTTCAGCAAAGAGGTTCCGAATCTTCTCCTCCATCCGCGTCTCGAAGGCTTCGAACTTAGCATTGATTACCTCCTCAGATGCCATAGTATATGCCTCTAGATCTATAATATTAAGATCTCTCTTTTATTGTCAGGTTAAAGGCATGTATTATTTGAGGGAAGTGGTGGCCGAAAGAGTTTGTGGATTGGTGGATGTAGGTTGCGGTTTAGGCTTGTTTTATGGCTGTTTTGGGTGCAGTTTGGGGCTGCGATTTGATGAAGTTTTGGGTTGAGATGGTAGTGGATGAAGGTTAGGGAAGAGAGTTTTAGATCTATGGTAGATGGCAGTAGAGATTTGATAGAATTCAGTGGAAGTTGCTGCCGATATGCGTTGTCTTGTAAGAGCAGAATTGTTGTCGAAGAAACAATGATTTCTCGACAAAATTTCCAACGAGAACTCAGAAATTTGAGGAGGAGATTTGACAGCAGAATCTCAATTTAAATAACAGAAAGGATGATAACTTGGATCAAGAAAATTTTGGCAGCATAATAGCAAAGAATTCGGTGTAAGTTGAGATAGTAGAATTCTCGTGGAAAAATTTCAGCGGCTTGCGACGAAAACTTGCAGCAACACAGTAATGTTTCAGAGATAAATTCCATGATAGATCAATTCTAGATGAAAGCCAAGATGATCTATGAGGTGCTTAAGAAATTTTGTTCAAAAAGGATAGAAATAGATCGGTTTAAAGGCAGCAATATGCGGCTGAAATTTTCTGCAGCAATCCTTCGTTCGCAAAGATGATAACTTTTGCAATGAAAAGAATTTGCAGCAAGGGATAGATAGTAAGACCTTTTTTTTGGTATTTTGAATGGAAAATTACAGTAGCAAAAGGTATTAGTGATAGGAGAATACCAGATCTCTGATGCAATTAGAAGCGGCGACAGTAGATTGATTTGATCTATGGCGGAGGATGAAGGTGGAGACGGTGACATCAAGAACAATTGTGGGAATTGCATGGTTGATGGTGGGCAGCAGGGATGGCAGCAAAAGCAGCAAGATCACTGCTCTGATACCAGATGATAGAACCCTAGAGGAATTCTATGTAGATTGATCTTTGAGGGGGATCAACCCTTGGAAGACTATAGGGGTTCCACCCTCCAAGTAGCCTGGTGGTTGCAATTATAGATGATTCTTCTTATTCCCAAGAGATGGAGGCTACATGCTTATATAGAGCTCCAAACCCTAGCCCTAGGGGCTGCTTCCTAAGTGAACTATCCAATTTGCCCTCAACCTTAGCGGGCCGACCCAGTAACAAGGGGGGCGATGGCTAAGAAGCCCAAAGACCCAAATGTAAACCCTAGCCTCTCTTCTTTATAGGATAGAGGCAGCTTGACAGGGTTTATTATACTCTCACAGGGTTTTTATTAGCTGCTACATGGTTGAATAGGACCCAACCCTGCTAGGGTCCTATCAGTGCAGCGCCTTCCGAAGCCCCCGCCCATGCGGGCGTAGCGCCCGTAGGCGCCGCTCATGTGGGGCAACCGCCCGCGAGCGACATCAGCCATGCGAGCGCTTCTGACCGCGGGCGCAGCGCCCGCAGGCGGTGCCGACCCTTGTGGACGGGCCGCCTACAAGTGGGCATCACCTGCCCCTTGCGGGCATGCCGCAGGCCGCCGTGTACACGACCATGGCTGCAAGCAGCCTTGGTCATGACCGTTCTATGAGCGTAGCAAGGGCAGCAATAGTTGCTGCCCTTCCTCGCCTTTTACATCAATGATTTTAATGACAACACCGGTTCTAGATCACAACACATATAGTTTAAGAACCGATCTTCGCATGAACAACCTGGCTCTAATACCACTATTGGAAAATTCTTCTGGGGAGCGACATCTCATGCGCAGCGAAAGAACAAAAACAAAAGACCCCAGATATCTTATAGAAAGGTTCCGTTGTCATGCGAAGATCAGTGTGTCAAAACAAATCCACGAAAACTACATGTTGAAAAGAAAATACCTAGGGAGATCATATATCCCTGAATCCTTGTAGATCTATAGTAAGGACGAAGGAGGTCAAGCATTCTCCTCTGTAGCGGTATCCACACGACAGGGACTATGATGATGCACCTCTCTGAGGAGAGGAGAACAGAAGGTGGCTACCAAAAGAAACCCTCAGTCTATAGAGCTTTGGTTCCGTCCTATTTATAGAGGCCCCCTATAAACCCTAATGGATCTTGCCTTGTTGGGTATTGGATCTCTATCCAATTACCTGAGCCTCTTAGATTAGTGGGTCTCTACCCAATAATCTCTTATTAGCAATTATTGGATCTCATTTGAGGATCCAATAATTTAGGGGCTTAATGGATATCCAATAAGTTAGGGGCTCCTGCGAATATCTCATATCCAAACCTCTACTCGTCGCAACACCTACCATATGTGTGTGACCCTCTAGGCCCAATATCAAGCTGATCGTGAGTCATATACTTGTCAAAACTCCTTCTGACTTAGTGAATTATTATCTATATAATAATTCACCCAACTCATCGATTGCAGACGTACTAGGCCACTACGCCGAAGCCCCTAGACGATATAAGGGAATCCAATCCTTTGAACCTATTTGTCATTAGTTACTATGTATCTATAGTCCCTCATCCATCTAATATCCCAGAGACCCTATACCGGACATGCTGTCAAGCCCATACAATCTCTCCTCGAGTCTTACTCTTGTCAGATTCTCTCGGAGAACTCTTTCTCTCTTAATCCGTATAACCTTGGCCAAGGATATGTTCGTGCAAGAATACATGAGATATTCCTCTCATGATACCGAGAGCAGATGATCCTCTATTGACGCTCAATGACCCTCGTAAGGTTGGCTACCACTCCTAATAATCGGTTATACTAGATCTGAAAACATTTCAAACCTGTAAGTCCAGTATCAAAGAGTGGAGTACTCATACAGGACATCCTTGGTGTCTCAAGTCTAAGGACCAGATACACTACTGGGATTATGAAATCACTGTCTGATGTGAGGTATCAATAACCATCTAGCATTTCATAGGTAGATCAATCAGTGAACTCATTCCCCAATGAGCACCTGCACTGTACCCTCAATGTCCCCACACGAGTAGCTATGTGACCAGCCACCTCCATCATATGGACGGGTATACAGCACACTAGTCTATCCGATCATCGCGATGTCCTTCTCGAGTAACCTATGACTAAGATAATTTAGGGTCTGTGTTTAAAGGTGAATCGGTCTCATTATCGTGATCTCATCACGATCCGATTCCCATTGCATAGATCCAAGGACATCACAATATATGCAATACGCAAGATAAAGTGATAAAACGCCTAATAATACTCAAAGAGAAAAAGTGCATATCAAGTCACAAGTGTCATCACTTTTGTGATTGGCTTGTTGGGCACATATGACTAGTAGGAAGTGCTATCGGAACTAACCGAGAAAGAATCGAGGATTGACCGAAGGTTTCGAAAGTTCACTGAAAAGATCGTCAGAGGTTTGCGGAGCTCACTGAGAAGGCTCGAAAGCTTGCCAAAGACTCGTTGTACTCAGCATGGAGTCCGGGAGCCTGTTGGGAGTCTGCCGGAAGAAATCCGAGGGAGTGTCAAAAGTCCACCGTAAGTTTGCCAAAAAGCTCACCGGAAGAAGGGTTGACATTGACGGTTCAAAATTGCTCATAATTATGTTTCAATTTTGTAGTTAGCACGTAATTAGGGTAAGGATCAGGTAATAATCCTATTTAACCCTCGTAGTTGCCAATTGGACCTTATTTGGGCTGATTTGGGTTGAAGTTAGGGCCCATTCAGCCTTGCTGGAACAGTCTGGTGGTGGCACTGCCAGACCCAAGCAGTGGCACCGCCCCGGGAACAACTTCCCAAGTGTTCTGGGTGGTGGTACTGTCCCAGGTCAATGGTGGTACCGTCGACTTTAATACTTGGCAAGCGGTGGTACCGCCCCAAGTTAGCGATTCTATCGCTGACAATTATTACCTGCTAGTGGTGGTACCGCCTGGTAGGCGGTGGTACCGCCAGACCACAGAGCCCGAGGACTTTGTCAAGCGATGGTACCGCTAGTATCTAGTAAATTCAGGATGGAACTCTTTTTAGCTCTATTTTTGAAAGCCAATTAAGCCTATAAATACCCCTCTTTTCTTAGCTGAGAAAGCACCTTTTGAGAAGTTGAAAACTAAGTCAAAGTTTTAGCAAAGTCTTGTTTCAATAGCTCAAGTGTTCACCTCCCTCTTTCTTTATGAAAAATTTGTAAGAGTGTGAACCACTTGTAAAAGTTTGTAAGAGGGGTATTTGGTCTTTCCCCTTTAAGAGATTTGATAGTGGAAGTTGGGAGCCTCATCGGAGGAGGCTTTGAAAGTGGACATAGGTCTTTCGATTGAACCACTATACATCGCTATGTACTTTGGTTGTTAGTTTTTAAATATTTTGCATCTTATCTTTACTTGGCTACAAATCGCTCGATTTTCTTCTCCCTACTCTCAATTGCATTCACTCGAACTATTTTAGCTAAATCCTTTTTTCGTCGGATTAAAATTTCCATACGAATTAACTATCTTCGAAATTGGTTTCAAGTTTACGAATTCTAATCTGCTACACTAATTCACCCCCCCCCTCTTAGTGCCACTCAGATCCTAACAATTGGTATCAGAGCAAGGTCCCTCTCATCTGGTTTAAAACCCAAGAGAGATAGCTTATTACGATATGCAAAAGGGTCATTCAATTACACGTCTACCCATGTTTAATAGGTCAGGTTACACATATTGGAAGATTTATATGAGGATCTTTCTTATTTCCATGGACTTCAAACTTTGGAATATCATTGAAAATGGATTTTAAAAATCTTCTCTTTCAATTAGCAAATGGAATGAATTAGAGAAGAAGGTTTTTGCTTTAAATGCAAAGGCTATGAATGCCTTATTTTGTGCACTTGATAAAAATGAGTTTAATCGCGTTTCGATTTGTGAATTGGCTTTTGATATTTGGCGTACTCTTTAGATCACTCATGAAGGCACTAGCCAAGTGAAAGAGTCCAAAATCAACATTCTTGTATATTATTACGAACTTTTTCAAATGAAACCAAGTGAGTCCATCGGAGATATGTACACCAGCTTCACGGATGTCATCAATGGACTCAAAACACTTGGTAAAGGCTTTTCTAATTTTAAACTTGTAACTAAATTTTAAGATCCCTTCCAAAGAGTTGGGATCAAAAAGTTACGACCATTCAAGAGGCCAAGGACCTTAAACCTTTTCCTCTCAAAGAACTCATTAGGTCTCTAATGACCTACGAAATGACATGCCATGCTCATGAAGAGCTCGAGAACCCCCTTCCAAAGAACAGAAAGGATATGACATTAAGAACACAAGAAGACCACTTAAAAGGAACATCAAGTGATGAGGACAGTGATGATGACATTGCACTCTTGACTCGAAAATTTAAAAAATTCATAAGAAGGAATAAATTTAAAAATGACACTAAAAAGGACCAAGTGATATGTTACGAATGAAAGAAGCTGGGGCACTTCAAAAGTGAATACCCCTAAGTCAAGAAGAAGCAACCGAAGAGGAAGAAAGCTCTAAAGGCGACGTGGGATGACTCAAGTGGCTTCGAAGATGAAGAAGCAAGCAACAAAGAGGAGGCCAACTTCGTGCTAATGGCTTTAGGAGATGAGGTATGTGAGTTTATTAATGAAGATTTATCTTTCGATGAACTTTCAATAACTTTTCATGAATTATTTGATGAGTGTAGAACTATTAGTAAGAAGTTCAATTTATTAAAGAAGGAGCATGCTTTATTACTAGATAAACTTGATAGTCTTCAAACTCTCTCTTCACCTCCTTGCTCTAAGTGTGAATACTTAGAAGTAATAAGAAATAAGAACTTGCTACTTAAAGAGACCCTAATTAAGTTTAAAGTTGGTAGCAAGGGCTTGGACATGATCCTTGCAAACAAGGGTCATGTCGTAAATAGAAGTGGAATTGGATTTATGAGTGGATCTCACCAAAATCCTACCACCTTCATTAAAGGACCCACATTACATATATCACCTCATTTGAAATGTAATTTTTGTTGTAAATCCAGACATGTTGTTTATAAATGTTCGTTTAAAAAAATTAGCCCACATAAATTGATATGGGTTCCTAAAGGAACCATAAATAATTCAATGCTAAATGACAAAGTTAGTAGATCAATTTTTTAGGCACCCAAAATCAAATGAGTACCTAAAAACTATCCTTTTTTGTAGACACAATCATGTTAGAACCCTTACGGATTCTAAGCTTGGGGTTGATCTCTATAGGGGATCGGCCTCCTTAGAACTCTATAGGGGTTCCTTCCTCCAAGTTGCTGCTCAAAGGCTGCTAAAAGATTGATCTATTCATTGATGAAAAGAGGATGAATACATGACTATTTATAGGGCTTCTAAACCCCAACTCCTAATAGAACTCTTACTCAAGACTCCTACTTCTAACCAACTTCTAATTAGCACTCCTTCTCTAGTAGGACTCCTAATTCTAATAGGACTCTTTCCCTAATAGGACTCCTACTTCTAATAGGACTCTTTTCCTAATCGGACTCCTACTTCTAATAGGACTCTTTCTCTAATAGGACTCCTATTTCTAATAGGACTCCTTTTCTAAGAAGCAACCTAACCCTAACTTAGCCGGCCTCTTCACCTCTTTAATAGGGGTTGGCTAAATAGGATTTACATAAATGCCCTTATCAATGAAACTAAATTAAGACTCTCATAGCTAGAGTCCTAACAGATTAGGACTCTCCTAGCTAGAGTCCTAACAGACCCGCCCTCTTCAAATCAGCCTTGTCCTCGAGACTGATGCTCCATGAATTCTGAGAATTTGATATTCAAGTCATCATAGTTCTCCCAAGTGGCATCTTCTGTTGGTAGGTTCGCCCACTGTATTAGCACTTCAATAGCGGGTCGTCGTCGTCGAGTCACGATCCGTCGATCAATAATGGCACTTGGTTGGATCTGGAGCTCTCCTTGGGTAGTCATATATGGTAGATGGCTTTGGGCTATCTCGTTTTGTCCCAACTTGAGCTTCAAACACGACACATGGAAGACTAGATGGATTTGAGGGCTGGCGGGTAAATCCAATCTGTATGCTACTACTCTGAAATGCTCCAAAATCTGATAGGATCCATAGAACCGAGGTGAAAGCTTCATAGATGCTCTGGTCTTTGGATCATCTTGCCATTCCCTCCTAATATCCTCAGGGAAGTCACTGGTTGAAAGTAAAATGGCCAAAAATTTAGCTTGCTTAGGTAGCCATGAAAGTGCATCAGTAACAACATTCTCTTTCCCCCTTTTGTAAGTTATTTCATAATCATATTCAAGGCCTTTTGTAAGTTATTTCATAATCATATTCAAGAAGCTCTGTTACCCATTTTTGCCACTCAGGGGAAGATATCTTTTGTTCCAAGAAATATTTTAGACTTTTATTGTTGGTCTTGATTTGAAAGCATCGCCCGATCAAGTACGATCTCCATTTAGCCATTGCATGCACAATCGCGAGAATCTCCTTATTATAAATAGTCATCTTGAGATGGGAAGGAGATAACACCTTACTGGTATAAGTGAGGGGGTGGCCATCTTTCATTAGTACAACACCAATTCCGACTCTGGAGGCATCGGCTTCAATAATAAAAGTCTTGCCAAAGTCGGGTAACGCTAGTACGGGCGTTGTTATCATTGTGACTTTAAGTCCGTCGAAGGTGCTGGTGGCTTTGTCCGACCACTGGAAAGCATCTCTTTTCAGCAAGGAAGTAAGGGGTGTACTGATCTTTCCATAGTTTTTCATGAACTTATGGTAGTAACCTGTTAAACCGAGAAACCCGCGCAGCGATTTTATGTTCCTCGAGGTTGGCCAGTTCTACATTGCTTCAATTTTGGAGGGGTCCACTGCCACCCCTTCCTTTGATATGATATGCCCAAGATATTTCATCTTCTGTTGAAGAAAGCTACACTTCATTTTTTTTTTGACAAAAAGAACATATTCTCGTAAAATTATCAAAACAAGTCGTAAGTGCTGAATATGACTTTCAAGAGAAGGGCTGTAAATAAGGATATCGTCAAAGAAAACTAACATAAACTTTTAAAGATAACTCCAGAAAATATCATTCATAAGGCTCTAGAAGGTGGAGGGAGCACTGGGGAGACCAAAGGGTATTACCAGAAATTCGTAGTGACCGTTGTGCGTTCGAAAGGCAGTTTTCGGTATGCCTTCTTCGCACACTCGTATTTAATGATACCCGGATCGAAGGTCCAGCTTTGTGAAGACTCGTGCTCCCTTTAATTCATTAAGAAATTCATCTACTACTGGAATAGGACACTTGTCCTTGACGGTTATGTCGTTGAGAGCTCGGTAATCAATGCACATTCGTCATGTTCCGTCTTTCTTTCGTACGAGGAGCACCGGTGAAGAGTAGGGGCTACAACTTGGCTGAATAACTCTTGTTTCAAGCATCTCTTTTATAATCCTTTCTATTTCATCTTTTTGGAGATGTGGATATTGATATGGTCGAGTATTTGCTGGAGGTTTGCCTGGAAGAATTAGTATACGATGATCATGCCGGCGGTTAGGAGGTAGGCTGCGTGGTTCGTCATTCAGCAAGCAAGGGAAGTAGGTTTGGATCTTTAAATTTGGTTGGCTCTCCCTTAGATTGCTGCTCAAGTTGTACCAAAAAGCTGCTGTATGCTTTGTGCAAAACTTTCTCCATTTATTGTGTGCAAATTGTCGTTACGTCGCCCCCATGTTTCCCGCACAATATCACCTGTTTCCCCTTACTATAAAATTTCATAATTAATTTCAAAAAAAATCCAGGAAACATCACCTAATATCATCAACCATTCGATGCCAAGCATGGCCTCATAATCATCAAGAGAGAGGAGGAAAAAATCTGCAATTATCTCTTGGTCCTACAGCAATAGTTTCACCCGTGGGCACCTACGATCACACTTCAAAATTCATCCATCTGTGACTTTAACATCGAACCTGCTGCAATTCTCAATAGGTAAGGCCATCTGGACAGCAACCTTGCTATTCATAAAATTATTAGTGCTCCCGGTGTCAATAAGAACGGTGATCGGTTGTTGCTTCAGAAATCCTCCCACTTTCATTGTTTGCAGGTTCGCGTAACCGGCAAGGGCATGCATCGTAATATCAATTGGCTGCTGTTCTTCATCCGTGATCTCTTCCTCATGCTCCTAGACCTCCTCCTCCATGTCAAGAGGTTCAATCAATAGGAGGCAGCCCCTTTTACAGTGATGATTGCGGTTCCACGGCTCGTCGTAATGCCAACAAATACCCTTTGCTGATCGGTCACGTAGTTCTTCTCTTGTCAATTTTTTGGGCAGAGAAGGACAGCTGGGAGCAGAAGGGGGTTTATATGTTGAGGTTCTAGGAGTGGTTCTCATCCTCCGAGCATCTTGGCTAAGCCATTCTTCTTGTATTCGGGCAAAAGAAATCGTAGCCATCACGGTACGGGGCTGTCGTGCCTTAACTTCCCCTTTTATCTCTAGTTTGAGTCCTTCGATAAATGTTCCTAATAATTAATGGTTAGTACAATCACGAGCAAGGTAGAATAGCTTCTCAAACCTGGTTTGGTACTCTTGAATCGTAGAGGTTTGTCAAATCTTTGCGAGTTGGCCATCGATATTTTCATACTCCGTAGGTCCGAAACGGTTCAGCAGTGCATTCTTAAATTGATTCCACGATTTAGAACCTGGTTGTTACACCCGAGGTATTGTACCTATTGGCTGTAAGTGTATCTTCAAAAAGAAGATTAGAGTAGATAGAAAAGTAAAGACCTATAAAGCAAGGCTAGTGGCTAAGGGGTATTGTCAAAGGCAAGATGTTGATTATGATAAAACTTTTTTACCTATAGCCATGCTAAAATTCATTTGAATTCTATTAGCTATTACAGCACACTATGATTATGAGATCTGGCAGATGGACGTCATAACCGCATTCCTCAATGACAACCTTGAGGAAGAGATGTATATGATATAACCAAAGGGATTCGTATCCAGGGATAACCCAGATAAGGTGTGCAGGTTGCTTAGGTCTATCTATGGACTGAAGCAAGCTTCCCGAAGTAGGAACATAAGATTTGATGAGGCGATCAAATCTTATAACTTCGTTAAGAATGAAGATGAGCCTTGCGTGTATAGGAAGGTAAGTGGGAGCACTATCACCTTTTTGGTATTATATATGGATGACATCCTGATCAGTGGGAATGATGTAGGAATGCTCTCTATAGTAAAGGCTTGGCTATCTAGGCACTTCTCCATGGACTTAGAGAAAGCATCCTGCATATTGGGGATATAGATCTATAGAGATAGATTGAAAAGGATGCTTGGCTTGTCCTAGTCCAGGTACATAAACACCATTGTCAAAAGGTTTGGTATGAAAAATTTCAAGAGATGTCTCATACCAAGAGACATGGAATATCACTTTCAAGGAGTATGCCCCCAAAAGACTCCTGAAGAAAGGGCACACATGGATATGATACCATATGCCTCAACGATAGGATCTATCATGTATGCTATGCTATGTACCAGGCCAGATATAGCGCATGCTCTAAGTGTCACGAGTAGGTATTAGGCAGATCTAGGCTTGGAGCATTGGAAAACAATAAATGTATCATTAAGTACTTAAGATGGACTAAGGATCTTTTACTGGTATATGGAGGCAGTAGCCTTAGGGTCGAGGGCTACACGGACACGAGCTTCCAGTCCGATGTTGATGATAGCAAGTCTAATTCAAGGTATGTGTTCACTCTAAATGGAGGAGCAGTATGCTAGAAGAGTTCCAAGCAAGACACTACTACTGACTCGACCACAAAGGCGGAATATATTGCTGCAGCAGAGGCAACAAAGGAGGGAGTTTGAATGAAGTTCATCACAGACTTAGGAGTCATATCGAGCAGCGAGGATCTGATTCCCTTATACTACGATAACAACGGGGCAATCACTCAAATAAGGGAACCCATGTCTCATCAGAAGTGTTCTGAGGAGGTTCTAGCTTATTAGAGAGATCGTGGCCCGAAGAGATGTAGTAGTGGAAAGAGTTCCATCTGAAGATAACATTGCAAATCCATTGATAAAGCCATTGACTCAGATTATCTTTAAGTGTCACAAGGTCTGATAGGGATTAGACATGTTGGTGATTGGCTTTAGGTCAAGTGGGAGATTGCTAGTCAGATGTGCCCTACAAGCCAATCACATGAGTGATGGCACTTGTGACTTGATATACACTCTTTCTTTTGCTTATTATTATCAAACAATTTATCACTTTATCTTACGTGTTGTATATATTGTGATGTCCTTGGATCTGTGTAAGGGGAATCGAATCATGATGAGATCATGATAATGAGATAAATTAACCTTTAAACACAAACCTTAAATAATCCCGATCATAGGTTACTCAAGAGGGACATCGAGATAACCGAATAGGCTAGTATGTTATATACCTATCCATATGATGGAGGTGGTTAGTCTTATAGCTACTCATGTGGGAACACTAAGGGTACAGTGCAGGTGCTCATTGGGGAATGAGTTCACTGATTGATCCACTTACGGAATGCTGGATGGTTATTGATACCTCACATCAGACAACGATTCTATAGTCCCAATAGTGTATCCGGTTCTTAGACTTAAGTCACAAAGGATGTCCTAAATGAGTACTCCACTCTTTGATACCAGACTTATAGGTTTGGAAAGTTTCAGATCTAGTACAATCGATTATTGGGAGTGATAGCCAACCTTACGAGGGCTATTGAGTGTCAATAGAGGATCATCTGCTCTAAGTATCATAAGAGGAATATCCCATGTATTCTTGCTTGAACAAATCCTTGGCTAAGGTTATTCGGATTGAGAGAGAAAGAGTTCTCTGTGAGAATCCAATAAGAGCAAGACTTAAGGAGAGACCGTGTGGGCCTGACAGCACCATGCCCGATATGGGGTCTTTGGGATATTAGTTGGATAAGGGACTATAGATACATGATAACTGAGGACAGATAGGTCCAAAGGATTGGATTCCCCTATATCATCTGGGGTTGTGGCATAATGGCCTAGTACGTCCGCAGTCGATGAGTTGGATGAATTATTATAGAGATAATAATTCAATGAGTCAAAAGGAGTTCTGATAAGTATGACTCATGGCCAGCTTGATATTGGGCTTAGAGGGTCACACACGTATGGTAGGTGTTGCGACGAGTAGAGGTTCGGTTATGAGATATCCGCTGGAGCCCCTATCTTATTGGATATTCATTAAGCTCCTGAATTATTGGATCCTAAGATGAGATCTAATAATTGCTAATAAGAGATTATTAGGTATAGACCCACTAATCCAAGAGGCTTGGGTAATTTGATGAAGATACAATATCCAACAGGGCAAGATCCATTAGAGTTTATAGGGGGCCTCTATAAATAGGAGAGAACCAAAGCTCTATAGGCTGGGAGTTCTTTTTGGTGGCCACCTTCTGTTCTCCTTTCCCCAAAGAGGTGCATCGTCGCAGTCCTTGTCATGTGGATACCGCTAGACAGGAGGACGCTTGACCTACTTCATCCTTCCTACAGATCTGTAGGGATTGAGGGATATACGATCTCCCTAGGTACTTTCTTTTACACATGTAGCTTTCGCGTATTTATTTTTTATGCACCGATTTTCGCATAATGACGGAACCTTTCATGAAAATCCATGGTTTTTTATTTTTCTATTCTTCCACTACACATGAGATGTTGCCCCCTATAGATTTCCCAACATAGGCACTTCTCCATGAAGGACTTAGGGGAAGTATCCTATGTATTAGAGATATAGATCTATAGAGATAAATCCAAGAGGATGCTTGGCTTATCCTAGTCCACGTATATAGACACCATTGTCAAAAGGTTTGGCATGGAAAATTCCAAAAGAGGTCTCATACCAATGAGACATAGAATATCACTTTCTAGGATTATGTTCCAAAAGACTCCTGAAGAAAGGACATATATGGATAGGATACCATATGCCTCAACGATAGGATCTATCATGTATACTATACTATGTATGTTGGGAAATTCGTCAGGGGAGCGACATCACATGCGCAGCGGAAGAACAAAAAAATAAAACCCCAGATTTCCCATAGAAAGTTTTCATTATCATGCGAAGATTAGTGCGTCAAAAATAAATCCGTAAAACTGCACGTGTAAAAAAAGATACCTAGGGAGATCGTATATCCTTGAATTCTATACGATAACGAATTCAAGGATATACCTAGGGAGATCTACTTGAATTATTAATACAAGTAGACTTGGATTAATAATTGGATCCGAATATCAGGATCCAATAATTCAGGGGCTTAATGGATATCCAATAAGATAGGGGGTTCAACGGATATCTCATATCGGAACCTCTACTTGTCGCAACACCTACCATATGTGTGTGACCCTCTAGGCCTAATATCGAGCTGGCCGTGAGTCATACTTATCAAAAGTCCTTCTGACTTAGTGAATTATTATCTCTATAATAATTCACCCAACTCATCGACTACGGACATACCAGGCCACTATGCTGCGGCCCCCAAACGATACAAGGGAATCCAATCCTTTGGACCTATATCTCCTCAGTTACCATGTATCTATAATCTCTCATCCATATAATATCCCAGAGACCCTATACCGGGCATGGTGCTGTCAGGCCCATACGGTCTCTCCTCGAGCCTTGCTTTTGTCAGATTCTCCCGGATAACTCTTTTTCTCTCAATCCGAATAACCATAGCCAAGGATTTGTTCGAGCAAGAATACATGAGATATTCCTCTCATGATACCGAGAGCGGATGATCCTCTATTGACACTCAATAGCTCTCGTAAGGTTGGCTACCACTCCTAATGATCGGTTGTACTAGATCTGGAGCTTTCCAAACCTATAAGTCCGATATCAAAGATTGGAGTACTCATACAGGACATCCTTGGTGTCTCAAGTCTAAGGACCAAATACGCTACTAGGACTACGGAATCGTTGTCTGATGTGAGGTATCAATAACCATCCAGCATTCCCTAGGTGGATTAATCAGTGAACTCATTATCCAATGAGCACCTGCACTGTACCCTTAGTGTCCCCACACGAGTAGCTATAAGACCAGCTATCTCCATCATATGAACGGGTATACAACACACCAGTCTATCTGGTTATCTCGATGTCCTTCTCGAGTAACCTATGACCAGGATAATTTAAGGTCTATGTTTAAATGTGAATTGGTCTCATTATTATGATCTCATCACGATTCGATTCCCATTGCACAGAACCAAGGACATCATAATATATGCAACACACAAGATAAAGTGATAAAATGCCTAATAATAAGCAAAAAGATAAAGTGCATATCAAGTCACAAGTGCCATCATTCATGTGATTGGCTTACCGGGCACATATGACTAGCAATCTATCACTTGACCTAAAGCCAATCACCAACATGTCTGATCCCCATCAGACCTCTGTGACGCTCAAAGATAATTTGAGTCAATGGCTTTGTTAGTGGATCTGCAATGTTATTTTCGGATGGAACTCTTTCCATTGTTACATCTCTTTAGGCCACGATCTCTCTAATAAGTTGGAACCTTCTCAGAACACTTCTGATGAGACCCGAGTTCCCTTATTTGAGTAATCGTCTTGTATTTATCGCAATATAAAGGAATCAACTCCTCGCTGCTCGGGATGACTCCTAGATCTGTGATGAACTTCTTCATCCAAACTCCCTCCTTTACTGCCTCTGCCACAGCAATGTATTCCACCTCTGTGGTCAAGTCAGCAGTAGTGTCTTACTTAGAACTCTTCCAGCATACTGCTCCTCCATTCAGGGTGAACACATACCCTGAATTAGACTTGCTATCATCGATATCGGACTAGAAGCTCGAGTCCGTGTAGCCCTCAACCCTGAGGCTACTACCTCCATATACCAGTAAAAGATCCTTAGTCCTTCTTAAGTACTTGAGGATACATTTTACTACTTTCCAATGCTCCAAGCCTGGATCTACCTAATATCTGCTCATGACACTCAGAGCATGCACTAGATCAAGCTTGGTACATAGCATAGCATACATGATAGATCCTATCGTTGATGCATATGGCATCATATCCATGTGTGCCCTTTCTTCAGGAGTCTTTGGGGACATACTCCTAGAAAGTGATATTCCATTTCTCATTGGTATGAGACCTCTCTTGGAATTTTTCATACCAAACCTTTTGACAATGGTGTCTATGTACCTGGATTGGGACAAGCCAAGTATCCTCTTAGATCTATCTCTATAGATCCGTATCCTCAATATGCAGGATGCTTCCCCTAAGTCCTTCATGGAGAAGTGCCTAGATAACCAAGTCTTTATTGTGGAGAGCATTCCTACATCATTCCCAATGATCAGGATGTCATCCACGTATAATACCAAAAGGTGATAATGCTCCCACTTACTTTCCTATACACACAAGGCTCATCTTCGTTCTTAACGAAGTCATAAGATCTGATCGCCTCATCAAATCTTTATGTTCCAACTTTGGGAAGCTTGCTTCAATCCATAAATGGACCTTAGTAACCTGCACACCTTATCTGGGTTATCCCTGGACACGAATCCCTCAGGCTGTATCATATACACCTCCTCCTTGAGGTTGCCATTGAGGAATACGGTTTTGACGTCCATCTGTCAGATCTCATAATCATAGTGTGCTGCAATAGCCAATAGAATTCGAATGGATTTTAGCATGACTATAGGTGAGAAAGTTTCGTCATAGTCAACACCTTGCCTTTGACGATACCGCTTAGCCACTAGCCTTGTTTTATAGGTCTCTACCTTTCCATCTACTCCAATCTTCTTTTTGAAGATCCATTTGCAACCAATGGGTACAATACCCTCGGGTGCATCAACTAGGTTCCAAACCTTATTAGAGTACATGGAATCCATTTCTGAATTCATGGCTTCTTACCATTTCCCAGAGTCTATGCTCATGTTAGCCTCCTCATAGGTCTGAGGATCAATATCCTCAACATCCTTTCCTCTGATGTGTCCCACATATCTCTCAAGAGGATGAGATACTCTATCAAACCTACGTAAAGTTGGAACTTATATGTTAGGTATCTGAACAGATTCTAGAATGGTGCTTGAGCTAGGTTCTCCAACCTCGCTCAACTCTGTCATGCTCCCACTGTCGTCACCAAGAATGTGTTCCTTCTTAAGGAACACTACTCTCTTGGCTACAAAGACCTTTTGTCCTCAGGGTGATAGAAATAATACCCATAAGTTTCCTTAGGGTATCCCACGAACTTGCACCATTCCATCCTAGATTCTAACTTGTCAGGGTTGTGTCTCTTAACGTGGGCAGGGCAGCCCCAAATCTTAACAACTTTAAAATTGGGCTTCTTCCCATTCCATATCTCATATGGAGTAGACATCACTGATTTAGTTAAAATTCTATTCAGAAGGTAAATTACGGTTTTTGGGGCATATCCCTAGAATGAGATGTATAGGTCGGCGAAACACATCATGGAACGCACCATGTCTAACAGTATGTGATTCCTCTTTTCTGATACACCATTAAGCTATGGTGTATAAGGAGGTGTCCATTGGGATCAAATCCCATGGTCTTTGAGGAATTAGGTGAACTCTGTACTCAAGTGCTCACCTCCTCGATCTAATCGAAAGGTTTTAATACTTTTTCCTGTTTGGTTCTCCACTTCTCGTTTCCTCTTAGACTCACTTACACTCATGATATGTGAAGCTGTATTTAGCATAAATAAACCATTATGCATTGTTCCTCTCGTGATGATCTCATAATCTAATATTATTGAACAACTATTATTCTAAAAAGCTAATTTATATCCAATAACTGTCAAACATGGAATGGAAATAATGTTTTTGATAATAGAAGGAACATAATAGCATGCATCTGATATAATAATAACTCCACCAAGCAGATGTAAGATGACATTGCCAACAGCCAGTGTAGCAACCTTTTCTCCATTGCCCATCTTAAGGTCCATCTCGCCTCTATTCAATCTCCTAGGTCCTGCTAGAACCTGCAACGAATTACAAATGTGATAAGCACTCCCGGTATCTAATACCCATATATTATCATATGATCCTGACAAATGGAGACTGATCATAAATGTACTCGAAGCTTTTGCAAACTTCTATTTCGCCCTCTTTACAAGGTACTCTTTGTAGTTCCTCTTCCAGTGCCCATCTTTGCCGCAGTGGAAGCACTGGCCTTTGTTCTTTGTTGGGTCTTTCTTAGCAACCTTTGCATTACCCATTTTGCCCTTGCCCTTGCCCTTGTTAATGGACATCTCAGCCTTTCTTTTCTTTCTGGTCTCACTAGTGTAGAGAACCGACTTCTCTTTCTTGATGGTGCTCTCTACTTCTCTCAACATATTAAGGAGCTTTGGGAGGGTCACCTCAAGTTTGTTCATATTAAAATTCATTATGAACTGAGAAAAGGAATCTGGTAGGGACTGAAGCACAAGATCCACACACAGGTTATCCTCTAGGACCATTCCTAGACCTATGAGTTTCTCGATCCACTCAATCATCTTAAGGACATGGTTCTGAACTGGTGTCCCCTTAGTCATCCTAGCACAGAAAAAGACTCTTTGATATCTCATACTGCTGAGTTCTTCCCTGTTCCTCAAACAGTTTACGGAGATACAGGAGTATGGAATTAGCATCCATATTTTAATACTGTCTCTGTAACTCAGTAGTCATAGAGGCTAATATATAACACTTAGCAAGAGTGGAATCATCTAAGTACTTCACATAACAAGCGATCTCATCCTCGCTTGCCCCTTCATCGGGCGTAGGGATCATTGTATTAAGGACATATGCAATTTTCTCCACTGTGAGAATGATTCTCAGATTACGAAGCCAATCCATATAATTTGTACTAGTGAGGCGGTTGGCATCAAGTATACCACGTAAAGGATTTGAAAGTGATATTTTTCTGAAATAAAAGATGTAGTAGAAATAAATAACATGCAGACTTTGTAGAAATTTAAACAATTAAGATAAGGACTTCTATCTTAATGTACTCCCACTAATTTTTCGTGAGACACACAACACCCTCCGGTATGTGAATCGGAGACCCCCGGTGGATCTCTAGTGGGGATCAAGATCCAATCGGTGTCTTAACGTAATCTCAAGGGACTCGACCAATCATGTTAAGCCCGTAAAGGTAGACAACTCTTGCCAATCACAACTCCTTATGATTCCTGTCTTGTTCGGCCTCCGAACCACCATGGCCTCGAGGGACTCGACCAACCATGATATTCTGTTAAGTCATTAACATTGTTACTAGATGAGTCTGATTAGGTGATATACTCTCGAGGGAATCGACCAAGCATATCATGTCCTCAGGTCACCTATGACATCTCTATGTCGTAGATAAGATAGCGAGATGTAATATAGGTGAGTCTCGAGGGACTCGACCAACTCAACCTACACTGGGAATCGGCTCCTAGCAATAACGATGGAAGGCCACGTGGGTCAATCTAATTGCCTCACGTTTATCGACTTAATATTATTAATAGAGGGATTTTGGTTTGGTCTCCTAATATAATGTGTCACACACATACTTATTTAATATATGTATCTACATCGTATGCAAATATATATATACATATCTAGAAGGTGTATATCTAATCTCACATCACATGAGCAATCATACCAGATGATCATGGACCACATCCTAATGTGATTAGGCCCGAGCTATGAAAGGATCTAAAAGGCACTAAGAGGGGGGGGGGGTGAATTAGTGCAGCAGATTAAAATCGTACTTTTGAAGTCGATTTTGCAAAAACACAAGTTCGTAGGAAGATTTCGATTTGGCGAAAGAGAACTTGAAAGTAATTGCTTACGTAAAGGAAATAACTATGAACTAAACAACTTGCAACCAAGTAATGAAATGATTCAAGAATGTAAACACTCACATATTTATGAACACAATGATGTATAGTGGTTCGGTCAAATGACCTACATCCACTCTTGAAGCCTTTACGATGAGGCTCCGCTCTTCCACTAGCAAATCCTTTGAAGGGAAAGGACCAAATACCCCTTTACAACCCTTTACAAGAAGTTCACACTTGTATAAGATTTCTCAAGAAGAAGAAGGTGAACACTTAGCAAGAACAAGACTTTTTAGACTTTTCAAAAAGCTCAAGACTAAGATTCTAACTCTCAAAGGGTGCCCTTTGGTGAGAAATGGGGTATGAGATCCAAAGTGGAATTGAGTGGGCTCCAAATTTGAAATCAAATTTAAGGCCCAGTTCCTGGTGTTCTCGTGGTCGAGATGGTGTTATGCATGTGTTTACCGTTGGCCCGATGGATAGGGCGTACGCATCACTTGCCATGCGACCAAGCGGTAAGTACGCCGTTCAGATCGGCGTAAAGCACGCTCTAACCAGGCGGGGTTCCACCGCTCGTCTCAGATACAAAGCGTGTGCTACGCTGCAGACCGCGGCATTCCCATCACTGCCTCAGCTAGGCCGGTTGGTTGTACTTTATTCCATTCGGCAAGCCGAATGGGCCTGTTTAAGCCCAACGGCTAAGTAGAGCCCGGTTGGCCCCCTGGGTAGGCGGATTTTCTTTTCCTAAATCCTTGCTACGTTGGCCTCACACCCCAGGCAGGATTTTTTCCAACCTCGCCTATTCATGTGCAAACTACGAACTTAAAAACATAACTCAACATGATTTGATCCGACACTTTTCAAGTCAACTTCTAGCGAGCTTTACGGTGAGATTCCGGCAGGCTTCCAATGCTTCCCTCGGATTGCTTCCAATGGACTCCCAGCATACTCCGGATTGTATGGCGAGCTCAACGAGTCTTCGGCTAGCTTCCGAATCTTCCCGGTAAGTTCCGCGAACCTTCGATAATCTTTGAGATGAACTTCCGAAAACTTCGGCAAGTCCCTGATTCGATCTTGGATGGTTCCGGCAACATTTCGAAAATCTCTCGGACTTCCGATGAACTCTTGAACCCCCGACGGACTTGACCTCGGTAAATCACTTTATGTTTTCTTCCCATCGTAGTTATTCCTACACACTTATCTCGACAAAGTAGATTAGAACAAATATTTCACCAATTGACTTCATCATCAAAATCCGAGATTCAACAATCTCCCCCTTTTTGATGATGACAATCAATTGGTGATGGAGTTACTCTTAACTCCCCCTATCTATATGCCATAAAAAAATTGCTTGAATTCAATTTTTGAATTCAACACAATAAATTTAACTTCATGATGTACTTAATGATGACAAAGTCGATGTTGGACATTAAGATGTCAAATAGGTATCAAAGATATCAATGAAGTATACATAATTAAAAACATGATATCAAGAACCTAAATAAGCATTTTAACTTGCAATAACTTGTAAAGCATGGAAAATGCATATAACTGTCAACATATGGCAATACACATATTATTTCTCCCCCTTTGTCATCAACAAAAAGGAAACGAGAGATTCATATGTAACAATACGGGATGGCCGAAAAATATCACAAATTAGAAAGCCGAAAATCATTTCACAGTGGCCAAGAAGATGTAATGAAGATAATACAACATATATGTCAAGATGTAATGAAGATAATACAACATATATGTCAACATACAACACAAGTTTACAACGTTCAAAAAGAAAATACAGCAAGCTACTCCTCAGGAGGAATGCCAAGATGCCTATACATGTGTTCGATCTTTTGGTTCATCTTCTGCATTTCCTTCAAAATTTTAATTTGCTATAATTTTACTTCATTTAACTCTCTCATGATCAGATCGTCAGAAGATGGAGCAGAAAATGGCACTGATGTAGCTGCAACAAAAGGATCAGGAGGAGGAGATTCATTTCCCCTAAGGACTGGTGTTTTAGGATGGTCTACTGGTGGGGGAGGTATATCACATCTCCTAGGTTGTCTAACCCCTATTCCATGCTCGAATGTACACCTAAGTCGCCTAAGTAGTTTAACGTCAATGATATTAAATCTGTCCACTTGTATTGCTTCTTCATTTGGTGGAATGCAAATATTATGGGCATGCAATAGTTTAGTTATTAAACCTCCATATAGTAACATTGATCCTTTAGAAAGGACCTCTATCACGTGCTGCCGGATTAGGTATCCAAAACAAAAATGTTGTCTGGTCATGATCCAATATAAGGTACCTAACTTTCGGTGGCCAGTCTCATCATGATGAAACTGTTTAGGAATGACAATGCTTACAAGAATGTGATGCAAAATTTTAGAGTTAAAAGGTAGTAAATGTTCACAACTCTTGGGGATTATACCTAAATTTGGGTTTGCAAACACAGTTTCTAAAGCTTTAGAGTGGGTGGCACCAACTGTGTCCATATCCCATTTTCCTCTAAAATAACACCCTAACTCTTTTTCAACAATTCCAATTAATGAGCATATAGTATTATCGCATATTTGGATCTCATTACCTAGAAGATAAGTTGACAAGCCATCATCATTCATAGTTAAATTAGCATAGAATAATTTAACTAAGCGTGGATAAACAGGTTCAACAATTTGCAAAATGGGTAAGGCATCTAAGTCTGCAAACCACATGATAGGTTCTAGGCTCCCTAATTGATTCAAATCAACATATTTTCCTTTATGAATAGGTCTAGAACCAAGTTCAAAAAATCTAAGGGAAGCTTCTTGTGATTTAAACAAGGATTGGTCAAATGAATCTACCTCCATCCTTTTTCCTTTGTCTCTTGATGTTCTTTTAGGAGCCATTTCTATTTAGGATAGATCAATAATCAATTGAAGAAAGAAATTAAACTAGACAAGAAAAGGAAAGAGAAATAATTCGGTTTTTACCTTAGATTGTTCCTTTGAGATGTAGGAAGCTTGAATCAAAGTAAGATCTCCTTCTTAGGCTTCTAGAGGAAGAAATGATGCTTGGGAGGGTTTAGAGGAGTGTAGAGAGGTGAGGAAGAGACTCTCGAGGTTAGGGGCAGTTCTACATGGCCCTAACTCACCCCTTATAAAGGGGTGTTAGGCGTGTACTACCGCCCGGCGACAGTTCCACGCTGGGTGACTTCTGGCGGTGCCACTGCCGTATCTGGCGGTGCTACCGCCGGTAGCACAAAAATCCGCATTTCATTAATTTTTTTTTATTTTAAAAAAATTGGTCTTAGAGATGGGATGAAGTCAAAAAGAATTTGATGAAAATAAATCCAAGAAGAAAAATCAAAATGTATGGAATCAAATCGATGAAAACCATAATTTCAAGGAAAGATATCATCAAATAGAGCTTACTTATTTGGACAGTTTAACATGCCTAATTCCCTTCTAATAAAATCAAATTGTTCCTCATTTAAAGGTTTCATAAAAATGTCCGCTAATTGATGATTTGTATCAACAAATTCAAGGGTGACATCTCTACTACTTACATGATCACGTATAAAATGATGCCTAATGTCAATATGCTTAGTTCGAGAGTGTTGAATCAGATTTTTAGTTAGACAAATAGCACTTGTGTTATCACATTTTATAGGAATATTTTTTAAGTAGATTACATAGTCTTCTAGTGTATTTTTCATCCAGATAACTTTGTACCTGACATGCACTTGCAGCTATATATTCAAACCTGCCGTAGATAGTGCAACGAATTTTGTTTCTTGGAAGTCCAAGAAACAAGTGCATGTCCTAGAAATTGGCATGTTCGGATGTGCTTTTTCTATCTATTTTACATCCACCAAAATCCAAATCTGCATAAGCTTTCAAATCAAAGTTATCAGATTTTGGATACCATAATCCAAGATTAGGGGTCCCTTTAAGATATCTAAGAATCCTCTTAACAGCTTTCAAGTGAGATAGCTTAGGATTAGCTTGGAATCTTGCACATAGCCCTACACTGAACATGATGTCAGGTCTAGTTAAAGTGAGATAAAGCAGGCTACCTATCATGCCCCTATAAGTTTTTTGATCAAAACTTTCTCTATTTTCATCCATATCTAATTTAGCGGAGGTGTTCATAGGAGTGCTAATATCTTTTGATCCATCCATGTTAAATCGTTTTAACAATTCCAATGTATTTTGATTGATTTAGAAATATACCATCACTTAGTTGCTTGATTTGTAGTCCTAAAAAGAAATTTAGTTCTCCCATTAGGCTCATCTCAAATTCATCACTCATATCCTTAGCAAATAATTCACATAGTGATTTATTACAAGACCCAAAAATAATATCATCAACATAAATTTGAACAATAAGAAAATTATTTTCAAAATGTTTAATAAACAATATAGTATCAATCTTGCCTTTAGTGAAATCATTTGAAATTAAAAAAGAACTAAGCCTCTCATACCAAGCCCTAGGGGCTTGTTTTAGACCATATAGAGCCTTAGTTAGCTTAAACACGTGGTTAGGAAATAGAGGGTTTTCAAATCCGGGTGGTTGTTCGACATACACTTCTTCGGAAATAAAACCATTTAAGAATGCACTTTTGACATCCATTTGAAATAATTTGAAATCTTCACTACTAGCATAGGCAAGGAGCATCCTAATGGCTTCCAATCGTGCCACCGGAGCGAAGGTCTCTTCGTAATCGATACCTTCTTCTTGGTTGAAACCTTTGGCCACTAGTCTAGCCTTGTTTCTAACCATGATACCGTATTCATCTTGCTTGTTTCTAAAGACCCACTTAGTACCAATAACTAAGTGGTCATTGGAATCTAGGAACAAGCTTCCTTACCTCATTCCTCTCAAATTGATACAATTCTTCTTGCTTTGCGATAACCCATGAATCATCTTTCAGGGCATCAACAATGCATTTTGGTTCAACTTGAGAAAGAAAAGCGGCATGGGCACAAAAATCTTTGAAAGAAGAGCGAGTTTGAACCCCTTTCGATGCATCTCCTATAATTAACTCCTTGGGATGAGCATCTACATACTTCCATTCCTTGGGTAAGGAAGTTTGGGAAGAAGATGCATCCAAGTTGTCATTTTGAGGAGAGGGTTCATTCAAATTCAAATTATCAAGACCAAAATCATCATCAAAATCTTTCTTCTTAAATTCTGAAATTTCATTAAAACCCACATGAATAGATTCTTCTATAAGTAAGGTTCTTTTGTTGAAAACACCAAAAGCCTTAGAAACCGAAGAATAACCAAGAAATATGCCTTCATTGGATTTTGCATCGAATTTTCCGAAGGCATCCTTTTCATTTAAAATAAAGCATTTACAACCAAAAACTTTAAAATAAGAAACATTGGGTTTTTTATCATTCCATAATTCATATGGAGTTTTAGATAGGGATGGTCTCACTAGAACTCTATTCATAACATAGCAAGCCATATTCAAGGCTTCGGCCCAAAAATATTTTGGTAAATTATATTCATTTAACATGGTTCTAGCCATTTCTTGCAAACTTTTATTTTTCCTTTCCACTACTCCATTTTGTTGTGGATTTCTTGGAGTAGAGAAGTTATGATTGTATTCATTTATTTCACAAAAATTTTGGAAGTCATGATTTTGAAATTCACCTCCATGATCACTTCGAATTGATGAAATCATAAAACCTTTTTCATTTTGAGTGAGTTTACAAAATTTAGAGAAACATTTGAAACAATCACTTTTATGAGCCAAGAAATAGGTCCAAGTGTATCTACTATAGTCATCCACAATTACAAAGGCATATTTGCTACCTCCTACTTGTTATGTCAATTGGTCCAAATAAGTCCAAATGGATCAATTGCAATGGTCTAGTGGTGCTAATTTGATTTTTGATTTGAAACTAGTCTTTATTTGTTTTCCTAGTTGACATGCATCACATACCTTATCCTTAACAAATTTCGTGTTTGGGATACCTCTTACTAATTCTCTAGATGAAATCTTAGAGATTAGTTTAATGCTTGCATGGCCTAATCTCCTATGCCAAAGCCAAGCATCATCATTCAAAATCGAAAAGCACATTTCATTACTTAATTTATCAATATTTATGGTGTAGACATTGTTTTGTTTTAAAGCAATCATGGATATGTTGTTGTTGGGTTTTTCAATAATGCAAACATTAGATTCAAATCTAACAACATAACCTTTATCACATAATTGACTAATACTTAAAAGATTATGTTTTAAACCATCAACTAGTAACACATCATCAATTGAAAAACTCGATTTGTTACCTATGGTTCCCTTGCCAATGATTTTACCCTTGTTGTTGTCTCCGAAGGTGACATATCCTTCTTCTTTGCTAGTGAGCATAGAGAAATGAGATGGATCTTCGGTCATGTGCCTTGAGCATCCACTATCAAGATACCATTTCTTGCTCCTAGCTTGTGAGTTTGTCTATAAAGAGGATGGTTTTAGGTACCCATTTGATTTTGGGTGCCTTACAAATTGATCTACTTACTTTGTAATTTATCATTGAATTGTTTATGGTTCCTTTAGGAACCCATATCAATTTTTGTGGATTAATTTTCTTGAATGGATATTTGTAAGCAACATGTCCCGTTTTGCCACAAAAATTACATTTCAAATGGGGTGATACATGCAATGTAAGCCCTTTAATGAAGGTGGTGGGATTTTGGTGAGAACCTCTCACAAATCCGATTCCACTTCTATTTCCGACGTGACCTTTGTTAGCAAGAATCATGTCCAAGCCCTTGCTACCGACCTTAAACTTGTTTAGGGTCTCTTTGAGTAGCAAGTTCTTCCTCTTTGTTGCATCTAAGTCTTCACACTTAGAGCATGGGGGTAGAGAAGGGTTTTGAAGACTATTGAACTTACTTTGTAATAAAGCATGCTCTTTCTTAAGCAAATTAAACTTCTTACTAATAGTTCTACATTCATCAAATAACTCATGAAAAGCCATAGAAAGTTCATCGAAAGATAATTCTTCATTAAGTAACTCACTAACCTCTTCTCCTAATGCCATTAGTGCGAAGTTTGCCTCCTCTTTGTTGCTAGCTTCTTCAACCTCGAAGTCACTTGAATCATCCACGTGGCCTTCAAGGCTTTTTTCTTCTTGAATTGCTTCTTCTTGGCTTGAGGGCATTCATTCTTGAAGTGTCCCGGCTTCTTGCATTCGTAGCAAATAACTTGGTCCTTTTTGTATTCAAATTTGCTTTTTGTGTCATTTTTAAATTTGTTCTTTCTTATAAATTTCTTAAACTTTCGAGTTAGAAGTGCAATGTCATTGTCACTGTCCTCATCACTTGATGTTCCTTTCAAGTGGTCTTCTTGTGTTCTAAGTGCCATATCCTTCCTATTCTTTGGAAGAGGGTTCTCAAGCTCTTCATGAGCATGGCACGTCATCTCGTAGGTCATTAGAGATCCAATAAGTTCTTCAAGCGGAAATACTTTAAGATCCTTGGCCTCTTGAATGGCCGTGACCTTTGGATCCCAACTCTTTGGAAGGGATCTTAAAATTTTAGTTACCAATTCAAAATTAGAAAAACCTTTACCAAGAGCTTTAAGTCCATTGATGACATCCGTAAAGCGGGTGTACATGTCTCCAATGGACTCATTTGGTTTCATCCAAAAAAGTTCATAGGAATGCACAAGAATGTTGATTTTGGACTCTTTCACTCGGCTAGTGCCTTCATGAGTGATTTCAAGAGTGCGCCAAATATCAAATGCCGATTCACAAATAGAAACCCGATTAAACTCATTCTTATCAAGCGCACAAAATAAGGCATTCATAGCCTTTGCATTGAGAGTAAAAATCTTCCTCTCTGACTCATTCCACTCACTTATCGGAAGAGAAGATTTTGCAAATCCATTTTCAACAATGTTCCAAAGTTCAAAGTCTATGGAAATGAGAAAAATCCTCATACGAGTCTTCCAATATGTATAATCCGACCTATTAAACATAGGCGGACGAGTAATGGAGAGACCCTCTTGCATACCAGAGTAGGCCATCTCTCTTGGGTTTTAAACCAATATGAGAGCAAACCTTGCTCTGATACCAATTGAAAGGATCTAAAAGGCACTAAGAGGGGGGGGGGGTGAATTAGTGTAGCGGATTAAAATCGTACTTTTGAAACCGATTTTGCAAAAACACAAGTTCGTAGGAAGATTTCGATTTAGCGAAAGAGAACTTGAAAGTAATTGCTTACGTAAAGGAAATAACTATGAACTAAACAACTTGCACCCAAGTAATGAAATGATTCAAGAATGTAAACACTCACACATTTATGGACACAATGATGTATAGTGGTTCGGTCAAATGACCTACATCCACTCTTGAAGCCTTTACGATGAGGTTCCGCTCTTCCACTAGCAAATCTTTTGAAGGGGAAGGACCAAATACCCCTTTTACAACCCTTTACAAGAAGTTCACACTTATACAAGATTTCTCAAGAAGAAGAAGAAGGTGAACACTTAGCAAGAATAAGACTTTTCAACCGCTTGACCAGTGGTTCCACGCTTTGTCGTATGCAGCGGTGCTACCACTCGACAGGCGGTTCCACTGCATGCGTATCTGGCGGTGCTACGCTCCAGACAGTGCCACCGCCCAGCTGGCGGTTCAACCGCTTGGCCCATTCAGCCAAATCCGAATGGGCCCTGTTTAAGCCCCAACTTGGCCCAGTAGAGGCCCGATTGGCCTCCACTGAATTTAGGTAGGATTTTCTTTTCCTAAATCCCTGCTCTACTCATGTGCAAACTACGAACTTAAAAACATAACTCAACGTGATTTGATCCGACACTTTTCAAGTAAACTTCCGGCGAGCTTTACGGTGAGATTCTGGTAGGCTTCCGATGCTTCCCTCGGATTGCTTCCAGTGGACTCCTAGCATACTCCGGATTGTATGGCGAGCTCAACGAGTCTTGGCTAACCAGAATCTTCGGTAAGTTCCATAGCGTTCAACGATCTTTGAGATGAACTTCCGAAAACTTCGGCAAGTCCCTGATTCGATCTTGGATGGTTTCGGCAACACTTCCGAAAATCTCTCGGACTTTCGATGAACTCTTGAACCCCCGACGGACTTGACCTCGGTAAATCACTTATGTTTTCTTCCCATCGTAGTTATTCCTGCACACTTATCTCGACAAAGTTGATTAGAACAAATATTTCACCAATTGACTTCATCATCAAAATCCGAGATTCAACAAGCTAGTGAGCCCAATCACTCACATCAAGATCTATATGTACTTCGGTACATCTCAATGCCTTGTGATTGTCCATCTCGCTTCGTCGGATTCGTCGGTATCTCAACGCATCTCCATGCGTCGGATCGTCCGTCTTGGTCTCATGGGTCCTGCTACCGCTACGCCTCCTCATGTAATTATAACATAATTACAAGCATGCAGGTCCGACAATAAATGAGAAAAATAGAGGCTCGCAGACCCCAATAATAATAATCACTTGTACATGCATCACATCACAACTCCATGATCATCTATCCATATCATACATCGCATGTATATGTTACTTTATATGACTACTAGATAAAAAAATAATAGTTAATTAAACTATTTAATTAACATATTTAATTTTCTAAAATCAAGGACATAGAGAGAATTTTCTAAATTTCCAAGGGTATTTTGCTAATTCGGCCAAAAGGGTATTTTGGTAATTCTATCAAAAGGGATAGAATCTGGAATTTTTAAAATACCGAGGGGTATTTTGGTAATTTTATCAAAGGGGACAGAGTTTGGAATTTCTAAAATTCCGAGGGGTAAAATCATCTTTTACCCTAAAACCCTAATCCATCACCCTTACTAAACCTGCGACCGCCGTTGCCCTGCGGGAGGAGCGCCCACCGGCGCCCCTGGGGCGCTGCCCTAGCGCTGCTGCCTCACGGGCGCAACGCCTGCAGGAGCTACCCCGCACGCAGTGCCGATGCCCCGCAGCGTTGTCCCGTAGGCATAGCGCCGGCGCCCCGTGGCGGGCGCCCCTGCAGCTAGCCATGGCGCCCCTGCGGCGCTGCCCCGCGTGCTGCGCCGGCGCCCCTACGGGCAGGCCGCTGGCGTAGGCAGCCTGCTTGCGCCCTGCAGCCCGATGGGCGGCGGCTGCTGCTTATGTAGGCAGCAAGGCTGCAAGCAGCCTTGCGGCCGTTGCACGAGCACAACAAGGGCAGCAATAGTTGCTGCCCTTCTTGCCCTTTTGCACCAACGATTTTGGCGTCAAAAGAAGATCCAAAACACAACACACGTAGTTTAAGATCCGAGCTTCGCACGAACAACCTGGCTCTAATACCACTGTTGGGAAATCCGTCAAGGGAGCGACATCACATGCGCAGCGGAAGAACAGAAAAACAAAACCGCAGATTTCCCGTAGAAAGTTTTCATCGTCGTGCGAAGATCGGTGCATCAAAAACAAATCCACAAAACTGTACGTGTAAAAAAAGATACCTAGGGAGATCGTATATCCCTGAATTCCTACATATCTGTGGGGGAGGATGAAGGAGGTTAAGCGCCCTCCTCTCTAACAGTATCCACACGGCAGGGATTGCGACGATGCACCTCTCTCTCTAGGGAGAGGAGAACAGGAGGTGGACACCAAAAGAAACCCTCAGCCTATAGAGCTTTGGTTCCCTCCTATTTATATAGGCCCCCTGAAAAACCCTAATGGATCTTTTGCCCTATTGGGTATTGGATCTCTATTCAATTACCCAAGCCTCTTGGATTAGTGAGTTTCTACCCAATAATCTCTTATTAGTGATTATTGGATCTCATCTCAGGATCTAATAATTCAGGGGCTCAATGGATATCCAATAAGATAGGGGGTTTAGCGGATATCTCATATCCGAACCTCTACTCGTCGTAACACCTACCATATGTGTGTGACCCTCTAGGCCCAATATCGAGCTGATCGTGAGTCATACTTGTCAAAACTCCTTCTGACTTAGTGAATTATTATCTCTATAATAATTTACCCAACTCATCGACTACGGACGTACCAAGCCACTACGCTGCGGCCCCCAGACGATACAGGGGAATCCAATCCTTTGGACCTATCTATCCTCAGTTACCATATATCTATAATCTCTCATCCAACTAATATCCCAAAGACCCTATACCGGGCATGGTGCTGTCAGGCCCATATGGTCTCTCCTCGAGTCTTGCTCTTGTCGGATTCTCCCAGAGAACTCTTTCTCTCTCAATCCGAATAACCTTGGCCAAGGATTTATTCGAGCAAGAACACATGAGATATTTCTCTCATGATACCGAGAGCAGATGATCCTCTATTGACACTCAATAGCCCTCGTAAGGTTGGCTACCACTCCCAATGATCGACTGTACTAGATCTGGAGCTTTCCAAACCTATAAGTCCGGTATCAAAGAGTAGAGTACTCATACAGAACATCCTTGGTGTCTCAAGTCTGAGGACTAGATACACTACTGGTACTACCGAATCCCTATCTCACATGAGGTATCAATAACCATCCAACATTCCGTAGGCAGATCAATCAATAAACTCATTCTCCAATGAGCACCTGTACTATACCCTTAGTGTCCCCACATGAGTAGCTATGAGACCAGCTACCTCTATCATATGAATAGGTATACAACACACCAGTCTATCCGGTTATCTCGATGTCCTTCTCGAGTAACCTTTGACCAGGATAATTTAGGGTCTGTGTTTAAAGGTAAATCGGTCTCATTATCGTGATCTCATCATGATCCGATTCCCATTACACAGATCCAAGGACATCACAATATATGCAACACGCAAGATAAAGTGATAAAATGTCTAATAATAAGCAAAGAGATAAAGTATATATCATATCACAAGTGCCATCACTCATGTGATTGGCTTGTAGGGCACATATGACTAGCAATGTACCAGGCCTGATATAGCACATGCTTTGAGTGTCACGAGCATGTATCAGATAGATCTAGGCTAAGAGTATTGGAAAATAATAAAATGTATCCTTAAGTACTTGAGAAGGACTAAAGATCTCGTACTGGTATATGGAGGCAATAGCCTCAAGGTTGAGGGCTACATGGACTCGAGCTTCCAGTCCAATGTCAATGATAGCAAGTCTAATTCAGGCTATGTGTTCACCTTGAATGGAGGAGCAGTATGCTGGAAGAGTTCTAAGTGAGATATTACTGCTGACTTGACCACATAGGCGAAATACATTGCTACGGCAGAGGCAGCAAAGGGGGGAGTCTGGATGAAGAAGTTATGTCGAGTAGCAAGGAGCTGATTCCCTTATATTGCAATAACTACGGGGCGATTACTCAAATAATGGAACCCAGGAATCATCAGAAATGTTCTGAGGAGGTCTGATAGGGATAAGACACGTAGGTGATTGGCTTTAGGTCAAGTGAGAAATTGCCAGTCATATATGCCCTGCAAGACAATCACATTAGTGATGGCACTTGTGACTTGATATGCATTCTTTCTTTTTTACTTATTATTAGACATTTTATCACTTTATCTTGCGTGTTGTATATATTGTGATGTCCTTAGATCTAGGCAATGGGTATCGGATCATGATAATGAGATCGATTCACCTTTAAACACAGACCCTAAATAATCCCGATCATAGGTTCCTTCAAAGGGACATCGAGATAACCGGATAGACTGGTGTGCTATATACTTGTCCATATGATGGAGGTGGTTGGTCTCATAGCTACTCATGTAGAGACACTAAGGATATAGTACAAGTGCTCATTGGAGAATGAGTTCACTGATTGATCCGCTTACGGAATGTTGGATAGTTATTGATACCTCACGTCAGACAATGATTCCGTAGTCCCAATAGTATATCGGGTCCTTAGACTTGAGACACTAAGGATGTCCTGTATGAGTACTCCACTCTTTGATATCAGACTTATATGTTTGAAAGTTCTAGATCTAGTACAGCTAGTTATTGGGAGTGCTAGCCAACCTTACGAGAGCTATTGAATGTCACTAGAGGATCATCCACTCTCGGTATCATGAGAGGAATATCCTATGTATTCTTACTTGAACAAATCCTTTGCCAAGGTTATTCGGATTGAGAGAGAAAGAGTTCTCCAAGAGAATCCGATAAGAGCGAGACTCGAGAGACCATATGGGCCTGACAGCACCATGCCCGATATAGGGTCTTTGGGATATTATATGGATGAGGGACTATAGATACATGGTAACTGAGGATAGATAGGTCCAAAGGATTAGATTCCTCTATAACGTCTGGGGACTACAGCGTAGTGGCCTAGTACGTCCGTAGTTGATGAGTCGGGTGAATTATTATGAAGATAATAATTCACTAATTTAGAAGGAGTTCTGATAAGTATGACTCACGGCCAGCTCGATATTGGGCCTAGAGAGTCACACACATATGGTAGGTATTGCGACAAGTAGAAGTTCGAATATGAGATATCCGCCGGAGCCTATATCTTATTGGATATCCAATAAGCCCCTAAATTATTGGATCCTAAGATGAGATACAATAAGAGCTAATAAGAGATTATTAGGTAGAGACCCATTAATCTAAGAGGCTTTGGTAATTGGATAGAGATCCAATACCCAATAGGATAGGATCCATTAGGGTTTACAAGGGGCCTCTATAAATAGGAGGGAACTGAAAGCCCATAGGCTGGGGTTCTCCAAGTAGCCACTTTCTATTCTCCTCTGCCCAAGAGAGGAGCATAATCATAGTCTCTACCGTGTGGATACTACTAGAGAGGACGCTTGACCTTCTTCATCCTCTCCTAAAGATCTACAAGGATTCAAGGATATACGATCTCCCTAGGTATCTTTCTTTTACACATGCAGTTTTTGTGGATTTGTTTTTGAAGCACATGGATCTTCGCACGATGATGGAACCTTTTGTGGAAATCCAAAGTTTTTGTTTTCTGTTCTTCCGCTACGCATGAGATGTCGCCCCCTCAGATTTCCTAATAGATGGTACCGCTAGCAACCTAAAAACTCGGTGTGATTCAAATTTGGGCTCCAAATTTGAATCCCCTTGAGGCCTATAAATATGCCTCTTTGTTAGGATCTGAGCCACACTAAGAGGGGGGGGGCCTATAAATATGCCTCTTTGTTTGAAATCAATTTTGAAAATAGTTTCTCGAAGAGAAATTTCGGTCCGATGAATGAGATTCAAGCAAAGTGATTCATGAGAATGCGATTGAGAGTATAGAGAATAAGATCGAAAGATTTGTAGCTAAGTAAAGAATAAGATACAAAAATTAAAACTCACACATTCAGAGTAGTATGCAACGATATATAGTGGTTTAGTCAAATAACCTATGTCAACTTCTGAAACCTCCTCCGATGAGGTTTCCCACTTCCACTATCAAATCTTCATGAAGGGGAAGGACCAAGCACCCCTCTTACAAACTTATACAAATGGTTCACACTCTTACAGAATCTTAACAAAGTAAAACGTGGGAGGTGAACACTCAAGCTATCAAATACAATTTTGTTATAGGTTTGACTTAGTTTTTCCACTTTTCAAAAGGTGCTTATCCAAATGAGAAGAGAGGGGCATTTATAAACTCAATTGGCTTCTGAATTGGAGCCATAATGATTCACAACCTGGATTTCCAAGTACTTGCAGTACCACTTGCTAGTCATTTGTGTCCTGCAAGCCAATCACATGAGTGATAGCACCTGTAACTTAATATGCACTTTTTCTCTTTGCATATTATTAGGCGTTTTATCACTTTATCTTACATGTTGCATATATTGTGATGTCCTTGAATATGTGTAATAGGAATCGGATCGTGATGAGATCACGATAATGAGATCGATTCACATTTAAATACAAACTCTAAATTATCTTGGTCATAGGTTACTCGAGAAGGACATCGAGATAACCAGATAGACTGGTGTGCTGTATACCCATCCATATGATGGAGGTAGCTGGTCTTATAGCAACTTATGTGGGGACACTAAGGGTATAGTGCAGGTGCTCATTGGGGAATGAGTTCACTGATTGATCTGCCTATAGAATGCGGGATGGTTATTGATACCTTATGTTAGATAACGATTTCATAGTCCAAGTAGTGTATTTGGTCTTTAGACTTGAGACACCAAGGATGTCCTGTATGAGTACTCCACTCTTTGTTACCGGACTTATAGGTTTAGAAAGTTCCAGATCTAATACAGTCAGTTATTGGGAGTGGTAGCCAACCTTACGAGGGCTATTGAGTGTCAATAGAGGATCATCCGCTCTCGGTATCATGAGAGAAATATCCCATGTATTCTTGCTTGAACAAATTCTTGGCCAAGGTTATTCGGATTGAGAGAGAAAGGGTTCTTCGGGAGAATCTGACAAGAGCAAGACTCGAGGAGAGACCGTATGGGCCTAACAGCACCATGCACGGTATAGGGTCTCTGGGATATTAGATAGATGAGGGACTATAGATACATAGTAACTGAGGACAGATAGGTACAAAGGATTAGATTCTCCTGTATCATCTAGGGGCTGTGGCGTAGTGGCCTAGTACGTCCGCAGTCGATGAGTTGGGTGAATTATTATAGAGATAATAATTCAATAAGTCAAAAGGAGTTCTGACAAGTATGACTCATGGCTAGTTCGATATTGGGCCTAGAGGGTCACACATATGGTAGGTGTTGCGATGAGTAGAGGTTCGGATATGAGATATCTGCTAGAGCCCCTAACTTATGTATACCATTAAGCCCCTGAATTATTGGATACTCAAATGAGATCCAATATTTGCTAAGAAGAGATTATTAGGTAGAGACCCACTAATCCAAGAGGCTTGGGTAATTGGATGGAGATCCAATACCCAACAGGGCAAGATCCATTAGGGTTTACAGGGGGCCTCTATAAATAGGAGGGAACCAAAGCTCTATAGGCTAAGGGTTTCTTTTGGTAGCCACTTTATGTTCTCCTCTCTCAAGAGAGGAGCATCATCGCAGTCCCTGCCGTGTGGATACCACTAGAGAGGCTGATGCTTGACCTCCTTCATCCTTCCTACAGATCTATAGGGATTTAAGGATATACGATCTCCCTAGGTATTTTCTTTTACACATGTAATTTTTGCGGATTTGTTTTGACACACCGATCTTCGCACGATGACGGAACCTTTCTATGGGAAATCTAGGGTGCTTTATTTTTGTTCTTTCGCTACACATAAGATGTTGCTCCCTAGAAGGATTTTCGAATAGTGGTATCAGGGCCAGGTTGTTCGTGTGAAGATTGGATCTTAAACTGCGTATGTTGTGTTTTAGATCTACTTTTGACACCAAAATTGTGGGTGAAAAAATTGAGGAAGGGCCGCAACTGTTGCTGCCCTTGCTGCACTCACACAGCGACGAAGAGCCTTCTTGCAGCCTTGTTGCCTGCACCGACAACGGCGGCTCCAGCTGCGAGCACAGGGCCTGCAAGCAGGTGGCCGCCAGCCCACCCGCAGCAGCAGTCACCGTGGGGCGGCCTGTCCGCAAGGGCAGGCGGCACCCGCTGGGGCAACACTGCCTGCGGCGGCCTAGGGCGCTACCCCACAAGTAGAAGAGCCCACAGGGGTGGCGCGTGCCCGCTATGGCAGCCTCGCCCGTAGGGGCGACTGCCGCCCGAGGCACAGAGCTCGCAGGGGCCCCCGCTATACCACCACCTGTCAGGCAGTACCACCATTGATAAGTAATAACTATTAGCAGTACCACCGTCGACCTAGGATGGTACCACTGTTGACCTAGGGCGGTACCACCACTGACTTAGGGCGATAATGTTAGGATTGGATAGGCACTAAGAGGGGGAGTGAATTAGTGTAGCGGATTAAAATCGTAAGTTTGAAATCGATTTCAGTAAAATACTTAGTTCATATGAAAACTTCGATCCGATAAAAAATGACTTGGTTGAAGTAGCTTGAGTAAGGGTAATGGAAAACTAAATGGTTTACAGCCAAGTAAAAGGATGAAATAGAAATTTAGACACTCACACATCCAAGAATGCGAGGAGGTATAGTGGTTCGGTCAAAGTAACCTACATCCACTTCTGAAGCCTTCTCTGATGAGGGTCTCAACTTCCACTAGCAAATCCTTTTGAAGGGGAAGGACTAAATACTCCTCTTATAACCCTTTTACAAGTTCACACTCTTACAGATTTTTCAAAGATAAAGAAGGAGGTGAACACAAGCTATTGAAAATAAGACTCTTGTAAGACTTTAGCTCAATTTCTAACTCTCAAAAAGGGTATCCTTTCAACTAAGAAAGGGGGGGGGGGTATTTATAGATCCAAAGTGGATTCAAATTTAGGCTCCAAATTGAAATCAAATTGGAGTTCCCGGTGCTAGTGGTGCTACCTGTTGAATCTCGGATTTTGATGATGAAACTAATTGAGTGTGATTTGTGGTCTAACTGCGTTTTGAGTTACGTAGGTCTACTATCGATCAGGATTAGACAGTTGACGCTGGAGGAATTGACGTTGCGCCGGAGGTGATCACGTTAGGATATTGGATGTCGAGTCGGAGGTTCGGTCGACTATCGGTAGGAGGCTTCGTACGTCGGGCATCGGGCCAAGAAGTGCGGAGTTGCGCCATGGATATCGAGATTGCGGAGGTCAACCATCAATTGGGCAATAAGCCGCTAGAGAGGGCGATGTGTCGAAGGATCGGACGAAGCACCGACCAATGATGTGCCAGGTAACTGAATGTCAATTTGCGTTGTAATAACTGTCAAGATCAAAGTAGAGTTTTTGGTGTTTGTTTGTGCAGGAGTAACTATGAAAGGGATGAAGACGTAAAGCGAAACCAAGGGTCGAAGTCAAGTGCGATGGATCATTGGGAGTTCGAGTGTTCGATGGAAGTCTGAAGATTCGTTGGGAGTGCTGCCAGAACTGGCCAAGAATGAGTAGGGAGCTTACTGAAGGGTTTTCGGAAGTTCGCCGGGAGGTTCATCAGAAGTTCGCGGAGCTTGCCAAGAAAGATCGGAGCTTGCTAAAGAAGCTCGGAGAAACTCGCCAAAATCATCGTGGAGTCTGAGAGGTTGCCGGGAGTCCACAGGATGGTTTCCGAGGGATCATCGGAAGATCGCCAGAAGTTCGCCGAAAGAAGACTTGACTTACGGACTTTGTAATAGCTTAGGAATGTCTATAATTTCGTAGTTAGCACATCAATTTGGGTTAGGATTAGGGGTTAATCCTTTAACCCAAGTATGGGCCCATTGGGCCTTGTTCGGAACCAGTTTAGGCCAAGTTTTTTGCCCCAAACCAAATGTAGATTTGTGCTGGGCGGTGGAGCCCAGCAGCCAATGTGCCCAGCAGTATGTGTGCATGCATGCATGCATTCTAGGCTACGTGCATGCATGCTGCGTACATGCATGTTGGGGCGGTAGCACCGCCCGGCTACTGTAGCCTGGCTATTGTAGCCAGCGATAGCACCGCACGGCTACGTGTATGCATGCTACGTGCATGCATACTGGGGCGGTAGCACCGCCCAGCTACTGTAGCCAAGCTACTGTAGCCAGCGGTAGCACTGTATGGCTACGTGCATATATGCTGGGGCGGTAGCACCGCCCGACTACTGTAGCTCGGCTACTATAGCCAGCGGTAGCACCGCCTGGCTGGGGCGGTAGCACCGCCCGGTTACTGTAGCAGGCGGTAGCACCGCCTGGCTGGGGCGGTAGCACCGCCTGGGTGTGTCAGTCTGCCAGGACTGACAGCACCGAAAAACTCAAAAGATTCAAATTTTTGGCTCCAAGTTTGGGCTCCAAATTTGAATCACTTTGAGGCTTATAAATACCCCTTCTTTTTCAGCTGAAAGAAGAACCCTTTTGAGAAGTTAGAATCTTAGTTTTAAGTTTTGAAAAGTCTTATTCTTGCTAAGTGTTCAACTCATTCTTCTCGTGAAATCTTGTAAGAGTGTGAATCACTTGTAAAGGGTTGTAAGAGGGGTATTTGATCCTTCCCCTTCAAAGGATTTGGTAGTGGAAGAAGGGAGCCTCATCAGAGAAGGCTTCGGAAGTGGATGTAGGTCTCTTTGACCGAACCACTATACATCGCTATGTCTTGATTGTGTGAGTGTTTAAATTTCTGTTTTATCTCTTTACTTTGCTGCAAGCCTTTACTTTACTTACTCCACTTCCTTTTCATCTTCGTACGCATGCTTTAAAGTTAAAACGCAATCTTTCCAGGTTCAAACGAAACGTTGCTTTCATCGTACGAAGTTTCCGAAGCTTGTTTCAAATCACTGAAAAATCTATTGTTTTATCCGCTCCACTAATTCACCCCCCCCCCCTCTCTTAGTGCCACTCGATCCCTAACACTACCGCCTGTCAGGGGCGGTGCTACCACTCGTCAATCGTCAGACTGACAGTGCACAGGTGGTGCTACCGCTTGTGCCAAGCGGTACTATCACCTCTACGCACTGCAGTTGAGCAGTACTACCGCCCTAGGCTAGGTGGTAGTACCGCCCAGCATTCGGCTGCCAGGCGGTGCTATCGCCTGGCCCATTCAGCAATGTTGAATGGGCCTTGTTCAAGGCCCAAAAAGACCTAGTAAGAGCCCGGTTGGCCCTTACCAAATTTGAGCAGGATTAATTCGAAATCCTTGCCCTAAGATTGTGTCAACTATAAAATTAAAACATAATTAACAATGATTTAAATCGATATTCTTCAAGTCTTATTCCGGCGACCTTTACAATGAGACTTCGGCGGTCTTCTGATACTTCCCTCGGATTTCTTACGGCGGAATCCCAGCATGCTCCCGGCTTGTATGGCGCGCTCAACGAGTCTTCAGCAAACTTCCGAACCTTCTCGGCAATCTCCGCGAACCTTCGACGATCTTTGCCATGAACTTCCGAAAACTTCGGTAAGTCCCTGATTCGATCTCGGTTAGTTTCGGCAACACTTCCGACGATCCTTCGGACTTCCGACGAACTCTTGAACACCCGACGAACTTGACCTCAGCAAATCGCTTTATGTTTCTAACCCATTATAGTTAATCCTGTACACTTATCTTTGACAATATAAATTAGAACAAATATTTCACCAATTGATTTCATCATCCAAATCCGAGATTCAATAATCTCCCCCTTTTTAATGATGACAATCAATTGATGATGGAGTTACTCTTCACTCCCCCTATCTATATGCCATATCATTAGAAGGAAAAAGCACTTGAATTCAATCTTTTGAATTCAAGGCAAATCCGATAGATTTCATTTAACATAAAGCTTAATAAACAAGCTTAGGCATGAATACGAAAACTTCATATTTTAAACAATGTCAAGGTATTTACACCTATAACAAGAAATATTAATTCCAACATGATAAGAATCAAGTGATATCCAAAAGAGTGTTTTAATATTAAGACATGATATCAAATGAAAAAGTAGTTTATCTCAAGAATAAGAATTTTTAAGCATTTGATGCAATACAATTGATTCATATTTCACTTTAAGCATTTACTCCAATATAGCAACAATTACTCCATCATTGCAATTTACATTTTTCTCTCCCTTTGTCATCAACAAAAATAATGGAGGTGGAGAAACCATTCATTACTTCGTAGAAGAAAAGAAAAAAAAAAACCTCATTGATTAGGCCATGAGAGGGAGAATACAAAAGGCAATCAATTATTGAGTCATGGAGGGAGCGAGAAATCATTCGAGGAGGATATCAAGTCATAAAGTAATATGAAAGTGTTATCCAAAAATTACGATAAAAAAAATTCATTCAAAAGCTGATTAGATGAAAATAACATCATGCAACATCATCCATAGTAGTCGTAAGCATAACAGGACAAGTGTTTAAAAAGAGAACAATAGCTATTCCGGAGGGGGAACGCCAAAGTGCCTATACAAGTGATCTATTTTGCGGTTCATTTATTGCACTTCCTTCAAAATTTCAGCTTGCTGCATGTTGACTTGAGTTTGTTGTGATATGATTTGATGTAAAGCAAGCATGATCGGATCTTCAGTAGATGGAGCAGGAGCTGGCTCAGATGGTGCTGGATCATTGGGACTAGGCGGACGAGATTCATTTCTCCTAAAAATTGGTGTTTTAGGTCGCTCTACTGGTGGGGGAACTATATCAACTCTTCTAGGTTGCCTAATCCATATGCCATCTCTAAAGGTGCATCTAAGTCGCTTCAAGAGACTTCTATTAATTGTGTTATATCTATCAACCTGCATTATTTCCTCATCGGGTAACACACAAATGTCATGGGAAAAAATGAATCTAGTGATCAACCCGCCATATGATAACATTGAATCTCTAGAGAAAATTTCTATCATGTGTTGTCTAATCAAATAACCAAAGTAGTTATTTTGTCTGGTCATGATCCAATACATCGTACTCAGTTCTAACATACTCATTTTATCAGGGTGAAACTGCTTCAGAAGTAGAATGCTTATAATGATGTGATGAAGTAATTTCGAATTAAAAGGTAATAAGTACTCGTAGCTTTTAGGAATGATGCCTAGGTTAGGATTAGCAAAGATCATTTCTAAGGCTTCGGAGTGGGTTGCTCCGATTGCATCCATATCCCATTGCCCTCTAAAATAACATCCTCTATTCTTTTCTTTAATTCCAAGTAGCTCACATATGGTACGATCAAAAATCTGAATTGTGGTTCCTAACATATAGGTAGTCAAAACATCATCTTCAATATACATGTTAGCATAAAATAGCTTAACCAACCTAGGGTAGATTGGTTCATTAATTTGCAAGATAGGTAGAGCATTTAGATTAGCAAACCATCTAATAGGTTCTAGGTTTCCTAGTTCACCTAGATCAACATGTTTACCCTTATGTATGGCTTTAGAATTAAAATTTGGGTATCTTAAGGCTACCTCATTAGATCTAAAAAGGGTTGGGTCAAATGAATCTCCTTCCAACCTTTTCCCTTTGCCTCTTGATGATTTCTTAGGAGCCATAGCTATTCAAGATGAAGAAACAAAAGGAAACAATAAGGAAAAGACAAGCAAATGTGAAGAGAAGAGAAAATTATAGATTTTACCTTGTTTGTGTTTCCTAGGGAGGTGAGGAGCTTGGATCAAGAAAATGCCTTTGATAGCCCTTTAGGAGGAGGAAGAAATGGAGAGGAGAGAGCTTCGAGGAGCTTAGGAGGAAGAAGGATGAACGGGAGGATGTTTTCGGTGGGTTCTACCGTCGACCCTAACACCCCCTTTTATATGGGGGTGTTCGGGCAGTACTACCGCCAACCAAGCGGTGCTACCGCCTGGGAGCCAAGTACCCAAGCAATACTATCGTCGGTTCTGGCAGTGCTACCACTACCCTAAAATTTTTTTTTTAAAATTTGTTTTCTAGTGTTGAAATGAGATGTAATTATAGATCACTCCTTGAGATATAGAATTAAAATGAGGGAGGCAAATCCGTGAGAGCCGAGTTTCGTAAAATCCACGAAAGCCGAAAGAAACTATATATAATGCTACTCATTCACAAGAACAATTTAACATGCCTATTTCCCTCCTAATGAAGTCCAATTGTTCTTCATTTAAAGGTTTCGTAAAGATGTCCGCTAATTGATGTTTTGTATCGGTAAATTCAAGAGTGACATCGTTACTGTTAACATGATCTCATATAAAGTGATGTCTTATGTCAATGTGTTTAGTTCTAGAGTATTGAATAAGATTTTTGGTTAGACAAATAGCATTTGTATTATCACATTTTATAGGAATGTTATTTAAATGAATTTCATAATCTTCTAGTGTATTTTTCATCCAAATGACTTGAGCACAACATGCACTTGCGGCTATGTATTCGGCTTCCGCCTTAGATAATGCAACTGAATTTTGTTTCTTGGAAGTCCAAGAAACAAGTGCATGTTCTAAAAATTGGCATGTTTCGGATATGCTTTTTCTAGCTATTCTACATCCACCAAAATCCGCATCTGCATAGGCTTTCAAATCAAAGTTATCAGATTTTGGATACCATAATCATAGATTAGGAGTACCTTTAAGATATCTAAGAATTCTTTTAATGACTTTAAGGTGAGACAACTTAGGTTTAGCTTGAAATCTTGCACAAAGTCCTACGCTAAACATGATATCTGGTCTAGTTGTAGTAAGATAGAGCAAGCTACCTATCATCCCCCTATATGTCTTTTGATCAAAATTTTCTCCACCTTCATCCAAGTCTAACTTAGTGGAAGTACTCATTGGAGTGTGGATGGCTTTTGAACTATCCATATTAAATCATTTTAACAATTCTAATGTATATTTGGATTGATTAAGGAATATGTCATTACTAAGTTGTTTAATTTATAATCCAAGAAAGAAGGTTAATTCTCCCATTAGACTCATCTCAAATTCATGACTCATACACTTGGCAAAAGATTCACATAGTGATTCATCCGAAGAACCAAAAATAATGTCATCAACATAAATTTGAACAATAAGAAAATTATTTTTAAAATGTTTGATAAACAATGTAGTATCAACCTTGCCTTTTGTAAAATTATTAGAAATAAGAAAGGAGCTAAGCCTTTCATACCAAGCTCTAGGAGCTTGATTTAGTCCATAGAGAGCCTTAGTTAATTTAAACACATGATTAGGAATAAGAGAATTTTCGAATCCAAGTGATTGTTCAACATATACTTCTTCGTAAATAAAGCCATTTAAAAAAGCACTTTTGACATCCATTTAAAATAGTTTAAAATCATTACTACTAGCATAGGCAAGGAGCATCCTGATAGCTTCTAATCTTGCTATAGGAGTGAAGGTCTCTTTATAATTAATACCTTTTTTTTTGTTGAAACCTTTGGCCACTAATCTAGCCTAAGGCTAGGGTTTTTCTTAGTGGCCACCTCCTGTTCTCCTCTCTTTAGAGAGGAGCATCGTCATAGTCCCTACCGTGTGGATACCGCTAAAGAGGAGGACGCTTGACCTCTTTCGTCCTCCCCCATGGATCTACAGGAATGCTGGGATATACGATCTCCCCAAGTACTTTCTTTTTACATACGTAGTTTTCTGATTTGTTTTTTGCATCGATCTTCGTATGATGACGAAACCTTTCTATGAAAATCTAGGATTTTTGTTTTATGTTCTTTCACTATGCATGTGATGTCACCCCTAGATTTCCAAACAGGTGGCCTCAATGGATGAGGAATCGGGAGTGGATGTAGGTCACGATGACTGAACCACTATAAATCGATTTGCTTACGTTTCTTTACAATTTACCTTGCTGCAAACCATTTTACTACAAATCACGAACATCTTTAAGTTTAAATCATTTTCGATATAGTTTTCATCGTACAAAGTTTTTGAATCGAACGACGTTTTCTAAACCAACATTTCTACCGTAAGCACTAATTCACCCCCCCTTCTTAGCGTCGACTTAGTCCTAACAGTTGGATCAGCGCCCACATTTTTCTCATTTGATTTAACACCTAAAGAGATATGGTTTTTTTTGCTTTCAAGAGGATCACTCTATCATTCATCCTCTTATGTTTAATGGGATGGACTACATATATTGAAAAACTCGAATGAGAGTTTTCTTACTTTCTTTGGATTTGAATTTATGGAACATTATCGAATGTGGTTTTCAAAAGTCTTCCAAACTAATGAATGAATGGAATGATTTGGAGAAGAAGACTTTTTTGTTAAATATAAAAGCTATGAATGTCTTGTTTTGTGCTTTGGATAAAAATAAATTTAATCATGTTTCTATTTGCAAAATGGCATATCAGATTTGGCATACCCTTAAAATCACACACGAAGGCACAAGTGGAGTTAACGATTTAAAAATTAATCTTTTGATGCATGATTTTAAATTATTTCGAATAGAACCAAGCAAAACTATTTGTGATATATACACCCATTTTACGGATATCATCAATAGTTTAAAAAGTCTTAGTAAATATTTTTTTAATTTTGATCTTGTTAACAAAAACTAAGATCCCTTGCAAAAAATTGGGATCTGAAAGTAATGGTAATACAAGATGTTAGGGATCAAGCGACACTAAGAGGGAGGGGGGGGGGGGGGGCTAAAAAACGATAAAAAATGGTGAATTAGTGTAGCGGTAAAAAATGATAGATTTTTCAGCGATTAAAATAAGTTCGGAAACTTCGTATGAATGAATGCAACGTTTCGTTTGAACCCAGAAAGATTGCGTTTTAACTTTAAAGCATACGTAAAAGATAAAGATGAAGTTGAGTAAATAAGGCAGCAAATGAAGATGGTTTGCAGCAAAGTAAGTTACGAGAAAGTAAATGCAAACCGATTTATAGTGGTTTGGTCATCCGACCTACATCCACTTTCGAAGTCTTCTCCGATGAGGCTCCCAACTTCCACTAGAAAATCCTTTTGAAGGGGAAGGACCAAACACCCCTCTTACAACCCTTTTACAAGAAGTTCACACTCTTACAGATTTTTCAAAGAGAAAGAAGGAGGTGAACACAAGCTATTGAAAACTAGACTTTCCCAAGCCTTTTGCTCAATTTTCTAACTCTATAAGGATTTTCTTTCAGCTGAGAAAGGGGGGATATTTATAGATCCAAAGTGGATTCAAATTTTGGCTCCAAATTTGAAATCAATTTGGATTTTCTAGTGCTGGTGGTGCTACCGCCTGTCAGTCATCAGACTAATAGTGCACAAGCGGTACTACCGCCCAAGGCAGGCGGTGCTACTGCTTGTGCCTTGACTGCCAGGCGGTACTCTGCCGCAGTTGGGCGAAGCTGCAGCACTCGTTGCGCGGTTCCATTGCTCGGCATTTTGGGCGGTGCCATCGCCCAGCATAAATCAACTTTCTGGTTTGGGTCGAAAACTCGGCCCAAATTTGTCCCAAACAAGGCTCAATGGGCCCCTACTTGGGTTAAAGGATTAACACCTAATCCTAACCCAAATTAATGTGCTAACTATGAAATTAAAGACATTTCCTAAGCTATTATAAAGTCCACCAATTCAAGACTTCTTCCGGTGTGCTTCCGACGAACTTCTGACGGGCTCCCGACGAACCCTCGGAAACCATTCAACGGACTCCCGGCAAGCTCTCGGACTTCACGATGATCTTGGCGAGTTCCAATGAGCTTCATTGGCAAGCTCCGATCTTTCTTGGCAAGCTCCGCGAACATCTGATGAACCTTTCGACGAACTTTCAAAAATCCTTCGACAAGCTTCCTACTCGTTCTCGGTCGGTTCCGGCAACACTCCCAACGAATCTTTGGACTTCCGTCAAACTCTCGAACTCCCAATGATCCATCCCACTTGACTTCCAGCACTCTGTTTCACTTTACGTCTTTATCTTAATCGTAGTTAATCCTGCACACAAATAAATAAACACTCTACTTCAATCTAGACAGTTATTACAGCGCGAATTGACTTTTAGTTGCCCGGCACATCATTGGTCGGCGCTTCGTCCGATCCTTCGGCACGTCGTCCTCTCTTATAGTCCGTTGCCCAATCGACGGATGACCTCTGCAACCCCGATATCCTTGGCGCAACATGCATCTTGGCCCGATGCCCGACGTACGAAGCCTTCAGCCGATTGTCGACCGAACCTCCGGCTCAACATCCAATATCCTGAAGTGATCACCTCCAGCACAACGTCAATTCCTCCAGCGTCAACTGTCTAATCCTGATCGATAGTAGACCTACGTAACTCAAAATGTAGTTAGACCGCAAATCACAATCAATTAGTTTCATCATCAAAATCCAAGATCCAACAATCTCCCCCTTTTTGATAATGACAACTAATTGATGACTAACGGAGTTAACCATAACTCCCCGGAGTTTAACAAAACTCCCCCTATCAATATGCCATTGATAGAACACTTGGATTATCCCAAATCCAAGCAACATTCATTACAATTAAGAGAATAACAACAAAACCATCATGCAAATATAAAATATTCAATTCAATGCATGAAGTCATCAATTTACTTCTCCCCCTATGTCATCAACAAAAAGGAGAAGTAACATCATAGCTAGTTTTCAAGGATATGCAAATATTACAATCATACTAGCTATCAAATCATATCATAACTCAAGCATAGCTTTGCTATACAATATCCAATCATACCATTCAATCATAGCAAGTTTTTAATGATGGGCAATGATGGCAATTTTTTTTACTTGCTTCTTGAGATGTGCAAGTTGCACTTTCTTTGCTTCCTTTGCATGTTCTAGCTAGCAAAATTTTTGTTTGCGATATATAAGCTAGCAATAAATCTTCTCCCCTTTTGTTTTTGTTAAAAAAGTGGAGTACAAATAGTCAATGCTTTGATCATGGCAAATTTATAACATGAATTTTCAGCATATTAAGTCATGAATTCAAGGGTGTCAAAAATCATGATATGAGAGAAAAAGATGATAAGCAAGCAATCAATAATGATAAGCAAGCTAACATACTTTGCAACACGCAAGTTAGCTTCCTTTCAATTCTCTTTTATAACTAAGTTTCACCTTTGCATGCTATCAACTTTTTGTTTGCAATGAACTAGCAATTATATATAATCACTTTAAACATATATGCTAACTTTTCATTAAAACATACAAACATAACGGCATGGCAAGTGTAACTGATATAAACCAGCAAGTTGATCATAATTCAATTAAAGACCCTTTAACTATTCATGGAGGACCAATGACGAGAGCTAAAGCTAAGAGGATGAAAGAAGCCTTAACCTGTTTATTGGAAAACATTTGGAAGGATCAAGCTAGTCAAGACTCAGTCAAGATTCTATGGTTGGAAGAAGAGCCTAAAATGGTCAACATGATCATGAAGAGAGAAGGACAAATTTGAAGACCTCATCTTAAAGAATAAAAGTCCATTCAGCCATGATTACCAAAAATCATGAATTCAGAATATGAATGTTATTTAATGCATTCATTCCCTTTGTACTAAGCCTCATACTATAAATGAGGCTGAATCAAAATGTAGGACCAGGACAATTTGGGAAGTATAACATTTCTTCAACACCGGTGAGTGTTTTGTTTTTAAGTTCTTGCATGGGCTTTAGAACTTATCCGGCTTTTCTGCTTGTGCCGTTCCAACCAAATCTTTGCGTTTCCTTTGACTTATCAGCCTTATTAGTTTGTATGCCTTAAGGGAATTCAAAGTGCTATTCTAGTTATTTCATCAATTTTCTATTGATAAGTGATTAGAATAGTTTTCTTTACTTCATTCTTGAACGATCCGCCTTGTTTTCAATTCGTTGGAGGGTGTCAATTTGCATTCCATATGTATCATAGCTCTTTAGCTATCGGGGTGTATGGTTGCTAAATTAATGATTTCCATCATTTGGTATCAGAGCACGGCTCAAGTTTAAGGTTTGCTTATCCATTATCTTTTCACTTTTCCCTGTTCTCTTATTCTTCTTTTATCACGATATTCATAATTGCTATTCTTCCTTCCTCCTTATTGTTGTGTTTCTTGTGCAATTACTATTTGTTTGTGTTTTCCCCTCACTTTATCGTCAAAAAAAAAGAAAAGAAAGAGAACAGAAAGTTAAAAAAAAATAAGAGAGAGAAAATCAAAAGTAAAAAAAAAGGAGAGGAAATCAAGATCAAAGAAAAAGAAAAGGGAGAAGATCAAAGGTAAAAAAAAAAAAGATAGAAAGAGATCGAAATTATAAAAAAAAAATTGTGATTTCAGGGACTTCTTGAAAATTACAAAATTCTATCTTCATAATTTTGAATTCTTGTTTCTGGTTTGAATTTTTTTTCATTCCAGAAAATTTTCTTTATTCATTTGATACTTGAATTCTAATCTTTGCTTATTATTGAAGTGTCTTACACACACCTTTAAACTTGGCTTACATTTTTTTTTTTGCTTTTATGTCCAATTTCAATACCCTTGAATTGCCACAATCTGAATTGTTTGTTTAAGTTTCTTAGTTAATCTAAGAACTCAAAGAACAAAACAAGACGTAAAAGGCAAGAGTGGTGAGATCAATATCGAGAAAAAAAGCCAAACATTGTGTGAAAATACGAGTGGAGTGAATCAAATCTTCAGTGAAACACGTGAGAGAGTGTTGGTGAGGCTATTCTAACTTTGTTTTTCAGGTTGCAAATATGTCTAAAGAAAAAGAAGCGAGTTCTTTATCAAATGATCTTTTGCTTCAAGCAATGCAACAATAATTTGAACGTATGTTCAAAGTGATAGGTGATGTAAGAGATCATCTAGAAAGGCATGATGATGCAATTAATAGATTGGAAGGTGAACCACGGCGTAGGAGACAACCAGCATTCATCCATGATGAATATAATGATAGAAATGAGCTTGACGATGACTAAGTCACTCTAATTGGTCAAAATGTTAATCCTACGAGATAAACTAGGAGAGGACGTTTTGATGGTGTGGACAGAAACATAGGCAGCATCAAAATGAAAATTCCTTCTTTTCAAGGAAAGAATAATCCAGATACTTATTTGGAGTGGGAACGAAAAGTGGAGCTGATCTTTGAATGTCACAACTACTCCGAAGAGAAAAAGGTAAAATTAGCCGTTGTTGAATTTTGTGATTATGCTATAATTTGGTGGGATCAATTATGTAAAGACAGGCGTAGAAATGGTGAAAGGCCCGTAGAGACTTGGATAGAGATGAAACAAATCTTGAGGAGGAGATTCGTCCCAAGTCATTACTATCGGGATTTGCATCAACGACTGTAAACTTTGACACAAGGTTCCATGAGCGTTGATGAATATCACAAGGAGATGGAGATAGCCATGATAAGGGCTAATGTGGTGGAAGACCGTGAGGCTACAATGGCTCGATTCCTAAGTGGATTAAACAAGAACATTGGTGATCTTGTGAAATTACAGCATTATGTGGAGATTGATGATATGGTGAATATGGCCATGAAGATTGAGAGACAACTCAAAAGAAAAGGCACAAGGTATGATTCAAAACCTTATTCGAGTTCTTCTTCATCTTGGAAACCGAATTGGAGTAAAAAGGATGATAAACCCATTGTTAAGCCTAAAATTGATGGAATTAAAGGCAAAAATGAATTTGGCAGCAAGGGTAAAGGTGAGAATCAACCTAATCAAAGTAGAGGTATTAAGTGTTTTAAGTGCCTTAGGCTTGGACATATAGCACGTGAATGTCCTAATAAGAGAGTTATGATTCTAAGAGATGGGAATATAGAATCTGAAAGTGAAAGAGAGGATGATGATGACATTCCAGAGGATACTAGTGACGTAGAGTATGCTAAAGGTGAAATTTTGGTTATTCAACGCACACTTAGTTTACAAAGTAAAAATGATGAACATGGTGAACAACGTGAAAATTTGTTTCATACTCATTGTTTGATTGCTAACAAGTTGTGAAATGTGATTGTTGATAGTGGAAGTTGTACTAATGTGGCAAGTACCTTGCTCGTGGAGAAACTGAAATTGCCTACTATCAAACATCCAAAACCTTACAAGTTACAATGGTTGAATGATAGTGGTGTAGTAAAGGTAAATCAGCAAGTGTTAATTCATTTTTCAATTGGTAGATATGAGGATGAAGTTTGGTGTGATGTGGTACCTATGTATGCTAGTCACATGTTGTTGGGGAGACCATGGCAATATGATCGTAGGGTAACACATGATGGGTTCAAGAACCGTTATTCCTTGATCATAGATGGACAGAAATATCAACTTGGACCGTTGCCTCCGAAGACAATTCTTGAAGACAGATGCGCATAAAACAACAATATGAGGAGCTTGAGTCTTCATTAACTAAAACATTTGGGAGGGAGCAAGTAAAAGAGAAAAAAGAAAAAAGATGAGATGAGTGATAAAAATAAGAGTATTGAAAAACACAAGGGGAGAGAAAACAAGGAAGGCTTGAGTGAAAGAAAAATGAGTGTTTATGCCAAAATGAGTGATGTAAAAAAGGCCTTAATCATGAGGCAGCCCTTACTTGTACTTATGTACAAGGACATTTTGATTTCTTCTAACAAAATTGACAAAAGTTTGCCTAGTGTTATTGTTAATCTTTTGCAAGAAAATGAGGATATCTTTCCCAAAGAAGTTCCCAATGGTTTGCCACCAATTAGAGGAATTGAGCATCAAATTGATTTCATTCCAGGTGCAAGCATACCAAATAGGCCAGCATATAGATGCAACCCAGAAGAGACCAAGGAAATCCAAAAGCAAGTCAGTGAGCTTATGGAAAAGGGGTATGTGCGAGAAAGCATGAGTCCATGCGCAGTTTCTGTTCTTTTGGTGCCTAAAAAGGATGGATCTTGGAGAATGTGTGTTGATTACAGAGCCATCAACAAAATCACGGTAAAGTATCGACATCCTATTCCTAGGCTAGATGACATGTTAGATGAATTGCATGGTTCTTGTCTATTTTCAAAAATTGATTTGAAATCTGGATATCATCAAATAAGAATGCATGAGGGTGATGAATGGAAAACTGCTTTCAAAACTAAACATGGTTTATATGAATGGTTAGTGATGCCTTTTGGCTTAACTAACGCACCTAGCACTTTTATGAGATTGATGAACCATATTTTGCATGCTTACATTGGAAAGTTTATAGTGGTTTATTTTGATGATATACTTGTGTATAGCAAAAGTTTAGATAAACATGTAACACATTTAAAAGCTATTTTTGATGTGCTTAGAAAAGAAAAGTTATATGCTAATCTACATAAATGCACTTTTTGCACTAATGAAATTACTTTTCTTGGATATGTTGTGATAAAGGAATACATGTTGATCAAGAAAAAGTAAAAGTAATTAAAGAGTGGCCAAAACCCACTAGTGTTAGTGATGTTAGAAGTTTTCATGGTCTTGCTAGCTTTTATAGAAGATTTATTAAAGATTTTTCTACCATTGCTGCACCATTAACTGAATGCATCAAAAAGAATATTGAATTCAGATGGGGTAAACAACAAGATGATGCTTTTAACTTGCTTAAAGACAAACTCAGTTCAGCACCTTTGCTTGCTTTACCTAACTTTGCTAAAACTTTTGAGATTGAGTGTAATGCGAGTGGAGTAGGTATTGGAGGAGTCTTAATGCAAGAGGGTCGACCCATTGCATTCTTTAGTGAGAAGCTAAATGGAGCAAGTCTTAACTACTCGACATATGATAAAGAATTTTATGCTCTGGTAAGAGTGTTAGAGACATGGCAGCACTATCTTTGGCACAAGGAATTCATTATACATACCGATCATGAGTCTTTGAAATATCTCAAAAGACAAGGAAAGCTAAGTCGTAGGCATGCAAAATGGGTGGAGTTTATTGAATCCTTTCCATACATCATCAAGTATAAACAAGGTAAAGAAAATGTGGTCGCCGATGTTCTTTCTAGAAGGTATGCTCTAATTTCTAAACTTGATGCAAAATTATTGGGTTTTGAATACATTAAAGATTTATACAATTCTGACCATGATTTTGCTAATGTTTATGGGGCATGTGAAAAAGGGGGTTTTGATAAGTTCTTTAGGCATGATGGTTTTCTTTTCAAAGAAAACAAGCTGTGTTCCTCAATGTTCAATGAGAGAATTACTTGTGAGAGAAGCACATAGTGGAGGTTTAATGGGACATTTTGGAGTTAGAAAAACTTTAGATGTGTTAAGTGATCATTTCTTTTGGCAACGCATGAAAAGGGATATTGAAAAATTGTGTGAGAAATGCATCACTTGTAAACAAGCTAAATCTAAAGTAATGCCTCATGGGTTATATACACCCCTTCCTATAGCTAGTGAACCTTGGGTTGATATATCCATGGACTTTGTCTTAGGTTTACCTAGGTCAAAAGGAGGAAGAGATTCTATTTTTGTTGTTGTTGATAGGTTTAGCAAGATGGCACATTTCATTCCTTGCCATAAAACAGATGATGCAACACATGTTGCGGGACTATTTTTCAAAGAAATTGTGAGGTTACAAGGACAATTGTGAGTGATAGAGATGTGAAGTTTCTTAGTCACTTTTGGAGAACACTTTGGAGTAAGTTGGGTACGAGATTGTTGTATTCAACCACTTGTCATCCACAAATAGATGGGCAAACAGAGGTGGTAAATTGAACTTTATCAACACTTTTGAGGGCCATAATTCCAAAATATTTAAAAAATTGGGAGGAGTGTTTGCCACATGTGGAGTTTGCTTATAATAGAAGTGTGCATGCTACAACAAATCATTCCCCATTTGAAGTTGTGTATGGGTTCAATCCATTAACTCCTATGGATTTGCTACCTTTACCATTGGAAAAAGCTAATTTGGATGGTAAGCAAAAAGCTGAATTTGTAAAAGCATTGCATGAAAAGTCCGAACACAAATTGAAAAGAAAACTCTACAATATAAGAAACAACACAACAAAGGCCGAAAACAAGTAGTATTCGAACCTGGTGACTGGGTTTGGGTACACTTAAGAAAGGAAAGATTTCCCAATCATAGGAAGTCTAAACTAATGCCAAGAGGAGATGGTCCATTTCAAGTCCTTCAAAAAATCAATGACAACGCATATAAGCTGGAACTACCAGGTGAGTATGGCAACGTTAATGCAACATTTAATGTTTCTGATCTATCTTTATTTGATGTAGGTGATGGAGGCTATGATTCGAGGATGAATCCTTTCTAGGAAAGGGGGAATGATATAAACCAGCAAGTTGATCATAATTCGATTAAAGACCCTTTAACTATTCATGGAGGACCAATGACGAGAGCTAAAGCTAAGAGGATGAAAGAAGCCTTAACCTGTTTATTTGAAAACATTTGGAAGGATCAAGCTAATCAAGACTCAGTCAAGATTCTATGGTTGGAAGAAGAGCCTAAAATGGTCAACATGATCATGAAAAGAGAAGGACAAATTTGAAGACTTCATCTTAAAGAATAAAAGTCCATTCAGCCATGATTACCAAAAATCATGAATTCAGAATATGAATGTTATTTAATGCATTCATTCCCTTTGTACTAAGCCTCATACTATATAAATGAGGCTGAATCAAAATGTAGGACAGAAAATTTGGGAAGTATAACATTTCTTCAACACCGGTGAGTGTTTTGTTTTTAAGTTCTTGCATGAACTTTAGAACTTATCAGGCTTTTCTGCTTGTGGCGTTCAAACCAAATCTTTGCTTTTCCTTTGACTTATTAGACTTATTAGTTTGTGGAGTCTTAAGGGAATTCAAAGTGCTATTCTAGTTATTTCATCAATTTTCTATTGATAAGTGATTAGAATAGTTTTCCTTACTTCATTCTTGAACGATCCGCCTTGTTTTCAATTCGTTGGAGGGTGTCAATTTGCATTCCATATGTATCATAGCTCTTTAGCTATCGGGGTGTATGGTTGCTAAATTGATGATTTCCATCAGTAACATTTTAAATTTTTGAAGTTTTGCATTTTGCTTCTTTGATAGTCAAGATAGCAATATTTGTATCCTTTGAGATAGCAATCCTTAACTTGTGAAATTGCAAGGTAGCAATTTTTCTCCCGCTTTGTCTTTGTCAAAAGGAAGGGAGGACTAAATGGCTAAAAATTTCAATCATTATACAAGCCATTTTTTTATATCAATTATAAATTTACATCAATAAAAATATTCATCAATTGTTCAATCATCACATGATGCAAATAAGACAACAATGCAAAGAAATCATGTTATAAAGGATATCAATATGTAAATTCAACAAGGATCAAAACCAAAAGATATCATTCATGATTCATAACTTTCTTTTTAGTAAGATCAAAATTCATATTTATTAATTTTTAATTCAAGATAAATGTCATACAACCAAAAATCATGATATATAAAAGCATATCATTCTCATGGATCAAGTCATGATTTATTGATTCATCATAAGGCAAATTTCTTTTCAATCATCAATTTTTCAATTGCCACATAAGATATACAAGCCAAAGAATTCTTGTCATTTCTATATTATGAAATATATGATAATAAGGCTTATGATTCATTTAAAAAGATATAGCACAAAGAGCAACTTGATTCATGCATAAGAATTCTAAGTATCAAGTATTAAGATATCAAGACTTGGATTGATATAAAACTCACTCAAGTTCGAATCATCAAAATTATTAACATAGTTTATGAGATTCACAAATGACATAAACTTGAATTGTTCTCCTCTTTGGTAAATGATAAAAAGAAGCAATCATTTTCAAGATTCAAAATGCTAGCAATTTGCATTAATCATGACAAGTGATACATCAAAAGTCTACATCAATATTTCAATCAACAAGTCATTAAGCATATAAAGTAGTATTGAAACATGAGGGAAAAGTTCAAATTATCAAATCATAATCAATTCATCGAAATCACTTCTATAATTTACGAGATTCTTAAGATATCATGAAATCATTAACCTTGATAAGATAGTAAATATAATTTCTTTATGTTTCATCAAATAAGTATGTCTTTTGCCTTTATATTCCAACTCAAAATATTCAAAACTGAAAGACAAACTTCATTATAAAAAAATTTGTCAAGACAACAATATAACACATTATGAGATTCAATTTATCATGATAATGTGTTTCATTTTGTTTCAAACAAGTGTGCTCATGTTTCAAAAGATGAGTATCAAATTTAAGACCAAAACATAAGTTTGTCATTAAGATATGATATCACAAAGTCATTAAGCATGATAACAAACTTTTAATATTTTCATTTCAATGATGATTCATAATGTAGGTTCAAACATTTATATGGAATCCATCATTGTATAAATTCAAAATACAAGTTTGTCATTAAACCCATTAAGATCAAATGCATCAAAATCTTTTATTCGAAAATTTTAATAAGAGCAACATAAATTGATTATATGTGAGCATGTATCAACTTTTCAAAGCAAGACGTAAGTTTCGTCATAAAGACCATTAAGACCAAACATATCAAAAATAAAACATTATGATTAAAATATTTTTAACTTTCGTGTTTTATTTTATGTGGTTGATCTTATATATATGCATGTTCAAATTTTCATGTAAAAACGAAATCATCAATATGCTTGCTTCTATCTTTTAATCATATTTGGTGTGTAATCATTATCTTGAAACATGCTATTAATTTTTTGTGTAAAAAATCATGCATCTTGTTTGAAATCAAAAGCAATATAAAACATCAAGATGCATATGCATGGATTAATCCTAAGCATTATCACAAATCATAACATCATTCATATTTTTAATTTTCAAAAATATAAGAAAAGAAAAATCCTACTAACTAAGTTAAGCATTCATGGAAAGCATCATGTAATTTCAAAATAAGATAAAAGCAACTTGGGTGAGTTTCTTACCTCATTGTCGAAAATCGTCAAAGCCTATTTTGCTTCTTCTTTACTTGATTCTTCTTTGCAAGCCTTCTTCTTCTTCTTGTTAGGGATCGAGCGGCACTAAGAGGGGGGGGGGGGGGGGGGGGGAGGGGGTGAATTAGTGCAGTGGTAAGGAACGAGAAATTTTCAGCGATTTGAACAAGTTCGGAAACTTCGTACGAATGAATGCAACGTTTTGTTTGAACCCGGAAAGATTATGTTTTAACTTTAAAGCATACGTAATAAGATGAAGATGAAGTTGAGTAAATAAGGCAGCAAGTGGAAAGGGTTTGCAGCAAAGTAAATAGCAAGAACGTAAATGCAAACCAGATTTTTATAGTGGTTCGGTCATCCGACCTACGTCCACTCCCGATTTCTCTTGCTTGAGACTACCGGCTTTCCACTAGTTATCCTCCTTCCAACGGGCGAGGATGAACTCCCTCACAGCACCTCTCCTTTTGACGGCTTAGGAGATAACCCTTATAAAGCACTCTTACCCCTCTCTTGGACTAGAACACTCTTAAGACTTAGAGGGAAAATTTGACATACTTTCAAAAGAGTTTCCCCCTTCTTTTTTAGTTCTAGACTCTTTCATCCAAGAATATGAGGGGTATTTATAGACCTCAAAGTGATTCAAATTTGGAGCCCAAATTTGAATTTTTTGAGTTTCCCAGTGTTGGGCGGTTCAACCGCCTGTCAGTCTGGCAGACTGACATAGCAAGGGTGGTGCTACCGCCAACCTGGGGCAGTTCCACCGCCCAGCTCTTGGCCTATGGGTGGTGCCACCGCCTAGCCTAGGGCGGTTTAATTGCCCAGGTCATATTTTCAGCACAGTGTTTTCGATCGAAAACTCGACCGAAACCGGTCCAAACGAACTCCGAATTGGCTCAAATTTGGTTTATAGGATTAAAACCTAATCCTAAACTAAATTATGTGCTAACTACAAATTTTAAAGACATTTTTTAAGTATTTCAAAGTCCATAAGATAAGACTTCTTTTGGTGAGCTTTTGGCGAACCTCCGGCAGTCTTCTGACGAACCCTCGAAAATCATTCTACGGACTCCAGGCAAGCTCCCGGACTTCATGATGATCTTGGCGAGTTCCATCAAGCTTCTTTGGCAAGTCCGATCTTTCTTGGCAAGCTCTGTGAACTTCTGACGAACCTTCCGGTGAACTTCCGAAAACCCTTCGGCAAGCTCCCTACTCGTTCTCGGTCGGTTCCAGCAACTACTCCCAATGAATCTTCGGACTTCCATCGAACTCTCGAACTCCCAACAATCCATCCCACTTGTCTTTCGGTACTTTGTTTTGCTTTACGTCTTCATCGTCATCGTAGTTAATCCTGCACACAAACAAACAAATACTCTACTTCGATCTAAACAGTTATTACAACACGAATTGACATTCAGTTGCCTAGCACGTCATTGGTCGATGCTTCGTCCGATCCTTTGGCACATTGTCCTCTTTTGCAGTCCGTTGCCCAATCGGCGGATGACCTCTGCAACCCGATATCCTTAGCGCAACATGCTGTTGAATCTCGAATTTTGATGATGAAGTCAATTGGTGAAATATTTGTTCTAATCTACTTTGTCGAGATAAGTGTGCAGGAATAACTACGATGGGAAGAAAACATAAAGTGATTTACCGAGGTCAAGTCCGTCGGGGGTTCAAGAGTTCATCGGAAGTCCGAGAGATTTTTGGAAGTGTTGCCGGAACCATCCAAGATCGAATCAGGGACTTACCGAAGTTTTTGGAAGTTCATCTCAAAGATCGTTGAAGGTTCGCAGAACTTACTGGGAAGATTTGGAAGCTAGCCGAAGACTCGTTGAGCTCGCCATACAATCCGGAGTATGCTGGGAGTCCACTAGAAGCAATCCGAGGGAAGCATCGGGCCCGCAATCTCACCGTAAAGCTCACGAAGTTGACTTGAAGAGTGTCGATCAAATCACATTGAGTTATGTTTTTAAGTTCGTAGTTTGCACATGAGTAGAGCAAGGATTTAGGAAAAGAAAATCCTGCCTAAATTAGTGGGAACCCGGGCCTCTCTTGGGCCAAGTTGGGAGCTTAAACAGGCCCATTCGACTTTGGTCGAATGGGCGGCGGTTGAACCGCCCGGCTGAGGCACCGCTGGCTAAAGCGTACCGCATACATGCCTGAGACAAGCGGTGGAAGCTGCACATGCAGCGGTAGCACCGCCACATACCTGACGGTGGTGGAACCGCTTAGGCTGAGCGTGGCACCGCCCTAGTTACCAGACTAGAGCGATAGCACCGCCTGCCTCTGGTAGTGGTACCGCCCCTATACATCAGTCAACAGACTAACACAAGCGGTGGCACCGCCTCTGACCACCAGAACCTGGGAACTCCAAATTTGATTTCAAATTTGGAGCCCAATTTTGAATCCACTTTGGATCTATAAATACCCCCCCTTTCTCAGCTGAAAGGGCACCCTTTTGAGAGTTAGAATCTTAGTCTTGAGCTTTTGAAAAGTCTTGAAAAGTCTTGTTCTTGCTAAGTGTTCACCTTCTTCTTCTTCTTGAGAAATCTTGTACAAGTGTGAACTTCTTGTAAAGGGTTGTAGAAGGGGTATTTGGTCCTTCCCCTTCAAAGGATTTGCTAGTGGAAGAGCGGAGCCTCATCGTAAAGGCTTCAAGAGTGGATGTAGGTCATTTGACCGAACCACTATACATCATTGTGTCCATAAATGTGTGAGTGTTTACATTCTTGAATCATTTCATTACTTGGCTGCAAGTTGTTTAGTTCATAGTTATTTCCTTTACGTAAGCAATTACTTTCAAGTTCTCTTTCGCCAAATCGAAATCTTCCTACGAACTTGTGTTTTTGCAAAATCGATTTCAAAAGTACGATTTTAATTTGCTGCACTAATTCACCCCCCCCCCTCTTAGTGCCTTTTAGATCCTTTCAATTTGTATCAGAGCATGGTTTGCTCTCATATTGGTTTAAATCCCAAGAGAGATGGCCTACTCCGGTATGCAAGAGGGTCACTCTATTACTCGTCCGCCTATATTTAATGGGTCGGATTATACGTATTGGAAGACTCGTATGATTTTCTCATTTCATGGACTTGAACTTTGGAACATTGTTGAAAATGGCTTTGCAAAATCTTCTCTTCGATGAGTGAGTGGAATGAGTCGGAGAGGAAGATTTTTGCTCTCAATGCAAAGGCTATGAATGCCTTATTTTGTGCTTGATAAGAATGAGTTTAATCGGGTTTCTATTTGTGAATCGGCATTTGATATTTGGCGCACTCTTGAAATCACTCATGAAGGCACTAGCCGAGTGAAAGAGTCCAAAATCAACATTCTTGTGTATTCCTATAAACTTTTTTGGATGAAACCAAATGAGTCCATTGGAGACATGTACACCCGCTTTACGGATGTCATCAATGGACTTAAAGCTCTTGGTAAAGGTTTTTCTAATTTTGAATTGGTAACTAAAATTTTAAGATCCCTTCCAAAGAGTTAGGATCCAAAGGTCACAGTCATTCAAGAGGCCAAGGATCTTAAAGTATTTCCATTTGAAGAACTTATTGGATCTCTAATGACCTACGAGATGACGTGACATGCTCATGAAGAGCTTGAGAACGCCCTTCCAAAGAACAGGAAGGATATGGCACTTAGAACACAAGAAGACCACTTGAAATGAACATCAAGTGATGAGGACAGTGACAATGACATTGTACTTCTAACTCGAAAGTTTAAGAAATTTATAAGAAAGAATAAATTTAAAAATGACACAAAAAGTAAATTTGAACATAAAAAGGACCAAGTTATTTGCTACGAATGCAAGAAGCCGGGACACTTCAAGAATGAGTGCCCTCAAGCCAAGAAGAAGCAATTCAAGAAGAAAAAAGCCTTGAAGGCCACGTGGGATGATTCAAGTGACTCCGAGGTTGAAGAAGCTAGCAACAAAGAGGAGGCAAACTTCGCACTAATGGCATTAGGAGAAGAGGTTAGTGAGTTACTTAATGAAGAATTATCTTTCAATGAACTTTCTATGGCTTTTCATGAGTTATTTGATGAATGTAGAACTATTAGTAAGAAGTTCAATTTGCTTAAGAAAGAGCATGCTTTATTACAAAGTAAGTTCAATAGTCTTCAAAACCCTTCTCTACCCCCATGCTCTAAGTGTGAAGACTTAGATGCAACAAAGAGGGAGAACTTGCTACTCAAAGAGACCCTAAACAAGTTTAAGGTCGGTAGCAAGGGCTTGGACATGATTCTTACTAACAAAGGTCACGTCGAAAATAGAAGTGGAATCGGATTTGTGAGAGGTTCTCACCACCTTCTTTAAAGGGCCTACATTGCATGTATCACCCCATTTGAAATGTAATTTTTGTGACAAAACGGGACATGTTGCTTACAAATGTCCATTCAAGAAAATTAATCCACAAAAATTGATATGGGTTCCTAAAGGAACCATAAACAATTCAATGATAAATTACAAAGTAAGTAGATCAATTTGTAAGGCACCCAAAATCAAATGGGTACCTAAAAATCATCCTCTTTTGTAGACAAACTCACAAGCTAGGAGCAAGAAATGGTATCTTGATAGTGGATGCTCAAGGCACATGACCCGAGATCCATCTCATTTCTCTATGCTCACTAGCAAAGAAGAAGGATATGTCACCTTCGGAGACAACAACAAGGGTAAAATCATTGGCAAGGGAACCATAGGTAACAAATCGAGTTTTTCAATTGATGATGTGTTACTAGTTGATGGTTTAAAACATAATCTTTTAAGTATTAGTCAATTATGTGATAAAGGTTATGTTGTTAGATTTGAATCTAATGTTTGCATTATTGAAAAACCCAACAACAACATATCCATGATTGCTTTAAAACAAAACAATGTCTACACCATAAATATTGATAAATTAAGTAATGAAATGTGCTATTCGGTTTTGAATGATGATGCTTGGCTTTGGCATAGGAGATTAGGCCATGCAAGCATGAAACTAATCTCTAATATTTCATCTAGAGAATTAGTAAGAGGTATCCCAAACACGAAATTTGTTAAGGATAAGGTATGTGATGCATGTCAACTAGGAAAATAAATAAAGACTAGTTTCAAATCAAAAAATCAAATTAGCACCACTAGACCATTGCAATTGATCCATTTGGACTTATTTGGACCAATTGACATAACAAGCCTAGGAGGTAGCAAATATGCCTTTGTAATTGTGGATGACTATAGTAGATACACTTGGACCTATTTCTTGGCTCATAAAAGTGATTGTTTCAAATGTTTCTCTAAATTTTGTAAACTCACTCAAAATGAAAAAGGTTTTATGATTTCATCAATTCGAAGTGATCATGGAGGTGAATTTCAAAATCATGACTTCCAAAATTTTGTGAAATAAACGGATACAATCATAACTTCTCTACTCCAAGAAATCCACAACAAAATGGAGTAGTGGAAAGGAAAAATAGAAGTTTGTAAGAAATGGCTAGAACCATGTTAAATGAATATAATTTACCAAAATATTTTTGGGCCGAAGCCGTGAATACGGCTTACTATGTTATGAATAGAGTTCTAGTGAGACCATCCCTATCTAAAACTCCATATGAATTATGGAATGATAAAAAACCCAATGTTTCTTATTTTAAAGTTTTTGATTGTAAATGCTTTATTTTAAATGAAAAGGATGCCTTAGGAAAATTCGATGCAAAATCCAATGAAGGCATATTTCTTGGTTATTCTTCGGTTTCTAAGGCTTTTCGTGTTTTCAACAAAAGAACCTTACTTATAGAAGAATCTATTCATGTGGGTTTTAATGAAATTTTCGAATTTAAGAAGAAAGATTTTGATGATGATTTTGGTCTTGATAATTTGAATTTGAATGAACCCTCTCCTCAAAATGAAAACTTGGATGCATCTTCTTCCCAAACTTCCTTACCCAAGGAATGGAAGTATGTATATGCTCATCCCAAGGAGTTAATTATAGGAGATGCATCGAAAGGGGTTCAAACTCGCTCTTCTTTCAAAGATTTTTGTGCCCATGCCGCTTTTCTTTCTCAAGTTGAACCAAAATGCATTGTTGATGCCCTGAAAGATGATTCTTGGGTTATCGCAATGCAAGAAGAATTGAATCAATTTGAGAGGAATGAGGTATGGAAGCTTGTTTCTAGACCTAATGACCACTTAGTTATTAGTACTAAGTTGGTCTTTAGAAACAAGCAAGATGAATACGGTATCGTGGTTAGAAACAAGGCTAGACTAGTGGCCAAAGGTTTCAACCAAGAAGAAGGTATTGATTATGAAGAGACCTTCGCTCCGGTGGCAAGATTGGAAGCCATTAGGATGCTCCTTGCCTATGCTAGTAGTAAAGATTTCAAATTATTTCAAATGGATGTCAAAAGTGCATTCTTAAATGGTTTTATTTCCGAAGAAGTGTATGTCGAACAACCACCCGGATTTGAAAACTCTCTATTTCCTAACCATGTGTTTAAGCTAACTAAGGCTCTATATGGTCTAAAACAAGTCCCTAGGGCTTGGTATGAGAGGCTTAGTTCTTTTTTAATTTCAAATGATTTCACTAAAGGCAAGGTTGATACTACATTGTTTATTAAACATTTTGAAAATAATTTTCTTATTGTTCAAATTTATGTTGATGATATTATTTTTGGGTCTTGTAATAAATCACTATGTGAATTATTTGCTAAGGATATGAGTGATGAATTTGAGATGAGCCTAATGGGAGAACTAAATTTCTTTTTAGGACTACAAATCAAGCAACTAAGTGATGGTATATTTCTAAATCAATCAAAATACATTGGAATTGTTAAAACGATTTAACATGGATGGATCAAAAGATATTAGCACTCGTGAGTACCTCAGCTAAATTAGATATGGATGAAAATGGATAAAGTTTTGATCAAAAACTTATAGGGCATGATAGGTAGCTGCTTTATCTCACAACCGGACTGACATCATGTTCAGTGTAGGGCTATGTGCAAGATTCCAAGCTAATCCTAAGCTATCTCACTTGAATGCTGTCAAGAGGATTCTTAGATATCTTAAAGGGACCCCTAATCTTGGATTATGGTATCCAAAATTTGATAACTTTGATTTGAAAGCTTATGCAGATGCGGATTTTGGTGGATGTAAAATAGATAGAAAAAGCACATCGAGAACATGCCAATTTCTAGGACATGCACTTGTTTCTTGGACTTCCAAGAAACAAAATTCGGTTGCACTATCTACGGCAGAAGCTGAATATATAGCTGCAAGTGCATGCGTACAAAGTTATCTGGATGAAAAATACACTAGAAGACTATGGAATCTACTTAAAAACATTCCTATAAAATGTGATAACACGAGTGCTATTTGTCTAACTAAAAATCTGATTCAACACTCTCGAACTAAGCACATTGACATTAGGCATCATTTTATACGTGATCATGTAAGTAGTAGAGATGTCACCCTTGAATTTGTTGATACAAATCATCAATTAGCGGACATTTTTACGAAACCTTTAAATGAGGAATAATTTGATTTTATTAGAAGGGAATTAGACATGTTAAACTGTCCAAATAAGTAAGCTCTATTTGATGATATCTTTCCTTGAAATTATGGTTTTCATCGATTTGATTCCATACATTTTGATTTTTCTTCTTGGATTTATTTTTATCAAATTCTTTTTGACTTCATCCCATCTCTAAGACCAATTTTTTTTAAATAAAAAAAAATTAATGAAATGCGGATTTTTGTGCTACCGGTGGTAGCACCGCCAGATACGGCGGTGGCACCGCCTGGGTAGTCAGCCCCAGGTGGTGGAACCGCCTGCTGGGGCGGTAGTACCGCCCGAACACCCCTTTTATAAGGGGTGAGTTAGGGCCGGCGGTAGAACCGCCCCCCCTAACCTGAGAGACTCTTCCTCACCTCTCTACACTCCTCTAAACCCTCCCAAGCATCATTTCTTCCCTCTAGAAGCCTAAGAAGGAGATCTTACTTTGATTCAAGCTCCCTACATCTCAAAGGAACAATCTAAGGTAAAAAACCAAATTATTTCTCTTTCCTTTTCTTGTCTAGTTTAATTCCTTTCTTCAATTGATTATTGATCTATCCTAAATAGAAATGACTCCTAAAAGAACATCAAGAGACAAAGGAAAAAGGATGGAGGTAGATTCATTTGACCAATCCTTGTTTAAATCACAAGAAGCTTCCCTTAGATTTTCTGAACTTGGTTCTAGACCCATTCATAAAGGAAAATATGTTGATTTGAATCAATTAGGGAGCCTAGAATCTATCATGTGGTTTGTAGACTTAGAGGCCTTACCCATTTTGTAAATTGTTGAACTGTTTATCACGCTTAGTTAAATTATTCTTTGCTAATTTAACTATGAATGATGATGAGTTGTCAACTTATCTTCTAGGTAATGAGATCCAAATATGTGGTAATACTATATGCTCATCAATTGGAATTGTCGAAAATGAGTTAGGGTGTTATTTTAGAGGAAAATGGGATATGGACACAGTTGGTGCCACCCACTCTGAAGCTTTAGAAACTGTGTTTGCAAACCCAAATTTAGGTATAATCCCCAAGAGTTGTGAACATTTACTACCTTTTAACTCTAAAATTTTGCATCACATTCTTGTAAGCATTGTCATTCCTAAATAGTTTCATCATGATGAGATTAGTTTCACTGAGTTAGGTACCTTATATTGGATCATGACCAGACAACATTTTTGTTTTGGATACCTAATCTGGCAGCACATGATAGAGGTCCTTTCTAAAGGATCAATGTTACTATATGGAGGTTTAATAACTAAACTATTGCATGCCCATAATATTTGTATTCTACCAAATGAAGAAGTAATACAAGTGGACAGATTTAATATCATTGACGTTAAACTACTTAGATGACTTAGGTGTACATTCGAGCATGGAATAGGGGTTAGACAACCTAGGAGATGTGATATACCTCCCCCACCAGTAGATCATCCTGAAACACCAGTCCTTAGGGGAAATAAATCTCCTCCTCCTGATCCTTTTGTTGCAGCTACATCAGTGCCATTTTCTGCTCCATCTTCTGACGATCCGATCATGAGAGAGTTAAATGAAGTAAAATTATAGCAAATTGAAATTTTGAAGGAAATGCGGAAGATGAACCAAAAGATCGATCACATGTATAGGCATCTTGGCATTCCTACTGAGGAGTAGCTTGCTGTATTTTCTTTTTGAACGTTGTAAAATTATGTTGTATGTTGACATATATGTTGTATTATCTTCATTACATCTTGACATATATGTTGTATTATCTTCATTACAACTTCTTGGCCACTGTGAAATGATTTTTGGCTTTCTGATTGATTTCCTTTTCCACATTTATGATATTTTTCAGCCATCCTTTATTGTTATATATGAATCCCTCGTTTCCTTTTTGTTGATGACAAAGGGGGAGAAATAATATGTGTATTGCCATATGTTGTGATTATATGCATTTTCCATGCTTTACAAGTTATTGCAAGTTAAAATACTTATTTGGTTCTTGATATCATGTTTTTAATTATGTATACTTCATTGATATCTTTGATACCTATTTGACATCTTAATGTCCAACATCGACTTTGTCATCAGTAAGTACATCATGAAGTTAAATTTATTGTGTTGAATTCAAAAATTGAATTCAAGCAATTTTTTTTATGGCATATAGATAGGGGGAGTTAAGAGTAACTCCATCACCAATTGATTGTCATCATCGAAAAGGGGGAGATTGTTGAATCTCGGATTTTGATGATGAAGTCAATTGGTGAAATATTTGTTCTAATCTACTTTGTCGAGATAAGTGTGTAGGAATAACTACGATGGGAAGAAAACATAAAGTGATTTACCGAGGTCAAGTCCGTCGGGGGTGCAAGAGTTCATCGGAAGTCCGAGAGATTTTCGAAAGTGTTGCCGGAACCATCCAAGATCGAATCAGGGACTTGCCGATGTTTTCGGAAGTTCATCTCAAAGATCGTCGAAGGTTCGCGGAACTTAACGGGAAGATTTGGAAGCTAGCCAAAGACTCATTGAGCTCGCCATACAATCCGGAGTATCGAGTCACGAAGCAATCCGAGGAAGCATCGGAAGCTCGGAATCTCGCTGTAAAGCTCGCTGGAAGTTGACTTGAAGAGTGTCGGATCAAATCACGTTGAGTTATGTTTTTAAGTTCGTAGTTTGCACATGAGTAGAGCAAGGATTTAGGAAAAGAAAATCCTGCCTAAATTCAGTGGGGGCCAACCGGGCCTCTACTGGGCCAAGTTGGGGCTTAAACAGGGCCCATTCGGCTTTGGCTAAATAGGCCAGGCGGTTGAACCGCCCAGCCTGGGGCGGTGGCACTGCCTGGCTGGAGCGGTAGCACCGCCCCTGTACACAGACAGGCGGTGGAACCGCCTGTCTGGAGCGGTAGCACCGCCCCTGTACACAGACAGGCGGTGGAACCGCCTGGCTGGGGCGGTGGCACCGCCCCAGTCACCAGACTAGAGCGGTAGCACCGCCTGCCTGGGGCGGTGGTATCGCCCCTGTACATAAGTCAACAGACTGACACAGGCGGTGCCACCGCCTCTGACCACCAGAACCTGGGAACTCCAAATTTGATTTCAAATTTGGAGCCCAATTTTGAATCCACTTTGGATGAGTTAGAATCTTAGTCTTGAGCTTTTGAAAAGTCTTGAAAAGTCTTGTTCTTGCTAAGTGTTCACCTTCTACTTCTTCTTGAGAAATCTTGTACAAGTGTGAACTTCTTGTAAAGGGGTGTAAAAGGGGTATCTGGACCTTCCTTCAAAGGATTTGCCAGTGAAGAGCGGAGCCTCATCGTAAAGGCTTCAAGAGTGGATGTAGGTCATTTGACCGAACCACTATATATCATTGTGTCCATAAATGTGTGAGTGTTTACATTCTTGAATCATTTCATTACTTGGCTGCAAGTTGTTTAGTTCATAGTTATTTCCTTCACGTAAGCAATTACTTTCAAGTTCTCTTTCGCCAAATCGAAATCTTCCTACGAACTTGTGTTTTTGCAAAATCGGTTTCAAAAGTACGATTTTAATCCACTGCACTAATTCACCCCCCCCCCTCTTAGTGCCTTTTAGATCCTTTCACATGCATCTTGGCCCGATGCTTGACGTACGAAGTCTTTAGCTGATTGTTGATCGAACCTCCAGCTCGACATCCAATATCTAGACGTGATCACCCGGTGCAATGTCAAGTCTTCCAGCATCAATTGTTTAATCCTGATCGATAGTAGACCTGTGTAACTCAAAATGCAGTTAAACAATAAATCACAATTAATTAGTTTCATCATCAAAATCCGAGATTCAACAATCTCCCCCTTTTTGATGATGACAACTAATTGATGACTAATGGAGTTAACTATAACTCCCCGGAGTTTAACCAAACTCCCCCTATCAATATGCCATTGATAGAAACACTTGGATTATCCTAAATCCAAGCAACATTCATCACAATGTTAAGAGAATCAATCAAACCATCATGCAAATATATAAAATATTCAATCAATGCATGAAGTCATTAATCTACTTCTCCCCATATGTCATCAACAAAAAGGAGAAGTAACATCATTGCTAGTTTAAAAGAATATACAAATTTTACAATCATACTAGCTATTAATCACATCATACAACATTTAAGCATCGCAAGTTTATCATGATAGGAAAGATAGTACTTGTCGTGATGATAGCAAGTTTTTTTATGTTCGTTTGAGAAGTGCAAGCAAATTGTATTCAAAGATGTACATTTTCTTGACTTCTTTTGTGATATGCATGCAATTTTGTAATTTCTTTCTTTTCTATTAAGAAGAGTAAGCTTGCTAGTTTTGCTTTCTTTGCATGCTAGGACTTTTGCATTCATTTGTAATATGCAATCTAGCAAAAGCCTTCTCCCCCTTTATCAATGTCAAAAAGAAAGGGAGGATTAATACTACAAATAATCTTGCATGAGATTCAACAATAATTTGTAACAAAGATGCAAGCAATTTTGTTGAAAAAAGTGAAGTTGAGCAAGATTTTTGCCTTTCTTGAGATAGCAACATTTTACTTCTCAATGTTTAAGGTAGCAAATTTTTCTCTTTTAATACACAAGTTAGCAATTTGACTCCCCCTTTATCATTATCGAAAAGAAGGTAGGAACCAATGAAAAATTTGCATCAATCAATATATCAATCATCACATGATGCATATAAGATGGTATTGAAACATGAGAAATCATGTCATGAAGGATATCAATATGTAAATTCAACAAGAATTAAAACCAAAAGATACCATCCATGATTCATAACTTTTCATTTTAGCAAGATTAATATCATGATTTTAAAACAAATTCTAAGCATATAGTTCTGAGAAATCAAAATCATGATTCATAAATATTTTCTTTAGCATCAAGTTCCAATTCATGATAAAGGATATACAACCTAGAATCATGATGCATAAGAACATAGCATTCTCATAGATCAAGTCATGATTCAATGATTCTTCATCATAAAGTAAATTTCATTTATCAAATATTTAATTTACCACACAAGACAAAGAAATCATGTCACTTCTAGGATCATGATATATATGACATCAAGGCTCATGATTCATTTGAAAAGATATAGCACAAGGAGCAACTTGATTCATGTATAAGAATTTTCATCAAGATCACATTTCATAAAAATCAAAATATTTTCTTTAGCAAAGAATCATATAAGCATTTCATTATTGTATAAGAGATCTCATTGCATCATGATTTATAAATTCTTTCTCTACAACATAAATCATGGGAGGTATAATAGCAATGATAAAAAGAAGCAATTAAGGAAGAAAGTATTTCAATTCACATAAAATATCTCAAGTCAAGAATTTAAAGTCATGATTTCAAGAGATTAAGAGAGGAGTCATAAAATCATTCAAACTCATTTTGTTAACTCAAAACTCGTAATCAAATTTATCAAAATCGTTCTCGAGATTCAAGAACATAATATACATGGATTCATCATTTGTCTTTTATCAAAAATTCGATAACTTTAGAGAGACAAATTTCAAAAGTCATGTATTTCCTTTTTATGATTTTTATTATCTAAGTATGTCTTTATATGCCAAATCAAAATAAGTATTCAAAAAATGAAAGGCAAACTTCATTATAAAAATCGTCAAAACAAAAATATAACACATTATTTCAAGATATGATATTCAATTTTTCATGATAATGTGTTTCATTTTGTTTCAAACAAGTGTGCTCATATTTCAAAAGATGAGTATCAAATTTAAGACCAAAACATGAGTTTGTCATCAAGATATGATATCACAAAGTCATTAAGCATGATAACAAACTTTTAATATTTTCATTTCAATGATGATTTCATAATGTATGTTCAAACATTTATATGGAACCTGTCATTGTATAAATTCAAAATACAAGTTTATCATTAAACCCATTAAGATCAAATGCATCAAAATCTTTTATTCAAAAATTTTAATAAGAGCAACATAAATTGATTACATGTGAGCATGTATCAACTTTTCAAAGTAAGACGTAAGTTTCGTCATAAAGACCGTTAAGACCAAACACATCAAAAATAAAGCATCATGATTAAAATATTTTTAACTTTTGTATTTTATTTTATGTGGTTGATCTTATATATATGCATGTTCAAATTTTCATGTAAAAATGAAATCATCAATATGCTTGCTTCTATCTTTTAATTATATTTGGTGTGCAAGCATTATCTTGAAACATGCTATTAATTTTTTATGTCAAAAATCATGCATCTTGTTTGAAATCAAAAGTAATGTAAAATCATCAAGATTCATGAATTTATCATGATCATACATATGGAGCATTTTCATTTATCAAGTAAGATTTCACATAAGCATGCCCAAAAACTTTTTGCATGAAAGATATGTATCAAGTTTAAAGCCAAAAAGTGATATGAAAATCATCAAGATTCATGGATTCATTATGAATATATTATTTCAAAATATGAGATTTCAAGTCATCAAGTATGATACAATTATTAAGCATGTTTTCATAATGCATCATCAAAATCATTTTAATTCTTTCTTTTATTTTTAAATTTTTAATCTCTTGTATTGCGGTTACTTTTGGATCCCAACTCTTTGGGAGGGATCTTAAAATCTTGTTAGTGAGTTCAAAGTTTGAAAAACATTTACCAAGACTTTTCAAGCTATTGACGACATCCGTGAAGCGGGTGTACATATCGCCGATAGTTTCGCTTGGTGTCATTCGGAAGAGCTCAAAATCATACAATAAGAGGTTTACTTTCGAGTCTTTAACTCTACTAGTTCCCTCGTGCGTGACTTCTAGTGTTAACCAAATATCAAAAGCCATTTCGCACATTGAAATCCGATTGAACTCGTTCTTATCTAAAGCGCAAAATAAGGTATTCATAGCCTTTGCGTTTAAAGAAAACGACATTTTCTCCAAATCCGACCATTCGTTCGTCGGTTTAGAGGAAGGTTGAAAGTCATTTTCGATGATGTTCCACAAATCCAAATCCATTGAAAGTATGAAAACTCTCATTCGAGATTTCCAATATGTGTAGTCTGAACCGTTAAAGAATAGTGGACGGAAAATCGAAAAGCCCTCTTGAAAACCATTTAGAGCCATTTCTCACGGGTGTAAATCCGAAAGAGAAAGAACGTGGCTCTGATACCAATTGTTAGGGATTGAGCGGCACTAAGAGGGGGGGGGGGAGGGGGGGTGAATTAGTGCAGCGGTAAGGAATGAGAAATTTTCAGCGATTTGAACAAGTTCGGAAACTTCGTACAAATGAATGCAACGTTTCGTTTGAACCCGGAAAGATTGCATTTTAACTTTAAAGCATACGTAATAGGATGAAGATGAAGTTGAGTAAATAAGGTAGCAAGTGGAAAGGGTTTGCAGCAAAGTAAATAGCAAGAACGTAAATGCAAACCAGATTTTTATAGTGGTTCGGTCATCCGACCTACGTCCACTCCCGATTCCTCTTGCTTGAGGCCACCGGCTTTCCACTAGCTATCCTCCTTCCAACAAGCAAGGATGTACTCCCTCACAGTACCTCTTCTTTTGATGGGCTTAGGAGATAACCCTTACAAAGCACTCTTACCCCTCTCTTGGACTAGAACACTCTTAAGACTTAGAGGGAAGATTTGACACACTTTCAAGAGAGTTTTCCCTTTTTTTTTTAGTTCTAGACTCCTTTCATCCAAGAATGTGAGGGGTATTTATAGGCCTCAAAGTGATTCAAATTTGGAGCCCAAATTTGAATGTTTTGAGTTTCCCGGTGTTGGGCGGTTCAACCTCCTGTTAGAGGCGGTGCAACCGCTTGTTAGTCTGGCAGACTGACACAGTAGGGGTGGTGCTACCGCCAGCCTGGGGTGGTTCCATCACCCAGCTCTTGGCCTCTGGGTGGTGGCACCGCCCAGCCTGGGGCGGTTCAACTGCCCAGGTCATATTTTCAGCACAATGGTTTCGGCCAAAAACTCAACCGAAATCGGTCCAAACGAAGTCCAAATTGGCTCAAATTTGGTTTAAAGATTAATACCTAATCCTAAACTGAATTATGTGCTAACTATAAATTTTAAAGACATTTTAAAGCTATTTCAAAGTCCATAAGACAAGACTTCTTTCGGTGAGCTTTCGGCAACCTCCGGCGGTCTTCCGACAAACCCTCGAAAATCATTCTGTAGACACCTGGCAAGCTCCTGGACTTCATGATGATCTTGGCAAGTTCTATCGAGCTTCTTCGGCAAGTTCCGATCTTTCTTGGCCAGCTTCACGAATTTTCGACGAACCTTCCGGTGAACTTCCGAAAACCCTTCGGCAAGCTCCCTACTCATTCTCGGTCGGTTCCGGCAACTACTCCCAACGAATCTTTGGACTTCCATCGAACTCTCAAAGTCCCAACAATCCATCCCACTTGTCTTCCAGCACTTTGTTTCGCTTTACATTTTCATCGTCATCGTAGTTAATCCTGCACACAAACAAACAAACACTCTACTTCGATCTAGACAGTCATTGGTCGGCGCTTCGTCTGATCCTTCGGCACATCGTCCTCTTTTGCGGTTCGTTGCCCAATCGGCGGATGATCTCTGCAACCCTGATATCTTTGGCGCAACATGCATCTTGGCCCGATGCCCAATGTATGAAGCCTTCAGCCGATTGTCGATCGAACCTCCGGCTTGACATCCAATATCTAGACGTGATCACCTGACGCAATGTCAATTCTGTTGAATCTCGGATTTTGATGATGAAGTCAATTGGTTCTAATCTACTTTGTTAAGATAAGTGTGCAGGAATAACTATGATGGAAGAAAACATAAAGTGATTTACCGAGGTCAAGTCCGTCGGGGGTTCAAGAGTTCATCGAAGTCAGAGATTTTTGAAGTGTTGCGGAACCATCCAAGATCAAATCAGGACCTGCGAAGTTTTGAAGTTCATCTCAAAGTTCGTCGAAGGTTAGCGGAACTCACCGGAAGGTCGGAAGCAAGCGAAGACTCGTTGAGCTCGCCATACAATCCGGAGTATGCTGGAGCCTTTGGAAGCAATCCGAGGGAAGCATCGGATGGCTACCGGAATCTCACCGTAAAGCTCGCCGGAAGTTGACTTGAAGCACGTCGGATCAAATCATGTTGAGTTATGTTTTAGGTTCGTAGTTTACACATGAGTAGGGTAAGGATTTAAGGAAAAATCCTGCCTAAATTCAGTAGGGGCCAACCGGGCCTCTACTGAGCCAAGATTGGGACTTAAACAAGGCCCATTCGGCTTTGTCCGAAAGGGTGAGGCGATTGGAACCGCCCAAGCCTGGGCGGTGGAACCGCCACTGAGCGGTGGCACCGGCTGGAAGCGGTAGCACCGCTTGTATCGTCGGGCGGTGGAACGCTGCAGCGTAGCACCGCCTGTCAGACAAGCGGTGGAACCGCATGGTCGGCGGTGGCACCGCCAGCGACGATGCGATGCACCAGCGCCTCTGACAACTCCAAATTGATTTCAAATTTGGAGCCCAATTTTGAATCCACTTTGGATTTATAAATACCCCCCCCCCCCTTTCTCAGCTGAAAGGGCACTCTTTTGAGCAAATTTCTTAAGTGTTGAGCATTTGTTGAGTGTTGAAAAGTTTGTTCTTGCTAAGTGTTCACCTTCTTCTTTTCTTGAGAGATCTTGTACAAGTGTGAACATATTGTAAAGGGCTGTAAAAGGGGTATTTGATCCTTCCCCTTCAAAGGATTTGATAGTGGAAGAAGGAAGCCTCATCGGAGAAGGCATCGGAAGTGGATGTAGGTCACTTTGACCAAACCACTATACATCACTGCGTTTTGATTGTGTGAGTGCTTAATTTTCTGCTTTACCTTGCTGCAATCTTTACTTTACTTGCTCCTCTTCATTTTTATCTTTGTACGCATGCTTCAAAGTTAGAACACAAAAATTGGTTTCAAATGAAACGTTGTTTTCATCGTACGAAGTTTCTGAAGCTTGCCTAAAATCACTGAAAAATCCATCGTTTTATCCGCTGCACTAATTCACCCCCCCCCCTCTTAGTGCCTTTTAGATCCTAACAATTGGTATCAGAGCAAGGTTTGCACTCATATTGATTTAAAACCCAAGAGAGATGGCCTACTCCGGTATGCAAGAGGGTCTCTCCATTACTCGTCCGCCTATGTTCAATGGGTCGGATTATACGTATTGGAAGACTCGTATGAGGATTTTTCTCATTTCCATGGACTTCGAACTTTGGAACATTGTTGAAAATGGCTTTGCAAAATCTTCTCTTCCGATGAGTGAATGGAATGAGTCGGAGAGGAAGATTTTTGCTCTCAATGCAAAGGCTATGAATGCCTTATTTTGTGCGCTTGATAAGAATGAGTTTAATCGGATTTCTATTTGTGAATCAGCTTTTGATATTTGGCGCACTCTTAAAATCACTCATGAAGGCACTAGCCGAGTGAAAGAGTCCAAAATCAACATTCTTGTGCATTCTTATGAACTTTTTTGGATGAAACCAAATGAGTCCATTGGAGACATGTACACCCGCTTTACGGATGTCATCAATGGACTTAAAGCTCTTGGTAAAGGTTTTTCTAATTTTGAATTGGTAACTAAAATTTTAAGATCCCTTCCAAAGTGTTGGGATCCAAAGGTCACGGCCATTCAAGAGGCCAAGGATCTTAAAGTATTTCCGCTTGAAGAACTTATTGGATCTCTAATGACTTATGAGATGACGTGTCATGCTCATGAAGAGCTTGAGAACCACCTTCCAAAGAATAGGAAGGATATGGCACTCAGAACACAAGAAGACCACTTGAAAGGAACATCAAGTGATGAGGACAGTGACAATGACATTGCACTTCTAACTCGAAAGTTTAAGAAATTTATAAGAAAGAACAAATTTAAAAATGACACAAAAAGCAAGTTTGAACACAAAAAGGACCAAGTCATTTGCTACGAATGCAAGAAGCCGGGACACTTCAAGAATGAATGCCCTCAAGCCAAGAAGAAGTAGTTCAAAAAGAAAAAGTCTTGAAGGCCACGTGGGATGATTCAAGTGACTCCGAGGTTGAAGAAGCTAGCAACAAAGAGGAGGCAAACTTCGCACTAATGGCATTTGGAGAAGAGGTTGGTGAGTTACTTAGTGAAGAATTATTTTTCAATGAACTTTCTATGGCTTTTCATGAATTATTTGATGAATGTAGAACTATTAGTAAGAAGTTCAATTTGCTTAAGAAAGAGCATGCTTTATTACAAAGTAAGTTCAATAGTCTTCAAAACCCTTCTCTACCCCTATGCTCTAAGTGTGAAGACTTAGATGCAACAAAGAGGGAAAACTTGCTACTCAAAGAGACCCTAAACAAGTTTAAGGTCGGTAGCAAGAGCTTAGATATGATTCTTGCCAACAAAGGTCACGTAGGAAATAAAAGTGGTATCGGATTTGTGAGAGGTTCTCACCAAAATCCCACCACCTTCGTTAAAGGGCCTACATTGCATGTATCATCTCATTTGAAATGTAATTTTATGGCAAAACGGGACATGTTACCTGCAAATGTCTATTCAAGAAAATTAATCCACAAAAATTGATATGGGTTCCTAAAGGAACCATAAACAATTCAATGATAAATTACAAAGTAAGTTGATCATTTTGTAAGGCACCCAAAATCAAATGGGTACCTAAAAACCATCCTCTTTTGTAGACAAACTCACAAGCTAGGAGCAAGAAATGGTATCTTGACAGTGGATACTCAAGGCACATGACCGGATATCCATCTCATTTCCCTATGCTCTCTAGCAAAGAAGAAGGATATGTCACCTTCGGAGACAACAACAAGGGTAAAATCATTGGCAAGGGAACCATAGGTAACAAATCGAGTTTTTCAATTGATGATGTGTTACTAGTTGATGGTTTAAAACATAATCTTTTAAGTATTAGTCAATTATGTGATAAAGGTTATGTTGTTAGATTTGAATCTAATGTTTGCATTATTGAAAAACCCAACAACAACATATCCATGATTGCTTTAAAACAAAACAATGTCTACACCATAAATATTGATAAGTTAAGTAATGAAATGTGCTTTACGGTTTTGAATGATGATGCTTGGCTTTGGCATAGGAGACTAGGCCATGCAAGCATGAAACTAATCTCTAAGATTTCATCTAGAGATTTAGTAAGAGGTATCCCAAACATGAAATTTGTTAAGGATAAGGTATGTGATGCATGTCAACTAGGAAAACAAATAAAGACAAGTTTCAAATCAAAAAATCAAATTAGCACCACTAGACCATTGCAATTGATCCATTTGGACTTATTTGGACCAATTGACATAACAAGCCTAGGAGGTAGCAAATATGCCTTTGTAATTGTGGATGACTATAGTAGATACACTTGGACCTATTTCTTGGCTCATAAAAGTGATTATTTCAAATGTTTCTCTAAATTTTGTAAACTCACTCAAAATGAAAAAGGCTTTATGATTTCATCAATTCAAGTGATCATGGAGGTGAATTTCAAAATCATGACTTCTAAAATTTTTGTGAAATAAACGGATACAATCACAACTTCTCTACTCCAAGAAATCCACAACAAAATGGAGTAGTGGAAAGGAAAAATAGAAGTTTGCAAGAAATGGCTAGAACCATGTTAAATGAATATAATTTATCAAAATATTTTTGGGCCGAAGCCGTAAATACCGCTTGCTATGTTATAAATAGAGTTCTAGTGAGACCATCCCTATCTAAAACTCCATATGAATTATGGAATGGTAAAAAACCCAATGTTTCTTATTTAAAAGTTTTTGGTTGTAAATGCTTTATTTTAAATGAAAAGGATGCCTTAGGAAAATTTGATGCAAAATCCAATGAAGGCATATTTCTTGGTTATTCTTCAGTTTCTAAGGCTTTTCGTGTTTTCAACAAAAAAACCTTACTTATAGAAGAATCTATTCATGTGGTTTTTAATGAAATTTCCGAGTTTAAGAAGAATGATTTTGATGATGATTTTGGTCTTGATAATTTGAATTTGAATGAACCCTCTCCTCAAAATGACAACTTGGATGCATCTTCTTCCCAAACTTCCTTACCCAAGGAATGGAAGTATGTAGATGCTCATCCAAAGGAGTTAATTATAGGAGATGCATCGAAAGGGGTTCAAACTCGCTCTTCTTTCAAAAATTTTTGTGCCCATGCCACTTTTTTTTCTCAAGTTGAACCAAAATGCATTGTTGATGCTCTGAAAGAGGATTCATGGGTTATCACAATGCAAGAAGAATTGAATCAATTTGAGAGGAATGAGGTTTGGAAGCTTGTTCCTAGACCTAATGACCACTTAGTTATTGGTACTAAGTGGGTCTTTAGAAACAAGCAAGATGAATATGGTATCGTGGTTAGAAACAAGGCTAGACTAGTGACCAAAGGTTTCAACCAAGAAGAAGGTATTGATTATGAAAAGACCTTCGCTCCGGTGGCAAAATTGGAAGCCATTAGGATGCTCCTTGCCTATGCTAGTAGTAAAGATTTCAAATTATTTCAAATGAATGTCAAAAGTGCATTCTTAAATGGTTTTATTTCCGAAGAAGTGTATATTGAACAACTACTCGGATTTGAAAACTCTCTATTTCCTAACCATGGGTTTAAGCTAACTAAGGCTCTATATGGTCTAAAACAAGCCCCTAGGGCTTGGTATGAGAGGCTTAGTTCTTTTTTAATTTCAAATGATTTCACTAAAGGCAAGGTTGATACTACATTGTTTATTAAACATTTTGAAAATGATTTTCTTATTGTTCAAATTTATGTTGATGATATTATTTTTGGGTCTTGTAATAAATCACTATGTGAATTATTTGCTAAGAATATGAGTGATGAATTTGAGATGAGCCTAATGGGAGAACTAAATTTCTTTCTAGGACTACAAATCAAGCAACTAAGTGATGGTATATTTCTAAATCAATCAAAATACACATTGGATTTGTTAAAACGATTTAACATGGATGGATCAAAAGATATTAGCACTCCTATGAGCACCTCCATTAAATTAGATATGGATGAAAATGGAGAAAGTTTTGATCAAAAAACTTATAGGGGCATGATAGGTAGCCTGCTTTATCTCACTACAACCAGACCTGACATCATGTTCAGTGTAGGGCTATGTAAGATTCCAAGCTAATCCTAAACTATCTCACTTGAAAGCTGTCAAAAGGATTCTTAGATACCTTAAAGGGACCCCTAATCTTGGATTATGGTATCCAAGATCTGACAATTTTAGTTTGAAAGCTTATGCTGATGCGGACTTTGGTGGATGTAAATTAGATAGAAAAAGCACATCTGGAACATTCCAATTTCTAGGACATGCACTTGTTTCTTGGACTTCCAAGAAACAAAATTCGGTTGCATTGTCTACGGCAAAAACTGAATACATAGCTGCAAGTGCATGCTGTGCATAGGTTATCTGGATGAAAAATACACTAGAAGACTATGGAATCTACTTAAAAAACATTCCTATAAAATGTGATAACACGAGTGCTATTTGTTTAACTAAAAATCTGATTCAACACTCTCGAACTAAGCACATTGACATTAGGCATCATTTTATGCGTGATCATGTAAGTAGTAGAGATGTCACCCTTGAATTTGTTGATACAAATCATCAATTAGCGGACATTTTTACGAAACCTTTAAATGAGGAACAATTTGATTTTATTAAAAGGGAATTAGGCATGTTGAACTGTCCAAATGAGTAAGCTCTGTTTGATGATTTCTTTCCTTGACATTATGGTTTTCATCAATTTGATTCTACATATTATGGTTTTCATCAATTTGATTTCACACATTCTAATTATGGTTTTTCAGATTTGATTCCACACATTCTGATTCTCTTTGACTTCATCCCATCTCTAAGACCCTTTGGTTTTAAAATAAAAAAAAAATGAAATACGGATTTTTTTTTTTTTGTGCTACCGACGGTAGCACCGCCTGGGTAGTCAGTCCCAAGCGGTGGAACCACCTGCTGGGGCGGTAGTACCGCCCGAACACCCCTTTTATACGGGGTGAGTTAGGTGTGAGAACATGAACTCTCTTCCTCACTTCTCTACACTCCTCTAAACTCTCCCAAGTATCATTTTGGTATCATTTCTTCCCTCTAGAAGCCTAAGAAGGAGATCTTACCTTGATTCAAGCTTCCTACATCTCAAAGGAACAATCTAAGGTAAAAACAGAATTATTTCTCTTTCCTTTTCTTGTCAAAATTAATTCCTTTCTTCAATTGATTATTAATCAATTCTAGATAGAAAAGACTCCTAGAAGAACATCAAGAGACAAAGGAAAAAGGGTGGAGGTAGATTCATTTGACCAATCCTTGTTTAGATCACAAGAAGCTTCCCTTAGATTTTCTGAACTTGGTTCTAGACCCATTCATAAAGGAAAATATGTTGATTTGAATCAATTAGGGAACCTAGAACCTATCATGTGGATTGCAGACTTAGAGGCCTTACCCATTTTGCAAATTATTGAACCTGTTTATCCACGCTTAGTTAAATTATTCTATGCTAATTTAACTATGAATGATGATGTCTTGTCAACTTATCTTCTAGGTAATGAGATCCAAATATGTGATAATACTATATGCTCATTAATTGGAATTGTTGAAAAAGAACTAGGATGCTATTTTAGAGGAAAATGGGATATGGACACAGTTGGTGCCACCCACTCTGAAGCTTTAGAAACTGTGTTTGCAAACCCAAATTTAGGTATAATCCCCAAGAGTTGTAAACATTTACTACCTTTTAACTCTAAGATTTTGCATCACATTCTTATAAGCATTATCATTCCTAAACAGTTTCATCATGATGAGATCAGTTTCACTGAATTAGGTACCTTATATTGGATCATGACCAGACAACATTTTTGTTTTGGTTACCTTATTCGACAGCACATGATAGAGGTCCTCTCTAAAGGATCAATGTTACCATATGGAGGTTTAATAACTAAACTATTGCATGCCCATAATATTTGCATTCCACTAAATGAAGAAGCAATACAAGTGGATAGATTTAATATCATTGACATTAAACTACTTAGGCGACTTAGGTGTACGTTCGAGCATGGTATAGGGGTTAGACAACCTAGGAGATGTGATGTACCTCCCCCACCAGTAGACCATCCTGAAACACCAATCCTTAGGGGAAATGAATCTCCTCCTCCTGATCCTTATGTTGCAGCTACATCAGTGACATTTTCTGCTCCATCATCTGACGATCCGATCATGAGAGAGTTAAATGAAGTAAAACTACAGCAAATTGAAATTTTGAAAGAAATGCGGAAGATGAACCTAAAGATCGATCACATGTATAGGCATCTTGGCATTCCTCCTGAGGAGTAGCTTGCTGTATTTTCTTTTTTGAATGATGTAAACTTGTGTTGTATGTTGACATATATGTTGTATTATCTTCATTACATCTTGACATATATGTTGTTACATCTTCTTGGCCACTGTGACATGATTTTCGGCTTTCTGATTGGTTTCCTTTTCACATTTTTTCGGCCATCCTTTATTGTTACATATGAATCCCTCGTTTCCTTTTTGTTGATGACAAAGGGGGAGAAATAATATGTGTATTGCCAAATGTTGACAGTTATATGCATTTTCCATGCTTTACAAGTTAAAATACATATTTAGGTTCTTGATATCATGTTTTTAATTATGGATACTTCATTGATATCTTTGATACCTATTTGACATCTTATTGTCTAGCATCAACTTTGTTAAATTTATTGTGTTGAATTCAAAAATTGAATTCAAGCAATTCTTTCTTTATGGCATATAGATAGGGGGAGTTAAGAGTAACTCCATCACCAATTGATTGTCATCATCAAAAAGGGGGAGATTGTTGAATCTCGGATTTTGATGATGAAGTCAATTGGTTCTAATCTACTTTGTTAAGATAAGTGTGCAAGAATAACTATGATGGAAGAAAACATAAAGTGATTTACCGATGTCAAGTCCGTTGGGGGTTCAAGAGTTCATCGGAAGTCCGAGAGATTTTTCGGAAGTGTTGCCGGAACCATCCAAGATCAAATCAAGGACCTGTCGAAGTTTTCGGAAGTTCATCTCAAAGATCGTCGAAGGTTCGCGGAACTCACCGGGAAGATTCGGAAGCAAGCCGAAGACTAGTTGAGCTCACCATACAATCCGGAGTATGCTGGGAGCCCACTAGAAGCAATCCGAGGGAAGCATCGGATGGCTGCCGGAATCTCACCGTAAAGCTCGCCGGAAGTTGACTTGAAGCACGTCGGATCAAATCATGTTGAGTTATGTTTTAGGTTCATAGTTTGCATATGAGTAGGGCAAGGATTTAAGGAAAAATCCTGCCTAAATTCAGTAGGGGCCAACCGGGCCTCTACTGAGCCACGATTGGGACTTAAACAAGGCCCATTCGGCTTTGTCCGAATGGGTGAGGCGATTGGAACCGCCCAAGCCTGGGGCGGTGGAACCGCCCAGCCTGAGGCGGTGGCACCGCCTGGCTGGAGCGGTAGCACCGCCCCTGTACACTGCCGGGCGGTGGAACCGCCTGTCTGGGGCGGTAGCACCGCCCCTGTACGCAGACAAGCGGTGGAACCGCCTGGCTGGGGCGGTGGCACCGCCCCAGTCAACAGATTGGAGCGGTAGCACCGCCTGCCTGGGGCGGTGGCACCGCCCCTGTACGTCAGTCAACAGACTGACACAGGCGGTGGCACCGCCTCTGTTGACCAGAGCATTGGAACTCCAAATTGATTTCAAATTTGGAGCCCAATTTTGAATCCACTTTGGATCTATAAATACCCCCCCCCCCTTTCTCAGCTGAAAGGGCACCCTTTTGAGCAAATTTCTTAAGTGTTGAGCATTTGTTGAGTGTTGAAAAGTTTGTTCTTGCTATGTGTTCACCTTCTTCTTTTCTTGAGAGATCTTGTACAAGTGTGAACATATTGTAAAGGGATGTAAAAGGGGTATTTGAACCTTCCCCTTCAAAGGATTTGATAGTGGAAGAAGGAAGCCTCATCGGAGAAGGCTTCGGAAGTGGATGTAGGTCACTTTGACCGAACCACTATACATCGCTGCGTTTTGATTGTGTGAGTGCTTAATTTTCTGCTTTACCTTGCTGCAATCTTTACTTTACATGCTCCTCTTCATTTTTATCTTTGTACGCATGCTTCAAAGTTAGAACACAAAAATCGGTTTCAAACGAAACGTTGTTTTCATCGTACGAAGTTTCCGAAGCTTGCCTTAAATAGCTGAAAAATCCATCGTTTTATCCACTGCACTAATTCACCCCCCCCCCTCTTAGTGCCTTTTAGATCCTAACAAATTCCTCTAGCATCAATTCTCTAATCCTGATCGATAGTAGACCTTTGTAACTCAAAACGTATTTAAATAATAAACCACAATCAATAAGTTTTATCATCAAAATCCGAGATTCAACACTTCTTCTTTGGCATCTTCCTCCATTCAAGTTCATTGTCTATTTTAGATTTTTGTTTAATAAACTTATTAAGATTTAATGTTTGAAGTTCAAAGTTCTCATTGTCCTCATCACTTGAGTCATCACTCAAGTGGCATTTCATAGTCCGAAGTGTCAAATCCTTCCTATTCTTTGGAAGGTGGTTCATATGTTCATCATGTTCCAAATGTTCCAAGAAACTCATTTCATAGGTCATTAATGACCCGATTAGTTCTTCCAATGAAAAATCATTTAAATTTTTAGTCTCTTGTATTGCGGTTACTTTTGGATCCCACCTTTTTGGAAGGGATCTTAAAATCTTGCTTACGAGTTCAAAATCCAAAAAACATTTACCAAGAGCTTTTAGACTATTGATGACATCCGAGAACCGGGAGAACATATCATCGATAGTCTCACTTGGTGCCATTCGAAAAACCTCAAAATCGTGCATCAAAATATTAACTTTTGAGTCTTTGACTCTACTCGTTCCTTCGTGCATGATTTCAAGAGTTCACCAAATGTCAAAAGCCGTTTCGCATGTAGAAATCCGGTTGAACTCATTTTTGTCTAAAGCACAAAATAAAGCATTCATAGCCTTTGCATTTAAAGAAAACGATCTTTTCTCCAAATTTGACCATTCGTTCATCGGTTTAGAGGGAAGTTGAAATCCATTTTCAATGATATTCTATAAGTTTAAATTGAGAGAAATAAAAAAAACTCTCATTTGAGTTTTCCAATATGTGCAGTCTGAACCGTTAAATCGAAAAGCCCTCTTGAAAACCATTTAGAGCCATTTCTCATGGGTGTAAATCCGAAAGAGAAAGAATGTGACTCTGATATCAATTGTTAGGGATCGAGCAACACTAAGAGGGGGGGGGTGAATTAGTGTAGCGGTAAAAAACGATAGATTTTTCAACGATTAAAACAAGTTCGGAAACTTCGTACGAATGAATGCAACATTTTGTTTGAACCCGGAAAGATTGTGTTTTAACTTTAAAGCATACGTAAGAAGATAAAGATGAAGTTGAGTAAATAAGGCAGCAAATGAAGATGGTTTGCAGCAAAGTAAGTTGCGAGAAAGTAAATACAAACCGATTTATAGTGGTTCGGTTCCGAAGCCTTCTTCGATGAGGCTCCCAACTTCTACTAGTAAATCCTTTTGAAGGGGAAGGACCAAACACCGCTCTTACAACCCTTTATAAGAAGTTCACACTCTTATAGATTTTTCAAAGAGAAAGAAGGAGGTGAACACAAGCTATTGAAAACTAGACTTTCCCAAGCCTTTTGCTCAATTTTCTAACTCTCTAAGGGTTTTCTTTCAGCTGAGAAAGGGGGCGTATTTATAGATCCAAAGTGGATTCAAATTTGGACTCCAAATTTGAAATCAATTTGGATTTCCCGATGCTGGCGGTGCTACCACCTGTTAGGGGTGGCGCTATCGCCTGTTAGTTGTCAAACTGACAGTGCACAGGCGGTACTACCGCCCAAGGCAGGCGGTGCTATCGCTTGTGCCTTCAAGCGCTGGGCGGTAGTACCGCCCAGCACTCGGCTGCAAGGCGGTTCCACCACCTGGCATTTTGGCTGCTGGGCGGTGCCACCGCCCAACACAAATCAACTTTCTGGTTTGGGTCGAAAACTCAGCCCAAACCGGTCCCAAACAAGGCCCAATGGGCCCCTACTTGGGTTAAAGGATTAACACATAATCCTAACCCAAATTAATGTGCTAACTACAAAATTAAAAACATTTCCTAAGCTATTACAAAGTCCACCAAGTCAAGACTTCTTCCGGTATGCTTCCGGTGAACTTTCGATGGTCTCCCGACGAACCCTCGGAAACCATTCAACGGACTCCCGGCAAGCTCCCGGACTTCACGATGATCTTGGTGAGTTCCAACGAGCTTCATTGGCAAGCTCCAATCTTTCTTAGCAAGCTTCGCGAACTTCTGTCGAACCTTCCGGCGAACTTCCGAAAACCCTTCGGTAAGCTCCCTACTCGTTCTCGACCGGTTCCGGCAACACTCCCAACGAATCTTCGGACTTCAGTCAAACTCTCGAACTCCCAATGATCCATCCCACTTGACTTCTGGCACTCTCTTTCACTTTACGTCTTTATCTTCATCGTAGTTAATCCTGCACACAAACAAACAAACACTCTACTTCGATCTAGATAGTTATTACAATGCGAATTGACTTTCAGTTGCCTGGCACGTCATTGGTCAGTACTTCGTCCGATCCTTCGGCACATCGTCCTCTTTTGCAGTCCATTGCCCAATCGACGGATGACCTCCGCAACCCCGATATCCTTGGCGCAACATACATCTTGGCCCGATGCCCGATGTACGAAGCCTACAGCCGATTGTCGATCGAACCTTCAGCTCGACATCCAATATCCTGACATGATCACCTCCGGCACAACGTCAATTCCTCCAGCGTCAACTATCTAATCCTGATCGATAGTAGACCTGTGTAACTCAAAACCCAGTTAGACCACAAATCACAATCAATTGATTTCATCGTCAAAATCCGAGATTCAACATAAGAGACAAAGGACCTAAATAACTTTTCGTTTGAAGAACTTATTGGGTCCTTAATGACCTATGAGATGACATTTATCACACATTATGAACATGAGAATAACCTTCCAAAGAACATGAAGGATTTAGCACTTCGAGCAATAGTAGACTACTTGAGTGATAACTTAAGTGATGATGATGATGACCTTGAACTTATCATTATAAAATTTAAGAAATTCATAAAATAAAAAATTAAGAAAAAAAATGAACTTAAAAAGAGGAAGGTGCCAAAGAAGAAGAAAGTACTTAAGGACAAATCGAGTACATACAAAGACGAGGAGCAAACCAATGAAGGCAAGATGGAGAACTATGCCTTGATGGCTCACAACAATGAGATAAGTGACTCAATCGAATCTCTTTTACCTTACCATGTAATAACTTAGTGCTATTCATGATTTGATTCAAATTAGTTAGTAATTTTTTTAAAATATTTATATATATATATTGATCATGACAATTGCATGTTTTATGATAAAGAAACAAAATGTTAATTTAATGCTTGTACACCTTGTTAGGGATCGAGCGGCACTAAGAAGGGGGGGGAGGGGGGGGGGGTGAATTAGTGCAGTGGATAAAACGATAGATTTTCAGCGATTTAAAATAAGCTTTGGAAACTTCATACGAATGAATGCAACGTTTCGTTTGAACCCGAAAAGATTGCGTTTTAACTTTAAAGCATACGTAATAAGATGATAAGGAAGTTGAGTAAATAAGGCAGCAAGTAAAAATGGTTTGCAGCAAAGTAAATAGCAAGAACATAAATGCAAACCAGATTTTTATAGTAGTTCGGTCATCCGACCTACATCCACTTCCGATTCATCTTCGCTTGAGGACACCAGCTTTCCACTAGCTTTCCTCCTTCCAATGGGCGAGGAAGAACTCCCTTGCAACACCTCTTCTTTTGACAGGCTTAGAAGATAACCCTTACAAAGCTCTCACCCCTCTCTTGAACAAGAAAACACTTAAGAGTAAGAGGGAAGTTTTTGACATTATTTGAGCAGAGTTTTCCCTCAAGATTTTCACTCTTCTTGCTGCCCTTTGAACCTACAAAAGAGGGGAATTTATAGAGCTCAAGAGGACTCAAATTTGGAGCCAAAACTTAGAGCCAAAATTTGAGTTTCTCGGTGCTGTCAGTCCTGGCAGACTGACACACCCAAGCGGTGCCACTGCCCCAGCCAGGCGGTGCTACCGCTTGGTTTTCCGAGCGCTAGGCAGTAGCACTGCGCTCTGCACAGCAGATACAGCATTCGGTTACGCATTGCCTGAGAGATACAGCATGCATGCATGCTAGTGCCGCTGGTGGTGCATGCATGCACTAGTGCATGCTTGCCGGGCACATGCCAACCAAGCTGCATGATGCAGCCCAATGCATGCATGCACACATGTTGCTGAGCACATTGGCTATTGGGCTCCACCGCCCAACACAAATCTACATTTGGTTTGGGCCGAAAACATGGCCCAAACCGGTTCCGAACAAGGCCCAATGGGCCCATACTTGGGTTAAAGTATTAACCCCTAATCCTAACCCAAATTGATGTGCTAACTATGAAATTAAAGACATTCCTAAGCTATTACAAAGTCCGCAAGTCAAGTCTTCTTCTGGCGAGCTTCCGGTGAGCTTCTAGTGGTCTTCCGATGATCCCTCGGAAACCATCCTGCGGACTCCCGGCAAGCTCTCGGACTCCATGATGATTTTGGCGAGTTCCCCCGAGCTTCTTTGGCAAGCTCCGATCTTTCTTGGCAAGCTCCGCGAACTTCCGACGAACCTCTTGGAGAACTTTCGAAAACTCTTTGGCAAGCTCCCTACTCGTTCTCGGCCAGTTCTAGCAGCACTCCCAATGAATCTTCAGACTTTCATCAAACACTCGAACTCCCAATGATCCATCACACTTGACTTCGACCCTTTGTTTTGCTTTACGTCTTCATCCTTATCTTAGTTACTACTGCACAGACAAACACCAAAAACTCTACTTCGATCTAGACAGTTATTACAATGCGAATTGACATTCAGTTGCTTGGCACATCATTGGTCGACGCTTCGTCCGATCCTTCGGCACATCGCCCTCTCTAGCGGCTTGTTGCCCAATCGACGGTTGACCTCTGCAACCTCGATATCCATGGTGCAACTCCGCACTTCTTGGCCCGATGCCCGATGTACGAAGCCTCCTGCCGATAGTCAATCGAATCTCCGACTCGACATCCAATATCCTGACGTGATCACCTCCGACGCAACATCAATTCCTCCAGCGTCAACTGTCTAATCCTGATCGATAGTAGACCTGCGTAACTCAAAACACAGTTAGACCACAAATCACACTCAATTAGTTTCATTATCAAAATATGAGATTCAACAATCTCCCCCTTTTTGATGATGACAACTAATTGATGACTGACGGAGTTAACCAAAACTCCCCGGAGTTTAACATAAACTCCCCCTATCAATATGCCATTGATAAAACACTTGGATTATCCCAAATCCAAGCAACATTCATCATAATTAAGAGAATAAATCAAATCATCATGAAAATATATAAAATATTCAATCAATGCATGAAGTCATCAATCTACTTCTCCCCCTATGTCATCAACAAAAAGAAGTAACATTATAGCTAGTTTTCAAGGATATGCAAATATTACAACATACTAGCTATCACATCATACAATACAACATCAAATAATACCATTCAATCATAGCAAGTTTCAAAGATGGGCAATGATGGTAATTTTTACTTGCTTGTTGAGATGTGCAAGTTGCACTTTCTTTGCTTCCTTTGCATGTTCTAGCTAGCAAAATTTTTCTTTGCAATACATAAGCTAGCAATAATTCTTCTCCCCCTTTGTTTTGTCAAAAAGTGGAGTACAAATAGCCAATGCTTTGATCATGACAAGATAACAAATTTACAATATGAATTTTTAGCATATTAAGTCATGAATTCAAGGGAGTCAAAAATCAAGATATAAGATAAAAAGATGATAAGCAAGCAATCAATAATGATAAGCAAGCTAACATACTTTGCGACACGCAAGTTAGCTTCCTTTCAATTCTTCTCTTTTGTAACTAAGTTTCACCTTTGCAAGCTATCAACTTTTGTTTGTAATGAGCTAGCAATTATGTATGATCACTTTAAACATATATGCTAACTTTTCATTTAAACATACAAACATAAAGGCATGCAACATTTCAAATTTTTGAAGTTTTGCATTTTGCTTCTTTTGATATAGTCAAGATAGCAATATTTGCATCCTTTGAAATAGCAATCCTTCTTCTTCTTGTGAAATTGCAAGGTAGCAATTTTTCTCCCTTTGTCTTTGTCAGAAAGAAGGGAGGACTAAATGGCTAAAAATTTCAATCATTATACAAGCCATTTTTCATATCAATTAAAAGTTTGCATCAATAAAAATATACATCAATTGTTCAATCATTACATGATGCAAATAAGACAACAATGCAAAGAAATCATGTCATGATGGATATCAATATATAAATTCAACAAGGATCACAACCAAAAGATATCATTCATGATTCATAATTTTCTTTTTAGCAAGATCAAAATTCATATTTATCAATTTTTAATTCAAGATAAATATCATACAACCAAGAATCATGATATATAAAAGCATATCAATATCAAGGATCAAATCATGATTACAAGTGCTAACATATTTTCTTTTCATTCATTTTCAAGCCATGATAAAAGATATGCAACCTAGAATCATGATGCATAAGAGCATAGCATTCTCATAGATCAAGTCATGATTCAATGATTCTTCATCATAAAGCAAATCAAATATTCAATTTACCACACAAGGCAAAGAAATCATATCACTTCTAGGATCATGAAATATATGACATCAAGGCTCATGATCCATTTGAAAAGATATAGCACAAAGAGTAACTAGATTCATGTATAAGAATTCCAAGTATCAAATATCAAAATATCAAGACTTGGATTATGACAAAGCTCATTCAAGTTCGAATCATCAAATTCATTACCATAGTTTGTGAGATTCACAAATGATATAAACTTAAATTATTTTCCTCTTTAGTAAATGATAAAAAGAAACATTTATTTTTTAGATTCAAAATGCTAGCCATTTGCATTAATCATGACAAGTGATACATCAAAAGTCTACATCATTATTTCAATCAACAAGTCATGAAGCATACAAAGTAGTATTGAAACATGAGAGAAAAGTTCAAATTATCAAATCATAATCAATTCATCGAAATCACTTTTATAATTTATGAGATTCTTAAGATATCATGAAATCATTAATCTCAATAAGATAGTAAATATAATTTCTTTATGTTTCATATAAGTATATCTTTTGCCTTTATATGCCAAATCAAAATATTCAAAATCGGAAGACAAACTTTATTATAAAAATTATCAAAACAACACATTGTTTCAAGACATGAGATTTAACTTATCATGATAATGTGTTTCATTTTGTTTCAAACAAGTGTGCTCATATTTCAAAAGATGAGTATCAAATTTAAGATCAAAACATGAGTTTGTCATCAAGATATGATATCACAAAGTCATTAAGCATGATAACAAACTTTTAGTATTTTCATTTCAATGATGATTTCATAATGTATTTTCAAACATTTATGTGGAACCCATCATTGTAGAAATTCAAAACATAAGTTTGTCATTAAATCCATCAAGATCATATGCATCAAACATCATGACAATACATTTTCTCATCTTTATGAGTTTCAATTTAAGTGATTTGATCTTTCATAAGAATGTTCAACTTTTTCATATGAAAATGTCATGCATCATATTCAAAAACGAAAATATCATCAAAATCATTTTAATTCTTTCTTACATTAGTTATAACAAGATGATCGATGCTCAAATTTTTGGTAAAATCATGCATCATTTTATAAATCTGAAAAATAATTTTCGTCATGAAAATCATCAAGTCCAAATGTAATACACGGCAACATTAAAGCCATATTTCTTTCATTTTGAAAATTTATGGGTTGGGTCTTTATAGTTGATTTCATGAAGACATGTATCAATAAAAATTTCATCATAAAAAAAATTAAGACCCATTAATCCAAGATAGAAGTTTTTAGATCAACATTACTTCAACAACTCATGCATGATATAAAATCATCAAGCATCATGTTTAGAGACAATGTAAACCATCAAGATACTCATGCATGGTTTAATCCTAAGCATTATCACAAATCTTACAATCGTCATTCATATTTTTACTTTTCAAAAATACTATAAAGAAAAGCATAGTATAATTTCGAATTTTTTTTAATTTCTAAAAACACAAGAAAAGCATAAAAAAATTCCTACTAACTAAGTTAAGCATTCATGGAAATCATCAAGTAATTTCAAAATAATTCAAGGAAGTTAAGTTACTTACCTCATTGTCAAAAACCGTCAAAGCCCATTTCGCCTCTTCTTTACATGATTCTTCTTTACAACCCTTCTTCTTCTTCTTTGGCCTCTTTCTCCATTCAAGTTCATTTGTGTTTTTTAATTTTTGTTTAATGAACTTGTTAACATTCATTGTTATGTGTTCAATGTCTTCATTGTCCTCATCACTTGAGTCATTACTCAAGTGGCATTTCATAGTTCGGAGTTCAAAAACCTTCTTGTTCTTTAGAAGGTGGTTCATGTGTTCATCATGTTCATCATATTCATCATGTTCCATTTCATGTCTTTAAAGACCCAATGAGTTCATCAATAGAATAATTATTTAGATCCTTTGATTCTTGAATAAATCGTTATTTTAGGATCCCACCATTTTGAAAGGGATCTTAAGATCTTGTTAGTGAGTTTAAAATCCGAAAAACTTTTACCAAGACTTTTCAAGCTATTGACGACATCCGTGAAGCGGGTGTACATATCGTCGATAGATTCGCTTGGTGTCATTTGGAAGAGCTCAAAATCATGCAACAAGAGGTTTACTTTCGAGTCTTTAATTCTACTAGTTCCCTCATGCGTGGTTTCAAGAGTTCGCCAAATATCAAAAGCCGTTTCGCACATAGAAATCCAATTAAACTCGTTCTTGTTCAAAGCGCAAAATAAGGCATTCATAGCCTTTACGTTTAAAGAAAACGACCTTTTCTCCAAAACCGACCATTCGTTCGTCGGTTTAAAGGAAGGTTCAAAACCATTTTCGATGATGTTTCACAAATCCAAATCCATTAAAAGCATGAAAACTCTCATTCGAGTTTTCCAATAAGTGTAGTCCGATCCGTTAAAGAACGGTGGACGAAAAACCGAAAAGCCCTCTTGAAAACCATTTAGAGCCATTTCTCATGGGTGTAAATCCGAAAGAGAAAGAACGTGGCTCTGATACCAATTGTTAGGGATCGAGTGGCACTAAGAGGGGAGGGGGGTGAATTAGTGCAACAGATAAAACGATAGATTTTCAACGATTTAAAACAAGCTTTGGAAACTTCGTACGAATGAATGCAACGTTTCGTTTGAACCCGGAAAGATTGCATTTTAACTTTAAAGCATACGTAATAAGATGATAAGGAAGTTGAGTAAATAAGGCAGCAAGTAAAAATGGTTTGCAGCAAAGTAAATAGCAAGAACGTAAATGCAAACCAGATTTTTATAGTGGTTCGGTCATCTGACCTACATCCACTTCCGATTCCTCTTCGATTGAGGACACTGGCTTTCCACAAGCTTTCCCCCTTCCAATGGGCGAGGAAGAACTCCCTTACAACACCTCTTCTTTTGACGGGCTTAGAAGATAACCCTTACAAAGCTCTCATCCCTCTCTTGAACAAGAAAACACTTAAGAGTAAGAGGGAAGTTTTTGACACTATTTGAGCAGAGTTTTTCCTCAAGATTTTCACTCTTCTTGCTGCCCTTTGAACCTACAAAAGAGGGGAATTTATAGAGCTCAAAAGGACTCAAATTTAGAGCCAAAATTTGAGTTTCTTGGTGTTGTCAGTCCTGGCAGACTAACACACCCAAGCGGTGCCACCGCCCCAGCCAAGCGGTGCTACTGCCTGGTTTTCCAGGCGCTGGGCGATAGCACCAGTACTACCACCCCAGCCAGGCGGTGCTACCGCCTGGCTATAGTACCGGCCATGCACGGGTTACAGACTGCTGACCGAGTTACGTGACTGGCTATAGCAAAGATGCATGTAGCATGCATGCATGCCGGTGGTGTCACTGGCTGCACGTTTCTAGCCAGCTTGTTGGCGGTGCTACACCCACCAAGAGTTGGTTCTGGCTGGCGGTTACCCAACATGCATGCACATAGCATGCATGCACGTAGCAGCATGCATGCTGCTGGCGGTGCAACCGCCCAGCATGCATGCACGTAGCCCAGCATGCATGCATGCATGCACACATGTTGCTGGGCACATTGGCTACTGGGTTCCACCGCCCAACACAAATCTACATTTGGTTTGGGCCGAAAACTTGACCCAAACCGGTTCCAAACAAAGCCCAATGGGCCCATACTTGGGTTAAAGGATTAACCCCTAATCCTAACCCAAATTGATATGCTAACTACGAAATTAAAGACATTCCTAAGCTATTACAAAGTCCACAAGTCAAGTCTTGTTCCGGTGAGCTTCCGGCGAGCTTCCGATGGTCTTCCGATGATCCCTCGGAAACCATCCTGCGGACTCTCGGCAAGCTCTCGGACTCCACGATGATTTTGGCGAGTTCCCCCAAGCTTCTTTGGCAAGCTCCGATCTTTCTTGGCAAGCTCCGCGAACTTCCGACGAACCTCCCGACGAACTTCCAAAAACTCTTCAGCAAGCTCCCTACTCGTTGTGGGCTAGTTCTGGCAGCACTCCCAATGAATCTTCAGACTTCCATCGAACACTCAAACTCCCAATGATCCATCACACTTGACTTCGACCCTTTGTTTCGCTTTACGTCTTCATCCTTATCGTAGTTACTCCTGCACAGATAAACACTAAAAACTCTACTTCGTTCTAGATAGTTATTACAACATGAATTGACATTCAGTTGCCTGGCACATCATTGGTCGGTGCTTCATCCGATCCTTCGGCACATCGCCCTCTCTAGCGGCTTGTTGCCCAATCGACGGTTGACCTCCGCAACCTTGATATCCATGGCGCAACTCCGCACTTCTTGGCCCGATGCCCGACATACGAAGCCTCCTGCCGATAGCCGACCGAATCTCCAGCTCGACATCCAATATCCTGACATGATCACCTCTGGCGCAACGTCAATTCCTCCAGCGTCAACTATCTAATCCTGATCGATAGTAGACCTGCGTAACTCAAAACACAATTAGACCACAAATCACACTTAATTAGTTTCATCATCAAAATCCAAAATTCAACACACCTAATCACTTAAATTGAAACACATAAAAAGGGAATATATTTTCTCAATCTCTTTCTTATTGAATTTTCATCATAGAGATCCTCAATGATGAATCTATGTTTGTTATTTATGAATCTCTTGAAAATGATTTTGATGATATTGACAAATTAAATTTAAATGAGTTTCATCCAAATCATGACTTTGATGACTTGAGATTTCTTATGCATAAATTGAGATCTTTTAAGTTTCTTTTGGTTATAGAGAAGTTTTTATCCTAATCATGATTTGATTTCTCGATATTTGATACTTAAGATTTTGTTTCCTCTTTCGAATCAAGATCTCTTATTTGATCTCTGATGTTCTTTCTGCTATTTACTAAAGAGGAGAATGATCCAAATGAATCATGGTTTCTATCTTGAATTCTCAGAATTATAACTTAAATTTTATTTATCTTCCATGTCATTAAAGAGAATATTTATCCAAATGAATCATAAATTATTTTATCTTGATTTTTTGATACCCACAACTTGAGAAAATGTACTTTGATGCTTGAAACATTATATACATAAATTGATTTTTCTCTTATGTTTCAATACTCTCTTATATTCATGAGTTGTATTCCTCATCATGAATTATTTTTTATTAATATCTTTCATGACATGATTCCTTTGTATTTATGGTTATATATCTCATGATATGATTGAATCATTGATTTATCTTTGTTTTTAATTTTTGTCACGATTAGAGCATTGATGTAAAAGAAAAATTATACTCTTCCCTTCTTTTTGACAATGACAAAGGGGGAGAAAGACTTGCTAGCTTGAACATTGCAAAGGAAGCAAAAATTACTAGCTTGAACATTGCATAGAAAGAAAAAATTACTAACTTGCACATCTCAAGAAAGACAAAATTTCTAGCATGCAAAGAAAGGCAAAACTTTCAAGCTTGCACTTCTCAAAAGAGAAGAAAAAAATTGCTATTATGAACATCATAAAGAGAAGCAAAAATTTTGTTTAACTTTACATTTCTAAAACTTGCTAGCTTGCATGTTCAAAAGTGATAAAAAATTTATAAAATTGCTAAGCTTGCATATCTCCAAAAGTTGCTAATTGCACTTCTCCTTTTTGTTGATGACAAAGGGGGAGAAGTATGATGATGATGTTAAAATTTGATGCATAGTATGATGAATAAGTTGAAAATGTAAATGTTTGTGTATCATGCTTGATGATTTTATGCATGTTATACCTTGATTTGAAATCATGATGATGCATGCAATACACATGATTTTTTGAATTTAAAGTTTCTATCAATATGGCATATTGATAGGGAGAGTTAATGTTAACTCTGTCATCAATTGGTTGTCATCATCGAAAAGGGGGAGATTGTTGAATCTCGGATTTTGATGATGAACCAATTGATAGTGATTATGATCTAATTGTTGAATCTTGGATTTTGATGATGAAATGAATTGATAGTATTTATGATTTAATCTACATTTTGAGTGACGCAGATAGCTTAGATCAGGAATCAATATGAAGCAGGAAGAATCGATGTTAGGCCAGAGAAGAACATATCAGATGATTAGACGTCGAACCGAAGGATCGATCGACATATCGGTAGAAGGCTTTGTACCATGGGATTTGAGCATCGGGCTAAGAAGAATGAAATTGTACCAAGGATGTCAGAGTTGCGAAGGACAATTACCGATTGGGTAATAGGCCGTAAGAGAGGACAATGAGCCGAAGAATCGGATAAAGCACCAATGGACCAATGACATGCCAGACAATAATGATTTAAGCTTTGTAATAATTATTTAGATCGGAGTAGGATTAAAGTATAATTGGGTTAAAATTGGGCCAACTCAATTAGGGGCCAACTAGGCCCAAGTTTGGGCTGTGTTGGGCTAAGTGAAAGGCCCAAACAATGACCTAAGAGGTGGAACCATCGGTGGCTCAGTCTCCAAGACATAGTCTTTGAGACTGTGTTAAGCGGTGGTATAGCTAGACTGGGCAGTGGTATCGCCTAGTGTTAGGGCAAACTAGGTAGTGGTAATGCTAGTACCTTGAAAAATCAAAGTGATTCAAATTTTGGCCCCAAGTTTGAATCCCCTTAGGGTCTATAAATATCTCAGCTATTCATGTTTGGCATAACAAGAATTATAAAAGAAAAGAGAGCAAAAACTCTATGATTTCAAAGTTGAAACCCTTGTAAAAATATTGAGTCCCTCCTCCTTAAGCATAGAGAGTACTCTAAGGGAGAGTGTGAGGAAAATCTTATAAGAGAGGGTTATAAAAAGGGTGATTGGTTTTTGTCTATTGAAGGAAGACTGCTAGTGGATGCCGATGGCCTTGACGAAGGAGGAATCAGGAATGAACGTAGGTCAGATGACTGAATTGTTAAATCTCAGATTTTGATGATGAAATCAATTAATAGTGATTTTGATTTAATTGCATTTTGAGTGATACATGATTGCCTTCAATCAGGATTAGACAATTAAAGTAGGAAGAATCGATGTTGGGCTAGAGGAGAACATGTTAGAAGATTGGATGTCGAGCCGAAAGATCGATTGACATATCGACAGAAAGCTTCAGACAAAGAATTCGGGCATCGGGCCAAGAAGAGCAGAGTAGCGCTAAGATGATTGGAGTTGCAGAGGACAACTATCGATTGGACAATAGGCCACAAGAGAGGATGATGCACCGAAGAATCAGATGAAGCGTCAATGGACTAATGACATGTCGGGAAACAAATTCGATTAAAGTTTTGTAATAATTGCCTAGATCGAAGTAGGATTATAGTATAATTGGGTTGGAATTGTGCCAACTCAGTTAGGGGCCAACTGGGCCCATACCCAGACTGGTTTGAGCCGGACTCATGGCCCAAACAATATTGTTGAACCTTGTATGGAGATGGAACCACCCAGGGTTGAATCTCCTAGGTGGACTGGGCAGTGGTACCACCTAAACTAGGTGGTGGTACCACCCAAGTCTAGTAGCCGAGACTTTGCTTGGCTGGTGGTACCACTAGACTAGGTGGTAGTACTGTCCAGTGTCAGAGTCAACTGGCGGTAGTACCGCCAACACTCTAAAAACTGAGGTGATTCAAATTTGAATCCCCTTAGGCTTATAAATACCCCTCTTATCCATGGTTAGTACACACACTAACCAAGAAAGAAAAGAGGGAAAAACTCTATTGTAATCATGTCAAAATTCCTCCCCTCTAGTTTAGTATTGGTTAAGTCTAAGAGAGAGGTGAGGGGGCTTGTAAGAGGTTAACTTCTGAGCCTGTTAAAAGGAATAGAGAGTTGTAAGAGTGGTTAGTCTTCGCCCATTAAAGGAAGACTGATAGTGAAAGCCGGTGGGCTCGACGAAGGAGGAATCAGGAGTGGACGTAGGTCGGATGACCGAACCACTATAAAATTAGCGTGCCTCTTTATCTATTCTGCTATTTATTGTTTTATGCTCCTCATCACTACCCTCTTTCACTTATGAATCCTTTTAAGTTAAAGCACAATCAAAATTGATTTTCATCGATGAGGTTTTTATCGTATGAAGTTCTTCGAAATCGCATAAATTGAACATTTTTAACCGCTGTACTAATTCACCCCCCCCCCCCCTCTTAGTATCGGATTTGATCCTAACATGAACTACTATAAAATCAGTTTATTACCTTTTACTTTGCTATTTATCTTTGCTGCAAATCATTTTACTTCTCACTACTCTACTTTCCTCATCACTCACTTGCAAACATTTTTAAGTTAAAGTATTTCCGATACGATTTCATTGATAAGGCTTTCATCATGCAAAATAGTTTTTTGAAATGAAATCAAACAATTTACAACTGCAATAATTCATTCCCTCCCCTCCTTCTCTTAGTGTCAAACTTGATCCTAACAATTTGTATCAGAGTCTCAGTATTTCTCATTTGGATTAACACTTGAGAGAAATGACCCTTTTCAGCTTTCAAGAGGGTCGCTTTATTATTTATCCTCCTATGTTCAATGGGACAAACTGCACATATTGAAAAACTCAAATGAGAGTTTTCTTGCTTTCCTTAGATTTAAGTTTATAGAATATTGTTGAAAATGAATTTCAAAAGTCTTCTCTTCCAATGGGCGATTGGAATGATTTAGAGAAGAAAACTCTCTTTAAATGCAAAGTCTATGAATGTCTTATTTTGTACTTTAGATAAAAAATAATTCAATCGAGTTTCTATTTGCAAAATGACTTATGACATTTGGCATACACTTGAAATCATGCATGAAGGCATAAGTAAAGTTAAAAACTCAAAAATAAATAATTTAATGTATGATTTTAAACTTTTTTAAATGGTACTAAGCAGAACTATTGGTGACATGTACACCCGTTTTATAGATGTCATCAATAGTTTAAAAAGTCTTGATAAATATTTTTTTAATTTCAAACTTGTAAATAAGATTTTAAGATCCCTTTCTAAAAATTGGAATCCGAAAGCAACTATGATACAAGAAACAAAGAATTTGAATAATTTTCTTATTGAAGAACTTATCGGGTCATTAATGACCTATGAAATGACATGCTTAAAATATGAGAACTACTTTCTAAAGAACAGGAAGGATTTGGCACTTCGAACTCTAGAAGACCACTTGAGTGATAACTCAAGTGATGATGATGACCTTGAACTTATCACTATAAAATTTAAAAAGTTCATAAAACAAGAATTAAAAATTAAAAATGAACCCAATTCAGATACAACCACTTGCTATGAATGCAAGTTACCAAGGTGCTCTAAAGATAAGTATACAAAGGTGCCAAAGAAGAAGAAAGAACTTAATGACGAATCGAGTGCAATCGAAGACGAAGTGGCAAACTACTCTTTGATGGCTCACAACGACAAGGTAAGTGACTCACCTAAAATATTTTTACCTTATGAAATTACTTGATCTTTTCATGAGTTGCTTGATTTAGTTTGTAAAAAATAAAAAATTACAAAAATATATCATGCTTTTCATGATTTTATTAGTTAAAAAAAATAATATTGATCATGATAATTGCATGTTTTATGATAAAGAAACAAAATGTTGATCTAATGCTTCTACACCTAATAAAATTAATTCCATGTATGTTTATCTTGATGATTTTCATATCGCTTTTCCGTTTCAAACAGGATGCATGGATTTGGCTTAAAAGATAGAAGCAATTATATGGTTTTTGATGATTTTGTTTTGCTTCTTACTTTTAAACATGATGCTTGGCCTTTGTATAAAAAATTTGAACATGCTTATATAAAATCAAATTACATAAATTGAAACATAAGAAGGAAAATGTCTTGTTATAACTAAAACAATAAAAGAAAGATCATTGAATTAAAATGAGTTTAAAGATGCTTTATGATTAATGTGTTTAGTCTTGATGATTTTTATGACGACATTTATTTTTCAATCTTAAATGTTGATGCATGTTTTTATAAGGTATAAAAGACAAAAACATACTTATATGAAATCAATCACATGAATTATGAATCAATCGCATGCTTATATGAAACTAAAAAGAAGAAAATTTTCTTTTATTTTGTTATCTCTATTTTTCAACAAGTGATTCATAGTGATGAATCTATCTTATGAATCTCTTAAACTAGAAAATGATTTTGATAATGATTTTGGATTTGACAAACACTTGATTTATTCATACTTATGACTTGAGATGTATTTTAATATGGATCATTTTCGATGCCTCTATCTCTCTCAATTCATTTTGTTCCCCCATGTTTTTTTTTTGCCATTCATTAAAGAAGAGACCTATCTAAATGAATCTTGACTCTTTCGTTTGAACTAAGATTTATGTTATATGAATCAAGAATTTTCATTGTTCTCCTATGATTCTTCTTGGAGTCACTAAAAAAGAAATTTATACAAACAATCCATATTCTTGACACTTAATACTTATGATTTTTTTTTAGATCTTTGATCTCCTAAGGTTTCTTTTCATTATTTACTAAAAGAGGAGATATGTCAAAATGAATGATGTCTTTTGGTATTCATGAATTGATTTTTATTAATTTTTTATATTAATATCTTTCATGATAAAATTCCTTTATGTGTATGGTTTTTATACTTCATGATATGATTGGATCATTGATTTACCCTTGTTATTAATCTTTGTCATGACTTGAAAATTGATGTAAAAGAAATTAGTTTTTTATTGATATCTTGTATGATGAATCATTATTGTAAAAAGAAAAATTATATCATTGTATTCTCCCCTTCTTTTTGCTAAAGACAAAGGGGGAGATAGTTTGCTAGCTTGTGCATCACAAAAGAAACAAAAATTGCTTGCTCGATCACAACAAAGGAAGCAAATTTGCTAAGCTTGCACTTCCCAAAAGAGAAGAAAGAACTTGCTATCTTGAACATCACTAAGAATTGCTAGCTTGCAAATCTCAAAAGTGTTGGGAAATCCAGGGGTGTCATCACATGCACAATGGAAGAATAGAAAATAAAACATCCAAGATTTCCATGAAAAGGTTCCATTATCGTACGAAGATCAGTGCAAAAAAATAAATCTGCGAATCCAAAAACTACGTATATAATAAAGATAGTGCTGTTGGGATCTAGAGCAGCACTAAGAGGGGGGGGGGGAGGGGTGAATTAGTGCAACGGTTAAAGATGATAAATTTGGCGATTAAATAGGCTTTCGAAAACTTTGTGCAATAAAAATATGTTTTGATGAAAACCAATCTCGATTGCACGTATTGAAAGATGTAAAGCTTGAAGCCATTCATAAGAATGAGAAGAGGAAGTGGAGCTAGTAAAGTAAAGGATTGCAGCTATGTAAATGATAATAAGTAAATGCAAACCCGATTTTATATTGGTTCGGTCATACGACTTACGTCCACTCCCAATTTCTCTTCTCTTGAGGCCACCGGCTTTCCACTAGTTGTCCTCCTTCCAACGGGCGAGGACTAACTCCCTTACAACTCTCTCCTTTTGACGGGCTTAAGAGGTAATCCTTACAAAGCCTTTCATCCTTCTCTTGGACTAGATCACACGTAAAGCTTGGTGGGAATATTTTGATACTATTACAATAGAGTTTTTCCTTTTTCTTTCTCAAGTTTTGTGTGTATTTCAACCATGGATGAGAGAGATATTTATAGGCCTCAATATGATTCAAATTTGGAGCCCAAATTTGAAACATCCCGGATTTTCAAGTGCTGGCGGTACCACTGCCTGACATTGGCAGTACCACCACCAGTGCACTCTATTTCTATTAGTGTACTAGGTAGTACCATCTCCCAGTCTGGCAGTACCACCGCCTGACACACTGACACAGTCAATGTATTGGTGGTACCACTGCCCAACTAGTGGTGCCACCACCTAGGCACTCTACCCCAGTGCGGTACCACCGCTGAAACCACTTGGGAGACTGAACCCAAGCGGTACGACTGCCCCAGTCTGGCGGTGCCACCGCCAGACAAGGTTCAGCAACCTTATTTGGGCCTTGAGTTCGGCCTAAACTCGTTCGGGTACGGGCCCAACTGGCCCCTAATTGGGTTAGCCCAATTACAATCCAATTAGTCCTTAATCATACTTCGATCTAGACAATTATTACAATGCTTAATCGAAATGTCACCCGGCACATCATTGGCACATCGGCGCTTCATCCATTTCTTTGGCGCATCGTCCATTCTTGCGGCCTGTTGCCTAATTAGCAATTGACGTCTGCAACCCTCATCTTCTTAGCATAACTTTGCTCGTCCTAGCCCGATGCTTGATTTCTTTGTCCGAAGCCTTCTGTTGATCGTCGACCGGACCTTCGGCTCGACGTCCAATCTCCTAACGTGTTTTCCTCCAACGCAACATCGATTCTTCCAACATCAATTGTCTAAGCCTGATCGAGAGTAGACCTGCATGACTTAAAACATAGTTAGATAAACAAAACATGATCAATTACTTTCATTATCAAAATCCGAGATTCAACAATCTCCCCCTTTTTGATGATGACAACTAATTGATGGCTGACGGAGTTAACCTTAACTCCTTAGAGTTTAACCAAACTCCCTCTATCAATATGCCATTAATAGAACACTTGGATTATCCCAAATCCAAGCAACATGTAATGAAAAATATCAATCCATCATGCAAACATATAAAATATTCAATCAACATTACATTACATGAACTCAGCAATCTATTTCTTGTTGAATCTTGGATTTTGATGATGAAACTAATTGATTATGTTTAGTTGTCTAATTGTGTTTTGAGTGACGTAGGTCTACTCGATCAAGATTAGATAGTTGATGTAGGAGGAATTGACATTGTGTCAGAAGAAATCATGTCAGGATATTGGACGTCGAGCCAGAGGATCGATCGACAATCGACAGAAGGCTTTGAACATCGGGTATCGGGCCAAGAAGAGTGGTGTTACGTCAAGGATATCAGGATTGCAGAGGTCAATAGTCGATTGGGCAACAGGCTATTAGGATCTAAAAGGCACTAAGAGGGGGGGGGGTGAATTAGTGCAGCGGATAAAACGATGGATTTTTCAGCGATTTAAGGCAAGCTTCGGAAACTTCGTACGATGAAAACAACGTTTCGTTTAAAACCGATTTTTGTGTTCTAACTTTGAAGCATGCGTACAAAGATAAAAATGAAGAGGAGCAAGTAAAGTAAAGATTGCAGCAAGGTAAAGCAGAAAATTAAGCACTCACACAATCAAGACGCAGCGATGTATAGTGGTTCGGTCAAAGTGACCTACATCCACTTCCGAAGCCTTCTCCGATGAGGCTTCCTTCTTCCACTATCAAATCCTTTGAAGGGGAAGGATCAAATACCCCTTTTACAGCCCTTTACAATATGTTCACACTTGTACAAGATCTCTCAAGAAAAGAAGAAGGTGAACGCTTAGCAAGAACAAACTTTTCAACACTCAACAAATGCTCAACACTTAAGAAATTTGGTCAAAAGGGTGCCCTTTCAGCTGAGAAAGGGGGGGGGGTATTTATAGATCCAAAGTGGATTCAAAATTGGGCTCCAAATTTGAAATCAATTTGGAGTTCCAATGCTCTGGTCAACAGAGGCGGTGCCACCGCCTGTCAGTGGCGGTGCTACCGCTCCAATCTGTTGACTGGGGCGGTGCCACCGCCCCAGCCAGGCGGTTCCACCGCTTGTCTGCGTACAGGGGCGGTGCTACCGCCCTAGACAGGCGGTTCCACCGCCCGGCAGTGTACAAGGGCGGTGCTACCGCTCCAGCCAGGCGGTGCCACCGCCTCAGGCTGGGCGGTTCCACTGCCCCAGGCTTGGGTAGTTCCAATCGCCTCACCCATTCGGACAAAGCCGAATGGGCCTTTTTTAAGTCCCAATCTTGGCTCAGTAGAGGCCCGGTTGGCCCCTACTGAATTTAGGTAGGATTTTTCCTTAAATCCTTGCCCTACTCATGTGCAAACTACGAACCTAAAACATAACTCAACATGATTTGATCCGACGTGCTTCAAGTCAACTTCCGACGAGCTTTACGACGAGATTCCGGCAGCCATCCGATGCTTCCCTTGGATTGCTTCCAGTGGGCTCCCAGCATACTCCGGATTGTATGGCGAGCTCAACGAGTCTTCAGCTTGCTTCCGAATCTTCCCGGTGAGTTCCGCGAACCTTCGACGATCTTTGAGATGAACTTTCGAAAACTTCGGCAGGTCCTTGATTTGATCTTAGATGGTTCCGGCAACACTTCCAAAAAATCTCTCGGACTTCCGATGAACTCTTGAACCCCCGACGGACTTGACCTCGGTAAATCACTCTATGTTTTCCTCCATCGTAGTTATTCCTGTGCACTTATCTTAACAAAGTAGATTAGAACCAATTGACTTCATCATCAAAATCCGAGATTCAACAATCTCCCCCTTTTTGATGATGACAATCAATTGGTGATGGAGTTACTCTTAACTCCCCCTATCTATATGCCATAAAGAAAGAATTGCTTGAATTAAATTTTTGAATTCAACATAATAAATTTAACAAAGTTGATGCTAGACAATAAGATGTCAAATAGGTATCAAAGATATCAATGAAATATCCATAATTAAAAACATGATATCAAGAACCTAAATATGTATTTTAACTTGTAAAGCATGGAAAATGCATATAACTGTCAACATTTGGCAATACACATATTATTTCTCCCCTTTGTCATCAATAAAAAGGAAACGAGATTCATATGTAACAATAAAGGATGGCCGAAAAATGTGAAAAGGAAACCAATCGAAAGCCGAAAATCATGTCACAAAGGCCAAGAAGATGTAACAACATATATGTCAAGATGTAATGAAGATAATACAACATATATGTCAACATACAACACAAGTTTACATCGTTCAAAAAAGAAAATACAGCAAGCTACTCCTCAGGAGGAATGCCAAGATGCCTATACATATGATCGATCTTTAGGTTCATCTTCCACATTTCTTTCAAAATTTCAATTTGCTGTAGTTTTACTTCATTTAACTCTCTCATGATCGGATCCGATGATGGAGAAAATGTCACTGATGTAGCTGCAACATAAGGATCAGGAGGAGGAGATTCATTTCCCCTAAGGACTGGTGTTTCAGGATGGTCTACTGGTGGGGGAGGTACATCACATCTCCTAGGCTGTCTAACCCCTATACCATGCTCGAACGTACACCTAAGTCGCCTAAGTAGTTTAACGTCAATGATATTAAATCTGTCCACTTGTATTGCTTCTTCATTTAGTGGAATGCAAATATTATGGGCATGCAATAGTTTAGTTATTAAACCTCCATATGGTAACATTGATCCTTTAGAGAGGACCTCTATCATGTGCCGAATTAGGTAACCAAAACAAAAATATTGTCTGGTCATGATCCAATATAAGGTACCTAATTCAGTGAAACTGATCTCATCATGATGAAACTGTTTAGGAATGATAATGCTTATAAGAATGTGATGCAAAATCTTAGAGTTAAAAGGTAGTAAATGTTCACAACTCTTGGGGATTATACCTAAATTTGGGTTTGTAAACACAGTTTCTAAAGCTTCAGAGTGGGTGGCACCAACTGTGTCCATATCCCATTTTCCTCTAAAATAGCATCCTAGTTCTTTTTCAAAAATTCCAATTAATGAGCATATAGTATTATCACATATTTGGATCTCATTACCTAGAAGATAAGTTGACAAGACATCATCATTCACAGTTAAATTAGCATAGAATAATTTAACTAAGCGTAGATAAACAGGTTCAAAAATTTACAAAATGGGTAAGGCCTCTAAGTCTACAATCCACATGATAGGTTCTAGGTTCCCTAATTGATTCAAATCAACATATTTTCCTTTATGAATGGGTCTAGAACCAAGTTCAGAAAATCTAAGGGAAGCTTCTTGTGATCTAAACAAGGATTGGTCAAATGAATCTACCTCCACCCTTTTTCCTTTGTCTCTTGATGTTCTTCTAGGAGCCATTTCTATCTAGAATTGATTAATAATCAATTGAAGAAAGGAATTAATTTTGACAAGAAAAGGAAAGAGAAATAATTCTGTTTTTACCTTAGATTGTTCCTTTGAGATGTAGGAAGCTTGAATCAAGGTAAGATCTCCTTCTTAAGCTTCTAGAGGGAAGAAATGATACCAAAATGATACTTGGGAGAGTTTAGAGGAGTGTAGAGAAGTGAGGAAGAGAGTTCGGGCGGTTCTACTGGCCCTAACTCACCCCGTATAAAGGGGTGGGCGGTACTACCAAAGAGCGGTTCCACCGCTGAATGACTACCCAGGCGGTTCCACCGCCGTATCTGGCGGTGCTACCGTCGGTAGCACAAAAAAAATTCGTATTTCATTTTTTTTTTAATTTTAAAACCAAACGGTCTTAGAGATGGGATGAAGTCAAAGAGAATCAGAATGTGTGGAATCAAATCCGAAAAACCATAATTAGAATGTGTGAAATCAAATTGATGAAAACCATAATATGTAGAATCAAATTGATGAAAACCATAATGTCAAGGAAAGATATCATCAAACAGAGCTTACTCATTTGGACAGTTCAACATGCCTAATTCCCTTTTAATAAAATCAAATTGTTCCTCATTTAAAGGTTTCATAAAAACGTCCGCTAATTGATGATTTGTATCAACAAATTCAAGGGTGACATCTCTACTACTTACATGATCACGTATAAAATGATGCCTAATGTCAATGTGCTTAGTTCGAGAGTGTTGAATCGGATTTTTAGTTAAACAAATAGCACTCGTGTTATCACATTTTATAGGAATATTTTTTAAGTAGATTCCATAGTCTTCTAGTGTATTTTTCATCCAGATAACCTGTGCACAGCATGCACTAGTAGCTATGTATTCAGCTTCTACCGTAGACAATGCAACCGAATTTTGTTTCTTGGAAGTCCAAGAAATAAGTCAATGTCCTAGAAATTGGCATGTTCCGGATGTGCTTTTTCTATCTAATTTACATCCACCAAAGTCCGCATCAGCATAAGCTTTCAAACTAAAATTGTCAGATCTTAGATACCATAATCCAAGATTAGGGGTCCCTTTAAGGTATCTAAGAATCCTCTTGACAGCTTTCAAGTGAGATAGTTTAGGATTAGCTTGGAATCTTGCACATAGCCCTACACTGAACATGATGTCAGGTCTGGTTGCAGTGAGATAAAGCAGGCTACCTATCATGCCCCTATAAGTTTTTTGATCAAAACTTTCTCCATTTTCATCCATATCTAATTTAATGGAGGTGCTCATAGGAGTGCTAATATCTTTTGATCCATCCATGTTAAATCGTTTTAACAAATCCAATGTGTATTTTGATTGATTTAGAAATATACCATCACTTAGTTGCTTGATTTGTAGTCCTAAAAAGAAATTTAGTTCTCCTATTAGGCTCATCTCAAATTCATCACTCATATTCTTAGCAAATAATTCACATAGTGATTTATTACAAGACCCAAAAATAATATCATCAACATAAATTTGAACAATAAGAAAATCATTTTCAAAATGTTTAATAAACAATGTAGTATCAACCTTGCATTTAGTGAAATCATTTGAAATTAAAAAAGAACTAAGCCTCTCATACCAAGCCCTAGGGGCTTGTTTTAGACCATATAGAGCCTTAGTTAGCTTAAACACATGGTTAGGAAATATAGAGTTTTCAAATCCAGGTGGTTGTTCAACATACACTTCTTCGAAAATAAAACCATTTAAGAATGCACTTTTGACATCCATTTGAAATAATTTGAAATCTTTACTACTAGCATAGGCAAGGAGCATCCTAATGGCTTCCAATCTTGCCACCGGAGCGAAGGTCTCTTCATAATCAATACCTTCTTCTTGGTTGAAACCTTTGGCCACTAGTCTAGCCTTGTTTCTAATCACGATACCGTATTCATCTTGCTTGTTTCTAAAGACCTACTTAGTACCAATAACTAAGTGGTCATTAGGTCTAGGAACAAGCTTCCAAACCTCATTCCTCTCAAATTGATTCAATTCTTCTTGCATTGCGATAACCCATGAATCATCTTTCAGAGCATCAACAATGCATTTTGGTTCAACTTGAGAAAGAAAAGCGGCATGTGCACAAAAATATTTGAAAGAAGAGCGAGTTTGAACCCCTTTCGATGCATCTCCTATAATTAACTCCTTGGGATGAGCATCTACATACTTCCATTCCTTGGGTAAGGAAGTTTGGGAAGAAGATGCATCCAAGTTGTCATTTTGAGGAGAGGGTTCATTCAAATTCAAATTATCAAGACCAAAATCATCATCAAAATCTTTCTTCTTAAATTGAAATTTCATTAAAAACCACATGAATAGATTCTTCTATAAGTAAGGTTTTTTGTTGAAAACTCTGAAAAGCCTTAGAAACGAAGAATAACCAAGAAATATGCCTTCATTGGATTTTGCATTGAATTTTCCTAAGGCATCCTTTTCATTTAAAATAAAGCATTTACAACCAAAAACTTTAAAATAAGAAACATTGGGTTTTTTACCATTCCATAATTCATATGGAGTTTTAGATAGGGATGGTCTCACTAGAACTCTATTTATAACATAGCAAGCCGTATTCACGGCTTCGGCCCAAAAATATTTTGGTAAATTATATTCATTTAACATGGTTCTAGCCATTTCTTGCAAACTTCTTTTTTTCCTTTCCACTACTCCATTTTGTTGTGGATTTCTTGGACTAGAGAAGTTGTGATTGTATCCGTTTATTTCACAAAAATTTTGGAAGTCATGATTTTGAAATTCACCTCCATGATCACTTCGAATTGATGAAATCATAAAGCCATTTTTATTTTGAGTGAGTTTACAAAATTTAGAGAAACATTTGAAACAATCACTTTTATGAGCCAAGAAATAGGTCCAAGTGTATCTACTATAGTCATCCATAATTACAAAGGCATATTTGCTACCTCCTAGGCTTGTTATGTCAATTGGTCCAAATAAGTCCAAATGTATCAATTGCAATGGTCTAGTGGTGCTAATTTGATTTTTTGATTTGAAACTTGTCTTTATTTGTTTTTCTAGTTGACATGCATCACATACCTTATCCTTAACAAATTTCATGTTTGGGATACCTCTTACTAAATCTCTAGATGAAATCTTAGAGATTAGTTTCATGCTTGCATGGCCTAGTCTCCTATGCCAAAGCCAAGCATCATCATTCAAAACCGCAAAGCACATTTCATTACTTAACTTATTAATATTTATGGTGTAGACATTGTTTCGTTTTAAAGCAATCATGGATATGTTGTTGTTGGGTTTTTCAATAATGCAAACATTAGATTCAAATCTAACAACATAACCTTTATCACATAGTTGACTAATACTTAAAAGATTATGTTTTAAACCATCAATTAGTAACACATCATCAATTAAAAAACTTGATTTGTTACCTATGGTTCCCTTGCCAATGATTTTACCCTTATTGTTGTCTCCGAAGGTGACATATCCTTCTTCTTTGCTAGAGAGCATAGAGAAATGAGATGGATCTCCGGTCATGTGCCTTGAGCATCCACTATCAAGATACTATTTCTTGCTCCTAGCTTGTGAGTTTGTCTACAAAAGAGGATGGTTTTTAGGTACCCATTTGATTTTGGGTGCCTTACAAAATGATCTACTTACTTTGTAATTTATCATCGAATTGTTTATGATTCCTTTAGGAACCCATATCAATTTTTGTGGATTAATTTTCTTGAATGGACATTTGTAGGCAACATGTCCCGTTTTGCCACAAAAATTACATTTCAAATGAGATGATACATGCAATGTAGGCCCTTTAACGAAGGTGGTGGGATTTTGGTGAGAACCTCTCACAAATCCGATATCACTTTTATTTCCTACGTGACCTTTGTTGGCAAGAATCATGTCTAAGCTCTTGCTACCGACCTTAAACTTGTTTAGGGTCTCTTTGAGTAGCAAGTTTTCCCTCTTTGTTGCATCTAAGTCTTCACACTTAGAGCATGGGGGTAGAGAAGGGTTTTGAAGACTATTGAACTTACTTTGTAATAAAGCATGCTCTTTCTTAAGCAAATTGAACTTCTTACTAATAGTTCTACATTCATCAAATAATTCATGAAAAGCCATAGAAAGTTCATCGAAAGATAATTCTTCACTAAGTAACTCACTAACCTCTTCTCCAAATGCCATTAGTGCGAAGTTTGCCTCCTCTTTGTTGCTAGCTTCTTCAACCTCGGAGTCACTTGAATTATCCCACGTGGCCTTCAAGGGCTTTTTCTTTTTGAACTGCTTCTTATTGGCTTGAGGGCATTCATTCTTGAAGTGTCCCGGCTTCTTGCATTCGTAGCAAATGACTTGGTCCTTTTTGTGTTCAAACTTGCTTTTTGTGTCATTTTTAAATTTGTTCTTTCTTATAAATTTCTTAAACTTTCGAGTTAGAAGTGCAATGTCATTGTCACTGTCCTCATCACTTGATGTTCCTTTCAAGTGGTCTTCTTGTGTTCTGAGTGCCATATCCTTCCTGTTCTTTGGAAGGGGGTTCTCAAGCTCTTCATGAGCATGGCACGTCATCTCGTAAGTCATTAGAGATCCAATAAGTTCTTCAAGCGGAAATACTTTAAGATCCTTGGCCTCTTGAATGGTCGTGACCTTTGGATCCCAACACTTTGGAAGAGATCTTAAAATTTTAGTTACCAATTCAAAATTAGAAAAACCTTTACCAAGAGCTTTAAGTCCATTGATGACATCCGTAAAGTGGGTGTACATGTCTCCAATGGACTCATTTGGTTTCATCCGAAAGAGTTCATAAGAATGCACAAGAATGTTGATTTTGGACTCTTTCACTCGGCTAGTGCCTTCATGAGTGATTTCAAGAGTGCACCAAATATCAAATGCCGATTCACAAATAGAAACCCGATTAAACTCATTCTTATCAAGCGCACAAAATAAGGCATTCATAGCCTTTGCATTGAGAGCAAAAATCTTCCTCTCCGACTCATTCCATTCTCTCATCGGAAGAGAAGATTTTGCAAAGCCATTTTCAACAATGTTCCAAAGTTTGAAGTCCATGGAAATGAGAAAAATCCTCATACGAGTCTTCCAATACGTATAATCTGACCCATTGAACATAGGCGGACGAGTAATGGAGAGACCCTCTTGCATACCGGAGTAGGCCATCTCTCTTGGGTTTTAAACCAATATGAGAGCAAACCTTGCTCTGATACCAATTGTTAGGATCTAAAAGGCACTAAGAGGGGGGGGGGGGTGAATTAGTGCAGCGGATAAAACGATGGATTTTTCAGTGATTTAAGGCAAGCTTCGGAAACTTCGTACGATGAAAACAACGTTTTGTTTGAAACCGATTTTTGTGTTTTAACTTTGAAGCATGCGTACAAAGATAAAAATGAAGAGGAGCAAGTAAAGTAAAGATTGCAGCAAGGTAAAGTAGAAAATTAAGCACTCACACAATCAAGACGCAGCGATGTATAGTGGTTCGGTCAAAGTGACTTCCGAAGCCTTCTCCGATGAGGCTTCCTTCTTCCACTATCAAATCCTTTGAAGGGGAAGGATCAAATACCCCTTTTACAGCCCTTTACAATATGTTCACACTTGTACAAGATCTCTCAAGAAAAGAAGAAGGTGAACACTTAGCAAGAACAAACTTTTCAACACTCAACAAATGCTCAACACTTAAGAAATTTGCTCAAAAGGGTGCCCTTTCAGCTGAGAAAGGGGGGGGGGTATTTATAGTGAAAGGATCTAAAAGGCACTAAGAGGGGGGGGGGGTGAATTAGTGCAGCGGATTAAAACCGTTTTCTTGAATCCAATTTACGAAAACTCACGTTCGTAGGAAGATCTCGATTTGACGAAAGAGAGCTTGAAGGAAATTGCTTGCTTAAGGGAAATAAGTATGAACTAAATAACTTGCAGTAAAGTAAAGAAATGCTTCAAGAAAGTAATCACTCACACATTCATGAACACAAGGATGTATAGTGGTTCGGTCAAATGACCTACATCCACTCTTGAAGCCTTTACGATGAGGCTCCTCTCTTCCACTAGCAATCTCTTTGAGGGGAAAGAATCAAACACCCCTTTACAACCCTTTACAAGATGTTCACACTTGTACAAGATCTCTCAAGAAAGGGAAGAAGGTGAACACAAGCAAAAGCAAGACTTTACAACACACTTCAAGAACACAAGACTTAGACTTTTTGCTCAAAGGGATTGCCCTTCCCGCTGGGAAGGAGGGGTATTTATAAATCCAAAGTGGATTCAAAATTGGGCTCCAAATTTGAAATAAATTTGGAGTTGATGGTCGTCGGTGGCGGCCACATACACGGGTGCCACTCCGTCTCTTTGACTAGCAAATGGGCGGTGCTACGCCCGCATAGCGGTTCCACCGCCTCTGGTTTAGAGACTGGGGCGGTGCTACCGCCCCAGCCAGGCGGTTCCACCGCCTGTTTCCGAACAGGGGCGGTGCTACCGCCCCAGACAGGCGGTGCCACCGCTTGTCTGTGAGCAGGGGCGGTACTGCCGCCCCAGCCAGGCGGTTCCACCGCCCCAGGCTCGGCGGTACAGCCGCCTGCTTCATTCGGTCAAGGCCGAATGAGCCCTGTTTGAGCCTTCACTTGGCTCAGCAGAGACCTGGTTGGCCCTTACTGATTTTAGACAAGGATTTTACTTCAAATCCTTGCCATACTTATGTGCAAACTACGAATGTTAAAACACAAGTAACTGTGATGCTTCCGGCGAGATTCCAGCAAGCTTCCGATGCTTCCCTCGGATTGCTTTTAGTGGATTCTCAGCACACCTCGAGCTTCAACGAGTCTTCGGCTAGTTTCCGGATTATCCCGGTGAGTTCCGCGAACCTTTGACGATCTCTGAGAGGAACTTCCGAAAACTTCGGCAAGTCCCTGATTTGATCTTTGATGGTTCCGGCAACACGTCCGAAAATCTCTCGGACTTCCGATGAACTCTTGAACCCCCGACGGGCTTGATCACCTCATGTTTTCTACCCTTCGTAGTTGTTCCTGCACACTCATCTCGACAAAATGAATCAGCACAAATATTTCACCAATTGACTTCATCATCAAAACTGAGATTCAACAATCTCCCCCTTTTTGATGATGACAATCAAGTGGTGAAGGAGTTACTCATAACTCCCCCTATCTATATGTCGTTAAGAAAAATTCTTGAATTCAATTTTTGAATTCAACACAGTCAAGAATTAACCTTCAAAGTTGATGTTGTCAATTAGGTATCAAGGATATCAATCATAGTTAAAAACATGATATCAAGATCCTAAATAAGCTTGAACTTGTAATAGCTTGTAAAGCATGGAAGATATCAAATAGGTAAGTGTTCATAATTAAAAACATGATATCAAGATCCTAAACCATGCATATAACACATTATTTCTCCCCCTTTGTCATCAACAAAAAGAAAACAAGGGATTCATATGTAACACTCAAGATGGTCGTAATATTTCATACAAAAAGGAAATTAATCAGAAAGCCAAAAATCAGTACATAGTGGCCATGACGATGTAATGCAACATATATGTCTAAATGCACTGAAGATAATACAACACACATGTTAACATAAGTTTACATCGTTCAAAAAGAAGTACAGCAAGCTACTCCTCAGGAGGAATGCCAAGATGCCTATACATATGATCGATCTTTAAGTTCATCTTCTGCATTTCCTTCAAAATTTCAAGTTGCTGTAGTTTTACTTCATTTAACTCTCTCATGATTGGATCTTCAGGAGATGGAGCAAGAGGTTGCACTGATGTAGCTGCAACAAAAGGATCAGGAGGAGTAGATTCATTTCTCCTAAGGACTGGTGTTTCAGGATGATCCACAGGTGGGGGAAGAATATCACAAGTCCTAGGTTGTCTAACCCCTATTCCATGTTCGAATACACACCTAAGTCGTCGAAGCAATTTAACATCAATGATATTAAATCTGGCCCATTTGTATTGCTTCTTCATCTGGAGGAATGTTAATATTTTGGGCATGTAGTAGTCTAGTAATCAAACCTCCATATGGTAACATTGATCCTTTAGTAAGGACCTCTATCATGTGCTGCCTGATTAAGTAACCAAAACAAAAAGGTTGTCGGGTCATGATCCAGAATAAGGTACCTAACTCAGTGAAGCTGATCTCATCATGATGAAACTGTTTAGGAATGATAATGCTAATTAGAATGTGATGCAAAATTTTAGAGTTAAAGGGTAGTAAATGTTCACAACTCTTGGGAATGATATCTAAATTTTGGTTTGCAAATCGCTTCTAAAGCTTCAGAGTGGGTGGCACCAATCGTGTCCGCATTCCCACTTTCCTCTAAAGTAGCACCCTAGCTCCTTTTCAACAATGCCAATTAATGAGCAAATAGTGGTATCACATATTTGAATCTCATTACCTAAAAGATAAGTTGATAAGCCATCATCATTCACAGTTAAATTTGCATAGAAAAGTTTCACTAAGCGTGGATAAAGAGGTTCATTAATTTGCAAAATGGGTAAGGCTTCTAAGTCTGCAAACCACATGAAAGGTTCTAGGTTGCCCAATTGATTCAAATCAACATATTTTCCCTTATGAATGGATTTAGAACCAAATTCAGAGAATCTAAGGGAAGCTTCTTGTGATTTAAACAGGGTGTGGTCAAATGAATCTACTTCCATCCTTTTTCCTTTGTCTCTTGATGTTCTTTTAGGAGCCTTTTCTATGTAAAGGAGTGAAAAATTAATCAATTGAAAGGATTGAAACTAGAACAGAATTGTAAGAATAGAATTGAAGCTACACAATAAGAGAACAATTCTGTTTTTACCTTTGAGTTTGCCCTTAAGATGTAGGAAGCTTGAACAAGGTTAGATCTTCCCCTTAGGCTTCTAAAATCGAGTGTAGAAGGTGTTTGAAGAGTTTTTGGCAGGTTCTACAGCAAAGGGCAGTGAGTTCGGGCGGTTCTACCGTCGGCCCTAACTCACTCCTTTATATAGGACGCGGTGATTCCTCTCTCTGCGGTGTGCAGATGCCACCACATTTGGTGACAAAGTACAAAGTCTGCAGTTTTGTTTTTTTTTTGTTTTTTTTTTTTGAAATATCGTCTCAGAGAAGGAATGAAGGCAAATCGATGAATCAAAAAAAATCAAATTGATGAACCCAAAATCAATCTCAAAATAAAAAAAAACATGATTTCACGAAAAGATATCATCAAATATAACTTACTTATTTGGGCAGTTTAACATGCCTAATTGCCTTCTAATAAAATCAAATTGTTCCTCATTTAAGGGTTTCGTAAAAATGTCCGCTAATTGATGAGATGTATTAACAAATTCAAGGGTGACATTTTTACTACTTACATGATCACGTATAAAATGATGCCTAATGTCAATGTGCTTAGTTCGAGAGTGTTGAATTGGATTTTTTGTTAGACAAATAGCACTTGTGTTATCACACTTTATAGGGATATTATTTAAGTAGATTCCATAGTCTTCTAGTGTATTTTTCATCCAGATAACCTGTGCACAGCATGCACTTGCAGCTATATATTCAGCTTCAGCCGTGGATAGTGCAACCGAATTTTATTTCTTGGAAGTCCAAGAGATAAGTGCATGTCCCAGAAATTGGCATGTTCCGGAAGTGCTTTTTCTATCTATACTACATCCACCAAAATCCGCATCTGTGTAAGCTTTCAAGTCAAAATTTTCAGATTTTGGATACCATAATCCAAGATTAGGGGTACCTTTTAGGTATCTAAGAATTCTCTTGACAGCTTTCAGGTGAGATTGTTTAGGATTAGCTTGGAATCTTGCACATAACCCTACACTGAACATGATGTCAGGTCTGGTTACAGTGAGATAGAGCAAGCTACCTATCATGCCCCTATAAGTTTTCTGATCAAAACTTTCTCCATTTTCATCCATATCTAATTTAACAGAGGTGCTCATAGGAGTGCTAGTATCTTTTGAGCCATCCATGTTAAACCGTTTTAATAATTCCAATGTGTATTTTGATTGATTTAGAAATATACCATCACTTAGTTGCTTGATTTGTAGTCCTAAAAGAAATTTAATTCTCCCATTAGGCTCATCTCAAATTCATCACTCATTTCCTTAGCAAATAATTCACATAGTGATTCATTACAAGACCCAAAAATGATATCATCAACATAAATTTGAACAATAAGAAAATCATTTTCAAAATGTTTAATAAACAATGTAGTATCAACCTTGCCTTTAGTGAAATCATTTGAAATCAAAAATGACTAAGTTTTTCATACCAAGCCCTAGGGGCTTGTTTTAGACCATATAGAGCTTTGGTTAGTTTAAACACGTAATTAGGAAATAAAGAGCTTTCAAATCCTGGTGGTTGTTCGACATACACTTCTTCGGAAATATAACCATTTAAGAATGCACTTTTGACATCCATTTGAAATAATTTGAAATCTTTACTACTAGCAAAGGCAAGGAGCATCCTAATGGCTTCCAATCTTGCCACCGGAGCGAAGGTCTCTTCATAGTCGATACCTTCTTCTTGGTTGAAACCTTTGGCCACTAGTCTAGCCTTGTTTCGAACCACGATACCATATTCATCTTGCTTGTTTCTAAAGACCCACTTAGTACCAATAACTAAGTGGTCATTAGGTTTAGGAACAAGTTTCCACACCTTATTCCTCTCAAATTGATTCAATTCTTCTTGCATTGCGATAACCCAAGAATTATCTTTCAGGGCATCAACAATGCATTTTGGTTCAACTTGAGAAAGAAAAGCGGCATGGGCACAAAAATTTTTGAAAGAAGAGCGAGTTTGAACCCCTTTCGATGTATCTCCTATAATTAACTCCTTGGGATGAGCATCTACGTACTTCCACTCCTTGGGTAAGGAAATTTGGGAAGAAGATACATCCAAGTTGTTATTTTGAGGAGAGGGTTCATTCAAATTCAAATTATCAAGACCAAAATCATCATCAAAATCTTTCTTCTTGAATTCTGAAATTTCATTGAAAACAACATGAATTGATTCTTCAATAAGTAAGGTTCTTTTGTTGAAAACACGGAAAGCCTTAGAAACCAAAGAATAACCAAGAAATATGCCTTCATTGGATTTTGCATCGAATTTCCCTAAGGCATCCTTCTCATTTAGGATAAAACATTTACAACCAAAAACTTTAAAATAAGACACATTGGGTCTTTTATCATTCCATAACTCATACGGAGTTTTAGATAGGGATGGTCTCACTAGAACTCTATTCATAATATAGCAAGCCGTATTTACAGCTTCGGCCCAAAAGTATTTAGGTAAATTATATTCATTTAACATGGTTCTAGCCATTTCTTGCAGACTTCTATTTTTTCTTTCCACTACTCCATTTTGTTATGGATTTCTTGGAGTAGAGAAGTTGTGATTGTAACCATTTATTTCACAAAATTTTGGAAGTCATGATTTTGAAATTCTCCTCCATGATCACTACGAATTGATGAAATCATGAGGCCTTTTTCATTTTGAGTGAGTTTACAAAATTTTGAGAAGCATTTGAAACAATCACTTTTATGAGCTAAGAAATAGGTCCAAGTGTACCTACTATAGTCATCCACAATTACAAAGGCATATTTGCTACCACCTAGACTTGTTATGTCAATTGGTCCAAATAAGTCCAAGTGGATCAATTGCAATGGTCTAGTGGTACTAATTTGATTTTTTGATTTGAAACTAGTCTTTATTTGTTTCCCTAGTTGACATGCATCACATATCTTATCCTTAAAAAATCTTGTGTTTGGGATACCTCTTACTAAATCTCTAGATGAAATTTTAGAGATTAGTTTCATGCTTGCATGTCCAAGTCTCCTATGCCAAAGCCATGCATCATCATTCAAAACCGAAAAGCACATTTCATTACTTAGTTTATCAATATTTATGGTGTAGACATTGTTTTGTTTTAAAGCAATCATGGATATGTTGTTGTTGGGTTTTTCAATAATGCAAACATTAGATTCAAATTTAACAACATAACCTTTATCACATAGTTGACTAATACTTATAAGATTATGTTTTAAGCCATCAACTAGTAGCACATCATCAATTGAAAAATTAGATTTGTTACCTATGGTTCCTTTTCCAATGATTTTACTCTTGTTGTTGTCTCCGAAGGTGACATATCCTTCTTCTTTGCTAGAGAGCATAGAGAAATGAGATGGATCTCCGGTCATGTGCCTTGAGCATCCACTATCAAGATACCATTTCTTGCTCCTAGCTTGTGAATTTGTCTACAAAAGAGGATGGTTTTAGGTACCCATTTGATTTTGGGTGCCTTACAAAATGACCTACTTACTTTGCAATTCATCATTGAATTGTTTATGGTTCCTTTAGGAATCTATATCAATTTTTGTGGATCAATTTTCTTGAATGGACATTTGTAGACAACATGTCCCGATTTGCCGCAAAAGTTACATTTCATATATGGTGATACATGCAATGTAGGGCCTTTAATGAAGGTGGTGGGATTTTGATGAGAACCTCTCACAAATCCAATACCACTTCTATTTCCGACATGACCTTTGTTAGCAAGAATCATGTCTAAGCCCTTGCTACCGACCTTAAACTTGTTTAGGTCTCTTTGAGTAGCAAGTTCTCCCTCTTGGTTGCATCTAAGTCTTCACACTTAGAGCATGGGGGTAGAGAAGGGTTTTGAAGACTACTTAACTTACTTTGTAACAAAGCATGCTCCTTTTTAAGCAAATTGAACTTCTTACTAATAGTTTTACATTCATCAAATAACTCATGAAAAGCCATAGAAAGTTCATCAAAAGATAACTCTTCATAAAGTAAACTACTAACCTCTTCTCCAAATGCCATTAGTGCGAAGTTTGCCTCCTCTTTGTTGCTAGCCTCTTCAACCTGAGTCACTTGAATCATCCCACGTGGCCTTCAAAGCTTTTTCTTCTTGAATTGCTTCTTCTTGGCTTGAGGGCATTCATTTTTGAAGTGTCCCGGCTTCTTGCATTCATAGCAAAGGACTTGGTCCTTTTTGTGTTCAAATTTGCCTTTTGTGTCATTTTTGAATTTGTTCTTTCTTATAAATTTCTTAAACTTTCGAGTTAAGAGCAATATCTTTGTCACTGTCCTCATCACTTGATGTTCCTTTCAAGTGGTCTTCTTGTGTTCTAAGTGCCACATCCTTCCTGTTCTTTGGAAGGGTATTCTCAAGCTCTTCATGAGCATGGCACGTCATCTCATAAGTCATTAGAGATCCGATAAGTTCTTCAAGCGGAAATACTTTGAGATCCTTGGCCTCTTGAATGGCGTCACCTTTGGATCCCAACTTTTGGAAGGGATCTTAAAATTTTGGTTACCAATTCAAAATTGAAAAACCTTTACCAAGAGCTTTTAGTCCATTGATGACATCCGTAAAGCGGTGGTACATGTCTCGAATGGCCTCACTTGGTTTCATCCGAAAAAGTTCATAAGAGTGCACAAGAATGTTGATTTTGGACTCTTTCACTCGGCTAGTGCCTTCATGAGTGATTTCAAGAGTTCGCCAAATATCAAATGCCGATTCACAAATAGAAACCCGATTAAACTCATTCTTGTCAAGTGCACAAAATAAGGCATTCATAGCCTTTGCATTGAGAGCAAAAATCTTCTTCTCCGACTCATTCCATTCACTCATCGGAAGAGAAGATTTTGCAAAGCCATTTTCAACAATGCTCCAAAGTTCGAAGTCCATGGAAATAAGAAAAATCCTCATACGAGTCTTCCAATACGTATAATCCGACCCATTAAACATAGGTGGACGAGTAATGGAGAGACCTTATTGCATACCGGAGTAGGCCATCTCTCTTGGGTTTTAAACCAATATGAGAGCAAACCTTGCTCTGATACCAATTGAAAGGATCTAAAAGGCACTAAGAGGGTGGGGGGGGGTGAATTAGTGCAGCGGATTAAAATCGTTTTCTTTCTTGAATCCAATTTACGAAAACTCACGTCAGAGGAAGATCTCGATTTGACGAAAGAGAGCTTGAAGGAAATTGCTTGCTTAAGGGAAATAAGTATGAACTAAATAACTTGCAGTAAAGTAAAGAAATGCTTCAAGAAAGTAATCACTCACACATTCATGAACACAAGGATGTATAGTGGTTCGGTCAAATGACCTACATCCACTCTTGAAGCCTTTACGATGAGGCTCCTCTCTTCCACTAGCAATCTCTTTGAGGGGAAAGAATCAAACACCCCTTTACAACCCTTTACAAGATGTTCACACTTGTACAAGATCTCTCAAGAAAGGCAAGAAGGTGAACACAAGCAAAAGCAAGACTTTACAACACACTTCAAGAACACAAGACTTAGACTTTTTGCTCAAAGGGATTGCCCTTCCTGCTGGGAAGGGGAGGGGTATTTATAGATCCAAAGTGGATTCAAAATTGGGCTCCAAATTTGAAATAAATTTGGAGTTCCGGCGAAGTGCCACCGCAGGGAAGGGCGCTTGTCACCGCTCTCCTCTCTTTGACCAAAGTACAGGCGGTGCAGCCGCAGCAAGCGTTCCACCGCTGTTTAGAGATCGCGGTGCTACGCCAAGCGGTTCCACCGCCTGTTTTCCGAACAGGGGCGGTGCTACCGCCCCAGACAGGCGGTGCCACCGCCTGTCTGTGAGCAGGGGCGGTACTGCCGCCCCAGCCAGGCGGTTCCACCGCCCCAGGCTGGGCGGTTCCACCGCCCCAGGCTCGGCGGTACAGCCGCCTGCCTCATTCGGCCAAGGCCGAATGAGCCCTGTTTGAGCCTTCACTTGGCTTAGCAGAGACCTGGTTGGCCCTTACTGATTTTAGACAAGGATTTTACTTCAAATCCTTGCCATACTTATGTGCAAACTACGAATGTTAAAACACAAGTAATCGTGATGCTTCCGCGAGATTCCAGCAAGCTCCGATGCTTCCTCGGATTGCTTTTAGTGGATTCTCAAGACACCTCGAGCTTCAACGAGTCTTGGCTAGTTTCCGGATTATCCGGTGAGTTCCGCGAACCTTTGGCGATCTCTCGAGAGGAACTTCCGAAAACTTCGGCAAGTCCCTGATTTGATCTTTGATGGTTCCGGCAACACGTCCGAAAATCTCTCGGACTTCCGATGAACTCTTGAACCCCCGACGGGCTTGATCACCTCATGTTTTCTACCCTTCATAGTTGTTCCTGCACACTCATCTCGACAAAATGAATCAGCACAAATATTTCACCAATTGACTTCATCATCAAAATCCGAGATTCAACATATAGATCCAAAGTGGATTCAAAATTGGGCTCCAAATTTGAAATCAATTTGGAGTTCCAATGCTCGTCATGCCACTGCTGTGTCGATCTGTTGGTTGATCGACGGTGGCGGTGCCACGCACTTGACCAGCGTTCCACCGCTTGTTCACAGACAGGGGCGATGCTACGCCTGCACATGCGGTTCCACCGCCCGGTAGTGTACAAGGGCGGTGCTACCGCTCCAGCCAGGCGGTGCCACCGCCTTAGGCTGGGCGGTTCCACCGCCCCAGGCTTGGGCGGTTCCAATCGCCGCACCCATTCGGACAAAGCCAAATGGGCCTTGTTTAAGTCCCAATCTTGGCTCAGTAGAGGCCCGGTTGGCCCCTACTGAATTTAGGCAGGATTTTTCCTTAAATCCTTGCCCTACTCATGTGCAAACTACGAACCTAAAACATAACTCAACATGATTTGATCCAACGTGCTTCAAGTCAACTTCCAGCGAGCTTTACGGTGAGATTCCAGCAGCCATCCGATGCTTCCCTCGGATTGCTTCCAATGGCCTCCCAGCATACTCTGGATTGTATGGCGAGCTCAACGAGTCTTCAGCTTGCTTCCGAATCTTCCCGGTGAGTTTCGCGAACCTTCGACGATCTTTGAGATGAACTTCCGAAAACTTCGGCAGGTCCTTGATTTGATCTTGGATGGTTCCGGCAACACTTCCGAAAAATCTCTCGGACTTCCGATGAACTCTTGAACCCCCGACGGACTTGACCTCGGTAAATCACTTTATGTTTTCTTCCATCGTAGTTATTCCTTCACACTTATCTTAACAAAGTAGATTAGAACCAATTGACTTCATCATCAAAATCCGAGATTCAACACAGGCCACAAGAGAGGATGGTGCATTGAATAACTAGATGAAGCACCGACCAATGACATGCCGTGCAAAAGGAAGTTGATTCGTGTAACTGACTAGATCAAAGTAGGTTAAGATTTATGTGTGCAGGATTAACTACGACAACGATGAAGACATAAAGCGAAGCAAAGTGCCAGAGTCAAAGACTCAAAAGTAAACCTCTTATTATATGATTTTGAGCTCTTCCGAATGACATCAACTGAGTTTATTGGTGACATGTACACCCGTTTTACGGATGTCGTCAAAAGCTTGAGAAGTCTTGATAAATCTTTTTCTGATTTTGATCTCATAAATAAGATTCTAAGATTCCTTCCAAAAAGATAGGATCCTAAAATAATGATGATATAAGAAACTAAAGATTTAAATGAATTTCCATTGGAAGAACTAATCGGGTCATTAATGACCTATGAAATGAGTTTCTTTGAAACCAATGAATACATGAACAACCTTCCAAAGAACAAGAAGGATTTGGAACTCTAGACTATAAAATGCCACTTGAGTGATGACTCAAGTGATGAAGACAATGAAGAGGACATTGAACTTTTAATTAATTTTAATAAGTTTATTAAATAAAAATATAAAATCAAAAATAAACTTGGACGGAGGAAGAGACCAAAGAAGAGGAAGGCACCCAAGGGTGAATCAAGTAAAGAAGAGGCAAATTGGGCTTTGACAGGTTTCGTCAATAAGGTAATTACCTCACCCGAAATGCTTTTACCTTATTTTGAAATTACTTGATATCTTTTTCATGAGTGCTTAATTTACATAGTAGGAAATTAAAAAAAACTATTTTAAAAAATTATCATTCCTCTCTTTTTACCGTTTTTGAAAAATTAAAAAATAATTGATCATGAAAATTATATTGTTTCATATATGTTATGATTCAAAATTTTGAATGAAATATGCAACTTTATGAATGATGATTAAATGATTTGTAGTAATGATTGTACATCAAATACATATCTATGTATGTTATTCTTGGAAGTGTCTTAATGAAAATGTTTATATCATGCTTGACTTTACAATTTGATATGCTATAATGTATTTTCGGCTTTGACATAATTTGTTTCGGATTTATATGTCTTTATGAAATCAATTATAAAACTAAAAGACCTAACCAACAAATTTTCTAAATAAAAGAAAAGTGGTTTTGATGTTGTCTTGTGTCACATTTGGACTTGATGGTTTTCATGACGAAAATTATTTTTTGAATTTATATGATGCTTGGCCTTTGTGTGAAAATATGAACATGCTTAAACAAGATCAATCAACTTCAAGTGAAACACACTATCATGATGTTTTATGGTGAATATGTTTGGATTTGATGGTTTTGATGACAAAACTTGTATTTCAAATTTATACAACGATGGCTTTCGTATAAATATTTGAAGGTGTTATGTCATGATGACAAAACTCATGTTTTGGTGTTAAACATGATACTCATCTTTTAAAACTTGAGCTCACTTGTATGAAACAAACAACTTAAAATGAAACACGTAAAAATAGACTTATTTTTAAATGATGATACATGAATCTAGTACAAAAAGACAAGAGCATGCTTACATGTAAACCATCTCTGTTGCTCTTAATAAAATTTTTGAATAAAAGATTTTGATGCATTTGATCTTGATGACTTTAATGACAAAACTTGCATTTTGAATTTATATGATGATGGCTTTCATTAAACATACCTTGTGAAATCATCATAGACAATGATGAAATAAAAATATTAAAAATTTTGTTATCATGCTTCAACTCAATGATTTTTAAGATGAAATTTTGCCTTTATGTCTTGAACGTTCATGCTTGTTTCTATTCGACATAAAAAGATAAAGGCATGTTTATACAAAATCAATGCAAATCACTAAAAGAGAAATGCATATTTCTTGAACATCTCTCTTTCTCTAAAGTTTCAGATTTTTCAAATAAAAGACAAGTGATAAATTCATGATATTTTGGTGAATCATTTGAATTATGAATGAGATTTTGATGATGTGTTAAAGAATCCATTTAAATGAATCATATTTGTCTTGATTTTTCTTGAGCTTTGATGACTTAAAAATGACATAATTTATTTGACTTGAATGCATCATGAAATGATTAAAATATTGATTGATGTAATTTTTTATATATCATTGTATTTCCTCCCTTCTTTTCAACGTTGACTAAAGGGGGAAAGAAAATATGCTAGGTTGAATGACAAATTGCAATTCAAGACTTGATTGTCATGATTAATTTTTATCATGTTAGCTTGAATGTTAAATTCATATTCATGACTTGAATTTTGATGATTGAAAATTGATGAAATTTGCTTTATGATGAATCATTGAATCATAATTTTGATACTTCATAAATGGAATATTTATGAATCATGAATGTAAATTTTTGATATCCCATTGATCGCTTGATAAACATTTATCTTTATTGATTATCATAGTTTCAAAATTCATGTAAAGGGATAAGAATTATACTCTTCCCTTCTTTTTGACAAAAACAAAAGGCGAGAAAGTTTATTGCTAGCTTGCACACTTCAATGAAAAATTTGCTAGCTCGATCATTGCAAAGAACTTGCCATCTTGATCATTTCAAAAATTGCTACCTTGCAATTTCACGAGAAGCTATGAATTGCTATCCCAAAGGATGCAAATATTGCTATCTTGCCTATCTCAAGAAGAGAAAATGCAAAACTTAGAAAAGTTGCTTTCCTACACTTGCAATGCTTCTATGCTTATATGTTGTAATGAAAATTTAATTTGCATGTTTAAGTGATTGCATACTTAGGCAAAAAAAGTTCTATCATGAGAAACTTAGTGCAAACTTGCACAAGAAGCAAGTGATGAATGGTTATGCTTGGAATCCTTAAAAAAAAAAAACTTGCTATAATTGAATATTGAAAATCTAGCTTATATGTTGACTTGCATATCTTTTAAAATAGCTAGAGTTTCTTCTCCTTTTTGTTGATGACATAAGGGGAGAAGTAGATTGGTGAGTTCATGCAATGTAATGTTGATTGAATATTTTATATATTTGCATGATATTTTTTATAACATGATTTTGATACATGTTGCTTGGATTTGGGATAATCCAAGTGTTCTATCATTGACATATTGATAGGAGGAGTTTGGTTAAACTCTGAGTTAAGGTTAACTCCGTTAGCCAGCAATTAGTTGTTATCATAAAAAGGGAGAGATTGTTGAATCTCGGATTTTGATGATTAAACTAATTGATTTTGTTTAGTTGTCTAACTACATTTTGAGTAACACAGGTCTACTCGATCAAGATTAGACAGTTGACACAGGAAGAATTGATGTTACGCCGGAGGAAATCACGTCAAGATATTGGACATCGAGCCAGAGGACCGATTGATAATTGATAGAAGGCTTTGGATGTCGGGCATCAATCCAAGAAGAGTGGTGTTATGCCAAGGATATCAGGGTTGCGGAGGTCAACCACGGATTGGGTAACAAGCCACAAGAGAGGATGGTGCACCGAAGAACTGGATGAAGATTCGACGAATGATGTACCAGGCAAAAGGAGGTTGATTCATATAACTAACTAGATTAAAGTAGGTTAAGGTTTATGTGTGCAAGATTAACTATGACAACGATGAAGACATAAAGCGAAGCAAAGTGCTAGAGTCAAGTTCGATGAAATCGTTGGGAGTTTGAGACTTCGATGGAAGTCCAATGATTTATTAGATTGCTACCCGAACTGGCCGAGAATGAGTAGGTAGCTTGCCAAAGGGTTTTCAAAAGTTCGCTGGAAGGTTCGTCGAAAGTTCATGGAGCTTGCCAAGAAAGATTGGAGGTTGCTGAAGAAGCTCATCGGAACTCGCTAGCAATTCCATCAAGAAATCCAGAAGCTTGTCGAGAGTCCGTAGAATGGTGTCCGAGGGTTTATCGGAAGATCGCCGGAAGTTTGCCGAAAGCTCATCGGAGAAAAGACTTGACATGACGAACTTTGTATTAGCTTAAAAAATATCTTTAATTTTATAGTTAGCACATAATTAGGGTTAAGGATTAGGTGTTAATCCTTTAACCCTATTAAGGGCCAATTGGGCCCTTACCCGGATAGGTTTGTGCCAGATGAAAGGCCTAAATAAGGTTGCTGAACCTTATTTGGTGGTGACACTGCTAGACTGGGGCGGTGGTACCAGCTGGGTTCAGTCTCCCAGGTAGTCTGGGTGATGGTGCTACCCTGGAGCAGAGTGCCTAGGTGGTTATGCCACCGGGTCAAGGGCGGTAGAGTCACAAAGACATCGACTGGTGTCAGGTGGTGGTACTATCACCCCCCCCCAAATTTTTAATCTCATTCAAGCGGTGTGACCCTGTCTTAAAAATGATAATATTAAAATTTTAACAACGATCCAATCCCAGAATCCAAACTAACATTTGAGGATACAGAGAAACATTCAAATATCAATCATATCCATAAAACCTGTGCAGTTATAATCATACATCACATCACACAAACCTTTATAAGAACCCAAACCAACTTAACAAAATATTAACCTTATAATTCCACAAGCGTAAGAATTATACAAATCAGAATTCCAACCATTTACCATAATTTCATATCATCGTACACTAAACTCAACATTCCAAATCTTAATCATGCGAGGTCTTTTAAAGCTTTTACAAGATACATCAATCCAAATCTATCGGCAACATCTCATTTTATATAAAATATATTTATAAAACAATAACATAACAATCCACAATGACTTGCCATAATCTGAATAGCTGTTCACTGTCGCGGCCCAATTCTAACATTTTAGCGAGTGACAAGCTAACCTAAAAAATGGTATATAACAAAGGAGTGAGCTACAAAGCTCAGCAAATGGCAAACATATCCAAAACAAGAGGAGAATAGCTTCAAACAGACTTGGTATCCAAATGCAAGATAGAGATATAAGAATTCATGAATATATGCTCATTAGATACTGAATTGCAAATGTCATTTCATTCAAAATATATTTAATTCATAATAAATTGAGTAAAGAGTAATTGGAACTTATTAGATGATGTAAATAGTATTTCAGAGCATATCAAAGGACATGTAGGACATTACAAAGCATATAATTAGTGCATAGGATATTTCGGAGCATATCAATGGCATATAGGATATTTTGGAGTATATCAATGATGTATAAAATGTTTCAGAGCATATCAAGAGAAAAGGGAAATATTTCAGAACATAGCAAAGATGTATGAAATGTTTTGAAGCATATCAAGAGTAAAGGAAACATTTTGGATATATCAATGACATATTGAATGTTTCGGAGAATATCAAGGGTAAGGGAAATATTTTAGAACATATCAATGACGTATGAAATGTTTTCGAAGCATATCAAGAGCAAAGAAAATATTTCGGAACATAGCAAAGACGTATAAAATGTTTCGAAGCATATCAAGAGCAAATGAAACATTTCAGAATATATCAATGACGTATGAATGTTTTCGGAGCATATCAAGAGTGAATGAAACATTTTGGAATAATATCAATAGTATATGTAATGTTTTAGAGCATAGCAATATAACAAATAAGAAATAGAAGCTCGAATGCCATATTTGGCATCACATTCATTTCATTCTTATCCAAAGTATATATAGAAGCATATAACCAAAACTTTGGATATCATATTAAAAATACAGAGGGTGCTGTGGGAATAACAAAAATATGCGTGTGCCTTTATGAAACAAGGTAATGCAAACATGAACATTACATAATAGATTTTAAGTATACAAATAATTTTGGATGAACAATACAATAATTGCAAAGGACTAATATAAAGCTCAACTGAAGAAGAATTTAGCTGAAATCAGTTTCCAATAGGATGAAACATGAATAGGCAATCTCAACAAAATTTTAATTCTGGCAGAATTTGAGTGGTACATTTCCTGATTGGTTTGAATAACCAATTATACTCCTATTTGCTCAAAAAAAGGTATCATTGGAAAGCTGTATCAATCTAATTTCAGGTAAAATAAGTTTTATACAAATTGGAGTTTCCATCAAGGAATTACAAATAATTCGGTAACTAAGAGTCAAGGAAAAAAATCTCTATTTTCAGAAACAATAGGATCAAATTCAACAGAATTCTAGATAGTCATTTGGACTCCAAACCTTTCAATCTAGGTACTAAAAGTTTGGTATAAATCAGAGTTTCCAGTAGAGAGTCATAGGCAGTTTAGTATTAAAAGGTCAGAACTTATAGTCTCTGCTTTACGGATTCCATAGAGTTGATTCAATTTGATATTTGGATAGGAAAATTTACTCTAAATCATACAAGTAAGCTGTCAAAAGAAAGTTTACAAGTCTATATTCAGATCAAATAAGTTTTGCCTAAATTGAAAATCTATGGAGGGATTTTTAGCCAAAACAAAGTAGAAGGGTCAGAATCTTGATAATTTTCTAGATTCAAACATTTACATTCCAAAAAATAGAGATATCAGATTTCAAGGCTAGAACAATTCAAATTTCTCATATCCAAGGCAAAAGCAAAGATTAGAATTATAATAGAAAGGAGTGGAATACTTGCCTTTCAAAGATTTCAATCCAACGAAATTATAAGCCCAAATCCTACTACCTTTCCTCCATCTCCTCTCCATGTGTCATTTTCTTCACCTATCTTCTTTCTTTCTCTGTAGCTGCAGCTCATGCATAACATAGGAGGTTGCAGTCACTTGTTTTCCCTTTCTTTTTCCCAACCATAGCTGCCATAGTCGCAGCTACCGCAGATGCAGCCATAGCCACAGCCTCTTCCACTGTGCTATTTCCTCTCCTTCTTCTCTCTTAACTATAGCCTCTTATTTCCCTATCGCAGCTGCCACAACTGCAGCCATAACCTTCCTTCCCTCCTCTTCTCTTCTTCTTCTTCCTTCCTTTGCTTTCTTTCCCAGCCATAGCTGTAGCCACAGCCATGTCGTAGCCCTCTTTCCTCTTCCCTTCCTCCTCTTCTCTTCTTCTCTTCTCTCCTTCTTCCCCTTCTCTTCTTCTCTTCTTCCTCCCTATCCCCTCATCCACTGATGCACCTCCTCGTGTAGAAGGTAGAGGAGCACAGCTCTCTTCTCTGCCTTTTCCCCTCCTTTCCTCTCCTTCTCTTCTTCTCCTTCCTTCCTCTGCTTTCTTTCCCAGCCATAGCTGTAGCGACAGCCATAGCCCTCTTTCCTTTTCCCTTCCTCCTCTTCTCTTCTTCTCTTCTCTCCTTCTTCCCCTTCTCTTCTTCTCTTCTTATTCTCTGTCCCCTCATCTACCGATGCACCTCCTTTTGCAGAAGGCAGAGGAGCGCAGCTCCCTTCTTTGCCTTTTCCCCTCCTTTCCTCTCCTTCTCTTGTTCTTCACTTCTCTTCTTCTCCTACGCATGACACCTGCCTCTCCTTTGTTTCCCAATGCACAACGTGGGAAATAGAGGTGCATGGGGGGCTGTGGGATAAGGCTGAGATTTTTTTTTAACTTAACAATATAGCCCTTGAAATTTCCATATTTACAAGTAGATCCTCCAATTTGATAAATAAGCCCTCGACTTTTATAAATAGATCCTTATGAATGATTCAAAATAAATCCTTACAGAGATTCGAGAAATGAGGAATAATACACTCTCTCCCCTTGAAAAAAAAATTTAGTCCTCTAAATTGGTCATATCCTAATCGACGAAAAGATGTTAAATTTTTTTCTTCATTCCCCCCTTTAGGTCCAAAATAGTTCCATCAATAGGATAATGCTTCCAAATCACTTTGACTAGAGGAATGATCCCTTCTTTTTCTTTTCTCTCTTTTTATTTCACCTGATCCAAATCAATACAAAACCTCAATGTTCCATTCCTTCTCCTTAACTAGTAACACCGGAGTATCTCATGGTAAAACACTAGGCCAAATAAAACCCTTATCTAATAGCCCTTGTAGTTGCTTCTTTATTTCCACTAACTCGAGTGGTGCTATCCTATACGGAGGCTTAGATATAGAGGATTGTCCTAAGGACCAAATCAAAAGTAAATTTACTCTCTTGATCTAGAAGTAATCTGAACAAATCATCTTGGAATACATCAAGGAACTCTCTAACTATCGAAATTTCATCAAGATTAGTTTCTTGATCTGATTTGCTCCTTTACACATTCAGGATAACAAAAATAGTCCTGCATAAAATGAGGAGTTGAAGTTGATATCAAGCAAAGAGGTAAATCATGCCTAATACTCTCAAAATAAAAGATGAGCTGATCTCGTATGCAAAAAGTGATCATTTTGTATAACAATCTATATTGGTATGATAAGAAAATAATTAATTCATATCAAGTATAATATTAAAACTCCAAATCTCTAGGAGAACCAAATCAGCAAGAAGTTCATGTTCTCCAATAGAAATCAAACAAGATGATCGTATCAGGTTTGTTATCCATGGATCTCTAACAATCGTAGTTACATATAGCATATGATCCAATGGTCTAGGTTGAACGCCCAAGTGATAAGCAAAATATTACGAAACAGAATAGAGATTGGAACCATGGTCAAACAAAATTTTGGCATTCTATCAAAAACATAAATAATGCCTTCGACCACTGATTTAGAAGTTATAAAATCATGTTTAGTGATAGCATGCACTCTAGCATGGGTTGATGATCTGGGAGGCAGTAGCTCTTTCTTCTTATTCAAAATGTAGTCTTTTGATTTATGATTCAACTTCCCACAAGCTAGCAGACTCTAGTCACTCGAAAACACAAACTTGTTCCATGATTTTAACCACATTTTGCATATGATTAAGTCCTCCATAGTGCCTTCCCTTTCCAAATCCAGATATATTGACCCTCTTATTATCACATTCTGATTCATTTCCTCTATTCTTTTTGTTGATAAACTTGTTCTTGCTCATGATCTCTAGAAACTCTTTTTTTTATAGTTTTTCACTAGTACTTAGTCTCTCCTTTAAACATAGAAGTGGCAAAAGAAATCTTCTAATTTATCAGAATAATTTAGTACATCAAATATCTTCTCCCTTAGCATCATCAATCATTCTGCCACCAATTGATTAGTTTCACCATAGAATAAAAGACTAAGCTCCTTAAATTAATCCATTCCTAGTCCAATCTAATTTGATGTCCCCAATCAACCCTTTAATCCTACTCAATTACTCAAAAAGAGATGAAACAAAAGGACCAAATGCCCATAGCATCCTAGAATCCTAAAGACATCAAAAAAAAATTTCATTGATCTCTATATAATTTACTAAATCTCAATATATTTTGCATATCAAACATATCAGTATCTTTGTGATCCTCAAACTATGCTCTGATACCACCTCTATCACGTGCCCCCCCCCCTGAATTTTTTAATCTCGTTCAGGAGGTGTGACCCTATCTTAAAAATGATAACATTAAAATTTTAACAACGATCCAATCCCCGAATCCAAACTAACATTTGAGGATACAAAGAAACATTTAAATATCAATCATGTCCATAAAACCTGTGTAGTTATAATTATACATCATATCACATGAACCTTTATAAGAACCCAAACCAACATAACAAAATATTAACTTAACTTATAATTCCATAAGTGTAAGAATTATACAAATTAGAATTCCAAACATATACCATAATTTCATATAATCATAAACTAAACTCAACGTTCCAAATCTCAATTGTCCGAGGTCTTTTAAAGCTTTTACAAGATACATCAATCCAAATCTATCGACAACATCTCATTTTATACAAAATATATTTATAAAACAATAACATAATAATCCACAATGACTTGCCATAATTTGAATAGCTATTTATTGTCGTGGCCCAATTCTAATATTTTAGTGAGTGACAAGCTAACCTGAAAAAGGATTATATAATAATGGAGTGAGCTATAAAGCTCAGCAAGTGACAAATATATCCAAAATAAGAGGAGAATAGCTTCAAACAGACTTGGTATCCAAATGCAAGACAGAGATACAAGAATTCATGGATATAAGCTCATTAGATACAGAATTGTAAATGTTATTTCATTTAAAACATATTTAGTTCATAACAAATTGAGTAAAGAGTAATTGGAACTTATCAGATAATGTAAATAGTATTTCGAAGTATATCAAAGGACATGTAAGATATAGAGCATATAATTAGTGCACATGATATTTTGGAGCATATCAATGGCACATAGGACATTTTGGAGTATATCAATGATGTATAAAATATTTTAGAGCATATCAAGGGCAAAGGAAAATATTTCGGAACATAGCAAAGACGTATGAAATGTTTTGAAGCATATCAAGAGTAAAGGAAACATTTCGGACATATCAATGACCTATGGAATGTTTCAGAGCATATCAAGGGTAAGGGAAATATTTTAGAACATATCAATGATGTATGAAATATTTTCGAAGCATATCAAGAGCAAAGAAAATATTTTGGAACATAGCAAAGACGTATAAAATGTTTCGAAGCATATCAAGAGCAAATGAAACATTTTAGAATATATCAATGATGTATGAATGTTTTCGGAGTGTTTCAAGAGCGAATGAAATATTTTGGAATAATATCAATAGCATATAAAATGTTTCAAATCATAGCAATATAACAAATAAGAAATAGAAGCTCGAATGTCATATTTGGCATCATATTTATTTCATTCTTATCCAAAGCACATATAGAAGCACATAACCAAAACTTTGGATATCATATCAAAAATACAGAGGGTGCTATGGGATCACATACATAACATGGTTTATCCATTTCTGGATGACCACTAATCGTAAGTCTCTCACGTTTGGGAGCTCCATTCACTCACGTCTGAGTGAAGTCAATGGAGCTAGTAGAGCCATCACGGGGCTCTCATCACATACCTTTTATCATTTGTAACAAAGGTCCAAATCATCTCACAAGACACCAAAGTATAAAAGGGTAGTATGAATAATAACATTGGCATATATTGGAAGTACATGTGGAACAACAAAAATATGTGTGCCTTTACGAAATAAGGTAATATAAACATGAACATTACATAATAGATTTCAAGTATACAAATAATTTTAGGATGAATAATACAATAATTGCAAAGGACTAATATAAAGTTCAACTGAAGAAGAATTTAGTTGAAATCAGTTTCCAATAGAATGAAACGTGAATAGGCAAACTCAACAAAATTTCAATTCTAGTAGAATTTGAGTGGTACATTTCCTGAATGGTTTAAATAACCAATAATGCTCCAATTTGCTCAAAAAAGGTGTCATTGGAAATCTGTATCCATCTACTTTCATGTAAAATAAGTTTTATACAAATTGAAGTTTCCATCAAGGAATTACAAATGATTCAGTAACTAAAAGTCAGGGAACAAAATCTATATTTTCAGAAACAATATGATCGAAGTCAACAGAATTCTAGGTAGTCATTTGGACTCTAAACCTTTTAATCTAAGTATCAAAAGAAAGATCTATAAGTCTAGTTTCCAACAAAGTAGGTTTGTATAAATCAGAGTTTCCAGTAGAGAGTCATAGGTGTTAGGGATCGAGCAGCACTAAGAGGGGGGGGGTGAATTAGTATAGCGGTAAGGAACGATAAATTTTTAGTGATTTGAATAAGTTTTGGAAACTTCATATGATAAAAACTTTGTTTCATATTATGAAAGCCGTATCGGTGGAATTATATAAGAAAAGCTCTAACTTAAAGATGTTTGCAAAGATGAGAAGTAGAGCATCAAATTAAGTGGAAAGGGTTTGCAGCAAAGTAAATAGCAAGAACGTAAATGCAAACCAGATTTTTATAATGGTTCGGTCATCCGACCTACGTCCACTCCCGATTCCTTTTGCTTGAGGCCACCGGCTTTTCATTAGCTATTCTTCTTCCAATGGGCGAGGATGAACTCCCTCACAGCACCTCTCCTTTTGATGGGCTTCGGAGATAACCCTTACAAGCACTCTTACCCTTCTCTTGGATTAGAACACTCTTAAGACTTAGGGAAGATTTGATACACTTTCAAGAGAGTTTCCCCCTTCTTTTTTTCAGTTCTAGACTCCTTTCATCCAAGAATGTGAGGGGTATTTATAGGTCTCAAAGTGATTCAAATTTGGGCTCCAAATTTGAATTCATTTTGTGTTTCCTAGTGTCGGGCGGTGCTACCGCCTGTCAGAGGCGGTTCTACCGCTTGTCAGTCTGGCAAACTGACATAGCAGGGGTGGTGCTACCGCCCCAGCCACGCGGTGCTACCGCCCCAGGATGGGCGGTTCTACCGCTTGGTACTCGGCCTCTGGGCGGTGCCACCGCCCAGGTCATTTTCAGCATAGTGGTTTCGGCCAAAAACTTGGTTGAAACCGGTCCAAATGAAGTCCGAATTGGCCCAAATTTGGTTTATAGGATTAACACCTAATCCTAAACCAAATTATGTGCTAACTATAAATTTTAAAGACATTTTTAAAGCTATTTCAAGGTCCATAAGATAAGACTTCTTTCGGTGAGCTTTTGGGGAACTTCCGACGGTTTTCCGACGAACCCTCGGAAACCATTCTGCGGATTCTCGGCAAGCTCCCGGACTTCATGATGATCTTGGCGAGTTCCATCAAGCTTCTTTGGCAAGCTCCGATCTTTCTTGGCAAGCTCCGTGAACTTCTGACGAACCTTCCAGCGAACTTCTGAAAACCCTTCGGTAATCTCCCTACTCGTTCTCGCCCAGTTCCGGCAATACTCCTAACGAATCTTCGGACTTCCGTCGAACTCTCGAACTCCCAACGATCCATCCCACTTGTCTTCTAGCACTTTGTTTCCCTTTACGTCTTCATCATCATTGTAGTTAATCCTGCACACACACAAACAAAAACTCTACTTCGATCTAGATAGTTATTACAACACGAATTGACATTCAGTTGCCTGGCACATCATTGGTCAGCGCTTCGTCCGATCCTTCGGCATATCATCCTATTTTGCGGTCCGTTGCCCAATCGGCGGTTGACCTTCGCAACCCCGATATCCTTGGCGCAACACGCTCTTCTTGGCCCGATGCCCGACGTACGAAGCCTTCTGCCGATTATCGACCGAACCTCCGGCTCGACATCAAATATCCTGACGTGATCACCTCTAGCACAACATCAATTCCTCCAGCGTCAACTGTCTAATCCTGATCGATAGTAGACCTACGTAACTGAAAACGTAGTTAAACAATAAACCACAATCAATTAGTTTCATCATCAAAATCCTAGATTCGACAATCTCCCCCTTTTTGATGATGACAACTAATTGATGACTAACGAAGTTAACCATAACTCTCCAGAGTTTAACCAAACTCCCCCTATCAATATGCCATTGATAGAAACCTTGGATTATCCTAAATCCAAGCAACATTCATCACAATGTTAATAGAATACATCAAACCATCATGCAAATATATAAAATATTCAATCAATGCATAAAGTCATCAATCTACTTCTCCCCCTATGTCATCAACAAAAGGAGAAGTAACATCATAGCTAGTTTTCAAGGATATGCAAACATTACAAACATACTAGCTATTAATCACATTATACAATATTTAGGCATCACAAGTTTATCATGATAGGCAAGATAGCACTTGTCGTGATGATAGCAAGTTTTTCTATGTTCCTTTGAGAAGTGCAAGCAAATTGTATTCAAAGATGTGCATTTTCTTGACTTCTTTTGCAATATGCATGCAATTTTGTAATTTCTTTCTTCTCTTTTGAGAAGAGTAAGCTTGCAAGTTTTGCTTTCTTTGCATGCTAGGACTTTTGCATTCATTTGTAATATGCAATCTAGCAAAAGTCTTCTCCCCCTTTATCAATGTCAAAAAGAAAGGGAGGATTAATACTACAAATAATCTTGCATGAGATTCAACAATAATTTGTAACAATGATGCAAGCAATTTTGTTGAAAAAAGTGAAGCTGAGCAAGATTTTTGCCTTTCTTGAGATAGCAACATTTTACTTCTCAATGTTTAAGCTAGCAAATTTTTCTCTTTTGATACACAAGTTAGCAATTTAACTCCTCCTTTATCATTATTGAAAAGAAGGGAGGAACCAATGAAAAATTTGCATCAATCAATATATCAATCATCATATGATGCATACAAGATGGTATTGAAACATGAGAAATCATGTCATGAAGGATATCAATATGTAAATTCAACAAGAATCAAAACCAAAAGATATCATCCATGATTCATAACTTTTCATTTTAGCAAGATCAAGATCATGATTTTAAAACAAATTCTAAGTATATAGTTCCGAGAAATCAAAATCTTGATTCATAAATATTTTCTTCAGCATCAAGTTCCAATTCATGATAAAGGATATACAACCTAGAATCATGATGCATAAGAACATAGCATTCTCCTAGATCAAGTCATGGTTCAATGATTCTTCATCATAAAGTAAATTTTATTTATCAAATATTTAATTTACCACACAAGACAAAGAAATTATGTCACTTCTAGGATCATGAAATATATGACATCAAGGCTCATGATTCCTTTGAAAAGATATAGCACAAAGAGCAACTTGATTCATGTATAAGAATTTTCTTCAAGATCACATTTCATAAGAATCAAGATATTTTTTTTAGCAAAGAATCACATAAGCATTTCATTATTGTATAAGAGATCTCATTGCATCATGATTTATAAATTCTTTCTCTACAACATAAATCATGGGAGGTATAATAGCAATGATAAAAAGAAGCAATTAAGGAAGAAAGTATTTCAATTCACATAAAATATCTCAAGTCAAGAATTTAAAGTCATGATTTCAAGAGATTAAGAGAGGAGTCATAAAATCATTCAAACTTATTTTGTTAACTCAAAACTCGTAATCAAATTTATCAAAATCATTCTCGAGATTCAAGTGTTAGGGATTGAGCGGCACTAAGAGGGGGGGTGAATTAGTGCAGCGGATAAAACGATGGATTTTTCAGTGATTTAAAGCAAGCTTCGGAAACTTCGTACGATGAAAACAACGTTTCGTTTGAAACCAATTTTTGTGTTCTAACTTTGAAGCATGCGTACAAAGATAAAAATGAAGAGGAGCAAGTAAAGTAAAGGTTGCAGCAAGGTAAAGCAGAAAATTAAACACTCACGCAATCAAGACGCAGCGATGTATAGTGGTTCGGTTAAAGTGACCTACATCCACTTCCGAAGCCTTCTCCGATGAGGCTTCCTTCTTCCACTATCAAATCCTTTGAAGGGGAAGGATCAAATACCCCTTTTACAGCCCTTTACAATATGTTCACACTTGCACAAGATCTCTCAAGAAAAGAAAAAGGTGAACACTTAGCAAGAACAAACTTTTCAACACTCAACAAATGCTCAACACTTAAGAAATTTGCTCAAAAGGGTGCCCTTTCAGCTGAGAAAGGGGGGGGGGGTATTTATAGATCCAAAGTGGATTCAAAATTGGGCTCCAAATTTGAAAACAATTTGGAGTTCCAATGCTCTGGTCAACAGAGGCGGTGCCACCGCCTGTCAGTGGCGGTGCCACCGCTTGTGTCAGTCTTTTGACTGACGTACAGGGGCGGTGCACGCCCGGCCAGTGGTGCTACCGGCACAAGAGCGAGGCGGTGCTACCGCCTCAGCAAAGCGGTTCCACTGCTGCACAAATAGCTCACAAGAGCAGTGCTACAGACTGGCTACATTAGAATGCTATAGTAGAATGCTATAGTAGAATGCTAACCGTAGCTGGTTTGGTTTGGGCCAAAATTTTGGCCCAAACTAATCCTAATCAAGGCCCAATGGGCCCCCACTTTGGGTTATCTAATCCTAACCCAAAATACGTGCTAACTACGAATTTTAAAGACATTTCCTAAGCTATTACAAAGTCCGCAAGTCAAGTCTTCTTCCGTCGAGCTTCCGACGAACTTCCGGCGGTCTTCCGACGATCCCTCGGAAACCATCCTGCGGACTCCCGGCAAGCTCTCGGACTACACGATGATTTTGGTGAGTTCCCCCGAGCTTTTCCGTCAAACTCTCGAACTCCCAACGATCCATCGCACTTGACTTCGGCCCTTGATTTCGCTTTACGTCTTCATCCCTTTCATAGTTACTCCTGCACAAACAAACATCAAACACTCTACTTCGATCTAGATAGTTATTACAACACGAATTGACATTTAGTTGCCCGACACATCATTGGTTGGCGCTTCGTCTGATCCTTCGGCACATCGCCCTCTCTAGCGGCTTGTTGCCCAATCGATGGTTGACCTCCGCAACCTCGATATCCATGGTGTAACTCCGCACTTCTTGGACCGATGCCCGACGTACGAAGCCTCCTGCCGATAGTCGACCGAACCTCCGGCTCGACATCTAATATACTGACGTGATCACCTCCGGTGCAATGTCAATTTCTCCAGTGTCAACTGTCTAATCCTGATCGAAAGTAGACCTGCGTAACTCAACATGCAGTTAGACCATAAATCACACTCAATTAGTTTCATCATCAAAATCTGAGATTCAACATCAAGAACATAATATACATGGATTCATCATTTGTCTTTTATCAAAAATTTGTTAACTTTAGAGAGACAATTTTCAAAAGTCATGTATTTCCTTTTTATGATTTTTATTATCTAAGTATGTCTTTATATGCGAAATCAAGATCATTTTAATTCTTTCTTACATTAGTTATAACAAGATGATCGATGCTCAAATTTTTGGTAAAATCATGCATTATTTTATAAATCTGAAAATAATTTTTGTCATGAAACCCATTAAGTCCAAATATAACACAAGGCAACATCAAAGCCACATTTCTTTCATTTTGAAAATTTGTGGGTTGGGTCTTTATAATTGATTACATGAAGACATGTATCAATAAAAATTTCATCATAAAAAAGGTTAAAACCCATTAAGCCAAGATGGAAGTTTTCAAATTATAATCAAGATACATACATCTATTATCAAAAGATTTTCAAGAAATTCATACATAGATATGTATCTTGTTTAAGATTGAAAACCGATATGGAAAGTATACATGAAATTTCATCATCTCAAAATGTCATCTTAATTTGACATTTGACCAAAAAATATGTTAATCCACAACAGAGTCAAATCAACATTACTTCAAAAACTAATGCATGTTACAAAATCATCAAGCATCATGTTTAGAAACGAAAAGCAATATAAAACATCAAGATACACATACATGGATTAATCCTAAGCATTATCACAAATCATGCATCATTCATATTTTTAATTTTCAAAAAATTACTAGAAAGGAAAAAGCATAAAAAAAATCCTACCAACTATTTCAAGCAACTCATGAAAAGCATCATGTAATTTCAAAATAAGGTAAAAGCAACTTGGGTGAGTTTCTTACCTCATTGTCGAAAACCATCAAAGCCCATTTCGCCTCATCTTTACTTGATTCTTCTTTGCAAGCCTTCCTCTTCTTTGGCCTCATTCTTCATTCAAGTTCATTTATATTTTTTAATTTTTCTTTAATGAACTTATTAAGATTTAGTGTTCAAAATTCAAGTTCATCATTGTCCCCATCACTTGAGTCATCACTCAAGTGGTATTCATTTGTCCGAAGTTCCAAATCCTTCTTGTTCTTTAGAAGGTGGTTCATGTGTTCATTGAGTTCAAAACGTTCCAAGAAACTCATTTCATAGGTCTTTAAAGACCCAATAAGTTCATCAATAGGATAGTTATTTAGATTTTATTTCTTGTATTGCGGTTATTATCGGATCCCATCTTTTTGGAAGAGATCTTAAAATCTTGTTTATGAGTTCAAAATCCAAAAAACATTTACCAAGAGCTTTTAGACTATTGATGACATCCGAGAAACGGGAGAACATGTCATCGATAGTCTCACTTGGTGCCATTCGGAAAATCTCAAAATCGTGCATCAAAATATTAACTTTCGAGTCTTTGACTCTACTCGTTCCTTCGTGCGTGATTTCAAGAGTTCGCCAAATGTCAAAAGCCATTTTGCACGTAGAAATCCAATTGAACTCATTTTTGTCTAAAGTACAAAATAAGGCATTCATAGCCTTTGTATTTAAAGAAAATGATTTCTTCTCTAAGTCCGACCATTCATTCGTCGGTTTAGAGGGAAGTTGAAAACCGTTTTCAATAATGTTCCATAAGTTTAAATCAAGAGATATCAAGAAAACTCTCATTCGAGTTTTTCAATATATATAGTTCGAACCGTTAAAGAACGGTGGACGAAAAATCGAAAAGCCCTCTTGAAAACCATAAAGAGCCATTTCTTATGGGTGTAAATCTAAATGAGAAATAACATGGCTCTGATACCAATTGTTAGGGATCAAGCAGCACTAAGAGGGGGGGGGGGTGAATTAGTGCAGCAGTAAGGAACGATAAATTTTCAACGATTTGAATAAGTTTCGGAAACTTCGTACGATGAAAACTTCATTTCGTATTATGAAAGTCGTATCGGTGGAATCATATAAGAAAAGCTCTAACTTAAAGATGTTTGCAAAGATGAGAAGTAGAGCATCAAATTAAGTGGAAAGGGTTTGCAGCAAAGTAAATAGCAAGAACGTAAATGCAAACCAGATTTTTATAGTGGTTCGGTCATCCGACCTTCGAACACTCCTGATTCCTCTTGCTTGAGGCCACCGGCTTTCCACTAGCTATCCTCCTTCCAATGGGCGAGGATGAACTCCCTCATAGCACCTCTCCTTTTGACGGGCTTAGAAGATAACCCTTACAAGCACTCTTACCCCTCTCTTGGACCAGAACACTCTTAAGACTTAGGGAAGATTTGATACACTTTCAAGAGAGTTTCCCCCTCTTTTTTTCAGTTCTAGACTCCTTTCATCCAAGAATGTGAGAGGTATTTATAGGTCTCAAAGTGATTCAAATTTGGAGTCCAAATTTGAATTCATTGCTGTCAGTCGAGGCGGTTCTACCACCGTTAGTCCGAAGATCGACACCAGGCGGTACTACCACCCCAGCCAGGCGATGCTACCACCCCAGCCAAGTGGTGCTACCGCCCAAGGCTGAGCAGTTCTACTACTTGGTACTCGGCCTCTGGGTGGTGCCACCGCCCAGGTCATTTTCAGCACAGTAGTTTCGACCGAAAACTCGACCGAAACCGGTCCAAATGAAGTCCTAATTAGCCCAAATTTGGTTTATAGGATTAACACTTAATCCTAAACCAAATTATGTGCTAAGTATAAATTTTAAAGATATTTTTAAAGCTATTTCAAGGTCCATAAGACAAGACTTCTTTCGGTGAGCTTTCAGCGAACTTCCAGCGGTCTTCCGACGAACCCTCGGAAACCATTCTGCGGACTCCCGACAAGCTCCCAAACTTCATGATGATCTTGGTGAGTTCCATCAAGCTTCTTTGGCTAGCTCCGATCTTTCTTGGTAAGCTTCGTGAAGTTCCGACGAACCTTCCGATGAACTTCCGAAAACCCTTCGGCAAGCTCCCCACTCATTCTCGGCCAGTTCCGGCAATACTCCCAATGAATCTTCAGACTTCCGTCGAACTCCCAACGATCCATCCCACTTGTCTTCTAGCACTTTGTTTCGCTTTATGTCTTCATCGTCATCGTAGTTAATCCTGTACACACATAAACAAAAACTCTACTTTGATCTAGATAGTTATTACAACATGAATTGACATTCAGTTGCCCGGCACGTCATTGGTCGGCGCTTCATCCGATCCTTCGGCATATCATCCTCTTTTGTGGTACATTGCCCAATCGGCGGTTGACCTTCACAACCCTGATATCCTTGGCATAATACGCTCTTCTTAGCCCGATGCCTAATGTACGAAGCCTTCTGCCGATTGTCGACCAAACCTCCGGCTCGACATCCAATATCCTGACGTGATCACCTCCGGCACAACGTCAATTCCTCCAGCATCAACTATCTAATCCTGATCGATAACCTGTGTAACTCAAAATGCAGTTAAATAATAAACCACTATCAATTAGTTTCATCATCAAAAATCTGAGATTCAACAATAGGCAGTTTAGTATCAAAAGGTCAGAACTTATAGTCACTGTTTTACAGATTCCATAGAGTTGATTCAATTTGATGTTTGGATAGGCAAATTTACTCCAAATCATACATGTAAGCTATCGAAAGAAAGGTTTACAAGTCTATATTCAGATCAAATAAGTTTTGCCTAAATTGGAAATCTATGTAGGGATTTATACCCAAAACAATGTAGAAGGGTCAGAATCTTGATAATTTTCTAGATTCAAACATTTACATTCTAAACAATAAAGATATCAGATTTCAAGGTTAGAATAATTCAAATTTCTCATATCCAAGGCAAAAGCAAAGATTAGAATTGCTATAGAAAGGAGTGGAACACTTGCCTTTCGAAGATTTCAATCCAACGAAATTGTAAGCCCAAATCCTTCTACCTTTTCCTCCATCTTCTCTCCATTTGTCATTTTCTTCACCTATCTTCTTTCTTTCTCCGTAGCTACAGCTCATGCAGAACATAGGAGGTCATAGTCACCTGCCTTCCCTTTCTTTTTCCCAACCAAAGCTACCATAGTCGCAGCTGCCGCAGCCACTGCAGCAGCCTGGCCGTAGCCATAGCCACAGCCTCTTCCACTGTGCTATTTCCTCTCATTCTTCTCTCTCAGCCATAGCCTCTTCTTTCCCTGCCATAGCTGCAGCCATAGCCTTCCTTCCCTCCTTGTCTTCTCTTCTTCTTCTTCCTTCCTCTGCTTTCTTTCCCAGCCACAACTACAGCGACAACTACAGACACAGCCACGCCGCAGCCCTCTTTCCTCTTCCCTTCCTCCTCTTCTCTCCTTCTTCCCCTTCTCTCCTTCTCTTCTTCCTCTCTATCCCCTCATTCACCAATGCACCTCCTTGTGCAGAAGGCAGAGGAGCGCAGCTCCCTTCTCTGCCTTTTCCCCTCCTTTCCTCTCCTTCTCTTGTTCTTCTCTTCTTCTTCTTCTTCTTCTTCTTTTCTTCTCTTCTTCTTGTCCTACACATGACACCAATCTCTCCTCTATTTCCCAATGCACCACATGGGAAATAGAGGTGCATGGGGGGCTGTGGGATAAGGCTGATAATTTTTTTTTCAACTTAATAATATAACCCCTGAAATTTTTATATTTACAAGTAGGTCCTCCAATTTGATGAATAAGTCCTCCACTTTTATAAATAGATCCTTATGAATGATTCAAAATAAATCCTTACATAAATTTCAAAAATGAAGGATATTATAGGTACCTCGAGATTAAGTGATGGTACCGCCCAACGTCAGAGTCAGACTAGCGGTGGTATTGCCAGTGATAGGCGGTGGAACCGCCAGAACCTAGTAGACCCAGGATAGGATGGTTTTTAGCTCCAAGTTTGAATTCAATTGGAGCCTATAAAAACCCCTCCCATCCTAGGGTTGAAGGCACAAGCATATACACTTTCAATGCAAGAAAACATTGTTCAAATCTCTTTAGAAATCCCTCCTTTAGTTTTCTCTTATATTCGATTCAAAAGAAAGGAGAGAGTGCTTGTAAGGGTTACCTCCTAAACCCGTCAAAAGGAGAGAGCGTAAGGGAGTCAGTCCTCGGCCGTTAGAAGGAGGAGAACTAGTGGAAAAGCCATTAGCCTCAAGAGGAAAGGAATCGGGAGTGGACGTAGGTCGTATGACCGAACCACTATAAAAATCTTGGTTTGCATTTTCTATTGTTCTTTTTCTTTTAGCAAACCTTATTTACTAGCTACTCCACTTCCTTATCACTATCTTACATATCATTTTAAGTTTATATGCAATCAAAATCGGATTTTATCGAAATGAAGTTTTCAATGTATGAAGTTTCCGAACTTGTTTGAATCGTTAAAAATTTATCGTTCTTAACCGCTACACTAATTCACCCCCCATCTTAGTGCCACTCTAGATCCCAACACTTCTCCCCCTTTGTTATCAACAAAAAGGAGAAGTAACATTATAGCTAGTTTAAAAGATATGCAAGTTTTACAATCATACTAGCTAGATTTTCATCAACATTCAATCATGGCAAGTTTCTCATGATAGACAAGATAGCACTTTGCTTCTTTTTGCAATACTTCATGCTAGCACCTTTCTAAGTTTTGCCTTTGTAAGCTATCAACTTCTTGTTTGCAATGAGCTAGCAATTTTGTATAATCACTTTAAACATGCATGCCAAATTTTCATTACAACATACAAGCATGACAAGTGTAGGAATGCAAATTTTTTAAGTTTTGCATTTTCTCTTCTTGAGATAGGCAAGATATCAATATTTACATCCTTTGAGATAATAATTCTTAGCTTCTCGTGAAATTGTAAGGTAGCAATTTTTGCAAGTTTTAGCTAGCTACTTTTGCCACTTTTTCTTGTGATACACAAGCTAGCAAGTTTTCTCTAAGCTAGTAATTTTGCTTCAAGCTAGTAGTTTTTCTCCCCCTTTATTATTCTAAAAAAGAAGGGAGGATACAATGTTGTAATTGATTTTCTTTTTTTATCAAAATAGCAAATGAGATATTAAAAACAAATATTGACATAAATGTTTCTATCATCAAAATTCAAATCATGAATTTAACATTCAAGTCAACAAGCTAGCTCCCCCTTAGTTATTGTCAAAATGAAGTGGAGGACTCAATGGCTAAAAATTTTAAACCATATAAAGAAATCATGTCATGATATCAAGAAAATTCAAGAAAGACATGATTCATTTGATAAATCTTTTTATTAAAGCAAAAGAATTATACAACCAAGGATCATGATAAAAGAAATATTAATATCAAAGATCAAGTCATGATTCATTTGGTAATAAAAAGGAACAACTTGATTTAAGCATGATAGATCTAAATTCATCATGAATCATAAAAATAATTTCAAGTATCACTTTTCGATATATCAAGACTTGGATTGTTTTCCTCTTTAGTAAGTGAAAAAAAAAGTAATCATAGAGGAAAGTATTTCAATTTGCATAAAATATCTCAAGTCAAGAATTCATTAGAGAGTTCATGATTTGCTTGAAACAAAAATCTCATTCAAACCAATTTGACAACTTGAAACCCATAGTCAAATCAAAATTATTTTTGAGATTCAAAATGCTAGCAATTTACATAAATCATGACAAATGATACATCAAAGGTCTACATCAACATTTCACTCATCAAGTCATGAAGCATACAAAGAAGTATTGAAACATGGGAGAAAAAAATCAAATTATGCATGTAATGTTTCAATCATCAAAGCACATTTTCTCAAGCTTAGTATCGAAAAGTCAAGAGAAGACAATTTATGATTCACTTGCATTTTTCTTCAATAACATGGGAGAATCATAAAAGAGTATGCAGTAAGAGATCTTGAAAAACTCAAGTTAACAAGATCACGATATAGATAAGGATCATTCTAGTTTAATTCATCAACTCTGAACTCATAAACAAATCATCAAAATTACTTTTATAATTTATGAGATTCATAAGATATCATGAAATGATTAATCTCAATAAGATGGGAAAAGTATTTTCTTTTTAAGTGATTCTTTTAACACGTCATCAAAATCTTATTCATAATTCAAGTGATTCACAAAATATCATAAATGAATTTATCACTTGTCTTTTATGGAAAAATCGAAAAACTCTAGAGAGAAAGATTTCAAGAAATATGCATTTCCATTTTATGATTCATTTCATATGAGCATGCCTTTGTGTTTTAATGTCAAATAGAGATAAGCATGAAAGTTCAAGAGGTAAAAGAAAAACCATCATCAAGATTTTTAAAATCGAAAGATATAACATGTCATATAAAAATTCATCATAAAAATGATTAAGACCAAATACACATTAGTTCAAAATGTGAGTCACTCATCATACATAATGTGTTTTATTTTAAGTTGTTTGTTTCATATAAGTGTGCTCATGTTTTAAAAGATGAGTATCAAGTTTAAATCCAAAACATGTGTATTGTCATCAAGCCCATTAAGATCAAATGTATCACATATAAATTATCATGATAGTGTATTTTCTAATTTTTATGTGTTTCAATTTAAGTGATGTGATCTTTCATAGGAATGTTCAAATTTTTCATATGAAAATGTCATGCATCATATTTAAAACCGAAAGCATCATCAAAACTATTTTAATTCTTTCTTTTATTAGTTATAACAAGATGATCAATGCTCAAATTTTTGCTAAAATCATGCATCATTTTATAAATCTGAAAAATAATTTTTGTCATGAATTCCATCAAGTCCAAAAACACATTATTCCAAAATGTAGGATTTCAATTTTCATTACTTCAATTCCTCATTAAGCATGATACAAAAATTTAAAGATCAAGCATAATACCATAAAGCATCTTCAAAATTTTTATATGAGAGCCAAGCATTAACACATAAGATTCGCTCATCATGCATAGTTTTAAAATGTAAAGTCATCAAGATAGATGTTCATTGATTTTATCTTGTTAGATGTGCAAGCATGAGATGCAATTATCATAAAGATACTTTTAAGAATAACATACATAGATATGCATTAAGTTTAAGACCGAAATCCGATATGGAAAGCATACATGGAATTTATGCATTATCACAAATTAAGTAATTATCATTCATAATTTTTACTTTTCAAAAATACTAGTAAGAAAAGCATAATATAATTTTTGAAAATAATTTTTTATTTCCTACTATCTAAATTAAGCACTCATGAAAAACATCATGAAATTTTACAATAAGGTAAAAGCATAATGGGTGAGTTACTTACATCATTAACGAAATCCATCAAAGCCCAATTTGCCTCTTCTTTACTTGATTCGCCCTTGGGTGCCTTCGTCTTCTTTGGCCTCTTCCTCCGTTCAAGTTTATTTTTGATTTTTAATTTTTGTTTAATGAACTTATTAAAATTTATTAAAAATTCAAGTTCCTCAATATTATCCTCATCACTTAAGTTATCACTCAAGTAGCATTTTATTGTCCGGAGTTCCAAATCCTTCCTGTTCTTTGGAAGGTGATTCATGTGTTCATCGAGTTCAACATGTTCCAAGAAACTTATTTTATATATCATTAAAGAGCTAATGAGTTCTTCAATAGATAAATTATTTAAATCTTTAGCCTATTGTATTGCGGTTACTTTAGGATCCCACCTTTTTGGAAGGGATCTTAAAATCTTATCAGTGAGTTCAAAATTTGAAAAATATTTACCAAGACTTTTCAAGCTATTGACGACATCCATGAAATAGGTGTACATGTCACCGATAGACTTGCTTGGTGTCATTCGGAAGCGCTCAAAATCATGCAATAAGATGTTTACTTTCTAGTCTTTGACTCTACTAGTTCCCTCGTGCGTGATTTCAAGTGTCCACCAAATATCAAAAGCTGTTTCGCACGTAGAAATCTAATTAAACTTAGTTTTATCTAGAGCACAAAATAAGGTATTCATAGCCTTTGCATTTAATGAAAAAGATTTTCTCTCCAAATTCGATCATTCGTTCGTCGGTTTAAAGAAAAGTTGAAAGCCATTTTCAATGACATTTCATAAGTTTAAATCTAGAGAAATTAAGAAAACTTTCATTTAAGTTTTCTAATATGTGTAGTCTGATGATCCGTTAAAGAATGGAGGACGAACAATCAAAAAACTCTCTTGAAAGCCGTGAAGAGCCATTTCTTGTGGGTGTGAATCCGAAAGATAAATAACAAGGCTCTGATACCAATTGTTGGGAACTAGAGTGGCACGAGGGGGGGGAGGGTGAATTATTGCAACAATTAAAGACGATAAATTCGATGATTAAAAAGGCTTTCGAAAACTTTGTGCGATAAAAATACGTTTCGATGAAAACCAATCTCGATTGCACGTATTGAAAGATATAAAGCTTGAAGCCATTTGTAAGAATGAGAAGAGGAGGTGGAGCATATAAAGTAAAGGCTTGCAGCTATGTAAATGACAATAAGTAAATGCAAACCCAATTTTATAGTGGTTCGATCACACTGCTAGTCATATGTGCTCTGCAAGCCAATCATATGAGTGATGACACTTGTGACTTGATATGCGCTTTTTCTCATTATTAGGTGTTTTATCACTTTATCTTACGTGTTGCATATATTGTGATGTCCTTGGATCTGTGCAATGGGAATCAGATCATGATGAGATCACGATAATGAGACCGATTCACCTTTAAACACAGACCCTAAATTTGCTAGTCATATGTGCCCTACAAGCCAATTACATGAGTGATGGCACTTGTGACTTGATATGCACTTTTTCTCTTTACTTATTATTAGGCGTTTTATCATTTTATGTTGCGTGTTGCATATATTGTGATGTCCCTGGATCTGTGCAATGAGAATCAAATCATGATGAGATCATGATAATAAGACCGATTCACCTTTAAACACAGACCCTGAATTATCCTGGTCATAGGTTACTCGAGAAGGACATCGAGATAACCGGATAGATTGGTGTGTTGTATATCGTCCATATGATGGAGGTAGCTGGTCACATAGCTACTCGTGTGGGGACACTAAGGGTACAGTGCAGGTGCTCATTAGGGAATAAGTTCACTGATTGATCCGCCTACGGAATGCTGGATGGTTATTGATACCTCATGTCAGACAGCGATTTCGTAGTCCCAGTAGTGTATCTGGTCCTTAGACTTGAGACACCAAGGATGTCTTGTACGAGTACTCTACTCATTGATACCGGACTTATAGGTTTGGAAATTTTCAAATCCAGTACAACTAGTTATTGGGAGTGATAGCCAACCTTACGAGGGCTATTGAGTGTCAATAGAGGATCATCTGCTCTCAGTATCATGAGAGGAATATCCCATGTGTTCTTGCTCGAACAAATCCTTGGCCAAGGTTATTCGGATTGAGAGAGAAAGAGTTCTCCGGGAGAATTCGACAAGAGCAAGACTCGAGGAGAGACCGTATGGGCCTAACAGCACCATGCCCGGTATGGGGTCTCTGGGATATTGGATAGATGAGGGACTATAGATATATGGTAACTAAGGATAGATAGGTCTAATGGATTGGATTCCCCTGTATCGTCTGGGGGCTACGACGTAGTGGCCTGGTACATCCGTAGTCGATGAGTTGTGTGAATTATTATAGAGATAATAATTCACTAAGTCAGAAGGAGTTCTGACAAGTATTACTCATGGCCAACTCGATATTGGGCTTAGAAGGTCACACACATATGGTAGGTGTTGCGACGAGTAGAGGTTCGGATATGAGATATCCGTTGAACCTCCTATCTTATTGGATATCCAATAAGCCCCTGAATTATTGGATCCTGAGATGAGATCCAATAATTGCTAATAAGAGATTATTGGGTAGAGACCTACTAATCCAAGAGGCTTGGGTAATTGGATGGAGATCCAATACCCAATAGGGCAAAAGATCCATTAGGATTTTTAGGGGGCCTCTATAAATAGGAGGGAACCAAAGCTCTAAGGGAAAGAGGTGCGTTGTCGCAATCTCTGTCATGTGGATACCATTAGAGAGGAGGATGCTTAACCTCTTTCATCCTCTCCCACAGATCTGTAGGAATTCAGGGATATACGATCTCCCTAGGTATCTTCTTTTACACGTGTAGTTTTGCGGATTTATTTTTGACGCACCGATCTTCGCACGATGACAGAAACCTTCTATGGGAAATCTATGGTTTTGTTTTCTGTTCTTCCGCTGCGCATGTGATGTCACTCCCCTGAACGATTTTCCAACAGTGGTATCAGAGCCAGGTTGTTCGTGCGAAGATCGGATCTTAAACTGTGTGTGTTGTGTTTTGGATATACTTTTAATGCCAAAATCGTTGGCGCAAAAGGGCCAAGAAGGGCAGTAACTATTGCTGCCCTTGCTATGCTCGTGCAGCAGCCGCAAGGCTGCTTGCATAGGCAATAACCGTTGGTCGGCGCAGCACGCCAAAGCTCATGGCCCACCCGAGGGGCACCGGCCGCTGGCGCGCTCACAGAGGCGCTGGCTCCTACGGGCACTGCGTCGTAGAGGCGTCGGCATTGGGCGCTCGCGCCCGCGGGCCAACACCGTAAAGGCACAGGCGCTGGGCGCCCATGCCCGCAGGCTAGTGCTGTAGAGGCACCGGCGTTGGGCGCCTATGGGGCAACGGCGGCCGTAAGCATAGTAAGGGTGAGGGATTAGGGTTTTAGGACAAAAGATAGTTTTGCCCCTCGAAATTTCAAAAATTCTAGATTTTGTCCCTTTTGAAAGAATTGCTAAAATACCCCTCAAAATTTTAGAAATTTCATATGCTGTCCCTTTTGACAGAATTACCAAAATATCCTGTTGGCCGAATTACCAAAATATCCTTAGGAATTCAAAAATTCCTTTTATGTCCTTGATTTCAGAAAAAATAAATATGTTAATTAAATAGTTTAATTAACTTTTTTTATCTGGTAGTCCTATAAAATAACATATACATGTGATGTATGATGTAGACAGATGATCATGGACCTGTGATGTGATGTATGTACATGTGATTATTATTATTGGGGCCTACGAGCCTCTATTATTTTCTCATTTATTGTTGTGCCTGAGTGCCTATAATTATGTTGTAATTACATGAGGAGGCGCAGTGGTAGCGTGACTCACGAGGTCGAGATGGACGATCCGACGTATGGAGATGCGTTGAGATGCCTACAGATCTGACGAAGCGAGATGGAAATCACAGGGCATAGAGATGCACTAAAGTACACATAGATCATGATGTGAGTGATTGGGCCCACTAGCTCGGGCCTGATCACATTAAGATGTGGTCCATGATCATTTGGTATGATTGCTCATGTGATATGTGATTAGATATACAACAACTAAATATGTATATATATATTTACATGCGATGTAGATATATATATTAAATACGTATGTGTGTGACACATTATGTTAGGAGACCAAATCAAAAATCCTCTTCATTAATAATATTAAGTCGGTAAACATGAGGCAATTAGATTGACCCACATGGCCTTCCATCATTATAGGTAGGAACCGATTCCCGATGTAGGTTGAGTTGGTTGAGTCCCTCGAGACTCACCTATATCGCGTCTCACTATCTTATTTATAACATAGAGATATCACCGGTGACCTACGGATGTAGTATGCTTGGTCAAGTCCCTCGAGAATATATCACCGAATCAGACTCATCTTGTAACGATGGTGATGACTTAACCGAACATCATGGTTGGTCGAGTCTCTCGAGGCCATGGTGGTTTGGAGGCCGAACAGGACGGGAATCACAAGTTGTGATTGGCAAGAGTTGCCTACCTTTACGGGCTTAACGTGATTGGTCAAGTCCCTCAAGGTTACATTAAGATGCCGATTGGATCCCGATCCCCACTGGAGATCCGTCGGGAGTCTTTGATTCACATACCGGAGGGTATTTTGTGTCTTGTGAAAAATTAGTGGGAATACATTAAGATAGAAGTTCTTATCTTAATTGTTTAATTTTTGCAAAGTCTGCATGTTATTTATTTCTTCTACATCTTTAACTTCAGAAAAATGTCACTTTCAAATCCTTTATGTGGCATACTTGATGCCAACTGCCTCACTGTTCTAAATTATACGGATTGGCTTCGTAATCTGCAAATCGTTCTCATGGCGGAGAAAATCGTATACGTCCTTGATACAATGATCTCTACACACGATGAATGGGCAAGCGAGGATGAGATTGCTCGTTATGTGAAGTACATAAATGATTCTGCTTTTGCTCAATGCTATATGTTGGCCTATATGACTACTAAGTTACAGAGACAGCATGAAAATATGGATGCTAATTCCATACTCCTACATCTTCACATATTGTTTGAGGAATAGGGATGAACTCAGCGATATGAGATATTAAAGAGTTTTTTTTATACCAGGATGACTAAGGGGATATCGGTTCAGAACCATATCCTTAAGATGATTGATTGGATCGAGAAACTCACAGGTCTAGGAATGGTCCTAGAGGATAATCTCTATGTGGATCTTATGCTTTAGTCCCTACCAGATTCCTTTTCTCAGTTCATAATAAATTTTAATATGAACAAACTTAAGGTGACCCTCCCAGAGCTCCTTAATATGTTGAGAGAAGCGGAGAGCACCATCACGAAAGAGAAGCCGATTCTCTATGTAGGTGAGACCATAAAAAAAAGGAAGGCTGAGAAGACCCTTAAGAAGGGCAAGGGCAAGAAGGGCACTATCTATGGCGGAAGCCGAATATGTAGCCGCAAGTTCATGTTGTGCACAAGTTGTTTGGATGAAAAATATGTTAGAAGACTATGTAATTCATTTAAAGAACATTCCCATAAAATGTGATAATACTAGTGCTATTTGTCTAACCAAAAATCCAATTCAACACTCTAGAACCAAGCATATTGATATTAGACATCACTTTATATAAGATCATGTCAATTGCAATTTTGTCACTCTTGAATTTATTGATACAAAATATCAATTAGTGGACATTTTCACAAAACCCTTATGTGAAGAACAATTTGACTTTATTAGAAGGGAATTAGGCATGTTGAATTGTCCTCATAAATGAGTTGCATTATATGTTTTTCGAAATTTTGGCTTTCATGGATTTTTCAAAATTTTGGCTTTCGCGGACTTGTCTCCCTCATCTTGATTTTGTGTCTTAAAGAGTAATCCAAGATATTATCCTATCTCAATTCAACACATTAAAACCTCTAAAAACTAAATTTTAAAAAAAAAATTTGGGTGCCAACGATTGCATCGCTAGAACCGGCGGTTGAACCGCCTGGGTGCTCGGCCCCTAGGTGGTGGAACCACCTCGTGGGCGGTTGAACCGCCCAAACACACCAAAATATAAGGGGTGTGTTAGGGTCAGCGGTGGAACCGACCCCAACTCCTCCCTTGACTCCTCCTCCTCCCCCATACCTCTCTAATCCTCTCCTCTCCTCATCCTCTCGCTCTAAAAGGCCTAACAAAGGGTTTTCTATTGATTCAAGCTCCTCACCTCCCTAGGAAACTCAAGAAGGTAAAAAAAAAAACTCCTGAAAGTTTCTCCTCTCTTTTCATCATTTGGTCTTTTCCTTATTATTTCTTTTTGATTCATTATCATGAATAGATATGGCTCCTAAGAAATCATCAAGAGGTAAAGGGAAAAGGTTGGAAGGAGATTCATTTGATCCTATCCTCTTTAGATCCAATGAGATAGCCCTAAGGTACTCCAATTTTGAATCCAAAACCATACATAAGGGTAAGCATGTTGATCTAGGTGAACTAGGAAACCTAGAACCCATTAGATGATTTGCTGATTTAGATGTCTTACCTATCTTGTAAATCGATGAACCGATCTACCCTTGGTTGGTTAAGTTATTTTATGCAAACATGAGTGTTGAACATGATGGATTGACTACCTATCTTTTGGGAACCAAAATGTGAATTTTTTATCATACAATATATGAGCTCATTGGAATTGAAGAAAAGAATAGAGGATGCTATTTCAAAGGCCAATGGGATATGAATGCTATTGGAGCATTTCACTCTAAAGCTTTAGAAATGATTTTTGAAAATCCTAACCTAGGCATCATTCCCAAAAGCTACGAATACTTGTTACCCTTCAATTCAAAAATACTTCATCACATTATCATAACCATTCTTTTTCCTAAATAATTTCACCATGATGAGATTAGCATGCTAGAATTAAGCACCATGTATTGGATCATGACATGACCAAACAACTGCTTTGGATACTTGATCAGATAACATATGATGGAAATTATCTCTAGATATTTAATGTTATCGTATAGGGGGTTGATCACTAGATTATTAATTGCATATGATATTTGTATATCTCTTGATGAGGAAACAATACAGGTCGATATATATAATACCATCAACAAAAAACTCCTCAAAAGATTTAGATGCATATTTACAAATGGTATTTGGATTAGGCAACCTAGAAGGATTGAACTAGTGCAAGAAACAAGTGCATGTCCAAAAAATTGGCATGTTTCGGACATACTCTTTCTATCTATTCTACATTCACCAAAATCCGCATAAGCTTTTAAATTAAATTTATCGGATTTTAGATACCATAATCCTAAATCAAGAGTTCCTTTAAGATACCTAAGAATTCTTTTAACAGCTTTAAGGTGAGATAACTTAGGATTAGCTTGGAATCTTGCACATAGACCTATACTAAACATGATATCTGGTCTAGTAGCAGTGAGGTAAAATAAGCTACCTATCATTCCCCTATATGTCTTTTGATCAAAATTTTCTCCACTTTTATCCAAATCTAACTTAGTAGAAGTACTCATAGGAGAATTTATGACTTTTGAACTATCCATGTTAAATCTTTTTAATAATTCTAATGTATATTTGGATTGATTAAAAAATATGTCATTACTAAGTTGTTTAATTTGTAATCCTAAAAAGAAGGTTAATTCCCACATTAGGCTCATTTCAAATTAATGACTCATACACTTGGCAAATGATTAACATAGTGATTCATCCGAAGAACCAAAAATAATATCATCAACATAAATTTGAAAAATAAGAAAATTGTTTTCAAAATGTTTGATAAATAATGTAGTATCAACCTTGTCTTTTATAAAATTATTTGAAATAAAAAAGGAACTAAGCCTTTCATACCAAGCTCTCGGAGCTTGTTTTAGTCCATAGAGAGCCTTAGTTAATTTAAACATATGATTAGGAAGAAGAGAATTTTCAAATCCGGGAGGTTATTCAACATACACTTCTTCGGAAATAAAGCCATTTAAGAAAGCATTTTTGATATCCATTTGAAATAGTTTAAAATCATTACAACTAGTATAGACAAGGAGCATCCTGATGACTTCTAATCTTGCCACAAGAGCGAAGGTCTCTTCATAATCAATACCTTCTTCTTGGTTGAAACCTTTGGCCACTAGTCTAGCCTTGTTTCTACCCATGATACCGTATTTATCTTACTTGTTTCCAAAGACCCATTTAGTACCAATAACTAAATAGTCACTAGGTCTAGGAACAAGCTTCCATACCTCATTCCTTTCAAATTGATTCAATTCTTCTTGCATTGTGATAACCCAAGAATCATCTTTCAAGGCATCGTCAATGCACTTGGGTTCAATTTGAGAAAGAAAAGCAGTATGGGCACAAAAATTTTTGAAAGAAGAATGAGTTTGAACCCCTTTCGATGTGTCTTCTATAATTTACTCCTTGGGATGGGCATCTACATACTTCCATTCCTTAGGTAAGAAAATTTGGGAAGAAGATGCATCCAAGTTGCTATTTTGAGGAGAGGGTTCATTTAAATTCAAACCATCAAAACCAAAATCATCAACAAAATCTTTTTTCTTTAATTCAAAATTTTCATTAAAAACTACATGAATAGACTCTTCTATAACTAACGTTCTTTTGTTAAAAACACGAAAAGCTTTAGAAATGGAAGAGTAACCAAGAAAGATGCCTTCATCAGATTTAGCATCAAATTTTCCTAAAACATCCTTTTCATTTAAAATAAAACATTTACAACCAAAAACTTTAAAATAAGAAACAATAGGTTTTTTGTTATTCCATAATTCATAAGGAGTCTTGGATAGAGATGATCTTACTAGAACTCTATTCATGATATAGCAAGCCGTATTAACGGCTTCAGCCCAAAAGTATTTGGGTAAACTATGTTCATTTAATATGGTTCTTGCCATTTCTTGTAAATTTCTATTCTTTCTTTTTACTACTTCATTTTGTTGAGGATTTCTTGGAGTAGAGAAGTTGTAGTTATACCCGTTAGATTCATAAAAATTTTGAAAGTCATGGTTTTAGAATTCTCTGCCATGATCACTTCGAATCGATGAAATCATAAAACCCTTTTCGTTTTGAGTAAGTTTACAAAATTTAGAAAAACATTTAAAGCAATCACTTTTGTGAGCCAAGAAATAGGTCCAAGTATATCTACTACAGTCATCTACAATGGCAAATGCATATTTGCTACCTCCTAGACTTGTTGTATCGATTAGTCCAAATAGAAGCATATGGATCAATTGTAATGGTCTAGAGGTGCTTATTTGATTTTTTGATTTGAAGCTAGTTTTTATTTATTTTCCTAGTTGACATGCATCATATACTTTATCCTTGATATACTTAATATTTGGAATTCCTCATACTAGTTCTTTAGAAGAGATTTTAGATATTAATTTCATGCTTGCATGGCCTAATCACCTATGCCAAAGCTAAGCATCATCATTTAACACGAAGAAACACATTTCATTACTAAGTTCTTTAATGTTAATGGTGTAAACATTATTTTATTTTAACGTAATCATGGATATATTATTGTTTGGTTTTTTAATGATGCAAACATTAGATTCAAATTTAATAACATAACCTTTATCGCATAATTGACTAATGCTTAAAAGATTATATTTTAGTCCATCAACTAACAATACATCATTAATTGAAAAACTTGATTTGTTACCTATGGTTCCCTTGCCAATGATTTTACCCTTGTTGTTTTCTCCGAAGGTGACATACCCTTATTTTTTGCTAGTGAGCATAGAGAATTGAAATGGATCTCCGGTCATGTGCCTTGAGCATCCACTATCAAGATACCATCTCTTGCTCCTAGCTTGTGATGGTGAATATGTCTACAAAAGAAAATGGTTTTTAGGTACCCATTTGATTTTGGGTGCCTCAAATATTGATCTACTAATTTTGTCATTTAGCATTGAACTATTTATGGTTCCTTTAGGAACCCATATCAACTTGTGTTGACTAATTTTCTTAAACGGACATTTGTAAACAACATGTCCGAGTTTACAATAAAAATTACATCTCAAGTGAGATGATATATGTAGTGTGGGTCCTTTAATGAAAGTGGTAGGATTTCGGTGTGATCTACTCACAAATCTAATTCTACTTCTATTTCCGACGTGACCCTTGTTTGCAAGGATCATGTCAAGGCCCTTACTACCGACCTTAAACTTCTTCAAGGTCTCTTTAAGTAGCAAGTTTTCATTTATAATCTCCTCTAAGTGTTCATACTTAGAGCATGGGGGTAAAGAAGGAGTTTGAAGACTATCAAACTTATTTTATAATGAGACATGCTGTTTCTTTAATAGATTGAACTTCTTACTAATGGTTCTACATTCATCAAACAATTCATGAAAAGCGATAGAAAGTTCATCAAAAGATACATCTTCATTAATTAAATCACATACCTCTTCTGCTAGTCATATGTGCCCTGCAAGCTAATCACATGAGTGATGGCACTTATGACTTGATATGGACTTTTTCTCTTTGCTTATTATTAGGCATTTTATCACTTTATCTTGCGTGTTGCATATATTGTGATGTCTTTGGATCTGTGCAATGGGAATTGGATCATGATGAGATCACGATAATGAGACCGATTCACTTTTAAACACAGACCCTGAATTATCCTGGACATAGGTTACACGAGAAGGACATCGAGATAACCGGATAGACTAGTGTGTCGTATACCCGTCCATATGATGGATGTAGCTAGTCTCATAGCTACTCATGTGGGGATACTAAGGGTACAGTGTAGGTGCTCATTGGGGAATGAGTTCACTGATTGATCCGCCTACGGAATGTTGGATGGTTATTGATACCTCATGTCAAACAGTGATTCCGTAGTCCCAGTAGTCTATCTGGTCCTTAGACTTGAGACACCAAGGATGTCCTGTATGAGTACTCCACTCTTTGATACCGGACTTATAGGTTTGGAAAGTTTCAATCGGTTATTGGGAATGGTAGCCAACCTTACGAGGGCTATTGAGTGTCAATAGAGGATCATCCACTCTCGGTATCATTAGAAGAATATCCCATGTGTTCTTGCTTGAACAAATCCTTGGCCAAGGTTATTCAGATTGAGAGAGAAAGAGTTCTCTAAGAGAATCTGACAAGAGCAAGACTCGAGGAGAGACCGTATGGGCCTGACAGCACCATGCCCGGTATAAGGTCTTTGGGATATTAGATGGATGAGGGACTATAGATACATGGTAACTAAGGATAGATAGGTCCAAAGGATTGGATTCCCTTGTATCGTTTGGGGGTCGCGGCGTAGTGGCCTAGTACGTCCGTAGTCGATAAGTTGGGTGAATTATTATAGAGATAATAATTCACTATGTTAGAAGGAGTTCTGACAAGTATGACTCACGGCCAGCTCAATATTGGGCCTAGAGGGTCACACACATATGATAGGTGTTACGACGAGTAGAGGTTCAAATATGAGATATCTGCTGAACCCCCTATCTTATTGGATATCCATTAAGCCCCTGAATTATTGGATCCTGAGATGAAATCCAATAATTGCTAATAATAGATTATTGGGTAGAGATCCACTAATCCAAGAGGCTTGGGTAATTGGATGGAGATCCAATACCCAATAGGGCAAAAAGATCCATGAGGGTTTTCAGGGGGCCTCTATAAATAGGAGGGAACCAAAGCTCTATAGGCTGAGGGTTTCTTTTGGTAGCCACCTCCTGTTCTCCTCTCCCTAGAGAGAGAGGTGCATCATTATAGTTCTTGTCGTGTGGATACCGCTAGAGAGGAGGACGCTTGACCTCCTTCATCCTCTCCTACAGATCTGTAGGGATTCAAAGATATACGATCTCCCTAGGTACTTTCTTTTACACGTGTAGTTTTTCGCAGATTTGTTTTGACGCACCGATCTTTGCACGACGATGAAAACTTTCTATGGGAAATCTAGGGTTTTTGTTATCTGTTCTTTCACTGCGCATGTGATGTTGCTCCCCTGACAGATTTCCCAACAATGGTATCAGAGCCAAGTTTTTCGTGCGAAGATCGGATCTTAAACTGCATTTGTTGTGTTTTAGATCTGCTTTTGACGCCAAAATCATTGGCGCAAAAGGGCCAGGAAGGGCAGCAACTGTTGCTGCCCTTGCTGCGCTCGTGTAGCGGCCGCAAGGCTACTTGTAGCCTTGCTGCCTGCCTGACGATAACCGCCCGGCCGGTGGGCTGCTGGCGCGGCGAGTTGCCTCTGTTGGCGGCTGTGACCCACCACGGCGCGGCGTGGCGCTGCGCCCGTCTTGTGAGCGCGGTGTTGGGCGCCCGTAGAGGCACCAGCACTGGGCACCTGTTCCCGCGGGCCAGCACCGCAGAGGCGCCGACGCTGGGTGCCCGCGCGAGCACTCTGCCGCATGGCGTGGCGATGTCGCGCCCTCCCTCACGCACTAGGGAACCGCCGTGAGGCGTCGGCCATAGCGCGATGGGTAAGTGATTAGGGTTTTAGGACAAAAGATGGTTTTACCCCTCAAATTTTCAGAAATTTCAGATTCTGTCCCTTTGGACAAAATTACCAAAATACCCTTTTGGCTGAATTACCAAAATACCCCTAGGAATTTAAAAATTCCCTTTATGCCCCTAAATTCAGAAAAAATAAATATGTTAATTAAATAGTTTAATTAACTATTATTTTTTTATCTTGTAATCCTATAAAATAATATATACATGTGATATATGATGTGGATAGATGATCATGGACCTGTGATGTGATGTGTGTACATGTGATTATTATTATTGGGGCCTATGAGACTCTATTTTTTTCTCATTTATTATTGGGCCTGCATGCCTGTAATTGTGTTGTAATTACATGAAGAGGCGCAGTAGTAGCGTGACTCACGAGGCCGAGATGGACGATCCAACGCATGGAGATGCATTGAGATGCCAACGGATCTGACGAGCGAGCTGGATGATCACAGGGCATAGAGATACACCGAAGTACACATAGATCTTGATGTGAGTGATTGGGCCCACTGGCTCGGGCCTGATCACATTAGGATGTGGTCCATGATCATCTGGTGTGATTGCTCATGTGATGTGTGATTAGATATACACCTACTAGATATGTATATATATATTTGCATGCGATGTAGATATATATATATATATATATATATATATATATATATATATATATATATATATATATATATATATATATATATTAAATACATATGTGTGTGACACATTATGTTAGGAGACCAAATCAAAAATCCTCTCCATTAATAATATTAAGTCGGTAAACGTGAGGTAATTAGATTGACCCACGTGGCCTTCCATCGTTATAGGTAAGAACCGATTCCCGGTGTAGGTTGAGTTGGTTGAGTCCCTCAAGACTCACCTATATCACGTCTCGCTATCTTATCTACGATATAGAGATGTCACCGGTGACCTGAGGACGTGGTATGCTTGGTTGAGTCCCTCGAGAGTATATCACTGAATCAGACTCATCTTGTAACGATGGTGATGACTTAACCGAACATTATGGTTGGTCGAGTCCCTCGAGGCCATGGTGGTTCGGAGGCCAAACAGGATGAGAATCACAAGGAGTTGTGATTGGCAAGAGTTGCCCACCTTTATAGGCTTAATGTGATTGGTTGAGTCCCTCGAGGTTATGTTAAGATGCCGATTGGATCCTGATCCCCACTAGAGATCCGCCGGGGGTCTCCGATTCACATACTGGAGGGTGTTGTGTGTCTGTGAAAAATTAGTGGGAATACATTAAGATAGAAGTCCTTATCTTAATTGTTTAAATTTCTGCAAAGTCTGCATGTTATTTATTTATGCTATATCTTTTATTTCAGAAAAATGTCGCTTTCAAATCCTTTACGTGGCATACTTGATGCCAACCGCCTCACTAGTCCAAATTATACGGATTGACTTCGCAATTGAGAATCATTCTCAAAGCGAAGAAAATTACATATGTCCTTGATACAGTGATCCCTACGCCTGACGAAGGGGCAAGCGAGGATGAGATCACTCATTATATGAAGTACTTAGATGATTCCACTCTTGCTCAGTGTTATATGTTGGCCTCTATGACTACTGAGTTACAAAGACAGTATGAAAATATGGATGCTAATTCCATACTCCTGCTTCTCCGCAAACTGTTTAAGGAACAGGGAAGAACTCAGCGATATGAGATATCAAAGAGTCTTTTTCGTGCTAGGATGACTGAGGGGATACCGGTTCAGAACCATGTCCTTAAGATGATTGAGTGGGTCGAGAAACTCACAGGTCTAGGAATGGTCCTAGACGATAATCTGTGTATGGATCTTGTGCTTCAGTCCCTACTCGATTCCTTTTTTCAGTTCATAATGAATTTTAATATGAACAAACTTGAGGTGACCCTTCCAAAGCTCCTCAATATGTTGAGAGAAGCAAAGAGCACCATCAAGAAAGAGAAGCCGGTTCTCTACACTAGTGGGACTAGAAAGAAAAGGAAGGTTGAGAAGACCCTTAAGGGTAAGGGCAAAATGGGTAAGGTAAAGGTTGCCAAGAAAGACCCAACAAAGGAAAAAGGCTAGTGCTTCCACTACGGCAAAGATGGGCACTAGAAGAGGAACTGCAGAGAGTACCTTGCAGAAAGGGCGAAATAGAAGCTTAGAGAAGCTTTAGGTACATTCATGATCAGTCTCCATTTGTTAGAATCTTATCATAGCACATAGGTATTGGATACCGGGAGTGCTTATCATATCTGCAATTCGTTGCAGGTTCTGGCAGGACCTAGGAGATTAAATAGAGGTGAGATGAACTTTAAGATAGGCAATGAAGCAAAGGTTGCTATAGTGGCTATTGGCAAGGTCACCTTACATCTGCCTGGTGGAGCTATTATTGCATTAGATGCATGCTATTATGTTCCTTCTATTATCAAAAATATTATTTCCATTTCATGTTTGACAGTTAGTGGTTATAAATTAGTTTTTGAGAACAATGGTTGTTCAATAATATTAGATGATCAGATCATCACAAGAGGAATATTGCATAATGGTTTATTTATGCTAGATACAGCTCCACATATCATGAGTGTAAGTGAGTCTAAGAGAAAACGAGAAGAGGTGAACAATGTATATCTTTGGCATTGTAGGCTAGGTCACATCCACAAGGGAATGATTCAAAAGTTGCTAAAAGATGGATATCTAGATCCATTTGACTATGAGTCATATGCGACATGTGAACCTTGCCTTCGGGGAAAGTTAACTAACTCTCCATTTAGTGGAACTGGAGAGAGAGCCACTGAGGTACTAGAACTCATACATAGTGATGTATACGGTCTCATGTCGACTCATGTCATAGGTGGTTACTCCTACTTTATTACTTTCACTAATGATTTCTCAAGATACGGGCATGTGTACTTGATAAAGTACAAGTCTGAAGCTTTTAAGAAATTCAAGGAATATAAAAATGAAGTGGAGAACCAAACAGGAAAGAGTATTAAAACCTTTCGATTAGATCGATGAGATGAGTACTTGAGTACAGAGTTCACCAAGTTCCTCAAAGACTATGGGATCTTATCCCAATAGACACCTCCTTATACACCACAGCTTAATAGTGTATCAGAAAGGAGAAATCACACATTGTTAAACATGGTGCATTTCATGATGTGTTTCGTCGACCTACCCATCTCATTCTAGGGATATGCCCTAGAGACCGTAGCTTACCTTCTGAACAAAATTCTAACCAAGTCAATGATGTCTACTCCATATGAGATATGGAATGGGAAGATGCCTAATCTTAAGATTGTTAAGATTTGGGGCTGCCCTGCCCATGTTAAGAGCACAACCCTAACAAGTTGGAATCCAGAACGAAACGGTGCAAGTTCGTGGGATACCCCAAGGAAACTTGTAGGTATTATTTCTATCACCATGAGAGCTAAAAGGTTTTTGTAGCCAAGAGAGCAGTGTTCCTTGAGAAGGAACATATTCTTGGTGGAGACAGTTAGAGCATGATAGAGTTAAGCAAGGTTGGAGAACCAAGCTCAAGCACCATTCCAGAATCTATTCAGATACCTAACACACAAGTTCTAACTTTACATAGGTTCGATAAAGTATCCCATCCTCCTGAGAGATATGTGGGACATATCAGAAGAGAGGATGTTGAGGATATTGATCCTTAGACCTACGAGGAGGCTATTATGAGCATAGACTCCGGGAAATGGCAAGAAGCCATGAATTCAGAAATGGATTCCATGTACTCCAACAAGGTTTGGAACCTAGTTAATGCACCCGAGGGTAATGTACCCATTGGCTGCAAGTGGATCTTCATAAAGAAGATAGAGTAGATGGAAAGGTAGACACCTATAAAGCAAGGCTAGTGGCTAAGGGGTATCATCAAAGGTAAGGTGTCGACTATGATGAAACTTTCTCACCTATAGCCATGCTAAAATCCATTCGAATTCTATTGGCTATTACAGCACACTACGATTATGAGATCTAGCAGATGGACGTCAAAACCGCATTCCTCAATGGTAACCTCGAGAAGGAGGTGTATATGATATAGCCTGAGGGATTCATGTCCAGGGATAACCCAGATAAGGTATGCAGGTTGCTTAGGTGTATTTATGGATTGAAGCAAGCTTCCCGAAGTTAGAACATAAGATTTGATGAGGCGATCAGATCTTATGACTTTGTTAAGAACGAAGATGACCCTTGTGTGTACAGGAAAGTAAGTGGGAGCACTATCACCTTTTTGGTATTATATGTGGATGACATCCTGATCATTGGGAATGATGTAGGAATGCTCTCCATAGTAAAGACTTGGTTATCTAGGCACTTCTCCATGAAGGACTTAGGGGAAGCATCCTGCATATTGGGGATAGAGATCTATAGAGATAGATCTAAGAGGATGCTTGGCTTGTCCCAATCCAGGTACATAGACACCATTGTCAAAAGGTTTGGCATGAAAAATTTCAAGAGAGGTATCATACCAATGAGACATGGAATATCACTTTCTAGGAGTATGTCCCCAAAGACTCCTAAAGAAAGGGCACACATAGATATGATACCATATGCATCAACGATAGGATCTATAATGTATGCTATGCTATGTACCAGGCCTGATATAGTGCATGCTCTGAGTGTCACGAGCAAATATCAGGCAGATCCAGGCTTGGAGCATTGGAAAGTAGTAAAAAGTATCATTAAGTACTTAAGAAGGACTAAGGATCTTTTACTGGTATATAGAGGTAGTAGCCTCAAGGTTGAGGGCTACACGGACTCGAGCTTCCAATCCGATGTCGATGATAGCAAGTCTAATTCAGGGTATGTGTTCACCCTGAATGGAGGAGCAGTATGCTGGAAGAATTCCAAGCAAGACACTACTGTTGACTCGACCACAGAGGCGGAATACATTGCTACGGTAGAGGTAGCAAAAGAGGGAGTTTGGATGAAGAAGTTCATTATAGATCTAGGAGTTGTCCCAAATAGCGAGGAGTCGATTCCCTTAAATTATGATAAATACGGGGTGATTACTCAAATAAGGGAACCCAGGTCTCATTATAAGTGTTCTGAGGAGGTTTCAACTTATTAGAGAGATCATGGCCCGAAGAGATGTAGTAATGGAAAGAGTTCCATCCGAAGATAACATTGCAGATCCACTAACAAAGCCATTGACTCAGATTGTCTTTGAGCGTCATAGAGGTCTGATGAGGATCAGACATATTAGTGATTGGCTTTAGGTCAAGTGGGAGATTGCTAGTCATATATGCCTAGCAAGCCAATCACATGAGTGATGGCACTTGTGACTTGATATGCACTTTTTCTCTTTGCTTATTATTAGGCATTTTATCACTTTATCTTGCGGGTTGCATATACTGTGATGTCCTTGGATTTGTGCAATGGGAATCGGATCGTGATGAGATCACGATAATGAGATCGATTCACCTTTAAACACAGACCCTGAATTATCCTGGTCATAGGTTACTCGAGAAGGACATCGAGATAACCAAATAGACTGGTGTGCTGTATACTCGTCCATATGATGGAGGTAGCTGGTCTCATAGCTACTCATGTGGGGACACTAAGGGTACAGTGTAGGTGCTCATTGGGGAATGAGTTCACTGATTGATCCACCTACGGAATGCTGGATGGTTATTGATACCTCATGTCAGACAGCGATTCTATAGTCCCAGTAGTGTATTTGGTCCTTAGACATGAGACACCAAGGATGTCATGTATGAGTACTCCACTCTTTGATACCGAACTTATAGGTTTGGAAAGTTCCAGATCTAGTACAGCCGGTCATTGGGAGTGGTAGCTAACCTTACGAGGGCTATTGAGTGTCAATAGAGGATCATCCACTCTTGGTATCATTAGAAGAATATCCCATATGTTCTTGCTTGAACAAATCCTTGGCCAAGGTTATTCGGATTGAGAGAGAAAGAGTTCTCTGAGAGAATCTGACAAGAGCAAGACTCGAGGAGAGACCGTATGGGCCTGACAGCACCATGCCCGGTATAGGGTCTTTGGGATATTAGATGGATGAGGGACTATAGATACATGGTAACTGAGGATAGATAAGTCCAAAGGATTAGATTCTCCTGTATCGTTTGGGGGCCGTGGCATAGTGGCCTGGTACGTCCGCAGTCAATGAGTTGGGTGAATTATTATAGAGATAATAATTCACTAAGTTAGAAGGAGTTCTGACAAGTATGACTCACGGCCAGCTCGATATTGGGCCTAGAGGGTCATACACATATGGTAGGTGTTGCAACGAGTAGAGATTCGGATATGAGATATCCGCTGAACCCCCTATCTTATTGGATATTCATTAAGCCCCTAAATTATTGGATCCTGGGATGAGATCCAATAATTGCTAATAAGAGATTATTGGGTAGAGACCCACTAATCCAAGAATCTTAGGTAATTGGATGGAGATCCAACACCCAATAGGGCAAAAGATCCATTAGGGTTTTTAGGGGGCCTCTATAAATAGGAGGGAACCAAAGCTCTATAGGCTGAGGATTTCTTTTGGTAGCCACCTCTTGTTCTCCTCTCCCTAGAGAGAGAGGTGCATCATCGTTATTCCTGTCATGTGCATACCACTAGAGAGGAGGATGCTTGACCTCCTTCATCCTCTCCTACAGATCTGCAGGGATTCAGGGATATACGATCTCCCTAGGTACTTTCTTTTACACGTGTAATTTTTTATGGATTTGTTTTGACGCACCAATCTTCGCACGATGACGAAATCTTTCTACGAAAAATCTAGGGTTTTTGTTTTCTATTCTTCCGCTATGCATGTGATGTCGCTCTCTTGACGAATTTCCCAACATCTTCTCCTAAAGCCATTAGTGTGAAGTTAACCTCCTCTTTATTGCTTGCTTCTTCAACCTCGGAGTCGCTTGAATCATCCCATATAGCCTTCAATGCTTTCTTCTTCTTTGGTTGCTTCTTCTTAGCTTGGGGGCATTCATATTTGAAGTGCCCCGGCTTCTTGCACTCGTAGCAAATAACTTGGTCCTTTTTATGTTCAAATTTGTTTTTTGTATCATTTTTAAATTTTTTCTTTCTTATAAAATTTTAAAATTTTTGAGTTAAAAGTGCAATGTCATTGTCACTGTCCTCATCACTTGATGTTCCTTTCAAGTGGTCTTCTTGTGTTCTTAGTGACATATCCTTCCTGTTCTTTAGAAGGGGGTTCTCGAGCTCTCCATGAGCATGACACGTCATTTCATAGATCATTAGAGACCCAATAAATTCTTTAAGAGAAAAAGTCTTAAGATCTTTGACCTCTTGAATGCCCGTAACTTTTGAATACCAACTCTTTAGAAGGGATCTTAAAATTTTAGTTATAATTTCAAAGTTAAAGAAACCTTTACCAAGTGCTTTGAGTCCATTGATGACATCCGTGAAGCGGGTGTACATGTCTCCGATGGACTCACTTGGTTTCATTCGGAAAAGTTCATAAGAATGTATAAGAATGTTGATTTTGGACTCTTTCACTCGGCTAGTGCCTTCATGAGTGATCTCAAGGGTACGAAAAATATCAAAAGCTGATTCACAAATCGATACGCGATTAAATTCATTTTTGTCAAGTGCATAAAATAAGGCATTCATAGCCTTTGCGTATAAAGCAAAAATTTTCTTCTCTGACTCATTCCATTCGCTCATCGGAAGATAAGATTTTTGAAAACCATTTTCAACGATATTCCAAAGCTCTAAATCCATAGAAATAAGAAAAATCCTCATACGAGTCTTCCAATACATATAATCCGACCCATTAAATATAGGCGAATGAGTAATGGAGTGACCCTCTTGCATGTCGGAATAGGCCATCTCTCTTGGGTTTTAAACCAAATATGAGAGTGAACCTTGCTCTGATACCAATTGTTAGGATCGGAGAGGCACTAAGAGAAGGGGGGGGGTGAATTAGTGCAGCGGATTAAAACTTGTAAGTTTGAAACCGATTTCGTAAATAGCTAGTTTATGTGAAAATTTTGATTCGACGAAAGATGACTTAGTTGAAGTTGCTTGAGTAAAGGAGAGGAAAAACTGAAGGATTTGCAGCTAAGTAAAGAAACGATTCAAAAATTTAAACACTCACACATTCAAGAACGTGACGATGTATAGTGGTTTGGTCAAGTGACCTACATCCACTTCCGAAACCTTCTCCGATGAGGCTCCTAACTTCCACTAGCAAATCCTTTTGAAGAGGAAGGACCAAATACCCCTCTTACAACCCTTTTACAAGAAGTTCACTCTTACAAATTTTTTAAAGAGAAAGAGGGAGGTGAACACTAGCTATTAAAAATAAGACTTTGCCAAAGCTTTTGCTCAATTTCTAACTCTCAAAAGGGTGCTCTTTCTGCTGAGAAAAGAGGAGTATTTATAGACCCCAAGAAGATTCAAATTTGAGCTCCAAATTTGAATTCTATTTGGGTTTTTCGGTGCTGGCGATTCAACCGCCTATCAGTGGCGGTTCAACCGCTTGTCAGTAGTCAGACTGATAGTATACAGGGAGGTTTAACTGCCCAAGGCAGCGGTTGAACCGCCCATGCATCCTGGTGCTGGGCAATTCAACCGCCCCTGGCTGGGTGATTTAATTACCCAGCTTTCGACCACTAGGCGGTTCCACCGCCCAACACAGGCGGTTGAACTGCCTGGCCCATTCAGTAAAGCTGAATGGGTCCTATTTTAGGCCCAAATCAACCCAATAAGAGCTCGGTTGGCCCCTACTAGGTTTAAACATGATTATTTCCCAATCCTTACCCTAATTACGTGCCAACTACGAAATCAAAACATAATTATAAGTGATTTAGACCGACATTCTTCAAGTTTACTTCCGACAAGCTTTCCGACGGACTTCCGACACTCTTTCGGGTTTCTTCCGGTGGACTCCAAGCATGCTCTCAGATTTTATGACAATCTCAACAAGTCTTTAACAAGCTTCTGAACCTTCTCGGTGATCTCCGTGAACCTCCAACGATCTCTATGGCGAACTTTCGAAACCTTCGGCAAGTCCCTGATTTGACCTCGGTTGATTCCAACAATACTTCCGATGATCTTTCGGACTTCCAGTGAACTCTCGAACTCCCGACAAACTTGATCTTGGTAAATCACTTCATGTTTTCATCCCATCGTAGTTAATCCTATACACTTAACTCAACAATATGGATTATAATAAATAATTTATTAATTGAATTCATCATCAAAATCCGAGATTCAACATCTTAGAGATAGAGGAATATACAAGAAAAATACTCTCATCAGATTTAGCATCAAATTTTCTTATGACACCTTTATCATTTAAAATAAAATATTTATAATAAAAAACTTTAAAATATGAAATATTAAATTTTTTATTATTCCACAACTCATAAGAAATTTTAGATAAATATGATATTATAAGACTATTCATGACATAGCAAGTCATGTTAATGTCTTGGCCCAAAAATATTTGGATAAACTATGTTCACTAAGCATGATCCTGACTATTTTTTGAAAGTTTATATTATTTCTTTCAATAACTCTATTTTGTTATGAATTTCTTAGAGTGCAGAAGTTGTGATTATATCTCTTTGAATCATAAAACTCTTTAACATCATATTTTTAAATTTACCACCATGATCACAATGAATAGATGAAATCATAAAATATTTTTTTATTTTAAACTTATTTATAAAATTTTATAAAATATTTAAAATAATTATTTTTATATGTCAAGAAGTATGTCTAAGTGTGTCTATTATAGTCATCAATAATTATAAATATATATTTAATATCTTTTATACTTTTGATATCAATAGGTCAAAATAAGTCATTATAAATTAGTTATAAATTAGTTATAAATTAGTTATAATGACTAAATATATTTACTAGGTTTTTGGGTTTGAAGCTACTATTTATATATTTTTCTAATTGACACGTATTACAAATCTTATCTTTAATAAATTTGATTCTAGGCATTTCTCTTACAAATTCTATAGTTCCAATTTGAGAAATTAATTTCATACTAGTATATTCTAGTCTTCAATGCCAAAATCATATATCAACATTTAAAGCCAAAAACTAAGTTACATCATGAAAGTCATCACAATCAATAACATTTTCACTTTTTGTAGCTATCAAAGATTTATTCTTAATTGAGATGTCTATAATGCAAGCATGAGATTTAAGTTTAACTTTATATCTTTTATCATAAAGTTGGCTAATGTTTATTAAGTTATATTTTAAACTATCTACCAAAAATACATCTTTATTAAAAGATTTGATTTATTACTAATATTTTCAATCTCAATGATTTTTCCTTCATTGTTGTTTCCAAAGGTAACATATCATTCACCTCGACTAGTGAGCTTTGATAAGTTTGTAAGATCTCATATTATGTGCCTAGGGCATCATCCATTATTAAGATACTATATTTTACTCCTAGCTTTTATTTAGAGATATACTAATAAGAAAGAGGGGGTTAATTTAGGTACCTATTTAACTTTTGGTGTTTCATGGTTAGATTCAACTTTCTTGCCTTTTGACTTTAAATTTATAGTTCCTTTAGGAACTTATACCAATTTAAGATAACTATTTTTTTCGAAACATGAATAAGCATAATGATAAAAGTTATCATAAAATTTATATTTAATTTTAGGCATTGTATGAGTATGCAATGTAAGTCCTTTTATAAATTTGGTTGAATTGTAATGTATGCTACAACTCATGAAAGCAATATTTTCTGTTCTAAATACACAATCTTATTTAGCAAAAATCATATCAAGTGATTTATTTCTAACTTTAAATTTTTTAATATGTGTTATATAAATATGGTTTCCTTTTTAAGAGATTATATTATAGTATCACTATCAAATGATTCTTTTAAGCGTTGTTCTGGTTTCTCATTAATTATAATTTCTTTTTTATATTTTTTTGTAGTATTCAATTCTTGTAGTTTTTTAAAATAACTTTTTTTTCAAGTTTAAGATTAGATGATTCTAAGCTTTCAAATTTAGTACAAGATGTTGACGTATATTTGTCATACACATTTTTTAATGTATCAAAGCCATTAGTAAGTAATGCATGATCCATTTTGAGTAAACTATGTTTCTTACCAATCTTTATGAGTTTATTATATAATTTATAAAGTGCTTCAAGTAATTCTTCATGAGATGAAATTTCAGAAGAATCAAATACCTCATTATTAAAAGTCACTAGACATAATTTGTCATTTCTTCCTTGTTAATTTGCTCTTCCGCCTCCAACTCACTTGATTCATTCTATCTCTCTTTGAATGCCCTTTTTTTCTTTTGAGATGAAAACTTCTTCAATTGTGGATATTCATTCTTGAAATGAATTTACTTTTTGCACTCAGTTTGTAGTTGCATCTTTCTTAAGCCCACTTTTGGTCTTACCTTTGTTTCTTGCTTGATTTATCTTTTTTTCTTTTGATTTTTTTTGTAAGATGCATCATGTTTTTATTATCATCACTTGAGCTTTCACTTGAGTAAACTTTTTTGGTTTTAAAAGTAATAGTCTTCTTTTTCTTTGGTAGGTTTTTCTCTTCTTCATCATTAGCTTTGCATGTCATTAGAGATCTTATGAGTTATTCAAGAGGAAGGTTGTTCAAATATTTGGCTTCTTAAATTGCTATTACCTTTAGATTTCAACTCTTAAGAAGATATCTTAAAATCTTACTCATCAATTCAACTTTTGTCAAATGCTTTTAATCTATTAACAATATTCGTAAAGCAAATGCACATATCATTAATGGATTCAGTTGGTTTTATTTTAAATAACTTATAACTGTGAAGAAGAAGATTAATTTTAGATTCCTTTACACTATTAATTCATTCATATGTGACTTCATTAATATGGCATGTGTTGTCAAATAGAAATTTGATTAAATTTATTTGTATTTGGAGCACAAAAAAGACATTCATAACTTTAGAATTTAAAAAATTCTTCAAAATCATTCTATTTATTCATTAATTTAGTAGATTTTTAAAAATCAAACTTGAAAATATTACATAAATCATAATCTATAAAAAGTAATAAAATCTTCATTCTTGTTTTTCAATGGGTATAGTCCATGCTATTAAATATAGGAGGACGTGTGATGGAGTGACCCTCTTGATTGCTTAAAAAAATTATCAAATCTCTCTTGGGTATTAATCTAATTGAGAGTACTCGACTCTAATACTAATTGTCAGGATCTTAACGGTACTATGGGGGAAGAGGGCATGGTGAATTAGTATTATAGCAAATTTTAACTGACTTTCAAATTCAATAAAAAAAATACATATTGGAAATATGATTAACCAAATATTTAGTACAAGTAAGGGTTATAAATAAAGTAGGTAGTAATAAGTATACAATCATAAAAGTTACAAGCAAAAGCAGAAATACAAATTGATTTATAATAGTTTGATCTTCTTTATTTACGTCCACTCTTGATTCCTCTTTTCTCGAAGTCACCGGCTTTCACTATTAATTTTGCTTCCAATAAGTAAAGATCAATAATCTTTTACAACCTTTCTCCTTTTTCAAACTTTAGAGAGAATGTTCATACTCACTTTTTTATAAGAGACTTTCACCTTTAATATTTAGTATCACAACTACACTCAAGAGAGAGGATGTAGTGCCCGAGTCTCACATATTGAATTTCGATTAGCATGCCAATAAAAGCACAAATAATATGTATATATCACCTTCATTTTATGATATGATTTATTATGCATATTTTTTGAAAATATATTATTTTTAATGTTCTACAAAATATTGATTGAGCATCTATAAGCATTTATGTTTATGTTAAGTATAGTACAACAGGCCAAAGTGTGCTAGTGGACTCTAATACGAGATTAAATTATCTTAATATTTTAGGTAGAGTAGAAATAGTTATGTTCGAGGATTAATATTTGAGATAAAAAAATATCTTGAGTTTTATGTACTTTAAATGTTTAATTATATATGATATCATGATATGATTGATATGAAGGAGTTCTGATAAGTATGACTCACGACCAACTCGATATTGGGCCTAGAGGATCATACACATATGGTAGGTATTACGAAGAGTAGAGGTTCGGATATGAGATATCCGCCAAAGCCCCTATTTTATTGGATATCTAATAAGCCCCTAATTTATTGGATCCCATGGATGAGATCTAATGAGAGCTAATAAGATATTATTGGGTAGAGACCCATTAATCTAAGAGACTTGGATAATTGGATAGAGATCCAATACCCAACAGGGTAGGATCCATTAGGGTTGACAAGGGGCCACTATAAATAGGAGGGAACCAAAGGCCCATAGGCTAGGGTTTTTTTGGTGGCCACCTCCTATTCTCCTCTCCCTAGAGAGGAGCATCTTCGTAGCCCTGCCATGTGGATCACCACTAGAGAGGAGGATGCTTGACCTCCTTCATCCACCCCGTATATCTATAGGAATTCAGGGATATATGATATCTCTAAGTACTATTTTTCTAACATACATAGTTTTTAGATTTGTAAATTTATTTTTACGCATCCATCTTTGCATGACGACGAAGCCTTTTGTGAAAATATAGGTTTGTGTTTTTGTTCTTCTGCTGCGCATGTGATGTCGCCCCTATATTTCTCAACAACCTCCAACCCTGGTAATGCCACCAGCTAACGTGGCTCCAAGTCACTATTTGTGCCTTCCTCTCAGCCCAAAACAGCCCATATTCCCACCCATTTGGTCCCTAATTAAGTTGGCTTAATTATATTCAAAATCAACTCAATTAAACATCTAAACTACTTTGATCTAGATAAATTATTACAAGCATTAATCATATATTATCTGGCTTGTCATTAGTTCATCTAGCACTTCGTCCGAACCTTCGGCACATTGTCCTCTCTTGCGACGTATTACCCAATCGGCATGTTGACCTCCGCAACTCTAATTTTCTTAGCATAATGTCTGCTCCTTTTGGCCCAATACCTGAACTCATGGCATGAAGCCTTTTGCCGGCATGACGACCAATCTTCTGACATGTTTTGCTTCGGCCCAATATTTGATTCTTCTTACTTCAATTTGCTTCTCCTTGATTAAAGCTAGTCTTGCATCACTCAAAATGTAGATTATATCATAAATTTCATCAATTGACTTTATCATCAAAATACGAGATTCAACAATCTCCTCCTTTTTGATGATGACAACCAATTGATGACAGAGTTAACCTTAACTCCCCCTATCATTATGTCATATTGATAGAACATTTGAATTTATATAATCATGAGAATTTCATACATAATACATCATTCCATGCATAATTATCATCATAACTTCTCCCCCTTTGTCATCAATAAAAAGGAGAAGTACATCTAACAAGTTTTCAAGATATACAAGTTTTACAACAAACAAGCTAACAATTTAGCAAATTTTACTGTTGGGAAATCTAGGGGGCGACATCTCATGCACAGCAGAAGAACAGAAAACAAAAATCCTAGATTTCCATGAAAGGTTCCATCGTCGTGCGAAGATCGGTGTATGAAAAACAAATTCGTGAATCTGAAAACTACATGTGTAAAAAGAAAGTACCTAGGGATATCGTATATCTCTGAGTTCCTATAAATCCATGGGGGATGATGAAGGAGGTCAAGCATCCTCCTCTCTAGCGGTATCCACATGGTAGAGACTACAATGATGCTCCTCTCTTGGGTAGAGAAGAACAGGAGGTGGCTACCAAGAAAAACCCTAGCATATGGGCCTTTAGTTCCCTCCTATTTATAGAGGCCCCTTGTCAACCCTAATGGATCTAGCCCTATTGGGCATTTGATCTCTATCCAATTATCCAAGCCTCTTAGATTAATGGGTCACTACCCAATAATCTAGTTATTATTGGATTTCATCTATAGGATCCAATAATATAGGGGCTTATTGGATATCCAATAAGATAGAGGTTCCGACGGATATCTCATATCCGAACCTCTACTCATCGTAACACTTACCATATGTGTGACCCTCTAGGCCAAATATCGAGCTGGGCATGAGTCATACTTGTCAAAACTCCTTCTGACTCAGTGAATTATTATTTCCATAATAATTTACTCGACTCATCGACTACGGACGTACTAGGCCACTACGCCATAGTCTCCAGACGATATAGGAGAATCCAATCCTTTGGACCTATCTGTCCTCAGTTACCATGTATCTATAGTCTCTTATCTATCTAATATCCCAGAGACTATATATTAGACATAGTGCTGTCAGGCCTATACGGTTTCTAGTCGAGTCTTTCTCTAATCGGATTCTCACGGAGAACTCTTTCTCTCTCAATCCGACTAACCTTGGCTAGGGATTTGCCTGAGCAAGAACACATAAGATACTCTTCTCATGATACTGAGAGTGGATGATCCTCTAATGACACTCAATTACCTTCGTAAGGTTCGCTACCATTTCCGAGAATCGATTGTACCAGATCTGAAACTTTCCAAACCTGTAAGTCCGGCGTCAAAGAATGGAGTACTCATATAAGGCATCTTTGATGTCTCAAGTATAAGAACCAAATACACTACTGGGACTACAGAATCACTGTTTGACATTAGGTATCAATAATCATCTAGCATTTCGTAAGCGGATCAATTAGTGAACCCATTCTCCAATGAGCACCTGTAATGTATCCTTAGTGTCCCCACATGAGTAGCTATGAGACTAACCACCTCCATCATATAGACAGGTATATAGCAGACCAATCTGTCCGGTTATCTTGATGTCCCTCTCGAGTAACCTATGACCGAGATTATTTAGGGTCTGTGTTTAAAGGTGAATCGGTCTCATTATCGTGATCTCATCATGATCTGATTCCCATTGCACAGATCCAAGGACATCACAATATACATCTAGATAATGTGAGAAAATACCAATAATCATAAGCAAAGATATTGATGCAGCGTATTACAAGTGTCATCACTAACGTGATTGGTTTGTAGGGCACCTATAACTAGCAATCTCCCACTTGACCTAAAGCCAATCACCTATGTGTCTGATCCCTATTAGACCTCTGTGATGCTCAAAGATAATCTAAGTCAATGGCTTTGTTAATGGATTTGTAATGTTAACTTTGGATGGAACTCTTTCCACTACTACATCTCTTCGGGCCATGATCTTTCTAATAAGTTAAAACCTCCTCAGAACACTTCTGATGAGACTCGGATTCTCTTATTTGAGTAATCGCCCTGTAGTTGTCGCAATATAAGGGAATCAGCTCCTCGCTGCTTGGCATGACTTCCAAATCTGTGATGAACTACTTCATCCAGACTCCTTCCTTTACTACCTCTACTATAGCAATGTACTATGCCTCTATAGTCGATTTAGCAGTAGTATCTTGCTTGGAACTCTTCCAGCATACTACTCTTCCATTTAGGGTGAACACATACCCTGAATTAGACTTACTATCATTGACATCGGACTGAAAGATCGAGTCCGTGTAGCCCTTAATCCTGAGGCTACTTTCTCCATAAACCAATAAAAAGATCCTTAGTTCTTCTCAAGTACCTAAGGATACACTTTACTGCTTTCCAATGCTCCAAGCCTGGATTTGCTTGATAGCTACTCATGACACTCAGAGCATATGCTATAGGAGGCCTAGTACATAGCATAGCATACATGATAGATCATATCGCTAGGGCATAGGGTATCCTATCCATGTCTGTCCTTTCTTCTAGAGTATTTGGGGACATACTCCTAGAAAGTGATAGCCTAGGCCTTAATGGCATGAGACCTCTCTTGAAAATTTTCATGTGAAACCTTTTGATAATAGTGTTTATGTACCTAGATTAGGACAAGCCAAGCATCCACTTGGATCTATCTCTATAGATCTAAATCCCCAATAAGTAAGATGCTTCCCCTAAGTTCTTCAAGGAGAAGTGTCTAGATAGCTAAGCCTTTAACGTGGAGAGCATTCTTACATTATTCTTAATGATTAGGATATCATCCACATATAGCACCAATAAGGTGATAGCGCTCCCACTTACCTTCCTGTATACATAAGGCTCATCTTCATTCTTAACAAACTCATACGATCTGATCGCCTCATCAAATCTTATGTTCCAACTTTAGGAAGCTTGCTTCAATCCATAGATGGACCTAAGCAACTTGCACACCTTATATAGACTATCCTTGGACATGAATCTCTTAGGCTATATCATATACATCTCCTCCTCAAGGTTGTCGTTGAGGAACATAATTTTCAAATCCATTTGCTAGATCTCATAATTAAGGTGTGCTCCAATAGCCAATAGAATTTGGATGAATTTTAGCTTGGCTATAGGTGAGAAGGTTTCGTCATAGTCAACACCTTAGCTTTGACGAGAACCATTAGCCACTAGCCTTGCTTTATAGGTCTTTATATTTCCATTTACTCTGATCTTCTTCTTGAAGATCCACTTGCAGCCAATGGGTATGATACCCTCTGATGCATCAACTAGGTTCCAAACTTAGTTAGAATATATAGAATCCATCTTTGAATTCATGGCTTCTTTCCATTTCTTAGAGTCTATACTCGTAATAGGTTCCTCGTAGGTCTGAGAATCAATATCCTCAACATCCTCTCCTTTGATATGTCTCATATATCTCTTAGGAGGATGGGATACTCTATCGGACCTACATAAAGTCAAAACTTGTGTGCTAGGTATCTGAATAGACTCTGGTTATGGAATGGTGCTTGAGCTAGATTTTCCAACCTCGCTCAACTCTATCATGCTCCCATTATCTCAAGAATGTGTTCCTTCTTAAGGAACATAACTCTCTTGGCTACAAAGATCTTTTGGTCCTTGGGCTGATAGAAATAATACCCATAAGTTTCCTTGGGTTATCCCACAAACTTACACCATTCTATCCTGGATTCCAACTTGTCAGACTTGTGTCTCTTAACGTGGGTAGGGCGGCCTCAAATCTTAATAACCTTAAGATCAGACTTCCCTTTCTATATCTCATATGGTGTAAACACTACTGATTTAGTTAGAACTCTGTTCAGAAGGTAAGCTGTAGACTCTAGGGCATATCCCCAGAATGAGATGGGTTGGTCGACAATACTCATTATGGATTGCACCATGTCTAACAGTATGTGATTCCTCCTTCGTATACACTATTGAGCTAAGGTGTATAAGGAGGTGTCCATTAGGATAGAATCCCATGGTCCTTGAGGAATTGGGTGAACTCTGTACTCAAGTACTAACTTCCTTGATATGATCAAAGAGTCTTAATACTCTTTTCAGTCTGAAGCTCTACTTCATTCTTATCCTCCCTGAATTCTCAAAGGCTTCAAACTTGTACTTAATCAAGTACATATGTTCATACCTAGAGAAATCATCAGTGAAAATAATGAAGTAGGAATAATCACCTATAGCCCGAGTTGATATAGGACCCACATACATCACTATGTATAAGTTCCAACAACTCTGTGGCTCTCTCTCTAGTTCCACTAAATAGAGAGTTGGTCATCCTTCCACGAAAGCAAGGTTCGCAAGTTGTATATGACTCATAGTCAAATGAATCTAGGTATCCATCCATCAACAACTTTTGAATCCTTCCCTTATGGATATGACCTAGCCTACATGCCATAGGTATGCACTATTCACCTCATCTCGTTTCCACCTAGACTCACTTATATTCATGATATATAGAGTAGTTTTTGCTAGTCATATGTGCCCTACAAGCCAATCACTTGAGTAATAGCACTTATGACTTGACATGCACTCTTTCTTTTGCTTATTATTATTAGATATTTTATCACTTTATTTTGCATGTTGCATATATTGTGATGTCCTTAGATCTGTGCAATGAGAATTGGATCACGATGAGATTATGATAATGAGACCGATTCACCTTTAAACATAGATCCTAAATAATCCCAATCATAGGTTGCTCTAGAGGGATATCGAGATAACCAGATAGACTAGTGTGTTGTATACCCATCCATGTAATGGAGGTGGCTGGTCTTATAGCTATTGGGATCGAGAGTGGCACTAAGAGGGGGGGGGGTGAATTAGTGCAATGGTTAAATACGATAAATTTCGACGATTAACGAAACAAGTTTTCGGAAACTTCGTAGGATTAAAATATATTTCGATGAAAGTCGATTGGAAACGTATTGAACTTGAAAGCATTTAGAGAAGATAAAATGGAACAGCAAGAGAAGATGGTTTGCAGAAATGTAAATAACAATAATAGAAATGCAAACCTGATTTTATAGTGGTTCGGTCATACGACCTACGTCCACTCCCGATTCCTCTTCTCTTGAGGCCACCAGCTGTCCACTAGCTATCCTCCTAACGGGCGAGGACAAGTTCCCTTACAATGCTCTCTTCTTTTGATGGGCTTAGGAGGTAACCCTTACAAGCACTCTCTCCTCTCTTTTAACTTGAATACAAGTGAAGTCTAGAGGAGGGGATTTCTAGAAAGAATTCTACAGTGTTTTCTTGCTTTCAAGGTGTATGTGCTTGTGTGTTCAACCCTAGGATGGGAGGGGTTTTTATAGGCTCCAATTTGATTCAAACTTGGAGCCAAAAAACATCCCATCCTGGGTCTACCAGGTTCTGGCAGTACCACCGCCTATCACTAGCAGTACCACTACCAGTCTGACTCTGACACTAGGCGGTACCACCGCTCAGTCTAGTGGTACCACTGCCTAACACACTGACATAGTCAGTGTATTGGGTGGTACCACCGCCTAACACATTGACACCGTTAGTGTATTGGGTGGTACCATTGCCCAACCAGTGGTACCACCGCTTGGGCACTCTGCCCCAGGATGGTACCACCGCCCTAGACTACTTGGGAAGTCGGACTTGGGTGGTGCCACCACCAGACAATGTCTAGCACTCCTAGTTGGGCCTTAAACCCGACCCAAACTGATCTAATACAAGGCCCAGTTAGCCCCTAACAGGGTTAAAGAATTAACAACTAATCCTAACCCTAATTATGTGCTAACTATAAAATTAAAGACATTCCTAAGCTATTACAAAGTCCGAAAAGTCAAGACTTCTTCTAGTGAGCTTCCGGTGAACTTCCGATAAACCCTCGGATACCATTCTATGGAATGCCGACAAGCTCTTGGACTTCAATTGACAAGCTTCGATCTTTTTCGGCGAACTCCGATGAATCTTCGGACTTCCGTCGAACTCTCAAACTCCCAACAATCTATCGCACTTGACTCTGGCACTTTATTTCACTTTATGTCTTCATCAATATCGTAATTAATCCTGCACACAAGCCAAAACTCTACTTTGATCTAGATAGTTATTGCAACGTGAATTGACATTCTGTTGCCCAGCACGTCATTAGCCTATTGGCGCTTCGTCCACTACTTCGGCGCTTCGTCCTCTCTTGCGACCCGTTGCCCAATCGACGGTTGATCTTCGCAACCACGATATCCTTGGCACAATACTACTCTTCTTGGCTCGATGCCTGATGTCCGAAGCCTTCTGTTGATTGTCGATCGAACCTCTGACTCTACGTCTAATATCCTGATGTGATTTCCTCCGGCGCAACGTCAATTCCTCCTACGTCAACTGTCTAATCCTGATCGAGTAGACCTGCATCACTCAAGACATAGTTAGACAACTAAACACAATCAATTAGTTTCATCATCAAAATCCGAGATTCAACAATCTCCCCCTTTTATATGATGACAACTAATTAATGACGAAGTTAATCCTAACTTCCTAGAGTTTAACCAAACTCCCCCTATCATTATGTCATTTATAGAACACTTGGATTTGTTGGGAAATCCATCAGGGGAGTGACATCACATGCATAGCGGAAGAACAGAAAACAAAACCCCAAATTTCCCGTAGAAAGTTTCCATCGTCATACGAAGATCGGTGTGTCAAAAATAAATTCGTAAAACTGCACGTGTAACAGAAGATACCTAGGGAGATCGTATATCCCTGAATTCCTGAGAATCTGTGGGAGAGGATGAAGGAGGTCAAGCGTCCTCCTCTCTAGCGATATCCACATGGCAGGGATTGCGACGATGCACCTCTCTCTCTGGGGAGAGGAGAATAGGAGGTGGCTACCAAAAGAAACCCTCAACCTATAGAGCTTTGGTTCCCTCCTATTTATAGAGGCCCCCTGAAAACCCTAATGGATCTTTTTCCCTATTGGGTATTGGATCTCCATCCAATTACCCAAGCCTCTTGGATTGGTGGGTCTCTACCCAATAATCTCTTATTAGTAATTATTGGATCTCATCTCAGGATCCAATAATTCAGGGGCTTAATGGATATCCAATAAGATAGGGGGTTCAGCGGATATCTCATATCCGAACCTCTACTCGTCGCAACACCTACCATTTGTGTGTGACCCTTTAGGCCCAATATCGAGCTGGCCGTGAGTCATACTTTTCAGAACTCCTTCTGACATAGTGAATTATTATCTGTATAATAATTCACCCAACTCATCGATTGTAGACGTACCAGGCCACTACGCCACAGCCCCCAACGATATAGGGGAATCCAATTCTTTGGACCTATTTGTCCTCAGTTACCATGTATCTATAATCTCTCATCCATCTAATATCCCAGAGACCCTATATTGGGCATGGTGCTATCATGCCCATACGGTCTCTCCTCGAGTCTTGCTCTTATCGGATTCTCTCGGAGAACCCTTTCTCTTTTAATCTGAATAACCTTGGCTAAGGATTTGTTCGAGCAAGAACACATAGGATATTTCTCTCATGATACTGAGAGTGGATGATCCTCTATTGACACTCAATAGCCCTCGTAAAGTTGGCTATCACTCCCAATAACCGACTGTAATAGATCTGGAGCTTTCCAAACCTATAAGTCCGATATCAAAGAGTGGAGTACTCATACAGGACATCCTTGGTGTCTCAAGTCTAAGTACCAGATACAGTACTAGGACTACGGAATCGCTGTCTGACGTGAGGTATCAATAACCATCCAGCATTCCGTAGGTGGATCAATCAGTGAACTCATTCTCCAATGAGCACCTGCACTATACCCTTAGTGTCCCCACATGAGTAGCTGTGAGACCAGCTACCTCCATCATGTGAATGGGTATACAGCACATCAGTCTATCCAGTTATCTCGATGTCCTTCACGAGTAACCTATGACCAGGATAATTTAGGGTCTGTGTTTAAATGTGAATTGGTCTCATTATCATAATCTCATCACGATCCAATTCTCATTGCACAGATCTAATGACATCACAATATACATCTAAATAATGTGAGATAATGCCAATAATCATAAGCAAAGAGATTGACGTAGTGTGTTATAGGTGCAATCACACATGTGATTGGCTTGTAGGGCACCTATAACTAGCAATCTCCCACTTGCCCTAAGGCCAATCACCAACATGTCTGATCCCTATCAGACCTTTATGATGCTCAAAGACAATCTGAGTCAATGGCTTTATCAGTGGATCTACAATGTTATCTTCGGATGGATCTCTTTCCATAACTACATCTTTTCGGGCCACGATCTCTCTAATAAGCTAGAACCTCCTCAAAACACTTCTGATGAGACCCGGGTTCCCTTATTTGAGTAATCACCCCATAGTTATCGTAATATAAGGGAATCATATCCTTGTTGCTCGACATGACTCCTAGGTCTGTGATGAACCTCTTCATCCAGACTCCCTCCTTTACTGCCTCTACTGTAGCAATGTATTCCGCCTCTATGGTCAAGTCAGCAGTAGTGTCTTGCTTGGAACTCTTCCAGTATACTGCTCCTCCATTCAGGGTGAACACATACCCTGAATTAGACTTGCTATCATCGACATCGGACTGGAAGCTCGAGTCCGTATAGCCCTCAACCCTAAGGCTACTACCTCCATATACCAGTAAAAGATCCTTAGTCCTTCTCAAGTACTTAAGAATACTTTTTACTGCTTTCCAGTGCCCCAAGCCTAAATCTGCCTGATATCTACTCGTGACACTCAAAGCATGTGCTATATCAGGCCTGGTATATAGCATAGCATACATGATAGATCCTTTCGCTGATGCATATGGCATCATATCCATGTGTGCCCTTTCTTCAGGAGTCTTTGGGGACATACTCCTAGAAAGTGATATTCCATGTCTCATTGGTATGAGACCTCTCTTGGAATTTTCCATGCCAAACCTTTTGACAATGGTGTCTATGTACCTTGACTGGGACAAGCCAAGCATCCTCTTGGATCTATCTCTATAGATCCATATTCCCAATATGCAAGATACTTCCCCTAAGTCCTTCATGGAGAAGTGCCTAGATAACCAAGTCTTTACTGTGGAGAGCATTCCTACATCATTCCCAATGATTAGGATGTTATCCACATTTAATACCAAAAAGGTGATAGTGCTCCCACTTAATTTCCTATACACACAAGGCTCATCTTCGTTCTTAACGAAGTTATAAGATCTGATCGCCTCATCAAATCTTATATTCCAACTTCGGGAAGCTTGCTTCAATCTATAAATATACCTAAGCAACTTGTACATCTTATCTGGGTTATCCCTGGACATGAATCCCTCAAGTTGTATCATATACACCTCATCGAGGTTACCATTGAGGAATGCGGTTTTGACGTCCATCTGCCAGATCTCATAATCATAGTGTGCTGTAATAGCCAATATAATTTGAATGGATTTTAGCATGGCTATAGGTGAGAAAGTTTCACATAGTCAACACCTTGCCTTTGACGATACCCCTTAGTCACTAGCCTTGCTTTATAGGTCTCTACCTTTCCATCTACTCCAATCTTCTTTTTGAAGATCCACTTGCAACCAATGGGTACAATACCTCTGGGTGCATCAACTAGGTTCCAAACCTTGTTGGAGTACATGGAATCCATTTCTGAATTCATGGCTTCTTGCCATCTCCCGGAGTCTATGCTCATAATAGTCTCCTCGTAGGTTAGAGGATCAATATCCTCAACATCCTTTCTTCTGATATGTCCCACATATCTCTCAAGAGGATGAGATACTCTATCAGACCTACGTAAAGTTAGAACTTATGTGTTAGGTATCTAAACAGATTCTGGAATGGTGCTTGAGCTAGGTTCTCCAACCTCGCTCAACTCTATCATGCTCCCATTGTCTTTCACCAAGAATGTGTTCCTTCTCAAGGAACACTGCTCTCTAGGCTATAAAGACCTTTTGGTCCTCAAGGTAATAGAAATAATACCCATAAGTTTCCTTAGGGTATCCCACGAACTTGCACTATTCCATCCTAGATTCTAACTTGTCAGAGTTGTGTCTCTTAACGTGGGCAGGGCAGCCCCAAATCTTAACAACTTTAAAATCGGGCTTCTTCCCATTCCATATCTCATATGTAGTAGACATCACTAATTTAGTTGGAATTCTATTAAGAAGGTAAGCTGCGGTTTCTAGGGCATATCCCTAGAATGAGATGGGTAGGTCGGCAAAACACATCATGGAATGCACCATGTCTAACAGTATGCGATTTCTCCTTTTTGATACACCATTAAGTTGTGGTATATAAGGAGGTGTCCATTGGGATCAAATATCATGGTCTTTGAGGAACTGAGTGAACTCTGTACTCAAGTACTCACCTCCTCAATCTAATCAAAGGGTTTTAATACTTTTTCCTGTTTGGTTCTCCACTTCTCGTTTCCTCTTAGACTTTCTTACACTCATGATATGTGGAGTTGTATCTAGCATATATAAACCATTATGCAATGTTCCTCTCGTGATGATCTCATCATCTAATATTATTGAACAACCATTGTTCTCAAAAACTAATTTATATCCAATAATTATCAAACATGAAATGGAAATAATGTTTTTGATAATAGAAGGAACATAATAGCATGCATCTAATGTAATAATAGCTCCACCAAGCAGATGTAAGGTGACTTTGCCAACAGCCACTACAGCAACCTATGCTCCATTGCCCATCTTAAGGTCCATCTTGCCTTTGTTCAATCTCCTATGTCCTGCCAGAACCTGCAACGTATTGTAAATATGATAATCACTCCGGTATCTAATACCCATGTGTTATCATAAGATTCTGACAAATGGAGACTGATCATGAATGTGCCTGAAGCTTCTACAAGCTTCTATTTCGCCCTTTCTTCAAGGTACTCTTTGCAGTTCCTCTTCCAGTGCCCATCTTTGCCGCAGTGGAAGCACTGGCCTTTGTCCTTTGTTGGGTCTTTCTTGGCAACCTTTGCCTTACCCATTTTACCCTTGCCCTTGCCCTTCTTTAGGGTCTTCTCAGCCTTCCTTTTCTTTCAGGTCTCACTAGTGTAGAGAACCAGTTTCTCTTTCTTGATGGTGCTCTCTACTTCTCTCAACATATTGAGGAGCTTTGGGAGGGTCACCTCAAGTTTGTTCATATTAAAATTCATTATGAACTGAGAAAAGGAATCTGGTAGGGACTGAAGTACAAGATCCACACACAAGTTATCCTCTAGGACCATTCCTAGACCTGTGAGTTTCTCGATCCACTTAATCATCTTAAGGACATGGTTCTGAATCGGTGTCCCCTCAGTCATCTTGGCATGGAAAAGACTCTTTGATATCTCATATCACTGAGTTCTTCCCTGTTCCTCAAACAGTTTACAGAGATGCAAGAGTATGAAATTAGCATCCATATTTTCATGTTGTCTCTATAACTCAATAGTCATAGAGGCCAACATATAACACTAAGCAAGAGTGGAATCATCTAAGTACTTCACATAACAAGCGATCTCATCCTCGCTTGCCCCTTCGTCGGGCGTATGGATCACTGTATCAAGGACATACGTAATTTTATTCACTGTGAGAACGATTCTCAGATTACGAAGCCAATCCGTATAATTTGGACCAGTGAGACGGTTGGCATCAAGTATGCCATGTAAAGGATTTGAAAGCGATATTTTCTGAAATTAAAGATGTAGCAAAAATAAATAACATGCAGACTTTGCTGAAATTTAAACAATTAAGATAAGGACTTCTATCTTAATGTACTCCCACAAATTTTTCGTGAGACACACAACACCCTCCAGTATGTGAATCGGAGACCCCCGATGGATCTCTAGTGGGGATCAGGATCCAATCGGCGTCTTAACGTAACCTCGAGGGACTCGACCAATCATGTTAAGCCTGTAAATGTAGACAACTCTTGCCAATCACAACTCCTTGTGATTCCCGTCCTATTCGGCCTCCGAACCACCTTGACCTCGAGGGACTCGACCAACCATGATGTTCGGTTAATCCATTAACATCGTTACCAGATGAGTCTGATTAGGTGATATACTCTCGAGGGACTCGACTAAACATACCATGTCCTCAAGTCACTTATGTCATCTCTATATCGTAGATAAGATGGCGAGACGCGATATAGGTGAGTCTCGAGGGACTCGACCAACTCAACCTACACTAGGAATTGGCTCCTAGCTATAACGATGGAAGGCCACATGGGTCAATCTAATTGCCTCATGTTTACCGACTTAATATTATTAATAGAAGGGATTTTGGTTTGGTCTCCTAATATAATGTGTCACACACATACTTATTTAATATATGTATCTACATCGCATGCAAATATATATATACATATCTAGTAGGTGTATATCTAATCACACATCACATGAGCAATCACACCAGATGATCACGGACCATATCCTAATGTGATCAAGCCCGAGCTAGTGGGCCCAATCACTCACATCAAGATCTATGTGTATGTCGACGCATCTCTATGCCCTGTGATCATCCATCTCGCTTCGTCGGATCCGTCGGCATCTCAACGCATCTCCATGCGTCGGATCGTCCGTCTCGGCCTCGTGAGTCATGCTACCACTGCGCCTCCTCATGTAATTACAACATAATTATAAGCATGCAGGCCCGACAATAAATGAGAAAAGAATAGAGGCTCGTAGCCCCAATAATAATAATCACATATACACACATCATATCATAGGTCCATGATCATCTATCCACATCATACATCACATGTATATGTTATTTTATAGGACTACTAGATAGAGAAAATAATAGTTATTTAAACTATTTAATTAACATATTTAATTTTCTAAAATTAGGGACATAAAGGAAATTTTTTGAATTCCAAAGGGTATTTCGATAATTCGATCAAAAGGGTATTTTGGTAATTCTATCAAGGGGATAGAATCTAGAATTTTGGAGATTTCGAGGGGTATTTTGGTAATTCTATCAAAAGGGGAAGAATCTGGAATTTTTAAAATTTCGAGGGACAAAATCATCTTTTGCCCTAAAAACCCTAATCCCTCACCCTTACTGTGCTTGCGGCCGCCGCTACCTTGCCGGCAGTGCCCCTTGCACGCAGGGAGGGCGGCAGCACCGCGGGCGGCACGGCCGCAGCAGGCGGGCGCAGCGCCCGCAAGCGCTGCCCTAGTCGCGGGTGGCGCGCCGCGCATAAGCACCACCCACGGCGGCGCGCGCGCCCGCGGCACCGCGAGCAACCCGCCGGCGTCCCTACAGCGCTGCCCCGCGGGCTCCCGGCCGATGCCCTAGCGGCACTGGCCCGTGGGCATGGGCGCCCAGCGCCGACGCCTCCCGACGCCCCAACGAGCAGGCTGCAGGCCGCCGACATAGGCAGCAAGGCCGCAAGTAGCCTTGCGGCCGTTGCACGAGCGTAGCAAGGGCAGCAACAGTTGCTGCCCTTCCAGGCCCTTTTGCGGCAACGATTTTGGCATCAAAAGCAGATCCAAAACACAACACACTTAGTTTAAGATCCGATCTTTGCACGAACAACTTGGCTCTGATACCACTGTTGGGAAATCCATAAGGGGAGCGACATCACATGCATAGTGGAAGAACAGAAAACAAAACCCCAGATTTCCCCTAGAAAGTTTTCATCGTCGTGCGAAGATCGGTGCGTCAAAAATAAATCCGCAAAACTGCACGTGCAATAAAAGATACCTAGGGAGATCGTATATCCCTGAATTTCTACATATCTGTGGGAGATGATGAAGGAGGTCCAGCATCCTCCTCTCTAGCGGTATCCACACGGCAGGGATTGCGATAATGCACCTCTCTCTTTGGGGAGAGGAGAATAGGAGGTGGCTACCAAAAGAAACCCTCGGCCTATAGAGCTTTGGTTCCCTCCTATTTATAGAAGCCCCCTGAAAACCCTAGTGAATCTTTTGCCTTATTGGGTATTGGATCTCCATCCAATTACCCAAGCCTCTTGATTAGTGGGTCTCTACCCAATAATCTATTATTAGCAATTATTGGATCTTATCTTAGGATCCAATAATTCAGGGGCTTAATGGATATCTAATAAGATACGGGGTTCAGCGGATATCTCATATCCGAACTTTTACTCGTCGCAATACCTACCATATGTGTGTGACCCTCTAGGCCCAATATCGAGCTGGCCGTGAGTCATACTTGTCAGAACTCCTTCTGACATAGTGAATTATTATCTCTATAATAATTCACCCAACTCATCGATTGCGGATGTACCAGGCCACTACGCCGTAGCCCCCAAACGATATAGGGGAATCCAATTTTGTGGACCTATTTGTCCTCAGTTACCATGTATCTATAATCTCTCATCCATCTAATATCCTAGAGACCCTATACCGGGCATGGTGCTGTTAGGCCTATACGGTCTCTCCTCGAGTCTTGCTCTTGTTGGATTCTCCCGGAGAATCCTTTCTCTCTCAATCCGAATAACCTTGGCTAAGGATTTGTTCGAGCAAGAACACATGGGATATTTCTCTCATGATACCAAGAGCGGATGATCCTCTATTGACACTCAATAGCCCTCATAAGGTTGGCTACCACTCCCAATGATCGGTTGTACTATATTTTGAGCTTTCCAAACCTATAAGTCCGGTATCATAGAGTGGAGTACTCATACAAGACATCCTTGGTGTCTCAAGTCTAAGGACTAGATACACTACTGGGACTACAGAATCGCTGTCTGACATGAGGTATCAATAACTATCCAGCATTTCGTAGGCGAATCAATCAGTGAACTCATTCTCCAATGAGCACCTGTACTGTACCCTTAGTGTCCCCATATGAGTAGCTATGAGACCAGCTACCTCCATCATGTGAACGGGTATACAGCACACCAGTCTATTCGGTTATCTCGATGTCCTTCTCGAGTAACCTATGACCAGGATAATTTAGGGTCTGTGTTTAAAGGTGAATTTGTCTCATTATCGTAATCTCATCACGATCCAATTCTCATTGCATAGATCCAAGGACATCATAATATACATCTAGATAATGTGAGATAATGCCAATAATCATAAGCAAAGAGATTGACGCAGCGTGTTACAGGTGCAATCACTCATGTGATTGGCTTGTAGGGCACCTATAACTAGCAGGATTAACCCAAATCCAAGCAACATGTATCAAATATCATGTCTATAAAAACATTATGTAAATATATAAAACTATCATTACAATGTATGAAGTCATCAATCTACTTCTCCCCGTATATCATTAACAAAAAGGAGAAGTAGCATCATAGCTAGTTTAAAAGATATGCAAGTTTTACAATCATACTAACTAGATTTTCATGTTCATTCAACATTCAATCATGACAAGTTTCTCATGATAAGCAAGATAGCACTTTGTTTATCATACAAGCATAGAAGCATAGCAAGTGTAAGATTGTAATTTTTAAGTTTTGCACTTTTGCTTCTATTGAGATAGCAAGTTCTTTTCCTCTTTTGTAGGCTAGCAATTTGTGATATATTATCAAGTAATTTTTGCTTGTTCTAGCAAAATTCCTCTTGTGATGCACAAGCTAGAAAGCATTTGCCTTAAGCTAGCAACTTCTTGTTTGTAATGAGCTAGTTATAAAATTTACAATATTTAAAACATGCAAGCTCATGAGTTTTAAAATGATAATGCAACATTGCAATTTCTCATTTTGAGAAGTACAAGCTTTGCCTTTTTGTAAGTTCTAGCTTGTAAGCTAGCATGCTAACTCCCCCTTTGTCATTATCGAAAGGAAGGGATGAATAATCAATCAAATAATTTTGCATTAATCATTATTTCAATTTTTGTATGATGCAAATAAGCCATAGATGCAAAGAATTCATGAAAGATATCAATATGAAACATAAACAAGGATCAAGAGATATCATTCATGGTTCACAAATGTCCTTTTTCGACAAAATCAAGATCAAGATTCAATGATTCATCCTAAAGCAAATTTTCTCTTATATCAATTTTTAATTATCACATAAGGCATATAAGACAAAGAAATCATGTCATTTCTATATCATGAAGATATAATCACTAGGCTCAAGAAGAACATGATTCATCATAAAAGATATCAAGATCTCATTTCATAAAGAAGGATTTCAATCATCAAGATATCAAGATCATGACTTCATAATAAAAATTTCAGAATTATAATTTTGAGAAATCAAAATCATGATTCTTGAAACTCATTCAGGTCATCAAAATCATGAGATTCATAAACAATATAGATAGTCTTGGATTGTTTTCCTCTTTAGTGAATAAATAAGATGAAAGAATCATAGAGGAAAATGATTTCAATTCTCGTTAAAAATATCTCAAGTTATCAACATCACATTAAAAAGATATTTCAAAAAGATATATCGATAAGTGATTTATTTGTATCATTTCATTCGAATTCATGATTCATTTGGAAGGTTCTCCTCTTTACTAAATAAAAAGGAATTATAGGAGAACAAAATGAATTAAGAGAGATACAACATGATTGAAACATTGAAGCATGATTCATATTTAAAATATATCTTATGTCATAAATATGAATCAAGTATTTGTCAAATCCAAAATTATCCTTAAATTCACATTCAATAAATTCATATGTGACAAGCATAGATTCATGAATTTCTTATTGAAAATTTGATAAGATAGAGATAGATGATTGCATTTCATTTTTACAAGTTTTTATTCATGTGATTTGTTTCTCATAAGCAAGCTTTTGCCCTTAATAAAAATGAGTATCACATTCAAGAGTAAAAGGTAAATTTTGTCACAAAAACCATCAAGACAAAACACATCAAGCATAAGACATCATGATAGTACTCTTTGTCATTTTTATGTATTTCGTTTGATGCAAATTTATTTCACATAAGCATGTTCAAAAAAAATTTTATACAAAAACGATCATCTTGTAAATTTGAAACAAGGTTTTGTTAAAGCCATTAAGACCAAATGCATGAAACACAAAACATCATGATAGTGCATTTTCTCATTTTATGTGTTTCACTTTAAGTTAGTTATTTTCATACGAGTATACTCATGTTTTCATATAGATCTGAAAAGCAAGTTTCAAGAGAAATCATTTAGACCAAAAACATAATGCACACATTTATTTTCAAAACATTGATTATGATTATTTTCATGAGATTCACAAAATTCATGAAATGAGTTCATTAATCTCAATAGAATGAAAAATGCATTTCCATTTCATGCAATTAATTTCATGTGAGCATGTTCAAGTCTTTTATAAAAACATGTATGAGACATAAGTTTCATCATAAAATCAATTAAGACCCATAAATCCAAGATAGAAGTTTTCAAATCATAAGCATGATACATACATCTATCATTAAAAGACTTTCAAGAAATTCATACATAGATATGTATCATGTTTAAAACCGAAAACCGATAAGGAAAGGATTCATGGAATTATGTCATCTTAAAATGTCATCTTAATTTGACATGAAAACGATTAGACCAAAAGCACGTTAATCCAAAACATAGAGTTTCAAATCAACATTATTTCAAGAACTCATGCATGATATAAAATCGTCAAGCATCATGTTTAGAATGAAAAATCAGTGTAACTCATCAAGATACACATGCATGGATTAGTTCTATTAGGTGTACACACATTATCACACATCATACAATCATCATTCAAATTTTTATTTTTCAAAAATTCTAGAAGAAAAAGAAAGATAATTTTTTAAAGTAATTTTTTTTATTTCCTACCAACTAAACTAAGCACTCATGAAAAATTTCAAGTAATTTCAGAAAGCAAAGGAGCTTTGGTTAAGTTGCTTAACTTGCAGTCGAAGATTGTCAAAGCCCAATTTGTCATTTTGCTTTTGGATGCTCTTGATTCACTCTTGGGTGCCTTCCTCTTCTTTGGCCTCTTCCTCTATTCAAGTTCATTTTTTATTTTAGATTTTTGTTTAAAGAACTTGTTAAGTTTTAATGTTCGAAGTTCAAGTTCATCATTATCCTCATCACTTGAGTCATCATTCAAGTGGCATTCATTTGTCCAAAGTTTCAAATCCTTCGTGTTCTTTGGAAGGTGGTTCATGTGTTCATCATGTTCAACATATTCCAAAAAACCCATTTCATATGTTATTAAAGTGTCAATGAGTTCTTCAATAGGATAATCAAATCTTTAGTTTCTTGTATCGTCGCTATTCTAAGATCCCACCTTTTTGGAAGGGATCTTAGAATCTTGTTAGTGAGTTCAAAATTCGAAAAACATTTACCAAGAGGTTTTAGACTATTGATGACATCCGAGAAACGAGAGAATATATCATTGATAGTCTCACTTGGTAACATTCAGAAAAGCTCAAAATCGTGCATAAGAATATTAACTTTCGAGTCTTTGACTCTACTCATTCCTTCATGTGTGACTTCAAGTTTATACCAAATATCAAAAGCCATTTTGCACATTAAAATCCGATTAAATTTAGTTTTAACTAGAGCACAAAATAAGGCATTCATGGCCTTTGCATTTAAAGAAAAATATTTCTTCTCTAAATCCGACCATTCGTTCATCGGTTTAGAGTGAAGTTGAAAACCATTTTCAATAACGCTCCATAAATCTAAATTTAAAGAAATCAAGAAAACTTTCATTTGAGTTTTCCAATATGTGTAGTCCAATCTGTTAAAGAACGGAGGACGAACAATCGAAAAACTCTCTTGAAAGTCATGAAGAGCCATTTCTCGTGGATGTGAATCTGAATGAGAAATACCGAGGCTCTGATACCAATTATTGGGATCGGGAGTAGCACTAAGAGGGGGGGGGGGGGTTGAATTTGTGCAGTGGTTAAATACGATAAATTTTGACGATTAACGAAACAAGCTTTCGGAAACTTCGTAGGATTAAAATATATTTCAATGAAAGCCGATTGGAAACGTATTGAACTTGAAAGCGTTTAGAGAAGATAAATGGAACAGCAAGAGAAGATGGTTTGCAGAAATGTAAATAATAATAATCGAAATACAAACCCGATTTTATAGTGGTTCGGTCATACGACCTACGTCCACTCCTGATTCCTCTTCTCTTTAGGCCACCGGCTTTCCACTAGCTATCCTCCTCCCAATGGGCGAGGAGAAGTTTCCTTATAGTGCTCTCTCCTTTTGACAGGCTTAGGAGGTAACCCTTACAGGCACTCTCTCCTCTCTTTTAACTTAAATATAAGTGAAGTCTAGAGGAGGGGATTTCTAGAAAGAATTCTATAATGTTTTCTTACTTTCAAGGTGTATGTACTTGTGTGTTCAACCCTGGGATGGGAGGGGGTTTATAGGCTCCAACTTGATTCAAACTTGGAGTCAAAAAATATCCCATCCCGGGTCTACCGAGTTCTGGTGATACCACTGCTTGTCACTAGCGATACCATTGCCGGTCTGACTCTGACACTAGGCGATAGCATCGCTCAATTTGGTGGTACCACCGCCTGACACACTAACATAGTTAGTGTACTGGGTGGTACTACCGCCCAACCGGCAATACCACCGCCCGAGCACTTTGCCCTAAGGCGGTATCACCGCCAAGTCTGGGCGGTACCATTGCCCCAGACTACCTAGGAAGCTGGAGCTGCACGGTGCCACTACCCTAGTCTAGTAGTGCCATCACCAAATAGTGTCCAACACTCTTGGTTGGGCCTTAAACTCGGCCCAAACCAATCCAATACAGGGCCCAGTTGGCCCCTAATAGGGTTAAAGGATTAACACCTAATCCTAACCCTAATTATGTGCTAACTACGAAATTAAAGACATTCATAAGCTATTACAAAGTCTGAACAGTCAAGACTTCTTCCGGCGAGCTTCCGGTGAACTTTCGATAAACCCTCAGATACCATTCTGCAGACTCCCGGCAAGCTCCTGGATTTCACAATGATCTTGGCGAGTTTCGATGAGCTTCTTCGGCAAGCTCCGATCTTTCTCGGTGAACTTCGATGAATCTTTAGACTTCCGTCGAACTCTCAAGCTCCCAATGATCCATCGCACTTGACTCCAGCACTTTGTTTCTCTTTATTTCTTCATAATTATCGTAGTTAATCCTTCACATAAGTCAAAACTCTTCTTCGATCTAAATAGTTATTATAATATGAATTGACATTCTGTTACCCGGCACGTCATTAGCCTATCGGCACTTCGTCCAGTTCTTCAGCGCATCGTCCTCTCTTACGACCTGTTGCCCAATCGATGAATGACCTTGTTAGGGATCGAGCGGCACTAAGAGGGGGGGTGAATTAGTGCAGCGGATAAAACGATAGATTTTCAGTGATTTAAAATAAGCTTTGGAAACTTCATATGAATGAATGCAACGTTTCGTTTGAACCCGGAAAGATTGCGTTTTAACTTTAAAGCATACGTAATAAGATGATAAGGAAGTTGAGTAAGTAAAGTAAAGACTTGTAGCAAAGTAAAATAGAAATTTAAACACTCACACAATCAAGATGCAGCGATGTAGAGTGGTTCGGTCAAAGTGACCTACATCCACTTCCGAAGCCTTCTCCGATGAGGCTCCCTTCTTCCACTACCAAATCCTTTGAAGGGGAAGGATCAAATACCCCTCTTACAACCCTTTACAAGTGGTTCACACTCTTACAAGATTTCACAAGAAGAATGAGGTGAACACTTAAGCAAATGAAGAACAAGACTTTCCCAAGACTTATTTTCAAAATCTAACTCTCTAAGGGTTGTATTTTTCAGCTGAAAAGGAAGGGGTATTTATAAGCCTCAAAGTGATTCAAATTTGGAGCCCAAACTTGGAGCCAAAAATTTGAATCTTTTGAGTTTTTTTGTCGCTGCCTGGCAGATCGACACACCCAGCGGTTCTACCGCCTCACCAGCCGTGCTATCGCCGGCTTTCCACGCACTAGCGGTTCTACAGACAGCCAGCGGTGCTACCGCGCTACAGAGCCGGGCGGTGCTACGCCCCAGAAGGTGGTGCTACCTGCTACAAGAGCTTCTGGCCACAGAATCGGCTATAGTGCCATGCACGTAGCATGCGTTGGTGCTGTTTGGGCCAAAAACTTTGGCCCAAACTAAGGCCTAATGGTTACTTCGGGTTAAAGGATTAACACCTAATCCTAACCCAAATTAATGTGCTAACTACGAAATTAAAGACATTCCTAAGCTATTACAAAGTCCGCAAGTCAAGTCTTCTTCCGTCGAGCTTCCGACGAACTTCCGGCGGTCTTCTGACGATCCCTCGGAAACCATCCTACGGACTCCACGATGATCTTGGCGAGTTCCCTCGAGCTTCTTTGGCAAGCTCCGAACTTCCGATTTAACCTCCCGCGAACTTCCGAAAACCCTTCGGCAAGCTCCCTACTCATTCTCGGCGCCGACAAAGACTCCCAATGAATCTTCGACTTCACAAACTCTCGAACTCCCAACGATCCATCGCACTTGACTTCGACCCTTTGTTTCGCTTTACGTCTTCATCCTTATCGTAGTTACTCCTGCACACAAACAACAAACACTCTACTTCAATCTAGACAGTTATTACAACGCGAATTGATATTCAGTTGCCCGGCACATCATTGGTCGACGCTTCGTCCGATCCTTCGGCACATCACCCTCTCTAGCGGCTTGTTGCCCAATCAGCGGTTGACCTCTGCAACCCCGATATCCATGGAGCAACTCTACACTTCTTGGTCCGATGCCCGACGTACGAAGCCTCCTGCCGATAGTTGACCGAACCTCCGGCTCGACATCCAATATCCTGACGTGATCACCTCCGGTGCAACGTCAATTCCTCCAGTGTCAATTGTCTAATCCTGATTGATAGTAGACCTGCGTAACTCAACACGCAGTTAAACAATAAAACACACTCAATTAGTTTTATCATCAAAATATGAGATTCAACAATCTCCCCCTTTTTGATGATGACAACTAATTGATGACTAACGGAGTTAACTAAAACTCCCTAGAGTTTAACACAAACTCCCCCTATCAATATGCAATTGATAGACCCCTTGGATTATCCCAAATCCAAGCAACATTCATCACAATATTATGCGAATAAATCAAACCATCATGCAAATATATAAAATATTCAATCAATGCATGAAGTCATCAATCTACTTCTCCCCCTATGTCATCAACAAAAAGGAGAAGTAGCATCATAGCTAGTTTAAAAGATAAACAAATCTTTACAACATACTAGCTATTTATCACATCATATAATACAACATCAAATAAAACCATTCAATCATAGCAAGTTTCAAACATGGACAATGATGGTAATTTTCACTTGCTTCTTGAGATGTGCAAGTAGGCACCTTGTTTCTCATGATAGCAATATTTGCATCCTTTGATATAACAATTCTTAGCTTCTCATGAAGTTGCAAAATAGGAATCAAGATGGCAAATTTTTGCAGTGTTCGAGCTAAAAACTTTCTCCGCCTTTGTTAGCATAAAAAAGAAAGGGAGGATCAAATATTTCAAATAATCTTGCATAAGATTCAACAATAATTTGTAACAAAAAAAATGTAAGCAATTTTGAAGAAGTGAAATTGAGCAAGATTTTTGTCTCTCTTGAGATAGCAACTTTTTGCTTCTTTTGCATGTTTCTAGCTAGCAAAATTTTTCACGATACATAAGCTAGCAATAAATCTTCTCCCCCTTTGTTTTTGTAAAAAAAAATGGAGTACAAATAGTCATGACAAAATAACAAATTTCCATCATGAATTTTTAACATATCAAGTCATGAATTCAAGGGAGTCATAAACAAATCATGGTATGAGGGAAATTTATGACAAGCAAGCAAGCAATAATAATAAGCTAGTATACTTTGCAATACGCAAACTAGCTCCCTTTCAATTTTTCTCTTTTGCACCTAAGTTTCCCTTTTGCAAGTCATCAACTTCTTGTTTGCAATGAGCTAGTAATTTTTGTAAAATTTATAAATTTTAAACATGCAAACTCATGAGTTAAAAAATAATGTAAATTTGCAATTTCTTTCTTCTCATTTTGAGAAGTGCAAGTTTTGCCTTTTGCAAGTTCTAGCTAGCTATGTTTGTCATTTTCACTTGTGATACATAAGCTAGGAAGCTATCTCCCCCTTTGTCACTATCGAAAAGAAGGGATGAATAATATTTCAATGCAATAATTTTGCATCAATCAATATTTCAATTTTTTTCAAGATGCATACAAGATGGTATTAAAACATGAGAAATCATGTCATGAAGGATATCAATATGTAAATTCAACAAGAATCAAAACCAAAAGATATCATCCATGATTAATAACTTTTCATTTTAGCAAGATCTAGATTCATATTTATCAATTTTTAATTCAAGATAAATGTCATACAACCAAGAATCATGATACATAAAAGCATATTAATATTAAGGATCAAATCATGATTACAAGTGCCAACATATTTTCTTTTCATTCATTTTTAAGCCATGATAAATGATTCAAATATTAAGCACAATTTTTTTTATCAAATTTTCAATCATCACATAAGACATTCAAGGAAGTATTGAAACAATAAAAAGAATCAATTTTAGCATATAATGTTTCAATCTTCAATCTTGAGTCATGAATCCAAAAGTCATGAATCAAAAGGTTCATGAATCATTTTGACAAGTCTCTTTTTAGGAAATAACAAGTGGAAGTCTTAGGAGATCACACACAAGATCTTGATTCATACATAGAAATTTTTACCAAGATCACATTTCATAAGAATCAAGACACGAATTCATAAAAATTCAAGTATTGAATTCCGAGAAATCAAAAGACAAGTTACATTTCATTTAAGAATTTGTTTTTTTTGATAAGACGGAAGGAGTATGGTAAAAGATCTTGATTTATAAAGAGTTTCAAGTCATAGTTGTTAAGATCATGATTTCAATAAAATTTCTTTATAGCAAAATGAAATCTTTTAGAACTTGATTCAAGCATTAAATATGTCTTAACAAGTCATAATTCTAGAAGATTCAAGAATCATTAAAAGAAAAATCATTCAAGCTCAATTTATCAACTCAAGACTCATAATTAAATTATTATTTTTCAGATTAATAACATGAATAAAGTCATTACCGTATCATCAAAATCTCATTCATAATTCTAATGATTTATAAAATATGATAAATGAATTTATCACTTGCCTTTCATCAAAAATTGAAAATCAAACTTTATCATAAAAATTGTCAAGGCATAAATGCAACATATTATTCCAAGACATGAGATTCAATTTATCATGATAATATGTTTCATGTTTCAAAGGATGAGTATCAAATTTTAAAACAAAACATGAGTTTGTCATCAAGATATAATATCACAAAGTCATTAAGCATGATAACAAACTTCTAATATTTTCATTTCAATGATGATTTCATAATGTATGTTCAAATATTTATACGGAAGCCATCATTGTATAAATTTGAAATACAAGTTGTCATTTAGCCAATTAAGATCAAAAGCATTACACGTAAAGCATCATGATAGTGTAATTTCTCATTTTTTATGTGTTCCATTTCAAGTGATTTGACGTTCATATGAGTATACTCATGTTTTTCATATAGGTCCAAAGAGCATGTTTCAAGAGAAATCATTAAGACCGAAAACATGAGGCACATTTTTAAAATATTCATCATGTTTATTTTTATGAGATTCACAAGACTCATAACATAAATTCATTCATCTCAATAAAATGAGAAAAAAAATACATTTTCATTTTAAGCAATTTGATGTGAGCATATTCAAAATTTTTATGAAAACATATATCAAAATAAAACACAAGCTTAGTTATAAAATCGTCAAGATCAAATATGTAAAAATGATAGCACACTTTCAATTTTTATGTTAAAAGGCCATGTTCAAATTTTTGCCAAAATCATGCATCTATTTATAAATTCGAAAAATGTGTTTCATCATCACAATATGACACTTTATTACTTCAAAAGCTCATGCATGATATAAAATCATCAAGCATCATATTTGGAGACAATGTAAACCATCAAGATACACATACATGGATTAATCCTAAGCATTATCACAAATCTTGCATCATTCATATGTTTACTTTTCAAAAATACTATAAAGAAAAGCATAGTATAATTTTGAAATTTTTTTTAATTTCTAAAAACACAAGAAAAGCATAAAAAAAATTCCTACTAACTAAGATAAGTATTCATGGAAATCATCATGTAATTTCAAAATAATTCAAGGAAGTTGAGTTACTTACCTCATTGTCGAAGCCCATTAAAGCATAGTTTGCTTCTTCTTTCCTTGATTCTTCTTGGTGAGCCTTCTTCTTCTTCATTGGTCTCTTCCTCCGTTCAAGTTCATTGTTGATTTTAGATTTTTGTTTAATAAACTTATTAGGATCGATTAAAGGTTCAAAGTCCTCTTCATTGTCCTCATCACTTGAGTCATCACTCAAGTGGTATTCTCTTGTTCTAAGTTCAAAAACCTTCTTGTTCTTTAGAAGGTGGTTCAAATGTTCATCATGTTCCAAGAGTGTCATTCCATAGGTCATTAATGACCCGATTAATTCTTCAAGTGAATAATCATTCAAGTTTTTAGATTCTTGAATATCCATAATTTTTGGATCCCAACTCTTTGGAAGAGATCTTAAAATCTTATTTACTAAATCAAAACTTCAAAATGATTTACCAAGACTTTTCAAGCTATTGACGACATCCGTAAAGCGGGTGTACATATCGCCAATAATTTCGCTTAGTGTCATTCGGAAGAGCTCAAAATCATCCAACAAGATATTAACTTTCGAGTCTTTGACTCTACTCGTTCCTTCGTGCGTGATTTCAAGAGTTCGCCAAATGTCAAAAGCCGTTTCACATATAGAAATCCGGTTGAACTCATTTTTGTCTAAAGCACAAAATAAGGCATTCATAGCCTTTGCGTTTAAAGAAAATAACCTTTTCTCCAAATCCGACCATTCGTTCGTCGGTTTAGAGGAAGGTTGAAAGCCATTTTCAATGATGTTCCAAAAATCCAAGTTCACTGAAAGCATGAAAACTCTCATTCGAGTTTTCGAATATGTGTAGTCCGAACGGTTAAAAAACGGTGGACGAAAAACCGAAAAGCCCTCTTGAAAACCATTTAGAGCCATTTCTCACGGGTGTGAATCCGAAAGAGAAAGAACGTGGCTCTGATACCAATTGTTAGGGATCGAGCGGCACTAAGAGGGGGAGGGGGGTGAATTAGTGCAGCGGATAAAATGATAGATTTTCAATGATTTAAAATAAGCTTTGGAAACTTCGTACGAATGAATGCAACGTTTCGTTTGAACCCGGAAAGATTGTGTTTTAACTTTAAAGCATACGTAATAAGATGATAAGGAAGTTGAGTAAGTAAAGTAAAGGCTTGTAGCAAAGTAAAATAGAAATTTAAACACTCACACAATCAAGACACAGCGATGTAGAGTGGTTCGGTCAAAGTGACCTACATCCACTTCCGAAGCCTTCTCCGATGAGGCTCCCTTCTTCCACTACCAAATCCTTTGAAGGGGAAGGATCAAATACCCCTCTTACAACCCTTTACAAGTGGTTCACACTCTTACAAGATTTCATAAGAAGAATGAGGTGAACACTTAAGCAAATGAAGAACAAGACTTTCCCAAGACTTATTTTCAAAATCTAACTCTCTAAGGGTTGTATTTTTCAGCTGAAAAGGAAGGGGTATTTATAAGCCTCAAAGTGATTCAAATTTGGAGCCCAAACTTGGAGCCAAAAATTTAAATCTTTTGAGTTTTTGCGTCAGTCTAATCGATCGACACACCTAGGCGGTCTATCGCCTGCCAGCAAAGCTACCGCTTTCCACGCACTGCGGTGCTATCGCTTCACCAGCGGTGCTACCGCTAGCTATAGTAGCTGGGGCAGCTCTGTGCAGTGGTGCTACCGCCTACTACAGAACCATGCAAAGAACTAACATAAATCTACAGTGCCATGCTATAGTACCATGCACGTAGCATGCGTTGATGCTGTTTGGGCCAAAAACTTTGGCCCAAACTAAGGCCCAATAGCCCCTACTTCGGGTTAAAGGATTAACCCCTAATCCTAATCCAAATTAATGTGCTAACTACGAAATTAAAGACATTCCTAAGCTATTACAAAGTCCGCAACTCAAGTCTTCTTCCGTCGAGCTTCTGGCGAACTTCCGGCAGTCTTCCGACGATCCCTCGGAAACCATCCTACGGACTCCCGGCAAGCTCTCGGACTCCACGATGATCTTGGTGAGTTCCCTCGAGCTTCTTTGGCAAGCTCCGATCTTTCTTGGCAAGCTCCGAGAACTTCCGATGAACCTCCCGGCGAACTTTCGAAAACCCTTCGGCAAGCTCCCTACTCGTTCTCGGCCAGTTCCGACAGCACTCCCAACGAATCTTCGAACTTCTGTCAAACTCTCGAACTCCCAACGATCCATCGCACTTGACTTCGACCCTTTGTTTCACTTTACGTCTTCATCCTTATCGTAGTTACTCCTGCACACAAACAACAAACACTCTACTTCGATCGAGACAGTTATTACAACGCGAATTGATATTCAGTTGCCCGACACATAATTGGTCGGCGCTTCGTCCGATCCTTCGGCACATCACCCTCTCTAGCGGCTTGTTGCCCAATCGGCGGTTGACCTTCGCAACCCCGATATCCATGGCGCAACTCCGCACTTCTTGGTCCGATGCCCGACGTACAAAGCCTCCTGTCGATAGTCAACTGAACCTCCAGCTCGACATCCAATATCCTGACATGATCACCTCTGGTGCAATATCAATTCCTCCAGTGTCAACTGTCTAATCTTGATCGATAGTAGACCTGCGTAACTCAACACGCAGTTAAACAACAAAACACACTCAATTAGTTTCATCATCAAAATCTGAGATTCAATAGACCTCCACAACCCTGATATCCTTAGTGCAGCACCACTCTTCTTGGCCTAATGCCCGATGTCTGATGCCTTCTATCGATTGTCGATCGGACCTTCAGCTCGACGTCCAATATCCGAACGTGATTTCCTCCAATGCAATGTCAATTCCTCCTACGTCAATTGTCTAATCCTGATCGAGTAGACCTGCATCACTCAAGACACAATTAGACAACTAAACACAATCAATTTGTTTCATCATCAAAATTCGAGATTCAACAATAGCTACTCGTGTGGAGACACTAAAGATACAGTACAGGTGCTCATTAGAGAATGAGTTCACTAATTGATTCACTTATAGAATGTTGGATGGTTATAAATACCTCACATCAGACAACGATTCTATAGTCCCAGTGACGTATCTGGTCCTCAGACTTGAGACACCAAGGATGTCCTGTATGAGTACTCTACTCTTTGATACTAGACTTATAGGTTTGGAAGTTCCAAGTCTAGTACAATCGGTTATTGGGAGTGGTAGCTAACCTTAAAAGGGCTATTGAGTGTCAATAGAGGATCATTCACTCTCGGTATCATGAGAGGAATATCTTATGTATTCTTGCTCAAACAAATCCTTGGCCAAGATTATTCGGATTAAGAGAGAAAGAGTTCTCCGGGGGAATCCAATTAGAGCGTGACTTGAGAAGAGACCGTATGGGCCTGATAGCACCATGCCCGGTATAGGGTCTCTGGGATATTAGATAGATGAGGGACTATAGATACATGATAACTGAAGACAGATAGGTCGAGGGACTACAGCATAGTGGCCTAGAACGTCCGTAGTCGATGAGTCGAGTAAATTATTATAGAGATAATAATTCACTGAGTCAGAAGGAGTTTTGACAAGTATGACTCATGGCCAGCTCAATATTGGGCCTAGAGGGTCACACACATATGGTAGGTGTCGTGATGAGTAGAGGTTCGGATATGAGATATTCGTCAGAACCCCTAACTTATTGGAAATCCGTTAAGCCCTTGAATTATTGGATCCTAAGATGAGATCCAATAAGATCTAATAAGAGATTATTAGGTAGAGACCCACTAATCCAAGAGGCTTGGGTAATTGGATGGAGATCCAATACCCAATAGGGCAGGATCCATTAGAGTTTACAGGGGGCCTCTATAAATAGAAGGGAACCAAAGGTCCGTAGGCTGGGGATTTCTTAGTAGCCACCTTCTATTCTCCTCTCCCCAAGAGGGGAGCATCATTGTAGTCCCTACTATGTGGATACCACTAAAGAGGAGGACGCTTGACCTCCTTCATCCTACCCCATGGATCTACAGGAACTCAGGGATATACGATCTCCTTAGGTACTATTATTCTTTTCATACATGTAGTTTTTAGATTCGCGGATTTATTTTTTGACACACCGATCTTTGCATGATGATGGAACCTTTCGTGAAAATCTCAGGAGTTTTGTTTTTTGTTCTTCTGCTGCACATGAGATATCACACTCTTGGATTTCCCAATAGTTTCTAACATAATCAAACCATTATCCAATGTTCCTCTCATAATGATCTCATCATCCTTAATAATTGAACAACTATTATTTTCAAAAAATACTTTATAATTATTCAATATCAAGCATAAAATAAAAATAATATTTTTTATGATAGAGAGAATAAAATAATATGCATCTAATGCAATAGTAGCTCCACCAAGCAGATATGGGGTGACCTCGCAAATAGCAATAGTAGCAACTCCTACTTTATTGCCCATCTTGAGGTCCATCTTGCCTCTCATCAATCTCTTAATTCTTGTTAAAACTTGCAACAAATTACAGATGTGATAAGCATCGCCGGCATCCAATACCCTAGTGTTATCATATGATTCTGAAAAATGAAGACTGATCATGAATGTACTTGAAGCTTCTCTAAGCTTCTATTTCACCTTCTCTGCAATGTATTCTTTGCAGTTCCTCTTCCAGTGCCCATCTTTGCTACAGTGGAAGTACTGACTTTTGTCCTTTACTAGATCCTTCTTAGTAACCTTTGCTTTACCTTGTCTGCCCTTACCCTTGCCTTTCTTAAGAGACTTCTCTGTTTTTCTTTTCTTTTTGGTCTTACTAGTATAGAGAGCTATGAAAAGGAATCTAGTATGGATTGAAGTATAATATCCATACACAAGTTATCCTCTAGGACTATTCCTAGACCTGTGAGTTTCTCTATCCACTCAATAATCTTAAGGACATGGTTCCGAATCGGTGTCCCCTCAGTCATTCTAGCACGGAAGAGACTTTTCGATATCTCATATCATTAAGTTCTTCTCTATTCCTCAAACAATTTGAGGAGATGTAGGAGTATGGATCTGATTTCCATCGTTTCATGTTGTCTCTATAACTCGAGAGTCATGGAGCCCAACATATAATACTGAGCAAGAGCGGAGTCATCTATGTACTTTACATAGTGAGCAATCTCATCCTCGCTTGCCCCTTCCTTGGGCATAGGCATCACTATATCAATGACATACATGATTTTCTCTACTGTGAGAATTATTCTTAAGTTATGGATCCAATCCATATAATTTGGACTAATGAGGTGGTTGGCATCAAGTATGCCACATAGAGAGTCTAATAGTGATATTTTCTAAAAATAAAGATAAAGATGCACCAAAAATAAATAACATGTAGATTTTGTAAAAATATAAATAATCAAGATATGGACTTCTATCTTGATGTACTCCCACTATTTTTCTAGTGAGTCACACAACACTCTTAGCACGTGAAACGAAAGTCTCCAATAGACTTTTAGTGTGGATCGAGATCCAATCAACATCTTAGAGTAACCCGAGGGACTCGATTAATCACACTAAGCCCAAAAGATAGACAACTCTTGCCAATCATAACTCCTTGTGATTCTCGTCCTGTTCGGCCTCTGAACCACCATGGTATCGAGGGACTCGACCAACCATGATGTTCGGTTAAGTCATCACCATCGTTACAAGATGAGTTTGATTCGATGATATACCCTTGAGGTACTCGACCAAGCATACCATGTCCTCAGGTCACCGATGATATCTTTATATTGTAGATAAGATAGCGAATCGTGATATAGGTGAGTCTTGAGGGACTCGACTAACTAATCCTACACCAGGAATCGGTTCCTACCTATAATGATGGAAGGCCACATGGGTCAATCTAATTGCCTCACGTTTACCGACTTAATATTATCGAGAGAGAGGATTTTAGATTCAGTCTCCTAATATGATGTGTCACACACATATATATTTAATATATATCTATATCGCATGCATATATATATATATATAATAGGTGTATAAGCAATCACGTATCATATAAGTAATTACACCAGATGATCATGGACCACATCCTAATGTGATCAAGCTTGAGCCAGTGGGTCCAATCACTCACATCAAGATCTATGTAGCATCGACGCATCTCCATGCCCTATGATCGTCTGTCTCGCTTCATCGGTTCCGTCGGTATCTCAACGTATCTCCATGCATCGGATCGTCCATCTCGGCCTCGTGAGTCCCGCTATCACTTCGACGTTCCCACTATGCCTCTTTATGTAATTACAACATAATTACAGGCTTGTAGGCTCGACAATAAACAAGAAAAATATAGGCTCGTAGGCCCTAATAATAATGATCACATCATGCATATTCATCACATCACAGGGTCCATGATCATTTGTCCATATCATACATTATATGTATATGTTATTATATAGGTCTACTAGATAAATAATAATAGTTAATTAAATATTTTAATTAATAAATATTTTTTTGAAAAATAGGGACATATAGAAAAATTTTTGAATTCTGAAGGGCATTTTGGTCATTCGATCAGAAGGGACAAAATTAAAATTTCTAAAATTCAAAGGGGCAAAATTATCTTTTGCTAGAAACCCTAGACTTTTGTCACGCCCCCCTGAAATTATCACATTCAGGAGGTGTGACCCTGTCTCAAATCCATAACATTAAAATTTTAAACAACAATCCGATCCCCAGGATCCGCAACGATCTTTGAGGACACTAACGATCATTCAAGTTGTAAATCACACCAACAACTCATAATTCATAAACCCTGTGCAATTTAATAATTCATATACCACATCACTCCAAGATTCATGAAATCCAAAACCAACTCAAACTAAACAATATTCACATCATAAAATCCACGAGTGATGGAATCCATATATTTACAAAACTAGCATTTACCGCAGGTTCATATCATCATACCATTTAAACTTAACATTACAAATCCTAATGTGAGGGGTCCTTCAACCTATACAAAACATATAAGTTCAGAGGTACCATCAGCATCTCACTAAACACAAAATGTACTTATACAACAAAACATTTCAACCACTACAGATCAACCCAAAATCTTCTAGCTTTCCCTTCCTCAGCCCAATTTAAACATCCCAGAGTCTGATAAACTAACCTGAAAATATTATATAACAATGGGGTGAGCATAACAAAGCTCAGCAAGTGACTAACATATCCATAGGGAAGGAGAATAGCTTTCAATAAGCCTGATATCAAAATGCAAGGTCGATCAGGAAACATATATATCATCATATCGTAATCACAAATGTCCTCTTATTCAACTTATTTAATTCATAACAAATAGAGTAAGGAATAATTAAAGCATATCGACGATGATAATGGTAAGTTGGAGCATATCCAATGACACATAGGATAATCTGAAACATATCAAGGGTGCATGGGTGATCTCTCACATATCGAATAACAACAAATAGAAGTTCAAATGTCAAATCTGAACATTCACTTTCATATCATCCAAAGCGCGCATATAAACACAAATAACGCTTTGGATATCATATCAAAAACACAGAGGGTGCAGTGGGATCTCACACAATATCTCCCACGCCCGGAAGAGTCATCATCCACGTGGATGAAGCCGATAGGGGCGCAGAGCATCGCAGGCTCTATACACAAATACCCTTTACCATTTCTGGCAAAGGTCCAATAATCCCTTCACCATTTCTGGCGAAGGTCCAATAATCCCTTTACCATTTCTGGCAAAGGTCCACATAATCCCACAGACACCAGAGTACAAAAGGACAGGTATGAACAATAATTTGACACATATCGGAAGCACATGCGGAACAATAAAACGTACATGCGCCTTTTCGAAATAGTACGATGCAAGCATATTCTTTCACAATGCATTCAAATTTGAAATGAACATAATGACATGTGTATACAAGGGTTTGAAACAATGGTATAAAGCTCAACTGAATGAAGGACTTTAGCTGAATTCAGTTTCCAACAAAAAAGGCAAAACAAGAATAGGCAAACTTGACAAAAATCTGGTTTTGGCAGAATTCGAAAGGTATAATTCCTGAGTTGTTTGAGTAACCAATTATGCTCCAATTCACTCTAAATTAGTGTCATTTGAAAGATATAATAATCTAGATTCGGATTAATAAAGTTTGGTAAGAATTAGAGGTCTCCACAGGAAGTTACAAGTTATTTAGTGACAGCAGGTCAGAAAACATCATCTCTGTTTTACAGAATGTATAAGGTCGACTAAAACAGACGTTTCGGTTGGTGTCTTTACTCCAAATATTTCAAATAAGATATGCACAGAAAGCTTTATGAGTCTACTTTCCAATAAGATTAATTTCATCACCATTGAATCTGTTCACAGTGAGTTACAAGTGATAGAATGTCTAAAGGTCAGAACTCGGAATCTCTATTTTACAGATTCTATAGGGTCAATTCAAACAGAAGTTTAGATAGGCAATTGAATTCCAAATTCATACATCTTGGTCTCAAAATGAAGATATACAAGTATACTTTCGGATGGATTTAATTTTGCTTAAATACGAATTCAGTACGAAGAGTTATAGACATGATAAATTAGAAAGGACAGAATCTGTAAAAGAAACTCAGATTCACTGTTTGATGCATAGATTGCAGAAATATCATTATTAAACTTCAATCCTCTAAAATTTTCAGGATTAGGATGAGAACAAGGATCAAACTAACTGTAGGAAGGGTTAGAACACTTGCCTTTGATCAATTTTGATCCCAATGAAAGGTATTGAGCCCAAAAGACCTAAATCCCTAATTCTCCTTCTCTTCTTCTCCTCCTTATCTTCTTCTCTCTTTCTCCCCCTTTCTTCTCCACGTAGGCTGCCTTCTCAGTTTCCTTGGAAATGAAGGCAGAGTCTTAAACGGTGGAATTTGTTATTTTGTGCATTTTGCAATTTAGTCCTTGTGTTACATATTTTTACAATTGAGTCCTCCGAATTTTACAAATAGGTCCTCAGCTCTTATAATTAGGTTTTTCAATTCCATTCAAACTCCTTTATCAAATTTAAAATGGATAGTAAATCTGCTATTCAACTCTTATACGAAAAATGTAGAAACGAGGAATGCGAGGGATGTTACACTCTCCTCTTAAAAAAATTTAGTCCTCTAAATTTATCATACCTCTATCAATGACAAGATGAGGATAAACTTTCTTCATTTCCTCCTCTAGCTCCCAAGTTGTTTCTTCTCCGAATGATGTCTCCATTTCACTTTAACGAGAGGGATAACCTGCCTTAAGATTTTATCCTTCCTATCAATAATTTGAGTGGGTTCCTCCAGATAGGATAAGTCTTTATGAATTACAATCGGCTCATAATTTATAATTTGAGAGGGATGATGCAAATACTTTCTAACCAATGAAACATGAAAAATATCATGGATCCGACCTAAGGATGGTGGCAAGACAATCCCGTAGTTTACGTAACCAATTCTTTCAAGGATTTCAAAAGGTCCAATAAACCTTGGGCTTAATTTTCCTTTCTTCCCAAATCTTACTACGCCTTTAGAAGGGGAAACCTTCAAAATACCAAATCCCCTACTTGAAATACAATATCTCTTCGCGGTTATCAAGATAGCTCTTTGGCGACTGAGCGCCTTTAGCCTTTTCTTATAATTTGAATCTTTCGTAGTCTCTTGAACTTTATCCGGTGCTAACAACTTTTATCGCCAACTTCCTCCCAACATATAGGCGTTCTACACTTTCGCCATACAAAGCTTCATAGGAGCCATCCGAATGCTTGAATGATAACTATTATTGTAAGTGAACTCAATAAGAGAAATATCTTTATCCCATTCACCTCTCCAATCCATGACATAGGCTCGAGCAAATCCTCAAGTATTTGAATTGTTCTTTCAGATTGACCATCTGGTCCGAGGGTGATAGGCGGTGCTAAACTTTACTTTGGTGCCCATAGACTCTTGTAATCTCCTCCACAATCTAGAAAGAAATCTAGAGTCTCGAAATGATCTTCTTTGGAACACCGTGAAGTCTTACTATTTCATCAACATACAAATCGGCAAATCGATCAAGTGAATAAGTCATATTGATCGGTAAGAAATGTGCAGATTTGGTTAACCTATCAATAATGATCCAAATAGCATCATGCTTCCTAGAGGTTCTGGGTAGTCCTGAAATAAAGTCCATGGTAACACATTCCCATTTCCATACAGAATATCCAAAGGCTGCAACAAACCTCCGTGTCTTTGATGTTCGCTTTGATTTGTCGACAAGTCAAACACTTCAAACATACATTGCAATCTCCTTTTTCATGCCTTCCCACCAATAATGACTTTGAGATCCCTATACATTTTAGTGCTACTGGATGCATGGTGTATTTTGAATTGTGACCCTCCTCAGGATTTGATTCTTGATATCCGGTTATTAGGAACACATATCCTATCCCCAAATCTCAAAAGGCCATCCTCTAAAATTTGAAAATTAGGCTTCAATCCCTTTTCAACTTCATTCCTAAAGTACATTAAGTGTGGATCTTGTAGTTGCCCTTCTTTAATTTGTTGCGTGAGATCAGACCGCACTTGAATAGAGGCCATCAGCATCATTGAATTTTGCCCTTTTCTCATGACATTCAAATCACAATTTTCTTCTAAGAACCTCCATTGTTTCACAATCGACTAGCCATAAAGCTTGTAGATTTTCTACTAAGCGCATCAGCTACAACATTGGCTTTACCTGGGTGATAATGGATGGTACAATCATAATCCTTTAGAAGTTCTATCCATCTTCGTTGCCTCATATTCAACTCTTTCTGAGTAAAAATATACTTTAAACTTTTGTGATCAGTAAGGATTTCAAATGTTCGCCCATATAAGTAATGTCTCCAAATTTTTAGAGCAAAGATGATTGCTGCTAATTCCAGATCATGAGTTGGATAATTCACTTCATAACTCTTTAGCTGCCTAGAAGCATAAGCAATTACTCTCCCTTCCTGCATTAGAACACATCCCAGGCCTTTTCTTGAAGCATCGATAAACTACAAATCCTCATTACCACTTGGAATAGTGAGAATAGGGCACCGGTCAATCTTCTTTAGCTCTTGGAAACTTTGCTCACAATCATCACCCCATTCAAATTTCATTTTTTTCCGAGTCAATTTGGTGAGGGGAGAAGCGATTTGAGAAAATCCCTCCACAAATCTCCCGTAATAACCTGCCATGCCTAGGAAACTTCTAACTTCAGTTACATTTGTTGGTACTTCCCACTTAACCACCGCTTCTACCTTCTTTGGATCAACAGATATGCCTTTCCCTGAAATCACATGGCCTAAGAAAGCAATTTCCTTCACCAAAATTCACATTTACTAAACTTTGCATACAATTTCTTTTCTCTTAGTATGGATAATACGCTTTCTCAAGTGTTCCTCATGCTCTTGATTACTCTTTGAATACACCAATATGTCATCAATGAACACAATTACACTATCCAAGAGTGGCTGAAATATCCTGTTCATCAATTCCATAAAGCTACAGGAGCATTAGTCAAGCCAAAAGGCATTACCAAGAATTCATAGTGTCCATATCGGGTCCTCAAGGCGCTTTTGGAATATCCTCCTTCTTGATCTTTAATCGATAATAACTCGACCTTAGATCGATCTTAGAGAACACTTGTGCACCCTGCAATTGATCAAACAAGTCATCGATCCTTGGAAGAGGATACTTGTTTTTAATGGTCACCAAATTCAACCGCCTATAGTCAATACAAAGCCTCAATGTCCCATCCTTCTTCTTAACTAATAGCACCGAGCACCCCATGGTGAGACACTGGGTCGAATGAAACCCTTATCTAACAACTCTTGTATTTGCTTCTTCAACTCCTCTAACTCGAGGGGAGCCATTCTATATGGAGGCTTAGATATTGGGGTTGTACCAGGGACTACTTCAATAACAAATTCACCATCCCTCCCTGGCGGTAATCCTGCAAGTCATCCGGAAATACATCAGGAACTCTTTAACCACCAAAGTTTCATTTAGTTGAGTTTCTTGATCTGAATGATTCTTTGCACATATAAGATAACAAAACAACCCTTTTGCATAAGACGATGAGCTTGAAGTGCCGATACCAGATAAAGAGGCATATCATGCCTGGATTCCCTCAAAATAAAAGATGGGCTGATCCTGAGGCAAAAAGTGATCATTTTTGCATAACAATTGATACTAGCATGATAGGAAGATAGCCAATCCATGCCAAGTATAATATCAAAACCTTGGATCTCCGTATGATCAAATCGGCAAGGAATTCATGTTCCCAATAGAAATCAAACAAGATGGATAAATCAAGTTTGCTATCAAAGAATTCCCCACAGCAGAGTTACATACAACATATAATCTAGTGGTCTAGGTAGAACACTTAAATGACAAGCAAAATGTGATGAAACAAAGGATAGATTAGAGCCAGATCAAACAAAACTTTTGCATTTTTATTAGAAACATGAAGAATACCTTCACCATCGATTTAGAGGCTCTAGCATCCTGCTCAAGAATAGCATATACTCTAGCATGGGTCGATCCGGGAGGTAGTGGTTTCTTCCTTTTTCTTAAAGGGACAGTCTTTATTTTGTGACCTAACTTTCCACAACCAAAGCAAGCTCCAATACCCAAAAACACCTATTTGTCTCATGATTGTGTCCACATTTTGTACATAATGGAATCCCTTGTGGTAGCTTCCTCATCTCATATCCAAATACCTTTACCCTCTTGTTACTTCTCTCAAGTTCATTTCCTTTCCTATTTTTATAAAAAAACTTATCCATACTCTTCTTGCTCATGATTTCTTGGATCTCTTCAAAATCTTTTTTAATAATGAAAGCTCTTTCCACCACATCGAATATGCTTGAAGTTTTAAAGTCGATATTCGGCTCCTTATGGCAGTGCCTTAACCCCTCTCAAACCTCCTTGCTTTTCTAGATTCATCATCAATTATATGTGTGGCAAATCTGAGAGCTCAGTGAATTTAGATTCATATTTGGCCACCAAGTTAAATTTTCCTGAATGAGATTCAAGAACTCCAATTCTTTCTGCTCTCTAATGCAATCTAGGAAATATTTATCGTTGAACTTTTCTGTAAATGTCTTCCAAGTGAATGGCTCATGTCTAATTTCAAAAATCCTCCTTATTGTTCTCCACCAGTGTTCAGCCTCTCCCTCTAACATAAAGGTAGCAAGAGAAACCTTTAGATCATCAAGGCAATTTAAAATATCAAATATTTTCTCTATCCGCATCATCAATTGTTCTGCTACCATCGATCGGGCTCACCACTAAAATTGGGAGGATCGAGCTTCTTAAACTGCTCAATTCCTAACCCAATTCGATTTGAAGTACCTGCTCCATCATTTCTTTTCGGTTGAACTTGTTGTTGCATTACTTGTGTCATAGCCTCTAGAGTCTTCATGATTCCACTCAATTGATCAGAAGTAGATGCAACAGGAGAACCAGACGACCTCGTCATTCTTGCATCCTAAAAACAACAAAAGAGGAATTTTGATCAATCTCTAAATAAAAATCACTAAACCTCAAAATTTATTATGCATCTAGCATATCAAAATCCTTAGTGTTCCTCAAATCATGCTCTGATATCACCTCTGTCACGCCCCCCTAAAATTATCACATTCAGGAGGTGTGACCCTGTCTCAAATCCATAACATTAAAATTTTAAACAACAATCCGATCCCCAGGATCCGCAACGATCTTTGAGGACACTAACGATCATTCAAGTTGTAAATCACACCAACAACTCATAATTCATAAACCCTGTGCAATTTAATAATTCATATACCACATCACTCCAAGATTCATGAAATCCAAAACCAACTCAAACTAAACAATATTCACATCATAAAATCCACGAGTGATGGAATCCATATATTTACAAAACTAGCATTTACCGCAGGTTCATATCATCATACCATTTAAACTTAACATTACAAATCCTAATGTGAGGGGTCCTTCAACCTATACAAAACATATAAGTTCAGAGGTACCATTAGCATCTCTCTAAACACAAAATGTACTTATACAACAAAACATTTAAACCACTACAGATCAACCTAAAATCTTCTAGCTTTCCCTTCCTCAGCCCAATTTAAACATCCCAGAGTCTGATAAGCTAACCTGAAAATATTATATAACAACGGGGTGAGCATAACAAAGCTCAGCAAGTGACTAACATATCCATAGGGAAGGAGAATAGCTTTCAATAAGCCCGATATCAAAATGCAAGGTCGACACAGGGAAACATATATATCATCATATCGTAATCACAAATGTCCTCTTATTCAACTTATTTAATTCATAACAAATAGAGTAAGGAATAATTAAAGCATATCGACGATGATAATGGTAAGTTGGAGCATATCCAATGACACATAGGATAATAAACATATCAAGGGTGCATGGGTGATCTCTCGAACATATCGAATAACAACAAATAATAAGTTCAAATGTCAAATCTGAACATTCACTTTCATATCATCCAAAGCGCATATATAAACACAAATAACGCTTTGGATATCATATCAAAAACACAGAGGGTGCCGTGGGATCTCACACAATACCTCCCACGTCTGGAAGAGTCATCATCCACGTCTGGATGAAGCCGATAGGGGGCCGGCAGAGCATCGCAGGCTCTATACACAAATACCCTTTACCATTTCTGGCAAAGGTCCAATAATCCCTTCACCATTTCTGGCGAAGGTCCAATAATCCCTTTACCATTTTTGGCAAAGGTCCACATAATCCCACAGACACCAGAGTACAAAAGGACAGGTATGAATAATAATTTGACACATATCGGAAGCACATGCGGAACAATAAAACGTACATGCGCCTTTTCGAAATAGTACGATGCAAGCATATTCTTTCACAATGCATTCAAATTTGAAATGAACATAATGACATGTGTATACAAGGGTTTGAAACAATGGTATAAAGCTCAACTGAATGAAGGACTTTAGCTGAATTCAGTTTCCAACAAAAAAGGCAAAACAAGAATAGGCAAACTTGACAAAAATCTGGTTTTGGCAGAATTCGAAAGGTATAATTCCTGAGTTGTTTGAGTAACCAATTATGCTCCAATTCACTCTAAATTAGTGTCATTTGAAAGATATAATAATCTAGATTCGGATTAATAAAGTTTGGTAAGAATTAGAGGTCTCCACAGGAAGTTACAAGTAATTTAGTGACAGCAGGTCAGAAAACATCATCTCTGTTTTACAGAATGTATAAGGTCGACTAAAACAGACGTTTCTGGTTGGTGTCTTTACTCCAAATATTTCAAATAAGATATGCACAGAAAGCTTTATGAGTCTACTTTCCAATAAGATTAATTTCATCACCATTGAATCTGTTCACAGTGAGTTACAAGTGATAGAATGTCTAAAGGTCAGAACTCGGAATCTCTATTTTACAGATTCTATAGGGTCAATTCAAACAGAAGTTTAGATAGGCAATTGAATTCCAAATTCATACATCTTGGTCTCAAAATGAAGATATACAAGTATACTTTCGGATGGATTTAATTTTGCTTAAATACGAATTCAGTACGAAGAGTTATAGACATGATAAATTAGAAAGGACAGAATCTGTAAAAGAAACTCAGATTCACTGTTTGATGCATAGATTGCAGAAATATCATTATTAAACTTCAATCCTCTAAAATTTTCAGGATTAGGATGAGAACAAGGATCAAACTAACTGTAGGAAGGGTTAGAACACTTGCCTTTGATCAATTTTGATCCCAATGAAAGGTATTGAGCCCAAAAGACCTAAATCCCTAATTCTCCTTCTCTTCTTCTCCTCCTTATCTTCTTCTCTCTTTCTCCCCCTTTCTTCTCCACGTAGGCTGCCTTCTCAGTTTCCTTGGAAATGAAGACAGAGTCTTAAACGGTGGAATTTGTTATTTTGTGCATTTTGCAATTTAGTCCTTGTGTTACATATTTTTACAATTGAGTCCTCCGAATTTTACAAATAGGTCCTCAGCTCTTATAATTAGGTTTTTCAATTCCATTCAAACTCCTTTATCAAATTTAAAATGGATAGTAAATCTGCTATTCAACTCTTATACGAAAATGTAGAAACGAGGAATGCGAGGGATGTTACAACTTTGGCCATGGCCAACCTACGAGGGTAGCAACAATTGCTATCTTTTTCCACTATTACGTCAACGATTTTGACATCAAAAGCACATCCAAAACACATCACATACAGTTAAAATCTGATCTTTACATGAACAACCTAGCTCTGATACCACTGTTGGGAAATCCAGGGGGTGACATCTCGTGCACAATAGAAGAACAGAAAACAAAAATCCAAGATTTTCACGAAAGGTTCTGTCATCGTGTGAAGATCGATGCGTGAAAAATAAATCCACGAATCTAAAAACTACGTGTGTAAAAAGAAAGTACCTAGGGAGATCGTATATCCCTGAGTTCCTGCATATCCATGGGGGAGGACGAAGGTGGTCAAGTGTCCTCCTCTCTAGCGGTATCCACATGGCAGAGACTGTAATGATGCTCCCCTCTTAGGGAGAGGAGAACAAGAGGTGGCTACAAAGAAAAATCCCAGCTTATGGGCCTTTGGTTCCCTCCTATTTATAGTGGCCCCCTATCAACCCTAATGGATCTAGCCCTATTGGGCATTGGATCTCTATCTAATTACCTAAGTCTCTTAGATTAATGGGTCTCTACCCAATAATCTAGCTATTATTGGATCTCATCTATGAGATCCAATAATATAGGGGCTTATTGGATATCCAATAAAATAGGGGCTCCAGCGAATATCTCATATCCGAACCTCTACTCGTCATAACACCTACCATATGTGTGTGACCCTCTAAACCCAATATCGAGCTGGCCGTGAGTCACACTTGTCAGAACTCCTTCTGACTTAGTGAATTATTATCTCCATAATAATTCACTTGACTCATCGACCGTAGACATAATAGGCCACTACACCGCAGTCCCTAAATGATATAGGGGAATCCAATCCTTTAGACCTATCTATCCTCAATTATCATGTATCTATAATCCCTTACCCATCTAATATTCTAGAGACCGTATATTGGGCATGGTGCTGTCAAGCCCATACAATTTCTAGTCGAGTCTCACTCTAATTAAATTCTTTTGGAGAACTCTTTCTCTCTCAATCCGAATGAACCTAGCCAGGGATTTGCTTTAGTAAAAACACATGAGATATTTCTCTCATGATATTGAGAGTGGATGATCCTCTATTGATATTCAATTACTTTCGTAAGGTTGATTATCATTCTCGAGAATCGGCTGCACCAGATTCAAAACTTTCCAAACCTATAAGTCCAGCATCAAAAAATGGAGTACTCATACAAGGCATCTTTGGAGTCTCAAGTCTAAGGACTAGATACACTACTAGGACTACGGAATCGTTGTCTGACGTAAGGTATTAATAACCATCAGTATTCCATAAGTGGATCAATCAATGAACTCATTCTCCAACGAGCACATGTACTGTATCCTTAGTATCCCTACACGAGAAGCTATGAGACCAGCCACATCCATCATATGGACAGGTATACAACATACTAGTCTGTCTAGTTATCTCGATGTCCCTCTCGAGTAATCTTTGACCAGGATTATTTAGGGTTTGTGTTTAAAGGTGAATCGATCTCATTATCGTGATCTCATCACGATTCGATTTCCATTGCACAGATCCAAGGACATCACAATATACATTTAGATAATGTGAGAAAATACCAATAATCATAAGTAAAGAAATTGATGCAGCGTATTATAGGTGTCATCACTCACGTGATTGGCTTGTAGGGCACCTATAACTAGCATTTACATCACTTTACAACATGCAAACTAACAAATTAGTAAGTGTTACTTTTCTTTAAAGTATGAAGGCTAGCAAGTTTTGCTTCTCTTGAGATGTACAAGATAGCAATTTCTTTCTTCTCTTTTGAGAAGTGCAAGCTAGCAAGTTTTGCCTTTCTTTACAAGCTTGCAATTTTGCTTTCTTTTATGATGCTCAAGCTAGCAAGACTTTCTCCCCTTTTGTCATTGTTAAAAAGAATATAATAGTATAAATTTTCTTTTACAACAATACTCTAATCATAACCATAAATACAAAGGGATTGAACATAATAAAAATCATATCATGAAAAATATAATGTCAAAGATCATGGATGATCAAGTCATGAATACCAAAGGACCATCAATTATATTGATAAATCTCTTCTTTTGTAAATAGCAAGAAGAAGGAAGCAATCTTCATTCAAAAAGAAAACTCATGTCATATAAACTGAGTAATCAAGATAATGATCCAAAAAATATATAAGAAGAATTTATGCATTTGGGAGATTTAACATGCCTAAGTTTAACATTCAAGCTGGCACTTATGGTTCTCTTTTGAGATGCTAGTAATTTTCTTTCTTCCCTTTACTTTCGAAAAAAAGAAAGAAGAAGGGAAGAATTCAAGGGTGCAAATATTTCAACCATCACATGAACAAATGAAGGATCAAGTCGTGAACCAAAAGTCCATGAATCATTTTGACAAATTTTTTTTTAGTAAATAATAAAAATAAATCTTAGGAGATCAAAGATCTTGATTCATAAAAAATCTCAAGTATCAAGTTCATGATTCGGATAAAACTCATTTAAATTTAATTTATCAAATCATCAAAATCACTTTCTTAGTTCAAGAGATTCAGAAGTTAGATTCATCACTAAGAATCACTTGTTGAAAAATCAAAACGATAGAGATAGAAAAATTTTCAAAGAAAAAAAAATGCATTCCTTTTTTAGTGATTTATTTTATACAACCATGCCTTTTTCTTTTAAGCCAAATCCATGCATCATTGTTTAAAACCAAAAAATAAGTTTCATCATGATAAAGATCAATAGTATAACACATTAAAAAATAAAACATCTTTAATGAAAAGATTTGTATAACTCTAATTCTAAGAATCTTTCCTTTATTTCAGCTAGTGAGCTTTCTGAAGTGTTTTGGATTTCCGATAATATGCCTTGAGCATCCACTATCAAGGTTTTAATTTTTACTCCTAGTCTTTCATACAAACACATTACATCATCATTCGAAAATGAAAAGTAATATGGAAATCATCAAGATATACATTATGACTTCTTAAAACATACATAGAATTAATCTTAGTTGGTGTATAAACATTACATTTAATTTTAACATTTTATTCCTTTATCATAAAGCATACAATTGTCATAATCAAATTTTTAGTTTTTCAAAATCACTAGAAAGAGAAGCATGATATATTTTTATATTTTTTATTTCTTACAAATTTAAAAATAACTCATGAAATACATCAAGTAATTTCATAGTAAAGTAAAGGGGTTTTGGTTGAGTCAATTACCTTGTCGTTGTGAGCCATCAAAGTGTAGTTAGTCACTTCGTCTTTGAGTGCACTCGATTCGTCCTTGAGTACTTTCTTCTTCTTTTGGTCAAGCACCTTCTTCTTTTATTATAGATATTCATTTTTTAAGTGCCCCGACTGATTGTATTCATAGCAAGTTGTATTCTTTTTAAGTTTGTTTTTAATCTCTGGTTCTTGTTTTATGAATTTTTGAATTTTCTCATCAAAAGTTCTATGTTGTCATTATCATCATCATCATCATCACTTGAGTCTTCTCCTAAGTGGTCTTCTATTATTTTAAGTGTCAAATCATTCATGTTCTTTGGAAGACTATTCTTATGTTTATCATGTGTGATACAAGTAATTACGTAGGTCATTAAAGACCTTATGAGTTCTTCAAGAGGATAATAGTTCAAGTCTTTTGTTTCTTAAATAGTAGTTACTTTTGGATTCTAACCCTTTGGAAGGGATCTTAGAATCTTGTTTACAAGTTCAAGATTAGAAAAACATTTCTCAAATAGTTTTAAACCATTAACGACATCAATAAAACGAGTGTACATGTCGCCAATAGTTTCGATTGGTTTCATTTGAAATAATTCAAAATCATGCATCAAAAAATTAATTTTTGATTTTTTAACTCTACTTATGCCTTCATGTGTGATTTTAAGAGTATGACAAATATCATATATAGTTTCACAAGTCAAAATATGATTAAACTCATTTTTATTCATAGCACAAAACAAAGCATTCATCGCTTTAGCATTCCAAGAAAACAATTTTTTCTCAAAATCATTCCATAAATCAAAGTTCAAAAATCATATTTGACAATATTCCACAAATCTAAGTTAAAAAAAAGTAAGAAAACTCTCATTCGAGTTTTTCAATATGTGTAGTCCATCCCATTGAACATAGGAGGATGAGTGATAGATTGACCCTCTTGAAAGCTAAACAAATTCATTTCTCTTAGTTGTTAAACCAAATGAGAAATATGTGGCTCTGATACTAACTATTAGGACCAAAATTGGCACTAAGAGAAGGGGTTGAATTAGTGCTATCATTAAACGATGTCAATCTGAACCTTTCATTTTGATAAAATCATACCGGAAAGATATTTAAATTGAAAATATTTATAAGAGTAATGATCGAGTAGAGCAGTTTGTAATATAAGTAAATAGCAAAGAAGAGAAAGTGAGATATACTAATTTTATAGTAGTTCGATCGTCGTGACCTACATTTACTCCCGATTCCTCCTTCGTCAAGGCCATCAACTTCCACTAACCGATCTTCTTTTAATGAGCGAATACACCTTTTTTCTCCCTTTCATAAGTTTAGGAGATAATCTTTATAACCACTCACCCCTCTCGTAAACTTTGTTGAATTTCATATTTTGATGATGAAATCAATTGATAAATTATTAATCTAATCTATATGTTGAAAAAAGTATACAGGTTTAACTATGATAGTGAACAAGGCATAAAGCAAGAATAGTGTCGGAGTCAAAGATCAAATGATTTGTTGAGAGTTCAAGAGTTTGTGGGAGTCTAAAAGTTCATCAGGAGTGTTGCTGAAATTTACCAAGAGTTTATCGGGAGTTTGCCAAAATGTACATCAGAAGTTCACCGAGAAGTTTGTTTAAAGTTCACCAAAGCTCGCTGAGAAGATTAGAGCTCACCAAAGAAGCTCAACAGAACTCGCTATGAAGATCATCGAGAGTTCAAGAGCTTGCCGGAAGTCCACTGGAAGATCACCGAGAGTTCGTTAGAAGTCTACCAAAAGATCGTCGGAAGCTCACCGGAAGAAATTTTGACCTACCAGACTTACGTGCCTTAGTATATGCCTTAAAAATCATAGTTATGGTGTAATTAGAGTTAGGTTTGGGAAGTAATCTCACTAACTCTGTTAGGGGCCAACTAGGCCCAAGTTCGAACTATTTTGGGCTAGACTATTAGCCTAAACAATGTTGCTGAACCCTATCTGGCAGTGGCACCACTAGAACTGGGTGGTGGAATCGCCTAGGGCTTAGTCTCCTAGGTGTTTGGGTAGGGGTACTCCTAGATTGGGCGATGGTACCACCAGTAGTTACTAACTGCCAAGCGGTGATATCGCTCGATTTCAATACCCGAGACTTTGGTAGTAGTACCGCGAGAATAGGCAATGGTACCACCTAGTGTTAGAGTCCACTAGTGGTGGTACCGCCAAGGACAAGCGGTGGTATTACCAATACTCCAAAAATTCAGGATGATACCTTTTTGGATCTATTTTTGAAGCCAATTGAGACCTATAAATATCCCTTACTTCTCAGCTTGTTGGACATAGGGAAGTGAATAAGAAAAACTGAGACTATAGTGAAATCACTTGTAAACCTTGAGAGTTCACCTCCACCAATTCTAAATGTTAGAAACTTGTATAAGGAGAGTGAGCAACCTGTAAAGAGTTCTGTAAATGGGTGATTGATCTTTGCCCTTGAAGAAAGATCAATAGTAGAAGCCGGTGATCACATTGGAGGAGGTATCGGGAGTGAACATAGGTCGAACGATAGAACCACTATAAATCGGTGTGGTCTCTCCTTGCTGTGTATTTCTCTTCTTTACTGCTTAGCTGCATTCTGTTTTTGCCTAACTACAACTGCTCATCTTCTTTACTCACTTATGAATGTATTTAAGTTAAACATCTTTTTCAAAACATGTTTTTGTTGAATGAAACTTTTTCACCTAAACAGGTTTTTGAAATCAACGTTTTTAATCGTGTACTGATTCACTTCCCCCCCCCCATCCATCCCCCTCTTAGTGCTAAACTTGATCCTAACAATTGGTAGCAGAGTAAGGTCACTCTCATTTTAGTTTAAAACCCAAGAGAGATGGTATTTGCTGACAATCGAGAGGGTCATTCAATCACACATCCACCCATGTTTAATCGGGTGGATTACACTTATTGGAAAATTAGGATACGGATTTTTTTTAATTTATATGAATTTTGAGTTATGGAACATTGTCGAAAATAATTTTCAAAAGTCTTCTCTTCCAATAAATGATTGGAATGATTTGGAGAAGAAGACTTTCACTTTAAATGCTAAGGCTATGAATGCCTTATTTTGCGCCTTAGATAAAAATGAATTCGATCGAGTTTCTATTAGCAAAATCGGCTTTTGACATTTGGCATGCACTCAAAATCACACACGAAAGCACTAGTCGAATAAAGGAGTCTAAAATAAATCTTTTAGCTCATAGTTATGAATTGTTTTATATGAAACCAAGTAAAACCATTAGAGACATATACACCCAGTTTACGAATATCGTCAATGGTCTAAAAACTCTTGGTATAGGTTTTTCTAACTTTGAACTCATTAATAAAATATTAAGATCCCTTCCAAAGAGTTGGGACCCTAAAGTAATGGCCATTCAAGAGCCAAGGATTTAAACAATTTCCCGCTCGAAGAACTTATTGGGTCTTTAATGACCTATGAAATGACTTACAATGCTCATGAAAAACTTAAGAACAACCTTCCAAAGAATATGAAGGATTTGACACTAAAAACTCATGAAGAGCACTTGAGAGAAAGCTCAAGTGATGAGGACAATGACGATGACTTGGCACTCTTAACAAGAAATTTTAAAAAATTCATAAAAAAATAAATAAAAAAATGACACTAAAAATAAAATTGAACTCAAAAAAGAACAAATCATTTGCTGTGAATGTAAGAAGCTGGGACACTTCAAAAGTGAATGTCCCCAAGTGAAGAAGAAGCAACCAAAGAAGAAGAAAGTACTCAAGGCTATGTGGGATGATTTGAGTACTTCCAAAGACGAGGAGCAAAGCAACAAAGAGATTGCTAACTACGCGCTAATAGCAATCGACGACGAGGTAAGTAGTTTATTATATACAAATTTATCTTTTGATAAATTATTGAGTTTTTTTCATGATTTATTCGATGAATGTAGATTAATTAGCAAAAAATATAATTTATTCAAAAAGGAGCATGCCTTTTTAAATAGTAAATTTGAAAAATTAAAAATTAAACATGACAATGATTTATCGCCTCCATGCACTAATTGTGAATACTTAGAGACATTTTAAAAGAAAAACTTGCTTCTAAATGAAACTCAAGAAAAGTTTAAGATTGGTAGCAAATCCTTGAATATGATCCTTGCCAATAAAGATCACGTTCATAGAAGAGATGGAATCGGCTTTATGAGTAATACTTATCAAAAGCCAACCATCTTTGTTAAAGGCCCTACCTTGTATGTTTCACCTCGCACCAAATGTAACTTTTGTTGCAAACTCAGATATTATACTCATAAATGTCTATTTAAGAAATATAGTCCATACAAGTTAATTTGGGTTCCTAAAGGAACCGTAAAGACTCTATGCAAAATGATAAATTAGGTAGATCAATTTTTGAGGCACCCAAAGTCAAATGAGCATCTCAAAAACCCCTTTTCTTATAGATATGTCTATAATCACAAGCTAGGAGTAAGAGATGGTACCTTGATAGTGGATGCTCAAAGCACATAACCGGAGATCCAACTCAATTCTCTAAGCTCACTAGCCAAGACAAAAGGTATGTCACTTTCGGAGATAACAACAAAGGTAAAATCAATGGCAAAGGAACCAGTAACAAACCAAACTTTTTGATTGAAGATGTATTGTTAGTATATGGCTTAAAGCATGATCTTTTGAGCATTAGTCAATTGTGTGATAAAGGATACATCATAAGATTTGAATCTAATGCTTGTATTGTTGAAAAATCACACAAAAACACATCTATAATTATCCTAAAATAAAATAATATATATACTAGTGACATTGATGATCTTTGTAATGAAATATGTTTTTCAGCTTTAAATGATGACGCTTGGCTTTGGCATAAGAGATTAGGTCATGCTAAGATAAAACTAATCTCTCAAATCTCATCTATAGAACTTGTAAGAGGTATTCCTAATATTAAGCTTATCAAAGATAAAGTGAATGATGCATGTCAACTAGGAAAACAAATAAAAGGTAGTTTCAAATCAAAGAATCAAATAAGCACCTCTAGACCATTGCAATTGATCCATATGGATTTATTTTGATCAATTGATATAACAAGCCTAGGAGGTAGTAAATACACTTTTGTAATTGTAGACAATTATAGTAGATACACTTGGATATACTTCTTGGGACACAAAAGTGATTATTTTAAGTGTTTTTCAAAATTTTATAAACTTGTTCAAAATGAAAAATGCTTTATGATTTCATTGATGAAAGGATCTAAAAGGCACTAAGAGGGGGGGTGAATTAGTGCAGCGGATTAAAATCGTTTTCTTGAATCCGATTTACGAAAACTCACGTTCGTAGGAAGATCTCGATTTGACGAAAGAGAGCTTGAAAGAAATTGCTTGCTTAAGGGAAATAAGTATGAACTAAATAACTTGCAGTAAAGTAAAGAAATGCTTCAAGAAAGTAAGCACTCACACATTCATGAACACAAGGATATATAGTGGTTCGGTCAAATGACCTACATCCACTCTTGAAGCCTTTACGATGAGGCTCTTCTCTTCCACTAGCAATCTCTTTGAGGGGGAAGGATCAAACACCCCTTTACAACCCTTTACAAGATGTTCACACTTGTACAAGATCTCTCAAGAAAGGGAAGAAGGTGAACACTAGCAAAAGCAAGACTTTACAACACACTTCAAGAACTCAAGACTTAGACTTTTTGCTTAAAAGGATTGCCCTTTCAGCTGGGAAGGGGAGGGGTATTTATAGATCCAAAGTGGATTCAAAATTGGGCTCCAAATTTGAAATAAATTTGGAGTTCCAAGATCAGATAGTCGAGCGGTGCCACCGCTCACATCTTTTTGATCAATGCAGGCGGTGCTACACTTGCACAGCGGTGCCACCGCAGTCAGGATCGGGCGGTGCTACCGCCCGATCAGCGTTCCACCGCCTGCGGTTTAGAGATCGCGGTGCTACGCCTAGGACAGCGGTGCCACCGCTCTGTGGCGGGGCGACGTCTTGCGGTTCCACCGCCCCAGCTCGCGCGATAGCCGCCGCTCATTCGCCAAGGCCGAATGAGCCTGCTGAGCCTTCACTTGGCTTCGCGGAGACCTGGGCGGTAAGGATTTTACCTCAAATCCTTGCCTTACTTATGTGCAAACTACGAATATTAAAACACAAGTAATCGTGATTTGATCCGACATGCTTCCGTGAGATTCCAAAGCAAGCTTCCGATGCTTCCCTCGGATTGCTTTCGGTGGATTCTCAAAGACACCTCGGTGTATGGCGAGCTTCAACGAGTCTTCGGCTAGTTTCCGGATCATCCCTGAGTTCCGAACCTTTGGCGATCTCTGAGAGGAACTTCCGAAAACTTCGGCAAGTCCCTGATTTGATCTTTGATGGTTCCGACAACACGTCCGAAAATCTCTCGGACTTCCGATGAACTCTTGAACCCCCGACGGACTTGATCACTTTATGTTTTCTACCCTTCGTAGTTGTTCCTGCACACTTATCTCGACAAGGTGAATTAGCACAAATATTTCACCAATTGACTTCATCATCAAAATCCGAGATTCAACAATCTCCCTTTTGATGATGACAATCAAGTGGTGAAGGAGTTACTCATAACTCCCCCTATCTATATGCTATTAAGAAAAATTGCTTGAATTCAATTTTTGAATTCAACACAGTAAAGAATTAATCTTCAAAGTTGATGTTGTCAAATAGGTATCAAGGATATCAATGAAGTATACATAGTTAAAAACATGATATCAAGATCCTAAATAAGCTTGAACTTGTAATAGCTTGTAAAGCATGGAAGATATCAAATAGGTAAGTGTTCATAATTAAAAACATGATATCAAGATCCTAAACCATGCATATAACTATCATCACACATTATTTCTCCCCCTTTGTCATCAACAAAAAGAAAACAAGGGATTCATATGTAACACTTAAGATGGTCGTAATATATCATACAAAAAGGAAATTAATCAGAAAGCCGAAAATCAGTACACAGTGGCCATGACGATGTAATGCAACATATATGTCAAGATGCAATGAAGATAATACAACACACATGTCAACATAAGTTTACACCGTTCAAAAAAGAAATACAGCAAGCTACTCCTCAGGAGGAATGCCAAGATGCCTATACATATGATCGATCTTTAAGTTCATCTTCCGCATTTCCTTCAAAATTTCAAGTTGCTGTAGTTTTACTTCATTTAACTCTCTCATGATCGGATCTTCAGAAGATGGAGCAGAAGTGTTATGATGTAGCTGCAACAAAGGATCGGGAGGAGTAGATTCATTTCCTAAGGACTGGTGTTTCAGGATGATCCACGGGTGGGGAAGAATATCACATCTCCTAGGTTGTCTAACCCCTATTCCATGTTCGAATACACACCTAAGTCGTCAAGTAATTTAACAACAATTATAGCAAATCTCTTCACATGTATTGCTTCTTCATCTGGAGGAATGTTAATATTTTGGGCATGCAGTAGTCTAGTAATCAAACCTCCATATGGTAACATTGATCCTTTAGAAAGGACCTCTATCATGTGCTGCCTGATTAGGTAACCAAAACAAAAGGGTTGTCGGGTCATGATCCAGAATAAGGTACCTAACTTTCGGTGAAGCTCATCTCATCATGATGAAACTGTTTAGGAATGATAATGCTAATTAGAATGTGATGCAAAATTTTAGAGTTAAAAGGTAGTAAATGTTCACAACTCTTGGGAATGATACCTAAATTTGGGTTTGCAAATCTGCTTCTAAAGCTTGAGTGGGTGGCACCAAGCGTGTCCAGTATCCCACTTTCCTCTAAAGTAGCACCCTAGCTCCTTTTCAACAATGCCAATTAATGAGCATATAGTAATATCACATATTTGAATCTCATTACCTAAAAGATAAGTTGATAAGCCATCATCATTCACAGTTAGATTAGCATAGAAAAGTTTCACTAAGCGTGGATAAAGAGGTTCATTAATTTGCAAAATGGGTAAGGCTTCTAAGTGCAAACCACATGATAGGTTCTAGGTTGCCCAATTGATTCAAATCAACATATTTTCCCTTATGAATGGATCTAGAACCAAATTCAGAGAATCTAAGGGAAGCTTCTTGTGATTTAAACAAGGTGTGGTCAAATGAATCTACTTCCATCCTTTTTCCTTTGTCTCTTGATGTTCTTTTAGGAGCCATTTCTATTTAAAGGAGTGAAAAATTAAACAATTGAAAGGATTGAAACTAGAACAGAATTGAAGAACATGATGGAAACTAGACAATAAGAGAATTGAGACTAGATCCATCTAACAATGAAACAATTGAAACAATTGAAGAACAGAATCGATTGTAGACAAGAATTGAAACAACTCTGTTTGAAACAATGAAACAGTGGACAAGCCATCTAACAATGAATCAACAGAATTGAAACAATTCTGTTTGAAACAGAATTGAAGAACAGAATTTTAACTGTTTGAATCAATTAAACAGTTGACAAGCCATCCAACAATGAATCAACAGAATTGAAACAATTCTGTTTGAAACAGAACAAATTTTAAGAGAATAAACAGAACAGAATTGAAGCTATACAATAAGAGAACAATTCTGTTTTTACCTTAGAGTTTGCCCTTGAGATGTAGGAAGCTTGAACAAGGTTAGTTCTTCTTCTTAGGCTTCTAAAGGGAAGAATGGTTAGTAAAATCGAGTGTAGAAGGTGTTGGGAGAGGTTTGGCCGGTTCTACCGCAAAGGGGTAGTGAGTTCGGGCGGTTCTACCGCCGGCCCTAACTCACTCCTTAATAAAGGAGTGTTCGGGCGGTTCTACCGCCTCAGCAGGCGGTTCTACCGCCCCAGCAGGCGGTTCCACCGCCAGGAGCGGACTTCCCAGGCGGTGTCACCGCTGCAGCTGGCGGTGCTACCGCCAGTAGCACAAAGTCTGCAGATTTGGGTTCTTTTTTCTTCGTTGGTTTTTTTTTGAAAAATCGTCTCAGAGAAGGAATGAAGGCAAATCGATGAATATAAGATCAGAAAAAAAAATCAAATCGATGAACCCAAAATCAAACTCAAATCAATAAAAACCATGATTTCAAGAAAAGATATCATCAAATAGAACTTACTTATTTGGGCAGTTTAACATGCCTAATTCCCTTCTAATAAAATCAAATTGTTCCTCATTTAAGGGTTTCGTAAAAATGTCCACTAATTGATGAGATGTATCAACAAATTCAAGGGTGACATTTTTACTACTTACATGATCACGTATAAAATGATGCCTAATGTCAATGTGCTTAGTTCGAGAGTGTTGAATTGGATTTTTTGTTAGACAAATAGCACTCGTGTTATCACACTTTATAGGGATATTATTTAAGTAGATTCCATAGTCTTCTAGTGTATTTTTCATCCAGATAACCTGTGCACAGCATCATGCACTTGCAGCTATATATTCAGCTTCAGTCGTGGATAGTGCAACCGAATTTTGTTTCTTGGAAGTCCAAGAAACGAGTGCATGTCCTAGAAATTGGCATGTTCCAGAAGTGCTTTTTCTATCTATTTTACATCCACCAAAATCCGCATCTGTGTAAGCTTTCAAGTCAAAATTTTCAGATTTTGGATACCATAATCCAAGATTAGGGGTACCTTTTAGGTATCTAAGAATTCTCTTGACAGCTTTCAGGTGAGATTGTTTAGGATTAGCTTGGAATCTTGCACATAACCCTACACTGAACATAATGTCAGGTCTGGTTGCAGTGAGATAGAGCAAGCTACCTATCATGCCCCTATAAGTTTTTTGATCAAAACTTTCTCCATTTTCATCCATATCTAATTTAACAGAGGTACTCATAGGAGTGCTAGCATCTTTTGAGCCATTCATGTTAAACCGTTTTAATAATTCCAATGTATATTTTGATTGATTTAGAAATATACCATCACTTAGTTGCTTGATTTGTAGTCCTAAAAAGAAATTTAGTTCTCCCATTAGGCTCATCTCAAATTCATCACTCATATCCTTAGCAAATAATTCACATAGTGATTCATTACAAGACCCAAAAATGATATCATCAACATAAATTTGAACAATAAGAAAATCATTTTTAAAATGTTTAATAAACAATGTAGTATCAACCTTGCCTTTAGTGAAATCATTTGAAATCAAAAAATGACTAAGTCTTTCATACCAAGCCCTAGGGGCTTGTTTTAGACCATATAGAGCTTTGGTTAGCTTAAACACGTAATTAGGAAATAAAGAGCTTTCAAATCTGGGTGGTTGTTCGACATACACTTCTTCGGAAATATAACCATTTAAGAATGCACTTTTGACATCCATTTGAAATAATTTGAAATCTTTACTACTAGCAAAGGCAAGGAGCATCCTAATGGCTTCCAATCTTGCCACCGGAGCGAAGGTTTCTTCATAGTCGATACCTTCTTCTTGGTTGAAACCTTTGGCCACTAGTCTAGCCTTGTTTCGAACCACGATACCGTATTCATCTTGCTTATTTCTAAAGACCCACTTAGTACCAATAACTAAGTGGTCATTAGGTTTAGGAACAAGTTTCCACACCTTATTCCTCTCAAATTGATTCAATTCTTCTTGCATTGCGATAACCCAAGAATCATCTTTCAGGGCATCAACAATGCATTTTGGTTCAACTTGAGAAAGAAAAGCGGCATGGGCACAAAAATTTTTGAAAGAAGAGCGAGTTTGAACCCCTTTCGATGTATCTCCTATAATTAACTCCTTGGGATGAGCATCTACGTACTTCCATTCCTTGGGTAAGGAAATTTGGTAAGAAGATGCATCCAAGTTGTTATTTTGAGGAGAGGGTTCATTCAAATTCAAATTATCAAGACCAAAATCATCATCAAAATCTTTCTTCTTGAATTCTGAAATTTCATTGAAAACGACATGAATTGATTCTTCAATAAGTAAGGTTCTTTTGTTGAAAACACGGAAAGCCTTAGAAACCAAAGAATAACCAAGAAATATGCCTTCATTGGATTTTGCATCGAATTTCCCTAAGGCATCCTTTTCATTTATGATAAAGCATTTACAACCAAAAACTTTAAAATAAGAAACATTTGGTCTTTTATCATTCCATAACTCATACGGAGTTTTAGATAGGGATGGTCTCACTAGAACTCTATTCATAATATAGCAAGCCGTATTTACGGCTTCGGCCCAAAAGTATTTAGGTAAATTATATTCATTTAACATGGTTCTAGCCATTTCTTGCAAACTTCTATTTTTTTCTTTCCACTACTCCATTTTGTTGTGGATTTCTTGGAGTAGAGAAGTTGTGATTGTATCCATTTATTTCACAAAAATTTTGGAAGTCATGATTTTGAAATTCTCCTCCATGATCACTACGAATTGATGAAATCATGAGGCCTTTTCATTTTGAGTGAGTTTACAAAATTTTGAGAAACATTTGAAACAATCACTTTTATGAGCTAAGAAATAGGTCCAAGTGTACCTACTATAGTCATCCACAATTACAAAGGCATATTTGCTACCACCTAGACTTGTTATGTCAATTGGTCCAAATAAGTCCAAGTGGATCAATTGCAATGGTCTAGTGGTGCTAATTTGATTTTTTGATTTGAAACTAGTCTTTATTTGTTTCCCTAGTTGACATGCATCACATATCTTATCCTTAAAAAATCTTGTGTTTGGGATACCTCTTACTAAATCTCTAGATGAAATCTTAGAGATTAGTTTCATGCTTGCATGTCCTAGTCTCCTATGCCAAAGCCATGCATCATCATTCAAAACCGAAAAGCACATTTCATTACTTAGTTTATCAATATTTATGGTGTAGACATTGTTTTGTTTTAAAGCAATCATGGATATGTTGTTGTTGGGTTTTTCAATAATGCAAACATTAGATTCAAATCTAACAACATAACCTTTATCACATAATTGACTAATACTTATAAGATTATGTTTTAAGCCATCAACTAGTAGCACATCATCAATTGAAAAATTAGATTTATTACCTATGGTTCCTTTGCCAATGATTTTACCCTTGTTGTTGTCTCCGAAGGTGACATATCCTTCTTCTTTGCTAGAGAGCATAGAGAAATGAGATGGATCTCCGGTCATGTGCCTTGAGCATCCACTATCAAGATATCATTTCTTGCTCCTAGCTTGTGAATTTGTCTACAAAAGAGGATGGTTTTTAGGTACCCATTTGATTTTGGGTGCCTTACAAAATGACCTACTTACTTTGCAATTCATCATTGAATCGTTTATGGTTCCTTTAGGAACCCATATCAATTTTTGTGGATCAATTTTCTTGAATGGATATTTGTAGACAACATGTCCCGTTTTGCCACAAAAGTTACATTTCATATGTGGTGATACATGCAATGTAGGCCCTTTAATGAAGGTGGTGGGATTTTGATGAGAACCTCTCACAAATCCAATACCACTTCTATTTCCGACATGACCTTTGTTAGCAAGAATCATGTCTAAGCCCTTGCTACCGACCTTAAACTTGTTTAGGTCTCTTTGAGTAACAAGTTCTCCTCTTTGTTGCATCTAAGTCTTCACACTTAGAGCATGGGGGTAGAGAAGGGTTTTGAAGACTATTTAACTTACTTTGTAACAAAGCATGCTCCTTTTAAGCAAATTGAACTTCTTACTAATAGTTTTACATTCATCAAATAACTCATGAAAAGCCATAGAAAGTTCATCAAAAGATAACTCTTCATAAAGTAAACTACTAACCTCTTCTCCAAATGCCATTAGTGCGAAGTTTGCCTCATCTTTGTTGCTAGCCTCTTCAACCTCGGAGTTACTTGAATCATCCCACGTAGCCTTCAAAGCTTTTTTCTTCTTGAATTGCTTCTTCTTGGCTTGAGGGCATTCATTCTTGAAGTGTCCCGGCTTCTTGCATTCATAGCAAAGGACTTGGTCCTTTTTGTGTTCAAATTTGCCTTTTGTGTCATTTTTGAATTTGTTCTTTCTTATAAATTTCTTAAACTTTCGAGTTAGAAGAGCAATATCTTTATCACTGTCCTCATCACTTGATGTTCCTTTCAAGTGGTCTTCTTGTGTTCTAAGTGCCACATCCTTCCTGTTCTTTGGAAGGGTATTCTCAAGCTCTTCATGAGCATGGCACGTCATCTCATAAGTCATTAGAGATCCGATAAGTTCTTCAAGCGGAAATACTTTAAGATCCTTGGCCTCTTGAATGGTCACCTTTGGATCCCAACTTTTGGAAGGGATCTTAAAATTTTGGTTACCAATTCAAAATTCGAAAAACCTTTACCAAGAGCTTTTAGTCCATTGATGACATCCGTAAAGCGGGTGTACATGTCTCCAATGGACTCACTTGGTTTCATCCGAAAAAGTTCATAAGAATGTTGATTTTGGACTCTTTCACTCGGCTAGTGCCTTCATGAGTGATTTCAAGAGTTCGCCAAATATCAAATGCCGATTCACAAATAGAAACCCGATTAAACTCATTCTTGTCAAGCGCACAAAATAAGGCATTCATAGCCTTTGCAGAGCAAAAATCTTCTTCTCCGACTCATTCCATTCACTCATCGGAAGAGAAGATTTTGCAAAGCCATTTTCAACAATGCTCCAAAGTTCAAGTCCATGGAAATAAGAAAAATCCTCATACGAGTCTTCCAATACGTATAATCCGACCCATTAAACATAGGTGGACGAGTAATGGAGAGACCTTCTTGCATACCGGAGTAGGCCATCTCTCTTGGGTTTTAAACCAATATGAGAGCAAACCTCGCTCTGATACCAATTGAAAGGATCTAAAAGGCACTAAGAGGGGGCGGTGAATTAGTGCAGCGGATTAAAACCGTTTTCTTGAATTCGATTTACGAAAACTCACGTTCGTAGGAAGATCTCGATTTGACGAAAGAGAGCTTGAAAGAAATTGCTTGCTTAAGGGAAATAAGTATGAACTAAATAACTTGCAGTAAAGTAAAGAAATGCTTCAAGAAAGTAAGCACTCACACATTCATGAACACAAGGATGTATAGTGGTTCGGTCAAATGACCTACATCCACTCTTGAAGCCTTTACGATGAGGCTCTTCTCTTCCACTAGCAATCTCTTTGAGGGGGAAGGATCAAACACCCCTTTACAACCCTTTACAAGATGTTCACACTTGTACAAGATCTCTCAAGAAAGGGAAGAAGGTGAACACTAGCAAAAGCAAGACTTTACAACACACTTCAAGAACTCAAGACTTAGACTTTTTGCTCAAAAGGATTGCCCTTTCAGTTGGGAAGGGGAGGGGTATTTATAGATCCAAAGTGGATTCAAAATTAGGCTCCAAATTTGAAATAAATTTGGAGTTCAAAATCAGATGGTGAGCGGTGCCACCGCTGCCGAGGCAGTACCACCGCCCGCCGGTGAGTACGCAGCATCCTTATCTTACACGGCAATCTGAGCGGTACTACACGCCCGGGCCAACAGTACCACCGCTGCGGTCGTATTTGAGGTGCTACCGCCCCGGTCAAGCGATTCCACGCCTACCTGGCAGTTTTAGAGGCTGAGCGGTGCTTCCCGCCTCGGCGACGATTCCGCTTTATTTCCAGCACGAGGCGATACTACGCCCGGACGAGCAGTGCCACACTTTATGCAATAACCAGCGGTAATGCCGCCCGGCCAGTGATTCCACGCTTGAGCCAGCCAGTACAACGCACCTCGTCGGCCAAGGCGAATAGCGACCTGTTCGGAAACCTTCCTTGGCTTTCGGCGAGAACTGAATTTAGCCCCCTCGATTTGCAAGGATTTTACCTCAAATCCTTGCCTTACTTATGTGCAAACTACGAATATTAAAACACAAGTAATCGTGATTTGATCCGACATGCTTCCGCGAGATTCCAAAGAAGCTTCCGATCTCGGATTGCTTTCTGGATTCTCGGCACACCTCAGTTGTATGGCGAGCTTCAACGAGTCTTCGGCTAGTTTCTGACTCATCCCGGTGAGTTCCGCGAACCTTTGACGATCTCTGAGAGGAACTTCCGAAAACTTCGGCAAGTCCCTGATTTGATCTTTGATGGTTCCGGCAACACGTCCGAAAATCTCTCGGACTTCCGATAAACTCTTGAACCCCCGACGGACTTGATCACTTTATGTTTTCTACCCTTCGTAGTTGTTCCTGCACACTTATCTCGACAAGGTGAATTAGCACAAATATTTCACCAATTGACTTCATCATCAAAATCCGAGATTCAACAATTGATTCATAGTGATCATAATGGTTTTAAAACCATGATTTCCAAAACTTTTATGAATCAAATGGGTACAACCATAATTTCTCTACTCTAAGAAATCCTCAATAAAATGCAGTAGTTGAAAGAAAGAATATGAGCTTACAAGAAATGACAAGAACCATATAGAACGAACATAGCCTACCTAAATACTTTTGGTCCGAAGCCATTAATACGACATGTTATGTCATGAATAGGGTTCTAGTAAGACCATTACTTTCTAAAACTCCTTATGAATTGTGGAATAGCAAAAAACCCAATGTTTTATATTTTAAAGTTTTTGGATGTAAATATTTTATCTTAAATGAAAAAGATACCTTAGGAAAGTTTGATACAAAATCTGATGAAGGCATTTTTCTTGGTTATTCTTCTATTTCTAAAGCCTTTCATGTCTTTAATAAAAGAACTTTAGTTATAGAAGAATCTATTCATGTTGTCTTTAATGAAGTTTCTGAATTTAAGAAAAATAATTTTGATAATGATCTTGATTTTGATGCTTTAAATTTGAATAAAATCTCTCCTCCCACTAGCAACTTGGGTGTATCTTCTTTCGAAATATCCTTACTTAAGGAATGGAAGTATGTAGATGCTCATCCTAAGGAGCTAATCATAGGAGATACAAGGTGTTCAAACTCTCTTCTTTAAAAATTTTTGTGCTAATGTCGCTTTTCTTTCTCAAATTGAACCTAAATGCATTGACGAGGCCTCGAAAGATAATTCATGGGTTATCATAATGTAAGAAGAGTTAAATCAATTTGAGAGAAATGAGGTATGGAAGCTTGTTCCTAGACCTAGTGACCATTTAGTGATTGATACTAAATAAGTCTTTAGAAACAAGCAAGATGAATTTGGTATCGTAATTAGAAATAAGGCTAGATTAATAGCCAAAGGTTTCAACTAAGAAGAATGTATCAATTATGAAGAAACCTTCGCTCCTGTGGTAAGATTAGAAGCCATAAGGATGCTCCTTGTTTATGCTTATTGTAATAATTTTAAGTTATTTCAAATGGATATCAAAAGTGCTTTTTTAAATGGCTTTATTTCTAAATAAGTTTATGTTGAACAACTACCTGAATTTGAGAATACTCTTTTTTCTAATCATGTGTTTAAGTTAACCAAGACTCTCTATGGATTAAAACAAGCCCTAAGGGCTTAGTGTGAGAGACTTATCTCCTTTCTTATCCAAAATAATTTCTCTAAAGTTAAGGTCGATACTACATTGTTTATTAAAAAATTTGGTTAGAGTGAGACTTGGATAGATTCCGTATGGGCCTGATAGTACCATACCTAGTATATAGTCTCTGGGATATTATATGGATGAGGGACTATAGATACACAATAATGTTAGGATCATAAAAGGTACTAAAAGGGGGGTTGAATTAGTGCTTTCGATATGATGAACCGATTTAAATATTTGTTCGATAAAATTGATACTGGAAATGTGTTTAACTTAAAATATGAGTAAGTATAGTAAGCAATAGCAATAAATAACATAAAAGAAAATGTAAACCAGATTTATAGTGGTTCAATCATCCTGACTTACATCCACTCCCAATTCCTCCTCTCTTGAGGCCACCAACTTTTACTAATGATGTTCTTTTCAACGGGTGAAGATCAACTACCTTTATTACAACTCTTTCTCCATTTCATAGGCTTAGGAGAGAATATTTATAATTCTCTTTTACAAGGAAGTCCTCATACACCTTCCTTAATTTTGAAAATAATTTTCTTGTTGTTCAAATTTATGTTAATGATATTGTTTTTGGTTCTACAAATGAGTCATTATGTGAATCATTTACCAAAAGTATAAGCCAAGAGATCGAAATGAGCTTAATGGGTGAACTAACTTTCTTCTTAGGCCTATATATCAAACAACTTAGTGATGATATTTTTCTTAGTCAAACCAAATATGTATTAGAAATGCTAAAACTATTCAATATTATTAGTTTAAAGGCTATCAATATACCAATAAGTACTTCTACTAAGTTAGATATGGACGAACGTGAAGAAAGCTTTGATAAAAAACTTATAGGAGTATAATATATAGTTTACTATACCTCACCGCAACTAGACTAGACATTATATTTAATGTAGGACTTTGTACTAGATTTCAAGTAAATTCTAAGGTATCTCATTTTAAAATCGTTAAAAGAATTCTTAGATATCTTAAAGGAACCCCTAATCTAGGATTATAGTATCCAAAATTCAAAAATTTTGAATTAATTACTTATGCTGATGCTAATTTTGTTGGATGTAGAATAGATAGAAAAAGTATATCTAGAACATGTCAATTCTTAAGTCATGCACTTGTCTCTTGATCTTCCAAGAAATAAAATTCGGTTACACTATCTACAACCAAAGCCGAATATATAGCAGCAAGTACATGTTGTGCACAAGTTATATAGATGAAAAATATATTAGAAGATTACAAAATTCACTTAAAGAATATTTCTATAAAATGTGATAACACAAGTATAATATGTTTAACAAAAAATCCTATTCAACACTCTAGAACTAAACATATTGACATTAGGTATCACTTTATATGAGATCATGTTAATAACCATGATGTAACCTTAGAGTTTATTAATACAAAACATCAATTAGCCGATATTTTTATAAAATCTTTAAATGAAGAATAATTTGATTTCATTATAAGAGAATTAGGCATGTTAAATTGTCTGAATGCATGAGTTTCTTGTATACTTTTTCAGACTTTTTTGATGTTTCATAAATGGATCTTTTATTGAATTTATTTTGTATCATCTTCCTCTTACATTGGAATCGAGTTTATTCATGGATTTTTTGATACTCTTACCTTGATACTTAATGATTTTTGCAACCCTTTTCCTTTTGATAAAAATGTCATTCACAGATTTCATTGATACTTGATTCTTGTGCGAATTTTTACAATATGAATAGATACTATTTGATAGAAAGTGACATTCATGGATTTTATTTGATAAAAGTGACATTCATATATTTTATAGAAATATCATCTACGTCAAGAAATGATACACTTGACTCTTGTATGAATCTCTTCTTTTTAGTCACATTTTTATGTTATGAGTCTTTTAGCTCTTGATGAACTCAATTTCTGATAACTTGAATAGATTGCTTTCCTTGTATGATTCATGGACTTTTAATAGCTCGATCCTTCTTAATGAATGAACTCTTCTTTCACTTTTCAAGAAGAACTCTTGTGGACACTTTCACCTATTTTGTTAACTTACCTACTTCAAAGTTATAAAGAAATGCTAGCATGTGTAGTGCTAGTTTGTACATTTCCTCTTTATTTAGCTACAAATGAAAAGTCACTATCTTGCTATCGCAATAATGAAAAATTTTGCTTGCATGAAGTGATTGCCCATATCCTTTTTGTTGATGACAAAGGAGGAGAAAGTGGCAAATTGATGAAAGCTTGAAATATATCATGCTTGGTATTATGAATGCTTGAAATATGCTTGGTATCGTGAATAGTATCATAAATGCTTGAAAAAGTTTCATACTTGAAATGATAAATTTTTATTATATTTAGAAATTGATATCATCGTATTTGATTTGGTATCATGCTTTGAAATGATGAATTATCATTTGGTATCAAACTTGAAGTTTGTATCATACTAAATATCATATTTGAAGTTGGTAACATGCTTTGAAATAATGAATCATCATTTGATATCGAACTTGAAAATGGTTATCATGCTTTGACATCATATTCACAAATGTGTGATATCAAGTTTTGAAATCATCATGCTGTGCATATTGATTGAACTTTTCAATTAAAGCTTGAATTCAAGGGTTTTGAATTCAAATGTATCTTTTCTCAAGTATGGCATATAGATAGAGGGAGTTAAGATTAACTCCATCATCAATTGGTTATCATCATCAAAAAGGGGGAGATTGTTGAATCTCAGATTTTGATGATGAAATCAATTGATAAATTATTAATCTAATCTATATGTTGAGAAAAATATGCAAGTTTAATTACAATAGTGAACAAGTCATAAAGCAATCATAGTGCCAGATTCAAAGATTAAATGATTCGTCGGGAGTTTGAGAGTTCATCAGGAATCAAAAAGTTCATCGGGAGTGTTGCCAGAATTTGTCAAGAGTTCATCGAGAGCTTATTGAAATGAATGTTAGAAGTTTACCAAGAAGTTCGTTAAAGTTTGCTGGAGCTCGCCGAGAAGATTGGAGCTTGCCAAAGAAGCTCATCGGAACTCGCCAAGAAAATCATCAAGAGTTCAAGAGCTTATCGGGAGTCCGCTAAAAGATCATTGAGAGTTCTTCAAAAGTCCACCAGAAGATCGCTGAAAGCTCGCCGAATGAAATTTTGACCTACCGGACTTACGTGCTTTAGTATATGCCTTAAAAATTATAGTTAGGGTGTAATTAGAGTTAGGTTTGGAAAGTAATCCCACTAACTCTATTAGGGGCCAACTAGGCCCAAGTCTAAACTATTTTGGGCCAAACTGTTAGCCCAAATAGTGTTGCTGAACCTTGCCTAGCGGTGGCATTGTCAGAACTAGGTGGTGGAACCACCCAGGGCTTAGTCTCCCAGGTGTCTAGGTGGTGGTACCATCGACAGTTATTAACTACCAAGCTATCACGAACTTAGCTAGTTTTGTCTAAGTCGTGCGGCACCCTTGCGTGTCCATCCGTAAAGATCAGCCTCCCCAAAATCTCCTACGATCCCTTATGACCTACAAAAGAGAAGAAGGGACAGAGAAAGTACTTCACACGAGATCCATAAGCAACCTTTTCGACAAACACTTTATAACCAATATAAATTCCAACCATGGACATCACAAGCTCAGAACGGTTGCACAACAAAGGTATAAAATTGGTTCACTACACACCAAAATCTAGTATAAGTGTTCACATAATACATACTTTATGTACAAGTTTACAAGGCCACCAAAATCACTCAAATGGGGTTGTTAAGCCTATGGCTAGCCCTTTACATACTTCACAAAGTAAGAACAAGCTAAAAAGACATGGACATGCATAAGCATTGTATTTGACAAGCTATTTACAATTTGTTTGTAACATTCTCCCCCACTTATTCTTTCGACATCCTCATCGAAGCCTTTATTGACACTACAACTCCTTGCCTTGGCTAAATCTTCTATCTTCTGCTCCTATTGTAAAGCGCCCCTCAGCTCCTAGCTTGACTCCGCTGCTGTTGTTGAGTAGTCGAATGTTGATCTGCCATGCTGATTCAACTCGCCAATGACTCTGACTTTGGTGTGAGGTCGGTTGAGTTGTGTTAGTCCTTGCTGGTTCCTATGGATTCTTCAGGTGAAGGAAAAGACTATCCTTGATATGCATCAGTCTTCACATGCCTCATGTCGCTCAAACTTAGTGGATGTTGTTAGAGCTTTAACGAGCATCGCGCAAACTTTGAAGTTTTCAAGTTCTTCCTTCGTAAAATTTTGCCTATAGATTCTTCTTCCACTTAGTTGTCTTCGCATCACTTTTGCTTTCGATGGGCATTCAATTGGGAAATGAAATAGACAATCTACTCTCAGTAGCACTGATCACCATTAGTGAACTTGACAACCATTGTCTTTTATTAGGTTCCTTCGAAGGGTCTTTGAGTATGTGCAGAGCTTCTCTGCTAGATAACTAAGAGAATTGGGGTACTCGGTTTTGCCCATTCTCTTGAGAGTTGAGAAGGCAAAGGTTACTTGACTTTGCCCGCCTCCTTGAAGTTGTACTCCATGCATCAGGCTAGTTACTAAACTTTGCATGCTCTTAGCTCACACTTTCGAAGTTCTTGAAGTGTTTGCAATCCTTACATTGAGTCCACTACTGTGATTCTCCTTCTCAATGCCGTTAAACTTTTAGAATGCAAGAAGTTGTCACTCCAACCTGGAGCAAGTCTTTGATACTTTTGGTTGCCTTTGGGATTGTATTATCTTCTCCATCATTTTTGTCACCTACTCCTCTAAGTAGCAAAGGTATAGCACCACGTACTACTTGCTTCATTCCTTGGTCATGCACTCTTACATCAACCCGAAGTCCTTCATTTATGGCTATTTTAATGAGAAGCCCCTTGACACCAGTCTTACGAAGTTTCCTGGCCTCTGCCCTTCTACTTTGTCTTGGTACTTGGAGTTTGTCTTTACATTCTCCTCCTCTTCGGCCCATCTTATGACTAAGCGCTCTCTCTCCATGAGAGCAAGGGATTGATGACTCCATGGAAGTCCCATCTCCATATACCATGATGTTGCCATGCCTATGACACTACTATTCATTGTCTCATATCTGCATCCCTCTCTCCATAATTTATAAATCTGCCTCTGTGGCACTATGGCACTCCTCTAAGTCTACCTTTCATTCTAATCGATGCTTAGTTTTTGGTAGCTAAGTCCCTCTAAACTCGTCATTGCTTCCTTGGCCTTTTTCGACCACCTGCTTCAACACCTCTGTGTTCTTTAAGTAGTTCCCCATGGTCGATAGAAAGACAGACTACAATTCCCATGCATGGCCTCTGCCATCATGTTGTAGGGCTTGCGCCACTTCTATTCTCCTTAGCTTCATTGGTTACAATGTTCGCTTACTCAGCCTTGTCCTCTGACTTGCCAGGCTCCCTTACGCGAATGTGAGCTCTGGAGTAGTCCAACTGTTCAACTGCTCTGATCATATCTCTGCATGATTAAGTCCCCCTATGGGATTGACAGGTACTACATTTGAACTTCTCTCTCGGTAGTGCATAGCCCCTATATGCTGATGCCCAAGGCTTTCATTCAATGCAACATTCAATGCATGTATGGAAGACCCACTTCTGTAGTACCATGACATTCATACCTTAAATCCACCGGGCTCCCTTAAGCAAATATGAGCTTTGAAGTAGTCCAACTCTTCAATTGCTCCAATCATATCTCTGCATGATCTAATCCTCCTATAGGACTCACTGATACTTGCATCTAAACTTCTCCCTCGATAGTGCATAGCCCCCATATGTTGATGCCCAAAGTTTTCATTCAATGCAACATTCGATGCGTGCATGGAAGACCCGCCTCTACGGTACCATGGAATTCCCTCCTTGAATCCATAACCCTTCTTGCCATCATGTTGTTCACCAAAGTAGAGCTCCTAGTAGTGCTCCTGATCATACCTCCGTATAATCTCATCCCTCATGAGAAGGTCTTTTGTATGTCGTATTGCCTCAAACTATTCCACCACGATCTACTGCACTATATCGCCTCCTGGTGACATCTCCTTGCATTCTAATCAATGTGATATGAACTCGAACTCCAATCTCTCCATGTGTAGCCTCTGCCAATACATCGCCTATGCCACCTTCGATTATGTTTGCTCCTTTGGCAATCGACCTTCATCCACCCACTGAGTCACACCCGGATGAAGCATAGCTCTAGGACAATCCATCGCCTAGCAACTCCTGAAGTCCCCTGACTTTGCTGAAATTGGTGCACCATTGTATGGATCCTGGGCCTCTGCCCCTGCTAGCACATTCTTCGCTACACATCACTTTCCTCATGGTAACTCGAATAGCAAAACTATGGCATATTCTTTGAGAGTACCCACCTCTGCATCCTCTTACCCCGTGTCAAGGTCTCCTGACACCAACTTCACCTCTGCATATTATGTCACCTTAGTTCTGTTAGAATCTACAGCGGCACTAAGAGGGGGGGGGGTGAATTAGTGCAACGGTTAAAAATGTTGATTTGTGCGATTTCGATAAACTTTGTTTGAGAAGAATCACGTTTCGATGAAAACCAACTTCAATTGCATTTTAACTTAAAAAGATTCGTAAGTGAAAGAGAAGGATTCGAGTGATTGAAATAAGTAAAGGATTTGTAGAAATGTAAATTACAAGAAAAGAAACGCAAATCGATTTTATAGTGGTTCGGTCCTCCGAGCTATGTCCACTCTCGATTCCTCCTTCGTTGAGGTCACCGGCTTTCACTAATGATCTTCTTTCAATGGGTGAAGATCAACCACCCTTTTACAACTCTTTCTCCTTTTCAAAGGTTTAGGAGATAACCTCTACAAGTCTCACACCTCCCTTAGACAAACTTCTAAACTTTTCAAGAGGAGGGAGAGAACACTCAAGACTTTTTCAAGATTACAACTTGATTCACTAGAGTTTTAGATTACTTTTTCTTGTATCATCCTTGCAGGGATGAGTGGGGTATTTATAGGCCCCAAATGGCTCCAAAAATGAAGCCAAAATTCAAATTTTCAAGTCTTTCAGGTACGGGCGGTACTACCGCCTGCATTAGGCGGTGCAACCACCTGTAGAACCTCAAAAACAGAGGTTCTGGTGGTGCTACCACTAGCCAGGAGTAGTACCACCACTGTAGCTTTATTGTTGGGTGGTACTATTAAGGATCGAGTGGCACTAAGAAGGGGGGGGGGTGAATTAGTGTAGCGGATAAATATGATAAACTTCGGTGCTTTTAAAACAACTTCAGAAACTTTGTACGTTGAAAGCAACGTATTCATTTGAAACTATTTCGATTTCATTTTAACTTGAAGGAATATGTAAGAAGGAGACAACGAAGTAGAGCATCAAAGTGAAGATGGTTTGCAGTAATGTAAATGACAATAAGATAAACGCAAATCGATTTATAGTGGTTCGGTCATATAACCTACGTCCACTCCCGATTCCTCTTTACTTGAGGCCACTGGCTTTTCCACTAACTATCCTCCTTCCAACGGGCAAGGATGAACTCCCTTACAGCACCTCTCCTTTTGACGGACTTATGAGATAACCCTTCCAAGGCCTCTCACCCCTCTCTTGGACTAGAACACTTTTAAAACTTAGAGGGAAGATTTTGACACACTTTCAATAGAGTTTTCCCTCTTTTTATCTCAGTTCTAGATATCCCTTTATCCATGAATGAGAGGGGTATTTATAGGCCTCAAGAGGATTCAAATTTGGAGCCCAAACTTGGAGCCCAAACTTGGAGCCCAAATTTGAATCACCTTGGTTTTCGGTATTCTGGTAGTACTGGGCGGTGCCACCGCTAGTGCTCTCGGGTGCTAGGCGATGCCATCGCCCTAGCCTGGGCGGTGCCACCACCCATCTCTTGGCCTCTGGGCAGTGCCACCGCCCAGCCTATTCCAGCACGCTGGTTTGGGCCTTAAACTCGGCCCAAACCGATCCAAAACAAGGCCCAATTGGCCCCTACTTGGTTTATAGGATTAACACCTAATCCTAAATCAAATTATATGCTAACTATAAATTTTAAAGACATTTCCTAAGCTATTACAAAGTCCAACAAGTCAAGACTTCTTCTAGCGAGCTTTCAATAATCTTTCGATGGTCTTCCGATGAACCCTCTGAAACCATTCTGCGGACTCCCGGCAAGCTCCCGGACTTTATGATGATCTTGGTGAGTTCCAACGAGCTTCATTGGCAAGCTCTGTGAACTTTCGATGAACCTTCCAGTGAATTTTCAAAAATCCTTTGGCAAGCTCCCTACTCATTCTCGGCCAGTTCTGACAACGGTCCCAACGAATCTTCGAACTTCCTTCAAACTCTCAAACTCCCAACGATCCATCACATTTGGCTTTCAGCACTTTGTTTTGCTTTATGTCTTCATCGTCATCATAGTTAATCCTGCACACACAGAAACAAAAACTCTACTTCGATCTAGATAGTTATTACAACGTGAATTGACATTTAGTTGCCCGGCATGTCATTGGTCGGTGCTTCATCCAATTCTTCAACGCATCGTCCTCTCTTGTGGCTTGTTGCCCAATCAATGGTTAACCTTCGTAACCCCGATATCCTTGGTGCAACTCTGCTCTTCTTGGCCTAATGCTCGATGTCCGAAGCCTCCTGCCAATTATTGACTGAACCTCCAGCTCGACATCCAATATCCTGACGTGATCACTTCTGGCACAACGTCAATTCCTCTAGTGTCAACTGTCTAATCCTGATCGATAGTAGACCTGCGTCACTCAAAATGCAGTTAGATCACAAAACACAATCAATTAGTTTCATCATCAAAATCTGAGATTTAATAATCTTCCCCTTTTTTATGATGACAACTAATTGATGACTAACGAAGTTAACCATAACTCCTCAGAGTTTAACCAAACTCCCCCTATCAAAATGCTATTAATATAACACTTGGATTATCCCAAATCCAAGCAACATTCATCATATATAATATGAGAATCAAAACTATCATGCAAATATATAAAATATTCAATTCAATGCAAGAAGTCATCAATCTACTTCTCCCCCTATGTCATTAACAAAAAGGAGAAGTAGCATCATAGCTAGTTTAAAAGATATGCAAATTTTACAACACACTAGCAATTAATCACATCATACAATATTTAAGCATAGCAAGTTTCTCATGATAGGCAAGATAGCACTTGTTGTGATGATAGCAAGTTTTTCTATATTTCTTTGAGAAGTACAAGCAAATTGTATTCAAAGATGTGCATTTTCTTGACTTCCTTTGCAATATGCATGCAATTTTATAATTTCTTTCTTCTCTTTTGAGAAGAACTGTCACGCCCCTCTCGAAATTATCGCGTTCAGGAGGTGTGATACTGTATTAAAAATCCATAACATTAAAATTTATCACGATCAAATCCCAAGATCTAAATAATTATTTGAGGATACAAAGAAACATTCAAATATCAGTCATATACATAATACCTGTACAGATATAATCATATATCACATCACACGAACCTTTATAAGGACCCAAACCAACTCAACAAAATATCAACCTCACTTATAATTCCACAAGCATAAGAATTTACAAAATCAAAACTCCAACCATTTACCATAAATTCATATCATCATACTGTTGAATCTCGGATTTTGATGATGAAGTCAATTGGTGAAATATTTGTTCTAATCTACTTTGTCGAGATAAGTGTGCAGGAATAACTACGATGGGAAGAAAACATAAAGTGATTTACCGAGGTCAAGTCCGTCGGGGGTTCAAGAGTTCATCGGAAGTCCGAGAGATTTTCGGAAGTGTTGCCGGAACCATCCAAGATCGAATCAGGGACTTGCCGAAGTTTTTGGAAGTTCATCTCAAAGATCGTCGAAGGTTCGCGGAACTTACCGGGAAGATTCGGAAGCTAGCCGAAGACTCGTTGAGCTCGCCATACAATCCGGAGTATGCTGGGAGTCCACTGGAAGCAATCCAAGGGAAGCATCGGAAGCCTGCCGGAATCTCGCCGTAAAGCTCACCGGAAGTTGACTTGAAGAGTGTCGGATCAAATCACGTTGAGTTATGTTTTTAAGTTCGTAGTTTGCACATGAGTAGAGCAAGGATTTAGGAAAAGAAAATCCTGCCTAAATTCAGTGGGGGCCAACCGGGCCTCTACTGGGACAAGTTGGGGCTTAAAAGGGCCCATTCGGCTTTGGCTGAATGGGCCAGGCGGTTGAACCACCCAGCCTGGGGCGGTGGCACCGCCTGGCTGGAGCGGTAGCACCGCCCAATACGCATGCGGTGGAACCGCATGCAGGCGGTAAGCACCGCCCTATACGACAAGCGGTGGAACCGCTTGTGGGCGATAACACCGCCCGATCCTGAGCGGGCGGTAGCACCGCCTGCTCGGGCGGTATGGTATACCGCCGCGTGCGATCCAGCCAGATGGTGGCACTGGCACCGCACCATGACCTAGGAACTCCAAATTTGATTTCAAATTTGGAGCCCAATTGAATCCACTTTGGATCTATAAATACCCCCTTTCTCGGTGAAAGGGCACCCTTTTGAGAGTTAGAATCTTAGTCTTGAGCTTTTGAAAAGTCTTGAAAAGTCTTGTTCTTACTAAGTGTTCACCTTCTTCTTCTTCTTGAGAAATCTTGTACAAGTGTGAACTTCTTGTAAAGGGTTGTGAAAGGGGTATTTGGTCCTTCCCCTTCAAAGGATTTGCTAGTGGAAGAGCGGAGCCTCATCGTAAAGGCTTCAAGAGTAGATGTAGGTCATTTGACCGAACCACTATACATCATTGTGTCCATAAATGTGTGAGTGTTTACATTCTTGAATCATTTCATTACTTGGCTGCAAGTTGTTTAGTTCATAGTTATTTCCTTTACGTAAGCAATTACTTTCAAGTTCTCTTTCGCCAAATCGAAATCTTCCTTTGAACTTGTGTTTTTGCAAAATCGGTTCCAAGAGTACGATTTTAATCCGCTGCACTAATTCACCCCCCCCCCTCTTAGTGCCTTTTAGATCCTTTCAATTGGTATCAGAGCAAGGTTTGCTCTCATATTGGTTTAAAACCCAAGAGAGATGGCCTACTCCGGTATGCAAGAGGGTCACTCCATTACTCGTCCGCCTATGTTTAATGGGTCGGATTATACGTATTGGAAGACTCGTATGAGGATTTTTCTCATTTCTATGGACTTCGAACTTTGGAACATTGTTGAAAATGGCTTTGCAAAATCTTCTCTTCCGATGAGTGAGTGGAATGAGTCGGAGAGGAAGATTTTTGCTCTCAATGCAAAGGCTATGAATGTCTTATTTTGTGTGCTTGATAAGAATGAGTTTAATCGGGTTTCTATTTGTGAATCGGCATTTGATATTTGGCGCACTCTTGAAATCACTCATGAAGGCACTAGCCGAGTGAAAGAGTCCAAAATCAATATTCTTATGCATTCCTATGAACTTTTTCGAATGAAACCAAATGAGTCCATTGGAGACATGTACACCCGCTTTACGGATGTCATCAATGGACTTAAAGCTCTTGGTAAAGGTTTTTCTAATTTTGAATTGGTAACTAAAATTTTAAGATCCCTTCCAAAGAGTTGGGATCCAAAGGTCACGGCCATTCAAGAGGCCAAGGATCTTAAAGTATTTTTACTTTGAAGAACTTATTGGATCTCTAATGACCTACGAGATGACGTGTCATGCTCATGAAGAGCTTGAGAACCCCCTTCCAAAGAACAAGAAGGATATGGCACTTAGAACACAAGAAGACCACTTGAAAGGAACATCAAGTGATGAGGAAAGTGACAATGACATTGCACTTCTAACTCGAAAGTTTAAGAAATTTATAAGAAAGAACAAATTTAAAAATGACACAAAAAGTAAATTTGAACACAAAAAGGACCAAGTTATTTGCTACGAATGCAAGAAGCCGGGACACTTCAAGAATGAATGCCCTCAAGCCAAGAAGAAGCAACTCGAGAAGAAAAAAGCCTTGAAGGTCACGTGGGATGATTCAAGGGACTCCGAGGTTAAAGAAGCTAGCAACAAAGAGGAGGCAAACTTCGCACTAATGGCATTAGGAGAAGAGGTTAGTGAGTTACTTAATGAAGAATTATCTTTCGATGAACTTTCTATGGCTTTTCATGAGTTATTTGATGAATGTAGAACTATTAGTAAGAAGTTCAATTTGCTTAAGAAAGAGCATGCTTTATTACAAAATAAGTTCAATAGTCTTCAAAACCCTTCTCTACCCCCATGCTCTAAGTGTGAAGACTTAGATGCAACAAAGAGGGAGAACTTGCTACTCAAAGAGACCCTAAACAAGTTTAAGGTCGGTAGCAAGAGCTTAGACATGATTCTTGCTAACAAAGGTCACGTCGGAAATAGAAGTGGAATCGGATTTGTGAGAGGTTCTCACCAAAATCCTACCACCTTCGTTAAAGGGCCTACATTGCATGTATCACCCCATTTGAAATGTAATTTTTGTGGCAAAATGGGACATGTTGCTTACAAATGTCTATTCAAGAAAATTAATCCACAAAAATTGATATGGGTTCCTAAAGGAACCATAAACAATTCAATGATAAATTACAAAGTAAGTAGATCAATTTGTAAGGCACCCAAAATCAAATGGGTACCGAAAAACCATCCTTTTTTGTAGACAAACTCACAAGCTAGGAGCAAGAAATGGTATCTTAATAGTGGATGCTCAAGGCACATGACCAGAGATCCATCTCATTTCTCTATGCTCACTAGCAAAGAAGAAGGATATGTCACCTTCGGAGACAACAACAAGGGTAAAATCATTGGCAAGGGAACCATAGGTAACAAATCGAGTTTTTCAATTGATGATGTGTTACTAGTTGATGGTTTAAAACATAATCTTTTAAGTATTAGTCAATTATGTGATAAAGGTTATGTTGTTAGATTTGAATCTAATGTTTGCATTATTGAAAAACCCAACAACAACATATCCATGATTGCTTTAAAACAAAACAATGTCTACACCATAAATATTGATAAATTAAGTAATGAAATGTGCTTTTCAGTTTTGAATGATGATGCTTGCCTTTGGCATAGGAGATTAGGCCATGCAAGCATGAAACTAATCTCTAAGATTTCATCTAGAGAATTAGTAAGAGGTATCCCAAACACGAAATTTGTTAAGGATAAGGTATGTGATGCATGTCAACTAGGAAATCAAATAAAGACTAGTTTCAAATCAAAAAATCAAATTAGCACCACTAGACCATTGCAATTGATCCATTTAGACTTATTTGGGCCAATTGACATAACAAGCCTAGGAGGTAGCAAATATGCCTTTGTAATTATGGATGATTATAGTAGATATACTTAGACCTATTTCTTGGCTCATAAAAGTGATTGTTTCAAATGTTTCTCTAAATTTTGTAAACTCACTCAAAATGAAAAAGGTTTTATGATTTCATCAATTCGAAGTGATCATGGAGATGAATTTCAAAATCATGACTTCCAAAATTTTTGTGAAATAAACGGATACAATCATAACTTCTCTACTCCAAGAAATCCACAACAAAATGGAGTAGTGGAAAGGAAAAATAGAAGTTTGCAAGAAATGGCTAGAACCATGCAAAATGAATATAATTTACCAAAATATTTTTGGGCCGAAGCCGTGAATACGGCTTGCTATGTTATGAATAGAGTTCTAGTGAGACCATCCCTATCTAAAACTCCATATGAATTATGGAATGATAAAAAACCTAATGTTTCTTATTTTAAAGTTTTTGGTTGTAAATGCTTTATTTTAAATGAAAAGGATGCCTTAGGAAAATTCGATGCAAAATCCAATGAAGGCATATTTCTTGGTTATTCTTCGGTTTCTAAGGTTTTTCGTGTTTTCAACAAAAGAACCTTACTTATAGAAGAATCTATTCATGTGGTTTTTAATGAAATTTCTGAATTTAAGAAGAGAGATTTTGATGATGATTTTGGTCTTGATAATTTGAATTTGAATGAACCCTCTCCTCAAAATGACAACTTGGATGTATCTTCTTCCCAAACTTCCTTACCCAAGGAATGGAAGTATATAGATGCTCATCCCAAGGAGTTAATTATAGGAGATGCATCGAAAGGGGTTCAAACTCGCTCTTCTTTCAAAGATTTTTGTGCCCATGCCGCTTTTCTTTCTCAAGTTGAACCAAAATGCATTGTTGATGCCCTGAAAGATGATTCTTGGGTTATCGCAATGCAAGAAGAATTGAATCAATTTGAGAGGAATGAGGTATGGAAGCTTGTTCCTAGACCTAATGACCACTTAGTTATTGTACTAAGTGGGTCTTTAGAAACAAGTAAGATGAATACGGTATCGTGGTTAGAAACAAGGCTAGACTAGTGGCCAAAGGTTTCAACCAAGAAGAAGGTATCGATTACGAAGAGACCTTCGCTCCGGTGGCAAGATTGGAAGCCATTAGGATGCTCCTTGCCTATGCTAGTAGTAAAGATTTCAAATTATTTCAAATGGATGTCAAAAGTGCATTCTTAAATGGTTTTATTTCCGAAGAAGTGTATGTCGAACAGCCACCCAGATTTGAAAACTCTCTATTTTCTAACCACGTGTTTAAGCTAACTAAGGCTCTATATGGTCTAAAACAAGCCCCTAGGGCTTGGTATGAGAGGCTTAGTTCTTTTTTAATTTCAAATGATTTCACTAAAGGCAAGGTTGATACTACATTATTTATTAAACATTTTGAAAACAATTTTCTTATTGTTCAAATTTATGTTGATGATATTATTTTTGGGTCTTGTAATAAATCACTATGTGAATTATTTGCTAAGGATATGAGTGATGAATTTGAGATGAGCCTAATGGGAGAACTAAATTTCTTTTTAGGACTACAAATCAAGCAACTAAGTGATGGTATATTTCTAAATCAATCAAAATACACATTAGAATTGTTAAAACTATTTAACATGGATGGATCAAAAGATATTAGCACTCCTATGAGCACCTCCGCTAAATTAGATATGGATGAAAATGGAGAAAGTTTTGATCAAAAAACTTATAGGGGCATGATAGGTAGCCTACTTTATCTCACTACAACCAGACCTGACATCATGTTCAATGTAGGGCTATGTGCAAGATTCCAAGCTAATCCTAAGCTATCTCACTTGAAAGCTGTCAAGAGGATTCTTAGATATCTTAAAGGGACCCCTAATCTTGGATTATGGTATCCAAAATCTGATAACTTTGATTTGAAAGCTTATGCAGATGCGGATTTTGGTGGATGTAAAATAGATAGAAAAAACACAACCGGAACATGCCAATTTCTAGGACATGCACTTGTTTCTTGGACTTCCAAGAAACAAAATTCGGTTGCACTATCTACGACAAAAGCTGAATATATAGCTGCAAGTGCATGCTGTGCACAAGTTATATGGATGAAAAATACACTAGAAGACTATGGAATCTACTTAAAAAACATTCCTATAAAATGTGATAACACGAGTGCTATTTGTCTAACTAAAAATCCGATTCAACACTCTCAAACTAAGCACATTGACATTAGGCATCATTTTATACGTGATCATGTAAGTAGTAGAGATGTCACCCTTGAATTTATTGATACAAATCATCAATTAGCGGACATTTTTATGAAACCTTTAAATGAGGAACAATTTGATTTTATTAGAAGGGAATTAGGCATGTTAAACTGTCCAAATAAGTAAGCTCTATTTGATGATATCTTTCCTTGAAATTATGGTTTTCATCGATTTGATTCCATACATTTTGATTTTTCTTCTTGGATTTATTTTCATCAAATTCTTTTTGACTTCATCCCATCTCTAAGACCAATTTTTTTAAATAAAAAAAATTAATGAAATGTGAATTTTTGTGCTACTGGCGGTAGCACCACCAGGTACGGCGGTGGAATCGCTTGCTGGGGCGTTAGTACCGCCCGAACACCCCTTTTATAAGGGGTGAGTTAGGGCCGGCGGTAGAACCGCCCCCCCCTAACCTGAGAGACTCTTCGTCACCTCTCTACACTCCTCTAAACCCTCCCAAGCATCATTTCTTCCCTCTAGAAGCCTAAGAAGGAGATCTTACTTTGATTCAAGCTCCCTACATCTCAAAGGAACAATCTAAGGTAAAAATCGAATTATTTCTCTTTCCTTTTCTTGTCTAGTTTAATTCCTTTCTTCAATTGATTATTGATCTATCCTAAATAGAAATGGCTCCTAAAAGAACATCAAGAGACAAAGGAAAAAGGATGGAGGTAGATTCATTTGACCAATCCTTGTTTAAATCACAAGAAGCTTCCCTTAGATTTACTCAAATTGGTTCTTGACCCATTCATAAAGGACTATACGTTGATTCGAATCAATTAGGGATCCAAGATCCTATCATGTAGTATGCAGACTTAGAGGCCTTACCTATTTTCCAAATTATTGAACCTGTATATACATGCTTAGTTATATTATTCTATGCTAATTTAACTAAGAATGATGATGGCTTGTCAACTTATCTTCTAGGTAATGAGATCCAAATATGTGATAATACTATATGCTCATTAATTGGAATTGTTGAAAAGAGTTAGGGTGTTATTTTAGAGGAAAATGGGATATGGACACGATTGGTGCCACCCACTCTGAAGCTTTAGAAACTATGTTTGCAAACCCAAATTTAGGTATAATCCCCAAGAGTTGTGAACATTTACTACCTTTTAACTCTAAAATTTTGCATCACATTCTTGTAAGCATTGTAATTCCTAAACAGTTTCATCATGATGAGATTAGTTTCACTGAGTTAGGTACCTTATATTGGATCATGACCAGACAACATTTTTGTTTTGGATACCTAATCCGACAGCAAATGATAGAGGTCCTTTCTAAAGGATCAATGTTACCATATGGAGGTTTAATAACTAAACTATTGCGTGCCCATAATATTTGCATTCCACCAAATGAAGAAGCAATACAAGTGGATAGATTTAATATCATTGACGTTAAACTACTTAGGCGACTTAGGTGTACATTCGAGCATGGAATAGGGGTTAGACAACCTAGGAGATATGATATACCTCCCCCACCAGTAGACAATCCTGAAACACCAGTCCTTAGGGGAAATGAATCTCCTCCTCCTAATCCTTTTGTTGTAGCTACATCAGTGCCATTTTCTGCTCCATCTTCTGACGATCCGATCATGAGAGAGTTAAATGAAGTAAAATTACAGCAAATTGAAATTTTGAAGGAAATGCGGAAGATGAACCAAAAGATCGATCACATGTATAGGCATCTTGGCATTCCTCCTAAGGAGTAGCTTGCTGTATTTTCTTTTTGAATGTTGTAAACTTGTGTTGTATGTTGACATATATGTTGTATTATCTTTATTACATCTTGACATATATGTTGTATTATCTTCATTACATCTTCTTGGCCACTGTGAAATGATTTTCAGCTTTCTGATTGATTTCCTTTTCCACATTTGTGATATTTTTCGGTCATCCTTTATTGTTACATATGAATCCCTCGTTTCCTTTTTATTGATGACAAAGGGGGAGAAATAATATGTGTATTGCCATATGTTGACAGTAATATGCATTTTTCATGCTTTACAAGTTATTGCAAGTTAAAATGCTTATTTAGGTTCTTGATATCATGTTTTTAATTATGTATACTTCATTGATATCTTTGATACCTATTTGACATCTTAATGTACAACATCGACTTTGTCATCATTAAGTACATCATGAAGTTAAATTTATTGTGTTGAATTCAAAAATTGAATTCAAGCAATTTTATGGCACATAGATAGGGGAGTTAAGAGTAACTCCATCGCAATTGATTGTCATCATCAAAAAGGGGGAGATTGTTGAATCTCGGATTTTGATGATGAAGTCAATTGGTGAAATATTTGTTCTAATCTACTTTGTCGAGATAAGTGTGCAAGAATAACTACGATGGGAAGAAAACATAAAGTGATTTACCGAGGTCAAGTCCGTCGGGGGTTCAAGAGTTCATCGGAAGTCCGAGAGATTTTTGGAAGTGTTGCCGGAACCATCCAAGATCGAATCAGGGACTTGCCGAAGTTTTCGGAAGTTCATCTCAAAGATTGTCGAAGGTTCGCGGAACTTACCGGGAAGATTCAGAAGCTAGCCGAAGACTCGTTGAGCTCGCCATACAATCCGGAGTATGCTGGGAGTCCATTGGAAGCAATCCGAGGGAAGCATCGGAAGCCTGCCGGAATCTCGCCGTAAAGCTCGTCGGAAGTTGACTTGAAGAGTGTCGGATCAAATCACGTTGAGTTATGTTTTTAAGTTCGTAGTTTGCACATGAGTAGAGCAAGGATTTAGGAAAAGAAAATCCTGCCTAAATTCAGTGGGGGCCAACCGGGCCTCTACTGGGCCAAGTTGGGGCTTAAACAGGGCCCATTCGGCTTTGGCTGAATGGGCCAAGCGGTTGAACCGCCCAGCCTGGGGCGGTGGCACCGCCTGGCTGGAGCGGTAGCACCGCCAGATACGTGACAGCGGTGGAACCGCGCAGCGGTAGCACCGCCCACACGCAGAGCGGTGGAACCGCTTTGGTGGGGCGATGGCACCGCCCCACACGACCGAGCGGTAGCACCGCGCGGTGGCTATACGCGCCGATGCGTGGTGGCACCGCCCCTATACGCCTCCACGCCTCGACCGCACTGTACACAAATTTGATTTCAAATTTGGAGCCCAATTGAATCCACTTTGGATCTATAAATACCCCCTTTCTCGGTGAAAGGGTACCCTTGTGAGTGTTAGTATCGTAGTCTTGAGCTTTTGAAAAGTCTTGAAAAGTCTTGTTCTTGCTAAGTGTTCACCTTCTTCTTCTTCTTGAGAAATCTTGTACAAGTGTGAACTTCTTGTAAAGGGTTGTAAAAGGGGTATTTGGTCCTTCCCCTTTAAAGGATTTGCTAGTGGAAGAGTGGAGCCTCATCGTAAAGGCTTCAAGAGTGGATGTAGGTCATTTGACCGAACCACTGTACATCATTGTGTCCATAAATGTGTGAGTGTTTACATTCTTGAATCATTTCATTACTTGGCTGCAAGTTGTTTAGTTCATAGTTATTTCCTTTACGTAAGCAATTACTTTCAAGTTCTCTTTCGCCAAATCAAAATCTTCCTACGAACTTGTGTTTTTGCAAAATCGGTTTCAAAAGTACGATTTTAATCCGCTGCACTAATTCACCCCCCCCCCTCTTAGTGCCTTTTAGATCCTTTCACATACCCTGAACTCAACATTCCAAAATTCTAACCATGCGAGATCTTTAAAAGCTTTTACATAATACATCAATTCAAATTCATCGACAATATTTCATTACAAACAAAACATACTTATATAACAATAGCATAACAATGCACAACGTCATGCCACAATCTGAATAGCTTTTCACTGTCTCAGTCCAATTCTAACATTTAGCGAGTGACAAGCTAACCTGAAAAAGTGTTATATAGCAATGGAGTGAGCTACAAAGCTCAGCAAGTGGGAAAAATATATCCAGAACAAGGAATGATAGTTTCAAACAAACTTGGTATCAAAATACAAGATTGAAATACAAGAATTCAAAGGTATCAGCTCGTTAGATACAAAATCACAAATGTCAGCAAGTGACTAACATATCCATAGGGAAGGAGAATAGTTTTCAATAAGCTTGATATCAAAATACAAGGCCAGATACAAGGAAACATATATATCATCGTGTCGGATGCTGAATCACAAATGTCCTTTTATTCAAACTTATTTAATTCATAATGAATGGAGTAAAGAATAATTAGAGCATATCAGATGATGATAATGGTAATTTGGAGCATATCAAATGACACACAGGACATTACGAAACATATCAATGGTGCATAGGAGATCTCTCAGAACATATCAGAATAACAAACAAGTAACAGAAGTTCAAATGTCATATCTCATCATTCATTTTTCTTATCATCCAAAGCGCACATATAAACACAAACAATGCTTTGGATATCATATCAAAAACACAGAGGGTGCAGTGGGATCTCAAACAATATCTCCCACGTCTGGGAGAGTCATACATCCACGTTTGGATGAAGCCGATAGGGGCCCGGCAGAGCATCGCAGGCTCTAAGCACAATCCCTTTACCATTTCTGGCAAAGGTCCAAATAATCCCTTTACCATTTCTGGCAAAGGTCCAGACAATCCCACAGTCACCAGAGTACAAAAGGATAGGTGTGAACAATAAATTGACACATATCGGAAGCATATGCAGAACAATAAACGTACATGCGCCCTTACAAAACAATACGATATAAACATAATCTTTCACAAATTCAGTCAGATTTGAGAGGAAAATAAAAGCAAGAGTATACAAAGATTTGAAGCAACAATATAAAGCTCAATCAAAGAAAGAATTCTAGCTGGATTCAATTTTCAAAGAGGTGAAACATGAATAGGCAAAATCAAGAGACTGAGTGGTATCATATCAAAAACACAGAGGGAGGCAGTGGGATCTCAAACAGAATATGGTCCATTCAGAGCATGGACCCAGACAGAAATCAAAGCATCGTGAGCTCTAAGCATATACCCTTTACCATTTCTGGCAAAGGTCCAAATAATCCCACAGCTACCAGAGTACAAAAGAACAGGTGAGCAATAAAAGTGGCACATCGGAAGCACATGCGGATCAATAAAACGTACATGTGCTTTTATGAGTCGATACGATGCAGACATAATCTTTTACAATTGCATTCAAACTTGAAAAAAAATAAAAGCAAGAACATACAAGGATTCAAAGCAATAATATCAAGCTTAGTCAAAGAAAGGATTATAATCGAAATCAATTTTCCAAAGGAATAAACAAGAATAGGCAGAATCAACCAAATCTCAATTGTTGGTAGAATTTGAGAGCCACATTATATGAATTGTTCGGATAACCAATTATACTCCAAATCACTCAAGAAGGATGTCATTAGAAAGCTGAAGCAGTCTACTTTCAGATAAAATAAGTTTCATACAAATAGGATTTTCAACCAAAGAGTTACAAATGATTCGGAAACCAAGAGTCAAGAAACGAAATCTCTATTTTCAGAAACGATAGGATCGAATTCAACAGAATTCTGGGCAGTCATTTGAACTCCAAACTTTTCAATCTAGGTATCAAAAGAAAGATCAATAAATCTAGCTTCCAACAAAGCAAGTTTCACATTAATCAGAGTTTCCAATAGAGACTTATCAGCAGTTTAGTATCAAAAGGTGAGAACTTATAGTCTCTGTTTTACAGATTCCGTAGAGTTGATTCAATTTGATATTTGGATAGGAAAATTTACTCCAAATCATACAAATAAGCTGTCCAAAGAAAGGTCTACAAGTCTATATTCAGATCAAATAAGTTTTGCCTAAATTGGAAATCTGTACAGGGATTTATATCTGAAACAAAGTAGAAGGGTCAGAATTTTGATAATTTTCCAGATTCAAGCAATTACATTCCAAACAATAAAGATATCAGATTTCAAAGCTAGAACAGTTCAAATTTCTCATATTCAAGGAAAAAGCAAAGATTAGGATTGCAGTAGAAAGGAGTGGAACACTTCCCTTTCGAATATTTCGATCCAACGAAATTGTAAGCCCAAATCCTTCTACCTTTCCTCCTTCTCCTCACCCTATGCCGAATTCTTCACCTATCTTCTTTCTTCCTCCTTAGCTACAACTCATGTAGAATGTAGGGAGCACAATTACCTGCTTTCACTTTCTCTTTTTCCCAACCACAGCTGCCGCAGTCGTAGCCGCAGCTTCAGCCGCAGCCATAGCCACAACCACAATCCCTTCCACTGTGCTATTTCCGCTCTCTCAGCTATAGCCTCTTCTTCCTCCCTTGCTCCTCTTCTTCCTTCCCGGCCGCAGCTGCCACAGCCGTAGCCACAGTCTCTTCTTCTTCTCCCGTTCCTCTTCCTCTCCTCTTTCTCTTCTTCTTCTTCCCTCTTCTTCTTCTTTCCCAGCCGCAGCTGCCATAGCCGCAGCTCCAGTCTCTTCTTCTTCCCTTTTTCTTCTTCTTTCCCAGCTGCAACTGCCACAGCAGCAGCCACAGCCTCTTCTTCCTCTCCTCCTCTTCTTCTTTCTCAGCCGCAGCTGCCACAACCGCAGCCACAGCCTTCCTTCCCTCCTCATCTCTTCTTCTCCCCTCCTTCTTCCCCTTCACTTCTTTTCTTCTTCCTCTCTTTCCCTTCTCCCCCACCGACGCAAAGCACCTCCTCTGTTTCCTCATGCAGGAAACAGAGGTGCAGCAACCCCAGCCACAGCTGCCACACCCACAGCCATAGCCACAGCCTTCCTTCCTCCCTCTTCTTCTCTTCCTTTTCCCTTCTTCTCCACAGCACAGCCTCCTCTCCTCTTCTCTCCTTCTTCTTCTTTTCTTTCCTTTTCCTCCCCTTCTCCCCTTCCACTCACCTCCTTTCTTTTCCTCATGCAAGCAACAGAGGTGTGCACGAGGAAAGAGGCGGTGGGATAACCATTGCTATTTTTCCTCTTTTTTTTAATGCAACTTAATAGTTTTATCCCTGAAATTTTAATATTTACAAATAGGTCCTCAAATTTTACACATAGATCCTCACATCATATAAATAGGTTTTTCAGTATCGTTTGGGCTTATCTACAGAATTTAAAATAGATAGTAACTTTGCTATTAAACTCTTATACGAAAATTTAGAAACGAGGAATACGAGGGATGTTACACTCTCCCCCCCTTAAAAGAAAATTTAGTCCTCTAAATTGATCATATCTCAATCAATGAAAAGATGAAGATAAATTTTCTTCAGTTCCTCATCTAGCTCCCAAATAGTTACATCAATAGAATAATACTTCCAAATCACTTTGACTAGAGGAATTTTTTTTTTTTTTTGATCATTAGGGATGCATACTCTATCCCCAAATCTCAATAGGCCATCCTTTGAAATTTAAAAATTCGGCTTCAATCTCTTTTTCTACTTCATTCCTCAAGTATACTAAATGTGCATCTCATTATTGTCCTCCTTCTTGATCTTCAATTGATAGTGACCCAATCTCAGATCAATCTTGGAAAATACTTATACACCTTACAATTTTCCAAACAAGTCATCAATTTCGGGTAAACAAGTCATCAATTTTGTTTTACCTCATGGTAAAACACTATGCTAAATAAAACCCCTATTCTAACAGTCCTTGTAGTTGCTTCTTTATTTCCACTAACTCAGTGGTGCCATTTTATATGGAGGTTTAGATATAGAGGATTATCCCAAGGACCAAATCAAAAGTAAATTTACTCTCTTGATTTGGAGGTAATCTGAGCAAGTCATCTTGGAATACATCAAGGAATTCTCTAACTATCAAAATTTTATCTAGACTAGTTTCTTGATTTAGTTTGCTCCTTTACACATTCAAGACAGCAAAAATAATCCTTCTACATAAAACGAGGAGCTAAAGTTGATATCAAGCAAAGAGGTAAATCATGCTTAATACTCTCAAATAAAAGATGAGCTGATCTCAAATACAAAAAGCGATCCTTTTGTATAACAATCTATATTGGCATAATAAGAAGATAATTAATACATGCCAATATAATATCAAAACTTCAAATCTCTAGGAGAATCAAATCATGAAGAAGTTCATGTTCTCCAATAGAAATCAGATGAGATGACTAGATCAAGTTTATTGTCCATGGATCCCTAACAATCGTAGTTACATATAGCATATGATCCAGTGGTCTAGGTTGAATGCCCAAGTGATAAACAAAATATTACGAAGTAGAATAGAGATTGGAACCATGGTCAAACAAAATTGTGGCATTCTATAAAAACATGAATAATGCCTTCGACCATTGATTTAGAAGCTCTAAAATCATGTTCAGGACTAGCATGCACTCTAACATGAGCTGATGATCTGGGAGACAATGGTTCTTTCTTCTTCTTATTCAAAATGTAATCTTTTGATTCATGATTCAACTTCCCACAAGCTAACAGGCTCTAGTCGCTCGAAAACATAAACTTATTCCATGATTTAAACCACATGTTGCATATGATTAAGTCCTCTGTAGTGCCTTCCCTTTTCAAATCTAGATGTATTGACCCTCTTATTATCACAGTTTGATTCATTTCCTCTATTCTTTTTTTTTTGTTAATAAACTTGTCCTTGCTATTCCGGCTCCTGATCTCCAGAAATTATTTTTATTGTTTTCCACCAGTGCTCAATCTCTCCTTTAAACATAAAGGTGACAAAAGAAATTTTTCTGATTCATCCAAACAATTCAAGACATCAAATATTTTCTCCATTAGTATCAAACATTATTCTACCACCAATAGATCAGGTTCACCACGGAAACAAAAAGAGACAAAGCTCTTTAAATTATTTCATTCCCAGTCTATTCCAATTTGATGTCCCCAAATCAACCCTTTCATCCTACTCAATTACTCAAAAGGGGATGAAGCAAAAGGACCAGATGTCCTCAGCATCCCAGAATCTTAAAGACATCAAAGAAAAATTTCATCAATCTCAATATAATTTACTAAACCTCAATATATTTTCACATCAAATATATCAAAATCTCTGTGATCCTCAAATCATGCTCTGATACCACCTCTGTTATGCCCCTCCCGAAATTATCGCGTTCAGGAGGTGTGATCCTGTCTTAAAAATCCATAACATTAAAATTTATCACGATCAAATCTCAGGATCCAAACAATTATTTGAGGATATAGAGAAACATTCAAATATCAGTCATATACATAACACCTGTGCAGATATAATCATATATCACATCACACGAACCTTTATAAGGACTCAAACCAACTCAACAAAATATCGACCTCACTTATAATTCCACAAGCATAAGAATTTATAAAATCAAAACTCCAACCATTTACCATAAATTCAAATCATCATACCCTGAACTCAACATTCTAAAATTCCAACCATGCGAGATCTTTAAAAGCTTTTACATAATACATCAATTCAGATTCATCGACAATATTTCATTACAAACAAAACATACTTATACAACAATAGCATAACAACCCATAACGTCATGCCATAATCTGAATAGCTTTTCACTGTCTCAGTCCAATTCTAACATTTAGCGAGTGAAAAGCTAACCTGAAAAAGATTATATAGCAACGGAGTGAGCTATAAAGCTCAACAAGTTGGAAAAACATATCCAGAACAAGGAATGATAGTTTCAAACAAACTTGGTATCAAAATACAAGACAGAAATACAAGAATTCAAAGGTATCAGCTCGTTAGATACAAAATCACAAATGTCAACAAGTGACTAACATATCCATAGGGAAGGAGAATAGCTTTCAATAAGCTTGATATCAAAATGCAAGACCAGATACAAGGAAACATATATATCATCGTGTCGGATGCTGAATCACAAATGTCCTTTTATTCAAACTTATTTAATTCATAACGAATGGAGTAAAGAATAATTAGAGCAAATCAGATGATGATAATGGTAATTTGAAGCATATTAAATGACACACAGGACATTACGAAACATACCAATGGTGCATAGGAGATCTCTCAGAATATATCAGAATAACAAACAAGTAACAGAAGTTCAAATGTCATATCTCATCATTCATTTTTCTTATCATCCAAAGCGCACATATAAACACAAACAATGCTTTGGATATCATATCAAAAACATAGAGGGTGCAGTGGGATCTCAAACAATATCTCCCACGTCTAGGAGAGTCATACATCCACGTTTGGATGAAGCAGATAGGGGGCCGGCAGAGCATCGCGGGCTCTAAGCACAATCCCTTTACCATTTCTGGCAAAGGTCCAAATAATCCCTTTACAATTTCTGACAAAGGTCCAAATAATCCCTTTACTATTTCTAGCAAAGGTCCAGACAATCCCACAGTCACCAGAGTATAAAAGGATAGGTGTGAACAATAAATTGGCACATATCGGAAGCACATGCGGAACAATAAAACGGATAGGTGTCATACATCCACGTTTGGATGAAGCAGATAGGGGGCCGGCAGAGCATCGCGGGCTCTAAGCACAATCCCTTTACCATTTCTGGCAAAGGTCCAAATAATCCCTTTACAATTTCTGACAAAGGTCCAAATAATCCCTTTACTATTTCTAGCAAAGGTCCAGACAATCCCACAGTCACCAGAGTATAAAAGGATAGGTGTGAACAATAAATTGGCACATATCGGAAGCACATGCGGAACAATAAAACGTACATGCACCTTTATAAAACAATACGATACAAACATAATCTTTCACAAATTCAGTCAGATTTGAGAGGAAAATAAAAGCAAGAGTATACAAAGATTTGAAGCAACAATATAAAGCTCAATCAAAGAAAGAATTCTAGCTGGATTCAATTTTCAAAGAGGTGAAACATGAATAGGCAAAATCAAGAGACTGAGTGGTATCATATCAGAAACACAAAGGGCAGCAGTGGGATCTCAAACAGAATATGGTCCATTCAGAGCATGGACCTAGACAGAAATCAGAGCATCGCGGGCTCTAAGCATATACCCTTTACCATTTCTGGCAAAGGTCCAAATAATCCCTTTACCATTTCTGGAAAAGGTCCAAATAATCCCACAGCTACCAGAGTACAAAAGGACAGGTGAGCAATAAAAGTGGCACATCAGAAGTACATGCGGATCAATAAAACGTACATGTGCTTTTATGAGTCGATACGATGCAGACATAATCTTTTACAATTGTATTCAAACTTGAAAGAAAATAAAAGCAAGAACATACAAGGATTCAAAGCAATAATATCAAGCTCAGTCAAAGAAAGGATTATAATCGAAATCAATTTTCTAAAGGAATAAACAAGAATAGGCAGATCAACCAAAGCTCAATTGTTGGCAGAATTTGAGAGACACATTACATGAATTGTTCAGATAACCAATTATGCTCCAAATCACTCAAGAAGGATGTCATTAGAAATCTGAAGCAGTCTACTTTCAGATAAAATAAGTTTCATACAAATAGGAGTTTCAACCAAAGAGTTACAAATGATTCGGTAACCAAGAGTCAAGAAACGAAATCTCTATTTTCAGAAATGATAGGATCGAATTCAACAAAACTCTGGGCAGTCATTTGAACTCCAAACTTTTCAATCTAGGTATCAAAAGAAAGATCAATAAGTCTAGTTTCCAATAAAGTAAGATTCACATTAATCAGAGTTTCCAATAGAGACTTATAGGCAGTTTAGTATCAAAAGGTCAGAACTTATAGTCTCTGTTTTACAGATTTCGTAGAGTTGATTCAATTTGATATTTGGATAGGAAAATTTACCATACAAATAAGCTGTTCAAAGAAAGGTCTACAAGTCTATATTCAGATCAAATAAGTTTTGCCTAAATTGGAAATCTGTACAGGGATTTATAGCTAAAACAAAGTAGAAGGGTCAGAATTTTGATAATTTTCCAGATTCAAGCAATTACATTCCAAACAATAAAGATATCAGATTTCAAAGCTAGAACAGTTCAAATTTCTCATATTCAAGAAAAAAACAAAGATTAGGATTGCAGTAGAAAGGAGTGGAACACTTGCCTTTCGAATATTTCGATCCAACAAAATTGTAAGCCCAAATCCTTCTACCTTTCCTCCTCCTCACCGTATGCCGAATTCTTCACCTATCTTCTTTCTTCCTCCTTAGCTGCAACTCATGCAGAATGCAGGGAGCAAAGTTACCTGCTTTCACTTTCTCTTTTTCCCAACCACAGCTGCCGTAGTCGCAGCCTCAGCCTCAGCCGCAGCCATAGCCACAGCCACAATCCCTTCCACTGTGCTATTTCCACTCTCTCAGCCATAGCCTCTTCTTCCTCCTTTGCTCCTCTTCTTCCTTCTTGGCTGCAGCTGCCACAGCCGCAGCCACAGTCTCTTCTTCTTCTCCCGTTCCTCTTCCTCTCCTCTTTCTCTTCTTCTTCTTCCCTCTTCTTCTTCTTTCCCAGCCGCAGCTGCCATAGCCGCAGCTCCAGTCTCTTCTTCTTCCCTTTTTCTTCTTCTTTCCCAGCTGTAGCTGCCACAGCAGCAGCCACAGCCTCTTCTTCCTCTCCTCCTCTTCTTCTTTCTCAGCCGCAGCTGCCACAACCGCAGCCATAGCCTTCCTTCCCTCCTCATCTCTTCTTCTCCCCTCCTTCTTCCCCTTCGCTTCTTTTCTTCTTCCTCTCTTTCCCTTCTCCCTCACCGACGCACAGCACCTCCTATATTTCCTCATGTAGGAAATAGAGGTGCAGCAACCCCAGCCACAGCTGCCACACCCACAGCCACAGCCACAGCCTTCCTTCCTCTCTCTTCTTCTTCCCTCTCTTCTCCATCTTCTTCTCTTCCTTTTCCCTTCTTCTTCACAGCACAGCCTCCTCTCCTCTTCTCTCCTTCTTCTTCTTTTCTTTCCTTTTCCTCCCCTTCTCCCCTTCCACTCACCTCCTCTCTTTTCCTCATGCAAGCAACAGAGGTGTGTATGAGGAAAGAGGCGGTGGGATAACCATCGCTATTTTTCCTCTTTTTTTTTAATGCAACTTAATAGTTTTATCCCTGAAATTTTAATATTTACAAATAGGTCCTCAAATTTTACACATAGATCCTCACATCATATAAATAGGTTTTTCGGTATCGTTTGGGCTTATCTACAGAATTTAAAATGGATAGTAACTTTGCTATTAAACTCTTATACGAAAATTTAGAAACGAGGAATACGAGGGATATTACAAGAATATGCTTGCAAGTTTTGCTTTCTTTGCATGCTAGGACTTTTGCATTCATTTGTAATATGTAAGCTAGAAAAAGCCTTCTCCCCCTTTATCAATGTCAAAAAGAAAGGGAGGATTAATACTTCAAATAATCTTGCATGAGATTCAACAATAATTTGTAACAAAGATGCAAGCAATTTTATTGAAAAAGTGAAGTTAAGTAAGATTTTTGCCTCTATTAAGATAGCAACTTTTTGCTTCTCAATATTTAAGCTAGCAAATTTTTCTCTTTTGATGCACAAGCTAGCAATTTAACTCCCCCTTTTTTCATTATCGAAAGAAAGGGAAAAACCAATGATCAATTATAAATTTGCATCAATCAATATATCAATCATCATAAGATGCATACATGACAAGAAATCATGTCATGAAGGATATCAATATGTAAATTCAACAAGGATCAAAACCAAGAGATATCATTCATGATTCACTACTTTCTTTTTAGCAAGATCAAGATAAATGTATCAATTTTCAAATTAAGATAAATGTCATACAACCAAGATTCATGATATATAGAAGCATATCAATATCAAGGATCAAGTCATGCTTATAAGTGCTAACATATTTTCTTTTTATTCATTTTTAAGCCATGATATAAGAATTCAATCATTAAGCACATTTCTTTTTCATCAAATTTTTAATCATCATATAAGGCATTCAAGCCAAAGAATTCTTGTCATTTTTCTATCATGAAAGATATGTTGTCAAGTCTCATGATTCATTTGACAGTAAAAGCAACAACTTGATTTATGCATGATAGATCTAAATTCATGAAAAATAATTTCAAGTATCACTTATCGATATATCAAGACTTGGATTGTTTTTCTCTTTAGTAAATGATAAAAAGAAGCAATTATAGAGGAAAATATTTCAATTCACATAAAAATCAAGTCAAGAATTTAAGAGATAGTTTATGATTCACAAAAAATCTCATTCAAAATAATTTGACAACTTGAAACTCATAACCAAAACAAAATCATTTTCGAGATTCAAAATACTAGCAATTTGCATTAATCATGACAAGAGATACATCAAAAGTCTACGTCAATATTTCAATCATCAAGTCATGAAGCATATAAAGTGGTATTGAAATATGAGAGAAAAGCTCAAATTACACATGTAATGTTTCAACATTTAAAACACATTTTTTCAAGTTGAGTATCAATAAGTCAAGAGAAAATAACTTATGATTCATTTGGATTTCTCTTCAATAACATGGGAGAATCATAGTATAAAGTAAGAGGTCTTGAAAAAATTCAAGTTATCAAGATCTTGATATAAATAAAACTCATTCTAGTTCAATTTATCAACTCATAATCAATTCATCGAAATCACTTTTATAATTTATGAGATTCTTAAGATATTATGAAATCATTAATCTCGATAAGATGAGAAAAGCATTACGTGATTCTTTTAACACATTATCAAAATCACATTCAAGAAATTTATAAGATTCACAATATTAACTAGATGAATTCATCACTTGTCTTTTATGAAAAATTGAAAACTTTAGAGATAGACAAATTTCAAGAGTCATGTATTTCCTTTTTATGATTTTTTATTATCTAAGTATGCCTTTGTCTTTATATGCCAACTCAAAATATTCAAAACCGAAAGACAAACTTTATTATAAAAATCATTAAGACAAAAATATAACACATTATGAGATTTAATTTATCATGATAATGTGTTTCATTTTAAGTTGTTTATTTCAAACAAGTGTGCTCATGTTTCAAAAGATGAGTATCAAATTTTAAAACCAAAACATGAGTTTGTCATCAAGATATAACAACTTCAAATTCTCATGATATTATAAAATCATTAAGCATGACAATAAACTTTTAATATTTTCATTTCATCATTATCAATGATGATTTCATAAAGTATATTCAAATATTTATATAGAAGCCATCATTATATAAATTCAAAATACAAGTTCGTCATTAAACCCATTAAGACAAAACATATCAAACATAAAGCATCATGATAGTATATTTCTTCATTTTAGTGTATTTCATTTCGTGTAAATTGTTTTCATATGAGCATGCTCTCGTTTTCATGTAAAGACCATGCATCATTTTTAAAACCGTAAGCATCATCAAAATCATTTTAATTCTTTCTTTCATTTGTTATAACAAGATGATCAATACTCAAATTTTTACTAAAATCATGCATCATTTTATAAATGTGAAAAATAATTTTCATCATAAAAACCATCAAGTCCAAATATACATTATTCCAAAATGTAGGATTTTAATCTTCATCATTTCAATTCCTCATTAAGCATGATACAAAAATTTAAAGATCAAGCATCATGTTTAGAAACGAAATATAAAACATCAAGATACACATACATGAATTAATCCTAGGCATTATCACAAATCATGCATAAAAAATCGATATGGAAATCATAAACATTCATGGAATTAATCTTGTATACAAATTAAGTGATTATCACCCATAATGTTGCAACAATCTAAATTTCAAAACATAACATGCATGAAAGCTTAGCAATATAATTTTCATGGTCAAGTTTTTAACTTTTAAAGGTGCTAAAAAGAGAAACATGATATAATTTTTGAAAAATAATTTTTATTACCTACTTTCTAAATTAAGCACTCATGAAAAATATCATGTAATTTTAAAATAATTCAAGGGGGTTAAGTTACTTACTTTGATTCTTCTTTGTGCTTCTTCTTCATCTTTGGCCTCTTCCTCCGTTCAGGTTCATTGTTTATTTTAGATTTTTATTTTATGAACTTATTAAGATTTAATGTTCGAAGTTCAAAGTTCTCAATAGTGTCCTCATCACTTGAGTCATCACTCAAGTGGCATTTTAAAGTTTAGAGTTCCAAAACCTTCTTATTCTTTAGAAGGTGGTTCATGTGTTCATCATGTTCAAGAGTCATTTCATAGGTCAATAAAGACCCAATTAGTTCTTCAAGTGAATAAACATTCAAGTCTTTAGTCTCTTGAATAGCCATTATTTTTTGATCCCAACTCTTTGGGAGGGATCTTAAAATCTTATTAGTGAGTTCAAAGTTCAAAAAATATTTCCTAAGACTTTTTAAGCTATTGACGATATCCGTGAAACGGGTGTACATATCACCGATAGTTTCGTTTGGTGTCATGCGGAAGAGATCAAAATCATGCAATAAGAGGTTCACTTTTAAGTCTTTGACTATACTAGTTCCCTCGTGCGTGATTTCAAGTGTCCACCAAATATCAAAAGCTGTTTCACGTAGAAATCCGATTGAACTCATTTTTGTCTAAAGCACAAAATAAGGCATTCATAGCCTTTGCATTCAAAGAAAAAGATTTTTTCTCTAAGTCCGACCATTCGTTCGTTAGTTTAGAGGGAAGTTGAAAATGGTTTTCAATAACAATCCATAGGTTTAACTCGAGAGAAATCAAGAAAACTCTTATTTGAGTTTTCCAATATGTGTAGTCCGAACCGTTAAAGAACAATGGAGGAACAACCAAAAAGCCCTCTTGAAAGCCATGAAGAGCCATTTCTTATGGGTGTAAATCCGAATGAGAAATAATACGACTCTGGTACTAATTGTTATGGATTGAGTGGCACTAAGAGGGGGGAGGGGTAAATTAGTGCAGCAGATAAATATGATAAACTTTGACACTTTTAAAACAACTTCAGAAACTTCGTACGTTGAAAGCAATGTTTCGTTTGAAACCGTTTCGATTGCATTTTATTTTGAAGGAATACGTAAGAAGGAGACAACGAAGTAGAGCATCAAAGTGAAGATGGTTTGTAGTAATGTAAATGATAATAAGATAAACGTAAACCGATTTATAGTGGTTTGGTCATACAACCTACGTCCACTCCTGATTCCTCTTCACTTGAGGCTACTGGCTTTTCTACTAGCTATCCTCCTTCTAACGGGTGAGGATGAACTCTCTTACAGCATCTCTTCTTTTGACGGGCTTAGGAGATAACTCTTACAAGGCCTCTCACCCCTCTCTTGAACTAGAACACTCTTAAAACTTAGAGGGAAGATTTTGACACACTTTCAACAGAGTTTTCCCTCTTTTTATCTTAGTTCTAGACATCCCTTCATCCATGAATGAGAGGGGTATTTATAGGCCTCAAGAGGATTCAAATTTGGAGCCCAAACTTGGAGCCCAAATTTGAATCACCTTGGTTTTCAGTATTCTGGCAGTATTGGGCGGTGCCACCACCAGTGCTCTCGGGTGCTGGGCAGTGCCACCGCCTAGCACTCAGCCTCTGGGCGGTGCCACCACCCAGCTCTCTAGTCATGGGCAGTGCCACTGCCCAGCCTAGGCGGTGCCACCACCCAGCCTATTCCAGCACGCTGGTTTGGGCCTTAGACTTGGCCCAAACCGGTCCAAAACAAGGCCCAATTTGCCCCTACATGGTTTATAGGATTAACACCTAATCCTAAATGAAATTACATACTAACTATAAATTTTAAAGACATTTCCTAAGCTATTATAAATCCAACAAGTCAAGACTTCTTCCGGTGAGCTTCTGGCGATCTTCCGGTGGTCTTCCGACAAACCCTCGGAAACCATTCTGCGGACTCCCGGCAAGCTCCGAACTTCACGATGATCTTGGCGAGTTCCAACAATCTTCATTGGAAAGCTCCGATCTTTCTTGGCAAGCTCCGCAAACTTCCAACGAACCTTTCGGTGAACTTCCGAAAACTCTTCGGCAAGCTCCCTACTCGTTCTTGGCCAATCCCGGTAGCACTCCCAATGAATCTTCAGACTTTCATCAAACTCTCGAACTCCCAACGATCTATCACACTTGTCTTCCGGCACTTTGTTTCACTTTACGTCTTCATCATTATCATAGTTAATCCTGCACACACACAAACAAAAACTCTACTTCAATCTAGACAGTTATTATAACGTGAATTGATATTCAGTTGCTCGACACGTCATTGGTCTGTGCTTCATCCGATTCTTCGGTGCATCGTCTCTCTTACGACTTATTGCCCAATCAGTGATTGACCTCCACAACCCCAATATCCTTAGCATAACTTCGCTCTTCTTGGCCCGATGCTCGACGTCCGAAGCCTCCTACCGATTGTCGACCAAACCTCCAGCTCGACATCCAATGTTCTAACGTAATCACTTCCGACGCAACGTCAATTCCTCCAACATCAACTGTCTAATCCTGATCGATAGTAGACTTGCGTCACTCAAAATGCAGTTAGATCACAAAACATAATCAATTAGTTTCATCATCAAAATTTGAGATTCAATAGGTACCACCGCCCATACTGGGCGATACCACTACCTGCAGCTTGGAAAAGTGTGCTTTTTCACTTTTCCAACTCATAGGCGGTTCTACCGCCAGTTTGGCGGTGCCACCGCCTACAGCAACATTTGGGCCACTGAATGGGCCTCTCAATGAGCCCAAATTAATCCAAATTTAGACCCAATTGGCCCCTAATTGAGTTGGTATGATTTCACCCAAAACCAACTCAATTTTGACCTAACCTTCGATCATTAAGACATAAACAACTACAAACTATGAATCTAAGTTATTCGGCATGTCATTGGTTCTCTCGGTGAACTTTCGACAACCTTCCAGTGATCTTCCGGTGAACTTCCGGCACATCATCCGAACCTTCGGTGAAGTGCCCAATCCATCGGCATGTTGACTCCCGTAACATCCATTCTCAACGCATTGTCCGATTCTTCCAACCCGATGCCCGAACTTTGACTCCGACCCATCACTTGATTCTTCTTGCTTTAATTGTTTTGCCTCTTTTGATCAAGGTTAGTCCTGCATCACTTATCTCAAAGCATAGATTAGATAACAAACTTATCAATTGATTTCATCATCAAAATCTGAGATTCAACAATCTCCTTTTTTATTATGACAACCAATTGATGGAGTTAAACTCTCCCCCTATCTATATGCCATATTAAAATAAGGTAAACTTGAATTCAAAAGAAATAATAACCTTTGAATTTAAGTGAAACAATTTGATCACATATTACATATTGTATCAAGATTTCATATATTGTGCATCATAATTTCAAATCATCGAAGTACAATATGAACAATCACAACAAATCAACATCACTTTAGGTATAACATACATGATACCAAAACATTAAGATTTTCAATCATTCATCATTACTTACTTCTCCCCCTTTGTCATCAACAAAAAGAGGTGAATTAAAAAAAAAAGTCATCATAAGGTATCATGATGCATATCATTTATCAAACATATCAAAAACATATGATACATGAGGCTAATATTTGCTTAGACATTGAGTTAAACATAATGCAAAATATGTCATCCGAGACGGATAAATCCGAAAAGTGATTTGATCATTTTTATTCATGTCTATGAAATCCGAAAAATGATCAAGTTATAAAGGATTCATACATGAAAGAGGTTCAAGATATAATTTTAAAAATTCAAACATAAAATTATAAATTAGAAATATAGATCATTGAAGTCATTCATCAAATATTTAGTCATTCATCAAATATACTAATAAGAGCTCATGTAAAAAAAATTTCATGAGAGAAAGATCATGATAAAGTTCATAAAAAAGTTCAACTTGGCATTTATGAAATGCGGCACATCAACATCAAAAGTTTCATAGAGAGATTCAACTTGGCATTCTCATGAGGTGGAGAAAAAGAAAAAAACAATCAAGTCATAAAAGATCAAGAGTTAAGAATAAATTCTGAAGAGAGTATTAATAAACTCTTGAGAGCTTGATCATTATGTAAAAATTTCATGACATTAAGCTTCATATGATACAAAAATCATGAAATTCATTTAATCATTCCAATAAAGGTAGAAGGAGTATAAAACCAATTTTAATACTTCATCAAAAGGTATGATCTTCATCAATCGAAGGAGGAGAATCAAAATGTTACGATCGAAGGATAAAAATGAGAGCTTCATTCAAAATATGATATCAAAAAGATGTCATCCAAAATTTGAAAATAATATCAAGTTGAGATTATGTAAACCGAGGTTGAAAAATTTCAGAAAAGGAACATACAATATCTTCATGCATTAGGACAATTTAGCATGCCTAATTCTCTCCTAATGAAGTCAAATTGTTCTTTATTTAGGGGTTTTGTGAAGATTTCTGCTAATTGGTGTTTTGTATTAATAAATTCTAGAATGACATCATTATCAATGACATAATCTCATATAAAGTGATGTCTAATGTCAATATGCTTAATTCTAGAGTGTTGAATAGGATTTTTGGTTAGACAAATAGCACTTGTGCTATCACATTTTATGGGAACGTTCTTTAAATAAATTTCATAATCTTCTAATGTATTTTTCATCTAAATAAATTGTGCACAACATGCACTTGCGGCTATGTATTCGGCTTCAGCCGTAGATAGAGCAACCGAGTTTTGTTTCTTAGAAGACCAAGAAACAAGTGTTTTTCCTAAAAATTGACATATTCCGGATGTGCTTTTTCTATCTATTCTACATCCGCCAAAATCGACATCTGCATAAGCTATTAAATCAAAGTTATTAGATTTTAGATACTATAATCCAAGATTAGGAGTTCCTTTAAGATATCTAAGGATTCTTTTAATAGCTTTAAGATGAGACAATTTAAGATTTACTTGAAATCTAGCATAAAGTCCTACACTAAATATGATATCCGGTCTAGTTGCAGTGAGGTAAAATAACCTACCTATCATCCCCCTATATGTTTTTTGATCAAAACTTTCTCCACTTTCATCCATGTCTAACTTAGTGGAGATACTCATAGGAGTGTTGATGGCTTTTGAACCATCCATATTAAACCGTTTTAACAATTCTAAAGCATATTTGGTTTGACTAAGAAATATACCATCACTAAGTTATTTAATTTGTAATCCTAAAAAGAAGGTTAGTTCACCCATTAGACTCATTTCAAACTCTTGGCTCATACACTTGGTAAATGATTCATATAATGATTCATTTGTAGAACCAAAAATAATATTATCAATATAAATTTGAACAATAAGAAAATTATTTTTAAAATATTTAATAAATAATGTAGTATCGACCTTGCCTTTAGTGAAATTATTTGAAATAAGAAAAGAACTAAACCTCTCATACCAAGCCCTTGGGGCTTGTTTTAACCCATAGAGAGCCTTAGTCAATTTAAACACATGATTAGGAAAAAGATAGTTTTCAAAATCGAGTTGTTGTTCAACAAACACTTCTTTGGAAATAAAACCATTTAAGAAAGTACTTTTGACATCTATTTTAAAATAATTTAAAATTATTACTTCTAACATAGGCAAGGAGCATCCTAATAGCTTCTAATCTTGCCACAGGAGCGAAAGTCTCTTCGTAATCAATACTTTCTTCTTGATTAAAATCTTTTGTCACTAATCTAGCCTTGTTTCTAACCACGATATCAAATTCATCTTACTTGTTTCTAAATACCCATTTAGTACCTATAACTAAATAGTCACTTGGTCTAGGAATAAGCTTTCATACTTCATTCCTCTCAAATTGGTTCAATTCCTCTTGCATTGCGATAACCCAAGAATCATTTTTCAAGGCTTCGTCAATGTAATTAGGTTCAATTTGAGAGAGGAAATCAGCGTTGGTACAAAAATTCTTAAAAGAGGAATGAGTTTGAACCCCTTTTGATGTGTCTCCAATAATTAGCTCCTTTGGATGAGTATCTACATACTTTCATTCCTTAGGTAAGGAAATTTGGGAAAAAGATGCATCCAAGTTACTATTTTGAGGAGAGGGTTCATTCAAATTCAAACCATCAAAACTAAGATTATCATCAAAATTATTTTTCTTAAATTTGAAAACTTCATTAAAAACTACATGAATAGACTCTTCTATAACCATGGTTCTTTTGTTGAAAATATGAAATGCTTTAGAAACGGAAGAGTAACCAAGAAAGATGCCTTCATTGGATTTAGCATCAAATTTTCCTAAGATATCCTTTTTATTCAAGATAAAGCATTTGCAACTTAAACTTTAAAATAAGAAATATTTGGTTTTTTGTTATTCCACAATTCATAAGGGGTTTTGGATAGAGATAGTCTTACTAGAACCCTATTCATGACATAGCAAGTCGTATTAATGGTTTTGGCCCAAAAGTATTTTGGTAAGCTATGTTCATTTAACATGGTTCTTACCATTTCTTGTAAATTTTTATTTTTTCTTTCTACTACTCCATTTTGTTACGAATTTCTTGGAGTAGAGAAGTTGTGGGTTATATCCATTAGATTCACAAAAATTTTGGAAGTCATGGTTTTAGAATTCTCCACCATGATCACTCATAATCAATGAAATCATAAAACCCTTTTCGCTTTGAGTAAGTTTACAAAATTTAAAAAAATATTTAAAGCAATCACTTTGGTGAGCCAAGAAATAAGTCCAAGTATATCTACTATAGTCATCTACAATAACAAATGCATATTTGCTACCTCCTAGACTCATTGTGTCAATTGGTCTAAATAAATCTATATGGATCAATTGTAATGGTCTAGAGGTGCTTATTTGATTCTTTGGTTTGAAGCTAATTTTTATTTATTTTCCTAGTTAATATGCATTACATACTTTGTCTTTAATGAACTTAACATTGGGAATGTCTCTTACAAGTCCTTTAGATGTGATTTGAGTGATTAGTTTCATGCTCGCATGACCTAATCTCCTGTGCCAAAGCTAAGCATCATCGTTCAAAACTGAAAAATAAATTTCATTACTAAGATCATCAATGTTTATAGTGTAGACATTATTTTATTTTAGTGCAATCATAGATGTGTTGTTATATGGTTTTCAATGATGCAAGCATTAGATTTAAATTTTATAATATATCCCTTATCACATAATTGACTAATGCTCAAAAGATTATACGTTAAACCATCTACCAATAACACATTATCAATTGAAACACTTAATTTATTACTTATAGTTTCCTTGCCAATGATTTTACCCTTGTTGTTGTCTCTGAAGGTGACATACCCTTCGTCTTGGCTAGTGAGCTTAGAGAATTGAGATGGATCTCCGATCATGTGCCTTGAGCATCTACTATCAAGGTACCATCTCTTACTCCTAGCTTGTATAGGTGACTGTGTCTACAAAAGATGATGATTTTTAGGTACCTATTTGAACTTGGGTGCTTAAAAAATTGATCTACTAAACTTATCATTGTTCATTGAGTTCCTTATTGTTCCTTTAGGAACCCATATTAACCTATATTGGCTAAGTTTCTTATACGAACATTTGTAAGCAACATATCTAGATTTGCAATAAAAATTACATTTCAAATGAGATGATACATATAATGTGGGTCCTTTAATGAAGTCGGTTGGAGTATGGTGAGATCCACTCATAAATCCAATACCACCTCTATTTCCAACGTGACCCTTATTTGTAAGAATCATATCCAAGCCCTTGCTACCGACCTTAAACTTGTTTAGGGTCTCTTTAAGTAGCAAGTTCTTATTTTTTATTTTCTCTAAGTGTTCGCACTTAGAGCATGGGGTTAAAGAGGGAGTTTTAAGACTATCAAGCGTATCTTGTAATAAAGCATTCTCCTTTAATAAATTGAACATTTTACTAATAACTCTACACTCATTAAATAATTCATGAAAAGTGATTGAAAGTTCGTCGAAAGATAAGTCTTCATTAATTAACTCACATACCTCTTCTCCAAAAGCCATCAATGCAAAGTTGGCCTCCTCTTTGTTGCTTGCTTCTTCATCTTCGGAGCAACTTAAGTCATCCCACGTCACCTTTAGAGCTTTCTTCCTCTTTGGTAGCTTCTTCTTAGCTTGGGGGCATTCACTTTTGAAGTACCTCGGCTTCTTGCATTCGTAACATATGACTTGGTCCTTTTTTTGTTCAAGTTTGTTTTTAGTGTCATTTTTAAATTTATTTCTTCTTATAAATTTTTTGAATTTTTGAGTTAAAAGTGCAAGTTCATCATCAAGGTTCTCATCACTTGAAACTTCCTTTAAATGGTCTTCTTGTATTCTCAATATCATATCCTTCCTATTCTTTGGAAGAGGGTTCTCTAGCTCATCATGAACATGGCATGTCATTTCGTAGGTCATTAGAGACCCAATGAGTTCTTCGAGAGGAAAAGTTTTAAGGTCCTTGGCCTCTTGAATGACTATAACTTTTGGATCCCAACTCTTTGGAAGGGATCTTAAAATCTTAGTTGCAAGTTCAAAATTAGAAAAATCTTTACCAAGTTCTTTGAATCCATTAACGACATCCGTGAAACAAGTGTATATGTCTCCGATGGACTCACTTGGTTTCATTCAAAATAATTTGTAAGAATGCACCAAGAGATTAATTTTGGACTCTTTCACTCGGCTAGTGCCTTCATGAGTGATTTCAAGAGTATGCTAAATATCAAAGGCCGATTTATAAATCAAAACATAATTAAACTCATTTTTATCAAGTGCACAAAATAAGGCATTCATAGCCTTTGCATTTAGAGCAAAAACCTTCTTCTCCGATTCATTCCATTCAGTTATCGGAAGAGAAGATTTTTGAAATCCATTTTCAACGATATTCTAAAGTTCGAAATCTATGAAAATAAAAAGAATCTTCATACGAGCCTTCCAATAAGTATAATCCGACCCATTAAATATAAGTGGATGTATAATGGAATGACCCTATTGAATACCAGTATAAGCCATCTCTCTTGGGTTTTAAACCAAATGAGAGTGACCAAGCTCTGATACCAATTGTTAGGATCTAGAGTGGCACTAAGAGGGGGAGGGATGAATTAGTGCAGCAGTTAAAAATGTTAATTTATGCGATTTCAAAAAACTTCGTTCAAGTAGAATCAGGTTTCGATGAAAACTAACTTCGATTGCATTTTAACTTAAAGAGATTCATAAGTGAAAGAGAAGAATTCGAGTGATTGCAATAAGGTAAAAGATTTGCAGAAATGTAAATTGTAAGAAAAGAAACGCAAATCGATTTTATAGTGGTTTGTTCCTCCGACCTACGTCCACTCCCGATTCCTCCTTTGTTGCGGTCACCGACTTTTACTAATGATCTTCTTTCATTGGGTGAAGATCAACCACCCTTTTACAACATTCTCCTTTACAAAGGTTTAGGAGATAACCTCTACAAGTCTCACACCTCCCTTAGACAAACTTCTAAACTTTTCAAGAGGGAGAGAACACTCAAGACTTTTTCAAGATTACAACTTGATTCACCAGAGTTTTAGCTTACTTTTTCTTATATCATCCTTGCAGGGATGAGTGGGGTATTTATAGGCCCCAAATGGCTCCAAAAACGAAGCCAAAATTTAAATTTTCAGATATTCCGGGTACGGGCGGTACTACCGCCTGCATTAGGCGATGCAACTGCTTGCAGAATCACGAAAACAGAGGTTCTGGCGGTGCTACCACTAGCCTGGAGTGGTACCACCATTGCAGCTTTATTGCTGGGCAGTACCACCGCCCAGACTGGGTAGTACCACCACCTATAATCTAGAAAAGTGTACTTTTTCACTTTTCCAACTCATAAGCAGTTCTACCGCCAGTTTAGTGGTGCCATCACCTATAGTAACATTTAGGCCACTGAATGAGCCTCTCAATGAGCTCAAATCAGTCTCAATTTAGGCCCAATTGGCTCCTATTGAGTTGGTATGATTTCACCCAAAACTAACTCAATCTTGACCTAACCTTACACCATTAAGACATAAACAACTACAAACTATGAATCTAAGTTATCCAGCATATCATTGGTTCTCCCGGTGAACTTCCGGCAACCTTCCGATGAACTTTTGGTACATCGTCCAAACCTTCAGTGAAGTGCCCGATCCACCGACATATTGACTCCCGCAACATCCATTCTCGGCGCATTATCTAATTCTTCCGACCCGATGCCCAAACTTTGACTGCAACCCATCACTTGATTCTTCTTACTTTAATTATTTTGCCTCTTTTGATCAAGGTTCGTCCTGCATCACTTATCTTAAAACATAGATTAGATAACAAACTTATCAATTGATTTTATCATCAAAATCCAAGATTCAACAAGTTTCCCCATCAAATACTTCATCGAGATAAGGTGCATGTGCCTCGAAGCTCCCTTCGTCTTTAGCACCATGCAAGATGAGTTTGCTACAGCATAATAAGGAACCCATGGGACTACTTGATCTTGCTTTTGCCTCTACAAGAGTTCATGTCCTTAACCTCTGTCTAAGGAAAGTTTCATGCCTTCGCTCCATGGTCCATCTTCTATGCTAACTCCCTTCATGCGGTTTGGGTACATCACCAAGTTACCTCCAAGTTGCTCCGCTTCTCAGTCTGCATTGAGTTAATGGTGGCCCTCGCACCCACCATTCCATAGGTCAGCCCTCTATTGAGTTCGATCTCCCTATCGGCTCCAAGTGTGCCTTCATGTTATGTTGCCTTAGGTCGCTTCTCCACTTGATCTCACTATATGTCCACCAATGTATTACCTCTTGCGAGATTATGTAACGACTCCTCGTCGCTCACTTGGTCCGTTGAGCTTTGTGGAGCTATTGTCTTGAGGTACACCTCCTCAATATGTGATGTTTATTGCACATAATTCTTTCTCTGGAGAATCAGGACTTATCCTCCCTAGATATCTGCCCCATTGGAGCAACTTCTCTCTTCACATCCTTCCCTCTAGAAGTTTTGGAGATCACCATCCCCTTGGACTACTCTGCCTTGTTGAATAAACTATGCATTATTCTGCCTCCGCAAATGCACCTGCTAGATTACGACTCTTCGCTAATATAGCTCTCACTACACCCATCTGGGTCTATCAACATGCTGAACCTACTATACACATCAGCCTTCTATGGACATGTCCTTCATGCTCCATGACGCCGACCTTCAGCCGCATACAAGTCCTTGCATGAGTATCAAATTCCTTGAGTTTGCAATTCCCCTCACTTTTGTGAGTTTTGCACAACTCTTTTGATCACTGGATAACCTATTCCACCTTGCATGATCTTATCTTTTACCAGGCGCCCTGCTTGCCTCGAGCACTATCAAGTTTGGTTGCTAACATCGAGCTATTGCTCAAACTCAACCATCCCAACCTTTGTACACTACGTATTCTTTTTAGCTTGTTTATCCTCGTGGTGCCTCTTGCGCGAAGGGTTGACTATTCCTTTGAATGTCATTCTCGGATGTCCGCTCCTCTGAGCGACTTCTTTTTCTATAACTTCATATCTGTTTCCCCCAAACGGTCGCCTACTAGGTCTCCCACATTTGCATGCTAAGTGTTTCTATATGTACTTCTCCCACTCTGATATAATATATCATGAACTTAGCTAACTTTGCCTAAGTCGTGTGGCACCCTTGCATGTTCGTTTACAAAGGTCAGCTTTCTCGAAACCTCCTACGATCTCTTAGGACCTACAAAAGAGAAGATGAGATAGAGAAAATGCTTCATGTTAGGATCTGAGTGGCACTAAGAGGGAGGGGGGTAAATTAGTGCAGTGGATTAAAACGGTAAATTTGAAGCCGATTTCAGAAATAGTTGGTTCGAACAGAAACTTCGATTCGACGAAAGAGAGTTTAGCTAAAATAATTCGAGTGAATGCAATTGAGAGTAGGGAGAAGAAGACCAAACAATTTACAACCAAGTGAAGGTAAGATGTAAATATTAAAAACTCACAACCAAAGTACGTAGTGATGTATAGTGGTTTGGTCAAATGACCTACATCCACTTCCGAAGCCTCCTCCGATAAGGCTCCCAACTTTTACTATCCAACTTCTTTGAAGGGGAAGAACCAAACACCCCTCTTACAAAATTATACAAGTGGTTCACACTCTTACTGTTTTTTACAAAGAAAAAGAGGGAGGTAAACACTCAAGCCATTGAAACAAGATTTTGCTATAGCTTTGACTCAGTTTTCAACTTCTCAAAAGGTGCTTTACCAGTTGAGGAAAGAGGGGTATTTATAGACTAAATTGGCTTTCAAAAATAGAGCTAAAAAGAATCACATCCTGGATTTTCGGGTACTTATGGTACCACTGTCTGTTTACCCTACTTTGTTAGTGCACTGGGCGGTACCACCGCTAACCTAGGGCGGTACCACCGCCCAGACCATCTGGGAAGTTGTTCCAGGGGTGGTGCCACCATCCCAATCTGGCGGTGCCACCGCCAAACCTGGTCCAAGATTCTGAATGGGCCCTGAATCTAGCCCAATTCAGTTTAGACAAGGCCTAGTTGATCCCTACTAGGGTTAAACAGGATTATTACCTAATCCTTACCCTAATTATATACTAACTATGAAATTTAAACATAATTCTAAGCAAAGACTAAACTGGCAGCTTCAAGTTTTCTTTCGACGAACTTCCGGTGGACTTCCGACGCACCCTCGGATTTCTTCCGGCGGACTCCCAATAGGCTCCCGGACTTATGGCGAGTCCGATGAATCTTTGGCACACTTTCGAACCTTCTCGGTGAACTCCATGAACCTTCGACAATCTTTCTGGCAAACTTCTGAAACCTTCAACAAGTCCCCGATTCTTTCTCGGTAGGTTCTAGCAGTACTTCCGATGATCCTTCGGACTTCCGGTGGACTCTCGAACTCCCAACAACTTGACTCCGGTAATTTACTTTATGTCTTCATGCTATCATATTTAATCCTGCATACTTATCTCAATAATATAGATTAGATTAAATAACCTATCAATTGACTTCATCATCAAAATCCGAGATTCAACAATCTCCCCCTTTTTGATGATGATAATCAATTGATGACAAAGTTACCCTTAACTTCCCCTATCTATATGCCATATATTGAGAACTACAATCGATAAGTTTCATTCGTTGAACTTATCATCATGCTTAAGTGGCATGATTTTTCATCTATAAATACGATACTTCATATTTTTCATAATGTCAAGATATGACACTTATTTTCAAGTTGAATGATAGATATTTATTACTTGAACAAGAGATACTAATTATAATTTGAAATACAACATGGATCAAATGATATCGATACAAATATAAGGCATGATATCATTAAATGATACATCATCAAATGATAATTTTTCATATCAATAAAAGATATCAAATTTTAAACATGATATGATAATAATTTTTCAAAAAGGTTTAACATGTTAAGCATTTGCGATATATGTGATACATTGCAATACGATACAAATTTTATTGTGATGCTTTTAAGGACATCAACCAATTTTTTATTATAAAGCATGGCAAAGGCAAGCATATAAGATATTTTTTCATTCCATCATATTGCAACATATAAGTCATTATGATATAATACATATAAGTCATTTGTTAATTTATTTGTCATATTCTTCTTGATGCATGTAAGACATTTTATCAAGTCTTTTGCACATGTCATTAATTTATTTGTACATATCATCAATTTATTTCATTCCATCATATTGCAACATATAAGTCATTACGTTACGATGCATATAAGTCATTTGTTAATTTATTTATCATATTCTTCTCGATGCATGCAAGACATTTTATCAAGTTATTTGCACATGTCATCAATTTATTTATACATTCTTCTCCCCCTTTGTCATCAACAAAAAGGAGGTGAAGTGGTCATTTATCAAGAATATCAAACTCATTTGATACATGAGGCTTAGAAAATATGTCACCTGATAAATCCAAAAATATTTTGATCATCATTTTAAATCATGTTTATGAAATCCAAAAAATGATCAATCATCATTTATCAATCTGTGAAGGATTCATACATGAAAGAGGATGAAAGGCTTAAGATGCAATGTTGAAAATCCAAGAATAACATTATAAAGTGGAAGGATAGATCATTAAAGCCATTCATCAAACATCTCATATCACTTTTAAGATAAAATCCATGATAAAAAATGTTAAAATTTATAAAGCTTTAACTTTGCATTTACGAATTCATGAAGTGAAACATATTAACATCAAAATTTCATAAAATGATTCAACTTAGCATTCTCACAAAAAACATGAGGTGAAGGATATTAAGTCTTAAAACCTTGAATTAGCACAAGAATAAAAATCCGAAATGAACATTTAAGAGCTTTTTTTTTTTGATAAAATTCATGACATTAATTTATGCATATGTTAAGCTTCATGTGAAATGCAAGTTATGAAATTTCTTTAGTCATGCTTAAAGGAGTTGCAAGGAGTATAAAATTAATTTTTACTATATCATTGAGATCCACCATTGGAAGAAGGAGGAGAGCAACATTCAAATCATGAAAGCCTCATTTGAATCAAAACATTATGATTAAAGATAACAAATGAGAGCTTCATAAATAAATGATACAAAGATGTCATCAAAATCCGAAAATAATATCAAGGTTGAGACTATCAAAACCGAAGTTAAAAAATTTCGAAAAAAGAATATATAACATTTTCATGCATTAGGACAATTTCAAAAGTGTACCATAATAGCATAGAGGTTTACAAAATAGTAGTCAAAAGATTCATTACAACAACTATTCCTCAGGTGGAATACCGAAGTGCCTATACAATTGATCTAACTTCCGATTCATCTGTCGAACTTCACTCAAAATTTTAGCTTGCTATGATTTGATCTGATTTATCTCTGACATGATCGAATCTTGAACAAGTGCTGGTTCTGATGGTGCTGCACCAAAGGGACTAGGAGGAGGAGATTCACTACCCTTTAAAACTGGTGTTTTAGGTTGTTCTACTAGGGGGAGCTGGATCGGTCCTTCTAGGCTACCTAATTCATATTCTATTTCTAAAAATACATCTAAGTCTTTTGAGCAGGTTTCTGTTAATGATATTATATCTATTTACTTTTATCACTTCTTCGTCGGGTGGTATTCTTATATTATATGCATATAGCATTCTAGTGATTAACCCCCCATATGGTAACATTAAGTCTTTAGAAAGTATTTTTAATATATGTTGCCGAATCAGGTATCCAAAATAATTATTTTGCCCAGACAAAATCCAGTACATGGTACCTAACTCCATTTGACTAATCTCATCGTGGTGATACTATTTAGGAATAAGAATACTTATGATGATGTGATGGAGGATCTTGGAGCTAAAAGATAACAAGTGCTCATAGCTTTTAGGGACTATAGCTAGGTTAGGATTTCCGAAAATGGTCCCTAAAGCCTTGGAGTAGGTTACTCCAAGTGCATCCATATCCCATTATCCTCTAAAGTAGCAACCTCTATCTTTTTCGGAGATTCCAATTAGACACATATTGTGTTATCCGTAATTGGAATTTGATTTCCTAATAGGTAGGTTGAAATATTATCATCATCATCTAAGTTCAAATTAGCGTAAAACAGCCTAACTAATCTAGGGTAAATTAGTTCATTGATTTGCAAGATAGGCAAGATATCCAATTCAGCAAACCAACTAATGGGCTCTAGGTTTCCTAGTTCACCTAAATCAATATGTTTTCCCTTGTGTACGGTTCTAGCTTCAAGATTATGGTACCTAAGGGTTGTTTCATTTGAGTTAAAGAGGGATTGGTCAAATGAATCTCCTTCCCTCCTCTTCCCTTTGTCCCTAGATGATCTTCTAGGAGCCATTTATCTAAACATGATGATATAACAAAAAAATTTTAAGAAGGCAGCCATGTATTTGAGAAAACAAAGAGGAAGAATCAAATGTTACCTTGGATGAGATTACTTGAGAAGTGAGGGTCTTGATCCAAGATTCAAGGGGATGGAAGCCTTTCTTGGTCTTCTTAAGAGGGAAGATGAAGTTTTGAGAGGGTGGGAGGTGAATTTGAGAGCAGCCTCAAGATTTGGGGTGGTTCCACCGCCGACCCTAAGTCCCCTTTATAAAGGGGGGTTTTCGGGCGGTGTCACCGCCAACTGAGCGGTGCCACCGCCTGGGAACAGAATGCCCAAGAGGTGCTACTGCTAGCCCTGGCAGTGCCATCACTGGCACCCTAACTTAAACTTTTCAAGGAGGGCTGTAACACTTTGTTTTGATCAACTAGCTTTGTTGTTTTCCATTTATCTTATAGGTGTCTGATTACTGTATATTTGATAGAGTGATATCATTTTATCACTTCTAATCACATGTTAATCATGCGATAAAAAGAGATTGACCATAATGACTCATCGAATTATAAAGTGTTGTGATCAAGAGATAATGAGAATTTTCTCATCAAGTGGATCGAGAGAGAACATAGACACAGAAAATATGAAAGAGGATTTGCGAAGGTTACATGGACCTGCGTATCAAAATCGATAATGATCAATTTGTAAGATTATGAAGAAGGAAAACACTTAATCCAAAAATGACTTCCTCACATTATCTCAAGTTAAGCGTTCGAGATATTTAGAGATCGGGTGAAGGAGTACCATTGCATTACTTATCATAAATTATCTCAAGATAGGTAAAAAAATCATCAAATATGATTTAAAGCATACATCACTAGGCATTTTAAGAATAATATATTGCAGTCGTAAACATCAAGTGAGTACGTGATTTATGCGTTGGGAGAATCAAGTGGTTTCAACCGAATCATGAAATTTATGAAGTTGTGATTCCAAGAATTTGAAGTCATGAATCATTTTGAGGAATTCATCAACTCTTAATTCATCAATTATATACGAGGATTTTCCAAATGTTGTTCAAGGAAGATATAAAAAAGTATCACATTGTTTTAAAATCAAGGATTTCTAATTATAATGTGACACAATTGTTTCTACCGAAATCAATTTTCAAGAGACTTAATGGAAGTTATGGTACACAATGTATAACACTCAATGATCTTTTATTTCCTAAGCTAGTGAGCTTAATTACGATCAAGAATTATATTACTTCCAGCTCCTAGCTTGTGTGGGTGAGTGTGTCTATAAAAGAGGAGGATTTTTAGGTATCCATATGAACTTGGGTGCCTCAAAAATTGATCTACTAAACTTATCATTATTCATTGAGTTCCTTATCATTCATTTAGGAACCCATATTAACCTATGTGGACTAAGTTTCTTATAAGGACATTTGTAAGCAACATGTCCGAATTTGTAACAAAAGTTGCATTTCAAGTGAGATGATACATGTAGTGTGAGTCCTTTAATAAAGGTGGTTATGGTTCGGTGAGATCCACTCATGAATCCAATTTCACTTCTTTTTCCGACATTACCCTTGTTTGCAAGGATTATGTCCAAGCCCTTGCTACTGACCTTAAACTTGTTTAGGGTCTCCTTGAGTAGCAAGTTCTCATTTTTCATTACTTCCAAGTGTTCATACTTAGAGCATAGGGGTAAAGAGGGAGTTTAAAGACTATTAAGCATGCTCCTTATAATAAAGCATGCTCCTTGTAATAAAGCATGCTCCTTCTTTAATAAATTGAACTTCTTACTAATACTTCTACACTCATCAAAGAATTTATGGAAAGCAATTGAAAGTTCATCAAAAGATAAATCTTCATTAAATAACTCACTTACCTCATCTCCTAAAGCCATTGGCACGAAGTTGGCCTCCTCTCTGTTGCTTGCTTCTTCATCTTCAGAGCCACTTGAGTTGTCCCACATCACCTTTAGAGCTTTTTTCTTCTTTGGTAGCTTCTTCTTAGCTTGGGGGCATTCACTTTTGAAGTGACTCAGCTTCTTGCATTCGTAACATATGACTTGGTCCTTCTTTAGTTTAAGTTTGTTTTTAGTGTCATTTTTAAATTTATTCTTTCTTATAAATTTTTTGAATTTTTATGTTAAGAGTGCAAGTTCATCATCAAGGTCCTCATCACTTGAAACTTCCTTCAAGTGCTCTTCTTGTGTTCTCAATGTTATATCCTTCCTGTTCTTTGAAAGGGGGTTCTCTAGCTCATCATGAGCATGGCATGTCATTTCATAGGTCATCAAAGACCCAATGAGTTCTTCGAGAGGAAATGTTTTAAGGTCCTTGACCTCTTGAATAGCCGTAACTTTTGGATCCCAACTCTTTGGAAGGGATCTTAAAATTTTAGTTACAAGTTTAAAATTAGAAAAACCTTTACTAAGTGCTTCGAATCCATTAACAACATCCGTGAAACGGGTGTACATGTCTCCAACGGACTCACTTGGTTTCATTCGAAAAAGTTTGTAAGAATGCACCAAGAGATTTATTTTGGACTCTTTCACTTGGCTAGTGCCTTCATGAGTGATTTCAAGAGTACACCAAATATCAAAAGTCGATCCACAAATCGAAACACGATTAAACTCATTTTTATCAAGTGCACAAAACAAGGCATTCATAGCCTTTGCATTTAAAGCAAAAATATTCTTCTCCAATTTATTCCATTCACTCATCGAAAGAGAAGATTTTTGAAATCCATTTTTGATGATATTCCAAAGCTCAAAATCCATGAAAATCAAAAAAATCTTCATACGAGTCTTCCAATAGGTGTAATCCGACCCATTAAACATAGGCAGACGTGTAATAGAATGACCCTCTTGCATGCTAGAATAAGCCATCTCTCTTATGTTTTAAACCAGATGAGAGTGACGAAGCTCTGATACAATTGTTAGGATCTGAGCGGCACTAAGAGGGGGGAGGTGATTTAGTGAAACAGATTAAAATGGTAAATTTTAAGCCGATTTCGAAAATAGTTGGTTCGAACAGAAACTTCGATTCGATGAAAGAGAGTTTAGCTAAAATGGTTCGAGTGAATGCAATTGAGAGTAGGGAGAAGAAGACCAAATAATTTGCAGCCAAGTAAAGGGAAGATGCAGATATTAAAAACTCACAACCAAAGTATGCAACGATGTATAGTGGTTCGGTCAAATGACCTACATCCACTTCCGAAGCCTCCTCCGATAAGGCTCCCAACTTCCATTATCAAACTTCTTTGAAGGGAAAGGACCAAACACCCCTCTTACAAACTTTTACAAGTGATTCACACTCTTACAGATTTTTACAAAGAAAAAAAGGGAGGTGAACACTCAAGCTATTGAAATAAGATTTTGTTATAGCTTTGACTCGGTTTTCAACTTCTCAAAAGGTGCTTTACCAGCTGAGGAAAGAGGGGTATTTATAGACTCAATTGGCTTTTAAAAATGAAACCAAAAAGAGTCACATCTCAGATTTTTGGGTACTGGCAGTACCACCGCCTAGTATTGGCGGTACCACCGCCTGTTCACCTTGCTCTATCAGTATACTGGGTGGTACCACTACCTAGACTAGTGGTACCATCGCTTGACAGAGTCCTCGGGCTCTGTGGACTTGTGGTACCACCGCTTGTCATGTGGTACCATTGCTTGTCAGGTAATATCATTGTTGGCAAGTAATAACTCCCAACTGTATCATCACTGATCTAGGGCGGTACCACCACCCAGACCATATGGGAAGTTGTTCTTGGGGTAGTGCCACCACCCCAGTCTGGTTGTGCCACTGCCAGACCTGGTCTAGGATTCTAAATGGGCCCTGAATCCGGCCCAATTCAGTTTAGATAAGGCCTAGTTGGCCCCTACTAAGGTTAAACAGGATTATTACCTAATCCTTACCTTAATTATGTGCTAACTATAAAATTTAGATATAATTCTAAGAAAAGACTAAACTAGTAGCTTCAAGTTTTCTTTCGGCGAGTTTTTGGTGAACTTCCAGTGGACTTCCGACGCACCCTCAGATTTCTTCCGACGGACTCCCAATAGGCTCCTGGACTTGTGGCGAGTTCAACGAATCTTTGACAGGCTTCCAAACATTCTCAGTGAACTCCATGAACCTCCAACGATCTTTTTGGTAAACTTTCGAAACCTTTGGCAAGTCCCCAATTCTTTCTCGATTGGTTCCGACAGCACTTCCGATGATCCTTCGGACTTCCGATGGACTCTCGAACTCCCAACAACTTGACTCTAGTAATTTACTTTATGTCTTCATGCTATTATAGTTAATCCTACACACTTATCTCAATAATATGGATTAGATCAAATAACCTATCAATTAACTTCATCATCAAAATCCAAGATTCTATACTTCACACAGGATCCACAAGTAACCCTTTCGGCAAACACTTTATAGCCAATGCAAATTCCAACTATGGACATCACAAGCTAGAATGGTTGCATAACAAAGGTATAAAATTGGTCTACTATAGACCGAAACCTAGTATAAGTGTTCACATGACATATACTTTATGTACAAGTCTACACGGCCATCAAACTTACTTAAATGGGGCTATTAAGCCTTTTGCCAGCCTTTTACATCATAAAGTAAGAACAAACCGAAAAGTCACTAACATGTATAAGCATTACATTTGACAAATCATTTACAATTTGTTCATGATAAGGCAGTGGTACCACCAAACTAGGTGGTGGTATCACCCAGTTCTAATACCCAAGACTTTGTTTGCTGGTAGTACCACCAAACTGGACGATGGTACCACTAGTATCCTGAAAATCTAAGATAAGACCTTTTTTTACTCCATTTTTGAAGCCAATTAAGGCCTATAAATATCCCTTACTTCTCAGCTTGTTGGACATAGAGAAGTGAACAAAAAAAAACTAAGACTATAGTGAAATCGCTTGTAAACCTAGAGAGTTCACCTCCACCGATTCTAAGTATTATAAACTTGTATAAGGAGAGTGAGCAACTTGTAAAGAGTTCTATAAAGGGGTGATTGATCTTTGCCCTTGAAGAAAGATCAATAGTGGAAACCAGTGATCTCACCGAAGAGGTATCAGGAGTGGACGTAGGTCGGACGACCGAACCACTATAAATCAGTGTGTTCTCTCCATGTTGTGCACTTTTCTTCTTTACTGCTTAGCTACATTCTGTTTTTGCCTAACTACAACTACTCATCTTCTTCTCTACTCACTTATGAACGTGTTCAAGTTAAATGTCTTTTTAAAACATGTTTTCGTTGAACAAAACCTTTTCACCGAAATAATTTTTTGAAATCAACGTTTTTAACTGCTGCACTAATTCACCCCCCATCTTATTACCAAACTTGATCCTAACAAATTTAACCAAAACTTGGAGCTAGTGGGGAGGAATTTTCACATAATTACAATAGCATTTTTCCTCTTTTTGTTTTCAGTTATTGTGTGTTCTGAGTAGGGATGAGAGGGGTATTTATAGGCCCTAAATGGATTTAAACTTAGAGTCAAAAGTAGTCTCATCTTGGGTCTTTAGGGTACTAGTGGTATCACCGCTAGTGCTAGGTGATGCCACCACCAGTACACTCTAACACTAGGTGGCATCACTACCTAGTCTAGCGGTACCACTGCCTGACTCAGTCTGAGAGACTATCTTGGAGACTAAGCCTCAAGCGGTTCCACTACCAGCCCTAGTAGTGCCACTGCCTAACTTGACTCCAGGTCACTGTTTGGGCCTTCCTCTTGGCCCAAAATATCCTATATTCCAACTCATTTGGTCCCTAATTGAGTTAGTCTAATTACATTCAAAACCAACTCAATTAGACCTCTAAACTATTTTGATCTAGACAAATTATTACAATCATTAATCACATGTTGTCCGGCATGTCATTGGTTCACCGGCGCTTCGTCCGAACTTTTAACGTATCATCATCTCTTGTAGCGTATTGCCCAATCGGCATATTATTCTCCATAACTCCGATCTCTTTGGTATAATGTCTACTCCTTCTAACCCGATGCCCGAACTCATAGCACGAAGCCTTCTACTGGCATGATGACCAATCTTTTGACATGTTTTGCTCTAACCCAATATTTAATTCTTCCTGCTTCAATTTGTCTCTCCTTGATCGAAGTTAGTTTTGTATCACTCAAAATGCAGATTAGATCACAAACTCCATCAATTGATTTTATCATCGAAATCTAAGATTCAACATATTTAAAGTGATGAGAGACAACTAGCCTTTGTCAATGAAGAATATGATGGTAGAGATGACTTGAATGATGACCAAGTTATTCTAATTGGCCAAGATGTTAATCCTAGGAGACAAACTAGGAGAGAACATTTTGATGGTATGGATAGAAGCATAGACAGTATCAAAATGATAGTTAAGATTTTCAAGAGAAGAATAATCCATATGCTTATTTGGAGTGGGAACAAAAAGTGGAGCTGATTTTTTAATATCACAACTACTCCTAAGAGAAAAAAAAGTAAAATTAGCCGCTATTGAATTTTGTGATTATGCTATTGTTTGGTGGGAACAATTGTATAAAGATGACATAGAAATGGTGAAAGGCCCATGGTGACTTGGTTGGAGATAAAACAAATCATGAGGAGGAGATTTGTCCCTAGCCATTACTATAGGGATTTGCATTAATGGCTGTAAACTTTGATATATGAGTGTTAATGAATATCACAAGGAGATGGAGATAGCTATGATAAGGGCTAATATGGAGGAAGATCATGAGGCCATCATGGCTTGATTCTTGAGTGGATTAAACAATAACATTATTGATCTTGTGGAGTTGCAATATTATGTGGAGATTGAGGACATGGTGAATATGGCCATGAAGATTAAGAGATAACTCAAAAGAAAAGGCACAAGGTATGATTCAAAACATTATTTGAGTTTTTCTTCTTCTTGGAAACTAAATTAGAGTAAAAATAATGATAAACCCATTGTGAAGCCTAAAATTGATGAAACTAAAGGCAAAAATGAATCAGGCAACAAAGATAAAGGTAAGAATTAACCTAATTAAACTAGAGGTATTAAGTGTTTTTAGTGCCTTAGGCATGGACATGTGACACATGAATATCATAATAAGAGAGTTATGATCATGAGGGATGGGATTGTAGAATCTGAAAGTGAGAGAGAGGATAATGATGACATTCTAAAGGATGCTAGTGATGTAGAGTATGCTAAAGGTAAAAATTCAATCATTCAATGCATACTTAGTTTGCAAAATAAAAATAATAAACATGGTGAACAATATGAAAATCTATTTCATACTCATTGTTTGATTGTTAACAAGTTATGTAATGTGATTGTTGATAGTGGCAGTTATACAAATGTGACAAGTACCTTACTCATGGAGAAACTGAAATTACCTAATATCAAACATCCAAAACCTTACAAGTTACAATGGTTGAATGATAGTGGTGTAGCATAGATAAATCGGCAAGTGTTAGTTCCTTTTTCAATTGATAGATATAAGGATGAAATTTGGTATGATGTGGTACCTATATATGCTAGTCACATGTTATTAGTGAGACCATGGCAATATGATCGAAGGATAATACATGATGGGTTCAAAAATCATTATTCTTTAATCATGGATAGATAAAAATATCAACTTGGGCCTTTGTCTCTAAAGATAATTTTTAAATACCAAATGCACATAAAATAACAATATGAGGAGTTTGAGTCTTCATTAACCAAAACTTTGGGAAGGGAGCAAGAAAGAGAGAAAAAGAAAAAGGTGAGTTGATTGGTAAAAAAGAGTGTTGGGAAACATAAAGAGAGAGAAAATAAGAAGAGCTTGAGTGAAAGAAAAATAAGTGTTTATGTCAAAATGAGTAATGTGAATAAAAGCCTTAACCATAAGATAGCCTTTACTTATACTTATGTACAAGGATATTTTGATTGCTTCTAATAAAATTGATAAGAGTTTGCCTAGTGTTATTGTTAATCTTTTGCAAGAAAATAAGGATCTCTTTCCTAAAGAAATTCCTAATGGCTTGCCACTAATTAGAGGAATTAAGCATCAAATTGATTTCATTTTGATGCAACATACGAAATAGGCTAGCATATAGATCAACCTCGAAGAAACCAAGGAAATCCAAAAGCAAGTGAGCTATAGAAAGCGGTATATGCAAGAAAGCATGAGTCCATATGCAAATCCTATTCTGTTGGTACCTAAAAAGTATGGATCTTAGAGAATGTGTATTGATTGTAGAGCCATCAACAAAATCATGGTAAAGTATAGACATCCTATTCCTATGGTAACATGTTGGATGAATTGCATAGTTCTTGTGTATTTTCAAAAATTAATTTGAAATCTAGATATCATCAAATAAGAGTGTGTAAGGATGATGAATAGAAAATCATTTTAAAAAATAAACATGGTTTATATGAATGGTTAGTGATGCCTTTTGGTCTAACTAATGCACCTAGCACTTTCATAATGATGAACTATATTTTGCATGCTTACATTGGAAAGTTTATAGTGGTTTATTTTGATAATATACTTGTGGATAACAAAAGCTTAGATGAGCATGTAACACATTTAAAAACTGTTTTTGATGTGCTTAGAAATAAAAGTTATATGCTAATATAAAGAAATACACTTTTTGCACTAATAAAATTACTAGTGTTAATGATGTTAATTGGGGAGTGGCCAAAACCCACTAGTGTTAATAATGTTAAAAGTTTTCATGCTCTTGCTAGCTTTTATAGAATATTCATTAAAGATTTTTTAACGATTATTGCACTATTAACTAAATGCACTATTAACCAAAAAGAATATAAGATTTAGGTGGGGTAAAGAACAAGATGATGCTTTTAACTTACTTAAAGATAAACTCAGTTCAACACCTTTGCTTACTTTCCTAACTTTGCTAAAACTTTTAAGATTGAGTGTGATGCGAGTAGAATAGATATTGGAGGAGTCTTAATGTAAGAAGATAGACCCATTGTGTTCTTTAGTGAGAAGCTAAGTAGAGCAAGTCTTAATTACCTAATATATGATAAGGAGTTTTACACTTTTGTAAGAGTGTTAGAGACATGGCAGCACTATCTATGGTATAAGAAATTCATTATATACACCGATCATGAGTCCTTGAAATATCTCAAAGAACAAGAAAAGCTAAGCCGTAGGCATGTAAAATGGATAAAGTTTATTGAATCCTTTTTATACATCATCAAGTATAAACATGGTAAGGAAAATGTAATTACCGATGCTATTTCTAGAAGGTATGCTCTAATTTCTAAACTTGATAAAAAATTATTGGGTTTTGAGTACATTAAAGATTTATACAATTTTAACTATAATTTTGCTAATATTTATGAGGCATGTGAGAAAGGGGGTTTTAATAAATTCTTCATGCATGATGGTTTTCTTTTCAAAGAAAATAAGATGTGTGTTCCTTAATTTTCAATGAGAGAATTATTTATGAGAGAGGCATATAGTGGAGGTTTAATGGGGTATTTTAGGGTTAGAAAACTTTAGATGTGTTAAGTAATTATTTCTTTTGGCCACATATAAAAAGAGATGTTGAGAGATTGTGTGAGAAATGGATTATTTGTAAATAAGCTAAATCTAAAGTAATGCCTCATGAGTTGTATATTCTTCTTTCTATAACTAGTATGCCTTGATATTGTTGAATCTCGGATTTTGATGATGAAACCAATTGATTGTGATTTGTGGTCTAACTACGTTTTGAGTTACGCAGGTCTACTATCGATCAGGATTAGATAGTTGACACTAGAAGAATTGACGTTGTGCTAGAGGTGATCACGTCAGGATATTGGATGTCGAGCCGGAGGTTCGGTCAATAATCGGCTGAAAGCTTCATATGTCGGGCATCGGGCCAAGATGTATGTTGCGCCAAGGATATCGGGGTTGCGGAGGTCATCTGCTGATTGGGCAACGGACCGCAAGAGAGGATGATGTGCCGAAGGATCGGACGAAGCGCCGACCAATGACGTGCCGGGCAAATGAAAGTCAATTCGCGTTGTAATAACTGTCTAGATCGAAGTAGAGTGTTTGTTTGTTTGTGTACAGGATTAACTACGATGAAGATAAAGACATAAAGCGAAACAGAGTGCCAGAAGTCAAGTGGGATGGATCGTTGGGAGTTCGAGAGTTCGACGGAAGTCCAAAGATTCGTTGGGAGTGTTGCCAGAACCAGCCGAGAACAAGTAGGGAGCTTACCGAAGGGTTATCAGAAGTTCGCTAGAAGGTTCGTCGGAAGTTCACAGAGATTGCCAAGAAAGATCAGAGCTTGCCAGTGAAGCTTGTTGGAACTCACCAAGATCATCGTGAAGTCCGGGAGCTTGCTGGGAGTTCGCTGAATGGTTTCCGAGGGTTCATCGGGAGACCATCGGAAGTTCACCGGAAGCATGTCGGAAGAAGTCTTGACTTGGTGGACTTTGTAATAGCTTATGAAATATCTTTAATTTTGTAGTTAGCACATTAATTTGGGTTAGGATTAGGTGTTAATCCTTTAACCCAAGTAGGGGCCCATTGGGCCTTGTTTGGGATCGGTTTGAGTCGAGTTTTCAGCCCAAACCAGAAAGTTGATTTGTGCTGGGCGGTGGCACCGCCCAGCAGCCAATGTGCTGGGTGGTGGCACCGCCCAGCAGCCAAAAGGCCAAGCGGTGGAACCGCCTGGCAGCCGAGTGCTGGGCGGTGCTACCGCCCAGCCTGGGGCGGTAGTACCGCCCAGCGCCTGAAGGCACAAGCGGTAGTACCGCCTGCCTTGGGCGGTGGTACCCCCCCTCCCCCTCTTCCTCCCCCTCCCCCTCCCCCTCCCCCTCCCCCTCAAATTTGGAGTCCAAATTTGAATCCACTTTGGATCTATAAATACCCCCCCTTTTCTCAGTTGAAAGGAGAACCCTTAGAAAGTCAGAAATTGAGCAAAAAGGCTTGAGAAAGTCTAGTTTTCAATAAGCTTGTGTTCACCTCCTTCTTTCTCCTTGAAAAATCTGTAAGAGTGTGAACTTCTTGTAAAAGGGTTGTAAGAGGGGTGTTTGGTCCTTCCCCTTCAAAAGGATTTGCTAGTGGAAGTTGGGAGCCTCATTAGAGAAGGCTTCGGAAGTGGATGTAGGTCGGATGACCGAACCACTATAAATTGGTTTGCATTTACTTTCTCGTAACTTACTTTGCTGCAAACCATTTTCATTTGCTGCCTTATTTACTCAACTTCATCTTCATTTTCTTAAGTATGCTTTAAAGTTAAAATGCAATCTTTTCGAGTTCAAACGAAACGTTGCATTCATTCATATGAAGTTTTCAAACTTGTCTTTATCGTTGAAAAATCTATCGCTCTTTATCACTCCACTAATTCACCCCCCCCCCCCCCCTCCCCCTCTTAGTGTCGCTCGATCCCTAACAATTGGTGTCAAAGCCACGTTCTTTCTCTTTCGGATTTACACCCGTGAGAAATGACTCTAAATGGTTTTCAAGAGGGCTTTTTGGTTTTTCGTCCACCGTTCTTTAATAGTTCGGACTACACATATTGGAAAACTCGAATGAGAGTTTTCTTGATTTCTCTTGATTTAAACTTATGGAACATCGTTGAAAATGGATATCAACTTCCCTCTAAACCGACGAACGAATGGTCGGATTTGGAGAAAAGATCGTTTTCTTTAAATGCAAAGGCTATGAATGTCTTATTTTATGCTTTAGACAAAAATGAGTTCAACCAGATTTCTACATGCGAAACGGCTTTTGACATTTGGCGAACTCTTGAAATCTCGCATGAAGGAACGAGTAGAGTCAAAGACTCGAAAGTTAATATTTTGATGCATGATTTTGAGGTTTTCCGAATGGCACCAAGTGAGACTATCGATGACATGTTCTCCCGGTTCTCAGATGTTATCAATAGTCTAAAAGCTCTTGGTAAATGTTTTTCAGATTTTGAACTTGTAAGAAAGATTTTAAGATCCCTTCCAAAAAGGTGGGATCCAAAAGTAACCGCAATACAAGAGACTAAACATTTAAATGATTTTTCATTGGAAGAACTAATCAGGTCATTAATGACCTATAAAATGAGTTTCTTGGAATATTTGGAACATGATGAACATATGAACCACCTTCTAAAGAACAAGAAGGATTTGGAATATCGGACAAATGAATGCCACTTGAGTGATGACTCAAGTGATGAGGACAATGAGGACATTGAACACATAACAATGAATGTTAACAAGTTCATTAAACAAAAATTAAAAAATACAAATGAACTTGAATGGAGAAAGAGGCCAAAGAAGAATAAGAAGGCTTGCAAAGAAGAATCAAGTAAAGAAGAGGCGAAATGGGCTTTGACGGTTTTCGACAATGAGGTAAGAAACTCACCTAAGTTGTTTTTACCTTACTTTGAAATTACATGATTCTTTCATGAGTTGCTTGAAATAGTTGGTAGGATTTTTTGTATGCTTTTTCCTTTCTAGTAATTTTTGAAAATTAAAAATATGAATGATGCATGATTTGTGATAATACCTAGGATTAATCCATGCATGTATATCTTGATGTTTTATATTGCTTTTCGTTTCTAAACATGATGCTTGATGATTTTGTAACATGCATTAGTTTTTTAAGTAATGTTGATTTGACTCTATGTTGTGGATTAACGTATTTTTGGTCTAATTGTTTTCATGCCAAATTAAGATGACATTTTGAGATGATGAAATTTTATGTATACTTTCCATATCAGTTTTCAATCTTAAACATGATACATATCTATGTATGAATTTCATAAAAATCTTTTAATGATAGATGTATGTATCTTGATTATAATTTGAAAACTTTCATCTTAGCTTAATGGGTTTTAACCCTTTTTATCATGAAATTTTTAGATGATACATGTCTTCATGAAATCAATTATAAAGACCTAACCCATAAATTTTTCAAATGAAAAAAATGTGGTTTTAATATTGACTTGTATTACATTTAGACTTGATGATTTTCATGACAAAAATTATTTTTCAGATTTATAAAATGATGCATGATTTTACCAAAAATCTGAGCATCGATCATCTTGTTGCAACTAATGTAAGAAAGAATTAAAATGATTTTGATGATATTTTCGCTTTTGAATATGATGCATGACATTTTCATATAAAAAATTTGAACATTCTTATGAAAGATCAAATCACTTAAATTGAAACTCATAAAGATAAGAAAATGCACTATCATGATGTTTGATGCATTTGATCTTGATAAGTTTAATGACAAACTTGTATTTTGAATTTATACAATGATGGGTTCCATATAAATGTTTGAGCATACATTATGAAATCATCATTGAAATGAAAATATTAAAAGTTTGTTATCATGCTTAATGACCTTGTGATATTATATCTTGATGACAAACTCATGTTTTGGTCTTAAATTTGATACTCATCTTTTGAAACATGAGCACACTTGTTTGAAATAAAATGAAACACATTATCATGATAAATTGAATCTCATAATGTGTTATATTGTTGTCTTGACAATTTTTATAATGAAGTTTGTCTTTCGGTTTTGAATATTTTGATTTGACATATAAAGGCAAAAGACATACTTATATGATGAAACATAAAGAAATTATATTTACTATCTTATCGAGATTAATGATTTCATGATATCTTAAGAATCTCGTAAATTATAGAAGTGATTTGATTATGATTTAATAATTTGAACTTTTCTCTCATGTTTCAATACTACTTTGTATGCTTAATGACTTGTTGATTGAAATATTGATGTAAACTTTTGATGTATCACTTGTCATGATTAATGCAAATTGCTAGCATTTTGAATCTCGAAAATGATTGCTTCTTTTTATCATTTACCAAAGAGGAGAACAATTCAAGTTTATGTCTTTTGTGAATCTCATAAACTATGTTAATGATTTTGATGATTCGAACTTGAGTGAGCTTTATCACAATCCAAGTCTTGATTCTTAATACTTGATACTTGGAATTCTTATGCATGAATCAAGTTGTTCTTTGTGCTATATCTTTTTAAATAAATCATGAGCCTTATTATCATATATTTCATAATATAGAAATGACAAGAATTCTTTGGCTTGTATGTCTTATGTGGCAATTAAAATTGATGATTGAAAAGAAATTTGCCTTATGATGAATCAATGAATCATGACTTGATCTATGAGAATGATATGTTTTTATGCATCATGATTCTTGGTTGTATACCCTTTATCATGAATTAATATTTGCCGTGTAAGCCCTATATGATTCAAAATTGATGTAAAAGAATTGTGCTTGATGATTGAATCATTAATTTATTCTTTTATCATGGCTTGAAAATGAATGAAAAGAAAATATGTTAGCACTTGTAATCATGATTTGATCCTTGATATTGATATGCTTTTGTATATCATGATTCTTGGTTGTATGACATTTATCTTGAATTAAAAATTGATAAATATAAATTTTGATCTTGCTAAAAGGAAAGTTATGAATCATGAATGATATCTTTTGGTTTTGATCCGTGTTAAATTTACATATTGATATCCTTCATGACATGATTTCTTTACATTGTTGTCTTATTTGCATCATGTGATGATTGAATAATTGATATATATTTTTATTGATGTAAATTTATAATTGATATGAAAAATGGCTTGTATAATGATTGAAATTTTTAGCCATTTAGTCCTCCCTTCTTTTTGATAAAGACAAAGGGGGAGAAAAATTTGTACCTTACAATTTCATAAGAAGTTAAGGATTGCTATCTCAAAGGATGCAAATATTGCTATCTTGACTATCTCAAAAGAAGCAAAATGCAAAACTTCAAAATTTTGAAATGTTACACTTACCATGCTTTTATGTTTGTATGTTTTAATAAAAAGTTAGCGTATATGTTTAAAGTGATTATATATAATTGCTAGCTCATTGCAAACAAAAAGTTGGTAGCATGCAAAGGTAAAACTTAGTTACAAAAGAGAAGAATTGAAATGAAGCTAACTTGCATGTCGCAAAGTATGTTACTTACTTATCATTATTGCTTGCTTGCTTATCATCTTTTTCTCTCATATCATGATTTTTTACTCCCTTGAATTCATGACTTAATATGCTAAAAATTCATGTTGTAAATTTGCTATTTTGTCATGATCAAAGCATTGACTATTTGTACTCCACTTTTTTAACAAAACATAGGGGGAGAAAGTTTATTGCTAGCTTGCACCTTAAATAAAAAATTTGCTAGCTCATTCAAGAGGAAGAAAATTGCTAGCTTGGCATATCACAAAGAAATCAAAGTGCAAACATGCTATCTTGCTAGCCTACAAAAGAGGAAAAGAACTTGAATATCAAAAATTGCTACCTTGTAATTTTAAGAAAAATAAATTGTAAATTTGCACAAAAAGCAAGTGTTAAATTGCTATGCTTGGACATCTTTAAAAACCTTGCTATGATTGAATGTCTTAAAGTGATATATGTTGTATGATGTGATTGATCGCTAGTATGATTGTAATATTTGCATATCCTTGAAAACTAGCTATTATGTTACTTCTCCTTTTTGTTGATGACATAGGGGGAAAAGTAGATTGATAACTTCATGCATTAATTGACTATTTTATATATTTGCATGATGATTTGTTGTTTTCTCTTAACATTGTGATGAATGTTGCTTGGATTTAGGATAATCCAAGGTTTCTATCAATGGCATATTGATAGGGGGAGTTTGGTTAAACTCTGGGGAGTTATGGTTAACTCCGTTATTTATCAATTAGTTGTCATCATCAAAAAGGGGGAGATTGTTGAATCTCAGATTTTGATGATGAAACCAATTGATTGTGATTTGTGGTCTAACTGTGTTTTGAGTTATACAGGTCTATTATCGATCAGGATTAGACAGTTGATGCTGGAGGAATTGACGTTGTGCCGGAGGTGATCACGTCAGGATATTGGATGTTGAGCCGAAGGTTCGGTCGACAATCGGCTGAAGGCTTCGTACGTCGGGCATCGGGCCAAGATGCATATTGTGCCAAGGATATCGGGGTTGCGGAGGTCATCTGTCGATTGGGTAACAGACCGCAAGAGAGGATGATGTGCCGAAGGATCGGACGAAGCGCCGACCAATGACGTGCCGGGCAACTGAAAGTCAATTCGCGTTGTAATAACTATCTAGATCGAAGTAGAGTATTTGTTTATTTATGTACAGGATTAACTATGATGAAGATAAAGACGTAAAGCGAAACAGTGCCGGAAGTCAAGTGGGATGGATCGTTGGGAGTTCGAGAGTTCGATGGAAGTCTAAAGATTCATTGGGAGTGTTGCCAGAACCGGCTGAGAACGAGTAGGGAGCTTGCCGAAGGGTTTTCGGAAGATCATCGAATGGTTCGTCGGAAGTTTGCGGAGCTTGCCAAGAAAGATTAGAGCTTGCCAATGAAGCTTGTTGGAACTCGCTAAGATCATCATGAAGTCTGGGAGCTTGTCGGGAGTCCGTTGAATGGTTTCCGAGGGTTCGTCGAGAGACCGTCGGAAGTTCATCGGAAGCATGCCGGAAGAAGTCTTGACTTGGTGGACTTTGTAATAGCTTAGAAAATATCTTTAATTTCGTAGTTAGCACATTAATTTGGGTTAGGTCGAGTTTTTGGCCCAAACCAGAAAGTTGATTTGTGCTGGGCGGTGGCCCCGACCAAAATGCCTGACGGTGGCACCGCCGACAAAATGCCAGCGGTGGAACCGCTGGCGTGAGTGCTAAGGCGGTGCTACCGCGGCACAGGGCGGTACCGCTCGATTGCACTGAAGGCATAGGCGGTAGCACCACCTACCTTGGGTGGTAGTACCGCCTATGCACTGTCAGTCTGACGATTGACAGGCGATAGCACCGCCCCTGACAGGCGGTAGCACCGCCAGCATTAGAAAATCCAAATTGATTTCAAATTTGGAGCCCAAATTTGAATCCACTTTGGATCTATAAATAACCCCCCCCCCCCCTCCCATTTCTTAGCTGAAAGGAGAACCCTTAGAAAGTCAGAAATTAAGCAAAAAAGGCTTGAGAAAGTCTAGTTTTCAATAAGCTTGTGTTCACCGCCTTCTTTCTCTTTGAAAAATCTGTAAGAGTGTGAACTTCTTGTAAAAGGGTTGTAAAATGGGTGTTTGGTCCTTCCCCTTCAAAAGGATTTGCTAGTGGAAGTTGGGAGCCTCATCGGAGAAGGCTTCGGAAGTGGATGTAGGTCAGATGACCGAACCACTATAAATCGGTTTGCATTTACTTTCTCACAACTTACTTTGCTGCAAACCATTTTTATTTGCTACCTTATTTACTCAACTTCATCTTCAACTTCTTACATATGCTTTAAAGTTAAAACGCAATCTTTCCGGGTTCAAATGAAATGTTGCATTCATTCATACGAAGTTTCTGAACTTGTCTTAATCGCTAAAAAATATATCATTCTTTACCGCTGCACTAATTCACTCCCCCCTCTTAGTGTCACTCGATCCCTAACAGATATATCCATGAACTTTGTCTTGGGTTTACCTAGGTCAAAAAGAGGGAGAGATTCTATTTTTGTTATTGTTGACAGGTTTAGCAAGATGGCACATTTCATTCCTTACCATAAAATAGATGATACAACACGTTGTGGGGCTATTCTTCAAAGAAATTATGAGATTACATGGTATTCTAAGGACAATTATGAGTGATAGAGATGTGAAGTTTCATTGCCACTTTTGAAAAACACTTTAGAGCAAGTTGGGTACAAGGCTATTGTATTTAACCACTTGTCATCCATAAACAGATGGATAAACAGAGGTGATAAATTAAACTTTATCAACACTTTTGAGGGTCATAATTCAAAAAAATTTAAAATTTTAGGAGGAATATTTGCCACATATATAAGTTTGCTTATAATAAAAGTGTGCATATTATAATAAATCATTCCCTATTTGAAGTTGTGTATGGGTTCAATCCATTAACTCCTATGGATTTACTATCTTTACCTTTGAAAAAAGCCAATTTGGATGGTAAGGAAAAAGTTGATTTTGTTAAAGCATTACATGAAAGAGTCTGGACATAAATTGAAAAAAAAAACTCTACAATATGGTAAATAACACAACAAAGGTCAAAAGTAAATAGTATTTGAACCTAGTGATTGGGTTTGGATACACTTGAGGAAGGAAAGATTTCCTAGCCAAAGGAAGTCTAAACTAATGCCAAGAGGAGATGGTCCATTTCAAGTCTTTCAAAAAATCAATGACAATGCATATAAGTTGGAACTACCATGTGAGTATAACAATGTTGGTGTAACATTCAATGTTTTTTATTTATTTTTGTTTGATGTAGGTGATGAAGGCATTGAGTCGAGGATGAATCCTTTTGAGGAAAGGAGGAATGATATATGTTGGGAAATCCAGGGGGTGACATCTCATGCACAGCAAAAAAATAGAAAACAAAAATCTTGGATTTCCACGAAAGGTTCCATCGTCATGTGAAGATCGGTGTGTGAAAAACAAATCTATAAATTCAAAAACTACATGTGTAAAAAGAAAGTACCTAGAGAGATCGTATATCCCTGAGTTCCTACAAATCCATGAGGGAGGATGAAGAAGGTCAAGCGCCCTTTTCTCTAGTGATATCCATACGGCAGGGACTATGACGATGCTCCTCTCTAAAGAGAGGAGAACAAGAGGTGGCCACTAAGAAAAACCCCAACCTATGGGCCTTTGGTTCCCTCCTATTTATAGAGGCCCCCTGTCAACCCTAATGGATCTAGTCCTATTGGATATTGGATCTCTATCCAATTACCCAATCCTCTTAAATTAATGGGTCTCTACCTAATAATCTAGCTATTATTGGATTTCATTCATGGGACCAATAATACAGTGGCTTATTAGATATCCAATAAGATATAGGTTTCGACGGATATCTCATATCCGAACCTCTACTCATCGTAACACCTACCATATGTGTGTGACCCTCTAGGCCAAATATCAAGCTGGATGTGAGTCATACTTGTCAGAACTCCTTCTGACTCAGTGAATTATTATCTCCATAATAATTAACTCGACTCATCGATTACGGATGTATTAGACCACTACGCCGCAATCCCCGGACGATATAGGGGAATCCAATCCTTTGGACCTATCTGTCCTCAGTTACCGTGTATCTATAGTCCCTTATCCATCTAATATTCCAGAGATTATATATTGGGCATGGTGCTGTCAGGCATATACGGTTTCCAGTCGAGTCTCGCTCCAATCGGATTCTCCCAAAGAACTCTTTCTCTCTCAATCCGACTAACCCTGGCCAGGGATTTGCTTGAGCAAGAACACATGGGATATTCCTCTCATGATACTAAAAGTAGATGATCCTTTATTGATACTCAATTACCTTTGTAAGGTTAGCTACCATTCCCAAGAATCGATTATACCAGACCTAGAACTTTCCAAACCTGTAAGTCCGATATCAAAGAATGGAATACTCATACAAGGCATCTTTGGTGTCTCAAGCCTAAGGACCAGATACACTACTGGGACTATAGAATCATTATCTGTCGTGAGGTATTAATAACCATCTAGCATTCCGTAAGCAGATCAATCAGTGAACTCATTCTCCAATAAACACATGTACTGTATCCTTAGTGTCCCCACATAAGTAGCTATGAAACCAGCCACCTCCATCATATGGATGTGTATACAATACACTAGTTTGTCCGGTTATCTCGATGTCCCTCTCGAGTAACCTATGATTAGAATAAGTAGGGTTTGTGTTTAAATGTGAATCGATCTCATTATCGCGATCTCATTATGATCCAATTCCCATTGCACAGATCCAAGGACATCATAATATACATCTAGATAATATGAAAAAATGCCAAAAATCATAAGCAAAAAGTGTCATTACTCACATGATTGGCTTGTAGGACACCTATAACTAACAATCTCCCACTTGATCTAAAGCCAATCACCTATGTGTCTAATCCCCATCAGACCTCTATGATGCTCAAAGACAATATGAGTTAATGGCTTTGTCAGTAGATCTATAATGTTATCTTCGGATGAAACTCCTTCCAGTACTATATCTCTTCGGGCCACGATCTCTCTAATAAGTTGGAACCTCTTCAAAACACTTTTGATGAGACTTAGGTTCCCTTATTTGAGTTATAGCCCCGTAGTTGTCGCAATATAAGGGAATCAGCTCCTCGCTACTCGGCATGACTCCCAAATCTGTAATAAACTACTTCATCCAGACTCCCTCCTTTGCTACCTCTACTACAGTAATATACTCTACCTTTGTAGTCGATTTAGTAGTAGTATCTTGCTTGAAACTCTTTCAGTATATTGTTCCTCTATTCAAGGTGAATACCCTGAATTAGACTTGCCATCATCGACATCAGACTAGAAGCTCAAGTCTATGTAGCTCTCAACCCTAGGGCTACTTTCTCCATATACTAGTAAAAGATCCTTAGTCCTTCTCAAGTACTTAAGGATACACATTACTACTTTCCAGTACTCCAAGTTTGGATCTGCCTGATACTTGCTTGTGACACTCAGAGCATATGCTATATCAGGCCAAGTACATAGCATAGCATATATGATAAACCATATCACTAAGGCATAGGGTATCATATCCATGTGTGCTCTTTCTTAGAGCCTTTTGGGATATACTCCTAGAAAGTGATAGCCTTTGTCTCATCAGCCTGAGACTTCTCTCAAAATTTTTCATGTTAAACCTTTTGACAATGGTGTCTATGTACTTGGACTGGGACAAACCAAGCATCCACTTAGATTAATCTCTATAGATCTGAATCCCTAATAAGTAGGATGCTTCCCCTAAGTCCTTCACGGAGAAGTATCTAGATAGCCAAGCCTTTAACATGGAGAGCATTCCTACATCATTCTTAATGATTAGGATGTCATCCATAAATAGCACCAAAAAGGTGATAGCGCTCTCACTTACCTTCCTATATACACAAGGCTCATCTTCGTTCTTAACAAACTCATAAAATCTGATCGCTTCATCAAATCTTATGTTCCAACTTTAGGAAGCTTGCTTCAGTCCATAGATGGACCTAAGCAACCTACACACCTTATCTGGACTGTCCTTGGACATGAATCTCTTAAGCTGTATCATATACACCTCCTCCTCAATGTTGCCATTGAGGAACATAATTTTCATGTCCATCTAGCAGATCTTATAATCAAGGTGTGCTATAATAGCCAATAGAATTCGGATGAATTTTAGTATAGCTATAGGTGAGAAATTTTTGTCATAGTCAACATCTTGGCTTTGACGAAAACCCTTAGCCACTAGCCTTTCTTTATAGGTCTCTACCTTTCCATTTACTTTGATCATCTTCTTGAAGATCCACTTGCAGCCAATGGGTACGATACCCTCAAGTGCATCAACTAGGTTCCAAACCTAGTTAGAGAACATGGAATCCATCTTTAAATTTATGGCTTCTTGCCACTTCCCGAAGTCTATACTCATAATAGGCTCCTCATAGGTTTGAGGATCAATATCCTTAACACCTGCTCCTTTGATATGTCTCATATACTCTTAGGAGGATGGGATACTCTATCGCACCTATATAAAGTCAGAACTTGTGTGCTAGGTACCTGAATAGATTATAACTATAGAATAGTGCTTGAATTAGGTTTTTCAACCTCGCTCAACTTTATTGTGCTCTCATTATCTCCACCAAGAATGTATTCCTTCTCAAGGAACACTACTCTCTTAGCTACAAAGACATTTTGGTCCTTGGAGTAAAAGAAATAATACCCACAAATTTCCTTAGGGTATCTCATAAACTTGCACCGTTCCATTCTGGATTCCAACTTGTCGGGTTTGTGTCTTTTAAAATAGGCAAGATAGTCCCAAATCTTAACAACCTTAAGATTGGGTTTTCTTTTCTATATCTCATATGGTATAGACACTACCAACTTAGTTAGAACTCTATTCAGAAGGTAAGCTGCAGACTCTAAGGCATATCTCTAAAATGAGATGGGTAGGTCGACAAAACTCACCATGGACTGCACTATGTCTAACAATATGCGATTCCTCCTTTCGGATACATCATTGAGCTAAGGTGTATAAAGAGGTGTCCATTGGGACAAATTCCCTGGTCCTTGAGGAATTGGGTGAACTCTGCACTAAAGTACTCACCTCCTCGATTTAATCAAAGAGTCTTAACACTCTTTCCAGTCTAAATCTCTACTTCATTCTTATACTCCTTGAATTTCTCGAAGGCTTCGGACTTGTACTTTATCAAGTATATATGTCCGTACCTAGAGAAATCGTCAATGAAAATAATGAAGTAGGAATAACCACTAAAGGCCTAAGTTAACATGGGACCACATACATCACTATGTATTAGTACCAACAACTCAGTGGCTCTCTCTCCAATTCCGTTAAATGGAGAGTTGGTCATCTTTCCACGAAATGAAGGTTCGCAAGTCACATATGACTCATAGTCAACTGGATCTAGGTATCCATCTGTTAGCAACTTTTGAATCATTCCCTCATGGATATGACCTAGCCTACAATGTCATAAGTATGCACTGTTCATCTCATTTCATTTCCTCCTGGACTCACTCACACTTATAATATATAGAGTAGTTTCTAGCATAATCAAACCATTATGCAATGTTCCTCTTGTGATGATCTTATCATCCTCAATAGTTGAACAACTATTGTTCTCAAAAACTACTTTATAACCATTCAATGTCAAACATAAAATGAAAATAACATTTTTGATGAGAGAGAAAACAAAACAAGATATATCTAATGCAATAATAGCTCCAACAAGCAAATATAGGATGATCTCACTAATAGCAATAGCAATAACTCTTGCTCTATTTCCTATATTGAGGTCCATTTTGTCTCTTATCAATCTCCTAGGTCTTGTCAGAACCTGTAACAAATTACAGATATGATAAACATTATCAATATCCAATACCTATGTGTTATCATACGAGTTTGACAGATAGAGACTAATCATGAATGCATATCTGAAGCTTCTCTAAGCTTCTGTTTTGCCTTCTCTATAATGTACTTTTTGTAATTCCTCTTTCAGTGCCCGTCTTTACTATAGTGGAAGCACTAGCTTTTGTTTTTTCCGTGTCTGAATTATTATAGAGATAATAATTCACTAAGTCAGAAGGAGTTCTGACAAGTATAACTCACGGCCAGCTTGATATTGGGCCTAGAGGGTCACACATATATGGTAGGTGTTACGACGAGTAGAGGTTCGGATATGAAATATCCATTGGAGCCCCTATCTTATTGGATATCCATTAAGCCCCTAAATTATTGGATCCTAAGATGAGATCCAATAATTACTAATAAGAGATTATTAGGTAGAGACCCACTAATCCAAGAGGCTTGGGTAATTAGATGGAGATCCAATACCCAATAGGGCAAGATCCATTAGGGTTTACAAAGGACCTCTATAAATAAGAGGGAACCAAAATTGTATAGGCTGGGGGTTCTTTCGATAGCTACCTTCTGTTCTCCTCTTCTCAAAGAGGTGCATCATTACAACCCCTACTATGTGGATACTACTAGAGAGGAGGACGCTTGACCTCTTTCATTCTTCCTACAGATCTACAGGGATTCTGGGATATACGATCTCCCTAGGTACTTTCTTTTATACATGCAGTTTTCGTAGATTTGTTTTTGACGCACCGATCTTCGCACGACGACAAAACCTTTCTATGGGAAATCTATAGTTTTGTTTTTTGTTCTTCCGCTACGCATGAGATGTCGCCCCCATAAGATTTTTTAACAAATATATATATATATATAGTAGGTGTATAAGTAATCACACATCATATGAGTAATCACACCAGATGATCATAGACCACATCCTAATGTGATCAAGCCCGAGCCAGTAGGCCCAATCACTCACATCAAGATCTATGTGTGCATCGGCACATCTCTATACCTTGTGATCGTCCATCCCGCTTCGTCGATTTCGTCGATATCTCAATGCATCTCTATGTATCGGATCGTCCGTCTCGACATTGTGGATCCTGCTATCGCTTTCATGCTCCCACTGCACCTCCTTGTGTAATTACAACATAATTACAAGCATGCAAGTCCGACAATAAACGAGAAAAATAGAGGCTCGCAAGCCCCAATAATAATGATCACATCATACACATACATCACATCACATGGTCTATGATCATCTATCCACATCATACGTTATATATATATGTTATTATATAGGACTACTAGATAAATAATAACACTTAAGTAAATATTTTAATTAACTAATATTTTTCTGAAAACAAGGATATATAGGAAATTTTCTGAATTCTGAAAGGCATTTTGGTTATTCGACTAGAAGGGACAAAATTAGAATTCATCAAGAAGACTTATAATTCATAAAAAAAATCATATCATAGATATAATTCAGCATTAAGAGTTAATTCGGAAAAAATAATCCGTGAAGTAGAAAAATAAAAATTTATACAAGAATCGTTTTCACCAAATAAAATTTGTGATGTATAAAGGAGAGATCATTTTAACACAAAGCTTATGATAAGAGTCATGAATGTCTATCAAGATGTTGAAAGTCATGAAAAGTTCAAGAGGTAAAATGATCGAAAATTTACATACTTAAAAACTCATGAAAAGAGCATCCAAAAATTTTATAAAGGGGCTAACTTGGCATTCTCATAAAGAAGAATTCATGAAAGCTAACTTGGCAGTTTCATTGAAAATTCATTAAGTGGAAAACAACCAATCAAGCCATGAAAATATTTATAAAGGCTCATGACACAAAATTTACAAGAGTTAAGAACTCATTAAATTTGCATGAAGAGAAATGAGTGAAATCCGAAGAGAGCATTCAAGCTATATAAAAAAAAATTATAAGTGCTTCTTCTTTTCACATAGAATTCATGACATAAAAGTATGTATTAAAAGAATAGTTTCAAGTGTCATAAAGACAATTTGTTTAGATTATCAAAAAATTTATCAAACATCAAATTTCATGATAGGAAAGTGTGAAAAGTGAAACGTAAAAAGCCATTCAATGGAAGTAGAGGGAGGATAAAAATGTTAGAATCAAAGTCATGTTATCAATTCAAAAATCATCAATTGTGAGTCATGTATATGATACTAAAAATCATTAATAGATGAAATAAGAGAATCAATCCAAGATAAAAATGAAGGTTCCGTCGAAAATACAAATTGAAAAGATGTCATAAGATAATACAAAATCCGAAAAGATGATATCAAGATAAGTGAAGGATCAAAATAAGTTCATGAAAAAACTGAAAAGATGATACAATATAAAAAATTTCGGAAGAGAGACAAACTCACGCAATAGGATAATTTAATATGCCTAATTCCCTTCTAATGAAATTAAACTGTTCTTCATTTAAGGGTTTTGTAAAGATATCCGTCAATTAGTGTTTTGTATCAATAAATTCTAGAGTAACATCATTGTTATTAACATGGTATCGTATAAAATGATACCTAATGTCAATATATTTAGTTATAGAGTGTTGAATGAGATTTTTAGTTGAACATATAGCACTTGTGTTATCACATTTTATAGGAATATTTTTTTAATAAATTTCATATTCTTCTAATGTATTTTTCATCTAAATAACTTATGCATAACATGCACTTGCAGTTATGTATTTGGCTTTGACCGTATATAGTGCAACCGAGTTTTGTTTCTTGGAAGACCAAGAAACAAGTGTATGTTCTAAAAATTGGCATGTTCTGATTGTGCTTTTTCTATCTATTCTACATCTACCAAAATCCACATTCACATAGACTATTAAATCAAAGTCATCAGATTTTGGATATCATAATCCTAGGTTAGGAGTTTCTTTAAGAAATCTAAGGATTCTTTTAATGGCTTTTAGATTAGATAACTTTGGATTAGCTTGAAATCTAGCATAATGTCCTACACTAAACATGATATCCGGTCTAGTTGCGATGAGGTTAAGTAAACTACCTATCATTCCCCTGTATTTTTTTTATCAAAACTTTCTCCACTTTCGTCCATGTTTAACTTAGTGGAGGTACTCATAGGAGTGTTGATAGCTTTTGAACATCCATATTAAACTGTTTTAACAATTTTAAAGTATATTTGGTTTGACTAAGAAATATGTCATCACTAAGTTATTTAATTTGTAATCCTAAAAAGAAAGTTAGTTCACCCATTAGACTCATTTCAAACTCTTAGCTCATACACTTGGCAAATGATTCGCATAAAGATTCATTTGTAGAATCGAAAATAATATCGTCAACATAAATTTGAACAATAAGAAAATTATTTTTAAAATTTTTCATAAACAATATAGTATCGACCTTGCCTTTAGTGAAATTATTTAAAATAAGAAAAGAACTAAGCCTCTCATATCAAGCCCTAGGAGCTTGTTTTAATCCATAGAGAGTCTTAGTTAATTTAAACACATGATTAGGAAAAAGAAAATTTTTAAATCTAGGTGGTTGTTCAACAAACACTTCTTCGGAAATAAAGTCATTTAAGAAAGCACTTTTAACATCCATTTGAAATAGCTTAAAGTTATTACTATTAGCATAGGCAAGGAGCATCCTAATAGTTTTTAATCTTGCCACAGGAGCGAATGTTTCTTCATAATTGATACATTCTTCTTGGTATCTAGCTTTGTTTTGAACCATGATATCAAATTCATCTTGCTTATTTCTAAAGACCCATTTAGTACCAATAACTAAATGGTCACTAGGTCTAAGAACAAGCTTCCACACCTCATTGCTCTCAAATTGATTCAATTCCTCTTGCATTGCGATAACCCAATAATCATCTTTCAAGGCTTCGTCAATGTACTTAGGTTCAATTTAAGAAAGAAAAGCGGTGTGGGCACAAAAATTCTTAAAAGAAGAACAAGTTTGAACTCCTTCTGATGTGTCTCCTATGATTAGCTCCTTAGGATGGGCATCTACATACTTCCATTCCTTAGATAAAGAAATTTCAAAAGAAGATACATCCAAGTTGCTATTTGGAGGAAAGGTTTCATTTAAATTCAAACCATTAAAATCAAGATCATCATCAAAATCAATTTTCTTAAATTTGAAAACTTCGTTGAAGACAACATGAATGGATTCTTCTATAACCAAAGTTTTTTTATTAAAAATATGAAAAACCTTAGAAATAGAAGAATAACTTAGAAAAATACCTTCATCGAATTTTGCATCAAACTTTCTTAAGGCATCTTTCTCATTTAAAGTAAAACATTTACAATCGAAAACTTTAAAATATAAAACATTTGATTTTTTGTTATTTCACAATTCATAAGGAGTTTTGGAGAGATATGGTCTTACCAAAACCTTATTAATGACATAACAAGCCATATTAACGACTTTGGCCCAAAAGTATTTGGGTAAACTATGTTCATTCAACATGGTTCTTGTCATTTCTTATAAATTCCTATTCTTTCTTTCTACTGTTGAATCTCAGATTTTGATGATGAAACTAATTGAGTGTAATTTGTGGTCTAACTGCGTTTTGAGTTACGCAGGTCTACTATCGATCAGGATTAGATAGTTGACGCTGGAGGAATTGACGTTGCGCCGGAGGTGATCATGTCAGGATATTAGATGTCGAGCCGGAGGTACGGTCGACTATCGGCAGGAGGCTTCGTACGTCGGGCATTGGGCTAAGAAGTACAGAATTGTGCCATGGATATCGAGGTTGCGGAGGTCAACCATCGATTGGGCAACAAGCCGCTAGAGAGGACGATGTGCCGAAGGATCGGACGAAGCGTCGACCAATGACGTGCCGGGCAACTGAATATCAATTCGTGTTGTAATAACTGTCTAGATCGAAGTAGAGTGTTTGTTTTTTATGTGCAGGAGTAACTACGAAAGGGATGAAGACATAAAGCGAAACCAAGGGCCGAAGTCAGGTGCGATGGATCATTGGGAGTTCGAGAGTTTGACGAAAGTCCGAAGATTCATTGGGAGTGCTGTCGGAACTGGCCGAGAACGAGTAGGGAGCTTGCCGAAGGGTTTTCGTAAGTTCGCCGGGAGGTTCGTCGGAAGTTCACGGAGCTTGCCAAGAAAGATCGGAGCTTGCCAAAGAAGCTCGAGGGAACTCGCCAAGATCATCGTGGAGTCCGAGAGCTTGCCGGGAGTCCGCAGGATGGTTTCCGAGGGATCGTCGGAAGACTGCCGGAAGTTCGCCGGAAGCTCGACGGAAGAAGACTTGACTTGCAAACTTTGTAATAGCTTAGGAATGTCTTTAATTTCATAGTTAGCACATCAATTTGGGTTAGGATTAGGGGTTAATCCTTTAACCCAAGTATGGGCCCATTAGGCCTTGTTCGGAACCGGTTTGGGCCAAGTTTTTGGCCCAAACCAAATGTAGATTTATGCTGGGCGGTGGAGCCCAGCAGCCAATGTGCCCAGCAACATGTGTGCATGCATGCATGCATGCATCTTTGGGCTACGATGCATGCATCTTTGGCGTAGCACCGCCCGGCAACTCTTAGGCTGAGGCGGTAGCATGCCTGACACCAGCATGCATGCATGCTACGTGCATGCTGCTGTAGCTCGGGTACTGTAACCTAGGTACTGTAGTCCGGGTACTATAGCTCGGATCTTGTAGCGAGAGCACCACACAGGTGAGCGTGCACCGCTTTGGGTGTGTTAGTCTGCCGGGGACTCGACAAAAGATTCAAATTTTTGGCTCCAAGTTTGGGCTCTAAATTTGAATCACTTTGAGGCTTATAAATACCCCTTCTTTCTCAGCTGAAAGAAGAACCCTTTTTGAGAAGTTAGAATCTTAGTTTTAAGTCTTGAAAAGTCTTATTCTTGCTAAGTGTTCACCTCATTCTTGTTGTGAAATCTTGTAAGAGTGTGAACCACTTATAAAGGGTTGTAAGAGAGGTATTTGATCCTTCCCTTTCAAAGGATTTGGTAGTGGAAGAAGGGAGCCTCATTGGAGAAGGCTTCGGAAGTGGATGTAGGTCACTTTGACCGAACCACTATACATCGCTGCGTCTTGATTGTGTGTGTTTAAATTTCTATTTTATCTCTTTACTTTGCTGCAAGCCTTTACTTTACTTGCTCCACTTCCTTTTTATCTTTGTACGCATGCTTTAAAGTTAGAACGCAAAAATCGGTTTCAAACGAAACGTTGCTTTCATTGTACGAAGTTTCCAAAGCTTGTTTTAAATCACCAAAAAATCCATCGTTTTATCCACTGCACTAATTCACCCCCCCCCCCCCTCTTAGTGCCGCTCGATCCCTAACAATTGGTATCAGAGCCACGTTCTTTCTCTTTCGGATTTACACCCGTGAGAAATGGCTCTAAATGGTTTTCGAGAGGGCTTTTCGATTTTTCGTCCATCGTTCTTTAACGGATCGGACTACACTTATTGGAAAACTTAAATGAGAGTTTTCATGCTTTCAATGGATTTGGATTTATGGAACATCATCGAAAATGGTTTTCAACCTTCCTCTAAACCGATGAACGAATGTTCGATTTTGGAGAAAAGGACGTTTTCTTTAAATGTAAAGGCTATGAATGCCTTATTTTGCGCTTTGAACAAGAACGAGTTCAATCGGATTTCTATGTGCGAAACGGCTTTTGACATTTGGTGAACTCTTGAAATCACGCATGAGGGAACTAGTAGAGTTAAAGACTCGAAAGTAAACCTCTTGTTGCATGATTTTGAGCTCTTCCAAATGACACCAAGCGAATCTATCGACGACATGTACACCCGCTTCACGGATGTCGTCAATAGCTTGAAAAGTCTTGGTAAAAGTTTTTCGGATTTTGAACTCACTAACAAGATCTTAAGATCCCTTTCAAAATGGTGGGATCCTAAAATAATGGTAATTCAAGAATCAAAGGATCTAAAAAATTATTCTATTGATGAACTCATTGGGTCTTTAAAGACCTATGAAATGGAATATGATGAACATGATGAACACATGAACCACCTTCTAAAGAACAAGAAGGCTTTTGAACTCCGAACTATGATATGCCACTTGAGTGATGACTCAAGTGATGAGGACATTGAAGAGGACTTTGAACCTTTAATCGATCCTAATAAGTTCATTAAACAAAAATCTAAAATCAACAATGAACTTGAACGGAGGAAGAGACCAATGAAGAAGAAGAAGACTCACCAAGAAGAATCAAGGAAAGAAGAAGCAAACTACGCTTTAATGGGCTTCGACAATGAGGTAAGTAACTTAACTTCCTTGAATTATTTTGAAATTACTTGATGATTTCCATGAATGCTTAACTTAGTTAGTAGGAATTTTTTTTATGCTTTTCTTGTGTTTTTAGAAATTAAAAATTTTGAAATTATATTATGCTTTTCTTTATAGTATTTTTGAAAAGTAAAAATATGAATGACGATTGTAAGATTTGTGATAATGCTTAGGATTAAACCATGCTTGAGTATCTTGATGGTTTACATTATCTCTAAACATGATGCTTGATGATTTTATATCATGCATGAGTTGTTGAAGTGATGTTGATCTAAAAACTTCTATCTTGGATTAATGGGTCTTAACTTTTTTTATGATGAAATTTTTAAATGATACATATCTTCATGAAATCAATTATAAAGACCTAACCCATAATTTTTTCCAAATGAAAGAAATGTGATTTTAATGTTGCTGTATTACATTTGGACTTGATGATTTTCATGACGAAAATTATTTTTAGATTTATAAAATGATGCATGATTTTACCAAAAATTTGAGCATCGATCATCTTGTTATAACTAATGTAAGAAAGAATTAAAATGATTTTGATGATATTTTCGTTTTTGAATATGATGCATGACATTTTCATATGAAAATTTTGAATATTCTTATGAAAGATCAAATCACTTAAATTGAAACTCATAAAGATGAGAAAATGTATTATCATGATGTTTGATGCATATGATCTTGATGGATTTAATGACAAACTTATGTTTTGAATTTCTACAATGATGGGTTCCATATAAATGTTTGAACATACATTATGAAATCATCATTGAAATGAAAATGCTAAAAGTTTGTTATCATGCTTAATGACTTTGTGATATCATATCTTGATGATAAACTCATGTTTTGGTCTTAAATTTGATACTCATCTTTTGAAATATGAGCACACTTGTTTGAAACAAAATGAAACACATTATCATGATAAGTTAAATCTCATGTCTTGAAACAATGTGTTGTTTTGACAATTTTTATAATGAAGTTTGTCTTCCGGTTTTGAATATTTTGATTTGGCATATAAAGGCAAAAGACATACTTATATGAAACATAAAGAAATTATATTTACTATCTTATCAAGATTAATGATTTCATGATATCTTAAAAATCTTATAAATTATAGAAGTGATTTCGATGAATTGATTATGATTTGATAATTTGAACTTTTCTCTCATGTTTCAATACTACTTTGTATGCTTCATGACTTGTTGATTGAAATAATGATGTAGACTTTTGATGTATCACTTGTCATGATGGCTAGCATTTTGAATCTAAAAAATAATTACTTCTTTTTATCATTTACTAAAGAGGAAAATAATTCAAGTTTATATCATTTGTGAATCTCACAAACTATGGTAATGATTTTGATGATTCGAACTTGAATGAGCTTTGTCATAACCCAAGTCTTGATATTTTGATATTTGATACTTGGAATTCTTATACATGAATTTAGTTACTCTTTGTGCTATATTTTTTCAAATGGATCATGAGCCTTGTCATATATTTCATGATCCTAGAAGTGATATGATTTCTTTGCCTTGTGTGGTAAATTGAATATTTGATTTTCTTTATGATAAATTATGAATCATGAATGATATCTTTTGGTTGTGATCCTTGTTGAATTTATATATTGATATTCGTCATGACATGATTTCTTTGCATTGTTGTCTTATTTGCATCATGTAATGATTGAACAATTGATGTATATTTTTATTGATGCAAACTTTTAATTGATATGAAAAATGGCTTGTATAATGATTGAAATTTTTAGCCATTTAGTCCTCCCTTCTTTTTGACAAAGACAAAGGGGGAGAAAAATTGCTACCTTGCAATTTCACAAGAAGAAGAAGGATTGCTATTTCAAAGGATGCAAATATTGCTATCTTGACTATATCAAAAGAAGCAAAATGTAAAACTTCAAAATTTTGAAATGTTAGATGCCTTTATGTTTGTATGTTTAAATAAAAAGTTAGCATATATGTTTAAAGTGATCATACATAATTGCTAGCTCATTACAAACAAAAGTTGATAGCTTGCAAAGGTGAAACTTAGTTACAAAAGAGAAGAATTGAAAGGAAGCTAACTTGCGTGTCGCAAAGTATGTTAGCTTGCTTATCATTATTGATTGCTTGCTTATCATCTTTTTATATCATATCTTGATTTTTGACTCCCTTGAATTCATGACTTAATATGCTAAAAATTTATATTGTAAATTTGTTATTTTGTCATGATCAAAGCATTAGCTATTTGTACTCCACTTTTTGACAAAACAAAGGGGGAGAAGAATTATTGCTAGCTTATGTATTGCAAAGAAAAATTTTGCTAGCTAGAACATGCAAAGGAAGCAAAGAAAGTACAACTTGCATATCTCAAGAAGCAAGTAAAAATTACCATCATTGCCCATCCTTGAAACTTGCTATGATTGAATGGTATGATTGGATGTTGTAATGCAAAGCTATGCAAAAATATTGTATGATATGATTGATAGCTAGTATGTTGTAAAAACTTGCATATCTTTTAAACTAGCTATGATGCAACTTCTCCTTTTTGTTGATGACATAGGGAGAGAAGTAGATTGATGACTTCATGCATTGATTGAATATTTTATATATTTGCATGATGGTTTGTTGTTTTCTCACTATATAAATGAATGTTGCTTGGATTTGGGTTAATCCAAGTGTTCTATCAATGGCATATTGATAGGGGGAGTTTGTGTTAAACTCCGGGGAGTTTTGGTTAACTCCGTTAGTCATCAATTAGTTGTCATAATCTAAGTGTTTTATATATTTGCATGATGGTTTATTGTTTTCTCACTACATAAATGAATGTTGCTTGGATTTGGGATAATCCAAGTGTTCTATCAATGGCATATTGATAGAGGGAGTTTGTGTTAAACTCCGGGGAGTTTTGATTAACTCCGTCAATCATCAATTAGTTGTCATCATCAAAAAGGGGGAGATTGTTGAATCTCAGATTTTTATGATGAAACTAATTGAGTGTGATTTGTGGTCTAACTGCGTTTTGAGTTACACAGGTCTACTATCGATCAAGATTAGACAATTGACGCTGGAGGAATTGACGTTGCGCCGGAGGTGATCACGTCAGGATATTGGATGTCGAGCTGGAGGTTCGGTCAACTATCAGTAGGAGGCTTCGTACGTCGGGAATTAGGCCAAGAAGTGCAGAATTACGCTATGGATATCGAGGTTGCGGAGGTCAACCGTCGATTAGGCAACAAGTCGCTAGAGAGGACGATGTGTAGAAGGATCGGACGAAGCATCGACTAATGACGTGCCGGGCAACTGAATGTCAATTCACGTTGTAATAACTGTCTAGATCGAAATAGAGTGTTTGTTGTTTGTGTGCAGGAGTAACTACAAAAGGGATGAAGACGTAAAGCGAAACCAAGGGCCGAAGTCAAGTGCGATGGATCGTTGGGAGTTCGAGAGTTTGACGGAAGTCCGAAGATTCATTGGGAGTGCTGCCGGAACCAGCCGAGAACGAGTAGGGAGCTTGCCGAAGGGTTTTTAGAAGTTCGTCAAAAGGTTTGTCGGAAGTTCACGGAGCTTGCCAAGAAAGATCGGAGCTTGCCAAAGGAGCTCGGAGAAACTTGCCAGAATCATCATGGAGTCCGAGAGCTTGCCGGGAGTCTGCAGGATGGTTTCCGAGGGATTGTCAGAAGACCGCCGAAAGTTCACCGGAAGCTCGATGGAAGAAGACTTGACTTACAAACTTTGTAATAGCTTAGGAATGTCTTTAATTTCATAGTTAGCACATCAATTTGGGTTAGGATTAGGGGTTAATCCTTTAACCCAAGTATGAGCCCATTGGGCCTTGTTCGGAACCGGTTTGGGCCAAATTTTTGGCCCAAACCAAATGTAGATTTGTGCCGGGCGGTGGAGCCCAGCAGCCAATGTGCCCAGCAGCATGTGTGCATGCATCCATGCATGCTGGGCTACATGCATGCATGCTGGGCGGTTGCACCGCCAGCAGCATGCGTCGCTACGCATGCATGCTTGGCGAGCACCGCCCGCCAGCCGCCGGGTGGGTAGCACCGCCTGGCCGGGCTGGTGTCGAAGCGGTAGCACCGCCAAAGAATCGGGCCGGGTGGTAGCACCGCCAAGAGCACCAAAGAAGATGCATGCATGCTACGTGCATGCCTGCATCGAGTCCGTAGTCAGAGTCTAGCTATTGTAGCCAGGTGATAGCACCGCCTGGCTGGGGCGGTAGCACTGGTGCTACCACCCAGTGCCTGGAAAACCAGGCGGTAGCACCGCCTGGCTACTGTAGCTCGGCTACTATAGCCAGCGGTAGCACCTCCTGGGTGTGTTAGTCTGCCAGGACTGACAGCACCGAAAAACTCAAAAGATTCAAATTTTTGGCTCCAAGTTTGGGCTCCAAATTTGAATCACTTTGAGGCTTATAAATACCCCTTCTTTCTCAGCTGAAAGAAGAACCCTTTTTGAGAAGTTAGAATCTTAGTTTTAAGTCTTGAAAAGTCTTATTCCTACTAAGTGTTCACCTCATTCTTCTTGTGAAATCTTGTAAGAGTGTGAACCACTTGTAAAGGGTTGTAAGAGGGATATTTGATCCTTCCCTTTCGAAGGATTTGGTAGTGGAAGAAGGGAGCCTCATCGGAGAAGGCTTCGGAAGTGGATGTAGGTCACTTTGACCGAACCACTATACATCGCTGCGTCTTGATTGTGTGAGTGTTTAAATTTCTATTTTATCTCTTTACTTTGCTGCAAGCCTTTACTTTACTTGCTCCACTTCCTTTTTATCTTTGTACGCATGCTTTAAAGTTAGAACGTAAAAATCGGTTTCAAACGAAACGTTGCTTTCATCGTACGAAGTTTTCAAAGCTTGTTTTAAATCGCCAAAAAATTCATTGTTTTATCCACTGCACTAATTCACCCCCCCCCCCCCTCTTAGTACCGCTCGATCTCGATCCCTAACATCTACTACTCCATTTTATTGAGGATTCCTTAGAGTAGAGAAATTATGGTTGTAACCATTAGATTCACAAAAGTTTTGGAAATCATGGTTTTGAAATTTACCACCGTGATCACTCCGAATCGATGAAATCATAAAACCTTTTTTGTTTTGAACAAGTTTGTAAAACTTCGAGAAACACTTAAAGCAATCACTTTTGTGTGTTAAGAAAAATTCTCTTTTGATAACTGGAAGAAGCATGATAAACACTTAAAATAATCACTTTTATGGATTAGATCAAATAACCTATCAATTGACTTCATCATCAAAATTCGAGATTCAACAGAAGTAATGACCTTATAAGGTGTTATTTTGTGATGACGAAACTTGTTTTTCAGATTTAAATAATGACACTTGGCATTCATATGAAAAATTTAAAAATTCCTATGAAAGGTCAAATCACTTAAATTGAAACATATAAAAAAATGCACTATCATGATGTTTTATGTTTGATGCATTTGATGTTAATGGCTTTAATGACAAAACTTGAATTTTGAATTTATACGATGATGGCTTTCATATAAATATTTGAATATACCTTATGAAATCATCCTTGATAATGATGAAATAAAAATGTTAAATGTTTGTTATCATGCTTAACGACTTTATGGTTTCATGTATGAGGATTTCAAGGTGTTATATTTTAATGATGAAACTTATGTTTTGGTTTTAAATATAATACTCAAGCATATTTATATAAAACAAACAACTTAAAATGAAACATATAAAAAGGAAAGTGTATGTTCATGATGAATCCATGAATCTTGATAATTTTCATATCACTTTTTGGCTTTAAACTTGATACATATCTTTTATACAAAAAGGACTTGAGCATGCTTACATATAATCAATCTACATTGCTCTTAATAAAATTTTCAAATAAAAATGATTTATGGTATCATACTTGATGATGTGTTTTATGATGAGATTTATCTTTCGCTCTTCAATGTTGATACTTGTTTTTATTAAAGGCAAAGACATGCTTATAAGATGAAACACATAAAAAAATATTACATTTTCTATCCTATTGAGATTAATGAATTCATTTTATGATTTGTGTGAATCTCTTGAAAATAATCATAAAGAATACTTTGAAAATAAAAGTGTATACCATGTTTTTTGTCTTAATCATTTTTATGATGAATTTTTATATGATGTGTTATATTTTTCGACTTTAAAAATCTTGATGACGGATTTTGCCTTTACGTCTTGAACTTTCATGCTTGTCTCTATTTGACATTAAAAGACAAAGGCATGCTTATATGAAATAAAAAGAAAATACATGATTCTTGATATTTGTCTATCTCTAGAGTTTTTCGATTTTTTGATAAAATGATGAATCCATGTATATTGTGTTCATGTAAATCTCTTAAATGATTTTGGTGATTTGATTATGAGTTGTCGAATTGAACTTGAATGAGATTTTTTTTTTATTCTTAACTCTTCTCTTAATCTCTTGGAATCACGACTTTTTGAGATATATATAATGATTGAATCAAGTTCTAAAAGATTTCATTTTGTTATAAAAAAATTTATTGAAATCATGATCTTGACAATTATAACATGAAGTTTTTTATATATCAAGATTGTTTATCATGCTTCTTCCGGTTATCAAAAGAGAATTTTTAAAATGAGATGCAACTTGTCTTTTGATTTATCGGAACATAATACTTGAATTTTTATGAATTCTTGATCTTGATAACTTAAGAGGTTTTTGGAATTCATGACATGATATGATTGAATCATTGATTTACTCTTCTTTATCATGGCTTGAAAATGAATATTTTGAATCATTGTTGATGACCTTAATATTTTGAAATTATACATGATGAGCAATGATGGTTTGAATGAATGAATCAATGATCTTTATTTGATACTAGAAATTTTCGTTTGATCTTGTTGACTTGATGTTCTTTATGCATGAATCATATTCTCATTTGATTCTTTTACAAATGAAATAATGCATTCAATCACTTATCGATATTTACGATTGTGATATATTTTTTTAAAAAAAATTATATTTCTATTGTGATCTTGATGAAAAGAATATTTATGAACCATGAATGATATCTTTTGGTATTGATTCTTGTTGATTTTTCATATTGATATCTTTCATGACATGAATTTCTTTGCATTTTTATCTTGTATGCATCATGTGATGATTGAAAGATTGATGTATATTTTTGATGTGAAAAGTAGATGTAAAAGAAATTTTTATATCATTGCATCCTCCCCTTCTTTTTTACAATGACAAAGGGGGAGAAAAGAAAACTTGCTAGCTTGTGTATCACAAGAGAAAGTGGCAAAAATAGCTAGCTAGAACTTGCAAAGAAAGGCAAAGCTTGTAATATCAAGAGTAGAAAACTTGCTATCATGAACAATACCAACAATTGCAATCTTGCAATCTAAAGAGAAGAAAAGATTTGCTATCTCAAAAGAAGCAAAAAATGTAAAACTTAAAAAATTTACAATCTTACACTTGCTTCTATACTTGTTTGTTGTAATAAAAATTTAGCTTGCATGTTTAAAGTGATGTAAATTATACAAAATTGTTAGCTTATTGCAAACAAGAAACAAGTATTATTTTGCCTATTGTGAGAAACTAAGTGCAAACTTGCACATCTCAAGAAGCAAGTAAAAAATTGTCATGCTAGAATTCAAAAAACTTGCTATGATTGAATGTTGTGATAAAAATCTAGCTTGATATTGCAAAAACTTGCTTATCTTAAATATAGCTAGATGCAACTTCTCTTTTTTGTTAATGACAAAGGGGGAGAAGTAGATTGATCTCTCATACATTGTAATGATGATTGAATTTTTTTTAAAATATTGCATGATATTTTTGATAACATGTTGCTTGGATTTAGCATAATCCAAGTGTTCTATCAATATGGCATATTGATAGGGGGAATTTGGATAAACTCCAAAAATTAAGGTTAACTCCATCATCGATTAGTTATCATCATCAAAAAGGGAGAGATTGTTGAATCTCAGATTTTGATAATGAAACTAATTGATCGTATTTTGTTTATCTAACTACGTTTTAAGTCACGCAAGTCTACTCTCGATCAGGATTAGACAATAATATAGGATGAATCAGCGTTGCGCCGAAAGATATCACGTCAAGAGATTGGACGTCGAGCCGAAGGTCCAATCGATAATCGACAGAAGGGTTTAGACAAAAAAATCGAGCATCGGGCCAAGAAGAGCGAAGTTGCACCAAGGAGAGAGGTCAATCGTCGATTTGGCAACAAGCTACAAGAGAGTACGATGAACCGAAGAATCGGATGAAGCACCGACCAATGAGGTGTCGGGCAACAAGATGTTGATTCGTGTTGTAATTGTCTAGATTGAAGTAGGGTTAAGACTTAATTAGTGTGCAGGATTAACTATGTTAGCGATGAAGGCATAAAGTGAAATGAAGTGCTGGAGTCAAGTACGATCGAATCATTGGGACTTTGAAAGTTCGTTGGGACTCCAAAGATTCATCAGGAGTGTTGCCGAAATTGGCCGAGAATGAGTCGGGAGCTTGCCGAAGGGTTTATGGGAAGTTCGCTAGAAAGATTCATCGAAAGTTCACGGAGCTCACTGAGAAAGATCGAAGCTTGCCAAAGAAGCTTGTCAGAACTCGCCAAGATCATCATGAAGTCCAGGATCTTATTGAGAGTCCACAGGAAGGTGTTTGAGGGTTCGTCGGAAGACCGCAGGAAGTTCGCCGGAAGCTCATCGGAAGAAGACTTCTTGACTTGCCAGATTTTGTTTTGCTTAGGAAATATCTTTAATTTCATAGTTAGCATATAATTGGGGTTAAGAATGGGAGGTAATCTCTTTAACCCTGTTAGGGGCCAACTAGGCCCGAATTAGGGCTATATTGGGCCGAATGAAAGTCCCACATAGTGCCTGGATGCCATGTCAGGCGGTGGCACCGCTAGGTGAGCGGTGGAACTACCTGAAGGCTCAGTCTTCAAGACTGAGTCTGGGTGGTGGTATCACCTAGTACACTGATAGTAGCAGAGTGCCAGGCGATGGCACCACCCAACACTAGTGGTGGTACTGCAAGAACCCAATGGACTTGGGATGGGATGGTTTTAGGCTCTAAATTTGAATCCAATTAAAGCCTATAAATACCTCTCTCATCCTTGGGTTGAATACACAAGTACACAAACTTTGAAAGTAAGAAAACATTGTAGAATTCTCTTTAGAAATCCCTCCTTTAACTCTCATTTGTATTCCACCTAAAGAGAGGAGTGAGTGCTTGTAAGAGTTACCTCCTAAGCCCGTCAAAAGGAGAGAGCACTGCAAGGGAGTTTGTCTTCGCCTGTTGGAAAGAAGACAACTAGTAGAAAGCCAGTAGCCTCAAGAGAAGAGAAATCGGGAGTGGATGTAGATCGGATGACCGAACCACTATAAAAATCGATTTGTGTTTACTTATTATCATTTATATTGCTGCAACTATTTCATTTTATTACAATCATTCGGCTTCTTCTATATCCTCTTACAATCATTCTCAAGCTCAAGTATTTCCAATATGCTTCTCATCGAAACGTATTTTTATCGTACGAAGTTTTTGAAATCATTTAAATCGTCAAAATTTATCATAATCTTACCGCTACACTAATTCAAACCCCCCCCCCCCCCCTCTTAGTGCCAAACTGATCCTAACAGTTGACTCTTTAATGAAGATAGGTGGCTTTTTTCAAGTGTTACTCACAAAGTCAATTCCTTCCTTTCTATGAACATGACCCTTATTTGCAAGGATCATGTTTAGAGATTTATTATCTATTTTAATTTTTTTTAATGTTTCTTGAAGTAAAATATTTTTTTTCTTAAGTGAATCTATCTCTTTATATTTAGTGCAAGGAGCTAACATATCATTATCATGGTCAGTTTTTAATTTATCAAATTCACCCAAGTGGCCTTCTTTGGTTTTAAGTTTCATGTCCTTCCTATTCTTTGGAATGTTGTTCTCAAGTTTATCATATACTATATACATCATTTCATAGGTCATCAAGGATCTAGTAAGTTCTTCAAGCGGAAAGTTATTTAGGTCTTTTGCTTCTTGTATTATCGTTACTTTAGGATCTCAACTTTTTGAAAGAGATCTTAATATCTTGTTAATAAGTTTAAAATTAGAAAAACTTTTACCAATAGTCCTACTTGGTTTCATACGAAACAACTCATAAATATGAACCAAAAGATTAATTTTTGACTCTTTAACCCTACTTGTGCCTTCATGTGTGACTTCGAGTATTTGCCAAATCTCATATACAGTTTCACATATAGAAACTCAATTAAATTCATTTTTATCTAAAGCAAAAAATAAAGCATTCATCACTTTAGTGTTAAAAGAGAAAGTCTTCTCTAAATTATTCTATTCATTCACTAGATTAGAAAACTTTTGAAATCTGTTTTCAATAATATTCTACAACTCGAAATCTATAGAAAGCAAAAAAATTCTCATTATAGTTTTCCAATATATATAGTCCATCCCATTGAACATTAGAGGACGATGATAGAATGACCCTCTTGATTACCGATAAAAATCATCTTCCTTAGATTTTAAACCAAATAGAGAGTAACCTCGCTTTGATACCAATTGCTAGAATCAAGTTGGCACTAAAGAGGGGGGGGGGTGGGTTGGGGGTGTGTGAATTAATGCTTTTTAGTAAAAAATATCATCTATTTGAAACTTCATATAATAAAATCGTATCGTAAAGACATTTAAACTTAAAGATGTTCATATGAGAGTGATGAGAAAGTAAAGCAGTTGCAAAGTAAGTAAATAACAGAGAAGATAGAAAGCACACTAGTTTTATAGTGATTCGGTCATTGTGACCTACATCCACTTCCGATTCCTTCTCCATCGAGGTCATTGGCTTCTATTATTAATCTTCCTTCAATGGCAAAGATCAATTACCCTTTTTATGACATCCCAGATTTATAAAATATAATAAATTATTATTTTATTAATCATAATTTATAGAATATGCTTATTTTTTTCATCCTTGAATTCAAATTCTTGCCTTTACAATAGTAAATATTTTATTAACAAAAAAAAGATTACATCTTCATAATAGGGGCACAAGTCTCTTCCACCCAAACTTCAGATCTATTGTAAAATTATATATTACGCTAAAAATAAATATAAGAAAAAAATATATATCAGCAACCACACAAGCTAGTAGGAATCTCAGAAAAATCATAAAAATAATCTAACATTCGTGAAACAAATATCAATAATTTAATAAAAAATAATAATATATCAATTTATCATAAAAATTAAGCATTTGAAAAACAATGATAATTTCTTAAGTAAAATCATGCAACAGCCACATGCAACACATACAAGGTAACTGGATAACAAAGGCGTACATCACACCTGATGGTGTAATCTCCCAACAGCGGATGGAATGGCATACTCCACGGGATAGATTCCTCCCAACAGCGAATAGAGATAATCCATATCGTACTCCCAACAGCAGATGGAGTGGTATCCCTCACCCGTCCAAGTGGAGACACGTTCCTCCCAACAACAGATGGAGGAACCATCTAACCTCACGTTTAATGGTTCGCTAATCCCCGAAGGGAATCACCATACCTGCCCTTGGCAAGGATACATAAATATCCATGATCATTCATTTACATTCACTCATTCATTCACACATGCATTCAAGAAATAGTATGATCAAATATTATAAGAGACCATGCTTTATGTATGATCTATTAGACTATGTCCATTGGTGGCTCCGCACTATGATGGTCTCGTAGCTCCTTTCACAAGTTGCACTTCTAATGTAGACCATTAGCCTAGTTACATCTACTACATAGTATAATCATATCAATATCATAAACTTAAGAAAAGTAGGAAATCAATAATCATTTTCAAATGACATCTACAAAGAAAACTTTTAAATTCATCAAATCATAAGAAGGGCTTTATACATCAATCTCTCAATAGTCCTCAATCAACTAAAACTTTAATTGGAATAGCTCAATTGACTTAAAACATATTCAATTCAATTATGACCTAATAGAACTAACCTTAAATCATTATAGAACTAGTTTGGAATCACCCTAGACTAGTCTAATTTAGATTTGATTGATCTCGATTAGGTCAAGTAGGATTGAATTGGTCAAGTTAGTCTGGAATCACCCTAAACTGACTTTAATCGATCAAACCTATCTGATTTAGTCAATTAAAGAGCTCAAACCAATAAAGGAAGAGGAAATCGGACTATATCGTATAGTGTTAGCCCAAACTGAATCAACCCACCTAAGTCTTGAACGGGTCATATGCGCTGCATATGTCTGTCCCAAGTAATAGGTTAAATTAAAGTACAATGGGCTATATAGAGGAGTGATGATGTGTCTAACACTATTCGCATCGCTAGGCAAGCTTAACTTCATAGACTAGGCTAAGCCTTACTCATAAGTTGGGCTAAGTCTTACCACAGAATTGGGCCATGCTTGGCTCACGAGTTGGGTCATACTTAGACACATGATTTAGGATCGTATCTGACTATATGGACTGAGTCATACCTAGCCGTATGAGTTGGCCTATGCTTGACCATATGATTAGGTCGTACCTTACCACATAGGTTAGGATTTACAAGACCACATGGACTGGATCATACCTAGCCACATGGCTGGATCAAGCTTAGTCACATGTATTAGGTCATATCTTACCACATGGGCTAACTCATTCCTAACCACATGGACTTGGTTATGCCTAGTCACATGGGCTAATTGTACCTAGCCACATGGACTGGGTCGTACATAACCATATGGGTTGAGTTGATCTAGTCTGATAGATCAACTTAACTCAAGTCAGACCCTAATTAAAATCCTCTTATCAAATTATATTTCGAAAATCTAAATTATCAAGAATAACTCAAATCCATGAATTAAAGAATTTAAATCCATAATCTTAAATTTAAAACTAATTAAATCATAGAAATTCATACATAATTCTTGAAACATAAATATATCTAATTAAATACATTAGAACCATTAATCTAAAAATAAGAATTCTAATAGTTAAATTTGTTGAATCTTGAATTTTGATGATAAAACTAATTGATTGTGATTTATTGTTTAACTGCGTTTTGAGTTACGCAGGTCTACTATCGATCAGGATTAGATAGTTGATGCTGGAGGAATTGATGTTGTACCGGAGGTGATCACGTTAGGATATTGGATGTCGAGCCGGAGGTTCGGTTGACAATCGACAGAAGGCTTCGTACGTCGAGCATCGGACCAAGATGCATGTTGCGCCAAGGATATCGGGGTTACGGAGGTCATCTGCCGATTGGGTAACGGACCGCAAAAGAGGACGATGTGCCGAAGGATCGGACGAAGCACCAACCAATGACGTGCCAGGCAACTGAATGTCAATTCATGTTGTAATAACTGTCTAGATCGAAGTAGAGTGTTTGTTTATTTGTGTGTAGGATTAACTACAATGAAGATAAAGACGTAAAGTGAAACAAAGTACCGAAAGACAAGTGGGATGGATCATTGGGAGTTCGAGAGTTGGATGGAAGTCTGAAGATTCATTGGGAGTAGTTGCCGGAACCAACTGAGAACGAGTAGGGAGCTTGCCGAAGGGTTTTCGGATGTTCGCCGGAAGGTTCATCGAAAGTTCACGGAGCTTGCCAAGAAAGATCAGAGCTTGCCAATGAAGATCATTGGAACTCGCCAAGATCATTGTAAAGTCCAAGAACTTGCTGGGAGTCCACAGAATGGTTTTCGAGGGTTCGTTGGAAGACCGCCAGAAGTTCGCCGAAAGCTCACCGAAAGAAGTCTTGTCTTATGGACTTTGAAATAGCTTAAAAATATCTTTAAAATTTATAGTTAGCATATAATTTGGTTTAGGATTATGTGTTAATCCTATAAACCAAATTTGGGCCAATTCGGACTTCGTTTGGACCGGTTTCGGCCAAGTTTTCGGCCGAAACCACTGTGCTGAAAAAAATGACCTGGGCGGTAGCACCGCCCCAGGCTAGGCGGTGGCACCGCCTAGAGGCTGAGACCTGGGCGGTAGAACTGCCCGAGGTAGGCGGTAGCACCGCCGAGCACTCGCGTGTCACCGCTGCATCGACAGAGGTAGAACTGCTCGACAGCAGAGCACCGCCCGACACCGGGAAACTCAAAAAATTTCAAATTTGGAGCCCAAATTTGAATCACTTTGAGGCCTATAAATACCTCTCATATTCTTGGATGAAAGGGGTCTAGAACTGAAAAAAAGAAGAGGGAAACTCTCTTGAAAGTGTGTCAAATCTTCCCTCTAAGTCTTAAGAGTGTTCTAGTCCAAAAGAGGGGTAGGAGTGCTTGTAAGGGTTATCTCCTAAGCCCATCAAAAGGAGAAGTGTTGTAAGGGAGTTCATCCTCGCCCGTTGGAAGGAGGATAGCTAGTGAAGAAGCCGGTGGCCTCAAGTGAAGAGGAATCGGGAGTGGACGTAGGTCGAATGACCGAACCACTATAAAAATCTGGTTTGTATTTACGTTCTTGCTATTTACTTTGCTGCAAACCCTTTCCACTTGCTCCCTTATTTACTCAACTTCATCTTCATCTTATTACGTATGCTTTAAAGTTAAAATGCAATCTTTCCGGGTTCAAACAAAATATTGCATTCATTCGTACGAAGTTTCCGAACCTGTTTTAATCGCTGAAAATTTCTCGTTCCTTACCGCTGCACTAATTCACCCTCCCCCCCCCCCCCCCCTCTTAGTGCCGCTCGATCCCTAATAAAATCAATATTAAAACTTACTTAAACTTAAGAGACCAATATCCATCAAATAATCATTTCAATATCATAAATCAATTATCAATATTTATAAATCATAAAATTTCGAAATTAAAATATTATTATACATCATAAAATTGTAACAATCCCAATATCAAATTTCAAAATATAAATCAAAGCTAATTAAAAAAAAGATAAAGGATCCTACCTCTCCTCGCGTATCCTTTCTTCGAGATCATCTCCTCGGGAAGCCCTCTCCTTAATCCTCCCATTGTCATGCTCGGTGAGGAATGAGAGAAGAGGAGCTCCTTATATATAAGAAGATGATATCTCTCTAAACAAGCAAGTAAATATTTAATTTTATATTAAATTTATTTTTATTTTACTTTCACATACAAAGATAGAAACATAATATTAATTTATAATAGTTCACACTTAGAAATGGAATACATACTATTTATTTCCTAAAAATCACATCACTTATTAGGAAATAAATCAATCAATAATTTAATTGATTAGTAAGATTCTTAACTTATCTATGTGATTAAGAAAATTAAATTTAATTATTTCCTTAACTATAATACACAAACATGGAAGTTAATAATAAAATAATATATTATTTATAGTAATTAATTTATGTTAAGAGAGAAATCATCGATGATTATACTTTTATAGCTCTTTTCTTATTTTTACAAGTTTAAGAAATAACCTTTATAGATCTCACAGCTCCCCTTTAAACAAAATTCACACTTAGGGATGGAGAGGGGAATTCTAACAAAATTATAATAGAGTTTTATACAATTTTTGTTTAAGTTTTTTTATATTTTGAGTAGGGATAAAGGGGTATTTATAGGCCCCAAATAGCTTCAATAATAGAGCCAAAAAGGTCTCATCCTGGTTAGGTGGTACTATTGCTATTACTTTTTGACGCTGGGTGATACCACCACCCAATCTGATAGTACTACTGCTTAATAGAGTTTCAGATACTAGACTTTAGCGGTACCATTGCCTGCCTAGGTGGTACCACCTCTTGGCAGCATTAACTATCGGTGACACCATCGCCCAAACTACTTGGAAGGCTGAGCCCCAAGCGGTTCCATCGCCTAATGGTGATGGTGCCACTGCTTGACATGGCTCCATGTGACTGAATGGACCATCCAACCGGCCCAATTCAGTCTTGATTTGGGCTCAATTGGCTCTTAATTGAATTAGTAGGATTTCTCCCAAAACTAACTCAAATTAAGTCCTAAATATGATAATCAAGGCTAAAATGAAGCAATCTAATGTGTCCGGTATGTCAATTGTTCTTCCGGGGAATTCCCAATGAACTTCTGTCGATCTTCTGGTAAGCTTTCGACGAACTCCCCGCGAACTTTCGGCAAGCTTTCGACGAACTTCCGACGAACTTCCGATGAACTCTCGATTCTTTGACTCCGGCCTAATATCTGATTTTTCTGCTTTATGTTTTTTTCATAATCATAGTTAATCCTACATCACTTTTCTCAACACATGAATCATATCAAGAATTCATCAATTGATTTCATCATCAAAATCCGAGATTCAACATATATATCATATTTTTGTGATAATTAAAAAAAATTAAAAAAAACATTTTAAATTATTTAAATGTTGAAAATATAAAAAAATATTTAAAAAATTATAAAATAGATAAAGTGTCATAAATATCAATTTGGTGTCATCGGAATGTTTCATGAAAATTTCAAATACACTATACTTTTCATTTCATTAGATTAAAAAATAAAAAAAATAAATTAGAAAAATATGATAAATGTCTATCTAAGTCCAATTTAAAAAATAGAAAAATACAAAGCCCATCATGTTTTGATGGAAATTAAAAAGAAAAAGAAAAAAGAAAAAAGAAAAATCACATACTATTTATATTTTGAATAAATCGAAAATTTATTGAAATAATTATATAAAATAGAAAAAGAGTGATATATGTCCATCTAGGTTCAATTCAAAGCCTTAATGAAAGTTTTAAAGTATTTGGGGTAGTTCTTGTATGTAATACACTATTTTTGGTTTGCCCTAAAAAATAGTATATTGGACATAAGGGCTTAATTTTTTTGGATCAAATTTTTATCTATATAGAAGCTGAAATATTAAAAAATATTATATGAATCCATCATTATAAAAATAAAAAAACAATATATTAAAAAAATATCAAAATAATTATAAAATAGAAAGATAGTGATAGATGTCCATCTGGGCCAATTTAAAGTTTCCATAAAAATTTTAGAGTATTTGGACCGGTCCTTGTATACAATATATTGTTTTTAGTTTCACACCAAAAATACTGTATCAAATATTAGAACTTAATACTTTTGGATCAAATTTTTACCTAGGTTGTTCATCTATTTAGAAGCACAAATATCAATAAAAATTACATCGATCCAACATATAAATTAGAAAGAAATATGATAGATATCCATCTGGATCAAATGTAATAGTTTTATGTAAAATTTCAAGCATTTAAACCTGTTATGTGATATTCTGTTTTGGGTTTGACTCAAAAACTAGTATATTGGATATCATGGTTATATATTTTTGGATCAAATTTTTACATTAAGTTGTTCATCTATTAAGAAGCTAATATATATATATATATATATATATATATATAAACATTGCATAGATTGATCATATTTTGTTGGAAATGAAAAAACATAGAGAAAATTAGAAAACCACAAATAGATTATAAATAAATTAGAAAAATATAAAAAAACTCTAAAAATAGAAAGGGGTGATATATGGCCATCCGAGTCTAATTCAAAGCTTTACTTTATAATTATTTTATTCAATTTATTATTTTTTTATAATTTACTATATTTTTATATGTTTATATGTTATTTTTAATAAAATAGACTGATATACCACTAAATTATTTAATATAATTTATTTTTGATATTAAGATGATATATTTTTTATATTTTAAGTATAAATTTAACTTTTTAAAGGTCAAAATTAATAAATAAAATATTTTTAAAACTTAAAAATAAAAAATAATGATATATAGATCTTTCAAAATTTTTAAATATCTTAAATATTTTTATATTTTATTTTTTTAAAATTAATTAATAATATTAGCATATCACTCTTGGCTTTATAGTTAGATAAATTAGTTTTGATTTATTATTTTATTATTATTTAATATAATTTATTTTAAAATAATTTAAGTGTTAGATTAGTTAAATTGATTCAATTATATGAGTTAATTTATTAAAAATATAAAAATATCTTTTAATGAAAGACAATGATATGAATCAGCAAGTTGATCAAAATTATTTTAAAGACCCTTTAACTATTCATGAAATACTAATGACAAGAGCTAAAGCTAAGAGGATGAAAGAAGCTTTAACTTATTTATTGAAAAATATTTGAAAGGATCAAGCTAGTCAAGACTCAGTCAAAGTTCTATGGTTGCAAGAAAAGTCTAAAATGGTCAACATGATCATGAAGAGAGAATGACAAATTTAAAGACCTCATCTTGAAAAATAAAAGTCCATTCAGTCATGCTTGCCAAAATTCATGAATTAGAAATATTAATATTATTTAATGTATTCATTCCCTTTGTACTTAGCCACATACTATATAAATGAGGCTGACTCATATTGTAAGACAAACAATTTTGGGAAGTATAACAATTCTTCAATACCAGTGAATGTTTTGTTTTTAAGTTCTTGCATGAACTTCAGAACTTATCAGGCTTTTCTGCTTGTAGCATTCAAAACTAAATCTTTATTTTTTTCCTTTGACTTATCAAACTTGTTAGCTTTCGATTAATAAAAAGTAATTAAAATAGTTTCCCTTCATTCTTGAATGATCCGTCTTATTTTCAATTCATTGGAGGGTGTCAATTTACATTCCATATGTATCATAGCCCTTTAGCTATCGGGGTGTATGATTGTTAAGTTGATGATTTCCATTATTTGGTATCAGAGCACGGCTCAAGTTTGAGGTTTGCTTATCCATTTATTTATCATCTTTTAGCTTTTCCCTTTTCTCTTCTTCTTTTATCATAATATCTATAATTGTTATTCTCCCTTCATCTTTATTGTTATGTTTCTTATGTTATTACTGTACTTCATTATTTTTTTTTCTTTCCCCTCGCTTTATAGTATAAAAAAAACTAAAAGTAAAAAAAAAGTGGGCAAAAATCAAAAGTAAAAAAAAGAGAGAGAAAATCAAAAGTAAAAGTCTATTTAACCAATCAAAACTCAGTCAAGGTTCTATAATTGCAAGAAAAACCTAAAATGCTCAATATGATCATAAAGAGAGAAGGATAAATTTGAAGACCTCATCTTGAAGAATAAAAGTCTATTCAGCCATGTTTGCCAAAATTCATGAATTAAGAATATGAATGTTATTTAATGCATTCATTCCCTTTGTACTTAGCCTTATATTGTATAAATGATACTGACTTTCATTGTAAGACAGATAATTTTAGGAAGTATAATAATTCTTCAACATCGATGAGTATTTTGTTTTTAAGTTCTTATATGAATTTTAGAACTTATCAAGTTTTTCTGCTTGTGGCATTCAAAATCAAATCTTTGTTTTTTCTTTTGACTTATCAAACTTGTTAGTTTATGGCGTCTTAAGGGAATTCAAAGTGTTATTCTAACTGGTTCATCAATTTTCTATTGATAAGGAGTAATTAGAATAGTTTCCCTTACTTTATTTTTGAACCATCCGTTTTGTTTTCAATTCGTTGAAGGGTGTCAATTTACATTCCATATGTATCATAGCTCTTTAGCTATTGAGGTATATGGTTGTTAAGTTAATGATTTCCATCATTTGGTATCAAAGCACGGCTCAAGTTTGAGGTTTACTTATCCATTTATTTGTTATCTCTTAGCTTTTCCCTTTTCTCTTCTTCGTTTTTTTATCATAATATCTATAATTGATATTCTCCCTTTATCTTTACTGTTATGTTTCTTGTGTTATTACTGTACTTCATTATTTTTTTTTTCTTTCCCCTTATTTTATAGTATAAAAAAACTAAAAGTAAAAAAAAGGGTGAAAATCAAAAATAAAAAAAGAGAAAATCAAAAGTAAAAAAAAAGAGAGAGAAAATCAAAAGAAAAAAAAAAGAAAACCAAAAGTAAAAGTCCATTCAGCTAGTCAAGAAGCAATCAAGGTTCTATGATTATAAGAAAAGCCTAAAATAATCAATATCATGAAGAGAGAAGGACAAATTTAAAGACTTCATCTTGAAGAATAAAAGTCTATTCAGTCATGTTTGCTAAAATTCATGAATTAGAAATATAAATATTATTTAATGCATTCATTCTTTTTGTACCTAGTCTCATACTATATAAATGAGGTTGACTCCCATTGTAAGATAAATAATTTTGGGAAGTATAACAATTTTTCAACACCGGTGAGTGTTTTGTTTTTAAGTTCTTGCATGAACTTTAGAACTTATCAAGCTTTTCTGCTTATGGCGTTTAAAACTAAATCTTTATTTGTTTTATTTGACTTATCAAACTTGTTAGTTTGTGGCGTCTTAAGGGAATTCAAAGTGTTATTCTAATTGGTTCATCAATTTTCTTTTGATAAGAAGTAATTAGAATAGTTTCCCTTCATTCTTAAATGATCGGTCTTGTTTTCAATTCATTAGAGGGTATCAATTTGCATTCTATATGTATCATAGCTCTTTAGCTATCGAGGTGTATGTTTACTAAGTCGATGATTTACATCATTTGGTATCAGCGCACAGCTCAAGTTTAAGGTTTGCTTATCCAGTTATTTGTTTACTTTTAGCTTTTCCCTTTTCTCTTCTTCTTTTATCACAATATCTATAATTGCTATTCTCCCTTCATCTTTATTGTTATGTTTCTTGTGTTATTACAGTACTTCATTATTTTTTTTTTCTTTCTCCTCACTTTATAGTATAAAAAACTAAAAGTAAAAAAAAATTGGGCGAAAATCAAAAGTAAAAAAAAGAGAGAAAATCATCAAAAGTAAAAGTCCATTCACTTAATCTAGACTCAATCAAAATTATATGATTGTAAGAAAAATTTAAAATAATCAACATGATCATGAAGAGAGAAGGACAAATTTGATGACCTCATCTTGAAGAATAAAAGTCTATTCAGCCATGTTTGCTAAAATTTATGAATTAAAAATATAAATATTATTTAATAATTAAAAATATAAATATTATTTAATAATTAAAAATATAAATATTATTTAATACATTCATTCCTTTAATACTTAACCTCATACTATATAAATGAGACTAACTCCCATTATAAGATAGACAATTTTGGATAGTATAATAATTCTTTAACACTGATGAGTTTTATATTTAGTTCCTACATGAACTTTAGAACTTATCAGATTTTTTACTTATGACATTCAAAATCAAATCTTTATTTTTTCTTTTGACTTATCAAATTTATTAATTTTCTATTGATAAAAATTAATTAAAATAATTTTCTTTCATTCTTAAACGATCAATTTATATTTCAAATTTATCATAACTCTTTAAGGTATAATTGCTAAGTTGATGATTTCCATCAAATAAGATAAAGAAAAAAGATAAAAGTTATTAGAAGATTATTTTATCATCTTGAAAAGCCAAAGCTAATCAGAAATTTTTTTGTAGATAAGACACTCTATATATATATATATATATATATATATATATATATATATATATATATATATATATATATATATATATGGCATGCATTCTGAACTCCGAGAAGAAAACCTTGGGCATGTCTGCAACTTGATCAAGTATTTAACACCTTAATATTTAACATAATATAAATAGATATGTACAGCATACACAGTTTAAACTAGGACACGGGCACCAGCAAGAGATAACATATCAATCAGACCAATGATGGAATAGTAGTTGAGGGATCAGCACACAATCAACCATGTACTTTAACCAGCTAAAAACCAACAAGCACTGGATCTACAGACGGAGGATCAACCGAGCTTCCCAGCTGCAACTTTCAGAATGCCACTCTTGGTGGTGAGACCAGGTTGAAAAGGAATATCTTTGTCAGTCCTGTAAGGTCCACACTTATCCGATCAGGGACTGCAAAAATATAGAGACTAGATGAAAAGGAAAACTTAAATTCAAGAATTTTAAAGTTTTACCAAATACCAAGAAGCAAAGGTTACAAAATTACAAGAACTCGAGAGGGCAAGTAGGTGTACTAAGACATTGGCAGTAGTAAAAACGAATATTTAATATTAATATTCCTTAGATTTTTAAGTACAATCCAGGAAAAAGCTATACTATACATGAAACAAAGCAATAATTACTGAGTTTTCTGAAAGGTACTTTAATGCCTAGCTAGCTCTCTGCTGTATGTTTGCCCGTAGTTTCATGTTCCGTGAAAAGCCCATATAATATCATTTTTGACCTAAAATTTGGTGCAACACATCTTGAACAATAGCACTTATGACAAAGATCCATGAGTTGTCTGACTTGAGTGGTGTTCAGCATAACTCCAAAATCCATGAGTTGCTTAATTATGGCAGAGACTTGTCGCCCATTCGGACAGAACAATGTATAGGCACATGAGATCTAAAGTGGATAATATCACTGCATAGTTGTATGAAAAAAGTGATCTAGGGATGCCTTTTGACTTGAGCTAACACAAGATGAATATGTCTGCAAGCAACAAAAGCTAAAATGATTGAGATTCTGAGATCAGATCACATAAAGTCCTCAGGAAATAGAGATGATCTAACTCTCAATGTTTCATTCAAAGTTTAGAGGCTCATTCCTCCATTTTAGGACTGGTGACGCATTTGATGTCATTATCCAAATAGCCTGGACACTACCCACCACAGCTATGGAAAGAAAACTTTAAAAACCATTCAAGATTGTCCAATGTTAATCCTAGACAAGACAAACCAGCAGTCATGCCACTAGTGCAGGTACTTTTCAGTGTTTTTCAAAACACTAGGCACCAAGGTCCCAAAACGGTTGAGGCACCAGGCACTCGTCTGTGCACCTACTCAAGCAAAACAGGGCGCTCCCAAATATTAAAATTTTAAAATATATATTATAATTAATACATAACTAAATATAATTACAAAAATAAAAATGGTGCAACAAGTTTATCAACCTCAATATGATAATAGCGTAACAAAGAGTTGCAAGGCCTTAAGTTAATCGACCACAAACTCCTAAGTTTTTTGTAACACAATGAAATTACACAACACACTGAAATTACAAGGCCTCAAGTTAATCGACCTCAATATGGTAACAGTGGAGTTACAAGGCCTCAAGTTAATTGATCACAAGCTCCTATGTTCTAACTCCTAACAAAGTAATAGTGCACCACCTCAATATGGTGTAGCAAGTTACTTAACGAAAGTATTACTTGTAAAATGAGAAAGAGAGGACTGAGAAGATGGAGGAGTAACCGATAACTGTGGAGAAAGGTGGGAGGTGGAAACCGATGGTGGACGAAACTAGAGAGGGCAATGAATGAAGCTGCAACAGCAAACGAATGAAGCTGCAACGGCAAACGAATGAAGGTGCATCAGCGAAAGAAGGCAACAGGCAAGTTTGCCAATGACGGCGGGTAGAGTTGCAGTGGCAGACAGTATATGAAGGTGATGGATGAGTGATAGGGTTTCACTTCTAGTTTCTTTCATTGGGTCAAGGGGGCGTTAGGGGAAGTAGTGACATTAGTTGGTTCGATTAAACCAACTCGCTCGCCCAATCAACCCAATTTGGCTTGACCGCGCACCCAAGGTGCCTAGCACACCTGAGCGGCGCTTCACTAAAACACCATGCCTCAAGGTGTTGCGAGATGCTCAAGTCTTGCCTTGCCTCACTTGAGTGCCCTTTGAAAACATTGGTACTTTTCATTAAAAAAGAAGTGGAGGTAAAAAGAACATGAGAGGTAGAACAAAAATAGATGATGATACAAATAGGCAGCCTTATAAATAATAGACAAAATAGTTAACAGGTGAAAGTGGAGAGAAATGGCAATAAGATGAAAGAGCCTCTGTCTTAATCTATAGAAATTACTTCTGATCCTTAAATAAGTGATCCTAGTGCCTCATCTCACAAAAATGGTTCTCGGAGGATATAGAACCTATCTTTTAGTTTATTGCACTATGAGTTCACCAGAACCATAAAAGTAAAACACGTGCAACTTGCTTGTTACACATACGCATGGGCAACCCTTTCAAAACAGTTATGTGCTAACGTAGCAAAGTGTCAGTACAGCAATGTGTCATGCGACCATATGAACTGGTGTGTCTTAGAGAATCAACCATCAATTGTTAATAGATAAGAGTTATAGAATACTCGAGCATAAAATAACAAGCTACAGAAACATTCATAAGTACTCTCTTCCAGAAATCAAGGTTAAGAAGTAAAAGATTAAGGATCTATTATGGGTACCTTGTTTGGAAAGTTTGATACCAGTATTTACATCATCAGCAACACCTTCAATGGCAGAAGAATCTTCTACCAAACTGCAAGACATGACATTACACAAGTGATGACATGGTGCAACCAAAGAAATTATACGAAGATCATTGAGTTTTGAAACTTATAAAGTTGATTTAACTGAACAACTTGGAAATGATTATGAATCTTACACTTCAATTTCAGAATTAGATTGAGAAAACTTTGAATCGAGCTGGCCTATTCTGGGCGCCTCTACTACCGGAGGATCACTGCCAACATGACCTTTGGCTTCCTCCTAGTAAGTATTCCATAAGCCAGAGTGCATTAGCTTGACTCATGAATCAACTCAAAGAATAGTTGTTACTCTTAACTTACCCCGGACTTCTTTGCCATCCATCCAGGAATGCTTTCATTTAGAAGACTGATATACTGTCCCATAGCAGCTTCTGGATCCATATTCCCCAGTTTTTGCCAAGCATTCCTAGAGAAATAGAGAAGAGGTCTTCAAACAGATGCACAAATATGTTTCTGTAGTCCGTTAATATTTAGAAACCAAGTTATATCTGAACTGTGAACTCCCAGTCATCACATCATTCCTAGAGTTAATGAAACAACAGAGTTACAGAAAAACTAGTCTACAGTTTAAATAATCCAAAATGAGACAAGATGTATCAAAGGGAAAACAAGGAATAGAGCCTTTATAACTAGATATCCTTGCAACAAGTGTTATTATTCTTGGAGGGGTAAATAGACTGACTTAGTGACTATCCAGTACATGAGTCTCTGACTTCATCTCACAGAAGCTATACAACCAACTCAAAAATTGCATCAACTACAATAAACAAGATAAGTTCCCCCAGAAAAAGCCCATTCTCTTTAGTTATAGCGTGGACCTTTGGGCTATACATAATTTTCACTGATCACCAGGAACTGAAAATCTGATGAAACCACTAATGAAAGATGAAGATGGAAACAATAAACTTAATTAAGAGAATCCATAAAAAACTTGGCAGACCTTTCTGCCTGGATATGACCCCTATCAACATCCTCATAAGTTGATACCAAATTTTCTAGCTAAGAGGTAAGCAAGAGAGCAAATATCATTAAAATTTGAAAGTCATGCAATAATCTGCAAAAATCTCTCTTACTGATTGTAGTTCTCATGCATCCAAAGGAGAACACCACAAAGTTCCCCTAAATTCAATTGTCAAGGTTAGAAGCTACCACTTCGTAACCTCACGTAGATTGACACCAGGTGACTTATCAACAGGCTGTGTGGAAAACTAATATCCTGCATCGTGTCAAATGTTTAAATTAAATCAGGTAGGCAATGAATCTACATCCTACTTGCCACAGAGTCAGAGAGGCCTCCTGAGATCCAAAACATAAGCAAACGCCAGATTATGATGATTGCTCCATAGTTAGCTTAGCACCATGATGTATCAAGACAATACGAGGAGTTAACAAGTGGAAACAGAGCATTATAGAAAAAGCAACCGATGGTACCATTTGGCACGGGCAGAAACCTTCAAAGCCATGGGTTGTGGCTCATGGCACGGACCCTCGGTCGCAATCTTATGCAGCCCGTACAACTGCATTTGCACCTCATTGCTCAGTTTGGACACTGCATCCCCACCTTTCTTGCTACCGACTAACTCGCTTGCAACTCCAAATAACATCTCCAGCTCGCTTCTCTCGATCCCCTCCCACTCATCCTCTCCATGAAGCAACGATCCTACCTCGCCTGCGTCTTCCTTGTCTACCGCGTCTTCTCTGCCCAATTTCACGACTTTCTCCACCGCCTTTTTCCCATCCTCTTTACCCTTGACAGATCCCCCTTGTTGCCTCCGGGAATCATCATTAATTCTTCCGATCCCCACTTCATTATCCACTTTCTCTTTCTTCGAAGATGATTCTTCTGCCCTAGGAAGATCAACTTCGGAAAAGAGCTTATCGGCGATATTTTCTCTATTAAGGTCGAATCCACTAACCTCGTCGCTCCTCTCCGGTCTCTCTTCAAGCAATCTTTCCTCTACGACTTCGAAGACCCCGGTCTTCGGGCGATCAGATCCGGTTCCGCTGGCACCAGACGACTTCCCCTCTGACTTCTCTGTCTCCTCCTCCTCGATCGGATCCAAGCCCAGCCCCGGACCCGCAACCCGAGCGAGGGGAACGGCTTCCGGCTTGACGGCGGCCGAGGCGGCGAACTTGCCGATGAGGAAGGCGAGGAGGACGGAGATGAGAGCGGTCAGGAGAAGCTCTTCGAAGAACTCCATCGTCCCCATCCCCCCTCTTCGCTTTTTGTTTCGTCCCCTCGCCTTCTTCGCTTCCACTCCACGGCACGCGAGGCGGAGGAAAGCAGAGACGAGAGGAAGGAAGAGATCGAGATCGACAAGGCAAAAGGAGGAGGAAGACAGGATGAGGTCGGGGTGGGTGGCGTTTCAATACATGTAGAGATTGGGAGAAAGGGAAGACCTGAGAACGCCAAAAGGCATATTCGCTTGGCCACGCCGGCTTACGTGTCGATGGAGACCTCCTCCTCTCGGCTTCTCGAAACGTGGCTTGTGATAGGATGATGCAGCTCTGCTTCTTTCGAAAGCGACACGTTACCTACCCGCCGAGGTCTCCGCTCTCCGATCTAACAGCCTCTCTGTTGGTTATGAAATGGGCCCAGAATGGACCCGCACGTTGCTCATAAGGAGATGCCCGCAGGTAGGGCAAATGGGTGACACAACGTGCTCCGACGATTGGCGTGACATTTTATGCAGAATAAATTTGTCTCCCAAAGACCGCCCACGATGTTACCCGATAATTTATTGGTGGCCTTTAGCGGGGCCCACACGGAGCTGGAACGATCGGACAATCCATCACGTCGATTACTTTGGCCAGGTTGGACGTGATCCGGGTTGGTTCGTTTTGCGGTGCGCCGTTGCATCTGACGTTTGTGACGATTAAATCCAGAAGAATGACGGCGTCGCGCTCCATATTTCGCGGCTGAAGCCGAGCCGTGGATGGCAGGCTCCGGCTAAATCGACGGCAGTTATAGGCCAAATCTCGTTTCGTTTCGTGCGTTATAAAATGACGGTGGAGAATTGGGTGTTGAAATTGTGGATGTCAGGAATTCGTGCACTAAAAGTTAAGCACAGAAACTATTATTCTTTTGGTTTCATAGGGTGTATGATTGCTTTGGATTATACGTGGAGCTAAAGAGGAGGAAAGGAATTATTTCGATATTTGCTTTATTATTAGTACGGGGAACAAATCAATAAATTGAGGAGGGTCAAAAAGGAAACGAACAAACTTATAATCGTAACAACTTACAATGTGATACAAAGTAACATAACAAGTTCACGTATAATGGAATCTACATTTTATAGAATAAATAACATTCAAACAGCGTGGAATGGTTTAAATTAGAACTTTTAATGGATGCAAACTTTACTTAATTGCTTGATGCAGATCCGATCAAGTTGAATGGATACCAACACGAATCATATGGATGAATTGTATTGTATAATTGATTTATCGGGTTTCTTGCTCCAATCAACTGTGACATTTGGCGTCGGGTAAATTGTACACGTCAGCTTTCGCGGGTGCGACTAGCATGACTCTGTGCGCTTGGAATTAATTAGCTGCGTATAAAAGGATCACTTATCACAAACAGAGAGAAGATTTAATCAGACGATGATCAACGTACGTGGTGGACCCACTTGATGGAACGCGTGGCGAAAGCTAGAAGAGGAGGTGAGTGGCTCTCGAGATCGAAAGACAGAAAGAAAGAAGCGAAGCTTTCTCCAAAGGGTGAGATGATCGAAGTGCTTCGGCCTCACGAGACAGTTATGTATCTCCCTTTCTTCCTATTCCTATATACGGAATTCATCGATCTCTCTTGTTTCTGGATCCTTGTACTTTGGATCGATTCTAGTGTTTTATCAGTTTATTTTCGGTTGCAAACTGTTCTTTTTCTTTTGGTTTTCCACCTGTTCTTCCGTTTGGAGGATGTTTTTAGGTTTCAACATGATTTTCTGTTGTATTATTGAGTTTCATGCTGTTATTGGGTTCAGCTTCTTGGAATTTTGTCTCTTCCCTATTCCTGTTTAACCTCTCTTTTTTTTTTTGCAATCAATCGCTGTTGTTTTTGGATACTTGCGCTTTTGATCGATTTTAATATTTCGTCACTTCTTGTTCTCTGTTGCATTTTTTTTTTCTTTGGTTTTTACCTATTCTTTCATTTTGAGGATGTCTTCTAAGATTTTGGCATGCTTTTTTGCTAGACTATTGAGTTTCTTCTTATTCGTGGGTTCGGTTTCACGATTTCTTCCTATTTCGTGGGTGTGGCATTTTATTGCTCATGACTTGTTGATTTTCTATTGGATTTTAAACTTCTTTCATTTTGTTATCTATTCTAGAATTTCTAGGTTATTATCAATCGCTTGTTCTTTGTTCTTTAGTGCTTTTCTGCTTGATTCTTATGCCTCTTCATCAATGTTGATTTGTTCTACGGTTCGATTGACGTCTATGCTTTATTATTGGTGTCCTCTTTCATGGGACTCTTATTGATTGATTGATCGCTACAAAAATAATGGTGGATAAAAAAAAGACGGACCGATGTCCTAAGTATTACATCTCTTAAAAGTCCTAAATACTAAGTGTTCAAATCATTGATGAATTTGAAATACCGAATAAGATTCAAAAATATGTTTATGGGGTTGTCTTCGTAGCCAAAGATAAGAGAACATAAGAAATCGTGGCTCTGAAGATGATAAATCTAGCTAAATGGGGAAAAAAATGATTGACGGAAAAGGGAGATCAATTGTCTCATGTTATTTCACCATTCATCGATCATGGAGCTAAAGGATGTGTTGCGATTGTAGCCATGATATTATTTTCTCTATCATGGAATATGTCAAACGTGACCTCGTCTATCACATAGAATTCAAGAGGGAACTTAATTTATTAGAGTACAGTCAGGTCAAACTTCTTATATGTTAGCGCTTGCAAGATGTCAAGTATCTTCATTGCCATGAGATGATTCATATAGACAGACAAAAAACATCCTATTGAATGAACTTGAAAATTAAGGATGTATGATTTTGAAATGTGTCATAAATTTTGATCCTCATCCTACGCTAGGGGGTGGGGAGCTTTAAGTACCAAGCGCAAGAAGTTCTATTGGGATTAAATAATTATTTTATCACTATTGATATATAGTCCATTTGATGCGTCATGGCAAAGCTCGTCTGCCGACATATTATTCAAGGGAAGCTTGAAGTTGGATCAACTACAGAAAATTATTGAAATTATTGAGACACCTAATAAAATTATTTGGCTTGAATTTCCTTGTCCATTGGTCTCTTTAATTATGTCAAGCAACCACATAATAAGCTTCGCGAGAAGTTTTCAATGACAGTCATCCTTGAATACCCCACTTTATTAGAAATTAGTTTTGAAAATTTGAGATAATTTTTAACCAATGACCCCAAGCAAAGAATAACTACCAATGTTGCTCTTAAACATCCATGGTTCAGATTCATGACATCTCATATCTAATGTGTAGTGACAACTACATCATATGCCAAAAATTAGAATTTCAATTGGACTTAAGATCTTACCTATTGTTATATAGGGCAGGGAACACTAGCAACACAAAATAGCTTACCACTAGTGGCACATGGTTTTGCTAAACTAATGATACATGTAATCACCGATAATTTTTCCCTTAACATAAATTAATTACTATAAATAATATATTATTTTATTATTAATTTTCATATTTATGTATTACAGTTAAGGAAATAATTAAATTTGATTTCCTTAATATAAGTTAGGAATCTTACTAATCAATTCGATTATTAATCAATTTATTTTTCAATAAATGATATCATTTTTATGAAGTAAATAGTTTACGTTCCATTTTTAAGTGTGAACCATTATAAACGAATATTATGTTTCTATCTTTATGTATAAAAGTAAAATAAAAATAAATTTAATATAAAATTAAATATTTACTTGTCTTTTGGGAAGATCTCATCTTCTCCTATATAAGAGGGCTCCTCTTCTCTCATTCCTCACCGAATATGACAATGGGAGGATTAAGGAGATGACTTTTCAAAGAGATGATATCGAGACAAGGATAACCAAAGAAAGATAGAATCCTTTATCTTTTTTTAATTAGCTTTGATTTATGTTTTGAAATATAATATTGGGGTTGTTATAATTTTATGATGCATAATAATGTTTTAATTTCTAAAATTTTATGATTTATAAATAATGATAATTGATTTATAATATTGGAATGATTATTTGATGGATATTGCTCTCTTAAGTTTAAGTGAGTTTTAATATTGATTTAACTATTAAAATTCTTACCTTTAGATTAATAGTTCTAATTTATTTAATTAGATATGTCTGTATTTTAATAATTATGTGTAAATTTATATGATTTAATTAGTTTTAAATTTAAGATTATGAATTTAAATTTTTTAATTCATGGATTTGAGTTATTTTATGATAATTTAGATTTTTGAAATCTAATTTCATAAGAGGAGTCTAATTGGGGTTTGACTTGAGTTAAGCTGATGTATCAGACTAGATTGATTTAGTTCATGTGGTTATGTACGACCTAGCTCATGTGGTTAGGTACAGTCAGCCCATGTGACTAGGCATGACCTACCCTATGTGGTCAGGTAAGAGCCAGACCATGTGGTAATGTATGACCTAACCAATGTGATCAGGCATGACCCAGCCATGTGGCCAAGTACGATCTAATCCATGTGGCCAGGTACGATCTAATTTATGTGGCCACGTACGACCTAGTCCATGTGGCCAAGCATAAACCAACTTATGCAGCTAGATACAACATAGTTTATATGGTCAAACATGACCTTAAATCATGTCTCTAGGCATGACCTAACCCACAGCTAAGCATGACTCAGTTTAGTGGTAAGGCTCAGCCCAACTTATGAGTGAGGAGTAGCCTAGCCCATGAAGTTAAGCCTACTCAACGATACGATTGGCGTTAAACACATCGTCGCTCCTCTATCTAGCTCGTTATAGCTCAACTTAACATATTTCTTGGGATAAGTATATGCAGCGCATGTGATCCATCCAAGACTTAGGTGGGTTGGTTCAGTTTGGGCTAGCACTATACGACACAGTCCGATTTCCTCTTCCTTTATTGGTTTGAGCTCTTTAATTGACTAAATCATATAGGTTTGATCAGTTAAAATCAATTTAGGGTGATTCAAAACTAACTTGACCAGTTCAATCCTACTTGACCTTATCGAGATCAATTAAATCTAAATTAGACTAGTCTAGGGTGATTCCAAACTGGTTCTATAAGAATTTAAGATTGGTTCTGTTATGTCATAATTGAATTAAGTATGGTTGAAGTCAATTGAGCTATTATAATTAGGGTTTTAGTTGATTGAGGACTATTGAGAAATTGATGTTTTAAGCCCTTATGATTTGATGAATTTAAAATTTTTTTTAAGATGTCATTTAAAAATGATTATTGGTTTCCTACTTTTCTTAAATTTATGATATTAATATGATTATACTATGTAGTAGATGTAACTAGGCTAATGGTCTACATTGGAAGTATAACCTATGAAAGGAGCTGTGAGACCATCATAGTGCGGAGCCACCAATGGACATAGTCTAGTAGATCATACATAAAGCATGGTCACTTATAATATTTGATCATACTATTTATTTCTTGGATGCATGTGTGAATGAATGAATGAATGTAAATGAATAATCATGGATGTTTATGTATCCCTGCAGAGGGCAGGTATGACAATTCCCTTCGGGGATTAGCAGACCATCAGACATGATGGTTAGATGGTTCCCCCATTCGCTGTTGGGAGGAACGTGTCTCCACTTGGGCGGGTGAGGGATACCACTTCATCTACTGTTGGGAGTGCGATATGAATTATCACCATCCGCTGTTGGGAGAAATCCATCCTATGGAGTATGCCTCTCTATCTGTTATTGGGAGAGTGCACCATCGGGTGTGACGTACGCCTTTGTTATCTAGTTATTTTGTATGTGTTGCATGTGGCTGATGTATGATTTTGCTTAAGAAATTATTATTATTTTTCAGATGTTTAAGTTTTATGATGAATCAATATATTATTATTTATTATTAAATTATTGACATTTGTTTCACGAATGTTAAATTATTTTTATGATTTTTCTGAGGTTCCTATCAGCATGTATGGTTACTGATATATTTTTATCTTATATTTATTTTTAGCATAATCTATAATTTTATAATATATCTAAAGTTTAGGTGGAAAAGATCTGTGACCTTACCAAGAAGATGTGATTTCTTTTTGTTAATAAAATATTTACTATTGTAAAGGCAAGAATTTGAATTCAAGAATGAAAAGAAAAAGAAAAGAAAAGAGTGTATTATATAAATTACGAGCAATAAAATAATAATTTATTATATTTTATAAATCTGGGATGTGATAATATCAAATATTACAATTTCATCCAATATGGTATGGTACAAGTGGTATGTACTGATTCGACCACTAATCGACATATTATTGTTAGAGATTGAGTGGCACTAAGAAGAGGGTGAATTACTGCAGCGGTAAAGAATGATAAACTTTCGGCGTTTTAAAACAAGTTTCAAAAACTTCGTATGTTGAAAATGATTCTTCGATTAAATCCACAACAAAAGATGCTTTAGAAGTAAATTGATTCGTAAGAAGGATATGAGAAGGTAAGGCATCAAAGTGGAAATGGCTTGTAGTAAAGTAAATTATAAGAATATAAATGCAAACTGATTTATAGTAGTTCGGTCATACGACCTACGTCCACTCCCGATTCCTCTTCACTTGAGGCTACCGGCTTTTTCACTAGCTATCCTCCTTCTAACGGGCGAGGATGAACTCCCTTACAACACCTCTCCTTTTGACGGACTTAGGAGGTAACCCTTACAAGGCCTCTTACCTCTCTTGGACTAGAGTACACTTAAAACTTAGAGGGAAGATTTTGATACTATTTCAAGAGAGTTTTTCCTATTTCTTTCTCAATTCTAGACCCCCTTTCAACCATGAATGAGAGGGATATTTATAGGCCTCAAGAGGATTCAAATTTGGAGCCTAAATTTGAATCACTTTCGTTTTTCCCATTGCTGGCGGTGCCACCGCCTGTCAGTGTCAGACACTGATAGTGTATTGGGCGGTGCCACTGGTTGTGCTTGCTGCCCAGCGGTAGTACCAACGCCCAGCCCGGCAGTGCCATCGCCTGGGCTCTTGGGCATTGGGCGGTGCCACTGCCCAGCCTAGGCTCTCAGGTCCTGGGCGATGCCACCGCCCGAGCCTTTTTAACACATTGGTTTGGGCCTTAAACTGAGCCCAAACCAGTTCGAAACAAGGTCTATTTGGCCCCTACATGGGTTATAGGATTAATACCTAATCTTAACCCAAATTAACTTGCTAACTACGAAATTAAAGATATTTTCTAAGCTATTACGAAGTCCGACAAGTCAAGACTTCTTCCGCCGAGCTTCCGGCAAGCTTCCGACGGTCTTCCAACGAACCCTCATAAACCATTCTGTTGACTCCCGACAAGCTCTTGGATTTCACGATGATCTTAGTGAGTTCCAACGAGCTTCTTTGGCAAGCTTCGATCTTTCTTGGTAAGCTCCGCAAACTTCCGACGAACCTTCCAGTGAACTTCCGAAAACCCTTCGGCAAGCTCCCTACTCGTTCTCGGCCAATTCCGACAGCACTCCCAACGAATATTCGGACTTCCGTTGAACTCTCGAACTCCCAACGATCCATTACACTTATCATCCGACACTTTGTTTTGCTTTACATCTTCATCGTTATCGTAGTTAATCCTGTACACACACAAACAAAACTCTACTTCGATCTAGACAATTATTACAATGCGAATTGATATTTTATTGCCTGGCACGTCATTGGTCAGTGCTTCGTCCGATTCTTCAGCGCATCGTCCTCTCTTGCATTTTGTTATCCAATGTGCGGTTGACCTCCATAACCCCGATATCCTTGGCGCAACACGCTCTTCTTAGCCCGATGCCCGACATCCGAAGCCTTCTGCCGATTATCGACCGAACCTCCGGCTTGACATCCAATATCTTGACATAGTCACCCGGCACAACGTCAATTCCTCCTGCATCAACTGTCTAATCCTGATCGAAAGTAGACCTGCGTAACTCAAAATGCAGTTAGACCATAAAACACAATCAATTAGTTTCATCATCAAAATCTGAGATTCAACAATCTCCTCCTTTTTGATGATGACAACTAATTGATGACTAACAGAGTTAACCTTAACTCCCCGGAGTTTAACCAAACTCCCCTTATCAATATGCCATTGATAGAATACTTGGATTATCCTAAATCCAAGCAACATTCGTCACAAATTATGAGAAATATCAATTCATCATGTAAATATATATAAAATATTCAATTCAATGCATGAAGTCATCAGTCTACTTCTCCCCTATGTCATCAACAAAAAAGGAGAAGTTGTATCATAGCTAGTTTAAAAGATATGTAAATTTTACAACACACTAGCTATTAATCATATCATACAACATTTAGGCATAGCTTTGCAATACAACATCAAATAATACCATTCAATCATAACAAGTTTTTGAATTCTTTCTCCCCCTATCTCCTTTGAGAAGTGCAAGCAAATTGTGTTCAAAGATGTGCAAGTTGCATTTTCTTTGTTTCCTTTGCGATATGTAATCAATTTGTGTAAGCATTTCATCATTTTAAATATGCAAGCAAAACATTACAACATACAAGCATAGAAGCATGGCAAGTGTAGGAATGTAAATTTTCTAAGTTTTGCATTTTCTCTACTTGAGATAGGCAAGATAGCAACATTTGCATCCTTTGAGATAACAATCCTTAGCTTCTTGTGAAATTACAATGTAATAATTTTTCTCCCCCTTTGTCTTTGTCAAAAAGAAGGGAGAATGCAATGTTGTAATTGATTTCCCTTTTCATCAAAATGGCAAATGAGATATTAGAAACAAATATTGATATAAATGTTTTTATCATCAAAATTCAAGTCATGAATATGAATTCAATATTCAAGCCAACAAGCTAGCTCTCCCTTAGTTATTGTCAAAATGAAGTGGAGGACTCAATTACTAAAAAATTTCAAGCCATATAAAGAAATCATGTCATGATATCAAAACAAAATTTAAGAAGGACATGATTCATTTGACAAGATATAACACAAAGAGTAACTTGATTCATGCATAAGATTTTTCATCAAGATCCCATTTCATAAATCAAGATATCAAGTTCACAAATTCATAAAAATTCAAGTATTGAATTCTGAGAAATCAAAAGACAAGATACATTTTATTTAAAGAGTTTTCTTTTAATAAAACGGTTATAATTTGTAAGATCATGATTTCAATAAAATATCTTTATAGAAAAATAAAATCTTTTAGAGTTTGATTCAAGTATTACAAATATCTCAAAAAGTCATGATTCCAAGAGATCAAGAGAAGAGTCATGAGTAAAGTTTAAATTCAATTCGTCAACTTCAAACTCTTCATCAAAATTACTTTCGAGATTCATACAAGGTCATAAATGAATTCATCACTTGTCTTTCATTTGAAAAATCCAAAACTTTAGAGAAAGAGAGATGTTCAAGAAGCATATATTTCTCTTTTAGTGATTTGCATTGATTTCGTATGAACATGACATAAAGGCTAAATCTAGTGTCATGAATTCCAAAAGATATCTCAAGTTATCAACATCACATTAAAAAGATATTTCAAAAAGATATATCGATAAGTGATTCATTTGAGTGCAAAACCATTTGATTCATACATAGGAATTTTAAGTATCAAATATCAAGATATCAAGACTTCGAGTGTGATAAAGCTCATTCAAGTTTGAATCATCAAAATCATTAACATAGTTTATGAGATTTATAAATGATATAGATTTGAATTGTTTTCCTCTTTGGTAAATGATAAAAAGAAGCAATCATAGAGGAAAGTATTTTGATTCACAAAAATATCTCAAGTCAAGAATTTAAAGTCAAGATTTCAAGAGATCAAGAGAGGAGTTATAAAATCATTCAAACTCATTTTGTCAACTCGAAACTCCTAATCAAATCAAAAATATTTTCGAGATTCATAACATGAATGAAGTGATTATCAACTTTTTAGAGATTGTAAAATGATAAATAAAATTTTGATAAACACTTATTATCAAATCATTAATTTCATAATTCATTTAGAAGGTTCTCCTCTATGGTAAATAAAAAAAAATAGGAGAACAAAATGAATTAAGGGAGATAGAACATTATTGAAGTATTTAACATAATTGAAGCATGATTCATATTTAAAATATATCTTATGTCATAAATACGAATCAAGCAATTTTCAAATCTGAAATCATCCTAAAAAATCACATTCAATAAATTCATATATGACAAGCATAGATTTATTGAAGAATCGATAAGATAGAGGATTGCATTTCATTTTTATAACTTTCTATTCATATGATTTGCTTCTTATAAGCATGCCTTTGCCTTAAAATAAAATGTCAACATTCAAGATGAAAAGGAAAATTTTGTCATAATAATCATTAAGTCAAATCACATTAAGTATGTGACATTTTCCAAAAGATTCGATTCAAGAGATTCACATGGATTCATCAAATGTCTTTTATCGAAAATTCGAGAACTTTAGAGAGACAAATTTCAAGAAATATATATTTTCTTTTTATGATTTACTTCGTGTAAGCATATCTTTGTCTTTTAATATCAAATTGAGACAATCATAAAAGTTCAAGATGTAAAAGGCAAAATCTCATAAAATAACTCATCAAGCATGATTTTAAACATTAATTTTCAAGCCAAAAATATAGTACATTACACATAAGGCATCTTTCAACAAAAATTCGATTCAACATGATAATATGTTTCATTTAAGTGTGCTCAAGTCCTTTTTATATAAGGGATGTGTATCAACTTTAAAACTTGGATACGTTTCATTATTAAAAATATGATATGTCATTTAAAAAATTTCATCATGAAATCGATAAGACCAAAAGCACAATAGTTCAAGATGTAAAATTCACTTATCATGTATAATGTGTTTCATTTTAAGTTATTTGTTTTATATGAGTGTGCTCATGTTTTAAAAGATGAGTATCATGTTTAAAACCAACACATGAGTTTCATCATCAAGATATGATATCATAAAGTCATTAAGCATGATAATAACCTTTTAACATTTTCATTTTATCATTATCAATGATGATTTCATAAGATATGTTCAAATATTTTCATGAAAGTCATCATCATATAAATTCGAAATACAAGTTTTATCGTTAAAGTCATCAAGATCAAATGCATCAAACATCATGATAGTACATTTTCTCATCTTTATGAGTTTCAATTTAAGTGATTTGATCTATCATAAGAATATTCAAAATTTTCATATAAAAATATCATGCATCATATTTAAAAATGAAAACATCATCAAAATCATTTTAATTCTTTCTTTCATTAGTTATAACAAGACGATCGATGCTCAAATTTTGCTAAAATTATTTTATAAATTTTATCATAAAAACGATTAAGACCTATTAATCCAAGATGGAAGTTTTCAAAATATAAGCAAGATACACACATCTATCATCAAAAGACTTTCAAGAAATTCATACATAGATATATATCATGTTTAAGATCGAAAACCGATATGGAAAGTATACATGGAATTTCATCATCTCAAAATGTCATCTTAATTCGTCATGAAAACAATTAGACCAAAAACATGTTAATCCAAAACATAGAGTCAAATCAACATTACTTTAAAAACTAATGCATGTTATAAAATCATCAAGCATCATGTTTAGAAATGAAAAGCAATATAAAACATCAAGATACATATTTTCAATTTTTATATGTTTTAATTTTCAAAAATTACTAGAAGGAAAAAGCATAATAAAAAAATTCCTACCAACTATATCAAGCAACTCATGAAAGGATCATGTAATTTCAAAATAACGTAAAAATAACTTGGGTGAGTTTCTTACCTCATTGTTGAAAACCATTAAAGCGTAGTTTGCGTCTTCTTTACTTGATTCTTTTTTGCGCTTCTTTTTCATCTTTGGCCTTTTCCTCCATTCAAGTTCATTTTAGTTATAGATTTTTGTTTAATGAACTTATTAAGATTCATTAAAAGTTCAATGTCCTCTTCATTGTCCTCATCACTTGAGTCATCACTCAAGTGGCATTTCATAGTTCTGAGTTCCAAATCCTTCCTGTTCTTTGGAAGGTGGTTCATATGTTCATCATGTTCAACATGTTCCAAGAAACTCATTTCATATGTCATTAAAGATCCAATGAGTTCTTCAATAGAATAATCATTTAAATCTTTAGTTTCTTGTATTGTTGATATTTTAGGATCCCACCTTTTTGGAAGGGATCTTAAGATCTTATTAGTGAGTTCAAAATTTAAAAAAATATTTATCAAGATTTTTCAAGCTATTGATGACATCCGTGAAGCGGGTGTACATGTCATCGATAGATTCACTTGGTGTCATTTGGAAGATCTCAAAATCATACAATAAGAGGTTTACTTTCGAGTCTTTAACTCTATTAGTTCCCTCGTGCGTGATTTCAAATGTCTGCTAAATATCAAAAGCCGTTTCACACGTAGAAATCCAATTGAACTCATTTTTGTCTAAAGTACAAAATAAGACATTCATAGCCTTTGTATTTAAATAAAAAGATTTTTTTCTCTAAGTCCGACCATTCATTCGTTGGTTTAGAGGGAAGTTGAAAATGGTTTTCAATAACATTCCACAAATCTAAATCCATTGAAAGCAAGAAAACTCTCATTCGAGTTTTCCAATAAGTGTAGTCTGATCCATTAAAGAACGGTGGACGAACAACCGAAAAGCCCTTTTGAAAGCCATGAAGAACCATTTCTCATAGGTGTAAATCCAAATGAGAAATAACGAGGCTCTGATACTAATAGTTAGGGATCGAGTGGCACTAAGGGGGGGGGGGGTGAATTAGTGCAGTGGTAAAGAACGATAAACTTTTGGCATTTTAAAACAAGTTTCGAAAACATCGTATGCTAAAAATGATGCTTCGATTAAATCTACAACAAAAGATGATTTAGAAGTAAATTGATTCGTAAGAAGGAGATGAGAAGATAGAGCATCAAAGTGAAGATGATTTGCAGTAAAGTAAATTGCAAGAATATAAACGCAAACCGATTTATAGTGGTTTGGTCATACGATCTACGTCTACTCTCGATTCCTCTTCACTTGAGGCCACCAGCTTTTCCACTAGCTATCCTCCTTCCAACGGGTGAGGATGAACTCCCTTACAGCACCTCTCCTTTTAACGGGCATAGGAGGTAACCCTTACAAGGCCTCTTACCCCTCTCTTGGACTAGAACACACTTAAAACTTAGAGGGAAGATTTTGACACTATTTCAAGAGAGTTTTCCCTATTTTTTTCTCAGTTCTAAACCCCCTTTTAACCATGAATGAGAGGGGTATTTATAGGCCTCAAGAGGATTCAGCCTAAATTTGAATCACTTTCGTTTTTCCCAATGCTAGTGGTGCCACCGTGTGTCAATGGCGATGCCACCGCCTATCAGTATCAGACACTGACGGTGTCCTGAGTGGTGCCACCGCCCAACCCGGCGATGCCATCGCCTGGGCTTGCTACCCAGCGGCAGTACCACCGCCCAAGCTCTCGGGCACTAGGCGATGCCACTGCCCAGCCTGGGCTCTCGCGTCCTGGGCGATGCCATCGCCCAACATGGGTGGTGCCACCGCCCGGGCCTTTTCAGCACATTGGTTTGGGCCTTAAACTTGGCCCAAGCCAGTCCGAAACAAGGCCCATTTGGCTCCTACTTGGGTTATAGGATTAATACCTAATCCTAACCCAAATTAATATACTAACTATGAAATTAAAGACATTTCCTAAGCTATTACAAAGTCCGACAAGTCAAGACTTCCTCCGGCGAACTTCCGACGGTCTTCCGACGGTCTTCCGACGGTTTTCCGACGAACCCTAGAAAACCATTCTACGGACTCCCGGCAAGCTCTTAGACTTCACGATGATCTTGACGAGTTCCAACGAGCTTCTTTGGCAAGCTCTGATCTTTCTTGGCAAGCTCCGTGAACTTCCGATGAACCTTTCGGCGAACTTCTGAAAACCCTTCGGCAAGCTCCCTACTCGTTCTAGGCCAATTCTGGCAACACTCCCAACGAATCTTCAAACTTCCATCGAATTCTTGAACTCCCAACGATCCATCACACTTGTCTTCCGGCACTTTGTTTCGCTTTACATCTTCATTATTATTGTAGTTAATCCTATACACACACAAACAAAACTCTACTTCGATCTAGACAATTATTACAACGCGAATTGACATTTAGTTGCCCGGCACGTCATTGATCGGCGCTTCGTCCGATTTTTCAACGCATCGTCCGATTCTTCAGTGCATCGTTCGATTTTGCATTTTGTTGCCCAATTAACGGTTGACCTCCGTAACCCCGATATCCTTGGCGCAACACACTCTTCTTGGCCCGATGCCCGGCATCCGAAGCCTTCTATCGATTGTCGATGGAATCTTCGGCTCGACATCCAATATCTCGACGTAATCACCCAGCGCAACGTCAATTCCTCCAGCGTTAATTGTCTAATCCTGATCGATAGTAGACCTACATAACTCAAAATGCAATTAGACCATAAAACACAATCAATTAGTTTCATCATCAAAATTTGAGATTCAACAATTATCATGGACTTAGTTGGTTTTACCTAAGTCGTGCGGTACCCTTACATGTTCATCTGCAAAGGGTCAGTTTCCTTGAGACCTCTTAGGGTCTCTTATGGACTTACAAAAGAGAAAACGGGTTAGAGAAAACATTTAACTCAGAATCTATAAAAAACTATTTCAGCAAACACTTAATAGACAATGTAAATGACAAGCATAGACTTCACAAGCCCTGAATGGTCGCATGACAAAGGGTCCTAGGTGATCCATCACAAACCAAAATCCCCACAAGAGCCCATATGACACAACCTTTATTTACAACCTAAAATGACCACTAAAGCCAACTAAAATAGAGCTACCAAGCCTACTGTTAGCTCTCTTCATGCTATGTAAAGCATGAACAAAACCGAAAGACAAACATACATGAGCATTACATCGAACACTATGTTTATAGCTTTGTCCGTGACATTCTCCCCTAGTTATTCCTTTGACATCCTCATTGAAGCCTTTGCAAACGTTGCATCTCCTCGACTTTGCTAAATCTTCAATCATCTACTCTAGCTGTAACGCGCCTCTTCACTCCCAACCACTCTTCGTTGTTGCTATTGAGTAGTCAAACTTGATCCACGATACTACTTTAATTCGCCAATGACTCATGGTGTAGGGTCAATTGAGTTGTGTTGATTCTTGTTGATTTATGTGGATCCTTTCGATGAAAGAAAAACCTTTCTTATTATGTGTTGGTCTCAAAAGCGTCTCATACCACTTGAACTAGGTGGATGTCTGTTGGAGCTTTAATGAACATCGTCTAATAGACTTTAAAGGTTTTGGAGTCTTTCCTCCAAAAAATTTGTCCATCAATTCCTCTTCTACTTAGTTGTTGCTTCCAAGTAGGTTCACATCACTTTCACTTCCGATTAGCATTCTATTAAAAAAAGAAGCGAGCAGTCTACTCTCAATAGCACCAATCACCATTGGTGAGAATTTAGCAATTATTATCTTCTGCTAAGTTTCTTTGAAGGGTATTTGAACCTGTATAGAGCTACTCTGTTGGATAAATAAGAGAATTTGGGTACTTGGTTTCGCCAATTATCTTAAAAGTTGAGAAAGCAAAGGTTACTTGATTTCGCTTACTTCCTCGAGGGTTGTGCTCTGTGCATCGAGCTAGTTACTAGCCTTCGCCTGCTCTTTTCTTACACTTTCAAAGCACTTAAAGTATTTGCATTCTTTGTATTGAGTTAGTTATTGTGATTTATCTTCTCATTGCCATCGAACTTGTAGAATGCAAGAAGTTTTGCCCCAAAAAAAGAGTAAAATTTCATCTCGACTTGGAGCAAGTCTCCAATAGTTAAGGTTGCCTTTGGTATTGTACCATCTTCTTCATCATTTCTACTATATACTCCTTTGAGTAAAAAACGTACAATATCGCATATTATCTATTTTATTTCTTAATCGAGCACTCTTGCATTGACCTGAAGTCCTCCACTTTCGGCTATCTTAATGAGAAACTCATTAACACTGGTCTTGTGAAGTACACTAGCCTCTACCCTTTAGCCTTATCTCAGTACTTGGAGTTTGCCTCTGTATTCTCTATCTTCTCGACCCCTTTCATGACTAAGCACTCTCTCTCCATGAGAACAAGTGATTGACGACTCCATGAAAGTCCTGCATTTATAGTACCATAGTACTACCATGCTCATGGCCCCACTATCCATCGCCTCGCATCTGCGTCCCTTTCTTTACGATCGATAGGTCTGCCTCTACGGTACTATGACACTCCTCTAAGTCCACCTCTGTTCTAACCGACGCTTGGTTTCAAGTAGTTGAGTCCTTTTGGACTTGTCATTGCTTTCTTATCCCTTTCGACCACCTGCTTTAATACCTGTGTGTTCTCTGAGCAGAGTCCTTTGGTCGATGGAAAGATAAACTATAACTCCCATGCATGGCCTTTGCCATTATGCTATAGGGCTCGCATTGCTTCTATTCTCCTTTGCATTCTTGGTCACAACATTTGCTTACTCGGCTTTGTTCTTTGACATGTCGAGCTCCCTTAACGAATAAGAGCTCTAGAACAATCCAACTCTCTAGTTACTCCAATCATACCTCTATATGATCAAACCCCCCATGGGACTCGCTGGTACTTGCACTCGAAATTTCTCCTCAGTGATACACAACCTCAATATGCTAATGATCAAAGCTTTCATCCGATGCAAAATTTGATATACACACAGAAGACTCACATTTACAATACTATGACATTCACTCCTTGAATCCATAGCCTTTCTTATCATCATATAGTTCACCAAAGTGGAGTTCCCTGTAACTCTCAATCATACCTCCGTATGATGTAGTCTCTCACAGGACTTGTCCCGTGTGTGTCGCATTGCCTCAAACTATTCCACCACGATCTATTACACCAATGTCGCCTCTTGGTGACATCTCCATTGCATTCAGATCTTCATAGGAATAAACTTGGATTACGATCTCTCCATGTGTAGCCTTTGCCTACACAACGCAGGATCTCTGCCACTTCCGATTGTGTTTGCTCTTTTGGCAATTAATCTTTGTCCATATGCTCTCGGGTCATACTCAAATGAAGCATAGCTCTAGGGTAGCATGTTGTCTGGCAACTCTTGAAGTCTAATGACTTCGTTAAAATTGGTGCACCATTGTCTAGATTTTGGGTCTCTACCCCCCCAGCTCAATCTCTGTTGTGCATCGCTTCCTTTACAACAACTCAAATAGCAACACTATAGCATATTCTTCAAGAGTACCCACCTTTGCATCCTCTTGCCCCATGCTAAGGTTTTCTAACCCCAACATCACCTCTATAAGTTGAGTCGTCTTAGTTCCTCTATCAAATGCTTTTTCGAGATAATATGCATGTGCCTCGAAGCTTCCTTTATCTTTGGTACCATATAAGATGAGTCTGCTTCATCAAAATAAGAGAATCATGGAATGACATGATCCCGCTCTTGCCTCTACAAGAGTTCATGTCCATGATCTATGTCCAAGGAAAGTTTCATAGTTTTGCTCTATGTTCAACTTTCTATGTCGACTCTCTTTATGTAGTTTGGGCACTTCACCAAGTTCTACCCAAGTTATTATATCCTTTGATTTGCATTGAGTTGATGGTGGCCCTTGCACCCACCATTCCACGGGTCTGCCCTCCGTTGAGTTTGATTTTCACATCGGCTCCAAGTGTACATTCGTTTTGTCACGAATAGTTGTTGCGCACCCGCAATATCTTTATTCGCTATTAGAAGGAATCCATCCCATGGAGTATGTATCTCCGTCTACTGGTGGGAGAGTACAACATTGCGTGTTGTAATATATGCCTTTATTATCTAATTATTATGTATGTGTTGCATGTGACTGATGCATAATTTTGTTTATTACGTAAGAAATTATTATCGTTCTTTTGATGCATAAGTTTTTTGATGAATCAATATATTATCATTTCTTATTAAATTATTGATATTTGTTTCATGAATATTGAAGATTATTTTTATGATTTTTCTGATGTTCCTACCAGCATGTGTGGTTGCTGATATGTTTTTATCTTAAATTTATTTTCAAAGTAATTTATAACTTTATAATAAATTTGAAGTTTGGATGGAAGAGACTTGTGACCCTATCAAGAAGATGTAGTCCTTTTTCTAGTTAATAGAATATTTATTATTGTAAAGATAAGGATTTGAATTTAAGGATGAAGAAAAAAAAAGGAGGGGGGAGGGGGAGTATATTTCGTAAATTATGAATAATAAAATAATAATTTATTATATTTTATAAATCTAGGATGTGATAAATTTAATAGTATCAAAGCAATGATTTTGAGGACTGATTGAAATATGAGATCCTAGGATTAGAATATTAGATAACCCAATTAGTTTTTTGAGATTTAGATTTTGAGAATTACATAGTAATATAGTTAAAGCATGATTTTAGAAGATTAGAATTATTTTATTAAACCAAATATGATTTATTTTTTAAGGAAATGATTGATTAAATATGTTACTCAAAGAGAATCTCGTTAACTTACTTAAAAAGGGATTATTGAGTAAAAGGCTAAACTTTTAATATTTTCTCTAAATTAAAGTAAATGTTGTATTAGTTTATCTTATAAACTCCTATAAGGTTTTACATTTTGAATATGATTTTGTTATGACATTTTTGTCCATTTTTGAAAAGTAGGTAAGAGTTGTTAATTTAATTATATAATATACTTTTTTTTTTCTTTGGAGAAATTGTTGAATTCTTAGATTTTGATGATTAAATCAATTGATGAGTTTATGAACTAATGAGTGTCTAAGAAAAGTGATGTAGGACAAACTTTGATCATAGAAAGACAAATCATTAGAGCAGAATAAAATGTTAGGCCGGAGAGCATCATATCAGAGATTGGATGTTGGATCGAAGAATTGGTCGACATGCTGGAAGATGGACTTTGTGCCATGAGTTCAGGCATGAGACTGGAAGGATCGGGTAGTATGCTAAATATATCAAATGTTGCGGGAGGCCAACATACTGATGGTCGAGCAATACGTCGAAGGAAAGGATGATGTAATGAGGGACCAAGTGTCGGATGAAAAATGACATACCAGACAATATAGGTTTCATGATTATAATTATTGTGTCTTGATCAGAGTTGTTTAGAGTCTAATTAAGTTGATTTTGGAGTGTAACCAGTTCAACTTAATTAGGAGCCCAATAAGTTTGAACTAGGGCTGAATTGGGCCTATTGGAAGGCCAATTCAGTAACCTAAGAGTGGGTTAGGCGATGGCACCGCTAGGGCAGGCGGTGATACCGCTAGTGAGCTAGAAAGTACGAAGTATATGTTTTTAGAAAACCCGACGATGGTACCGCTACAGTTAGTGATAGTACGACCCAAACTAGTGGTGGTACCATCAGAACATAGCCTCCAAGACAATGTCAAGCGATGGTACCACCCAGGTAGGTGGTGGTACCACTAGTGCAGAGGCTATCAAGCACTAGTACCACCCGACACAAGTGATGGTATCACTAGTACTTGGAAAACCCAGGAATTTAAATTTTTGTTTTTATTTTTAAAGCCATTTGGGGCCTATAAATACCCCGCTCATGCTTGCTGGGTGCAACAATTAAAACTTATGATTTGAGTGTGTAAACTTTGTTAAAAAGTTGAGTTCTCTTCTCTTTGAACTTAAGGGTTGTTCTAAGGAAGGAGTGTAAGGATTTTCTTGTAAAAGAGGAGTGTAAACGTTCTCTTCTGAGCTTGTGAAAAGGAGAAAGGGTTATAACAAGGGTAGTTGATCTTCGCCTGTTGGAAAGAAGATCGGCAGTGGAAGCCGATGGCCTCGAGTGAAGAAGAATCGGGAGTGGATATAGGTTAGGATCTATAAATCAGGTGTGCACTTCTTCTTTTGCCTTGATTTGCTATTGCATACTAATTTACTTACTAAACAATCTTTATTCGTATTTTTTGTTAATCACATTTTCGATTCAAGTTTCATCGATTGAAAGTTCCAAACCAAAATTTTATTCAACCCCACCCCCCTCTTAGTGCCTTTATGATCCAAACAGTTTGTATCAGAGCCTGGTTCTCTCAATTGGTTTAACACCCAAGAGAGATTAAATGACATTTTTTGACAATCAACAGGGTTACTCTATCACTCATTCTCGTATATTTAGTGGGACGAACTACACTTATTGGTAAATATGAATACAAATTTTCTTGATTTTTATGGATTTTGATTTATGGAATGTCGTTGAATGTAGTTTTCAAAAATTTTCTAAACCAATGAACGAATGGAATGATTTAGAGAAAAAAAAGTGTTCATTAAATACTAAAGCTATGAACGCTTTATTTTGTGCTTTAGACAAAAATGAGTTTAATCGTATTTCTACTTATGAATCTACACATGATATTTGGCACACACTTGAAGTTACTTATGAAGGCACAAACATAGTTAAAAGAATCTAAGATTAATCTTTTAGTTCATAGTTATAAATTGTTTAAGATGAAGCTAAGTGAAACCATTGATATGTGACCCATTTTACGGATGTTATCAATGGTTTGAAGGCTCTTGGTAAATGTTATATAAATCTTGAATTTATAAAATTATAAGATCTCTTCCAAAAAGTTGGGATCCAAAGGTAATTGCTATTCAAGAAGTGAAGGACTTGAACAATTTTCCTATTGAGGAACTTATAGGGTCATTAATGACTTACATAACACATGACTAACAAAAGAACAATCTTCTAAAGAATATGAAGGATATTGCACTTAGAACCAAAGAAGACTACTCGAGCGAAAGCTCAAGTAATGATGATGACATAGAACTCCTTATAAGAAAATTTAAAATGTTCATGAAAAGGAAAAAGATTAATTCTTCAAAATGAGAATCTAAAAATAAACTTAAAAATAATACAATAATTTGTTATAAATGCAAAAAGCTAGGACACTTTAAAAATGAGTGTCCATGATTGAAGAAAAAACTGTCAAAGGAAAAGAAAGTATTCAAGGCAACATGGGATGAATCCAATGTATTAGAAAATGAAGAACAAATCAATGAAGATGAAGTGGTGAACTATGCATTAATGGCTTTCAATGGCATGGTATGTGGCTCAACTGAAATTACTTTAACTTATAGTTAATTACGTGATGCATTTCATGATTTGTATGATGAACTTAAAATAGTAGGTAAAAAATATAAATTAATAAAAAAGGATCATGCATCTCTCTCTAATGAGTTTCATAAACTAAAAAATGAGTATGATAATTGCTTGTTAAAACCTTGCAATAAGTGTGAAGAGTTAGATTCATTTAAAAAGAAAAATATATTATTATAACAAATATTAAAAAATTTAAAATTAGTAACAAATCATTAAACATGATTCTTGCCAATAAAAGTCATGTGTATGTAGAAAAGAAGAAATCAGCTTTATGAGTAGTAACACTCAACAAAAGTCAATTATATTTATTAAAGAACTCACATTACATGTTCCCTAAAGTTCAATATAATTTTTGTAGAAGATATAGTTATTATGCTTTTAAATATTCATTTAAAAAATGTAGCTCATAAATTTGTTTGGGTTCTTAAAGAAACCATAAATGACTTGATGCTAAAGTCAAGATAGATAGGTCTAATCATAAGGGACCCAAAGTTAAATAAGCAAACCCTTTTTTCTTGTGAGTATATCTTCAAATAAGAGCTATGAGCAAAAGATGATATCTTGATAGTAGAGAGATCCAACACACTTTTCAAAGCTCACTAGTTGAAACAACAATAATAAAAGAAAAATTATTGACATTGGTATCAATGGTAACAAATTAAATCTTTTGATTGAAGATATTTTGATAGTTTAAAACATAACTTGTTGTATGATAAGTGATATAAAATTAAATTTGAATCAAATATTTGCATCATGGAGATATCAAATAAGAATAATTCTATGAATATTTTAAAAAATAATAACATTTATCTTGATGATTTTCGTGTTAAAACTTGTCTTTTAGTTTTAAACGATGATGTATGGTTTTGGCTTAGAAAACTAGGGCATGCTAGTATGAAATTAATTACACAAATTAGAACTAAAGAACTTTAGTTATTTTTAATCTTATAGGAATCTATTTACGTTGCTTTCAATGAATTTTTGGAATGTAAGAAAAGTGATTTTGATGAAAATTTTGGATTTGACAAATTGAATTTTAATGAGATTTATCCAAACGAATTAAGAACTTTCTCTTAATTTCTTGGTATTCATAATTTGAGATTTCTTTTATGTGAACCAATATCTTTTATTATATGATCTTTTATGGTTCTTTCTTTTTACTATTTTCTAAAGAGAAGAATTATCCAAACAAATCATGATCTTGATATTTATAACTTAATATTTATTTTATATGAATCAATATCTTTTATTATTTGTTCTCTTATGATTCTTTTTGTTATTTACTAAAGATTAGATATATCTAAATAAACCATGATATGTCACTTGACTTTTTGATGTTTATGACTTAAGTTTTATTATGTATAATTTTTTTGTATTTATGGCTTATATACCTTATGTTATGATTGGAATATTGATTTAAAAAAAAAATTGCACCATTGAATTCTTCTCTTCTTTTTAATGAAAAAAGGAGGAGAAAAAACTTGCTAGCTTATACATTTCAAAGAGAAAGTCTTACTAGCTTGCACATTACAAAGGGAAACAAAAAAACTTACCAGCTTGCACATTACAAAGGGAAGCAAAAAACTTGCTAGCTTGCACATTGCAAAGGGAAGCAAAAACTTGATAGCTTACACATCTCAAAAGAAGTAAAAAATTACACATTTCTCTTTTTTGTTGATGACAAAAGAGGAGAAGTTGACTGTACTCTTTGAAGATTTAAAATTTTAATGATTATGCACGATGATGTGAAATTATGATTACTTTGATATGATGAATATGATGATATTTTAACTATGATGTGTTTTGACTTGAATTCAAGTCTAGCATTAGAAAGCTATTATTTTCTGAATTTAAGTTTATTTTAATATGACATATAGACAGGGGGAGTTTTAACTCCGTTATCAATTAGGTGTCATCATCAAAGAGGAGGTGATTATTAAATCTCAGATTTTGATGATTAAATTAATTGATGAGTTTATGAACTAATGAGTGCATAAGAAAAGTAACGTAGGATAAACTTTGATCATAGAAAGGTAAATCATTAAAGCAGAATCAAATATTAGGTCAGAGAGTATCAGGTTAGAGATTGGATATCAGGCCGAAGAATTAGTCGACATACTAGAAGATGGACTTCATGTCATGAGTTCGGGCATCGGGTCGGAAGGATTAGGTAGTGCGCCAAGTAGATCGGATGTTGTAGGATGTCAACATGTCGATGGGTCAGGCAATACATCGAAGGAAAGGACGATGCGTCGGTGGACAAAGTGTCGGATGAAAAATAACATGTCGAACAATATACACTTCATGATTGTAATTGATGTGTCTTGATCGAAGTTGTTTAGAGTCTAATTAAGTTGGTTTTGGAGTATAATAAATCCAACTTAATTAAGTGCCTAGTGGGTTTGAACTAGGCTTGAATCAAGGTTGAATTGTGCCTATTAGAAGGCCAATTCAGTGACCTGAGATTGGGTTAGACAGTGGCACTGCCAGGGTAAGCGATAGTATCGCTAGTGAGTTGGAAAGTACGGAGTGTACGTTTTCAGAAAACCCGATGGTGGTACCATCAGGGTTAGCGGTGGTACCGATCAGACTGGTAGTAGTACTGCTAGAACACAATCTTTGAGACTATGTCAGATAGTGGTATCGCCTAGGTAAGTGGTGGTACTACCAGTGTAGAGGCTGTCAGACGGTAGTACCGCCCATAACTCGAAAATCTAAGGATTTGAATTTTTGACTCAATTTTTGAAGTCATTTGGGTCCTATAAATATGCCACTCATACTTACTAGGTGCAACAATGAAAACTTATTATTTGAGTGTGTAAACTCTGTTAAAAGGTTGAGTTTCCTCTTCCTTGAGCTTAGAGGTTGTTCTAAGGGAGGAGTGTGAGGATTTTCTTGTAAAAGATAGGTGTAAAGGTTTTCTCCTAAGCTTGTGAAAAGGAGAAAGAGTTATAACAAGGGTAGTTGATATTCGCCCATAGAAAGAAGATCAGTAGTGGAAGCCGGTAGCCTCGAGTGAAGAGGAATCGAGAGTAGACGTAGGTCGGAACGATCAAACGACTATAAATCATATGTGCACTTCTTCTTTTGCCTTGATTTGCTATTGCATACTGATTTACTTACTAAGTAATCCTTACTCGTATTTTTTTTGTTAATCACATTTTTTATACAAGTTTCATCGTTTAAAAGTTTCAAATCAAAATTTTCAAAAGTACTAATTCACCCCTTTTCTATATATATCATAACAAATATATATGATAAATAAATAATATCAACTGACTTAGTTAGTCATGAAGATGCACATATTAGATTTATATGTAATACTTAAAAAATAATTTGACAATTTGAGTAGAAATATTACATGATGCTTATGTTCACTATAAAATATTTAGATTTTTTATTTTATTTTATAAAAAAATAAATAAATTAAGTTTATTACATAAGTCTTATAGCATTAATTATTTCAACCATATCATTTTCATGTTGGGGACCTAAAATTCATTCATATAATTTTGTTATAAATTGAAAGTAGATTATACATGAATGAAGTTTACCATAATTTCTATTATAGTTTGACATATTATTTTTTATTATCCTCTAATCTAGAATATTATTTTATCTATAATTATGAATAAGATAAATTTAATAAAATATATTTGTTACTTATTGTGTGGTTTCTTTAGGATCGATGATTAATTATCTTTTACAGTTTTGTCTTATATTATTATGAATGCTTATAATTAACATATTTAGTTTTACTAATTGAAGACTATTTGAAGTTTCAATTATTCTCTCGGATATAAAAGTTTTGATAATTTTAAGTACAAAAATTTTATAGGATATTTTAAAAATATAAATTAAAAAGTATTTACCTTTATAATTTTTGTTATCATATATTATTCTTAAGATTGAGATTTGATTTGATTTGACATGTGTTAGGATGGTTTGTAGAAGTTATTTTTAACTATTATAAAATATGTGCCTTTGTACTTGAATAAATTTGATCATGCATTGCTATTTAAACTTAATTATATGAGTAATTAATTTGAATGGAGTTGTGATTTAATGTCAAATAAATTATCAAATATTATTTGTTTAATGTAATGATGAGATCTAATGAGAATTAAATATACTGTTATTTCTTTGACACATATAGTATATAAATCATTTGAAATTATAAAAAAATATATGTTAAATAGCTGGATAAATTTTCATTGTTTGAATTGCTTTTGTTTGTTGAGTTATACCTCAACTTATATTTTATGTCAATAGTTAATTGATTTTTAAAACTTAAAAATTTTGTTAATTTATTGGATATACAATTTAACATACTTGTTATGGGTAATCCAAAATCAAATTTATTTAATGAGTTTTATCAATTTGTCATATATTTTATGTTTAAAAAAGATAAATATATATAAATATTTTTTATTTAAAAGTTTTTGAGTGGCATATTTAATCTACATATTTTTCAACTAATTTAGATTTATCTTTTGACTTAGCACTTCAAGAGCTAACTATATTGATTAATATTATTTTTAATCAAATTTGGGAATCAATTTTTTATTAAATGGGGGAGAAATGTAATCACAAATAATTTCTCCCTTAACATAAATTAATTACTATAAATAATGTATTGCTCTATTATTAACTTTCATATTTATGTATTATAGTTAAGTAAATAATTAAATTTGATTTCCTTAATCATGTAGATAAGTTAGAAATTTTACTAATCAAGTAGATTATTAATTAATTTATTTTATAATAAGTGATATAATTTTTAGGAAGTAAATAGTATACATTCCATTTTAGGTGTGAACCATATAAATGAATATTATATTTCTATCTTTATGTGTGAAAGTAAAATAAAAATAAATTTAAAATAAAAATTAAATATTTATTTACCTTTTGAGGAAATCTTATCTTCTCCTATATAAGAGGGTTCCTCTCCCCTTATTTTTTACAGAGCACAATGGGAGGATTGAGGAGAGGATTTTTCGATAAGATGATTCCGAGGAAAAGATCGTCGAGGAGAGATAGGATCCTTTTTTTTTAATTAGCTTTGATTTATATTTTGAAATCTTGATATTGGGATTGTGACAATTTTATGATGCATAATAGTGTTTTAATTTCGAAATTTTATGATTAATAAATAATGATAATTGATTTGTGATGTTCGAATGATTATTTAATTTATATTGATCTCTTATGCTTAAGTAAATTTTAATATTAATTTAATTATTAAAATTTTTATTTTTAGATTAATATAATAATTTTAATTTATTTAATTAGATATATCTGTGTTTTAAGAATTATATGTGAATTTCTATGATTTAATTAATTTTAAATTTAAGATCATGAATTTAAATTCTTTAAATCATGGATTTGATTTATTCTTTAATAATTTAAAATATTAAAATCTAATTTGATAAAAGGAGTTTAATTGGGGTCTAACTTAAGTTAGTTTGATTTGTTAGATAAAATCGACTCAACCTATATGGTTATGTATGACTCAGCCCATGTGGCTAGGTATAGTTAGCCCATGTGACTGGGCATAACCCAGCTCATCTGGCCAGGTAGGAGTTAGCCCATGTGGCAAGGTATAAACCAACCTATGTAGTTAGGTATGATCCAACCCATATGGCCAGGTACGATCTAGTCCATGTTGTCATGTATATGTCCTAGCCCATGTGGCAATATATGACCCAATCCATGTGGCTAGGTATAATTCAACCCATTGGCCATATATGACTCAGCCCATATACAACTCATAATCTTAGATTAGGAGTTCCTTTTAGGTATCTAAAAATACTTTTAATAGCTTTAAAATGAGATTACTTAGGATTAGATTGAAATCTAGCACAAAGTCCAACACTAAACATAATATCAGGTCTAGTTGCTATGAGGTATAGTAAACTACCTATCATACTCCTATAAGTTTTTTATCAAAATATTCTCCATCATTATCCATATCTAATTTTGTAGAAGTACTCATTGGTATATTAGTAGCCTTAAAACTATCTATATTAAATTATTTTAATAGATCTAAAGTATATTTAATTTGAATAACAAAGGTTCAATCACTAAGTTGCTTAATTTGCAATCCTAAGAAAAATATTAATTCTTCCATTAAACTCATTTCGAATTATTGGCTCATACTTTTGGCAAAAGATTCACATAAAGGCTCATTCGTAGAACCAAAAATAATATCATCAATATAAATTTGAATAATAAAAAAATTATTTTTAAAATATTTAATAAACAATGTGGTATCGACCTTGTCTTTCAAAAAGTCATTCTTAATAAGAAATAAACTAAGTCTCTCATACCAAATCTTGGGGGCTTGCTTTAATTCATAGAGAGCCTTAGATATCTTGTAAACTTGATTTGAAAAATGAATGTTTTGAAATCCGGTTGGTTGCTCAACATAAAGTTCTTCGAAAAAAAAAGTCATTTAGAAATATACTTTTTACATCTATTTGAATTAACTTAAAATTATTACAACAATCATAGGCAAGGAGTATCCTTATGGCTTCTAGTCTTGCCATAGGAGCGAATGTTTCTTTATAATCGATATCTTCTTCTTGGTTGAAACATTTGGCTACTAATCTAGCCTTATTTTGAACCACGATACCAAGTTAATTTTGCTTATTTCTAAAGACCTATTTAGTGTTAATTAATAAATAGTCACTAGGTCTAGGAACAAGCTTCCGCACCTCATTTCTCTCAAATTGATTTAACTCTTTATGCATTACAAAAACCCATGAATCATCTTTTAGAGCATCGTCAATGTATTTCGGTTTAATTTGAGACAAAAAGGCTGCATTTGCATAAAAATTTTTAAAAGAAAAATAAGTTTGAACACCTTTTGATGTATCTCCAATAATTAGCTCCTTAGGATGAGCAACTACATACTTCCATTCCTTGGGTAAGGATTTCTTGGAAGTAGATGCATCCAAGTTGCTTAAGAGAGGAGAATTTTCATTCAAATTTAAAGTATCAAAATCATTATCAAAATTATTTTTCTTAAGTTCATAAAACTCATTAAAAACAACATGAATAGATTCCTCTATAACCAAAGTTTTTTTATTAAAGACACGAAAAGCTTTAGAAATAGAGGAATATCTAAGAAGTATGCCTTCATCAGATTTTGCATCAAATTTTTCTAAGATATCTTTTTCATTTAAAATAAAATATTTACTATCGAAAACTTTAAAATATGAAATATTGGATCTTTTGTTGTTCCACAATTCATAGGGAGTTTTAGATAGGAGTGGTCTTACGAGAACCATATTCATTATATAGCATGTTGTGTTAATAACTTCACCCTAAAAGTATTTGGGTAGGCTACGTTCATTAAGTATGGTTCTTACCATCTCTTGTAAACTCCTATTTTGTCTCTCAACAACTCCATTTTATTATGGATTTCTTAGAGTACAGAAATTATGATTAAACCCATTTAAATCATAAAAATCTTGAAAATCATGATTTTTAAACTTATCACCATTATCACTACGAATAGACGAAATCATAAAATCCTTTTCATTTTGAATTAGTTTACAAAACTTCATAAAACATTTAAAGCAATCACTTTTATGTACCAAAAAATATGTCCAAATATATTTACTATAAACATCAATAATTACAAAAGCGTATTTACTACCTCATAGACTTGTTGTATTAATTGGTCCAAATAAATCCATATGGATTAATTATAGTGGTCTAGAGGTGCTTATTTGATTCTTTGATTTAAAACTACTCTTTGTTTGTTTTCCTAGTTGGTATCACAAACTTTATCTTTAACAAATTTAATTTTAGGCATACATTTTATGAGTTCTTTAGTTGTAATTTGTAAGATTAGTTTTATACTAGCATGACCTAGTCTCATATGTCAAATCCATATATCATCGTTTAAAGTTGAAAAATAAGTTTCATTACAAAAATCATCAAGGTCAAATAGTATATACATTATTTCATCTTAAGGCAATCATATATTTATTTTTTGTGTGGTATTTCTAGAATGCAAGCATTAGATTCAAATTTAATGTTATATCCCTTATCACATAATTAACTAATACTTAATAGGTTGTGTTTCAAACCATGAACTAATAACACGTTTTCAATTAAGAGGTTTACAATAATTTTTCCTTTATTATTATCTCTGAAGGTAACATATCCTTCGTCTTGGCTAGTGAGCTTAGAGAATTATATTGGATCTTTGGTCATATGCTTTAAGCATCCATTATCAAGGTATTATCTTTTGCTCCTAGCTTTTAATTATAGATATATCTACAAGGAGGATTTGCTTTTATGTACTCATTTTACTTTGGATCCCTCATGAAAAGATCTATTTTTATTGATTTGAGCTCATTAATTGATTAAATTAGATAGGTTTGATCGGTTAAAGTTAGTCTAGGGTGATTCCAAATAAACTTGCCTAGTTTAAACCTACTTGACCTGATCGAGATCAATCAAATCTAAATTAGACTAATCTAGGGTGATTCCAAATCGGTTCTATAAGGATTTGAGGTTGTTTATATTATGTCATAATTTAATTGAGTTTGGTTTAAGTCAATTAAGCTATTCTAATTAGGGTTTTGTTTAATTGAGGACTATTGAGAGATTGATGTTTCTTCATGCCTTAATAATTTGATGAACTTAAAGGTTTTATTTGAAGATATCATTTGAAAATGATTATTGATTTTCTACTTTTCTTAAGTTTATGATATTGACATGATTGTTATCATATAGTAAATATAACTAGGCTAGTGGTTCATATTGGAAGTGTAACCTATGAAAGGAACTACAGATCTATCATACTGCGGAGCCACTAATGAACATAGTCTAGTAGATCATACATTAAGCATGGTTTCTCATAATATTTTATCATATTGATTTCCTAATATATGCGTGAGTGAATGGATGAATGTAGATGAATGATCATGGATGTTTATGTATCCCTACCGAGGGCAGGTATAACAATTCACTTCGAGGATTAGCGGGTCATTAAATGTGACGGTTAGACAGTTCCTCCATCCGCTATTGGGAGGAACGTGTTCCCATTTAGGCGAGCAAGGGATATCACTCCATATATTGTTCGGAGTGCGATATAGATTATCTTCATTCGCTTTTGGGAGGAATTCATCCTGTGGAGCATGTCTCTCCATTCGTTGTTGGGAGAGTGCACCATCGAGTGTGATATATGTCTTTTTTATCTAATTATTATGTATGTGTTACATGAGGCTGATGCATGATTTTATTTATTATGTAAGAAATTATCATCATTCTTCTGATGAAGTTTTATGATGAATAAATATATTATCATTTCTTATTAAATTATTGACATTTATTTCATGAATATTGAAAATTATTTTTGTGATTTTTTTCGAGGTTCCTACCAACATGTGTGGTTGATGATATATTTTTATCTTATGTTTATTTTCAGAATAAACTATAACTTTGTAATAGATCTGTAACTTAGGTGGAAGAGACTTATGACCCTACCAAGAAGATGTAATCCTTTTTCTAGTTAATAGAATATTTATTATTGTAAAGACAAGGATTTGAAATCAAGGATGAAGAAAAAAAAAGGGGAGGCCGGGGGGGGGGGTATATTTTGTAAATTATGAATAATAAAATGATAATTTATTATATTTTATAAATCTAGGATGTGACACCATCACCTTTGGTTCAAGTAGTTTAGAATCCAATAGTGATAGTGAGGAGTTGTAAGGATCCCGGATGAGAGCAATGCGCTTGTTGAATGTGTTGTAGTGTCAAGTTGGGAAGAACATAAAGACGAAGCCACATAAAGCAGAGAGTAGCGAGCTGATGTCTGTGGACATCAAGCTAAATTATCGAACAAGCCGTGCGATAGTAGACACACATGCTACCCATAATTTCATTGCTGATCGAGAAGTAAGATGACATGGGCTAAACTTGAAGAAGAACCTAAGTCGGATGAAGGTAATGAACTTGGAGGCTAAGTAGATCTCCAGGCTGACAAAGGCGATACCCATCAAGATCAAGACATGAAGCTACAACACAAACATGATGGTGGTGCCAATAGATGAATTCCAAGTGATTCTCGGAATGAAATTTATGTACACGTCAAAGTTGGTGCCAATGTTGCTCCTGAACTCCCAATGACTAATGAGAGGGGGTGACCCCTATATGATTCTAGTTTCTCGAGAAGGGACCAAGAACCCACAACAAATATCAGTATTACAACTAAAGAAGGGGGTACGAAAAAGAGAATTAACTTTCGTGGTCGCTGTAAAGCTAGAGCCACTTGACGTGGAGGCCATTCATGAACTTGCTATGGTGACGAATATTTTGAAAGAGTTTATAGACATCATGCCACCTAAGTTGTCGAAAACTCTACCACCACATAGAGGCATTGATCATCATATTTAGTTAGATTTGGAAGTGAAGCCTCCAGCGAGACCACCATATTGCATGGCCCCTCCAGAGTTGGTGGAGCTCAAGATGCAGTCAGATGAACTGCTAATTGATGGTCTCATCCATAGTTTCAAAGCACCATTCAGAGCTTCAGTCCTTTTATAAAAGAAAAAAAAATGGGAGACTCTGATTATGCATTGACTATCAAGTCCTAAACAAGGTAACGGTAAAGAACAAATATCCCATCCTACTCATCGCAGACTTGTTCGACCAATTGAGCAAAGCAAAGTATATCTCTATATTAGACCTTTGATCGGGTTACTAGCAGGTGTACATTGCTGAAGGTAATAAAGCAAAGACTACTTGTGTGATCAAGTATGGAGCGTTTGAGTTTTTGGTGATGCCTTTCGACTTATCTAATGCTTCGGCCATATTTTGCACTCTCACAAACCAACTATTCAAGGAGTATTTGTACAAGTTTTTGATTGTCTAATTGGACTGTTGAATCTCGGATTTTGATGATGAAACTAATTGATTGTGTTTTGTGGTCTAACTACGTTTTGAGTGATGCCTTTCGACTTAGCTAATGCTTCGGCCATATTTTGCACTCTCACAAACCAACTATTCAAGGAGTATTTGTACAAGTTTGTGATTGTCTAATTGGACTATTGAATCTCAGATTTTGATGATGAAACTAATTGATTGTGTTTTGTGGTCTAACTGTATTTTAAGTTACGCAGGTCTACTATCGATCAGGATTAGACAATTGACGCTGGAGGAATTGACGTTGCGCTGGAAGTGATCACGTCAGGATATTGGATGTCGAGTCGGAGGTTTGGTCGACAATCGGTAGAAGGCTTCGGACGTCGGGTATCGGGCCAAGAAGAACGTGTTGCATCAAAGATATCGGGGTTGTGGAGGTCAACCGCTGATTGGGCAACAAAACACAAGAGAGGACGATGCGCCGAAGAATCGGATGAAGCACCGACCAATGATATGCCGGGCAATAGAATGTCAATTCACGTTGTAATAATTGTCTAGATCGAAGTAGAGTTTTGGTTTGTGTGTGCAGGATTAACTACGATAATGATGAAGACGTAAAGTGAAACAAAGTGCCAGAAGTCAAGTGTGATGGATCGTTGGGAGTTCAAAAGTTCGACGGAAGTCCGAAGATTCATTGGGAGTGCTACCGGAACTGGCCGAGAACGAGTAGGGAGCTTGCCGAAGGGTTTTCGGAAGTTTGCCAGAAGGTTCGTCGGAAGTTCATGGAGCTCGCCAAGAAAGATTCGAGCTTGCCAAAGAAGCTCATTAGAACTCGCCAAGATCATCATGAAGTCTATAAGCTTGCTGAGAGTCCACAGAATGGTTTCTGAGGGTTCGTCGAAAGACCGTCGGAAGTTCATCGAAAGCTCGCTGGAAGAAGTCTTAACTTGTTAGACTTTATAATAGCTTAGGAAATGTCTTTAATTTCATAGTTATCATGTTAATTTGGTTTAGAATTAGGTGTTAATCCTATAAACCAAGTAGGGGCCAATTGGGCCTGATAACAGACTAGTTTGGGCCAGGTTTAAGGTCCAACCAGTGAGCTGGAACTTGTCTGGTGGTGGCACCGCCCAGGTCTAGGATTCCAAGTGGTGGTATCGCTTGAGCTAGGTGGTGGCACCACCCAGGACCCAAAGCCCAGGCGGTGGCACTGCCCAGTGCACTGTACTCATTTTAATATGATTCAAATTTGGCAGTGGCACCGCCAGCACCGGGAAAACCAAATGTGATTCAAATTTGGGCTCCAAATTTGAATATTCTTGAGGCCTATAAATACCCTTCTCATCCATGGTGCAAACACACACAAACTGAGAAAGAAGAAGGGAAAACTTTATTAAAATTGTTTCAAAACCTTCCCTCTTATTCTAAAGTGTGATCTAGCCTTAGAGAGGATTGAGAGGCCTTGTAAGGGTTACCTCCTAAGCCCGTCAAAAGGAGAGGTGTTGTAAGGGAGTTCGTCCTCGCCCGTTGGAAGGAGGATAGCTAGTGGAAAGCCAGTGGCCTCAAGCAAAGAGAAATTGGGAGTGGACATAGGTCGGATTACCGAACCACTATAAAAACGATTTGCGTTTATGTTCATGCATTTACCTTTTTGTAAACCTTTACTTTGCTAAGTTCACTGCCCTCATCTTCTTATGTACGCTTTCAATGCAATCAAAACAGCTTTAATCGAAACGTTATTCTTTTCGTACGAAGTTTCTGAAACTTGTTTAAAATCGTCAAAGTTTATCGTATTTATCCGCTGCACTAATTCACCCCCCCCTCTTAGTGTCGCTCGATCCCTAACATTTGGTATCAGAGTATCATTATTTCTCATTCAGATTTACACTCATGAGAAATGGCTCTTCATGGCTTTCAAGAGAGCTTTTCGGTTGTTCGTCCTCCGTTGTTTAACGGGTCGGACTACACCTATTGGAAAACTTGAATAAGAGTTTTCTTGCTTTCAATGGATTTGGATTTGTGGAACGTTGTTGAAAACTATTTTCAACTTCCCTCTAAACTGACGAACGAATGATCGGATTTAGAAAGAAAATCTTTTTCTTTAAATGCAAAGACTATGAATGTCTTATTTTACACTTTGGACAAGAACGAGTTCAATCGGATTTTTATGTGTAAAACGACTTTTGACGTTTGGTGAGCACTTTAAATCACGCACGAAGGAATGAGTAGAGTCAATGACTCGAAAGTTAACATTTTGATGCACGATTTTGAGCCTTTTCAAATGAAACCAAGCGAAACTATCGGCAACATGTACACCCATTTCACAGATGTCGTCAATAGTTTGAAAAGTCTTGGTAAATCTTTTTCGAGTTTTGATTTAGTAAATAAGATTTTAAGATTCCTTCCAAAAGGGTGGGATCCAAAAGTAACGACTATACAAGAAGCTAAAAATTTAAATGACTTATCTCTTGAAGAACTCATTGGGTCTTTAATGACCTATGAAATGGCATTCTTGGAACACAATGAACTCGATGAACACATGGATCACCTTCCAAAGAACAGGAAGGATTTGACACTTTGGACTATAAAATGCCACTTCAGTGATGACTCAAGTGATGAGGACAATGTTGAGGACATTGAACATTTAACGTTAAAATTTAAAAAGTTCATTAAACAAGAATTGAAAAGCACAAATGAACTTAAAAAGAACACAAACTCTTGCTATGAATGCAAGAAGCCGAAAAGCTCCAAAGACGAGCACACAAAAGAAAAGAAAAAAAAAGACCAAAGAAGAAGGAAGAACTCTAACAAGATTCAAATGCATCCGAAGGCGAAATGGCAAACTATGCCTTATTGGTTTTCGACAATGAGGTAAGAAACTCACCCAAGTTATTTTTACCTTATTTTGAAATTACATGACTTTTTCATGAGTGCTTATTTTAGTTGGTAAGAAATAAAAATTATTTTCAAAAATTATATTATGCTTCTTTTTAGCAATTTTAAAAAATTAAAAATTGATCATGAAAATTATATTGTTAAAGTTTCATGCAGGTTATGATTCAAAATTATGAATGATGTATACAACATTATGGATGATAATTACATAATGTGTGATAATATAATTTCATGCATATGCTTTTTGTATCAATTTTTGACTTTAAACATTATACATATCTATGTATGAATTGCTTGAAAATCTTTTGATGATAGATGTTTGTATCATACTTATGATTTAAAATCTTCTATTTTAGATAAATGGTTTTTGGCTTTAACGAAATTTGTTTCGGATTTATATAATGGTGGCTTTCGTATGATAACTTGAATATACTTATATGAAACATATAAAACACATAAAAATGAAAGCGTATGATCATGATAAAATCATGAATCTTGATGATTTTATATTGCTTTTGATTTCAAACTAGATGCATGATTTTTGACACAAAATTAATTGTCATGATAGTCACATATTTTATGATAATGCTTGCACATGAAATAAGATTAAAAGATAGAAGCAAGCATATTGATGATTTTGCTTTCAACATAATGCATGACCTTTTACATAAAAATTAAAAATTTGCTATCATTTTTTATGTATTTGGTCTTGACGATTTATGACGAAACTTATGTCTCATTTTTTAATGTTGAAACATATTTTCATAAAAGACTTGTGCACACCTTATGAAATTATCCTTGATAATGATGAAATGAAAATATTAAAAGGATGTTATCATACTTGAAAGTTATGGAATCATGGTTAATGATTTGTTTTAAGAAATTTATCTTTTCACTCTTGAATGTGATACTCATTTTTATTATAGACAAAGACATGCTTACATGAAGTAAATCATAAAAAGAAAATACTCATTTCTTGAAATTTTCTATCTCTAGAGTTTTCGATTTTTGATGAAAGATAAGTGATGAATTCATTTATGACCTTGTATGAATCTTGAAAGTAATTTTGATGAAGAGCTTGAAGTTGATGAATTGAATTTAAATTTTTACTTATGACTCTTCTCTTGATCTCTTGGAATTATGACTTTTTGAAATGTTTATAATGCTTGAATTAAGCTCTAAAAGATTTCATTTTTCTATAAAGATATTTTATTGAAATTATGATCTTACAAATTATAACTTGAAGTTCTTTATAAATCAAGATCGTTTACCATGCTACTTCCATTTTATTAAAAGAAAGCTCCTTAAATGAAATATATCTTGTCTTTTGATTTCTCGGAATTCAATACTTGAATTTTTATGAATTTGTGAACTTAATATCTTGATTCTTATGAAATGTGATCTTGATGAAAAATCTTATGCATGAATCAAGGTGTTCTTTGTTCTATCCATTCTCAAATGAATCATGTTCTTCTTGAGTCTTGATATTATATCCTAGAAGTAACATGATTTCTTGGCCTTGTGTAGTAAATTGAATATTTGATATAAATGAAATTTGCCTTGTGATGAATCATTGAATCATGACTTAGATCTATGAGAATGCTATGTTTTTATATATCATGATTCTTGGTTGTATATCCTTTATCATGAATTAAAAATTGATGATAAAAAAAATATTTGTAAATCATGATATGTTTAGAATTTGTTTTAAAATCATGATCTTGATCTTGATAAAAAGAATAATTATGAAACATGAATGACATCCCTTGGTATTGATCTTTGTTGATTTTTCATATTGATACCCTTCATGACTTGATTTCTTTATATTTTTGCTTTGTATGCATCATGTGATAACTAATGTATATTTTGATGTAAATGTATTTGATAGTGAATGTAAAGAAAACTTTGTATATCCTCCCTTCTTTTTGATAAAAATAAAGAGGAAGTTAGCTTGCTAGCTTGTGTATTACAAGAAAGAAATATTGCTAGCATGTGCATCACAAAGCAAAATAGCTAGCTTGTTGGCTTGAATGTTGAATTCATACTCATGACTTAAATTTTGTTGATAGAAACACTTATGTCAATATTTGTTTCTAATATCTCATTTGTCATTTTGATGAAAAGGGAAATCAATTACAACATTGCATCTTCCCTTCTTTTTGAGAATGATAAAGGGGGAGAAAAATTGCTAGCTTGCGCATTGAAAAAGAAAGCAAAACTTGCAAGCTTGCTCTTCTTAAAAGAGAAGAAAGAAATTATAAAATTGCATGCATATCGCAAAGGAAGCAAAGAAAGTGCAACTTGCACATCTTTAAATACTATTTCCTTGCACTTCTCAAAGGAGAATAGAAAAAATTGAGATCATGAATACCATCACAACAAGTGTTATCTTACATATCTTTAAACTTGCTAATGGTATGATTGGATGTTGTATTGCAAAGCTATGCTTAAATGTTGTATGATGTGATTAATAGCTAGTGTATTGTAAAACTTGCATATCTTTTAAACTAGCTGTGATACAACTTCTCCTTTTTGTTGATGACATAGGGGGAGAGTAGATTGATGACTTCATGTATTGAATTGAATATTTTATATATTTACATGATGAATTGATGATTCTCATAACATGTGATGAATGTTGCTTGGATTTAGGATAATCCAAGTGTTCTATCAATGGCATATTGATAGGGGGAGTTTGGTTAAACTCTAGGGAGTTATAGTTAACTTCGTTAGTCATTAAGTAGTTGTCATCATCAAAAAGGGAGAGATTGTTGAATCTCAGATTTTGATGATGAAACTAATTGATTATGTTTTGTGGTCTAACTGCATTTTGAGTTACGCAGGTCTACTATCAATCAGGATTAGACAGTTGACATTAGAGGAATTGACATTACGCCGGAAGTGATCATGTCGGGATATTGGATGTCGAGCCGAAGGTTCGATCGACAATCGACAGAAGGCTTCGGACGTTGAGCATCGGACCAAAAAGAGCGTGTTGCGCCAAGGATATCAGGGTTACGGAGGTCAACCACCGATTGGGCAACAAAATGCAATAGAGGATGATGCGTCGAAGAATCGAATAAAGCGTCAACTAATGATGTGCCAGGCAATAGAATGTCAATTCGCATTGTAATAATTGTCTAGATCGAAGTAGAGTTTTGGTTTGTGTGCAGGATTAACTACGATAACAATGAAGACGTAAAGTGAAACAAAGTGCCAGAAGTCAAGTGTGATGGATCGTTGGGAGTTCAGGAGTTCGACGAAAGTCTAAAGATTTGTTGGGAGTGCTGTCGGAACTGGCCGAGAATGAGTAGGGAGCTTGCCGAAGGGTTTTCGGAAGTTTGCTGGAAGGTTCATTGGAAATTCACGGAGCTCATCAAGAAAGATCAGAGCTTGCCAAAGAAGCTCGTTGGAACTCACCAAGATCATCGTGAAGTCCAGGAGCTTGCTGGGACTCCGCAGAATAGTTTCCGAGGGTTTGTCAGAAGACCGTCGGAAGTTCGTCGGAAGCTCGCCGGAAGAAGTCTTGACTTGTCGGACTTTGTAATAGCTTAAAAATATCTTTAATTTCATAGTTAGCATGTTAATTTGGTTTAGGATTAGGTGTTAATCCTATAAACTAAGTAGGGGCCAATTGGGCCCGATAATGGACTGGTTTGGGTCGGGTTTAAGGCCTAACCAGTGAGCTAGAACCTATTTGGCGGTGGCACCACCAAACTGGGGCGGTGGCACTGCCCAGGTCCTGGATTCCAAGCGGTGGTACCACTCGGGCTAGGTGGTGGCACCGCCCAGGACCCGAGAGCCCAGTCGGTGGCACCATTGGCTGGGCAGTGGCACCGCCCAGTACACTATCAGTGACAGACTGATAGGGGGTGGCACCGCCAGCACCGGGAAAATCAAAAGTGATTTGGAGCCTCTTTAGGCCTATAAATACCCCTCTCATCCATGATGTAAACACACAAAAACTAAGAAAGAAGAAGGGAAAACTTTGTTGAAATTGTATCAAAACCTTCCCTTTTATTCTAAAGTGTGATCTAGCCTTAGAGAGGGTTGAGAGGCCTTGTAAGGGTTACCTCCTAAGCCCGTCAAAAGGAGAGGTGTTGTAAGGGAGTTCATCCTCGCCCGTTGGAAGGAGGATAGCTAGTGGAAAGCCGGTGGCCTCAAGCAAAGAGGAATCAGGAGTGGACGTAGGTTGGATGACTGAGCCGCTATAAAAATGGTTTACGTTTATGTTCATGCATTTATCTTTCTGCAAACCTTTACTTTGCTAAGTTCACTGCCCTCATCTTCTTACATACGCTTTCAATGCAATCGAAATAGCTTTAATCGAAATGTTATTCGTTTCATACGAAGTTTCTGAAACTTGTTTAAAATCGCCAAAGTTTATCGTATTTATCCGCTGTACTAATTCACCCCCCCCCCCTCTTAGTGCCGCTCGATCCCTAACATGGACAATATCAACGTTTACAACCAAATGCTTAAGGAGCATGTCGAGCACCTTCAAACAATTTTCAAGGTTCTTAGGGAGAACACTCTATTCGTGAAAAGGAAGAAGTGCTACTTTGCTCAGAGATTTTGTTCTTGGGGCATTGAATCGGTGACCATTCTATTCGGATGGATAAATCAACGGTACAAGCTGTGGCGGAATGACAAACACCAAAGAAGGTACTGAACTAAGATCTTTTCTTGGTTTTGTCAATTATCATCGGCGCTTCAAAGTTGGATACTTGTAGCGCGCTACTCCACTAACGGAGTTGCTGAAGGAATAGCCTACGTGATAGTCAAACCAATGCAAAGTGACATTCCAAGACCTAAATGTTGATGTTTGGGAAGAGTCGTTACTCAAATTGTCAGACTATAGGAAGTCTTTTGAAGTTCATATGGATACTTCAGACTTCGCTATTGAGGGAGTACTCATGTAAGATGGTCACTCGATGGCCTACAAGAGCCACAAGCTCAACAAGACCGAGAAGCGATATTCGATGCATGAGAAGGAGATGACAATGACGATCCATTATCTATGAGTTTGGTGGCACTACCTTCTCAGATCGTGATTTGTGCTAAGGATGAACATCACTATGAGTTGCTTCCAAACTCAAGAAACTCTCCCCAAAGCAAGCACGATGGCAGGAATTCCTAGCTAAGTTTGATATGGCAATGTCATGATTGATGCATTAAGCCGGAAAGTGGAGCTAGTGAATGTCATGTAGTTGGATGGTAGAGGCCAAGCAAGTCAGTTGCAATCCAATTTCTTTTCTAGGATTATGGATGGATTATGTAGTGATCCCCATGTAATAACCCTAATGTAACTAATCGAAGATAGAAAGGCATGATGATTTTAGGTCCAAGAGAGACTCGTCTACACCAAAAGGAATAGAGTTTATGTTCTTCGAGTATATAATTTGAGGTGTGACCTCTTGAGAGAGCGTCACGATTCTCTTTGGGCTAGACAGTTGGGTATTCACCAAACATTGGCTCTCGTTGAGATGACCTTCTATTGGCCGAAGATAAGGACTAATGTGGAGGAATATGTTCGAACGTGTCGTACTTATCAACAAGATAAGTAGAGCAACGGAAGTCGATAGGACTTTTGGAGCCATTGCACATATCAAAAAGGTCATTGAAGAGCATTTTCTTAGACTTTATATTAAGCTTGCCGATAGTAGGGGGACTCGAATCGATACTCATGGTGGTCGATCAGTTCTCAAAGTATACAACATTCATTGCTACACACGTACACTGTTCAACAAAGGATATGGCTAAGTTAATGATGAAGAATGTGGTAAAGTATTGAGGAGTCTCGCACAATATCATCAATGATCGAGATGCATGGTTCTTGGGACGATTATGGACTGAACTATTCAAATTGCTAGGGTCTAAGTTATACTTCTCCACAAGCCTCCACTCACAGACGGATGACCAAACTGAAAGAATAAATTCACTCCTTGAGCAATATCTTTGGCACTACGTAAGTGCTAACCAAGGGGATTGGGTGAAGCTATTGAACATAACCTAATTCTCCTACAACTTGCAATAGTCTACGTCCAATAAGAGTCCCCTTGAGATCATTACGGGATAGCAATCGTCGACTCCTCACACCTTGGTGATTAGTTACACTAGAAGTAATCTATTAGTATATTACTTTGCAAAGGAACAACACTGAAATGCAGATATTGCATTGGCTTACTTGAAGAAGGAGACCAAAAAGATGAAGAAGTGGGCGGGCTTATAGGAGTTTAAAGTTGATTACTTTGTGTAGGTGAAGTTCTAACCAGCACCACTCCAATTCTTTAGGCATAAAGTGCACAAGGGATTGGTGCACAAGTATGAAGAACCTTTTCTAATTATTAGCAATGTAGGCAATGTCTCCTACAAGTTGTAGTTGCCGGCGTGACTCAAAATTTACTATGTCTTCCACGCAAGCAACTTGAAATCCTATTACTCATATCATGCTTTCCTAAATGTTCCAACTCAGCTACCCCCCACTGCCCCCCCCTATTAGAGCCTCCTACGAGAAGCGAGTTGAAGCCATTTTAGCATATCGCAAGACCAAGCTACGCAACGAAGCAAAGCAAATTGAATCCCTAGTGAAGTGGCAAAAGCTTCCCCAAACAGAAACTAGTTGGGAGCTTGGAGACGCCCTATAACATGAAGAAGTAGTCATCAAAGCCTACTAGCAAGCATCGACAGTTTAAGTAGGGGAGAATGTCATGAATAGTTGTTGCGCACCCACAACATCTTTGTCAATGAACTGATCGTCACTTTTGTGTGGTTGTACAGATGTTTGGCAATGTGTTTTGCTTTGGTTTTGTATGTTTTTACTTGAAAACCATAAGCAAGAATAGTTCGCAGTGCTATAGTGTGATCGGTCACCACGTTGGGCAAAATTGCCCCAAAATGGCTTCATTTTCTATAGACTACAGTGCGGTGTGAAATGTCAACCGTCGCAAACCCCTAGAACCCCTTGGGTGGCATAGGGGTGGATGGGACTTTGGGGTAGTGTTGGGCATTGATTAGATTTCACAAGTTCGTACGTTAAGTTAATGGGAACTTGTCATCGTGCCCAGCACCCAATGAGCAGTCATTTGTGGGCTTGTGACTGTTTGTCTTGCCTGCTAAAATCCTTATTTTCTTCTCCCTCTCTTTTCTCGTTTGTACACTAAGTGTTTGCTAAATTACTTGTAAAGCTGCCCTCTTCACGAGACATCGAGACTTTTCATCACTTACTTTCAAATTAATCAATTTACTCTTTTTTATAGGTCCTACAGGTCCTAAGTGAGGTTACAAATAGGTTGACCCTTTGCGAATGGATAATGTTAGGGATCGAGCGTCACTAAGAGGGGGGGGGGGTGAATTAGTGCAATGGTAAAGAACGATAGATATTTCAGCAATTAACACAAGTTCGGAAACTTCGTACGAATGAATGCAACATTTCGTTTGAACCCGGAAAGATTACGTTTTAACTTTAAAGCATACATAAGAAGATGAAGATGAAGTTGAGTAAATAAGGTAGCATATGAAAATGGTTTGCAGTAAGGTAAGTTGCGAGAAAGTAAATGCAAACCGATTTATAGTGGTTCGGTCATCTGACCTACATCCACTTCCGAAGCCTTCTTTGATGAGGCTCCCAACTTCCACTAGCAAATCCTTTTGAAGGGGAAAGACCAAATATCCCTCTTACAACCCTTTTACAAGAGGTTCACACTCTTACAAGTTTTCACAAAAAAAAGGAGGTGAACACTTAAGCAATTAAAGAACAAGACTTTCCCAAGACTTTTGCTCAAAATCTAACTCTAAAAGGTTACTCTTTTAACTGAGAAAGGGGAGGTATTTATAGATCCAAAATGGATTCAAATTTGGGCTCCAAATTTGAAATCAAATTGGAGTTTCCGGTCTTTGGCGGTGCTACTCTCTGCCCGAGAGTACTATTGCCCCAGCTGCTACCACCCAGCGACGGTGACCACAACATGCGGTACTATTGGGTGGTGCTACCTACCCCCAGCTTGGGCCAAAAACTTTGGCCCAAACTACTCCAAATCAAGGCCCAATGGCCCTACTTTGAGTTTATAGGATTAACACCTAATCCTAACCCAAATTAATATGCTCACTACGAATTTAAAAACATTCCTAAGCTATTACAAAGTCCGCAAGTCAAGTCTTCTTCCGACGAGCTTTCGGCGAACTTCCGGCGGTCTTCTGACGATCCCTCGGAAACCATCCTATGGACTCTTGGCAAGCTCTCGGACTCCACGATGATTTTGGCGAGTTCCCCCGAGCTTCGTTGGCAAGCTCCGATCTTTCTTGGCAAGCTCCGCGAACTTCTGATGAACCTTCCGGCGAACTTCCGAAAACCCTTCGGCAAGCTCCCTATTCATTTTCGGTTAGTTCCGGCAGCACTCCCAATGAATCTTCGGACTTTCATCGAACACTCAAACTCCTAACGATCCATCGCACTTGACTTCGGCCCTTTGTTTCGCTTTACGTCTTTATCCTTATCGTAGTTACTCCTGCACAAACAAACACCCTACTTCGATCTAGACAATTATTACAACGTGAATTGACATTCAGTTGCCCGACACGTCATTGATCAGTGCTTCCTCCGATCCTTCGGCACATCACCCTCTCTTGCGACTTGTTGCCCAATCGGCGGTTGACCTCCGCAACCCCGATATCCATGGTGCAACTCCGCACTTCTTGGCCCGATGCCCGACGTCCGAAGCCTCCTGTCGATAAACGACTGAACCTCTGGCTTGACATCCAATATCTTAACGTGATCACCTCCGGCGTAACGTCAATTCCTCCAGCGTCAACTGTCTAATCCTGATCGATAGTAGACCTGCGTAACTCAACACGCAGTTAAACAATAAAACATAATCAATTAGTTTCATCATCAAAATCCGAGATTCAACAATCTCCTCCTTTTTGATGATGACAACTAATTGATGACTAATGGAGTTAACCTTAACTCCCCGCAATTTAACCAAACTCCCCCTATCAATATGCAATTGATAGAACCCTTGGATTATCCCAAATCCAAGTAACATGTATCATTCATGTAGTGAGAAATATAAATCCATCATGCAAATATATAAAATATTCAAGCATCATTACATTGCATGAAGTCATCAATCTGCTTCTCCCCTTATGTCATCAACAAAAAGGAGAAGTAGCATCATAGCTAGTTTAAATGATATGTAAATTTTTACAACACACTAGCTATTTATCACATCATTCAACATTCAATCATGGCAAGTTTTTTTCAAGGATGTCCAAGCATAGCAATCCATCACTTGCTTCTTGCAATTCATCATGGCAAGTTTACATATTCTTTGCTTCCTTTGCATATTCTAGCTATCAAAATTTTTCTTTGCGATGCATAAGCTAGCAATAAATCTTCTCCCCCTTTGTTTTTATCAAAAAAAAGTGGAGTACAAATAGTCAATGCTTTGATCATGACAAAATAACAAATTTACAACATGAATTTTCAGCATATTAAGTCATGAATTCAAGGGAGTCAAAAATCATGATATGAGAGAAAAAGATGATAAGCAAGCAATCAATAATGATAAGCAAGCTAACATACTTTGCGACATGCAAGTTAGCTTCCTTTCAATTTTTCTCTTTTATAACTAAGTTTTCCTTTTGCAAGCCATCAATTTTTTGTTTGCAATGAGCTAGTAATTTTTGTAAAATTTATAACATTTTAAACATGCAAGCTCATGAGTTAAAAAATAATGCAACTTTGCAATTTCTTTTCTTCTGATTTTGAGAAGTGCAAGTTTTTCCTTTTGCAAGTTCTAGCTAACTATGTTTGTCACTTTCACTTGTATACATAAGCTAGCAAGCTAACTCCCCCTTTGTCACTATCGAAAAGAAGGGATGAATAATATTTTAATGAAATAATTTTGTATCAATCAATATTTCAATTTTTTTCATGATGCATACAAAACATAGATGCAAAGAATTCATGAAAGATATCAATATGAAATATCAATAAGGATCAACACCAAAAGACATCATTCATGATTCATCATAAAGCAAATTTCATTTATGTCAAATGTTCAATTTACCACACAAGGCAAAGAAATCTTGTCATTTCTATATCATGAAATATATGACATCAAGGCTCATGATTTATTTAAAAAGATATAGCACAAAGAGTAACTTGATTCATGCATAAGAATTCCAAGTATCAAATATCAAAATATCAAGACTTAGATTATGATAAAGCTCGTTCAAGTTCGATTCATCAAAATCATTAACATAGTTTGTGAGATTCACTAATGACATAAACTTGAATTGTTTTCCTCTTTGGTAAATGATAAAAAGAAGCAATCATAGAGGAGAATATTTTGATTCCCAAAAATATCTCAAGTCAAGAATTCAAGGTCATGATTTCAAGAGATCAAGAGATGAATCAAGAATCTTTAATAAGTCTTATTCAAATTCATAAAAGATATCAAGTCAAGCAAAAATTTCTTTTAAATCAATATTCAAATCATGACAAGTGATATTTTAAGTGTTTGCATTAATATTTCAATCATCAAGTCATGTGTATTGAAACATAAGAGAAAAATCAAGTTGTGCATACAATGTTTCAATCGTCAAAACATATTTTCTCAAGTTGAGTATCAATAAGTTAAGAGAAAATAATTTATGATTCATTTGGATTTTTCTTCAACAACATGGGTGAATCATGGTATGAAGTGAGAGATCTTGAAAGACTCAAGGATCAAGATCACAATGTAGTTTAAGCTCCTTCAAATCAAATTATTAACTTGGAACTCATAATCGAATCATCAAAATCAATTTCGAGATTCACAAAATATCATGAAATCATTAATCTCGATAAGATAGGAAAAATATCTTCTTTTTAAGTTGTTTGTTTCATACAAGTGTGCTCATGTTTCTAAAATGAGCATCAAATTTAAGACAAAAACATGAGTTTGTCATCAAGATATAATGCCTTTAAATACTCATGATATCATAAAATCATTAAGCATGACAACCAACTATCATTATCAATGATGATTACATAAGGTATGTCCAATTATTTATATGAAAGTCATCATTGTATTACTTTGAAATACAAGTTGTCATTTAGCCCATTAAGATCAAAAGCATTACACGTAAAGTATCATGATAGTGTAATTTCTCATTTTTTATGTGTTCCATTTCAAGTGATTTGACGTTCATATGAGCATACTAATGTTTTTCATATAGGTCCAAAGAGCAAGTTTCAAAAGAAATCATTAACACCGAAAACATGAGGCACATTTTTTAAAATATTCATCATGTTTATTTTCATGAGATTCACAAGACTCATAACATGAATTCATTCATCTCAATAGAATGAAAAAAAAATACATTTTCATTTTAAGCAATTTGATATGAGCATATTCAAAATTTTTATGAAAACTTGTATCAAAATAAAACACAAGCTTAGTCATAAAACCGTCAAGACCAAATACATAAAAATGATAGCACACTTTCAATTTTTATGTTAAAAGGCCATGTTCAAATTTTTGCCAAAATCATGCATCTATTTATAAATTCGAAAAATAAGTTTCATCATCACAATATGACATTGTATTACTTCAAAAGCTCATGCATGATATAAAATCGTCAAGCATCATGAAAAGCAATAAAAACATTAAGAAACACATGCGTGGATTAATCATAATAGGTGTACAATCATTATCACAAATCATCATACATCATTCATCAAAAAATTTACTTTTCAAAAATCCTAGAAAGCATAAAATAAAATTTTATTTCCTACTAACTAAGTTAAGCACTCAAGAAAAATATCATGTAATTTCATAACAACTCAAGGGAGTTAAGTTACTTACCTCATTGACGAAGCCCATTAAAGCGCAATTCGCCGTTTCGTCATTTGATTCTTCTTTGCAACCCTTCTTCTTCTTCTTTAGCCTCTTTCTCCGTTCAAGTTCATTTGTGCTTTTTAATTTTTGTTTAATGAACTTGTTAACATTCATTGTTATGTATTTAATGTCCTCATTGTCCTCATCACTTGAGTCATCACTCAAGTGGCATTCATTTGTCCGATGTTCCAAATCCTTCTTGTTTTTTAGAAGGTTATTCATATGTTCATCATGTTCCAAATATTCGAAGAAACTCATTTCATATGTCATTAGTGAACCGATTAATTCTTCCAATGAAAAATCATTTAAATTTTTAGTCTCTTGTATTGCGGTTACTTTTGGATGCCAACTCTTTAGGAGGGATCTTAAAATCTTGTTAGTTAGTTCAAAGTTCGAAAAACATTTACCAAGACTTTTCAAGCTATTGACGACATCCGTGAAATGGGTGTACATATCGTCGATAGTTTCGCTTGGTGTCATTCGGAAGAGCTCAAAATCATGCAATAAGAGGTTTACTTTCAAGTCTTTAACTCTACTAGTTCCCTCGTGCGTGATTTCAAGTGTTCGCCAAATATTGAAAGCCGTTTCGCACATTGAAATCCAATTGAACTCGTTCTTATCTAAAGCACAAAATAAGGCATTCATAGCCTTTGTGTTTAAAGAAAATGACCTTTTCTCCAAATCCAACCATTCGTTCGTTGGTTTAGAGGAAGATTGAAAGCCATTTTCGATGATGTTCCACAAATCCAAATCCATTGAAAGTATGAAAACTCTCATTCGAGTTTTCCAATATGTGTAGTCCGAACCGTTAAAGAATGGTGGATGAAAAACCGAAAAGCCCTCTTGAAAAATATTTAGAGCCATTTCCACGGGTGTAAATCCGAAAGAGAAAGAACGTGGCTCTGATACCAATTGTTAGGGATCGAGCATCACTAAGAGGGGGGGGGGGGGGGTGAATTAGTGCAGCGGTGAAGAGCGATAGATTTTTCAGCGATTAACACAAGTTCGGAAACTTCGTATGAATGAATGCAACGTTTCGTTTGAACCCGGAATGATTGCGTTTTAACTTTAAAGCATACATAAGAAGATGAAGATGAAGTTGAGTAAATAAGGCAGCATATGAAAATGGTTTGCAGCAAGGTAAGTTGCGAGAAAGTAAATGCAAACTGATTTATAGTGGTTCGGTCATCCGACCTACATCCACTTCCGAAGCCTTCTTCGATGAGGCTCCCAACTTCCATTAGCAAATTCTTTTGAAGGGGAAGGACCAAATACCTCTCTTACAACCCTTTTACAAGAGGTTCACACTCTTACAAGTTTTCACAAAGAAAAGGAGGTGAACACTTAAGCAATTGAAGAACAAGACTTTCCCAAGACTTTTGCTCAAAATCTAACTCTAAAAGGTTACTTTTTCAGCTGAGAAAGGGGGGGTATTTATAGATCCAAAATGGATTCAAATTTGGGCTCCAAATTTGAAATCAAATTGGAGTTCCCGGTGCTGGCGGTGCTATCGCCTATCAGAGGCACGTCACACCGCAGATTAACGAGGGGCGGTACTACCGCTTAGCTGCGCGGTGCTACCGCTCAACCAGCGTGCTACCGGCTTTCCAAGCGCTATGTTTAGCAAGTTCAACTATGTTTTGGGCCAAAAAACTTTGGCCCAAACTACTCCAAATCAAGGCCCAATGGCCCCTACTTTGGGTTTATAGGATTAACACCTAATCCTAACCCAAATTAATATGCTCACTATGAATTTAAAGACATTCCTAAACTATTACAAAGTCCGCAAGTCAAGTCTTCTTCCGATGAGCTTCCGGCGAACTTCCGGCGGTCTTCCGACGATCCCTCGGAAACCATCCTGTGGACTCCTAGCAAGCTCTCGGACTCCATGATGATTTTAGCGAGTTCCCCCGAGCTTCTATGGCAAGCTCCGATCTTTCTTGGCAAGCTCCATGAACTTCCGACGAACCTTCCGGCGAACTTCTGAAAACCCTTTGGCAAGCTCCCTACTCGTTCTCAGCCGGTTCCGGCAGCACTCCCAACGAATCTTCGGGCTTCCATCGAACACTCGAACTCCCAACGATCCATCACACTTGACTTCGGCACTTTGTTTCGCTTTACGTCTTCATCCTTATTGTAGTTACTCCTGCACAAATAAACACCCGACTTCGATCTAGACAATTATTACAACGCGAATTGACATTTAGTTGCCCGGCACGTCATTGGTCGGCACTTCCTCCGATCCTTCGGCACATCGCCCTCTCTTGCGGCTTGTTGCCCAATCGGTGGTTGACCTCCACAACCCTGATATCCATGGTGCAACTCCGCACTTCTTGGCCCGATGCCCGACGTCCGAAGCCTCCTATCGATAGTCGACCGAACCTCCGGCTTGACATCTAATATCCTGATGTGATCACCTCCGGCGCAACGTTAATTCCTCCAGCGTCAACTATCTAATCCTAATCGATAGTAGACCTGCGTAACTCAACATAGTTAAACAACAAAACACAATCAATTAGTTTCATCATCAAAATCCGAGATTCAATAGATAATACAAGGACACCTCATAACTTAGGCAATCCCAATGAAGTTTGAGACATTGGCACAAGGATGCTTCATGACTTAGGCAAATTAAACATAGTTTGTGACTTTGCCGTAAGGGTGCCTCATGACTCGGGCAATTACAACTAATTCCATGATAGTTTAGTGTTACCTTGGGTCGCTCCCTCACTTGATCTCACAATGCATCCATTAATATATTATCTCATTCGAGATTATGCGATGACTCTTCATCACTCGCTTGGTCCGTTAAGCTTTATGGAGTTGTCATGAGATATTCCTTAACATGTGTAGTCCATTGCACATAATTTTCTCTGGAGAATCGGGATTTATCTCTCTTGTATATCTATCCTGTTGGAGCAACTTTCCTATTCGTATCCTTCCCTCTAGACATTTTGGAGACCATTATCCCCTTGGACTACTCTGTCTTGCTGAACAAACTATGTATTATTCTGCCTTTGCAAACGCACTTGCTAGATTCCAACTCTTCGCCAATACTGATAGGGGGTAATGTAGAATGGATTTTGCTAGAATAAGTTTTTTGGATAGAAAAGAAATAAACTCATGATAATACTTTAATAAAATTAAAAAATAACTCACAACCAAGTTTAAAATCACAAAGAGATATAGAAAGTTCACCACCCTAAGGATAATAAATAAGGATACAGAACTGAAAATAAAAGACTCACCACTCAAGGAAGCATCCAAAAGATACAAAGTTTAAGAGAGAACTCCAAGAGAACTTCCAATATCATTAATTTCTAAGCTCCTTTCTAATTCTAAAATACTAAAATAAGTACTAGTGCATGAAATAACCCTTCATACATAGGGAACTATGAAATTAAGTGTCTTACAGCTGATAACTAACTACTTCAATGCATTTCTTAATCATGAAGAAAAGCATATACTTTATCTAAGGAATATGCTCATGAGTCATTTTATTTGAGTAGGCTGAGTTAAAGGCTATGAGATAACATTATGGGCTATAGAGAATATCATAGCATCAGCAAGGTCCACATGAGCTAATTATAGCAAATTAGGCACTCTTATGTCAATCTCCTCTAGTTGAAAAGGACTTGTCCTCAAGTCTTCATTTATTTCATCAATATGATTGTGATAATGACTTAAATTAGCCACATTGAATGTTGGGGACACTCCATAATTTTTAGGTAGCTTGATCTTATAAGCATTCTTGCTAATTCTCTTAAGCATCTTGAATGGACCATCAACCTGTGGTTTTAATTTTTCAAATTTTCTTGGTAGAAACCTCTCCTTAGATAAATCTAGACCAAATCACCTGCATTAAACTCCACGTGTTTTCTATGTTTGTTGGCAGCTTGCATGTACCTCTCATTTTGCTTCTCAATGGTTGCTTTAAAACCCTCATACAATTTCTTTATCTGCTTAGCCCTCTCATCAGCATCTCCACTAAATTACTTAGTTATGGAATGAGGGACTAAGTCCAAAGGACTAGTAGGATTAGCACTATAAACAACCTCAAAAGGACACTTACCAATGCTATGATACATGAAACGATTATAGGCAAACTCAATTTGTAGAAGAATGAGATCTCATTACTTGATATTCTTGCTAACATAGCTTCTAAGCAAGTTTCCTAAGCTTCTATTCGTTACCTCAATTTGCCCATCGGTTTATGGATAATGTGAGCTGCTGAAGCTCAAAGAAGTACTTAGCTTCCTCCAAAGAGTTCTTAAAAAATGATTAAGAAATTTTGAATCTTGATCAAACATCATAGTTCTTAGAATACCATGCAATTTGACAATCTCTTTAAAATATAAATCAGCAATATGAGATGTATCATTTGATTTATTGCAGGGAACAAAGTGAGACATTTTTGTTAACAATAACCATGATAGAATCTTTATTCCTTTAAGTTCTTGGCAGTCCCAAAACGAAAACAAGATTCACTTCCTCCCATGGAGCACTAGGCACTGGTAGTGGAGTGTATAAACCAAAATTTTGATTTCTTATTTTTACCAAATGACACACTTGGCATTGCTTTACATATCTCTCCACATCTCTGAACATTTTAGGCCAATAGATATTTGATTAAACAAGAGTTAGAGTCTTGTCCCTACCAAAATATTCTCCCAAAACACTACAATAAGCTTTAGTTAGAATTACTTATCCCAAAGAATAAGATGGAACATATAAGGCGTTAGCTCGAAAAAGAAAAAGAAAACCATCAAAGATAGAAAATTATTGAAAAGAACCTGATTGACAATTCTATCATATTGAGCCGAAATCCACATCATTCTCATAAAAATCTTTGAATGTCTCAAATCTATCCATTTTGACTTCCATTGTTGATAATAAAAAATACTTTATGCTTAAAGTATTAGTAATTATGTTTTGTAAATCAAATTTATGCCTGATTGTAAAGTTATAAGATTGCAAGAATGCCACCCTAGTTGTATATCTCTTATTTAGCTTGTGTTGGTGATTAATGAACTTTAATGCCTCATGATCAGAGATCAAAATATAGGACAAATTGCTTGGCAATAAGATATTGACTCCAATGAGAAAATGCTTGATAAATGACATAGAACTCCTTATCATAGATAGAATATCTCTTTATATCATTCAGCTTCTCACTAAAAAAGGCAATGAGCTTTTTATCTTGACTCAAAACAGCAGCAATTCTCACATTAGAGGCATCACATTCAACCTCAAATACATTGTCAAAATTAGGTAGAACTAAGAAGCTTCGATCATCTTTCTTTTTAATAATTCAAAGGCATTATCAGCCTCACTGGTCCATTTGAATTTATCACCTTTCAAGCATTCAATGATTAGAGCAACAATAAAGCTGAAACCCTTTATAAATCTTCTGTAAAAAGAAATTAAACCATGAAAATTCCTCACATTATGCAATGTAGTAAGTGTTGGCCAATTAAGAATAGCCTCTACCTTATTTTGATCCATCATGATTCCATCTTTTGAAACAATATACCCCAAAAACACAACACTAGGAGTAAAGAAATCACAATTCTTTATATTAGCATAAAGCTTTTGTTGTCTCAAAATAAGTAAGATCTCTTTAAGATGATTCATATGCTCCTATTCACTCTTATTGTATACCAATATGTCATCAAAGTAAACCATAACAAAAGTCCTAATGCATAGCTTAAGTATGTGATTTATAAATCTCATAAAAGTGCTAGGAGCATTAGATAGCCCAAATGGCATACCAACCATTCATATTAACCTTCTCTAGTTTTAAATGTTGTTTTTCACTCTTCTCCAAGCCTCATTCTTATTTGGTGATAGCCGCTCCTCAAATCAATATTAGAGAAAATACAAACATCACACAATTGATTAAATAAATCATCTAACCTTGGAATAGGAAAACGATAGTCAATAGTGATTTTGTTGATGTCGCGATTGTCCACACACATTCTCCAAGAATCATCCTTCTTAGGAACCAACAAGGCTATAACTACAAAAGGATTCATGCTCTCCCGAATCAATCCCTTTTCTACCAACTCATTCACTTGTCTTTGAAGTTCTTCATACTCATTAGGACTCATTTTGTAAGTTTCCTTGTTAGATAGAATAGCTCCTAGAATAAGATCAATGTGATGCTGGATGTCTCTCAAAGGTGGAAGGCCATGTGGACAAAAAAGCCTAAACATAGATATAAAAGGTAGAATAGTCCCCTAGAGAATGTGTTGTTCATTCTCCTCTACTACTACTGGAACCAAAACATGAGCATCCCTTTCTAATACACCCTTGCATTCACCATAGGACATAAAAGCACTAACTTCCTTCTTTGGTGCATTGATTTTAAAAGGTTATAATGGAGCTAAAATAAATTTTTTTTTTCATTCACTTTAAAAGAATAGGTATGTTTATAGCCATCATACAACATTCTTCTATCATAATGCCAAGGTTTACCTAAGGGCAAATGACAAGCATCCATAGGAGCAACATCATACCATACTTCATCTTTATAATACTTGCCAATAGAAAATGAAACTAAACATCTTTTAGTTACCTTGATGTCTTTCCCTTTTTGAGCTAGCATAATTGGTAAGGATATGGATGAGGGATTGTGTTTAACTTTAGCTTCTGTACCATCTCTAATGATATCACATTCTCAAAGCTATCACTATCAATGATCACCAAGCACACTTTGCCATAAGAAGTGCATTTAATGTGAAACACATTCTTTCTCATTGAACTTTCATCCTCAGCCACATAGGACACTTGTAAGCTATGTTGCAACACAATAGACAAATCACATTATCAACATAAGTAACTTCTTCCTTATCATCATCATATTTTAGTTCGTCGTCGGCTTCATCTTCTTTGCCATCACTATGATCTTCAACCAAAGTAACAATCCTTTTATTTGAATAATTTGACACAATATGCCTAAACTCATGACATTTGAAGTATTTTCAGCCACTTGGGGTAGAAGAATAAGGTATTTGTTTATTGCCAACAGATGCTTCACACCCTTGTCTTGCACCTTTGAAACTACCTTCCTCTAGACAGTAGGCTTGGAATTTTCCCCTTTCATATAGCCTTCTTTTGACCCATATCGAGAACTCTTTTCAAACTTCTATTGCTTTTCAACTTTTAAAGCTAACTTGCTCACATCATTTAAAGACCAATATGGCTATAGTTAAACCACTTTAGCAATCTCATATTTCAGACCTCCTAAATATTTTGTAATAGTTTGCTCTTGTGGTTCTACAAGCTCTCTTTTAAACATGAGATTATTAAATTCTACTGTGTATTCCTTTGCACTAAGATTTTTTTGCTTGAAATCATGGATTTTGAGAAAGATCTCTTACCTACAATTATCAGGTAAATATTTTCTCTTTAGCTCCCTTTTCATTTTCTCCCATGTCACGATCTTACTCTTCCCCTCACGTTTTGTTTGCTTGTTCAGATTTTCCTACCAAAAAGATATTCCATTTGAGTTTAAGTGCCATAAGTTTTATCTTCTTTTGTTTTGGTAGTTCATGAAAATCAAAAATTCTTTCCACTATATTAAGCCAATCAATAAAGTCATCAACATTGATTTTACCTTTAAACTCTGGAATATTCAATATTAAGTTGTATCTGTTCTACCACACGTCTTGGACTCCATGCCTTGCCCGAAATCTTCTCGACTCCCTTAGGTGAGGTGTATCATCATCAGAATTAAACTCTTGGACATCATTTTCATGCTGGTTGTTTTTACTTCGAAGTTCTTCAATGATTTCATTTTTTTCTTGTAGACTATATAGCAATCTTCATAGTTGTAGCCTCAACGACTCAATATCATCTTCATGGCCGCTACCGTCACTAACTACATCTTTTTCATTCTGCCTTGTCATGATCTCTAACCTTTAGCTCTGATACTAAACTGATACGAGAGTAATGTAGAATGGATTTTGAAAGAAAGTCGATAGTATAGTTGTATTTGCTGGAATAAGTTTTTCGGATAGAAAAGGTACAAACTCACGGTAATACTTTAATAAAATTGAAAAATAACTCACCACCAAGTTTAAAATCACAAAGGGATACAAAAAATTCATCACCCCAAGGATAATAAACAAGGATACAGAACTGAAAATAAAAGACTCATCACTCAAGGAAGCATTCAAGAGATATAGAGTTTAAGAGAGAACTCCAAGAGAGCTTCTGCTAATATCATCAGTTTCTAAATTCCTTTCTAATTCTAAAATACCAAAATAAGTAATAGTAGATTAAACAATTCTTCATGCATAGGGAACTACAAAATTAAGTGTTTTATAGTTGGTAACTAACTACTTTATTATATTCCTTGAAACAATTTTAACTTTATCTAGGAATATGCTCATGAGCTGTCATATTTGAGTGGGCTGAGTTGAAGGCTATGAGATAATATTGTGGGCTGTAGAGAATACCATAGCATCAACAAGATCCACATGAGCTTATTGTAGCAAATTAGGTACTCCCATACCCAATATAACCCCTGTTGTATCCCTCATGGCCTAGAAACATGTTGAACTTGCTGCACGCTTCAGCCTCCTACGGACGTATCCTTCCCATGTCGAAGAGGAAGTTTCAATGCTCCATGATGCCAAGTTTCGGTTGCCTTAAAATAGCCACGAATAATCCATTCGTCTGCATACAAGCTCTTGCATGAGTACCAAATTCTTTGAGTTAGCAATTCTTGTAACATTCCAATCCTAGTCCTGTTTATACCTTACATACTATTGAATCTTGGATTTTGATGATGAAACTAATTGATTATGTTTTATGATCTAACTACGTTTTGAGTGACGCAGGTCTACTATTGATCAGAATTAGATAGTTAACGCTGGAGGAATTGACGTTGCGTTAGGGGATCATGTCAGGATATTGGATGTCGGGCCAGAGGTTCGGTCGACAATAGGCAGAAGGCTTTGTACGTCGGGTATCGGGCCAAGAAGAGTGGAGTTGCGCCAAGTATATCGGGGTTGCGGAGGTCAACCATTGATTGGGCAATAAGTCGTAAGAGACGACGATGTGCCGAAGAATCGAATGAAGCGCCAACCAATGACGTGCTGGGCAACTGAATGTCAATTCGCGTTGTAATAATTATCTAGATCGAAGTAGAGTTTTGTTTATATATATGCAGGATTAACTACGATAACGATGAAGACGTAAAGCGAAACAAAGTGCTGAAAGACAAGTGGGATGGATCATTGGGAGTTCGAGAGTTCGACGGAAGTCCAAAGATTCGTTGGGAGTGCTACCGGAACTGGTCGAGAACGAGTAGGGAGCTAGCCAAAGGGTTTTCGGAAGTTTGCTGGAAGGTTCATCGAAAGTTCGCGGAGCTTACCAAGAAAGATCGGAGCTTGCCAAAGAAGCTCATTGGAACTCACCAAGATCATCGTGAAGTCCAAGAGCTTGCCGGGAGTCCGCAGAATGGTTTTCAAGGGTTCATCGGAAGACCGTCGGAAGTTCACCGAAAGCTTGCCGAAAAAAGTATTGACTTGTCGGACTTTGTAATAGCTTAGGAAATATCTTTAATTTCATAGTTAGCACGTTAATTTGGGTTAGGATTATGTGTTAATCCTATAACACAAGTAGGGGCCAATTAGGCCTTGTTTCAGACTGGTTTGGGTCAAGTTTAAGGCCCAACCAATGAGCTGGAAATGCTCGGGCGGTGGCACCGCCCAGGACCTGAGAGCACAGGCTGGGCAGTGGCACCGCTGCTGGGCAGCAAGCCCAGGCGGTGCCACCGCCCAGTACACTGTCAGTGTCTGACACTGATAAGCGATGGCACCGCCAGCACCGGGAAAAATGAAAGTGATTCAAATTTGGGCTCCAAATTTGAATACTCTTGAGGCCTATAAATACCCCTCTCATTCATGGTTGAAAGGGGGTCTAGAACTAAGAAAGAAAAAGGAAAAACTCTTATCAAAATCTTCCCTCTAAGCTTTGAGTGTGTTCTAGTCCAAGAGAGGGGTAAGAGGCCTTGTAAGGGTTACCTCCTAAGCCCGTCAAAAGGAGAGGTGCTGTAAGGGAGTTCATCCTCACCCATTAGAAGGAGGATAGCTAGTGGAAAAGTCGATGGCCTCAAGTGAAGAGGAATCAGGAGTGGACGTAGGTCGTATGACCGAACCACTATAAATCGGTTTGCGTTTATATTCTTGCAATTGACTTTACTGTAAACCATCTTCACTTTGATACTCTACCTTCTCATCTTCTTCTTATGAATCAATTTACTTCTAAAGCATCTTTCATTGCGGATTTAATCGAAGCATCATTTTTAACATACGAAGTTTCTGAAACTTGTTTTAAAACGTCGAAAGTTTATCATTCTTTACAGTTGCACTAGTTCACACCCCCCCCCCCTCTTAGTGCCACTTGATCCCTAACACATATGAGACTAGAATATGATGTCATGTTTCTTTTATTTACATTACTACTACCGATATGAATGCAGTGGAAGGTATACAATCTTAAAAATAAAACTTATTAATGTACTAAACAAAAACGATAGGATTTCTCTTCTACGTAATGATTTTAACACATGTACAAAATTATATAATACTTAACTAAAAAGGAAAATCTAAGCACAACATGTCCAAACTAGTTTCATCTAACATAACATAGCATGTCCAAAATTTTTATACACAAACTACCCATAAGTCATGGTCCATATCTGCGTTGGCACGTTGGCATGGCCCTACATATGCTCACTTTCCTATCCAATTACTTGGGTGAGGTGCTAGTATCTTTACTTGCAAAATAGGATCTATAATGAGTAATTTACTTAATAAGTATAAGCCTTCATAGCTTTAATTAGGTGAACATGCATCATATCATAAATACAATGTTTCAAAATAGTTAGCATAGGATATTTAACCCTCTATAATGCATATGTAAAATAAGTGCATAAAATTTTGTCAAAATAATTTGAAATACTAATATGCACATGCTTAAAACATAATAATTCATAAACTTCTATGTCTCGTATCATAACATATACGTGCACTCCCACACCGCACGTCATCACAGTATATGCTAGTTATAGATGTCCTACAAGTCAATCACGTGAGTGATGATACCTGTAACACGCTGCGTCAATCTTATTGCTTATGATTATTAAGATTTTCTCACACTATTCTTATGTATATTGTGATGTCCTTGGATCTGTGCAATGGGAATCAGATCATGATGAGATCATGATAATGAGTCCAATTCACCTTTAAACATAGACCCTAAATAATCTCAGACATAGGTTACTTGAGAGGGACATCGAGATAACCGAACAGACTGGTGTGCTGTATACCCGTCCATATGATGGAGGTGGATGGTCTCATAGCTACTCGTGTGGGGACACTAAGGATACAGTACAGGTGCTCATTAGAGAATGAGTTCACTGATTGATCCACTTACGAAATGCTAGATGGTTATTGATACCTCACGTCAGACAGTAATTCCGTAGTCTCATAGTGTATCTGGTTCTTAGACTTAAGACACCAAAGATGTCTTGTATGAGTACTTCATTCTTTGACGTCAGACTTATAGGTTTAGAAAGTTTCAAATCTGGTATAACCGGTTCTTAGGAATGGTAGCCAACCTTACAAAGGCAATTGAGTGTCAATAGAGGATCATTCACTCTCGGTATCATAAGAGGAATATCTCATGTGTTCTTGCTCAAGAAAATCTATGGCCAAAGTCATTCGGATTGAGAGAGAAAGAGTTCTTCGAGAGAATCCGATTAGAGTGGGACTCGATTGGAAATCGTATGGGCCTGACAGCACCATGCTTGATATATGGTCTCTAGGATATTAGATGGATGAGGGACTATAGGTATATTATAACTAAGGGCAAATAGGTCTAAAGGATTGGATTCCCCTGCATCGTTTGGGGACTGTGGCGTAGTAGCCTAGTGTTAAATCTCAGATTTTGATGATGAAACTAGTTGATTGTGTTTTATGATCTAACTACGTTTTGAGTGACGCAAGTCTACTATCGATCAGGATTAGACAGTTGATGCTAGAGGAATTGACGTTGCACCGGAAGTGATCATGTCAAAATATTGGATGTCGAGCCGGAGGTTCGAGCAACAATCGGTAGGAGGCTTCGGACGTCGGGCATCGAGCCAAGAAGAGTGGAGTTGCACCAAGGATATCAGGGTTGTGGAGGTCAACCGTCGATTAGGCAACAAGCCGCAAGAGAGGACGATGCATCGAAGAATCGGACGAAGTATCGACCAATAACGTGCTGGGCAACTGAATGTCAATTCGCGTTATAATTACTATCTAGATCAAAGTAGAGTTTTTGTTTATGTGTGTGCAAGATTAACTATGATGACGATGAAGACATAAAGGGAAAAAAAGTGTCGGAAGACAAGTGTGATGGATCATTGGGAGTTTGAGGCTTTAACGAAAGTCCGAAGATTCGTTGGGAGTGCTGCCGGAATTGGCCGAGAATGAGTAGGGTGCTTACCGAAGGGTTTTCGAAAGTTCACCAGAAGGTTTATTGGGAGTTCGTAGAGCTTGCCAAGAAAGATCGGAGCTTGCCAAAGAAGCTCGTTGGAACTCGCCAAGATCATCGTGAAGTCCGGGAGCTTGCCGGGAGTTCGCAGAATGGTTTCCGAGGGTTCATCAAAAGACCGCCGAAAGTTCGCCAGAAACTCGCCGGAAGAAGTCTTGACTTGTTGGACTTTGTAATAGCTTAGGAAATGTCTTGAATTTCATAGTTAGCATGTTAATTTGGGTTAAGATTAGGTGTTAATCCTATAACCCAGTAGGGGCCCATTGGGCCTTGTTTTGGACCAGTTTGGGTCGAGTTTTTTGCCCAAACTAGTGTGCTGAAAAGTGCTGGGCGGTGGCACCACCTAGGACTAGTGACCTGGGTGGTGGCACTGCCCCGCACCCAAGAGCACTGGCGGTGGCACCACCCAATATCGTCAGAATACTGAAAACCAAGGTGATTCAAATTTGGGCTCCAAGTTTGGGCTCCAAATTTGAATTCTCTTGAGGCCTATAAATACCCCTCTTATTCATGGATGAAGGGATGTCTAGAACTGAGATAAAAAGAGAAAAAAATCTGTTGAAAGTGTGTCAAAATTTTTCCTCTAAGTTTTAAGAGTGTTCTAGTCCAAGAAAGAGATGAGAGGCCTTGTATGGGTTATCTCCTAAGCCTGTCAAAAGGAGAGGTGCTTTAAGGGAGTTCATCCTCGCCCGTTGGAAGGAGGATAGCTAGTGGAAAAGCCGGTGGCCTCAAGCGAAGAGGAATCGAGAGTGGACGTAGGTCGCATGACTGAACCACTATAAATCAGTTTACATTTACTTTCTTGCAACTTACTATACTACAAACCATCTTTATTTTACTGTCTTACTTACTCGACTTCCTCTTTATCTTCTTACGTATGCTTTCAAGTTAAAATGCAATTGAAACAGTTTCAAACGAAATGTTGCTTTCAATAGTATGAAGTTTTCCGAACTTATTTTAAATCACCGAAAGTTTATCGTTCTTTACCACTGCACTAATTCACCCCCCCCTCTTAGTGCCGCTCGATCCCTAACAATTGGTATTAGAGCCACGTTATTTCTCATTCGAATTTACACCCGTAAGAAATGGCTCTTCATGGCTTTCAAGAGGGCTTTTCGGTTGTTCATCCACCGTTCTTTAACGGATCAGACTACACTTATTAGAAAACTCGAATGAGAGTTTTCTTATTTTCAATGGATTTGGATTTGTAGAACGTTGTTGAAAACCATTTTCAACTTCCCTCTAAACCGATAAACGAATGGTCGGACTTAGAGAAGAAATCTTTTTCTTTAAATGCAAAGGCTATGAATGCCTTATTTTGTGCTTTGGACAAAAATGAGTTCAATCGGATTTCTACATGTGAAACGGCTTTTGAAATTTGACGAACACTTGAAATCACGCACGAGGGAACTAGTAGAGTCAAAGACTCGAAAGTAAACCTCTTATTGCATGATTTTGAGATTTTTCGAATGAAACCAAGTGAAACTATCGATAACATGTACACCCATTTCATGGATGTCATCAATAGTCTAAAAGCTCTTAGTAAATATTTTTTGAATTTTGAACTCACTAACAAGATCTTAAGATCCCTTCCAAAAAGGTGGGATCCTAAAGTAATCGCAATATAAGAGGCTAAAGATTTAAATAATTTACCTATTGAAGAACTAATTGGCTCATTAATGGCATATGAAATGAGCCTTCTAAAATATTTTGAATATGATGAACATGTGAATCACCTTCTAAAGAACAAAAAGGATTTAAAACTTCGAACTATGAAATGCCACTTGAGTGATGACTCAAGTAATGAGGATAATGAAGAGGACATTGAACTTTTAATAAATCTTAATAAGTTCATTAAACAAAAATCTAAAACTAAAAATGAACTTGAATGAAAGAAGAGGCCACCAAAGAAGAAGAAGGATCGCCAAGAAGAATAAGTAAAGAAGAAACGAATTGGGCTTTGACGGTTTTCGCCAATGAGGTAAGCAACTCACCCATTATGCTTTTACCTTATTATGAAATTACATGATGTATTTCATGAGTGCTTAATTTAGTTAGTAGGAAATAAAAATTATTTTCAAAAATTATATTATGCTTTTCTTTCTAGTATTTTTGAAAAGTAAAAATTTTAAATGATACTTGCATGATTTGTGATATTGCCTAGGATTAATTCATGCATGTGCATCTTGATGTTTTATTTTTTGTTTCTAAACATGATGCTTGATGATTCTATATCATGCATGAGTTTTTGAAGTAATGTTGATTTGAAACTCCATGTTTTGGATTAACATGTTTTGGATTAATCGTTCTCATGACCAATTAAGATGACATAATGCAGGAACACCTAAAAAGATGAATTCCATGTATGTTTTTCCGTATTGATTTTCAATTTTAAATATGATACATATCTATGTATGGATTTCGTTAAAGTCTTTTGATAATGGATGTATGTATCATGCTTATGATTTAAAAACCTCTATATTGGATTAATTGGTCTTAATAATTTTTATGATGAAATTTATAAAATGACTTTAGCAAAAATTTGAGCACCGAACATTTTGCTATAACTAATTAAAGAAAGAATTAAAATGATTTTGATGATATTTTCATTTTTAAATATGATGCATGACATTTTCATATGAAAAATTTGAACATTCTTATGAAAGATCAAGTACTTAATTGAAACTCATAAAGATGAGAAAATGCACTATCATGATGTTTAATGCATTTGATCTTAATGGGTTTAATGATAAACTTGTATTTCAAATTTATACAATTATGACTTTCATATAAATATTTGAACATACCTTATGAAATCATCATTAATAATGATGAAATGAAAATATTAAAAGTTTGTTGTCATGATTATTGATTTTATGATATCATGATAATTTAAAGGTGTTATATCTTGATGACAATACTCATGTTTTGGTTCTAAATATGATACTCATCCTTTAAAACATGAGCTCACTTATATGAAACAAACAACTTAAAACAAAACACATTATCATGTTGAATTGATTTTTAGTTGGAAGATGCCTTATGTGCTATATTTTTAGCTCTTAATGATCTGTATGACGAAATTTACCTTTTCACTCTTGATTGTTAATACTTGTTTTTATTAAAGGAAAAGGCTTGATTATAAAATGGAAATGCATATTTCTTAAAATCTTTCTATCTCTTGAGTTTTTCGATTTTTCAATAGAAGACAAATGATGAATCCATGCATATTATGTTTTGCATCACAAAAATGATTTTGATGATTCAAACTTGAATGAGCTTTATCATAGTCATAATCTTGATTTTTTTTCGGAAATATATACTTGAATTTTTATGAATTTATGATAACTTAAAATGCCTTTTGAAACTAATGACATGATATGATTGATTCCATGATTTACTCTTTTTATCGTGTCTTGAAAATGAATGGTTAGAATTATACTTGATGAGTTATGTTATAAAATTTTCCTTTACGTCTTGAACTTTCATACTTATCTCTATTTGACATTAAACGAGAAAGACATGTTCAAATGAAATTAATCATAAAAAGGGGAAATATATGATTCTTGAAATTTTTGATTTTTGATGAAAAATAAGTGATAAATTCATTGATGACCTTGTATGAATGTCAAAAGTAATTTTGATGAAGAGCTTGAAGTTGATGAATTGAATTTAAACTTTTACTCATGACTCTTCTTTTGATCTCTTAGAATCATGACTTTTTGAGATATTTGTAATGCTTGAATCAAGCTCTAAAAGATTTTATTTTTCTATAAAGATATTTTATTGAAATCATGATCTTGACAATTATAACATGAAGTTCTTTATATATGTCAAAATTGTTTATCATGCTTCTTTTGGTTAATCAAAAGAAAAATTTTCACATAAAATGCAACTTATCTTTTGATTTCTCGGAACTATATTTTTGAATTACTTTTATGAGATCATGATCTTGATAACTTGAGTTTTTATGATAACTTGTCTCTTACTCTATACTCTCTTATGATTCTCCCATGTTATATGAAGAAAAATGCAAATTGCTTTCTCTTGACTTTTCGATATTCAACTTGAGAAAATATGCTTTGATGATTGAAACTTTGCATGTATTATTCTGATTTTTCTCCTTCATTTCAATACTTCTTGATTGAAATATTGATGGCAATGTTTTAATATCACTTGTGATGATTAAAAATTGATATAAGAGAAAATTTGCTTTAGGATGAATCATTGAATCTTGATCTTGATTTTGTTGAAAAAGGACATTTGTGAAGTATGATATCTCTTGATCATTGTTGATGTTTCATACTGATATCTTTCATGAATTCTTTGCATCTATGGCTTGTTTGCATCATATAAAAATTAAAATATTGATTGATGCAAAATTATTTGCTTGAAATAATATTCATCTCTTCTTTTTGACAATGACATAGGGGGAGAAAGATTCCTAGCTTAAGACAAATGCTTGCTAGCTTATGCATCATGAAAGAAAGAATTTTGCTAGAGTAAGCAAAAATTACTTGCTAACGTATCGCAAAATTAGCATCTTAATAAGTACCGTAAGAGATAGCTTGAATGTTAAATTTGTAACTTGATTCTGGTTCATAACTTGATTTTCATAAATTGATTTTGAATCATGAATATAAACTTTTGATACCCCATGAATATTTATCTTTGTTAATTGTCATAGATTCAAAATTCATGTAAAGGGAAAAGAATTACACTCTTCCCTTCTTTTTGACAAAAACAAAGGGGGAGAAGATTTATTACTATTAGGATCTAAAAGGCACTAAGAGGGGGGGGGGGGTGAATTAGTGCAGCGGATAAAACGATGGATTTTTCAGCGATTCAAAACAAGCTTCGGAAACTTCGTACGATGAAAACAACGTTTCGTTTGAAACCGATTTTTGCGTTCTAGCTTTAAAGCATGCGTACAAAGATAAACATGAAGAGGAGCAAGTAAAGTAAAGGTTGCAGCAAGGTAAAACATAAATTTAAACACTCACACAATCAAGACGCAGCGATGTATAGTGGTTCGGTCAAAGTGACCTACATCCACTTCCGAAGCCTTCTCCGATGAGGCTTCCTTCTTCCACTATCAAATCTTTTGAAGGGGAAGGATCAAATACCCCTTTTATAGCCCTTTACAAGGAGTTCACACTAGTACAAGATTTCTCAAGAAAAGAAGAAGGTGAACACTTAGCAAGAACAAGACTTTTCAACACTCTACAAAAGCTCAAGACTTATGAATTTTGCTCAAAAGGGTGCCCTTTCAGCTGAGAAAGGGGGGGGGGGGGTATTTATAGATACAAAGTGGATTCAAAATTGGGCTCCAAATTTGAAATCAATTTGGAGTCAATGTCACAGGGTGCTACCGCTGCCAGCACTATTGATCGACGTGTGGGCGGTGATGCCACACCGCGGCGGTGTGATGCCATCGCCGCGCGCTTGTTGATCGATGTAGCGGTGCCACCGCCCTGGCAAAGGTTCCATCGCTGCATAAAGCGGTTCCACCGCCCGTCTATGTACAGGGGCGGTGCTACCGCACCAGCCAGGCGGTGCCACCGCCCCAGGCTGGGCGGTTCAACCGCCTACCCCATTCGGACAAAGCTGAATGAGCCCTGTTTAAGTCCCAACTTGGCTCAGTAGAGGCCCGGTTGGCCCCCACTGAATTTTGGCAGGATTTTTTCTTAAATCCTTGCCTACTCATGTGCAAACTACGAACCTAAAACATAACTCAACGTGATTAGATCCAACACTCTTCAAGTCAACTTCCGGCGAGCTTTACGGTGAGATTCCGGCAGCCTTCCGAAGCTTCCCTCGGATTGCTTCCAATGGGCTCCCAGCTTACTCCGGATTGTATGGCGAGCTCAACGAGTCTTCGGCTTGCTTCCGAATCTTCCCGGTGAATTCCGCGAACCTTCGACGATCTTTGAGATGAACTTCCGAAAACTTCAGCAAGTCCCTGATTCGATCTTGGATGGTTCCGGCAACACTTCCAAAAATCTCTCGGACTTCCGATGAACTCTTGAACCCCTGATGGACTTGACCTCGGTAAATCACTTTATGTTTTCTTCCCATCATAGTTATTCCTGCACACTTATCTCGATAAAGTAGATTAGAACAAATATTTCACCAATTGACTTCATCATCAAAATTCGAGATTCAACAATCTCTCCCTTTTTGATGATGACAATCAATTGGTGATGGAGTTACTCTTAACTCCCCCTATATGTATGCCATAAGGAAAGAATTGCTTGAATTCAATTTTTGAATTCAACACAATAAATTTGACAAAGTTGATGTTGGACAATAAGATGTCAAATAGGTATCTAAGATATCAATGAAGTATACATAATTAAAAACATGATATCAAGAACCTAAATAAGCATTTTAACTTGCAATATCTTGTAAAGCATGGAAAATGCATATAACTTGTCAACATATGGCAATACACATATTATTTCTCCCCCTTTATCATCAACAAAAAGGAAACGAGGGATTCAAATGTAACAATAAAGGATGGCCGACAAATATCACAAATGTGGAAAAGGAAATCAATCAGAAAGCCGAAAAACATATCATAGTGGCCATGAAGATGTAATGAAGATAAGAGAACATATATTGCAAGATGTAATGAAGATAATACAACATATATGTCACCATACAACATCGTTCAAAAAGAAAATACAGCAAGCTACTCCTCAGGAGGAATGCCAAGATACCTATACATGTGATCGATCTTTAGGTTCATCTTCCGCATTTCCTTCAAAATTTCAATTTGCTATAGTTTTACTTCATTTAACTCTCTCATGATCGGATCGTCAGAAGATGGAGCAGAAAATGTCACTGATGTAGCTGCAACAAAAGGATCAGGAGGAGGAGATTCATTTCTCCTAAGGACTGGTGTTTCAGGATGGTCTACTGGTGGGGGAGGTATATCACATCTCCTAGGTTGTCTAACCCCTATACCATGCTCGAATGTACACCTAAGTCGCCTAAGTAGTTTAACGTTGATGATATTAAATCTGTCTACTTGTAATGCTTCTTCATTTGGTGGAATGCAAATATTATGGGCATGCAATAGTTTAGTTATTAAACCTCCATATGGTAACATTGATCCTTTAGAAAGGACCTCTATCATGTGTCGAATTAGGTAACCAAAACAAAAATATTGTCAGTTATGATCCAATATAAGGTACCTAACTCATGAAACTGATCTCATCATGATGAAACTGCTTTAGGAATGACAATGCTTATAAGAATGTGATGCAAAATCTTAGAGTTAAAAGGTAGTAAATGTTCACAACTCTTGGGGATTATACCTAAATTTGGGTTTGCAAACACAGCTTTCTAAAGCTTAGTGGGTGGCACCAATTGTGTCCATATCCCATTTTCCTCTAAAATAACATCCTAGTTCTTTTTCAATAATTCCAATTAATGAGCATATAGTATTATCACATATTTGGATCTCATTACCTAGAAGATAAGTTGACAAGCCATCATCACTCACAGTTAAATTAGGATAGAATAATTTAACTAAGCGTGGATAAACAGGTTCAATGATTTACAAAATGGGTAAGGCCTCTAAGTCTGCAATCCACATGAAAGGTTCTAGGTTCCCTAATTGATTCAAATCAACATATTTTCCTTTATGAATGGGTCTAGAACCAAGTTCAGAAAATCTAAGGGAAGCTTCTTGTGATCTAAACAAGGATTGGTCAAATGAATCTACCTCCATCCTTTTTCCTTTATCTCTTGATGTTCTTCTAGGAGCCATTTCTATTTAGGATTGATCAATAATCAATTGAAGAAAGGAACTTATTTAGACAAGAAAAGGAAAGAGAAATAATTCTGTTTTTACCTTAGATTGTTCCTTTGAGATGTAGGAAGTTTGAATCAAAGTAAGACCTCCTTCTTAGGCTTCCAGAGGGAAGAAATGATACCAAAATGATGCTTGGGAGAGTTTAGATGAGTGTAGAGAGGTGAGGAAGAGTGTTCGGGCGGTTCTACCGCCGGCCCTAACTCACCCCGTATAAAAGGGGTGTTCGGGTGGTACTACCGCCCCAGCAGGCGGTTCCACCGCCTGGGACTGACTACCCAGGCGGTGCTACCGCCAGTAGCACAAAAAAAATATCCACATTTCAAAAAAAAAATTTTAAAAAAAATGGTCTTAGAGATGGGATGAAGTCAAACAGAATCAGAATGTGTGGAATCAAATCCAAAAAACCATAATTAGAATTGTGGAATCAAATTGATGAAAACCATAATGTGTGGAATCAAATCGATGAAAACCATAATTTCAAGGAAAGATATCATCAAATAGAGTTTACTCATTTGGACAGTTCAACATGCCTAATTCCCTTTTAATAAAATCAAATTGTTCCTCATTCAAAGGTTTCGTAAAAATGTCCGCTAATTGATGATTTGTATCAACAAATTCAAGGGTGACATCTCTACTACTTACATGAACACGTATAAAATGATGCCTAATGTCAATGTACTTAGTTCGAGAGTGTTTAATCGGATTTTTAGTTAGACAAATAGCACTCGTGTTATCACATTTTATAGGAATGTTTTTTAAGTAGATTCCATAGTCTTCTAGTGTATTTTTCATCCATATAACTTTGTACAAAGATGCACTTGTAGCTATGTATTCAACTTCTGCCGTAGATAGTGCAACCGAATTTTGTTTCTTGGAAGTCCAAGAAACAAGTGCATGACCTAGAAATTGGCATGTTCCGGATGTGCTTTTTCTATCTAATTTACATCCACCAAAGTCCGTATCAGCATAAGCTTTCAAATCAAAATTGTCAGATCTTGGATACCATAATCCAAGATTAGGGGTCCCTTTAAGGTATCTAAGAATCCTCTTGACAGCTTTCAAGTGAGATAGCTTAGGATTAGCTTGGAATCTTGCACATAGCCCTACATCGAACATGATGTCGTGTCAGTTGCAGTGAGATAAAGGTGCTACCTATCATGCCCCTATATATTTTTTGATCAAAACTTTCTCCATTTTCATCCATATCTAATTTAACGGAGGTACTCATAGGAGTGCTAACATCTTTTGATCCATCCATGTTAAATCATTTTAACAATTCTAATATGTATTTTGATTGATTTAGAAATATACCATCACTTAGTTGCTTGATTTGTAGTCCTAAAAAGAAATTTAGTTCTCCCATTAGGCTCATTTCAAATTCATCACTCATATCCTTAGCAAATAATTCACATAGTGATTTATTACAAGACCCAAAAATAATATCATCAACATAAATTTGAACAATAAGAAAATTATTTTCAAAGTGTTTAATAAACAATGTAGTATCAACCTTGCCTTTAGTGAAATCATTTGAGATTAAAAAAAACTTAGCCTCTCATACCAAGCCCTAGGGGCTTGTTTTAGACCATATAGAGCCTTAGTTAGCTTAAACACGTGGTTAGGAAATAGAGAGTTTTCAAATCCGGGTGGTTGTTCGACATACACTTCTTCGAAAATAAAACCATTTAAGAATGCACTTTTGACATCCATTTGAAATAATTTGAAATCTTTACTACTAGCATAGGCAAGGAGCATCCTAATAGCTTCCAATCTTGCCACCGGAGCGAAGGTCTCTTCATAATCGATACCTTCTTCTTGGTTGAAACCTTTGGCCACTAGTCTAGCCTTGTTTCTAACCATGATACCGTATTCATCTTGCTTGTTTCTAAAGACCCACTTAGTACCAATAACTAAGTGGTCATTAGGTCTAGGAATAAGCTTCCAAATCTCATTCCTCTCAAATTGATTCAATTCTTCTTGTATTGCGATAACCCATGAAACATCTTTCAAGGCATCAACAATGCATTTTGGTTCAACTTGAGAAAGAAAAGCGGCATGGGCACAAAAATTTTTGAAAGAAGAGCGAGTTTGAACCCCTTTCGATGCATCTCCTAAAATTAACTCCTTAGGATGAGCATCTACAAACTTCCATTCCTTGGGTAAGGAAGTTTGGGAAGAAGATGCATCCAAGTTGTCATTTTGAGGAGAGGGTTCATTCAAATTCAAATTATCAAGACCAAAATCATCATCAAAATCTTTCTTCTTAAATTCAGAAATTTCATTAAAAACCACATGAATAGATTCTTCTATAAGTAAGGTTCATTTGTTGAAAACACGAAAAGCCTTAGAAACTGAAGAATAACCAAGAAATATGCCTTCATTGGATTTTGCATCGAATTTTCCTAAGGCATCCTTTTCATTTAAAATAAAGCATTTACAACCAAAAACTTTAAAATAAGAAACATTGGGTGTTTTATCATTCCATAATTCATATGGAGTTTTAGATAGGGATGGTCTCACTAGAACTCTATTCATAATATAGCAAGCCGTATTCACGGCTTCGGCCCAAAAATATTTTGGTAAATTATATTCATTTAACATGGTTCTAGCCATTTCTTGCAAACTTCTATTTTTCCTTTCCACTACTCCATTTTGTTGTGGATTTCTTGGAGTAGAGAAGTTGTGATTGTATCCGTTTATTTCACAAAAATTTTGGAAGTCATGATTTTGAAATTCACCTCCATGATCACTCCGAATTGATGAAATCATAAAACCTTTTCATTTTGAGTGAGTTTACAAAATTTAGAGAAACATTTGAAACAATCACTTTTATGAGCCAAGAAATAGGTCCAAGTGTATCTACTATAGTCATCCACAATTACAAAGGCATATTTGCTACCTCCTAGGCTTGTTATGTCAATTGGTCCAAATAAGTCCAAATGGATCAATTGCAATGGTCTAGTAGTGCTAATTTGATTTTTTGACTTGAAACTAGTCTTTATTTGTTTTCCTAGTTGACATGCATCACATACCTTATCCTTAACAAATTTCATGTTTGGGATACCTCTTACTAAATCTCTAGATGAAATCTTAGAGATTAGTTTCATGCTTGTATGGCCTAGTCTCCTATGCCAAAGCCAAGCATCATCATTCAAAACCGAAAAGCACATTTCATTACTTAATTTATCAATATTTATGGTGTAGACATTGTTTTGTTTTAAAGCAATCATGGATATGTTGTTGTTGGGTTTTTCAATAATGCAAACATTAGATTCAAATCTAACAACATAACCTTTATCACATAGTTGACTAATACTTAAAAGATTATGTTTTAAACCATCAACTAGTAACACATCATCAATTGAAAAACTCGATTTGTTACCTATGGTTCCCTTGCCAATGATTTTACCCTTGTTGTTGTCTCCAAAGGTGACATATCCTTCTTCTTTGCTAGAGAGCATAGAGAAATGAGATGGATCTCCATGTGCCTTGAGCATCCACTATCAAGATACCATTTCTTGCTCCTAGCTTGTGAGTTTGTCTACAAAAGAGGATGGTTTTTAGGTACCTATTTGATTTTGGGTGCCTTACAAAATGATCTACTTACTTTGTAATTAATCATTGAACTGTTTATGGTTCCTTTAGGAACCCATATCAATTTTTGTGGATTAATTTTCTTGAATGGACATTTGTAGGCAACATGTCCCGTTTTGCCACAAAAGTTACATTTCAAATGAGGTGATACATGTAATGTAGGCCCTTTAACGAAGATGGTGGGATTTTGGTGAGAACCTCTAATAAATCCAATACCACTTCTATTTCCTACGTGACCTTTGTTGGCAAGAATCATGTCTAAGCTCTTGCTACCGACCTTAAACTTGTTTAGGGTCTCTTTGAGTAGCAAGTTCTCCCTCTTTGTTGCATCTAAGTCTTCACACTTAGAGCATGGGGGTAGAGAAGGGTTTTGAAGACTATTGAACTTACTTTGTAATAAAGCATGCTCTTTCTTAAGCAAATTGAACTTTGTACTAATAGTTCTACATTCATCAAATAACTCATGAAAAGCCATAGAAAGTTCATCGAAAGATAATTCTTCACTAAGTAACTCACTAACCTCTTCTCCAAATGCCATTAGTGCGAAGTTTGCCTCCTCTTTGTTGCTAGCTTCTTCAACCTCGGAGTCACTTGAATCATCTCACGTGGCCTTCAAGGCTTTTTTCTTCTTGAATTGCTTCTTCTTGGCTTGAGGGCATTCATTCTTGAAGTGTCCCGGCTTCTTGCATTCGTAGCAAATGACTTGGTCCTTTATGTGTTCAAATTTGCTTTTTGTGTCATTTTTAAATTTGTTCTTTCTTATAAATTTCTTAAACTTTCGAGTTAGAAGTGCAATGTCATTGTCACTGTCCTCATCACTTGATGTTCCTTTCAAGTGGTCTTCTTGTGTTCTAAGTGCCATATCCTTCCTGTTCTTTGGAAGGGGGTTCTCAAGCTCTTCATAAGCATGGCACGTCATCTCGTAAGTCATTAGAGATCCAATAAGTTCTTCAAGCGAAAATACTTTAAGATCCTTGGCCTCTTGAATGGCGTGACCTTTGGATCCCAACACTTTGGAAGGGAGCTTATAATGTTAGTTACCAATTCAAAATTAGAGAAAGCTTTACCAAGAGCTTTAAGTCCATTGATGACATCCGTAAAGCGGGTGTACATGTCTCCAATGGACTCATTTGGTTTCATCCGAAAAAGTTCATAGGAATGCACAAGAATGTTGATTTTGGACTCTTTCACTCGGCTAGTGCCTTCATGAGTGATTTCAAGAGTGCGCCAAATATCAAATGCCGATTCACAAATAGAAACCCGATTAAACTCATTCTTGTCAAGCGCACAAAATAAGGCATTCATAGCCTTTGCATTGAGAGCAAAAATCTTCTTCTCTGACTCATTCCATTCACTCATCAGAAGAGAAGATTTTGCAAAGCCATTTTCAACAATGTTCCAAAGTTCGAAGTCCATGAAAATGAGAAAAATTCTCATACAAGTCTTCCAATACGTATAATCCGACCCATTAAACATAGGCGGACGAGTAATGGAGAGACCCTCTTGCATACTGGAGTAGGCCATCTCTCTTGGGTTTTAAACCAATATGAGAGCAAACCTTGCTCTGATACCAACTGTTAGGATCTAAAAGGCACTAAGAGGGGGGGGGGGGTGAATTAGTGCAGCAGATAAAATGATGGATTTTTCAGCGATTCAAAACAAGCTTCGAAAACTTCGTACGATGAAAACAACGTTTCGTTTGAAACCGATTTTTGCGTTCTAGCTTTAAAGCATGCGTACAAAGATAAACATGAAGAGGAGCAAGTAAAGTAAAGGTTGCAGCAAGGTCAAACAGAAATTTAAACACTCACACAATCAAGACGCAGCGATGTATAGTGGTTCGGTCAAAGTGACCTACATCCACTTCCGAAGCCTTCTCCGATGAGGCTTCCTTCTTCCACTATCAAATCTTTTGAAGGGGAAGGATCAAATACCCCTTTTACAGCCCTTTACAAGGAGTTCACACTTGTACAAGATTTCTCAAGAAAAGAAGGTGAACACTTAGCAAGAACAAGACTTTTCAACACTCTACAAAAGCTCAAGACTTAAGAATTTTGCTCAAAAGGGTGCCCTTTCAACTGAGAAAGGGGGGGGGTATTTATAGATCCAAAGTGGATTCAAAATTGGGCTCCAAATTTGAAATCAATTTGGAGTTCCGGTGTTGCCACACCGCTGTGTTGTGGTGGCTGGATCGACGCATCGCGCATGTTGGCGGTGTGTCGACAGTGCCACCGCCACGTCGATCTGTTGATCGACGCAGTGGGTGGTGCCACTATTTCAGGCAGGCGGTTCCACCGCCGTCAGGCTGAGGCGTTCCACCGCCCGTCAGGTAGGCGGTGTGCCACCGCGTGCCGGGCGGTTCAACCGCTTGCCCCATTCGGACAAAGCCGAATGAGCCCTGTTTAAGTCCCAACTTGGCTCAGTAGAGGCCCGGTTGGCCCCCACTGAATTTAGGCAGGATTTTTTCTTAAATCCTTGCCTACTCATGTGCAAACTACGAACCTAAAACATAACTCAACGTGATTAGATCCGACACTCTTCAAGTCAACTTCCGGCGAGCTTTACGGCGAGATTCCGACAGCCTTCCGATGCTTCCCTCGGATTGCTTCCAGTGGGCTCCCAGCTTACTCCGGATTGTATGGCGAGCTCAACGAGTCTTCGGCTTGCTTCCGAATCTTCCCGGTGAGTTCCACGAACCTTCGACGATCTTTGAGATGAACTTCCAAAAACTTCGGCAAGTCCCTGATTCGATCTTGGATGGTTCCGGCAACACTTCCGAAAATCTCTCGGACTTCCGATGAACTCTTGAACCCCCGATGGACTTGACCTCGGTAAATCACTTTATGTTTTCTTCCCATTGTAGTTATTCCTGCACACTTATCTCGACAAAGTAGATTAGAACAAATATTTCACCAATTGACTTCATCATCAAAATTCGAGATTCAACAATTGCTAGCTTGCGACTTCAATGAAAAATTTGCTAGCGCAATCATTGAAATGAAGGAACATCCTATCTTGAACATTTCAAAATTTTCTAGCATGCTACAAAAGTAAAGTGCAAACTTGCACAAGATGCAAGTGATGAAAAATTGCTATCTTGCTTATCTTTAGAAAGAATTTCTTAAAACTTGCTATGATTGAATGTTTTAAAGTGATGTATGTTGAATATCTTGATTGATAGCTAGTATGATTATAAAATTTGTATATCCTTGAAAACTAGCTATGATGCAACTTCTCCTTTTTGTTGATGACATAGGGAGAGAAGTAGATTGATGACTTCATGCATTGAATTGAATATTTTATATATTTGCATGATGGTTTGATGTTTCTCATAATATGTGATGAATGTTGCTTGGATTTGGGATAATCCAAGTGTTCTATCAATGACATATTGATAGGAGAAGTTTGGTTAAACTCTAGGGAGTTATGGTTAACTCCAGGAAGTTATGGTTAACTCTGTTAGTCATCAATTAGTTATCATCAAAAAAGGGGAGATTGTTGAATCTCAAATTTTGATGATGAAACTAATTGATTGTATTTCATAATCTAACTGCGTTTTGAGTGACATAGGTCTACTATTGATCAGGATTAGACAGTTGACGCTGGAGGAATTGATGTTGCACCGGAAGTGATCACGTCAGGATATTGGATGTTAAGCTGGAGGTTCGGTCGACAATCGGCAGGAGGCTTCAGACATCAGGCATCGGGCCAAGAAGAGCGGAGTTGCGCCAAGGATATTGGGGTTGTGGAGGTTAATCGTCGATTGGGCAACAAGCTATAAGAGAGGATGGTGCACCAAAGAATCGGATGAAGCACCGACCAATGACGTGCCGGGCAATTGTCTAGATGAAAGTAGAGTTTTTGTTTGTGTGTGTGCAGGATTAACTACGATGACGATAAAGACATAAAGCGAAACAAAGTGCCAGAAGACAAGTGTGATGGATCGTTGGGAGTTCGAGAGTTCGACGGAAGTCCGAAGATTCGTTAGGAGTGCTGTTGGAACTGGCCGAGAATGAGTAGGGAGCTTGCCGAAGGGTTTTCGGAAGTTCACTGAAAGGTTCATCGGGAGTTCGCAGAGCTTGCTAAGAAAGATCGGAGCTTACCAAAGAAGCTCGTTGGAACTCGCCAAGATCATCGTAAAGTCCGGGAGCTTGCCGGGAGTCCATAGAATGGTTTCTGAGGGTTCGTTGGAAGACCGTCGGAAGTTCGCCGGAAGAAGGCTTGACTTGTCAGACTTTGTAATAGCTTAGGAAATGTTTTAAATTTCGTAGTTAGCATGTTAATTTGGGTTAGGATTAGGTGTTAATCCTATAACCCAAGTAGAGGCCCATTGGGCCTTGTTTTGGACCAGTTTGGGCCAAGTTTTTGGCTCAAACTAGTGTGCTGAAAAGTGATAGGCGGTGGCACCGCCTAGGACCAGTGAGCTGGGCGGTGGCACCGCCCAAAGGCTGAGAGCTAGGCAGTGGCACCGCTGGCTGGGCAGTGGCACCGCCCAGTACCGCTAGAATACTGAAAACCAAGGTGATTCAAATTTGGGCTCCAAGTTTGGGCTCCAAATTTGAATCCTCTTGAGGCCTATAAATACCCCTCTCATTCATGGATGAAGGGATATCTAGAACTAAGATAAAAAGAGGAAAAACTCTATTGAAAGTGTGTCAAAATCTTCCATCTAAGTTTTAAGAGTGTTCTAGTCCAAGAGAGGGGTGAGAGGCCTTATAAGAGTTATCTCCTAAGCCCGTCAAAAGGAGAGGTGCTATAAGGGAGTTCATCCTCGCCCATTGGAAGGAGGATAGCTAGTGGAAAAGCTGGTAGCCTCAAGCGAAGAGGAATCGGGAGTGGACGTAGGTCGCATGACCGAACCATTATAAATCGGTTTGCATTTACTTTCTTGCAATTTACTATACTGTAAACCATCTTCATTTTGCTGCCTTACTTACTCGACTTCCTCTTCATCTTCTTACGTATGCTTTCAAGTTAAAACGTAATCGAAACGGTTTCAAACAAAATGTTGCTTTCTATAGTATGAAGTTTTCCAAACTTGTTTTAAATCACCGAAAGTTTATCGTTCTTTACCGTTGCACTAATTCACCCCCCCCCCCTCCACTTAGTGTCGCTAGATCCTTAACACCTAGTACATCCACAGTCGATGAGTCAGGTAAATTATTATGAAGATAATAATTTACTAAGTCAGAAGGAGTTCTAACAGGTATGACTCACGACCAACTCAATATTGGGCCTAGAGGGTCACACACATATGGTAGGTGTTGCGACGAGTAGTGGTTCGGACATGAGATATCTACCAGAGTCCCTATCTTATTATATATCCAATAAACACATGTATTATTAGATCCCATGGATAAGATCCAATAAGAGCTAGATTATTAGGTAGAGACCCATTAATCTAAGAGACTTGGGTAATTGGATGGAAATCTAATACCCAATAGGGCAGGATCCATTAGGGTTTACAAGGGGCCTCTATAAATAAGAGGGAACTAAAGGTCCATAGGCTGGGATCTTATTGGTAGCTAACTTCTATTCTTCTCTCTCTAGAGAGGAGCATCATTGTAGTCCCTACCATGTGGATACCGCTAGAGAGGATGATGCTTGAGCTCCTTCATCCTCCCCCATAAATCTGTAGGAACTCAAGGATATACGATCTCCCTAGGTATTATCTTTTTTTATACATGTAGTTTCCGGATTCGTAGTTTTGTTTTTTGATGCACCGAACTTCGCATGACGATGGAACCTTTTATGGAAATCCAACATTTTTATTTTCTATTCTTCCACTGCGTATGAGATGTCGCTCCTTGGATTTCCCAACAGTGGTATCATAGCCAGGCTGTTCATATGAAGATCGGATTTTAACTATGTGTGTTGTGTTTTGGATGTCCTTTTAATGTCAAAATCATTGACGCAAAAGATGAGAGAGGGCAGCAACTGTTGCTGCCCTCGTAGTTTGGTTGCCGACGGTCGGCGGGCGGTGGTCGTTTGCCTGCAAGCAATGCCGTAGGGGGCGGCCTGCCTATGAGCGAGCACTGCACCCGACGCAGGGTCGGCCAGCGAGCGATGGGCGACCTACGGGCGCTGGGCGACCTGCTTGCGTGTGTAATATCCCTCTTTTTTGATAATTTTTTAAGGGCTTGTTTGTAATGTAAAGATCAAATTGTAAATATGAGAATTATCTAATAATTCTTTAGCACTAAATATCTTTTTTTATATTAAAAATTTATTGCTAGGGACCAAATTGTGAATCTTAGTAATTGGGTAGGATTTATGAAAGATTTAAATTAAGATAAAAAAAGAAAGAAAAGAAATGGAGAACATGTGTCATTACCTCACTTAAGAGGGAGCCACTTGTGTTTATTATATGGATGACACATAAGTTTCCCTCATGTATGCTTGCCACATTATTATCTTTATATTAGCTAACAACTTAAACAATTAGAAGAGAAGTTAAGGGAAAACTTAACAAAGATGGTGGGTAACAAAGATGGTGGGAAACTTGCTACAAGTTGTAACGTAGACTTGAGAAGAGAAGGAGAAGGAATTGAATGAGAAGAAGAAAATTTTGACTTGGCTTAAGGTTTTCCATCAATTCCCTTACATTTGGGAAATCAAAATTTTTCTAAGGCAAGTGTTCTAACCCTATCCTAGAGAAAATTTTGATCCCTATTTTTATCTTGATTTTGAGGAAGTTGGGAGATTATGGCTTCATATAAGATATCTATGTCATTTATACATCAAATGTTGAATCTGAAATTTTTTTGGATTTTGACCTTTTAGTACTCTTGTGGCCATAACTTTTTACACCAAATTCTGATTGAGAAAAAATCTCATTCATATGTAAATAGACTTACAGAGCTTTCATTCGATATAAAAATTGAAAGATTCGGAGAAACTTTACCTGCCCAAACATATGAATGAAAATATCTCATGTCTTTGGTAAAACAGATACTACAACTTCTGACCTTCTGTTACTAAATTATCCATAACTCTCTGAATTGTTCTGAATTGTTCAAAGCTTAATTCTTTGGAAACTAGATTCATATACCTTTCTTTTGATATCTGATTTGGACAATTTGAAGCAAATATGTCTATAGAAACTTCTGTTTCAATTGTTTCTACTAATTCTACAAAATAGAGAGGATAAATTCTGACTTTTCTATACTTTATTAATTGTAACTTTCTGTTAAGAACTCAAAAATTTGCAAACTTAGATACATCCAAAAATAGATTGACACAGCTTTCCAATGACACCTTTTTTGAGCAAATTGGAGTATAATTGGTTACTCAAACCATTCAGGAATGTACTACTCAAATTCTGCCAGAATTGAAATTTTGTTGAGTTTGCCTATTCATATTTCATCCTATTGGAAACTAATTTCAGCTAAATTCTTCTTCAGTTGAGCTTTATATTAGTCCTTTGCAATTCTTGTATTGTTCATCTTGAAATTATTTGTATACCTGAAATCTATTATGTAATATTCATGTTTGCATTACCTTGTTTCGTAAAGGCATACACATATTTTTGTTATTCCGCATGTGCTTCCGATATGTGCCAATGTTATTGTTCATACTATCCTTTTGTACTCTAATATTTTGTGAGATGATTTGGACTTTTATCAGAAATAGTTAAGGGTATGTGATGAGAGCCCCGCAATTGCTCTACCGGCCCTATTGACTTCACTCAGACATGGGTGGATGGAGCTCTCAAACATGGGAGACTTATGTTTGGTGATCATCTAGAAATAGATGAATCATGTTATGTATGTGGTCCCACACCGCCCTCTATGTTTTTGATATGAGATCCAAAGCATTGCTTATGTGTTTGTATTTATGCTTTGGATAAAAATGGATTGCATACAACATCGAAAATGACATACCACCTTGTGTTTGTTATTCGTTTCACTTGTTATGCTTTGAAATGTTTCGTACGTCATTGTTATGCTCCTAAATACTCTTATGCCTTTAATATGCACCTAAATACTTCATATGTCATTTGATACTTACCTAAATGCTACTTATGCCAACGATATACTCTAATTTCCTTTCTCCTATTGTTATGACTAAAGCATGTTTTGAATGAGGTGACCCTTTGTGAATTTATATCTAATGAGATGCTTTCAATAAACACTTGTATCTCTGCTTTTGTATTTTGATACCAAGCCTGCTTGAACTTCTCCTTTTGCCAGAGATATGTTAGTCGCTTGCTGAGCTCTTTATGCTCACTCTGTTATTATATAAATTTTTCAGGTTAGCTTCTCACACATCGAAAAGCTAGAAATGGGTTGAAGCCGTGAAAAGCTAGAAGATTTTTGGGTTGATCTTTGTTGGTTGATAAGTTTTTTGTGGTATAGCATACTTTACTTCTGATGAAATGTTAAGGATATGTCGATACTTATGTGTTGTAAAAGTTTAAAGGACCTCTCATGTTTGTGGAATGATAAGTTTAAATTATATAAGGATATGAACTTATGGTAAATATTAGTTTTGTGATTGTATATATTCCCATGATTATGGATTTGTGTTGTGGTTGATGTTTAGTTGAGTTGGCTTTAGATTTTATGAATCTATGAGTGAAGTGGAGTATGATTTATGAACTATACAAGTTTATGAATTGTGAATGTATGGGTGTGAATATTGATTTGAATGGTTCTCAGTATCCTCAAATTATTAGTTTGGATCCTGGATTTTGTATTATTGTTAAAAATTTTATTATTATCAATTTAAGATAGGGTCACACCTCCTGAATACGGGCATGACAGCGCATTGGGCACTATGCCCATCGCAAGGGCCACCTACTTGTGCGCGGGCACTACGCCTGTGGGCGAGCGACAGAGCCGCCCACAGGGGAGGGCGGCGCTCGGCCGCATAGGGGCGCCGAGCCGCTGCGGGCATTGCCCCACACAAGGGCACCAGGCTACTGCGGGCATTGCCCCGTAGGGGTAGCGCTAGCGAGCAGGTGCTTCTGCCCATGAGCGGCACCCCATTGCAGCGGTGTCGCTCGCAAGCCCACAGGCAAGGGCGGCGCTCCCCTGTAGTGCCGCTGTCGACGGGGTGGCGGCGGCAGCAGCCACAACGTATGCAGCAAGGGAGGGATTAGGGTTTTTTGGATAAATGATAATTTTGCTCTTGGGAATTTTAAAAATTTTAATTTTGTCCCTTCTAGTCGAATGACCAAAGTGCCCTTCAAATTAGAAAATTTCCTGTATGTCCATGTTTTTAGAAAAAAATATTAGTTAACTAAAATATTTAATTAACTATTATTATTTATCTAGTAGTTCTATATAATAACATATACATGTGATGTATGATGTGGACAAATGATCATGAACTGTGTGATGAGATGTATGTGTATGATGTGATCATTATTATTATTGAGCCTATGAGCCTATATTTTTCTCATTTATTGTCAAGCCTGTGTGCTTGTAATTATGTTGTAATTACACGAGGAAGCACAACAGGAGCGTAGAAGCAATAACAGGACCCACGAGGTCGAGATGGACGATCTGACGTATGGAGATGCGTTGAGATACGGATGAAATCGATGAAGCGAGATGGACGATCACAGGGCATGGAGATGCATCAATGCACACATAGATCTTAATATGAGTGATAAGGGTCCATTGGCTCAAGCTTGTTCACATTAGGATATGGTCCATGATCATCTGGTGTGATTGCTCATGTGATGTGTGATTGATTATACACCTACTAGATATGTATATATATTTGCATGTGATATAGATATATGTTAAATATGTATATGTGTGACACGTCATATTAGGAGACTAAATTAAAAAAAATCCCCTCACTCAATAATATTAAGTCGGTAAATATGAGACAATTAGATTGACCCACGTGGCATTCCATCATTATAGGTAGGAACCGATTCTCGGTATATGTTGAGTTGGTCGAGTCCCTCAAGACTCACCTATATCGCGATTCGCTATCTTATCTATGACATAGAGATATCACCGGTGACCTGAGGATATGGTTTGCTAGATCTAATATCCTAGAGACTCTATACCAGGCATGGTACTGTCAGGCCTATATGGTCTCTCCTCGAGTCTTGCTCTTGTCGGATTCTCCCAGAGAACTCTTTCTCTCTCAATCCGAATGACCTTGGCCATGAATTTGTTCGAGCAAGAACACATAGGATATTCCTCTCATGATACCGAGAGAGGATGATCCTTTATTGACATTCAATAGCCCTCATAAGGTTAGCTACCACTCTCAATGACCGGCTGTACTAGATCTAGAACTTTCCAAACCTATAAGTCTGGTATCAAAGAGTGGAGTACTCATACAAGACATCCTTGGTGTCTCAAGTCTAAGGACCAGATATACTACTGGGACTACGGAATTGTTATCTGACATGAGGTATCAATAACCATCCTGCATTTCGTAGGCGGATCAATCAATGAACTCATTCCCCAATGAGTACCTGCACTGTACCCTTAGTGTCCCCACACGAGTAGCTATGAGACCAGCCACCTCCATCATATGGATGGGCACACCAGTCTATCCCGTTATCTCGATATCCTTCTCGAGTAACCTATGACTAGAATTATTTAGGGTCTGTGTTTAAAGATGAATCGGTCTCATTATCGTGATCTCATCACGATCCGATTCCCATTACATAGATCCAAGGACATCACAATATATGTAACACGTAAGATAAAGTGATAAAATGTCTAATAATACGCAAAGAGAAAAAGTGCATATCAAGTCACAAGTGTCATTACTTATGTGATTGGCTTGCAGGGCACATATGACTAGCACATTTATCACGGACTTGGCTAGTTTTGCCTAAATCGTATGAGGCCCTTACGTATTCGTCAACAAAAGGTCAGCCTCATTGAAAGCTCTTAAGGTCTCTTAAGGACCTAAAAAAGAAAATAGGGGTAAGAGTAAGGATTTAACTCAGGATCCATAAGCAATAACTTTAGTAAACACTTGATATGTAATACAAACTACAAACATGGACTTCGTAAGCTCTAAGTGATCACACGACAAAGGTCTAAGGTAGTCTATCATAGACCAAAATCCTCACAAATGCTTACATGGCACAACCTTCATTTATAATCCTAAAATAGTCACCAAAGCCAACCAAAATGAGGTAATTAAATCTATTGTCAATCCTCTACATGTTATGTAAAGTATAAATAAAATCGAAAGACACAGATGTACATAAATATTACATCAAACACTCTAGTTATAGTTTTATTCATGACAAAATAGACTATCCCTTATCAAGCAAAATATACCCAGCAAGAGTTACTGTTCAAAACATGACTGTTACTAACATGTTTCAATTTAACCACGATTGTACCGCATGAACGATTGGTTAATTTGGTCCAGTGATAAATTTGACTATTGGATCTCATTTTGGGCCTAGTTAACTCTTTTGAATCCTTTTACTCACTCATACAACTTCCGCTCTTTCTTACTCTCTTTCTTGATTAACCATCCTCGATGATTTAGAGTTTCAACTGAAGGGATTAAAGTGGTCAAACATATCATTTAATGGAAGATTATTTTTATTAAAGATATATATCATATTTTTATATTTTAGTTAGATTTTGACATGTTAATACATTTGTTAGTGTCTTTGTATGAGTAATTATGATTTATTAATATATCTTTCTTGATATTAGAGATAATTATTCATAATTATAACTACTTAATGCTAATTAGTGTCATCCTTCATAATTTAGGACCAATAAAAGTCATAATCTTACTTTAAGGGCAAATTAGGGTTAATTAGGACCATGCTAAGGGTGGTTAGTGTCATTATCTATAATATAGTATTAGTTAAGGCTAATACTTAGTTTTAGAGGTAATTTAGGGGTAATTAAGCTTAATCATAGCATGTTAAGTAATGATTATGTATTTCTCTTTATAATAGAGTTATTTTTTCTAATTATTGCTAGTTAATGATGATTAATATTATTCTTTCTAATTTAGGGTCAATTATGGTCATTATCTTACTTTTATGATCAATTTAGAGGTCATTAGGTCTAATTACACCATGTTAAGGTTGATTAGTGTCATTTTATATAATTTAGGATCAATTAAGGTTATTACTATTTGGATCGTAATTGTACTAAGAGGGAGGGGGGCAAATTTTAATCGATTTTAAAGTTCAATCAATAAATCCATATTGAAAATATAATTAACTAAAAATACAAATAAGGGCTGCAAGAAAAGTAAATGAGTAAGCAACAATAAATCAAAAGCAAGAGATGGAATACAAATCGATTTATAGTGGTTTAGTCTGCCGACCTATCTCCACTCTTGATTCCTCTTTCCTTGAAGCCATTGGTTTTCACTATTGATCTTCTTTCCAACAAGCGAAGATCAATTACCCTTGTCATAGGTTTTCACCTTTTAATAGGCTTAGGAGAGAATCTCTATACTCATTCTTTTATAAGATCTCTCATTTCTTATAACTTAAAAATATCTCTAAACTTAAGAAAGAGGAAGAGACTCAAATAATGCTCAAAGAGAGAGTTACAATCCTTTACCAACTCAGAATTTGATACTCCATCAACCAAGCCTCAATGAGGTATTTATAAGCCTCAAGAAGCTTTAAAAAATAGAGCCAAAAAATTTAAATTATCAAAATTTTAAGGTATTATTTTGGACTTCTAATAGTCCCAATTTAGCCCGGGTCTAATCCCATTGGCTTTCTCATCAAGTTGGCATGGTTTCGGCTCAATACCAACACAATTTGAAATAGAAAGACCTTAATTAAAACTTTAACAACCCAACCACATATTCGGCACAATTATAAAGCTTTTAGCACGTTGTATATCACTCTAGTATGTCATCCGATCTTTTGGCACTTCATTTGAACTTTCGACATATCATCCTTTCCTTCGACATATCTCTCGATATATTGGCATGTCGACGTTCTCATGACATCCAATCTTTTAGCGCAATACTTGATCCTTCCAACACGATGCCCGAACTTATAACACAAAGTGCAATCTTCGGCACGTCGACCAATCTTCTCACTTGACATTCAATTTTCGATATAATACTTTTCCTAGTACAATGTCCGATTCTTTTGTTTCGATAATTTTCTCTTTGGTAGTTCAAGTCCATGATCAAAGTATTTCTTGTGTCATTTATCTTAAAAGCATATTAGTTTATAAACTCATCGATTGATTTTATCATCAAAATCTGGAATTCAACAATTATCTCCCTCTTTGAGTTGATTTAGGAGAAATTTAATCTAATTTCATCATATTTATAGCCAATTTAATGTGTTTCTCATATCATTAGCATGTTTATCTTAGTTTTAGGGATAATTAGGGCCATTAGGTTAGGTAACATATATAGTTGATTTTATCATTGGTGTGTTGATTTTCTATTAGACTTTAGTTTTCTTTTGCTTTGTTGATCTATTTTAGAGTTTGTACGTTATTTCAATCACTTGTTCTTAAGTGCTGTTATGCTAAATTATTATGCCTCTTCGTCTAAGCGGTTCTGTTTTAGTGTTCCATTAACATTTGTGCCTTATTGCTAGTTATTGCTAGCATCCTCTTTCTTGGGACTCCTATGTTAGATTATGTGATCCTATTTAATTAGGTAAGATATATTAAAGATATGATTGGATTATGATTATGGTTATTGGCTAATAGAAAGGAAGTCTAATTAAAGTAAGGTTCCTTAGGGGATGCCCTTAATGGGAGGAACTCTTATAATAACTTATCTTAGATCCTCTATTCTCGCCTATAAATAGACAGGACCTCTAAGGATGCAAGATATAAACACATAAGAATATGAGAAGAAGAAATAAGAGAGTGCAGTTGAGAGATTATAATTTCTCTCTCAATCTCTCTATTATAGTTTCTCTCTCAATCTCTCTATTACAATTTCTCTCTCAATCTCCTTAACAATCAATCTAAGTGGTCCTGTGAAAATATAGGAAGAGAGGAAAATGTGAATCTAGTTCTCCTTGCAGATTGATATTTCAAATCTAATGATAATATGTCTGTGGATCAGATAAAGTTTATTTCTCTAAATAGCAACAAAAGGTACACATCATAATATTATTTAGATCCATTGCTATTTGATTTCAGATTATGGCATTAAAGTTATTCCATATAATAAATAACATGATTATAGATTTTATGCTAACAATTGGTATCAGAGCCATGGTTTTTGAAATCAAAACTTTTAGATATATTTGTTAGCATCTTTCGCTTGCGAAAGAAGATGTTGATCGGATTTTTGTTTATGATGCATGAATGATTCATCGGGTATTATCGATCTATTTCTTATGGTTTCAATCGATGGATTGGTGTTGTTAAGGTGATGATCTCTCTCGAACACCTGTTCATTTGCCAATAGTGCAGCGTCATTATGTTTGCTATAGGTGTGCATAACAACCGCACGAGGGCAGAACCTGCATCCAAGTGGTGGCCGCATGAGGACAACCGCTGCGCCCAATGTAGGTAGAGGTAGCAACCGCGAGCATAGTCTCACCCAAGCGATAGCCGCACGCAGGCAGGCCGCGCAGGCACAACTGCACCCAGGCGGCAGCCACGCGTAGGCAGCGATCGCACGGGCGGTAACTGGCCACAGGCTAAGGCTACATCGACGGCAGCCCTACGCTGGCAAAGACTGCACAGCATTAGTGGCGATCGTGCGTCGCACTGGCATCACCCGCCCACAGGCTACGGCGACAACCGTGCATGCATAGGCCATCGCACCGGCAGCAGTTGTGCATGCACAGGCCGTCGCACCGACAGCAGCCATGCAGGCGGCGACAACGGCAACCATGCGCAAGCGATGATTGCACTGGTGGCAACCACAGTTGGCATGCGCAGGCGACGACGGCACATGGAAGAAGGGGTTTTGGCAAAATTATAGTTTTTTCCATTTCTTTGGATTAGGGTTTTACTAAATTACAGGTTTGCCCTTTTGTATTTTATTAATACATTTTAGTATTTTGATAGTTCTACCCTTTACAAATCTGGTAATTCGAGTTTATGTTCTGTCAATATATTTATAATTTTACCTTTATGAAATTGAGAATTTCTTATTTATATCCTCAATTATAAAATTAATTAATAAAAGTTAATTAAATTTGATCATGATTATATTTTGATTAATTATTGATTAAATTTAATTTTGATCAAATCTAGAAAGGATTAAATTTTGATCAATTTTTGGTTTTGATCGACTTGTTTAATTGGGCTAATATTTAACCCAATTATGTGCTTGTCTAAATTAAATAAAATCAACTAGTTTAATTTAATATTTTATTAAAAATATAAATTATTATTTCTTTTATATTTTTTCATATGTTTATTGATTACATGTGGTAAATAAAAATCCAATTATTATTCATGGATATTTTTTTGGTTACTCACATGTATATATTTGAAATTGTGAAATCATAGTTATATTTCACATAAAGGTTACATGATTTATGTGTTATCATGATTATAGTTATCATTTAAGTTTTCTTTATGCTGATCAATATATATAAATTATTAATTATACGTTATAAATAAAATCTAATTATTGTTCTTGGATATTTGTTTGGTTATATATATATATATATATATTTGAAATTGTGAAATCATAGTTATCTTTCACATGAAGACTTTTCATGATTTATGTGTTATCATGATTATAGTTATCATATGAGTTTTCTTTATACTAATCAATATTTAATAATTATTATGGTTGTTATTCTATTATTGAACTGTTTCAACATGAATTAGGATAAAAAAATTTGGTGAATATTATTTGTAATTTATCTTCCTAAGTTTTATCTGATCGGTAGTTGCCAAAGTAGCTTGGGATGATAGGCTTATAGGATATGAATTATAATAAAGGCCTTGTCATTTATAAAATATTTTAGATTATATTTTATATTTTTGTATTGGTCCTACAGCCACCAAAGTGACCTAGACCAATAATCTATAAAATATATTATGAAATTGATCCTAAATGACATTAAAGAAATTCGGTAAATATTATTTGTAATTTATCTTCCTATGTTTTATTTGACTAGTAGCTGCAAAAGTAGCCTAGCATGGTAGGTTTATGGGATACGAATTACAATAAAGTCTTGTCATTTATATGACATTTTAGATTATGTTTTATATTTTTGTATTGGTCTTACGGTCACCAAAGTGACTTAGACCAATAATTTATAAAATATATTATCGAATTGGTTCTAAATGATATTAAAAAAATAATATTCATAATGACACACATAATTATGAGATTTAGATAATCCCAAAGGAGAATCTATTTTGAATAATTATGTGATGGGGTAGGATGATACTATTTTGGATATCTTTGTAGTTTAAGTGTTATATATCCAAAGGTAATAATACTATTCCATAAGGATGGTATCAGTCCTCCATAAATGATTATCTGTGTGAACATTAGATATGTCAATATTGAAAGTAAAATATTGATGATATCAATAGTTCAACATTTATTCTAAAACTTAAAGCATTAATGTTATATTATTACAGTGATACTTCCTTCATTGTAATTTTGTAAATGTCCTTATATTTTCTAGAATATATTTTCTGGAATAAATAGCTTGAGCATATGCAAGTTATATTGAATGAGAGAGATCTTGATCATATTATTTGAAGGGAACATAAACTTATTTACTGAAAGTTCTGTGGAATAAATAATTAAGGTGACTGATCAAAAAAGGTCTAAAAGACTCAATTTGATGATACTTAGACTTCAGTATAGTTTACAGCTAGTGCATGAGAATATTTAAGGATCAATTTAAATTTTCTGATAAGTCATTAGCTGATACCTCAATGAAAGAACTGATTAAAAATGATAGTATTTGAGGAATTTAAGATTACAACCTCAATATAACTAACAAAGTTGTAAGTTCAAGACTTATAATATTTTGAGTACTACTCAAGGAGTGGATAACAATAAAATAAGGATGAAGTATAAGTCACTTGAGTTTATAATTACTATATAAACTCATAAAAGAATTTATTCATAATAAAATATTACTTGTGTAACAAAGAAAGTTTGAAAAAAAAACTATAAGATTTGATTTGATTTGAAATGAAAAGTTATAAATATAACTTTTATATGGTTCAAATCAAATATTATAGAAATTATTTTTCTAATATTTGGTGGATTAATTTGATGCTTCAACATATGTTGCCAATAATAGAGATTCATTTTAATAATTAAAAAAAGGGATAAAACTAAAGGCGAATGAAATATTCATCATTATAGGGAATTATATTAAAGTAAAAACGATAGTAGTTTGTATTTATTGTCTATATCTGAGGATGATTCATTTGATGAATCTTAAGGATCCATGCTATATTATTATAATTTATAATTTGATGCTATATTCTAGAATTATTAGAATATTGTTTCTCTTTTGGTAGTTGTAAACTTAGTGTGATCCAATAAAAGTTAAACTTTGAATTCTGTATAAAAGTCTATACAAAATTAATATGAATCTTAAGTTTACAATGATCCTATAATTAAATATTAAAAATAAAATATGGTTTCATAAACTTCCTGAGATTATGTTTACATCTACGAGTCATTCTATATTTTCATCCCATTAAAGAGATACATTTGATCACCATATAAATAACCTATTGAGATATGATTATATATATTTATATATGTAATTCATATAAAATTTTAAGTTGTTGACACTCTTGAAGTGTGCATAAATAAGGTCGAGAGATAATTATATAGAAAAGTTAAAATCATCATATCTGATAGGGGTGATGAATTTTATGGTATTTATGATTAATCCAATTATAATTCTAGTTCTTTTACTAGATTCTTAGAAAAACAAGGTATATGTGTTCAGTATGATTTACCAGATGTGTCACAACAGAATATGATAACTGAAAGATATAATCATATGCTTATAAATATGATTAGGAGTATGATGAGTTATTCTTTTGTACCCAAATCAATATGAGAAGAAGCTCTAAGGATAACTATATATATCTTAAATAGGGTTCCCAGTAAGTAAATTGTATAACTTCTTTTGAGTTATGGAATGATAGGAAACCTAACTTAAGATATTTACATATTTGAGATTGTCCTATAGAGATAAGGATCTTCAACTCACATAAAAGAAAAATAAATTTAATAATTATTTCTGAATATTTTATTATTTATTCTAAAAAATTCAAAAAGGGTACATATTTTATTGCTCTAATTGTTGAATCTCGAATTTTCATGATGAAATTAATTGCTCTACCTTCTCATCTCCTTCTTACGAATTAATTTACTTCTAAAGCATCTTTCGTTGCGAATTTAATCAAAGCATCATTTTCAACATACGAAATTTTCGAAACTTGTTTTAAAACGCCGAAAGTTTATCGTTCTTTACCACTGCACTAATTTATACCCCCCCCCCCCCTCTTAGTGCCACTTGATCCTTAACAATTGGTATCAGAGCCTCGTTATTTCTCATTCGGATTTACACCCGTGAGAAATAGCTCTTCATGGCTTTCAAGAGGGCTTTTCGGTTGTTCGTCCTCCGTTATTTAACGGGTTAGACTACACTTATTTGAAAACTCGAATGAGAGTTTTCTTGCTTTTAATAGATTTGGATTTGTGGAAAGTTGAAAATCATTTTCAACTTCCCTCTAAACCGACGAATGAATGGTCGAACTTAAAGAAAAAATCTTTTTCTTTAAATGCAAAGGCTATGAATGTCTTATTTTACGCTTTGGACAAGAACGAGTTCAATCAGATTTCTATGTGCGAAACGGCTTTTGACATTTGGCGAACACTTGAAATCACGCACGAGGGAACTAGTAGAGTCAAAGACTCAAAAGTAAACCTCTTATTATATGATTTTGAGCTTTTCCAAATGAAACCAAGCGAGACTATCGACGACATGTACACCCCTTTCACGGATGTTATCAATAGTCTAAAAGCTCTTGGTAAATGTTTTTCAAATTTTGAACTCACTAACGAGATCTTAAGATCCTTTCCAAAAAGGTGGGATCCTAAAATAACGGCGACAAGAAACTAAAGATTTAAATGATTATTCTCTTGAAGAACTCATTGGATCTTTAATAACCTATGAAATGGCATTCTTGGAATACAATGAACTCGATAAACACATGAACCACCTTCCAAAGAACAGGAAGGATTTGGCAGTTTGGACTATAAAATGTCATTTGAGTGATGACTCAAGTGATGAGGACACTATTGAGAACGTTGAACTTTTGCCATTAAAATTTGAAAAGTTCATTAAACATGAGTTAATAAACACAAATGAAAAGAACACCAACTCTTGCTATGAATGTAAGAAACCGGAACGCTCCAAAGACGAGTACACAAAAATGAAGAAGAGAAAAGCGCGCAATAAAGATGAAGATGCAAACTATGCCTTATCGATTTTCGATAATAAGGTAAGAAACTCACCCAAGTTTTTTTACCTTATTTTGAAATTACATGATCCTTTCATGAGTTGCTTGATATAGTTGGTAGGAATTTTTTTTATGCTTTTTCTTTCTAATAATTTTTGAAAATTAAAAATATGAATGATGATTGTATGATTTGTGATAATATTTGTACACCTAATAGGATTAACCCATGCATGTGTATCTTGATGTTTTACATTATCTCTAAACATGATGCTTGACGATTTTATATCATGCATGAGTTTTTTGAAGTGATGTTGATTTGAAAACTTCTATCTTGGATTAATGGGTCTTAAAACTTTCTTTTATGATAAAATTTTTAGATGATACTTGTCTTCATGAAATCAAAAGACCTAACCCACAAATTTTCCAAATGAAAGAAATATGGTTTTGATGTTGCCTTGTATTATATTTGGACTTGATGATTTTCATGACGAAAATTATTTTTTAGATTTATAAAATGATGCATGATCTTAGCAAAAATTTGAGTATTGATCATCTTATTATAACAAATGAAAGAAAGAATTAAAATGATTTTGATGATGCATTATAAAAACATGCTTAATGATTGTATCATACTTGATGACTTGAAATCTCATATTTTGAAATAATGTGTATGATGAATACATGAATCTTAATGGTTTTGATGATGCTTTCGATCTTAAAAATGATGCATGGTCTTTGCATGAAAAATTTGAACATTCTTATGAAAGATCAAATCACTTAAATTGAAACTCATAAAGATGAGAAAATGCACTATCATGATGTTTGATGCATTTGATTTTGATGACTTTAATGATAAAACTTGTATTTTGAATTTATATAATGATGACTTTCATGAAAATATTTGAACATACCTTATGAAATCATTATTGATAATGTTAAAAGGTTGTTATCATACTTAATGACTTTATGATATCATATCTTGATGATGAAACTCATGTGTTGGTTTTAAAAAAGGATACTCATCTTTTAAAACATGAGCACACTCATATGAAACAAACAAATTAAAATAAAACACATTATGTGTGATGAGTGACTCTTGCACTTTGAACCTATGTGTTTTTGGTCTTAATCATTTTATGATGAATTGTTTATATGACGTGTTATATTTTTTGACTTTAAGAATCCTGATGATGGTTTTTGCCTTTACATCTTGAACTTTTCTCAATTTGACGCTAAAAGACAAAGGTATACTTATTTGAAGTAAATCATAAAAAGGAAATGCATGATTCTTGAAAAATTTTCTATCTCTAAAGTTTTCAGTTTTAATGAATCCATGTGAAACTCTTAAATTGAATCTTTTGAAAAATATCATACGCTTAATGTAATTCGACTTAATGACAATTTGCCTTTTCGTCTTGAATGTTGACATTTGTTTTTATTAAGGGCAAAAGCATAGCTATAAGAAGCAAATTGTATATAAAAACAAAATGTAATTCTCTATCTAAATCTTATCAATTTTTCTATAGGAAATTCATGAATCCATACTTATCACGTATAAATTTTATGAATGAGATTTTGATGATGTGTTAAATAATCTATCTATATGAATCTATGAAAATGATTTTAATGATAAGCATGAAGTAGTCAAATTGAACTTGAATGATTTTTCTTTTAGTGATTCTTAAATCTTTTGGAATTATGACTTGTTAAGATGTATTTAATGCTTGAATCAAATTCTAAAAGATTTCATTTTGCTATAAAGAAATTTTATTGAAATCATGATCTTGATAATTATAACTTGAAGTTCTTTATAAATCAAGATCGTTTACCATGCTCCTTCCGTTTTATCAAAAGAAAATTCTTTAAACAAAATGTAACTTGTCTTTTGATTTCTCAGAATTCAATACTTAAATTTTTATAAATTTGGGATCTTGACATCTTGATTCGTATGAAATGTGATCTTGATAAAAATTCTTATGCATGAATCAAGATGCTCTTTGGGCTATCCATTCTCAAATGAATCATGTTCTTCTTGAGCCTTGATATTATATCCTAGAAGTGATATGATTTCTTTGCCTTGTATGGTAAATTAAATATATGATATAAATGAAATTTGCTTTATGATTAATCATTGAATTATGATTTGATCTATGAGAATGCTATGTTTTTATGTATTATGATTCTTGGTTGTATACCCTTTCTCATGAATTGGAAACTGATGCTAAAGAAAATATTTATAAATCATGATTTTGATTTCTCGAAACTATATGCTTAGAATTTGTTTTAAAATCATGATCTTGATCTTGCTAAAAAGAATAATTATAAACCATGAATGATATCTTTTGATCCTTGTTGATTTTTCATATTGATATCTTTCATAACATGATATGATTGAATCATTGATTTATTCTTTTTATCATGGCATAAAAATACATATAAAATATGCTAGCATTGGTATCCATGACTTGAACTTGATTGCATGCTTAAATCGATTTTTTCTCCTATATTTCATTACTTCTTGAATGAAATATTGATGAAAACGTTTGAATATCACTTGTGATGATTGAAAATTGATGTAAAAGAAATTTGCTAAATGATTGATATCTTTTTATTATGGTTTAAAATATTTTAGCCATTGAGTCCTCCACTTCATTTTGATAATAACTAAGGGGGAGCTAGTTGGCTTGAATGTTGGCTTGAATGTTGAATTCATACTCATGACTTAAATTTTAACACTTATGTCAATATTTGTTTCTAATATCTCATTTGTCATTTTGATGAAAAGGGAAATCAATTACAACATTGCATCTTCCCTTCTTTTTAAGAATGATAAAGGGGGAAAGAAAATTGCTAGCTTGGTATATCACAAAGAAATCAAAGTGTAAACTTGCTATCTTGCTAGCCTACAAAAGAGGAAAAGAACTTGAATATCAAAAAATTGCTATCTTGCAATTTCACAAGAAGCTAAGGATTACTATCTCAAAGGATGCAAATATTGCTATCTTGCCTATCTCAAGAAGAGAAAATGCAAACTTCAAAAATTTGCATTCCTACACTTGTCATGCTTCTATGCTTGTATGTTGTAATATTTTGCTTGTATATTTAAAGTGATGAAATGTTTACACAAATTAATTGCATATCGCAAAGGAAGCAAAGAAAGTGCAACTTACACATCTTTGAATATAATTTGCTTGCACTTCTCAAAGAAACATAGAAAAACTTGCTATCATGAACACAATCACAACAAGTGCTATCTTGCCCATCATGAGAAACTTGCTATGCTTAAATATTGTATGATATGATTGATAGCTAGTATGATTGTAAAATTTGCATATCCTTGAAAACTAGCTAAATGTTACTTCTCCTTTTTGTTGATGACATAGGGGGAGAAGTAGATTGATGACTTCATGCATTGAATTGAATATTTTATATATTTACATGATGAATTGTTGAATTCTCATATTTTGTGATGAATGTTGCTTGGATTTGGGATAATCCAAGTGTTCTATCAATGGCATATTGATAGGGGGAGTTTGATTAAACTTTAGAGAGTTATGGTTAACTCCGTTAGTCATCAATTAGTTGTCATCATCAAAAAGGGGGAGATTGTTGAATCTCGAATTTTGATGATGAAACTAATTGATTGTGTTTTGTGATCTAACTGTGTTTTAAGTTACGTAGGTCTACTATTGATCAAGATTAGACAGTTGATACTAGAGGAATTGACATTGTGTCGGGTGATCACGTCAGGATATTAGATGTCGAGCCGGAGGTTCGGTCGACAATCGGTAGAAGGCTTCGTACGTTGGGCATCGGGCCAAGAAGAGCAGAGTTGCGCCAAGGATATCGGGGTTACGGAAGTCAACCGCCGATTAGGCAACAAAACGCAAGAGAGAATGAAATGTTGAAGAATCGGATGAAGCATCGACCAATGACGTGCTGGGCAACAGAATGTCAATTCGCATTATAATAATTGTCTAGATCGAAGTAGAGTTTTGGTTTGTGTGTGTAGGATTAACTACGATAACGATGAAGACGTAAAGTGAAACAAAGTGCCAGAAGACAAGTGTGATGTATCATTGGGAGTTTGAGAGCTCAACGGAAGTCCGAAGATTCGTTGGGAGTGCTGTCGGAACTGGCCGAGAACAAGTAGGGAGCTTGCCGAAGGGTTTTCGGAAGTTCACCGAAAGGTTCGTCGAAAGTTCATGGAGCTTGCCAAGAAAGATCGGAGCTTGCCAAAGAAACTTGTTGGAACTCGCTAAGATCATCGTAAAGTTCAGGAGCTTGCCGAGAGTCCGCAGAATGGTTTCCGAGGGTTCATCGAAAGTTTACCGAAAGCTCACCGGAAGAAGTATTAACTTGTGGACTTTATAATAGTTTAGAAAATATCTTTAAAATTCATAGTTAGCACATAATTTGGTTTAGGATTAGGTGTTAATCCTATAAACCAAGGGCCACATGGGCCTTGTTTTGGACTGGTTTGGACCGAGTTTAAGGCCCAACCAGCGAGCTGGAATGAGCCGGGCAGTGGCACCGCCCAATGGCCGAGAGCCCAGGTGGTGGCACTATCAGGCTGGGGCGGTGGCATCGCCCAATGGCCGAGAGCCCGGGCGGCGGTACCACCGCTAGGCAGCAAGCCCAGGTAGTGGCACCGCTGGGCTGGGCGGTGCCACCGCCCAGTACACTGTCAGTGTCTAACACTGACAGGCGATGGCACCGCCAGCACCGGGAAACACGAAACTGATTCAAATTTGGGCTCCTCTTGAGGCCTATAAATACCCCTCTCATTCATGGTTGAAAGGGGGTCTAGAACTGAGAAAGAAAAGGGGAAAACTCTCTTCAAATAGTATCAAAATCTTTCCTCTAAACTTTAAGTGTGTTCTAGTCCAAGAGAGGGGTGAGAGGCTTTATAAAGGTTACCTCCTAAGCCCGTCAAAAGGAAAGGTGCTGTAAGGGAGTTCATCCTCGCCTATTGGAAGGAGGATAGCTAGTGGAAAAGCCGATGACCTCAAGAGAAGAGGAATTGGGAGTGGACGTAGATCGTATGACCGAACCACTATAAATTGGTTTGCGTTTATATTTTTGTAATTTACTTTACACAAACCATCTTCACTTTAATGCTCTACCTTCTCATCTCCTTCTTATAAATCAATTTACTTCTAAAGCATCTTTCATTGCGGATTTAATCGAAGCATCATTTTCAACATACGAAGTTTTTGAAACTTGTTTTAAAACAATTCACCACCCCCCCCCTTTAGTGGCACTCGATCCCCAACACTAATCATAGTACGAGGATAGTTAAATATAGTAATATAAGGTTCCTATAAAATAGCGAATCAGTGGGAGTGAAAATCTTAAAATTTAATTTTGATACAGAGGAGATATATGTTGATATTCCTTTATTATTCGAGAGATTATTTTTACTCAAATCATTAAATGGTTTAATAAATATGAACAAAAAAATAACATTACTAAACTCTCACATTATATTGATAGCGCTGTTAATGATCTTATAGAATAACCACAATTGATAGCTTTGGGAATATCTCAAAGGGAAATGAATCTTATAATTTATGGTTATTATATGGTATATATAAAAGAATTATATTTTGATATAGGAATCAGAATAGATCTCTTATTATTTTCACAGGTCATGAAAAGTAGCGATCCTGAAAATTAATATGATATAATAAAAGAAGAGTTAAAATCAATAACCAAAATGGTGTCTGATGAATTCATCAAATTATCCAATAATTGTAAAAGAGTATGTTATATAAATATGACTTAAAGGATAATGTGGAATGATATAATGGTTAGACTTTTAGTTTTTAATATGGTTATAGATTTTACTCATAAAGAATGTATCAACCATAATGAGACATATAGTTTTTAAATAAACTTGTTAAGAATTATCATGACATTAGTGAATCATTATGAGTTTGAGTTATATCATAATGATATTAAAATAAAATTTTGATTAAGGATCTAACTTTCATATGGGTTACTCTAAATGACTCGTAGAGAAAATAAAAAAAATATAAATTTGGTATGCAAATTTAGGAATCTATTTATGATCTTAAACAAGTTTCTAGATAATGATGTATAAAGTTTCTTGATATTATTGATTCCTTTAGATTTAAGAAAGATACTGTTGATCGGTATTTATATCTAAAGATCACTAGGAGCAAGTTTATTATATTGATCATATATGTGGATAATATTTTGCATTGCCAATAGTGATCTTGGTTTATTATACAAAACCAAGAAATTATCACTAAGAATCTTAAGATGGTTGATATGAATGAGACATCTTATATTAGTATTGAGATACTTAGGGATATATCTCAATGATTATTAAGACTGTTTCAGAAAGAATATATTAATCGAGTCTTGAGATGATTTAATATACAACTTTATTCAACAAATCATAAAATTAGAATTTTAGTTAAAAGTGAGTGCTTTAAAATGACTTAAAAAGAATCAGACAAAGAGAATATTTTTTATATATGCACAGTTGAAAGTCTATGCTCAAGCCTATGTCAGAACAAATATTAGTTTTTGTAGTTAAAATACTGGGTAGATATTTGAGTTATCTAGAAGTAAAAACATTAAAGGACAGTAAAGAAAAGTAATAAGATATCTGGAAGGGACGAAGGATTATATGCTCACATGTATGAAATTATATCAGCTTGAAATAATGGTGTTTTTTAGATGTTGATTCTATAAATTACCTCAGTAATAGGAAATCTACCTTACGATTAATATCTATATCAATTAGAGGGGTAAATTATTATTATATTATTAATTAATAATGAAAGTTGATTTTATGATATGCTTTAAGACCATTGATCAAACTTTATAACTGCGAAATTTAATCTCAGGACTTGGTGTGGTCAGACTCAATTGCCAAGCCGCTGAAGATATTTTATAATATCGCAGTAGTTTTCTTCTCTAAGAATGACAAGTACTATTGCATCTCTATGCATTATGGTAGAAAGTAGTTGATGGTTAGAGAAGAGGAATCCAGAAACATCTAATGTCAATTAATTACTTGAGTTTCACTATATTGATTATTGATCCATTTACTTAGGACTTATAGCCTAAAGTGTTTTGAAAGAACATGTTCTTATGATTGGGTTTATGAGCAACCCATAAAGGATATGGTGATGCATATTTGAGTGGATACTATAATTGATATTTTTACTTACGTACTTAAAGTTATTTGTTTCTATTATCCTATTCACAGTTATGTATATAATATTATGGTTGAATGTGATGACTGGATTGTTTTAACATGACAAATTACATATGTCATTTTGGAATACATTAGTAAAGGCTAACAATATTATGATACATAGAAAGAAGTATAACATTAATGACATACAACCGTTATGACTCGCATTGCTAGTCAGATTTAATATAGTATTATTATATTTATTAGACTTATTAGCCTATTTTTAAATTTGCGCATGTGTAAATATTTTTTTTTAATTTCAGAATCTAATTATATAAAATTATTTTTAAATAAATTTTATTTATTTATTTTGATTTTGAATATCTTTTGTATCTTACCAATTAATGGGCAAAGTGGGAGAATGTTAGATTATGTGGCCCTATTTAATTATGTAAGATATATTAAGGATATGATTGGATTCTGATTATAGTTATTGGCTAATAGAAATGAAGTCCAATTAAAGTAAGATTCCTTAGGGGATGCCCTTAATGGGAGAAACTCTCCTAATAGCCTATAAATAGACAGAACCTCTAGGGATGCAAGATATGAATACATAAGAATATGAGAAGAAGAAATAAGAGAGTGCAATTGAGAGATTATACTTTCTCTCTCAATCTCTCTATTACAGTTTTTCTCTCAATCTCTCTAATCATCAATCTAAATGGTCCTGTGAAAGTATAGGAAAAAAGGAGAATGTGAGTCTAGTTCTCCTTGAAATTGATATTTTAGATATGACGATGATATGCTTGTGGATCAGATAAAGTTTATTTCTCTAAACAAAGTACGCATCGTAATATTATTTAGATCCATTGCTATTTGATTTCAGATTTTGATATTAAAGTTATTTCGCATAATAGATAGTATGATTATAGATTTTATATTAATATCCTATTGATTGATTGATTGCTTCAAAAAGTATGATGAATCAATGAAAATGAGGGGATGGTATCACTTTAGCCTATCAACGCCCAATATTATTTCTACCCTAAAAAAGTCTTAGGTAGTCAAATCATTGATGAATTTGATACACTAAATAATATTGGAGAACGCGTTTATAAGGCAATCTCCAGAGTCAAAGATAAGAAAGCTGAACAAATTGTGGCTGAAGATAATAAACCTAGCTAAATGGGTAAAAAAGTGGCCGATGGAAAAGGGAGATCAATTGTCTCACGTTATGTCACCATCCATCGATAGTGGAGCCAAAGGATGTGATCTGTTTCAATCGTGGCCGTGATACTATTTTCTCTATCATAAAATATATCGAGCATGACCTCATATATTACATAGAATTCAAGGGGAAGGCAATTTATGAGAGTGAGGTCAAGCTTTTTATGTTTTAGCTCTTACAAAATGTCAAGTATCTTCATGACCACAAGATGATTTATAGAGACTGTTTTTTGAAAACTGAAGATTGTACGATTTTGGAATGTCTCTTTAACTTTAGATCCTCATCCCACGTTGAGGGGATGGGGAGCTTTTGATATCAAGCTCAAGAAGTTTTATTGGGAGCAAAATTATTTTGTCATTATCAATATATGGTCCATTAGATGCATCATGGTAGATCCTTTGTTTATTGAGACATTATTCAAGGGAAGATTGGAGCTGGATCAACTATACAAGATTTTTTAAATTTATTGGGACACCTGATATAATTATTTCGGCTCCTCCAATCAACCATATAATAGGCTTCCAGAGAAGTTCTTATACCCCACTTTATCATAAATTAAGTTTAAACTTTTGATGCAACTTAAGCAAATAATTAATGTCAACATCCATAGTAATAACCACGTCATATGCGAAAAGATTAGAATCTCAATTGGACTGAAGATCTTATCTATCATATAGGAAACTAAGTTTTGACATGAGTTTGTTAGGGTAGTAATGGCACTAAGAAAGAAGGTGAATTAGTACGATAGTAATTTTTAATTCAATTTTAAAGTTCGATTAATAAATCTGTATTGAGAATATGATTAACCAAAAATACAAGTAAAGTAAATAAGTAAGCAAAAATAAATTAAAAGCAAAAGAAGGAATGTAAATCGATTTATAGTGGTTCGATTTCCTCAACCTATGTCCACTTCCAATTTCTCTTCCCTCGAGGCCATCAGCTTTATCAATCAAGCCTTAGTGGGGTATTTATAAGCCCCAAAAAGCTTCAAAATAGAGCCAATAATTTCAAATCCTCAAAAATTTTGAGGTACGAGCAATACTACCATTAACACCTAGCGATATTACTATCATAATTTTTGACACCATAATTTTAAACTTTCGAGTGATACTATCATTGAAATTTTTGTATTATGGGTGGTACCATTGCTATCCTAGGTGGTACCATCACTGACAATGTTAACAAGCATTATTTGTGCTTATGGCTAACTTAGCTTGTACCATTACCTAAGCTAGCTTAAGACCATTATTTTGGTGTAATCAAATCAAATATTTGATTTATGAATCAAATATTATTTCCTTACATGCTAGTATAATTTAGATAATGTTAATCCTACTTTCTTGTTTGTTATTACGAATTAGGAAATGATTATTAAGTATTCCAAATAGAGTGATATCATATTTGTTAGTATATTAAATAAAAATAATTTATATTAAATAAATATAAAAATTTAAAAAAATTTCCTTTAATGGAGGCTCACCTCCTCCTATTTAAGGGGAGGGATTTCTCTCCTTCATTCCTCGCCGAGCAGAACTCAACAGCGGGAGGAATGAGGAGTTTCATCCTGCTAAGAAGAGATAGGTTCTCCCTACCTTTCTTGAAATTAAAAGCTTTTATTTGGATTCTATATTGAAATTTTTAGATTGATATTAGTTATTATAGAATTAAAATAGTTTATCCTTTGATACCCTTTAAAGGTTTTCATTTTTAAACATACTGAAATTGTATATGTTTTATGATATTGAATTTTTTTTAGAATGTTATTTCATTGTATTGTAGTTATCTTCTAATCTTATCTAGATTAAAATATACCATGAGTAGTTCAAAAATAGTTCTTAATCCTTTAGATATTAAAATTTTTATTATTATTTTAAAAATATTATCTAAATTTTTTATCCTTTTTGAGATTTAGAATGTTATTATTTGATTTGATCATGTTGAAATTATTCATGTTTACATGTATTAAAAATATAGTTTTTAATTCTTATTGAATCAAGAATGTTATTTCCTTGTATTGAAGTTTATCCTTCAATCTTATCATTTATTTAATCTGTTATTATGTTTTAATATATTATTATTAGTGGATATAGGTTATTATAATTTAAAATTTATGAAATTAGATACAATTGAGTTAAAACAGCCCGCAGGCTAGGCCCAACCCATAGGTCAGGCCCTAGCTCACAAGCTAACCCAGCCCAACCCAACGTGGGCTGTCATGGGCTAGGGTTGGCCCAGCCTAGTGTGATACATGCACAGTCATGTGCAGTGCACATTATCGGTATTTGGGTCGGCTAAACCTAGTCCAATATTATGATTGTTAGGTTTGAGCTCAAACATTGATTGAACTAAACCAGACTTGATTAGTCTAGATCAATTTAGGGTGGTTCCAAATTGGTTTGACTTTTTAAGTTAGTTTAACCTAAATTGAACCTGATCTAGTCTAAATTATACTAATCTAGAGTGGTTCCAGACTAGTTAAATGAGGATTAGAGATCAATTCAGTTAGGTTCTAGTGAATCGAGTTGGATTAGATGATTTAACTAGGGTTCAAGTCAATTGAAGACTAATTGATATTATGGATATTGATGATGTTGGAAAGAGATGTTTTAAATGTATTATTTCATCCTGATATAGACACGACCAATGTGAGATTATGTTATTTCTCTGCCAAGGGTAGGTAGGCCAATTCCCTTCGGGGATTATGATAGAACCCCAGAGGAATTTTATGAAGATTGATCTTTAAGGGGGATAAACCCTTGGAATGCTATAGGGGTTCTACCCTCCAAGTAGATTAGTGGCTGCAATTATAGATTGATATTTCTTGTTCCAAAGAGGTAGAGGCTACAAGCTTATATAGAGCTCCAAACCCTAGCCCTAGGGGTTGCTTCCTAAGTAAACTACCCAATTTACCCTTAACTTTAGCTGACCGGCCCAGTAACAAGAGGGGCGACGGCTAAGAGGCCTAATAGCCCAAATATAAACCCTAGCCTCTCTTCTTTATAGGATAGAGGTGGCTAGGTGGGATTTATTACACTCACAGGGTTTTTATTAGCTGTTACTTGGTTGAGTAGGACCCAACCCTGCTAAGGTCTTATCAAGCCCACCCTCTTCCAATCAGCCTTGTCCTCAAGGCTGAGGTTCCATGAATTCAGGGAACTGGGTCTTCAGCTCCTCATATAATTTCCATGTGGCATCTTCGGGTGGTAAATTATTCCAATACATTAGTACTTCAGTAGAGGGACGTCGGCGACGCATGATGATTCTGCGGTCGAGAATGGCTTGCGGCTGGGCTTAGATATATCCATCATTAGTGGTATTGGGCAGTTGAATCTGGGGTGACTCATGTTCTCTCAACTTGGGCTTCAAGCATGACACGTGGAAGACAGGGTGAATTTTGGCATCCTCAAGCAATTTAAGTCTGTACGCCACAGCTCTAATACGCTCTACGATCTGATAGAGCCCATAAAAACATGGAGATAGCTTCATGAAGGCTCGTGTGTTGATGAATAGTTGTTTACATGGCTGTAGGTGAAGATAAACCCAATCTCCTATTAAAAATTCTCTTTCGCTTCTTCATGTGTCAGCTTGTTGCTTCATTCTGGCTTGAGCGGTAGAGAAATTATCCTTTAGTAGCTATAGGAGTTTGTCTCTATCAATTAAATCTTAGTCGACCTGATCTACCTTAGCCGAGCTAATTACATACTTTGGAATCACAGGAACCGACCGACCATATAATGCTTCATATGGGGTACATTTTGTAGATGAATGATATGTAGTATTGTATCACTATTCGACCCAAGGGAGCTATTTTGTCCACTCCTTTGGCCGATCACTAGAGAAACATCGAAGGTATATCTCTAAACACATGTTCACCACTTTTGTTTGGCCGTTAGTTTGTGGATGATATGCTGTGCTCATCTTGAGTTTGGTGCCCTACAACTGAAATAACTTAGTCCAAAATTTACTAGTGAAGACCCTGTCACGATCACTTACAATGGACCTTGGCATCCCATGCAGTTTAACAATATTTTCTATGAAAATCTGAGCAATACTAATAGCAGTGTAGGGATTTCGCACAGCACAAAAATGAGTATATTTCGTAAGTCGATCAACCACTATAAGGATTATGCTTTTACCTTTGGAAGGTGACAGCCCTTTGATGAAGTCCATAGAGATGTCAGTCCACACTGAGTCTAGTATGGGTAGTGATTGTAGTTTCCCTGGACTCGCCACTGTTTCACCTTTTTGCTGTTGACATACATCACATTGTGCTACGTATTCGAAAATAAATTTTTTCCTCCCTCTCCAATAAAAGTTTTGCTTCACTCTTTTGTAGGTTCTTAGAAATCCAGAGTGCCCTGCTGAAGGTGTGGAGTGCATTTCGTGCAGAATGACTTTGATGTAAGGGGAGTTTGGTATAAGCACAATATGACCTTTGTAGCGTAGATCCCTCGAATCTCAAGTCTAGTAAGCTATTGCGCTTGGATCCTCCTCTAATTTTTTGATGATGTTGCTGGTTTCTAGATCCTTCTTCCATTCCTCCCTAATGTCCTCAAGGAAGCTGGTGGTAGGAAGAGAGATAGCTGAAAATTTAACTTGCTCAAGTAGTCATGAGAGCACATCTGCAATAACATTTTCTTTCCCCTTTTTGTAAATAATTTCATAATCAAATCCTAGAAGTTTGGTTACCCATTTTTGCTGCTTCGGGGATGATATCTTCTACTCCAAAAAGTACTTGAGACTTTTATGGTCGGTTTTAATCTGAAATCGTCGGTCAATCAAGTAGGGTCTCCACTTTGTTACTGCGTGTACAATGGCGAGCATCTCCTTATCATAGATAGACATTTTTTTATGGGAGGGAGACAACGTCTTGCTGGTGTATGCGAGTGGTCGACTATCTTGCATGAGAACGGCTCTAATTCCAACTCCAGATGCATCGGCCTCAATGATGAAGGGTCGGCTGAAATCTAGTAGTGCTAGCACCGGTGTTGTTGTCATGGCTACCTTAAGTCTGTCGAAGGCAGCGGAGGCTTTGTTCGACCATTGGAAGGCATCTTTTTTCAGTAGAGAAGTGAGGGGGGCACTGATCTTCACATAGTCCTTCACGAATTTTTGGTAATAGCCCATTAGTCCAAGGAACCCACGCAATAATTTCACATTTATAGGTTTCGGCCAGACTTGCATTGCTTCGATTTTTGTTGGGTCTACGGCTACTTCTTCTTCTAATATTATCTGCCCAAGGTACTCTACTTTTTATTGGAGAAAGCTACACTTTGATAGCTTAACAAAAAAAGTATTCTCCCGAAGGATTGTCAGAACAAATCACAAGTGCTGAAAGTGAGTCTTAAGAGAAGGGCTGTAAATAAGAATATCATCAAAAAATACCAATAAATTTGCAAAGAAAGCTCTGAAAAATATCATTCATAAGACTTTGGAAGGTTGAAGGAGCATTAGTGAGTCCAAAGGGCATTACCAAGAATTCATAATGGCCGTTATGAGTGCGAAAAGTAGTTTTTGGGATGTCGCCTTCATATACCCGAATTTGGTGGTAACCGGATCAGAGGTCCAACTTCGTGAAGACTCGAGCTCCTTTTAATTCATCAAGAATTTTATCCACCACTGGTATTGGGTACTTATCCTTAACAATGATGTCATTTAGAGCTCGGTAGTCGATGCACATCCATCAAGTTCCATCTTGTTAGGGATCGAGTGGCACTAAGGAGGGGGGGGGTGAATTAGTGCAGCGGATAAAACGATAGATTTTTTTCAGCGATTTAAAACAAGCTTCGGAAACTTCGTACGATGAAAGCAATGTTTCGTTTGAACCTAGAAAGTTACGTTTTAACTTTAAAGCATGCGTACGAAGATGAAAAGGAAGTGGAGTAAGTAAAGTAAAGGCTTGCAGCAAAATAAAGAGATAAAACAGAAATTTAAATACTCACACAATCAAGATGCAGCGATGTATAGTGGTTCGGTCAAAGTGACATACATCCACTTCCGAAGCCTTCTTCGATGAGACTCCCTTCTTCCACTACCAAATCCTTTGAGGGGGAAGAATCAAATACCCCTCTTACAACCCTTTACAAGTGGTTCATACTCTTACAAGATTTCACAAGAAGAATGAGGTGAACACTTAGCAAGAACAAGACTTTTCAAGACTTTTCAAAGACTTAAAACTAAGATTCTAACTCTCAAAAGGGTTCTTCTTTCAGCTGAGAAAGAAGGGGTATTTATAAGCCTCAAAGTGATTCAAATTTGGAGCCCAAACTTGGAGCCAAAAATTTAAATCTTTTGAGTTTTTCGGTGTTGTCGATCTGGCAACCGACACACCCAGTGATGCTACCTCCTGCTCTGATCAAGGCGGTGATACCGCTGCTGCTACGAGTCGTGCTGCTATAGTAGATAGCACGCTCTGATGCAGTCTTTCTGATGAGTCGGGCGGTTCAACCGCTTGGCCCATTTAGCCAAAGCTGAATGGGCCCTGTTTAAGGCCCAACTCGGCCTAGTAGAGGCCCGGTTGGCCCCCACTGAATTTAGTTAGGATTTTTTTCTAAATCCTTGCCCTACTCATGTGCAAACTACAAACTTAAAGACATTCCTAAGCTGTTACAAAGTCCGTAAGTCAAGTCTTCTTTCGTCGAGCTTCCGGCGAACATCCGGCGGTCTTTCGATGATCCCTCGAAAACCATCCTGCGGACTCCCGGCAAGCTCTCGGACTCCACGATGATTTTAGCGAGTTTCCTCGAGCTTCTTTGGCGAGCTTCGATCTTTCTTGGCAAGCTCCGCGAACTTCCAACGAACCTCCCGGCGAACTTCCGAAAACCCTTCGGCAAGCTCCCTACTCGTTCTTGGCCAGTTCCGGCAGCACTCCCAACGAATCTTCAGACTTCCATCGAACACTCAAACTCCCAATGATCCATCGCACTTGACTTCGACCCTTTATTTCACTTTACGTCTTTATCCTTATCGTAGTTACTCTTGCACATAAATAACAAACACTCTACTTCGATCTAGACAATTATTACAACATGAATTGACATTCAGTTGCCCGGCACATCATTGGTCGGTGCTTCGTCCGATCCTTCGGCACATCGTCCTCTCTTGCGGTCCATTGCCCAATCGGTGATTGACCTTCGCAATCAAGATATCCTTAGTGCAACACGCTCTTCTTGGCCCGATGCCCGACGTACGAAGCCTCCTGCCGATAGTTGATCGAACCTCTGGCTCGACATCCAATATCCTGACGTGATTACTTCCGGCGCAACGTCAATTCCTCCAGTATCAACTGTCTAATCCTGATCGATAGTAGACCTGCGTAACTCAACACGCAGTTAAACAACAAAACACACTCAATTAGTTTCATCATCAAAATCTGACATTTAACACATCTTTCTTGCGCACAGGTAGCACCGGTGAGGAGTAGGAGCTACAGCTTGGCCCAATCACCCCTGTTTCGAGCATCTCCTTCATGATCTTCTCAATTTCATCCTTTTGGAGGTGAGGATAGTGGTAAGGCTGAGTGTTTATTAGTGGTTTGCCCGGAAGGATTTGAATTCGGTGGTCATGTTACCGAGTAGGAGGAAGACCGCGCGGTTCAACAAAAACATCATCAAATTCAACAAGCAGTTGTTGAATCTCGGATTTTGATGATGAAACTAATTGAGTGTGATTTGTGGTCTAACTGTGTTTTGAGTTACGCGGGTCTACTATCGATCAAGATTAGACAGTTGACGCTGGGGGAATTGACGTTGCGCTGGAGGTGATCACGTCAGGATATTGGATGTCGAGCCGGAGGTTCGGTCGACTATCAGCAGGAGGCTTCGTACGTCGGGCATTGGGCCAAGAAGTGCGAAATTGCGCCATGGATATCGAGGTTGCGGAGGTCAACCGTCGATTGGGCAACAAGCCGCTAGAGAGGACGATGTGCCGAAGGATCGGACGAAGCATCGACCAATGATGTGCCGGGCAACTGAATGTCAATTCGCGTTGTAATAACTATCTAGATCAAAGTAGAGTGTTTGTTGTTTGTGTGCAGGAGTAACTACGAAAGGGATGAAGACGTAAAGCGAAACCAAGGGCCGAAGTCAAGTGCGATGGATTGTTGGGAGTTCGAGAGTTTGACGAAAGTCCGAAGATTCGTTGGGAGTGCTGCCGGAACCAGCCGAGAACGAGTAGGGTGTTGAATCTCGGATTTTGATGATGAAACTAATTGAGTGTGATTTGTTGTCTAACTGCGTGTTGAGTTACGCAGGTCTACTATCAATCAGGACTAGACAGTTGACGCTGGAGGAATTGACGTTGCGCCGGAGGTGATCACGTCAGTATATTGGATGTCGAGCCGGAGGTTCGGTCGACTATCGGCAGGAGGCTTCGTACGTCGGGCATCGGGCCAAGAAGTGCGGAGTTGCGCCATGGATATCGAGGTTGCGGAGGTCAACCATCGATTGGGCAACAAGCCGCTAGAGAGGGCGATGTGCCGAAGGATCGAACGAAGCGCCAACAAATGATGTGTCGGGCAACTAAATGTCAATTCATGTTGTAATAACTATCTAGATCGAAGTAGAGTGTTTGGTGTTTGTTTGTGCAGGAGTAACTACGAAAGGGATGAAGACGTAAAGCGAAATCAAGGGCCAAAGTCAAGTGCGATGGATCGTTGGGAGTTCGAGAGTTTGACGGAAAAGCTCAGGGAAACTCGCCAAAATCATTGTGTAGTCCGAGAGCTTGCCGGGAGTCCGCAGGATGGTTTCCGAGGGATCGTCGGAAGACCGCCGGAAGTTCGCCGGAAGCTCGACGGAAGAAGACTTGACTTGCAGACTTTGTAATAGCTTAGGAAACGTCTTTAAAATTCGTAGTTAGCACGTATTTTGGGTTAGGATTAGATAACCCAAAGTGGAGGCCCATTGGGCCTTGATTAGGATGAGTTTGGGCCAAAATTTTAGCCCAAACCGAACCAGCTACGCGCATGCATGTACTATAGCATGCTACTGTAGTATTCTACTGTAGCATGCTACTGTAGCCAGACTACTGTAGCTCGGCTACTATAGCCGGCTACTGTAGCAGGCGGTAGCACCGCCCTAGGCTACTGTAGCCAGGCGGTGGAACACTTTGGTGAAGTGTGGCACCGCCGCATACATCGATCAACATCGACACAGCGGTGGCACCGCCATCGATAGGCGATGGGCACGCTACCTACAGAACTCCAAATTGATTTCAAATTTGGAGCCCAATTTTGAATCCACTTTGGATCTATAAATACCCCCTTTCTCGGTGAAAGGGCACCCTTTGAGCAAATTTCAAGTTTTGAGCAATTGTTGAGTGTTGAAAAGTTTGTTCTTGCTTAGTGTTCACCTTCTTCTTTTCTTGAGAGATCTTGTACAAGTGTGAACATATTGTAAAGGGCTGTAAAAGGGGTATTTGATCCTTCCCCTTCAAAGGATTTGATAGTGGAAGAAGGAAGCCTCATCGGAGAAGGCTTCGAAAGTAGATGTAGGTCACTTTGACCGAACCACTATACATCGCTGCGTCTTGATTGCGTGAGTGTTTAATTTTCTGCTTTACCTTGCTGCAATCTTTACTTTACTTGCTCCTCTTCAGTTTTATCTTTGTACGTATGCTTCAAAGTTAGAACACAAAAATCGGTTTCAAACGAAACGTTGTTTTCATCGTATGAAGTTTCCGAAGCTTGCTTTAAATTGCAAAAAAATCCATCGTTTTATCCGCTGCACTAATTCACCCCCCCCCCCTCTTAGTGCCACTCGATCCCTAACATAGGGAGCTTGCCGAAGGCTTTTTGGAAGTTCACCGGAAGGTTTGTCAGAAGTTTGCGGAGCTTGCCAAGAAAGATCAGAGCTTGCCAAAGGAGCTCGGAGAAACTCGCCAAAATCATCGTGGAGTCCGAGAGCTTGCCGAGAGTCCACAAGATGGTTTCCGAGGGATCGTCGGAAGACCACCAGAAGTTCACCGGAAGCTCGACGGAAGAAGACTTGACTTGCAAACTTTGTAATAGCTTAGGAATGTCTTTAATTTCATAGTTAGCACATCAATTTGGGTTAGGCTTAGGGGTTAATCCTTTAACCCAAGTATGGGCCCATTGGGCCTTGTTTGGAATCGGTTTGGGCCAAGTTTTCGGCCCAAACCAAATGTAGATTTGTGCTGGGCGGTGGAGCCCAACAGCCATTGTGCCCAGCAACATGTGTGCATGCATGCATGTATACTGGGCTACGTGCATGCATGCTGGGCGGTTGCACCGCCAGCAGCATGCGTGCTGCTACGTGCATGCATGCTACATGCATGCATCGGGCGTAGCACCGCCAAGATGTGCCGGCCGGGCGTAGCATCGCCGACATGCATGCATGCTACGTGCATGCTGCTATAGCTCGGGTACTATAACCCGCATCGTAGCCCGCATCAGCCAAGCTGCGCAGCCGCGCGATAGCACCGCCCGGCTGTAGCACCGCCGTGTAGCACCGCTAGCACCGCTTTGCACTTGTTAGGTTAAAGATTCAAATTTTGGCTCCAAGTTTGGGCTCCAAATTTGAATCACTTTGACTTATAAATACCCCTTCTTTCTCAGTTGAAAGAAGAACCCTTTTGAGAAGTTAGAATCTTAGTTTTAAGTCTTGAAAAGTCTTATTCTTGCTAAGTGTTCACCTCATTCTTCTTGTGAAATCTTGTAAGAGTGTGAACCACTTGTAAAGGGTTGTAAGAGGGGTATTTGATCCTTTTCTTTCAAAGGATTTGGTAGTGGAAGAAGGGAGCCTCATCGGAGAAGGCTTCGGAAGTGGATGTAGGTCACTTTAACCGAACCACTATACATCGCTGCGTCTTGATTGTGTGAGTGTTTAAATTTCTGTTTTATCTCTTTACTTTGCTGCAAGCCTTTACTTTACTTGCTCCACTTCCTTTTTATCTTTGTACGCATGCTTTAAAGTTAGAACGCAAAAATTAGTTTCAAATAAAACGTTGCTTTCATCGTACGAAGTTTCCAAAGCTTGTTTTAAATCGCCAAAAAATCCATCGTTTTATCCGCTGCACTAATTCACCCCCCCCCCCCCTCTTAGTGCCGCTCGATCCCTAACAGCAGTTGGGTGAGATTTGATCTTTAATTTTTGTTTTCTCCCCCTTTGGTTACTGCTAGAGATGCATAAGAAAGCCACCATTTATCTTGTGTAAAACTTTCTCCATTCGTTGGGTTGAAACAGTGGTTATGTTGCTTCCGCACTTCCCGCGTAGGGTGACCTGTTTGCCTTTGCAATAGAATTTTATAATCAATTTGGAAAAGTTCCAAGAGATATCACCTAGCGTTGTCAGCCATTCTATGCCCAGCACAGTCTCATAATCATCAATTGGTAGGAGGAAGAAGTCGACAATAATTTCTTGGCCCTGCAGTAATAGTTTCACCTGCGGGCATCTTTGGTCGCATTTTAGGATTCGACCGTCGGTGACCTTTACGTCGAACTTACTGCAACCTTCGATGTAGAGCGCCATCCGAGTAGCAACCTTACTATTTAGAAAGTTATTAGTGCTGCCTGTATTGATGAGAATGGTGATCGGTTGTTATTTGAGCAGGCCTCCAACTTTCATCGTTTGTGGATTTGAGTAGCCGACTAGCGCATCTACCATAAAGTTGGTCGATTGTAGCTCTTCTTCCACATCTTCGTCCTCATGTTCAAGACTCTCTTCTGGCTATTCACTGATCTCTTCTTCCACTGGTTCAATCACAAGAAGTCTCCCTATTTTATAGCAATACTCGCGGCTTCACAGCTCGTCACAATGCCAACATAACCCCTTGGCAAATCGGTCTCGAAGCTCTTCTCTTATCAACCTTTTTGGTGCAAGAGCTCGGTTGATAGTAGGGGGGACTGGGGGCTTTGATATTGCTAGTCGGGGAGCGACCATAATACTAGTCATATATGCCCTGTAAGCCAATCATATGAGTGATAGCACTTGTGACTTGATATGCACTTTTTCTCTTTGCTTATTATTAGGTGTTTTATCACTTTATCTTGCATGTTGCATATATTGTAATGTCCTTGGATCTGTGCAATGAGAATCGGATCGTGATGAGATCACGATAATGAGACCGATTCACTTTTAAACATAAACCCTGAATTATCCTAGTCATAGGTTACTCGAGAAGGACATCAAGATAACCGGATAGACTGGTGTGCTGTATACCCGTTCATATAATGGAGGTAGCTGGTCTCATAGCTACTCGTGTGGGGACACTAAGGGTATAGTGCAGGTGCTCAATAAGGAATGAGTTCACTGATTGATCCGCCTACGGAATGCTGGATGGTTATTGATACCTCATGTCAAACAGCGATTCCGTAGTCCTAGTAGTGTATCTGGTCCTTAGACTTGAGACACCAAGGATGTCCTGTATGAGTACTCCACTCTTTGATACCAGACTTATAGGTTTGGAAAGTTTCAGATCTAGTACAGCCGATTATTGAGAGTGGTAGCCAACCTTACGAGGGCTATTGAGTATCAATAGAGCATCATTCGCTCTCAGTATCATGAGAGGAATATCTCATGTATTCTTGCTCGAACAAATCCTTGGCCAAGGTTATTCGGATTGAGAGAGAGAATTCTCTGGGAGAATCCGACAAGAGCAAGACTCGAGGAGAGACCGTATGGGCCTGACAGCACCATGCCCGGTATAAGGTCTCTAGGATATTGGATGGATGAGGGACTATAGATACATGGTAACTGAGGATAGATATGTCCAAAGGATTGGATTCCCCTATATCATCTGGGGGTTGCGGCGTAGTGGCCTGGTACGTCCGTAATCGATGAGTTGGGTGAATCATTATAGAGATAATAATTCACTAAGTCAAAAGGAGTTCTGACAAGTATGACTCACAGCCAGCTCGATATTGGGCCTAGAGGGTCACACACATATGGTAGGTGTTGCGATGAGTAGAGGTTCGGATATGAGATATCCGCTGAACCCCCTATCTTATTAGATATCCATTAAGCCCCTAAATTATTGGATCCTGAGATGAGATCCAATAATTGCTAATAAGAGATTATTGGGTAGAGACCCACTAATTCAGGAGACTTGAGTAATTGGATGGAGATCCAATACCCAATAGGGAAAAAGATCCATTAGGATTTTCAGGGGGCCTCTATAAATAGGAGGGAACCAAAGCTCTATAGGTCGAGGGTTTCTTTTAGTAGCCACCTCCTGTTCTCCTCTCCCTAGAGAGAGGGTGCATCGTTGCAATCCCTGCCATATAGATACCGCTAGAGAGGAGGACGCTTGACCTCCTTCATCCTTTCCCACAGATCTGCAGGAATTCAGGGATATACGATCTCCCTAGGTATCTTCTTTTACACGTGCAGTTTTACGGATTTGTTTTTGACGCACCAATCATCGCACGATGACGGAAACTTTCTATGAGAAATCTGGGGTTTTGTTTTATGTTCTTCCGCTACGCATGTGATGTCGCTCCCCTGAAGGATTTTCCAACACCTAGTCCTCTGGGCTTCGTGGTTAAATCGCTCCTCCTGAAGTCGTGCGAAAGAGATGGCTGCCATAAGCGTGTACGGTTGTCACGCTTTAACTTCTCCCCAGATCTCCGGCTTTAAGCCTTCAATAAATGTCCCCAATAACTATTTTTTAGACCAATCATGAGTTTGATTAGATAACCTTTCAAACCTGGTTTGATACTCCTGGATGGTGGAGGTTTGTCGGATCTTTGCTAATTGTCCGTCGATGTTCTCATAATCGGTTGGTCCGAAATGGATCAGCAGTCCTTCTCTGAATTGTCGCCATGAGAGGACTCCATGAGCGTGTTCAAACTAATCAAACCATTGTATGGCATCCCCTTCAAGATGTATAGCTGCAATTTCTACCATAGATGCATCTACGATTTTGTGGTACCGAAAATATCGCTCTGCGCGCGAGATCCAACCAATCGGGTCTCCTTCTTCCCATCTAGGGAAGTCCACCCTCATGCATGGATAGTGGGGATCGGTCATAGAGCTTCCCCTCTCCTAGAGGTCATCTCTTCGATCAGAGCTTTCTCCTTGATGTGATTTCTTTGGGCTCGGTGGTCGACCCAAACTAAGTTCAGCAAAGAAAGTCTAAATCTTCTCCTTCATTCGTGTCTCGAAGGCTTCGAATTTAGCATCAATTACCTCCTCGGATGCCATAGCATATGTTTCTAAATCTGTAATATTAAAATCTTTTTTTTACTGTCAGGTTAAAGACATGTATTGGTTGAGAGAAGTGGTGGTTAAAAGGGTTGGTGGATGTAGGCTGCGATTTAGGCTTGTTTTGTGGCTATTTTTGGTGTAGTTTGGGGCTGCAGTTTGATGGAGTTTTTGGGCTATGATGGTAGTGGATGAAGGTTAGGGAAGAGAGTTTTAGATCTATGGTAGATTGCAGCAAATATTTGACAAAAATAAATGGAAATTGCTGCCTATATGCGCTATCTCGTAAGAGCAGAATTGTCGTCGAAGAAATAACGGTTTCTCACAAAATTTCTAGCGAAAACTCAGAGATTTGAGGAAGGGGTTTGATGGTAGAATCTTAGTTTAGATAACAGCAAGGATAACAAATTGGATCAAGAAATTTTGACAGCAAAATAGTAAAGAAATCGGTGCAAGTTGCGATAATAGAATTCTCGTCGAAAAATTTTAGCAGTTTGCGATGAGAGATTGCAGCAACACACGAATTTTTTTTTTTTTGATGAATTTTATGATAGATCAATCACAGATGGGAGCCAAGATGATCTATGAGGTGCACAAGAAATTTCGTTCAAAAAGGATAACAATTAGATCAGTTAAAGGCAACAACACAGTTGAAATTTTCTGCAGCGATCCTTCATTCGCAAAGATAGTAACTTTTGTGACGCAAGGAATTTGCAAGCAAGGGATAGATAGAAAAAAATTCTTTTTTATATTTTAGATGAAAAATTACAGCATCAAAGGGTATTGGTAGTAGAAAAATACTAGATCTCTGATGCAATTGGAGGTGGCAACTGTAGATTGAATTGATCTACGTCAGGAGATAACGGTGGAGACGACGACATCAAGAGTAATTGTAGGAATTGCTTGGCTAATAGTGGGCGGCAGGGATGGCAGCAAAAGCAGCAAGATCGCTACTCTGATAGCAGATGATAGAACCCCAAAGGAATTCTATGAAGATTGATCTTTAAGGGGGATCAACCCTTGGAACGCTATAGGGGTTCTACCCTCCAAGTAGCCTGGTGGCTATAATTGTAGATTGATATTTCTTATTCGAAAGAGGTGGAGGCTACAAGGTTATATAGAGCTCCAAACCCTAGCCCTAGGGGCTACTTCCTAAGTGAACTACCTAATTTATCCTCAACTTTAGCCGACCGGCCCAGTAACAAGGGGGGCGACGGCTAAGAGGCCCAATAGCTCAAATATAAACCCTAGTCTCTCTTCTTTATAGGATAGAGGTGGCTAGGTGGGATTTATTACACTTACAGGATTTTTATTAGCTGCTACTTGGTTAAGTAGAACCCAACCCTGCTAGGGTCCTATCAGATTAGCGGGTCGTCAAACGTGGCGGTTGGACGATTCCTCTATCCCGCTGTTGGGAGGAACTTGTCCCCACTTTGGTGGGTGAGGGATGCCACTCTATTCGCTGTTAGAAGTGCGATATGAGTTTGTTTCCATCCATTGTTGGAAGAACACAAACTCACCCTATAGGATAAAGCCTCTCCATCCACTATTGGGGGAGTGCTCCTTCAGGTATTTGATGTGTGCCAATAAGATGATGGATTTTATATCATACATTTATTCTTAGTTGACTTTTGGGATTCCTACTCAGCATTGCTGAATTTTCTTTGTTTTTGATTTTCAAAGCAGCCTCCCACTAGCGCTGAATCAGATTCCAATGAAGAGCGGACCTTCCTCTACCACTATGTAGAGCCACTTAGATGATTCCATGAGTTAACATCACTATGTTTACCTTTTTACTTATGACTTGATGAATAAATAAATTATAATAAATATTTATAATGATGAATAAAATGATGTTTATTTATTTAGCTTTGTATGTGTGGAAAGATGTGATCCTAAAAAAAATTCAGGATTTGACATCTTTTTATGGTATCAGAGCTTGGTCTAAGGCTTGTAGGTGTTTAAGTCTCTTGATTGATTTTAACCACTGATCGTCTTGACCTATTTTAGAAGTAATGAAGCCAATTCAAAAAAATAGTTGTCCTATCACCTGTGGTGCTCGTGGTCGTAATGCTACTGGCCTTCGCCCTCGAAGGGGTGTTCCAGCAAACAATAACTTGGACATTCCATGCATCACGGAGCAAACCCAATCCTCATGTATACCTGTCACTGATTATGTGCTGACCTCTCCGACACCACAAAATACACCTCATATGCCAACACTTGTCAATGCTCCAGATAATGTACATGGAGTCCTCAATACTATTAGAGGATACTTTGAGCGATAAGAGGAGTAGGATAATACGTTGGATCATTTTAAGAGATTGGGACCACCTATTTTTGAGGGCAAACGAGATCCAATCCTTGCTAAACATTGGATTCATTAAGTGAAGAAGATATTCAAAGCTATCAAATGTCGGGAAAATCAAAAGGTGCTTTTTGCTTCTTTCATTTTGGAAGGGAAGGCAAACACTTAATGGACCTCAAAAAGGATGATGTTAGAGACTGGAGGCGATATGGTGACTTGGGAACAATTTAAGGATGTATTTTATGAGTAGTTCTTTCCTAATTCAGTTCACTTTAAGAAGCAACAAGAATTTCTTACCATCCACCAGGGAAGTAAAACAGTAATGAAATATGATCATTATTTCACTGAACTAGTCCAGTTCTCTCCACATATTATCTTTAATGAAAATCAAAGAGCTCGTCATTTTGAGAGGGGACTTCGATCATCAATTAGAAAGTCTATTGCAGTATTAATTTTACCAAACTATACTAAAGTGTTAAATCAAGCTCTGGCAGTAGAGAAATTAGATAATGAACTACAACAAGCAAAGGATCGAAAGAGACCTTTTAATGTTGCACCATTTATGTATGGGGGATCTCATTTTGGATCCTCAAAGAAAGCCAAGGGCAAACAGCTTAGGCATCAACAGATAAGAGCTCCTAGTAATCAAATCATTATAAGATGCTACTTTTGTGGAAAGACAGATCATGTTTCCACCTCATGCCCCATGAGACAATGTGTATGCTTTTATTGTCAACAACCAGGTCATATGTCGAAGGACTGCCCTCGAAAGCAATAATGCCAAGCTCCACCCCAAGCAATTGGACAACAATAGTTAGGACCTAAAGAGGGAGGTCATGTGAGGGTCTATGCATTGACCCATCAAGATGCTGAAGCCTCAAGATCTATTATTAAAGGTATCATCACACTTTGTGGTACACCTGCATCTATGCTTATAGATTCAGGTTTTACACATTCTTTTATATCACCATATTTTGCTAGAAAACTACATAAGAATCTTGAAATAATGCATAATGTGTTAATAGTAGCAACACCAGTTGGAAAGTCTTTTATAGTTAATTAGATATATAGAAATTGTATTATTACTATTGAAAGTTACAATTTGCTAGTAGATCTTATTCTACTAGAATTTCAAGATTTCGATGCTATCTTGGGTATAGACTAGCTTTCAGCATACCATGCAAGTGTCGATTATTTCTAGAAGATTGTTACTTTCTCACCTCTAGATCAACCATCTTTCAAGTTCATTAGGATTTAGGAAAAGCTCCCTCTTATTATATCAGCCTTAAGTGCTACCTAACTATTATTGAAGAGATGTCAGGGGTACTTGGCCTTCATTTCTAGAGAAGAATCTAAGAAGCCAATATTAGAGGACATCCCCATTATATAGGATTTTTCAAATATTTTTCCTGACGATCTATCTACACTACCACCAAATAGGCAGATTGAATTTACAATTGATCTTCTACTTAGCACCGCACTTATTTCTAAACCCGCATATAGAATGGCACCAATTGAGTTGGAGTTAAAGAAACAAATCTAGGAGCTTTTGGATAAGGGTTTTATTCAACCCAGCGTATCACCTTTGGGTGCCCTTGTCCTATTTGTGAAGAAGAAAGAAGAATCTATGCGGCTATGTATTGATTATAGGCAACTCAACCAAGTAACTATAAGGAATAAATATCCCCTTCCTCAAATAGATGACCTATTTGATCAACTTTAAGGTACTCAGGTATATTCAAAAATTGATTTGAGATCTGGATATCATCAACTTAAGATAAGAGAATGAGACATATAGAAAACAGCTTTCAGAATAAGATACAATCATTATGAGTTCTTAGTAATATCCTTCGGACTCACAAATGCATTGGCTACCTTCATGGATCTTATGAATAGGGTATTCCACCCTTATCTTGATAAATTTATAATTGTCTTCATTGATGATATATTGATCTACTCCAAAAGTAGGACAAAATATGAATACCATCTTAAGACAATTCTGGAAGTCCTAAGACAAGAGAAACTATATGCCAAATTAAGCAAGTATAATTTCTGGCTCAATAAAATTATGTTTCTCGATCATATAATTTCGAGTGCTGGTATATCTATAGACTCTTATAAGATTAAAGCTATGACAAAATGGAAGCAGCTTTCTAATATTTTAGAGATTAGAAGTTTCTTGGATATTATAGAAGATTCGTAGAAGGTTTTTCAAAAATAGCAGCACCTTTGACTAGGTTGACACAAAAGAACGTAAAGTTCATATGGGATGACAAATGTCAATGAAGTTTTCAATAATTGAAGAAAAGATTAACAAGTGCTCCTATCTTGGTGATTCCTTTAGGGAGAGAAGGTTTTATAGTATATAGTGATGCCTCAATACAAGGACTTAGTTGTGTTCTAATGCAAAATGAGAAGGTAGTTGCTTATGTGTCTAGGCAATTGAAACCTCATGAGAAAATCTATCCTACTTATGATTTAGAGCTAGCAGCTATCATTTTTGTACTGAAAATTTGGAAGCATTATCTCTATGGATAAACTTTTGAAATCTTCACAGATCATAAGAGTCTCAAGTATATTTTTACACAAAAAGATTTAAATATGAGATAAAAAAATGGTTGGACTTTCTAAAGGATTATGATTTTAACATCAACTATCATCCTGGGAAGGCTAATGTGGTTGCTGATGCCTTAAGCAAAAATACTTCTAGTCTTATAGCCTATATAAATATTCAAAGAAATTCTATGATGATAAAGTTGGTAGACTTAAAACTTAGACTTTTATCAGAGATAAATAAAGGTTTTCTTGCATGTCTGATGGCACAATCATATTTAGTAGGAAGGATTAAAGAAGGTCAGAAGGAAGATCCATATCTCCATATGATAGTTAAGGAAATAGCTCAAGGAGCTAGACCCGAATTCCGCCAAATTGAAGATGGTTCTATTACATTCCACAATCAAATGGTTGGCGATATAATTATGGTCAAAAGGGGAAGTTAGCTCCTAGATTTATTGTCCATTTGAGATCTTACAAAAGATCGGGCCTGTGGCATACAGATTGGCATTGCCCCGACTTTGGCTAGCATCCATGATGTATTCCATATGTCTATACTTCGGAGATATATCAAGGATCCATCACATGTCATATCTTACCAATCGCTACAACTAAGAGACGATGCCACTTTTGTAGAACAACTAATCCAGATCTTGGAAAGGAAAGAACATGTTCTAAGGAATAAAATTATACCTTTAGTAAAGATTTGTTAGCAATACCATTCAGACTAAGAGGCAATATGGAAAAGAGAAGAAGATATGCGAGAGCAGTATCCTTATCTATTCTCTTGAGGTAAGTAAAATTTGGGGACCAATTTTCTTGTAGGTGGGGAGAAATATAATCAAATCAAATATTCGATTTAGGAATCAAATATTATTTCCTTACATGCTAGTATAATTTAAGTAATGTTAATCCTACTTCCTTGTTTGTCATTACGAATTAAGAAATAATTATTAAGCATTCCAAATAGGGTGATATCATATTTGTTAGTATATTAAATAAAAATAATTTATATTAAAAAATATAAAATTTAGAAAATTTTCATTTAATGGAGGCTCACCTCCTCCAATTTAAGGGGAGGGATTTCTCTCCATCATTCCTCACCGAGTAGAACTCAACAGTGGGAGGAACGAGGAGTTTTATCCTGCTAAGAAGAGGTAGGTTCTCCCTACCTTTCTTAAAATTAAAAGCTTTTATTTGGATTCTATGTTGAAATTTTTAGATTAATATTAGTTATTATTGAATTAAAATATTTTATCCTTTGATACCTCTTAAAGGTTTTCATTTTTAAACATACTGAAATTGTATATGTTTTATGATATTGAATTTTTTTTAGAATATTATTTCATTGTATTATAGTTATCTTCTAATCTTATTTAGATTAAAATATACCATGAGTACTTCAAAAATAGTTCGTAATCCTTTAGATGTTAAAATTTTTATTATTGTTTAGAAAATGTTATTTAAAATTTTTTATCAATTTTGAGATTTAGAATGTTATTATTTGATTTGATCATGTTGAAATTATTCATGTTACATGTATTAAAAGTATAGTTTCTAATTCTTATTGAATCAAGAATATTATTTCCTTGTATTGAAGTTTATCCTTCAATCTTATCATTTATTTAATCTGTTATTATGTTTTAATATATTATTATTAGTGGATATAGGTTATTGTAATTAGAAATTTATAAAATTGGATAGGATTGGGTTAAAACAGCTTGTAGGCCAAGCCCAACCCACGGGTTGGGCCCTAGCCCACAAGCTAACCCAACCCATCCCAACGTGGGCTGTCATGGGCTAGGGTTGGCCCAGCCTGGTGTGATGCAAGCACAGTCATGTGCAGTGCACATTATCGGTATTTGGGTCAGCTCAACCTAGTCCAATATTATGTGATTGTTGGGTTTGAGCCCAAACATTGATTGAGCTAAATCAGACTTGATTAGTCTAGATCAATTTAGGGTGGTTACAAATTAGTTTAACTTTTTAAGTTAGTTTTACCTTAATTAAACCTATTCTAGTCCAAATTGTACTAGTCTAGGATGGTTCCAGACTAGTTAAATGAGGATTATAGTCGATTCAATTAAGTTCTAGTGAATCGAGTTGGATTAGGGCTAATTGGTATTATTGAAAGAAAGTACCTAGGGAGATCATATATCCCTGAGTTCTTGTAGATCCATGTAAGAGGATGAAGGAGGTCAAGCGTGCTCCTCTCTAGCGGTATCCATACGGTAGGGACTACGACATTGCTCCTCTCTAGAGAGAGGAGAACAGAATGTGGTTACCAAGAGAACCCCAGCCTATGGGCCTTTGGTTCCCTCCTATTTATAAAAGCCCCTTGTCAATCCTAACGGATCCAGCCCTATTGGGTATTGGATCTCTATCCAATTACCTAAGCCTCTTAGATCAATAGGTCTCTACCCAATAATCTAGCTCTTATTGGATCTCATCCATAGGATCCAATAATATAGGGGCTTATTTGATATCCAATAAGATAGAGGCTTCGATGGATATCTCATATCTGAACCTCTACTCATCGCAACACCTACCATATGTGTGTGACCCTCTAGGCTCAATATCGAGTTGATCGTGAGTCATACCTATCAGAACTCCTTCTAACTCAGTGAATTATTATCTCTATAATAATTCACTCGACTCATCGACTACAGACGTACGAGGCTACTACCCCGTAGTCCCCAAACGATACAAGGGAATTCAATCCTTTAGACCTATCTGTCTTTAGTTACCATGTACCTATAGTCCCTCATCTATCTAATATCCCAGAGACCGTATATCGGGCATGGTGCTATCAGGCCCATACGATTTCCAATCGAGTCTCGCTCTAATCGGATTCTCTCGGAGAACTTTTTCTCTCTCAATCTGAATGACCCTAGCTAGGGATTTGCCTGAGCAAGAACACATAGGATATTCCTCTTATAACACCGAGAGTGAATAATCATCTTTTAACACTCAATAGCCCTCGTAAGGTTGACTGTTACTCCCAATAATCGATTGTACTAGATTTGAAACTTCCAAACCTATAAGTTCGGTATCAAAGAGTGAAGTCCTCATATAGGACTTCCTTGGTATCTCAAGTCTAAGGACTAGATACACTATTGGGACTACAAAATCTCTGTCTGACATGAGGTATCAATGACCATCCAGTATTCCGTAAGTGGATCAATCAGTGAACTCATTCTATAATGAGCACCTGCATTATATCCTTAATGTCCCCACATAAGTAGCTATGAGACCAGCCACCTCCATCATATGGATAGGTATATAGCACACCAGTTTGTCTGGTTATCTCGATGTCCCTCTCGAGTAACCTATGACCGGGATTATTTAGGGTCTGTGTTTAAAGATAAATCGGTCTCATTATCATAATCTCATCATGATCTGATTCCTATTGCATAAATCCAAGGACATCACAATATACATATGATTAATGTGAGAAAATATCAATAATCATAAGCATAAAGATTGATGTTGTGTGTTACAAGTGCCATCACTCACGTGATTGGCTTGTAGGGCACCTATAACTAGCAATCTTCCACTTGACCTAAAGCCAATCACCTACGTGTCTGATCCCTATCAGACCTCTATGATGCTCAAAGATAATTTGAATCAATGACTTTGTTAGTGGATCTGTAATGTTATGTTCCGATGGAACTCTTTCCACTGCTACATCTTTTTGGGCCACGATCTCTCTAATAAGTTGGAGCCTCCTTAGAACACTTCTGATGAGACCTAGGTTCCCTTATTTGAGTAATCGCCTTGTAGTTGTCGCAATATAAGGGAATCAGCTCCTTCGCTGCTCGGCACGACTCCCAAATCTGTGATGAACTACTTCATCCAGACTCCCTCCTTTACTGCCTCTACTACTACAATGTATTCCGCCTCTATAGTCAAGTCAGTAGTAGTATCTTGTTTGAAACTCTTCTAGCACACTGCTCCTCCATTCAAGGTGAATACATACCCTGAATTAGACTTGCTATCATCGATATCGGATTGGAAGCTCGAGTCCGTGTAGCTCTTAACCCTAAGGCTACTGCCTCCATATACCGGTAAACGATCCTTAGTCCTTCTCAAGTACTTAAGGATACATTTTACTGCTTTCCAATGCTCCAAGCCTGGATCTTCCTGATACCTGCTCGTGACACTCAAAGTATACACTATATCAGGCCTGGTATATAGCATAGCATACATGATAGGCTCTATTGTTAGGGCATAGACCCTATTCATGTGTGTCCTTTCTTTAAGAGTCTTTGGGGATATACTCCTAGAAAGTGATAGCCTATGTCTCATCGGTTTGAGACTTCTCTTAAAATTTTTCATGTCAAATCTTTTAACAATGGTGTCTATGTACCTAGACTAGGATAAACCAAGCATCTTCTTGGATCTATCTCTATATATCTAAATCCCCAATATATAGGATGCTTCCCCTAAGTCCTTCATGGAGAAGTATCTAGATAGCCAAGTCTTTAGCGTGAAGAGCATTTCTACATCATTCTCAATGATTAGGATGTCATCCATATATAGCACCAAAAAAAGGTGATAGTGCTCCCACTTACCTTCCTATACACACAAGGCTCATTTTCGTTCTTAACGAACTCATAAGATCTGATCGCCTCATCAAATCTTATGTTCCAACTTTATGAAGCTTGCTTCAGTCTATAGATGGATCTAAGCAACCTGCACACTTTATCTGGACTATCCTTAGACATGAATCTCTTAGGCTGTATCATATACACCTCCTCCTCGAGGTTGCCATTGAGGAACATAATTTTTATGTCCATCTGTCAGATCTTATAATCAAGGTGTGCTGCAATAGCCTAATAGAATTCAGATGGATTTTAGCTTGACTATGGGTAAGAAGGTTTTGTCATAGTCAACACCTTGACTTTGATGATACCCCTTAGCTATTAGCCTTGCTTTATAGGTCTCTATCTTTCCATCTACTCCGATCTTCTTTTTAAAGATCCACTTGCACCCAATGGGTACAATAACCTCAGGTGCATCAACTAGGTTTTAAACCTTGTTAAAATAAATGGAATCCATCTTTGAATTCATAGCTTCTTGTCACTTCCCAAAGTCTATACTCGTAATAGCCTCCTTGTAAGTTTGAGGATCAATATCCTCAACATCCTCTCCTCTGATATATCCCACATACTCTTAGGAGGATAGGATACTCTATCGCATGTACCTAAAGTCAGAACTTACATGCTAGGTACCTGAACAGATTCTAGCTATGGAATGATGCTTGAGCTGGGTTCTCTAACCTCGCTCAACTCTATCATACTCCTATTATCTCCACCAAAAATGTGTTCCTTCTCAAGGAACACTACTCTCTTGGCTATAAAGACATTTTGGTTCTTGGGGTGATAGAAATAATACCCACAAGTTTCCTTGGGGTATCCCACAAACTCGCACTGTTCCATTCAGGATTTCAATTTATCAGGTATGTGTCTATTAACGTGGGCATGGCAGCCCCAAATCTTAATAACTTTAAGATCGAGCTTCCCTTTTCATATCTCATATGATATAGATACTACCAACTTAGTTAGAACTCTGTTCAGAAGATAAGCTACAAACTCTAGGACATATCCCCAGAATGAGATGGGTAGGTCGGCGAAACTCATCATGGACTACACCATATCTAACATGGTATAATTCCTCCTTTCGGATACACCATTAAGTTAGGGTGTATAATGAGGTGTCTATTGGGATAGAATCTCATGGTCCTTGAGGAACTAGGTGAACTCTATACTCAAGTACTCACCTCCTCTATTTGACCGAAAAGTTTTGATACTCTTTCCAGTCTAAACCTCTACTTTATGTTGGGAAATCCTATAGGGCGACATCTCATATGCAACGGAAGAACAAAAAACAAAACCACAAATTTTTCATAGAAAGGTTCCGTCATCGTGCCAAGATCGGTGCGCAAAAAACAAATCCGTGAAAACTACATGTGTAAAAGAAAATACCTAGCGAGATCGTATATCCCTGAATCCCTACAGACCTGTAGGAAGGATGAAGGAGGTCAAGCATCCTCCTCTCTAGTGGTATCCACATGGTAAGAACTGCGACGATGCACCTCTCTAGATAGAGGAGAACAGAAGGTGGCCACTAAAAAGAACTCCCAGCCTATAGAGCTTTGGTTCCCTCCTATTTATAGAGGCCCCTTGTAAACCCTGATGGATCTTGCCCTGTTGGGTATTGGATCTCCATCCAATTACCCAAGCCTCTTGTATTAGTGGGTCTCTACCCAAGAACCTCTTATTAGCAATTATTGGATCTCATCTTAGGATCCAATAATTCAGGGGCTTAATGGATATCCAATAAGATAAGGGCTCCATTAAATATCTTATATCTGAACCTCTACTCGTCGCAACACCTACTATATGTGTGTGACCCTCTAGGCCCAATATCGAGCTAGCCATGAGTTATACTTGTCAGAACTCTTTCTGACTTAGTGAATTATTATCTCTATAATAATTCACCCAACTCATCGACTGCAGACGTACTATGCTACTACGCCACAGCCCCCAGACGATATAGGGGAATCTAATCCTTTGGACCTATCTATCCTTAGTTACCATGTATCTATAGTCCCTCATCCAACTAATATCCTAGAGACCCTATACTGGGCATGGTGTTGTCAGGCCCATACGGTCTCCCCTTGAGTCTTGCTCTGTCGGATTCTCTCGGAGAACTCTTTCTCTCTCAATTTGAATAACCTTGGCCAAGGATTTGTTCGAGCAAGAACACATGGAATATTCCTCTCATGATACTGAGAGCGAATGATCCTCTATTGATACTCAATAGCCCTTGTAAGGTTGGCTACCACTCTCAATAACCAGTTGTACTAGATCTGGAACTTTCCAAATCTATAAGTCCGGTATCAAAGAGTGGAATACTCATACAGGACATCCTTGGTGTCTCAAGTATAAGGACCAGATACACTGCTCGGACTACGAAATCGCTGTCTGACGTGAGGTATTAATAACCATCCAGCATTCCGTAGGCGGATCAATCAGTGAACTCATTCCCTAATGAGCACCTGCACTGTACCCTTAGTGTCCCCACATGAGTAGCTATGAGACTAGTCACCTCCATTATATAGACGGATATATAGCACACCAGTCTATCCGGTTATCTCGATATCCCTCTTGAGTAACCTATGACCAGGATTATTTAGGGTCTGTGTTTAAAGGTGAATCGGTCTCATTATTATGATCTCATCATGATCTGATTTCCATTGCACAGATCTAAGGACATCACAATATATGCAACACGCAAGATAAAGTGATAAAACGTCTAATAATAAGAAAAGAGAAAGAGTGCATGTCAAGTCATAAGTGTCATCACTCATGTGATTGGCTTGCAGGGCACATATGACTAGCACTTCATTCTTATACTTCTTGAATTTCTTGAAGGCTTCGGACTTATACTTCATCAAGTATACATGTTCGTACCTAGAAAAATCATCAGTGAAAATAATGAAGTAGAAATAACCACTAATGACCTGAGTTGATATGGGACCACATACATCACTATGTATAAATACCAACAACTCAGTAGCTCTCTCTCCAGTTCTACTAAATGGAGAGTTGGTCATCTTTCTACGAAAGCAAGGTTCGCAAGTCGCATATGACTCATAGTCAAATGGATCTAGGTATCCATCTAATAATAACTTTTGAATCATTCCCTCATAGATATGACCTAGCCTACAATGTCATAGGTATGCATTGTTTACCTCATCTCGTTTCCTCTTGGACACACTTACATTCATGATATATGGAGTAGTGTCTAGCATAATCAAACCATTATGCAATATTCCTCTTGTGATGATCTCATTATCCTTAATAGTTGAACAACTTTTGTTCTGAAAAACTACTTTATCACCATCCAATGTCAAACATGAAATGGAAATAATATTTTTTATAATAAAGGGAACAAAATAACATGCATCTAATGCAATAGTAGCTCCATCAGGCAAATGTAGGGTGACCTTGCTAATAGCAATAGCAACAACTCTTGCTCTATTGCCTATCTTGAGGTCCATCATGCCTCTTATCAATCTCCTAGGTCTTGCTAGAACTTACAATGAATTGCAGATATGATAAACACGATCGGTATCCAATACCTATGTGTTATCATATGAGTCTGATAGATAGAGACTAATCATGAATGCATATCTGAAGCTTCTCTAAGCTTCAGTTTCACCTTCTCTGCAATATTCTCTTTGCAGTTTCTCTTCCAATGCCCGTCTTTACCGTACTGGAAGCACTAACTTTTATCCTTTTGTTTGGTCCTTCGTAGCAACCTTTGCTTTACCCGATCTACCCTTGCCCTTGCCCTTACCCTTCTTGAGGGACTTATCTGTCTTCCTTTTCTTTCTGGTCTTACCAGCATAGAGAACTATGGAAAGGAATCGAGTAAGGACTGAAGAATAAGATCCACACATAAGTTATCCTCTAGGACCATTCCTATATCTGTGAGTTTCTCTATCTACTCAATCATCTTAAGGATATGATTCTGAACCAATGTCCTCTCAATAATCTTGGTACGGAAGAGACTCTTCGATATCTCATATCTTTAAGTTTTTTCCTATTCCTTAAATAATTTGTGGAGATGCAGGACTATGGATCTACCATCCATCTTTTTCATGTTATCTCTATAACTCGGGAGTCATGGAGCCCAATATATAATACTGAGCAAGAGTGGAGTCATCTGTGTATTTCACGTAGTGAGCGATCTCATCCTCACTTCCCTTTTCCTTGGGCATAAGCATCACTATTTCAAGGATATATGCGATTTTTTTCGTTGTGAGAACTATTCTCAAGTTACGGAGTCAGTCCATATAGTTTTGACCAGTGAGGCGATTGACATCAAGTATGTCATATAGAGAGTCTAATAGCGACATTTTCAAAATATAGCAACAATAAATAAATAATATATAGATTTTATAGAAATATAAATAATCAAGATATGGACTTCTATCTTGATGTACTCCCACTATTTTTCTAGCGAGTCACGCGACACCCTCAGCGCGTGAAACGAAAGTCTCCGACAGGCTTCTAGTGGGGATCGAGATCCAATCAGCATCTTAGTATAACCTCGAGGGACTCAACCAATCACACTAAGCCCAAAAGGTAGGCAACTCTTGTCAATCACAACTCCTTGTGATTCTCGTCTTGTTCGACCTCCGAACCACCATGGCCTCGAGGGACTCGACCAACCATGATGTTCGGTTAAGTCAACACCATCGTTACAAGATGAGTTTGATTTAATGATATACCCTCGAGGGACTCGACCAAGCATATAATGTCCTTAGGTCACCGGTGACATCTCTATGTCGTAGATAAGATAGCGAATCGCGATATAGGTGAATCTCGAGGGACTCGACCAATTCAACCTACATCGGGAATCGATTCCTACCTATAACGATGGAAGGCCACGTTGGTCAATCTAATTGCCTCACGTTTACCGACTTAATATTATTAATAGAGGAGATTTTTGATTTGGTCTCATAATATAACGTGTCACACACGTACATATTTAATATATATCTATATCACATGCAAATATATATATCTAGTAGGTGTATAAATAATTACACATCACATCAGCAACCACACCAGATGAGCCTAATCATTCACATCAAGATCTATGTGTGCCTCGGCGCATCTCCATGCCCTGTGATCGTCCATCTCGCTTCGTTGGTTCCGTCGGCATCTCAACACATCTCCATGCGTCGAATTGTCTATCTCGACCTGTGGGTCTCGCTTCCGCTACGCCTCCTATGTAATTACTACATAATTATAAGCATGCAGGTCCGACAATAAATGAGAAAAATATAGGCTTGCAGGCCTCAATAATAATCACAGGTACACACATCAAACGATCCATAATCATCTATCCACATCATACATCACATGTACATATCATTATATAGGACTACTAGATAAATGATAATAATAGTTAATTAAATATTTTAATTAACTAATATTTTTTAAAATCAGGGATATAGAGGGAATTTTTTAAAATTTGAAGGGTATTTTGGTCATTCGATCAAAAGGGACAAAATTAGAATTTCTACAATTTCTAGGGCCAAAAATATTTTTTGCCCAAAAAACCTAATCCCTCCCTTTGCTGCAGCATTGCGGGGGGGGGGGGGGGGGAGGTTTTGTGGGCGGGGAGGTTTTGTGGGGCAGGGGGGGGAGGTTTTGTGGGGTGTGGGGTGATGGGGTGGTTGGTGTAATATCGCTCATTATTTTAAAAAAATTTGTAAGGGCTTGTTTGTAATGTAAGGACCAAAATTATAAAAAATGAGGATTGTTTAATAATCCTTTAGCATTAAATATTTTTTTATATTAATAGTTTAGTGCTAGGGACCAAAATGTGAATACTAATACTTAGATAGGATTTATGAAAGATTTGTATTCAGTTTAAGAAAGAAAGAAAGAAAACAAAAAAAAAGAAAAAGAGAGGACATATGGCATTAGCTAACCTAAGAATGAGCCACTTGTGTTTATTCTAAGAATGACACCTAAGCCTCCATCATACATGCTTGCGACCTTACTATTTTAAACAATTAGATGAGAAGTTAAGAAAAAAAAAAGAAACTTAACAAAGAGGTGGGAAACTTGTTGCCAATGTAGAAGAGAAGGAGAAGGAATTGAATGAGAAGAAGAACTTTTGTCTTGGCTCAAGGTTTTGCATTAATTCCCCCACATTTGGGAATCAAAACTTTTTAAGGCAAGTGCCCATCCTAGAGAAAATTTTGATCCCTGTTTTCATCGTGATTTTGAGAAAATTGGAAGATTATGGCTCCATATAAGATATCTATGTCGTTTATACATTAAATGTTGAATCTAGAATTTTTCAGATTTTAACCTTTCAGTACTCTTGTGGCCATAACTTTTTGCACCAAATTCTGATTTAGGAAAAACATCCTTCCTAGATTTAGGAAAAACATCCTTTCTACAAAAGTAGACTTACAAAGCTTTCATTTGATAAAAAATTGAAGGATTTGGAGTAAATTTACCTATCCAAACATATGAATGAAAAGACCTTATGTATTTGGTACAATAGATACTACAACTTTTGACCTTCCGTCACTAAATTGTCCATAACTCTTTGATGGAAACTCTGAACTATGTTAAGTTTAATTCTTTGGAAATTAAATTTGTATATCTTTCTTTTGACACCAAAATTGGAAATTTTGAGGTACATTTGCCTACTAAAGCATCTATTTAAATTGATTCTACCAAGTCTGCAAAACAGGGATGATAAATTCTGACCCTGCTTTACTTTATTTGTCCTAACTCCCTGTTAGGAACTTAAAAATTTACAAACCTGAGTTTATCCAAAAATAGATTGATACATATTTCTATTAACACCTTTTTTGAGCAAATTGGAGCATAATTGGTTACTTAAACCATTCAAGAAATGTACCACTCAATTTTTAGTAGACTTGAAATTTTGTTGAGTTTTACCTATTCAAGTTTCATCCTATTGGAAATCTAATTTCTGATAAATTCTTCTTTAATGGAGCTTTATATTAGTCCTTTGAGATTCTTGTATTGTTAAACCTGAAATCGTTTGTATACCTAAAATCTATTATGTAATGTTCATGTTTGCATGATCTTATTTCGTAAAGGCACACTCATATTTTCATTGTTCCGCATGTGCTTTCGTTATGTGCCAATGTTATTGTTCATGCTACCCTTTTGTACTCTGGTGTTTTGTAGGACAATGTGAACCTTTGCCAGAAATGGTAAAGGGAGTTATGATGAGAGCCCCGCGATTGCTCTGCTAGCCCCATTGACTTCACTCAGACATGGGTGGATGGAGCTCCCAGACATGGGAGACTTATGTTTGGTGGTCATCCAGAAATTGATGAACCATGTTATGTATATGGTCCCATAGTGCCCTCTATGTTTTTGATATGAGATCCAAAGCATGGCTTATGTATTTATATTCAGGCTTTGGATAAAATTTGAAATGCGTACAATATCAAAAATGACATACAAGCTTATGTTTGTTATTCGGTTCACTTGTTATATTTTGAAATGTTTCGTATATCATTGTTATGCTCCTAAACACTCACACCTTTGATATGCACCTAAATGCTTCATATGTCATTTGATACTTGCCTAAATGTTTCTTATGCCAATGATATGCTCCAAATTTCCTTTCTCCTATTGTTATGCTTAAAGCATGTTTCGAATGAGGTAACCCTTCCTGATTTTATATCAAATGAGATGCTTTCAATGAACACTTGTATCTATGCTTTTGTATTTTGATACCAAGCCTGCTTGAACTTCCCCGATTGCCATAGATATGTTAGTCACTTGCTGAGCTCTGTTATGGTCACTTTAATTGCTATAACTTTTTTTTCAGGTTAGCTTATCAGTTTCTGGAATGTTTAAAATCGGTTGAGGAAGAGAATGCTAGAAGATTTTGGCTTGAGCTTTAATGGTTAACAAGTTTTGTTGTACAAGAATATTTTGTGCTTAAGGAAATGTCTATGATAAATCTGAACTTATGTGTTTTGTAAAAGTTCAAGAACCTCTTGTGTCAGGATTTGGAATGTTAAGTTTAAATTGTATAATGATATGAACATGTGGCTAATGTTAGTTTTATAATTATATGGATTCCTACACTTGTGGATTTAGTGATGTGGATATTGTTTAGTTGAGTTAGTTTTAAATTTTATGAATTAATGAATAAAGTGGAGTATGACTTATGAAACTGTACAGGTTTACAGAGTATGAATTTATGGATGTATGAATATTGATTTGATTGATTCTTAGTATTCTCAATTTTTTTTTTAGTTTGGATCCTGGATTTGTATTGCTGTTAAAATCTTAATGTTATGGATTTTAAGATAGGGTCACATCTCCTGAATGAGATTAAAAATTTGGGGGGCGTGACAGAGGGGGGGCGCCTCCCGTGCCTGCGGGCGGCACCATCGTTGCATGCGGGCGCAGCGCCCGTAGGCGCTGCCTCTGCAACGCTGCCCCCGGGCGCCACCCCTGTAGGGGACCACCTGCGAGCACCACCGCGAGCAAGCGTTGCCTCCTCAGGCTACCTTGCCCCCCGTGGGCGGCTACAGGCGCTGCCTGCCTGGCCGCGGGCGTCGTTGCCCGACCCTTGTAGGCAGGGTGCCTGCGCAAGCAGCCTACATGCGTTGCCTACCTGGCGGCCAGCACCGTTCGTCGACGGCCCTTGCACATGGCTATGGCTGCAAGCAGCCTTGGCCATACTTCGAGGGTAGCAACGGTTGCTACCCTCTCACGTCCTTTGTGTCAACAATTTTGGCATCAAAAGCGCATCCAAAACACACATACGTAGTTAAAATTTTATCTTAACCTGGCTCTGATACCACTATTGAGAAATCCAAGGGTGACATCTTATACGCAGTGGAAGAACAAAAATAAAAATCTTGGATTTTCACGAAAGGTTCCATTGTCGTGCGAAGATCAGTGCATCAAAAACAAATTCGCGAATCCGAAAACTGCGTGTGTAAAAAGAAAGTACCTAGGGAGATCATATATCCCTGAATTCTTATAGATCCATAGGATAGGATGAAGGAGGTCAAGCGTCCTCCTCTCTAGTGGAATTCACACGGCAGGGACTGCGACGATGCTCCTCTCTAGAAAGAGGATAACATAAGGTGGCTACCAAGAGAACTCCAACCTATGGGCCTTTGGTTTCCTCTTATTTATAAAGGCCCCCTGTCAACCCTAATGGATCCAGCCCTATTGGGTATTGGATCTCAATCCAATTACCCGAGCCTCTTAGATCAATGGGTCTCTACCCAATAATCTAGCTCTTATTGGATCTCATCCATGGGATCCAATAATACATGGACTTATTGGATATCCAATAAGATAGGGGCTTCGGCGAATATCTCATATACGAACCTCTACTCGTCGCAACACCTACCATATGTGTGTGACCCTCTAGGCCCAATATTGAGCTGGTCATGAGTCATACCTATCAGAACTCCTTCTGACTTAATGAATTATTATCTCTATAATAATTCACTCGACTCATCGACTATGGACATACTATGCCACTATACCACATTCCCCAAACGATATAGTGAAATATAATCCTTTGGACCTATCTGTCCTTAGTTAGCATGTACCTAGAGTCCCTTATCCATCTAATTTCTCAGAGACCGTATATCGAACATGGTGTTGTCAGGCCTATACGATTTTCAATCGAGTCTCGCTCTAATCGGATTCTCTCGGAGAACTCCTTCTCTCTCAATCCAAATGACCCTAGCCAAGGATTTGCCTAAGCAAGAACACATGAAATATTCCTCTCATGATACCGAGAGTGGATGATCCTCTATTGACACTTAATAGCCCTCGTAAGGTTGGTTGTCACTCCCAATAACCGGCTATACTAGATTTGGAACTCCAAACCTATAAGTCTGGTATCAAAGAGTGAAGTACTCATACAAGATTTCCTTGGTGTCTCAAGTCTAAGGACCAGATACACTATTGGGACTACGGAATCGTTGTCTGACGTGAGGTATCAATGACCATCTAGCATTCTGTAAGCAGATCAATCAGTGAACTCATTCTCTAATGAGCACCTACACTATATCCTTAGTGTCCCCACACGAGTAGCTATGAGACCAGCCACCTCCATCATATGGATGGGTAGACAGCACACCAATCTGTCTGGTTATCTCGATATTCCTCTCGAGTAACCTATGATCGAAATTATTTAGGGTCTATGTTTAAAGGTGAATCGGTCTCATTATCATGATCTCATCATGATCTGATTCCTATTGCACAGATCCAAGGACATTACAATATACATATGAATAATGTGAGAAAATACCAATAATCATAAGCATAAAGATTGACGTAGCATGTTACAGGTGTCATCACTCATGTGATTGGCTTGTAGGGCACCTATAACTAGCACTCATCACTTGAGTCATCACTCAAGTGGTATTCTTTTATTCGAAGTGCCCAAACCTTCCTGCTCTTTGGAAGGTGGTCTCATGTTCATCAAGTTCAAGAGTCATTTCATAGGTCATTAAAGATCTAATTAGTTCTTCGAGTGAATAAACGTTCAAGTCTTTATACTCTTATATAGTCATTATTTTTGGATCCCAACTCTTTGGAAGGGATCTTAAAATCTTGTTTACTAGATCAAAACTTAAAAAACTTTTGCCAAGGCTTTTCAAACTATTGACAACATCCGTGAAACGGGTATATATGTCACTAATAGTTTCGCTTGGTGTCATTCGAAAAAGCTCAAAATCGTGCATAAGAAGGTTTACTTTCAAGTCTTTGACTTTACTCATTCCCTTGTATGTGATTTCAAGTGTGCACCAAATATCAAAAGTCGTTTCGTAAGTTGAAATTCGATTAAACTCATTTTTGTCCAAAGAGCAAAATAAGGCATTCATAGCCTTTGCATTTAATAAAAAAGATTTTTCCTCTAAATCCAACCATTCGTTCATAGGTTTAGAGGGAAGTTACAAATCATTTTCAATAATATTTCATAAATTTAAATCCAAAGAAATCAAAAAAACTCTCATTTGAGTTTTCCAATAAGTGTAGTCCGAATTGTTAAACAATGAAGGATGAACAATCGAAAAACCCTCTTAAAAGTCGTAAAGAGCCATTTCTCGTGGGTGTGGATCCAAAAGAGAAACAATGTGGATTTGATACCAACTGTTAGAATCTAAAGTGGCACTAAGAAGGGGAGGGGGGGTGAATTAGTGTAGCGATAAGTTTACGATAAATTTGGCAATTTAAAATGATTTTGAAAACTTCATATGTTAAAAACTTTGTTTCGACTAAAACCAAGTTTCAATTGAAGTGTATCGGAAAGTGCTTAAATTAGGGAGTGTTTAGAGAAGGAGAAGGGCAGTAATAAGGAAGTCAAATAGTGAAGAAAAAATGGTTTGCAGAAATATAAAGACAATCAGTAAACGTAAATCATTTTTATAGTGGTTCGATCATACAACCTACGACCACTCCCGATTTCTCTTCTTTTGATGCCACCCACTTTCCACTAGCGGTCTTCCTTCCAACGGGCGAAGACCAACTCCCTTTTACAACGCTCTCTCCTTTTGATGGGCTTAGGAGGCAATCCTTACAATGCCTCTTACCCCTCTCTTGAACTTGGCTAACACTTAGAGTTTGAGGGAAGGATTTTTCTCAAGTTTATAATAGAATTTTTTCTCCTATTTGTTCTCAGTTATGTATGACTCAACCATGAATGAGAGAGGTATTTATAGGCCTCAAGGTAATTCAAATTTGAAGCCCAAATTTAAATCATCCCGAAGGGGTACTGGTGGCACCACTGCTTGTCATTGGCAGTACCACCGTCAATTGACTGACACTAGGCAGTACCATCACCCAGTGCTAAGTAGTACCATCGCTTGGCACACTACCACTATCAGTATACTCAGTAGTACCACCACCCAGGTACACTGACACTGGACGATACTACTAGTTGTTAAATCTCAGATTTTGATGATGAAACTAATTGAGTGTGTTTTGTTGTCTAACTGCGTGTTGAGTTACGCAAGTCTACTATCGATCTGGATTAGAAAGTTGACGCTGGAGGAATTGACGTTGCGCCAGAAGTGATCACGTTAGGATATTGAATGTCGAGCCGGAGGTTCGGTCGACTATCGGTAGGAGGATTCATACGTCGGGCATCAGGCCAAGAAGAGCGTGTTGCACCAAGGATATCAGGGTTGCGGAGGTTAATCGACGATTGGGCAACGGACCGCAAGAGAGGATGATGTGCCGAAGGATCAGACGAAGCGCTGACCAATGATGTGTCAGGCAACTGAATGTCAATTCGTGTTGTAATAACTGTCTAGATCGAAGTAGAGTGTTTGTTGTTTGTGTGCAGGAGTAACTACGATACGGATGAAGACGTAAAGCGAAACAGAGTGCCGAAAGTCAAGTGGGATGTATCGTTGGGAGTTCGAGAGTTCGACGAAAGTCCGAAGATTCGTTGGGAGTGCTACCGGAACCGACCAAGAACGAGTAGGGAGCTTGCCGAAGGGTTTTCGGAAGTTCATCGGAAGGTTCGTCGAAAGTTCGTAGAGCTTGCTAAGAAAGATCGGAGCTTGCCAAAGAAGCTCGAGGGAACTCACCAAAATCATCGTAGAGTTCGAGAGCTTGCCAGGACTCCGCAGGATGGTTTCCGAGGGATCGTCGGAAGACCGCCGGAAGTTCGTCGGAAGCTCACCGGAAGAAGACTTGACTTGCGAACTTTGTAATAGCTTAGGAATGTCTTTAATTTCATAGTTAGCACATTAATTTAGGTTAGATTAGGTGTTAATCCTTTAACTCAAGTATGGGCCCATTGCCATTTGGGACCGGGCCGGCACCAAGTTTCAAGCCCAAACCAGAAGTTGATGTGTGCTAGGCGGTAGCACCGCCCAGCAGCCAACAGGCTAAGTGGTAGCACCGCCTCGTCTCAGAACTGGGTCAGCGTAGTACCGCCGCTGTTAGTCAATCTGGCGATGCCAGAGCACCGCCTCAAGACCGAAATCAAATTGAGTTCAAATTTGGAGCCTAAATTTGAACCTCTTTGAGTCTATAAATACCCCTCCTTTCTCAGCTGAAAGGGCACCCTTTTGAGAGTTAGAAATTGAGGAAAAGGCTTAGGAAAGTCTAGTTTTCAATAGCTTGTGTTCACCTCCTTCTTTCTCTTTGAAAAATTTGTAAGAGTGTGAACTTCTTGTAAAAGAGTTGTAAGAAGGGTATTTGGTCCTTCCCCTTCAAAAGGATTTGCTAGTGGAAGTTGGGAGCCTCATCGGAGAAGGCTTCGGAAGTGGATGTAGGTCGGATGACCGAACCACTATAAATCGATATGCATTTACTTTCTCGCAACTTACTTTGCTGCAAACCATTTTCATTTGTTGCTTTATTTACTCAACTTCATCTTCATCTTCTTACGTATGCTTTAAAGTTAAGATGTAATCTTTCCGGGTTCAAACAAAATGCTGCATTCATTCGTACAAAGTTTCTAAACTTGTGTTAATCGCTGAAAAATCTATCGTTCTTTACCGCTGCACTAATTCACCCCACCCCCCCCCCCCTCTTAGTGCTGCTCGATCCCTAACAATTGGTATCAGAGCCACGTTCTTTCTCTTTCGGATATACACCCATGAGAAATGGCTCTAAATGGTTTTCAAGAGGGCTTTTCGATTTTTCGTCCACCGTTCTTTAACGGTTCGGACTACACATATTAGAAAACTCAAATGAGAGTTTTCATGCTTTCAATGAATTTGGATTTGTGGAACATCATCGAAAATGGCTTTCAACTTCCCTCTAAACCGACGAACGAATGGTCGGACTTAGAGAAGAAATCATTTTCTTTAAACGCAAAGGCTATGAATGCCTTATTTTGCGCTTTGGACAAGAACGAGTTCAATCGGATTTCTATGTGCGAAACGGCTTTTGACATTTGGCGAACTCTTGAAATCATGCATGAGGGAACTAGTAGAGTTAAATACTCGAAAGTAAACCTCTTGTTGCATGATTTTGAGCTCTTCCGAATGACACTAAGCGAAACTATCGGCGATATGTACACCTGTTTCACGGATGTCGTCAATAGTTTGAAAAGTCTTGGTAAATCTTTTTTAAGTTTTGATTTAGTAAACAAGATTTTAAGATCCCTTCCAAAAGAGTGGGATCCAAAAGTAACGACAATACAAGAAGCTAAAAATTTACATGACTTATCTCTTGAAGAACTCATTGGGTCTTTAATGACATATGTAATGGCCTTCTTGGAACACAATGAACTCGATAAACACATGGACCACCTTCCAAAGAACAGGAAGGATTTGGCACTTCGGACTATGAAATGCCACTTGAGTGATGACTCAAGAGATGAGGACAATGAGGATATTGAACTTTTAATGAATCTTAATAAATTCATTAAACAAAAATCTAAAATAGACAATGAACTTGAATGGAGGAAGAGGCCAAAGAAGAAGAAGAAGGCTTGCAAAGAAGAATCAAGTAAAGAAGAGGCAAAATGGGCTTTGATGGTTTTCGACAATGAGGTAAGAAACTCCCCCAAGTTGCTTCTACCTTATTTTGAAATTACATAATGCTTTCCATGAATGCGTAACTTAGTAGGAATTTTTTCATGCTTTTCTTGTGTTTTTAGAAATTAAAAAATATATTTTAAAAATTATACTATGCTTTTCTTTATAGTATTTTTAAAAAGTAAAAATATGAATAATGATTCTATGATTTGTGATAATGTTTAGACACCTAATAGAATCAACCCATGCATGAGTATCTTGATTGTTTACATTATCTCTAAACATGATGCTTGATGATTTTATATCATGCATGAGTTGTTGAAGTGATGTTGATTTAAAAACTTCTATCTTGGATTAATGGGTCTTGACCCTTTTTATGATGAAATTTTTAGATGATACATGTCTTCATGAAATCAATTATAAAGACCTAACCCATAAATTTTCTAAATGAAAGAAATGTGATTTTAATGTTGCCTTGTATTACATTTGGACTTGATGATTTTCATGATGAAAATTATTTTTCAGATTTATAAAATGATGCATGATTTTACCAAAAAATTTGAGCATCGATCATCTTGTTATAACTAATGTAAGAAAGAATTAAAATGATTTTGATGATATTTTCGTTTTTGAATATGATGCATGACATTTCATATGAAAATTTTGAATATTTTTATGAAAGATCAAATCATTTAAATTGAAACTCATAAAGATGAGAAAATGTACTATCATGATGTTTGATGCATATGATCTTGATGGATTTAATGACAAACTTATGTTTTGAATTTCTACAATGATGGGTTCCATATAAATGTTTGAACATACATTATGAAATCATCATTGAAATGAAAATACTAAAAGTTTGTTATCATGCTTAATGATTTTGTGATATCATATCTTGATGACAAACTCATGTTTTGGTCTTAAATTTGATACTCATCGAGCACACTTGTTTGAAACAAAATGAAACACATTATCATGATAAATTAAATCTCATGTCTTGAAACAATGTGTTGTTTTGACAATTTTTATAATGAAGTTTGTCTTCCGATTTTGAATATTTTGATTTGGCATATAAAGGCAAAAGACATACTTATATGATGAAACATAAAGCAATTATATTTACTATCTTATCGAGATTAATGATTTCATGATATCTTAAGAATCTCATAAATTATAGAAGTGATTTCGATGAATTGATTATGATTTGATAATTTAAACTTTTCTCTCATGTTTCAATACTACTTTATATGTTACATGACTTGATGATTGAAATATTAATGCAAACACTTAAAATATCTCTTGTCATGATTTGAATATTGATTTAAAATAAATTTTTCTTGACTTGAGATATTTTTGGGAATCAAAATATTCTTCTCTATGATTGCTTCTTTTTATCATTTACCAAAGAGGAAAACAATTCAAGTTTATGTCATTTGTGAATCTCACAAACTATGTTAATGATTTTGATGATTCAAACTTGAATGAGCTTTATCACAATCCAAGTCTTGATATCTTAATACTTGATACTTGGAATTCTTATGCATGAATCAAGTTAATCTTTGTGCTATATCTTTTTAAATGAATCATGAGCCTTGATGTCATATATTTCATGATATAGAAATGACAAGATTTCTTTGCCTTGTGTGGTAAATTGAGCATTTGACATAAATGAAATTTGCTTTATGATGAATCATAAATGATGTCTTTTGGTATTGATCCTTATTGATATTTCATATTGATATCTTTCATGAATTCTTTGCATCTATGTTTTGTATGCATCATAAAAAAATTGAAATATTGATTGATGCAAAATTATTTCATTGAAATATTATTCATCCCTTCTTTTCAATAGTGACAAAGGGGGAGTTAGCTTGCTAGCTTATGTATCACAAGTGAAAGTGACAAACATAGCTGGCTAGAACTTACAAAAGGTAAAACTTGCACTTCTCAAAATGAGAAGAAAGAAACTACAAAGTTGCATTATTTTTTAACTCATGAGGTTGCATGTTTAAAATGTTATAAATTTTTACAAAAATTACTAGCTCATTGCAGACAAAAAGTTAATGGTTTGCAAAAGGGAAACTTAGTTGCAAAAGAGAAAAATTGAAAGGGAGCTAGTTTGCATATCGTAAAGTATGCTAACTTATCATTATTGCTTGCTTGCTTGTCATAAATTTTCCTCGTACCATGATTTGTTTATGACTCCCTTGAATTCATGACTTGATATGTTAAAAATTCATGATGAAAATTTGTTATTTTGTCATGATAGAAGCATTCATGTAAAGGGAAAAGGATTGTATTCTTCCCTTCTTTTTAATAAAATCAAAGGAGGAGAAGATTTATTGCTAGCTTGCATGATTAATTTGCTAGCTAATTCAAGAGGAAGAAAATTGCTAGCTTGTGCATCAAAAGAGAAAATTTTGCTAGCTTGAACATTGAGAAGCAAAAAGTTGCTATCTCAAGAGAGGCAAAAATCTTGCTCAATTTTACTTCTTCAAAATTGCTTACATTTTTTAATCTCATGCAAGACTATTTGAAGTATTTGATCCTCCCTTTCTTTTTGATGCTAACAAAGGGGGAGAAAGTTTTTAGCCCGAATATTACAAAAATTTGCCATCTTGATTCCTATTTTGCAACTTCATGAGAAGCTAAGAATTGTTATATCAAAGGATGCAAATATTGCTATCGTGAGAAACAAGGTGCAAACTTGCACATCTCAAGAAGCAAGTGAAAATTACCATCATTGCCCATCCTTGAAACTTGCTATGATTGAATGGTATTATTTGGTGTTGTATTGCAAAAATGTTGTATGATGTGATAAATAGCTAGTGTGTTGTAAAAATATGCATATTTTTTAAACTAGCTATGATGCTACTTCTCCTTTTTGTTGATGACATAGGGGGAGAAGTAGATTGATGACTTCATGCAATGTAATGATGCTTGAATATTTTATATATTTGCATGATGGATTTATATTTCTCACTACATGAATGATACATGTTACTTGGATTTGGGATAATCCAAGAGTTCTATCAATGACATATTGATAGGGGGAGTTTGTGTTAAACTCCGGGAAGTTATGGTTAACTCCGTCAGTCATCAATTAGTTGTCATCATCAAAAAGGGGGAGATTGTTGAATCTCGGATTTTGATGATGAAACTAATTGAGTGTGTTTTGTTGTTTAACTGCGTGTTGAGTTACGCAGGTCTACTATCGATCAGGATTAGACAGTTGACGCTAGAGGAATTGACATTGCGCCGGAAGTGATCATGTTAGGATATTGGATGTCGAGCCAGAGGTTCGGTCGACTATCGGCAGGAGGCTTCGTACGTCGGGCATCGGGCCAAGAAGAGTGTGTTGCGCCAAGGATATCGGGGTTATTGAGGTTAATCACCAATTGGGCAACGGACTGCAAGAGAGGACGATGTATCGAAGGATCAGATGAAGCGCCGACCAATGACGTGCCGGGCAATTGAATGTCAATTCGCATTGTAATAACTATCTAGATCGAAGTAGAGTGTTTGTTGTTTGTGTGCAGGAGTAACTACAATAAGGATGAAGATGTAAAGCGAAACAGAGTGTCAGAAGTCAAGTGGGATGGATCATTGGGAGTTCGAGAGTTCGACGAAAGTCCGAAGATTCGTTGGGAGCGCTGCCGGAACCGACCGAGAACGAGTAGGGAGCTTGCCGAAGGGTTTTCGGAAGTTCACCGGAAGGTTCGTCAGAAGTTCACGGAGCTTACCAAGAAAGATCGGAGCTTGCCAAAGAAGCTCGGGGGAACTCGCCAAAATCATCGTGGAGTCCGAGAGCTTGCCGGGAGTCCGTAGGATGGTTTCCGAGGGATCGTCGGAAGACCGTCGGAAGTTCACCGGAAGCTCGCCAGAAGAAGACTTGACTTGTGGACTTTATAATAGCTTAGGAATGTCTTTAATTTCATAGTTAGCACATTAATTTGAGTTAGGATTAGGTGTTAATCCTTTAACCCAAGTATGGGCCCATTGGGCCTTGTTTGGGACCAGTTTGGATCGAGTTTTCGGCCCAAACCAGAAGTTGATATGTGTTGGGCGATGGCACCATCCAGTAGCCAGCGAGCGCGTAGCATGCCTGGGTCAGCGTAATACTGCTTTGTGTCATGCACTGTATGCGTGACCATATGCCGTCCGGATGAGCACCGCCGACATCGATAAAACTCAAATTGAGTTCTATAAATACCCCCCCCCTTTCTCAACTGAAAGGGCACCCTTTTGAGAGTTAGAAATTGAGGAAAAGGCTTAGGAAAGTCTAGTTCTCAATAGCTTGTGTTCACCTCCTTCTTTCTCTTTGAAAAATTTGTAAGAGTGTGAACTTGTAAAAGGATTGTAAGAGGGGTATTTGGTCCTTCCCCTTCAAAAGGATTTGCTAGTGGAAGTTGGGAGCCTCATCGGAGAAGGCTTCAGAAGTGGATGTAGGTCGGATGACCGAACCACTATAAATCGATTTGCATTTACTTTCTCACAACTTACTTTGCTGCAAACCATTTTCATTTGCTGCCTTATTTACTCAACTTCATCTTCATCTTCTTACGTATGCTTTAAAGTTAAAACGTAATATTTCCGGGTTCAAACGAAATGCTGCATTCATTCGTACGAAGTTTCCGAACTTGTGTTAATCGCTGAAAAATTTATCGTTCTTTACCACTACACTAATTTACCCCCCCCCCCCCCCCCCTCTTAGTGCCGCTCGATCCCTAACACTAGTTATATGTGTCGTACAAGCCAATCACGTGAGTGATGGCCCCTGTAATATGCATCAATCTCTTTGCTTAAGATTATTGATATTTTCTCACATTATCTGGATGTATATTGTGATGTCTTTGGATCTATACAATGAGAATTAGATCATGATGAGATCATGATAATGAGACCAATTCACCTTTAAACACAAACCCTAAATAATCCTAATCATAGGTTACTCAAGAGGGACATCAAGATAACCTGGCAGACTGGTGTGTTGTATACTCATCCATATGATGGAGGTGGCTGGTCTCATAGCTACTTGTATGGGGACACTAAGGATACAGTACAGGTGCTCATTGGAGAATGAGTTCACTGATTGATCCGCTTACGGAATGCTGGATGGTTATTGATACCTCACATCAGACAGCAATTCCGTAGTCCCAGTAGTGTATCTGGTCCTTAGACTTGAGACACCAAGGATGCCTTGTATGAGTACTCCATTCTTTGATGTCGGACTTACAAGTTTGGAAAGTTCTAAATCTGGTACAACTGGTTCTTGGGAATGGTAGTCAATCTTACGAAGGTAATTGAGTATCAATAGAGGATCATCCACTATTGGTATCATGACAGGAATATTTCATGTTTTCTTGCTTAGGTAAATTCCTGACCAAGGTCATTCGGATTAAGAGAGAAAGAGTTCTCCGGGAGAATCGGATTAGAGCAAGACTCGATTGGAAACTATATGGGTTTGACAGTACCATGCATTATATATGGTCTCTGGGATATTAGATAAATAAGAGACTATAGATACATCATAATTGAGGATAGATAGGTCCAAAGGATTGGATTCCCCTGTATCGTTTGGGGAATACGATGTAGTGGCCTAATACGTTTGTAGTCGATGAGTCCAGTGAATTATTATAGAGTTAATAATTTACTGAGTCAGAAAGAGTTCTGATAGGTATAACTCACAACCAACTCGATATTGGGCCTAGAGAGTCACACATATATGGTAGGTGTTGCGACAAGTAGAGGTTCGGATATGAGATATCCGCCAAAGCCCCTATCTTATTGGATATCCAATAAGCCCCTGTATTATTAGATCCCATTGATGAGATTCAATAATAGCTAGATTATTGGGTAGAGACCCATTGATTTAAGAGGCTCAGGTAATTGGATAGAGATCCAATACCTAATAGGGCTAAATTCATTAGGTTGACAAGGGACCTCTATAAATAGGAGGGAACCAAATGTCCATAGGCTGGGGTTTTTTTGTGGCCACCTCCTATTCTCCTCTCGAGAGAGAGGAGCATCATCGTAGTCCCTGCCGTATAGATATCGCTAAAGAGGAGGATGCTTGACCTCCTTCATCCACCCCACGGATCTATAGGAATTCAGGGATATACGATCTCCCTAGTTACTTTCTTTTTATACACAGTTTTTAGATTCGTGGATTTGTTTTAACGCATCGATTTTCGCATAATAATAAAACCTTTCATAGAAATCCAGGATGTTTTGTTTTTCTGTTCTTCTGCTGCGCATGAGATGTCGCCCCTTAGATTTCCTAACAGGTGCCACTGCCCAGACCACCTAGGAGACTAAACTAGGGGCAGTGCCACTGCAAGACAGGGTTCAGCAACCCTATTTGGGCTTTGAGTCTAGCCCAAACTTATCTGGGTACATGCCCAATTACAACCCAATTAGGTTGGCCCAATTACAACCTAATTAGTCCTTAATCCTACTTTTATCTAGATAATTATTACAACGCTTAATCAAAATATCGCCCGACACGTCATTGGCATATTAGCGCTTCGTCTATTTCTTTGGTGCATCGTCCTCCCTTGCAGCCTGTTGCCCAATCAGTAATTGATGCCTACAACCCTGATCTTCTTAGTGCAACTCCACTCTTCTTGGCCCGATGCTTGATTTCTTTGTCCGAATCCTACTTTGATCTAGACAATTATTACAATGCTTAATCGAAATGTTGCCCGACACGTCATTGGCATATCGATGCTTTGTTCATTTCTTTGGCGCATCGTCCTCTCTTGTGGCCTGTTGCCCAATCAGTAATTGACGCCCGTAACCTTGATCTTCTTAGCGTAACTCCGCTCTTTTTAGTCTGATGCTCGATTTCTTTGTCCGAAGCCTTCTGTCGATCGTTGACCGGACCTCCGACTTGACGCCAATCTCATGACATATTCTCCTCCGACGCAACATCGATTCTTCCTGCGTCAATTGTCTAATTCTGATCAAGTGTAGACCTATGTGACTCAAAACACAGTTAGATAAATAAAATATGATCGATTAGTTTTATCATCAAAATCTAAGATTTAATAGAAGGCTAACCCAATGCGTTCTTTAGTGAGAAGCTTAGTGGAGCAAGTCTTAACTACCCAACATATGATAAAGAGTTTTATACTTTAGTAAGAGTGTTAGAGATATGGCAATACTATCTTTGGTACAAGAAATTCATTATATACACCAATCATGAGTCCTTGAAATATTTGAAAAGACAAGAAAAGCTAAACCACAAGCATGCAAAATATGTAAAATTTATTGAATTATTTTCATACATCATCAAGTACAAACAAGGTAAGAAAAATATGGTTGTTGATGCTCTTTCTAGAATGTATGCTATAATTTCTAAACTTGATGTAAAATTATTATGTTTTGAGTACATTAAAGATTCAAACAATTTTGATCATGATTTTGCTAATTTTTATGGGGTATATGAGAAAGGGGGTTTTAACAAGTTCTTTAAGCATGATGATTTTCTTTTTAAAGAAAATAAGCTATATATTCTTCAATGTTCAATGAGAGAATTATGTATGAGAGAGGCACATAGTGGAGGTTTAATTGAGCATTTTAGGGTTAGAAAAGCTTTAGATGTATCAAGTGAATATTTCTTTTGGTCACACGTGAAAAGAGATATTGAGATATTGTGTGAGAAATGCATTATTCGTAAACAAGCTAAATCTACAATAATACATCATGGGTTGTACTCTTCCTATACCTAGTGAGCCTTGGGTTGATATATCCATAAACTTTATCTTAGGTTTATCTAGGTCAAAAGGAGAGAGAGATTCTATTTTTGTTATTGTTGACAGGTTTAGTAAGATGGCACATTTCATTCATTGCCACAAAACAAATGATACAACACATGTTGCGGTATTGTTCTTTAAAGAAATTATGAGATTATATGATATTCCAAGAACAATTGTGAGTGATAGAGATGTGAAGTTTCTTAATCACTTTCACTTTTAGAAAACACTTTGGAGTAAGTTGGGTACAAGGTTGTTGTATTCAACCACTTGTAATCCACAATAGATGTACAAGCGAATGTGGTAAATTAAAACTTTATCAACACTTTTGAGGGTCATAATTCAAAAGAATTTGAAAAGTTATCATATGTGAAGTTTGCTTATAACAAAAATATGCATGCTACAACAAACCATTCCCTATTTTAAGTTCTGTATGGGTTTAATCCATTAACTCCTATGGATTTGCTACATTTATCTTTAGAAGAAGCTAATTTGGATAGTAAGAAAAAAAACTAATTTTGTCAAAGCATTACATGAAAGAGTTCGGACACAAATTGAAAAGAAAACTCTATAATATGATAAACAACACAACAAAAGTCGAAAGTAAGTAGTATTTGAACTTGATAATTGAGTTTGGGTACGCTTGAGGAAGGAAAGATTTCTTAACTAAAGGAAGTCTAAATTAATGCCAAGAGAAGATGGTCCATTTCAAGTTATTCAAAGTATCAATGACAATGCATACAAGCTGAAACTACCAAGTAAGTATGGTAATGTTAATGCAACCTTCAATATTTTTTATTTATCTTTATTTGATGTAGGTGAGGAAGATACTGATTCGAGGATAAATCTTTTCGAGAAAAGGGGAAATGATATGAACCAGCAAGTTGATCATAATTCTGCCAAAGTCCCTTTAATTATTTCATGGAGAACCAATGACAAGAGTTAAGACTTACCAAAAAAAAATTTTGAATAACTTACAAAAAAAAAAGACAAGAGCTAAGGCTAAAAGGATGAAAAAAATCTTAACTTATTTATTGGGAGGCATTTGGAAGGAGTAAGCTGGTCAAGACTCGGTCAAGATTCCATAAATGCAAGAAGAGCCTAAAATGGTCAATATGATTCAAATAAATCAAAATCATGAAGAGAAAGTCCAACCTTAAGAGAATGACGAATTTGAGCCCATTTTGAAGAATAAAGATCATTCAGCTATGTTGGGCAATATTGGGAATTATAGACTTATTTTATTTTAGTTTGAGTTTTATTTTGTTAAAATGAAAGATCATGTATCTTTTGATTAACCATAGGGAGTTTAAAGGCAAAGATCCACATTCATAAATTGAGAATATAAATATCATTTAATATATTTAATGGATTCATTCTTTTTGTACTCGGCCTTTATCCTATATAAACAATGTTGACTCCCTTTGTAAAAAAAAAAAAATTAGAAATATAATCAACTTTCAATACTTGTGAGTATTTTGTTTTCATGTTCTCACATTAACTTTGGAACTTATCAAGCTTTTCTGCGTGTGAGGTTCAAAACTTAAAAATCTTTACTTTCTTTTCAACTTATCAAGGTTATTAGTTTATGACATTTTAAAGGAATCAAGGTGTTGTTCTAATTATTTTACTAATTTTTTATTAATAAAATGATTAGAATAGTTTCTCTTACTTCAACCTTAAACGATCCATTTGTTTTAATTCATTGGAGGGTGTTAATTTACATTTCATATGTATCGTAGTGGCATGCTGGTGACTGACTTAAGGACTAGATTTGGGTAAATATGTTTATTTGACACTAAGTTATTATATCATATGTTTTGTAGTTGATTTAAAAGGCTCGTAATGACGCCTTATTTAGTAGAAAAAAAATAACTCCTTGCTCGATTTTATGTAAGGTAGTGACTTTTGTCTCTGCAAACTGTCTAGATTCCTCTTAGAAGCACTTCTATTGACTTTAACCAGATCGTTATGGTCTGGCAAATCCTACAGATGAGGTGGTTTAAGCTCAACGTAGACAGGCGTTGCTTATGACATAAGAGAGTGTTGGTTGTTTGGTTTGAAATGATGTTGGGTCCAACATTTCTGTGGGGTGCGGACGAGGACTATGCATATAATGAACTCGTTGTTCTTGAGGTTCTCTAGTTAGCTATAGTAGACAATGTGCGGCTTAGATCAAAATTGGTTGGAGGTGGGGAAGGTTCTTATTAAATCAGTTGATCCACCTTGGAGATTAATTAAGGGCAATTTTTTAGGTATCTCTTATTTTGTTTTTTTTTTTTTCAAACGGTATCCCTAATTTTAAAAAATATTCAAACTATCTCTTAAAAAAAATTCACCTATTGTAATGTTTTTATTTGTTATAGTATTTTTGGTTTGTTATAGCATTTTGATCACTACAACAAAAATATTATAAAATCTACTTAAAAATACTGTAAATGATGTAAAGAGACTTCTAATCTCAATCAAATCAACTACAAGTCTAGAAATATGATATTGTAATTGTTTATAATAATGACAACCAAAGAGACTAAAGTCATTATAGTATTTTTCAATAACACCTATGGTGTTTTCAATGCATAAATAAAACATTATAAACGAATCAAATGAAAGCAGTGCAACAGTAAAAATTGATTAAAAAATAAATAAAAATTTGACAAAAAAAAGTTATTGAGAGGTATTTTTAAATTAAAAATATTATTTAAAAAAAATAAAAAAGCACCCTTTAAGAAATATCCTAAATAAATATTTTTTAAAAAAATCACCCATTAATTAACATTGTCAGAAATATTTAATTTTTATTAAGGTCCTTTCAAGATTCAAAATATGTCATGTATTTATCGAAGGAAACTGATATGTGCACTGATTCACTGATTTTGCCAGGAGTGAAACCTCTTGTTTCGTGTTTTCAGTTGAGTAATACAAGTTCTTTTGTGGAAGAAGGAAAAAAAAAAAAAAAAGAGGCAAAAACCTTGACCCAATGGAGTTTCCAACAGCCCGGGCGACGAGAGGAGGTTAATATTTATATCTTCCAAATTTTGTTGTTTCTGGCTGCTGTTGGTTTTATTTTCTCAATTTTGCTGTGGTAGTAAAAGAGCTGCGGATCTTTTGTCAGAACAATCGAGTATAGTTGTTGTTTTACCTAACCCAAGTGAAAGGATCAATGACCCAAATGTGGTTGCACACACACACACAGGGGCATAAGACAATCAATTAATCACTAGTCACTGGTGTAAAACACAGATTGATCAACCAAAAAAAGATATTATCAAGTAAAAATAGCCCCAAAGCAATATTTCTAACCAAAAAATTCGATATTAACTCCAAAGTAAATGTCATCTCAAGGCCTGCAATTAACAATAGTTCTTTGAGATTCTAGGCTGTTCTTACCACAGAACTAAGCTGTTATTCTAGCAAATTTTAGATTTGTTTGATGACATTAGACACAGATTTAGGTTGCTTTAGGTAGATGACCAACCAAAACCATATGGTCCTCCCATTCCAACTATTGGAGAAGTACACGACACCAGGAATCTAAGTTGATGTTGAAGCCTATAGCGTTGTAAAGATTTTTCTTACAACTAACAAAGGATACATTCACTTTGGCCAGTGTGACAACCATAAGACCTCCACCAACGGTTTAATGCGACAAAATCGTACCCCATGAAAATAAACACACCATACTGGGATAGCAAGCACAAGTGTTTAAAGAAGGCAAGTTATGTTGACATGTCAAGCAAAAAATGAAAGTAACCTCATAGCACTTTGTCAAACAAACCCCCTCTGAATCTTCAACTAACAATTCGATGTTTAATACCACACTGTAAATACAAAAAGTCTTACCCAACATTGAACGCAATTAAACAAAAACAATACTAGCCACCACCATCAGAAATTATTGTGAAACAATACTCCATGGCAAGCTATGTCCGCAAATATATCAGAAATTATTGTGCAAAACAATAATAGCCAAAAACAAACTCTCTGAATCTTCAACGATCAAGACCATACTGTAAATACAAAGTCTCACCGAACAACGAAGCCAATTAAACAAAAGCAATAATAGGCACCTATATCAGAAATGCTTGGAGAAACACCACTCCACGGTGGATAACAAACATCACGAATGAGCACAGATGTTACACTACTTGATGAGAGATCATGTCCAAAATCACAAGATGAAAGAAGTAAGGGTGAATGAACGTGATATTCTACTCATTCTATATTAAGTGCTTGATGGTAGAGTATCTCACATAACCACAACAGAGTCACCTTATAATTCTTATGCACAACTTAGAGTAACCGAGCACCAAGCAAATGCGAGTCTGCAAACTGCGTCTATGAAAGATCTCCATCATAAACACCAAGGCAAGTGATCCTATATTTTCCTGCTGAAGCTTCCTTCCTACACCTCAATGAAGACTATATTCGGTCTGAAGGGATCATGCAACAGTAGGATCATTCACGACTTGAAATTTCAGTTCAGCTGAATCATGTGATCTTGTGATCACATGATAAAATGTGTCGAGCAATTACACAAACACATGCATATATCTGAAAAGAAAAAAAAAAAAAAAAGGAACACATATACGGTGTCCAAACTTTGTTTATAGAACCCTAAAGTTAGGCAACAACCCATCAAAATCAACAGACCGAATTCAACAAAACCTACCCATGTGCCCTCCAAAGAGGATAATATGGGAGAGACGTAAATCCCAGCACAAACAAAAAGGAAGCCAGAGACTCTATCATATTTAGGTGGGTGAATAGAAAATAAGGCCGAGCTCGAAAGCGATTGACCATTAGTTCTTGCCAGGGCATTCCCTAGCAAAGTGCCCCATGTCGCCACAGTTGTAGCAGGATAGCGATCCACCTTCACCTCCCCCGCCAAGCCTCCCACCTCCGCCTCCACTGCCCTGATAGCAATCCCTAGCAAGATGCCCCACCTGACCACAGTTATAACAAGCGCCGCCGCCACCGCCCTGGTAGCAATCTTTAGCGATATGACCGGCCTCACCGCAGTTATAGCAAGCTCCTCCGCCACCTCCACCAAATCCTCCGCCGGACCTTACCCTCCCTCCGCCTCCACTGCGATTAAAACCGTAGCCTCCACCATATCCCCCGCTGCGGGCCCCGCCGCCGTGGACACCACCGTACCCACCATTCCAGCCACCGCCGCTGCCACCCTGGACGTTGGATCCGTCGGGCCCGGTGACATCGACGGCCTTGGTACGGCCGTCGTCACCCTCGGTGACCACGAACTCGACGACCTCACCCTCGGCGAGGGTCCGGTACCCTTCGGCCTTTATGGAGGACTGGTGGACGAAGAGGTCCTCCCCGCCGTCGTCGGGCGAGATGAAGCCGAATCCCTTGGTGTCGTCGAACCACTTCACCGTCCCCCTCGATCGGCTGCTCACCTGCGCCATCGGAACTGAGCAACTCCAACCCTAACAGAGAGGAAAGAGCGAACTCTAACAAGCCACTCTCTCTCTCTCTCACTCGGGCCGCCGACGCTTTGCGATGCGTCGCTTTCGGGGTGCCATATGTGTTATTATATAAAGAGCGAGGCCTGCGAGGCGAGAGAGACGGCATCCAATGGGCGGAAAGGAACCGAAGCGGAATGCGGACCGTAGGATCGGCTAGGTTGTGACTAGGAGGAGTGAACGAACCCGTAACAGCGCATACTGAGCCGGCGGTTCCGTCGATAGGAGATGGGATGCTTTTCGTGGGGTGGGGCTGAGAAAAATGCATGCTCGTTTATCTCAGAAGATTAATTGACTAGAACTTGAGCCTTTTCCAAATGTTCCGTTTGGTTTTTGGGCTACGTGTAACGAGTTAATCTGAGAGAGGAATTGCCATAATTCCCAAGCGGTAGACAGGCACAGGTCTTTTTTGCAGATTAATCATGTGGACCACTGCATCAGCCCAAGCACAGGAATCCTGTTTTGCTTGCTTGTAGGGGTTGCGATCGCAATCATGTAATGTCATATAGGCATGACAATTTGGACAGGCTCGATCGGATCGGATTTGACTAGCTTTGATTATTAGGAATTGAAACGAGCTTTGGACTTGCTTCTTGAAAGTTTAGATGATATAACTTGTCCCTGCAAGAAAAAAAAAGAGGACCGATTCTTAATTATTTTGTATAAATGATTTCTCTACTTAATCAAGAACATGATTGAAAGCATATGGACGACAGTCGATACATCATCAAGTCAACCATTTGACAAAAAAAAATTATATTTATTAGCCGGGAACACGAGAAGAAGAATTTTGAGGGACAGAACGAGAACAAGAACAATATTGAAGTACGGTAACCGCAGCCCAAAATGAGAGATCCAAAAAAGAAAATTACTTTTTCTCTGGAACCTTCAGGATCCGAAGTAATTTAGATTACCTTGCGCGTTCAAAAGAAGTACCAAAGTGTCAGAAGCAATCTCATCCTACGCCACCAGAAAAGCAGAACAATGTGTGGGATGCCCTAGCAAGAAAGACACTTCCGTCTGCTTTTTCTGTCTTTCTTGCTTGACCATGATTGAGCTTAAGCACAGTACTCACATAGAATGAAAATGATTCCCGCTTATAATCCGCAGACTATACCTGGAGTCATATAAAAGCAACTGGTCGACGAACGTTGAATAAACTATTACACGCTTTGATAGCAGAAACTAAATACCGTGCCTGCAACCCACTCAGCATCCATGGTTTTAGTACCGACTTCCACCATCGGAGATCCCTTTGTTTTCTGAGTAGATGAAAATAAACTCATAAAGATGATCATCGTGAACTGGCATGAGCGTGGAAACTATTCGGAAAAATTGATGCTTGCATAAATATGGCTTCGATGCGGGCATACTTTTCAAGTGGGGGGCTGTATGTGAGAGTTCAAAATTGGTGCGGGCCAGTATGTAGTTTTAGAACTTAGCAGAGACACTGCATCTACCCAGTCCCTATACTTTTTATTTAAAGATTCACATATGCAGCATGATCGTCTCACCAATAATCCAAATAATTTAAGGTTAACATCAAATGATCATGATAATTGATGTGCCTTGGCTAGTTGTTAAATTTGACCATGTGCCCACAATCTAAAAAGTCCAACAAGAGCGACTCCAAGGGTCACAAGCAATACTGAATCAATGCATAGAAAACCTCCAGCCTCAATGACTTCAATTATACCATTATAGAAGACACTCTGATCTGGCTCCCAACATTATGAGACAAATCAAGGGGCATATAAGCGAACTATAAACACAGTGCTAAGAGCAAAAATAGTGGGTCATACAAAACATGTATATCAATGGGATCTCAATCATAACATGTAGCACCCACCTGCAAGTATTTGCTCACAGCAAATCTACAAGGGAAGGTAGCTTGAGCTGAAACTGGCACTGATGCAATGTAGAATTCCTCCAATAAGAGTTAATGGCTTAATCTCACTGATGGAATATCAAAACGAAAAAAGAACACATTTAATTTGAGATAAAAGCAAAACATGTGTGCATTTTGGAAAGGAGGGGGAGAAAACAACAAGGAGTGCATGGATTAATAAAAAAAAAAAAAACAGACCAATCAAACAAAGAAGTACTTCACTTCCAAGAGAACCACTGTTGTGGAATAGCAGCATAAGACACATCAAGCTGTTAAATATCAGCAAGGAAAGCTAATGTCCACGCCCAGGTGGTATAGCAGCTAACAAAAGGTTTGTTTACCAACCTCAATTAATGGTAAATTTTGAAATGGATTGTATCCCATCTAATGACTTACCATTGAGTAACCTATACAACAACATTTCTTGCAGCTTTCCTGGATGATAGTAAGATGATTCACACAGCTAAAGCCTATCGTCACACGCAAGAAGCTAAAAATATATTTGGCCGGGAAAAAAGATCATAGTTTAATTTGAGGTTTTGAAAATTTTCTGCATATCTATTAGCATCACAATCACTTTTTGTATTTAAAATTTTTTATCACAATAACCCAAGCCAATATAACGATCTGACAACTATATAATTTGTTGTAATAAATTCAAATGTATTCTTTTTTTCAACTTCCAGTCTGATGCATGTCTCCTTACAGTCAGCACACCTAAGTACATAACATTTTGAATCAAATATAACCTTTATACATGTTGACACAGCTATCTGATAGGAGGCTTCTCCAAGCTATCACGGTGTGCGGGTAACTTGTAACTAGAGAAACATATAACATGGAGTAAGGGCTTATATGAGATGCACAGTATACAACAATCATAAGTAAATGGGCAATAGGCCTCTCTCTAAGTAACATAACCTGCAAAGTAAGATTCTGCACAAACATGTGATGATCAAATGGAAGATGAAGGCTAGCATGTATTGCCACCACTTTTAAGGTTGATTCAGCTGCATTTATCCAGATGATAGCATCCAGTTAGATAACACAATATAGAGTTCTATTGAATGGGAAGGGCACCTTAGTGCAAGAGGCTCCTACCATACAAGGTCTGAGGAGCCTCAGTATGCAGGCTACTCCCATGTAAAGAGGTTTAACAAAATGCAACATGCTATATTTACGCGCAGATAAAGGATACAATCAGAATAAGCTGGTAGATAGTAAATGCAGAACAGCACGAAATTGAAAAGGTTTATGGCTAAAGGTAGAGTATGCTTATCATTTGTATAAAAGATAAGCATGACTCCATTTGTATAAAGGGCATACATGATGAGCAGAACGACAGATGACATGTGTAACCTTACAAGAAACAAATATAAGTGATATTTTGAAAGAAAAACAATTTATCATGTGACAGCAGCCAAAGGGGTCAACCTACACCAACCGTTCCCCAAACCCCAACCCCCAACACCCCCCACCCCCCCACACTATCTCATATGATATCAATAATCTAAATAACCAGAATAGAAAGAAAAAAAGGGATTAGACAAATGACATGCACAGAAATTGAGTGTTAATCTACACATAAAATTCTAGTTGTAAAGCATATATTATCTGAAAACAGTATCAATCCTACTGACCATTGTTAGTTTATGCTCAATTAACACAGGGGAGAGAGAAATCTGAGAGAGAGAGAGAGAGAGAACCACTCACTCTCAGGAAACAATTTTAACATGTTAAGCAAAGTAGCTTGAAAATTCAGATATAGTGCACATAGTGGCAACAAAACTTGTATTGACGTATGGATTGTGAGGAAAGAGAAGCTTTTAGAGTAACAAGGAACAACTCTGTCAAAATAGAAGAATTATATTATTGCAGGGATCATTTAATTGTCCTAAACCCTATTGTAGCTGGATATCAACAAGATGAGTCTGCAGTGCATTAAAAATAACCACAGTCTGATAGTGGCTTTGATAGCTAAGGGATCCACACAGTACTCAGATATTGAATGATACACTGACAAAAGAGTTTCTGTCACAAATGCTTTGTTGAATTGGTAGATACTAATCACAAGTATTAGTCCGACCAGTATTTTAAAGCATGAATCACTAACAACAATAATGAGATTGACTGTAAAATTAATTTGAGGATAAAAGTGGAAAAAAATATAAACAAAAAAAAACAAAAAGTTTTAAAAGCAGTAAGAGAAGTACCCTCAGTCATTGTGTAAGCCAACCAGTAGCTCAGACTCTTCTCCTGCTAGTCCTACTGCCTGGGTAAAAAGATTGCTTAGGAATTATGTTCACATCTTAAAAGTGAAAACTAGAAAATCTGTACTTGGACCGATTAGTTTGTTCCATATAATGTACACTTACATTTAGCAGCATTCTTTGGAAATACATACAGTATCTACTCCAGGAGCTGGACCCAGAGATCCATCACCGAACACCTGGATATCGTCACCAGCCATGCCAATATCACTTCCTTCAATAACTTCAGTCCAAGCGGTGTCCTCTTTTCTGACTGGCACCTAACTGCCAAAAGTTAGATTGAATAGATAGTTAGCAAAGAAATATGTGCTCCATTAAAAACGTTTAACTTGGTAGGATGACTTCGACAGTAATTAGAAAGTTTCTCAAAATGCAACGAGGAAGGAGACAAAAAAGATGTCATTCTACCTAAACTGATAAACAAATTAGTAACCAAGACGATCTAAGCCTAAGAAAGAACTATGACAATTAACAAAGTGAACCTACCATGAGCAATAGCTGTTTTCTATATGTGCTCCATTAAACATATTTGACTTCGTAGGATGGCTTCGATACCAATTTAAAAAAAAAATTCTCAAAATGCAACAAGCTTTTGAGTCACAAGAGTCAACGACGAGGGGAAAAGACGTCGTTCTTCCCGAACTGATAAACTTGCAGTAAAAGGAGTCATGGCAAAAGAAAAATCTCACATCCTCTGTGTCTTATGGTGAAAAATAACTAATCAGAGTCTAATTGAGTAAATTAAGCAGAATTAGTATGTCAACCACTAATCTTTCATATTAATCGCAACTTCATACACATACAATTACTTCCAACAAATAGGAAAAAGCTACTAAGGATAACTAAAATGATGATGTTTACAGACACATTGCACACCTAGAAAGCTATCAAGTCCCTGGTTGGCCCAATTGCAGACACTCCGCGGATCAACGAATTAAAGCTAAGAACACTCGTATTGATCAGAGGAAAGTGAACGGATAGATTGGAGGCGGCGAAGAGTGTACCTCGGGGGATCGGAGAAGCGAAGTGGAGGAGAATCGGAGCGAGCAGCAAACAAACCTTACTCGCCACGGGGCGGACGAAGCCAAGGGCGATCGTGCAATTGCATAAACTCTTGATTGGTTGGGTGCAGGGATCCGCTCCAAATCAAGATATTTGGACACGTACTATTACGACATCAGAGCCGTCCGATGATATAGATCCCCCATTTCACTTGGGCGCTACGACCTGATATTTACACGTGTCAGTTGACCGAATGGGATTCCGAAGCCAAAGCCCATAATATTAGTGTGAAACAAGAACACGCGCGATGCACGTGGACAAAGAATAGAACCCAAGTGCTTGATAACAATATATTTTATAATATTATATATATATATATATATATAATATTGTATATATTTTTTATAACATATTTTAACAATATATTTTTATATATTATATACAACAATATGTTCGATGCACAGTTATGTGAGGAATAAGTATGATATAGGCCATAAACAAAATATCAATATTATTCTGATTGAGCATTTTAGCTTGTAGTTAGAGATTGCATGCAGCTATAGGTCAAAATCATATTCAATTGGCAACGTTGACAAAAGAAACACAAAAACCATACTTTACATCTGCTATGATGGCTTTTCACATCAGTCATGTAAACTTAGCACAAAATCTCTACACCAGCTCAGGTCAGAATTAGTTGCAACATAATGAATCAACCCTGAGAATAATCATATATACCATGAGAGGCTCCTTTTTCTCCTCCGATCTTTAGACTAAACTAAATTATGATGCTACACACATTGCTTTAACACAAATAGAATGCTATAGTAACACAACCATGTTGTCTTCCCATTTAAATGGGTGATCCAGCATATGATCTGCAGTCTTCATAAATGGGTATCTCATACTATTTGATCATTTTAGTCTTCAGCAGCAACTCCCATCGCAAAGAAGCTGCGGATCGGGGTCCTTCATTATTGGATCTACTCAATGTATATCTCCGAATTGTTGGTGTTGATGAGGTTTTACTTTGGAAGATGATGGGGAACCATTAGCAAGAAGATGGTGTTGTTGCTGAATGATAGGTCGGTGACCGGATCCACCTTGTATTTGTAAACGGGAAGGAGATAAAGTTGATGAAGCTTGAACCCTTTGGGACAAGGGAACAGATGAATCACGGAGTTGCTCATTCTGCAACACTGAAACGCCTACAGGAGACCTGTAGTTTGCAAGATGGGCTTGCCATATCTGTTGCTGCTGGCGCTGTTGCTGCAGCTGTATATTGCCTATAGTGTTGTCCATATTAAGTCCATAGAATGGGTTGCCTCCGTAATGTGCTACTTGTGGTCGTGCCTGTAAACAAACAACAAAAGTTCAGCATGAATCAGGAGAGAGATGCACATGCTACAAGCTCTATGCCATCAATGCAAAAGTTGGGTCCTGATTTGTTTCCTACAAAAATATAAGATGACATTATAAATGACGGTAATGAACTAAGCTAAATGCCTAATGAACGAGCCTAAGATGTCTTTCACCAATTGTTGTACTGCCAAAGTGATCACAATAATTATGCCAAAGTATTTATCAGTACCTGTTGAGCAGCTGCAGGTGCTAGCTTCTCTGGGGAAGGTGGGGCAAATGGCACATGAGGGAAAGGATATGGCATGAGAGAATGGTGTGGAACCTGAGCATGCAGAAAAGGAGAAACAAGCTTCCCAGGATGCTGCATTCCATTTGGAGAAGTACTAGCAACACCACCAGCTGATAAGGAGAGGAAGTCACAGGTCTGAACAAAATGCAACAATTCATTAGGAACATCAAGGGAAGTTGAGAGAGAGAGAGAGAGAGAGAGAGAGAGAGAGAGAGATTACTAAAAAATTACCTGCTTTTGCTTGACTTCTAACGAGACTGAAGACAGTTGAGCCGGCATAAATGTTTTGCTACGTAGAATTTCATTTCTTCCTCCATGTGTATTTCTCTCAAATATAGAACCATTGGTAGCAGCAGATGTCACACTGTTGGATCCACTTCGTAACCCAGATATATCATTGTTTAATGTTGCATGCAAATTTGACTCATTCCTGGACTTTGGTTCCTCAGACGACAGTAACACTGTCCGCTGCTTCCCCTTATCTTGATAGCTTTTGATAAGATTGCATATGAATACATGAGTAGCACAGTTTTTTGTATCTGACTTCACATTGATCAGAACCTGGACAGATAAAACCAATCAATTATGTATGAAAACACAGGACTATCGAATAGGCCATAAAATGGCAGTGAAGCTAAATACTAGTAGTAAAATCTGCAGACCAATTTCAGTTTATGATATCTGCACAGATAAAATAATAGACAAGTTGTGTTGATGTTTGTAACCTAAATGACAATGCTTTAGAACTTGAGCACTCGGAAATATGCCATGATACATGGAAATGACTGCTCTAACATTTTACTAAGAATAACAAATAGACTTCCAAACAATCTTGAAGACTACAAACCTATAATTGTAAACTACAATGTTAACAAGAAAACTACAATGTTAACAAGAAAACTACAATGTCACATAAACCTACACAATTCATGGAGTAAAAACACAAAGCATATTGACACTTAAGTCATTTGTAAATTACTATGGAAATATAAAATCAAGGCCTTGAAACACCACCTTCTCAGTTGGATGGTCAATTCCATTTGAAGCAAGTCTAGCAGTAACAGTGCTAAGGTCAGGACACTCTGCACAATCACTTGAGGCCTGGGCATGTGGTGGAATAGCCCCTGACAGATACAGTAAGATGTTACTCAATGATTCGATTTAATCATAAATCTTAGCATCCAACATGAAGCATTAGAAACTATTTTGCTTGTAGAATGTTTCTTTTTGACATATAATTGCTACCTTCCACATAGACAAGTTTTGCACAACTTTGACTCCCATGCTCTGCTGGTTGAACTTCATGTCCCAGTGAAGCCGATCCAGCATCCCCATTCTAAAATTAGCAAAGATAATTAGTTCATATCAGGAGAAGAAAAATCATCAAAAGTTGAGGGAGATGTATTACCTGTAGTGACATATCTAATTTGCATGGTGGAATGGCTGTTATATCATTAAATTGAGTCGGTTGCAGTGCCCTATGACGGAAAGAAAAGAATAGGGCAAACTTAATATTTAGCATATTTGGTTAGCAATCAAATAATTATGAAATAACACAAAAAATGAAATACACAGAAGCTACCTAATTCCATTACAACCAACTCATTAAATTGAGTCGGTTGCAGTGCCCTATCACAGAAAAAAAGAATAGGGCAAACTTAATATTTAGCATATTTGGTTAGCAATCAAATATTATGAAATAACACAAAAAATGAAATACACAGAAGCTACCTATTTCCATTACAACCGTGAAGCAAGATTCTTGAAGGGCTTGAAGAATTCATAAGATTTCTGAAAGGAGTAATCCCTGGGTGTTCATTCTCAGACAAGGGATCTATGTGACCACCAGGTTCAGGAGTTCTAGTACAATTGGAATCATAAGTTAGCTTTCCACAAACTGTGATAGGTTGTCTGGAAGGAGCACGTCCATCCTTTATTGTCTCTTTTAATGGCTTTTCCATAAAAGAGAGAGCCCTTACTTCACGTCCATCCTTTATTGTCTCTTTTAATGGCTTTTCCATAAAAGAGAGAGGCCTTACTTCACAGACAGTGCTTTGTTGCAAAACAATTTTATCCTCCTCTTTTATATCTGTTAAATCACATATTGTGCTCAAGTTCCAAACAACCAAATCAAACCAAAATGGAAACATACATAGCACTCAACTCATAACTCTGCTGACCACAAAAGTTGTGAAAGCTCACCTTCTAAACATTGGCCTGGGGTTGCATCGATATCCTGACAAGCTTCTGACACTCTACTCCATTCCTGTAGTGGAATTTGCTTGCATAGAGGTGGCATTCTAGATAATGTACATAAAGCATCAATGGCTATCTCTTCATCCTTGGTAAGTGAGTCAAACAGCTACATAAAACAGAAAACAATAATATTTACCTTGGACCTGTTGGCATAAAACAAACTAAAATAAATCAAATAAAAAAAAACAAATTATCTAAGGATCAAACCATGCTTTGTTTGCACCTCCTTCCGCCATCCCCATGCAGCACCTGGACACCATTAGAAGTACAATGATGTTTCTTCTTTGTAACTGTTGCTTCATTAGGTGATGTCTGACCGCTGCGTTTGTTGATAGCTGAAGCAGAAAAGATTACAGAATCATCAACCTTACATATATCTTTAATAAGTTAACCATATTGAAAAATTGTCCTCATATTGTTTAGTGCCACAATTTAAAAAGTGGAAATTACATGAAACAGTATAAATACTTCATGATCCTTAGAAACTGCATAGAAAATATAAGTCAACCTCTGAAATATTTTATATTCACAAAACTCCCAAGAAAATGTAGTTTCCTAACAAATTTAGGGTAATGCATGTTCAGTATCATGAAATTAACGTGCATACAGAAAAAAAATGCACAATTCAATTAAGCTTTAATAAATATTTGTAAAAAAATCAATACACAGTGAGTTTCACATACCTGATCTCAATTTCCTTGGCACAGATGCAGGATCGACAATATCACTACCCTCAGCTACCTTTTAAAGATTAAGAATCAGCCACATAAACACATCAAAATCAGTGTACAAACTATGGGCAAAATGATCAAACCTTTTCATGGAGCCCAACTGTCTTCCTACTAGTTAAACTAGCGGTGGTGATACTACCAAGCATTGCACGAATAGGATTAGCCTCCTCACCTTCCGATCTGCTGCAGCCCACTTCACCAGACGAATCATTGTTGTTCAATCTCCACCTTGAAGTCCTGACCTTGTCCTTCCACCTAGCCATCGACGCATTCGTGTCTACTCCATCTCCACTGTTAAAGTGGACATTATCATTTGAAACTGAAAAAGATCAAAACGAAATAGGAGTTTTAGTGAATTGACCACAAAATACACCCAAGAACGTGAAAAGAAGGAAGCACAGCCTGCGAGAGGAAAAACAGCAAACAGGTTGGTACACATTATCCGACAGAGGAGGCTGTTAAGAAGTAAAAAAAAGCAGCATGGTACCTGCGAAAGTAAATTCGAATAGGAATAAGGGACAATAAAGGGAACATAAGGAAGGGAGAATATAGCACAAATACCAGTTGGCGAGGAGAAGCCAATTGGCTGTCGCTTAGCGGGCGAGAGCCGACTCGCCCTGCTTGTTCCACGCATCAAATCTCGCGATCGCTGCCTGTCTCTATCCGATCCCACCGCAGACTCAGCGATCAGACGGCCAAATCGTCTCCGCAGGTACCTTCTCCTCTCACCGCTGTGGGATAAACAAAGCCAACGCCTAGATTAGATGAAGTGATAAGAAAATAAGAGATTTTTAACATTCTTATGTGGGTTTTATGTCATATCCACTCTAGATTTAGAGAAGAAGAGATGACCGGTGGGCGTACAAGGGAGAGTATCGAGTGAAAGGACGTACGAGGCATCTTTTTTCCTATTTTGAGTCGAAAAGAGAGGGGTTTTTTTTTTTTTTTTTTTTTGGCCTTTGGGAGTCTTCAGTCGGAAGAAGCCGAAAATTCTCTTTTTATCACCTCAGCTGCAGATGGATACCAGAGTTCGAATATGGCAGGAGAAAACTGATGCCGAAAATGAGTAACATAGTAGTACGAGCGAAAATTTTGTAGAAGAAAAAGAAGAAAGAGAACAAAGAGGAAGGAGATGAAGAGAAAAGCAAAGGGAGAAGGAAATAAAAAGCAAAAAAGAGAGTTTCGTCCTCGAGCCGAGAAGAATCGGGTTCCAAACAAAAGCATAGAATAAAAGGGGAAAGGAGGGATTTTTTTTTCTTTTCTTCGGACATTCATGGGATCATTCAAAAAAGATGAGGCCAGAAACAAGAATTTGAATGGAAAAAAACCAAAAAATTAATCCGCGGAACTCCATCCCAAGTTTCGATCTTTATCCTTTTCTGCCATCTCAAAAACCCCGTAGGAAGCGAAGTCCGCTCATCCGTACAACAACAAAGTCGGAGAAGGAAGGAAATCGGAAACATCGAACCCCAAACCCATCCACTCTACCCTCCAGATTGCAGAAACCATACCAAACTCCAAATGCGCCAAGACTCCTTTATATCTTCCACAGAGAGTTACTGGAACAAAAAGAAGATAACAACGCGAGAAAACAGAGAGAAGGCAGGAGGATGGAAAACCCACCCTTGAATCCAGCGGCCGACCTCAAGCAACGAAGATTCCCATTCGATTTCTAGAACCTCCTCTCCTCAATCAGATCCCACTAAGGCAGAAGCGAGTGAGGAGCGATCCAAATAGACGGAAAGATCGAAGCCTTCCCCCTCCCCCAAACAGCGGCCATATGCTTCTCGAAACGGCCTCTCTGTCTCTCTCGCACAGTCGCACCCCTCGACTTTATCCCCGTCCTGTCTCTTCCCCCCCGTCACCTGCGCTTTAATACGAGCACGTACGACATCTTCCTCGATCCGACGGCTGTCATCCGCCCATCGGATCCCCATCCGACCGCCGACAGCAAAATCCCACCTGTCCCTCCACGTCGGACTCTGTCCCTCTGCGATCCGGCACGATCCACTGATTCCACCGTTCAGCGGACACGAATTTTGTCCATACTCTCCCTCCATACGGTACCCACGGTTTTCCCTGTTGACGGAAACGGGCGTGTGTGTCTGGGACAGGACAGGCGAGTACGAAAGGAAGGGATTGGCCAAGGTTGTGGTTATGCCGCTTCGATTCGTGTAAGGGCTGTGAGCGCTGGAGGAGACATTGCAAGCGTCATTAATTGTGGCTTAAGTGCCTAATGGCCACCCAAAAGTCGTTCTCTAATTCGCTCCCGATATCTTTAGTTATACGTGGAGGGGATCCTAATGAACCTTAATCTTTGTTATCAGGAATAATCCCCAACAAAGATTGCATATGCAATCACATTAATGTTGGTTTGTGGAGTTAAATTCCTCGAACAATTAAACTCCTTTGGCTCATTCACCGGCAAATCCCATCAAACCAAACCTCAAACGAACTTTCTTGAATCTACTGCTTACTATACTGTCTTTTTCCTTAGAAAAATAATATCTTGACCCATCGGATTTGAACTCGAAGGAAAAAGTCTCTTTATTTATAGAGTAAAATATTATAACTTTGTTCTGCCTTCTCTGTCAGGATTGAGTGATGAAAATAGACTCTTCTATTTTTTATAGAATAAAATATTATACTGATGTTTATATTTATTAAATTTTATATTGATAAGAGCCTTCTTCTTTAATTTATTCGGTAAACCTCCGACTTAACGTGACATTGCAAGTGGGTGGATAAAACTATAAATCGACATATGATGCATCTATTATTGTTAATTTAAATTTAAGTATTTTTTGACTAATAGTTCAGAAGTTAATATCCATTCGGAAACTATTGTGCCATGCCTCATATGGGATAATCAATTAGTTTGATGAGTATAATATTATTAATTAAAATAATTAGTTGGTCCGTTTGAATGGAGTGTATTTAGATTTTGAATTTTATCAAGAGTCTCCAAATCATCAGTCAAAACGTAGCTCATTCTAAATATTTAAACCCATAAAATCAAAATTTTATAATCTATCATAGATGAATAAAATTCTAAATATTTTAAAAATATTATTTTACATATATTTTAAATTAATAACGTATTTAATTATTGGAAATAATTTTCTTGGGTATAGGCAAGTTGAGGCTCACCAGGATGAGCATAGTCTTGAATTAACTGGTCATTGATCGAATAAGTGGATCAACTAATATGATCATGGGTTTGATAATATTTTAAAAAAAAATCGTTAATTGAGATTGAGATTGATACTCTGATGCATATGATCAACATAACTGAAACTAATATATATATTTTTTAAAAATATTATCAAACCCATGATCATATTAGTTGATCCACTTATTCGATCAATGACCAGTTAATTCAAGACTATAACAAAAATAGAGAACCTACTATTTTCTTAGAGGTGATGATCTCTGAGTATCCTCTCTCATGGAGATGACAGGATCCCCATTGATGTAGATAAGTTTTATTTCTGTATCAGTTTTTATTTTTGAATAAGAAAATAAGTTGTTTTTTTATTACGATATTTAAAAGTAGGAAATATATACTGAATGCTGAGATATATTCCTTGAGAGGGTATTAAAAATTATTGAAGTTAATACCATTTATGATTTTTTTTATTTAGGAAAAAAATTAAGCACACAATGGGCATCCGATTCTACAAAAGGAATGATTTTGAAAAACTCATGCGCCTTACACTTAATCTATAAGCAATACTTCAAATGTTCTCGTAAGGAATCAAGAAGCCATAATGTTGCTATTTTCTAAACGTCTCTTCAGATTCCGATTTTTGCTAAAAAGACCACTCGCATTCCTTTCAACGAAAAAGAAGAAGAAGAAGAACAAGAAAAAAAAGGCAACAGGAAGATATGGAATTCAAAGATGAAAGGCATAAAGATATTTACTTCGTCTTTTAAGCTTGTCACATTTGGCTGTGAGGTGTGGGGTTCAAGCAATAAATGTCGTGGATGATAAAATGAATGGTAACTTCCATTTTGTGCAACACACAAGAAAAGAGAACAAATTATGGTTGATGAATCCACAAAGTTCAAGAACAAACTGAAGACAAAAGATACCACCAAACTCTGTAATATCTCTAGTACAATGCCATGTAAAATGGAGCATATCCAATGAAAATTGTCAAACAGAATGATAAGGGATGACAATTCTCAGAAGTTTCAAGCTGTTCATGGCGCACACACGTCGCACATTAAGCTTAACTGAGCAGGAATCGGAAAGAGATCATTTATGATGACATCAGTATGTATATGCAAGTAACAGATGCATCAACAAATAACTGTCTTTTACTTCTTCCCAAAAAGAGTGGGACCAAACTGATTCATTATCGTGCTCTCCTTCCGAACTTTCCTGCATGCAATCAATCTAACATTCAAAGATCAGAAGATACGACAAAGGACTGCATGAATTGATTAAATACTCATCTGCTCTAAAGCTTCCAAGTATAATAGCTTCGTAGACGCCAAAGCAAAACAAATGATATATCATATTATAGAAAAATTCATCATTGTAAGACAGGTTTGGTTGTGAAACAGAAGGTAAAAGAGAAGCTAAAAATGCCTGGACCATTGAGCGACATCCACTTGCACTGCACATTCATGGTCAACAATTGTGCCTCTTTCTTATCCAACAAAACTCTTAACCTCACGTTCTCCTCGATGACCATCTTAACTTCAGCTTCTTTTTTAACCTTCTCACTCTCAAGATGAGTAGTCTCAGCAATCAACCTACACAACGGACAAAATTGAACTCAATTGTAAAATTATTTTCTGCATAATAATTTCCACAAAGCAACTTGATAAACAGCTATATGTAGTGTGCTAGTTCCAGATAGCTATGAAGCCTTCGGCATATAACTTTGGAGATAATCTTATATATTTATATATATGGCAAAAACCAGTTGGCTTGATGAATAGAATGATGTTACCTGCCGAGAAGCTTTTCAAGAGTTTGAAACTGTCGCTCTGATGATGATAGAAGTGATTCTCAGACAATGATAAGGCTGCTAACAAAGGACCTCAATGATTCAAAGTCCTGCTTCACATGATGAAGCTCCTGCTCATTCTCAGCAGCTCGTTGTCATTGTCTTGAGGTCCCTTCAACCATATCTTCAACCTTCTGCTGCATTTCATTCAAAATAGTGTTTGTGCCAAGTGCAAACTTTTCCATTTCTTCAACCTTTACTGTCATGCTCTGGATTTGGAGTGTCTTTCTTTTGCTTTCTTCCAGACCTAACTTCACATTTTCCTTCTAGGCAGCAGCTTCAGGTTCTGCCTTGATAGCCCTCTTAACGAGAGATTCCATTACATCTGTTACAATGTGAGTCATCTTAAATATTTCATCAAAATATGCTCCATCGTTTGCATCAAAAGATCCGAGATTAAAATTACTTTCCAGGTGTTACTTCCCTTCTGAACTTTCAAGAGAAGAAGGATCGAATCAGACCATTCAGCGAATGGTCTGCTATTCTTGTCAACAAGTCCTAATCCCTCTTGATGCTTAATACCACATGACACACAAGCCAAATGTGTGACTGCCATAATTCTCACTTTCGATTTCAGGTAGATTACCATTGTTGCAGTGGTTTTGACTCTACGCTGGAGGTATGCTGTCTCCTTGGAGTCATCTTCTGTACATTTCATCTCAGCCTTCACTTCCATAAGCTTCTCTTCCAATTTTTCAACTTGAGATTGGTGGCACTCCTCAAACTCATCCTCCCACGTGGTGGTTTTCTCAAGGGGTTGAGACTTTACTGTACCTTGCTCATTCTCGTCATCCATAAACTCTCTCTACTCTAACCATAAAGAAGAGCCTTTAACTAAACAGGAAAAACAATAATCTTGTAACACAAACTAATAATGAAAGAAAAAAAGGTTGATTTGCCATGCTGCCTTTATACCTCTAGTTTATCATGATTAATGAACTAATTTTCTTACTGAAGATACATCATCTATTCAGTATAGAAAACTCTTTAATTGATAACAAATAATAATCACATAAAAACCAAATATATATGCTTCAGAAAGCAAGCCAAATTGGAAGGTCAAATCTCCAAAATAAAAGGAGCACAGAAGCACTATTTCACTTAGGGGGCGGCTCATATTCTAAGTCCTCAAAAACTCCAGGGTACATATTACACCAAGAGAGCTAGTGAAAGTTAAGTATAATTGGATTGAAATCTTTATATGCATTGTTTACAACATTCACGCAAGAACAATCATGAACGCAGGGACACATTAAAAAAAACATGATGTGTCCTTGATAAACAAGTACAAAAATTAGACAGAAACAGGCAATTCAAATGCAATTTAAGTACGAAGACATCCAAACACCAGAGGCGATAAGGTCAAGAGGTAAAGACATTTCCTTCTGTTAATTTCCAATAGAACAAAAAAAAACACGGAAAGAACCAACTTTTCGCTAAAAATCATAGAATCGAACGACAGAGGTGCCTCTTACCGAACCAAAAACATGCATGTAAAGGGAAAATGGCGGTTCTTAAAAACCCTAATTCCGAACCCGAAACGATGTAACACGGCATAAATGGAGCGACAGGTAAGAAATAAAGAATATGTTCGGAATTTGAGATCAAAATCGTAACTTACCAGGTTGCAACGGGGAAAGATTGCAGCCCCTGCTCCCTCCATTGGACCCGTATTATCTTCGCTTTCCCCAAATTCTCTGCTTCCGCGGGGCTTTCCAATGGGCTCAGTTCCGCGACGAAGACCAAAGAAGTCACCTTAAGACCTTTAACCAATAGTCATTGGAATATGACCGAAAAACTGGTAGTTTCACAGCATCGAAATACAGTATCTGCCCCTTCAAATATTATCTTTTACATATATATATTTATTCCTCAAGATATTTAAACCATCCGATAAGCTAAAGCTATTTACTACTAATAGTGATTGTTTTTGAGTTAACTTTATCAATTATTTGATCTCTCATATTTTTAATATTTTTAAGCGATATATTAGTATCAATTTAAGTGTTAATATTATTCTGCTTACAGACCAATTAACGGAAATAAAATATTATTTACAATCCTAAAATTTTGCGATTTGCATATTAATCTCATCATTTACGTTCGTCTTCGCTGTCCCTATTTATTTATATCTACTGATTAGTCTCTAAATCTAAACTTTCTGTAATTTACTCAACAATCTTTGATTGACTGGCCACCAAACGATGACATCCCACCATCCACATAAGATAGTTAATATGGGCTGGTTGTGCCGTCACATCCTGAGTCAACTCTTTTGTCATTTGTGACCGCAGGTGTCCGATCGCTTAGAAAATTAAGGTGTTGGTAATTTCCTGAGGCCAATAGGAGAGGCGATATATGTCAAAATAGGTTTATACCTCTTTAACGTTACCACTTGGGCTACCCTCCTTTCGATTGGGGCGATTCCCTAGGGCCCGAACGTGTCACGAACCGCCGTCCGAGTAAGACGGGCGGTCGACACGACTTGTGGGACCCGCTATTTGCCGGGTCGCGCTACAACTGGCGGCGGGGGACACGGGTTTGCGGCGGCGCTACAGAACCGGACGGGGATTCCCCACCTCCCGCCACCAGTAAATCAGGATTCCGTTTTCATACAAACACCATCAGCGTTTTCCTCGGTCGAATGGCCAACACGTAATATCTCTAAGTGGGACCCGAGGATAAATCCTTGCCCCCGACAGCTAGCCAATTCCAGTTCTCTTGTCTGTTAGCCCACTCCCTTGTCATCGACCGACGAGAGGAGTTTTTGGGTCCAAATGCCGTGAGAGAGAGAGAGAGAGAGAGAGTGTCTGTGTATGTGAGAGTGCGTGTGTGTGTCTGAAGTGGACTACCGTCTCTCTTGCACAGACTCGAACGCCCCTTCACAGATCCTCCTCTCGATCTCTAGATCTAAACAACACTACAAACCTTTGGCCCCCTCACCGAATCGAAATCTCTGGAACCCTAAACACGCCCTCTCCGTGACCTACTTGTTGCATTTCTCCGCACTGCCCGCGAAATCTGAGTCCTAGATTTCACCAGGTGAAGAGTCGGTACCACCGGTTAAGGCAGCGGATTGGAGAATGGGGGCGTCGAAGTACACCAAGGGGTGCACAGGATGGCTGATCGTGGCAGTGGTGGCGATTCTTGTCGTCGCCGCAGTCGTGCTCACGATCAAGCAGACGCACCACCGAAAGGTGCTCCCAATTCCTGGGCCGCCAGGGGCCATCAATCAGAAGTATGCTAATGCGCTCGCCGTAGCTATGCAATTCTTCCAAGTGCAAAAATGTATGCTCTCTCCATCTCAAATGTAGGCTTAATATTAGTATCATTTTTTGGTGTTATAGATCTCCAGATCTCAAAATTAGCCTTTTTCTGTTGTTTACTTAATTATGTAAAATTGTGCATTTTTGCAGAAAGGTCGAATTGGAAATGCTTTATGATAGAATCAAATGTAATTGTAAAACACACACCAATTAGTATAATATGATATCTATTTATACATATTAAGAGGGAGGATTTCCCTCAACAAAGCAGTAAGATTTCCTAGTGCTGTTGAGGAAATCTTATCTGTTATCATACCCCCGCAAGATGGTGCTCCTGTCAAGGATGTCAATCTTGGACCAATACAATGAAAATAGTTTACGGGCGAAAGGCTTCATGAGTGAGTTTGCTAGTTGATCAGTCGTGTGTACGTGAGAAACACGTAGTTGATGTCGGATAACTTGATCTCGCATGAAGTGAAAGTCAATGATAATATGTTTCATGCGAGAGTGGAACACCGGATTGGTGTATAGGTAGATAGCTCCGATATTAGCACAATAGATTGTAGAAGTAAGAGTGGAGTCGATATTGAGTTTCTTGAGTAGATTCGTGACCCAATTGTGTTCTACAGCAGCGGTGGCAATAGCACGATATTTAGCTTCAGTTGTAGACCATGTGATTGTCTTTTGCTTCTTAAAACTCTAACCGATGAGATTAGCTTCAAGGAAGACAATATACCCCGATGTGGATGTTCTATTATCGAAGTTTCCTGCCGAATCAGCATCGGCAAAGGCATGGAGATGAAGTAGAGAGTGTTTATGGAAAAAGAGACCATGATTGAGGGTCCTTTTAAGATATCGCAGGATTCATTTGACTGCAGACCAATGCGTAGTAGATGGCTGATGCATAAATTATGATAATTTATTGACTGCAAATGACATGTCTAAACGGGTGAGAGCTAAGTACTGTAAGGAGCCAATTACTTGTCGGTATTGAGTGAGTTCCGTAGCAGGATTGCCATCACATAATTTTAGTGATTTAGAAGTAGAGAAGGGAGTTGTAACCTCTTTTGTGCCCTGCATGTTTATCTTTGATAATAAATCTTTAATGGACTTTCTTTATGATAGGAAGAGACCTGAAGGTATATATGTTGCTTCCACTCCCAAAAAGTAGCTCAAGGTGTCTAGATCTTTAAGGGAGAATCGATATGCTAATTGCTTGATAAATACCTAAATCTCTATAGGATTATTACCTGTGACAATAATATCATTCATATACACCAGAAGATGCATTATGCCTTTATTTTATCATCGTAGAAATAACGATGTATTAGACTTAGAGTTGATAAAGCCAGTTAAAGACAGAAATGAGCCAAGTTCAATGTACTAGGCTCTTGGAGCTTGACAAAGTCCATAAATAGTTTTTTGTAGTTTACAAACATGCCTTGGATACTGAGGACGAATGAAACCAGGAGATTGCTGCATAAAGACGTCTTCAGTTAGAGTCCCCTGTAAAAAAATATTGTTAACATCCAATTATCGTAATTGCCAGCCTTTAGTGGTGGTCAAACTCAGGATAAGTCTGATTGTTATGGGTTTAACAACGGGACTGAATGTCTCAATAAATTCAACACCAGGTCGTTGATGAAACCCTTCGGCAACTAGTCGTGCTTTATATCTAGCAACGGATCCATCTGGGTTTCGCTTAATTCGAAAGACTCACTTACACCCGATGATATTTTGTATATGATGAAAGGGTACAAGAGTCCATGTTGAGTTATGGATAAAGGTATTATATTCTTCACACATGGCTTTACGTTAGTGTACAGATTTTTGGGCTTAAGTGAATGTGGTGGGTTTAATAGTCTTATGTGAGGATTCTGTGATATTATGTAGGTTAAGGATTTGACGTGGTTTAAAAATACCACTATTGGAATATGTTGTCATTGGATGTCCGGAAGCTATGGGATTGTGAGGTTGTGTTATTGGTAGAGGTGGTGGAGAATCACTGACAAAGCCACAAGGCCAGGTCAGGCTGAGGTATATTAATGTCATTGGGTCTAGGAGGAGGTAAAGACAATGGTTGTGTTTCTGAATGTGTTGTCTCATCAATGGGGAAAACTTGAGAAGAAGAGAGTGAAGAAGTAATGGAAGGAATGGGCAATTGCTAAACTGGAGTAGCAGCAGAGTGTGGATCCTAAGGGGAAGAACTGAACGGTGTCATGGGGGGCTCATCTGACAGGATCGAAGGTATACTTAAGTGATCAATGTTTGGCGGAGTGGCTTGCACGACAAGAGATGCATGGTTTTGGAAAGGAAATATAAACTCCATAAAAATAACATGACGTGATATAAAAGCTTTTTGGGTTTGAGGGTTGTAGCATTAGGAAGTGTTATGCTTAAGAGAGTATCCTATGAAGACGCAAGGCTTAGATCTTGATGTTATTTTATGGGAGGCATAGGAACGTAACCATGGATAACATAGATAGCCAAATACTTTGAGTTTCTAAAAGTTTGGAGGTTTATGAAATAACATTTCAAATGGGGACTGATATTGTAGGATTAGAGTAAGCATACGATTAATAAGACAAACTATAGTTTGAAAGGTTGCTGACTAAAAAGTTAGAGGCATGGAGGCCTGATGTAGAAGTATGAGACAAGTTTCAACTATATGCCGATGTTTGTGTTTAGCAAAGTCAACTAGTTGAGGAATATGTGGGGGTGACTTAATGTATTGTATACCATAAGCTGAGAGACAGGATGTCAGGGCTTGATATTCACCTCCACTATCAGAGTAGATTGTTTTGATTGTAGACTGAAAGTAGTTCTCGACAAATTTTCTAAAGTTGGTAAAGACTATAGAAACTTCAGATTTATGATGAAGAGGGTACAACCATGTCTACTTAGTGAAATAATATACAAAAATGACATAAAACCTAACTTTGTCAAAGGAAATGGTTGGAGCAGGGCCCCAAATATCGGTATAAATAATTTCAAATGGTTTAGAGCAAGAGATAGAGGATGTACCAAAGGGTTGTCTATGACTTTTATTGCTAAGACAAGCATCACAATGAGTTATAAAGTTGATTTAAAACTGGGAAGAGAATAATGAGAAAATAATTTATGTTATATAAGGGACGAGAGATGACCAAGACGATGATGTCACACATCAATTGGAGCTGCAACCGAAGAGTGAATAGTGGGCTGGGTTATTTGTGGAGCTGACGGTTATTCGTAAATATTGTGATAGAACCCAGGAGGAATTCTATGTAGATTGATATTTGAGGGGGATCAAATCTTGGAACGCTATAGGGGTTCCACCCTCCTTAGTAGTCGGCCTGGTGGCAACAATTTTAGATTGATCTTTGTTATTCCAAAGAGGTGGAGGCTACATGCTTATATAGGACTCCAAACCCTAGCCCTAGTGGCTGCTACCTAAGTAAAATACCCCTTTTGCCCTCAACCCTAGTCAACCGGCCCAGTAAAGGGGGACGGTTGCTAGGAAGCCCAAAGGCCCAACTATAAACCCGAGCCATTCTTCTTTATAGAATAGAGATGGCTAGATGAGGTTTATTACAATCTCACAAGGTTTTTATTAGCTGCTACTTGGTTGAGTAGGACCCGACCCTACTAGGGTCCTATTAAGCCCACCCTCTTTAAATCAACCTTGTCCTTAAGGCTGAGGTTCCATGAACTCAGGAAACCAGGTCCTCAACTCATATGATTCCCATATGGCGTCTTCGGGTGGTAAATTATTCCAATGCACTAGTACTTCAATAGAGGGACGTCGGCGACGCATCACGATTCTACGGTCGAGGATGGCTTTTCGTTGGGCTTGAATATCTCCATTATCAGTCGTGTTGAGTAGTTGAATCTGGGGTGATTCGTGTTTTCCCAACTAGGGCTTCAGGCATGACATATAGAAGACAGGGTAGATTTTGGTATTCTCAGGCAAGGCTCCAATATGCTCTGTGATCTGATAGGGCCCATAAAAACGTGGGGATAGCTTCATGGAGGCTCGTGTGTTGATGGGGAGTTGCTTGTATGGCTGTAAGTGATAATAAACCCAATCTCCTACTGAAAATTCTCTTTCGCTTCGTCGTGTGTCAACTTGCTGTTTCATTATGGCTTGAGCGGTAGAGAGATTATCCTTTAGCAGCTGTAGAAGTTTGTCCCTATCAATTAAATCTTAGTCAACCTGATCTACCTTGGCCGAGCTAATTATATACTTTGGGATCACAGGGGTCGGCCGACCATATAATGCTTCGTATGAGGTACATTTTGTAGATGAATGATACGTAGTATTATACCACCATTCGGCCCAAGGAAGCCATTTCGTCCACTCCTTTGGTCGATCATTGGCGAAACACCGAAGGTACATCTCTAAACACTTGTTCACCACCTCTGTTTGGTCGTTAGTTTGTGGATGGTATGCTGTGCTCATCTTAAGTTTGGTGCCCTGCAACTGAAATAATTCGGTCCAAAATTTACTAGTGAAGACCCTATCACGATCACTTACAATGGACCTTGGCATCCCTGCAGTTTAATAATATTTTCTATGAAAATCTGAGTAATACTAGCAGTAGTGTTGGGATTTCGCACAGCACGAAAATGAGCATATTTCGTAAGTCGATCAACCACCATGAGGATTATGCTTTTACCTTTGGAAGGTGGCAGCTCTTCGATGAAGTCTAAGGAGATGTTAGTCGACATCGAGTCCGGTATGGGTAGTGGTTGTAGTTTCCCTGGACTCGCCACTATTACGCCCTTTTGTTGTTGACATACATCATATTGTGTCATGTATTTAGAAATAATTTTTGCATCCCTCTCCAATAAAAATTTTGTTTCACTCTTTTGTAGGTTCTCAGAAATCTGGAGTGCCCTGCTGAAGGTGTGGAGTGTATTTCGTGCAGAATGACTTTGATGCAACGGGAGTTGGGTATAAGTACAATACGAACTTTGTAGCGTAGATCCCTCGAATCCTAAGTATAGTGAGCTATTGCGCTTGGATCCTCCTCCAATTTTTTAATGATGTTGCTGGTCTTTAGATCCTTCTTCCATTCCTCCCTAATATCCTTTAGAAAGCCGGTGGTAGGAAGAGAGATGACTGAAAATTCAGCTTGCTCAGGTAGCCGTGAGAGTGCATCTGTAACAACGTTTTCTTTCCCTTTTTTGTAAATAATTTCATAATCAAATCCTAGAAGTTTGGTTACCCATTTTTGTTGCTCCAGGGATGATATCTTCTGCTCTAAAAAGTACTTGAGGCTTCTATGGTTGGTTTTAATTTGAAATCGTCGATCGATCAGGTAGGGTCTCCACTTCATTACTGTGTGCTCAATAGCGAGCATCTCCTTATCATAGATAGACATTTTTTAATGGGAGGGAGACAACGCCTTGCTGGTGTATGCGAGTGGTCGACCATCTTGCATGAAAACGGCTCCAATTCCAACTCCAGATGCGTCGGCCTCAATGATAAAGGGTCGGCTGAAATCTGGTAATACTAGCACCGGCGTCATTGTCGTGGCTACCTTAAGTTTATCGAAGGCAGCGGAGGCTTCGTCCGACCATTGGAAGGCATCTTTTTTCAATAGAGAAGTGAGGGGTGCACTGATCTTTCTATAGTCCTTCACAAATTTTCAGTAGTAGCCCGTTAGTCTAAGGAACCCACGCAGCAATTTCACATTTGTAGGTTTCGGCCAACCCTGCATTGCTTCGATTTTTATTGGGTCTACCACCACTCCTGATATTATGTGTCCAAGGTACTCTACTTTTTACTGGAGAAAGTTGCACTTTGATAGCTTAATAAAAAAGGTATTCTCCTGAAGGATCGTCAGAACAAACTGCAAGTGCTGAAAGTGAGTCTCAAGAGAAGGGCTATAAATGAAAATATCATCGAAAAATATCAACACAAATTTACGAAGAAAGCTCCGAAAAATATCGTTCATGAGACTTTGGAAGGTTGAATGAGTATTAGTGAGTCCAAAAGGCATTACCAAGAATTCATAATGATCGTTATATGTGCGGAAAGAAGTTTTTGGAATGTCATCTTCATATACCCGAATTTGGTGGTAACCGGATCGGAGGTCCAACTTCGTGAAGACTCGAGCTCCTTTTAACTCATCAAGAAGTTCATCCACTACTAGTATTGGGTACTTATCCTTGATGGTGATGTCATTTAGAGCTCGGTAATCGATGCACATTCGCCAAGTTTCGTCCTTCTTACGTACAAGTAGTACCAGTGAGGAATAGAGGCTGCAGTTTGGCTGAATCACCCCTGTTTCAAGCATCTCCTTTACAATCTTCTCAATTTCATCCTTCTAGAGATGAGGATAGCGGTACGGCCGAGTGTTCGCTAGTGGTCTGCTTGGAAGAATTGGAATTTAGTGGTCATGTTGCCGAGTAGGAGGAAGACCATATGACTCAACAAAAACGTCATCAAATTCAACAAGCAATTGGGCGAGATTTTGATCTTCAATTTTTATTTTCTTCCCCTCTGATTGCTGCTGGAGATGCATTAAAAAGCTACCATTTATCTTGTGTAAAACTTTCTTCATTCGTTGGGTCGAAATGGTAGTTACGTTGCTTCCGCGCTTCCCGCGTAGGATGACCTGTTTGCCTTTGCAGTAGAATTTCATAATTAATTTGGAAAAGTTTCAAGAGACGTCACCTAGCGTCGTCAGCCACTCTATGCCTAACACGGCCACATTATAATCAATTGGTAGGAGGAAGACGTCGGCGACAATTTCTTGGTCTTGCAGTAATAGTTTCACTTGCGGGCATCTTTGGTCGTACTTTAGGATTTGACCGTCGACGACCTTTACGTCAAACTTTCTGCAACCTTCGATGTGGAGCACCATCCGAGCAATAACCTTACTATTTAGGAAGTTATTAGTGTTACCCGTATCGATGAGAACAGTGATCGATTGTTGTTTGAGAAGGCCTCCAACTTTCATCGTTTGCGGATTTGAGTAGCTGACTAACGCATGCACCATAAAGTCGATTGGTTGTGGCTCTTCTTCCGTATCTTTTTCTTTATGTTCAAGGCTCTCTTTTGGCTGTTCAATGACTCTTCTTCCACTAGTTCAATCACAAGAAGTCTCCTTTTTTTACAGCGATGCTCGTGGCTCTACGGCTCATCGTAATGCCAACATAACCCCTTTGTAGATCGCTCCCAAAGCTTTTCTGTTGTCAACTTTTTTAGTGCAGGGGCTTGGCTGACAGTAGGGGGGCTGAGGGCTTCAATATTGTTGGTCGGGGAGCGACCCTAGTCCTCCAGGCTTCGTGGTTCAATTGCTCCTCTTGAAGTCGTGCGAAAGAGATGGCTGCCATAAGCGTGTATAGTTGTCGCGCTTTAACTTCTCCCCGGATCTTCGACTTCAAGCCCTCAATAAATGTCCCCAGTAGCTATTTTTCAGACCAATCACGAGTTTGATTAGATAACCTTTCAAACCTGGTTTGATACTCTTGTATGGTGGAGGTTTGTCGGATCTTTGCTAGTTGTCTGTCAATATTCTCGTAATCGGTTGATTCGAAGCGGATCAGTAGTCCTTCTTTAAATTGTCGCCATGAGAGGACTCCATGAGTATGTTCAAACCAATCAAACCACTGTATGACATCCCCTTCAAGATGTATAGTCGTAATTTCCACTATAAATGCGTCCGCGGTTTTGTGGTACCGAAAATATCGCTCCGCGCGTAAGATCCAACCAATCGGGTCTCCTTCTTCCCATCTAGGGAAGTCCACCCTCATGCATGAATAGTAGGGATCGGTCATAGAGCCTCCCCTCTCGTTGATGTGATTTCTTCAGACTCAGTAGTCAACCCAAACTAAGTTCGGCAAAGAGAGTCCGAATCTTATCCTCCATTCGTGTCTCGAAGGCTTCGAATTTAGCATTGATTGCCTCCTCAGATGCCATAGTATATACCTCCAAATCTGTAATGTTAAGATTTCTTTTTTGTTGTCGAGTTAAAGGCATGTATTGGTTGAGAGAAGTGGTGGCCGAAAGGGTTGGTGGATTGGAGGATGTAGGCTGTGGTTTAGGCTTGTTTTGTGGCTGTTTTGAGTGCGGTTTGGGGGTGCGGTTTGATGGAGTTTTGGGGTTGTGATGGTAGTAGATGAAGGTTAGGGAAGAGGGTTTTAGATCTGTGGTAGATGGCAGAAAAGATTTGACAGAAATCAGTGGAAGTTGCTATAGATATGTGCTGTCTTGTAAGAGCAGAATTATTGTCGAAGAAATAGTGATTTCTCGACGAAATTTCCAACAAAAACCCAGAGATTTGAGGAGGGGATTTGACAGCAAAATCTTGGTTTAGATAATAGCAATGATGACAAATTAGATCAAGAAAATTTCAGCAGCATAATAGCAAAGAAATCGGTGTAAGTTGCGATAGCAAAATTCTCGTCGAAAAATTCCAGCGGTTTGCGATGAAAATTTGCAGCAACACAAGAACGTTTCAGAGATCAATTCCATGATAGATCAATCACAGATGAAAGCCAAGATGATCTTTGAAGTGTACAAGAAATTTCGTTCAAAAAGAATAGCAAATAGATCTGTTTAAAGGCAGCAATATGCGGCTGAAATTTTCTGCAGCAATCCTTCGTTCGCAAAGATGATAACTTTTACGACGAAAGGAATTCACAGCAAGGGATAGATAGCAAGACTTCTTTTTGGTATTTTGAATGAAAAATTACAGCAGCATAAGGTATTGGTAATAGAAGAATACCAGATCTTTGATGCAATTGGAGGTGGCGGCAATAGATTGATTTGATTTACGATAAAAGATGACGGTGGAGACAGCGACTTTAGGAGCAATTGTGGGAATTGCTTGGTTGATGGTGGGCGGTAGAGATGGTAGCAAAAGCAGCAAGATCGCTACTCTGATACCAGATGATAACCCCAGAGGAATTCTATGTAGATTGATCTTTGAGGTGGATCAACCCTTGGAACGTTATAGGTGTTTCACCCATGGTCTGTAATACCGTACCGTACTAGAGTTTTGACACTTCTCCGGTACGGTACGGTACCACATACCGAACGGTATGTTTCGACGTATCGTTCAATATATATATTTATAATTATAAATATTATATATATATATATATATATATATATATATATATTTTCCCTCGGCAACGCCGCCCGAGATGTCAACGGGCGACATCGCCTCCCATCTCGGGTGACGTCACCCGATGATGTCACCGTTGCCGATGATGATATCTTCATTTCCATCATAATTGTTGTGGATAGACAAGTTTTGAAGATCAGAGGTGATGTGATGAGAGGCGCTAGAGTCCATAATCCAATTAGGTTGATTTGTAGTCGGAGTAGTCATGAGATTCGCCTAAGGCCACCATGATGGAGCAGGGAGTTCGGGTCGAGACCAATAGACTTTTGCGGAGTGTCTAACTTTATCACACAACTGGCAGATGACTCTTTGTTGACTCGTGAGGTCAAGACGCCAGGGCTGATGGTTATTGGAGTTGCCACCTTGATAGAAATATTAATGAGGCGGAGAAAAGAGGGTTTGTTTGGGACCTATAGGGTCAAGAGATATCTTGGCCAAACCTTTGTTGATATTCTTATTGTACTGGTTGCTCTTCCTCTTGGACTTTTGACTGACTTAAGCCATGATGGTTGGTCCGAGCAACTTGTTCTCGCGCTTCAAGTACATTTTGTAGTCAGTCAACTTGTCATAGAGTTTTTCGAATGACATTGGTGAGTTGCGTGTCCTAATTGCGGCTGCCAATTCCTTGTACTCGTCTCCTGGGCCATTAAGAGTATGGATTATGACTTCTTTATCACAGATGGAATGATCTATTAATTCCAAGTCATCGATGATAACTTTGATATTTTGTAAATAATCAACAATGGTACTTCCCTCTTGTTTTATTTTCATTAGACTGGATAGAAGACTGAGCATGCGAATGCACGAACGATTTGCCAAAGTTATTTGCAACTTATACTATGCTTCAGCAGCAGTCGCACATGAAGATATTAATGGTGTGACGGATCCAACAACTAAGGCTTCAATAGCTTGGAGGATGAGACGGCCTTGACATAACCATAGTTTATGAGCTGGATTTGGTACTAAATTGGGTTCTCCGATGATATTCATCATTGCTGGTGGACAACTAAGAGAGCCGTCGACGTAGCCTAGTAAGTTGTATCCAAATAGGAGATTAGAAAATCAGGCTCGCCAAGATGTGTAGTTGTCACCTTTTGATAACTTGAAAGGGATTAGCGTGGTAGCATTGATGGAGATACGTCTTGTATATGGAGAAACACTATGATTCCCTGCAGAAATAGTAATTGGAACATCATAAGTAGATGATAAAGATATTCTAAGGATGTGTACTGATTCGAGGGCTCAGAGTTTGTGATAGAACAGTATGGATCTTTGTCCAAGAAGGGGTTCGGGTGAGCAGTTGTCAGTGGTTTGAAGGTGATCTTGTGATCAGAGAATCATAGCTGTCGGAGGAGGAGAAGCAGCACTTGTGGATGTAGCACTAGAGGCACCACAGCAGTGCAAGTGGCAGCGGAAGAAGATAAATGTGCAATCTTGGGGAGGGGCCTTTGGCAGTGGAAGTTTTTTGCCGCAGTCTGCCAAAGCGATTACTGCAATCTATGAGAGATCTGTAGTTCTTGTCGCAGATCTGGGAGAGATCTGTAGTTCGTGTCATAGATCTGGGTGAGATCTTCTGTTCTTGTCATAGATATGTAAGAGATCTGCAGTTCTTGTCGCAGTTCGGGTACACCGTCGTCGGGCTGCTTGAGCTCTTCCAAAGGGTGCTATGCGAGGTAGAGCAGGACGCGGCGGAGCTACACTCGCCTCGATACAACTTCGCCAAAGGCCACGCCTGGTGCACTATTGCAGTGTAGACTGGGCCCGACAAACATTTGGCAAGGATGGCTGCTTCTTGGAAGCGCGACAATGACTGGGAATCAGCGACGACGAGTAAGAAGAAGAGAGCGGCCCATGATCAATAGATCGCAACTGCCGAAGGGAGAAGGTGCAGATCTGTTGGGAAGGGTTTCTCGCCGATGAAGAGGAGGTGCAGTCACTTCTGCAAATCAGTGCTGGATAAGGAACCGTTGCAGCTCCGCTGGAGTACTAGTCAGTGTAGTGGTCAGTGGTAGAATTTAAAGAGCAACGGCAGAGGTTGCGACTTCTCGCTCGTCGCTAGTGAGAGGAGGGTCAGCTGCAATCGGTGCAGATCGTGGACCTTCTCCGTCGAGTACACTACTAGTGGGAAGTCCAGACGGAGTTTGTTGATAGGCCTCTCGTTCAACCCTGTTGACATGTTCACGTGGTGATGTTGAGGGTGTAGATGCTACTGCTTCTGGAGGCCTGTGTGTTCATCGGGTTGCTCGTGGTCTCGAAGGTGAACAATGTGTAGTACCTAGGCAAGATGTGGTATAGGACCAGCGACACTAACTCCTGGGTCGTCAGTGAAGAAAGAAGGCCGCTGAGCAACGGTGGATGTGACCAGCTTGTCACGGGTGACGACCTTGTAGGGAGGCGAGGGCGGCGAGGCCAGAGAGGGATGGGAGCGGCCCGGCAAGATGTGGCTAAGGAAGCTCTGTTGAGGAAGAACAGAGAGCACCCAGAATAACGCCTGCGCTAAGGAAGCTCTGTTGAGGAGGAATAAAGACAGAGGTAGGGGTGGATGAGTGATTGGAGTAAAGACAGAGGTATTGCAAAGCAACTGAGGTTCTTCCTCGGGAGGTGGCAGGGATCGGTGAGGAGCGATTGCTATCGTCGAACAGCGAGAAGAGAGCTTGCTCTAGGCAAGAAGCTCTGATACCATGATAGAATGAAATGTAATTGGCACACACCAATCAGTATGATACAATGTCTATTTATACAAGTTAAGAGGGAGGATTTCCCTCAACAAAACAGCGAGATTTCCTCGTGCAGTTGAGGAAATCTTATCTGCTATCACTTTACAGATCAAATTTATCTTAGTTATTTTTTTCCTCGTGGACTTTGTATATCCTTGTTTATGTTTGTTGATTGCTTGCAGCGGGTAAGTTGGTTAATAACAAGATCTCTTGGAGAGGAGATTCGGCTTTGGATGATGGAAAAGAGGCAGGATTGGACTTATCAAAGGGACTGTATGATTCAGGGGATCACATGAAGTTCGGTTTTCCCATGGCTTATACGGCAACGGTTTTGTCATGGTCAATTCTTGAATATGGGGATCAAATGTCAGCTGTGAAACTGCTGGAGTCAGCTTTAGATGCTCTCAAGTGGATCACTGATTATATGATCAATGCCCATCCTTCTGACAATGTGCTATATGTGCAGGTAATGAGAACTCCCACACCCTGTCATTACTTGTTTTCCGTTTTAAATTGTGGCACCCAATCTGAAGGTTTGCTTTGTGCTTCTCTTGGAACATTTCTCATTGTTGTGTTTGTGCTTCAAGATGTTTTCTGTTGTTTTAGAGATGTAGAAGATTAACTAGATTAAGAGGATTCAGTATAAGAAGGAAGCACGGTGCACTATGAACTTTTTAACATGCCTTCATTGTGGCTTTGCTAGTAAAGTAACACAGTTGCAAATGACATGTTCTGACTTCAGATTGTAATTTGATCAATCAACTGCTGCTGGTCTTCTATTTGGCTATTAGATTTTCTGATTTGTTATATGCAGACTAGGTAATGTTTGATAATTACATGCAAAAAAATAAAGGAATTTAAAAAATTTCATAGAATATTCTGGTTTTCATTTAGTATCTGATTGTTGATATGTGATCACAAGAAGTTCAATGGAAACCTAGTTAATGAGTAGGAACAAGATCCATACGCTTTATGGCATTATATCACCTGTATTTAATGTACATGTGTGCAAAATCCAGATCTCTGCTGTTAATTCCCATCTTCTTTTCCTTGCAATTGAAAGTTCCAGTGTTTTTTCCTTTGTCTAGCACTATAATACATGTGACAACTGAAATTTGTCTCTGGCTGATAGGTGGGAGATCCTGATATAGACCACAAATGTTGGGAAAGGCCAGAAACAATGAAAGAGAAGAGGCCTCTTACACAGGTTAACAAAAGTATCCCTGGAACGGATGTGGCTGCCGAAACAGCTGCAGCTATGGCTGCAGCTTCCCTGGTTTTCAAAACTAGAAATGTCACCTATTCAGATTTGCTCCTTCAGCATGCCGAGAAGTTATTTACTTTTGCTGATAGCTATAGAGGTTCCTACAGTGTCAGCTTTCCCCAAGTCCAGAAGTACTACAACTCTACTGGCTATGGTGATGAACTTATGTGGGCAGCTAGCTGGCTTTATCATGCCACTGGGGATCAAACATATCTAAGTTATGTTACAGTGCAAAATGGGAATGCTTTTGCCGACTGGGGTAGACCAACATGGTTCAGCTGGGATGACAAACGTGCTGGAACTCAGGTTAATATCTGCATAAGCATTGAGACAAATCCTACTTGCTACCGGTTTTAGTATTAACAGATTTATTTTTCCCATCATCATCTAAGTCCTTTTCATGCAGTTTAGCAGATTAGTCCCTATTTTTACTCTGCTTAGTGAAGTGTCTTTTTTATATCCTAAAATTGATGTATTGTAAAAAAATTCCATGGTTTCCATTGGTATGATGTGATTTTGACCACTATGTATAACACTTTTGTAAACAATAGAATTTTGGTAAGATATTCATTTTGATTTTGTTGATATCATACTAGGAGTAGCTATTTAGAGAGGACCTAGTGATTATCACATTATTAAAATTATTTGCAACTTTTCATGCAGGTTCTTTTGTCCAGAGTAAATTTCTTTGGTTCAACCCAATCCTCAAATGCAGAGATGAAGGGTCTGCGATTGTACAGAAAAACAGCTGAAGCTGTCATGTGTGGCTTGTTACCAGATTCCCCAACGGCCACTTCCAGTAGAACAGATGGTATAAATCAACATTATTGTTCAGATATTGTGGTTAACTGCTATAAATTTGCTTTCCCATTCAATTTGACTTTGCTGGTTCAGTTTTATCTATCCTAAACAAATAATTTTCCTTCTGCATCTTGCAAAATGGGTCATTACCTTTATTAAGATGTGCTTTATTTATTGAGATCCTAAATAAAGCAGTCACTATGCACCTTCTGGATACAAATATTTTGTGCTTCTTCTGTCAGCTTCCCTGTGATGATTAAGGTTGATTTTGAAGTCATGAACAAAAAAAATCAAAAGATTGGAATAATATAGATAGAGTGAAATGTTACGTAATGCAGATTTATGATTATGATACTGCAGGTGGATTGGTATGGATAGATGAGTGGAATGCTCTTCAGCATCCTGTTGCTGCTTCATTCTTGGCTGTAGTTTACAGTGACTATATGCTCACTTCCCGAACACCAGAAATCCGGTGCAGTGGAAAATCTTTTACTCCTACCGATCTCCGCAACTTTGCTACATCCCAGGTAATTTTGCAGATTCCATTTTCTCATTTGTAAAAATGTACAAGCTCGGTGGCTAGTGACTATGACTTAGAATTATGATTTTCATAGTGGCTCCTTTATGTGTTGGTTGCTCATAGAGAGAAAATCCACATCCCATTTTTTGGGTCACAATGATGCCGTTAGCTCATCACAAACTCTTGTTACATTAGGCAAATCAATCATCCTCGACAGTTGACTTTCGTTTTCAGGCTGATTATATCTTGGGCAACAACCCAATGAAGCTAAGTTATCTAGTGGGATATGGAAGCAGCTATCCTCAACAGGTTCACCACAGGGGGGCATCGATTCCTGCCAACCTCGACACTGGCTGTAAAGGCTTCAAGTGGCTCACGTCGATTGTGCCAAATCCAAATGTTGCCATTGGAGGACTTGTGGGTGGGCCATTTAAGAATGATTCATTCATCGACAGCCGTAACAACTCCATGCAGACCGAGCCTAGCACTTACAATAGTGCAGTGCTTGTTGGATTGCTATCTGGCCTCGTCACCACCTCTTCTGTGGCCACATCCTTCACCTAAATCTGCCGTGAGGCCTCTTCACATCATCAACATGTTACAGTCGTGTGTAACTCAAGTCACCAATGCAGCATCATTGCAATGTATGACAGTGACAGTCAACACTTGAATTTTGGTGTGGTCTTCTTCTGCTGGCTTCATTTTCCGCATTTTCTGTATCCTTTTAGTACACTACCACTGCAGCAACTCTAGGTATGCAAATTCTTAATTGTTTCGTGAGATATGTGTCTGTGCAGTTGGCCATTAAGAACATGTAATGAAGATGATGTTCACTCAGTGACTTGCTGGTTTAATTCAAGTTGGTTTTGCATTCTGCATCATGATCTGAAAGGACAAGTTATGAGCATATTAAATTATGAAGTCTGCATCACAATCTAGAAGGATGTGGATATGTGAGCTCATATATTAGTCACAAAGCTGATCTGTGGAGCTCATGAGGGAGGTCAACTTGATGGAAGATCTGATACCGTAAGACTAGGGCTGCAAGGAAAATAAAACCAATGTTTGAAATGAGACAGGAAAGGTTGTTAATTCTCATAGCGGACCAGGAACAGGCCATTGAGTCAAAGGCACTAATGATAGAAAAAGGCGTTGGATACCCAAAAGGATCACAGAACAATATTATAATCATTCAGGGACTTCAAGAAAAGCTTGAGCGAAGACCATTGTTTATTGCTTGGTCTACCAAGGTCTCCATCAAATTAGAATTGCACCAATTAGAATCGACTCCTCTGTCTTTTCAAACAAAATAATCCGAACCCTGTTCGCACTTCTCGCATCAAACGAGCACTATTATTGTAAATAAATGGAAGATCTCAAATTCCGGTTGCTGTCTGTAATAGAACACCAAGGCACGGTCAAGTCTTAAGAAATAAATGCAGGGTCTCAAGAATATATATATATATATATATATATATATATATATATATATATATATATATATATATATATATATATATATATTATCCTTCCAAGCATAGAGAGACTGTTTTGTGATACAAGACCTGCTCGTCGTAGTCTTAAAATTATCATAATTTAGTACATAAGTTTTTAGTCGATGCCAGATCTGATGAAGATCAACATACAAGATATATTTCTATAACAAATATTAAAACAAGCAGATCACTTGGTTCAACAATGATGTTACGACTGATACATTAGTTTTCAATCCTATCGCAACTAACAAGATGGATTAATTATGGAGATCAATTTGCCATCAGTTGTGCCTACTCACCTACCAAATGCTCCATAGAGCACACCTTGAAATGTTCATTAATCAAAAGAAAACAATGTTTAATTGTATTTTTGCCCCTTTAAAGATTCCATGCCTACTTCTCCAATGAGATCGAGGTGAAATCTACATAAAACCAAAGTAAGTTGGAATATAAAGATTTTTTTGAAAATGTGAAATATTTCTTCAAACTTGATTTTCAAGTCTAAATAAATGCATGGATATCTTCTATATCAATTATTGGTCCAAGTTTGGCAAGCAAAGCCGTAACACGTACAAGTTTATGCATCGCAACAAAAGTCCTCTTGGTGGACCAACCAACCACCAAGCAAGTCTGGTCCTGCTTTCATCTTGACAGATTTAATGTCAATTAATGTACTCATTACTTGATTGACCACTGTTGAAAGGAGGAGGCAGTCAAGTCACATCAGTGCATCCTTGTGAAAGATTAGCTAATGCAGTGGCTTACTTGAGTTGAGTTTAAATATATGTAATTATCTTAAGCTAAACTCTCTTGATTTACATAATTTTGAATTGTATGGATCTATGTTGGAAAATGTAATTCATAGAAAAGATAATAGAGACGTCACAAACTTTCAATTCTTATTCATTAATATTTTACAATCTCATAAATCCTAAAATTCTCAAGGAACTCTATGTCAATCGACTAAGCAAAACTTGCGATTGGACTTCTAATTAAAGTTAAATTTGTTAGTTCCAACCGGAACAATAAGATTAAAGTTGCATGTTCTCCTCCATGGTACTGCCACATGCAGAGGAAAGGGCTGTTGACCAAGACAAATTGCTTATCCAACACAAGCAGTGAATTGCTCATCCAAGACAAATGCTCATAAATGACCGCTCTCTTCGGGAGTACATCAAAGTCAAAGTTCTTCATGACAGTAACAGAGCCCAAACCTCTCTTTGAATGTTAGGAACCAAGATGGCTTGACACATGCAGACATGATCTTAACGTATAAGACTTAAAAAGAAAGGACCTAACTATAAATCTATACAATTTTTACATGATACCACAATAAGATTATTTATTTGTTAAAATCAGAATTCAAGTCATAGTAATATTTCCTTTTGATCAAAATTCCAGTTATACAAACATGTCTTAGACGACTATTTTTCATTGGAAGTCATGAGACTTACTTCAAAAAAAAAAAAAAAAACTGCAGTGGTAAGTAACTAAGACAAGATTTAATTTTAAAAAATTATTATTAATTAAAATATTAGTCGGTTAATTAGTTGATACCTTCAAAATTTATTGGATGAGATATTAAAATATTAATAAGTTGGTTTGGTACAGCATCCTTTTTAAGTGTTTAAAGTATGTTGGATGATGAACAATTTAATCTTTGATAGATGGATTTGACACATCAGTTCGATCGGTATTTTAGGTGTCAATAATTATACTAATAGAAATCATGAGAGACTGATATGAAACTATGCTATTTGAAACTGAACTGTAAGACTTCCCTCGGTGGCCTCACGTCTTCCACCATGCATAAACACACCTCATCTAATAAATGCCACCGCCACCGTCACCGTCACCGTCAAACGTCGTCTCTCATCATCACTCACCTTTCCCCGCACCACGTTTAATTGCAGTAGATCAGCCCTGCCATCTTGGCTCTTTCATGACCAAATCAAACTCCTCTAAATGGATCAGAGGATCAGCAAAGTTGTGTTACCTACTTTTCTTTTTCTCTGCAATGAGCTCTTCTGTACCTCACCGCAATGACCACAGGAAACTGGTCAAAGAGAGCACAGAATAAAGAAGAGAGAGAAAAAACACCTATTGAAAGAGAGGGAAGAGTGTAGGAATTACTGTCTGGAAGCAGCAGACGCAACGCGAACCGCAGGTCGTAGGCTCCCTTCTCACGTAGAATTCGCCTGAAACTAGCTGGTATTTGTCGCGGACAGCTCCCGATCTGTCTTCTTCTTGTGTGTTGCCGATCGTAGTTCTTTTGATCTGCCTGTACGCGCACATATGGCTTTGTGGTCGTCATCGCTACTTGGTTGGAAGCCCAAGCAGCAATCTTGAACTGAGCTCCAAGATATGGCATGTTTTGGCTGGTTTAGGAAGAAGGCGACGCGCGCGCCGGAGAGGAACAGCGGTCCGGCCGTGACTGCCTTGAGCAGCAGCAGCGCGAGCCGGTCGGATGGGTCGGCCGCCGGGAAGCAGAACCCAAGCAGGTCCACGGGACCTTCGGCTTCCCAGAGGAGCATTCCAGCTTTGTACGAGGAGAGGGCTCACAACCTGCGCGTCTTCGAGTACGACGAGCTGAGGGCGGCTGCTAATAACTTCAGCAGGATGAACAAGATTGGGGAAGGTGGGTTTGGAGGCGTCTACAAGGGCTACATCAGACCTCCAGATGGAGAAGAGGGCAGGACGCTGGTGGCGATCAAGAAGCTGAACCAGAGAGGACTGCAGGTATACGTAATATATGTCTGTGACGAATGCTTGCAACAATACTTGCGTTCTAATGCAGCTTCGAACTGCATAGATTGGTATAGCAGTCAAAATCAATAGTATATGTATGATGTTACTGAGAGCTGCAATGTGAAATTAGATATCGAATTGCACGGCAAAACTTGACACCTTGTTTGGAGGGGGCCGAGATTGAAAGGCAAAAGCAGGGGAAAAGAGAAAGCTGGAATTTCTCTAACCTAATCTTTTCTCTCGGAGAGTAGATGGATTTTAAGTGAAGAGGAGAGTTTTCTGCTGTCGTTCTTTCTCATCATTATCCAAGCAGTAGGGTATTTGGTCTGCATATTTCTCTTCTTATATCCAAGTAAATTGCAGGATCAGATCTATTGGCTCTTTAACATGATTCCCAGTACACGATGGAATCTGCACTGCTACATGACATCCTGCAGATTAGAAGGCCAAGTGTTTCACTTAGTTTTTAAAGGAAGCATTTAAATTGCTTGTCTGATGTTCCGTTAATAATTCTATTAGGGCATCTGTCTCAGTTTCTTCATTTATTCTAGCTTTGGCAATGCATTTGTATCATATAGTTGCAGATGCCAGCTAAGATAGCTGGCTTTGCTGACTTTGTCAAAATAGTAGAGCAACAATAGGTTGATATTGGATCATAAGAAGTTTCAGAACTTAGGCACTGGATCCTATTAGATTCGTGGCACATTGCATAAAATAAAGAACAAACTTTTCATGACTCTGAATTTGGAGGTCGTATGATTTTTGACATACAGTTGTATGAATCCCCAGCTTCATACACTGATACTGAACTCCTGGATGGTGCATGGAATTAGCAAGTAATAGGACAAAACCAATCAGTTAGGCTGGTTATACAGGCTTTGATGTTTGTTTAACCAACAGTTAATGGACCATACTAAACCAATCTATAGATTGTATACAATTTAAACTGTGATCTTGATTTTTTTTTCTTTTTGTTTTCTAATTATTGACTTTGAGCATAGAACATTACACCTGAAATTACCTTCAATTTCTTCCCCAAAATCTTCTATACTTTTCTTATTCTTAAACATGTTGCATTGTAGCAGAGTTTCCATTGCCATTTAATTAATATTAATTTCTTTGTATAAGAACTCATTGTTAACTGGGAAGAAGAAAAGAAGATGAGATGAAACACATACTGAAAGATATCTCATTGATTTCCTTATATAAGCATATAAGAAGAGATTTGAAAGAACCAAAGATAAATAAATCAACTCATCCATCTGAAACTCCTAGGATAATGATAGATTATACCATCCTATCATTATTTACAAAAGATAAAGCAATCTAATTATCTATCCAACACTCATGTGCCCTTTGTGTGGCATCTGCCATATAATACATTATGCCTGTTTGTAATCTCTCTTTGAAGATTTAAGGGAGAGAGTTATACTGCTGATTATCAATATTTGTTGATACATGTTGGATCATTAACATTGCATCTATTAAACTTGAAAAATGCCATTATTGTCATCTATCTAATCCTGATTTGCAATAAATCTTGTCTATTAGTTATCTTTTTTTTTTTTTTTACAATTTTCAAACATCAACATATTTTTAGATGTCTTTGCTTCCTTGACTGATCAACCATTGTTAACATTTTTTGCCACTTAGGGTCACAAGCAATGGTTAGCAGAAGTACAATTTCTTGGAGTTGTTGAGCACCAAAATCTTGTGAAACTTCTTGGATATTGTGCCAAAGATGGTGAAAGAGGGATTGAAAGATTATTGGTGTATGAGTTTATGCCTAACAAGAGTCTGGAAGATCATCTATTTAACAGGGCTTATCCTGTGCTTCCCTGGAATTTGAGACTCCACATAGCTTTGGGTGTGGCACAAGGATTGGCATATTTGCATGAGGGGTTAGATGTGCAGGTTTTGCCTAACCCTTTTCGAATATTTGCTATTTGCATCCCTTGTTTCCTGCTCTCATCCTGATATACAAATGTATCCAATTTTGTTGCTATTTTAAACAGCAATTAGCTTTGAGAATAACATAAACTACAGCTTATGGTTGTGATCCATACCTTTTATTTCAAACCTTTTGTTTTCTTTTCAGCTAGCCCAAGCAAATGATTGTATAGTTTGTTGGTTTGATTTTGATTCGAATGTAATGTATTAGGTAATTTTTTTTTTCATATCTGAGTCCTTGGATGAACAGCCACTTCCCTGATCAATAAGAGGTGCCAACAAGTGATAGTTCCACTTTCAATTTATTCTTTGGTCTGAAATTTGGTGTCCTATAAGTTTTTGACTTCTGAAAACACATAAATATGTTGCAATCCGTATCAGATATAGATTCAACTGGGATAGTTTAACCCACTAGATTTCATTCTATATGCATCTCCATTCTACTTAGTAACACCAGGGGAAAGAAAAGTATATCTGGATTTCAATATCTGATGACACCTTTTTGGTTAGGGATAGTAATTGTGATAATTACTTTGTATATTTTGCTATTGAAAATCAGATTTTATCATTTTCTAAAAAAAATCAAAGTGAATGATTGATTCATTCAATAATAAAATAATTGCAGGAAATTCTTTGATAACGCTGATTCCTATTTCTCAATGATATTTCATGATCGAGACAATCAGTTAAATCTCATAAAGCCATTTCATAGTTCATTGATATCTCTCCTTTTAGTAAAAGAAAGTATCAAGAATGTATGCTTAAATTCATCGTTAACTTAGTAAATTACATTTAAAATTCTAATACATAAGGTATGACATGATAGTTACTTTCTTGAGGTAATTAGTAAAGACAATGAAAATTGTTATTGTTTCTGTGCTCAAACTTCTTCTCTTCATTCTTATTACTGCTTGCCTAATTCATTTTTCATTTGCTTTTCGAGAAATGTAATTATGGATTACTGATTTCGAGCTTCTAGTTATATTCCACCTATTTTGGCAGGTTATATATCGCGATTTTAAAGCATCAAATGTGTTATTGGACAAGGAGTTCAATCCAAAACTGTCAGACTTTGGCTTAGCAAGAGAAGGACCTACAGCTGGGCACACTCATGTTACAACAGCGGTATGCCTACATTGCAAACACTGCTCAATTATCTGCCTTACTACTCCAATTACATAGAACTTCAGACATATTGTTAGAACATAGCTTATTCTAGATTTTACTGCATTATAGTTATTAAGACCTTAGTAATTCATCTGGCAACTAGTTGTTTAGGTCTAAACATGAGTCTCAACTGCCACAATCTCTAGTTTCAGTCTGTCATGGACTCTATTTGGCTGGCATGGTTGTTTATGCCAATATAATTGCTATGATATGTTCTTTCCAATCTATCTTTTTTTCCTTTTTATTATGAAACAATTAGGACATAGCTTATTTTTGACATACAGTGTCATAATCACCACCTGCATTCAGTCTCTTGGTCAGGCTCTACTTGGCCGGCGCACAATTGCTATGATATATTGCATAATGCACATTATTATAACATATTTTGTTTTGTTATAACACATGCTTTTATTGCAACTGAGTAGAATTCATGCTTTTCTCATCAAAGTTAATTGCTTAGATCAATACAAATGCTATGATATATTCTCCCCGATCTATCTGTCATTTTCTTTTTAGTACATAATAGTTATGGCATAGTATATTCTAGATTTTACAGCGTCACAATTACCAAGATCTGAGTAATTCATCCGAAAACTAGTTTTTTACAGTATAAATGTTGACCTCCATGGACACAATTTTCTGATTTCCGTCTTTTGACACTGGCTCTAGTTGGCCGGTGCAACTGCTTATGTCAATTCAATTGCTGTGATATATTCCATAATGCATATTCTTGATAACAATTTTGCTTTGTTAAAAGCGGTATCAGAGTAGAATTCATGCTTTTGTTATTTAATGGAGTTGACAGGTAGTAGGAACATATGGGTATGCAGCTCCAGACTACATAGAGACAGGGCATCTCACGATTAAGAGTGATGTTTGGAGTTTTGGGGTGGTTCTCTATGAAATCCTTACAGGCAGGCATTCGTTGGATAGAAATCGACCAACAAATGAACAGAAACTTTTGGATTGGGTGAGGCAATTCCCTGTAGAAGCCAGGAAGTTTACCATGGTCATGGATCCAAGATTGAGAAGCGAGTATTCTCTCGAAGCTGCACGCAAAATAGCTAAGCTGGCCAACAGTTGCCTTGTCAAGAATCCTAAGGAGCGTCCATCAATGAGCCAAGTCATTGAGTGCTTGAAACAAGCCATGCAAATGGATCCAGTAAAAGAGCATACTTCTGGAAACAAGTCAAACAGGAAGAAAACTGATGCGGCATCTTTATCTTCAAGGAGCCATTGATATGGTCTTGAAAAGTTGTAGAAAGTTAAACAAATATGATGCCTTGTTCTGCAAGAGAAATATTTTCTGAATTGTTTGCTGTTGTGTTCTCGCATTCTTTCTCCTTTTTGGATATGTAACCAAGAGGAGATAGAATCCAGAGTTTTGGTGATGAGAAAAGACAGGTGAATAAGTTTGACCTTGCAAGCAGTGTTGATGTATGACACCAATTGAGTGAATAGAATGACCATTCTCTCCTTTCCTCCTCTTTTTGATCAGTTCTGTAATGTCTGCCATTACAGCTTCCTTTCTGCATAATTTCTCGCAAGATGGATTGTAGTAACTCATGAAGCTAAAAGTGTTTACAGAGTGGGTATGAATTTTTGTCTGGAGTCCAGAGGAGGGTATTGTTTGAAACAAGTATCTAATTCTTAATAGCTACTGAATAATTAACTCGTATATGTTAGCCGGCTGTGTGTTTTAGGTTTTGGATTCCGAAGAAAGCTTCTGCCAAATCTAAAATCATCATTTCAGTGCCATCCTATGACTCTAACCAAACCTATACATTAATCAATCTCTCCCATCAATGTTCGGTTTTCTGACTTAACATTCGAATCTCTAGGTCCTAGTATCGGTATTACTTATCTTAAGACAAAGTTAGTAGATTAAATTCATCAATTTATTTTTCTCATCAAAATATAATAATATTCAATGATCTTTGTTTTTTTTTATTTTTATGATGATAACTAATTGATGAAGAGATCTAAAAATGTTCTTGTCTAACTAGAGCCTGCACCAAGAGGTTAGTGACTAATAAGGGCTTGGCACGTGAGAATACAGGGTTCAATCTACTCTAAAATGCCTATCATATCATATAAATCGAGGTTTGTGATCATTCATTAAGATTATTCCACCTTTATTGGTAATTTACTTGAGTGTCAAAAGGATCGAGTCAAGAAACCCAACTAATCTCGGTATTTCTACAGATCAATCGTGGAGTGCATATTCGAGTACACCTTAGCCCTTGAGGAGCATCCAAGCCTTTTTATAGGCCACTTTAAACCTCTTGCGCACGTGGGCCCGAACCAAGTCAAACTAATTTGGACATCACTTATATTCTTCTTATTATTTTGGTGCTAAAAGGAGAGCCTATGTTTTAAGTGTTAGCTTGCTAACTTGCTCAACTGACGCTCTAGTGAAAGTGCTTTGTGATAGGACCATAACAGGGTTGGGTCATATTCAATCAAGTAGCAGCTAATAAAAACCCTATGAGATTGTAAAAAACCCCACCTAACCACCTCTATCCTATAAAGAAGAGTGGTTAGGGTGTATATTTGGGTCTTTGGGCTTCCTAGCTGTCGCCTCCCGTCACTGGGCCGGTCGATTGAGGGCAAAAGAGATAATTCACTTAGGAAGCAACCTCTAGGCTAGGGTTTCGAGCCCTATATAAGTATGTAGCCTCTATCTCTTTGGAATAACAAGATTCATTTACAATTGTAGCCATCTGGTTGACTTCTAGGAGGGTGGAACCCTTATAGTGTTCTAAGGGTTGATCTCCCTCAAAGATCAATCTATATAGAATTTCTTTGGGGTTCTATCATCTGGTATCAGAGCAACGATCTTACTGCTATTGCTGCCATCCCTACCACCCACAATCAGCCAAGCAATTCTCATAATTGCTCTTGACGTCGCCATCTCCACCGTCATCTTCTACCGTAGATCAAATCAATCTACTGTCGTCACCTCCAATTACATCAGAGATATGGTATTCTCCTATCACCAATACCTTTTGTTGTTATAATTTTTTATTCAAAATATAAAAAAGAAGTCTTGCTATCTATCCCTTGCTCCGTATTCCTTTCATCGTGAAAGTTATCATCTTTGTGAATGAAGGATTGCTGCAGAAAATTTCAGCCGCATATTGTTGCCTTTAAACCGATCTATTGCTATCCTTTTTGAACGAAATTTTTTGTACGCTTTATAGATCGTCTTAGCTTTCATCTATGATTGATCTATTATGGAATTCATCTCTGAAACGTTCTTGTGTTGTTGCAAATTTTCGTCACCAACCGTTGAAATTTTTCGACGAGAATTCTGCCATTACAACTTGCACCGATTACCTTGCTGTTATGCTGCCAAAATTTTTTTGATCTAATTTGTCATTATTGCTGTTATCTAAATTGAGATTTTGCTATCAAATCCCCTCAAGTCTCTTGATTTTTGCTGAAAATTTCATCGAGAAATCGTTGTTTCTTTGACGATAATTCTACTCTTACAAGACAACACATATCTACAGCAACTTTCACCGATTTCTATCAAATCCTTGCTGCCATCTACCACAAATCTAAAACCCTCTTCCCTAACTTTTATCCACTACCATCACAGTACTAAAACTCCATCAAACTGCACCCTAAACTGCACCTCAAACTGCACCCAAAATAGCCATAAAATAAGCCTAAACCATAGCCTATATCCACCAATTCATAAACCCTTTCAGCCACCATTTCTCTCAACCGATACATGCCTTTAACATGACAACAAAAGAGAGATCTTAACATTGTAGATTTGGAGGCATATACTATGGCATCTGAGGAGGCAATCAATGCTAAATTTGAAGCCTTTGAGACGTGAATAGAGGATAAGATTCGGACTCTCTTTGCCAAACTTAGTTTGGGTTGATCATCGAGCCCAAAGAAATCACATCAACGAGAGAGCTCTGATCGAATAGATGACTTCTAAGAGAGAGGAGGCTCTATGATCAATCCCTAATATTCACGCATAAGGGTAGACTTTCCTAGATGGGAAGAAGGAGACCCAATTGATTGGATCTCATGCGCGGAGCGATATTTTCAGTACCACAAAATCGCGGACGCATCTATAGTAAAAATTACAGCTATACATCTTGAAGGGGATGCCATATAGTGGTTTGATTGGTTTGAACACACTCATAGAGTTCTCTCATGATGACAATTCAAAGAAGGACTACTAATCTGCTTCGGACCAACTGATTACGAGAATATTAATGGACAACTAGCAAAGATCCAACAAACCTCCACCATTCAGGAGTATCAAACTAGGTTTGAAAGGTTATCTAATCAAACTCATGATAGGTCTGAAAAATAACTATTGGGGACCTTCATTGAGGGCTTGAAGCCAGAGATCTGGGGAGAAGTTAAAGTGCGACAACCATACATGCTTATGGTAGTCATCTCTTTCGCATAACTTCAAGAGGAGCGATTGAACCATGAAGCTTGGAGGACTAGGGTCGCTCCCCGACCAGCAATACTGAAGTCCTCAGCCCCCCTACTATCAACCGAGCCCCTGTAAAAAAAAAGTTGACAAGAGAAGAGCTTCAGGAGTGATATATAAAGGGGTTATATTGGCATTGCGACGAGCCATGGAGTCGTGAGCATCATTGTAATAAAGGAAGACTTCTTGTGATTGAACTAGTAGAAGAAGAGGTCATTGAATACCCAAAAGAGAGCCTTAAACTCGAAGAAGAAGATGTAGAAGAAGAGCCATAACCAACCGACTTTATGGTACACGCGCTAGTTGGCTACTCAAATCCGTAAACGATGAAAGTTGGAGGCCTTCTTAAACAACAACCGATCTGTTAGAACCCTTGCGGATTCTAAGCTTAGGGTTGATCTCTTTTGGGGATCGGTCTCCTTAGAACTTTATAGGGGTTCCTCCAAGTTGTTTCTCAAAGGTTGCTAAAAGGATTGATTTATTCATCAAGAAAAGAGGGTGAATATATGACTATTTATAGGGCTTCTAAATCCCAACTCCTAATAAGACTCCTACTCAAGACCCCTACTTTTAATCAACTCTTAATGCTTCTCTAAGAAGCAACCTCCAAATTAATCCTAACCTAGCCAGCCTCTTCACCTCTTTAATAGGGGTCGGCTAATAGGATTTACATGAATGCCCTTAGGATTTATATGTTTGTCTCATTCAATGAAACTAAATTAGGACTCTCCTAGCTAGAGTTCTAACAGACCCACCCTCTTCAAATCAGTCTTGTCCTCGAGACTGACGCTCCATGAATTCTGAGAATTTGATCTTCAAGTCATCATAATTCTCTCTAGTGGCATCTTCTGTTGGTAGGTTCGCTCACTATATTAGCACTTTAGTAGTGGGTCATTGTCATCGAGTCATGATCCGTTGATTAATAATGGCACTCGACTTGCTATTTCATCCTTGCTTGAGCTTTTCTTTATTATGAGGGAAGCCTTTCGATGAAGTCCATTAATATATCAATCCATATTGAGTCCAGGATAGGTAGAGGTTGCAACTTTTTTTCATCCATATCTAATAAAAATTTTACTTAATTCTCTTATAGGTGTTAGGATCTGAGTGGCACTAAGGAGGGGGTGGGGGTGGGGGGGGGGGGGTGGTGAATTAGTGCAGTGGATAAAACCTATAAATAAATTTGAAATTAATTTCAGAAATAGTTGTTTGAAGAGAAATTTTGGTTGTTTGAAGAGAAATTTTGGTTCGACGAATGAGATTTAAGCAAAGTGATTAGTGAGAATGTGATTGAGAGTAGAGAGAATAAGATTAAAAGATTTGTAGCTAAGTAAAGAACAAAATACAATAATTAAAACTCACACATTCAAAGTAGTACGTAATGATGTATAGTGATTCAGTCAAATGACCTATGTCCACTTCCGAAACCTCCTCTGATGAGGTTTCCAACTTCCACTATCAAATCTTCTTGAAGGGAATGGACCAAGCACCCCTCTTACAAACTTTTATAGGTGGTTCATACTCTTACAAAATTTTAACAAAGTAAAACGTGGGAGGTGAACACTCAAGCTATCGAACTCAATTTTACTATAGCTTAGACTCAGTTTATATCACTTCTCAATGTACTTAACCAGCTGAGAAGAGAGGGGTATTTATAGACTCAATTGACTTCAGAATTGGAGCAAAAAAGAGTCATATCCTAGATTTCTAGATACTGGCAGTACCACTGCTTGGCACTGGTGGTACCACTACCTAGCACTGGTGGTACCACCGCTAGTTGACCCTGTTCTGTCAGTGTACTAGGCAGTACCACCGCCCAATCTAGTGGTACCATCGCCTGTTAGGCAGTACCACCACTGACAGGTAATAACTGTAAGTGGTACCACCGTTGACCTAGGGCATACCACCTCCTAGACTACTTGGGGACCTATTCCCGGGGTGGTGCCATCGCCCCAGTCTGGCGGTGCCATTACCAGGCCTGGTCCAACACAGTTGAATGGGCCCTAAATCTGGCCTAATTCAGCCCAATTAAGGCCTAATTGGCCTCTACTAGGGTTAATCAGGATTATCACTTAATCTTAACCCTAATTACATGCTAACTATGAAATTGAAAATATATTCTAAGCAAAAACTAAATCAACACATCGAGTTTTCTTCCGACGAACTTCCAGCAGACTTTCGACACACCCTCGGATTTCTTCCGACGGACTCCCAACAGGCTCTCGGACTTTATGACTAGTTCCTCGAATATTTGGCAAGTTTTCGAACCTTCTTGGTGAGCTTCGCAAACCTCCGACGGAAGTTCCAGTGAACTTCTGAAACCTTCGGCAAGTCCCTGATTCATTCTCGGTTGGTTCCGACAGCACTTCCAATGATCCTTCGGACTTCCGATGGACTCTTGAACTCCCAATGTACTTGACTCTGACAATTCACTTTGTCTTTATTGCTATCATAGTTAATCTTGTAAACTTATCTCAATAATATGAATTAAATCAAATAACCTATCAATTGACTTCATCATCAAAATTTGAGATTCAATAATCTCCCCCTTTTTAATGATGACAATCAATTGATGACGGAGTTAGTCTTAACTCTCCCTATCTATATGCCATATTATGAGAAGAAAAATACTTGAATTAATTATTACGAATCTTTTACTTTCTAAGCTTTGGATAATACTTTGGATAATATTGTGGAGTTGTCTAGTAAGGAGTTGGTTACTGATTCGGTTAGGAGTTGGTTACGGAGTCGGTTAATAGGAGTCCAAGTCCTGGGGGACTCTATATGGGACTCTATAAATAGGGATGTAACTATTTCTTTCAGACACTGAGAAAAGAATGAAGAATTATTTAGTCTTTTGGCTAAACTAAGGAGATTGATCCCCACGAAGTGATCAAGGAGGTCGATCCCCTCGAAGTGATCAAGGAGGCCGATCCCCTCGAAGCAATCATTTATCCCTTTTTCTTCTGCTTCTTCTCCGATTCTTCTACTTCTTCCATGATAAAACCCTAAGGGGTCTTATCATTTGGTATCAGAGCAGTGATCCTCGATATTTTGACTACAACTTTGAATCTTATCGTAGCCGCAATCGACGACGATAGCAACCGTCACAGCCGCAATCGATGACCACAGCAACCGTCATAGCTGCAATCGACGTCCGCTACAACCATCGTAGCTGCACCGCAGCGCTGCCTTCCAACCGTCCCTGCTTTGCATCCTCTACTGCAGAATGCTGCTGCTTCCCCTCCTTGCAGCGACTCCCCATGGTGTCGTTGCCATCTAGCCCCCGGCGCCCTTCCCCCTCGCTGCCTGCCTACGGTCGTAGCCACAGTCGCCACAACTGCTGCCATTTCATCCCTCTCTTTGCTTGCGGCATCGACAGCAATCACGATAGCCTTGTCCGCAACAATCATCGCAGTCGCATCCTATCGTTGCCTCCACCTTTCTCTGCATGTTGTTGCAGCCACCGATTGACACCAGATTACACTGATGCCGCTGCCTTCCATCCCCTGGTGCTCTCACCTCACGCAGTGATAGAAACAGGGTAGCAACTTTTCCTCATTGCTACGATCACAACAAGCCTTTACGCTGCCCTCGGCATCCACTTCCTTGACAGCTTCACGCCGACAATACTGAATTACAAATCTACAATCTTACCCAATGGCTACCGACAAACCATTAGAAACTCGAATTGGGGACCAAATGGAAGCATTGGAAATTCGAATTAAGAACCAAATAGAGGTATTAGAAACCAGAATTGACAATCGGCTGTAGGAGACCCTTAATGAATCCAAAAGAAGCCTATTGGAGAACTTTAGTAAGTTTCAACAAGATGGACAGTTCGCTAAAATACATCAGACTTCTATAGTGTTACAATATTAGGATAGATTCGAATGATGGTCAAATAAAGCCACAGATTATCGTGGACACCTTTATTGAGGGGCTTAATCTAGAAATCAAATATGAAGTTAAGGCTCGATAGCCCTGCACTATGATAGCTGCAATTTCATTTGCATGTCTACATGAGGAAAAAATCAACTAGGAAAATCGTTGAAATAGAAGCGACAACAAACAAATGATCAGCAAGCCACTAGCCCCATCTATTCCCAACCAAAACTTTAACACCCAAGAAGAGCTCGAGGAAAGATCAATAAATAGTTTGTGTTGGCATTGTGATGAAAAGTGGAGTAAGGAACACAGATGTAAACAAGGGCAACTTCTGGTGATTGAACCAATTAGGGAGGATTCGGAAGCTAACAAAGTTGACTCCGATCATGAAGTTGAAGGAATTTGGGAACATCAACCTATTATAGTTCTGATTGATATCGGTAGCACTAATGATTTCATGGAAAACAAGGGTGCTAACCGATTGGCCTACTATATTGAAGACTGTGATAAATTAAAAGTAAAGGTCGCTGATAGAGAAACTTTAACTTGTGATAGCAAATGTTCAAAGATAAAGCTAATTATACAGGGCCAAAAACTACTGGAGGATTTCTTTTTGCTACCCTTAGAAGAGTTCAAAGTGATAATCCTAAAGGGAAGAAGAAGAAGTAAAGCCACAACTGCTACTAGCTATCGGATGAAGAGGGTTCTCCAGAAGACTATAATGACTCCTACACTAAAAGGCTGACCTGTTGCTCATAATATCAAAAGATGGAGGTCGTACTTACTTGATCAGTAAGTTGTAATGCACCACAGATACCTTGTGCCGAATTTGATGCCACTCAGCCTTGAGGACAAAGCTGATTTGACAAGGACAGAACTGTTATAAATCTTTTACTTTCTAAGATTTGGATAATGCTTTGGATAATGTTATGGAGTTGTCTAGTAGAGAGTCAGTTAGTGATTCGGTTAGGAGTCGGTTACGGAGTCGGTTAATAAGAGTCCAAGTCCTGGAAGACTCTATGTGAGACTTTATAAATAGGGATGTAACTATTTCTTTCAGACAATAAGAAAGTAATGAAAATTATTTAGTCTTTTGGCTAAACTAAGGAGGCTGATCCCCTCGAAGCGATCAAGGAGGTTGATCCCTTCGAAGAGATCATTTATCCCTTTTTCTTTCACTTTTCCTCTGCTTCTTTCGCTTCTTCTACGATAAAACCCTAAGGTGTCTTATCATCAATCTCCTTGAATTCAAGCCAAAACCAATAAGTTTCATCCATTGAACTTATCATTATGCTTAACAAGCATGACCTTTCATTCATAAATATGAAACTTTATATTTTTCATATTTTGAAAATATTGTCAAGGTATGACACTCAATTTCAATTCGAATGATGATAGACATTTATCACTTCGACAAATGATACCAATTATAATTTGAAATATAACAAGGATCAAACAATATCAATATAAAAAGCACAAATGCAATGCATGATATCATTTTACGATACATCATTAAATAAGATGATAACTTATCATATCAATGAAAGATACCAACTTTTAAACATGACATGATAACAATCTTTCAAAAATTTACATGTTAAACATACATAAACCATTTGCGATACATATGATATATTACGATACGCTACAAATTTTATTGCGATGCTTTTAAAGATAGCAACCAATTTTTGATTACAAAGCATGGCAAAAGCAATTATATTGCAATATAAAACATATAAGACTTTTATCATTCTATCAAGTCATTGCGATACGATATGATACATATAAGTCATTTATCAAGTCATGGATTTATTTGCCATATTCTTCTCGATGCATGCAAGGCATTTATCAAATCATTAATTTATTTTGCCACTTTCTTCTCCCCCTTTGTCATCAACAAAAAGGAGGTGAATTATGATTAAAAAAAAAAGGCAAAGGTAGTCATCATGAGGTAGCATGATGCTAGTCATTTATCAACCATATCAAAATTGTAAAGGTAGTCGTGAAAGATTCATACATGAAAGAGGTTCAAGATGTAATATTGAAAATTCAAGCATAAAATTGTAAAGTGGAAGGATAGATCATTGAAGCCATTCTGCAAATATTTAGTCATTCATCAAACATATTAATAAGAGCTCATGTCATTTATTCAAGGAAAAATTCATGAGAGAGAGGGATCAAAATTCATAAAAAAGTTCAACTTGACATTTATGAAGTGGAGCACACCAACATCAAAAGTTTTATAGAAAAAGATTCAACTTAGTATTCTTATAAGAATCCATGGGGCGGAAGATAAACAACAAAAGCTCAAGACTTAGAGATGAGCATAAGAGTTAAGAATAAAGTCCGAAGAGAGTATAACAAACACTTAAGAGCTTAATCTTTATATAAAATTCATCATATTAATCTATGCATATGTCAAGTTTCAAATGATGTGAAAATCATAAAAAAATATTTAATCATCCCAATAGAGGTAGAGGGAGTATAAAATTGATTTCATTATATTATCGAAGGGGATGATATTACTTAAGGTTCATCAACCGAAGAAGGAGGAGAATCAAAATATTATGATCGAAGGATAAAAATGAGAGCTCCATTCAAAATATGATATTATAAAGATGTCATCCAAAATCCAAAAATAATAACAAGTTGTGATTATGAAAAATCGAAGTTGAAAAATTTTGGAAAAGAAACATATAACATCATGTATTAGGATAATTTAGCATGCCTAATTCTCTTCTAATGAAGTCAAATTATTTTTCATTTAGAGGTTTTGTGAAGATGTCCGCTAATTGGTATTTTGTATCAATAAATTCTAGAATGACATCACTATTATTGACATGATGTCGTATAAAGTGATGCCTAATGTCATTATGCTTAGTTCTAGAGTATTGAATGAGATTTTTGGTTAGATAAATAGCACTTGTGTTATCACATTTTATAAGAATATTCTTTAACTGAATTCCATCGTCTTCTAAAGTATTTTTCATTCAAGCAACTTGTGCACAACATGCACTTGCAGCTATGTATTCGGCTTCGACCATAGATAGTGCAAACGGGTTTTGTTCCTTGGAAGTCCAAGAAACAAGTGCATGTCCCAAAAATTGGCATGTTTCGGATGTGCTTTTTCTATTTATTCTTCATCCACCAAAATCCGCATCCGTATAGGCTTTTAAATCAAAGTCATCGAATTTTGGATACCATAATCCTAGGTTAGGAGTTCCTTTAATATATTTAAGGATTCTTTTAACGGCTTTAAGGTAAGATAACTTAAGATTAGCTTGAAATCTTACACAAAATCCTATACTAAACATGATGTCCGGTCTAGTTGCGATGAGGTAAAGAAAGCTCCATATCATTCTCCTATATGTTTTTTGATCAAAATTTTCTCCATTTTCATCCAAGTCTAACTTAGTGGAAGTACTCATAAGAGTGTATATGGATTTTGAACCATCCATATTAAAATATTTTAACAATTCTAATGTATATTTAGTTTGATTAAGAAATATATCATCATTAAGTTGTTTTATTTGTAATCCTAAAAAGAAGATTAATTCACCCATTAGACTCATTTCAAATTCATGACTCATACATTTGGCAAATGATTCACATAGTGATTCGATAGTAGAACCAAAAATAATATCATCAACATAGATTTGAAAAATAAGAAAATTATTTTTAAAATATTTAATAAATAATATAGTATCGACCTTGCCTTTAGTAAAATTATTTGAAATTAGGAATAAACTAAGTCTCTCATACCAAGCCCTAGGGCTTGTTTTAACCCATAGAGAGCTTTAGTTAATTTAAACACATGATTAGGAAAAAGAGAGTTTTCAAAACTAGGTGGTTGTTCAACAAACACTTCTTTGAAAATAAAACCATTTAAGAAAGCACTTTTGACATTCATTTGAAACAACTTCAAATTATTATTACTAGTATAGGCAAGGAGCATCCTAATGGGTTCTAATCTTGCCACAAGAGCGAAGGTCTCTTTGTAATCGATACTTTCTTCTTGGTTGAAACCTTTGGCCACTAATCTAGTCTTGTTTCTAACCACGATACCAAATTCATCTTGCTTATTTCTAAATACTCATTTAGTACCTATAACTAAATGGTCACTTAGTCTAGGAACAAGCTACCATATCTCATTCATCTCAAATTGGTGCAATTCCTCTTGCATTGCGATAACCCAAGAATCATCTTTCAAGACTTCGTTAATACACTTAGGTTTAATTTGAGAAAGAAAAGCGACGTTAGCACAAAAATTCTTAAAAGAGAAATGAGTTTGAACCCCTTTTGATGTGTCTCATATAATTAGCTCCTTTGGATGGGCATCTACATACTTCCATTCCTTAGGTAAGGAAATTTGGGAAGAAGATGCATCCAAGTTATAATTTTGAGGAGAGGATTCATTTAAATTTAAACCATCAAAACCAAGATCATCATCAAAATCATTTTTCTTAAATTCAAAAATTTCATTAAAAACTACATGAATAGACTCTTTTATAACTAAAGTTCTTTTGTTAAAAGCACGAAAAGCTTTAGAAACGGAAGAGTAACTAAGAAAGATGCATTCATTGGATTTAGCATCGAATTTTCCTAAGGTATCCTTTTCATTCAAGATAAAGCATTTGCAATAAAAAACTTTAAAATAAGAAACATTTGGTTTTTTGTTATTCTATAATTCATAAGAATTTTTGGATAGAGATGGTCTTATTAGAACCCTATTCATGACATAGCAAGCCATATTAATAGCTTTGGCCACAAAGTATTTGGGTAAACTATGTTCATTTAACATGATTCTTGCCATTTCTTGTAAATTTATATTCTTTCTTTCTACTACTCTATTTTGTTAAGGATTCCTCGGAGTAGAGTAGTTGTGGTTATATCCATTAGATTCATAAAAATTTTGGAAGTCACGGTTTTGGAATTCACCACCGTAATCATTCTGAATCGATGAAATCATGAAACCCTTTTCATTTTGAGCAAGTTTACAAAATTTAGAGAAACATTTAAAATAATCACTGTTGTGAGCCAAGAAATAGGTTCAAGTGAATCTACTATAGTCATATATAATCACAAAGGCATATTTGCTACCTCCTAGACTCGTTATGTTAATTGGTCCAAATAAATCCATATGGATCAATTGTAATGGTCTAGAGGTGCTTATTTGATTCTTTAGTTTGAAGCTAATTTTTATTTATTTTCCTAGTTGACAAACATCACATACTTTATCTTTAATGAACTTAACATTGGGAATGCCTCTTACAAGATCTTTAGATGTGAATTTAGAGATTAGTTTTATGCTAGCATGACCTAATCTCCTATGACAAAGCTAAGCATCATTATTCAAAATTGAAAAACATATTTCATTACTAAGATCATCAATGTTTATGGTGTAGATATTATTTTGTTTTAGTGCAATCATAAATATGTTATTATGTGGTTTTTCAATAATGCAATTATTAGATTCAAATTTCATAATATATCTCTTATCACATAATTGACTAATGCTCAAAAGATTATGCTTTAAACTATCTACCAATAACACATTATCAATTGAAAAACTTGATTTATTACCTATAGTTCCCTTGCCAATGATTTTACCCTTATTGTTGTCTCCGAAGGTGATATACCCTTGTCTTGGCTAGTGAACTTGTGTGGGTGAATGTGTCTACAAAAGATGATGGTTTTTAGGTACCCATTTGAACTTGGGTGCCTCAAATATTGATCTACTAATCCTGTCATTATTCATTGAGTTCCTTATCGTTCCTTTAGGAACCCATATTAACCTATGCGGGCTAAGTTTCTTATACGGACATTTGTAAGCAACATGTCTAGATTTGTAACAAAAATTACATTTCAAATGAGATGATACATGTAGTGTGAGTCTTTTAATGAAGGCGGTTGGAGTTTGGTGAGATCCACTCATGAATCCAATTCCACTTCTTTTTCTGACGTGACCTTTATTTACAAGGATTATATCCAAGCCCTTGCTACCAACCTTAAACTTATTTAAGATCTCTTTAAGTAGCAAGTTCTCATTTTTGATTGTCTCAAAGTGTTCACACTTAGAGCATGGGGGTAAAGAGGGAGTATCGAGTTCAAGACTTTCAAGTTTATCTAGTAAAATAGCATGATCCTTTTTCAATAAATTAAACTTTTTACTAATAGTTCTACACTCATCAAATAATTCATGAAAAACAATTGAAAGTTCATCGAAAGATAAATCTTTATTAAATAACTCACTTACCTCATCTCTTAAAGCTATCAATGCGAAGTTAGCCTCCTCTTTATTGCTTATTTCTTCATCTTTGGAGCTACTTGAGTCATCCCATGTTGCCTTTAGAGCTTTCTTCCTCTTTGGTTGCTTCTTCTTGACTTGGGGGCATTCACTTTTGAAGTGCCCCAGCTTCTTGCATTTGTAACATATAACTTGGTCCTTTTTGGGTTCAAGTTTATTTTTAGTGATATTTTTAAATTTATTCTTTCTTATAAATTTTTAAAATTTTTGAGTTAAGAGTGCAAGTTCATCATCAAGGTCCTCATCACTTGAAGATTCCTTCAAGTAGTCTTCTTGTGTTCTCAATGCCATATCCTTCCTGTTCTTTAGAAGAGGGTTCTCTAGCTCATCATAAGCATGTCATATCATTTCGTAGGTCATTAAAGACTCAATAAGTTCTTTGAGAGAAAATTTTTTAAAGTCCTTGGCCTCTTGAATGGCTATAACTTTTGGATCCCAACTCTTTGGATGGGATCTTAAAATTTTTGTTATAAGTTCAAAATTAGAAAAAGCTTTACAAAGTGCTTTAAGTCTATTGATGACATCCATGAAATGGTTGTATGTATCTCCGATAGACTTACTTGGTTTCATCTGAAACAATTCATAAGAGTAGACTAAAAGGTTGATTTTGGACTCTTTCACTCGACTAGTACCTTCATGAGTGATTTCAAGAGTATGCCAAATATCAAAAGCCGATTCCCAAATTGAAACACGATTAAACTCATTTTTATCAAGTTCATAAAATAAGACATTCATAGCCTTTGCATTTAGAGTAAAAACCTTCTTCTCCAATTTATTCCATTCATTCATCAGAAGAGAAGATTTTTAAAATTCATTTTCAATAATATTCTAAAGTTTAAAATCCATGAAAATAAGAAAAATCTTTATACGAGTCTTCCAATAGGTATAATCCGATCCATTAAACATAAGCGGACGTGTAATGGAATGACCCTCTTGCATGTCGGAATAAGCCATCTCTCTTGAGTTTTAAACTAAATGAGAGTGACCAAGCTCTGATACCAATTGTTAGAATCTGAGCGGCAATAGGGGGGGGGGGAGTGTGAATTAGTGCAGTGGATAAAACCCATAAATTTAAAATTCATTTCAGAAATAATTGTTCAAAGAGAAATTTTAGTCCGATGAATGAGATTTGAGCATAGTGATTAGTGAGAATGCGATTGAGAGTAAAGAGAATAAGATCAAAAGATATGTAGCTAAGTAAAGAACAAGATGTAATAATTAAAACTCACACATTTAGAGTAGTACACAGCGATGTATAGTGGTTTGGTCAAATGACCTACATCCACTTTCGAAACCTCCTCCGATGAGGTTCCCAACTTCTACTATCAAATCTTCTTGAAGGGGAAGAATCAAGCACCCCTCTTACAAATTTTTACAAGTGGTTCATACTCTTACAAAATTTTGACAAAGTAAAATGTGGGAGGTGAACACTCAAGCTATCGAACTCAATTTTGCTAGAGCTTAGACTCAGTTTATATCACTTCTCAATATACTTAACCAGCTGAGAAGAGAGAGATATTTATTAACTCAATTAGCTTCAGAATTGAAGTAAAAAAGAGTCACATCATAGATTTCTGGGTACTAGCGGTACCATCACCAGTTGACCCCGTTCTGTTAATGTACTAGGCGGTACCATTGCTTGACAGGGTCCTCGGACTCTATGGACTGACAGTACCACCGCCTGTCAGGCGTTACCACCGTTAACAGGTAATAACTATCAACGATACCACCGCTAACCTGGGGTGGTACCACTACCCAGACTACCTAGGGACTTGTACCCGGGGTATTGCCATCACCCTAGTCTGGCAGTGCCACCGCTGGGCCTGGTCCAGTGCTGTTGAATGGGCCATGAATCCAGCCCAATTCAGCCCAATTAAGGCCCAATTGGCCCCTACTAGGGTTAATCAAGATTATCACTTAATCCTAACCCTCATTATATGCTAACTACGAAATTAAAAATATATTCTAAGTAAAAACTAAATCGGCACGTTGAGTTTTCTTCTGGCAAGCTTCCGACGAACTTCTAGCGGACTTCCGACATACCCTTGGATTTCTTCTAGTAGACTCCTAGTTGGCTCCTAGACTTTATAACAAGTTCCTCGAATCTTTAGCAAGCTTCCAAACCTTCTCGGTGAGCTCCGCGAACCTCCGACGATCATTTCGGCGAACTTTCGAAACCTTCGGTAAGTCCCCAATTCATTCTCAGCTAGTTCCAACAGCACTTTCGATGATTCTTTAGACTTTTGACAGACTATTAAACTCCCAACATACTTGACTCTGGCAATTCGTTTTATGTCTTTATTGCTATCATAGTTAATCTTGCACACTTATCTCAATAATATGGATTAGATCAAATAACCTATTAATTGACTTCATCATCAAAATTCGAGATTCAATAATAGGTTCTAAGGAACCTAGAGTGCTCGGTCGTAGGTGTGGAGTGCATCTCTTAAAGGATGGTCTTTATACAAGTAGAATTTGACACAAACACAATGCATCCGTTATAGCGCAAGTCTTTTGAGTCCTAACTATAATGAGCCACGGAGCTTGGTACTTCCTCTATTTTTTTATAATCTTACTGGTCTTTGGATTATCTTGCCATTCCCTCCTAATATTCTTAAGAAAGTTGCTGGTCAGAAGTGAAACGATCAAAAATTCAGCTTGCTCGGGTAACCGCGAAAGCACATCTGCAATAATATTCTCTTTCCCCTTTTTGTAAGTTATTTCATAATCATATCCAAGAAGCTTTGTTACCTATTTTTGCTACTTAGGGGAAGATATCTTCTGCTCCAAGAAATATTTTAGGCTTTTATGGTCGGTCTTGATTTGAAAGCATCGCTCGATCAAGTATGGTCTCTATTTGGCCACCGCATGCATAATCACGAGCATCTCCTTATCATAAATAGTCATCTTAAGATGGGAATGAGATAATGCCTTACTAGTATAAGCAAGGGAGCGGCCATCTTGCATTAGTATAGCACCAATTCTGACTCTAGAGGTATCGGCTTCAATACCAAAAGTTTTGTTGAAGTCGGGTAGCGCTAGTACGAGCGTTGTCGACATTATGGCTTTAAGTTCATCGAAGGCAGTGGTGGCTTTGTTTGACTATTGGAAAGTATCTTTTTTAAGTAGGAAGAAAGAGGTGCATTGATCTTTCTATAGTTTTTCGTGAACTTACGATAGTAGCCTGTTAAACCGAGAAAGCCGCGCAGCGATTTTATATTCCTCAGGGTTGGCCAGTTCTGCATTGCTTTAATTTTGGAGGAGTCCCCTGCCACACCTTCCTCTGATATAATATGCCCAAGATATTCCACCTTCTATTGAAGAAAGTTGCACTTTGATTTTTTGTCAAAAAGAACATATTCTCACAAAATCGTCAAAATAAGTCGTAAGTGCTGAAAATGACCTTCAAGAGAAGGGCTATAGAAAAGGATATCGTCGAAGAAAATCAGCATAAACTTATGAAGATAACTCTAGAAAATATTATTCATAAGGCTCTGGAAGGTGGAGAGAGCATTGGTGAGACCAAAGGATATTACTAGAAATTCGTAGTGGCCATTGAGCGTTCGAAAGACGGTTTTTGGTATGTCTTCTTCGCACACTCGTATTTGATGATACTCGGATCGAAGGTCCAACTTTGTGAAGACTCGTACTCCCTTTAATTTATCAAGTAATTCATCTACAATTGGAATAGGGTACTTGTCCTTAACGATTATGCTGTTGAGAGCTCGATAATCAACACACATTTGCCATGTTCCGTCCTTTTGTATGAGGAGTATCGATGAAGAGTAGGAGCTGCAACATGGCCGAATAACTCTTATTTCAAGTATCTCTTTTACAATCCTTTCTATTTCATCCTTCTGGAGATGTGGATACTGATATGGCCAAATATTTGCTGGAGGTTTGCCTGGAAGAATTGGTATACGATGATCATGCCGGGGGGTAGGAGGTAGGCTGCGCGGTTCATCAAATATATCTAAAAATTCAGCAAGCAAAAGAAGTAGGTTTGGGTCTTCAAATTTGGTTGGCTCTTCCTTAGATTGCTGCTCAAGTTGTACCAAAAAGTTACTGCATACTCTGTGCAAAACTTTCTCCATTTGTTTTGTGCAAATCATCGTTACATCACCCCCACATTTCTCGCACAGTGTCACCTGTTTCCCATTACTATAAAGTTTCATAATTAGTTTAAAAAAAAATCTAAGAAATATCACCTAATATCATCAACCATTCGATGCTAAGCATGGCCTCACAATCATCAAGAGGGAGGAGGAAGAAATATTCAATTATCTCTTGGTCCTGCAGCAATAGTTTCATCGGCGGGCACCTACAATCACACTTCAAAATTCATCTGTCGATGACCTTAACATCAAACCTGCTGCAATTCTTGATAGGTAAGGCCATCTGGATAGCAACCTTGCTATTTATAAAATTATTAGTGCTCCCGGTGTCAATAAGAATGGTGATCGGTTGTTGCTTCAGAAGTCCTCCCACTTTCATCATTTGCGGGTTCGCGTAACCGGCAAGGGCATGCATCATAATATCAACCGGCTACTATTCTTCATCCATGACCTCTTCCTCATGCTCCTGGACCTCCTCCTCCATGTCTTCAAGAGCTTCAATCAGTAGGAGGTAGCCACTTTTGTAGCGATGATCGCAGTTCCATGGCTCGTCGCAATGCCAACAAAGACCCTTTGCTGATCGGTCATGTAGTTCTTCTCTTGTCAATTTTTTTAGCAGCGAAGGATAGCTAAGAGTGGAAGGAGGTTTATATGCCATGGGCCTAGGAGAGGTTCTCATCCTCCAAGCATCGTGGTTGTGCCATTCTTCTTGTATTCGGGTGAAAGAAGTCACAGCCATCATGGTACGAGGCTGCCGCACCTTAACCTCCCCTTTTATCTCTAGCTTGAGTCATTCGATGAATGTTCCTAATAATTGATAGTCAGTCCAATCACAAGGAAGGTAGAATAGCTTCTCAAACCTGGTTTGGTACTCTTGAATCATAAAGGTTTGTCAAATCTTTGCGAGTTGGCCGTCGATATTTTCATACTTTGTAGGTTCGAAATGGTTCAATAGTGCGTTCTCAAATTGATTCCACGTTGGAGCCCCATGATTGTATTCCAACTAATTCTACCATTGAGTAGCATTTCCTTCAAGGTGGATGACAGTAATTTCCACCATAGCATCATCCGACGTTCAGTAGTAGTGAAAGTAATGTTCGACGTGCGAAATCCACCTCACCGAGTCTCCTTCTTCCCATCACGGGAAGTCCACCCTCATGTATGGCTGAAGCATGTCTGAGAGCTATCCCTCCTTCTCTAGAGACCCTCTAAACTCTCTCATCACTGAAATTTGGTTGGATTCGATGGTTGTCCAATTCTGAATTCTGTAAACAAATTACGTAATTTGTCCTCTAAGCATGATTCAAGTTGCGATTCAATCCGAGATTCCAATTTGGCATCAATCAGATCTTGAAAAGCCATAGCATATGCCTATAGATCAGAGATATCCTTGTCTTTTTTCTGTTGATGGGTTAATGGCATGGGGTGGTGAAAGGTTCGGATAATAGATCGATGATAGAAGGGTTCGGCTGTAATAGTTTACTATTTTGGGCTATATTTTTTGATGTTGTTAGGGTTATGAAAATAGGTTATGATGGCTGCATCTTAAGGCTAGAGGGATGCCCTAAAGATATCTTGGTTGGTGGCAGCAAGGTGGCTAGGGTTTGGTAGGTTACAGAGAAGAAAAAAGACAAAAATGCAGCACTGGATTTTTCACCAAAACAATTCCAACAGTAAAGATGCAATTTTTTTCAGTAATTTTCAATAGAGATTCAAGTAAAGCTCAAAGGGAATATACTGTTAAGGGAGAGGTAATGCTGTTAAAAATTTTGTAGAAAGAAATGACAACAAGAGGTTTGACAAAATTGAGGATCACGGAAAGGTACTATAGTAGATTTTTACGTCTAAAGTGGAGCAGCTTGGATGTAAAAGATCAGTGGTTTATATTGAGAATTTTTTGATGAAACCAAAGGAAAATCTGCTATTAGGAAGTGTCAAAGCTGTCATAAAAATTTCATAGAGATTTGGATAAAAAAAAAATACAGTAGCAAGATCAAAAAAATAGTGCTATGCGGTTGGAATTCTGCAAAGCATCTTTCATCATAGAGATGATAACTTTACGATGAAATGTTTATGCAGCAATAGAGGAATAATATATTTTTTAGATTTTTTGAATAAGGATAACTAAATTGCAGTAGTAGTAAGGTAGGAAACTAGAACCTATTACAATTCATGGGGGATTAAAAGATGATCCGTGGTGGTGGAGATGACAGTGAAATTTGACGATGATCTTTTAAGAAATTGTGGGAATTGCTTTCGGCAGCTGTGAAGGGCTGATGAATGGCTGTGGAAGGGCAACGAGATGCTAAGAATGCTCCTCTGATACCAAGTTTTAGAACCCTTATGGATTCTAAGCTTAGGGTTGATCTCTTTAGGGGATCGACTGCTAAAAGGATTGATCTATTCATCAAGAAAAGAGGGTAAATACATGGCTATTTATAGGGCTTCTAAATCCCAACTCCTAATAGGACTCCTACTTAAGACCCCTACTTCTAATCAACTCCTAATGCTTCTCTAAGAAGCAACCTCCAAACTAATCCTAACCTAGCCGGCCTCTTCACCTCTTTAATAGGGGTCAGCTAGATAGGATTTACATGAATGCCCTTAGGATTTACATGTTTGCCCCCTTCAATGAAACTAAATTAGGACTCTCCTAGCTAGAGTCCTAACATGATCATCACTATTCTCATTGACACGGACAGCACTAATAACTTCCTGAACAGTAAGGTTGCTACTCGGATGGAATTCCACATCGAAGGTTGCAGTAAGTTCGATGTAAAGGTCTCCAACAGCTGAATCCTAAAGTACGACCAAAGATACTCGTAGGTGAAACTATTTTTGCAAGACGAAGTAATTGTCGCTGATTTCTTCCTCCTACCAATTGATGATTATGAGGTCGTGCTTGGCATAAAATAGCTAAAAACGCCAAGTGACATCTCTTGGAACTTTTCTAAATTAATTATAAAATTTTACTATAAAGGCAAATAGGTCATCCTATGCGGGAAGCATAGAAGCAACGTAACCACTGTTTCAACCCAACGAATGAAGAAAGTTTTATATAAGGTAAATGGTGGCTTTTTGATGCATCTCTAACACCAACCAAAGGGGAAGAAAATAAAAATTGAAGATCAAAATCTCACCCAATTGCTTGCTGAATTTGATGACCTTTTTGTTGAACCATGCGGTCTTCCTCCTACTCGGCAAGATGACCACCGGACTCCAATTTTTTTGGGCAAACCACCAGTGAACACTTGGCCGTACCACTATCCTCACCTCCAGAAGGATGAAATTGAAAAGATTATAAAGGAAATGCTTGAAACAGGGGTGATTCGGTCAAGCTGTAGCCCTTATTCCTCACCGGTGCTACTTGTATGCAAGAAGGGCAAAACTTGGTGAATGTGCATCGACTACCGAGCTCTAAATGGAATCACCATCAAGGATAAGTACCCAATACTAGTAGTAGATGAACTTCTTAATGAGTTAAAAGGAGCTCGAGTCTTTACGAAATTGGACCTCCGATTCGGTTACCATCAAATTTGGGTATGTGAAGATGACATTCCAAAAATTGCATTCCGTACACATAACGACCATTATGAATTCTTGGAAATACCTTTTGGACTCACTAATGCTCTTTCAACCTTTCAAAGTCTCATAAATTTTAGAGCTTTCTTCGCATATTTATGCTGGTATTTTTTTTGATGATATTCTCATTTACAACCCTTCTCTTGAGATTCACTTTCAGCACTTGCGGTTTGTTCTAACGATCCTTCGAGAGAACACTCTTTTTGTTAAGCTATCAAAGTGCAGCTTTCTCTAACAAAAAGTAGGGTACCTTGGGCACATAATATCAGAAGGAGTGGTAGTAGACCCAACAAAAATCGAAGCAATATAGGGCTGGCCGAAACCTACAAATATGAAATTACTACGCAGGTTCCTTGGACTAAAGGGCTACTACCGAAAATTTGTGAAGGACTATGGGAAGATCAGTGCACCCCTCACTTCTCTACTAAAAAAGGACACCTTCCAATGGTTGGACAAAGCCTTCACTGCCTTCGATAAACTTAAGGCATCCATGACGACAACGCCCGTGCTAGCACCACCAGATTTCAGCCGACCCTTCATCAGTGAGGTTGACTCATCTGAAATTAGAATTGGAGTTGTTCTTATGCAAGATGGTCGACCACTCACATACACCAACAAGGCATTATCTCTCTCCCATAAAAAATATCAATCTATGATAAGGAGATGCTCGTCATTGTGCACGTAGTAACAAAGTGGAGACCCTACTTGATCGGCCCACGATTTCAAATTAAAACTGACCATAAAAACCTCAAGTACTTTTTGGAGTAGAAGATATCATCCCCTGAGCAACAAAAATGGATAACCAAACTTCTAGGATTTGATTATAAAATTATTTATAAAAAGGAGAAAGAAAATGTTATTGCAGATATACTCTCATGGCTACTTGAGCAAGCTGAATTTTTAGCCATCTCCGTTCCTGCCACCAGCTTCCTCAAGGATATTAGGGAGGAATGGAAAAAGGATCCAGAGACCAATAACATCATAAAAAAAATTGAAGGAGGATCCAAGTGCAATAGCTAACTACACTTGGGATTCGAGGGATCTACGCTATAAAAGTCGCATTATGCTTATACCCGACTCCCCTTGCATCAAAATCATCATGCATGAAATGCACTCCATACCTTCAGAAGGGCACTCTAGATTTCTAAGAACCTATAAAAGAGTGAAGCAAAAATTTATTGGAGAGGGATGAAAAAATTATTTCTGAATACGTGACACAATATGATATATGTCAATAGCAAAAGGGTGAAACAGTGGCAAGTCTAAGAAAACTACAACCACTACCCATACTAGACTCGGTGTGGACTGACATCTCCATGGACTTCATCAAAGGGCTGCCACCTTCTAAAGGTAAAAGCATAATCCTCATGGTGGTTAATTGACTTACGAAATATGCTCATTTTTGTATTGTGCGAAATCCCTACACTACTGCTAGCATTGCTCAGATTTTTATAGAAAATATTATTAAACTACATGGGATGCTAAGGTCCATTATAAGTGATCATGATAAAGTCTTCACCAGTAAATTTTGGACTGAGTTATTTCAGTTGTATGGCACCAAACTCAAGATGAGCACAGCATATCATCCACAAACTAACAGCCAAACAGAGGTGGTGAACAGGTGTTTAGAGATGTACCTTTGATGTTTCGCCAGTGACCGACCAAAGGAGTGGATGAAATGGCTCTCCTAAGCTGAATGGTGGTATAATACTACATATCATTCATCTACAAAACATACCCCATATGCAGCACTGTATGGTCGGTCGGTCTTTGTGTTTCCAAAGTATGTAATTGGCTCAGCCAAGGTAGATTAGGTCGACCAAGATTTAATTGATAGTGACAAACTCTTACAGCTGCTAAAGGATAATCTCTCTGCTGCTCAAGCTAGAATATAGTAGAAGCTAGAATAAGCAATAAGTTTACACACAATGAAGCGAAAGAGAATTTTCAGTAGGAGATTGGGTTTATCTTCGCCTATAGTGATACAAACAACTCTTCGTCAACATATAAGCCTCCATGAAGCTATCCCCATATTTTTATGGGCCATATCAGATCACAGAGCCTATTGGAGCTGTGGTGTATAGACTTAAATTTCCTGAGGATGCCAAAATTTATCTTGTCTTCCATGTGTCATGCTTGAAGCCCAAGTGGGAGAACACGAGTCACCCTAGATCTAACTACCTAACACTATTGATGATGGAGATATTTAAGCCCAACCACAAGCCATCCTTGACTACAGAATCATGATGCATCGCCGATGTCCCTTTACTGAAGTACTAGTGCATTGGAATAATTTACTACTCGAAGACGCCACATGGGAATCATATGAGGAGCTGAAGACCCGGTTCCCTGAGTTTATGGAACCTCAGCATTAAGGACAAGGCTGATTTGAAGAGGGTGGGCTTGATAGGACCCTAGTAGGGTTGGGTCATACTCAACCAAGTAGTAGCTAATAAAAATCCTGTGAGATTATAATAAACCCCACCTAGCTGCCTCTATCCTATAAAGAAGAGTAGCTAAGGTTTATATTTGGGCTTTTGGGCTTCCTAGCTATCGCCCCCCTTTACTGGGTCGATCAGCTAGGGTTGAGGGCAAAAGGGGTAATTCACTTAGAAAGCAGCCCCTAGGGCTAGGGTTTGGAGTCATATATAAGCATGTAGCCTCCATCTCTTTGGAATAATAAGATCTATCTACAATTACAGCCATCTGGCCGACTTCTAGGAAGGTGGAACCCCTATAGCTTTCCAAGGGTTGATCCCCCTCGAAGATCAATGTACATAGAATTCCACTAGGGTTCTATCACTTCGCTCCTGACTAACAAAGTAGCCAACATGAGTAGAGACACTCCTATACAATGACAGTATAATCGACATGACTTGAAGCGCTCTTCTAGGGCAACAACATGGCTGAAACTACCCAAGATACTCTTCTACCATGATAGCATGGGTAACATGTCTCAAGATGCTCCTCTACCATAATAGCATAGCCGACATAGTTCGAAGCATTCCTCTATGATAATAATATGGCTAACACAACTCAAAGCACTCTTCTACGATGACAATGCGATCGACATGACCCATGACACTCTTCTATGATGACAACAAGGTCGACATGACCGGAGCTATACGATGACAACATGGCTGACATAACTCAAGGTGCTTCTTTATGATAATAATGAGATTAACACAGCTCAAGGTACTCCTCTCTAATGACAGCATGGTGGAAATGACCCAAAGCTTCCAAAAGGTGTCTGATGTGCCCTTCTCGAGGTAAAGTATCCAAAAGTGCCTGATGCACCCCTCTCAGGGTGAGCACCCTAAATGCACCAGATGTGCCCCTCTCGAGGTGAGCATCTCAATAATTCCTAATACACCCCTCTTGAGGTGAGCATCCAATAATTATCCAGGGAACTGTTCACAAGGCAATTACTAGCTCGACGAATCTTATGGGTGAGCACTCGATACACCCACCTTGAATGCACCTAAGGTGAACTCCTCAACCATTGCCCAAAGTGACCATCTCAATGAAGGCCTGAGGTGACTACCTTAGTGAATGCCCAAGCCACCTAGGCATGTGCTCAGGGTGACCTCCTTGGCTAATGCCAGAGGCGATCTCGTGGGCGAGTGCTCGAGATGCTCACCACATCATGTGCTAGAGGTGACCCCAGCCAAGCGCTTGAGGTCATGACCAAATCAGCTGACACCCTAGATAAGCAATTTGCTTGATGCAATAGATTAGCCGAACAAGATCTCATCACCTAATGGAGGCATCTTAGGAAAAAACTAGATTTGATTAGGAGATGTGGGCATCTTAGGCAAAAATAAGATTTTGTCACCTGAGGTGGGTCTCTTAGCCTTGTTGTTATTGAATCTCAAATTTTGATGATGAAACCTACTGATAATGTTTATGATCTGATATATGTTTTGAGTAACGGAGGACTAGCTTTGATCAGGAAGAGATAATTAAAGTAGGAAGAATCAGAAGTTGGGTTGGAGTGGAATATGTTAGAAGATTGGATGTTGAGCCAGAGGATTGATTGACGTATCGATAGAAGACTTCAGATGATGAGTTCAGGCATCAGGCCAAGAAGAGCGGAATTACACTAAGGAGATCGGAGTTGCGAAAGTCAACTGTTTGATTGGGTAATAGGCCACAAGAGAGGATGATGCGTCGAAAAATCAAATGAAGCGTCAATGGACCAATGACATGCCGAGCAACAATTGATTCAAGCTTTGTAATAATTATCTAGATCGAAGTAGGTTTAAATTATAATTGAGTTGTAATTAGCCAACTCAATTAGAGGCCATTTAGGCCCATGTTTGGGCTATGTTGGGCCAAGTGAAAGGCCCAAACAATGACCCAACATGTGGGTCAGGCGATGGCACCGCTAGAACAAGCAATGGAATGTCGGTGGCTTAGTCTTTAAGATACAGTCTCCAAGACTGTGTCAGGCGATGGTATCACCAGACTGGGTGGTGGCGCCTAATGTCAGTGTAGACTAGGCAGTGGTATCGCTAGTACCCTGAAGACTCAAGGTGATTCAAATTTTATCTCCAAGTTTGAATCTACCTGAGGCCTATAAAATACCTCTCTCATCCTTGGTTAAGATACACACTAACTGAAAACAAAAAGAGGAAAAACTCTATTATAATTGTGTGAAAATTTTGCCCCTCTAGCTTTGAGTTTTTGTTTGTTGAATCTCGGATTTTGATGATAAAACTAATTGATAGTGTTTTATTATCTAATTACATTTTGAGTGATGTGATCTATTATTAATCAGGATTAGACAGTTAACACAGGATGAATCAGCATTGCGTTGGAAGAAATCACATTAGCAGATTAGACGTCGAGCCGGAGGTTCGGTCGATAATCAGTAGAAGGCTTCCGACATCGGGCATCAAGCCAAGAAGAGTGGTGTTGCGCCAAGGAGATTGGGGTTGTGGAGGTCAATTGTCGAACGGGCAATAGGCCCCAACAGAGGATGGTAGGCCAAAGAATTGGATGAAGCATCGACTAATGACATGTCAGACAATAGGAGGTTGATTCGTATAACTGACTAGATCGAAGTAGAGTTAAGGTTTATGTGTGCAAGATTAACTACAAAAATAATGAAGACATAAAGTGAAACAAAGTACCAGAGTCAAGTGTGATGGAATCGTTGGGAGTTCGAGAGTTCGACGGAAGTCCGAAGATTCATCGGGAGTGCTGCCGAAACTAGCCAAGAATGAGTAGGGAGCTTGTTGAAGTATTTTCAGAAGTTCGTTGGAAGGTTCATCGGAAGTTTGTAGAGCTCGCTGAGAAAGATCAGAGCTTGCCGAAGAAACTCGTATGAACTCGCCAAGATCGTCATGAAGTCTAGGAGTTTGCCGGGAGTCCACAGAATGGTGTCCGAGGGTTCGTCGGAAGACCACCGGAAGCTCGTCGGAGGAAGACTTGATGTGTTAAACTTTGTATTAGCTTAGGAAATATCTTTAATTTTATAGTTAGCATATAATTAGGGTTAGGATTAAGTGTTAATCCTATAACCCTGGTAGGGGCCAATTTGTCATGGACTTAGCTAGTTTTGTCTAAGCCATGCGGTGCCATTGCGTGTCAGTCTGCAAAAGTCAGCCTCCCCGAAGCTTCTTACGATCCTTTAGGATTTGCAAAAGAGAATAAGGGATAGAGAAAGCGCTTCACACGGGATCCACAAGCTACCCTTTTAGCAAACACCTTAGAGCCAATGCAAATTCCAACCATATATATCACAAGCTTAGAATGGTTGCACAACAAAGGTATAAAATTGGTCCACTACAGACTGAAATCTAGTACAAGTGTCCATATGATACCATCATTATATACAAGCTTGAAATGGCCACCAAACTCATTCAAATGAGACTGTTTAGCCTTTGGCCAGCCCTTTACATTCTTTGCAAAGTTAGAACAAACTATGACATTCTCCCCCACTTATTCCTTCGACGTCCTCATCGAAGCCTTCGTTGATGCAGCAACTCCTTGCCTTTGCTAGATCTTCAATCTTTTGCTCCTATTGTGATGCGCCCCTTGGCTCCCAATTGTTCTATGCTTGTTGTTGTTGAGTCGTCGAACTTTAATCCACCATGCTGCTTCAACTCGCCAATGACTCTGACTCTGGTGTGGGGTTGGTAGTGTTGTATTGATCCTTACTAGTTCTTATAGATTCATCTGATGAAGGAAAAGACCATCTTTGATATGCGCTAGTATTCAAATTCTTCGTATCTCTTGAACTGGATAGATACTTATTGGAGCTTTAACGAGCATCGCCTCATAACCTTTGAAGTTTTCAGGCCATTCCTCTGTAAAATTTTCCCATCGAATCTTCTTCCACCTAGTTGTCTTGTCTAAGTAGGTTCACATCACTTCCGCTTTCGATTGGTATTCAGTTGAAAAATGAAGTGGACAATCTACTCTTAGTAGCATTGATTACCATTGGTGAGGACTTAACAACTGTTGTCTTCCATTAGTCTCTTTGAAGGATCTTCAAATCTGTACAGAGCTCCTCTGCTAGATAACTAAGAGAGCTGGGGTACTCAGTTTCACCCATTCTCTTGAGAGTTGAGAAGGCAAAGGTTACTTGACTTCGCCCGCCTCCTCGAGGTTGTACTTCGTGCGTCGAGCTGGTTACTAGATTTTGCCTGCTCTTAGCTCACACTTCCGAAGCACTTGAAGTGTTTGCAATCCTTGCGCTGATTCAGCTACTGTGATTCACCTTCTCAATGCCATTGAACTTCTAGAATGCAAGAAGTTATCACTCCAACTTGGAGCAAGTCTCTGATAGATTTGGTCACCTCTGGGATTGTACCACCTTCTCCATCATTCCTACCGCCTACTCCTCTGAGTATCAAAGGTACAACACAGTATATTGCCTGCTTCGTTCCTTGGTCCTGCACTCTTGCATCAACCCGAAGTCCTTCACTTACGACAATCTCGATGAGAAGTCCATTGACACCAGTCTTATGAAGTTCTCTGGCCTCTGCCCTTCAGCCTTGTCATGGTACATAGAGTTTGCCAATGCATTCTCCTCCTTCACGATCCATATCATGACCAAGCGCTCTTCCTCTATGAGAGCAAGGGATCGATGACTCCCCGGAAGTCCTGCCTCTACGGTACCATGTCATTGCAATACCTATGGCAATACTATCCGTTGTCTCGCATCTGCGTCTCTTCTTCATGATCGGTAGATCTACCTCTGCGACACTGTGGCACTCCTTTGAGTCTACCTTCATTCTAATCGATGCTTGGTTTTGGGTAGCTAAGTCCCTCTGGACTCGTTATTGCTTCTTCACCCTTTTTCGACCACCTGCTTCAACACCTCTGTGTTCTCTGAGCAGTTCCTCTTGGTTGATGGAAAGACAGACTGTAACTCCCATGTATGGCCTCTGCCATTATGTTGCAGGGCTTGCACCGCTTTTGTTTTCCTTAGCTTCATTAGTCACAACGTTCGCTTACCCGGCCTTGTCCTCTGACTTGCCGGGCTCCCTTAAGCGAATGTGAGCTCTGAAGTAGTCCAACTCTTCAACCACTCCGATCATACCTTTGTATGATCCAGTCCCCCCATGGGACTCACTGGTACTTACATTTGAACTTCTTCCTCGATAGTACACAGCCCCCATAAGCTGATGCCCAAGGCTTCATTCAGTGTAGCATTCGATGCACGCACGGAAGACCCGCCTCTGTGGTACCATGGCATTCACTGCTTGAATCCATAGCTCTTCTTGTCATCGTATTGTTCATTGAAGTGGAGCTCCTGATCATATCTCTGCATGATTCAGACCCCCATGGGACTCATTGTGTGTGCCGCATTGCCACGAACCATTCCACCACGATCCGCTGCATCATGTCACCTCCTGGTGATATCTCCTTATATTCTGATCCTTGTGGTATGAACTCGAACTGTGATCTCTCCATGTGTGAACTCCACCAACACATCGTAGGGCCTTTGCCACCTTCGATTCTATTCACTCCTTTAGCAATCAACCTTCATCCACTCGCCCTCGGGTCACACTCGGACGAAGCCTAGCTCTAGGACAACCCATCGCTTAGCAGCTCTTCTGAAGTCCCCTGACTTCGCTGAAATTGGTGCACCATTGTCTGGATCCTGGGACTCTGCTCTTACCAGCACAATCTCCGCTACACACCGCTTTCCTCATAGCAACTCAAATAGCAACACTATGGCATATTCTTCAAGAGTACCTGCCTCTGCATCCTCTTGCCCCATGCTAAGGCCTTCTAACAGCAACTTCGCCACTGCAAGTTGTGTCGCCTTAGTTCCTTTGTCAAATCCTTCATCGAGGTAAGGTGCATGTGCCTCGAAGTTTCCTTCGTCTTTGGCACTATGCAAGATGAGTCTACTCCATCAGAATAAAGAACCCATGGAACAACATGATCCTACTCTTGTCTAGTCCATGCCCTTGACCTCTGTTTAAGGAAAGCTTCAAGCCTTTACTCCATGTTCTTTCTTTTATGCCAACTCTCTTCATGCGGCTTGGGTACACCACCAAGTTATCCCCAAGTTGCTCCGCTTCTCTATTTGCGTTACGTTAATGGTGGCTCTCGCGCCCACCATTCTATGGGTCAGCCCTCTATTGAGTCCGATCTCCCTATTGACTCTAAGTGTACATTTACTTTATATTGCCTTGGGTCGCTCCCCCACTTGATCTCGCTATGCGTCCACCAACGCATTGCCACTTGTGAGATCATGCAATGACTCCTCATTGCTCGCTCGATCCATCGAGCTTTGTCTTGAGGTGCACCGTGCAGTTCATTGCACATAATTCTCACTCTAGAGAACTGAGACTTATCCCTCTTGGATATTTGCCCCGTTGGAGCAACTTCTTTCTTCGTCTCTTTCCTTTTTGGAAGGTTTGGAGACCACCATCCCCTTGGACCACTCCGTCTTTGCTGAACAAACCGTGCACTGTTTTGCCTCCGCAAATGCACCTGCTAGATTGCGACTCTTCGCCAATATAGCTCCCGCTACACCCCTCTGGGTCTAACAACATGTTGGACCTATCTACCGGTGGCACTGTCCAGGTCTAGCTCCCTAGGTTGTACTGGGCGGTGGTACCGCCCAGTGACAGAGTACCTGGGCGGTGGTACCAACCAAATTGAGCGATGGTACCACCCAGTATATTGACCATATTAATATGTCAGGCAGTGATACCACTAGATTGGCAATAGTACCGCCAGTGTCAGGGTCAAATTGGCGGTGGTACCGCCAGTGACAAGTGGTGGTAGCGCTAGTACTTAGGAAACCCAGGATGGGAAGATTTTTGGCTCCAAGTTTGAATCAGATTGGAGCATATAAATACCTCTCCCATCCCTAGGTTGAAATAACAAGCATAGATATTTTAAAAGCAAGAAAACATTGTAAAAATCCTTCTAAACATCCCTCCTCTAGTTCCCATTTGTATTCCATCGAAAGTGGAGTGAAAGTGCTTGTAAGGGTTATCTCCTGAGCCTGTCAAAAGGAGGAGGCGCTGTAAGGGAGTCAGTCCTCATCCGTTGGAAGGAGGATAGCTAGTGGAAAGCTAGTGGCCTTAAGTGAAGAGGAATCAAGAGTGGACATAGATCGTATGACTGAATCACTACAAATCGATTTATATTTATATTCTTGTAATTTATTTTACTACAAACCATCTTCACTTCGATGTTCTACCTTCTCATCTTCTTCTTACGAATCACTTTAAGTTTAAAGCATCCTTCATTATGGATTTAATCGAAATGAAATATTTTTCTTTTCGTACGAAGTTTTTGAACTTGTTTAAATTGTCGAAATTTTTTGTTCTTAACCGCTGCACTAATTCATCCCCCCTCTTAGTGCCACTCTAGATCCTAACAATTGGTATCAGAGCCTCATTGTTTCTCTTTCAGATTCACACCCATGAGAAATGGCTCTTCACCGCTTTCAAGAGGGTTTTTCGATTGTTCGTCCTCCGTTGTTTAACGAATCAGACTACACTTATTGAAAAACTTGAATAAGAGTTTTCTTAATTTCTTTGGATTTAAACTTATGGAATATCATTGAAAATGACTTTCAACTTCCCTCTAAATCGATGAACGAATTGTTGGACATAGAGAAAAGATCTTTTTCTTTAAATGCAAAGGCTATGAATGCCTTATTTTGCGCTTTGAACAAAACCGAATTTAATCAAATTTTAAGTTGTGAAACAGCTTTTATTATTTAGCACACACTTGAAATCACACACGAGGGAACTAGTAGAGCCAAAGATTTGAAAGTAAACCTCTTATTGCATGATTTTAAGATTTTTCGAATGGTACCAAGTGAGACTATCGGTGAAATATTCTCCTATTTCTTAGATGTCATCAATAGTTTAAAAGCTCTTGGTAAATATTTTTTGAATTTTGATCTCGTAAGCAAGATTTTAAGATCCCTTCCAAAAAGGTGAGATCCAAAAGTAATCACCATATAAGAAGCTAAAAATTTAAATAACTTACCTCTTGAAGAACTCATTGGGTCTTTAATGACCTATGAGATGACATTCTTGGAACACAATGAACATGATGAACACATGAACCACCCAGGAAGGATTTGGAGTTTTGGATAAATGAAGACATCTTAAGTGATAACTCGAGTGATGGTGAAGAGGACATTGAACACATAATAATAAATTTTAATAAGTTCATTAAATAAAAATATAAAACTAAAAATGAACTTGAACGGAGGAAGAGGTCAAAGAAAATGAAGACACCCAAGAATGAATCAAGTGACAAAATGATGAATTGGGCTTTGACAGGTTTCGACTACGAGGTGAGCAACTCAACCAAAGTTCTCTTGATTTATTTTGAAATTACATGATGTTTTTCATGAGTGCTTAATTTAGATAATAGAAAATAAAAAAAATATTTTTAAAAATTATATCATGCTTTTCTTTCTAGCATTTTTGAAAAGTAAAAATTAAAATGATACTTGCATGATTTGTGATAATGTGTATACACCTAATAGGATTAATCCATGCATGTGTATCTTGATGTTTTATATTGTTTTTTTATCTCTAAACATGATGTTTGATAATTTTATATAATCAATGAGTTTTTAAAGTAATGTTGATTTGAAACTCTATGTTTTGGATAAACGTGTTTTTGGTCTAATCGTTCTCAGGACAAATTAATGTACATCTAAAAAGATAAATTCCATGTATGCTTTCCATATCGATTTTTAATTTTAAACATGACATATATCTATGTATGGATTTCTGTAAAGTCTTTTGATGATAGATGTTTGTTTGATGCTTATGACTTGAAATCTTCTATTTTGGATTAATGTGTTTTTGGGCTTGACGAAATTTATTTCAGAGTTATACGATGATAGCTTTCTTATAAAAACTAGAATATACTTATATATAACAAATAAAACACATAGAAAAGGAAAGTGTTTGATCATAATAAATTCATAAATCTTGATGATTTTATATTACTTTTGGTTTCAAACATGATGCATGATATTTGACACAAAAAAAATAATGGCATATTTCAAGATAATGCTTGCACACCAAATATGATTAAAAGATAAAAGTAAGCATATTGTTGATTTCACTTTCAACATGATGCATAGTTTTCATATGAAAATTTGAACATGCTTATATGAGATCAACCACACTAAATAAAACACATAAAAATTAAAAATGTGTTATCATAATATTTTATTTTTAATGTGTTTAGTCTTGATGGTTTTATGATGAAACTTATGTTTTGTTTATAAATGTTGATACATGTTTTCATAAAAGACTTGAACATACTCACATGAAATCAATCACATGAAATGAAAATGCATTTTCTATCCTATTGAGATTAATGAATTCATTTTACCAATCTTGTGAATCTCATAAAAATAAAAATGATGAATATTTTGAAAATAAATGAGTGTATCATGTGTTTGGTCTTAATGATTTCTCTTGAAACTTACTTTTTCGATCTGTATGATGATGCATGAATTAGCAAAAAAAGACAAGAGCATGCTTACATGTAAACCATCTCCGTTGCTCTTAATAAAATTTTCGAATGAAAGATTTTGATGCATTTGATCTTGATGACTTTAATTACAAAACTTGCATTTTGAATTTATGCGATGATGGCTTTCATTAAACATATTTTATGAAATCATCATTGATAATGATGAAATGAAAATATTAAAAGTTTGTTATCATGCTTAATGTGTTTCAACTTAATGATTTTTAAGACAAAATTTGTCTTTCCATCTTAAATGTTGACACTTGTTTTATTAAAGGTAAAAACATGCTTATAAGAAGCAAATCACATGAATAGAAATTTATAAAAATGAAATGCAATCCTCTATCTTCTCAATTTTTCAATAAATCTATGCTTGTCATGTATGAATTTAGTGAATGTGATTTTGAGGTTGATTTCAAATTTGACAAATGTTTGATTCATATTTATGACGTGAGAGATATTTTCAATATGAATCATGTTCAATGCTTCAATCATGTTCTATCTCCCATAATTCATTTTGTTCTCCTATAATTTTTTTTTATTTACTAAAGAGGAGAACCTTCTAAATGAATCATGAATTGGAATGAAATGATACAAATGAATCACTTATTGATATATCTTTTCGAAATATATTTTTAATGTGATGTTGATAAACTGAGAAGTCTTTTGGAATTTATGACATGAGATGATTGAATTTTTGACTTACTCTTTTTATCATGGCTTGAAAATGGATGTTTAAAATCATACTTGATAAGTTGTTTTATGAGATTTTGCCTTTACGTCTTGAACTTCCATGCTTATCTCTATTTGACATTAAAAGACAAAGGTATGCTTCAATAAAATTAATCATAAAAAAAGGAAAATGCATGTTTCTTGAAAGTTTACTATCTCTAAAAGTTTTTTGATTTTTTCATGAAAGACAAGTGATAAATTCATTTATGATATTTTGTAAATCTCTTGAATTATGAATGAGATCTTGATGATGTGTTAAAGAATCCATTTATATGAATCTATAAAAATGATTTTAATGATGAGTATGGAGTTGTCGAGTTGAATTTGAATAATTTTTTTAATGATTCTTGACTCTTCTCTTCATCTCTTGGAATCATAACTTGACTTTTGCAAATTGACATTTCTTATGAATGAAACATGTTCTCATATGATTCTTTTACGAATGAGATAATTTCAAATGAACCATGACTTGATATTGATATGTTTTGGATATATACCCTTCATCATGAATTGAAAATTGATACATATGAATCTTGATCTTGATCTTACTAAATTGGAATCACAAATAATATCTTTTGGTATTCATGAATTGATACTCACAATATGCAAGCATTTGTATTTATGACTTGAATTTGATTGAAACATTGCATGCTTAAATCAATCTTTCTCCTATGTTTCAATACTTCTTTAAATGCATTATGTGATGATTGAATGATTGATTGATGCAAATTTAAATGATGTGAAAAGTTATTAAAGGAAGAAAACAATCCAAGTCTTGATATCTCAATATTTGATACTTGGATTATTTTAAAATGTGATCTTGATGAGAATGTTTCAAATTGCTCTTTTTACCTCATGAATCTTGATCTTGATCCTGTTAGAAAGAATTTTAATGAACCATGAATCATATCTTTGGCATTCACGAATTGATCTTTATTGATATCTTTCATGAATTCTTTACATCTATGGCTTTGAACTTTTAAATTGTGATGAATCAAGAATTTTTCTCCTATATGACTGCTTCTTAAAGGGAGAACTATCTAAATGCATCATGAATTTTTTTTGAATCACAATTAAAATTTCTTATGATTCATAGTGAATTTAGAAATATAATGCATCTCTTCTTTGTCTTCCTAATATTTTTTGCTATTTACAAAAGAAGAGACATATTGAAATGAATCATGAATTGATTTCTCATTGATATTGATTCTTTATATTGGTTGTCATGATTTGAAGATTGATGAAAATTTTTAATGATGCAAGTTGATAAATGATATGAAAAGAGGATGTAAAGAAAATCTTTATATTCCTTCCTCCCTTCTTTTCAACAATGACAAAGGGGGAGAAAGAATTTTGCTAGAGGAAGCAAAAACTACTTGCAAGCGTATCGCAAAAATTGCCAACTAGCTAGCTTACACTTCTCAAAAGAGAAGAAAGTTCTCACTATCATGAACATTGTGAACAATTGCAATCTTGTAATCTAATGTGAAGCAAAAATCTTGCAATCTCAAGAGGAGAAAAATTGTTATTTCAAAAGAAGCAAAAATACAAACTCAGAAAAGTTGCAATCCTACACTTGCTATGCTTACTGCTACACTTGTGGTATGATGTGTGTTGAATATCTATCTTGATAGCTAGTATGATTGTAAAACTTGCACATCCTTAATACTAGCTATAATGCAACTTCTCCTTTTTGTTGATGACAAAGGGGGAGAAGTAAATTGATGAACTCATGCAATGTAATGTTGATTAAATATTTTATATATTTGCATGATATTTTTTTTGACATAATTTTGATACATGTTGCCTAAATTTGGAATAATCCAAGGTTTCTATCAATATGGCATATTGATAGGGGGAGTTTGGTTAAACTCCGGGAGTTAAGATTAACTCCGTCATCAATTAGTTGTCATCATAAAAAAGGGAGAGATTATTGAATCTTGGATTTTGATAATGAAACTAATTGATAGTGCTTTATTGTCTAACTACGTTTTGAGTGACGTAGATCTACTATCGATCAAGATCAGATAGTTGACAAAGGATGAATTAGCATTACATTGGAAGAAATCACGTCAGGAGATTAGACGTCGAGCCGGAGGTCCAGTCGATAATCGGTAGAAGGTTTCAAACATCGGGCATCAAGCCAAGAAGAGTGGTATTGCGCCAAGGAGATCAGGATTGCAGGAGTCAACCATTGATTGGATAACAGGTCGCAAGAGAGGACAGTGCACTAAAGAACTAGATGAAGCACCGACCATTGACATGTCAGACAATAGGAGGTTGATTCATGTAACTGACTAGATCAAAGTAGAGTTAAGATTTATGTGTGCAGGATTAACTATGCTAATAATGAAGACAAAAAGTGAAACAAAGTGTCAAAGTCAAGTGCAATGGAATCATTGGGAGTTCGAGAGTTCGATGGAAGTTCGAAGATTTGTCGGGAGTATTGTCGGAATTGGCCAAGAATGAGTAGGGAGCTTGCCAAAGGGTTTTCGAAAGTTCGTCGGAAGGTTTGTCGGAAGTTCGCAAAGCTCGCTAAGAAAGATCGGAGCTTGCCGAAGAAGCTCGTATGAACTCTCCAAGATTGTTGTGATGTCTAGGAGCTTGTCGGGAGTTTGTCGAATAGTGTCCGAGGGTTCGTCGAAAGACCGCCGAAAGTTCACCAGAAGCTTGTCGGAGGAAGACTTGATGTGCCAGACTTTGTATTAGCTTAGGAAATGTCTTTAATTTTATAGTTAGCACGTAATTAGGGTTAGAATTAAGTGTTAATTTTATAACCCTGGTAGGGGCTAATTGGGCTCTATAATGGACTTGTTTGGGCTGAGTGTAAGGCCCAACCAGGAGTGTTGGACTTCTCTAGCGGTGGCACCGCCTAAGTCCAGCTCCCCAGGTTGTACTGGGCGGTGGTATCGCCCAAACTGGGAGGTGGTACCACCTAGTACACTGACCATGTCAGTGTGTTAGGTGGTGGTACCGCTAGACTGACGATAGTACTGCTAGTGTCATGGTCAAACTGGTGGTTGTACCGCTAGTGACAGGCGGTGATACCACCAGTATCCGGTAAACCCGAGATGGGAAGGTTTTTGACTTCAAGTTTGAATCAGATTAGAGCCTATAAATACCCCTCCCATCCCTGGGTTGAAATAACAAGCACAAAGATTTTAAAAGCAAGAAAACACTATAAAATCCTTCTAAACATCTCTCCTCTAGTTCCCATTTGTATTCCACCGAAAGAGAGGAGTGAAAGTGCTGGTAAGAGTTATCTCCTGAGCCTGTCAAAAGGAGGAGGCGCTATAAGGGAGTCAGTCCTCACCTATTGGAAGGTGGATAGCTAGAAATCCGATGGCCTCAAGTGAAGAGGAATCAGGAGTGGACGTAGGTCATATGATTGAACCACTATAAATCGGTTTGCATTTATATTCTTGCAATTTACTTTATTGTAAACCATCTTTACTTTGATGTTCTACCTCCTCATCTTCTTCTTATGAATCACTTCAAGTTTAAAGCATCATTCATTACGGATTTAATTGAAATGAAATATCTTTTTTTTCGTATGAAGTTTTTGAACTTTTTTAAATCATCAAAATTTTTTGTCCTTAACCACTGCACTAATTCACCCCCCCTTTTAGTGCTGCTCTAGATCCCAACATGGTTAAGTCTAAGAGAGGGATGAGTGGGGTTGTGAAGGTTGTCTCCTAAACCTGTAAAAAGGAGAAAGGGTTGTAAAGGGTAGTTAGCCTTCGCCCATTGAAGGAAGACTGTTAGTGGATGCCGGTGTTCTCAATGAAGGAGGAATCAGGAGTGGACATAGGTTGGATGACCGAACCACTATAAAATTAGTATGTCTCCCTTTCTCGACTTGTTTATTTATTTTGCAAGTGCTTTATCTACTGCCTTACTTGCTTTACAAACATTTTTGAAGTTAAACGATTTCTGATACGGCTTCCATCGAACTAAAGTTTTCCAAAATCGATTACGCTTTTATCGCTGCACTAATTCACCCCTCCTCTTAGTGCTGACTGTGATCCTAACATTTAATATTAGAGTCATGTTATTTCTCGTTTGGTTTAACACCCAATAGAGATGGCTCTTTTTGGCTTTCAAGAGAGTCAATCTATCATTTGTCCTCCCATGTTCAATAGGACAGACTACACATATTAAAAAACTTGAATGAGAGTTTTCTTGCTTTCCTTAGATTTAAATTTATGAAATATTATTGAAAATGACTTTTAAAAGTCTTTCAAACTAATGAATGAATAGAATGATTTGAAAAAGAAGACTTTTTCGTTAAATGCCAAAACGATGAACACTTTATTTTGTGCTCTTGATAAGAACGAATTTAATCAGGTTTCTATTTGCGAAACTATGTATGACATTTGGCACAAACTTAAAATCACACACGAAGGCACTGTAGAGTTAAAGATTCAAAAATTAATCTTTTGTTGTATGATTTTGAATTATTTCGAATGAAACCAAGTGAAACTATTGAAGACATGTACACCTATTTTATGGATGTCATCAATAGTTTAAAAAGTCTTAGTAAATATTTTTCTAATTTTAAACTCGTTAACAAAATACTAAGATCCCTTCCAAAGAGTTGGATCCGAAAGTAATTGCAATACAAGAGACAAAGTACTTAAATGACGTTTCACTTGAAAATCTTATCGGGTCCTTGATGACCTATGAAATGACTCATTTAGCACATGATAAATATGAGAACTACCTTTCAAAGAACAAAAAGAATTTGATACTTCGAATAATAGAAGACCACTCAAGTGAAAGCTTAAGTGATGATGATATAGAACTTTTGACTATAAAATTTTAAAAATTCATAAATAAAACAAGAAATTAAGAACAAAAATGAACTTAAAAGGAAGAAGATGCCAAAAAATAAGGTGTAAAAAAGAAGAAAGAACTCAATGACAAATCGAGTACATCCAAAGACGAGGAGCAAACCAATGAAGGCAAAATGTCGAACTATGCTTTGGTGACTTTCGATAATAAGGTAAGCAACTCAACAAAAACTCCTTTACTTTACTTAATACTTTTCATGAGTTGCTTGATTTAGTTTGTAAGAAATAAAAAAATACAAAAAATCATGCTTCTCTTTCTAATGATTTTGAAAAATTAAAAATTTGATCATGAAAATTATTTATTTTATGATAAAGGAACAAAATATTAGATTTAAATCTAATGATTGTACACCAAATATAATTCCATGTATGCTTTTTGGTTTCAAACATGATGCATGGTTTTGACACAAAAAAAATTGTGCATGACAATTGCATATTAACTTCTCACACTAAGCTAGATTCATTTAAGAAGAAAAATGTCTTGTTATAATTAACAATAAATAAAAGAAAGATCATTGGAATTAAAATGATTTTAAAGATGCTTTATAAAATCAAGCTTAATAATTTTGATGATGTAACAAAAATGTTAAATGTTTTGGTATCATGCTTGATGATTTGAAGTATTGATAATTTGAAATCTTTTGTTTTGAAATAATATATTGAAATAATGTTTGATCTTGATGGTTGAAAATGCTTTATATTTGGTCTCGATGGTTTTTATGACAAAATTTGTTTTTTGATCCTAAACATTAATGCTTGGATTTGGCTTTCGTATGAAAAACTTGAGTATGCTTTTATGAAATCAATCGCATGAATTGAAACTAAAAAAAAGAAAGTATTTTTCTTGAAGATTTCACTATCTTTAAAGCTTTTGAATTTTTTTAATAAAAGATTAATGTATCCATGTATATTATCTTTTGTGAATCTCTTGATTTATGAAAGTGATTTTGTTGATTTGATGATGAGTTTTATCTAAACCTACTTATGTCATTTTGAATCTCTAGAAAGTGATTTTGATGATTTGATGATTTGAATTTAAATGAGTTTTATCCAAATCTTACACTTGATACTTAAAATTTTTTTTATGAATCATGATGAATTAAGATATGTTATGCATGAATTTTGCTAAAGAGAATATTTATAATTCATGATTTTGATTTCTTGATACTTAATACTTGTGATTTCTTATATATATATAAATCAGGATTTTTGATCTCCCATGTTTCTTTTTATCATTCACTAAAGAGGAGACCTATCTAAATGAATTTTGACTCTTTCATTTGAACTATGATTTATGTTATATGAATCAAGATTTTTCATTGTTTTCTATGATTCTTCTTAGTGTCACTAAAGAAGAAATTTATGCAAACAATCCATGGTCTTGATAATTATAACTTGAGATTTTTATAAATCAAGATCGTTCATTATGATTCCTTCGTTTTACTAAAAGAGAATATTTATCCAAATGAATCATAATTTTTCTCTTATGTTTCAATACTCCCTTATATTCATGAGTTGTATTCCTCATCATAAATTATTTTCTTGATATCTTTCATATGATGATCAAAGTATTATTCTAAAAAGAAAAATTATATCATTATATTCTTCCTCTCTTTTTGACAATGACAAAGGGGGAGAAAGACTTGCTAGCTTGAACATTGCAATGGAAGGAAAACTTGCTAAACCTTCACATTCTCAAGAACTCGCTAGCTTGCATATTGCAAAGGGAAGTAATGAAATTGCAACTTTGCACATCTCAAAAGAGAAGTAAGAATTGCTAGCTTGCACTTCTCAATAGAGAAGAAAGAACTTACATGCTTGCATGATCTAAAGTGATGAAAAATTTACTAAATCTTGCATATCTTTAAAACTTACTTGTTGCACTTCTCCTTTTTGTTGATAACAAAAGGAGAGAAGTACGATGATGATATTAAAATTTCATGCAAATTGTGATTATGATTTGAAATTTTGATTGATGTATGCAATGATATGCATATAATGAATGACATATTGCATGATTTCTTAATTTCTATCAATATAACAATATTGATAGGAGGAGTTTGTTTAAACTCCATCATCAATTGGTTGTTATCATCAAAAAGGGAGAGAATGTTGAATCTCAAATTTTGATGATGAAACTAATTGATAGTGTTTATGATCTGATCTATGTTTCGAGTGATGCAGGACTAGCTTCGATCAGGAAGAGACAATTAAAATAGGAGGAATTGGAAGTTGGGCCAGAGTTAAACATGTTAGAAGATTAGATGTCGAGCTGGAGGATCGGTCGACGTATCAACAAAAGACTTCGAACGATGAGTTCAGGCATCGGGCCAAAAAGTGTGAAATTATGCCAAGGAGATCAGACTTACAGAGGTTAACTGGCCGATTGGGCAATAGGCTGCAAGAGAGGATGATGTGCTGAAGAATCGGATGAAGCACTGATGGACCAATGATATGCCGGATAATAATTGATTTAAGCTTTGTAATAATTATTTAGATCGAAGTAGGTTTAAATTGTAATTGGTTAAAATTAGGCCAACTTAATTAAGGGTCAATTGGGCCCATGTTTGGGCTGTGTTGGGCCAAGTGAAAGGCCCAAACAGTGACCAAATAGGTGGGTCAGGTGGTGACACTACCAGAATAGGCAATGGAATCGCCGATGGCTCAATCTCTAAGACATAGTCTCCGAGATTGTGTCAGGTGGTGGAACCGCTAGACTGGGTGGTACCACCACCCAATACTAGCTGTGGTATTGCCAGTACCCTAAAGACTCGGGGTGATTCAAATTTTGGCTCCAAGTTTGAATCCACTTGAGGTCTATAAATACCCCTCTCATCCCAAGTTAAAATACACACCAATTGATAACAAAAAGAGGGAAAACTCTATTGTAATTGTGTGAAAATTATGTTAAATCTTGGATTTTGATGATGAAACTAATTGATTATGTTTTGATAATCTAATTATGTTTTAAGTCATGCAGGTCTACTATCGATCAGGATTAGATAGTTGACATAGAAGTAATCAGGGTTACGCTAGAAGGGAACACGTCAGGAGATTGGACGTCGAGTCGGAGGTCTGGTCGATAATCGGTAGAAGGCTTTAGACAAAGATATCGGGCATTGAGCCTAGAAGAACGGAGTTACGCTAAGGTGATCGGGGTTGCGAAGGTCAACCACTGATTGGGCAACAAGCCGCAAGAGAGGACGATGCACCGAAGAACCGGACAAAGTGTCGACCAATGATGTGCTGGGAAATAGGATATTGATTCATATTGTAATTGTCTAGATCGAAGTAGGTTAAGATTTATTTAGTGTGTAGGATTAACTATAATAGCGATGAAGGCATAAAGCAAAACGACGTGCTGGTGTCAAGGACGATTGAATCGTTGGGAGTTTGAGAGTTACCTGGAAGTCTGAAGATTCATCGAGAATGCTACCAGAATTGGTCGAGAGTAAGTTGGGAACATGACAAAGGGTTCGTCAGAAGTTTGCCAGAAAGACTCGTCGAAGGTTCGCGGAGCTCGCCGAGAAAGATCGGAGCTTGCCAAAGAAGACTCGTCGAAACTCGCCAAGATCATCGTGAAGTCTAGGAGCCTATTGGGAGTTTATCTGAAGATGTCTGAGGGTACGTCGAAAGACCACCAGAAGTTTGTTGGAAGCTTGTTGGAAGAAGACTTGACTTACCGGATTTTGTATTGCTTAGGAAATGTCTTTGATTTTCATAGTTAGCATGTAATTAGGATTTGATTTGGGAGGTAATCCCTTTGACCCTATTAGGGGCCAACTAGACCCGAATCAAGATTGTGTTGGGCCGAATGAAAAGCCCATATAGTGCCCAAGTGCCACGTTAGGCAGTGGCACTACTAGTTGGGTGGTGGAACCACCTGAAGGTTCAGTCTTCAAGACTAAGTTTGGGCGATGGTACCGCCCACTAATAGTGTGTTTGGGCAGTGGTACTGCCAGATTGGGTGGTGGTACCGCCTAGTACACTAACAGAACCAGAGTGATAGGCTGCGGTACCGCCAGTGACAAGCGATGGTACCGCCAATACCCAAAACACCCAGGATGAAAAGGTTTTTGACTCTAAATTTGAATCAGATTGGAGCCTATAAATACCCCTCTCATCCCTGGGTTGAACACACAAGCACACTAAACCTAAAAGTAGGAAATCACTATTGAAATCCTTTCTCTCCTCTAGTCTTCATTTGTATTCAAAGAGAGGAGCGTGTTAGTACTTGTAAGGGTTCTTGAAAAGGAGAAGTGAGCTGTAAGGTAGTTTGAACTTTGCCCAGTTCAAAGAAGATCGTTAGTGAAAGCCGATGGCTTCAAGTGAAGAGGAATCGGGAGTGGACATAGGTTAGATGACTGAACCACTATAAAAATTGGGCTTGTATTTACTTATTGCATTTATCTTTTTGTAAACCATCCTACTTACTCCTGCTCTACTTTCTCATCCATACAAACATCTTTCAAGTTTAATACATTTATGAAACAACTTTCATTGAAACGATTTTTATCGTATGGGGTTTTTCAAAAATGTACAAACTTATCGTATTTTACCACTGCACTAATTCACCACCCCCCTCTTAGTGCTGAACTGATCCTAACAAATTCCTCTCCTCTAGCTTTGAGTTTTGGTTAAGTCTAAGAGAGGGGTGAGTAGGGTTGTGATGGTTGTCTCCTAAACCTGTAAAAAGGAGAAAGGGTTGTAAAGGGTGGTTAGTCTTCGCCCATTGAAGGAAGACCGTTAGTGGATGCCGGTGGCCTCAAACGAAGGAGGAATCGAGAGTGGACATAGGTCAGATGATCGAACCACTATAAAATTAGTGTGCCTCCCTTTCTCTGCTTGTTTGTTTATTTTACAAGTGCTTTATCTACTGCATTACTTGCTTTACGAATATTTTCAAAGTTAAATGATTTCCGATATGGCTTCTATCGAACCGAAGTTTTTTTGAAATCGATGACTCTTTTTTTGTTGCACTAATTCACCCCCCCCCTCTTAGTGCTGACTGTGATCCTAATAGTTGCATCAAGTCAAGTGTTTCCTCGTTAGGCAGAGATTAAGTTTCCTTCGCTCGAGGTGGGTCTCTTTGCCTTGTTGCGAATTCAAGTGAGATAGTTTCCTCATTAATCAAGATCAAGCTTGCTCCACCTGAGGTGGGTCCCTTAGCCTAATTGTAATAAGTCAAGCGGAGCAATTTCCTTGTCAATAAAGATCAGGCTTCCACCACGTAAGGTGGATCCCTCAGCCCTGTTGCAATAAGTTGAGTAGGATAGTTTTCTTGCTAGTGGAGATTACACTTCCTTTGCCTGAGGTGGATCCCTCGACCTTGTTGAATCACGGATTTTGATAATAAAACTAATTGATGAGTATATTAGACTAAATGTGTTTTTGAGATATGTGATGTGGAAAATACTTTGATCATAAACTTGGATCATCGAAAAGCCAACTATCGAGTAGGAGAGTCAGATGTTGTGCTAAAAAATTATCATGCTAGAGATTGAACATCGAGTCGAAGGATTGGTTAACGTGCTAGAGATTGGACTTCATGCTATAGGTTTGGACATCATGTCGGATGGATCAGATATTGTGTTGGAAGATTGAATGTCATGCGAAAATTAACGTACCAATAGAATGGGTGATATGTTGAAAGAAAGGGCGATGTGCCGAAGTTTCAAATGAAATGTTGGAAGATCAAATAATATGCCAGAAAAGTTGTTAAATCTTAGATTTTAATGATGAAATCAATTGATGAATTTATGACTAATAAGCGTTTGAGAAAAGTGACACAAGTGAAACTTCGATCTTATACTTAAATCATGATGCAAGAGAATTAGACGTTGGGTCGAAGAGCACCATGTCAAAGATTAAACATCGGGCCAAAAGATTAGTTGACGTATTGGAGGATGGAATTTGTGCCATGAGTTCGAGCATCGGATTAGAAGGATTGGCTATTATGCCAAGATCAAATTTTTTAGGAGTTCAATATACCGATAGATCGGGCAATACGCTGAAGAAAAGGATGATGCACCAGAAGATAGGATGAAGTACCGAATGACATACCTGACAACATGCTTATGATTGTAATTATTAAGTATTTATCGAAGTAGTTTAGAAGAATAATTGAGTTGGTTTTGGGTGTAACTAGGCCAACTCAATTAGGGGCCCATTGGGCCTAAATCAAGGTTGAATTGGGCCTCTTGGTAGGCCAATTCAGTGACCTGAAGTTGGGTCAAATGGTAGCATCGCTAGATCAGGGGTGGTACCACCCATGAGCTAGAAAGTACTAAATGTACTTTTTCGAAAACCAGGTGATGGTACCACTAGGACAAGTGGTTGTACCGCTCCAATTGACGATAGTACCACCAGAACACAGCCTCCGAGATTATGTCAGGCGGTGGTATCGCCTAGGCAATGGTATTATCACCAGAGCCTACTCTCCTAGGCTTTGTTAGGTGGTAGTATCATCCAATGCAGGTGGTGGTATTGCTAGTACCTCAAAAATTCAAGGATTTAAATTTTTGGCTCTATTTTTGAAGTGATTTAGGGCCTATAAATACCTCATTCATGCTTGCTGGTTAAAAGAATGAAAAAATAAAAAAGACTTGTGATTGAAAGTGTTGGGAAATCCTATGGGCGACATCACATATGTAATGGAAGAACAAAAAACAAAACCACAGATTTCCTGTAGAAAGGTTCCATCGTCGTGCGAAGATCGGTGCGTTAAAATAAATTCACAAAAACTGCATGTGCTAATAAGAAAATACCTAGGGAGATCGTATATCCCTAAATCCCTACAGATTTATAGGAGAGGATGAAGAAGGTCAAGTGTCCTCCTCTCTAGTGGTATCCACACGACAGGGACTACGATGATGCACCTCTCTAGGGGAGAGAAAAATAGAAGGTGGCTACCAAAAGAACCCCCAACCTATAGAGCTTTGATTCCCTCCTATTTATCGAGGCCCCTTATAAACCCTAAAGGATCTTGCCCTATTGGGTATTGGATCTCCATCCAATTACCCAAGCCTCTTAGATTAGTGGGTCTCTACCCAATAATCTCTTATTAGTAATTATTGGATCTTATCTTAGGATCTAATAATTCAGGGGCTTAATGGATATCCAATAAGATAGGGGCTCCTACAAATATCTCATATCTGAACCTCTACTCGTCGCAACACCTGCCATATGTGTGTGACTCTTAGGCCCAATATCGAGCTGACCATGAGTTATACTTGTCAGAACTCCTTCTGACTTAGTGAATTATTATCTCTATAATAATTCACCCGACTCATTGACTGCGGACGTACTAGGCCACTACGCCACAGCCCCAGACGATACAGAGGAATCCAATCCTTTGGACCTATCTGTCTTCAGTTACCATGTATCTATAGTCCCTTATCTATCTAATATCCTAGAGACTCTATATCGGACATGGTGCTGTCAGGCTCATACGGTCTCTCCTCGAATCTTGCTCTTGTCGGATTCTCCCGGAGAACTCTTCTCTCTCAATCCGAATAACCTTGGCCAAGGATTTGTTCGAGCAAGAATACATGAGATATTTCTCTCATGATACCGAGAGTAGATGATCCTCTATTGACACTCAATAGACCTCGTAAGGTTGGCTACCACTCCCAATAATTGGCTGTACAAGATCTGGAACTTTCCAAACCTATAAGTCCGATATTAAAGAGTGGAGTACTCATACAGGATATCCTTGGTGTCTCAAGTCTAAGGACCAGATACACTACTAGGATTATGAAATTATTGTCTAACGTGAGGTATTAATAACCATCCAGCATTCCGTAGGTAGATCAATCAGTGAACTCATTCCCCAATGAGCACCTGCACTGTACCCTTTGTGTCCCCACACGAGTAGCTATGAGACTTGCTAGTCATATGTGCCTTGCAAGCCAATCACATGAGTGATGACACTTGTGACTTGATATGCACTTTTTCTCTTTGCTTATTATTAGGCGTTTTATTATTTTATCTTGCGTGTTGCATATATTGTGATGTCCTTGGATCTATGCAATGGGAATCGGATCGTGATGAGATCATGATAATGAGACCAATTTACCTTTAAACACAGACCCTGAATTATCCTGGTCATAGGTTACTTGAGAAGGACATCGAGATAATCGGATAGACTGGTGTGCTGTATACCCTTCCATATGATGGAGGTAGTTGGTCTCATAGCTACTCATGTGGGGACACTAAGGGTACAGTGCAGGTGCTCATTGGGAAATAAGTTCACTGATTGATCTGCCTACGGAATGCTGGATGGTTATTGATACCTCATGTCAGACATCGATTCCATAGTCCCAATAGTGTATCTAGTCCTTAGACTTGAGACACCACGGATGTCCTGTATGAGTACTCCACTCTTTGATACCAGACTTATAGGTTTGGAAAGTTCCAGATTTAGTACAACCGATTATTGGGAGTGGTAGCCAACTTTACGAGGGCTATTGAGTGTCAATAGAGGATCATCCGCACTCGATATCATAAGAGAAATATCCCATGTGTTCTTGCTCGAACAAATCCTTGGCCATGGTTATTCAGATTGAGAGAGAAAGAGTTCTTCGGGAGAATTCGACAAGAGCAAGACTCGAGGAGAGACCGTATGGGCTTGACAGCACTATGCCCAGTATAGGGTCTTTGGGATATTAGATGGATGAGAGATTATAGATACATGGTAACTGAGGACAGATAGGTCCAAAGGATTGGATTCCCCTGTATCGTTTGGGGGCTGCAGCGTAGTGGCCTGGTACGTCCGCAGTCGATGAGTTGGGTGAATTATTATAGAGATAATAATTCACTAAGTCAGAAGGAGTTCTGACAAATATGACTTATGGCCAGCTCGATATTGGGTCTAGAGGGTCACACACATATGGTAGGTGTTGCGACGAGTAGAGGTTCGGATATGAGATATCTGCTGAACCCCCTTATCTTATTAGATATCCATTAAGCTCCTGAATTATTAGATCTTGAGATGAGATCCAATAATTGCTAATAAGAGATTATTGGGTAGAGACCCACTAATCCAAGAGGCTTGGGTAATTGGATGGAGATCCAATATCCAATAGGGCAAAAGATCCATTAGGGTTTTAAGGGGGCCTCTATAAATAGGAGGGAAACAAAGCTATATAGGCTGAGAGTTTCTTTTGGTAGCCACCTCCTCTTCTCCTCTCCCTAGAGAGAGAGGTGCATCGTCGTAGTTCCTACCGTGTGGATACCGCTAGAGAGGAGGATGCTTGACCTCCTTCATCCTCTCCCACAGATATGCAAGAATTCAGGGATATACGATCTCCCTAGGTATCTTCTTTTACATGTGCAATTTTACTAATTTGTTTTTGACGCACCGATCTTCGCACGACGACGAAAACTTTCTACGGGAAATCTGGGGTTTTGTTTTTGTTCTTCTGCTGCGCATGTGATGTCGCTCCCCTGAAGGATTTCTCAATAGTGGTATCAGAGCCAGGTTGTTCATGCGATGATCGGATCTTAAACTACGTGTGTTCTATTTTAGATCTGCTTTTGATACCAAAATCATTGGCAGGGCTGAGGTGCTCGCTTGGTATTTGCCCTTATTTGTGTTCGTCTGTGTGGCTAAGCTGCTTATGTATCTTTGCTTGCATAAATGCGACCACTGTAAACGAACTATTAGCGCGAGGCACCAGCGGGCTGCACGGCAGAAACGGTATGAGTACATGCAGTGAAGAGCGGCGCCTCACAATGTTGTGCCAGTGAAGCCCAGCCTTGTGCCAGTGCGCCCGCTGGTGTTGGCCGCGGCGTATAATACGAGCAATAGGGTGAGGAATTAGGGTTTTAGGGCAAAAGATGGTTTTGTCCCTTGAAATTTTAGAAATTTTAGATTCTGTCCCCTTTGACAGAATTACCAAAATACCCTTTTGGCCGAATTACCAAAATACCCCTGGGCATTCAAAAATTTCTTTTATGTCCCTGATTTTAGAAAATTAAATATGTTAATTAAATAGTTTAATTAACTATTATTTTTGTCTAGTAGTCCTATAAAATAACATACACATGTGATGTATGATGTGGATAGATGATCATGGACCTGTGATGTGATGTGTGTATATATGATTATTATTATTATTGGGGCCTACGAGCCTATATTCTTTTGTCATTTATTGTTGGGCCTGCGTGCCTGTAATTATGTTGTAATTACATGAGGAGGCGCAGCGGTAGCGTGACTCACGAGGTCGAGACGGACGATTCGACGCATGGAGATGCGTTGAGACACCGACGGATCCGACGAAGCGAGATAGACGATCACAGGGCATAGAGATGCGCCGAAGCACACATAGATCTTGATGTGAGTGATTGGGCCCACTGGCTCGGCTTGATCACATTAGGATGTGGTCCATGATCATCTGGAGTGATTGCTCATGTGATGTGTGATTAGATATACACCTACTAGATATGTATATATATATTTGCATGCGATGTAGTTATATATATTAAATACGTATGTGTGTGACACATTATGTTAGGAGACCAAATCAAAAATCCTCTCCATTAATAATATTAAGTCGGTAAACGTGAGACAATTAGATTGACCCACGTGGCCTTCCATCGTTATAGCTAGGAACCGATTCCCGGTGTAGGTTGAGTTGGTCGAGTCCCTCGAGACTCACCTATATCGCATCTCATTATCTTATCTACGATATAGAGATGTCACCGGTGACCTGAGGACATGGTATGCTTGGTTGAGTCCCTCGAGAGTATATCACCGAATCAGACTCATCTTGTAACGATGGTGATGACTTAACTGAACATCATGGTTGGTCGAGGCCATGGTGGTTTGAAGGTAGAATAGGATGGGAATCACATGGAGTTGTGATTGGCAAGAGTTGCCGACCTTTATGGGCTTAACGTGATTGGTCGAGTCCCTCGAGGTTACGTTAAGACGCCGATTGGATCCCGATCCCCACTAGAGATCCGTCGAGGGTCTCCGATTCACATACTGAAGGGTGTTGTGTGTCTCATGAAAAATTAGTGGGAGTACATTAAGATAGAAATCCTTATCTTAACTATTTAATTTTTACAAAGTCTGCATGTTATTTATTTCTGCTACATCTTTAATTTTAGAAAATGTCGCTTTCAAATCCTTTACGTGGCATACTTGATGCCAATCACCTCACTGGTCCAAATTATACGGATTGGCTTCGCAATATGAGAATCATTCTCACGGTAGAGAAAATCGCATATGTCCTTGATACAGTGATCCCTACGCCTGACGAAGGGGCAAGCGAGGATGAGATCGGTTGTTATGTGAAGTACTTATATGATTCCACTCTTGCTCAGTGTTATATGTTGGCCTCAATGACTACTGAGTTATAGAGACAGCATGAAAATATGGATGCTAATTCCATACTCTTGCATCTCTACAAACTATTTAAGGAACAGGGAAGAACTCAGCGATATGAGATATCAAAGAGTCTTTTCCATGCCAGGATGACTGAAGTGACACCGGTTCAGAACCATGTCCTTAAGATGATTGAGTGGAACGAGAAACTCACAGGTTTGGGAATGATCCTAGAGGATAACCTGTGTGTGGATCTTATGTTTCAGTCCCTACTAGATTCCTTTTCTCAGTTCATAATGAATTTTAATATGAACAAACTTAAGGTGACCCTCCTAGAGTTCCTCAATATGTTGAGAGAAGCAGAGAGCACCATTAAGAAAGAGAAGCCAGTTCTCTATACTTGTGAGACCAGAAAGAAAAGGAAGGCTGAGAAGACCCTTAAGAAGGGCAAGGGTAAGGGCAAAATGGGTAAGGCAAAGGTTGCCAAGAAAGACCCAACAAAGGACAAAGGCCAGTGCTTCCACTGCGGCAACGATAGGCACTGGAAGAGGAACTACAAAGAGTACCTTGCAGAGAGGGTGAAACAGAAGCTTGTAGAAGCTTCAGGTACATTCATGATTAGTCTCCATTTGTCAAAATCATATGATAACACATGGGTATTGGATACCGGTAGTACTTATCATATTTGTAATTCATTGCAGGTTCTGACAGGACCTAGGAGATTGAACAGAGGCGAGATGGACCTTAAGATGGGCAATGGAGCAAAGGTTACTACAGTGGCTGTTGGCAAGGTCACCCTACATATGCCTAGCAGAGCTATTATTGTATTAGATGCATGCTATTATGTTCCTTCTATTATTAAAAATATTATTTCCATTTTGTGTTTGATAGTTGTTGGATATAAATTATTTTTTGAGAACAATGGTTGTTCAATAATATTAGATGATCAGATCATCACAAGAGGAACATTGCATAATGGTTTATTTATGCTAGATACAACTCCACATATCATGAATATAAGTGAGTCTAAGAGGAAACGAGAAGAGGTGAACAATGCATATCTTTGGCATTGCAGGCTAGGTCACATCCACAAGGGAAGGATTCAAAAGTTGCTAAAAGATGGATATCTAGATCCATTTGACTATGAGTCATATGCAACATGTGAACCTTGCCTTTGGGGAAAGATAACCAACTCTCAATTTAGTGGAACTGGAGAGAGAGCCACTGAGTTACTAGAACTCATACATAGTGATGTATGCGGTCCCATGTCGACTCATGCCATAGGTGGCTACTCCTACTTCATTACTTTCATTGATGATTTTTCAAGATATGAACATGTGTACTTGATGAAGTACAAGTCTGAAGCTTTTGAGAAATTCAGGGAATATAAAAATGAAGTAGAGAACCAAACAGGAAAGAGTATTAAAACCCTTCGATCAGATCGAGGAGGTGATTACTTGAGTACAGAGTTCACCCAGTTTCTCAAAGACTATGGGATCTTATCCCAATGGACACCTCCTTATACACCACAGCTTAATGGTGTATCAGAAAGGAGGAATCACACACTGATAGACATGGTGCGTTCCATGATGTGTTTCGCCGACCTGCCCATCTCATTCTAAGGATATGCCCTAGAGATCGTAGCTTACCTTTTGAACAGAATTCTAACCAAGTCAGTGATGTCTACTCTATATGAAATGTGAAATGGGAAGATGCCTGATCTTAAGATTGTTAAGATTTAGGGCTGCCCTGCCTACGTTAAGAGACACAACCCTGACAAGATGGAATCCAAAATGGAATGGTGCAAGTTCGTGGGATACCCTAAGGAAACTTGTGGGTATTATTTCTATCACCCTAAGGACCAAAAGTTTTTTGTAGCCAAGAGAGTAGTGTTCCTTGAGAAGGAACACAGTCTTGGTGAAGACAATGGGAGTATGATAGAATTGAGTGAGGTTGGAGAACCTAGCTCAAGCACCATTCCACAGCTAGAGTTTGTTCAGATACCTAACACACAAGTTCCAACTTTACGTAGGTCCGATAGAGTATCCCATCCTCCTGAGAGATATGTGGAACATATCAGAAGAGAGGATATTGAGGATATTGATCCTTAGACCTACGAGGAGGCTATTATGAGCATAGACTCTGGGAAATGGCAAGAAGCCATGAATTCAGAAATGGATTCCATGTACTCCAACAAGGTTTGGAACCTGGTTAATGTACCCGAGGGTATTGTACCCATTGGCTATAAGTGGATCTTCAAAAAGAAGATTGGAGTAGATGGAAAAGTAGAGACCTATAATGCAAGGCTAGTGGCTAAAGGGTATCGTTAAAGGTAAGGTGTTGACTATGACGAAACTTTCTCACCTATAGCCATGCTAAAATCCATTCGAATTCTATTGGCTATTGCAGCACACTATGATTATGAGATCTGGCAAATGGACGTCAAAATCGTATTCCTTAATGGCAACCTCGAGGAGCAGGTATATATGATACAGCCTGAGGGATTCGTGTCCAGGGATAACCCAGATAAGGTGTGCAGGTTGCTTAGGTCCATTTATAGATTGAAGCAAGCTTCTCAAAGTTGGAACATAAGATTTGATGAGGCGATCAGATATTATGACTTCGTTAAGAACGAAGATGAGCCTTGTGTGTACAGAAAAGTAAGTGGGAGCACTATCACCTTTTTGGTATTATATGTGGATGATATCCTGATCATTGGGAATGATGTAGGAATGCTCTCTATAGTAAAGACTTTGTTATCTAGGCACTTCTCCATGAAGGACTTAGGGGAAGCATCCTGCATATTGGGGATATGGATCTATAGAGACAGATCCAAGATGATGCTTGGCTTATCCCAGTCTAGGTACATAGACACCATTGTTAAAAGGTTTGGCATGAAAAATTCCAAGAGAGGTCTCATACCAATGAGACATAGAATATCACTTTCTAGGAGTATATCCCCAAAGACTCCTGAAAAAAGAACACACATGGATATGATACCATATACCTCAATGATAGGATCTATCATGTATGCTATGCTATGTACCAGGCTTGATATAACACATGCTTTGAGTGTCACAAGCAGATATCAGGCATATCCAGGCTTAAAGCATTGGAAAATAGTAAAATGTATCGTTAAGTACTTGAGAAGGACTAAGGATCTTTTACTGATATATGGAGGTAGTAGCCTCAGGGTTGAGGGCTACATGGACTCGAGTTTCTAGTCCGATGTCGATGATAGCAAGTCTAATTTAGGGTATGTGTTCACCCTGAATGGAGGAGTAGTATGCTGGAAGAGTTCTAAGCAAGATACTACTGCTGACTCGACCATAGAGACGGAATACATTGTTGTGGTAGAGGCAACAAAGGAGGGAGTCTGGATGAAGAAGTTCATCACAGATTAGGGATTCATGTCAAGTAGCGAAGAGCTGATTCCCCTATATTGCAATAACTACGAGGCAATTACTCAAATAAGGGAACCCGGGTCTCATCAGAAGTGTTCTGAGGAGGTTCCAACTTATTAGAGAGATCGTGGCTTGAAGAGATGTAGCAATGGAAAGAGTTCCATCCATAGATAACATTACAGATCCACTAACAAAGCCATTGACTCAGATTGTCTTTGAGTGTCACAGAGGTCTAATGGAGATCAGACATGTTGGTGATTGACTTTAGGTCAAGTGGGAGATTGCTAGTCATATGTGCCCTGCAAGCCAATCACATGAGTGATGGCACTTGTGACTTGATATGCACTTTTTTTCTTTACTTATTATTAGGCATTTTATCACTTTATCTTGTATGTTGCATATATTGTGATGTCCTTAGATCTGTGCATTGGGAATCGGATCATGATGAGATCACGATAATGAGACTAATTCACCTTTAAACACAAACCCTGAATTATCCTAGTCATAGGTTACTCAAGAAGGACATCGAGATAACCGAATAGACTAGTGTGCTGTATATCCATCCATATAATAGAGGTAGCTAGTCTCATAGCTACTCGTGTGGGGACACTAAGGGTACAGTGCAGGTGCTCGTTGGGGAATGAGTTCACTGATTGATCTGCCTACGGAATGCTGGATGGTTATTGATATCTCACGTCAGACAGCAATTCCGTAGTCCCAGTAGTGTATCTGGTCCTTAGACTTGAGACACCACGGATGTCCTGTATGAGTACTTCACTCTTTGATACCAGACTTATAGGTTTGGAAAGTTTCATATTTAGTACAACCGGTTATTGGGGGTGGTAGCCAACCATACGAGGGCTATTGAGTGTCAATAGAGGATCATCCGCACTCGATATCATAAGAGGAATATCCCATGTGTTCTTGCTCGAATAAATCCTTGGTCAAGGTTATTTGGATTGAGAGAGAAAGAGTTCTCCGGGAGAATCCGACAAGAGCAAGACTCGAGGAGAGACTGTATGGGCCTAACAGTACTATACCCGGTATAGGGTCTCTGGGATATTAGATGGATGAGAGATTATAGATACATGGTAACTGAGGATAGATAGGTCCAAAGGATTGGATTCCCCTGTATCGTATGGGGGCCGCGGTGTAGTGGCCTGGTACATCCGCAGTCGATGAGTTGAGTGAATTATTATAGAGATAATAATTCACTAAGTCAGAAGGAGTTTTGACAAGTATGACTCATGGCCAGCTCGATATTGGGTCTAGAGGGTCACATACATATGGTAGGTGTTGCGACGAGTAGAGGTTCGGATATGAGATATCCGCTGAATCCCTTATCTTATTGGATATCCATTAAGCCCCTGAATTATGGATCCTAAGATGAGATCCAATAATTGCTAATAAGAGATTATTGGGTAGAGACCCACAAATCCAAGAGGCTTAGGTAATTGGATGGAGGCACCGCCGCCCCTTGCGGGCTAGTTGCCACGGTTGGAGCTGCCCCATGCCGATGATCGTTGCGTGCGCAGGCACCACCACCCCTTGTGAGTGTTGCCTGCTTGTGGCGCTAGGCCGCTGGCCCTACAACCGCCTACCTACGGCCTACAGGCCATCCGTCGCCTGCATGCAGGCTGCCAGCTACTACCCTTGCGGATGGTAGCCAAGGCTGCATCTGCATGCAGGCAGTAGCCGATGGCCATCGGCCTGCTTGCGGATGGTACCCTTGGCTGCCATCCGCAAGGGAAGCAATAGTTGCTGCCCTTTTCCACTTTTGCGTCAACGAATTTGATGTCAAAATATAATACACGGAGTTGAAATCCGATTTTCGCACGAATACCACTGTTGGGAAATCCTATGGGCGACATCACATGCTTAGCAGAAGAACAAAAAATAAAACCACAGATTTCTCGTAGAAAGGTTCCGTCGTCGTGTGAAGATCGGTGCGTCAAAATAAATTTGTGAAAACTACAAGTGCTAATAAGAAAATACCTAGGGAGATCGTATATCCTTGAATCCCTGCAGATCTGTAGGAGAGGATGAAGAAGGTCAAGTGTCCTCCCATCTAATGGTATCCACATGACAGGGACTACGATGATGCACCTCTCTGGGGAGAGGAGCATAGAAGGTGGCTACCAAAGGAACTCCCAGCGTATAGAGCTTTAGTTCCCTCCTATTTATAGAGGCCCCCTATAAACCCTAATGGATTTTGCCCTATTAAGTATTGGGTCTCCATCCAATTACCCAAGCCTCTTAGATTAGTGGGTTTCTACACAATAATCTCTTATTAGCAATTATTGGATCTCATTTTAGGATCTAATAATTTAGGGGCTTAATGGATATCCAATAAGATAGGGGCTCCAGCGGATATCTCATATCCGAACCTCTACTCATCACAACACCTACCATATGTTTATGACCCTCTAGGCCCAATATCGAGCTGGCCGTGAGTCATACTTGTCAGAACTCCTTCTAACTTAGTGAATTATTATCTCTATAATAATTCACCCAACTCATCGATTATGGACGTACTAGGCCACTACATCGCAGTCCTTAGACAATACAGGGGAATCCAATCCTTTGGACCTATCTGTCCTCAGTTACCATGTATCTATAGTCCCTCATCCATCTAATATCCCAGAGACGCTATATCGGTCATGGTGCTATCAGGCCCATACGGTCTCTCCTCGAATCTTGCTCTTGTCGGATTCTCCTAGAGAACTCTTTCTTTCTTAATCCGAATAACCTTAGCCAAGGATTTGTTCGAGCAACAATACATGGGATATTTCTCTCATGATACTAAGAGTAGATGATCCTCTATTGACACTCAATAGCCCTCATAAGGTTGGCTACCACTCCCAATAACCGGCTGTATAAGATCAGGAACTTTCCAAACTTATAAGTCCGGTATCAAGGAGTGGAGTACTCATACAGGACATCCTTGGTGTCTCAAGTCTAAGGACCAGATACACTACTAGGACTACGGAATCGCTGTTTGACGTGAGGTATTAATAACCATCTAGCATTCCGTAGGCGGGTCAATCAGTAAACTTATTCCCCAATGAGCACCTGCACTGTACCCTTAGTGTCCCCACACAAGTAGCTATGAGACCAGCCACCTCCATCATATGGATGGGTATACAACACACCAGTTTATCCGGTTGTCTCGGTGTCCCTCTCGAGTAACCTATGACCAGGATTATTTAAGGTCTATGTTTATAGGTGAATTGGTCTCATTATCATGATCTCATCACGATCCGATTCCATTGCACAGATCGAAGGACATCATAATATATACAACACGCAAGATAAAGTGATAAAATACCTAATAATAAGCAAAGAGAAAGAGTGCATATCAAGTCACAAGTGCCATCACTCATATGATTGGCTTGCAGGGCACATATGACTAGCAGAAAGTGTTGTAAGCTCTCTTGTAAAGTGTTGAGTCCCTTCCTCCTTAAGATTAGAGTTCATTCTAAAGGAGGTGTGAGATTTATTATAAAAGAGAGATGTAAAGGTTTTCTTCTAAACCTATGAAAATGACAAAAGAGTTATAACAAGGGTAGTTAATCTTTGCCTATTAAAAAGAAGATCGCTAGTGGAAGCTGGTGGCATCGAGGGAAGAGGAATTGAGAGTGGATGAAGGTCAAGACGACCGAACGACTATAAATCTAGTTTGTATTTCTTTCTACACTTTTTCTTGCTTTTACTTACTAATTTAGCTGCTCACTACCCTTACTCACTTTCCAAGTTAAATAAATTTTCGATATGGGTTTTATCATTCAAAATTTTTAAATTAAGACTTAATTTCGAAGGCACTAATTCACCCTCCCCCCTCTGAGTGCCATTACGATCCTAACAGTTAGTATTAGAATCTAGTTCTCTTAGTTGATTTAACACTCAAGAGAGATTAAATAGTTTTTTTTGGTAATCAAGAGGGTCACTCTATCACTCGTCCTCCCATGTTTAATGGGACATACTGCACGTATTAGAAGACACGAATGTAGATCATTTTGATTTCTATGGACTTTGATTTATAAAATGTCATTGAATGTGATTTTCAAAGATCTTCTAAACTAATAAATGAATCAAATAATTTTGAGAAGAAAACATTTTCTTTAAATGCTAAAGCTATGAATGTTTTATTTTGTGCTTTAGATAAAAATAAGTTTAATCATGTTTCTACATATGAAACTATACATGATATTTGCACACATTTGATGTTACTCATGAAGGCACAAATAGAGTAAAAGAATCTAAGATTAATCTCTTGGTGCATATTTATGAATTATTTAGAATGAAGTCAAGCAAAAACATTGGTGACATGTACACCCATTTTACGGATGTTGTTAATGGCTTGAAAGCTTTTGGTAAAAGTTATACTAATCTTGAACTTGTTAATAAAATTTTAAGATATCTTCCAAAAAGTTGGGAACCAAAAGTGACTATAATTCAAGAAAAAAAGGACTTGAACAACTTTCCTCTTGAAGAACTTATAAGGTCACGAATGACTTGCATGGTATATGACGAATAAGAGAATAACCATCCAAAGAACATGAAGGATATTATCCTTAGAACCTAAGAAGACCACTCGAGTGAATGCTCAAGTGATAATGATGACATAGAACTCTTTACAAGAAGATTTAAAAAGTTTATGAAAAAGAATAAGACTAATTCTACAAAATGAGAATGTAAGAATAAAAATAAACTTAAAAAGAATATAATAATTTGTCATGAATGCAAAAAGCCAAGGAACTTTAAAAATAAGTATCTGCAACTGAAAAAGAAGTTGCTAAAGAAGAATGAATTCAAGGTAATATGGGATGAATCAAATACGTCAGAAGATGAACAAATCAATGAAGACAAAGTGGTAAACTATGCATTGATGGCTTTTAACAACGAGGTATATGACTCACCTAAAATCTCTTTATTTTATAATGAATTACTTGATGTATTTCATGATTTATATGATGAACTTAAAATAGTTGGTAAGAAATATAAATTGTTAAAAAATATTATGCATATCTCTCTAATGAATTTGATAAACTAAAAAATGAGTACAACAAATGCTTGTTAATACCTTACCCTAAATGTGAAGAGTTAGATTCATTTAAAAAGAAAAATATATTATTACAACAAATATTAGAAAAATTTAAAATAGGTAACAAATTATTAAACATGATTCTTGCCAATAAGGGTCATGTACATAGAAAGGAAGGAATCAGTTTTATGAGTAGTAATACTTAACAAAAGCCAACTATATTTGCTAAAGGACCCACGTTACATTTTCCCCCTAATATTAAATATAATTTTTGTAGAAGATATGATCATTATGCTTATACATGTTTATTTAAAAAATATAGCTTGCATAAATAAGTTTGGGTTCCTAAATGAACCATAAATGACTTAATGCCAAAAGTCAAGATAGGTTGATCTTGTTGAATCTCAGATTTTGATGATGAAATCAATTGATAAGTTCATGATCTGATCTACATTTTAAGAAAAGTGTTGCAGGACTATCTTTGATCATGAAAATGTAAAATGATTAAAGTAAGAGAATCAAACGTTGGGCCGGAGTCAGAGATCAGATATTACACCAAAAGAATCAAACATTGTGTCAAGATTGGGCGCTGCGGGAGTCAATATACCAATAGATCGAGCAAAACGCTGATGGAGAGCATGATGTGCTAAGAGTTTGGATGAACCAATGACATGCCAGACAACACAAGATTTTATGTTTTGTAATCATTTAAGTCATGATCATCGTAGTTAGGTCTTAATTGAGTTACATTCAAGTGTAACTATGCTAACTCAATTAAGGGCTAATTGGACTTGAATTGAGACTAATTTGGGCTCATTGGGAGGCCCATTTAGTGACTCAGATTAGGTCAAGCGGTGGCATCGCCAAACTGGCAATAAAACCACCTATGAGTTAAAAAAGTCAAAAGCACACTTTTCTAGGCTGTCAAGTGATGGTACTACCCAAATTGGATGGTGGTACCGCTAACATTAAAGCTGGTAGGTGGTAGTACCACCCATGCTAGTAGTAGTACTACTATAGCCCCTTCTTCGAGCCTCTATAAGCGGTAGTACTGCCTAGTATAGGTGGTAGTACCATTCGTACCCAAAAGACTCAAAAAATTAAATTTTGGCTCTATTCTTAAAGTTATTTAGGGTTTATAAATACCCCACTCTTTCTTGCTTAAGACATCAAGAATTGAGAAGAAAAGAAAATGAAAAGGCATGTGATTCTAGAGTTGTAAAAATTTGAAAATTCTTGAGTGTTCCCCTCCTCTTTAAAAGTTTAGAGTCATTCTAAGGGAGGTGTGAGACTTATAAAATGTTCTCTCCAAATCTGTGAAAAGGAGAAAGAGTTGTAAAGAGGGTAGTTGGTCTTTAGCCATTAAAAAAAAGATCGTTAGTGAAAGCCAATGGCCTCGACAGAAGAGGAATCGAGAGTGGACATAGGTCGTGATGACCGAACCACTATAAATTTGGTGTGCACTTTCTTTCTGCTATTCATTGCTATTGTTTTCTATTTTAATTGCTTATTACACTTACTCTAAGTCAAGCACACTTTCAATATCATTTCTGATATGATTTCATCGAATGAAGTTTTTCTAAATCATCAAAGTTTTATGAAAGCACTAATTCACCCCCCCACCCCCTCCTCTTAGTATCGATATAGTCCTAACATATCTAACCATTGTTGAATCTCAGATTTGGTGATGAAATCAATTGATAGATTATTTGATCTAATCCATATGTTAAGAAAAGTATACAGGATCAACTACGATAGCAATGAAGGCATAAAGCAAAATGAAGTGCCGGAGTCAAGTACGATCAAATCGTTGGGAGTTCGAGAGTTTGTCGAAAGTTCGAAGGTTCATCGGGAGTGCTACCAGAATTGGTCAAGAGTTCGTCAGAAGTTGGCTATGTTGAATCTCAAATTTTGATGATGAAGTCAATTGATAGGTTATTTGATCTAATCCATATTATTGAGATAAGTATGCAGGATTAACTATGATAGTAATGAAGACATAAAGCAAATTGTTGGAGTCAAGTATGTAGGGAGTCTGAGAGTCCATCAGAAGTCCGAAAGTTCATCAGAAGTGCTGCCGAAACTAGTCGAGAATGAATTAGGGACTTGCCGAAGGATTGTCGGAAGTTCTCCGGAAGGTTCGTCGGAGGTTCACGAAGCTCATCGAGAAAGTTCGAAAGCTTGCCATAAAGACTCGTTGGAACTTGTCGTAAAGTCCAGGAGCTTGCTAGGAGTCCGTCGGAAGATTATCTAAGGGTTCGTCGAAAGTCTGCTGGAAGTTCGTCGAAAGAAGACTCGACATTGCCAGATTATATTTTTCTTAGAAATATATTTTCAATTTCATAGTTAGCATGTAATTAGGGTTAGGATTAGATGATAATCCTTTAACCCTGATAGGGACCAATTGGGCCCATAATTTAACTAGATTGGGCTAGATTCAAGGCCCATCCAAGTTTGTTGGATCTGTCTGGCAGTGGCACTGCCCCGGGAATAGGTTCCCAGGTGCTCTAGGCGGTGGTATTGCCCTAGGTCAGCGGTGGTATCGCTGATAGTTATTACCTGTCAGCGGTGGTACCGCTTGACAAGTGGTGGTACCGCCCCTCCATAGAGCTCGTGACTTTGTCAAGCGGTAGTACTGCTAAACTAGGTGGTAATACCACTAGACTAGGTGGTGGTATCACCGAGTACACTGACAGAACCAGGGTCAACTGGTGGTGGTACCACCAGTGCTAGGAGGTGGTATCACCAGCACCTAAAAATCTGGGATGTGACCTTTTTGGCTCCAATTCTGAAGCCAGTTAAGCCTATAAGTACCCCTTGCTTCTCAACTGGCTAAGTACATTAAGAAGTAATAAAAATTGAGCCAAAAATCTAGTGAAATAGCCTTAGAAAGCTTGAGTGTTCACCTCCCAAAGTCTCAATTGTAAAAATTATGTAAGAGAGTGTGAACCACTTGTAAAAGCCTGTAAGAGGGGTGTTTGATCCTTCCCCTTCAAGAAGGATTAATAGTGGAAGTCAGGAACCTCATCGGAGGAGGTTTCAGAAGTGGACATAGATCATTTGACCAAACCATTATAAATCACTGCATACTTCTCTTGGTGTGTAAGTTTTAAATTGCTGCATTTCAATTTTTACTTGTCTGCAATCTTTCAATCTCCTTCTCTCAACTCTCTTTCGTATTCACTTGAATAATCCTCCTTACTGAAATCATTTTTCATCAGACAAACTTTTCAATGCACAATGTTATACCAGAATCAGTTTGTATCCATTGCATAAATTCACCCCCCCTCTTAGTGCCGTGCTAGATCCTAACAGGACGGAGCTCACTGAGAAAGATCGGAGCTTGCCAATGAAGCTCATCGAAACTCGCCAAGAAGATCGTGAAGTCCAGGAGCTTGCTAGGTGTTCATTGGAAGGTGTCTAAGAGATCATCGAAAGTCTGCCAGAAGCTTACCAGAAGAAGCCTCGACTTATCGGATTTTGTTTTGTACATGTTTTAAATTTTATAGTTAGCATGTAATTAGGGTTAGATTTGGGAGGTAATCCCATTAACCCTGATAGGGGCCAACTGGGCTCGTAATTGGATTGGATTGGGCCAAATCTATGGCCCATCCAGGTTGCTAAACCCTGTCTGGCTGTGGCACTACTAGACTAGGGTAGTGGAACTACCAAGGGTTTGGTCTCCTAGAAGCTTAGGCAGTGGTACCGCCTAGGTCAAGTGATGGTACCATCGGTAGTTAATAGCTGCCAGGCGGTGGTATCGCTTGTCAGGTAGTGTATCACCCCAAGTCAGTACCCAGGACTTTATCTGGTGATAGTATCGCTAGACTGGGTAGTGGTACTATCCAGTGTCAAGGCCAACTAGTGGTAGTACTGCCAAGGACGGGCGATGGTACCGCCAATACTCGAAAATCTGGGATAGGATCTTTTATGGCTCTAATTTCGAAGCCAATTGAGGCCTATAAATATTCCTTACTTCTTAGCTAGTTTAATATAAAGAATTGATAAGAACTAAACTAAAACTACAGTGAAATAGCTTTCGAAAGTTGAGTGTTCACCTCCACCATTCTCTAAGTGTAAAAAATTTGTAAAAGGAGAGTGAGCCACTTGTTAAGTTTTGTAAAGGGGTGATTGATTTTTCTCCTTTAAGAAAGATCAATAGTGGAAGCCGGTAACCTCATCGGAGGAGGTATCGGAAGTGGACGTAGGTCGGTCGACTGAACCACTATAAAATTGGCACGTTCTTCTCTTGGTGCATAAATTTCATATGCTGCATTCAATCTTTACTTCATTTCAACTATCCAATCTCCACTTCTCTATACTCTTACAAACTCACTCGAGTCAACGTCTTTCTAAAATAGTTTTCGTTGAACAAAAAATTTCCATCATACAAAGTTTTTCGAAATCATTTATGTTGAATCTCAAATTTTGATGATGAAACTAATTGATTGTGTTTTAGTGATCTAACTATGTTTTGAGTCATGTAGGTCTACTCTGGTTGAGGATTAGACAATTGAAGCAAGAAGAATCGAAGTTGAACTGGAGGAAAACACGTCAAGAGATTGGACGTCGAGCTGGAGGTTCGGTCGACGATTGGCAAAAGGCTTCGGATAAAGAAATCTGGCATTGGGCCAAGAAGATAGAGTTGTGCCAAGGAGATCAAAGTTACTGAGGACAACTGCCGATTGGGCAACAGGCTGCAAGAGAGGATGATGCATCGAAGAACCGGATGAAGTGCCGATGGACCAATGACATATAGGGCAATAAATTGATTCGCTTTGTAATAATGATTGCCTAGATCGAAGTAGGATTATGCTTAATTAGGTTGAAATTGGAACAACCTAGTTAGGAGCTAACTGGGCCTGTACTCGGATAGGTTTGGGCCGAACTCAAGGCCCAAACAGGGTTGCTGAACCCTATTTCACGGTGGCATCGCTAGATTGGGGCGGTGGAACCGCCTAGGGTTTGGTCTCCCAGGTTGTCTAGGCAGTGGTACCGCTTAGTGTCAATATGCCCAGACGGTGGTACCACCCAATGTCACGGTGTACTGGGTGGTGCTACCACCAGTACCCCTAAAATATGGGGTGATTCAAATTTGGGCTATAAATTTGAATTATCTTGAGGCCTATAAATATCCCTCTCATCCATGGTTGAAAAATACATAAAAATTGAGAAAGAAGAAGGGAAAACCCATGCTCAATGGGACGGATTATACCTATTGAAAGACTAGGATGAGAATTTTTCTTATTTCTATGGATTTTGAATTATGAAATATTATCGAAAATGATTTTCATAAGTCTTCTTTTCTAATGAGTAATTAGAATGAGTTGGAGAAGAAGACTCTCTCTAAATAAGGCTATGAATGCCTTGTTTTGTACTTTAGATAAGAACGAGTTCAATCGTATTTCTATTTGTAAAATAGCTTTTGATATTTGGCACACACTCAAAGTCACACACGAAGGCACTTGTAGAGTAAAGGAGTCCAAAATAATTTTTTTAATTCATGCTTATGAATTATTTCAGATGAAACCAAGTGAGTCCAATGGAGACATGTACACCCAGTTTACAGATATTGTCAATGGACTAAAAGTGCTTGGTAAAAGATTTTCTAACTTTGAAATTTGTAAATAAAATTTTAAGATCCTTTCCAAAAAGTTGGGATCCTAAAGTAATAGCCATTCAAGAGGCTAAGGACCTAAATAATTTTCCTCTCGAAGAACTAATTGAATTTTTAATGATCTATGAGATGACATACAACGCTCATGAAGAGCTTGAGAACTCTCTTCTAAAAAATAGGAAGGATATGACGCTAAGAACTCATGAAGACCACTTGAAAGATAGTTCAAGTGATGATGACTATAATGATGATTTGGCACTCTTGACACAAAAGTTCAAAAAATTCATAAGAAGAAATAAAGCTAAAAATAATAAAAAATAAAATTGAACCAAAGAAAGAACAAGTCATATACTACGAATGCAAGAAGTTGGAACATTTCAAAAGCGAATGTCCCTAAGTAAAGAAGAAATAACCAATGAAGAAGAAGACACTCAAAGCAAAATGGGATGATTCGAGCAGCTCTAAAGATGAAGAATAAAGCAACAAGGAGATCGCCAACAAGGAGAAGAGGTAAGTAGTTTATTAGATGAAAATTTAACTTTTGATGAGCTTTTGAATGCATTTCATGATTTGTTTGATGAGTGTAGAATAATTAGTAAGAAGTTTAATTCATTAAAAAAGCAGCATGCCCTTTTAATTAATGATTTTGAAAAACTTAAACATGTCACTCCTTCCTTGCCTCCATGCACTAAGTGTTAGGGATCGAGCGACACTAAGAGGGGGGGGGGGGGCGGTGAATTAGTGCAGTGGATAAAACGATAGATTTTCAGCGATTTAAAATAAGCTTTGGAAACTTTGTATGAATGAATGCAACGTTTCGTTTTTGAACCTGGAAAGATTACGTTTTAACTTTAAAGCATACGTAATAAGATGATAAGGAAGTTGAGTAAATAAGACAGCAAGTAAAAATGGTTTGCAGTAAAGTAAATAGCAAGAACGTAAATGCAAACTAGATTTTTATAGTGGTTCGGTCATCCGACCTACATCCACTTCCGATTCCTCTTCGCTTGAGGACACCGGCTTTCCATTAGCTTTCCTCCTTCCAATGGGCGAGGAAGAACTCCCTTGCAACACCTCTTCTTTTGACGGGCTTAGAAGATAACCCTTACAAAGCTCTCACCCCTCTCTTGAACAAGAAAACACTTAAGAGTAAGAGGGAAGTTTTTGACACTATTTGAGCAGAGTTTTCCCTCAAGATTTTCACTCTTCTTGCTGCACTTTGAACCTGCAAGAGAGGGGAATTTATAGAGCTCAAGAGGATTCAAATTTGGGCTCCAAATTTTTTGCGATACCGCCTGTCGAGCGATGCTTATCGCCACCGAGGCGGTGCTATTGCTTGCACAAAGGTCGATCGACTGGCAGCAGTGTTAACCGTGCAGCGGTGCTACCACCTGCTACAAGAACCGAATGCTACAGTAATCGAGCGCTACGAGCGTATCACCGCTATAGTAGCCTGACTGAACATGCACGTAGCCCAGCATGCATGCATGCATGCATGCACACATGCTGCTGGCCACATTGGCTACTGGGCTCCACCGCCCAGCACAAATCTACATTTGGTTTGGGCCAAAAACTTGGCCCAAACCGGTTCCGAACATGGCCCAATGGGCCCATACTTGGGTTAGAGGATTAACCCCTAATCTTAACAAAAATTAATGTACTAACTACAAAATTAAAGACATTCCTAAGCTATTACAAAGTCCGTAAGTCAAGTCTTCTTCCCTTGAGCTTCCAGTGAACTTCCGGCGGTCTTCCGACGATCCCTCGGAAACCATCATGCGGACTCCCGACAAGCTCTCGGACTCCACGATGATTTTGGCGAGTTCCCCCGAGCTTCTTTGGCAAGCTCCGATCTTTCTTGGCAAGCTCCACGAACTTCTGACGAACCTCTTGATGAACTTCCGAAAACCCTTCGGCAAGCTCCCTACTCGTTCTCGGCTGGTTCCGGCAGCACTCCCAATGAATCTTCGGACTTCCGTCAAACTCTCGAACTCCCAACGATCCATCGCACTTGACTTCGGCCCTTGGTTTCGCTTTACGCCTTCATCCCTTTCATAGTTACTCCTGCTCAAACAAATACCAAACACTCTACTTCGATCTAGACAGTTATTATAATGCGAATTGACATTCAGTTGCCCGGCACATCATTGGTCGGTGCTTCGTCCGATCCTTTGGCACATCGCCCTCTCTAGCGGCTTGTTGCCCAATCGACGGTTGACCTCCGTAACCTCGATATCCATGGCGCAACTCCGCACTTCTTGGCCCGATGCCCGATGTACGAAGCCTCCTGTCGATAGTCGACCGAACCTACGGCTCAACATCCAATATCCTGACGTGATCACCTCTAGCGCAACATCAATTCCTCCAGCGTCAACTGTCTAATCCTGATCGATAGTAGACCTGTGTAACTCAAAACGTAGTTAGACCACAAATCACACTCAATTAGTTTCATCATCAAAATCTGAGATTCAATAATCTCCCCCTTTTTGATGATGATAACTAATTGATGACTGACAGAGTTAACCACAACTCCTTGGAGTTTAACACAAACTCCCCCTATCAATATGCCATTGATAGAACACTTGGATTATCCTAAATCCAAGCAACATTCATCACAATATTAAGAGAATCCATTTAAACCATCATGCAAATATATAAAATATTCAAGAATCATTACATTGCATGAAGTCATCAATCTACTTCTCCCCCTATGTTATCAACAAAAAGGAGAAGTAGCATTATAGCTAGTTTAAAAGATATGCAGATTTTTACAACAAACTAGCTTGCACTTTGCAAGATATGCAGATTTTTACAACATCATACAACATTAAGTTATACCATTCAATCATAGCAAGTTTCAAAGATGGGCAATTATGGTAATTTTCACTTGCCTGTTGAGATGTGCAAGTTGTACTTTCTTTGCTTCCTTTGCATGTTTCTAGCTAGCAAAATTTTTCTTTACGATACACAAGCTAGCAATTAATCTTCTCCCCCTTTGTTTTGTCAAAAAGTGGAGTACAAATAGCTAATGCTTTGATCATGACAAAATAACAAATTTACAATATGAATTTTTAGCATATTAAGTCATGAATTTAAGGGAATCAAAAATCAAGATATGAGATAAAAAGATGATAAGCAAGCAATCAATAATGATAAGCAAGCTAACATACTTTGCGACACGCAAGTTACCTTCCTTTCAATTCTTCTCTTTTGTAACTAAGTTTCACCTTTGCAAGCTATCAACTTTTGTTTGCAATGAGCTAGCAATTATGTATGATCACTTTAAACATATATGCTAACTTTTCATACAAATATAAAGGCATGGCAAGTGTAACATTCCAAATTTTCGAAGTTTTGCATTTTGCTTCTTTTAAGATAGCAATATTTGCATCTTTTGAAATAGCAATCCTTCTTCTTCTTGTGAAATTGCAAGGTAGCAATTTTTCTCCCCCTTTGTCTTTATCAAAAAGAAGGGAGGACTAAATGGCTAAAAATTTCAATCATTATACAAGCCATTTTTATATCAATTATAAATTTGCATCAATAAATATATACATCAATTGTTCAATCATTACATGATGCAAATAAGACAACAATGCAAAGAAATCATGTCATGACGGATATCAATATATAAATTCAACAAGGATCACAACCAAAAGATATCATTCATGATTCATAATTTTCTTTTTAGCAAGATCAAAATTCATATTTATCAATTTTTTAATTCAAGATAAATATCATACAACCAAGAATCATGATATATAAAAGTATATCAATCTCATAGATCAAGTCATGATTCATAATTTATCATAAAGAAAATTAATTTTCAATCATTGTACAAGGCAAAGAAATCATATCACTTCTAGGATCATGAAATATATGACATCAAGGCTCATGATCCATTTGAAAAGATATAGCATAAAGAGTAACTTGATTCATGTATAAGATTTTTCATCAAGATCACAATTTCATAAGAATCAGGATATCAAGATCACAAATTCATAAAAATTCAAGTATTGAATTCCGAGAAATCAAAAGACAAGATACAAACGATCTTGATTTATAAAGAACTTCAAGTTATAATTTGCAAGATCATAATTTCACTAAAGTATTTTCATTAGCAAAGAATCACATGAGCACTTGATTGTTGCATAAATAATTTTATTGCATCATGATTTATAAAATTTTACAACATGAATCATAGGAGGTAAAATAGCAATAATATCAATCATGATTCATTGGATAGCAAATTGCAAAGAGAACAATTTGTTTCATGCATCTTGATTCACACAAGTCAAGTTATGATTCCAAGAGATTAAGAGATGAATCAAGAATCTTTAACAAGTCTTATTCAAATTCATAAAAGATATCAAGAAGAGCAACATTTCTTGTACATCGATATTCAAACCATGACAAGTGATATATCAAACATTTGCATTAATATTTCAATCATCAAGTAATGTGTATTGAAACATAGGAGAAAAATCAAATTGTGCATGTATAATGTTTCAATCATCAAAACATATTTTCTCAAATTGAGTATCAATAAGTTAAGAGAAAATAATTTATATATATTTTTTTCAACAACATGGGAGAAAGACTCAAGATCACAATGTAGTTTAAGCTCATTCAAATCAAATTATTAACTTGGAACTCATAATCGAATCATCAAAATTGAGATTCACAAAATATCATGAAATCATTAATCTCGATAAGATAGGAAAAATATCTTCTTTTTAAGTTTCATATAAGTATATCTTTTGCCTTTATATGCCAAATCAAAATATTCAAAACCGGAAGACAAACTTTATTATAAAAATTGTCAAAACAACACATTGTTTCAAGACATGAGATTTAACTTATCATGATAATGTGTTTCATTTTGTTTCAAACAAGTGTGCTCATATTTCAAAAGATGAGTATCAAATTTAAGACCAAAACATGAGTTTGTCATCAAGATATGATATCACAAAGTCATTAAGCATGATAACAAACTTTTAGTATTTTCATTTCAATGATGATTTCATAATGTATGTTTAAACATTTATGTGGAACCCATCATTGTAGAAATTCAAAACATAAGTTTATTATTAAATCCATCAAGATCATATACATCAAACATCATGACAATACATTTTCTCATCTTTATGAGTTTCAATTTAAGTGATTTGATCTTTTATAAGAATGTTCAACTTTTTCATATGAAAATGTCATGCATCATATTCAAAAACGAAAATATCATCAAAATCATTTTAATTCTTTCTTACATTAGTTATAACAAGATGATCGATGCTCAAATTTTTGGTAAAATCATGCATCATTTTATAAATCTGAAAAATAATTTTCGTCATGAAAATCATCAAGTCCAAATGTAATACACGGCAACATTAAAGCCATATTTCTTTCATTTTGAAAATTTGTGGGTTGGGTCTTTATAATTGATTTCATGAAGACATGTATCAATAAAAATTTCATCATAAAAAAAAAAGTTAAGACCCATTAATCCAAGATATAAGTTTTTAGATCAACATCACTTCAACAACTCATACATGATATAAAATCATCAAGCATCATGTTTAGAGACAATGTAAACCATCAAGATACTCATGCATGGTTTAATCCTAAGCATTATCACAAATCTTACAATCGTCATTCATATTTTTACTTTTCAAAAATACTATAAAGAAAAGCATAGTATAATTTCGAATTTTTTTTTAATTTCTAAAAACACAAGAAAAGCAAAAAAAAAAAAAATTCCTACTAACTAAGTTAAGCATTCATGAAAATCATCAAGTAATTTCAAAATAATTCAAGGAAGTTAAGTTCCTAACCTCATTGTCGAAGCCCATTAAAGCGTAGTTTGCTTCTTCTTTCCTTGATTCTTCTTGGTGAGCCTTCTTCTTCTTCATTGGTCTCTTCCTTTGTTCAAGTTCATTGTTGATTTTAGATTTTTTTTAATGAACTTATTAAGATCGATTAAAGGTTCAAAGTCCTCTTCATTGTCCTCATCACTTGAGTCATCACTCAAGTGGCATTCTCTTGTTCTAAGTTCAAAAACCTTCTTGTTCTTTAGAAGGTGGTTCAAATGTTCATCATGTTCATCATGTTCCAAGAGTGTCATTTCATAGGTCATTAATGACCCGATTAATTCTTCAAGTGAATAATCATTCAAGTTTTTAGACTCTTGAATAGTCATAATTTTTGGATCCCATTCTTTTGGAAGGGATCTTAAAATCTTGTTTACTAAATCAAAACTTGAAAAAGATTTACCAAGACTTTTCAAGCTATTGACGACATCCGTAAAGTGGGTGTACATATTGCTAATAGTTTCGCTTGGTGTCATTCGGAAGAGCTCAAAATCATGCAACAAGAGGTTTACTTTCGAGTCTTTAACTCTACTAGTTCCCTCATGCATGATTTCAAGTGTTCGCCATATATCAAAAGCCGTTTCGTAAGAAGAAATTCGATTGAACTCATTTTTGGTTAAAGCACAAAATAAGGCATTCATAGCCTTTGCGTTTAAAGAAAATGACATTTTCTCCGAAACCGACCATTCGTTCGTCGGTTTAGAGGAAGGTTGAAAACCATTTTCGATGATATTCCATAAATCCAAATCCATTGAAAGCATGAAAACTCTCATTCGAGTTTTTCAATATGTGTAGTCCGAACCGTTAAAGAACGGTGGACGACAAACTGAAAAGCCCTCTTGAAAGTCAAAAAGAGCCATTTCTCACGGGTGTAAATCCGAAAGAGAAAGAACATGACTCTGATACCAATTGTTAGGGATCGAGCGACACTAAGAGGGGGGGGGGGGGTGAATTAGTGCAGCGGATAAAACGATAGATTTTCAACGATTTAAAATAAGCTTTGGAAACTTCGTACGAATGAATGCAACGTTTCGTCCGAACCGTTAAAGAACGGTGGACGACAAACTGAAAAGCCCTCTTGAAAGCCAAAAAGAGCCATTTCTCACGGGTGTAAATCCGAAAGAGAAAGAACATGACTCTGATACCAATTGTTAGGGATCGAGCGGCACTAAGAGGGGGGGGGGTGAATTAGTGCAGCGGATAAAACGATAGATTTTCAGCGATTTAAAATAAGCTTTGGAAACTTCGTACGAATGAATGCAACGTTTCGTTTGAACCCGAAAAGATTGTGTTTTAACTTTAAAGCATACATAATAAGATGATAAGGAAGTTGAGTAAATAAGGCAGCAAGTAAAAATGGTTTGCAGCAAAGTAAATAGCAAGAACATAAATGCAAACCAGATTTTTATAGTGGTTCGGTCATCCGACCTACATCTACTTCTGATTCCTCTTCGCTTGAGTACACCGGCTTTCCACTAGCTTTCCTCCTTCCAATGGGTGAGGAAGAACTCCCTTGCAACACCTCTTCGTTTGACGGGCTTAGAAGATAACCCTTACAAAGCTCTCACCCCTCTCTTGAACAAGAAAACACTTAAGAGTAAGAGGGAAGTTTTTGACACTATTTGAGCAGAGTTTTTTCTCAAGATTTTCACTCTTCTTGCTACACTTTGAACCTGCAAGAGAGGGGAATTTATAGAGCTCAAGAGGATTCAAATTTGGGCTACAAATTTGAATTTTTTGTCGTGAGGTGCTATCTCAGGCGGTGCTACACACAGTTACACCTACACAAAGGTCGTGACACGGCGGTGCTACGCAGCAAAGCGTGCTACGGCGCGGTGCTACCACCTGCTACAGAATCGGGCACTTTGCTACATTAATCGGGCGCTATAGTAGTAGCCGGTGCTACGCCGCTACAAAGAGTGGGCTACAGTAGTATGCACGTAGCCCAGCATGCATGCATGCATGCACACATGCTGCTGGCCACATTGGCTGCTGGGCTCCACCACCCAGCACAAATCTACATTTGCTTTGGGACAAAAACTTGGCCCAAACCGGTTCCGAACATGGCCCAATTGGCCCATACTTAGGTTAGAGGATTAACCCCTAATCCTAACCCAAATTAATGTGCTAACTACAAAATTAAAGACATTCCTAAGCTATTACAAAGTCCGCAAGTCAAGTCTTCTTCCCTTGAGCTTCCGGCGAACTTCCGGCGGTCTTCCGACGATCCCTCGGAAACCATCCTGCGGACTCCCGGCAAGCTCTCGGACTCCACGATGATTTTGGTAAGTTCCCCTGAGCTTCTTTGGCAAACTCCGCGAACTTCCGACGAACCTCCCGACGAACTTCCGAAAACCCTTCGGCAAGCTCCCTACTCGTTCTCGACTGGTTCCGGCAGCACTCCCAATGAATCTTCGGACTTCCGTCAAACTCTCAAACTCCCAACGATCCATCGCACTTGACTTCGGCCCTTGGTTTCGCTTTACGCCTTCATCCCTTTCGTAGTTACTCCTGCACAAACAAACACTAAACACTCTACTTCGATCTAGACAATTATTACAACACGAATTGACATTCAGTTGCCCGACACATCATTGGTCGGCGCTTCATCCAATCCTTTGGCACATCGCCCTCTCTAGTGGCTTGTTGCCCAATCGACGGTTGACCTTCGCAACCTCGATATCCATGGCGCAACTCCGCACTTCTTGGCCCGATGCCCAACGTATGAAGCCTCCTGCCGATAGTCAACCGAACCTCCGGCTTGACATCCAATATCCTGACGTGATCGCCTCTGGCGCAACGTCAATTCCTCCAGCGTCAACTGTCTAATCCTGATCGATAGTAGACCTGCGTAACTCAAAATGCAGTTAGACTATAAATCACACTCAATTAGTTTCATCATCAAAATCCGAGATTCAACACTAAGTGTGAACACTTAGAGGTGTTTGAGAAGGAAAACTTGCTACTCAAAGAAATGTTAGAAAAGTTTAAGGTTGGTAGCAAGTCTTTGAACATAATCCTTGCCAATAAAGGCCATGTTCATAGAAGAGGTGGAATCGGATTTGAGTGACTCTCATCAAAATCCAACCACTTTTATTAAAGGTCCTACCTTGCATGTATCACCTTACACCAAATGCAACTTTTGTTGCAAACTTAGACACGTTGCTTATAAATATCCATTTAGAAAGTATAGACCACACAAATTGATTTGGGTTCTTAAAGGGACCGTAAAAAATTCAATGTAAAACGATAAGATGAGTAGATCAATTTTTTAGGCACCCAAGGTTAAATGGGTACCAAAAATCATCTTATGTAGACATCTTTACCATCATATGCTAGGAGCGAGTAACGATACCTCAATGAAGCATGATCGTTATTAACCTCACTAGCTCAAATAATGAAAGACCATTGATTGCAATGTATCGAGTATTTATGCACCATAAATAATGATGCTAAAACATACTAATGTTAAACCTCTTGAAGAATGATTTTGATGATGATATGCAAGCTTTCATAATTTTCAAAAATCACTTGCCTAAACTCCTCTTTTATTATTTGAGTCATCTTATTTTTTCATTATTGTTCTCCCTTGATCCTCTTAAGGAAAATATTTTCTATATCTTATGATGATTATAACATCTCCTTGTAAGATCAAATTTCTGTTAAAAGGGGTTTGATGAGTCATCTTTCAAAAAAAAAAAAAAATTCATATGATCAGAGTGATTTGAATGATGTTGTTTCACTTAATCAAATGCATGATAATTAAGTTGAACATTCTATATTATAATCACTATAAATTAGATATTAAATGAGGAAGAGAAATCGATAAAATGATCAAAGTGTTGCTATCCCAATTAAGCCTAAGGAGCAGTGCCAGCGGTGGCACCGCTAAAACTAGTGGAAGTATCGCTAGGGCATTTTGTTCCCATGCGGTGGCACCACCCGAGAGGTGCCATATATAAAGGGACTTTAGGGTTGGCGGTGGAACCGATGCCATCACTTGATTCACCTCTCAAAAACTCTCTCCTACCTCCCATTCTTGATCCTCCTCCTCTAGAAAACCTAAAAGGGATCTTAACTTCATCAATTTCAGCATCAATCTCAAGTTCTAAGAAAGATCTCTACTAAGGTAATCCTTGAAATCCTTTCCTTGAATTCATAAAATATTTTTGCCCTTTTACATTTGTCCTTTTCATTATAGACCAATGGTACCTAGAAGATCATCTAGGGACAAAGGGAAGAGGAGAGTAGAAGAATCATATGACCCCTTTCTATTTAACTCAAATGAAAATGCCCTTAAGTTCCCTAATTTTGAATCTAGAAGTGTACACAAGGGTAAATATGTACATCTAGGGGAATTAGGGGACTTAGAATCTATCCAATGGTTTGCTAATCTAGATGTTTTGTCGATATTACAAATTAGTGAACCGATATATCCTAGGCTTTTTTGCTTATTTTATAACAACCTAACTATGGATGAAGATGATAATATATCATCCTACCTCCTAGGGTTTCATATCCCAATTACAAACAATGTCATTTGCAACCTAATAGGAATTTTCGAAAAGAGAAGAGATTGTTACTTTAGAGGTCAATGGGATCTAGATGCACTTAGAGTAACCTATTCCGAAGCCTTAGGAATTATTTTTGGAAACCTAAACTTATCGATAGTTCCTAAAAGTTATGAACACATGCTGCCCTTCAACTCTAAAATACTCTATCATATCATTATAAGTATCTTGATTCCAAAACTATATCACCACGATGAAGTAAATCAAATAGAATTAGGTACAATGTATTGGATTATGATTGGACAACAAAATTGCTTTGGATACTTAATCCAACAAAATATGATTGATATATCAACTAAGAATTTAATTCTTCCATATCATGAGTTAATCACAAGGCTATTACATGCACATAACATTATGATACCACCCAATAAAGAAAGAATAAAAGTAGTTAGATACAATGCAATTACTAGAAACCTACTTAAACAATTAAGATATACTTTTAGAAATGGAATTTGGACTAAGCTGCCTGGAAGAATCGATCCTCCCCAAGAAGAACCTAAAATACTTATATTTAGTGAGTCACCTCTCCCTAGTCCCTTTGATACTGCACCAATGGATCCAGCTCCTGCACCATCTACTAACCCGATTATGACTCAACTGGATCAACTCAAATCATAGTAAGTTGAACTCAAATTACAACAAGATGAGATCCTAAGTGAAGTGCGACAAGTACATCTTAAAATTGATACCTTGTATAGATATTTTGGCATACCACCCAAGGAGTAGTTTGTAATTCTTAAGAAGTCCATGTATTAAGACCATATGTGTTGTAATTGAGTTCTTAATACTCTTTATGATGCATTAATATACTTTCACTTTAAGTTTCATGTAATGCAATAATCAAGAATGTTGAATGGAATGCATGAGTTTGTTGTATACCTTTTCTGGAATTTTTTGATTTTGTACTATTTTCTTATCATCTTTTTGATTTTGTAAATGGAGCTTTCATGAGCTTATTTCTTTTCTTCCTCCTATCTCGATATTGAATTTACTTCATGAATGTTTGATACTCTTGATTCCATCGTTTGACGATTTTTTTAATTGATATTATACACATTTGATGACTTTTTGAATTGGTATCGAACTCGATTATATCATTTGATGACTTTTGACACTTTTTTAATCCTCCCTTTATTCACGAATCTTCACTCATGAATCCTTGTATTTCACACTTGTGAAGTTTTGATAAGAAATGAATTTTAATAACTTAGGAATTTTTTCAAAGATTATGAATTTATTTAATAGAAACACCATTCACAAACTTTACTTCATAAAAATGTCACTCTCGGATCTTATTTGACCCTTATGCAAATTCTTGCAAAATGATATAAGTGACATTCATGGATTCTACAAAATGATACATATTAGCTCTTGATGAACTCAATTTCTTTAACTTGAACAAATTACTTTCATGATTCACGGACTTCTTCTCTTTCTACATATCTTTTTGTCATGAGTTCTTTATGAAAAGAAGTTTTTATGAATTTTTAACTGCTTGAATGCCCTCTTGAATTCAATACAAACTCCATTCACTTCTCTAAATGTGAATTTAATGTCATGATAAAAGTGATGTATAAATTTTTAAGAAACATTATTTACATCATTCATGAATATTCATGACTCTTGTATAAATTTTTGTGTCATGAGCTTTTATGAATTTTTGATAGCTTGAATGATTCATTTTTTCTACTTCACAAATTTTATGGAAATGTCGAGTTAGCTCTTATTGTGAATCTTTTTTCTTGTGTGAATTTTTAAATAGCACGAACAAATTGTTTTCCATTGTATTATTCATGAAAATTTAATATCTCAATTCTTCTTGATGGTATCATGGACTTTTCCCTTTTCCCTTTCAAGAAGAATCAAAGTCAAATTTTGGGTATCATAACAATTGGTATCGTAACAATTGGTATCGATGTCAAATTTTGCTTGCTTAAAACAATGGCCCAATTCCTTTTTGTTGATGACAAAGGGGGAGAAATGTGGCAAATTGATGACAACTTAGCATGCTTTGTATCGTAAAATGCTTGGTATCATCAAAAGCATTCACAAATACTTGAAGTTTATTGCAATATATCACAAATGTATAAAATGCATCATATGCATCGCAAATGTTTGAAATGTTGTATGCTTAAAATGATAATATTTTTATGCTTGTTATCATATCATGCTAAATTATCCTACTTGAAATTGTTATCATGCCTTGATATGACAAATTGGATTCATTTTTGAAGTTTGTATCAATGAATTATCAATTAGTATCGTCTCAGAATGATGAATTATCATTTGATATCATTTGACTCTTGCTAAATTTCTAAATTGAAGTTAGTATCATTCATTGCAATGATGATTGTCTATCATCATTTAACATTGGACTTGAAAATGGATATCATGCCATGACATCACTTTTGTATTGCGAAAAATACGTGGTATCATATTTTGGGATGAAAAATCATGCTTGTTGAGCATGTCGATAAGTTCAAATGAATATAACTTATCGGTTTGGGCTTAAATTCAAAGGATTTGAATTCAAGTATATCTTTTCTCAAGTATGTATGACATATAGATAGGTGGAGTTAAGGGTAACTCTGTCATCAATTGATTGTCACCATCAAAAAGGGAGAGATTATTGAATCTCAGATTTTGATGATGAGATCAATTAATAGATTATTTGATCTAATTCATATGTTGAGAAAAGTGTGTAGGATTAACTATGATAGTGATGAAGGCATAAAGCAAAACGAAGTGCTGGAGTCAGATACGATCAAATCATTGAGAGTTCGAGAGTTCGCCAGAAGTCTGAAGGTTTGTCGGGAGTACTACCAGAATTGGTCGAGAGTTTGTCGAGAGCTTGTCGAAGTGTTTAGAAGTTCATCGAGAAGTTCGTCAAAAGTTGGCCGGAGCTCGTCGAGAAAGAATGGAGCTTGCTTGGAGTCCACTAGAAGGTGTCCGAGAGATCATCAGAAGTCCATCGGAAGTTCACTAGAAGCTCGTCGGAAGAAGCCTTGACTTGTTGGATTTTTTTTTACATGTCTTAAATTTTGTAGTTACATGTAATTAGGGTTAGATTTAGGAGGTAATCTCATTAACTTTGATAGGGGCCAACTAGACCCATAATTGGATTGGATTGGGCTAGATTCAAGGCCCATCCAGGTTACTAAACCTTGTCTGGCGATGGCACCGCCAAACTGGGGAGGTGGAACTACCCAGGGTTTGGTCTTCCAGAAGCTTGAGTGGTGGTACTGCCCAGGTCAAGCGGTGGTACCGTCGATAGTTAATAATAGTCCAGCAGTGGTACCGCCCTAAGTCAGTACCCAAGACTCTGTCTGGCGGTAGTATTGCCAGATTAAGTGATGGTATCGCTAGACTGGGTGGTGGTACTGCCTAGTGTTAAGGTCAACTAGCGATAGTACCACCAAGGATTGGCGCCCGAAAATCTGGGATGGGACCTTTTTTAGCTCCAATTTTGAAGCTAATTGAGGCCTATAAATACCCCTTGGTTCGTAGCTAGTATAGTATAGAGAAGTGATAAAAACTGAACCGAAATTATAGTGAAATAGGTTTCAAAAGTTGAGTGTTCACCTCCACCATTCTCTAAGTGTAAAAAGTTTGTAAAAGGAGAGTGAGTTACTTGTAAAGTTCTATAAAGGGGTGATTGATCTTTCCCCTTCAAGAAAGATTGATAGTGGAAGCCGATAACCTCATCGGAGGAGGTATCAAAAGTAGACGTAGGTTGGTCATCCGAACCACTATAAAATTAGCATGTTATTCTCTTGGTGGGTAAATTTCATTTGTTGTATTAATCTTTACTTCATTGTAACTGTCCAATCTCCTCTTCTCTACACTCTTACGAACTCACTCAAGTCAACGTCTTTCTGAAATGATTTTCATTGAATGAAAAATTTTCATCATATAAATTTTCTAAAATCGTTTAAATCGTCAAGTTTTATCTGCTGCACTAATTCACCCCCTCCCCCATCTTAGTGTCATTCTTGATTCTAACAACCATGAGGGACCCAAAGTTAAATAGGTACTTAGAACAAACTTATTTTTCTTGTAAGTATGTCTTCAAATAAAAGCTAGGAGCAAAAGATGATATCTTGATAGAGGATGCTCAAGGCATATGATTGGAGGTTCAACATACTTCTTAAAGCTCATTAGTTGAAACAACAATAATAAAGAAAAAATCATTAACATTAAAATTATTAGTAAATTAAATCTTTTGATTGAAAATATTCTATTAGTAGATAGTTTGAAACATAACTTATTAAGCATTAGTCAATTATGTGATAAGTAATATGAAATTAAGTTTGAATCTAATGTTTGCATCATAAAGAAACCACATAAAAATAAATCTATGATTGCTTTAAGGAGCGATAATGGTTATACTATTGATCTTGATGAAACTTATTTTTTAATTTTAAATGATGATGTATGGGTTTAGTATAGAAGATTAGGGCATGCTAGTATGAAATCAATCACATAAATTGAAACTAAAGAACTTTAGTTATTTTTAATCTTATAGGAATCTATCTATGTTGCTTTTAATAAAATTTTCAAATGTAAGAAAAGTGATTTTGATGATGATTTTAGATTTGATAAATTGAATTTGAATGAAATTTATCCAAATGAATCATAAACTTTCTCTTGATTTCTTAGTATTCATGACCTGAGGTTTCTTTTGATTTCCTATGATTCTTTCCTTGAGATTTATTTTGTATGAATCAAGATCTTTTATTATTTGATCTCCTATGATTCTTTCTTTTTACTATTTACTAAAGAGGAGACTTATCCAAACAAATCATGATCTTGATATTTATAACTTGAGATTTATTTTATATGAATCAAGATCTTTCATCATTTGATCTCCTATGATTCTTTCTTTTTACTATTTATTATAGAGGAAACTTATCCAAACAAATCATGATCTTGAAATTTATAACTTGAGATTTATTTTATATGAATCAAGATCTTTCATTATTTGATCTCCTATGATTCTTTCTTTTTACTATTTACTAAAGAGGAGTCTTATCCAAACAAATCATGATATTGATATTTATAACTTGAGATTTATTTTATATGAATCAAGATCTTTTATTATTTATTTTCCTATGATTCTTTTTACTATTTACTAAAGAAGAGATTTATCTAAATGAATCATAATCTTTTACTAGACTTATTGATATTTTTGACTTAAGATTTATTCTATATGATTGTTTGTGTATTCATGATTTGTATTCCCCATCATCAAATTGATCTCTTATGATTTAAATCTTTCATGTTATGATTGAATCATTGATGTAAAGAGGGAAAAATTACACCATTGTATTCTTCCCTTCTTTTTGATGACAAAGGGAGAGAGAAAAACTTGCTAGCTTGCACATCTCAAAGAGAAGTAAAAACTTGCTAGCTTGCACATTTCAAAGAAAAGCACAAATTGCACATCTCAAAGAGAAGCAAAAACTTGCTAGCTTGCATAGTTCAAAGAAAAGAAAAAATTGCTAGCTTGCACACTTCAAAGAGAAGCAAAAACTTATTAGCTTGCACATTTCAAAGAAAAACAAAAACTTACTAGCTTGCATATTTTAAAGAGAAGCAAAAATTACTTGCTTGCACTTTTTAAAGAGAAGCAAAAACTTGCTAGCTTGCATATTTTAAAGAGGAGTAAAAACTTATACATTTCTCCTTTTTGTTGATGACAAAGGGGGAGAAGGTAATTAGAGTTCTTAATGATTTGAATTATATATACAATGATTACCTTGATGATTTGGAAATATGCATGCAATATGCCAACTTATGATAATTTAAAATTATGATGCATATAATGATTTCTTTGATTTTATGATAATGCATATGATGTATGCAATGATATGTATATGAAGCAAGTAATGATTATATGATTACTATGATTCATGATTAAAATTGTTTTGACTCGAATGCAAAGATTAGCATTAAAAGGTTATCATTCTTTTTGAATTTGAGTTTGCCATATTTCAAAGTAGCATATAGACATGGAGAGTTTAGTTAAAACTCTGACATTAATTGGTTGTCATCATAAAAAAGGGGGAAATTATTGAATCTCGAATTTTGATAATGAAATTAACTAATGAATCTATAACTAATAAGTGTTTGAGAAAAGTGACGCAGGAGAAACTTCGATCATGTACTTAAATCATGAAGTAAGAGAATCAAATATTGGGCCGAAAAGCACCATGTTAGAGATTGGACATCAAGCTAGAAGATTAGTTGATGTGTCAAAGGATAGGTTTCATGCCATGAGTTCGGGCATCGGGCCGGAAGGATCGGACATTGTGCTAAGATCGGATGTTGTAGGAGTTCAACATGCCAATAGATTAGGCAATATGTCATAGGAAAGGATGATATACTAGAAGATAGGATAAAGTACTAAATGATATGTCGGACAACATGCTTCATGATTATAATTATTAAGTATTGATTGAAGTAGTTTAGATGACTAATTGAGTTGGTTTTGGGTATAACCAGGCCAACTCAATTAGGGGCCCATTGGGCCTGAATCAAGGTTGAATTGGGCCTATTAGAAGGCCAATTCAGTGATCTAAAGTTGGGTCAGGCGATGGCATCGCCCGTGAGTTGGAAAGTACATAATGTACTTTTAAAAAAAACACGACGGTAGAATCGCTAGGGCAAGCGGTCATACCACGTAGCGTCAGGTGGTAGTACCACCCAGATTGGTGGTAGTACCACTAGAACATTGTTTCTGAGATTGTGTCAGGTGGTGGTATCGCTAGAGCCTGGTCTCCCATGCTCTGTTAGGCAGTAGTACCATCCAGTGCAAGCAGTGGTATTGCTAGTATCTTGAAAACCTATAGATTTAAATTTTTGTCTCTATTATTGAAGCCATTTGGGGCCTATAAATATCCCACTCATGTTTGCTAGATAAAAGAACTAAAAGATAGAAAAACATGTGATTGAAAGTGTTGTATGCTCTCTTATAAAGCGTTGAGTCCCCTCCTCCTTAAGTTTAGAGTTCATTCTAAAAGTGGTGTGAGATTTGTTATAAAAGAAAGGTGTAAAGGTTCTCTCTTAAACTTGTGAAAAGGATAAAAGAGTTGTAACAAAGGTAGTTGATCTTCATTTGTTGAAAAGAAGATCACTAGTGGAAGCCGATGGCCTCGAGGTAAGAGGAACCAGGAGTAGACATAAGTCGGGACGATCAAACCACTATAAATCTGGTTTGTATTTCTCTCTACACTTTTTCTTGGTTTTACTTACTGATTTAGTTACTCACTACCTCCACTCACTTTCCAAATATTTCTGATACGGGTTTTATCATTTGAAAATATTAAATCAAGACTTGATTTCGAAGGCACTAATTCACACACCCCACCCCCCACCAAACCCCATATCTCCTCCCCCCCTAGTGCCATTATGATCCTAACATGTGCATTACATTGAAAGCTTCATAAATGTGCTGGATATGTGGTTGATTTGTTAAAGTCTTGATCAAGATCATTTTGAGTTAGCATTAGGATGAAATCATGTCAACTTGTCAAAGAACCTATTAGGCTTGAATTAGGGTTGAATTGAGCTTGTTAGAAGGCCAAATCGATATCCTAAACTAGGCTTGGGTAGTGGTACCACTAAGCCCGAGTGGTAGTACCACTTGAGTTAGCCACTGTTTGTGCTTTTTTGGCATTTCCAATAGTAGTACCGCCCATGCTAGTGATATTACCAGCTAGCGTAGTGGTAGTACTGCCAGAGCTAGTTTTCATAGCTTCATTGTGATTGTAGTACTGGTTGGGAAATTTAATCAAAGTATCACATGTGCAGTGAGAAAATAGAAAACAAAAAGCTCATATTTCCCATAAAAAGTATCTCATCGTCATGCGAAAATTAGTGTGCTAAAATCGCAAAATCGAAAACTGCATGTATCAAGTGAGATTTGTTACCTAGGGAGATCGTATATTCTTGAAATATCCTAGATTTGTAGGAAAGGATGAAGGAGGTCAACTATCCTCCTCTCTAGCAGTAATACATATGCCAAATGGGGCAATGACACTCCTCATATCGCTACATGATTTTCCTCTCTACATGCACCACAAGGTTGCACTATGATCAAGGAGCCAACCTTTCTTGCTATCCACACACCCTCAACTGGGGTTGTTGGTTAAGGAAGAGAGGAGAGGGAGGAGTATAGGTGGCATGACTAAGTGATGATTGGCCTATGCCACCTTTTGGCCCTTCCTATTGGAACATGCCACTTAACCCTAATGGATTCTGTTCTATTAGTTACTGGATCTCTATCCAATTACCCAAGTCATTTGGATTAGTGAATCTCTATCCAATAATATTTATTTATTCTTATTGGGTCTCACCCAAAAGATCTAGTAATTTAGGGGTTTACTGCATATCCAATAAGATAGGAGCTCTAGCGGATATCTCAAATCTGAACCTTTACTCGTCGCAACACCTACCATATGTGTATGACCCTCTAGGCCTAATACCAAGCTGGCCATGAGTCATACCTCTTAGAACTCCTTTTGACTTAGTGAATTATTATCTCCATAATAATTTACTCAACTTATCAACTACAAACGTATTAGGCCACTATGCCATAGTCCCCAAATGATACAAGGTGATCCAATCCATTAGAGCTATCTATCCTTAGTTATCATATATCTGTAGTTCCTTATCTACCTAATATCCTAGAGAATGTATATTAAGCATGGTGCTATCAGGCCCATATGGAATCTACTCGAATCTCGCTCTAATCGGATTCTCCTAGAGAACTCTTTCTCTCTCAATCCGAGTGACCCTAGCTAGTGATTTGCCTAAGTAAGAACACATAGTATATTTTTCTTATGACATTAAGAGCAGATAATCCTCTATTGATACTCAATTGCCCTCGTAAGGGTAACTGTCACTCCTAATGACCGGATGTGCTAAATCTAGAACTTCTAGACCTATAAGTCTGGTATCAAAGAGTGAAGTGCTCATATAGGATATTTGTGGTGTCTCAAGTCTAAGGACCATATATATAATTAAGATGATAGAATCATTGTCTGACAATAAGGTATCATCAACCATTCAACATTCCATGAGTGGATGAATCAGTGAACTTATTCTCTAATAAGTACCTGCACTGTATCCTAAGTGTCCCCACATGAGCAGTTATAAGATTAGCCACCTCTATCATATGGATGGGTATACAATACACCAGTCTATCTAGTTATCTCGATGTCTCTCTCGAGTAACCTATGATTGTGATTATTTAGGGTTTATGTTTAAAGGCAAATTAGTCTATTTATCACGATCGCATAATGATCCGATTCCTATTGCATAGATCCATGAACATCATAATATATGCAATAGGTAACATATGTTAGGATCAAGAACGATACTAAGAGGGGAAGGGGGGGGGGGTGAATTAGTGTAGTGGATAAAACTCAATGATTTAAACGATTTCGAAAAACTTCATAAGATGAAAATTTTCATTTGACGAAAACCATTTCAGAAAGAGATTGATTCGAGTGGGTTCATAATAGAGCAGAGAAGGGGAGATTAAACAATTACAGTGAAGTAAAAAATTGAATGCAGTAAATAAAATTTACACACCAAGAGAAGAACATAGTAATTTTATAGTGGTTCGGTCGATTGACCTACGTCCACTCCTAATACCTCCTTCGATGATGTCACCGGCTTCAATTACCGATCTTTCTTGAAGGGGAAAGATCAATCACCCCTTTACAGAACTTTACAAGTGGCTCACTCTCCTTTTATAAACTTTTACACTTGGAGAAAGGTGGAGGTGAACACTCAATTTTTAAAAGCTATTTCACTATAGTTTCGGTCCAGTTCTTATCACTTCTCAATGTGCTTAACCAGCTGAGAAGTAAGGGATATATATAGCCTCAATTAGCTTCAAAATTGGAGCCAAAAAAGGTCCTATCCCAGATTTCTAGGTATTGGTGGTACCACCGCTTGACCTTAGCGGTACTACCGCTAGTTGACCTTGACACTAGGTGGTACCACTGCCTAGTATGGCAGTACTACTGCTTGATAGAGTCTTGGGTTCTGTGGTGGGATAGTACTACTGCCTAGCAGTTATTAACTACTGGCAGTATCATCGCTTGACCTGGGTAGTACCATCGCCCAGACTCCTAGGAAACTAAACCCTCGGTAGTTCCACCGCCCCAGTCTAGTGGTGCCACCACCAAACAGGGTTTAGTAATCTGAATGGGCCTTGAATCTGGCTCAATCTAGTCCATTTATGAGCCCAATTGGCCCCTACTAGGGTTAATGGGATTATCTCCCAATCTTAACCCTAATTATATGCTAAGTACAAATTTTAAGACATTTTCTAAAGTAAAATAAAATCCAGCAAGTCAAGGCTTCTTTCGACAAGCTTTCGGTGAACTTCCAATGGATTTCCAATGAACTCTCAGACATCTTCCGACGGACTTCCGGCAGGCTCATGGACTTCATGATGATCTTGATGAGTTTCGACGAGCTTCTTTGGCAAGCTCCGATCTTTCTCGATGACCTCCGCGAACTTTCAATGAATCTTTTTGGTGAAATTCCAACGAACCCTTTGATAAGCTCTTAACTCATTCTCGATCAATTCTAGTAGCACTCCTAATGAACCTTCGGACTCCCGATGAAATCTGGAACTCCTAACGATTCGATCGTACTTGACTCCAACACTTTGTTTTGCTTTATACCTTCATCGCTATCATAGTTAATCCTACACACTTTTCTCAATATATAGATTAGATCAAATAACTTATCAATTGAATTCATCATCAAAATCTGAGATTCAACAATCTCTCCCTTTTTGATGATGAAAATTAATTGATGACGGAGTTAACCTTAACTCTCCCTATCTATATGCCGTACTTGAGAAAAAAAATACTTGAATTCAAGCCCTTTGAATTCAAGTCCAAACCGATAAGTTACATGCATTTGAACTTATTGACATGCTCAACAAGCATGATTTTTTATCCTAAAATATAATACTACATATTTTGCACAATACGAAAAATGATGTTAAGGTATGACATCCAAATTCAAGTCCATTATCGAATGATGATAGTCAATCATCATTTCAACAAATGATACCAACTTAAATTATGAAATATAGCAAGATTCAAATGATATCAAATAATAATTCACTAATCCAAGGCATGATATCAATGTTAGGATCTTAGCGATACTAGGGGGGCATGAGTTTGAATTAGTGCAGCGGATAAAAATTAAAAATTCAAAACAATTTTGAAAAAAATTATTCATCGAGAAATTTCGGTCCGACGAAAGTAATTTCAATAAGGTGATTCAAGTGAATGCTATAGAAAGCAGAGAGGAGATCGAGAGATCGCAGCTAAGTAAAGATTGAAATGTAGTAAGTTAAAAACTCACATCAAGAGAAGTACACAATGATGTATAGTGGTTCGGTCAAATGACCTACGTCTACTTCCAAAATCTCCTTCGATGGGGTTCCCAACTTCCACTATCAACTCTTTTTGAAGGAGAAGGTCCAAGCACCCATCTTACAAACTTTTACAAGTGGTTCACACTCTTACAGAATTTTTACAAAGTAAAACTGAGGAGGTGAACACTCAAGTTTATGGATGAAATTTTCTATAGCTTTGACTTAGTTTTTTCACTTCTCAATTCATGCTTAGCTAGCTAAGAAGAGAGGGGTATTTATAGACTCAATTGGCTTCAGAATTAGAGCCAAAAAGAGTAACATCTCAGATTTTCGGGTACTGGTGGTATCACCACTTGGCACTGGCTGTACCACCACCGATTGACCCTGTTCTATTAGTGTACTAGGCTATACCACTAGCCAGTCTAGTGATACTACCACTTGATAGGGTCTTTGGACTCTATAGAGGGGCGGTACCACCGCTTATCAGGTAGTATCACTACTGACAAGTAATAACTATCAGTGGTACCACCGCTGACCTGGGGTGGTACCATCGCCCAGACCACTTGGGAACTAGTTCCCAGGATGGTGCCACTGCCTAGTCTAGCAGTGCCATGGCCAGACATGGTCAACACTAGTGAATGGGCCCTGAATCCAGCCCAATTTAGCCCAATTAGGGCTCAGTTGGGCCCTACTAGGGTTAATTAGGATTATCACCTAATCCTAACCCTAATTACATGCTAACTATTAAATTAAAAATATATTCTAAGCAAATTAAAAACCGACAATGTCGAGTCTTCTTCTGGCGAGCTTTCCGATGGACTTCTGACACACTCTCGGATATCTTCCAGCGGACTTCCAGTAGCCTCCTGGACTTTATGGTGAGTTCGATGAATCTTTTAACCACCTTCCAAACTTTCTCGATGAACTCCGCAAACCTCCGACTATCCTTCCGGCGAACTTTCGAAACCTTCGGCAAGTCCCCGATTCATTCTTGGCTAGTTCTGGCAGTACTTCCGTTGACCCTTCGGACTTCCAGCGGACTCTCGAACTCCCAACATACTTGACTCCGGTAATTTACTTTATGTCTTCATTGCTATCGTAATCAATCCTGCAAACTTATCTTAATAATATGGATTAGATCAAATAACCTATCAATTGATTTCATCATCAAAATCCGAGATTCAATAATCAATTGATAGGTTATGATGAAATCATAAGATAGATCATTAAAGCCAAAGTTCATAAAATTTTCTAAGATCTCATGAAAAATTCAGTGTTTTTGCATAATAATTCTTGAATTGAATCATTCAAGTTAATAAAAATTTATTCAAGAATTGTTTCTACCAAATGAGACTAGAAAAGAGATGAAATCGATAAAACTATAAGAGTTCATTCAAGTAGGATTGAAATGAATGGTTCAAGAGGCAATTTGAAAATTTAAGCCAAAATTCGTAAAGTGAAAAAGATACATCATTGAAGCCAAGACATTCATCAAATATTTCATCAAGAGCTCATGAAGAAAATTTAAAATAAAAATTTATAAAGAAGAGAGATGAAGTTTCATACTAAGCTCAAAATTTATGAAAGAGTCATGATGAAGTTTTCATACTTTAAAGGTTTAACTTGACATTTCCATTGCCAATTTATGAAGTGGAGCAATTATCGTAAAAATTTCATAAAAGATTCAATTTGGCATTCTCATTAGAACTCATGAGATGGAAGATAAACAATCAAATCATAAAGGCTCAAGATAGAAATTAGCACAAGAGTTTGTTAAATTTGCATGAATGAAGTCCGAAGAGCTTCTTCTTTATGCAAAGATCATGATATTGATGTATGTATAGTTGCATGCGTCAAGAAGACAAAATCATCAAACTTCAAACGATACGTAAGAGTGGATAAAATAAATCAAGAAAACTATTTATTCATCCCAATAGAGGTACAGGGAGTATAAAACCAATTTTACCAAATCATTAAGAGGGCATGTTTTTAATTTAGAAATCATCAACATAGATTAAGGGGGGGGGGGGTGAATTAGTGCAGCGGTAAAGAACGATAGATTTTTTAGCGATTAAAACAAGTTCGGAAACTTCGTACGAATGAATGCAACATTTCGTTTGAACCCGGAAAGATTGCGTTTTAACTTTAAAGCATACATATGAAGATGAAGATGAAGTTGAGTAAATAAGGCAGCAAATGAAGATGTTTCACAACAAAGTAAGTTGCAAGAAAGTAAATACAAATCGATTTATAGTGGTTCGGTCATCGACCTACATCCACTTCCGAAGCCTTCTCCGATGAGGCTCCCAACTTCCGCTAGCAAATCCTTTTGAAGGGGAAGGACCAAACACCCCTCTTACAACCCTTTTACAAGAAGTTCACACTCTTACAAATTTTTCAAAGAGAAAGGAGGTGAACACAAGATATTGAAAACTAGACTTTCTCAAGCCTTTTGCTCAATTTTCTAAATCTCTAAGGGTTCCCCTTTCAACCAAGAAAGGGGGGGGGATTTATAGATTCAAAGAGGATTCAAATTTGAGCTCCAAATTTGAATTCTCTTTGAGTTTCCCGGTGCCGACGGTGCTACTGCCAGTCAATCATCAGACTAATAGTGCACAGGCGGGACTACCGCCCAAGGCAGGCGGTGCTACTGCCTGTGCCTTCAGGCGCTGGGTGGTACTACCGCCCCAGGCTGGGCGGTAGCACTGCCCAGCACTCGGCTGCCAGGCGGTTCTACTGGTTGGCATTTTGGCTACTGGGCGGTGCTACCGCCCAGCACATAGGCTGTTGGGCGGTGCCACCGCCCAGCACATTGGCTACTGGGTGATGCCACCACCCAGCACATTGGCTACTGGGCGGTGCCACCGCCTAGCCTTTTGGCTGCTGGCTAGTGCCACTGCCTAGCACAAATGAACTTTCTAGTTTGGGCCGAAAACTCAAACCAAACCGGTCCCAAACAAGGCCCAATGGGCCCCTACTTGGGTTAAAGGATTAACACCTAATCCTAACCCAAATTAATATGCTAACTACAAAATTAAAGATATTTCCTAAGCTATTATAAAGTCCACCAAGTCAAGACTTCTTCCGACGTGCTTCCGGCGAACTTCCGACGGTCTCCCGATGAACCCTCGGAAACTGTTCAGCGAACTCCCGGCAAGATCCTGGACTTCACAATGATCTTGGTGAGTTCCAACAAGCTTCATTGGCAAGCTCTGATCTTTCTTAGCAAGCTCCGTGAACTTCTGACGAACCTTCCAGCGAACTTCCGAAAACCCTTCGGCAAGCTCCCTACTCATTCTCGGCCGGTTCCGACAACACTCATAACGAATCTTCGGACTTTCGTCGAACTCTCGAACTCCCAACGATCCATCCCACTTGACTTTCGACACTCTGTTTCGCTTTACATCTTTATCATCATCATAGTTAATCCTGCACACAAACAAACAAACACTCTACTTCGATCTAGACAGTTATTACAATGCGAATTGACTTTCAGTTGCCCGGCACATCATTGGTCGGTGCTTCGTTCGATCCTTCGGCACATCATCCTCTCTTGTGGTCCGTTGCCCAATCAGCGGATGACCTCTGCAACCCCGATATCCTTGGCACAACATGCATCTTGGCCCGATGCCCGACGTACGAAGCCTTCAGTCGATTGTCGACCGAACCTTCAGGTTGACATCCAATATCCTGACGTGATCACCTCTGGCACAACGTCAATTCCTCCAGTGTCAACTATCTAATCCTGATTGATAGTAGACTTGCGTAACTCAAAACACAATTAGATCACAAATCACAATCAATTAGTTTCATTATCAAAATCCGAGATTCAACAAATGCATGATCGGAGAAGGATACATGAGACTTCCATTCAAAAATACGATATTGTAAAGATATCATCCGAAAAGATAATATCAAGATGAGTTCATGAAAATGAAAGTTGAAAAACATCGAAAAAGAAACATATAATATCTTCATATATTAGGACAATTTAGCATGCTTAATTCTCTTCTAATGAAGTTAAATTATTCTTCATTTAAAGGTTTTATGAAGATGTCTGCTAATTGGTATTTTGTATTAATAAATTCTAGAATAACATCATTATTATTGACATGATCTTGTATAAAGTGATGCCTAATATCAATATGCTTAGTTCTAGAGTGTTGAATAGGATTTTTGGTCAAACAAATAGCACTTGTGTTATCACATTTTATGGAAATATTCTTTAATTAAATTCTATAATCTTCTAAAGTATTTTTCATCCAAACAACTTGCGCACAACATGCACTTGCGGCTATATACTCGGCTTTGGCCGTAGATAGTGTAACCGAGTTTTGTTTCTTGGAAGTCCAAGAGACAAGTGCATGTCCTAAAAATTGGCATGTTCCAGATGTACTTTTTCTATCTATTCTACATCCACCAAAATCCGCATCCGCATAGGCTTTTAAATCAAATTCATCAGATTTTGGATACCATAATCCTAGATCATGAGTTCCTTTAAGATATCTAAAGATTCTTTTAACGACTTTAAGGTGAGATAACTTAGGATTAGCTTGAAATCTTATACAAAGTCTTACACTAAATATGATATCTGGTCTAGTTGCGGGGAGGTAAAATAAACTACCTATTATTCCCCTATATATTTTTTGTATTAGAATTTGAGTGACACTAAGAAGAGGGGGGGGGGGGAGTGAATTAGTGTAGCGGATAAAACCCGTAAATTTGAAACGATTTCGGAAAGAGTTATTTGTATAGAAATTTCAATCCGACGAATGAGATTTGAGTAAAGTGATTCAAGAGAATATGATTGAGAGTAGAGAGAAGAAGATCGAAAGATTTGCGACTAAGTAAAGGACAAGATGTAGCAATTAAACCTCACACATTAAGAGTAGTACGTAGCGATATAGAGTGGTTCGGTCAAATAACCTACATCCACTTCCGAAACCTCCTTCGATGAGGTTTCCAACTTCCATTATCAAATCTTCTTGAAGGGGAAGGACTAAGTATTCCTCTTATAAACTTTTTACAAGTGGTTCACACTCTTACCGAATTTTAGTAAAGTAAAAATGTGGGAGGTGAACACTCAAGCTATCGAACATGATTTTGCTATAGCTTAGACTCAGTTTTTATCACTTCTCAATGTACTTAGCTAGCTGAGAAGAGAGGGGTATTTATAGACTCAATTGGCTTCAGAATTAGAGCAAAAAAGAGTCACATTATGGATTTCCGGGAATTGGTGGTACCACCGCCTAGCACTAGCCGTACCACCATAAGTTGACCTTGCTCTATTAGTGTACTGGGCAATACCATCACCTAGTCTGGTGGTACCATTGCCTGACAGAGTCCTCAATCTTTGTGGACTGATAGTACCACCGCTGATAGGTAATAAACGTCAACGATACCACCGTTGACAGGTAATAAATGTCAACGGTACCACCGCTGACCTAGGGCGGTACCACCACCCAGACTACTCAGGAATTACTTCCTGGAGCAGTGTTACCACCCCACTTTGGTGGTGCCATCACCAGATATGGTCCATCACTACTGAATGGACCCTGAATCCGGTCCAATTCAGTCCAAAGAAGGCCTAATTGGCCCCTACTATGGTTAATCAGGATTATCACATAATCTTAACCCTAATTACATACTAGCTATGAAATTGAAAATATATTTTAAGCAATAACTAAATCGACAAGTCAAGTTTTCTTCTGGTGAGCTTCCGGTGAACTTTCGATGGACTTCCGATACACCCTTGGATTTCTTCTAGCGGACTCTTAGTAGGCTCTCGGACTTTAAGGCAAGTTCCTCGAATTTTTAGCAAGCTTCTGAGCCTTCTCGGTGAGCTTTGTGAACCTTCGACAATCTTTCCAGTGAACTTCTGAAACCTTTGGCAAGTCCCCAATCCATTCTCGGTTGGTTTCGACAGTACTTCCGACGATCCTTCGGACTTCCGACGGACTCTTGAACTCCCAATGTACTTGACTGCAGTAATTCGCTTTATGTCTTTATTGCTATCGTAGTTAATCCTACACACTTATCTCAATAATATGGATTAGATCAAATAACCTATCAATTGACTTCATCATCAAAATTCAAGATTCAATAATTTCCCCCTTTATGATATGACAATCAATTGATGATGAAGTTAATCTTAACTCCCCCTATCTATATGCTATATTATGAGAAGGAGAACACTTGAATTCAATCTCCTTGAATTCAAGCCGAAACCGATAAGTTTCATCCATTGAACTTATCATCATGCTTAACAAGCTTGTCCTTTGATTCATAAATATGAAACTTCATATTTTTCTTATTTTGAAAATAATGTCAAGGTATGACACTCAATTTTAAGTCGAATGATAGTAGACATTTATCACTTTGACAAATGATACCAATTATAATTTGAAATATAACAAGGATCAAACAATATCAATATAAAAAGCACAAATGCAAGGCATGATATCATTTTTCTGATACACCATCAAATAAGATGATATCTTATCATATCAATGAAAGATACCAAATTTTAAACATGATATGATAACAATCTTTCAAAAATTTATATGTTAAGCATGTATGAACCATTTGCGATATATGTGATACATTGTGATACGCTACAAATTTTATTACGATGCTTTTAAAGATAGCAACCAATTTTCAATTACAAAGCATAGCAAAAGCAATTATATTGTAATATAAAACATATAAGACTTTTATCATTCCATCAAGTCATTGTGATACGATATGATACATATAAGTCATTTATCAAGTCATGGATTTATTTGCCATATTCTTCTCGATGCATGCAAGGCATTAAGTCATCAATTTATTTTACCATTTTCTTCTCCCCCTTTGTCATCAACAAAAAGGAGGTAAATTGTGATTACAAAAAAAAATAGTAAAGGTAGTCATCATAAGGTATCATGATGCTAGTCATTTATCAACCATATCAAAATTGTAAAAATAGTCATCAGACATATACGATACATAAGAATGAGGCTTAAATTTGCGTAAAAAGCGAGTTGAATATCTTGTAAAGTATGCCATCCGAGACAGATAAACCCAAAAAGTGATTTGATGATTCTAATTCATGTTTACAAAATCCAAAAAATGATCTTTTATCATTTATCAAGTCATGAAAGATTCATACATGAAAGAGGTTCAAGATGCAATTTTGAAAATTCAAGCATAAAATTGTAAAGTGGAAGGATAGATCATTGAAGCTATTTATCAAACATTTAGTCATTCGTCAAACATATTAACAAGAGCTCATGTCAAAAATTCATGAGAGAGAGAGAGATCAAAATTCATGAAAAAGTTCAACTTGGCATTTATGAAGTGAAGCACACCAACATCAAAAGTTTCATAGAAAAAGATTCAATTCAGTATTCTTATAAGAATTCGTGAGGTGGAAGATAAATAACAAAAGCTCAAGACTTAGAGATGAGCACAAGAGTTAAGAATAAAGTCCAAAGAGAGTATAACAAACACTTAAGAGCTTAATCTTTATGCAAAATTCATGACATTAATCTATGCATATGTCAAGTTTCAAATGATATAAAAATCATAAAAACCATTTAATCATCCCAATAGAGGTAGAGGGAGTATAAAACCGATTTCACTACATCAACGAAGGGGATGATATTACTTAAGATTTATCAACCGAAGAAGGAGGAGAATCAAAATATTAAGATCGAAGGATAAAAATGAGAGCTCCATTCAAAATATGATATTATAAAGATGTCATCCAAAATCTGAAAATAATAACAAGTTGAGATTATGAAAACCGAAGTTGAAAATTTTTTAAAAAGGAACATACAACATTCATGTATTAGGATAATTTAGCATGCCTAATTCTCTTCTAATAATGTCAAATTGTTCTTCATTTAGGGGTTTTGTGAAGATGTCCACTAATTGGTATTTTGTATCAATAAATTCTAGAATGACATCATTATTATTGACATGATCTCGCACAAAGTGATGCCTAATATCAATATGCTTAGTTCTAGAGTGTTGTATGAGATTTTTGGTTAGGAAAATAGCACTTGTGTTATCACATTTTATGGGAATATTCTTTAAATGAATTCCATAGTCTTCTAAAGTATTTTTCATCCAAACAACTTGTGTACAACATGCACTTGCGGCTATGTATTCAGGTTCAGTTGTAGATAGTGCAACCGAGTTTTGTTTCTTGGAAGTCCAAGAAACAAGTGCATGTCCCAAAAATTAGCATGTTTCGAATGTGCTTTTTCTATCTATTCTACATTCGCCAAAATTTACATTCGCATAGGCTTTTAAATCAAAATCATCAGATTTTAAATACCATAATTCTAGGTTAGGAGTTCCTTTAAGATATCTAAGGATTCTTTTAATGACTTTAAGGTGAGATAACTTAGGGTTAGCTTGAAATCTTGCACAAAGTCTTATACTAAACATGATATCCCGTCTAGTTACGATGAGGTAAAGTAAACTACCTATCATTCCCCTATATATTTTTTGATCAAAATTTTCTCCACTTTTATCCTAGTCTAACTTAGTGAAAGTATTTATGGCTTTTGAACCATCCATGTTAAATCATTTTAATAATTTTAATGCATATTTAGTTTGATTAAGAAATATACCATCACTAAGTTATTTAATTTGTAATCCTAAAAAGAAGGTTAATTCACCTATTAGACTCATTTCAAATTCATGACTCATACACTTGGCAAATGATTCACATAGTGATTCATCAGTAGAACCAAAGATAATATCATCAATATAGATTTGAATAATAAGAAAATTATTTTTAAAATATTTAATATATATTATAGTATTGACCTTACCTTTAGAAAAATTATTTGAAATTAGAAATGAACTGAGTCTCTTATACCAAGCTCTTAGGGCTTAGAGTGTTGGGAAATCCACAAGGGGTGACATCTCATGCACAGCAGAAGAACAGAAAATAAAAAACCTTGGATTTCCATAAAAGGTTCCATCATTGTGCGAAGATCGATGCGTTAAAAATAAATCTGTAGGAGATCGTATATCACCGAATCCCTACAGATCTGTAGGAGAGGATGAAGACGGTCAAGCATCCTCCTCTCTAATGGTATCCACACGGTAGGGACTGCAATGATGCTCCTCTCTTGGAAGAGGAGAATAGAAAGTGGCCACCAAAAGAACCCCCAGCCTATAGAGCTTTAGTTCCCTCCTATTTATAGAGGCCTCCTGTAAACCCTAATGGATCTTGCCCTATTGGGTATTGGATCTCCATCTAATTAGCCAAGCCTCTTGGATTAGTGCGTCTCTACCCAATAATCTCTTATTAGTAATTATTGGATCTCATCTTAGGATCCAATAATTCAGGGGCTTAATGGATATCCAATAAGATAGGGACTCCAACGGATATCTCATATCCGAACCTCTACTTGTCGTAACACCTACCATATGTGTGTGACCCTCTAGGCCCAATATCAAACTGGCCGTAAGTCATACTTGTCAGAACTCCTTATGACTTAGTGAATTATTATCTCTATAATAATTCACCCAACTCATCGACTATGGAATCGTTGTTTGATGTGAGGTATCAATAACCATCCAGCATTCCGTAAGAGGATCAATTAGTGAACTCATTCCCCAATGAGCACCTGCATTGTACCCTTAGTGTCCCCATATGAGTAGCTATGAGACCAGCCACCTCCATCATATAGACGGGTATACAACACACCAGTCTATTCGATTATCTCGATATCCCTCTCGAGTTACCTATGACTGGATTATTTAGGGTCTGTGTTTAAAGGTGAATCGGTCTCATTATCGTGATCTCATCACGATCCGATTCCCATTGCATAGATCCAAGGACATCACAATATATGCAACACGCAATATAAAGTAATAAAATGCTTGATAATTATAAGCAAAGGAAAGAGTGCATATCAAGTCACAAGTACCATCACTTATATGATTGGCTTGTAGGGCACATATGACTAGCATAGAGAGCCTTGGTCAATTTAAACACATAATTAGGAAATAGAGAATTTTCAAAACTAGGTGGTTGTTTAACAAACACTTCTTCGGAAATAAACCATTTAAGAAAGCACTTTTGTCATCCATTTAAAACAACTTAAAATTATTACTACTAGCGTAGGCAAAGAGCATCCTAATGGCTTCTAATCTTGCTACAGGAGCGAAGGTCTCTTCATAATTGATATCTTCTTCTTAACCATGATACCAAATTTATCTTGCTTGTTTCTAAATACCCATTTAGTACCTATAACTAAATGGTCACTTAGTATAGGAACAAGCTTCCATACCTTATTCCTCTCAAATTAGTTCAATTCCTCTTGCATTGACATAACCCAAGAATCATCTTTCAAGGCTTCATCAATGCACTTAGGTTCAATTTGAGAAAGGAAAGTAGCGTTGCCACAAAAATTCTTAAAAGAGGAATGAGTTTGAACCCCTTTTGATGTTCCTCCTATAATTAGCTCCTTTGGATGAGCATCTACATACTTCTATTTCTTTGGTAAGGAGATTTGGGAAGAAGATGCATCCAAGTTGCTATTTTGAGGAGAGGGTTCATTCAAATTCAAACCATCAAAACCAAGATCATCATCAAAATCATTTTTCTTAAATTCAAAAAATTTATTAAAAACTATATGAATAGATTCTTCTATAACCAAGGTTATTTTGTTAAAAATATGAAAAGCTTTAGAAATTTAAGAGTAACCAAGAAAGATGCCTTCATCGGATTTAGCATCGAATTTTCCTAAGGCATCCTTTTTATTCAAGATAAAGCATTTGCAACCAAACACTTTAAAATAAAAAACATTTGGTTTTTTATTATTCCATAATTCATAAGGAGTTTTGGATAGAGATGGTCTTATTAGAACCCTATTCATGACATAGCAAGTCATATTGACGGCTTCGGCCCAAAAGTATTTAGGTAAACTATGTTCATTTAACATGGTTCTTGCCATTTCTTGTAAATTCCTATTATTTCTTTCTACTACATTTTGTTGAGGATTCCTCGGAGTAGATAAGTTGTAGTTATATCCATTAGATTTACAATAATTTTGGAAGTCATGGTTTTGGAATTCACCATTGTGATCACTCTGAATTGATAAAATCATGAAACCCTTTTCATTTTGAGCAAGTTTACAAAATTTAGAGAAACATTTAAAGCAATCACTTTTGTAAGCCAAGAAATAGGTCCAAGTGAATCTATTATAGTCATCTACAAATATAAATGTATATTTGCTATCTCCTAGGCTCGTTGCGTCAATTGATCCAAATAAATCCATATGGATCAATTGTAATAGTCTAGAGGTGCTTATTTGATTCTTTGGTTTGAAGCTAGTTTTTATTTATTTTCCTAGTTGACAAGCATCATATACTTTGTCTTTAATAAACTTAACATTGGGAATGTCTCTTACAAGTTCTTTAGATGTGATTAGAGAGATTAGTTTCATGCTAGCATGACCTAATCTCCTATGCCAAAGCCAAGCATCATCATTCAAAACTGAAAAACACATTTCATTATTAAGATCATCAATGTTATTTTGTTTTAGTGCAATCATAGATGTGTTGTTGTGTGGTTTTTTAATAATGCAAGCATTAGATTCAAATTTCATAATATATCCCTTATCATATAATTGACTAATGCTAAAAAAATTATGCTTTAAACCATCAACCAATAACACATTTTTAATTGAAAAACTTGATTTTTTACCTATAGTTCCCTTGCCAATGATTTTACCCTTGTTGTTGTCTCCGAAGGTGGCATACCCTTCGTCTTGGCTAGTGAGCTTAGAGAATTGAGATGGATCTCCGATCATGTGCCTTGAGCATCCACTATCAAGGTACCATCTCTTGCTCATAGCTTGTGTGGGTGAATGCGTCTACAAAAGAGAATAGTTTTTAGGTACCCATTTAAACTTGGGTGCCTCAAATATTGATTTATTAAACATATCATTATTCATTGAGTTCCTTATCATTCCTTTAGGAACCCATGTTAACCTATATGGGCCAAGTTTCTTATGTGGACATTTGTAAGTAACATATCCGGATTTGCAACAAAAATTACATTTCAAATGTGATGATACATGTAGTGTGGTTTCTTTAATGAAGGTGGTTGGAGTTCAGTGAGATCCACTCACGAATCCATTTCCACTTTTTTTTTTGACGTGACCCTTGTTTGCGAGGATCATGTCCAAGCCCTTGCTACCGACCTTAAACTTGTTTAGAGTCTCTTTATATAGCAAGTTCTAATTTTTTATTACCTCTAAGTGTTCATACTTAGAGCATAGGGATAAAGAGGGAGTATCGAGTTCAAGACTTTCAAGTTTATCTAGTAAGATAGCATACGCCTTTTTTAATAAATTAAACTTTTTACTAATAGCTCTACACTCATCTAATAATTCATGAAAAGCAATTGAAAGTTTATCGAAAGATAAATCTTCATTAAATAACTCACTTACCTCATCTCCTAAAGCTATTAATGTGAAGTTGGCCTCCTCTTTGTTGCTTGCTTCTTCATCTTCGGAGCCACTTGAGTCATCCCATGTCATCTTTAGAGCTTTCTTCCTCTTTGGTTACTTCTTCTTGGCTTGGGGGCATTCACTTTTGAAGTGCCCCGGCTTCTTGCATTTATAACAAATAACTTGATCTTTTTTGGGTTTAAGTTTACTTTTAATGTCATTTTTAAATTTATTTCTTCTTATAAATTTTTTAAATTTTTGAGTTAAGAGTGCAAGTTCATCATCAAGGTCCTCATCACTTGAAGATTCCTTCAAGTGGTCTTCTTGTGTTCTCAATATTATATCCTTCTTGTTCTTTGGAAGGAGATTCTCTAGTTCATCATAAGTATGACATGTCATTTTGTAGGTCATTAAAAACCCAATAAGTTCTTCGAAAGAAAAATTTTTAAGGTCCTTGGTCTCTTGAATGGTCGTAACTTTTGGATCCCAACTCTTTGGAAGAGATCATAATATTTTTGTTACAAGTTTAAAATTAGAAAAACCTTTACCAAATGCTTTGAGTCCATTGATGATATTCGTGAAATGGGTGTATATATCACTGATGGACTCACTTGGTTTCATCCAAAATAATTCATAAGAATGTACCAAGAGGTTGATTTTGGACTCTTTCACTTGGCTAGTGCCTTCATGAGTGATTTTAAGATTATGCCAAATATTAAAAGTCGATTCACAAATCAAAATTTGATTAAACTCATTTTTATTAAATGCACAAAACAAGGTATTCATAGCCTTTGTATTAAGGGAAAAAACCTTCTTCTCTGATTCATTCCATTCATTCATAGGAAGAGAAGATTTTTGAAATCTATTTTCAACAATATTCCAAAGTTCAAAATCCATGGAAATAAGAAAAATCTTCATATGAGTCTTCCAATAGGTGTAATCTAACCCATTAAACATAGGCAGATGTGTAATTAAATGACCCTCTTGCATGCCAGAATAAGTCATCTCTCTTGGGTTTTAAACTAAATGAGAGTGACCAAGCTCTGATACAAATTGTTATGATTTGAGCGGCACTAAGAGGAGGGGGGGGGGGGGTTTGAATTAGTACAACAGATAAAACCTATAAATTTGAAACAATTTCGGAAAGAGCTATTCATACAGAAATTTCGGTCCGACGAATGAGATTTGAGCAAAGTGATATGAGAGAATATGACTAAGAATAGAGAGAAGAAGATCAAAAGATTTGCAGCTAAGTATAGAACAAGATGTAGCAATTAAAACTCACACATTCAGAGTAGTACGCAATGATGTATAGTGGTTCGGTCAAATGACCTACATCCACTTCCGAAACCTCCTCTGATGAGGTTCCCAACTTCCACTATCAAATCTTCTTGAAGAGGAAGGACCAAGCACCCCTCTTACAAACTTTTTATAAGTGGTTCACACTCTTACAGAATTTTGGCAAAGTAAAAATATGGGAGGTGAACACTCAATCTATCGAACATGATTTTGCTATAGCTTAGACTTAGTTTGTATCACTTCTCAATATACTTAGCTAGCTAAGAAGAGAAAAGTATTTATAGACTCAATTGGCTTCAGAATTGGAGCCAAAAAGAGTCACATCCCGGATTTCCGAGTACTGGTGGTACCACTGCCTAGCATTGGCGGTACCACCGTTAGTTGACCCTGCTTTGTTAGTGTACTAGGCGATACCACCGCCCAATCTGATGGTACCATTGCTTGACAGGGTCCTCGGTCTTTGTGGACTGGCAGTACCATCGCTTGTCAAGCGGTACCACCACTAATAGGTAATAACTATTAGTGGTACCATTGCTGACCTAGGGTGGTACCACCACCCAGACTACTTGGGAATTAGTTACTAGGGCGGTGCCACTACCCAGACTACTTGGGAATTAGTTCCCGGAGTGGTGCCACCGCTAGACATGGTCCAACGAATGGGCCTTGAATCTGGCCCAATTCAGTCCAAATAGGCCCAATTGGCCCCTACTAGGGTTAATTAGGATTATCACCTAATCCTTGTTAGGGATCGAGTGGCACTTAGAGGGGGGGGGGTGAGTTTAGAAACTTCGTACGAATGAATGCAATGTTTCGTTTGAACCCGGAAAGATTGCGTTTCAACTTTAAAGCATACGTAATAAGATGAAGATGAAGTTGAGTAAATAAGGCAGCAAGTGGAAAGGGTTTGCAGCAAAGTAAATAGCAAGAACGTAAATGCAAACTAGATTTTTATAGTGGTTCGGTCATCCGACCTATGTCCACTCCCGATTCCTCTTGCTTGAGGCCACCGACTTTCCACTAGCTATCCTCCTTCCAATGGGCAAGGATGAACTCCCTCATAGCACCTCTCCTTTTGACGGGCTTAGGAGATAACCCTTACAAAGCACTCTTACCCCTCTCTTAGACTAGAACACTCTTAAGACTTAGGGAAAATTTGACACACTATCAAGAGAGTTTCCCCCTTCCTTTTTTCAGTTCTAGACACCCCCTAAACTCTAAATGAGTGGGGTATTTATAAGCCTTAAAGTGATTCAAATTTGGAGTCCAAACTTGGAGCCAAAATTTGAATAATTTTGAGTTTCTCGGTGCTGTCAGTATTGGCAGACTGACACACCCAGGTGGTGCTACCGCCTGGCTTTCCAACCACTAAGCGGTGCTACCGCCTGGCTTTCCAGGCGTTGGGTGGTAGCAGCAGTGCTACCGGCCTAGGCTGAGCGGTGCTACCACCCCAGCCAGCAGTTGCTAGGCGGTGCTACTGCCCAACTGTGCTGGTTCTGTTTGGGCCAAAAACTTTGGCCCAAACTAAGGCCCAATGGCCTCTACTTTAGGTTAAAGGATTAACACCTAATCCTAACCCAAATTAATGTGCTAACTACGAAATTAAAGACATTCCTAAGCTATTACAAAGTTCACAAGTCAAGTCTTCTTCCGTCGAGCTTCCGGTGAACTTCCGGTGGTCTTCCGACGATCCCTCGGAAACCATCCTGCGGACTCCCGACAAGCTTTCGGATTCCACGGTGATTTTGGCGAGTTCCCCCGAGCTTCTTTGGCAAGCTCCGATCTTTCTTGGCAAGCTCTGTGAACTTCCGACGAACCTTCTGATGAACTTCCGAAAACCCTTCGACAAGCTCCCTTCTCGTTCTCGGCCGGTTCTGGCAGCACTCCCAATGAATCTTCGGACTTCCATCGAACACTCGAACTCCCAACGATCCATCGCACTTGACTTCGACCCTTTGTTTCGTTTTACGTCTTCATCCTTATCGTAGTTACTCCTGCACACACAAACACCATACACTCTACTTCGATCTAGACAGTTATTACAATGCGAATTGACATTCAGTTTCCCAGCACATTATTGGTTAGCGCTTCGTCCGATTCTTTGGCACATCGCCATCTCTTGTGGCTTGTTGCCCAATCGACGGTTGACCTCCACAACCCTGATATCCATAGTGCAACTCCACACTTCTTGGCCCGATGCCCGACGCTCGAAGCCTCCTACCGATAGTCGACCGAACCTCCGACACGACATCCAATATCTTGACATGATCACCTCCGGTGCAACGTCAATTTCTCCAGCATCAACTGTCTAATCCTGATCGATAGTAGACCTGCGTAACTCAAAACGCAATTAGACCACAAATCACACTCAATTAGTTTTATCATCAAAATCCGAGATTCAACAATCTCCCCGTTTTTGATGATGACAACTAATTGATGACTAACGGAGTTAACCATAACTCCCCGGAGTTTAACACAAACTCCTATCAATATGCAATTGATAGAACCCTTGGATTATCCCAAATCCAAGTAACATGTATCATTCATGTAGTGAGAAATATAAATCCATCATGCAAATATATAAAATATTCAAGCATCATTACATTGTATGAAGTCATCAATCTACTTCTCCCCCTATGTCATCAACAAAAAGGAGAAGTTGCATCATAGCTAGTTTAAAAGATATGCAAATTTTTACAACATACTAGCTATCAATCTAGATATACATCATACAACATTTAAGCATAGCTTTGCATTACAACATCCAATCATACCATTCAATTATAGCAAGTTTCAAGGATGGGCAACGATGGTAATTTTCACTTGCTTCTTGAGATGTGCAAGTTTACACCTTGTTTCTCACGATAGCAATATTTGCATCCTTTGATATAACAATTCTTAGCTTCTTATTAAGTTACAAAATAGGAATCAAGATGGCAAATTTTTACAATATTCGAGCTAAAAACTTTCTCCCCCTTTGTTAGCATCAAAAAGAAAGGGAGGATCAAATACTTCAAATAATCTTGCATGAGATTCAACAATAATTTGTAACAAAAAATGTAAGCAATTTTGAAGAAGTAAAATTGAGCAAGATTTTTGCCTCTCTTAAGATAGCAACTTTTTGCTTCTCAATGTTCAAGCTAGCAAGATTTTCTCTTTTGATGCACAAGCTAGCAATTTTCTTCCTCTTGAATGAGCTAGCAAATTAATCATGCAAGCTAGCAATAAATCTTCTCCTCCTTTGATTTTGTCAAAAAGTGGAGTACAAATAGTCAATGACAAAATGACGACTTTATAACATGAATTTTCAACATATTAAATCATGAATTCAAGGTAGTCAAAAATCATGATATGAGAGAAAAGGATGATAAGCAAGCAATCAATAATGATAAGCAAGCTAACATACTTTGCGACATGCAAGTTAGCTTCCTTTCAATTCTTCTCTTTTTGTAACTAAATTTCACCTTTGCAAGCTATCAACTTTTTTTTTGCAATGAGCTAGCAATTATGTATAATCACTTTAAACATATATGCTAACTTTTCATTAAACATACAAACATAAATATATGGCAAGTGTAACATTCCAAATTTTCGAAGTTTTGTATTTTGCTTCTTTTGAGATAGTCAAGATAGTGAATTCAATAAAATTTCTTTATAGCAAAATAAAATCTTTTAGAACTTGATTCAAGCATTAAATATGTCTTAACAAGTTATAATTCCAAAAGATTCAAGAATCATTAAAAGAAAAATCATTCAAGCTCAATTCATCAACTCAAGACTCATAATCAAGTTATTATTTTTAAGATTCATAACATGAATAAAGTCATTACCGTACCATCAACATCTCATTCATAATTCTAGTGATTCACAAAGTATCATAAATGAATTTATCACTTGTCTTTCATTAAAAATCGAAAACTTTAGAGATGGAAAGATTTCAAGAAACATGCATTTTTATTTCATATGAGCATGATTCATATTTAAAATGTATCTTATGTCATAAATATAAATCAAGCATTTTTAAATCTAAAATCATTCTCAAAAATCACATTCAATAAATTCATACATGACAAGCATAGATTTATTGAAGAATCGAAAAGATAGAGGATTGCATTTCGTTCTTGTAAATTTCTATTCATATGATTTGCTTCTTATAAGCATGCCTTTGCCTTAAAATAAAATGTCAATATTCAAGATGGAAAGGTAAATTTTGTCATAATGATCATTAAGTCAAATCACATTAAGTATGTGGTATTTTCTAAAAGATTTGATTCTAAAAGATTTACATGGATTCATCAAAATCGAAAGTCAAACTTTATCATAAAAATTGTCAAGGCAAAAATACAACATATTATTCCAAGACATGAGATTCAATTTATGATAATATGTTTCATGTTTCAAAAGGTGTGTATCAAATTTTAAAACCAAAACATGAGTTTGTCATCAAGATATAATGCCTTTAAATACTCATGATATCATAAAATCATTGAGCATGACAACCAATTATCAATGATGATTACATAAGGTATGTCCAATTATTTATATGAAAGTCATCATTGTATTACTTTGAAATACAAGTTGTCATTTAGCCCATTAAGATCAAAAGCATTACACATAAAGCATCATGATAGTGCATTTTCTTATTTTTAAGAGTTTCAATTTACGTGATTTGATCTTTCATAAGAATGATCAATGTCATGCATCATATTTAAACATGAGAGCATCATCATATTTAGAAATCATATATAAAACATCAAGATACACATGCATGGATTAATTCTAGGCAATATCACAAATCATGCAAATATCATTCATAATTTTTACTTTTCAAAAATACTAGGAAGGAAAAAGCATAAAGAAAAATCCTACCAATTATTTCAAGCAACTCATGAAAGGATCATGTAATTTCAAAGTAACTCAAGGGAGTTAAGTTACTTACCTCAATGACGAAGCCCATTAAAGTGTAGTTTGCTTCTCCTTTCCTTGATTCTTCTTTGCAAGTCGTCTTCTTCTTTGGCCTCATCCTCCGTTCAAGTTCATTGTTCATTTTAGATTTTTGTTTAATGAACTTATTAAGATTCATTGAAAGTTCAATGTCCTCTTCATTGTCCTCATCACTTGAGTCATCACTCAAGTGGCATTTCATAGTTCAGAGTTCCAAATCCTTCTTATTCTTTAGAAGGTGGTTCATATGTTCATTGAGTTCAAGACATTCCAAGAAACTCATTTCATAGGTCTTTAAAGACCCAATAAGTTTATCAATAGGATAGTTATTTAGATCTTTTGTTTCTTGTATTGCGGTTGTTATCGGATCCCATCTTTTTGGAAGAGATCTTAAGATCTTGTTTACGAGTTCAAAATCCGAAAAATATTTACCAAGAGCTTTTAGATTATTGATGACATCCGAGAAACGGGAGAACATGTCATCGATAGTCTCACTTGGTGCCATTCGGAAAATCTCAAAATCATGCAACAAAATATTAACTTTCGAGTCTTTGACTCTACTCATTCCTTCGTGCGTGATTTCAAGAGTTCGCCAAATGTCAAAAGCCGTTTCCGATTGAACTCATTTTTGTCTAAAGCGCAAAATAAGGCATTCATAGCCTTTGCATTCAAGGAAAAAGATTTTCTCTCTAAGTCCGACCATTCATTCGTCGGTTTAGAGGGAAGTTGAAAACCGTTTCCAATAATGTTCCATAAATCTAAGTCCATTGAAAGTATGAAAACTCTCATTCGAGTTTTCCAATATGTGTAGTCCGAACCGTTAAAGAACGGTGGACGAAAAACCAAAAAGCCCTCTTAAAAATCATTTAGAGCCATTTCTCACGGGTGTAAATCCAAAAGAGAAAGAACGTGGCTCTGATACCAATTGTTAGGGATTGAGTGGCACTAAGAGGGGGGGGGGGGGTGAATTAGTGCAGTGGTAAAGAACGATAGATTTTTCAGCAATTAACACAAGTTCAGAAACTTCGTACGAATGAATGTAACATTTCGTTTGAACCCAGAAAGATTGCATTTCAACTTTAAAGCATACGTAATAAGATGAAGATGAAGTTGAGTAAATAAGGCATCAAGTGGAAAGGGTTTGCAGTAAAGTAAATAGCAAGAACGTAAATGCAAACCAGATTTTTATAGTGGTTCGGTCATCCGACCTACGTCCACTCCTGATTCCTCTTGCTTGAGGCCATCGGCTTTCCACTAGCTATCCTCCTTCCAATGGGCGAGGATGAACTCCCTCACAGTACCTCTCCTTTTGACGGGCTTAGGAGATAACCCTTACAAAGCACTCTTACCCCTCTCTTGGACTAGAACACTCTTAAGACTTAGGGAAGATTTGACACACTTTTAAGAGAGTTTCCCCCTTCCTTTTTTCAGTTCTAGACACCCCCTAAACTCTGAATGAGTGGGGTATTTATAAGCCTCAAAGTGATTCAAATTTGGAGCCTAAACTTGGAGCTAAAATTTGAACAATTTTGAGTTTCTCGGTGCTGTCAGTACTGGTAGACTGACACACCCAGGCAGTGCTACCGCTTGGCTTTCCAACCACCAAGCAGTGCTACCGCCCCAGCCAGGCGGTGCTACCGCCTGGCTTTCCAGGCGCTGGGCGGTGCTACCACCCAGCATGCAGCTGCTGGGCGGTGCTACCACCCAGCTGTGCTGGTTCTGTTTGGGCCAAAAACTTTGGCCTAAACTAAGTCTCAATGGCCCCTACTTTGGGTTAAAGGATTAACACCTAATCCTAACCCAAATTAATGTGCTTACTACAAAATTAAAGACATTCCTAAGCTATTACAAAGTTCGCAAGTCAAGTCTTCTTCCGTCGAGCTTCCGACGAACTTCCGGCGGTCTTCCGACGATCCCTCGGAAACCATCTTGCGGACTCCCGACAAGCTTTCGGACTCCACGGAGATTTTGGCGAGTTCCCCCGAGCTTCTTTGGTAAGCTCCGATCTTTCTTGGCAAGCTCCGCGAACTTCCGACGAACCTTCCGATGAACTTCCGAAATCCCTTCGGCAAGCTCCATACTCATTCTCGGCCGGTTCCGGCAGCACTCCCAATGAATCTTCGGACTTCCATCGAACACTCGAACTCCCAATGATCCATCGCACTTGACTTTAACCCTTTGTTTCGCTTTACGTCTTCATCCTTATCGTAGTTACTCCTGCACACACAAACACCATACACTCTACTTCGATCTAGACAGTTATTACAACGCGAATTGACATTCAGTTGCTCAGCACGTTATTGGTCGGTGCTTCATCTGATCCTTCGGCACATCACCCTCTCTTGCAGCTTGTTGCCTAATCGGTGGTTGACCTCCGCAACCCTGATATCCATGGCGTAACTCCGCACTTCTTGGCCCAACGTCCGAAGCCTCCTGCCGATAGTCGACCGAACCTCTGGCACGACATCCAATATCCTGACGTGATCACCTCTGGCACAACATCAATTTCTCCAGCGTTAACTGTCTAATCCTGATCGATAGTAGACCTGCGTAACTCAAAACGTAATTAGACCACAAATCACACTCAATTAGTTTTATCATCAAAATCCAAGATTCAACAATCCTAACACTAATTACATGCTAACTATAAAATTAAAAATATATTTTAAGCAAAAACTAAATCGGCACATCGAGTTTTCTTCCAGCGAGCTTCCGACGAACTTCCGGCAGACTTCCAACACACCCTTGGATTTCTTCAAGCGGACTCGCAACAGGCTCCCAGACTTTAAGGCGAGTTCCTCGAATCTTTGACAAGCTTTCAAACCTTCTCGGTGAGCCTCATGAACCTTCGACAATCTTTCCAGTGAACTTTCGAAACCTTCGGCAAGTCCCCGATTCATTCTTGACTGGTTCCGGTAGCACTTCCGACGATACTTCGAACTTCTAGCAGACTCTTGAGCTCACAACATAATTGACTCTGATAATTCGCTTTATGTCTTCATTGCTATCGTAATTAATCCTGTACACTTATCTTAATAATATGGATTAGATCAAATAACCTATCAATTGACTTCATCATCAAAATTCGAGATTCAACATTTTTATTAAAATTTTCTCCACTGTCATCCATGTCTAACTTAGTGGCAGTACTCATAAGAATATTTATGGCTTTTGAATCATCCATGATAAATCGTTTTAACAATTCTAATATATATTTAGATTGATTAAGAAATATACCATCACCAAATTATTTAATTTGCAATCCTAAGAAGTGTTGAATCTCAGATTTTGATGATGAAGTCAATTGGTGAATTATTTGTTCTAATCCATATTGTCGAGATAAGTGTGTAGAATTAACTACGATAGGATGAAAACATAAAGCGAATTACCGAGATCAAGCATGCTGGGAGTTCGAGAGTTCACCGAAAGTCCAAAGGATCGTTAGAAGTATTGCCGAGACCAACCGAGATAGAATCAGGGACTTACCGAAGGTTTCGGAAGTTCACCAGAAAGATCGTCAGAGGTTCGTGGAGATCACCGAGATGGTTTAGAAGCTTGCCAAAGACTCGTTGAACTCACCACAGAATCCGAGAGCCTGCTGAGCGTCTATCAAAAGAAATTCGAAGGAGTGTCGGAAGTCCACCGAAAATTCACCGGAAAGCTCACTGGAAGAGAAGACTTGAAGAATGTCGATTTAAATCACTTAGAATTATATTTCAATTCATAGTTAGCACATAATTAGGGTAAGAATTAGAAAATAATCTTTTTTAACCTAGTAGGGGCCAACCGGGCCCTTATTGGGCTAATTTAGGTCAAAAATATGGCCTATTCAGCCTTGCTGAAAGGCCCAAGCGGTGGCATCGCCTAGGACCCGAGAGCTAGGTGGTGGCATCGCCCAGCACCAGAGAGGCCGGGCGGTGGAACCGCCTAGGCTGGGCGGTGGCACCGCCCAGTACTTTGTCAGTCTGACAATTGATAGGCGGTGGCACCGTCAACATTGGGAAACCCAAAATGAATTCAAATTTGGAGCCCAAATTTGAATCCTCTTGGGGTCTATAAATACCCCTCTTTTCTCAGCTAAAAGTGTAACCTTTTGAGAGTTAGAAATTGAGCAAAAGCCATAGCAAAGCTTTGTTTTCGATATCTTAAGTGTTCACCTCCCTCTCTTTGCAAAAATCTGTAAGAGTGTGAACCACTTATAAGAAGGCTGTAAGAGGGGTATTTGGTCCTTCCCCTTCAAAGTGACTTGCTAGTGGAAGTTGGGAGCCTCAACGAAGAAGGCTTCAAAAGTGGATGTAGGTCATTTGACCGAACCACTATACATCACGGTGTTCCTTGAATGTGTGAGTGTTTAAATTTCTGAATCATTTCTTTACTTAGCTGCAAATCATTCGGTCTTCATCTCCTTTACTCAAGCTACTTTAACTAAGTCATTTTTCATTGAATCAAAATCTCCATACGAACTAGCTATTTATGAAATCGATTTCAAACTTATTAGTTTTTATCTGTTGCACTAATTCACCCCCCCCCCTCTTAGTGCCACTCCAATCCTAACAATTGGTATCAGAGCGAGGTTCACTCTCATATTTGGTTTAAAACCCAAGGGAGATGGCTTACTCCGGCATGCAAGAGGGTCACTCCATTACACCTCCATCTATATTTAATGGGTCAGATTACACATATTGGAAGACTCGTATGAGGACCTTTCTTATTTCTATGGATTTTGAGCTTTGGAATATCATTGAAAATGGATTTCAAAAATCTTCTCTTTCGATGAGCGAATGGAATGAATCGGAGAAGAAGATTTTTGCTTTAAATGCAAAGGCTATGAATGTCTTATTTTGTGCCCTTGATAAAAATAAGTTTAATCGTGTTTCGATTTATGAATCAGCTTTTGATATTTGGCACACTCTTGAGATCACTCATGAAGGCACTAGCCGGGTGAAAGAGCCCAAAATCAATATTCTTATGCATTCTTATGAGCTTTTTCGAATGAAACTAAGTGAGTCCATCAGAGACATATACACCTGCTTCACGGATGTCATCAATGGACTCAAAGCACTTGGTAAAGATTTTTCTAATTTTGAACTAGTAACAAAAATTTTAAGATCTCTTCCAAAGAGTTGGGATCCAAAGGTTACGGCTATTCAAGAGGCTAAGGACCTTAAAACTTTTCCTATCAAAGAACTCATAGGGTCTTTAATGACTTATGAAATGACATACCATACTCATGATGAGCTAGAGAACCCCCTTCCAAAGAACAGGAATGATATGGCATTAAGAACACAAGAAGACCACTTGAAAGGAACACAAGTGATGAGGAATTTGATGAAGACATTGCACTCTTAACTAGAAAATTTAAAAAATTCATTAAAAAAGATAGATTTAAAAATGAATCCAAAAATAAACTTGAACTAAAAAAGGACCAAGTCATATGTTACGAATGCAAGAAACCGGGACACTTCAAAAATGAATGCCTCCAAGCCAAGAAGAAGCAACTCAAGAAGAACAAGGCATTGAAGGCTACATGGGATGATTCAAGTGACTCCGAAGATGAAGAAGCAAGCAACAAAGAGGAGGCCAACTTCGCGCTAATGACCTTAGGAGAAGAGGTTAGTGAGTTATTTAATGAAGAGTTATCTTTCGATAAACTTTCTATCGCTTTTTATGAATTATTTGATGAATGTAGAACTATTAGTAAGAAGTTTAATTTATTAAAGAAAGAGCATGTTTTATTACAAGATAAGTTTGAGTCTCCAAACTCCTTTACCCCTATGCTCTAAGTGTGAACACTTAGAGACAATCAAAAAGGAGAACTTGCTACTTAAAGAGATCCTAAACAAGTTTAAGGTTGGTAGCAAGAGCTTGGACATGATCCTTGCAAACAAGGGTCACGTCGGAAATAGAAGTGGAATTGGATTTGTGAGTGGATCTCACCGAAATCCTACCACCTTCATTAAAGGACCCACATTACATGTATCACCTCATTTAAAATGTAATTTTTATTATAAATCCAGACATGTTATTTATAAATATCCATTTAGAAAAATTAGTCCACATAAATTGATATGGGTTCCTAAAAGAACCATAAATAATTCTATGCTAAATGACAAAGTTAATAGATTAATTTTTGAGGCACCCAAAATCAAATGGGTACCTAAAAACCATCCTCTTTTGTAGAACCATTCACAATCACAAGCTAGGAGCAAGAGATGGTATCTTGATAGTGGATGCTCAAGGCACATGACCAGAGATCCATCTCAATTCTCTATGCTCACTAGCAAAGAAGAAGGGTATGTCACCTTCGGAGACAACAACAATGGTAAAATTATTGGCAAGGGAACCATAGGTAACAAATAAACTTTTTTAATTGATAATGTGTTAATGGTAGATGGTTTAAAGCATAATCTTTTAAGTGTTAGTCAATTATATGATACGAGATATGTTGTGAAATTTGAATCTAATGCTTGCATTATTGAAAAACCACACAATAATACATCTATGATTGTACTAAAACAAAATAATATCTACACCATCAACATTGATGATCTTAGTAGTGAAATGTGTTTTTCGACATTAAATGATGACACTTGGCTTTGGCATAGAAGATTAGGTCATACTAGCATGAAGTTAATCAATCAAATCACATCCAAAGCACTTGTAAGAGGCATTCCCAATGTTAAGTTCATTAAGGATAAAGCATGTGATGCTTGTTAACTAGGAAAACAAATTAAAACTAACTTCAAGCCAAAGAATCAAATAAGTACCTCTAGACCATTACAATTGATCCATATGGATTTATTTGGACCAATTGACACAACAAGCCTAGGAGGAAGTAAATATGCCTTTGTAATTGTAGATGACTATAGTAGATACACTTGGACCAATTTCTTGGCTCACAAAAGTGATTGTTTTAAATGTTTCTCTAAATTTTGTAAACTTACTCAAAATGAAAAGGGTTTCATGATTTCATCCATTCGGAGTGATCACGGTGGTGAATTCCAAAACTATGACTTTCAAAATTTTTGTGAATCAAATAGGTACAACCACAACTTCTCTACTCCAAGGAATCCTCAACAAAATGGAGTAATAGAAAGAAAGAATAGAAATTTACAAGAAATGGCAAAAATCATGTTAAATGAACATAGTTTACCCAAATACTTTTGGGCTTAAGGCATTAATTCGGCTTACTATATCATGAATAGGGTTATAGTAAGAGCATCTCTATCCAAGACTCCTTATAAATTATGGAATAACAAAAAACCTAATGTTACTTACTTTAAAGTTTTTGGTTGCAAATGCTTTATTTTAAATGAAAAGGATGCTTTCAGAAAATTCGATGCTAAATTTGATGAAGGCATCTTTCTTGGTTACTCTTCCGTTTTTAAAGCTTTTCATGTTTTTAACAAAAGAACGTTAGTTATAGAAGAGTCTATTCATGTAGTTTTTAATGAAATTTCTGAATTTAAGAAAAAAGATTTTGATGATGATTTTGGTTTTGATGGTTTGAATTTAAATGAACCCTCTCCTCAAAATAGCAACTTGGATGCATCTTCTTCCTAAATTTCCTTACCTAAGGAATGAAAGTATGTAGATGTCCATCCCAAGGAGTTAAATATAGGAGACACATAGAAAGGGGTTCAAACTCATTCTTCTTTTAAAAATTTTTGTGCCCATGCCACTTTTCTTTCTCAAATTGAACCTAAGTACATTGACGATGCCTTGAAAGATAATTCTTGGGTTATCGCAATGCAAGAAGAATTAAATCAATCTAAGAGGAATGAGGTATGGAAGCTTGTTCCTAGACCTAATGACCATTTAGTTATTGGTACTAAATGGGTCTTTAGAAATAAGCAAGATGTATGCGGTATCGTGGTTAGAAACAAGACTAGACTAGTGGCTAAAGGTTTCAGCCAAGAAGAATGTATTGATTACGAAGAGACCTTCACTCCTATGGCAAGATTAGAAGTCATTAGGATGCTCCTTACCTATGCTAGTAGTAATAATTTTAAGCTTTTTCAAATGGATGTCAAAAGTAATTTTTTAAATGGCTTTATTTATGAAGAAGTGTATGTTGAACAACCACCCATATTTAAAAATTCTCTTCTTCCCAATCATGTGTTTAAACTAATAAAGGCTCCCTATGGATTAAAACAAGCCCTTAGGGCTTAGTATGAGAGGCGTAGTTCTTTCTTAATTTCAAATAATTTTACTAAAGAAAAGGTTGATACTACATTATTTATCAAACATTTTGAAAATAATTTTCTTGTTGTTCAAATTTATGTTGACGATATTATTTTTGGTTCTTCGGATGAATCATTATGTGAATCATTTGCCAAGTGTATGAGTCATGAATTTGAAATGAGCCTAATGGGAGAATTAACCTTTTTTTTAGGATTGCAAGTTAAACAACTTAGTGATGGTATATTTCTTAATCAAACAAAGTATACATTAGAATTGTTAAAACGATTTAACAGGGATGGTTCAAAAGCCATCAACACTCCAATGAGTACTTTCACCAAGTTAGACTTGGATGAAAGTGGAGAAAATTTTGATCAAAAAACATATAGGGGAATGATAGGTAGCTTACTTTACCTCACTACAACTAGACCAGATATCATGTTTAGTGTTGGTCTATGTGCAAGATTCTAAGCTAATCCTAAGTTATCTCACCTCAAAGCTGTTAAAATAATCCTTAGGTATCTTAAAGGAACTCCTAATCTAGGATTATGGTATCCAAAATCCAATAACTTTGATTTAAAAGCCTAGACAGATGCAGATTTTGGTGGATGTAGAATAGATTGAAAGAGCACATCCGGAACATGCCAATTTTTAGGACATGCATTTGTTTCTTGGACTTCCAAGAAACAAAATTCAGTAGTACTATCTACGGCGGAAGTCGAATACATAGTTGCAAGTGCATGTTGTGCATAAGTTGTTTGGATGAAAAACACGTTAGAAGACTATGGAATTTATTTAAAGAACATTCCCATAAAATGTGATAATAAAAGCGCTATTTGTTTAACCAAAAATCCAATTCAACACTCTAGAACTAAGCATATTGACATTAGGCATCACTTTATACGAGATCATATCAATAATAATAATATCATTCTAGAATTTATTGATACAAAACACCAATTAGCGGACATCTTTACAAAACCCCTAAATGAAGAACAATTTGACTTCATTAGAAGAGAATTAGGCATGCTAAATTGTTCTAATAATGATGTATTTTTCTTTTCCAAAATTTTCCAACTTCGGTTTTGATTGTATCATCTTAATATTATCTCTTCATTTTTGAATGACATCTTTACAATATCATCTTGGCATTTTGATGAAAGTTCTCATTTTTATCTTCCTATTTTGATTCTCCTCTTCAATTGATAAATTTTTGAGTTGTGTCATGACTTTTGATGAAATGATTAAATTTTCAGTTTTGATAGTTTCACATTGATATTATATTTTTGCATTTTGATGACATCTTTATATCATGGAGCTCACAGTTTTATCTTTCGATCATAATATTGATGAAATTTATCATGATGTTGTTTTTCTCTTTCTTTAAATAGTGGATACTAGTGATGTAGTAAAAACTGATTTTATACCCTCTTTAAGTATGACTAAGGATATTTCATGACTTGCATTTTATATGAAGCTTAACATATACGTAAATTAATGTCATGAATTATGCAAAATTAAGTTCTTAAATGTTCATTTTTGATTTTTATTCTTGTGCTAATCAACATGATTCAAGGTTTTATGAATTCTCCTCATGAATCACTACAAGAATGCCACGTCGAATTTTTTCCTCCAAATTTTTTATATTGATATATTTCATTCGTTGAAGTTTTATGAATTTTGACATCTCATTCTCATGGAGTTTACTTTAAAATATGAAATCTTTGATGAATGACTTTAATGATCTATCCTTTTACAATTCTATGCTTGAATTCTCAATAAAAAATTGAGTCTTAAATTTTTCATGTATGAATTCTTCATGAGCATTTTGAAACTGTAATGTATTTTTTTTCGGATCTCATGAACATGAATAAAAATGATCCAAACATTTTTTGAATTTATCCGCCAAGGATGATATATTTTGCATTATGTTCAACTCATTTACCATATGCTTGATAATTGACCACTCATTTTTTTTATGGTATGATACCTTATGGTGGCTACTTCACCTCCTTTTTGTTGATGACAAAGGGGGAGAAGAATGTGTAAATTGATGACATATGAAAATAACTTGATAAAATATCTTGCATAGTATTAAGAAGATTGAATTCAAGTGTTTTGAGGTTGATATCATATCATGTTTAAAAATTGGGTTCTTTTTATTGATATGATAAGCTAATATTTCATTTGATATCATGCCTTGATCTTGTGCACTTCATTGATATCATTTGATCCTTGTGGTAATTCAATTTATGATTAGTTTCTCTTGTCAAAATGATGAATGTCTATCATTCGACTAGAAAATGCATATCATGCCATGACATTGCGAAAAATATGAAGTTTCATATTTATGGATGAAAGATCATGCTTGTTAAGCATGACGATAAGTTTAATGAATGAAACTTATCGGGTTTGGGATGAATTCAAAAAGATTGAATTCAAGTGTTTTTCCCTTCTCATAATATGGCATATAGATAGGGGGAGTTAAGATTAACTCCATCATCTTTTGATTGTCATCATCAAAAAGGGGGAGATTGTTGAATCTCGGATTTTGATGATGAAGTCAATTGGTGAATTATTTGTTCAAATCTATATTGTTGAGATAAGTGTGTAGGATTAACTATGATAGGATGAAAACATAAAGCGATTTACTGAGGTCAAACTCGCTAGGAGTTCGAGAGTTCACCGGAAGTCCGAAGGATTATCAAAAGTATTGTCGGAACTAACCGAGATAGAATCAGGGACATGTCGAAGGTTTCAGAAGTTCACTGAAAAGATTGTTGGAGGTTCGCGGAGATAACCGAGAAGGTTTGGAAGCTTGCCAAAGACTTGTTGAACTCACCACACAATCCGGGAGCTTGCTGGGAGTCCGCTAGAAGAAATTCGAAGGAGTATCGGAAGTCCACTGAAAATTCATCGAAAAGCTCACCGGAAGAAAAGACTTGAAGAATGTCAGTTTAAATCACTTAGAATTATGTTTCAATTCATAGTTAGTGTGTAATTAGGGTAAGTATTAGGAAATAATCTTTTTTTAACCTAGTAGGGGCCAACCGGGCTCTTATTGGGCTGATTTGGACCGAAAATATGGCCTATTCAGCCTTGTTGAAAGGCCCGGGTGGTGGTACCGCTCAGCATCAGAGAGGCCGGGCGGTGAAACCGCTGAGGCTGGGCGGTGGCACCGCCCAGTACTCTGTCAGTCTGACAATTGACAGGCAGTGGGACTGCCACTGACAGGCGGTGGCACCTCCAACACCGAGAAATCCAAAATAAATTCAAATTTAGAGCCCAAATTTGAATCCTCTTAGGGTCTATAAATACCTCTCTTTTCTCAGCTGAAAGGGTAACTTTTTAAGAGTTAGAAATTAAGCAAAAGCCATAGCAAAACTTTGTTTTCGATATCTTAAGTGTTCACCTCCCTCTCTTTGCAAAAATTTGTAAGAGTGTGAACCACTTGTAAGAAGGTTGTAAGAGGGGTATTTGGTCCTTCCCCTTCAAGGTGACTTGCTATTTGAAGTTGGGAGCCTCATCGAAGAAGGGTTCGAAAGTGGATGTAGGTCATTTGATCGAACCACTATACATCGTAGTGTTCTTTGAATGTGTGAGTATTTAAATTTCTAAATCATTTCTTTACTTAGCTGCAAATTGTTTGGTTTTTATCTCCTTTACTCGAGCTACTTTAACTAAGTCATTTTTTATTGAATCAAAATCTTCATACGAACTAGCTATTTATGAAATCGATTTCAAACTTACTAGTTTTAATCTGCTGCACTAATTCACCCCATCTCTTAGTGCCACTCTAATCCTAACAAAAAGAAGGTTAGTTCATCCATTATACTTATTTCAAATTCATGACTCAAACACATGACAAATGATTCACTAAGTGATTCATTAGTAGAACCAAAGATAATATCATCAACATAAATTTGAATAAAAAAAAATTATTTTCAAAATGTTTAACAAATAATATAGTATCTATTAGGAAATCCTATGGGGCGACATCTCATGCGCAATAGTTGAACAAAAAATAAAACCACAGATTTTTCATAGAAAGGTTCCGTCGTCGTGCGAAGATCGGTGCGTCAAAACAAATCTATGAAAACTACATGTGTAAAAGAAAATACCTAGGGAGATCGTATATCCTTGAATCCCTACAGATCTATAGGAAGGATGAAGGAGGTCAAATGTCCTCCTCTCTAGTGGTATCCACACGGCAGGGACTGCGATGATGCACCACTCTAGGGAAAGGAGAACAAGAGGTGGCTACCAAAAGAAACCCCTAGCTTATAGAGCTTTGGTTCCCTCCTATTTATAGAGGTCCCCTATAAACCCTAATGGATCTTGCCCTATTGGGTATTGGATCTCCATCCAATTACCCAAGCCTCTTGGATTAGTGGGTCTCTACCCAATAATCTCTTATTAGCAATTATTCGATCTCATCTTAAGATCTCGTCACTTGATGTTCAAGAGACATCTTATCACTTATAATTATTGGATCTCATCACTTGATGTTCTTGCAGTCATATATGCCCTGCAAGCCAATCACATGAGTGATGGCACTTGTGACTTGACATGTACTCTTTCTTTTGCTTATTATTATTAGGTATTTTATCACTTTATCTTGCGTGTTGCATATATTATGATATTTTTGGATTTATGCAATGGGAATCGGATCGTGATGAGATCATGATAATGAGACTGATTCACCTTTAAACACAGACCCTAAATAATCCTGATCATAGGTTACTCAAGATGGACATCGAGATAACCAGATAGACTAGTGTGCTATATACCCATCCATATAATGGAGGTGGTTAGTCTCACAGCTACTCATGTGGATGTTAGGATCTAAAAGGCACTAAGAGGGGGGGTGAATTAGTGCAGTGGATTAAAATCATACTTTTGAAATCGATTTTGCAAAAACACAAGTTCATAGGAAGATTTCAATTTGGCGAAAGAGAACTTGAAAGTAATTGCTTACGTAAAGGAAATAACTATGAACTAAACAACTTGCAGCCAAGTAATGAAATGATTCAAGAATGTAAACACTCACACATTTATGAACACAATGATGTATAGTGGTTCGGTCAAATGACCTACATCCACTCTTGAAGCTTTTACGATGAGGCTCCGCTCTTCCACTAGCAAATCTTTTGAAGGGGAAGGACCAAATACCCCGTTTACAACCCTTTACAAGAAGTTCACACTTTTACAAGATTTCTCAAGAAGAAGAAGGAGGTGAACACTTAGCAAGAACAAGACTTTTCAAGACTTTTCAAAAGCTCAAGACTAAGATTCTAACTCTCAAAAGGGTGCCCTTTCAGTTGAGAAAGGGGGTATTTATAGATCCAAAATGGATTCAAAATTGGGCTCCAAATTTGAAACGTTCGTTCTGTTCCTGTGTCGGCAGACACATCACTCGTGTCGGGCCCATCGATCGACACACAAGGGCGTACCACCGCCCCGCTGCAAGCTACTGCTCCACCTGGATCGGGCGGTGCCATCGCCACCAGTGGTTCCACCGCTTGTTTGTGTATAGGGGCGCTGCTACCGCTCCAGCCAGGTGGTCCCACCGCCCCAGGCTGGGCGGTTCAACCGCCTGGCCCATTCAGCTAAAGCCGAAAGGGCCCTGTTTAAGCCCCAACTTGGCCCAGTAGAGGCCTGGTTGGCCCCCACTGAATTTAGGCAGGATTTTCTTTTCCTAAATCCTTGCTCTACTCATGTGCAAACTACGAACTTAAAAATATAACTCAATGTGATTTGATCCGACACTCTTTAAGTCAACTTCCGGCGAGCTTTACAATGAGATCCAAAGCTTCGATGCTTCCTCGGATTGCTTCCGTGGACTCTCAAAGATACTCCGGATTGTATGGAGAGCTCAATGAGTCTTCGGCTAGCTTCTGAATCTTCGGTAAGTTCCGCGAACCTTCGACGATCTTTGAGATGAACTTCCGAAAACTTTGGCAAGTCCCTGATTCGATCTTGGATGGTTCCGGCAACACTTCCAAAAATCTCTCGGACTTCCGATGAACTCTTGAACCCCCGACGGATTTGACCTCGGTAAATCACTTTATGTTTTCTTCCCATCGTAGTTGTTCCTGCACACTTATCTCGACAAAGTAGATTAGAACAAATATTTCACCAATTGACTTCATCATCAAAATCCAAGATTCAACAATCTCCCCCTTTTTGATGATGATAATCAATTGGTGATGGAGTTACTCTTAACTCCCCCTATCTATATGCCATAAAAAAAATTGCTTGAATTCAATTTTTGAATTCAACACAATAAATTTAACTTCATGATGTACTTAATGATGACAAAGTCGATGTTGGACATTAAGATGTCAAATAGGTATCAAAGATATCAATGAAGTATACATAATTAAAAACATGATATCAAGAACCTAAATAAGCATTTTAACTTGCAATAACTTGTAAAGCATGGGATATGTATATAACTGTCAACATATGGCAATACACATATTATTTCTCCCCCTTTGTCATCAACAAAAAGGAAACGAGGGATTCATATGTAACAATAAAGGATGGCCGAAAAATATCACAAATGTGGAAAAGGAAATCATTCAGAAAGTCGAAAATCATTTCACAGTGGCCAAGAAGATGTAATGAAGATAATACAACATATATGTCTAATTGCATAGATGTAAAAGTTGCACACAAGTTTACAATGTTCAAAAAGAAAATACAGCAAGCTACTCCTCAGGAGGAATGCCAAGATGCCTATACATGTGATCTATCTTTTGGTTCATCTTCCGCATTTCCTTCAAAGTTTCAATTTGCTGTAATTTTACATCATTTAACTCTCTCATGATCGAATCGTCAGAAGGTGGAGCAGAAACTGGCATTGATGTAGCTGCAACAAAAGGATCAGGAGGAGGAGATTCATTTCCCCTAAAGATTGGTGTTTCAGGATGGTCTACTGGTGTGGGAGGTATATCACTTCTCCTAGGTTGTCTAACCCCTATTCCATGCTCGAATGTACACCTAAGTCACCTAAGTAGTTTAATGTCAATGATATTAAATCTGTCCACTTGTATTGCTTCTTCATTTGGTGGAATGCAAATATTATGGGCATGCAATAGTTTAGTTATTAAACCTCCATATGGTAACATTGATCCTTTAGAAAGGACCTTTATCATGTGCTGCCGGATTAGATATCCAAAATAAAAATGTTGTCTGGTCATGATCCAATATAAGGTACCTAACTCAGTGAAACTGATCTCATCATGATGAAACTGTTTAGGAATGACAATGCTTACAAGAATGTGATGTAAAATTTTAGAGTTAAAAGGTAATAAATGTTCACAACTCTTGGGGATTATACCTAAATTTGGGTTTGCAAACACAGTTTCTAAAGCTTCAGAGTGGGTGGCACCAACTGTGTCCATATCCCATTTTCCTCTAAAATAACACCCTAACTCTTTCTCAACAATTCCAATTAATGAGCATATAGTATTATCACATATTTAGATCTCATTATCTAGAAGATAAGTTGACAAACCATCATCATTCATGGTTAAATTAGCATAGAATAATTTAACCAAGCGTGGATAAACAGGTTCAACAATTTGCAAAATGGGTAAGGCCTCTAAGTCTGCAAACCACATGATAGGTTCTAGGCTCTCTAATTGATTCAAATCAACATATTTTCCTTTATGAATGGGTCTAGAACCAAGTTCAGAAAATCTAAGAGAAGCTTCTTGTGATTTAAACAAGGATTGGTCAAATGAATCTACCTCCATCCTTTTTCCTTTGTCTCTTGATGTTCTTTTAGGAGCCATTTCTATTTAGGATAGATCAATAATCAATTGAAGAAAGGAATTAAACTAGATAAGAAAAGGAAAGAGAAATAATTCGGTTTTTACCTTAGATTGTTCCTTTGAGATGTAGGGAGCTTGAATCAAAGTAAGATCTCCTTCTTAGGCTTTTAGAGGGAAGAAATGATGCTTGGAGGGTTTAGAGGAGTGTAGAGAGGTGAGGAAGAGAACTCTCGGGTTAGGGGGCGGTTCTACCGCCGGTCCTAACTCACCCCTTATAAAAGGGGTGTTCGGGCGGTACTACCACCCCAGCAGACGGTTCCACGCTGGGTGACTATTTGAAGTGCTACACAGAGCACAAAAATCCGCATTTCATTATTATTATTATTTAAAAAAAAAATTTATTCTTAGAGATGGGATGAAGTCAAAAAGAATTTGATGAAAATAAATCCAAGAGGAAAAATCAAAATGTATGGAATCAAATCGATGAAAACCATAATTTCAAGGAAAGATATCATCAAATAGAGCTTACTTATTTGGACAGTTTAACATGCCTAATTCCCTTCTAATAAAATCAAATTGTTCCTCATTTAAAGGTTTCGTAAAAATGTCCGCTAATTGATGATTTGTATCAACAAATTCAAGGGTGACATCTCCATTACTTACATGATCTCGTATAAAATGATGCCTAATGTCAATGTGCTTAGTTCGAGAGTGTTGAATTGGATTTTTAGTTAGACAAATAGCACTCGTGTTATCACATTTTATAGGAATATTTTTTAAGTAAATTCCATAGTCTTCTAGTGTATTTTTCATCTAGATAACCTGTGCACAGCGTGCATTTGCAGCTATATATTCAGCTTCTACCGTAGATAGTGCAACCAAATTTTGTTTCTTGGAAGTCCAAGAAACAAGTGCATGTCCTAGAAATTGGCATGTTCCGGATGTGCTTTTTCTATCTATTTTACATCCACCAAAATCCGCATCTGCATAAGCTTTCAAATCAAAGTTATCAGATTTTGGATACCATAATCCAAGATTAGGGGTCCCTTTAATATATCTAAGAATCCTCTTAACGGCTTTCAAGTGAGATAGCTTAGGATTAGCTTGGAATCTTGCACATAGCCCTACACTGAACATGATGTCAGTCCGGTTGCAAGTGAGATAAAGCAAAGGCTACCTATCATGCCCCTATAAGTTTTTTGATCAAAACTTTCTCCATTTTCATCCATATCTAATTTAGCGGAGGTGCTCATAGGAGTGCTAATATCTTTTGATCCATCCATGTTAAATCGTTTAACAATTCCAATGTGTATTTTGATTGATTTAGAAATATACCATCACTTAGTTGCTTGATTTGTAGTCCTAAAAAGAAATTTAGTTCTCCCATTAGGCTCATCTCAAATTCATCACTCATATTCTTAGCAAATAATTCACATAGTGATTTATTACAAGAACCAAAAATAATATCATCAACATAAATTTGAATAATAAAAAAATTATTTTCAAAATGTTTAATAAACAATGTAGTATCAACCTTGCCTTTAGTGAAATCATTTGAAATTAAAAAAGAACTAAGCCTCTCATACCAAGCCCTAGGGGCTTGTTTTAGACCATATAGAGCCTTAGTTAGCTTAAACACGTGGTTAGGAAATAGAGAGTTTTCAAATCCGGGTGATTGTTCGACATACACTTCTTCGGAAATAAAACCATTTAAGAATGCACTTTTGACATCCATTTGAAATAATTTGAAATCTTTACTACTAGCATAGGCAAGGAGCATCCTAATGGCTTCCAATCTTGCCACCGGAGCGAAGGTCTCTTCGTAATTGATACCTTCTTCTTGGTTGAAACCTTTGGCCACTAGTCTAGCCTTGTTTCTAACCATGATACCGTATTCATCTTGCTTGTTTCTAAAGACCCACTTAGTACTAATAACTAAGTGGTCATTAGGTCTAGGAACAAGCTTCCATACCTTATTCCTCTCAAATTGATTCAATTCTTCTTGCATTACGATAACCCAAGAATAATCTTTCAGGGCATCAACAATGCATTTTGGTTCAACTTGAGAAAGAAAAGCGGCATGGGCACAAAAATCTTTGAAAGAAGAGCGAGTTTGAACCCCTTTCAATGCATCTCCTATAATTAACTCCTTGGGATGAGCATCTACATACTTCCATTCCTTGGGTAAGGAAGTTTGGGAAGAAGATGCATTCAAGTTATCATTTTAAGGAGAGGGTTCATTCAAATTCAAATTATCAAGACCAAAATCATCATCAAAATCTTTCTTCTTAAATTTGGAAATTTCATTAAAAACCACATGAATAGATTCTTCTATAACTAAGGTTCTTTTGTTGAAAATACGAAAAGCCTTAGAAACCGAAGAATAACCAAGAAATATGCCTTCATTGGATTTTGCATCGAATTTTCCTAAGGCATCCTTTTCATTTAAAATAAAGCATTTACAACCAAAAACTTTAAAATAAGAAACATTGGGTTTTTTATCATTCCATAATTCATATGGAGTTTTAGATAGGGATGGTCTCACTAGAACTCTATTCATAACATAGCAAGCCATATTCACGGCTTCGGCCCAAAAATATTTTGGTAAATTATATTCATTTAACATGGTTCTAGCCATTTCTTGCAAACTTCTATTTTTCCTTTCCACTACTCCATTTTGTTGTGGATTTCTTGGAGTAGAGAAGTTATGATTGTATCCAATTATTTCACAAAAATTTTGGAAGTCATGATTTTGAAATTCACCTCCATGATCACTTCGAATTGATGAAATCATAAAACCTTTTTCATTTTGAGTGAGTTTATAAAATTTAGAGAAACATTTGAAACAATCACTTTTATGAGCCAAGAAATAGGTCCAAGTGTATCTACTATAGTCATCCACAATTACAAAGGCATATTTGCTACCTCCTCGGCTTGTTATGTCAATTGGTCCAAATAAGTCCAGATGGATCAATTGCAATGGTCTAGTGGTGCTAATTTGATTTTTTGATTTGAAACTAGTCTTTATTTGTTTTCCTAGTTGACATGCATCACATACCTTATCCTTAACAAATTTCATGTTTGGGATACCTCTTACTAATTCTCTAGATGAAATCTTAGAGATTAGTTTCATGCTTGCATGGCCTAATCTCCTATGCCAAAGCCAAGCATCATCATTCAAAACCGAAAAGCACATTTCATTACTTAATTCATCAATATTTATGGTGTAGACATTGTTTTGTTTTAAAGCAATTATGGATATGTTATTGTTGTGTTTTTCAATAATGCAAACATTAGATTCAAATCTAACAACATAACCTTTATCACATAATTAACTAATACTTAAAAGATTATGTTTTAAACCATCAACTAGTAACACATCATCAATTGAAAAACTCGATTTGTTACCTATGGTTCCCTTGCCTATGATTTTACCCTTATTGTTGTCTCCGAAGGTGACATATCCTTCTTCCTTGCTAGTGAGCATAGAGAAATGAGATGGATCTCCGGTCATGTGCCTTGAGCATCCACTATCAAGATACCATTTCTTGCTCCTAGCTTGTGAGTTTGTCTACAAAAGAGGATGGTTTTTAGGTACCCATTTGATTTTGGGTGCCTTACAAATTGATCTAATTACTTTGTAATTTATCATTGAATTGTTTATGGTTCCTTTAGGAACCCATATCAATTTTTGTGGATTAATTTTCTTGAATGGACATTTGTAAGCAACATATCCCGTTTTGCCACAAAAATTACATTTCAAATGGGGTGATACATGCAATGTAGGCCCTTTAACGAAGGTGGGATTTTGGTGAGAACCTCTCACAAATCCGATTCCACTTCTATTTCCGACGTGACCTTTGTTAGCAAGGATCATGTCCAAGCCCTTGCTACCAACCTTAAACTTGTTTAGGATCTCTTTGAGTAGCAAGTTCTCCCTCTTTGTTGCATCTAAGTCTTCACACTTAGAGCATGGGGGTAGAGAAGGGTTTTGAAGACTATTGAACTTACTTTGTAATAAAGCATGCTCTTTCTTAAGAAAATTGAAGTTCTTACTAATAGTTCTACATTCATCAAATAACTCATGAAAAGCCATAGAAAGTTCATCGAAAGATAATTCTTCATTAAGTAACTCACTAACCTCTTCTCCTAATGCCATTAGTGCGAAGTTTGCCTCCTCTTTGTTATTAGCTTCTTCAACCTCGGAGTCACTTGAATCATCCCACGTGGCCTTCAAGGCTTTTTTCTTCTTGAATTGCTTCTTCTTGGCTTGAGGGCATTCATTCTTGAAGTGTCCCGGCTTCTTGCATTCGTAGCAAATAACTTGGTCCTTTTTGTGTTCAAATTTGCTTTTTGTGTCATTTTTAAATTTGTTCTTTCTTATAAATTTCTTAAACTTTTGAGTTAGAAGTGCAATGTTATTGTCACTGTCCTCATCACTTGATGTTCCTTTCAAGTGGTCTTCTTGTGTTCTAAGTGCCATATCCTTCCTGTTCTTTGGAAGGGGGTTCTCAAGCTCTTCATGAGCATGGCACGTCATCTCGTAGGTCATTAGAGATCCAATAAGTTCTTCAAGTGGAAATACTTTAAGATCCTTGGCCTCTTGAATGGCCGTGACCTTTGAATCCCAACTCTTTGGAAGGGATCTTAAAATTTTAGTTACCAATTCAAAATTAGAAAAACCTTTACCAAGAGCTTTAAGTCCATTGATGACATCCGTAAAGCGGGTGTACATGTCTCCAATGGACTCATTTGGTTTCATCCAAAAAAGTTCATAAGAATGCACAAGAATGTTGATTTTGGACTCTTTCACTCGGCTAGTGCCTTCATGAGTGATTTCAAGAGTGCGCCAAATATCAAATGCCGATTCACAAATAGAAACCCGATTAAACTCATTCTTATCAAGCGCACAAAATAAGACATTCATAGCCTTTGCATTGAGAGCAAAAATCTTCCTCTCCGACTCATTCCACACACTCATCGGAAGAGAAGATTTTGCAAAGCTATTTTCAATAATGTTCCAAAGTTCGAAGTCCATGGAAATGAGAAAAATCCTCATACGAGTCTTCCAATACGTATAATCCGACCCATTAAACATAGGCGGACGAGTAATGGAGTGACCCTCTTGCATACTGAAGTAGGCCATCTCTCTTGGGTTTTAAACCAATATGAGAGCAAACCTTGCTCTGATACCAATTGTTAGGATCTAAAAGGCACTAAGAGGGGGTGAATTAGTGCAGCGATTAAAATCGATACTTTTAAAACCGATTTTGCAAAACACAAGTTCATAGGAAGATTTCGATTTGGCGAAAGAGAACTTGAAAGTAATTGCTTACGTAAAGGAAATAACTATGAACTAAACAACTTGCAGCCAAGTAATGAAATGATTCAAGAATGTAAACACTCACACATTTATGAACACAATGATGTATAGTGGTTCGGGCAAATGGCCTACATCCGCTCTTGAAGCCTTTACGATGGGCTCCGCTCTTCCACTAGCAAATCCTTTGAAGGAAGGACCAAATACCCCTTTTACAACCCTTTACAAGAAGTTCACACTTTTACAAGATTTCTCAAGAAGAAGAAGGAGGTGAACACGTAGCAAGAACAAGACTTTTCAAGACTTTTCAAAAGCTCAAGACTAAGATTCTAACTCTCAAAAGGGTGCCCTTTCAGCTGAGAAAAGGGGGGGCATTTATAGATCCAAAATGGATTCAAAATTGGGCTCCAAATTTGAAATCAAATTTGGAGTTCCCAGTTCTGGGTGTTAGAGGCGGTGCCACCGCTTGTCAGAGGTAGTGCCATCGCCTATCAAAGGCGGTGCCACTTTGTGTCGATGGCACGATCGACACGTGGGCGTACCACCACCTCGGCAGCGGTGCTACCGCTCCAGTGACTAGGACGGTGCCACCGCCCCAGCCAGGCGGTTCCACCGCTTGTCTGTGTACAGGGGCGGTGCTACCGCTCCAGCCAGGCGGTCCCACCGCCCCAGGCTGGGCGGTTCAACCGCCTGGCCCATTCAGCCAAAGCTGAATGGGCCCTGTTTAAGCCCCAACTTGGCCCAGTAGAGGCCCGGTTGGCCCCCACTGAATTTAGGCAGGATTTTCTTTTCCTAAATCCTTGCTCTACTCATGTGCAAACTACGAACTTAAAAACATAACTCAACGTGATTTGATCCGACACTCTTCAAGTCAACTTCTGGCGAGCTTTACAATGAGATTCCGACATGCTTCCGATGCTTCCCTCGGATTGCTTCCAGTGGACTCCCAGCATACTCCCGGATTGTATAGCGAGCTCAACGAGTCTTCGGCTAGCTTCCGAATCTTCCCGGTAAGTTCCGCGAACCTTCGACGATCTTTGAGATGAACTTCTGAAAACTTCGGCAAGTCCCTGATTCGATCTTGGATGGTTCCAGCAACACTTCTGAAAATCTCTCGGACTTCCGATGAACTCTTGAACCCCCGACGGACTTGACCTCGGTAAATCACTTTATGTTTTCTTCCCATCGTAGTTGTTCCTACACACTTATCTCGACAAAGTAGATTAGAACAAATATTTCACCAATTGACTTCATCATCAAAATCCGAGATTCAATAGTGGAGACACTAAGGATATAGTACAGGTGCTTATTGGAGAATGAGTTTATTGATTGATCTGCTTACGGAATGCTGGATGGTTATTGATACCTCATGTCGGACAGCAATTCCGTAGTCCCAATAGTGTATCTGATCCTTAGACTTGAGACACCAAGGATGTTTTGTATGAGTACTCCACTCTTTGATATCAGACTTATAGGTTTGGAAGTTTCAGATCTAGTACAGTTGGTTATTGGGAGTGGTAGCTAACCTTACGAGGGCTATTGAGTGTTAATAGAGGATCATCCACTCTCGGTATCATACGAGGAATATCCCATGTATTCTTGCTCAAACAAATCCTTGGCCAAGGTAATTTGGATTGAGAGAGAAAAAGTTCTCTAGGAGAATTCGATTAGAGCGAGACTCGAGGAGAGACCGTATGGGCCTAACAGCACTATGCTTGCTATAGGGTATCTGGGATATTAGATGGATGAGGGACTAAAGATATATGGTAACTGAGGACAAATAGGTCCAAAGGATTAGATTCTCTTGTATCGTTTGGGGATTACAGCGTAGTGGCCTCATACATCCATAGTCGATGAGTCAAGTGTATTATTATGGAGATAATAATTCACTTAGTCAGAAGGAGTTCTGACAGGTATGACTCACAACCAGCTCGATATTGGGCCTAGAAGGTCATACACATATGGTAGCTGTCACGACGAATAGAGGTTCGAATATGAGATATCCACCAGAGCCCCTAACTTATTAGATATCCGTTAAGCCCCTGAATTATTGGATCCTAAGATGAGATCCAATAAGAGCTAATAAGAGATTATTAGGTAGAGACCCACTAATCCAAGAGGCTTGGGTAATTGGATGGAGATCCAATACCCAATAAGGCAAGATCCATTAGAGTTAAGTTGACATATGCAGTTTTCGGATCTAGCCTATTTATACAAGACTTTTAGGAATGAATCGAGTAGGGACTGAAGCACAAGATCTATATATAGGTTATCCTCTAGGACCATTCCTAGACTTGTGAGTATCTCTATCCGCTCAATCATCTTAAGGACATGGTTTTGAACTAGTGTCCTCTCAGTTATCCTAGCACGGAAGAGACTCTTTGATATCTCATATCATTAACCTCAAATAATTTACGGAGATGCAAGAGTATGGATCTATCATCCATCCTTTCATGTTGTCTCTATAACTTGGGTATCATGGAGCCTAACATGTAATACTGAGCAAGAGTAGAGTCATCTATGTACTTCACATAGCGAGCGATCTCATCCTCGCTTGCCTCTTCCTTAGGCATAGGCATCACTATATCAAGGATATACGTGACTTTCTCCGTTTTGAGAACTATTCTTAGCTTGCGGAGCCAATCCATATAATTTAGACTAATGAGGTGGTTGTCATCAAGTATGCCACATAGAGAATCTAATAGCAAAAAGATGCAGCATAAATAAAGAACATGCAGATTTTACAAAAATATAAATATTCAAGATATGGACTTCTATCTTGACATGCTCCCACTATTTTTTGGTGAGTCACGCATCACCCTCAGTATTAGGATTGGAGCGGCACTAAGGGGGGGGGGGGTGAATTAGTGCAGCAGATTAAAACTTATAAACTTGAGATCGATTTCGAAGATAGTTCGTTCATAAGTAAATTTTGATTCGACAAGAGAGATTTTAGCTAAAGTAGTTCGAGCAAATGCAACTGAGAATAGGGAGAAGAAGACCGAATGATTTACAATAAGTAAAAGTAAGATGTAGAAATTTAGAACTCACACATCCTAAGTACGTAACGATGTATAGTGGTTCCGTCAAATGACCTATGTCCACTTCCAAAGCCTTTTTCGATGAGGCTCCCAACTTCTACTATCAAACTTCTTTGAAGGGGAAGGACCAAATGCCTCTCTTACAACCTTTTATAAGTGGTTCACACTCTTATAGATTTTTCGCAAAAGGAAAGAGGGAGGTGAACACTTAGCTATCGAAAATAAGACTTTGCTATAGCTTTGACTCAATTTCTAACTTCTCAAAAAGGTGTATTCTCAACTGAGAAAAGAGGAGTATTTATAGACTCAATTTGGTTTCAAAATTGGAACCAAAGAGAGTCACATTGCATATTTCAGGTTAATGGTGGTACCACCACCTGAGAGAGTCCTCGGGCTCTATGGTTTGGCGGTACCACCGCCTACCAAGCGGTACCATCGTTGGCAGGTAATAACTGCCAGCGGTACTACCACTGACCTGGGGCGGTACCACCACTTGCCAGGTATTAAAGTCTATAGTACCACTGTTGACCTAGGGCAGTGCCACCGCTTAGGCCTGGCGGTGCCATCGCCAGACTATACCAGCAAGGCTGAATGGGCTTTAACTTCGGCCCAAATCAGCCCAAATAAGACCCAATTGGCCCCTACAAGGGTTAAGCAGGATTATTACCTAATCCTTACCCTAATTATATGCTAACTATAAAATTAAAATATAATCCTAAGCAAATTAACAACTAGCAATGTCGAGTCTTCTTTCGGCGAGCTTTCCGGTGAGCTTCCGGCGGACTTCTGGTACACCCTCGGATTTCTTCCAACAGACTCCCAACAGGCTCCTGGACTTGTGGTGAGTTTGATGAATCTTGGGCAAGCTTCCAAACTTTCTTGGTGGGCTCTGCGAACCTCCAACAATCTTTCCGGCAAGCTTCCGAAACCTTGGGCAAGTCTCTGATTCTTTCTTGGTTGGTTTCGGCAACACTTCCGTTGATCCTTCGGACTTCTGGTGGACTCTTAAACTCCCAACAACTTGACTTCGATAATTTGTTTTATGTCATCAAGTTATCGTTGTTAATCCTGCATACTTATCTCAATAATATGGATTAGATCAAATAACCTATTAATTGACTTCATCATCAAAATCTAAGATTCAACAATCTCCCCCTTTTTGATGATAACAATCAATTGATGATGGAGTTAATTTTAACTCCCCCTATCTATATGCCATATTATGAGAAGGAAGAACACTTGAATTCTATCTTCTTGAATTCAATCTAAAACTGATAAGTTTCATTCATTAAACTTATCGTCGTGCTCAGCAAGCATGATTTTTCATTCATAAATATGAAACTTCATATTTTTCAAGTCGAATGATAGACATTTATCATTTCAACAAGAAATACCAATTATAATTTGAAATACAACATGTATCAAATGATATCGATAAAGTGCATAAAATCAAGACATGATATCAATTGAAATAATAGTTTATCATATCAATAAAAAGAACCCAATTTTTAAATATGATATGATATCGATCTCTCAAAAATTTACATTTGAAGTATTTGAGATACACGTGATACATTGTGATACAATCCAAATTTTATTATGATGCTTTTAAAGATATCACTAATTTTCAATTATAAAGCATGGCAAAAGCAATTAAATTGTAATATAAAACATATAAGATATTTTCATTCCATCATATTGCAATACACAACATATAAGTCATATTCTTCTCAATACTATGCATGCAAGACATTTTATCAAGTTATTTGCTCATGTCATCAATTTATTTGCATATTCTTCTATGTCATCAATTTGTACATTCTTCTCCCCCTTTGTCATCAATAAAAAGGAGGTGAAAAAAAAATGGTCATCATAAGGTATTATAATGCACATCAACCATATAGAGAAAATTGTAAGAATTGTCATTTATCAAACACATATGATACATGAGGTTAATATTTGCTTAGAAATCGATTTGAACAAAATGTAAGATATGTCATTCTCGACGGATAAATCCAAAAAATGTTTTGATCATTTTTGTTCATGTTGATGAAGTCCGGAAGAAAGATAAATCATCAAAGATTCATTCATAAAAGAGGATGTTAGGCTTAAGATGCGATTTTGAAAATTCAAGAATAAAATAATAAAGTGGAAGGATAGATCATTCATCAAACATCTCATATCAATTTTAAGATAAAATTCGTGAGAAAGAGATGTCAATATTCATAAAGCTTCAACATGGCATTTACGAATCAACATCAAAAATTTCATAGAAAGATTCAACATGGCATTTTTATAATGATTCATGAGGGGGAAGACATTAAGTTTTAAAGCTAAAAATCTGAAATGAACATTTAAGAGCTTGATTTTTTCTTAAAGCAAAATTCATGACATTAAATATCTTTAGTCATGCTTAAAGGTGGTGGAGGGAGCATAAAATCAATTTTAATACATCATTAAGATCCATCATTCAAAGAAGGAGGAAAGCAACATCATGATACCAAATCATCCAAAGCTTTTACAACATCATGAAGGCTTTAAAAATATTATGATTGAAAATGATAGCTTCATTAAAATATTACAATCGAAGGATAAAAATGAGAGTGCAAGTGTATCATCCAAAATAATGTCAAGGTTGAGATTTATCAAAACCGATTTTACCATTTCATCAAAAGGTATGACATAACTCAAAAATTCATCAATCGTAGAGGAGAATCAAAATATTACGTTCGAAGGACAAAAATGAGAACTTCACTCAAAAGATGATTTTGTAAAGATGTCATCCAAAAAACAAGAAGATAATATTAAGATGAGACAATGAAATCCAAAGTTGAGAAATTTTGGAAAAAGAATATATAACATCTTTGTGCATTGGGACAATTTAACATACCTAATTCTCTTCTAATGAAGTCAAATTATTCTTCATTTAGGGGTTTTGTGAATATGTCTGCTAATTGATGTTTTGTATCAATAAATTCTAGAATTACATCGTTATTATTTACATGATTTGGTATAAAGTGATGCCTAATGTCAATATGCTTAGTTCTAGAGTGTTGAATTGGATTTTTGGTTAGACAAATAGCACTTGTGTTATCACATTTTATGGGAATGTTCTTTAAATAAATTTCATAGTCTTCTAACATATTTTTCATCCAAACAACATGTGCACAACATGCACTTGCAGCTATATGTTCGGCTTCCACCGTAGATAGTACAATCGAATTTTGTTTCTTGGAAGTCCAAGAAACAAGTGTATGTCCTAAAAATTAGCATATTCTGAATGTGCTTTTTATATCTATTCTACATCTGCCAAAATCTACATCTGTATAGGCTTTTAAATCAAAGTCATCGGATTTTGGATACCATAATCCTAGGTTAGGAGTTCCTTTAAGATATCTAAGGATTCTTTTAATGGCTTTAAGGTGAGATAACTTAGGATTAGCTTGGAATCTTGCTAACAAAGGAGGAATCAAGAGCGGATATAGGTCGGGCGACCGAACCACTATAAAATCGGTTTGCTACCTTTCCTTGCTATTTACTCTTACTGCAAATCATTTTACTTGCTCACTGCCCTCATTACATTCTTATAATTATTTTCAAGTTAAACATCATTTTTAAAATGTGTTTTGATTGAATGAATCTATAGATCGAACGAAGCTTTTCGAATCGACATAATTTTTATCACTGCACTAATTCAGCCCCCCCTCTTAGTGCCAACTGTGATCCTAGTAGGTCACTATCTAGGAAGTAGTGGTGGTGGTGGTTACTAATTGGGAAGTAGTGATGGTGACCCTTTCTCGCTCGAGCAAGATGAGGCATGGCTGTCGGCTTCACCTCTTTTCTTTCTTTCTTTCTTTCTCTTTTTTTTTTGAGATGATGATAGCTGTGGCGAAGTGTTGTGAGAAATTACAGTGAGAACGTTGAGGATCGCTGCTCTAATACTAAATGATAAGAACCCTAGGGTTTTATCATAGAAGAAGAGGAAAAAAGGAATGATCACTTTGAGTGGATCGACCTCCTTGATCACTTCAACGAGATCGACCTCCTAGGGTTTATCAAAAGACTAGAATAATGTTTCATTAATTGCTGAAAAGAAATAGATACATACCTATTTATAGAGTTCCACCTAGAGTCCATCAGGACTCAGACTCTTAATAAATAAATAAATACTAAATAAACTAATATCTGACTCTTATTGAACTAGGCAAACCCAATAAAATATTATTTAAAGCTCAAAAATAAAAGTGATCCTAACAATCTCCATGCGTCACGATCATTTGTCTTAGCCTCATGGGTCCCGCTCACTTTCACGATCCCACCACACCTCCTCGTATAATTACAATATAATCACAAGCACGCATGCCCAATAATAAATGAGAAAAAAATGAAGGCTCACAGGTGCCAATAATAATAATAATCACATCATATGTACACACATCACACGATCTATGATCATCCATCCACATCATACATCACATGTACACATCACCATATAGGACTACTAGATAATAATAATTAATTAAACTATTTACTTAATTATTCAATAGTATTTTAGGAATCCTACCATAGGGTACCCTATATGATAGGTAGTCCCTTATGTGGCTAGGAAACCATAGCCACTAAGGACTCCCCTATGGCCAGGAATCCTAGGCCATAGGGTTGCCTTTGTGGCTAGGAAATCCTCGCCACCGAGGAGCCTTCTATAGCTAGGAAACTTTGGTTGCAGGGCAGCCTTGGGCAACTAGGAAAATTGGCCACCTACTTGCCCCTTGCGGCTAGGAATCCTAGCTGCTAGGGTCTCTTTGGTGGCTAGGAAACCCTAGCCACTAGAGGTCCTCCTTGCAGCCAAGAAACCTAGCTGCAAGGGTTGCCAACCTATAGGCTGAGAGCTCTCTTGCTGCTCTTAGCCTCCCTGCTTTTGGCCAGGCCGAGAGAAGTAAGTTGTGCTCCCGGCCAAGGCTACAAGTAGCCTTCGACCAAATTATAGGGTAGCAACAGTTGCTACCCTTTCTCCCTTGTTCCATAATAACAATTTTGGTGACAAAACATTGAGCTAAAGCACCTTTTAATAGAGAGAAGATGTGTAGTCCAGATCTCAAAAGACCATGACAAAAATCATAGTAATCGCACAAAAATAGTTCTATGCGATTAAACATAACACAGTTTAAAAACTAATCTTTCACACGAACAACCTAGCTCTGATACTACTATTTGGAAATCTAGGGTGACAATACATGTATAGTAGAAGAACAAAAATAAAAATCTTAGATTTCAATAAAAAATAAGGTTCTTATCGGTATGCGAAGATTGGTACGTAAAAACTTGCAAAACCAAAAACTACACGAATAAGAAAGATGTGTTACCTAAGGAAATCGTATATCCCTGAAATCCTATAGATCTCTAGGAGAGGATGAAGGAGGTCAAGTGTCCTCCTCTCTAGCATGATCCACATGGCAGGGGCTATGAAGACACTCCTTAATCACTGTACAAATCTCCTCACTATGCGTACCACACAATCAATAAGGGGTTGACACTTATTGCTGTCCACACACCCCAAATAGGGACTGTTGGCTGAGGAGAAGAGAGGAAGATGAGAATAGGAGGTGGCAGCCAAAAGAGCCTTAGTCTTTAGGCCTTTGGTTCCCTCTTATTTTTAGAGGTCTCCTATTAACATAACCCTAATGGATCCTGCCCTATTGGGTACTAGATCTCCATCCAATTACCCAAGCCTCTTAGATTAGTAGATCTCTACCTAATAATCTCTTATAAGCTCTTACTGGATCTCATCGATAGGATCCAATAATTTAGGGGTTTATTGGATATCTAATAAGATAGAGGCTCTAGCGAATATCTCATATCTGAATCTCTACTCGTCGTAGCACCTACCAAATGTGTATGACCCTCTAGGTCCAATATCTATTGAATCTCTGATTTTGATGATGAAATCAATTGATAAATTGTTGATCTAATTTATATGGTGAAGAAAAGTGTGCAAGATTAACTACGATAACGGCATAAAGCAAATATAGTGTCGGAGTCAAAGATCGGATGATTCATCAGAAGTTGAGAGTTCATCAGGAGTTTGCCAAATGTTCATTGGGAGTATTGTCAGAATTTGTCGAGAAGTTTATTAGGAGCTCGTCGAAAGAACGTCAGGAGTTTGCCAAGAAGCTCGTCGGAAGTTCATCATGTCGAAACTCAGATTTTGATAATGAAGTCAATTAATAAGTTATTTGATCTAATCCATATTATTGAGATAAGTGTGCAGGATTGACTACGATAGCAAAGAAGACATAAAATAAATTGCTAGAGTCAAGTACGTTGGGAGTTCGAGAGTCCACCAGAAGTCTGAAGTATCGTCAGAAGTGTTGTCGAAACTGGTCAAGAATAAATCAGGGACTTGCCGAAGGTTTCGGAAGTTCGTCGAAAAAATCATCAGAGGTACACGGAGCTCACCAAAAAAGTTTTGAAGGTTGCCAAAAGATTCATCGAACTTGCCATGATGTCCGGGAGGCTGTTGAGAGTCGGCCGGAAGATATCCGAAGGTGTGTTAGAAATCTACCAGAAGTTCGCCGGAAGCTCGTTAGAAGAAGACTCAATGTTGTCATATTAGAATTTGCTTAGATTATATTTTTAATTTAGTATTTAGCACATAATTAGGGTTAGGATTAGGTGATAATTTTAATTAACCCTGGTAAGAGCCAACTGGGCCATAATTGGACTGAATTGGGCCGGATTCAGGGCCCATTCAGTAGTGCTGGATCATGTCTGGCGGTGGCACCGCCAGACTGGGGCAGTGGCACCACTCCGGGAACTAGTTCCTAGGTGGTCTGGGCGGTGGTACCACCCTAGGTTAGCGGTGGTATCGCTAACAGTTATTACTTATCAACGATGGTATCACTTGACAAGCAGTAGTATCGCCCCTCCACAGAGTCCGAGAACCCTGTCAAGTGGTAGTACCGCTAGACTGATTGGTGGTACCGCCTAGTACATTGATAGAGCAGGGTCAACTGGCAATGGTACCTATAGTGCCAGGCGATGGTACCATAAGTATCCGGAAATCTGGGTTATGACTCTTTTTGGCTCCAAACCTAAAGCCAATTGAGTCTATAAATACCCCTTTCTTCTCAGCTAGCTAAGCACATTAAGAAAAAAAAACTAAGTCAAAGCTCTAAAAAATTACATTCAATAGCTTGAGTGTTCATCTCCCAAGTCTCATTTGTAAAAATTTTGTAAGAGAATGTGAACTACCTATAAAAGTTGTAAGAGGGATGCTTGGTCCTTCCTCTTCAAGAAGAATTGATAGTGGAAGTTGGGAACCTCATTGGAGGAGGTTTCGGAAGTAGACATAGGTCATTTGATCGAACCATTATACATCACTACATACTTCTCTTGATGTGTGAGTTTTAATTGCTGCATTTTAATTCTTACTTAGCTATAATCTCTCGATCTTCTCCTCTCTACTTTCAGTTGTATTCACTCGAATCACTATGTTGAAATCACTTTCATCAAATCAAAACTTTTCAATGCATAACTCTTTTTGGTAATTATTTTAAATTTATGATTTTCATCCGCTGCACTAATTCACCCCCCCCCCCCAACTCTTAGTGTTGCTCTAGATCTTAACACACTGGAGCTCGCTGAGAAGTTCAGAGCTCGCCAAAGAAGCTCATCGAAGATTGCCGAGAAGATCGTCGAAGAAGTTCAAAGAGCTTGTCGGGAGTCCACTGGATGATTACCAAGAGTTTGGCAGAAGTTCACTAGAAGATCGCTAGAAGCTCACCGAAAGAACTTTTGACTAATCGAGCTTAATTTATTTAGTTATTATCTTAATTATCATAGTTATGGCATAATTTAAGTTAAGATTGGGAGGTAATCCCACTAACTCAGCTAGGGGCTAACTAGGCCTAAATCTAGACTGGTTTGGACCGGACTGTTGGCCCAAACAGTGTGCTAAACCCTGTTTGGCGATGGCACTACCAGAACTGGGCAACGGAAATGCCTAGGGTTCAGCCTCCTAGGAGTCTAGGTGGTGGTACCACCTAGGTCCAGTAGCCAAGACTTTGTCTAGTGGTAGTACCACCAGACTAGGTAGTGGTACTGTCTAGTGTCAAGGACCACTAGTGGTGGTACTACTAGGGACAAGCGGTGGTACCACCAGTATCTCAAAAATCCAAGACATGACCTTTTTTGGCTCCATTTTTGAAGCCAATTGAGGCCTATATATACCCCATACTTGTTTACTTGTGGGATATAAAAAGTGAACAAAAAGAACCGAGATTATAGTGAAATCACTGCTTGTAACTTTGAGAGTTCACCTCCACCAATTCTAGACTTAGAAACTAGTATAAGGAGAATGAGCAACATGTAAAGAGATTTGTAAAGGGGTGATTGATCTTTGCCCATTGAAGAAAGATCAATAGTGGAAGTCGGTGACCTCAACGAAGGAGGTATCGGGAGTGGAGGTAGGTCGGACAATTGAACCACTATAAATCAGTGTGTCCTTTCCTTTCTATGCATTGCTGCTTATCTTCATTGCTCTTCTACTTAATTATAAACTGCTCTACTTCCTTTCTACTCTTCTATGATTGTTTTCGAAGCTAAACGCTTTGTGGATACGATTCCTATAAAACTGAAAGTTTTCCAAAATCGAAATCACAATCGGTTTTTTATCACTGCACTAATTCACCTCTTAGTGCTGAACTTGATTCAAACAATTGGTATCAAAGCGAGATCTCTCTCGATTTAGTCTAAAACCAAAGAGAGATGATATTTTCCTACAATCAAGAGGGTCATTCAATCACATATCCATCCATGTTCAATGGGACGGATTAGACATATTAGAAAACTAGAATAAGGATTTTCTTGATTTTTATGAATTTTGAGTTATGGAATATTGTTGAAAATGGATTTTAAAAGTCTTCTCTTCCAATGAATGATTAGAATGATTTGAAGAAGAAGACTTTTTCTTTAAATGCTAAGGCTATGAATGACTTGTTTTGTGCTTTAGATAAGAATGAATTCAATCGAGTTTCTATTTGTGAAATGGTATATGACATTTGGCATACATTTAAAATCATACACGAAGGCACAAGTAGAGTAAAAGAGTTTAAAATTAATCTTTTGATTTATAGTTACGAATTGTTTCGTATGAAACTAAGCAAGACCATTGGAGACATGTATACCCGGTTTACGGATATCATCAATAGTCTAAAAGCACTTGGTAAAAGTTTTTATAATTTTAAACTTGTTAATAAGATATTAAAATCCCTTCTAAAGAGTTGGGATCCTAAAGTAACGACTATTCAAGAAGCCAAGGACTTGAACAACTTTCCACTTGAAGAACTTATCAGATCTTTGATGACCTACAAGATGACTTGCAATGCACATGAAGAACTTGAGAACAACTTTCTAAAGAACAGGAAGGATTTGACACTTAGAACTTATGAAGATCACTTGATAGAAAGCTCAAGTGAAGAGGACAATGATGATGATGACTTGGCACTTTTAATAAGAAAATTCAAAAAATTTATAAAAAGAAACAAATCTAAAAATAACACTAAAAACAAAAGTGAACTCAAGAAGGACCAAATTATTTTCTATGAATGCAAGAAGCTAGGACACTTCAAAAGTGAATGTCCCCAAGTAAAGAAGAAGTAACCGAAGAAGAGGAAAGTGCTCAAAGCTACATGGGATGATTTAAGTGCTTCCGAAGATGAGGAGCAAAACAACAAGGAGGTTGCAAACTACGTGCTAATGGCTTTTGGTGATGAGGTAAGTAATTCATTAGATGTTAATTTATCTTTTAATGAATTATTGAGTATTTTTCATGACTTATTTGATGAATGCAAATTAGTTAGAAAAAAGTATAAATTACTAAAAAAAGAGCATGCCTCTCTAATTAATGAATTTGAGAAATTGAATATTAAGTATGATGATGAGATATTGCCTTCATGCACTAAATGTGAAACGCTTCGAAAGAAAAATTTGCTACTAAATGAAACTTTGGAAAAGTTTAAGATGGGTAGCAAATCCTTAAACATGATTCTTACAAATAAGGGTTACGTTTATAGAAGAGATGGAATCGACTTTGGGAGTAACACTTAACAAAACCCAACCATCTTCTTTAAAGGCCCAACTTTGCATGTTTTACCCCGAAACAAATGTAACTTTTATTGTAAACTTGGACATTATGCTCATAAATGTCCATTTAAGAGATATAGTCAACATAAGTTAATTTGGGTTCCTAAATGAACCATAAAGGATTCAATGTAAAATAATAAGTTAGGTAGATCGATTTATGAGGCACCCAAAGTCAAATGGGTACCTAATAAACCCTCTTTCTTGTAGATATGTTTACAATTATAAACTAGGAGCAAGAGATGGTACCTTGATAGTGGATGCTCAAGGCCTATGATCGGAGATCCAACTCAATTTCTTAAGCTCACTAGCCAAGACGAGGGGTATATCACCTTCGGAGACAACAACAAAGGTAAAATCATTGGTAAAGGAACCACAGGTAACAAATCAAACTTCTTGATTAAAGATGTGTTACTAGTAGATGGCTCAAAGCATAATCTTTTGAGCATTAGTTAATTATGTAATAAAGGATATATCATAAGATTTGAATCTAATGTTGGCATTGTTGAAATGTCACGCAAAAATACATCTATGATTGCTTTAAAATATAATAATGTGTATACTATTGACATTGATGATCTCTATAATGAAATATATTTTTCAGCTTTAAACGATGATGCTTGGCTTTGGTATAGGAGGTTAGGTCATGCTAGCATGAAACTAATCTCTCAAGTCTCATCTAGATAACTTGTAAGAGGAATCCCTAGCATTATATTTATCAAAGATAAAGTGTGTGATGTATGTCAACTAGGAAAATAAATAAAAGGTAGCTTCAAATCAAAGAATCAAATAAGCACCTCTAGACTATTGCAATTGATCCATATGGATTTATTTGGACCAATCGATACAACAAGCCTAGGAGGTAGTAAATATACCTTTATAATTGTAAACGATTATAGTAGATGTCCATACTTCTTGGCACAAAAAAGTGATTATTTTAAGTATTTTTTAAAATTTTGTAAACTTGTTCAAAATGAAAAAGGCTTTATGATTTCATCAATTCGTAGTGATCATTGTGGTGAGTTTCAAAACTGTGATTTCCAAAACTTTTATGAATCAAATGGGTATAACCATAATTTCTCTACTCTAAAAAACCCACAACAAAATGGAGTAGTTGAAAGAAAGAATAGGAGCTTACAAAAAATAGCAAGAACTATGTTAAATGAACATAGCCTACTCAAATATTTTTGGTCCGAAGCTATTAACACGACATGCTATGTCATGAATAGGGTTCTAATAAGACTATTACTTTCCAAAACTCATTATGAATTATGGAATAACAAAAGATCTAATGTTTCATATTTTAAAGATTTCGGTTGTAAATGTTTTATCTTAAATAAAAAAGATGCCTTAGGAAAGTTTGATGCAAAATCCGATGAAGGTATTTTTCTTGGTTATTCTTCTACTTCTAAAGCTTTTTGTGTCTTAAATAAAAAAACTTTAGTTATAGAAAAATCTATTCATTTTATTTTTAATGAAATTTCTAAATTTAAGAAAAATGATTTTGATGATGTTCTTGATTTTGATGCTTTAAATTTGAATGAGACCTATCCTCCCACTAGCAACTTGGATGCATCTTCTTTCGAAACATCCTTACCTAAGAAATGGAAGTATATAGATGCTCATCCTAAGGTGCTAATCATAGGAGACACTTCAAAAGGTGTTCAAACTCACTCTTCCTTTAAAAATTTTTGTGGTAATGCCACTTTTCTATCTTAAATTGAACCTAAATGCATTGACAAGACCTTGAAAAATGATTCATGGGTTATCGCAATGCAAGAAGAGTTGAATCAATTTAAGAGAAATGAGGTGTGGAAGCTTGTTCCTAGACCTAGTTACCATTAGTAATTGGTACTAAATGAGTCTTTACAAATAAGCAAGATGAATTTAGTATGTGGTTAGAAACAAGGCTAGATTAGTGGCCAAAGGTTTTAATCAAGAAGAAGGTATCGATTATAAAGAAATCTTTGCTCCTGTGGTAAGATTAGAAGCCATAAGGATGCTCCTTACTTATGCTTGTTGTAATAATTTTAAGTTATTCAAATGAATGTCAAAAGTGCTTTTTAAAATGGTTTTATTTTCTAAGAAGTTTATGTTGAACAACCTCTCGAATTTAATAATATTCTCATTCCTAATTATGTGTATAGGTTAACCAAGACTCTCAATGGATTAAAACAAGCCCCAAGGGCTTGGTATGAAAGACTTAGCTTCTTTCTTATCCAAAATAATTTCTCCAAAGGTAAGGTCAATACTATATTATTTATTAAAATTTTAAAAATAATTTTCTTATTGTTCAAATTTATGTTGATGACATTGTTTGTGGTTCCACAAATGAGTTCTTATGTGAGTCATTTGCCAAAAGTATGAGCCAAGAGTTCGAAATGAGCTTAATGAGTGAACTAACCTTCTTGTTAGGCTTACAAATCAAATAACTTAGTGATGAAATTTTTTTTAGTCAAACCAAATATGCATCAGAATTGCAAAAATGATTCAATATGGATAGTTCCAAGGCTATCAATACACCAATGAGTGTTTCCACTAAGTTAGATATGGACGATAATGGAGAAAGCTTTGATAAAAAAACTTATAGGATTATGATAGGTAGCTTACTATACCTCACTCCAACTACACTAGACATTACGTTTAGTGTAGAACTTTGTGCTAGATTTCAATCTAATCCCAAGTTATCTCATTTTAAAGTCGTTAAAAGGATTCTTAGATACCTAAAAGGAACTCCTAATCTAGGATTATGGTATTAAAAATCTGAAAACTTTGAATTAACTACTTATGTTGATGCTGATTTTGCTGGATGTAAAATAGATAGAAAAATCATATCTGGAACATGTCAATTCTTAGGTCATGCACTTGTCTCTTGGTCCTCCAAGAAATAAAATTCGATTGCACTATCTACAACCAAAACCGAATACATGGCAATGAGTGCATATTGTGTCAGGAAATCTAGGGACGACATCACATGCGTAGTGAAAGAACAGAAAAAAAAACATCCTAGATTTCCATGAAAGGTTTCATCATCATACAAAGATCGGTGCAAAAAAATAAATTCGTAAATCCAAAAATTACGTATGTAAAAAGATAGTACCAAGTGAGATCGTATATCCTTGAATTCCTATAGATCCATGGGATGGATGAAGGAGGTCAGATGTCCTCCTCTCTAGTGGTGATCCACACTGTAGGGCTGTGAAGATGCTTCTCTCTAGAGAGAGGAGAATAGAAGGTAGCTACCAAGAAGATCCCAGCCTATAGACCTTTTGTTTCTTCCTATTTATAGAGGCTCCCTATAAACCCTAAGGAATCTTGCCCTATTGGATATTGGATCTCCATCCAATTACCCAAGCCTCTTAGATTAATGGGTCTCTACCCAATAATCTAGCTCTTATTAGATCTCATCCATAGGATCCAATAATACATGGGCTTATTGGATATCCAATAAGATAGGGGCTCCAGCGGATATCTCATATCCGAACCTCTACTCGTCGCAACACTTATCATATGTGTGTGACCCTCTAGGCCCAATATCGAGCTGGCCGTGAGTCTTACTTGTCAGAACTCCTTCTGACTCAATGAGTTATTATCTCCATAATAATTCACTCAACTCATCGACTGCGAACGTACTAGGCCACTACACCGTAGTCTCTAGATGATACAGGAGAATCCAATCCTTTGGATATATCTGTTCTCAATTACCATGTACCTATAGTCTCTCATCCATCTAATATCCAAGAGATTGTATATTGGGTATGATGTTGTCAGGCCCATATAGTTTTCACTCGAGTCTCGATCTAATCGGATTCTCCCGGAGAACTCTTTCTCTCACAATCCAAATGACCCTAGCCAAGGATTCGCCTAAGCAAGAACACTTGAGATATTTCTCCCATGATATCGAGAGTGGATGATCCTCTATTGACTCTTAATTGCCTTCGTAAGGTTGGCTACCATTCCCAAGAACCAATTGTATCAGATCTAGAACTTTCTACACTTGTAAATCTGACATCAAAGAATGGAGTACTCATACAAAGCATCTTTGGTATCTCAAGTTGTCACGCCCCCCGAATTTATCACATTCAGGAGGTGTGACCCTGTCTTAAAAATCCATAACATTAGATTTTATTTTTTTTTCAACGATCCAATCCCAGGATCCAAACTAACATTTGAGGATACAGAGAAACATTCAAATATCAATCATGTCCATAAAACCTGTGCAGTTATAATCATACATCACATCACACGAACCTTTATAAGAACCCAAGTCAACTTAACAAAATATCAACCTCACTTATAATTCCACAAGCTTAAGAATTTATACAATCAAAACTCCAACCATTTACCATAAATTCAGATCATCATATCCTGAACTCAACATTCCAAAATTCCAACCATGCGAGGCCTTTTAAAGCTTTTACATGATACATCAATTCAGATTCAACGACAACATTTCATTACATATAAAACATACTTATACAACAATAACAAAACAACCCACAAAGACGTGCCATAATCTGAATAACTTTTCACTGCCTCAGCTAAATTCTAACATTTTAGCACGTGACAAGCTAACCTAAAAAAAAGGTTATATAAAAACGGAGTAAGCTACAAAGCTCAGCAAGTGACAAGCAAATCCAGAACAAGAGGAGAATAGCTTCAAATAGACTTAGTAATCCAAATGCAAGACAAAGATATAAGAATTCATAAATATAAGCTCATTAGATATAGAATCACAAATGTCATTTCATTCAATATGTTTGGTTCATAACAAAGGCAGTAAAGAGTAATTGGAACTTATCCAATGACATAAAAAGTATTTCGGAGCATATCAAATGACACATATGACATTACGGAGCATATCAATGACGCTTAATACATTTCGAAGCATATCGATGTCGAAGGGAATGTTTCAGAGCATATTAAGTGCAAATGAAATATTTCGGAACATAGTAAAGATATATGAAATGTTTCGAAGCATATCAAGGGCAAAGGAAATATTTTGAAATGTAGCAAGGATGTACAAAATGTTTCAAAGCATATCAAGAGCAAAGGAAATATTTCGGAACATAGCAAAGACGTATGAAATGTTTCGAAGCATAACAAGAGCAAATGAAATATTTCGGAATATATCAAGGGCATAAGAAGTATTTCAAAACATATCAATGGCAGAAGAAGCATTTTAGAATATATTAATGGCAGAAGAAGCAATTCAGAATATATCAAGTGCAGAAGAAGCAATTCGGGGCATATCAATGGTGCATAGGATTTTTCGAAGCATATCAATGACACATAGGATATTTCGGAGCTTATCAATAGCATACGAAATGTTTTGAAGCATATCAATAACAAATGAAACATTTTGAAATAATATCAATAGCATATGAAATGTTTCATAGCATAGCAATATAACAAATAAGAACACAGAAGCTCGAATGCCATATTTGGCAATCACATTCATTTCATTCTTATCCAAAGCACATATAGACGCACATAACCAAAGCTTTGGATATATATCAATAAAATAGAGGGTGCTATAGGACCACATTCATAATATGGTTCATCCATTTCTGGATGACCACCAAACATTAGTCTCCCACGTCTAGGAGCTCCATCCACCCACGTCTGAGTGAAGTCAATGGGGCCGGTAGAGCAATCGCGGGCTCTAAGCATAACTCCCTTTACCATTTCTAGCAAAGATTCACATTATCCCACAAGACACTAGAGTACAAAAGGATAGTACAAACAATAATATTGGCACATATCGGAAGCACATACAGAATAACAAAAATATGCGTGTGCCTTTACGAAGCGAGGTAATGCAAACATGAACATTACATACTAGATTTCAGGTATTCAAAAAATTTTCAAGATGAACAATACAAGAATTTCAAAGGACTAATATAAAGCTCAATTGAAGAAGAATTTAGCAGAAATTTGATTTCCAATAGGATGAAACTTGAATAGGCAAAACTCAACAAAGTTTCAATTCTAGCAGAATTTGAGAGGTACATTTCCTGAATTGTTTGAGTAACCAAATATGCTCCAATTCACTCATAATATATGTTATTGAAAATCTGTATCAAACTATTTTCAGATAAACTCAGATTTGTAAATTTTTGAGTTCCTAACAGGAAGTTACAACAAATAGAGTAAAGAAAGGTCAGAATTGATCATCTCTGTTTTGCAGAATTGGTAGAATCAATTTAAATAGATGTTTCAGAGGGCAAACGTACTTCAAAATTTCCAAATTAGGTGTCAAAAGAAAGATACATGAATCTAGCATCTAAAGAATAAAATTTTTCATAATTCAGAATTTTTATCAGAGAGTTATGAGCCATTTAGTAACAGAAGGTCAGGAGCTGTAGTATCTGTTTCATCAAAAATATAAGATCTTTTCATTCATATATTTGGATAGGTAAATTTACTCCAAATCTTTTAATTTTTATATCAAACGAAAGCTCTATAAGTCTTCTTTCTTATGGAAAAGGTTTTTCCTCAATCCGAATTTGGTGCAAAAAGTTATGTCCATAAGAGTACTGAAAGGTCAAAATCCAAAAAATTTCAGATTCAACATTTAGATTCCAAACAATAGATATATCAGATTTCAAGGCTAGAATAACTCAAATTTCTCATATCAAAGGCAAAAAACAAAGATTTGAATTGCAGTAGAAAGGAGTGGAACACTTGCCTTTCGAAGATTTCGATCCAATGAAATTATAAACCCAAATCCTTCTACCTTTCCTCCATTTCCTCTCCGTGTGTCATTTTCTGCATCTATCTTCTTTCTTTCTCTGTAGCTGCAGCTCGTGCAGAACATAGGAGGTCGCAGTCACCTGTTTTCCTTTTTTTATTCCCAACCATAGCTACCACAGTCGCAGTTGCTGCAGTCGCAGTTGCAGCCATGGCCGCAACCGCAGCCGCAGCCGCAGCCGCACCCACAGCCACAAGCCCCTCTCTTCTTCCTCTCCTCTTCTTCCTTCCTCTGCTTCTTTCCCAGCCACAGTCGCAGCCATAGCCGCAGCCCTCGTTCCTCTTCCCTTTCTCCTCTTTTCCATCTTCTTCCCTTTTTTTTCTTCTTTCCCAACTGCAGCTGCTATAATCACAGCCACAGCCACGGCCACTGCTGTAGCCCTCTTCTCCTCTTTTCCCTCTTCTCTTCTTCCTCTAACCGCATCCACAGCCGCAGCCATAGCCGCAGCCACAGCCGCAGCCCTTGTTCCTCTTCCCTTTCTCCTCTTTTCCCTCTTCTTCTACTCCTCCTCTTCTTCCCTTTTTCTTCTTCTTTCCCAACTGCAACTGCCACAATTGCAGCCACAGCCACAGCCATGGCCACTGCTGCAGCTCTCTTTCCTCTTCTTCTCTTTTCTTCTCCCTCTCTTTCTCTTCTTCTTTTCTTCCCTTCTCATCCCTGACACACCACACCACTTCTTCTCTATTTCCTCCTGCAGAAAACAGTGGTGCGCAGCCCTAGCTGCAGCCACCTCCTTCCTCTCTTCTCCCTCTTCTTCTCCTTCTCTTCTCTTCTTCTTCTTTTCTTCTCTTCTTCTTCTCCTACGCATGACACCTGCCTCTCCTTTGTTTCCCAATGCACCACGTGGGAAATAGAGGTGCATGGGAGGGGCTGTGGGATGAGGCTGATTTTATTTATTTATTTTTTTCCAATTTAACAATTTAGTCCCTGAAATTTTTATATTTACAAGTAGGTCCTCCAATTTGACAAATAAGTCCTTGACTTTTACAAATAAGTCCTTATGAATGATTCAAAATAGCTCCTTACATAAATTCCAGAAATGAGGGATGTTACATAAGTCTAAGGACTAGATAAACTATTGAGAATATGGGATTGTTATCTAACGTGAGGTATCAATAACCATCCAGCATTTCATAAGCGGATCAATTAGTGAACTCATTCTCCAATCTGTACTATATCCTTAGTGTCTCCACACGAGTAGCGGATTATGTAATTCACTTAAAGAATATTTCCATAAAATGTGATAACACAAGTGTAATATGTTTAACAAAAAATCTCATTCAACACTCTAGGACTAAACATATTGATATTAGGCATCATTTGATCATGTTAATAACCATGATATAACCTTAGAATTTATTAATATGAAATATCAATTAGCTGATATTTTTACAAAACCTTTAAATGAAGAACAATTTGATTTCATTAGAAGAGAATTATGCATGTTAAATTGTCCAAATGCATGAGTTTCTTGTATACTTTCTCAGACTTTTTTGATTTTTTTGTAAATAGAGCTTTTATCGAGTTTATTTCGTATCTTCTTCCTCTTATCCCATTCATGGATTTTTGATACCCTTACTTCGTCATTTGATGATTATTTTTTAAACCCCCCTATACTTACGAAAGAAGTAGTGTCATTCACGGATTTTATTGATGCACTTAATTTTTGTGCGATTTTTGTGTAAATTTTTATAATGATCATGAATCTCTTCTTTCTATCTACATTTTTTTTGTCATGAATCCCTTCGCTCTTAAATGAAAGTAGAAGTTTAATGAGTTTTCAATAGCTTGAATGGATTCCTTTCCTTGTAAAATTCATGGATTTTTTATTGCTCAATTCTTCTTGATGAATGAACTTCTTCCTTTTCTTTTCAAAAAGAACCCTGCTCATCCAAAGAAAAGTACTAGCAAAATTGTTCTAGTTTGCCTATTTTTCATCTTTGCTAGCTTGCCTACTTTAAAGCTAAAAAGAAGTGCTAGCAAGAGTAGTGCTAGTTTGTACATTTCCTTTACAATGGAAAAGTCACTATCTTGCTGTCGCAATAATGAAATACTTGCTTGCATGAAATGATGTAAAGACGATTGTTCATTTTCTTTTTGTTGATGACAAAGGGGGAGAAAATAGCAAATTGATGAATGCTTGGTATCGTGAGTATTATGCTTAATGCTTGGTATTGTGAGTATTGTGCTTAGAAATTAGTATCATGCTTGAAATGTTTCATGCTTAAAAATAATGATAAATGTTTATCATGCTTACTATTGTATTTGAAATTGGTATTGTGCTTAGCATCATATTTGAAATGATGAATGTCTATCATCATGTTAATAATTTGGTATCATACTTGAAATTGATATCATGCTTAGCATCATACTTAAAATTAAGAATGGTTATCATGCTTTGGCATCATGGTAATAAATTTTGGTATCATGATAAATGTGTGGTATCGTACTTGAAATGAAGAATCATGATCATGCTTAGTATCATGCTTCTAATATTATATTATGTATATTGATGAAACTTATCGGTTAAAGCTTGAATTCAAAGGTTGTGAATTCAAGTTTGTCTTTTCTCAAGTATGACATATAAATAGGGGGAGTTAAGGTTAATTCCATCATCAGTTGATTGTTATCATCAAAAAGGAGGAGATTATTGAATCTCAGATTTTAATGATGAAATCAATTGATAAATTATTGATCTAATCTATATGTTGAAGAAAAGTGTATAGAATTAATTATGATAAAGGCATAAAGCAAATATAGTGCTGGAGTCGAAGATCGGATGATTCATAGAAAGTCCGAGAGTTCGTTAGCAGTTCACCGAAAGTTCGTCGGGAGTGTTGCCGAAATTTATCGAGAAGTTCATTGGGAGCTCACTAAAAAGAATGTCGGGAGTTTGCCAAGAAGCTTGTTAGAAGTTCGCTGATGCTTACTAAAGAAGCTCATCGGAGATTACTGAGAAGATCATTGAAGAAGTTCAAAGAGCTTGTTAGGAGTCCACTGGATGATCGTTGAGAGCCCGTTGGAAGTTTATGCAGCAATATAGGAATGATTTTTTTAGATTTTTTGACTAAGGATAACTAAATTGCAATAATAGTAAGGTAGGAAACCAGAACTTGGTGCAATTCATGGGGAGATCAAAGGATGATTTGCAGTGGTGGAGATGACGATGAAATTCGGTGACGATCTTTTAAACAATTATGGGAATTGCTTTGGGTAGCTGTGGAGGGATGTGGAAGGGTAGTGAGATGCCAAGAACGCTGCTCTGATACCAAGTGTTAGAACCCTTATAGATTCTAAGCTTAGGGTTGATCTCTTTAGGGGATCAGCCTCCTTGGAACTCTATAGGGGTTCATTCCTCTAAGTTGCTCAAAGGCTGCTAAAAGGATTAATCTATTCATTATGAAACTGAATTAGGACTCTCCTAGCTAGAGTCCTAATAGAATTAGATCTCTCCTAGCTAGAGTCCTAATAGAGATTGGGTCTTCCTATGGCTCTAGCCATACAAGCAAACATCAATCCAGATCAGAGCATCCATGAAGCTTTCACCTTGGTTCTGTGGACCTTACTTGATTTTGGAGTGCATCAGAGCAATAGCATATAGATTGGACTTATCTGCTAGCTCTCAAATCCATCCAGTCTTCCATGTATCATGTTTGAAGCTCAAGTTGGGACAAAACAAGACAACCCAAAGTTACCTACCAAATATGACTACCCAAGGAGAGCTCCAGACCTAGCCGAGTGCCATTATTTATCGACGGATCGTGACTTGACGACGATGACCCACTACTAAAGTACAGTGGGCGAAACTACCAACAGAAGATGCCACTTGGGAGAACTATGATGACTTCAAATCAAATTCCCAGTATTCATAAAGCGTCAACCTCGAGGACAAGGCTGATTTGAAGAGGGTGGGTCTGTTAGGACTCTAGCTAGGAGAGTCCTAATTTAACTCCATTGAAGGGGGCAAACATGTAAATCCTAAGGCCATTCATGTAAATCCTATCTAACCGACCCCTATTAAAGAGGTGAAAAGGCCGGCTAGGTTATGATTAATTTGAAGGTTCCTTCTTGGAGAAGCATTAGAAGTTGATTAGAAGTAGGAGTCTTGAGTAGGAATTCTATTAGGAGTTGGAGTCCTATTAGGAGTTGGGGTTTAGAAGCCAAGTAAATAGCCATATATTCACCTTCTTTTCTTAATAAATAGATCAATCTTTTTAGCAACCTTTGAGCAGCAACTTAGGGGAAGGAACCCCTATAGAGTTCCATGGAGGCCAATCCCTTAAAGAGATCAACCCCAAGCTTAGAATCCGTAAGGGTTCTATCAATCTCTTGAAAATTCTCTTTCGCCTTTGTGTTGATCATATTATTGTTTTATCCTTGCTTGAGCTATAGTGAGATTATCTTTTAGCAACTTCAGTATTTTATCCCTGTCCTATAGTTTTTTGTCTACTTGTTCTACTTTAGAAGTGCCCAACACATATTTTGGGATTAAAGGGGGAGGTCGGCCATATACAGCCTCATAGGGAGTACATTTTGTAGATGAATGATAAGTTGTATTATACCACCACTCGGCCTAGGGTAGCCACTTTGTCCACTCTTTTGGTCGGTCACTCGTAAAGCATCTGAGGTATGTCTCCAAGCACCTATTCACCACTTCAGTCTGGCCATCAGTTTGTGGGTGATATGTCATACTCATCTTCAATTTAGTGCCCTGCATCTAGAATAACTCTATCCAAAATTTGCTCGTGAAAACCCCATCATGATCACTTTCAATAGATCTCGACATCCCATGCAATTTTACAATATTCTCCATAAAGATTTGAGCAATACTAGAAGTAGTGTAGGAATTACGAATAGCACAAAAGTGAGTATACTTTGTAAGGCGATCAATCACGATAAGAATTATGCCTTTTCCTTATGATGAGGGAAGTCTTTTGATGAAGTCTATTGATATATCAGTCCATATTGAGTCCAGGATAGGTAGAGGTTGTAGCTTTCTGGGACTTGCCGCTGTCTAGCCTTTATGTCGTTGACATACATCACATTGTGCTACAAATTCAGCAATAATATTTTTCATCCCTACCCAATAAAAATTTTTCTTAATTCTCTTATAGGTTCTAAGGAATCCAGAGTGTCCAACCATAGGTGTGGAATGCATCTTTTGAAGGATGGTCTTTATGCAAGTAGAATTTGGCACAAGCACAATGCGTCCCTTATAGTGCAAGTCTTTTGAGTCTCGATTGTAATAAGCCACGGAGCTTGGTGCTTCCACTAATTATTTTATGATCTTACTAGTCTCTGGATTATCTTACCATTCCCTCCTAATATCCTCAAGGAAGTCACTAGTAGGAAGTAAAATGATCAAAAATTCAGCTTGCTCGGGTAACCGTGAAAGCATATCTGCAATAACATTCTCTTTCCCCTATTTGGAAGTTATTTTATAATCATATCTAGGAAGCTTTATTATCCATTTTTGCTACTTGGGGGAAGATATCTTCTATTCTAAGAAATATTTTAGACTTTTATGATCGGTCTTGATTTGAAAGTATTGCCCGATCAAGTACGGTCTCCATTTGGTCACAGAATGCACAATCGCGAGCATCTCCTTATTGTAAATAGTTATCTTGAGATAGGAAGGAGATAATGCCTTACTGGTATAAGCAAGGGGATAGCCATCTTGCATTAGTATAACACTAATTCCTACTCTGGAGGCATCGACTTTAATAACATAAGTCTTGCTAAAGTCGGGTAGCGCTAGTACGAGCATTATGACATTGCGGTATTAAGTTCATCGAAGGCGGTGGTGGCTTTGTCTGACCATTGAAAAGCATTTTTTTTAGCAAAGAAGTAAGGGGTGCACTGATCTTTCCATAGTTTTTCACGAACTTACGGTAGTAACCTATTAAACCGAGAAACCACAAAGCAATTTTATGTTCCTTGGGGATGGCCAGTTCTGCATTGCTTTAATTTTGGAGGGGTCCACCGCCACACCTTCCTTTGATATGATATGCCCAAGATATTCCACCTTTTGTTGAAGAAAACTACACTTCGATTTTTTGACAAAAAGAATATGTTCTCGTAAAATCATCAAAACAAGTCGTAAGTGTCGAAAATGACTTTCATGAGAAGGGCTATAAATAAGGATATCGTCAAAGAAAACCAGCACAAACTTACGAAGATAACTCCAGAAAATATCATTCATAAGGCTCTAAAAGGTGAAGGGAGCATTGATGAGACTGTTGGAAAATCCGTTAGGGGAGCGACATCACATGCGTAGTGGAAGAACAAAAAACAAAACCCCAGATTTTCTATAAAAAGTTTCCATCATCGTGCGAAGATCGATGCGTCAAAAACAAATCCGCATAACTGCACGTGTTAAAGAAGATACCTAGGGAGATCGTATATCCTTGAATTCCTGCAGATCTGTGAGAGAGGAGAAGGAGGTCAAGCGTCCGCCTCTCTAGCGGTATCCACATGGTAGGGATTGCGACGATGCACCTCTCTCTCTGGGGAGAGAAGAACAGGAGGTGGCTATCAAAAGAAACCCTCAGCCGACAGAGCTTTGGTTCCCTCCTATTTATAGAGGCCCCCTGAAAACCCTAATGGATCTTTTGCCCTATTGGGTATTGGATCTCCATCTAATTACCCAAGCCTCTTGTATTAGTGGGTCTTTACCCAATAATGTCTTATTCGTAATTATTGGATCTCATCTCAGGATCCAATAATTCACGGGCTTAATGGATATCCAATAAGATAGGGGGTTCAGCGGATATCTCAAATCCGAACCTCTTCTCGTCGCAACACCTACCATATATGTGTGACCCTCTAGGCCCAATATCGAGCTGACCGTGAGTCATACTTATCAGAACTCCTTCTGACTTAGTGAATTATTATCTCTATAATAATTCACCCAACTCATCGACTGCGGACGTACCAGGCCACTACGCCGCGGCCCCTAGACGATACAGGGGAATCCAATCCTTTGGACCTATCTGTCCTTAGTTACCATGTATCTATAGTCCCTCATCTATCTAATATCCCAAAGACCCTATACTGAGCATGGTGCTGTCAAGCTCATACGGTCTCTCCTCGAGTCTTGCTCTTGTCGGATTCTCCCGGAGAACTCTTTCTCTCTCAATCCGAATAACCTTGGCTAAGGATTTGTATGAGCAAGTACACATGGGATATTCCTCTCATAATACCAAAAGCGGATGATCCTATATTGACACTCAATAGCCCTCGTAAGGTTGGCTACCACTCCCAATGACCGATTGTACTAGATTTAAAACTTTCCAAACCTATAAGTCCGGTATCAAAGAGTGGAGTACTCATACAGGACATCCTTAGTGTCTCAAGTCTAAGGACCAGATACACTACTGGGATTACGGAATCATTGTCTGATGTGAGGTATCAATAACCATCTAGCATTCCGAGGCAGATCAATCAGTGAACTCATTCCCCAATGAGCACCTGTACTGTACCCTTAGTATCCCCACACGAGTAGCTATGAGATCAACTACCTCCATTATATGAACGAGTATACAACACACCAGTCTATCTGGTTATCTCGATGTCCTTCTCGAGTAACCTATGACCAGGATAATTTAGGGTCTATGATTAAAGGTAAATCAGTCTCATTATCGTGATCTCATCACGATTCGGTTCCCATTGTACAGATCCAAGGACATCACAGTATATGCAACATATAAGATAAAGTGATAAAACGCCTAATAATAAGCAAAGAGATAAAGTGTTTATTAAGTCACAAGTGTCATCACTCATGTGATTGGCTTGCAGGGCATATATGACTAGCAGAGACCAAAGGACATTATCAAAAATTCATAATGATCATTGTGCATTCGAAAGGTAGTTTTCGGTATGTCTTCTTTGCACACTCGTATTTGATGATACCAGGATCAAAGGTCCAATTTTATAAAGACTCGTGCTCCCTTTAATTCATCAAGCAATTCATCTATTACTAGAATATGGTACTTGTCCTTGATGGTTAAGTTGAATCTAGAATTTTGATGATGAAGTCAATTGATAGGTTTGTTATCTAATCTATGCTTTGAGATAAGTGATCCAGGACTAATCTTGAACAAAAGAGGCAAAATAATTAAAGTAAGAAGAATAAAGTGTTGGGCTGGAGTCAAAGTTCGGGCATCGGGTCGGAAGAATTGGACAATGCGCCGAGAACGGATGTTGCAGGAGTCAACATGCCGGTGGATCGGGCACTACACTGAAGGTTCAGATGATGCATCGAAAGTTCATCGGAAGATCACCTGAAGGTCATCGGAAGTTCACCAGAAGATCACTAGAAGGTCACCAGATGTTCACCGGGAGAACGAATGACATGCTGGATAACTTAGATTTGTAGCTTGTAGTTGTTTATCTTAATGGTCGAAGGTTAGGTCAAAATTGAGTTGGTTTTAGGTGAAATCATACCAACTAAATTAGGGGCCAATAGGGTCTAAATTGGGACTGATTTGAGCTCATTGAGAGGCCCATGCAATGGCCCAAATATTGCTGTAGGCGGTGGCACCGCCAAATTGATGGTAGAACCACCTATGAGCTAGAAAAGTAAAAAAGTACAATTTTCCAAGCTACAGGTAGTGGTACCACCCAGCAGTAAAGCTGCAGTGGTGGTACCACTCCAGGCTAGCGGTAGCACCACCAGAACCTCTGTTTTCGAGGTGCACTGGGTGATCTGAAAGCAGTGATGCAGATACAATTTGAATTTTGGCTTCGATTTTAGAGCCATTTGGGGTCTATAAATATCCCACTAATCCTTGTAAGGATTACAAAAGAAAAAGTAAGTTAGAACTCTGGTGAATCAAGTTGTAATCTTGAAAAAAATCTTGAGTGTTCTCTCCCTCCTCTTGAAAAGTTTAGAAGTTTGTCTAAGGGATGTGTGAGACTTGTAGAGGTTATCTCCTAAACCTTTGAAAAGGAGAAAGAGTTTTAAAAAGATAGTTGATCTTCACCCATTAAAAAAAGATCATTAGTGGAAGTCGATGACCTCAACGGAGGAGGAATCCTGAGTGCACGTAGGTCAGAGGACCAAACCTCTATAAAATTAGTTTGCATTTCTTTTCTTGCAATTTACATTTATGCAAATCCTTTACCTTATTGCAATCACTCAAATCCTTCTCTTTCACTTACGAATCTCTTTAAGTTAAAATGCAATCGAAATTGGTTTTCGTCGAAACATGATTCTTCTCGAATAAAGTTTTTTGAAATCACACAAATCAACATTTTTAACTACTGCACTAATTCCACCCCGCCCCCCCCCCCCCCACCTTTTAGTGCCACTCTAGATCCTAATAAGTTATGCTATTAAGAGCTCAGTAATCAACGCAAATTCATCATGTTCCGTCCTTCTTTCATACAAGGAGCACCGGTGAAGTTTAGGGGCTTCAACTTGACCGAATAACTCTTATTTTGAACATCTCTTTTACAATCCTTTCTATTTCATCCTTCTAGAGATATAGATACTGATATAGCTAAGTATTTGTTAGAGGTTTGCCAGAAGAATTGATATACGATGATCATACCGGCGGGTAGGAGGTAGGCTGCGCGGTTCGTCAAATATATCTGAAAATTCAGCAAGCAAGTGAAGTAGGTTTAGGTCTTCAAATTTGGTTGGCTCTCCCTTAGATTGCTACTCAAGTTGTACCAAAAATCCACTACATGCTTTGTCTAAAACTTTCTCCATTCGTTGTATGTAAATCGTCATTACGTCGCCCCACGTTTCCTGTGTAGTATCACCTATTTCCCCTTACTATAAAATTTCATAATTAGTTTCAAAAAGTTTCAGGAAACATCATCCAATGTCGTCAGTCATTCAATACCAAGCATGGCCTCATAATCATCAAGAGGGAGGAGGAAGAAATCTGTAATTATCTCTTGGTCCTGCAACAACAATTTCACCCGCGGGCACCTACGATCACACTTCAAAATTCATCCGTCGGTGACCTTAATGTCAAACCTACTGTAATTCTCAATAGGTAAGGCCATCTGGACAACAACCTTGCTATTCATAAAATTATTAGTGCTCCCAGTGTCAATAAGAATGGTGATCGATTGTTACTTCAGAAGTCCTCCCACTTTCATCATTTGCGGGTTTGTATAACCGGCAAGGGCATGCATCGTAATATCAACCGGCTATTGTTATTCATCTGTGATCTCTTCCTTATGCTCCTTGACCTCCTCCTCTATGCCTTCAAGAGGTTCAATCAGTAGGAGGCAGCCCCTTTTGCAGCGATGATCACGGTTCTACGGCTCGTCGCAATACCAACAAAGACCCTTTGTTGATCGGTCATGTAATTCTTCTCTTGTCAATTCTTTTAGTAGCGAAGGATGGTTGGGAGTAGAAGGAGGTTTATATGCCACAGGCCTAGGAGAGGTTCTCATCCTCTGAGCATCTTGGTTGAGCCATTCTTCTTGTATTTGGGCAAAAGAGATCGCAACCGTCATGGTACAGGGCTGTCGTGCCTTAACCTCCCATTTTGTCTCTTGCTTGAGTCCTTCAATGAATGTTCCTAATAATTGATGGTCAGTTCAATCATGAGCAAGGTAGGATAGCTTCTCAAACCTGATTTTATACTCTTCAATCATAGAGGTTTGTCGAATCTTTGTGATTTGGTCGTCGATATTTTCATACACCGTCGGTCCAAAATGGTTTAACAGTGCGTTCTTAAATTGATTCCATGTCGGAGCCCCATGATTGTATTCCAACCAATTGTAGCATTGAATAGCATCTCCTTTAAGGTGGATGATAGTAATTTCCACCATAGCATCATCCGACGTTCGGTAGTAGCGAAAGTAGCGTTTGGCGTGCGAAATCCACCCCACCAGGTCTTCTTCTTCCCATCGTGGGAAGTCCACCCTCATACATAGCTGAAGCATGTCCAAGGGCTGTTCCACTTTCTTTGTAGGCCTCTTTGAACTCTCTCTTCACAAAAATTTGGTTGGACTCGGTAGTTGTCCAATTCTGAATTCTGTAAACAAAGCGCACAATTTGTCCTCCAAGCGCGATTCCAGTCGTGATTCAATCCAAGATTCCAATGCTTCATATTTGTCATCAATTGGATCTTAAGAAGCTATAGCATATGCTTGTAGATCAGAGATATCCTTGTATTTTTTCTATTGATGGGTTAATGGCATGGGGTGGTGGAAGGTTCGGACAATAAATCGGTGATAGAAGGGTTCAGCTATAATGGTTTACTTGTTTTGGGCTGTGATTTTTGACGTTGTTAGGATTATGAAAATAGGTTATGATGGCTGTGTCTTAATGCTAGAGAGATGGCCTAAAAACCTCTTGGTTGGTGGTAGCATGGTAGCTAGGGTTTGGTAGGTTACAAAGAAGAAAAAGGACAAAGGTGCAATACTAGAGTTTTCATCAAAAAAATTTCGACAGTAAAAATGCAATTTTTTTCTACAATTTTCAATAGAGATTCAAGTAAAACTCAAAAAGAATCTACTGGTATGAGAGAGGTAATACTGTTAAAAATTTTGTAGAAGGAAACGACAACAAGAGGTTCGGCAAAATTGAGGATTACGAAAAGGTACTACAATAGATTTTTATGTCTAAAGTATAGAAGGTTGGACGTAAATGATCAGTGGTTTATATTGAGAATTTTTTGATGAAACCAAAGGGAAATCCACTGTTAGAAGTGTCAAAGCCGTCATAAAAGTTTTGTAGAGATTTGGATAGAAAAATGTAGTAACAAGATCAAACAAACAGTACTATGCAGCAGAAATTTTACAGTGCATCTTTCGTCGTAGAGATGAAAACTTTGCATCGAAAAGTTTATGCAGCAATATAGGAATAATTTTTTTAGATTTTTTGAATAAGGATAACTAAATTACAACAATAGTAAGGTAGGAAACCAGAACTTGTTGTAATTCACAGGGAGATCAAAGGATGATCCGCGGTGGTGGAGATGACAGTAGAATTCGGCGATAATCATTTAAGCAATTGTGGGAATTGCTTTGGGTGACTGTGGAGGGCTGATGGATGGCTGTGGAAGGGCAGCGAGATGCCAAGAACAGTACTCTTATACCAAGTGTTAGAACCCTTATGGATTCTAAGCTTGGGGTTGATCTCTTTAGAGGATCGACCTCCTTAGAACTCTATTGGGGTTCCTTCGTCTAAGTTGCTACTCAAAGGCTGCTAAAAGGATTGATCTATTGATCATGATAGGAGGGTGAATATATGGCTATTTATAGGGCTTCTAAACCCCAACTCCTAATAGGACTCCTACTCAAGACTCCTGCTTCTAATCAACTCCTCCTACTCAAGACTCCTACTTCTAATCAACTTCTAATGTTTTTCTAAGAAGAAACCTCCAAACTAATCCTAACCTAGCCGACCTCTTCACCTCTTTAATAGGAGTCCGCTAGATAAGATTTACATGAATGCCCTTAGGATATATATGTTTGCCCCCTTCAATGAAACTAAATTAGGACTCTCCTAACTAGAGTCTTAACAAACCCAACCTGTTCAAAACAGCCTTGTCCTCAAGACTAATGCTCTATGAATTCTGAGAATTTGATCTTCAAGTCATCATAGTTCTCCCAAGTGGCATCTTCTACTGGTAGGTTCGCCCATTGTATTAGCACTTCAATAGTGGGTCGTCACCGTCAAGTCACGATCGGTCGATCAATAATGGCACTCGATTGGGTCTAGAGCTCTCCTTGGGTAGTCATATTTGGTAGGTGGCTTTGGGCTATCTCATTTTGTCCCAACTTGAGCTTCAAACATGACACATAGAAGACTGGATGGATTCGGGAGCTAGCAGGTAAGTCCAATATGTATGCTACTGCACCGATGCACTCCAAAATCTGGTAAGGTCCATAGACCCGAGGTGAAAGCTTCATGGATGCTCTGGCTTGGATTGATGTTTGTTTGTATGGCTGGAGCTATAGGAAGACCCAATCTCCTACTGAAAATTCTCTTTCGCCTTTGTGTTGATCATATTGTTGTTTCATCCTTGCTTGAGCTGTAGTGAGATTATCTTTTAGCAACTTCAGCATTTTGTCTCCGTCCTATAGTTCCCTATCTACTTGTTCTACTTTAGAGATGCCCAACATATATTTTGGGATTACAGGGGGAGGTTGGTCATACATAGCCTCATTGGGAGTACATTTTGTGGATGAATGATAAGTTGTATTATACCACCACTTGGTCCAGGGAAGTCACTTTGTCCACTCTTTTGGTTGGTCACTGGTGAAGCATCTGAGGTATGTCTCCAAGCACCTATTCACCACTTCAATCTGGCCGTCGGTTTGTGGGTGATATGTCATACTCATCTTCAATTTAGTGCCCTGCATCTGGAATAACTCAATTCAAAATTTGTGCATTAAGACCCTATCACGATCACTTATAATAAATCTTGGCATCGTATGCAATTTTATAATATTCTCTATAAAGATTTGAACAATACTAGAAGCAGTGTAAGGATTACGAACAACGCAAAAGTGAGCATACTTTGTAAGGTGATCAACCGCGACAAGAATTATACCTTTTTCTCATGATAAGGGAAGCCCTTTGACGAAATCTATTGATATATTAGTCCATATTGAGTCCAGGATGGGTAGAGCATGTAGCTTTCCGAGACTTGCCACTATCTTACCATTATGTTGTTGGCATACATCACATTATGCTACAAATTTAGTAATAATATTTTTCATCCCTACCCAATAAAAATTTTGCTTAATTCTCTTATAGGTTCTAAGGAATCTAGAGTGCTCGACCATAGGTGTGGAATGCATCTCTTGAAGGATTGGTCTTTATGCAAGTAGAATTTGGCACAAGTACAATGTGTCCCTTATAGCGCAAGTCTTTTGAGTCCCAACTATAATGAGCCACGAAACTTGGTGCTTCCTCTAATTTTTTTATGATTTTACTGGTCTCTGGATCATCTTGCCATTCTCTCTTAATATCCTTAAGGAAGTCGCTAGTCGAAAGTGAAACGATCGAAAATTTAACTTGCTCGGGTAACCATGAAATCGCATCTACAATAATATTCTCTTTTCCCTTTTTGTAAGTTATTTCATAATCATATCCAAGAAGCTTTGTTACCTATTTTTGTTGCTCCAGAGAAGATATCTTCTGCGCCAAGAAATATTTTAGAATTTTATGGTTGGTCTTGATTTGAAAGCGTTGCCTGATCAAGTACGGTCTCCATTTGGCCACCGCATGCACAATCGCAAGCATCTCCTTATCGTAAATAGTCATCTTGAGATAGGAAAGAGATAACGCCTTACTAGTATAAGCAAAGGGGCAGCCATCTTGCATTAGTATAGTATCAATTCCGACTCCGAAGACATCGGCTTTAATAGCAAAAGTCTTGCCAGGTAGCGTTAGTACGGGCATTGTCGATATTGCGGCTTGAAGTTCATCGAAGGTGGTGGTGGCTTTGGCCGACCATTGGAAAGCATCTTTTTTCATTAAGTAAGGGGTGCACTAATATTTCCATTGTTTTTCATGAACTTATGGTAGTAGCCTATTAAATCGAGAAAGCCGCATAGCAATTTTATGTTCCTCGGGGTCAGCCAATTCTGCATTGCTTCAATTTTGGATGGGTCTACCACCACACCTTCCTCTAATATAATATGCCCAAGATATTCTACCTTCTGTTGAAGAAAGCTATACTTTAATTTTTTGACAAAAAGAACATGTTCTCACAAAATCGTTAAAGCAAGTCGTAAGTGCTGAAAATGGTTTTCAAGAAAAGGGCTGTAAATAAGGATATCATCAAAGAAAACTAGCACAAACTTACAAAGATAACTTTGGAAAATATCATTCATAAGGCTCTGGAAGGTATAGGGAGCATTGGTGAGACCAAAGGGCATTACCAGAAATTCGTAGTAGCCGTTGTGCGTTCGAAAGGTGATTTTCCGTATGTCTTCTTTGCACACTCATATTTGATGATACCCAGATCGTAGGTCCAGCTTTGTAAATACTCGTGCTCCCTTTAATTCATCAAGCAATTCATCTACTACTAGAATAGGGTACTTGTCCTTGACGGTTATGCCGTTGAGAGCTTGGTAATCAATGCACATTCGCCATGTTTTGTCCTTCTTTCGTATGAGGAGCACTAGCGAAGAGTAGGGGCTGCAACTTGGTCAAATAACTCTTTTTTCAAGCATCTCTTTTATAATCCTTTCTATTTTATCCTTCTAGAGATGTGGAGACCGATATGACCGAGTATTTGCTGGAGGTTTGCCTAGAAGAATCGATATACGATGATCATGCTAATGGGTAGGAGGTAGGCTACGTAGTTCATCAAATATATCTGAAATTCAGCAAGGGAAATAAGTTTGGGTCTTCAAATTCAATTGGCTCTTCCTTAGATTGCTGATCTACCAAAACACTCATGTATGCTTTGTGCAAAACTTTCTCCCTTTGTTGTGTGCAAATCATCATTACATCGCCCCCATGTTTCCTGTGCAGTATCACCTATTAGGAAACATCACCTAATGTTGTCAGCCATTCGATGCCAAGCACAGCCTTATAATCATCAAGAGGGAGGAGGAAGAAATATGCAATTATCTCTTGGTCTTATAGCAATAGTTTCATCCGCGGGCACCAACGATCACACTTCAAAATTTGTCCATCGGTGATCTTAACGTCAAACCTACTGCAATTCTTGATAGGTAAGGCCATCCAGACGACAACCTTCTATTCATAAAATTATTATTGCTCTTGGTGTCAATAAGAATGGTGATTGGTTGTTGCTTCAGAAGTCCTCCCACTTTCATCGTCTGCGAGTTCACATAACTGGCAAGGGCATGCATCGTAATATCAACCGGCTGCTGTTCTTCATCCGCGACCTCTTCCTCATGCTCCTGAACCTCCTCCTCTATCTTTAAGAGATTCAGTTAGTAGGAGGTAGCCCCTTTTGCAGTGATGATCACAGTTTCACGGCTCGTCGCAATGCCAACAAAGACCCTTTGTTGATCGGTCTCGTAGTTCTCTTGTCAAATTATTTGGTAGCAAAGGATGGTGGGAGCAAAAGGAGGTTTATATGCTGTGGGCCTAGGAGAGGTTCTCATCCTCCGAGCATCTTGGTTGAGCTGTTCTTCTTGTATTCGGGTTAAAGAAATCACAACCGTCATGGTACGGGGTTATCATGCTTTAACCACCCCTTTTATCTCTGGCTTGAGTCCTTCAATGAATGTTTCTAACAATTAATGGTCAGTCTAATCATGAGCAAGGTAAGATAGCTTCTCAAACCTAGTTTGGCACTCTTGAATCGTAGAGGTTTGTCAAATCTTTTCGAGTTGGCCATCGATATTTTCATACTCCGTAGGTCCAAAACGGTTCAATAGTGCGTTCTTAAATTGATTCCATGTCAAAGCCCATGATTGTATTCTAGCCAATTGTAGCATTGAATAGCATCTCCATTAAGGTGGATGATAACAATTTCCACCATAGCATCATCCGTCGTTTGGTAGTAGCGAAAGCAACGTTCGGTGCATGAAATCCACCCCGTCGGATCTTCTTTTTCCCAATGCGGGAAATTCACCCTCATGTGTGGCTGAAGCCTGTCTGAGGGCTATCCCTCCTTCTCTAGTGGCCTCTCTAAATTCTCTCCTTGCTGAAATTTGGTTGGACTCGGTGGTTGTCTAATTCTGAATTCTGCAAATAAAGTGTGCAATTTGTCCTCCAAGCACGATTCAAGCCGCGATTCAATCCGAGATTCCAATTCTTCAAATTTGGCATCGATTGGATCTTGAGAAGCCATAGTATATGCCTATAGATCCGATATGTCCTTGTCTTTTTTCTGTTGATGGGTTAATGGCATGGGGTGGTGGAATGTTCGGATAATAGATCGGTGATAGAATGGTTTGGCTATAATGGTTTACTATTTTGGGCTATGGTTTTTGATACTGTTAGGGTTATGAAAATAGGTTATGACAGTTGCCTCTTAAGGTTAGAGAGATGCCCTAAAGACATCTTGGTTGATGGTAGCAAGGTGGCTAAGGTTTGGTAAGTTACGGAGAAGAAAAGGGATAGGTGCAACACTAGATTTTTCGCCGAAAAAATTCTAGCAATAAAGATGCAATTTTTCTAGCAATTCTCGGTAGAGATTCATAGAAGGAAATCTATGAATTATGGAGAGTTAAAAATTTCATAGAAGGAAATGACAACAAGAGGTTTAGTAAAATTATGGATCATGAAAAGGTACTATAGCAGATTTTTACGTCTAAAGTGTAGCAGTTTGGATGTAAAAGATCAGTAGTTTATATTGAGAATTTTTCAACCAAAGGAAAATATGATGTTAGGAGTGTCAAAGCCATCGTAAAAATTTTATAGAGATTTGGATAGAAAAATGTAGTAGTAAGATCAAACAAACAGTGCTATGCAGTTGAAATTCTGTAGTGCATCTTTTATTGTAGAGATGAAAACTTTGCGACAAAAAGTTTATGTAGTAATATAGGAATAATTTTTTTAGATTTTTTGAATAAGGATAACTAAATTGTAATAGTAGTAAGGTAGGAAACCAGAACCTATTGCAATTCATGGGGAGATCAAAGGATGATCCGCGGTGGTGGAGATGATAGCGGAATTTGGCGATGATCTTTTAAGCAATTATGGGAATTGCTTTGGTTGGCTGTGGAGGGTTGATGGATGACTGTGGAAGGGCAACGAGATGCCAAGAATGCTGCTCTAATACCAAGGGTTAGAACCATTATGAATTCTAAGCTTGAGGTTGATCTCTTTAGGGGATCGACCTCCTTGGAACTCTATAGGGGTTCCTTTCTCCAAGTTGTTGCTCAAAGGCTACTAAAAAGATGATCTATTCATGATGAAAAGAGGGTGAATATATGGCTATTTATAGGATTTCTAAACCCCAACTCCTAATAGGACTACTACTCAAGACCTCTACTTTTAATCAACTCCTACTTCTAATAGGACTCCTTCTCTAATAGGACTCCTACTTCTAATAGGACTACTTCTCTAATAGGACTCTTATTTCTAATATGACTCTTTCTCTAAGAAGTAACCTCTAAACTAATCCTAACCTAGTTAGCCTCTTCACCTCTTTAATAGGGGTCGGCTAGATAGGATTTACATGAATACCCTTAAGATTTTTATGTTTGCCCTCTTAAATGAAACTAAATTAGGACTCTCCTAGCTAAAGCCCTAACGAGTGCTCCCACTTACCTTCCTATACACACAAAGCTCATCTTTATTTTTAATAAAGTCATAAGATCTGATCATCTTATCAAATCTTTTGTTCCAACTTTAGGAAACTTACTTTAATCTATAGATGGACTTAAGTAATCTACACACCTTATCTGGACTCTCTTTAGACATGAATCCCTTAGATTATATCATATACACCTCCTCCTCAAGGTTGCCATTGAGGAATACAATTTTTATGTCCATTAGCCATATCTCATGATAAGGTTTCATCATAGTTAATACCTTGCCTTTAACGATACCCTATAGCCACTAGCTTTGCTTTATAGGTCTCCACCTTTCCATCTACTCTGATCTTTTTCTTGAAGATCCAATTACAACCAATGGGTACAATACCTTCAAGTGCATCAACTAGGTTCCAAACCCTATTGGAGTACATGGTATCCATGTCAGAATTTATGGCTTCTTGTCACTTCCTATAGCCTATACTCTTAATAGGCTCCTCATAGGTCTGAGGATCAATATCTTCAATATTCTCTCCTCTGATATGTCTCACATATCTTTCAGGAGGATGGGGTACCCTACTGGACCTACGCAAAGTTGAAACTTGTGTGCTAAGTACCTGAATAGACTCGGCCTGCGGAATGATGCTTGAACTAGCGTCTCCAACCTCGCTCAAATCTATCACGCTTCCACTGTCTCCACCAAGAATGTGTTCATTCTCAAGGAACACCATCCTCTTAGCAACAAAGTGTTGAATCTTAGATTTTGATAATGAAATGAATTGATAAAGTTATGATATAATCTATATTTTGAGTGACGTAGGACTAGCTTCGATCATGGAGAGACAATTTGATTAAAGTAGGAAGAATAAATGTTGGGTTGGAGTAGAACATGTCAGAAGATTGGACATCGAGCCAAAGAATTGGTCGACATGTCGGTAGAAGGCATCGTGCCATGAGTTCGGGCATTGGGCCAAGAAGATCAGACATTGCATCAAGGAGATCAAATGTTGCGGGAGGTCAACATACCGATTTGGCAATATATTGAAGGAGAGAACGAAGTGCTGGAGGGTTGGACGAAGTGCCGAATGAACCAATGATATACTGAACAATATATGATTATTGCTTTCTAATAATTTATCTTGATCAAAGTAGTTTAGAGGTCTAATTGAATTGGTTTTGAATATAATTAGGCCAACTCAATTAGGGACCCATTGGACCTAAATTGGGGCTATTTTGATGAAGATAAAGGCCCATTCAGTGATCTAAAAGTTGGGTCAGGTGATGACACTACCAAAATAGGTGGTGGAACCGCTAGTGACTTAGTCTCTATGACATAATCTCCGAGATTGTGTCAAGCAGTGGTATCGCCCAATGTCAGGCGATGGTACCACCCAATAATAGTGTGTTAAGTAGTGGTACCGCCAGACTGAGTGGTGGTACTATCCAACACAAGCGATGGTACTGCTAGTACCCCAAAGACCTAGGATAAGACTGGTGTTCACTCCAAATTTGAATACATTTAGGGAATATAAATACCCCTCTCATCCTTCCTTAAAATACATAAGAACTAAGAAGAAAAATTGAGGAAAATGCTATTGTAATCTTGTGAGAATTCCCCTCCTCTAAATCAAATGTTGATTTCAATTTAAGAGAGGGGTGAGTGGCTTGTAAAGGTTGTCTTCTAAACTTGTGAAAAAGATAAAAGGGTTATAATAGGGTAGTTGATCTTTTTGTTGAATCTCAGATTTTGATAATAAAGTCAATTGATAGATTATTTGATCTAATCCATATTGTTAAGAAAACAGTGCAGGAATAACTACGATAGCGATGAAGACATAAAGCAAAGTGCAAGAGTCAAGTACATGCTAGTCATATGTGCCCTGCAAGCCAATCACATGAGTGATGGCACTTGTGACTTGATATGCACTTTTTCTCTTTACATATTATTAGGTATTTTATCACTTTATCTTGCGTGTTGCATATATTGTGATGTCCTTGGATTTGTGCAATGGGAATCAGATCGTGATAAGATCACGATAATGAGACCAATTTACCTTTAAACACAAACCTGAAATTATCCTGGTTATAGGTTACTCGAGAAGGACATCGAGATAACCAGATAGACTAGTATGTTGTATATCCGTCCATCTGATGGAGATGGTTGGTCTCAAAGCTACTCGTGTGGGGACACTAAGGGTACAGTGCAAGTGCTTATTGGGGAATGAGTTCACTGATTGATCTACCTACGGAATGCTAGATGGTTATTGATACCTCATGTCAGATAGCGATTCCGTAGTCCTAGTAGTGTATCTGGTCTTTAGACTTGAGACACCAAGGATGTCTTGTATAAGTACTCCACTCTGTAATACCGGACTTATAAGTTTGGAAAGTTTCAGATCTAGTACAGCCGGTTATTAGGGGTGGTAGCCAACCTTACGAGGGCTATTGAGTGTCAATAGAGGATCATTCGCTCTCGGTATCATGAGAGAAATATCTCATGTGTTCTTGCTTAAACAAATCCTTGGCCAAGGTTATTCGGATTGAGAGAGAAAGAGTTCTCTGGGAGAATCCAACAAGAGCAAGACTTTAGGAGAGATTGTATGGGCCTCACAGCACTATGCATGGTATAGGGTCTCTAGGATATCAGATGGATGAGGGACTATAGATACATAGTAACTGAGGACAGATAGGTCTAAAGGATTGGATTCTCCTGTATCATCTGGGGGCTGCGGCATAGTGGCCTAGTACGTCCACAATCGATGAGTTGGATAAATTATTATAGAGATAATAATTCACTAAGTGAGAAGGAGTTCTGACAAGTATGACTCATGACCAGCTCGATATTGAGCCTAGAGGGTCACACACATATGGTAGGTGTTGCGACAAGTAGAGGTTCGGATATGAGATATCCGTTGGAGCCCCTAACTTATTGGATATCCATTAAGCCCCTGAATTATTGGATCCTCATATGAGATCCAATAATTTCTAGTAAGAGATTATTGGGTAAAGACCCACTAATCTAAGAGGCTTGGGTAATTGGATGGAGATCCAATAACTAACAGGGTAAGATCCATTAGGGTTTACAGGGGGGCTCTATAAATAAGAGGGACCCAAAGCTCTATAGGCTGAGAGTTCTCTTGGTAGTCACCTCCTGTTCTTTTCTCCCCAGAGAAGTGCATCGTCGCAATCCCTACCGTGTGGATACCACTAGAGAGGAGGATGCTTGACCTTCTTCATTCTCTCCTATAGATCTACAGGGATTCAGGGATATACAATATCCCTAGGTATTTTCTTTTACACATGCAGTTTTCACGGATTTGTTTTGAGGCACTGATCTTCGCACGATGACGGAACCTTTCTACAGGAAATCTGGGGTGTTTTGTTTTTGTTTTTCCACTACGCATGAGATATCGCTCCCTAGAAGGATTTCCCTACAATGGTATCAAAGCCAGGTTATTCGTGTGAAGATCATATCTTAGACCACGTGTGTTGTGATCGAGAAGAGGTCTTGTCGTCAAAATCATTGACCCAAAAGGCGAGGATGGGCAGTAACTATTGCTGCCCTTGTTGCACTCGCAGAACGATCACGGCCAAGGCTGCTTACAGCCAAGGCCATGTACATGGAGGCTGCCTACGCCGACGACCTACGGCATGCCCGCAAGGGGCAGGCAGCACCCGCTTGTAGGTGGCCCATCCGCAAGGGTCAGCGTCGCACGCGCCACGCGCGCGAAGCACACTGCATGGTCGGCGTCGACACAAGCGATTGCCCGCGAGCGGCGCGCCGCTGCGCCCACATGGGCGGGGGCATCGACAAGCGCTGCACCCATCGAGGTAGCCCCAGCCCATTGCGAGCGCTGTGGAGGGGCAGTGCCGCTCGCAAGGCGGTGGCGCACCGCAATGCAGCAACAAGAGAGGGAGAGGGGTTAAGGTTTTTGGGCAAAAGATAGTTTTACCCCTCAAAATTTAAAAAATTCTAATTTCTATCCCTTTTGATAGAATGACCAAGTTACCCCTCATAATTTTCAAAATTCCAGTTTTATCCTTTTGGCTAAATGACCAAAATACCCTTGTGAATTCAAAAAATTCCCTCTTTATCCCTAATTTCAGAAAAATATATATGTTAATTAAATAATTTAATTAACTAATATTTTTTATTTAGTAGTCCTATAAAATAACATATACATGTGATGTATGATGTGGACAGATGATCATAGACCTATGATGTGATATGTTGTGTATGTGATTATTATTATTGGGGCCTGCGAGCCTATATTTTTCTTATTTATTATTGGGCCTACGTGTCTGTAATTATGTTATAATTTCATGAGGAGGTGCAGTAGTAGCAGGACCCACGAGGTCAAGATGGACGATCTAACGCATGGAGATGTGTTGAGATGTCGACGGAACCAATAAAGCGAGAAGGACGATCACAGGGCATAGAGATGTACCTAAGCACACAAAAATCTTGATGTGAGTGATTGGGCCCATTGGCTCGGGCCTGATCACATTAGGATGTGGTCCATGATTATCTGGTGTGATTGCTCATGTGATGTGTGATTGGTTATACACCTACTAGATATATATATATATTTACATGCGATGTAGATATATATATTAAATATATATGTGTGTGACATATTATGTTAGGAGACCAAATCAAAAGTCCTCTCTATTAATAATATTAAGTCGGTAAACATGAGACAATTAGATTGACCCACGTGGCCTTCCATCGTTATAGGTAGGAACCGATTCCCGGTGTAGGATGAGTTAGTCGAGTCCCTCGAGACTCACCTATATCGCATTTTGCTATCTTATCTATGACATAGAGATATCACTGATGACCTGAAGACATGGTATGCTTGGTCGAGTCCCTCGAGAGTATATCACCGAATCAGACTCATCTAGTAACGATGGTAATGACTTAACCGAACATCATGGTTGGTCGAGTCCCTCGAGGCCATAGTGGTTCGGAGGCCGAATAGGACAGGAATCACAAGGAGTTATGATTGGCAAGAGTTACCTACCTTTACGGGCTTAACGTGATTGGCCGAGTCCTTCGAGGTTATGTTAAGATACCGATTGGATCCTGATCCCCACTAGAGATCTGTCGGGGGTCTCTGATTCATATACCGGAGGGTGTTGTGTGTCTCACGAAAAATTAGTGGGAATATATTAAGATAGAAGTCCTTATCTTAATTGTTTAATTTTTGCAAAGTCTGTATGTTATTTATTTCTGCTACATCTTTAATTTCAAAAAAATGTCACTTTCAAATCATTTACGTGGCATACTTAATGCCAACCGCCTCACTAGTCCAAATTTTACGGATTGGCTTCGTAATCTGAGAATCGTTCTCACAGCGGAGAAAATCGCGTATATCCTTGATACAATAATCCCTATGCCCGATGAAGGGGCAAGCGAGGATGAGATTGCTCATTATGTGAAGTACATAGATGATTCTGCTCTTACTCAGTATTATATGTTGGCCTTTATAACTACTGAGTTACAGAGACAGCATGAAAATAGGGATGCTAATTCCATACTTCGGCATCTCCACAAATTATTTGAGGAATAGGGAAGAACTCAACGATATGAGATATCAAAGAGTCTTTTCCGTACTAGGATGATTAAGGGGACACTAGTTCAGAACCATGTCATTAAGATGATTGAGTGGATCAAGAAACTCACAGGTCTAGGAATGGTCCTAGAGGATAACCTGTGTGTGAATCTTATGCTTCAGTCCCTACCAGATTCCTTTTCTTAGTTCATAATGAATTTTAATATGAACAAACTTGAGGTGACCCTCCCAAAGCTCCTCAATATGTTGAGAGAAGCAGAGAGCACCATCAAGAAAGAGAAGCTGGTTCTCTATGCTAGTGAGACTAGAAAGAAAAGGAAGGCTGAGAAGACCCTTAAGAAGGGCACGGGTAAGGGTAAAATGGGCAAGGCAAAGGTTACTAAGAAAGACCCAATAAAGGACAAAGACTAGTGCTTCCAATGCGGCAAAGATGGGCACTAGAAAAGGAACTGCAAAGAGTACCTTATAGAGAGGGCAAAATAGAAGCTTGAAGAAGCTTCAGGTACATTCATGATCCGTCTCTATTTGTCAGAATCTTATGATAACACATGGGTATTGGATACTAGGAGTGCTTATCATATCTGTAATTCATTGCAGGTTATGGCAGAACCTAGGAGATTGAACAGAGGTGAGATGGACCTTAAGATGGGCAATAGAGCAATTATTGCTATAGTGGCTGTTGGCAAGGTCACCTTACATCTGCTTGGTGGAGTTATTATTGCATTAGATGCATGCTATTATGTTTCTTCTATTATCAAAATTATTATTTCCATCTCATATTTGACAGTTAGTGGATATAAATTAGTTTTTGAGAACAATGGTTGTTCAATAATATTAGATGATGAGATCATCACGAGAGGAACATTGCATAATGGTTTATTTATGCTAGATACAGCTCCACATATCATGAGTGTAAGTGAGTCTAAGAGGAAACAAGAAGAGGTGAACAATGCATATCTTTGGCATTGTAGGCTAGGTCACATCCACGAGGGAAGGATTCAAAAATTGTTGAAGAATGAATATCTAGATCCATTTGACTATGAGTCATATACGACATGTGAACCTTGCCTTCGGGGAAAGATGACCAACTCTCCATTTAGTGGAACTGGAGAGAGAGCCACTGAGTTATTGGAACTCATACATAGTGATGTATGCGGTCCCATGTCGACTCATGCCATAGGTGGTTACGCCTACTTCATTATTTTCACTGATGATTTCTCAAGATATGAACATGTGTACTTGATGAAGTACAAGTCTGAGGCGTTTGAGTAATTCAGAGAATATAAAAATGAAGTGAAAAATAAGACAGGAAAGAGTATTAAAACCCTTCGATCAGATCGAGGAAGTGAGTACTTGAGTATAGAGTTCACACAATTCCTCAAAGGCCATGGGATTTTATCCCAATGGACACCTCCTTATACACCACAGCTTATGGTGTATCAGAAAGGAGGAATCATACACTGTTAGACATGGTGTGTTCTATGATGTGTTTCACCGACCTACCCATCTCATTCTGGGGATATGCCCTAGAGACCGCAACTTACCTTTTGAACAGAATTCCAACTAAGTCAGTGATGTCTACTCCATATGAGATATGGAATGGGAAGAAGCCCGATCTTAAGGTTGTTAAGATTTGGGGCTGCTCTGCCCACGTCAAGAGACACAACCCCAACAAGTTGGAATCTAAGATGGAATGATGCAAGTTCGTGGGATACCCCAAGGTAACTTGTGGGTAATATTTCTATCACCCTGAAGACCAAAAGGTCTTTGTAGCCAAGAGAGCAGTGTTCCTTGAGAAGGAACACATTCTTGGTGGAGACAGTGGGAGCATGATAGAGTTTAGTGAGGTTGGAGAACCTAGCTCAAGTACTATTCCATAGCCAGAATCTGTTCAGATACCTAGCACACAAGTTTCAACTTTACGTAGGTCCAGTAGAGTATCCTATCCTCCTGAGAGATATGTGGGACAAATCAGAGGAGAGGATGTTGAGGATATTGATCCTTAAACCTACGAGAAGGCTATTATGAGCATAGACTCCAGGAAATGACAAGAAGCCATGAATTCAGAAATGGATTCCATGTACTCCAATAAGGTTTGGAACCTAGTTGATGCACCCAAGGGTATTGTACCCATTGGCTACAAGTGGATCTTCAAAAAGAAGATTGGAGTAGATGGAAAGGTAGAGACTTATACAGCAAGGCTAGTGCTAAAAAGCAAAAGATAGCAGCCTGTTCTACAACTAAAGCTGAATATCATGCCATCGCCACTATTGCTATTGAACTCAATTGGGTCATAAATCTCCTCAAAGAACTCAACGTCAACTCTACTGTTACCCTTACAATATATTGTGATAATATTGGAGCTACCTACTTGTGTGCCAATCCAGTATTCCACTCATGCATAAAACACATTGCCATAGACTTTCACTTTGTATGAGATCAAGTAGTTAGAAATCAACCATGTGTCTCTTACGTACATACAGTTGATCAACTAGCAGACTCCCTCACGAAGCCTCTTGCTCACAAACTATTTTCGTTGCATCGATCCAAGATCAGCTTCCTTAACAGAAGCTCTATCTTGTAGGGGCATGATAGAAGATGAGATTTTTCCCAACCGTATGAGGAAATCTCGACGTTTGGTTAAGAAAAATCCTCTCCCTCAACCTGTATAAATAGATATTGTATTCACCTGATTGATGTTTGCTTTTCTATTATACTTCTCCTTCTTTTCATAATCTGCGTTTGAGTGATACAAGACTAGTTTTGATCATGGAGAAATAATTTGATTAAAGTAGGAAGAATCAATGTTGGGCTGGAGTGGAACATGTTAGAAGATTGAACATTGATCTAGAGGATCAGTCAACGTGTCGGCAAAAGTCTTCATGCCATGAGTTTGAGTATCTGGCCAAAAAGATTGGACATTATGCTAAGGAGAATAGATGTTACAGGAAGACAACATGTCGATTGGGCAATATGCCGAAGGAGAAGATGATGCACCGAAGGGTCGGATGAAGCTTTGGATGAACTAATGATATGCCGGATAACATATGATTAATGCTTTGTAAAAATTATCTAGATCAAAGTAGTTTTAGTTCTAATTGGGCTAGTTTAGAATGTAATTAGGTCAACTCAATTAGGGGCCCGTTGGGCCTAAGTTAGGGCTTTTTTGGGCTAAGAGAAAGGCATAATCAGTGACTGAAAAGGTTGGTCAGGTAGTGGCACCACTAGAACAGCCGGTGGAACTGCTAGTGGCTCAATCTATAAGACATAATCTCCGAGACTCTATCAAGCAGTGGTATTGCCTAATGATGATGTGTTAGGCGGTGGTACCACCCATCGCAAGTGGTGGTACCACCTGTAACTGTTAGAACCCCAAAGGAATTCTATGTAGATTGATCTTTGAGGGGGATCAACCCTTGGAACGTTATAGGGGTTCCACCCTCTAAGTAGTCGGCCTTATGGTTGCAAAGTAGATTTATTTTTTCTTGTTAAAAAGATATGGAGGCTACATGCTTATATAGGACTCCAAACCCTAGCCCTAGGGGCTACTTCCTAAATGAACTACCCATTTTACCCTCAACCTTATCCAACCGGCCCAGTAAAGAGGGGGCGATGGCTAAGAAGCCCAAAGGCCCAAATGTAAACCCTAGCTACTCTTCTTTATAGGATAGAGGTAGCTAGGTGGGGTTTATTACACTCTTACTTAGTTTTTATTAGCTGCTACTTGGTTGAGTAGGACCCAATCCTACTAGGGTTCTATCAAACTCGCCCTCTTCAAATTAGTCTTGTCCTCAAAGCTGAGGTTCCATGAACTCAGGAAATCGGATCTTTAGCTCCTCATATGATTCCCATGTGGCATCTTCAGGTGGTAAATTATTCCAATGCACTAGTACTTTAGTAGAGGGACGTCGGTGATGCATCGCGATTCTACGGTTAAGGATAGCTTATGGATGGGCTTGAATATTTCCATCATCAGTGGAGTTGGGCAATTGAATCTGGGGTGACTTGTGTTTTCCCAACTTGAGCTTCACGCATGACACGTGGAAGATAGGGTAGATTTTGGCATCCTCAAGCAATTTAAGTCTATGTGCAATGGCTCCAATATGCTCTATGATCTGATAGGGCCCATAAAAATATGAGGATAGCTTCATGGAGGCTCGTGTGTTGATGAAAAGTTGCTTGTATGGCTGTAAGCGAAGATAAACCTAATCTCCTATTGAAAATTCTCTTTCGCTTCGTCGTGTTATCACGAACTTAGCTGGTTTTGCCTAAGTTATGTGGCACCATTGCGTGTCAGTCTGTAAAAGTCAAACTCCCCGAAATCTCCTACGATCCCTTAGGACCTGCAAAAGAGAAGATGAGACAGAGAAAGTGCTTCACACGGGATCCACAAGCAACCCTTTCAGTAAACACTTTATAGCTAATGCAAATTCCACCCATGGATATCACAAGCTCAGAATGGCTACACAATAAAGGTATAAAATTGGTCCACTATAGATCGAAATCTAGTATAAGTGTCCACATGATACCATTATTATGTACAAGCCTGAAATGACTATCAAACTCGCTCAACTAGGGCTATTTAGCCTTTGGCCAACCCTTTACAAGCTTTGTAAAGTAAGAACAAACTGAAAGGACATTGACATGCATAAGCATTACACCGAACAAGTCGTTTACAATTTGTCCGTGATATTCTCCCCCACTTATTCCTTCGACATCCTCGTCGAAGTCTTTATTGACGCTACAACTCCTTGCCTTTACTGGATCTTCAATCTTCTGCTCCTGCTACAATGCGCCCCTCGACTCCTAGTTGTTCTCCGCATTGTTGTTGTTGAGTCGTCGAACTTTAATCCTCCATGTTACTTCAACTCACCAATGACTCTAACTCTGGTGTGGGGTCGATAGAGTTGAGCTGATCCTTGTTGGTTCTTGCGGATTCATCTGATGAAGGAAAAGACCATCTTTGATATGCGCTAGTCTTTAAATTTTTCTTGTCTCTTGAACTGGATAGATGCTTGTTGGAGCTTTAATGAGCATCGTCTCACAACCTTTGAAGTTTTCAGGTCCTTCACAAAATTTTCCTATCGAATCTTCTTCCACTTAGTTGTCTCATCCAAGTAGGTTCACATCACTTCCACTTTCGATTAGTATTTAGTTGAAAAATGAAGCAAACAATCTACTCTCAGTAGCACTGATCACCATTGGTGAGGACTTGATAACTATTGTCTTCCATTAGTCTCTTCGAAGGGTCTTCAAATCTATATAGAGCTCCTCTGCTAGATAACTAAGAGAGCTGGGGTACTCAGTTTTGCCCATTCCCTTGAGAGTTGAGAAGGCAAAGGTTACTTGACTTCGCCCGCCTCCTCGAGGTTGTACTTCATGTGTCGAGCTGGTTACTAGACTTCGCCTACTCTTAGCTCACACTTCCGAAGCACTTGAAGTGTTTGTAATCCTTGCATTGAGTCAGCTACTGTGATTCACCTTTTCAATGCCATTGAACTTCTAGAATGCAAGAAGTTATATCTCCTCTTGGAGTAAGTCTCTAATAGATTTGGTCACTTTGAGATTATACCGCCTTCTCCATCATTTATACCACCTACTCTTCTGAGTAGCAAAGGTACAGCACCGTATACTGCTTGCTTCATTCCTTGGTCCTGCACTACTACATCGACCCGAAGTCCTTCACTTATGGCTCTCTTGATGAGAAGTCCGTTGACACCGGTCTTATAAAGTTCCCTGGCCTCTGCCCTTTAGCCTTATCAAGGTACAGGGAGTTTTCCACTGCAGTCTCCTCCTCTACGGCCCATATCACGACCAAGCGCTCTCCCTCTATGAGAGCAAGAGATCAATGACTCCCCGGAAGTCCCGCCTCTACGGTACCATGGCACTACAATGCCCATGCTACTACTATCCATTGTCTCGCATCTGCGTCCCTTCTTCGTGATCAGTAGATCCACCTCAGTGGCACTATGACACTCCTTTGAGTCCACCTCCATTCTAACTGACACTCGATTTTGGGTATTTGAGTCCCTCTAGACTTGTCATTACTTCCTCACCCTTTTTTGACCACCAGCTTCAACACCTCTATGTTTTTTGAGCAGTTCCACTTGGTCAATGGAAAGACAGACTACAACTCCTATGTATGGCCTTCGCCATCATGTTGTAGGGCTTGCACTGCTTTTGTTCTCCTTAGCTTCATTGGTCGTAACGTTCGCTTACTCGGCCTTGTCCTCTGACTTGCCAGGCCCCCTTAAGCGAATGTGAGCTCTGAAGCAATCCAACTCTTCAACTGCTCCGATCATACCTTTGCATGATCCAGTCCCCCCATGGGACTCACTGGTACTTGCATATGAACTTCTTCCTTGATAGTGTACAGCCCCCATAAGCTGATGTCCAAGGCTTTCATTCAATGCAACCTTCGATGCACACACGGAAGACACACCTCTGTAGTACCATGGCATTCCCTACTTAAATCCATAGCCCTTCTTGCCATCATGTCGCACAATGAAGTGGAGCTCCTAGTCGCGCTCCCGATCATACCTTTGCATGATCCAGTCCCCTCATGGGACTCATTGGTACTTGCATCTGAACTTCTTCCTCAATAGTGCATAGCCCCCATAAGCCGATGCCCAAGGCTTCCATTCAATATAGCATTCGATATACGCATGGAAGACCCACCTCTACGGTACCATGGCATTCACTGCTTGAATCCATAGCTCTTCTTGCCATCGTGTTGTTCACCGAAGTGGAGCTCCCAGTCGTGCTCCCGATCATACCTCTATATGACCTGGTCCCTCATAGGACTCACTGTGTGTTGCCTTGCCATGAACCATTCCACCATGATCCGCTACATTATGTCGCCTCCTGGTGACATCTCCTTGCAATCTAATCCCTGTGGTATGAACTTGAACTATGATATCTCCATGTGTGGACTCTACCAACGCATCACAAGGCCTTTGCCACCTTCGATTCTATTCGCTCCTTTAGCAATTGACCTTCGTCCACTCGCTCTCAGGTCACACTCGGACGAAGCCTAGCTCTAGGATAGTCCATCGCCTAGTAGCTCCTCTAAAGTCCCATGACTTTGTAGAAATTGGTGCACCATTGTCTGGATCCTAGGCCTCTACCCCTACCAGCACAATCTGTACTGCACACCGCTTTCCTTATGGCAATGCGAATAGCAACACTATAGCATGTTCTTCAAGAGTATCTGCCTCTACATCCTCTTGCCCCATGCCAAGGCCTTATAACACTAACTTTTCCATTGCAAGTTGTGTCACCTTAGTTCCTCCGTCAAATGCTTCACCGAGATAAGGTGCATGTGCCTTGAAGTTCCCTTCGTCCTTGGCACTATGCAAGATGAGTTTGCTCCATCAGAATAAGAAACCCATGGAACGACATGATCCTGCTCCTACCTCTGCAAGAGTCCATGTCCTTAACCTCTATCTAAGGAAAGCTCTAAGCCTCCGCTCCATGTTCAATCTTCTATGCCACTCCCTTCATGCGGCTTGGGTGTTTCACCAAGTTATCCCCAAGTTGCTCCGCTTCTTAATTTGCATAGAGTTACTAGTAGCCCTCACGCCCACCATTCCATAGGTCAGCCCTTTATTGAGTCTGATCTTCATATCGGCTCCAAGTGTGCTTTCGCTTTGTGTTGCCTTGGGTCGCTTCCCCACTTGATCTCGCTATGCGTCCACTAACGCATTATCTCCTGCAAGATCATGTGATAACTCCTCATCGCTTGCTCGGTCCATTGAGCTTTGTCTTGTGGTACTCCTTCTTATCATGTGCGGTTTGTTGCACATGATTCGCCCTCTAGAGAACCGGGACTTATCCCTCTTGGATATCTACCCCGTTGGAGCAACTTCTCTCTTTGCATCCTTCCCTCTGAAAGTTTTGGAGATCATCATCCCCTTGAACTACTTCATCTTGCTAAACAAACGGTGCACTATTCTGCCTCTTACGAATGTACCTTGCACATGTCGAAAGAAAGTTTCAATGCTCCATGGCACCGACCTTCAGCCACCTTGGGATGGCCATGGATAGTCCATCGCTAGCATACAAGCCCTTGTATGAGTGTCAAATTCCTTGAGTTTGCAACTCCCCTCACCTCTGTGAGCTTTGCACAACTCTTTTGATCGTTGAACAACCCACTCTATCTTACACGGTCTCATACTTTACCAAGCACCCTGTTTGCCTCAAGCACTATCAAGTTTGGGTGCCAACGTCGAGCCACTACTCGAACTCAGCCATCCCAACCTTTGTGCACTACATAATTCTTCTTAGCTTGTCTGTCCTCGTGGTGCCTCTTGCACAAAGGGTTGGTCATTCCTCTGAATGTCATCCTCGGATGCCCACTTCTCTGAGCAACTCCTTCCCCTACAACTCCATGTCCATTTTCAAATGGTCGCGCCTATTGGCTGCCCTCAACACAGCCCCGTTAGGTCCCCCACGTTTGCATGCTATGTGTTTCTATGTGTGCTTGTTTCGCTCTGATACCATCTATCATGGACTTAGCTGGTTTTGCCTAAGTCGTGTGACACCATTGCATGTCAATCCACAAAAGTCGGCCTCCCCGAAATCTCCTACGATCCCTTAGGAGCTGCAAAAGAGAAGATGGGATAGAGAAAGTGTTTCACACGGGATCCACAAACAACCCTTTCAGCAAACACTTTATAGCCAATGCAAATTCCACCCATGGATATCATAAGCTCAGAATGATTGCACAACAAAGGTATAAAATTGGTCCACTACAGAACGAAATCTAGTACAAGTGTCCACATGACACCATCATTATGTACAAGCTTTGTAAAGTAAGAACAAACCGAAAGGACACGGACATGTATAAGCATTACACCGAACAAGCCGTTTACAATTTGTCCATGATATTGTGTCAGCTTGCTGCTTCATTCTAGCTTGAACGGTAGAGAGATTATCCTTTAGCAACTATAAGAGTTTATTCCTATCAATTAAATCTTAATCGACCTAATCTACCTTAGCCGAGCCAATTATATACTTTGGAATCACAAGGGCCGGCCGACCATACAATGTTTCATATGGGGCACATTTTATAAAGGAATGATACATAGTATTATACCACCATTCAGCCCATTGGAGCTATTTCATCCACTCCTTTGGTCGGTCGCTAGTGAAACACCAAAGGTACATCTCTAAACACATATTCACCACCTTTGTTTGGCCATCAATTTGTGGATGATATGTTGTGCTCATCTTGAGTTTGGTGCCCTGCAACTGAAATAACTCGGTCCAAAATTTACTAGTAAAGACCTTGTCTCGATCATAATGATCCTTGGTATCCCATGTAGTTTTATAATATTTTCTATGAAAATCTAAGCAATACTAGCAACAGTGTAGGGATTTTGCACAGCACAAAAATGAGCATATTTCGTAAGTCGATCAACCACCACGAGGATCGTGCTTTTACCTTTAGAAGGTGGCAGCCCTTCGATGAAGTCCATGGAGATGTCAGTTCGCACTAAGTCTGGTATGGGTAGTGGTTGTATGTTAGAACCCTTGCAGATTCTAAGCTTGGGGTTGATCTCTATAAGGGATCGGCCTCCTTGGAACTCTATAGGGGTTCCTTCCTCTAAGTTGCTGCTCAAAGGCTACTAAAAGATTGATCTATTCCTTTTATGAAAAGAGGGTGAATACATAGCTATTTATAGGGCTTCTAAACCCCAACTCCTAATAGGACTCTTACTCAAGACTCCTACTTGTAACCAACTCCTACTTCTAATTAGGACTCCTTCTCTAGTAGGATTCCTAATTCTAATATGACTTTTTTCCTAATAGGACTCCTACTTCTAATAGGACTCCTTTTCTAAGAAGCAACCTAACCCTAACCTAGCCTGCCTCTTCACCTCTTTAATAGGGGTCGGCTAGATAGGATTTACATGAATCTTATCAATTAGGACTATCATAGCTAGAGCCCTAATAGACCTGTCCTCTTCAAATCAGCCTTGTCCTCGAGGCTGACATTCAATGAATTTTGGGAATTTAATCTTCAAGTCGTCATAGTTTTTCCAAGTGGCATATTCTACTGGTAGGTTCACCCATTGTACTAACACTTCAGTAGTAGGTCGTCATCGTCGAGTCATGATTCGTCGATCAATAATGGCACTTGATTGGGTCTAGAGCTCTCCTTGGGTAGTCATATTTGGTAGATGGCTTTGGGCTGTCTCATGTTATCCTAACTTGAGCTTCAAACACGATACATAGAAGACTGGATGGATTCGGGAGTTGGCGGGTAAGTCCAATCTGTATGCTACTGCTCCGATGCACTCCAAAATCTGGTAGGGTCCATAGAATCAATGTGAAAGCTTCATATATGCTCTAGTTTAGATTAATGTTTGCTTGTATGGCTGGAGCCGTATGAAGACCCAATCTCCTACTGAAAATTCTCTTTTGCGTTTGTGTCGTTAACATACATCACATTGTGCTACAAATTTAGCAATAATATTTTTATCTCTATCCAATAAAAATTTTGCTTAATTCTTTTATAGGTTCTAAGGAACCCGGAGTGCTCGGCTACAAGTGTGGAACGCATCTCTTAAAGGATGGTCTTTATACAAGTAGAATTTGGCACAAGCATAATGCGTCCCTTATATCGCAAGTCCTTTGAGTCCCAACTATAATGAGCCATGAAGCTTAGTGCTTCCTCCAATTTTTTTTATGATTTTACTCGTTTCTGAATTATCTTGCTATTCCCTCCTAATATCCTCTAGGAAGTTGCTGGTCGAAAGTGAAACAGTCAAAAATTCAGCTTGCTCGGGTAGTCGCGAAAGCGTATCTGCAACAACATTATCTTTCCCCTTTTTATAAGTTATTTCATAATCATATCTAGGAAGCTTTGTTACCCATTTTTGCTGCTTGGGAGAAGATATCTTCTGCTCCAAGAAATATTTTAAGCTTTTATGGTCAGTCTTGATTTGAAAGTGTCACCCGATCAAGTACGGTCTCCATTTGGACATCGTATGCACAATCGTGAGCATCTCCTTGTCGTAAATAGTCATTTTGAGATGGGAAGGAGATAACGCCTTACTAGTATAAGTGAGGGGGCAGCCATCTTGCATTAGTACAGCACCAATTCTGACTTCGGAGGTATTGGCTTTAATAATAAAAGTCTTGCTGAAGTTGGGTAATGCTAGTACGGGAGTTGCTATCATTATGACTTTAAGTTTGTCGAAGGTAATGGTGGCTTTGTCCGACTACTAGAAAGCATCTTTTTTCAACAAGGAAGTAAGGGATGCATTGATCTTTCCATATTTTTTCATGAACTTGCGGTAGTAACCTGTTAAACCGAGAAAGCCGCGCAACGATTTTATATTCCTCGGGGTCGGCCAGTTCTGCATTGCTTCAATTTTGGAGGGATCCACTGCCACCCCTTCCTCTGATATGATATGCCCAAGATATTTCACTTTTTGTTGAAGAAAGCTGCACTTCATTTTTATGACAAAAAGAACATGTTCTCATAAAATTATCAAAATAAGTCGTAAGTGCTAAATATGACTTTCAAGAGAAGGGCTATAAATAGGGATATCGTCAAAGAAAACCAGCACAAACTTACAAAGATAACTTCAAAAAATATCATTTATAAGGCTCTAGAAGGTGGAGGGAGCATTGGTGAGACCAAAGGGCATTACCAGAAATTCGTAGTGACCGTTGTGCGTTCTAAAGGTAGTTTTCGGTATGTCTTCTTCGCACACTTATATTTGATGATACTCGGATCGAAGATCCAGCTTTGTGAAGACTTGTGCTCTCTTTAATTCATCACGCAATTCATCTACTACTGGAATATGGTACTTGTCCTTAATGGTTATGCCGTTGAGAGCTCGGTAATCAATGCACATTCACCATGTCCTATCTTTCTTTCATACGAGGAGCACCAGTGAAGAGTAGGGGCTGCAACTTGGCTGAATAACTCCTGTTTCAAGCATCTCTTTTACAATCCTTTCTATTTCATCTTTCTAGAGATGTAGATACTGATATGGTTGAGTATTTGCTGGAGGTTTGCCTGGAAGAATCGGTATACGATGATCATGCCGGCGGTTACGAGGTAGGCTGCGTGGTTCATCAAATATATCTGAAAATTCAGCAAGCAAGGGAAGTAGGTTTGGATCTTTAAATTCAGTTGGCTCTCCCTTAGATTGCTGCTCAAGTTATACCAAAAAGCCGCTACATGCTTTGTGCAAAACTTTCTCCATTCGTTGTGTGCAAATCATCGTTACGTCGCCCCCACGTTTCCCGCACAGTATCACCTGTTTCCCCTTACTATAAAATTTCATAATTAATTTCAAAAAATTCCAAGAAACATCACCTAATGTCATCAACCATTCGATGCCAAGCACGGCCTCATAATCATTGAAAGGGAGGAGTAAAAAATCTATAATTATCTCTTAGTCCAACAGCAACAGTTTCACCCGTGGGCACCTACAATCACACTTCAAAATTCATCCATCTGCGATCTTAACATCAAACCTGCTGCAATTCTCAATAGGTAAGGCCATCCAAACAGCAACCTTGCTGTTCATAAAATTATTAGTGCTCCCGGTGTCAATAAGAACAGTGATCGATTGTTGCTTCAGAAATCCTCCCACTATCATTGTTTGCGGGTATGCGTAACCGGCAAGGGCATGCATCGTCATATCAATTGGCTGCTGTTCTTCATCCATGACCTCTTCCTCATGCTCGTAGACCTCCTCCTCCATGTCTTCAAGAGGTTCAATCAGTAGGAGGTGGCCCCTTTTGCAACGATGATCGCGGTTCCATGGCTCGTCGCAATGCCAACAAAGACCCTTTGCTGATCGGTCACGTAGTTCTTCTCTTGTCAATTTTTTTGGCAGCGAAGGATGTCTGGGAGTAGAAGGGGGTTTATATGCTAAGGTTCTAGGAGTGGTTCTCATCCTCCGAGCATCTTGGTTGAGCCGTTCTTCTTGTATTCAAGCAAAAGAAATCGCAGCCATCACGATATGGGGTTGTCGTGCCTTAACTTCTCCTTTTATCTCTAGCTTGAGTCCTTCAATGAATATTCTTAACAATTGATGGTCAATCCAATCATGAGAAAGGTAGGATAGCTTCTCAAACCTGGTTTGGTACTCTTGAATCGTAGAGGTTTGTCGAATCTTTGCGAGTTGGCCGTCGATATTTTCATACTCCGTAGGTCCGAAACGATTCAGTAGTGCATTCTTAAATTGATTCCACGTTAGAGCCCCATGATTATATTCCAGCCAATTGTACCATTGAATAGCATCTCCTTCAAGGTGGATGACAGCAATCTCTACCATAGCATTATCTGACGTTCGGTAGTAGCGAAAGTAACATTCGGCACATAAAATCCACCCCGCCGGGTCTCCTTCTTCCCATCATGGGAAGTCCACCCTCATGCGTGGCTGAAGCATATCTGAGAGCTATCCCTCCTTCTCTGAGGTCCTTTCTGAATTCTCTCTTTGCTGTAATTTGGTTGGACTCGGTGGTTGTCCAATTCTGAATTCTGCAAATAGAGCGAACAATTTGTCTTCCAAGCGCGATTCAAGCCGTGATTTAATCCGAGATTCCCATACTTCAAATTTGGTATCAATTAGATCTTGAGAAGTCATAGCATTTGCCTATAGATTAGAGATGCCCTTGTCTTTTTTTGGTTGATGGGTTAATGGCATGGGGTGGTGGAAGGTTCGGACAATAGATCGGTGATCAAAAGGGTTCGGCTGTAATGGTTTACTATTTTGAGCTGCGGTTTTTTATGCTATTAGGGTTATGAAATTAGGTTATGATGGCTAAATCTTAAGGCTAGATGGATGCTCTAAAGACATCTTGGTTGGTGGCAGCAAGGTGGCTAGGGTTTGGTAGGTTACGGAGGAGAAAAAGGACAATGGTGCAGCACCAGAATTTTTGTCGAATAAATTTCAGCAGTAAAGATGTAATTTTTTTTAGAAATTTTCAACAGAGATTCAAGCAAAACTTAAAGGGAATCTACTGGTAAGGGTGACATAATACTGTTAAAAATTTCATAGAAAGAAATGACAGAAAGAGGTTTGGCAAAATTGAGGATCATGGAGAGGTACTATAGCAGATTTTTAGGTCTAAAGTGCAGCAGCTTGGACGTAAAAGATAAGTGGTTTATATTGAGAATTTTTTGACAAAACCAAAGGGAAAACTACTGTTAGAAAGTTTCAAAGCCGTTGTAAAAATTTCATAGAGATTTGGATAGAAAAAATGCAGTAGCAAGATCAAAAAGATAGTGCTATGTGGCTGAAATTCTGCAGTGCAACTTTCATTGTAGAGATGAAAACTTTGCGACGAAAAGTTTATGCAGTAATATAGGAACGAATTTTTTAGATTTTTTGAATAAGGATAACTAAACTACAATAGCAGTAAGGTAGATAACTAGAACCTGTTGCAATTCACAGGAAGATCAAAGGATGATCTGCGGTGGTGGAGATGACGGTGGAATTCGGTGTTGATCTTTTAAGCAATTGTGGGAATTACTTTGGGCAGTTGTTGTCATGCCCCCCAAATTTTTTATCTCATTTAGGAGGTGTGACCCTATCTTAAAATCCATAACATTAAGATTTTAACACAATACAAATCCAAGATCTAAACTAAAAAAAATTTAAGAATACTAAGAATCAATCAAATCAATATTCATACACCCATAAATTCATACTTCGTAAACCTATATAGTTTCAAAAGTCATACTCCACTTCATTCATTGATTCATAAAATCTAAAACTAACTCAACTAAACAACATCCACATCACTAAATCCACAAGTGTGGGAATCCATATAATTATAAAACTAACATTAGCCACATGTTCATATCATTATATAATTTAAACTTAACATTCCAAATCCAAACACAAGAGGTTCTTTAACTTTTACAAAACACATAAGTTCAGATTTATCATAGACATTTCCTTAAGCACAAAATATTCTTGTACAACAAAACTTGTCAACCATTAAAGCTCAAGCCAAAATCTTCTAGCATTCTCTTCCTCAACCGATTTTAGACATTCATAAGCTAACCTGAAAAAAAAGTTATAGCAATCGGAGTGAGCATAACAGAGCTCAGCAAGTGACTAACATATCCATGGCGATAGAGGAAGTTCAAGCAGGCTTGGTATCAAAATACAAAAGTATAGATACAAATGTTCATTGAAAGCATCTCATTTTATATAAAATCAAGAAGGGTTACCTCATTTGAAACATGCTTTAAGCATAACAATAGGAGAAAGGAAATTTGGAGCATATCGTTGGCATAAGAAACATTTAGGCAAGTATCAAATGGCATATGAAGCATTTAGGTGCATATCAAAGGCGTAAGAGTGTTTAGGAGCATAACAATGACATAAGAAACAATTCAAAGTATAACAAGTGAACCGAATAACAAACATAAGCTTGTATGTCATTTTCGATATTGTACGCATTTCAAATTTTATCCAAAGCATGAATATAAACACATAAGCCATGATTTGGATCTCATATCAAAAATATAGAGAGCATTGTGGGACCACATACATAACATGGTTCATCCATTTCTGGATGACCACCAAACATAAGTCTCCCACGTCTGGGAGCTCCATCCACCTAGGTTTGAGTGAAGTCAATGGGGTCGGCAGAGCAATCGCAGGGCTCTCATCATAACTCCCTTTACCGTTTATGGCAAAGGTTCACATTGTCCCACAAAACACCAGAGTACAAAAGAATAGTATGAATAATAACATTGGCACATAACGGAAGCACATGCGAAACAACAAAAATATGCGTATGCTTTTACGAAACAAGGTAATGCAAACATGAACATTACATAATAGATTTCAGGGATACAAATGATTTCAGGTTAAATAATACAAGAATTTTAAAGGACTAATATAAAGCTCCATTGAAGAAGAATTTAGCAGAAATTAGATTTCCAATAGGATGAAACTTGAATAGGCAAAGCTCAACAAAATTTCAAGTCTGATAGAAATTGAGTAGTACATTTCATAAATGGTTTAAGTAACCAATTATGCTCCAACTTACTAAAAAAAGGTGTCATTAGAAAGCTGTATCAATCTATTTTTGGATAAACTTAGGTTTGTAAATTTTTGAGTTCCTAACAGGGAGTTAGGACAAATAAAGTAAAGTAGGGTCAGAATTTATCATCCTTGTTTTGCAGACTTGGTAGAATCAATTTAAACAGATGCTTCAGTATGCAAATATACCTCAAATTTCCAGTTTGGTGTCAAAAGAAAAATATACGAATTTAGTTTCTAAAGAATTAAACTTTATATAGTTCAGAGTTTCCACCAGAGAGTTATGGACAATTTAGTGACAGAAGGTCAAATGTTGTAGTATCTATTGTACCAAATACATGAGGTCTATTCATTCATATGTTTGGACAGGTAAATTTACTCCAAATCCTTCAATATTTATATCAAATGAAATCTTTGTAAGTCTACTTTCTAGAAAATACGTTTTTCCTAAATCAGAATTTGGTGCAAAATGTTATGGCCACAAGAGTACCAAAAGGTCAAAATCTAAAAAATTCGAGATTCAACATTTAATATATAAATGGCATAGATATCTTGCATGGAGCCACAATCTTCTAATTTTCTCAAAATCATGATGAAAACAGGGATCAAAATTTTCTCTAGGATGGGGTTAGAACACTTACCTTAAAAAGTTTTGATTTTCAAATGTGGGGGAATTGATGCAAAACCTTGAGTCAAGACAAAAGTTCTCCTTCAATTCCTTCTCCTTCTCTTCTACATTGGCAGCAAGTTTCCCACCTCTTTGTTAAGTTTCTTTTTTTTTTTCTTAACTTATCATCTAATTGCTTAAAATAGTAAGGTGGCAAGCATGTATGATGGAGGCTTAGGTGTCATTCTTAGAATAAACACAAGTGGCTCATTCTTAGGTTAGCTAATGCCATATGTCCTCTCTTTTTCTTTCTTTCTCCTTTTTTTTATTTTCTTTCTTTCTTTCTTAAACTGAATACAAATCTTTCATAAATCCTATCTAAGTATTAGTATTCACATTTTGGTCCCTAGCACTAAACTTTTAATATAAAAAAATATTTAGTGCTAAAGGATTATTAAATAATCCTTATTTTTTATAATTTTGGTCCTTACATTACAAACAAGCCCTTACAAAAATTTTTAAAATAATGAGAGATATTACACTCTCCCCTCCTTAAAAGAAAATTTAGTCCTATAAATTTATCATACCTTTTTTGGTGAAAAGATGTAAATAAACTTTCTTCATTTCTTCCTCTAGCTCCCAGATCGTTTCATCGGTAGAATGATACTTCCAAATTACTTTAACTAGTGTAATGATTCTATTTCTTAGGACCTTCTCTTTCTTATCAATGATCTGAGTGGGCTCTTCCTTGTAAGATAAGTCTTTTTCAATCACAATCGGCTCATACTCAATAACATAAGAGGGATCAGGTATATACCTTCTTAGCCTTGAAACATGAAATATATCATGGATATGACACAACGATGGTGGCAAGGAAATTTTGTAAGAAATAGAGCCAATTCTTTCAAGAATCTCAAAAGGTCTAATAAATCTTGGGTTTATTACAATGCCTTTGGAAGGGGAGACCTTTAGGAATACAAAATCCCCTACTTGGAACTCAATATCTCGTCTTCGGTTGTCAGCATAGCCCTTTTGCTGACTCTGAGCAGTCTTTAGTCTTCTTCTAATAACTTGAATCTTTTCAGTAGTCTCTTGACTTTATCTAGTGCTAACAACTTTCTATCGCCAACTTCCTTCCAACATATAGGAGTTCTACACTTTCACTCATACAATGCTTCATAAGGAGCCATCTGAATGCCTGAATGATAACTATTATTATAAGTGAACTCAATAAGAGAAATATCTTTATCTCATTCATCTCTCCAATCCATGACATAGGCTCTAAGTAAATCCTCAAGTATTTGAATTGTTCTTTCAGATTGACCATCAATTTGAGGGTGATAGGCAGTGCTAAACTTTACTTTGGTGCCCATAGAATCTTGTAATCTCCTCCATAATCTAGAAAGAAATCTAGAGTGTCTGTTAGATATGATCTCCTTTAGAACATCATGAAGTCTTATTATTTCATCAACATACAAATCTGCAAGCCTATCCAGAGAATAAGTCATATTGATTGGTAAGAAATGTGCAGATTTAGTTAACCTATTAATAATAACCCAACTAGCATCATGCTTTTTAAAGGTTCTGGGTAGTCCTGAAACAAAGTCCATAGTAATGCATTCCCATTTCTATTCAGGAATATCTAAGGGCAGTAACAACCCTCCAGGTTTCTAATGTTCTACTTTGATTTGCTGACATGTCAAACACCTTAAAACATATATTACAATCTCCTTCTTCATGCCTTCCCACCAATAATGACTTTGGAGATCTCTATACATTTTAGTGCTACCAGGATGTATGGTGTACTTTGAATTGTGACCTTCCTTTAAGATTTGGTTCTTGATAGCTGGGTCATTTAGAACACATATTATATCCCCAAATCTCAATAGACCATCATTTGAAATTTGAAAATTTAGTTTCAATCCCTTTTCAACTTCATTCCTCAAGTATATTAAATGTGGATCTCGTAGTTGTCCTTCTTTGATTTGTTGAATGAAATCAGATTACACTTGGATAGAGGCCATCAACATTATTGAGTCTTGCCCTTTCCTCCTAATATTTAAATCATAATTTTTTTCGAATAACTTCCATTGTTTCACAACTAGGCTAACCATAAAACTTGTAGATTTTCTACTAAGTGCATCAGCTACAACATTTACTTTACTAGGTTGATAACAGATGGTACAATCATAATCCTTTAGAAGCTCTATCCATCTTCACTACCTCATATTTAACTCCTGTTAAGTAAAAATATACTTTAAACTCTTGTGATCTGTAAAGATATCAAATGTTCGCCCATACAAGTAATGTCTCCAAATCTTTAGAGCAAAGATGATAGCTGCTAATTCCAAATCATGAGTCGGATAATTCAATTCATAATTCTTTAGCTACCTAGAAATATAAGCAATTACTTTCCCTTCTGACATCAAAACACATCCAAGGTCCTTTCTTGAGGCATCAGTATAAACTACAAATCCTTCATTACTACTCGGAATAGTGAGAATAGGGGCACTAGTCAATATTCTTTATAGTTCTTGGAAACTTTGCTCACAATCATCACTCCATTCAAATTTCACATTCTTTTGAGTCATTTTAGTGAGGGGATGAGCAATTTGAGAAAATCCCTCCATAAATCTCTTGTAATAACTTGCCATGCCTAGGAAACTATCACGAACCTTTTATTTCCTAAGCTTGAATAATATATTTATTTACTATTTAATTATTAAGTGTTCGAGTACTCGTGAGCTCTATAAATAGGGATGTAACTGTTTCATGGAGTCAATAAAAATTATTCAGTCTTTTGGCTAAAACTAGGAGGTCGATCCCCTCGAAGTGATTAAGGAGGCCGATCCCCTCGAAGTGATCAAACCATTTTCCTTTCCTTTTCCTTCTGCTATTTCCTACTTTCTACGTTAAAACCCTTTAGGGTCTTAACATTTGGTATTAGAGCGATGATCCTCGGTGTTCTCACTGTAATTTCGTATCAACTTTACTACAGCCCTAGCCATTCAAAAAAAAAAGGAAGGGGTGAACGCAGAAGAACGTAGCCACGCACGGTCGCGCCCCTACGATCACCTCACAGTGACCACGTAAGGGGGTGGAACTCCCCTGTTCCCCCCCCTACTTCAATTGGTGGCCACGCACATCGCCGGCCCTAATCTTCGGCCAGCAGCCATCGCACATCTACGGCTAGCAGTCTCTGCCCCCTCTCCCCTCGACGCTGCTGCCTTCTTCCCCCTCGCTGCCTCAGCCGCAGCGATCTACAGCCACAGCCACCCTTGTTCTGCGGCGAAACAGAGCCGAAGAACATAGGAACGAAAAAGGGCAGAATGCAGTGACTTCCCACAATGTCGCTGCCAGCCTACGATGCTCTTCCTCTTCGTTGCTTCCTCTTGGGTCGCAACCGCAGTCACCATAACCACGCGATCACTACCGCTCTCCATCGTCACCGCTGCTTCCTCACCATCGTTGCCTTCCAACAACCCTACTCTGTGACGAAATAGAGCTTACACTGTAAACTCCTCAACCGCCATAGTTGTAGCCACCCATGTCTGCCCTGCAGCAATATCGCACGGAGCGACAGAAATTTTTTTTTTCCTCACAACAACCATAGTGAGCCTTACACTACACTTGCATAGTTCATGTCTCTGGTGCTGATGCCCTTAACTAGACATCAGAAGCATGAATGGGGAATTACAGATCTTCAGTCCTACATAATGGCTAGCAATGACTCAGTAAAGGCCCAAATGGAAGCACTAGAAATCAGAATTGAGAACCGCCTACAAGAGACACTTAATGACTTTAAACGAAGTCTATTAGAGGATTTTAGTAAATTACACCAAGATGGAAGTTCAAGCTCTATGATGAATAGATCTGGAGATACGGGAAAGGGGCCCTGAGAATTTGACTACGGCTACTCACGCATTAAGGTGGACTTTCCAAGATGGGAAGATGGAGACCCGACCAGTTGGATTTTGAAGGCAAAGAAATTCTTTCGTTTCCACAGAACCCCAAAAGAATCCAAGGTGGAAATAGCCTCCATTCAGTTAGACGGTGATGCAATTTAGTGGTATGACTAGTATAAAACTTGCTATGACATTCCCTCATGGCAGTAATTCAAGAGCAGGCTTCTTATTCGATTTGGACCATTTGCGTATGAGAATATCGATGGAGAGCTTGCCAAAATTCATCAAACTTCTATAGTATTGGAATATCAGGGTATATTTGAGCGATCATCGAATCAAGCTAGGGATTGGTCTGAACGACAACTTGTGGATACCTTTATTGAAGGACTTACTCCGAACATCAGATGTGAAATTAAGGCCCGACAACCTCGTACTGTGATGGCTACCATTTCGTTTGCATGCCTCTAGGAGGAGAAAATCAGTATGGAAACTCGTCGAATCAGGGGTTTCAACAAATAGGTGATCAGCAAGCTGTCCACCCCATCTACACCTAGTCGAAGCCCTAACACTCGCAATCTGACTCGCGATGAACTGAAAGACAAATCAGCAAAAGGCTTGGTTGGCATTGTGATGAAAAATGGAGTAGGGAGCACCGTTGCAAACAAGGAAAACTCCTAATGAGTGAACCAATTAGGGAGGAGGAATTCGAAGCAGAAGAGTTGGATCCCGACCATGGAAGTTTCAAAACTGATGAAGATACTGAACCTATCACATATACAGTATATGCATTGGCCGATTAGCATTGGCCGGCTACTCTAACCCACAGACAATGCAAGTTGTAGGAACTTTGAAACATTAGCCTATCACTATTTTGATTGATACAAGTAGCACCAACAATTTTATGGACAGAAAGATCGCAGCCTGATTATCCTACTACATTGATGGCTGTGATAAATTTGAGGTAAAGGTTGCTAATCGACATATTCTGACTTATGATAGCATGAGCTCCAAGATAAAGCTCACTATGCAGGGCCAAGAGTTGCTCGTGGATTTCTTTTTACTTCCCTTATAAGACTATGAAGTGGTGCTAGGAATCGAATGGCTATCAACCTTGGGTGATGTTTCCTGGAACTTTTCTAAACTAATAATGAAGTTTTTTTTGTTAATGGGAAGCAAGTGATTTTAAAGGGCCGACGCAGAAGTATGCTCACCACTGTTACTAGCCATCGGATAGAAAAGGACCTTCGAAAGATGCACACTGGATTCCTAGTACAATTATAATGTATCAATCAAGAAATAGATGGGCACATTCCAACCGATAGTATTGATTCACTGCATCAAGAATTTGCAGATGTGTTTACAGAACCACAAAGACTCCCACCTCTCCGACATCATGATCATCGGATTCCAATAATACCCGGGAAAGCACCAGTTAATATCCTGCTAGTCAAATGTGCCCTGCAAGCCAATCACATGAGTGATGGCACTTGTGACTTGATATGCATTTTTCTCTTTGCTTATTATTAGGTGTTTTATCATTTTATCTTGCGTGTTGCATATATTGTGATGTCCTTGGATCTGTGCAATGGGAATCAGATCGTGATAAGATCACGATAATGAGACTGATTCACCTTTAAACACAGACCCTGAATTATCCTAGTCATAGGTTACTCAAGAAGGACATCGAGATAACCGGATAGACTGGTGTGCTATATACCCGTCCATATGATGGAGATAGCTGGTCTCATAGCTACTCATATGGGGACACTAAGGGTATAGTGCAGGTGCTTATTGGGGAATGAGTTCATTGATTGATCTACCTATGGAATGCTAGATGGTTATTGATACCTCACGTCAGACAGCGATTCCGTAGTCCCAATAGTGTATCTGGTCCTTAGACTTAAGACATCAAGGATGTCCTGTATGAGTACTCCACTCTTTGATACCGGACTTATATGTTTGGAAAGTTCCAGATCTAGTACAGCCGATCATTGGGAGTGGTAGCTAACCTTACGAGGGCTATTGAGTATCAATAGAGGATCATCCGCTCTCGGTATCATGAGAGAAATATCCCATGTGTTCTTGCTCGAACAAATCCTTAGCCAAGGTTATTCGGATTGAGAGAGAAAGAGTTCTCCGGGAGAATCCGACAAGAGCAAGACTCGAGGAGAGACCATATGGGCCTGACAACACCATACCCAGTATAGGGTCTTTGAGATATTGGATGGATGAGGGACTATAGATATATGGTAACTGAGGACAGATAGGTCCAAAGGATTAGATTCCCTTGTATCATCTAGGGGCCGCGGCGTAGTGGCCTAGTACATCCGCAGTCGATGAATTGGGTGAATTATGATAGAGATAATAATTCACTAAGTCAGAAGGAGTTCTGACAAGTATGACTCAAGGCCAGCTCAATATTGGGCCTAGAGGGTCACACACATATGGTAGGTGTTGCGACGAGTAGAGGTTCGGATATGAGATATCCGCTAAACCCCCTATCTTATTGGATATCCATTAAGCCCCTGAATTATTGGATCCTGCGATGAGATCCAATAATTGCTAATAAGAGATTATTGGGTGGAGACCCACTAATCCAAGAGGCTTGGGTAATTGGATGGAGATCCAATACCCAATAGGGCAAAAGATCCATTAGGATTTTCAGGGGGCCTCTATAAATAGGAGGGAACCAAAGCTCTATATGCAGGGGGTTTTTTTTGGTAGCCACCTCCTGTTCTCCTCTCCCTAGAGAGAGAGGTGCATCGTTGCAATCCCAACCGTGTGGATACCGCTAGAGAGGAGGACGTTTGACCTCCTTCATCTTCTCCCACAGATATGCAGGAATTTAGGGATATACGATCTCCCTAGGTATCTTCTTTTACACGTGCAGTTTTACGGATTTGTTTTTGATGCACCGATCTTCGCACGACGATGGAAACTTTCTATGGAAAATCTGAGGTTTTGTTTTCTGTTCTTCCACTATGCATATGATGTCGCTCCCCTTGTGGATTTACGGCCACCCTACCGGCGACGCCCCTTGCACGCGAGGAGGGTGACAGCGACGCCGCGGTCCCGCGGGCTAGCGTCGCAGAAGCGCAGGCGTTGGGCGCTCACGCCCACGGGCCAGCGCGCGCAGAGTGCGTGGCTGGCGCGCGCACCCCGGCACCGGCGGTGGGTGCTGCGCCCGCAGCGGCCAGCGCCGCCCGCCCCCGCTTCGCAAGGGCACGCTGGAGTGGCGGCGCCGCGCAAGGGTGAGAGGTTATGGTTTTAGGGAAAAAGACAGTTTTGCCCCTCATAATTTTAAAAATTTCAGATTTTGTCCCTTTGATAGAATTACTAAAATACCCATTAAAATTTTAGAAATTTTAGATTCTATCCCTTTTGACAGAATTACCAAACTATCCTTTTGGTCGAATTACCAAAATACCCATGGGTATTCAGAAAATTCCCTCTATGTCCCTGATTTCAGAAAATTAAATATGTTAATTAAATATGTTAATTAAATAGTTTAATTAAATATTATTTTTTTATCTAGTAGTCCTATAAAGTAACATATATATGTGATGTATAATGTGGAGATGATCATAGACTTGTGATGTGATGTGTGTACATGTAATTATTATTATTGGGGTCTGCGAGCCTCTATTTTTCTCGTTTATTATCGGGCCTGCATGCCTGTAATTATGTTATAATTATATGAGGAGGTGCAGCGGTAGCGGGACCCATGAAGTCGAGATGGACGATCCGACGCTTGGAGATGCGTTGAGATGCCGATGCTTGGAGATGCGTTAAGATGCCGACGGATCTGACGAAGCGAGATGGACGATCACAGGGTATAGAGATGCGTCGAAGTACATATAGATCTTGATGTGAGTGATTGGGCCCACTGGCTCGAGCCTGATCACATTAGGATATGGTCCATGATCATCTGGTGTGATTGCTCACGTGATGTGTGATTAGTTATACACCAACTAGATATATATATATATTTACATGCGATGTAGATATATATATATATATATATATATATATATATATATATATATATATATATATATATATATATATATATATATATATTAAATACGTATATGTATGTGTGTGGCACATTATATTAGGAGACCAAACTTAAATCCCCTTTATTAATAATATTAAGTTGGTAAACGTTAGGTAATAAGATTGACCCACGTGGCCTTCCATCGTTATAGCTAGGAATCGATTCCCGGTGTAGGTTGAGTTGGTCGAGTCTCTCGAGACTCACCTATATCGCATCTCACTATCTTATCTACGACATAAAGATGTCATTGGTGACCTAAGGACATGGTATGCTTGGTCGAGTCCCCCGAGAGTATATCATCAAATTAGACTCATCTGGTAACCATGGTGATGACTTAATCGAACATCATGATTAGTCGAGTCCCTCGAGGCCATGGTTGTTCAGAGGTCAAACAGGATGGGAATCACAAGGAGTTGTGATTGGTAAGAGTTGCCTACCTTTACAGGCTTAACGTGATTGGTCGAGTCCCTTGAGGTTACGTTAAGACGCCGATTGGATCCTGATCCCCACTAGAGATCCGTCGGGGGTCTCCGATTCACATACCTGAGGGTGTTGTGTGTCTCGCAAAAAATTAGTGGGAATACATTAAGATAGAAGCCCTTAACTTAATTGTTTAAATTTCTGTAAAGTCTGCATGTTAATTATTTCTGCTACATCTTTTATTTCAGAAAAATGTTGCTTTCAAATCCTTTACGTGGCATACTTGATGCCAACCGCCTCACTGGTCCAAATTATACGGATTGGCTACGCAATCTAAGAATCGTTCTCACAGCGGAGAAAATCGTGTATGTCCTTGATACAGTGATCCCTACGCCCGATGAAGGGGCAAGCGAGGATGAGATCATTCGTTACGTGAAGTACTTAGATGATTCCACTCTTGCTCAGTGTTATATGTGTTGAATCTTGGATTTTGATGATGAAACTAATTGAGTGTGTTTTGTTGTTTAACTGCGTGTTGAGTTACGCAGGTCTACTATCGATTAGGATTAGACAGATGATGCTGGAGGAATTGACATTGCGCTGGAAGTAATCATGTCAGGATATTGGATGTCGAGCCGAAGGTTCGGTCGACTATCGACAGGAGGCTTCGTATGTCGGGCATCGGGCCAAGAAGTGCGGAGTTGCGCCATGGATATCGGGGTTGCAGAGGTCAACCACCGATTGGGTAACAAGCCGCTAGAGAGGGTGATGTGCCGAAGGATCGGACGAAGCGCCGACCAATGATGTGCTAGGCAATGGAATGTCAATTCGTGTTGTAATAACTGTCTAGATTGAAGTAGAGTGTTTGGTGTTTGTTTGTGCAGGAGTAACTATGAAAGGGATCAAGACGTAAAGCAAAACCAAGGGCCGAAGTCAAGTGCAATGGATCGTTGTGAGTTCGAGAGTTTGACGAAAGTCCGAAGATTCATCAGAAGTTCACGAAACTTGCCAAGAAAGATCGGAGCTTGCCAAAGAAGCTCGGGGGAACTCGCCAAAATTATCGTGGAGTCCGAGAGGTTGCCGGGAGTCCGCAGGATGGTTTCGAGGATCATCGAAGACCGCCGGGAAGTTAAAAGCTCATTGGAAGAAGACTTGACTTGCGGACTTTGTAATAGCTTAGGAATGTCTTTAATTTTGTAGTTAGCACATCAATTTGGGTTAGGATTAGGGGTTAATCCTTTAACCCAAGTATGGGCCCATTGGCCCTTGTTCGGAACCGGTTTGGGCCAAGTTTTCGACCCAAACCAAATGTAGATTTGTGCTGGGCGGTGGAGCCCAGCAGCCAATGTGCTCAGCAGCATGTGTGCATGCATGCATGCATGCTGGGCAACGTGCATGCATGCTGGGCGATAGCACCGCTAACAGCATGCGTGCTGCTACATGCATGCATGCTACGTGCATGCATGCTGGGCGGTGGCACCGCCCAGCAACTTGTGTGCTGGGGCGGTAGCACCGCCCGGCTACTGTAGCCAGCGGTAGCACCGCCTGGCTGGGGCGGTGGTACCGCCCCTGTGTGTCAGTCAGCAGACTGACACAGGCGGTGGCACCGCCTCTGACACCGCCAGAACCGGGAACTCCAATTTGATTTCAAATTTGGAGCCCAAATTTGAATCCACTTTGGATCTATAAATACCCCCCCTTTTCTCAGCTGAAAAGGAACCCTTTGAGAGCTAGATTTTGAAAATAAGTCTTGGGAAAGTCTTGTTCTTCATTTGCTTAAGTGTTCACCTCATTTCCTTCTTCTTATGAAATCTTGTAAGAGTGTGAACCACTTGTAAAGGGTTGTAAGAGGGGTATTTGGTCCTTCCCCTACAAAAGGATTTGCTAGTGGAAATTAGGAGCCTCATCGGAGAAGGCTTCGAAAGTGGATGTAGGTCACTTTGACCGAACCACTATATATCGTTGCGTCTTGATTGTGTGAGTGTTTAAATTTCTGTTTTACTTTGCTGCAATCCTTTACTTTACTTGCTCTACTTCCTTTTTATCTTTGTACGCATGCTTTAAAGTTAGAACGCAAAAATCAGTTTCAAACGAAACGTTGCTTTCATCGTACGAAGTTTCCAAAGCTTGTTTTAAATCGCTGAAAAATCCATCATTTTATCCGCTGCACTAATTCACCCCCCCCCTCTTAGTGCCACTCGATCCCTAACAATTGGTATCAGAGCCACGTTCTTTCTCTTTCGGATTTACACCCATGAGAAATGGCTCTAAATGGTTTTCAAGAGGGCTTTTCAGTTTTTCATCCACCGTTCTTTAACGGTTCGGACTACACATATTGGAAAACTCGAATGAGAGTTTTCATACTTTCAATGAATTTGGATTTGTGAAACATTATCAAAAATGGCTTTCAACCTTCCTCTAAACCAACGAACGAATGGTCGGATTTGGAGAAAAGGTCTTTTTCTTTAAATGCAAAGGCTATGAATGCCTTATTTTGAGCTTTAGATAAGAACGAGTTCAATAGGATTTCAATGTGCGAAACGGCTTTCGATATTTGGTGAACTCTTGAAATCACGCACGAAGGAACGAGTAGAGTCAAAGACTCGAAAGTTAATATTTTGATGCATGATTTTGAGATTTTCCAAATGGCACCAAGTGAGACTATCAATAACATATTCTCCCGTTTCTCGGATGTCATCAATAGTCTAAAAGCTCTTGGCAAATATTTTTCGGATTTTGAACTCGTAAACAAGATTTTAAGATCTCTTCCAAAAAGATGGGATCCGATAATAACCGCAATACAAGAAACAAAAGATCTAAATAACTATCCTATTGATGAACTTATTGAGTCTTTAAAGACCTATGAAATGAGTTTCTTGGAACGTTTAGAATATCATGAACATGATGAACATTTGAACCACCTTCTAAAGAACAAGAAGGTTTTTGAACATCGGAAAAATGAATGCCACTTGAGTGATGACTCAAGTGATGAGGACGATGAGGACATTGAACACATAACAATGAATGTTAACAAGTTCATTAAACAAAAATCTAAAATGAACAATGAACTTGAACGGAGGATGATGCCAAAGAAGAAGAAGAAGACTTGCAAAGAAGAATCAAGTAAAGATAAGATGAAATGGGCTTTGACGGTTTTCGACAATGAGGTAAGTAACTCCCTTGAGTTGTTATGAAATTACATGATGTTTTTTTTTCTTGAGTGCTTAACTTTGTTGGTAGGAAATAAAATTTCATTTTATGTTTTTTTCTTTCTAGGATTTTTGAAAAGTAAAAATTATGAATGATATTTGCATGATTTGTGATATTGCCTAGAATTAATCCATGCATGTGTATCTTGATGTTTTTAATTACTTTTCATGATGCTTGACGATTTTATATCATGCATGAGCTTTTAAAGTGTCATATTGTAATGATGAAACTTATTTTTTGAATTTATAAATAGATGCATGATTTTGTCAAAAATTTGAACATGGCCTTTTAACATAAAAATTGAAAGTGTGCTATCATTTTTATATATTTGGTCTTGACGATTTTATGACTAAGCTTGTGTTTTATTTTGATACATGTTTTCATAAAATTTTTTGAATATGCTCACATCAAATTGCTTAAAATAAAAATATTTTTTATTGAGATGAATGAATTCATGTTATAAGTCTTGTGAATCTCATGAAAATAAACATGATGAATATTTTTAAAAAATGTGCTTCATGTTTTCCGTCTTAATGATTTCTCTTGAAACTTGCTCTTTGGACTTATATGAAAAACTTGAGTATTCATATGAACATCAAATCACTTGAAATGGAACACATAAAAAAATGAGAAATTGCGCTATCATGATGCTTACGTATAATGCTTTTGATCTTAATGGGCCAAATGACAACTTGTATTTCAAAGTAATACAATGATGACTTTCATATAAATAATTGGACATACCTTATGTAATCATCATTGATAATGATAGTTGGTTGTCATGCTTAATGATCTTATGATATCATGAGTATTTAAAGGCATTATATCTTGATGACAAACTCATGTTTCGGTTTTAAAATTTGATACTTATCTTTTGAAACATAAAACATATTATCATGATAAATTGAATCTCATGTCTTGGAATAATATATTATATTTTTGCCTTGACAATTTTTATGATAAAGTTTGGCTTTCGATTTTGATGAATCTATGTGAATCTTTTTGAATCAAATCCTTTAGAAAATACCATATACTTAATGTGATTTGACTTAATGATCATTAGAAATTTACCTTTCGATCTTAAATGTTGACATTTTGTTTTAAGGCAAAGGCATGCTTATAAGAAGCTAATCATATGAATAGAAATTTACAAGAATGAAATACAACCCTCTATCTTTTCGATTCTTTAATAAATTTATGCTTATTATGTATAAATTTATTGAATGTGATTTTTTAGGATGATTTTAGATTTAAAAATGCTTGATTTGTATTTATGACATAAGATACATTTTAAATATGAATCATGCTCTATCTCACTTAATTCATTTTGTTCTCCTATAATTCCTTTTTACTTACTAAAAAGGAGAACCTTCCAAATGAATATGCTTGATAATTTGTGTTATGAGATTTAGCCTTTATGTCTTGAATATTTATGCTTATTTTTTATTTGACATCAAAAGGACAAAGGCATGCTCATATGAAATATTAATGCATGTTTCTTGAAATCTTTCCATATCTAAAGTTTTTGATTTTTGATGAAAGACAAGTGATAAATTCATTTATGATATTTTGTAAATCACTAGAATTACGAGTGAGATTTTGATGATACGATAATGACTTTATTCATGTTATGAATCTAAAAAATAATAATTTGATTATGAGTCTTGAGTTGATGAATTGAGCTTGAATGATTTTTTTTTATGATTCTTGAATTTTTTTTGGAATTATGACTTGTTAAGACATATTTAATGCTTGAATCAAGTTCCAAAAGATTTCATTTTGCTATAATGAAATTTTATTGAAATCATGATCTTGACAACTATAACTTGAAGCTCTTTATAAATCAAGATCGTTTATCATGCTCCTTCTATTTTATCAAAAGAAAATTCCTTAAATGAAATGTAACTTGTCTTTTGATTTCTCGAAATTCAATACTTGAATTTTTATGAATTTGTGTCTTGATTCTTATGAAATGTGATCTTGGTAAAAATTCTTATATATGAATCAAGATCTTGTGTTTGATCTCTTAAGACTTCCACTTGTTATTTCCTAAAAAGGAGACTTGTCAAAATGATTCGTGAACCTTTTGATTTATGACTTTTGGATTCATGACTCAAGATTGAAGATTGAAACATTATATGCTAAAATTGATTTTTTATTGTTTCAATACTTCCTTGAATGCCTTATGTGATGATTGAAAATTTGATGAAAAAGAAATGTGCTTAATATTTGAATCATTGGTTCATTCTTTTATCATGGCTTTAAATTGAATGAAAAGAAAATATGTTAGCACTTGTAATCATGATTTGATCCTTAATATTGATATGCTTTTATATATCATGATTCTTGGTTGTATGACATTTATCTTGAATTAAAAATTGATAAATATGAATCTAGATCTTGCTAAAATGAAAAGTTATGAATCATGGATGATATCTTTTGGTTTTGATTCTTATTAAATTTACATATTGATATCTTTCATGACATGATTTCTCATGTTTCAGTACCATCTTGTATGCATCATATGATGATTGATATATTGATTGATGCAAATTTTTCATTGGTTCCTTCCTTCTTTTCGATATTAATAAAGGGGGAGAAAAATTGTTAACTTGTGTATCAAAAGAAAAAATTTGCTAGCCTAAACATTGAGTAGTAAAATGTTGCTATCTCAAGAAAGGCAAAAATCTTGCTCAACTTCGCTTTTTTTTTTTCAATAAAATTTCTTGCATCCTTGTTACAAATTATTGTTGAATCTCATGCAAGATTATTTGTAGTATTAATCCTCCCTTTCTTTTTGATATTGATAAAGGGGGAGAAGGCTTTTGCTAGATTACATATTACAAATGAATACAAAAGTCCTAGCATGCAAAGAAAGCAAAACTTGCAAGCTTGCTCTTCTCAAAAGAGAAGAAAGAAATTACAAAATTGCATGCATATTGCAAAAGAAGTTAAGAAAATGCACATATTTGAATACAATATGCTTGTACTTCTCAAAGAAACATAGAAAAACTTGCTATCATCATGACTAGTGCTATCTTGCCTATTATGATAAACTTGCAATGCCTAAATGTTGTATAATATGATTAATAGCTAGTGTGTTGTCAAATTTACATATCCTTGAAAACTAGCTATAATACTACTCCTTTTTGTTGATGATATAGGGGGAGAAGTAGATTGATGACTTCAAGCAATGTAATGATGCTTGAATATTTTATATATTTGCATGATGGTTTGTAAATTCTCATAACATTGTGATGAATGTTGCTTGGATTTGGGATAATCTAAGTGTTCTATCAATGGCATATTGATAGGGAGAGTTTATGTTAAACTCTGAGGAGTTATGGATAACTCTGTCAGTTATCAATTAGTTGTCATCATCAAAAAGGGGGAGATTGTTGAATCTCGGATTTTGATGATGAAACTAATTGAGTGTGTTTTGTTATTTAACTGTGTGTTGAGCTATGCAGGTCTACTATCGATCAGGATTAGATAGTTGATGCTGGAGGAATTGACGTTGCGCCGAAAGTAACTACGTCAGGATATTGGATGTCGAGCTGGAGGTTCGGTCAAATATCGGCAGGAGGCTTCATACGTCGGGCATCGGGCCAAGAAGTGTGGAGTTGCGCCATGGATATCGGGGTTACAGAGGTCAACCACCAATTGGGCAACAAGCCGCTAGAGAGGGCGATGTGCCGAAGGATCGGATGAAGCGCCGACCAATGATGTGTCGGGCAACTGAATGTCAATTCGCGTTGTAATAACTGTCTAGATTGAAGTAGAGTGTTTGGTGTTTGTTTGTGCAGGAGTAACTATGAAAGGGATCAAGACGTAAAGCAAAACCAAGGGCCGAAGTCAAGTGCAATGGATCGTTGTGAGTTCGAGAGTTTGACGAAAGTCCGAAGATTCATCAGAAGTTCACGAAACTTGCCAAGAAAGATCGGAGCTTGCCAAAGAAGCTCGGGGGAACTCGCCAAAATTATCGTGGAGTCCGAGAGGTTGCCGGGAGTCCGCAGGATGGTTTCTGAGGGATCATCGAAAGACCGCCGGAAGTTCGTCGAAAGCTCATTGGAAGAAGACTTGACTTGCGGACTTTGTAATAACTTAGGAATGTCTTTAATTTTGTAGTTAGCACATCAATTTGGGTTAGGATTAGGGGTTAATCCTTTAACCCAAGTATGGGCCCATTGGCCCTTGTTCGGAACCGGTTTGGGCCAAGTTTTCAGCCCAAACCAAATGTAGATTTGTGCTGGGCGGTGGAGCCCAGTAGCTAATGTGCCTAGCAGCATGTGTGCAGGCATGCATGCATGCTGGGCTACGTGCATGCATGCTTGGCGGTAGCACCGCCAGCAGCATGCGTGCTGCTATGTGCATGAATGCTATGTGCATGCATGCTGGGCGTTGGCACCGCCCAGCAACTTGTGTGCTGGGGCGGTAGCACCGCCCGGCTACTGTAGCTCGGCTACTGTAGCCAGCGGTAGCACCGCCTGGCTGGGGCGGTGGTACCGCCCCTGTGTGTCAGTCAGCAGACTGACACAAGCGGTGGCACCGCCTCTGACAGGCGGTGGCACCGCCTCTGACACCGCCAGAACCGGGAACTCCAATTTGATTTCAAATTTGGAGCCCAAATTTGAATCCACTTTGGATCTATAAATACCTCCTCTTTTCTCAGCTGAAAAGGAACCCTTTGAGAGCTAGATTTTGAAAATAAGTCTTGGGAAAGTCTTGTTCTTCATTTGCTTAAGTGTTCACCTCATTTCCTTCTTCTTGTGAAATCTTGTAAGAGTGTGAACCACTTGTAAAGGGTTGTAAGAGGGGTATTTGGTCCTTCCCCTACAAAAGGATTTGCTAGTGGAAGTTGGGAGCCTCATGGGAGAAGGCTTCGGAAGTGGATGTAGGTCACTTTGACCAAACCACTATACATCGCTGCGTCTTGATTGTGTGAGTGTTTAAATTTCTGTTTTACTTTGCCGCAAGCCTTTACTTTACTTGCTACACTTCCTTTTTATCTTTGTACGCATGCTTTAAAGTTAGAACGCAAAAATCGGTTTCAAACGAAACGTTGTTTTCATCGTACGAAGTTTGCAAAGCTTGTTTTAAATCATTGAAAAATCCATCGTTTTATCCACTACACTAATTCAACCCCCCCCCCCCCTCTTAGTGCCACTCGATCCCTAACAATATGTTGGCCTCTATGACTACTGAGTGACAGAGACAGCATGAAAATATGGATGCTAATTCCATACTCTTGCATCTCCATAAACTATTTGAGGAACAGGGTCTTACTCAGCGATATGAGATGTCAAAGAGTCTTTTCCGTGCTAGAATGACTGAGGGGACACCGATTCAGAATCATGTCCTTAAGATGATTGAGTGGATCGAGAAACTCACAGGTCTAGGAATGGTCCTAGAGGATAACCTGTGTGTGGATCTTATGCTTCAGTCCCTACCAGATTCCTTTTCTCAGTTCATAATGAATTTTAATATGAACAAACTTGAGGTGACCCTCCTAGAGCTCCTCCATATGTTGAGAGAAGCAGAAGGCACCATCAAGAAAGAGAAGCCGGTTCTCTACACTAGTGAGACCAGAAAGAAAAGGAAGGCTGAGAAGACCCTTAAGAAGGGCAAGGGCAAGGGCAAAATGGGTATGGCAAAGGTTGCCAAGAAAGACCTAACAAAGGACAAAGGCCAGTGCTTCCACTATGGCAAAGATGGGCACTGGAAGAGGAACTGCAAAGAGTACCTTGTAGAGAGGGCGAAACAGAAGCTTGCAGAAGTTTCAGGTACATTCATGATCAATCTCCATTTGTCAGAATCTTATGATAACACATGGGTATTAGATATCGGGAGTGCTTATCATATTTTCAATTCGTTGCATATTCTGGCAGGACTTAGGAGATTGAATAGAGGCGAGATGGATCTTAAGATAAGCAATGGAGCAAAGGTTGCTGCAGTGGCTGTTGGCAAGGTCACCTTACATCTGCCTGGTGGAGCTATTATTGCATTAGATGTATGCTATTATGTTCCTTCTATTATCAAAAATATTATTTCCATTTCATGTTTGATAGTTATTGGATATAAATTAGTTTTTGAGAATAATGGTTGTTTAATAATATTAGATGATGAGATCATCACGAGAGGAACATTGCATAATGGTTTATATATGCTAGATACAACTCCACATATCATGAGTGTAAGCAAGTCTAAGAGGAAACGAGAAGAGATGAACAATGCATATCTTTGACATTATAGGCTAGGTCACATCCATGTGGGAAGGATTCAAAAGTTGCTGAATAATGGATAACTAGATCTATTTGACTATGAGTCATATGCGACTTGCGAACCTTGCCTTCGGGGAAAGATGACCAACTCTCCATTTAGTGGAACTGGAGAGAGAGCTACTAAGTTATTGGAACTCATACATAGTGATGTATGTGGTCCCATGTCGACTCATGCCATAGGTGGTTACTCCTACTTTATTACCTTCACTGATGATTTCTCAAGATACGGACATGTGTACTTGATAAAGTACAAGTCTAAGGCTTTTGAGAAATTCAAGGAATATAAAAATGAAGTGGAGAACCAGACTGGAAAGAGTATTAAAACCCTTCAATTAGATCGAGAAGGTAAGTACTTGAATATAGAGTTTACCCAGTTCCTCAAAGACTATGGGATCTTATCCCAATGGACACCTCCTTATACACTACAGCTTAATAGTGTATCAGAAAGGAGGAATCATACACTATTAGATATGGTGCGTTCCATGATGTGTTTCGCCGACCTACCCATCTCATTCTAAGGATATTCCCTAGAGATCGTTGCTTACCTTTTGAACAGAATTCCAACTAAGTCAGTAATATCTACTCCATATGAGATATAAAATGGGAAGATGCCTGATCTTAAGATTGTTAAGATTTGGGGCTGCCCCGCCCACGTTAAGAGACACAACCTTGACAAATTGGAATCCAGAACAGAATGGTACAAGTTCGTGGGATACCCCAAGGAAACTTGTGGGTATTATTTCTATTACCTTGAGAACCAAAAGGTCTTTGTAGCCAAGAGAGTAGTGTTCCATGAGAAGGAACATATTCTTGGTAGAGATAGTGGGAGCATGATAGAGTTGAGCGAGGTTGGAGAACCTAGCTCAAGCACCATTCCGGAATCTGTTCAGATATCTAACACACAAATTCCAACTTTACGTAGGTCCGATAAAGTATCCCATCCTCCTGAGAGATATGTGGGATATATCAGAAGAGAGGATATTGAGGATATTGATCCTTAGACCTATGAGGAGGCTATTATGAGCATAGACTCTGGGAAATAACAAGTCATGAATTCAGAAATGGATTTCATGTACTCCAACAAGGTTTGGAACCTAGTTAATGCACCCGAGGGTAATGTACTCATTGGCTGCAAGTGGATCTTCAAAAAGAAGATTGGAGTAGATGGAAAGGTAGAGACCTATAAAGCAAGGCTAGTGGCTAAGGGGTATCGTTAAAGGCAAGGTGTTGACTATAATGAAACTTTCTCACCTATAGCCATGCTAAAATCCATTCGAATTCTATTGGCTATTGCAGCACACTATGATTATGAGATCTGGCAGATGGACATTAAAATCGCATTTCTCAATCGTAACCTCGATCTGGTAGGTGTATATGATACAGCCTGAGGGATTCATGTCTAGGGATAACCCAGATAAAGTATGCAAGTTGCTTAGGTCCATTTATGGATTGAAGCAAGCTTCCCGAAGTTGGAACATAAGATTTGATGAGGCGATCAGATCTTATGACTTCGTTAAGAATGAAGATGAACCTTGTGTGTATAGGAAATTAAATGGGAGCACTATCACCTTTTTGGTATTATATGTGGATGACATCCTGATCATTTAGAATGATGTAGGAATGCTCTCCACAGTAAAGACTTGGTTATCTAGGCACTACTCCATGAAGGACTTAGGAGAAGCATCCTACATATTGGGGATACGGATCTATAGAGATTGATCCAAGAGAATGCTTGGCTTATCCCAGTCTAGGTACATAGACACCATTGTCAAAAGGTTTGGCATGGAAAATTTCAAGAGAGATCTCATACCAATGAGACATGGAATATCACTTTCTAGGAGTATGTCCCCAAAGACTCCTGAAGAAAGGGCACACATGGATATGATGTCATATGCATCAGCGATAGGATCTATCATATATGCTATGCTATGTACCAGGCCTAATATAGTGCATGCTCTGAGTGTCACAAGCAGATATCAGGCAGATCCAGGCTTGGAGTACTGGAAAGCAGTAAAATGTATCCTTAAGTACTTGAGAAGGACTAAGAAACTTTTACTGGTATATGGAGGTAGTAGCCTCAAGGTTGAGGGCTACTTGGACTCGAACTTCCAGTCCAATGCCGATGATAGCAAGTCTAATTTAGGGTATGTGTTAACCCTGAATGAAGGAGCAGTATGCTGGAAGAGTTCCAAGCAAGACACTACTGCTGACTCGACCACAAAGGCAGAATACATTACTGTGGCAGAGGCAACAAAGGAAGAAGTCTGGATGAAGAAGTTCATCACAGATCTAGGAGTCGTCTCGAGTAGCGAGGAGCTGATTCCTTTAAATTGCGATAATTATGGGGTGATTACTTAAATAAGGGAACCTAGGTCACATCAGAAGTATTTTGAGGAGGTTCCAACTTATTAGAGAGATCGTGGCCCGAAGAGATATAGTAATGGAAAGAGTTCCATTCGAAGATAACATTGCAGATCCACTAACAAAGCCATTGACTAAGATTGTCTTTGAGCATCACAAAGGTCTGATGCGGATCAGACATGTTAGTGTTTGGCTTTAGGTCAAGTGGGAGATTGCTAGTCATATGTGCCCTGCAAGCCAATCACATGAGTGATGGCACTTGTGGCTTGATATGCATTTTTTCTCTTTGCTTATTATTAGGTATTTTATCACTTTATCTTGCGTGTTGCATATATTGTGATGTCCTTGGATCTGTGCAATGGGAATCGGATCGTGATGAGACACGATAATGAGACTGATTCACCTTTAAACACAGACCCTGAATTATCCTGATCATAGGTTACTCGAGAAGGACATCGAGATAGCCGGATAGATTGGTGTGCTGTATACCCGTCCATATGATGGAAGTAGCTGTTCTCATATCTACTCATGTGGGGATACTAAGGGTACAGTGCAGGTGCTCATTGGGGAATGAGTTCACTGATTGATTCGCCTACGGAATGTTGGATGGTTATTGATACCTCACGTCAGACAGCGATTTCATAATCTCAGTAGTGTATCTGGTCCTTTGACTTGAGACACCAAGGATGTCCTGTATGAGTACTCCACTCTTTGATACTAGACTTATAGGTTTAGAAAGTTTCAAATCTAGTATAGCCGATCATTGGGAGTGGTAGCCAACCTTACGAGGGCTATTGAGTGTCAATAGAGGATCATCTGCTCTCGGTATCATGAGAGGAATATCCCATGTGTTCTTGCTCGAACAAATCCTTGGCCAAGGTTATTCTGATTAAGAGATAAAGAGTTCTCTAGGAGAATCTAACAAGAGCAAGACTCGAGGAGAGACCATATGGGCCTGACAACACCATGCCCGGTATAGGGTCTTTGGGATATTGGATGGATGAGGGACTATAGATACATGGTAATTGAGGACAGATAGGTCTAAAGGATTGGATTCCCCTGTATCGTCTAAGGGCCGCGGCATAGTGGCCTGGTACGTCCGTAATCGATGAGTTGGGTGAATTATTATAGAGATAATAATTCACTAAGTCAGAAGGAGTTCTGACAAGTATGACTCACGGCCAGCTCAATATTGGGCCTAGAGGGTCACACACATATGGTAGGTGTTGCGATGAGAAGAGGTTCGGATATGAGATATCCGCTGAACCCCCTATCTTATTGGATATCCATTAAGCCCCTGAATTATTGGATCCTGAGATGAGATCCAATAATTGGTAATAAGAGATTATTGGGTAGAGATCCACTAATCCAAGATACTTGGGTAATTGGATGGAGATCCAATACCTAATAGGGCAAAAGATCCATTAGGGTTTTCAGGGGGCCTCTATAAATAGGAGGGAACCAAAGCTCTATAGGTAGGGGTTTTCTTTTGGTAGCCACCTCATGTTCTCCTCTCCCTAGAGAGAGGTGCATCGTTGCAATCCCTACCATGTGGATACCGCTAGAGAGGAGGACGCTTAACCTCCTTCATCCTCTCCCTAGGTATTTTCTTTTACACGTGCAATTTTGTGGATTTGTTTTTAACGCACGATCTTCGCACGATGATGAAAACTTTTTACGAGAAATTTGGGGTTTTCTTTTCTGTTCTTCCACTGCGCATGTGATGTCGCTCCCCTTGTGGATTTCGCAACATGTCCGACCCTATAGATATCCACATTTCCAGAAGGCAGAAATAGAAAGGATTATTAGTGAGTTGCTAGAGACAGGGGTTATAAGAGCTAGCGTTAGCCCCTATTCCGCCCCGGTTTTGCAAGTCAGAAAGAAGGATGGCTCTTAGTGGACTGCCGGGCACTCAACAGTATCACAGTGAAAGATAAATATTCTATTCTAGTAGTGGATGAACTATTGGACGAGTTAGGCGGAGCCCAGGTATTCACTAAATTGGACCTCAGATCGGGCTATTATCAAATTTAAGTACATGAAGATGATATTCAGAAAACTACCTTCAGAATACATAACGGCCACTATGAATTTCTCATCATGCCTTTTGGGTTGACCAATGCACCCTCTACCTTTCAAAGTTTAATGAATGATATATTTCGGGCTTATCTTCATAAGTTTATTCTCGTTTTCTTTGATGATATTTTGAACTGTCCTTACTATTCTTCGTGAGCATTGACTTTTTGTTAAGAAATCCCAGTGTCGTTTTGGGCAACCAGATGTTGAGTATCTTGGTCATATCATCTCCCAAAAGGGTGTTGCGGTTGATCCTTCAAAAATTCACGTGATGAATGATTGGCCGGTTCTGAAGTCACTTAAAGCTTTGAGGGGATTCTTAGGGTTAACAAGTTATTACCAAAAGTTTGTAAAGAATTATGGTAAAATCAGTGCCCCTCTAACATCACTTTTGAAGAAAGATGCATTCAAATGGTCAGAAGAGACAAACCACACGTTTAAATCCTTGAAGAGTGCAATGACGACGACCCCGGTGCTTGCTCTCCCTGATTTTACCAAGTTATTTATAATTGAATCTAATGCTTCGGGAGCAGGTATAGGAGCTATCCTAATATAGGAAGGCCGGCCTATTGCTTATGCTAGTAAGGCTCTCTCTCCCTCCCATTTAAGTTTATCTATTTATGACAAGGAGATGCTAGCCGTTGTACATACAGTTACAAAGTGGCGACCCTACTTAATTGACCGACGGTTCTAAATACATAATGATCACAAAAGTCTCAAATATTTTTTGGAGCAAAAGATTTCTTCTTTAGAGTAGCAGAAATGGGTCACAAAGCTATTGGGATTCGATTATGAAATTATCTATAAAAAGGGGTGTGAGAATCTAGTTGCAGATACACTCTCACGCCTTCCAGAACAAGCTGAACTAATAGCTATATCTATTCCCAATTGTGAGATCTTGGAACTTATTAGAAGGGAATGGTCAACTAATCCCGAGATCAAGAATATTATTAAAAGGCTAGAAGAAGCTTTAGATACTATTCCAAATTATCATTGGGATTCAATGGACTTGCGCTATAAGGGTCGAATAGTTGTAGCCCCACATTCTTCTTGCCGGGAGATAATTTTGAAAGAGCTTCATTCGTCACCAATTGCTGGTTATTCTGGATTTCTTTGCACCTATAGATGAGTCCGACAATTTTTTTATTGGAAAGGTATGAAAACTTTTATCAAACAATTTGTCGCTGAATGTGATGTTTGCCAGCGGCACAAAAGTGAGTCAGTAGCCACCCCCGGGTTGCTTTAGCCCCTCCCTATTCCTGACGAAGCTTGGACTAACATTTCCATGGACTTCATTAACGGACTTCTATCATCACAAGGGAAGAGTACTATACTTGTAGTTATCGATAGGCTTATAAAGTATGCTCATTTTTATGCTTTACGACATCCTTATACTGCCACAGGTGTTGCCCGTATCTTTGTGGAGAATATAGCTAAATTGCATGGGAGTCCACGTTCCATTATTAGTGATAGAGACAAGGTTTTTACTAGCTCTTTTTGGAAAGAGTTTTTCCGTTTACAGGGCAGGCACTCAACTGAATATAAGCACTACTTATCATCCACAAACAGATGGACAGACTACAATGGTAAATAGATGTCTCGAAAATTATCTCAGATGCTTTACTAGTGATAAGTCGAAAGAATGGATTAAATGGCTTCCATGGATGAAATGGTGGTATAATACCTCTTTTGAAGCCATTTATGGTCGACACCCACCTTTAATTCCTATATATATCTTCGGGTTTTCCAAAGTTGATCAAGTGGATAAGGAATTGCTTGATAGAGATAAGATTATTTAGCTTTTAAAAAATAACCTCAGAGCCGCACATGCCAGAATGAAATAGCAAGCTGATAAACACCGAAGTGAATGAGAATTTACCATGGGTGATTGGGTTTTCCTTCATCTTCAACCCTATAAGCAAACCTCTATAAAGGTCCGATCTTCTATGAAGCTATCTCCTCAATTCTTTGGGCCTTATAAAGTATTGGAGCGGATTGGGCCAGTTGCATACCGCTTAGATCTGCCTTCTAGTGCTAAGTTACATCCAGTCTTTCATGTTTCCATCCTTAAAAAAAAATTGGGTGATGATGCGATAGTGCAATGCCATTTACCGGATATTTCTACTTCTAGGGAAGTCCAAACTCACCCACAAGCTATGTTGGATCGACGAGTTGTAATGTACCGAAGATATCCTATGACAGAAGTGCTGGTGTAATGGGCTAAATTACCAAAGGAAGATGCCACCTAGGAGTCCTACAGCACGTTGCAAGAGAAGTTTCTAGAATTTGTTGTTGCTCAACCTTGAGGACAAGGCTGATTTGATGAGGGCGAAACTATTACGAACCTTTTATTTCCTAAGCTTGAATAATTTATTTATTTACTATTTAATTATTAAGTGTCCGAGTCCTTGTAGGCTCTATAAATAGAGATGTAACTGTTTCTTGGAGTCAATGAGAATTATTCAGTCTTTTGACTAAACCTAGGAGGCCGATCCCCTCAAAGTGATCAAGGAGGCCGATCCCTTCGAATTGATCAAACCATTTTCCTTTCCTTTTCCTTCTGTTATTTCCTACTTTCTACATTAAAACCCTTTAGGGTCTTAATAGAAACTTCTAACTTCTGTTACATTTATTGGTACTTCCCAATTAACAATCGCTTCCACCTTCTTTGGATCCACAGATATGCCCTTTCCTGAAATCACGTAACCTAAGAAAGTAATTTCCTTCAACCAAAATTCACATTTGCTGAACTTTGCATACATCTTCTATTCTCTTAGTATGGATAGTACATTTCTCAAGTGTTCCTCATGCTCCTGATTACTCCTTGAATATACTAATATGTCATTAATGAACATAATTACACAATCATCTAAGAGTGGCTGAAATATCCTATTCATCAGTTCTATAAAAGCTACAGGGGCATTAGTCAAGCCAAAAGGCATTACTAAAAATTCATAGTGACCATATTGAGTTCTAAAGGCTATTTTTGGAATATCCTCCTTCTTGACCTTCAACTAATAGTAACCTGAACTTAGATCAATCTTGGAGAATACTTATGCACCCTACAATTGATTGAACAAGTCATCAATCCTGGGTAGAGGATATTTGTTTTTGATGGTCACTTGATTCAACTTTCTATAATCAATACAAAGCCTTAACGTTCCATCCTTCTTTTTAACTAATAGCTTTGGAGCACCCCACAATGAGACACTAGGTCGAATAAAACCCTTATCTAACAGCTCTTATATTTACTTCTTCAATTCCTCAAGCTCGAGTGGTACCATTTTATAGGGAGGCTTAGATATCGGGGTTGTCCCAGGGACTAAATCAATAGCAAATTCACCTTCCCTGTCTGGAGGTAGTCCAAACAAATCCTTTGGGAATACATCAGGGAACTCGTTGACCACAAAAATTTCATTTAGGTGAGTTTCCTATTCTGAATACTCCCTTACACATATAACATAACAAAGACATCCTTTATGCATAAGGCAATGAGTTTGAAGTGCCGATATTAAGCAAAGGGGCAAATCATTCCTAATACCCTTAAAGTAGAAGATAAGCTGATTTGGTATGTAGAAAGTAATTATTTTTATATAACAATCAATACTAGCATGATAGGAAGATAACTAATCCATGCCAAATATAATATCAAAACCCTGGATTTTTAGAAGTATCAAATCAGCGAGGAGTTCGTGTTCTCCGATAGAAATCAAACATGTTGGATAAACCAAGTTTGTAGTCAAAGAATCTCCAACAACAGTAGTTACGTATAGCAAATAATCTAATGGTTTAGGTTGAATGCCCAAGTGATAAGCAAAAGATTGTGAAACAAAAGATAAGTTGGAACCAGGATCAAACAAAACTTTTGCATTTCTATTAGAAACATGTAGAATGCTTTCACCCACTGATTTAGAGGCTCTGGAATCTTGTTCTATAATAGCATATACTCTAGCATGGGCTGTCGACTTAGGAGGCAGTGGCTCTTTCTTCTTGTTTAGTGGGTAGTCCCTTACTTTATGATCAAACTTTCCACAAGCAAAACAGGCTCCAATCACCCAAAAACACTCACTTGTTTCATGATTATGTCCACATTTTGCACATGATAGAGTTCTTTGTGGTAGCTTTCCTTTCTCAAATCTAGATACCTTTACCCTCTTGTTACTTCTTTCTGGTTCATTTCCTCTCTTACCTTTGCTAACAAACTTATCCTTGTTATTCTTGCCCCTGATTTCTTGGATCTCTTCTAGGTCTTTTTCAAGTATCAATGCACTTTCTACCACATCAGTATATACCTAGAGTTTTAGAGCTGATATCCGGCTTCTTATTGCCGGCCTCAGTCCCCTTTCAAACCTTCTTGCTTTTCTAGCTTCATCATCAATTATATACGTGGCAAATCTGGAGAGCTTGATGAATTTTGATTCATATTGTGCTATTGTCAAATTTCCCTAAATGAGATTCAGGAACTCCAATTCTTTCTGCTCTCTAATGTAATCTGAAAAATATTTATCGTTGAACTTTTTTGTAAGTACCTTCCAAGTGATTGGCTCATGTCGAACTTCAAAAATTCTTTTCATTATTCTCCACCAATGCTCAGCCCCTCCTTCTAGCATAGCATGAATGTAGCAAGAGAAACCTTCTTATCATTAGGGCAACTTAAAACGTCAAATATTTTCTCTATCTACATTATCCATTGTTTTTCTATCATTGGATTAGGTTCACCACTAAAACTGGGAGGGCTAAGCTTCATTGGATTGGGGTTGATCTCTATAGGGGATCGGCCTCCTTGGAACTCTATATGGGTTCCTTCCTCCAAGTTGCTACTCAAAGGCTGCTAAAAGATTGATCTATTCCTTTTATGAAAAGAGGGTAAATACATGGTTATTTATAGGGCTTCTAAACTCCAACTCCTAATAGGACTTTTACTCAAGACTCCTACTTCTAAACAACTCCTACTTCTAATTAGGACTCCTCTAGTAGGACTCCGAATTCTAATATGACCCTTTCCCTAATAGGACTCTTATTTCTAATAGGACTCTTTCTCTAATAGGACTCCTACTTCGAATAGGACTCCTCTAAGAAGCAACCTAACCCTAACCTAGTCGGCCTCTTCATCTCTTTAATAGGGGTTGGCTAGATAGGATTTACATGAATGCCCTTATCAATTAGGACTCTCATAGCTAGAGTCCTAACATTTTAGTTTCCCTGGACTTGCCACTATTTCACCCTTTTGCTGTTGACATACATCACATTGTGTCATATATTCATAAATAATTTTTTTCATCCCTCTTCAATAAAAATTTTGCTTCACTTTTTTATAGGTTCTCAAAAATCCAGAGTGCCCTGCTGAAGGTGTGGAGTGCATTTCGTGCAGAATGACTTTGATATAAGGGGATTCGGGTATAAGTACAATACGACCTTTGTAGCATAGATCCTTCAAATCCCATGTATAATGAGCTATTGCACTTGGATCCTCCTCCAATTTTTTAATGATGTTGCTAGTCTCTAGATCCTTCTTCCATTCCTCCCTAATGTCCTCAAGGAAGCCAGTGGTAGGAAGAGAGATGGCTAAAAATTCAGCTAGCAATTAGTCAAGATTTTGATCTTTATTTTCTATTTTCTTCCCCTCTGGTTGCTACTGGAGATGTATCAAAAAACCACTATTTATCTTGTATGAAAATTTCTCCATTCGTTGGGTTGAAATGGTAGTTACGTTGCTTCCGTGCTTCTCGCATAGGATGACCTGTTTGCCTTTACAATAGAATTTCATAATTAACTTAAAAAAGTTTCAAGAGACGTCACCTAGCGTTGTTAGCCATTCTATACCCAGCATGGCCTCAAAATCATCAATTGGTAGGAGGAAGAAGTCAGCAACAATTTATTGGTCTTGCAGTAATAGTTTCACTTGCAGGCATCTTTGGTCACACTTTAGGATTCGGCCGTCGGCGACCTTTACGTCAAACTTGCTACAACCTTCGATGTGGAATGCCATCCGAGCAGCAACCTTACTGTTTAAGAAGTTATTAGTGCTACCCATATCGATGAGAATAATAATCAGTTGTTGTTTGAGAAGGCCTCTAACTTTCATCGTTTGCAGATTTGAGTAGCCGGCAAATGCATGTACCATAAAGTTGGTCGGTTGTGGCTCTTCTTCCACACCTTCTTCTTCATGTTCAAGGCTCTCTTCTAGCTATTCATGTTAGGGATCGAGTGGCACTAAGAGGGGGGGTGAATTAGTGTAGCGGATAAAACGATGGATTTTTCAACGATTTAAAACAAGCTTCGGAAACTTCGTACGATGAAAACAACGTTTCGTTTGAATCTGATTTTTGCGTTCTAACTTTAAAGCATGCGTACAAAGATAAAAAGGAAGTGGAGCAAGTAAAGTAAAGGCTTGCAGCAAAGTAAAACAGAAACTTAAACACTCACACAATCAAGACGCAGCGATGTATAGTGGTTCGGTCAAAGTGACCTACATCCACTTCCGAAGCCTTCTCCGTTGAGGCTCCCTTCTTCCACTATCAAATCCTTTGAAGGAGAAGGATCAAATACCCCTTTTACAGCCCTTTACAAGATGTTCACACTTGTACAAGATTTCTTAAGAAAAGAAGAAGGTGAACACTTAGCAAGAACAAGACCTTTCAACACTCTACAAGAGTTCAAGACTTAAGAATTTTTGCTCAAAAGGGTTACCCTTTCAGCTGAAAAAAGGGGGGGGTATTTATAGATCCAAAGTGGATTCAAAATTGGGCTCCAAATTTGAAATCAATTTGGAGTTCCAATGCTCTGGTCGTCAGAGGCGGTGCCACTTGACGAGCGGTTCCACCGTGGCTATAGCAAAGCGGTGCTACCACCCGAGCGGCGGTTCCACCGTCACAGTATCCGGCGGTGCTACGCCCGAGCAGCGATACTACCGCTGCTATAGTAGCCGACTCTGATGCCGAGCTACGATAGCATGCATGCATGCGTGGGTTTGGTTTGGGTCAAAATTTTGGCCCAAACTCATCCTAATCAAGGCCCAATGGGCCCCCACTTTGGGTTATCTAATCTTAACCCCAAATACATGCTAACTATGAATTTTAAAGATGTTTCCTAAGCTATTACAAAGTCCGCAAGTCAAGTCTTCTTCCGTCGAGCTTCCGGCGAACTTCCGGCGGTCTTCCGACGATCCCTCGGAAACCATCCTGTGGACTCCCCGCAAGCTCTCGGACTCCACGATGATTTTGGCGAGTTCCCCCGAGCTTCTTTGGCAAGCTTCGATCTTTCTTGTCAAGCTCCGTGAACTTCCGACGAACCTCGTGAGCTTAGAAAACCCTTCAAAGAAGCTCCTACTTGTTCTCGGCGATTCGGCACTCCCAATGAATCTTCAGGCTTCCGTCAAACTCTCGAACTCCCAACAATCCATCGCACTTGACTTCGGCCCTTGATTTCACTTTACGTCTTCATCCCTTTCGTAGTTACTCCTGCACAAACAAAGTCGATATCCATAGCGCAACTCCGCACTTCTTGGCCCGATGCCCGACGTACGAAGCCTCCTGCCGATAGTAGACCTGCGTAACTCAACACGCAGTTAGACAACAAATCACACTCAATTAGTTTCATCATCAAAATCGGAGATTCAACAATCTCCCCCTTTTTGATGATGACAACTAATTGATGACTAACGGAGTTAACCATAACTCCCCGGAGTTTAACACAAACTCCCCCTATCAATATGCCATTGATAGAACACTTGGATTATCCCAGATCCAAGCAACATTTATCACAATGTTTATGAGAATAGTCAAACCATCATGCAAATATATATAAAATATTCAATACAAAGCATGAAGTCATCAATCTACTTCTCCCCCTATATCATCAACAAAAAGGAGAAGTAACATCATAGCTAGTTTTCAAGAATATGCAAATCTTTACAACATACTAGCTATTTATCACATCATACAACATTTTTACAATACAACATCAAATAATACCATTCAATCATAGTAAGTTTCAAGGATAGACAATGATGGTAATTTTCACTTGCTTCTTGAGATGTGCAAGTAGGCACCTTGTTTCCCTTTTGCAAGTAATCAACTTCATGTTTGTAATGAGCTAGTAATTTTTGCAATGTTTATAACATTTTAAAACTGTAAGGTCATGAGTTAAAAAATAATGCACCTTTGTAATTTCTTTCTTCTCATTTTGAGAAGTGCAAGTTTTGCCTTTTGCAAGTTCTAGCTAGCTATGTTTGCCACTTTCACTTGTGATGCATAAGCTAGCAAGCTAACTCCCCCTTTGTCACTATCGAAAAGAAGGGATGAATAATATTTCAATTCTTTTCAAGATGCATACAAGATGGTATTAAAACATGAGAAATCATGTCATGAAGGATATCAATATGTAAATTCAACAAGAATCAAAACCAAAAGATATCATCCATGATTCATAACTTTTCATTTTAGCAAGATCTAGATTCATACATAGGAATTTTTACCAAGATCACATTTCATAAGAATCAAGACACGAATTCATAAAAATTCAAGTATTGAATTCCAAGAAATCAAAAGACAAGTTACATTTCATTTAAGGAATTTTCTTTTGATAAGACGGAAGGAGCATGGTAAAAGATCTTGATTTATAAAGAGTTTCAAGTCATAGTTGTCAAGATCATGATTTCAATAAAATTTCTTTATAGCAAAATAAAATCTTTTAGAACTTGATTCAAGCATTAAATATGTCTTAACAAGTCATAATTCTAGAAGATTCAAGAATCATTAAAAAAAATCATTCAAGCTCAATTTATCAATTCAAGACTCATAATTAAATTATTATTTTTGAGATTAATAACATGAATAAAGTCATTACCGTATCATCAAAATCTCATTCGTAATTCTAATGATTTATAAAATATCATAAATGAATTTATCACTTGCCTTTCATCAAAAATTGAAAATCAAACTTTATCATAAAGATTGTCAAGGCATAAATGCAACATATTATTCCAAGACATAAGATTCAATTTATCATGATAATATATTTCATGTTTCAAAAGATGAGTATCAAATTTTAAAACCGAAACATGAGTTTGTCATCAAGATAAAAAGTCATTAAGCATGATAACAAACTTCTAATATTTTCATTTCAATGATGATTTCATAATGTATGTTCAAATATTTATACGGAAGCCATCATTGTATAAATTTGAAATACAAGTTGTCATTTAGCCCATTAAGATCAAAAGCATTGCACGTAAAGCATCATGATAGTGTAATTTCTCATTTTTATGTGTTCCATTTCAAGTGATTTGACGTTCATATGAGTATACTCATGTTTTTCATATAGGTCCAAGAGCATGTTTCAGAGAAATCATTAAGACCGAAAACATGAGGCACATTTTTTAAAATATTCATCATGTTTATTTTTATGAGATTCACAAGACTCAATCATAAATTCATTCATCTCAATAGAATGAGAAAAAAAAATACATTTTCATTTTAAGCAATTTGATGTGAGCATATTCAAAATTTTTATGAAAACATGTATCAAAATGAAACACAAGCTTAGTCATAAAATCATCAAGACCAAATATGTAAAAATGATAGCACACTTTCAATTTTTATGTTAAAAGGTCATGTTCAAATTTTTGCCAAAATCATGCATCTATTTATAAATTCGAAAAATATGTTTCATCATCACATTATAACACTTTATTACTTCAAAAGCTCATGCATGATATAAAATCATCAAGCATCATATTTGGAGACAATATAAACCATCAAGATACACATGCATGGATTAATCCTAAGCATTATCACAAATCTTGCATCATTCATATGTTTACTTTTCAAAAATACTATAAAGAAAAGCATAGTATAATTTCGATTTTTTTTTAATTTCTAAAAACACAAGAAAAAATCCTATAAACTAAGTTAAGCATTCATGGAAATCATCAAGTAATTTCAAAATAATTCAAGGAAGTTAAGTTACTTACCTCATTTGAAGCCCATTAAAGCGTAGTTTGCTTCTTCTTTTCTTGATTCTTCTTTCCAAGCCTTCTTCTTCTTCTTTGGCCTCTTTCTCCGTTCAAGTTCATTTGTGTTTTTTAATTTTTGTTTAATGAACTTGTTAACATTCATTGTTATGTGTTCAATATCCTCATTGTCCTCATCACTTGAGTCATCACTCAAGTGGCATCCATTTGTCCGATATTCAAAAACCTTCTTGTTCTTTAGAAGGTGATTCAAATGTTCATCATGTTCATGAAGTTCTAAACGTTCCAAGAAACTCATTTCATAGGTCTTTAAAGACCCAATAAGTTCATTAATAGGATAGTTATTTAGATCTTTTGTTTCTTGTATTGCGGTTATTATCGGATTCCATCTTTTTGGAAGAGATCTTAAAGTCTTGTTTACGAGTTCAAAGTCCGAAAAACATTTACCAAGAGCTTTTAGACTATTGATGACATCCGAGAAACGGGAGAACATGTCATCGATAGTCTCGCTTGGTGCCATTCGGAAAATCTCAAAATCGTGCATCAAAATATTAACTTTCGAGTCTTTGACTCTACTCGTTCCTTCGTGCGTGATTTCAAGAGTTCACCAAATGTCAAAAGCCATTTCGCATGTAGAAATCCGGTTGAACTCATTTTTGTCTAAAGCGCAAAATAAGGCATTCATAGCCTTTGCGTTTAAAGAAAATAACCTTTTCTCCAAATCTTACCATTCGTTCGTCGGTTTAGAGGAAGGTTGAAAGCCATTTTCGATGACGTTCCACAAATCCAAGTTCATTGAAAGCATGAAAACTCTCATTCGAGTTTTCCAATATGTGTAGTCCGAACCGTTAAAAAACGGTAGACAAAAAACCGAAAAGCCCTCTTGAAATCCATTTAGAGCCATTTCTCACGGGTGTAAATCCGAAAGAGAAAGAATGTGGCTCTGATACCAATTGTTAGGGATCGAGTGGCACTAAGAGGGGGGGGGGTGAATTAGTGCAGCGGATAAAACGATGGATTTTTCAGCGATTTAAAACAAGCTTCGAAAACTTCGTACGATGAAAACAACGTTTCGTTTGAAACTGATTTTTGCTTTCTAACTTTAAAGCATGCGTACAAAGATAAAAAGGAAGTGGAGCAAGTAAAGTAAAGGCTTGCAGCAAAGTAAAACAGAAATTTAAATACTTACACAATCAAGACGCAGCGATGTATAGTGGTTCGGTCAAAGTGACCTACATCCACTTCCGAAGCCTTCTCCGTTGAGGCTCCCTTCTTCCACTATCAAATCCTTTGAAGGGGAAGGATCAAATACCCCTTTTACAGCCCTTTACAAGATGTTCACACTTGTACAAGATTTCTCAAGAAAAGAAGAAGGTGAACACTTAGCAAGAACAAGACCTTTCAACACTCTACAAGAGCTCAAGACTTAAGAATTTTTGCTCAAAAGGGTTACCCTTTCAGCTGAGAAAGGGGGGGTATTTATAGATCCAAAGTGGATTCAAAATTGGGCTCCAAATTTAAAATCAATTTGGAGTTCCAATGCTACGATAAATCGGGCGGTGCCACCGCCTATGTCGATCCGTTGGCCCGGCGTGCGGAAATGCCGCGCCCGAACAACGATTCCACGCTCACAGCAGCGGGCGGTGCTACACGACGGAGCGGTTCCACCGCGCTATAGTGGCAGCGTGCTACGCAGGTACTACCGCTGTGCCGCGCTGCCTGCAAAGTGGCCAGACTATGCATGCACGTATTGGGCATACGTGGTTGGTCAGCAAAATTTTGGCCCAAACTCATCTAATCAAGGCCCAATGGGACTTTGGGTTATCTAATCCTAACCCAAAATACGTACTAACTACGAATTTTAAAGATGTTTCCTAAGCTATTACAAAGTCCGCAAGTCAAGTCTTCTTCCGGCGAACTTCCGGCGGTCTTCCGACGATCCCTCGGAAACCATCCTGCGGACTCCCGGCAAGCTCTCGGACTCCACGATGATTTTGGCGAGTTCCCCCGAGCTTCTTTGGCAAGCTTCGATCTTTCTTGTCAAGCTCCACGAACTTCCGACGAACCTCCCGGCGAGCTTCCGAAAACCCTTCAGCAAGCTCCCTACTTGTTCTCGGCCAGTTCCGGCAGCACTCCCAATGAATCTTCAGGCTTCCGTCAAACTCTCGAACTCCCAACAATCTATCGCACTTGACTTCGGCCCTTGATTTCACTTTACGTCTTCATCCCTTTCGTAGTTACTCCTGCACAAACAAAGTCGATATCCATAGCGCAACTCCGCACTTCTTGGCCCGATGCCCGACATACGAAGCCTCCTGCCGATAGTAGACCTGCGTAACTCAACACGCAGTTAGACAACAAATCATACTCAATTAGTTTCATCATCAAAATCAGAGATTCAACAATTCAATGACCTCTTCTTCCACTAGTTCAATCACAAGAAGTCTCCCTTTTTTACAGTGATGCTCGTGACTCCATAGCTCGTCACAATGCCAATATAACCCCTTCGTAGATCGCTCCTGAAGCTCTTCTCTTGTCAACATTTTTTGGTGCAGGAGCTCGACTGACAGTAGGAGGAGGGGGGGGGGGTCTGAGGGCTTCTTTATTGCTGGTTGGGGAGTGACCCTAGTCCTCTGGGCTTCGTGGTTCAATTGCTCCTCTTAAAGTTGTGCGAATGAGATGACAGCCATAAGTGTGTATGGTTGTCACGCTTTAACTTCTTCCTAGATCTCTAACTTCATGTCCTCAATAAATGTCCCCAATAGCTATTTTTCAGACCAATCTTGAGTTTGATTAGATAACCTTTTAAACCTGGTTTGATACTCTTGAATGGTGGAGGTTTGTCGGATCTTTGCTAGTTGTCCGTCCATGTTCTCATAATCGGTTGGTCCGAAGTGGATCAGCAGTCCTTCTTTGAGTTGTCACTATGAGAGGACACCATGAGTGTGTTCAAACTAATCAAACCATTGTATGGCATCCCCTTCAAGATGTATAGCCACAATTTTCACCATAGATGCATCCGTGGTTTTGTGGTACCGAAAATATCACTCCGTGCTCGAGATCCAACCAATCGGGTCTCCTTCTTCCTATCTAGGGAAGTCCACCCTTATGCATGGATAGTAGGGATCGGTCATAGAGCCTTCCCTCTCTTGGAAGTCATCTCTTCTATTAGAGCTCTTTCCTTGATATGATTTCTTCGGGCTTGGTGATAGGCCCAAACTGAGTTCGGCAAAGAGAGTCCGAATTTTATCCTCTATTCGCATCTCAAAGGCTTCAAATTTAGCATTGATTGCCTCCTCAGATGCCTAGTATATGCCTCCAAATCTATAATATTAAGATCTCTCTTTTGTTGTTGGGTTAAAGGTAGGTTGTGGTTTAGGTTTGTTTTATGGCTGCTTTGGGTGCTAATTGGGGGTGCAGTTTAATAGAGTTTTAGGGCTGTGATGGTCATGGATGAAGGTTGGGAAGATGGTTTTAGATCTATGGTAGATGACAGCAAAGGTTTGATAGAAATTGGTAGAAGTTGCTGCAGATATGTGCTGTCTCGTAAGAGCAGAATTGTCATCGAAGAAACAATGGTTTCTTAACAAAATTTCCAGCAAAAAACCCAAGATTTGAGGAGGGGATTTGATAGCAGATTCTTAGTTTAGATAACAGTAATGATGACAAATTGGATCAAGAAAATTTCAGTAGCAATTCGGTAAAAGTTGTTGTAGATATGTGCTATCTCATAAGAGCAAAATTGTCGTCGAAGAAACAGCGATTTCTCGATGAAATTTCCAGCAAAAATCTCAAGATTTGAGGAGGGGATTTGATAGCAAATTCTTGGTTAAGATAACAGTAATGATGACAAATTGGATCAAGAAAATTTTGGCAGCATAACAGTAAGGAAATTGGTGCACGTTGCGATGACAGAATTCTCATTAAAAAATTTAAGCGGTTTGCAACAAAAATTTGCAGCAACACAGGAATGTTTCAGAGATGAATTCCACAATAGATTAATCACAGATGGAAGCCAAGATGATCTATGCAGCGCACAAAAAATTTTGTTCAAAAAGGATAGCAAATAGATCGGTTTAAAGGCAGCAATATGCGGCTGAAATTTTCTACAGCAATCCTTCGTTCGCAAAGATGACGACTTTTGCGACGAAAGGAATTTGTAGCAAAGGATAGGCAGCAATACTTCTTTTTAGTATTTTGAATGGAAAATTGCAGTAGCAAAAGGTATTGGTGATAGGAGAATATCAGATCTCTGATGTAATTCAAGGTGGTGACAGTAGATTGATTTGATCTACGATAGAAGATGACGGTGGAGACGGCGATGTCAAGAGCAATTGCGGGAATTACTTGGTTGATGATGGGTGGCAGGGATGACAGCAAAAGTAGCAAGATCGCTGCTCTGTTACCAGTTGATAGAACCTTAGAGGAATTCTATGTAGATTGATCTTTTAGGGGATCAACCCTTAGAATGCTATAGGGGTTCCACCTTCCAAGTAGTCGGCCTTGTGGCTGCAAAGTAGATTGATCTTTTCTTGTTAAAAAGAGGTGGAGGCTACATACTTATATAGGACTCCAAACCTTAGCCCTAGGGGCTGCTTCCTAAGTGAACTACCCATTTTACCCTTAACCTTAGCCAACCGACGTAGTAAGGGGGGATGACGATTAAGAAGCCCAAAGGCCCAAATGTAAATCCTAGCCACTCTTCTTTATAGGATAGAGGTGGCTAGGTGGGGTCTATTACACTCATACAAAATTTTTATTAGCTGCTACTTGGTTGAGTAGGACCCAACCCTGCTAGGGTTCTATCAGTAACCCGAAGACCCAAGATGAGACTAGTTTTGGCTCCAAATTTGAATCCATTTGGGGCCTATAAATACCCCTCTCATCCTTGCTCAGAACACATAAGCACTAAGAATATAAGAGTGGGAAAATGCTACTGTAATTACTTGAAAGTTCCTCCCTTCTAGCTTTAAGTTGATTTCAGTTTAAGAGAGGAGTGATACTTGTAAAGGTTATCTCCTAAACATATGAAAAGGAGAAGAGGGCTATAAGAGGGTAGTTGATCTTCACCCGTTAAAAGTGATAGAAGATGAGATTTTCCCCCACCGTATGAGGAAATCTTGACGTTTGGTTGAGAAAAATCCTCTCCCATAACCTGTATAAATAGATATTGCATTCACTTGATTGAAGTGTTCTTTTCCATTATACTTCACATTCTCTTCATGGAATCAGAGCCGCTTGCCTAGAGCAAGCTCCCCTCATCGCCTCTCTTTGGGTCACAACAGCAGTCATTGTGCCTCCCACCTAAGAGTAGTGTGAGGGAAATGACCCTCTACAAAAGAAGATTAAGCCGAGGAAGAAGAAAGGCCGACGCCATTATTTCTGGCTAGCAGACCACCGTCCCCTCATCGCCTACTGTTGTCTATGTTACGTTGTCGATGTCTTCCCCAGATCCTCTTCACTCCCCTGTGGACGATGCTCCCAAAGGAGACATAGGTGCTGCATCACCCTTCTAATCACAATAGCTCACCAACATTCCCTCCATTGACAACACCCCCTCCTCGGTCACAACGGTGAAAATAGATCTCAACCAAGATCTTTTGGTGAAGAGCTCTCTACTGTGATGAACCTATGACGACAGGGTTGTCACCCATGCCAATCTGCCCACAATGGTCATTGCTTGGCAGTCTTCTCTCTTCGCCAAAAATCTAATCACAGTCAGTGGACTTCAAGCCACCAGCGAACAACAGGACGGAACCACCCCCATCTTCTTCCTGCGGAGGTAGAATCGAACTCCTCCCTCAACACGGTAGAACAGAGAAGCAAAAAGGAGAAAGAAGCATCGCTACTCTTCATTGCCTCCTCCTATGTAGTGTGACAGAAATAGGGCAGCGCTATGCACCCCCTTTTTCACTACCGACATAAGTAGCAACCGCCGCAACCAGCGTACGGTGAGATAGACACAGGGCAGCGCCATCAATCTCTGCCCCGACACTCTTTGTTGCCTCCTCTTAGACTGCAGCTATAGCTGCTTTCTCCCCACATCACCGCTATCTTCCAACAGCCCCTGCATTGTGGCAAAACAAAACCCTCCCCATGACCGCCGCAAGCGTCGGCTACCACCGCAAATGCCAAGACCTCTCTCTACTTGCTCCCTCACCCTCTAGGTGGCCGCCCAACTCTGGAAGACCTCCCTTGATCCTGCTTTCGCCATCAATTTCTCTGGGCCTCCTATTCTACCTTTGCATGAGTTGCTTTCTTCCTAGCAATGACTGTGGCGCTTTTTGCAACATTGAAGTCGGCCATCGGACGCATCCTGCTATTACTGCCTAGCCACCTACAACTCAGCAATCCAAGCCGCATCTTCTTCCACCACATCTTCCTCTTGCCCATCACAGTAGTCAACACCTAACAGATTTCACATTCCTGTCACTACCGCTACAGCCCTTCTTCGATAAAGGATTGGTGAGTCCGTGTCTCTGCCCACTAGTAGAAGAGCACCGTAAGGCACTCTATCTGGCCCGAGCGCCCCTTTTTATCTTCTTCCCACTACTGCTTCATGATAGAACCCCAGAAGAATTCTATGTAGATTTGATCTTTGAGGGGGATCAACCCTTGGAACACTATAGGGGTTCCACCCTCCAAGTAATCGGCCTGGTGACTGTAATTGTAGATGAATCTTCTTTTTTTTTTCAAAGAGGTGGAGGCTACATGCTTATATAGGATTCCAACTCAAGACCCCTAGTATAGCTAGAGTTCTCTATTATTAGGACTCTTACTCAAGACTCCTACTTTTAATAAACTCTCCTACTCAAGACTCCTACTTTTAATAAACTCTCCAACTTAAGACTCCTACTTCTAATAAACTCTTAATGCTTTTCTAAGAAGCAACCTCCCAACTAATCCTAATCCTAGCCGCCCTCTTCACCTCTTTATTAAAGGTCAACTAGATAGGATTTATATGAATGCCCTTGTCAATGAAACTCTATTAGGACTCTCCCAGTTAGAGTCCTAACAGACCTGCCCTATTCAAAATAGTCTTGTCCTCAAGGCTAACGCTCAATGAATTCTTAGAATTTGATCTTCAAGTCATCACAGTTCTCCCAAGTGGCATCTTCGAGTGGTAAATTATTCCAATGCACTGGTACTTCAGTAGAGGGACGTCGACAACACATCACAATTCTATGGTCGAGGATAGCTTGTGGTTGGGCTTGAATAACTCTATCATCAGTGGTGTTGGATAGTTGAATCTGGGGTGATTCATGTAGAATGATTTTGATGCAAGGGAAGTAGGGTAAAAGTATAATACGGCCTTTGTAGTGTAGATCCTTCAAATCCCAAGTATAGTGAGCTATTGCATTTGGATCCTCCTCCAATTTTTTAATGATGTTGCTGGTCTCTAGATCCTTCTTCCATTCCTCCCTAATGTCCTCGAGGAAGCCGGTGGTGGGAAGGGAGATGGCTAAAAATTTGGCTTGCTCCAGTAGTCATGAGAGTGCATCTACAACAATATTTTCTTTCCCCTTTTTATAAATAATTTCATAATCAAATTCTAGAAGTTTGGTTACCCATTTTTACTACTCCAGGGATGATATCTTCTGCTCCAAAAAGTACTTAAGACTTCTATGGTCGGTTTTAATTTGAAATCATCGGTCGATCAAATATGGTCTCCACTTTGTTACTGCATGCACAATGGCGAGCATCTCCTTATCATAGATTGATATTTTTTGATGGGAGGGAGATAGCGCCTTGCTGGTATATGTGAGTGGTCAACCATCTTGCATGAGAACGGCTCCAATTCCGACTCCAGATGTGTCGACCTCAATGATGAAGGGTCGGCTGAAATCTGGTAGTGCTAGCACGGGCGTCGTCGTCATGGCTACCTTAAGTTTATCGAAGGCAACGGAGGCTTCATCTGACCATTGGAAGGCATCATTTTTTAGTAGAGAAGTGAGGGGCGCACTAATCTTCACATAGTCCTTCACAAATTTTCAATAGTAGCTTGTTAGTCTAAGGAACCTACGTAGTAATTTCACATTTATAGATTTCGGCCAGCCCTGCATGGCTTTAATTTTTGTTGGGTCTATCGCTACTCCTTCTGATATTAGGTGCCCAACGTACTCTACTTTTCACTGGATAAAGCTGCACTTTGATAGCTTAACAAAAAGAGTATTCTCCTGAAGGATTGTTAGAATAAACCACAAGTGCTGAAAATGAGTCTCAAGAGAAGGACTGTAAATAAGAATATCATCGAAAAATACCAGCATAAATTTACAAAGAAAGCTCCAAAAAATATCATTCATGAGACTTTGGAAAATTGAAGGAGCATTAGTTAGTCCAAAAGGTATTACCAAGAATTCATAATGGAATGTCATCTTCACATACCCGAATTTGGTGGTAACCGGATTGGAGGTCCAACTTCATAAAGACTCGAGCTCCTTTTAACTCACTAAGAAGTTTATCCACCACTAGTATTAGGTACTTATCCTTGATGGTGATGCCATTTAGAGCTCGGTAGTCGATGCACATCCGCCAAGTTCCATCCTTCTTGCGTACAAGTAGCACCGGTGAGGAATAAGGGTTGTAGCTTGGCCGAATCACCCTTGTTTCAAACATCTCCTTTTGTAATCTTCTCAATTTCATCCTTTTGGAGGTGAGGATAGTGGTATGGCTGAGTGTTCGCTGGTGGTTTGCCCAAAAGAATTGGAATTTGGTGATCATGTTACCGAGTAAGAGGAAGACCACACGGTTCAGCAAAAATGTCATCAAATTCAGCAAGTAATTAGGCGAGATTTTGATCTTCAATTTCTATTTTCTTCCCCTCTAGTTGCTACTGGAGATGCATCAAAAAACTACCAATTATCTTGTGTAAAACTTTCTCCATTCATTGGGTCGAAACGGTAGTTACGTTGCTTCCGCGTTTCCCACGTAGGATGATATATTTGCCTTTACAATAGAATTTCATAATTAACTTAGAAAAGTTCCAAGAGATATCACCTAGCATCATTAGCCATTCTATTCCCAACATGGCCTCATAATCATCAATTGGTAGGAGGAAGAAGTCGGCAACAATTTCTTAGTCATGCAGTGATAGTTTCACCTACGAGCATCTTCGGTTGTATTTTAGGATTCGACCGTCGATGACCTTTATGTCGAACTTGTTGCAACCTTCGATGTGAAGCACCATCCGAGCAGCAACCTTACTATTTAAGAAGTTATTAGTGCTGCCCATGTCGATGAGAACGGTGATCAGTTGTTGTTTGAGCAGGCCTCCAACTTTCATCATTTGCGGATTTGAGTAGCCGGCTAACGTGTGTACTATAAAGTCGATCGATTGTGGCTCTTCTTCCGCATCTTCTTCCTCATGTTCAAGGCTCTCTTCTAGCTGTTCACTAACCTCTTCTTCCATTGGTTCGATCACAAGAATTTTTTCTTTTTTACAGCGATGCTCATGGCTCCATGGCTCGTCGCAATGCCAACATAGCCCCTTTGTAGATCGCTCCCGAAGCTCTTCTCTTATCAACTTTTTTAGTACAAGAGCTTGGCTGATAGTAGGGGAGGCTGAGGGCTTCAATATTGCTAGTTGGGGAGTGACCCTAGTCCTCTGGGCTTCGTGGTTCAATCGTTCTTCTTGAAGTCATGCGAAAGAGATGGCTGCCATAAGCGTGTACGATTGTCGCGCTTTAACTTCTCCCCGGATCTCCGGCTTCAAGCCCTCAATAAATGTCTCCAATAGCTATTTCTTAGATCAATCATGAGTTTGAATAAATAACCTTTCAAACCTGGTTTGATACTCTTGAATGGTGAAGGTTTATTGGATCTTTGCTAGTTGTCCGTCAATGTTCTCGTAATTGGTTGGTCCGAAGTGGATCAACAGTCCTTCTTTGAATTATCGCCATGAGAGGACTCCATGAGTGTGTTCAAACCAATCAAACCACTTATGGCATCCCCTTCAAGATGTATAGCTGTAATTTATACCATAGATGCATCCGCGGTTTTGTGGTACCAAAAGTATCACTCCGCGCATAAGATCTAACCAATCGGGTCTCCTTCTTCCCATCTAGGGAAGTCCACCCTCAAGTGTGGATAATAGGGATCGGTCATAGAACCTCCCCTCTCTTGGAAGTTATCTCTTCGGTTAGAGCTCTCTCCTTGATGAGATTTTTTCGGGCTCGGTGATCAACCCAAACTGATTTCGGCAAAGAGAGCCTGAATCTTATCCTTCATTCGCATCTTGAAGGCTTCGAATTTAGCATTGATCGCTGTTAGGATCGAAAAGGCACTAAGAGGGGGGGGGGGTTGAATTAGTGCAGTGGATTAAAATCGTAATTTTGAAACCGATTTTACAAAAAGACAAGTTCGTAGGAAGATTTCGATTCGACAAAAGAGTACTTAAAAGAAATTGCTTGAGTAAAGAAAATAGCAAGGAACTAAGTAATGAAATGATTCAAAAATGTAAACACTCACACATTAATGAACACAATGATGTATAGTGGTTCGGTTAAATGACCTACATCCACTCTTGAAGCCTTCACAATGAGGCTCCGCACTTCCACTAGCAAATCCTTTGAAGGGGAAGGACCAAATACCCCTCTTACAACCCTTTACAAGAGGTTCACACTCTTACAAGATTTCTCAAGAAGAAGAAGGAGGTGAACACTTAGCAAGAGACAAGACTTTTCAAGCCTATTTTAAAGACTTTAACTCAAGATTATATCTCTTAAAAGGGTGCCTTTTCAGTTGAGAAGGGGGGGGGGGGAGGGGGGGTATTTATAGGCTCAAAATGGATTCAAATTTGGGCTCCAAATTTGAATTTTTTAAATTTCAAATTTGGACTCCAAATTTGAATTTTTTAAATTTCAAATTTGGGCTCCAAATTTGAATTTTTTAAATTTCCCGGTGTCACTGTCGAGGTGGTGGGAACCACGTCGAGAATAGTGCACGCTTGTGCCGGCCCGCGGTGAGTGCCACCGACATTGCTCTGGCGATCTGCCAGCGAGTGGTGCTCGCCCCCAGGCGGTTCAAGCGCACAGCCCATTCACGCGCCATTCAAAGAAAGGTCCATTTGGCTCCGGGGCTCCACGCCTCGCCTTTAGACAGGATTATTTCTAAATCCTTGCTCTAATCACGTGCAAACTACTAAATTAAAACATAATCCTAAGTGATTTAACTTGACATTCTTCAAGTCAACTTCTGGCAAGCTTTACGATGAGATTTCGGCGGACTTCCGATACTTCCCTCGGATTTCTTCCAGCGAACTCCCAGCATACTCCCGGATTATATGGCGAGCTCAACGAGTCTTTGGCTAGCTTCCGAATCTTCTCGGTAAGTTCCGCGAACCTTCGACGATCTTTGCGATGAACTTCTGAAAACTTCGACAAGTCCCTGATTCGATCTTGGATGGTTCCGACAACACTTCCGACGATTTCTCAGACTTTCGATACTTCCTCGAACACCCGACGGAGTTGACTTTGGTAAATCGCTTTATGTTTTCATCTCATCGTAGTTATTCCTGCACACTTATCTCGACAAAATAGATTAGAATAAATATTTCACTAATTGACTTCATCATCAAAATCTGAGATTCAACAATCGCCTCCTCGGATGCCATAGTATATGCCTCTAGATCTGTAATATTAAGATCTCTCTTTTGTTGCCAGATTAAAGGCATGTATTGGTTGAAAGAAGTGGTGGCCGAAAGGGTTGGTGGATTGGTGGATGTAGGCTGCGATTTAGGCTTATTTTGTGGCTATTTTGGGTGCGGTTTGGGGATGCAGTTTGATAAAGTTTTGGGCTGTGATGGTAGTGGATGAAGGTTAAGGAAGAGGGTTTTAGATCTGTGATAGATGGCAATAGAGATTTGATAGAATTCAGTGGAAGTTGCTACCGATATGCGCTGTCTCATAAGAGCAGAATTATTGTCGAAGAAATAGTGGTTTCTCGACAAAATTTCTAGCGAAAACCCAGAGATTTGAGGAGGGGATTTGATAGTAGAATCTCAGTTTAGATAACAACAAGGATGACAAATTGGATCAGAAAAATTTTGGTAGCAATTCGGTAGAAGTTGCTGAAGATATGTGCTGTTTCGTAAGAGCAGAATCATCGTCGAAGAAACAGCGGTTTCTCGACAAAATTTTTGACAAAAATTCTGAGATTTGAAGAGAGAATTTGACATCAAATTCTTGGTTTAGATAATAGCGATGATGACAAATTGGATCAAGAAAATTTTGGCAACTTAATAGTAAAGAAATTGGTGCAAGTTGCGATAGCAGAATTCTCGTTGAAATATTCCAACGGTTTGCCACGAAAATTTGCAGCAACACAAGAATGTTTCAAAGATGAATTCTATGATAGATCAATCCCAGATGAAAGCTAAGATGATCTATGAAGTGCGCAAGAAATTTTGTTCAAAAAATATAGCAAATAGATTAGTTAAAAGGTAGCAATAGGCGGTTGAAATTTTCTGCACAATCCTTCGTTCGTAAAGATGATAACTTTTACGACGAAAGGAATTCGCAGCAAGGGATAGATAGCAAGACTTCCTTTTGGTATTTTGAATGGAAAATTACAGCAGCAAAAGGTATTGGTGATAGGAGAAATACCATATCTCTGATGCAATTGGAGGTGGTGGTAGTAGATTGATTTGATCCACGGCAAAAGATGATGGTGGAGACAGCGACGTCAAGAGCAATTGTGGGAATTGCTTGGCTGATGGTGGGCAGCAAGGATGGCAGCAAAAGTAGTAAGATTGCTGCTCTGATACGAGATGATAGAACCTCAAAGGGATTCTATGTAGATTTTATTTTTGAGGGGGATCAACCCTTGGAATGTTATAGGGGTTCCACCCTCCAAGTAGTCAGCCTAATGGCTGCAACTGTAGATGAATCTTCTTTTTCTTTTTCTAAAGAGGTGGAGGCTACATGCTTATATAGGACTTCAACTCAAGACCCCTAGTATAGCTAGAGTTCTCTATTGTTAGGACTCTTATTCAAGACTCCTACTTTTAATAAACTCTCCTACTCAAGACTCCTACTTTTAATAAACTCTCCTACTCAAGACTCCTACTTCTAATAAACTTTTAATGCTTTTCTAAGAAGCAACCTCCTAACTAATCCTAATCCTAGCCACCCTCTTCACATCTTTATTAAGGGTCGGCTAGATAGGATTTGCATGAATGCCCTTATCAATAAAACTCTATTAGGACTCTCCTAGCTAGAGTCCCAACAGGTTAGGACTCTCCTAGCTAGAGTCCTAACACTTCACCGCTCCAATCTTCTGTCACAAGATCTATAAAATTGTAGCTATCGTGCCTCTGACAACAGCACTGCTCCATGTCACAGCTCTATTTTACTCTTTGTCTACAGTCGACATCTCCCTCAGTTGTGTATCCTCAGAATGTCTTCATCATCTACCTCTAACACTCCAGTTATTGTCCCTGCAGGGAACCACAACACTTCTCAACCTACAGGTCTTAACACCATCAATGCTATAGTGCTCATTCCCTTCAAGTTATCCAAAAGCGGCAACTACGCATCTTGGCATGTACAATTTTTGAATATTCTATTTGGATATAATTTACTAGGCTACATCGATGGCTCTTTTTATTGTCTACCAGCAATGATAAACGTCATAGGAGAATCCAATCCAGTACTAAATCCAGCCCACAAACTATGGTTGCGACAAGATCGTCTCATTCTTCAAGCTATTCAAGCCATAGTCGTTGGGTCCATCACCCCACTAATATCTTCATGTTCGACTATTGAAGAAGCATGATACAAACTGCAAACCACCTTAGCAATTCGCTCACGTACTCACATGCTCGGACTACTGTCCAATCTAATGACAATGAAATAAGAGGGAAGTACTCTTATTGATTTTCTATAAAATATCAAAGTTATCATCGATAAATTGTCTTTGATAGGTCATTCCATGAGTGATGAAGAAGTCCTAATCTATACTCTTAATGGCCTAGGAGGCGAGTACAAAGAACTGGCAGCAGCAATTCGGGTATGCGATTCACCAATATCATTTGAAAAACTCTATGACAAGTTGACTGACTTTGAGATGTACTTGAAGTGCTATGACAAGTTGACTGGACCAACTATTACAGCTCAGGTCAATCAAAAATCCAAGAGGAAGAGCAACCAATACAATAAGCACATCCACAAAAGTCTGGCTCAGCTGCCTCATGACCCTATGGGTCCCAATCAAACCCCCTCTCATCGACATCATAAGTATTTCAATCATCACTTTCAACATAGTGACTTCAATACTCAACAGCCCTGGTGTCCTAATCTCATAAGCCAACAATGAGTTGTTTGCTAGTTGTGTGATAAAGTCGAACATTCTGTGAAAGTCTGTCGGTCTCAACCTAGACTCCATGCTCCATCACGGTAGCCTCAAGCCAATCTCATGACTACTTCAACCACTAGTCAATCTAATTGGCTTATGGACTCTGGAGCCTCTCATCATATCACCTCTGATCTTCAAAACTTATCCATCCATAACAGTTATGGCAGCAATGAAGATATCATCGGTGATGGCAAAAGAGTTTCCATTTCTCATGTTGGTTCCACAACACTTAATTCACTTACAAAAACTTTTACATTCGATAATGTCCTGTGTGCACCTCACATTATACGAAATCTCATTTCCGTTTCTCAATTTTGTAAACAAAATAATACCTCAATTGGATTCTTTCCTAACTCCTTTCTTGTCAAGGATTTAAGCACGGGGGCATCCTTAGTCCAAGGCCAGAATAAAGATAATATTTATGAGTGGTCATTAGCTTCGCAACTTACCCAGCCTATTATTCACTCTTTAGTTGTAGCTCCAGTTGACGTATGGCATCGTCATCTTGGTCATCCCTCGTCCCTTATCCAGCAAAAATTATTTTCTTGTTATTCTCTTCATACTTTTAAAATCAGTATCATTAACATGTATTGTGATACTTGTCTTAGCAATAAAAGTCATAGACTACCTTTTGGAACATCTTTCATATCTTGCTCTAAATCATTTGAAATTTTTTATACATATGTTTAGGGCCCTGCCCCAACCCCTTCTTTTGATAAGATTAGATTTTATGTCATTTTTGTCGACTATTTCACCAAGTACACTTGGTTATATCCTCCACCATAAATCTGACATTTCAACAGTCTTTACCAACTTTCAAAAGTTAGTTGAGAATTTTTTTAGTCTTCAAACAAAATGGTTTACTCTGATGGCAAAGGTGAATATCAAGCCCTCACATCCTGCCTCTTAGCTTGTGGTATACAACACCTCAAGTCACCCCCATATACTCCTCAATTAGTTGGTTCTGCCGAACGCAAACATCGACATATAGTTGAAACTGGTCTCTCACTTCTACATCTAGCATCCATTCCCCCAACCTTTTAGTCAGTAGCTTTTCAAACTTTAGACTATCTAATTAATCATATGCTCACTCCAGTCCTACAATACTAGTAACTATTTGAAAAACTTTTCCACAAGCCTCCAAATCTTCAAAAACTCAAAGTCTTTGGTTGTTTATGTTATCCATGGCTACGACCTTATAACTCACATAAGCTGACACCATGATCCAAGCCTTGCACCTTTATAGGATACTCTTTGGAACATAATGCGTTTCGATATTACGAATCCCAAACTCAAAGAGTCTTTATATCATGTCACGTTATTTTTGTGTAGTCTACTTTTCCTTTTCAAAACCATCCTACCATACAAGCTGTTCCAACAAACATATATTACTGGAGTATCCCTCCGGTCCCGTCACACAAACCTCCTATAACACCATCCAATCCTTACCCTTAGGATTTGTAGACTACTGCTCCTCCAGTTCAATAGCTCCTCACTCCACTCCCCTTCTTACAAGCTGTCCCTATTGCTGAAACAATACCCTCGGCAACATCACCACTAGCTTTACCTTCTACTAGACCTAGTGATATTGAAGTGCCGCATGCTGGCCCGACTCATGTTAATGACTCACTACCAGCTATACCAATAATACAACCTATCACAGCCCCTAGACATCCAATGACAACACGCTCCAAGAATGGTATTTTCAAACAACGTCAAGTTCTTGATCTACATGCTATAGCAAAGTCCTCCCTTGAGGCCAGTGAACCCACTATAATCACTCAAGCTCAAAAATCTCCTCCCTAGCGTAAAGCCATGTGTGAAGAATATGATGTTCTTCTCCATAATTCTACATGGACCCTAGTACCCTTTCATCAAACATAAAACATTATCAGGTGTAAATGGGTCTTACGAATTAAATAGAACCTAGATAGATCCGTTGCCAGACAGAAAGCACGTTTAGTAGCCAAAGGGTTTCATCAACAACCTGGTGTTGACTTTTCAAAGACATTCAGTCCTATTATTAAATCCACTATAATCTGGCTTATCCTAAGTTTGGTCATCTTAAAAAGCTGGTACTTACGATAATTAGATATTAACAATGCCTTTTTATAGGGGACTCTAACTGAAGATGTTTTCATGCAGCAATCCCTAGCTTCGTTCATCCTAAGTATCTACAACATATTTATAAATTACAAAAAGTCATTTATGGACTTCGTCAAGCTCCAAGAGCCTGGTATACAAAACTTGGCACGTTTTTGACATCAATTGGCTTCATTAACTCCAAGTCTGACACCTCATTATTTCTGCGACAACAAAATAGTAATACAATATATCTTCTAGTGTATGTAGATGATATCATTATCATAGGTAATGATCCCTTGGAGATTCAAACATTCCCAAAGCAATTGGTTGATCTATTCTCTCTCAAAGATCTAGGACCCTTGAGTTACTTATTGGAGTCGAAGCAATATTTACATCTTCCAGTCTCCTCCTATCACAAAGAAAGTATATTCAAGATCTATTATTAAAGACAAATATGCAAGATGCAAAAGAGGTTACAACTCCCCTCGCTACTAGTGCATCACACAAATTATGTGATGGAAGCCCTGCTACAAACTCTACTCAATATCGATGAGTACTTGGCTCCTTACAATACTTGGCTCTCACTCGTCCAGACATCTCCTTTGCAGTAAACAAATAATCTCAATTTATGCATGAAACATCTACTATGCATTAGTCTGCGGCCAAACGAATTCCATGATATCTTAAAGGGACCCTTAATTATGGCCTCTTTCTTCGCAAACATAATCCACTTAATCTCCATGTCTTTGCTGATGTTGACTGAGTAGGAAATTTTGATGATATAACATCTACATTAGGGTATATTATCTTTCTTGGAGCTAATCCAATCAGTTAGAGTTCTAAAAAGCAAAAGACAGTCACCTGATCTACAATTGAAGCTGAATATCATGTCATCGCCACTATTGCTGCTAAACTCAATTGGGTCACAAATCTCCTCAAAGAACTCAACGTCAAGTCTACCGTTACTCCTACAATATATTGTGAAAATATTGGAGCTACCTACTTATGTGCTAATCCAATATTCCACTCACGCATGAAACACATTGTCATAGACTTCCACTTCGTATGAGATCAAGTGGTTAGAAATCAACTACGTGTCTCTCACGTACATACAACTAATCAACTAGTAGACTCCCTCATGAAGCCTCTTGCTCACAAATTATTTTCATTACATCGATCCAATATCAGCATCCTTAATAGGAGCTCCATCTTGTGGGGGCATGATAGAAGATGAGATTTTCCCCAACCATATGAGGAAATCTCAATGTTTGGTTGAGAAAAATCCTCTCCCTTAACCTGTATAAATAGATATTATATTTACCTGATTGAAGCGTGCTTTTCCATTATACTTCTCATTCTCTTCAAAAAGAAGATTGGTAGTGGAAGCCGGTGGCCTTAAGTGAAGAGGAATTGGGAGTAGACATAGGTCGTGATGACCGAACCACTAGAAATCTGGTGTGCTCTTTTCTATTCTGCTCTTCATTATTATTATTTCATACTTTTCGTTACTCATAGATTTTCTTGCTCACTACTCTCATTCATACTTTAAGTTAAATGCATTTTCGAGATGACTTCCATCGAATCGATGTTTTTGAAATCAACATAGTTTTTATCGAAAGCACTAATTTAAATCCCCCCTCTCTTAGTGTCAATTTCGGTCCAAACAAGAATAACCTGTTGGAAAATCCAAGGGGCGACATCACATGTATAGCAGAAGAACATAAAACAAAACACCCTAGATTTTACAAAAGGTTCCATCGTCGTGCGAAGATCAGTGCATCAAAAACAAATCCGTAAATCGAAAAATTATGCATGTAAGAAAGGAACGATAGTACTTAGGGAGATCGTATATCCCTGAATCCCTACAAATCTGTAGGACTGGATGAAGGAGGTCAAGCGTCCTCTCTAATGGTATCCACATAGCAGGGGCTTGCAACGATGCTCCTCTCTTGGGAGAGGAGAACAGGAGGTAGCCACCAAGAAGAACCCCTAGCCTTTGGAGCTTTGGTTCCCTCCTATTTATAGAGGTCCCCTGTAAACCCTATAGATCCTACCCTATTGGGTATTAGATCTATATCTAATTACCTAAGCCTCTTAGATTAATGGGTCTCTACCCAATAATCTAGCTCTTATTAAATCTCATCTATGGGATTCAATAATATAGGGGCTTATTGGATATCCAATAAGATAGGGGCTCTGGTGGATATCTCATATCCAAACCTCCACTCGTCGTAACACCTACCATATGTGTGTGACCCTCTAGGCCCAATATCAAGCTGGCCGTGAGTCATACCTGTCAGAACTCCTTCCGAATCAGTAAAATATTATCTCGATAATAATTCACTCGACTTATCGACTACGGACATAATATGCCACTACGCCGTAGTCCCTAGACAATACAAGGGAATCCAATCCTTTGGACCTATCTGTCCTCAGTTACCATGTACTTATAGTCCCTCATCCATCTAATATCCTAGAGATCATATATTAGGCATGGTGCTATCAGGCCCATACGATTTTCAATCGAGTCTCGCTCTAATCAGATTTTCCCAGAGAACTCTTTCTCTCTCAATCTGAATGACCCTAGCCAGGGATTTGCTTGAGCAAGAACACATGGAATATTCCTCTCATGATACCAAGAGTGGATGATCCTCTATTGACACTCAATAGCCCTCATAAGGTTGGCTGTCACTCCCAATAACCGGTTGTACTAGATTTAGAACTTCCAAACCTATAAGTCGGGTATCAAAAAGTAGAGTACTCATACAGGACATCCTTGGTGCCTCAAGTCTATGGACTAGATACACTACTGGGACTACGGAATCACTGTCTGACGTGAGGTATCAATAATCATCCAGCACTCTGTAAGCGGATCAATCAGTGAACTCATTCTCAAATGAGCACCTGTATTATATCCTTAGTGTCCCCATATAAGTAGCTATGAGACCAGCCACCTCCATCATATAGATGGGTATACAGTACACTAGTTTGTCCGGTTATCTCGATGTCCCTCTCGAGTAACCTATGACCGAGATTATATTGGATTTGTGTTTAAAGGTAAATCAGTCTCATTATCATGATCTCATCATGATCCAATTCCCATTGCACAGATCTAAGGACATCATAATATACATCCAGATAATGTGAGAAAATGTCAATAATCATAAGCAAAGAGATTGACGCAGCATGTTACAAGTGTCATCACTCACATGATTGGCTTGTAGGACACCTATAACTAGCAATCTCTCACTTGACCTAAAGTCAATCACCTATGTGTCTGATTCCTATCAGGCCTTTGTGATCCTTAAAGACAATCTGGGTCAATGGCTTTGTTAGTGGATTTGCAATATTATCTTCGAATGGAACTCTTTCCACTGCCACATCTCTTTGGGCCACGATTTCTCTAATAAGCTCAAACCTCCTCAGAATACTTTTGATGAGACTCGGGTTCCCTTATTTGAGCAATTACCCTATAGTTATCATAATATAAGGGAATCAGCTCCTCGCTGCTCGGCACGACTCCCAAATCTATGATGAACTACTTCATCTAGACTCCCTCCTTTACTACCTCTACCGTAATAATGTATTCCGCCTCTTTGTTGTCGAGTTAGTAGTAGTGTCTTGCTTGGAACATTTTCAACATACTACTCCTCCATTCAGGGTAAACACATGCCCTGAATTAGATTTGCCATCATCAACATCGAACTAGAAGCTCGAGTCCGTGTAGCCTTCAATCCTGAGGCTACTTTCTCCATATACCAGTAAAAGATCCTTAGTCCTTCTCAAGTACTTAAGGATACACTTTACTACTTTCTAGTGCTCCAAGCCTAGATCTACTTGATACCTACTCGTGACACTTAAAGCATGCACTATATTATGCCTAGTACATAGCATAGCATACATGATAGACCATACCGCTAAGGCATAAGGTATCCTATCCATGTGTGCCCTTTCTAGGAGCCATTGGGGATATTCTCCTAGAAAGTGATAACCTATGTCTCATCGATATGATATCTCTCTTGGAATTTTTCATGCTAAACATTTTGACAATGGTGTCTATATACTTGGATTGGGACAAGCCAAGCATCCTCTTGGATCTATCTCTATAGATCCGAATCCCCAATAAGTAGGATGCTTCCCCTAAGTCCATGGAGAAGTGTCTAGATAGCTAAGCTTTTAGCATGGAGAGCATTCCTACATCATTCTCAATGATTAGGATGTCATCCATATACAACACCAAAAAGTGATAGTGCTCCCACTTACCTTCTTGTACACACAAGTCTCATCTTCGTTTTTAATGAAGTCATAAAATCTAATCACCTCATCAAATCTTATGTTCCAACTTCGGAAAGTTTGCTTAAGTCCATAGATGGACCTAAGCAACTTGTACACCTTATCTGGACTATTCTTGGATACAAATCCCTCAAGCTCTATCATATACACCTCCTCCTCGAGGTTGCCATTGAGGAACACAATCTTCATATCTATCTGCCAGATCTCATAATCAAGGCATGCTACAATAGCCAATAGAATTCAGATGGATTTTAGTATGGCTATAGGTGAGAAGGTTTCATCATAGTCAACACCTTGGCTTTGACGAGAACCCCTAGCCACTAGCCTTGCTTTATAGGTCTCTACCTTTTCATTTACTCTAATCTTCTTCTTGAAGATCCACTTGCAGTCAATGGGTATGATACCCTTAGGTGCATCAACTAGGTTCTAAGCCTTGTTGAAGTATATGGAATCCATCTTTAAATTCATGACTTCTTGCCACTTCCCATAGTTTATACTCGTAATAGCCTCCTCATAGGTTTGAGGATCAATATCCTCAATATCCTCTCTTCTGATATGTCCCACATATCTCTTAGGAGGATGGGATACTCTACCGGACCTACGTAAAGTTGAAACTTGTGTACTAGGTACTTGAAGAGATTCTAGCTGTGGAATGGTGCTTGAGCTAGGTTCTCCAACCTCGCTCAACTCTATCATGCTCCCATTGTCTCCACCAAGAATGTGTTCCTTCTCAAGGAATACTACTCTCTTAGCTACAAAGATAGGGTGATAGAAATAATACCCACAAGTTTTCTTGGGGTATCCCATGAACTTACACTATTTCATCCTGGATTCTAACTTATCGGGTATGTGTCTCTTAATGTAGGTAGGGCAGCCCCAAATCTTAACAACCTTAAGATCGGACTTCCCTTTTCATATCTCATATGGTGTAGACACTACCGACTTAGTTGGAACTCTGTTCAGAAGATAAGCTACAGACTCTAGGGCATATCCCCAAAATGAATGGGTAGGTGGATGAAACTCATCATAGATTACACCATGTCTAATAGCTAACAGCGTACGATTCCTCCTTTCGAATGCACCATTAAGCTAGGGTGTATAAAGAGGTGTCCATTGGGACAAAATCCCATGGTCCTTGAGGAACTGGGTGAACTCTGTACTCTAGTACTTACCTCCTCGATCTAATCGAAGAGTCTTGATACTCTTTCTAGTTTGAACCTCTACTTCATTCTTATACTCTCTGAATTTCTCGAAGGCTTCGGATTTGTACTTCATCAAGTACACATGTCCGTACCTAGAGAAATCGTCAGTAAAAATAATGAAGTAGGAATAACCACTGATGGCCTGAGTTGACAGAGGACCACATACATCACTATGTATTAGTACCAATAACTCAGTGGCTCTCTCTCCAGTTTCGCTAAATAGAGAATTGGTCATCTTTCCACGAAAGCAAGGTTTGCAAGTCGCATATGACTCATAGTCAAATGGATCTAGGTATCCATCTATCAATAACTTTTAATTTCTTCCCTCATGGATATGACCTAGCCTACAACGCCATAAGTATGCATTGTTCACCTCATCTCATTTCCTTTTGGACACACTTACATTCATGATACGTGGAGTAGTGTCTAGTATAATTAAACTATTATGCAATATTCCTCTCGTGATGATCTCATCATCCTTAATATTTTAACAACTATTGTTCTCAAAAACTACTTTATAACCATTCAATATCAAACATAAAATGGAAATAATATTTTTGATGATAGAGAGAACAAAATAAGATGTATCTAATGCAATAGTAGCTCCACCAGGCAAATGTAGAGTGGCCTCGCCAATAGCAATAGTAGTAACTCTTGCTTCATTGCCCATCTTGCCTCTCATCAATCTCTTAGGTCATGTCAGAACCTACAACGAATTGTAGATATAATAAACACTATCGGTATCCAATACCTATGTGTTATCATATGAGTCTGACAGATAGAGACTAATCATGAATGCATATCTAAAGCTTCTCTAAGCTTTTGTTTTGCCTTCTCAATAATATACTATTTGTAGTTTCTCTTCCAATGCCCGTCTTTGCCATAGTGGAAGCACTGGCTTTTGTCCTCTTTTGGGTCTTCTTAGCAGCCTTTGCTTTACCCGATCTGTCCTTGCCCTTTGCCTTTCTTAAGGGACTTCTGTGTCTTCCTTTTCTTTCTGGTCTTACCAGTATAGAGAACTATGAAAAGGAATCGAGTAGAGACTAAAGCCCAAGATCCACATACAGATTATCCTCTAGGACCATTCCTAGAATTATGAGTGCCTCTATCCACTCAATCATCTTAAGGACATGGTTCTGAACTAGTGTCCTCTGAGTCATCCTAGCATGGAAGACTTCTTCGATATCTCATATCGTTAAGTTCTTCCCTGTTCCTCAAACAATTTATGAAGATACAGGAGTATGGATCAGCCATCCATCCTTTTATATTATCTCTGTAACTCGGGAGTCATGGAGCCCAACATGTAACACTAAGTAAGAGTAGAGTCATCTATGTACTTCATATAGTGAGTAATCTCATCCTCACTTGCCCTTTCCTTGGGCATAGGCATCACTATTTCAAGGATATACACGATTTTCTCCATCATGAGAATGATTCTCAGCTTGTGGAGCCAATCCATATAGTTTTGACCAGTGAGGTAGTTGGCATCAATATGCCACATAGAGAGTCAAATAGCAACATTTTCAAAAAATAAAGATGTAGCATAAATAAATAATATGTAGATTTTGCAGAAATATAAATAATCAAGATATAGACTTCTATCTTGATGTAGTCCCACTATTTTTCTAGTGAGTCACACGACACCATCAGCACGTGAAACGAAAGTCTCTGATAGACTTCTAGTGGGGATCGAGATCCAATCAACATCTTAGTGTAACCTCGAGGGACTCGACCAATCACACTAAGCCCAAAAGGTAGGCAACTCTTGCCAATCACAACTCCTTGTGATTCTCGTCCTGTTCGACCTCCAAACGACCATGGCCTCGAGGGACTCGACCAACCATGATGTTCGGTTAAGTCATCACCATCGTTACAAGATGAGTTTGATTTGATGATATACCCTCAAGGGACTCAACCAAGCATACCATGTCCTCAGGTCACCGGTGACATCTTTATGTCGTAGATAAGATAACGAAACGCGATATAGGTGAGTCTTGAGGGACTCGACCAACTCAACCTACACCGAGAATCGGTTCCTACCTTTAATGATAAAAGGCCACGTGGGTCAATCTAATTGCCTTATGTTTACCGACTTAATATTATTAATAGAGTGAATTTTTGATTTTGTCTCCTAATATGATGTGTCACACATATACATATTTAATATATATCTACATCACATGTAAATATATATACATATCTAGTATATGTATAACCAATCACACATTATATGAGCAATTACACCAGATGATCATGGACCACATCCAAATGTGATCAAGCCTGAGCCAGTCGGCTCAATCACTCACATCAATATCTGTGTGCATCGACGTATCTCCATGCCCTGTGATCGTCCATCTAGCTTCGTCGATTCCGTCGGCATCTCAATGCATCTCCATGCATCGGATCATTCGTCTCAGCTTTGTGGGTCTCGCTATCGCTTCCACGCTCCCACTACACCTTCTCGTATAATTATAATATAATTACAAGCACGTAGGCCCGATAATAAATGAGAAAAATAGAGGCTCACAGGCTCCAATTATTAATAATCATATGTACACACACATCATATCACATGGTCCATGATCATTTGTCCATGTCATACATCACATATATATGTTATTATATAGGACTACTAGATAAATAATAATAGTTAATTAAATATTTTAATTAATAAATAATTTTTTGAAAATAGGGACATATAAGAAATTTTTTGAATTATGAAGTGCATTTTGGTCATTCAGTCAGAAGGGATAAAATTAGAATTTCAAAAATTCTTAGGGGCAAAACTATCTTTTGCCTGAAAACCCTAACTCCCTCTCCCTCTGCTTTCCACAGCATTGTGGCTACGGTCGTCGCCACCCTGCCGACGGCGGCCATGCGTGGCGAGGGGTGCGACAACCCCTACCTGTCGGTGCACCACCCGCAAGCGGTCTGTCTACAGGCGTACCGCCCCTTGCAGGTGGCGCTACCCCTTGCGGGTGCGCCCACCCCTGTGGGTAGGTCACCCATAGGCGGCGCTGCCCCGTCGGTGGGCGCCCCTACAGCGGCTTGTCCGAGGGTGACATCGTCGCTGCGTCGAGGTCGCCCCATGCGGACAAGCGCAGCCCTTGCAGGTGGCTCACCCACGGGGGGCGCCGCTTACAACCCGTACCCATAGGCTTCTCGCCTGCGAGCGTCACCTGCAGCCTACAAGCGGCCTACCTACGTGTCCCCTTTGCCCGCCACCATCGCCACTGCGAGCAGGCTGCAAGTAGCCTTGTGAATGCAACAAGGGCAGCAACAGTTGCTGCCCTTTTCTACTTTTGCATCAACGATTTTGGCGTCAAAAGCGCATCCAAAACATAACACATGCAGTTAAAATTCGATATTCGCATGAATAACCTAGCTCTGATACCACTATTGGGAAATCCAAGGGGCGACATCACATGTGCAGTGGAAGAACAAAAAAATTTTTGTAAAAGGTTATATCGTCATGCGAAGATCGATGTGTTGAAAACAAATCTACAAATCCGAGAACTACGTATGCAAGAAAGGAACGATAGTACCTAGGGAGATTGTATATCCCTGAATCCCTATAGATCTGTAGGACTAGATGAAGAAGGTCAAGCATCCTCCTCTCTAGCGGTATCCATACGGTAGAGGCTGCAATGATACTCCTCTCTTGGGAGAGGAGAACAGGAGGCAACCCTCAGCCTATGGAGCTTTGGTTCTCTCCTATTTATAGAGGTCCCCTGTAAACCCTAATGGATCCTACCCTATTGGGTATTAAATCTACATCTAATTACCCAAGCCTCTAAGATTAATGGGTCTCTACCTAATAATCTAGCTCTTATTGGATCTCATCCATGGGATCCAATAATATAGGTACTTATCGAATATCCAATAAGATAGGTGCTCCGACGAATATCTCATATCCGAACCTCTACTTATCGCAACACCTACCATATATATGTGACCCTCTAGGCCCAATATCGAGCTGGCCATGAGTCATACCTGTCAAAACTCCTTCCGACTTAGTGAAATATTATCTTTATAATAATTCACTCGACTCATCGACTATAGATATACTAGGCCACTATGTCGCAGTCCCTAGATGATACAGGGGAATCCAATTCTTTGGACCTATTTGTCCTCAATTACAATGTACCTATAGTCCCTCATTCATCTAATATCCCAAAGACCATATATTGGGCATGGTGTTGTCAGGCCTATACGGTTTCTAATCGAGTCTCATTCTAATCGAATTCTCCCAGAGAACTCTTTCTCTCTCAATCCGAATAACCCTGGCTAGGGATTTGCCTGAGCAAGAATACATTGGATATTCCTCTCATGATACTAAAAGTGGATGATTCTCTATTGATACTCAATAGCCCTCGTAAAATTAGTTACCACTCCCAATAACCGGTTGTACTAGATCTGAAACTTCCAAACCTATAAGTCTAGTATCAAAGAGTAGAGTACTCATATAGGACATCCTTAGTGTCTCAAGTCTAAGGACTAGATACACTACTGAGACTATGGAATCGTTGTTTGACATGAGGTATCAATAACCATCCAGCACTTCATAAGCGAATCAATCAGTAAACTCATTCTCAAATGAGCAGTTTTACTATATCCTTAGTGTCCCCATATGAGTAGCTATGAGACCACCTACCTCCATCATATGAATGGGTATACAGTACACCAATCTGTCCGGTTATCTCGACGTCCCTCTCAAGTAACCTATGATCGGGATTATTTAAGGTCTATATTTAAAGGTGAATCGGTCTCATTATCGTGATCTCATCACGATTCAATTCTCATTGCATAGATCCAAGAACATCACAATATACATCTAGATAATATGAGAAAATATCAATAATCATAAGCAAAGAGATTGACGTAGCATGTTACAAGTGTCATCACTCACATGATTGACTTATAGGGCACCTATAACTAGCATAACCACCACCTAGCATAGTGACCATAGTGTAGGCAATAGACGACCATGCATAGTGGTGGTTGCATGCCTCATGTAGTGACGATTGAAAGAAAAAAAATTAGGGTTTTATTTATTGAAATCATAGTTTTACCTTTATAAATCTTTTAATTCTAATTTATATCCTTTTAACACTTCTATCCTTCAACAATTATATATTTCCATTGTATATCTTAAGGAAAATTATAGTTTTGCCCTTTAGAAATTAAAATTTTTAAACTTATGTCCTCAATCATAAAATTAACCAATTTAATTTATTTTCTTCATATATTTTGATCAGACTTTATCATGATTGTATTTTGATTGCTTGACTAAATTTAGATTCAATCGATCCAGCTTTGATCAAATTCGATAAAAGTTAAATTTGATTAAATTTTGACTTTAGTTAACTTTAATTTTTGACTAATTTAATTGGGTTAATGTTTAGCCCAATTTTAGGCCGGTCTAATTAAACAAGGTTGACTAGTCTAATTTAGGATTCTATACCAAACTAAATAAAATTATAAATTATGATTTTTTTAATAATTTTCTCATATGACATATTAATAAAATTTTTACATGTAATAATTATATTTTAATTATTATTCTTGGATATTTATTTAGTTATTCATATGCTTATGTTTAAAAATATGAAAAAAAATTATTTTTCACACAAAGTTATGAATTATATTTTATCATGATTATAGTTATCATATGAGTTTTTTTTTTCTTTTATGCTTATAATGTTCAATATTTATTATTATTATTATTATTATTATTATTATTATTATTATTGAACTCTTTCAATATAAATTAGATTAAAGGATACTTAGTAAATATAAATTATAAGTTATATTTGATTGGTAGTTATTAAAGTAGTCTAGGATAATAGACTTATGAGATATGAATTATAATCAATATTTTATTATTTATAAAATATTTTAAATTATATTTTTTCCTATTATATTAGTTTTATAGTCACTAAAGTGGCTTAGACCACTAACTTAAAAAATTATATTTAAGAATTAATCTTAAATGATATCAAAAAATAATATTTATAATGACACACATAATTAAATGATTTAAATAATCCCAAAAAAGAATATATTTTGAATAGTATATGATAAGATAGGATAATATTATTTTAGATATCCTTACAATCTATAATTATATGTCCAAAAGTAGCTATATTATTCCACAAAGATGGTATTAGTCATCCATAAATAATTTTGAGTGAACATTAGATATATCTATATTTTATCCTAGGGTAAAATATGAATGATATTAATAGTTTATCATATTTTAAAAACTTAAAGTATTAATATTATTTTATATTTTATAATGGTACTTCCTTCCGTATACTCTTATGCTTCTAGTATTTCTATACTCTACAGTTCAAATTATTTAGAATAGTTAAAACATGTGCAATTCATACTGGGTATATTAGATCTTGACCTATAATTATTTTACCAGAAGACCCACAAACTTGACTAATGAAAGCACTATAAAACAAATTAATGAAATAAATATTTGGAAAAAATCTTATAGGCTCAATTTAATATTTATAAGAATGATAATTGTAAATAATATTAAGATTTCATTACTACTTACAACTCATGCATAAGAATATTTAAGAGTTATAAAAGATAGATTTAAATCTATTGACAAGCCATTAGCTAACACATTAATACAGAAACTAACTACGACTTAGTATAATGACTCGAGAGATTCAGTATCATATTCTCAATATTATTGACAAGGCTATAAAACTTAAAGTATTAGACATGAATATGGATGAGTCTTTCTTAATTTATATAGTTTATTCTTAATTTTCTTTCTCCTCAATTTGGTCCATTTAAGATTCACTATAGCATAAATAAAGAAAAGTAAGACTTGAATTAGTTACTAGTATGTGTATTCAGAAAGAAAAAAGATTAAGGTAGGAAAGATCTCATAATATTCTTATTAGGACCAAAATCGACACTAAGAGAGGGGGGTGAATTAGTACTTTTCGATAAAATGATTCGATTTGAAAAAACTTGGTTCAATGGTAGTTGTATCGAAAATGCTTTTAACTTAAAGTGTGAGTGAGAGCAATAATAAAAAACATAAAACAGAAATTGTAAAGAGTAGAACATAAAAGAGGATACTAGATTTATAGTGGTTCGGTCGCTTGACCTACGTCCACTTCCTGATTTCTCTTCCATCGAGGCCACTGGTATCCACTAATAGTCTTCTTTCAATGGCTGAATACTAACTACCCTATTACAATCCATTTCTCCTTTTCACAGGTTTAGGAGACAACCTTTATAGTTTTCTAATCCTTCTCTCAAACTAAAATCAAAATTTGAAACTAGAGAAAGGGAACTCTTTAAGGATTTATACAGAGTTTTCTCATAAGTTTTTTGCTTAAGATCATATTTTTTTCTAAGCAAGAATGAGAGGAGTATTTATAGGCCCCAAATGGCTTCAAAAATAGAGCCAAAAAATGTCTCATCTTGGGTTCTCGGGGTACTAGCAGTATCACCACCAATTTTAGGCGGTATTATTGTCATTACTCTTTGACACTAGACGGTACTACTGCTTGACAAAGTCTTGAATACTGGACTCTGGTGGTACCACTACCTGCTTGGATAATATCACCACTTGGCAGCATTAACTGCCGATGGTACCACTGCCCAAGACTACCTAGGAGGCCGAGCCCCAAGTAGTTCTACCGCCCAGTCCTGGTGGTGCCACCACCTGGCATGGCTCTAAGTGACTGAATGGGCTATCCAACCAACTTAATTTAGCCTTGATTTGGGCCTAGTTGGCCCCTAACAAGTTAGTAGGATTACCTCCCAAATCTAACTCAATCTAAGTCCTAACTACAATAATTAAGGCATTAACTAAGTAATCTTAGTTGTTTGGTATGTTAATTGTTCTTCTGACGAAATCCCGGTAAACTTGATGATCTTCCTGCGAGCTTCCGACGAACTCTCGGTGAACTTCTGATGAACTCCTAGCAAGCTTTTGGCAAACTCTCGATGAACTCTCGGCGAACTCCCGATGATCTTTTGACAAACTCCCAACGAGCTTCCGGCGTGTCGTCCGAACTTTCGGCATATCGCCCGATCTTTAACTCCAGCCTAACATCTGATTTTTCTGCTTCATGCCTTTTTCATGATCGTAGTTAATCCTGTATCACTTTTCTCAACACATGGATTAGATCAATAATTTATCAATTGATTTCATCATCAAAATTCAAGATTCAACAATCTTCCCCTTTTTGATGATGATAACCAATTGATGATGGAGTTAACCTTAACTCCCTCTATCTATATGCCATATTGAGATAAGTCAAACTTGAATTCAAAAGGAATCATAATCTTTGAATTCAAGTGAAACAATTTCAATCATAGTGATCAAATGCAATAAGACATCAAAATTTCATATAATGTGCATTATTATAGTTTCAAGTCATCAAAGTGTAACATGCACAATTTCATTATTTCATACATGATACCAAAACACAAATCAACATCACTTTGGGCATAACCTACATGATACTAAAATATTTTTTAACCATTTATAACTTCATACATAATACCAAAATTAACATCATTTTAGGCATAACATGCATGATACTAAAATATTCATATTTTCAATTATTTTGAGCATATCATTCATGATACTAAAGCACTTATCACTTCATGCATGATACCAAAATTAATATCATTTTGGCATGATACCAAAAATTCATCATTTCTCCCCCTTTGCCATCAACAAAAAGGAGATGTACAAGCACTTTGATACCATGATACCAAACATTCAATGAGTATTTGAACCGTGCAAGCAAGTTTTACACCACTTTAAGCAAGCTGCAAGTTTTACACCACTTTAAGCAAGCTAGCAAAAATGAAGTTAAGCAAAATTTCTGCAAGATAGCAACTTTTACTTCTTGAAATAGGCAAGCTAGCACTTCTCTTTAGATGTGCAAGCACTTTTGGTTCTGAGATGTGCAAGCTAGTATTTGATACTAGCAAGTTTCTTTCCCCTCTTTGTCATAAAAACAAGAAGGAGGGAAGAATTTATTCATCACAAGAAAAATCAAGTAAAGTATCAAAAGTCTATGAAATAAGCTTCTACTTTCGTAAAGAAAAAGGATTCATCACATAAAAGATCAAGATGTGTATACTAAAAGTTCATGAATCAAATCTTCAATAGAAAGAAGAAGGATTCATAGGAAATGATCATCGCATAAAAGATCAAGTATACCAAAAGTCCATGAATTAAATGAGAGGAAGGATTCATAGGAAGAGATCATTAAATAAAAGATTAAGTGTCTCAAAAATTCATGAATAAAAATTGCAAGAAGATGACAGGAAATGATCTTGATAAAAAGAAAACTCAATTTTTAAAAACCAAGAAATCCGAATAATGTATAAGAGAAACTCAAGCATTCAGAAGATTTAACATGCCTAATTCACTTCTAATAAAATCAAATTGTTCCTCATTCAAGGGTTTTGTAAAAATATCAGCTAATTGATATTTTGTATCAATAAATTCTAAAGATATATCATGGTTATTAACATGATCTCTAATAAAATGATGCTTAATGTCAATATGTTTAGTTCTAGAGTGTTGAATGGGATTTTTTGTTAAACATATGGCATTAGTGTTATCATATTTTATATGGATGTTCTTCAAGTGAATTTCATAATCTTCTAATATGTTTTTCATCCATATAACTTGTACACAACATACACCTGCTACTATATACTCGACTTCGGCTATAGATAGTGCAATCGAATTTTGTTTCTTAGAAGACCAAGAGACAAGTGCATGACTAATAGTTGACATGTTTCAAATGTGCTTTTTCTATCGATTCTACATCTAGCAAAATCAGCATTGGCATATGTAATTAAATTAAGGTTCTTGGATTTTGGATACCATAGTCTTAGATTAAAAGCTCCTTGTATATATCTAAAGATCCTTTTAACAACTTTAAAATGAGATAGCTTGGGATTAAATTGAAATCTAGCACAATGTCCGATACTAAATATAATATCTAGTCTAGTTGCAATAGGTATAGTAAACTGCCTATCATAACCTTATAGGTTTTTTTATCAAAGTTTTCTCCATTATTATCGATATTTAACTTTGTGAAAGTGCTCATTATGTATTAATAGCCTTCGAACTATCCATATTAAATCATTTTAATAAATCTAAAGCATATTTAGTTTGACTAACAAAGATTCTATCTCCTAGTTGCTTAATTTATAATAAAAAAAGTTAATTCACCCTTAATCTCATTTCAAACTCTTGGCTCATACTTTTGGTAAATGATTTATATAAAGACTCATTCATAGAACCAAAAATAATATCATTAACATAAATTTGAACAATAAAAAAATTATTTTTAAAATTTTTAATAAATAATGTAGTATCGACCTTGCATTTTGAAAAATTATTCTAAATAAGAAAAGAAATAAGCCTCTTATACCATGCCCTTGAAGCTTGTTTTAATCCATAGAAAGCTTTAGATAACTTAAACACATGGTTAGGAAAAAAAGCATTCTCAAATCTGGGTGATTGTTCAACATAAATTTTTTCGAAAATAAAGCCATTTAGAAAAGTATTTTTAACATCCATTTGAAATAACTTAAAATTATTACAACAAGCATAGGCAAAGAGTATTCTTATGACTTCTAAGCTTACCATAAGAGTGAAGGTTTCTTCATAATTGATACCTTCTTCTTGGTTAAAACCTTTGGCCACTAGTTTAACCTTGTTTTTAATCATGATACTAAGTTCATCTTGCTTGTTTCTAAAGACCCATTTAGTACCAATTACTAAATGGTCACTAGATCTAGGAACAAACTTCTATACCTCATTTTTCTCAAATTGATTTAACTTCTCTTGCATTACGATAACCCATGAATCATCTTTTATGGCTTTGTCAATGCATTTTGGTTCAATTTGAGATAAAAATACGGTATTAGCACAAAAATTTTTAAAAGAAGAATGAGTTTGAACACCTTTTGATGTGTCTCCAATGATTAGCTCCTTAGAATGAGTATCTACATACTTCCATTCCTTGGGTAAGGATTCCTTAGAAATAGATGCATCCAAGTTGCTAGGGAGAGGAGAATTTTCATTTAAATTCAAAGTATCAAAATCAAAATCATCATCAAAATTATTTTTCTTATATTTAGAAATCTCATTAAAAATAACATGAATAGATTCCTCTGTAACCAAAGTTCTTTTATTGAAGACACAAAAAGCTTTAGAAATAGAGGAATAACCAAGAAATATGCCTTCATCAGATTTTACATCGAATTTTCTAAGGCATCTTTTTCATTTAAAATGAAACATTTATAATCAAAAACTTTGAAATATGAAATATTGGGTCTTTTATTATTCCACAATTCATAAGGAGTTTTAGAAAGTAATAGTCTTATGAGAACCTTGATCATGACATAGCATGTCGCGTTAATGGTTTCGCCCCAAAAATATTTGGGTAGGCTATATTCGTTTAACATGATTCTTGCCATCTCTTGTAAGCTCCTATTTTTTCTCTCAACTACTCTATTTTGTTGTGAATTTCTTAGAGTAGAAAAATTATGGTTGTACCCATTTAACTTATAAAAATTTTGAAAATCATGGTTTTGAAACTCACCACCTTGATTACTACGAATAGATGAAATTATAAAATCCTTTTCGTTTTTAACAAGCTTATAAAATTTTAAAAAATATTTGAAGCAATCATTTTTGTGTGCTAAAAAGTATGTCCAAGTGTATCTACTATAATTATCAACAATTACAAAGGTATATTTACTACCTCCTAGACTTGTTATATCAATTAGTCCAAATAAATCCATATCAATCAATTGTAGTAGTATAGAAGTGCTTATTTGATTCTTTGATTTGAAAATAATTTTTATTTATTTTCCTAGTTGACATGCATCACAAATTGTCTTTGACAAACTTGATGCTAGGTATTCCTCTTACAATTCTTAGTTGAAATTTGAAAGATTAGTTTCATGCTAACATGACTTAATCTCCTATCCCAAAGCCATGCATTATCATTTAAAGCCATGAAACACGTTTCATCACAAAAATCATTAATATCAATAATATACACATTATTATTTCTTAAGACAATCATAGATCTATTTTAATGTGGTATTTCTATTATACAAGCATTAGATTTAAATTTGATGATATATTCTTTAACACATAATTGACTAATGCTTAGTAGATTATGTTTTACACAATCTACTAATAACATATCTTCAATCAAAAGGTTTGACTTGTTATCTATGGTTCCTTTACCAATAATTTTTCCTTTGTTGGTGTCTCCGAAGATGATGTATCCTTCGTCTTGACTAGTGAGCTTAGAGAATTGAGTTGGATCTTCGGTCATGTGCCTTGAGCATCTACTATCAAGGTACAATCTCTTACTCCTAGCTTGTGATTGTAAATACATCTATATGAAAGGAGGTTTTCTTTTAGGTACCCATTTAACTTTGGGTCCCTCATTAATAGATTTACCTATCTTGACTAGTGGTAGTGAGTTATTCATGGTTTCTTTAGGAACCCAAATTAATTTGTGTAGATTATACCTTTTAAATGAACATTTATGAGTATAATATCCAAATTTACAACAAAAGTTATATTTGTTTTGGGGTGAAAAATGTAATGTTAGCCCTTTAACAAAGATAGTTGGCTTTTGTTGAGTGTTACTCACAAAGCCAATTCCTTTTGTTCTATGAATATAACCCTTATTTGCAAGGATCATGTTTAGAGATTTATTACCTATTTTAAAATTTTCTAATATTTTTTGAAGTAAAACATTTTCTTTCTTAAGTGAATCTATCTCCTCACATTTAGTGCAAGGAGCTAACATATCATTATCATGCTTAATTTTTAATTTATTAAATTCACTAACAAGAGAAGCATGCTCCTTTTTTTAACAATTTATACTTTTTACTAACTAATTTATATTCATCAAACAAATCATAAAAAATATTTAATAATTTATCGTAAGATAAATGAGCTTTGATTGAGTCACTTACCTTATTATTGAGGACCATTAGAGCGTAATTTTTAACTTCTTCTTTGTTGGTAGGCTTCTCATCTTCGAATGCACTTGAATTGTCCCAAGTAGCTTTGAGTGTCTTTTTTTTCTTTGGGAGCTTTTTTTTCATTTGGGGATATTCATTTTTAAAATATCCCAACTTCTTACACTCATAGCATATTATTGAGTTCTTTTTTAGTTCACTTTTGTTCTTAGTGTCTTGTTTAGTTTTGTTCTTTTAATAATTTTTTTTAAACTATCTTGTAAGAAGTGCCAAGTCATCATTATCATCATCGTCACTCGAGTTTTCTCTTAAGTGGTCTTCTTTAGTTCTAAGTGTGAAATCCTTCTTGTTCTTTAGAATATTGTTCTTAAGGTTATAATGTGCAATACATGTTATTTCATAGATCATTAAGGACCCGATAAGTTTTTCGAGCAGAAAGTTGTTCAAATCCTTTGCTTCTTGTATTATTGTTACTTTAGGATGTCAACTTTTAGGAAAGGATCTTAATATTTTATTAATAAGTTCAAAGTTAGAAAAATTTTTACCAAGTACTTTTAGACCATTAACGACATTCATAAACTGGGTGTACATGTCTCCAATGGTCTCGCTTGGTTTTATATGAAATAACTCATATCTATGAACCAAAAGATTAATTTTTGACTCCTTAACCCTACTTGTGCCTTCGTGTGTGACTTCAAGTGTGTGCCAAATCTCATGTGCAGTTTCACATATAGAAATTAAATTAAATTCGTTTTTATCAAGAGAGAAAAAACAAAGCGTTCATCACTTTTGCATTTAAAGAAGTCTTCTTTTCCAAATCACTCCATTCATTCATTGGTTTAGAAGACTTTTTAAAATCACTTTCAACAATATTTCATAACTCAAAATCCATAAAAAGTAAGAAAATTTTCATTCTAGTTTTCCAATACATGTAGTTTGTCCCATTGAACATAGGTGGACAAGTGATAGAAAGTCCCTCTTGATTGTCGGTAAAGTCATTTCTCTTAAATTTTAAATCAAACAAGAAAGATCGTGGCTTTGATACCAACTATTAGGATCGAAATTGACACTGGGGGGCGGGGGTGTTGAATTAGTGCTTTTCGATAAAATGATTCGATTAAAAAAAACTTGGTTCGATGGAAGCCATATCGGAAATGCTTTGAAGTTAAAGTGTGAGTGTGAGCAGTAATAAAAAACATAAAACAAAAATTATAAAGAGTAGAACAGAAAAGAGCACATTGGATTTATAGTGGTTTAGTCATTGTGACCTACGTCCACTTCCCGATTCCTCTTCCGTCGAGGCCTCCGACATTCATTAATAGTCTTCTTTCAATGGGTGAAGACTAACTATCCTCTTAAAATCCTTTTCTCCTTTTCACAGGTTTAGGAGACTGTTAGGGATCGAGCGACACTAAGAGGGGGGGGGGGTGAATTAGTGCAGTGGTAAAGAACAATAGATTTTTCAGCGATTAAAACAAGTTCGAAAACTTCGTATGAATGAATGCAATGTTTTGTTTGAACCTGAAAAGATTGCGTTTTAACTTGAAAGCATACGTAAGAAGATGAAGATGAAGTTGAGTAAATAAGGCATCAAATGAAGATGGTTTGCAGCAAAGTAAGTTGCGAGAAAGTAAATGCAAACCGATTTATAGTGGTTCGATCATCTGACCTACATCCACTTCCGAAGCCTTCTCCGATGAGGCTCCCAACTTTCACTAGCAAATCCTTTTGAAGGGGAAGGACCAAACACCCCTCTTACAACACTTTTACAAGAAATTCACACTCTTATAGATTTTTCAAAGAGAAAGAAGGTGGTAAACACAAGCTATTGAAAACTAGACTTTCCCAAGCCTTTTGCTCAATTTCTAACTCTCTAAGAGTTCCTCTTTCAACTAAGAAAGAGGGGGTATTTATAGATCCAAAGAGGATTGAAATTTGAGCTTCAAATTTGAATTCAATTTGGGTTTCCCGGTGCTGGTAGTGCTACCGCCAGTCAAAGGCGGTGCCACCGCCTGTTAGTCGTCAGACTTATAGTGCACAGGCGGTACCACTGCCCAAGGCAGGCGGTGCTACCGCTTGTGCCTTCAGGCGCTGAGCGGTACTACCGCCCTAGGCGGTACTACCAGCATTTTTCAGCCCACTTGTTTGGGCCGAAAACTCAGCCCAAACCGGTCCATAACAGCCCCAAATGGACCATAACTTGGTTTATAGGATTAACACCTAATCCTAAACCAAATTACATACTAACTATGAATTTAAAGATATTTTCTAAGCTATTACAAAGTCTGATAAGTCAAAGACTTCTTCCGGCAAGCTTCTAGCAAACTTCCGACGGTCTTCCGACGAACCCTCGAAAACTATTCCCGGACTCCTGGCAAGCTCCCGGACTTCACAATGATCTTGGCGAGTTCCACCGAGCTTCTTTGGCAAGCTCCGATCTTTCTTGGCAAGCTCCGCAAACTTCCGACGAACTTTCCGACGAACTTCCGAAAACCCTTTGGCAAGCTCCCTACTCGTTCTCGGCCAGTTCCAGCAATACTCCCAACGAATCTTTGGACTTCTGTTGAACTCTTGAACTCCCAATGATCTGTCACACTTGTCTTTCGGCACTTTGTTTCACTTTACATCTTTATCGTCATCGTAGTTAATCCTGCACACACACAAACAAAAACTCTACTTCGATCTAGACAGTTATTACAATGCGAATTGACATTCAATTGTCCGGCACATTATTGGTTGGCACTTCGTCCGATCCTTCGGTACATCATCCTCTTTTGCGGTCCATTGCCCAATTGGTGGTTGACCTCGGCAACCCCGATATACTTGACGCAACACGCGTTTCTTGGCCCGATGCCCGACGTACGAAGCCTTCTGCCGATTGTCGACCGAACCTCCAGCTCGACATCCAATATCGTGATGTGATCACCTCCGGCACAACGTCAATTCCTCTAGTGTCAATTGTCTAATCCTGATCGATAGTAGACCTGTGTAACTCAAAATGCAGTTAAATAATAAACTATAATTAATTAGTTTTATCATCAAAATCTGAGATTCAACAATCTCCTCCTTTTTGATGATGACAACTAATTGATAACTAACGGAGTTAACCATAACTCCCTAGAGTTCAACCAAACTCCCCCTATCAATATGTCATTGATAGAAACCTTGGATTATCCTAAATCCAAGCAACATTCATCACAATGTTAAGAGAATACATCAAACCATCATGCAAATATATAAAATATTTAATCAATGCATGAAGTCATCAATCTACTTTTCCATAATCAACAAAAAGGAGAAGTAACATCATAACTAGTTTTCAAGGATATGCAAATATTATAATCATACTAGCTATCAATCACATCATAACTCAAGCATAGCTTTGCAATACAACATCCAATCATACCATTCAATCATAGCAAGTTTTTAAGGATGGACAATGATGGCAATTTTTTCACTTGCTTCTTGAGATGTGCAAGTTGCACTTTCTTTGCTTCCTTTGCATGTTCTAGCTAGCAAAATTTTTCTTTGCGATACATAAGCTTACAATAAATCTTCTTCTCCTTTGTTTTATCAAAAAAGTAGAGTATAAATAGTCAATGCTTTGATCATGACAAAATAACAAATTTACAATATGAATTTTCAGCATATTAAGTCATGAATTTAAGGGAGTCAAAAATCATGATATGAGAGAAAAAGATGATAAGCAAGTAATCAATAATAATAAGCAAGCTAACATACTTTGTGACACGCAAGTTAGCTTCCTTTCAATTCTTCTCTTTTGTAACTAAGTTTCACCTTTGCATGCTATCAACTTTTTATTTGCAATGAGCTAGCAATTATATATAATCACTTTAAACACATATGTTAACGTTGTTGAATCTCGGATTTTGATGATGAAGCTAATTGATTGTGGTTTATTATTTAACTGCATTTTATGTTACGCAGGTCTACTATCGATCAGGATTAGACAGTTGATGCTGGAGGAATTGACGTTGCGTCGGGTGATCACGTCTGGATATTGGATGTCAAGCCGGAGGTTCGATCAACAATCGGCTGAAGGCTTCGTACGTCGGGCATCAGGCCAAGATGCATGTTGCGCCAAGGATATCGGGGTTACAAAGGTCATCTGTCGATTGGGCAATGGACCACAAAAGAGAACGATGTACCGAAGGATCGGACGAAGCACCGACCAATGACGTGCCGGGCAACTGAATGTCAATTTGTGTTGTAATAACTGTCTAGATTGAAGTAGAGTGTTTGTTTGTTTGTGTGCAGGATTAACTACGATGATGATGAATACGTAAAGCGAAACAAAGTGCTGAACGACAAGTGGGATGGATCATTGGGAGTTTGAGAATTCGATGGAAGTCCAAAGATTCGTTGGGAGTAGTTGCCAGAACCGACTGAGAACGAGTAGGGAGCTTGTCGAAGGGTTTTCGGAAGTTTGCCGGAAGGTTTGTCGGAAGTTTGCGGAGCTTGCCAAGAAAGATCGGAGCTTGCCAAAGAAGCTCGATGGAACTCGCCAAGATCATCATGAAGTCCGGGAGCTTGCCGGGAGTCCGTAGAATGGTTTCCGAGGGTTCGTCGGAAGACCGCCGGAAGTTCACCGAAAGCTCACCGAAAGAAGTCTTGTGTTATGGACTTTGAAATAACTTAAAAATGTCTTTAAAATTTATAGTTAGCACATAATTTGGTTTAGGATTAGGTGTTAATCCTATAAACCAAATTTGAGCCAATTCGGACTTCGTTTGGACCGGTTTCGGCCGAGTTTTCGACCGAAACCACTGTGCTGAAAATATGACCTGGGTGGTGGCACCGCCCAGAGGCCATAAGCTGGGCGGTGGAACTGCCCTAGGCTGGCGGTAGCACCGCCCCTGCTATTTCAATCTATCAGACTGACAGGCGGTTGCACCACCTCTGACAGGCGGTTGAACCGCCCAACACTAGGAAACTCAAAAAATTCAAATTTGGGCTCCAAATTTGAATCACTTTGAGGCCTATAAATACCCCTCATATTCTTGGATGAAAGGAGTCTAGAACTGAAAAAAAGAAGGGGGAAACTCTCTTGAAAGTGTGTCAAATCTTTCCTCTAAGTCTTAAGAGTGTTCTAGTCCAAGAGAGGGGTAAGAGTGCTTTGTAAGGGTTATCTCCTAAGCCCGACAAAAGGAGAGGTACTGTGAGGGAGTTCATCCTCGCCCGTTAGAAGGAGGATAGCTAGTGGAACGCCGGTGGCCTCAAGCAAGAGGAATCGAGAGTGGATATAGGTCGGATGACCGAACCACTATAAAAATTTAGTTTGCATTTACGTTCTTGCTATTTACTTTGTTGCAAACCCTTTCCACTTGCTGCCTTATTTACTCAACTTCATCTTCATCTTATTACGTATGCTTTAAAGTTAAAACATAATTTTTCTAGGTTCAAACGAAATGTTGCATTCATTCATACGAAGTTTCCGAACTTGTTCAAATCGCTGAAAATTTCTCGTTCCTTACCGCTGCACTAATTCACCCCCCCCCCCTCTTAGTGCCGCTCGATCCCTAACAATTGGTATCAGAGCCACGTTCTTTCTCTTTCGGATTTACACCCGTGAGAAATGGCTCTAAATGGTTTTCAAGAGGGCTTTTCGGTTTTTCGTCCACCGTTCTTTAACGGTTCGGACTACACATATTGGAAAACTCGAATGAGAGTTTTCATACTTTCAATGGATTTGGATTTGTGGAACATCATCGAAAATGGTTTTGAACCTTCCTCTAAACCGATGAACGAATGGTCGGATTTGGAGAAAAGGTCGTTTTCTTTAAACGCAAAGGCTATGAATGCCTTATTTTGTGCTTTAGATAAGAACGAGTTTAATCAGATTTCAATATGCGAAACGGCTTTCGATATTTGGCGAACACTTGAAATCATGCACGAGGGAACTAGTAGAGTTAAAGACTCGAAAGTAAACCTCTTATTGCATGATTTTGAGCTCTTCCGAATGACACCAAGCGAAACTATCGACAATATGTACACCCGCTTCACGGATGTCGTCAATAGCTTGAAAAGTCTTAGTAAATGTTTTTTGAGCTTTGAACTCACTAACAAGATTTTAAGATCCCTCCCAAAGAGTTGGGATCCAAAAGTAATCGCAATACAAGAGACTAAAAATTTAAATGATTTTTCATTGGAAGAACTAATCGGTTCACTAATGACATATGAAATGAGTTTTTTCAAACATTTGGAACATGATGAACATATGAACCACCTTCTAAAGAATAAGAAGGATTTGGAACATCGGACAAATGAATGCCACTTGAGTGATGAATCAAGTGATGAGGACAATGAGGACATTGAACATATAACAATGAATGTTAACAAGTTCATTAAACAAAAATTAAAAAGCACAAATGAACTTGAATGGAGGAAGAAGCCAAAGATGAAGAAGAACTGTAAAGAAGAATCAAATGATGAAATGGTGAATTGGGCTTTAACGGGCTTCAACTATAAGGTAAGTAACTTAACTCCCTTGAATTATTTTGAAATTACATAATGCTTACCATGAATGCTTAACTTAGTTAGTAGGAGTTTTTTCATGCTTTCTTGTATTTTTTGGAAATTTAAATTGTTTTAAAATTATACTATACTTTTCTTTCTAGTATTTTTGAAAAGTAAAAATTATGAATGATACTTGCATGATTTGTGATATTGCTTAGGATTAATCCATACATGTGTATCTTGATGTTTTATATTTTGTTTCTAAACATGATGTTTGATCTTTAAATTTTTGTATCATGCTTAATGAGGAATTGAAATGATGAAGATTAAAATCCTACATTTTGGAATAATGTATATTCGGACTTGATGGTTTTCATGACAAAATTATTTTTCACATTTTCATAAAATGATGCATGATTTTAGCAAAAATTTGAGCATTGATCATCTTGTTATTATAAATGAAAGAAAGAATTAAAATGATTTTGATGATGCATTATGAAAACATGCTTAATAATTGTATCATATTTGATGACTTGAAATCTCATATTTTGAAATAATATATTCATAATGAATCCATGAATCTTGATGATTTTCATATCACTTTTTGGCTTTAAACTTGATACATATCTTTCATGAAAAAAGTTTTTGGGCATGCTTATGTGAAATCTTACTTGATAAATGAAAATGCTCCATACGTATGATCAAGATAAATTCATGAATCTTGATGATTTTACATTGCTTTTGATTTCAAACAAGATGCATGATTTTTGACACAAAAAATTAATAGCATGTTTTAAGATAATGCTTGCACACTAAATATAATTAAAAGATAGAAGCAAGCATATTGATGATTTCGTTTTTACATGAAAATTTGAACATGCATATATATAAGATTAACCACATAAAATAAAATACAAAAGTTAAAAATATTTTAATCATGATGTTTTATTTTTGATATGTTTGGTCTTAACGGTCTTTATGATGAAACTTACGTCTTGCTTTGAAAAGTTGATACATGCTCACATGTAATCAATTTATGTTGCTCTTATTAAAATTTTCGAATAAAAGATTTTGATGCATTTGATCTTAATGGGTTTAATGACAAACTTGTATTTTAAATTTATACAATGATGGGTTCCATATAAATGTTTGAACATACATTATGAAATCATCATTGAAATGAAAATATTAAAAGTTTGTTATCATGCTTAATGACTTTGTGATATTATATCTTGATGACAAACTCATGTTTTGGTCTTAAATTTGATACTCATCTTTTGAAATATGAGCACACTTGTTTGAAACAAAGTGAAACACATTATCATGAAAAATTGAATATCATATCTTGAAATAATGTGTTATATTTTTGTCTTGATGATTTTTATAATGAAGTTTGCCTTTCATTTTTTGAATACTTATTTTGATTTGGCATATAAAGACATACTTAGTTAATAAAAATCATAAAAAGGAAATACATGACTTTTGAAATTTGTCTCTCTAAAGTTATCCAATTTTTGATAAAAGACAAATAATGAATCCATGTATATTATGTTCTTGAATCTCGAGAACGATTTTGATAAATTTGATTACGAGTTTTGAGTTAACAAAATGAGTTTGAATGATTTTATGACTCCTCTCTTAATCTCTTGAAATCATGACTTTAAATTCTTGTTTTGAGATATTTTATGTGAATTGAAATACTTTCTTCCTTAATTGCTTCTTTTTATCATTGCTATTATACCTCCCACGATTTATGTTGTAGAGAAAGAATTTATAAATCATGATGCAATGAGATCTCTTATACAATAATGAAATGCTTATGTGATTCTTTGCTAAAGAAAATATCTTGATTCTTATGAAATGTGATCTTGATGAAAATTCTTATACATGAATCAAGTTGCTCTTTGTGCTATATCTTTTCAAATGAATCATGAGCCTTGATGTCATATATTTCATGATCCTAGAAGTGATATGATTTCTTTGTCTTGTGTGGTAAATTAAATATTTGATAAATGAAATTTACTTTATGATGAAGAATCATTGAATCATAACTTGATCTATGAGAATGCTATGTTCTTGTGCATCATGATTCTAGGTTGTATATCCTTTATCATGAATTGGAACTTGATGCTAAAGAAAATATTTATGAATCATGATTTTGATTTCTCAGAACTATATACTTAGAATTTGTTTTAAAATCATGATCTTGATCTTGCTAAAATGAAAAGTTATGAATCATGGATGATATCTTTTGGTTTTGATTCTTGTTGAATTTACATATTGATATCCTTCATAACATGATTTCTCATGTTTCAATACCATCTTGTATGCATCATGTGATGATTGATATATTGATTGATGCAAATTTTTCATTAGTTCCTCCCTTCTTTTCGATAATGATAAAGGGGGAGTTAAATTGCTAACTTGTGTATCAAAAGAGAAAAATTTGCTAAGCTTAAACATTGAGAAGTAAAATATTGCTATCTTAAGAAAGGCAAAAATCTTGCTCAACTTCACTTTTTTCAACAAAATTGCTTGCATCTTTGTTACAAATTATTGTTGAATCTCATGCAAGATTATTTGTAGTATTAATCCTCCCTTTCTTTTTGACATTGATAAAGGGGGAGAAGGCTTCTGCTAGATTGCATATTACAAATGAATGCAAAAGTCCTAGCATGCAAAGAAAGCAAAACTTGCAAGCTTGCTCTTCTCAAAAGAGAAGAAAGAAATTTCAAAATTGCATGCATATCGCAAAAGAAGTTAAGAAAATGCACATCTTTGAATACAATTTGCTTGCACTTCTCAAAGGAACATAAAAAAACTTGCTATCATCACGACAAGTGCTATCTTGTCTATCATGATAAACTTATGATGCTTAAATGTTGTATGATGTGATTAATAGCTAGTATGATTGTAAAATTTGTATATTCTTTTAAACTAGCTATGATGTTACTTCTCTTTTTTGTTAATGACATAGGGAGAGAAGTAGGCTGATGACTTCATGCAATGATTGAATATTTTATATATTTGCATGATGGTTTGATTGATTCTCTTAACATTGTGATGAATGTTGCTTGGATTTGGGATAATCCAAGTGTTTCTATCAATGGCATATTGATAGGGGGAGTTTGGTTAAACTCCGGGAGTTATGGTTAACTCCGTTAGTCATCAATTAGTTGTCATCATCAAAAAGGGGGAGATTGTTGAATCTCAGATTTTGATGATGAAACTAATTGATTGTGGTTTATTATTTAACTGTGTTTTGAGTTACTCAGGTCTACTATCGATCAGGATTAGACAGTTGACGCTGGAGGAATTGGCATTGTGTGGGGTGATCACGTCTGGATATTGGATGTCGAGCCAGAGGTTCGATCGACAATCGGCTGAAGGCTTCGTACGTCGGGCATCGGGCCAAGATGCATGTTGCGCCAAGGATATCGGGGTTGCAGAGGTCATCCGTCAATTGGGCAACGGACCGCAAAAGAGGATGATGTGCCGAAGGATCGGACGAAGCACCGACCAATGACGTGCCGGGCAACTGAATGTCAATTTGTATTGTAATAACTGTCTAGATCGTAGTAGAGTGTTTATTTGTTTGTGTGCAGGATTAACTACTATAACGATGAAGACATAAAGCGAAACAAAGTGTCGAAAGATAAGTGGGATGGATCATTGGGAGTTCGAGAGTTCGATGGAAGTCCGAAGATTCGTTGGGAGTAGTTGCCGGAACCAACCGAGAACGAGTAGGGAGCTTGCCGAAGGGTTTTCGGAAGTTCGCTGGAAGGTTCATCGGAAGTTCGCGGAGCTTGACAAGAAAGATTAGAGCTTACCAAAGAAGCTCAATTGAACTCACCAAGATCATCATGAAGTCCGGGAGCTTGCCGGGAGTCCGCAGAATGATTTCCAAGGGTTCGTCAGAAGACCGCCGGAAGTTCACTGAAAGCTCAACGAAAGAAGTCTTATCTTATGGACTTTGAAATAGCTTAAAAAAATATCTTTAAAATTTATAGTTAGCACATAATTTGGTTTAAGATAGGTATTAATCCTATAAACCAAATTTGGGCCAATTCGGACTTCGTTTGGACCGATTTCGATCGAGTTTTCGGCCGAAACCACTGTGCTGAAAATATGACCTGGGCGGTTGAACCACCCCAGGCTGGGCGGTGGCACCGCCCAGAGGCCAAGAGCTGGGTGGTGGAACCACCCCAGGATGGCAGTAGCACCGCCCCTGCTGTGTTAGTCTACTAGACTGACAAGCGGTTGCACTGCCTCTGATAGGCGGTTGAACCGCCTAACACCGGGAAACTAAAAAAATTCAAATTTGGGCTCCAAATTTGAATCACTTTGAGGCCTATAAATACCCCTCACATTCTTGGATGAAAAGAGTCTAGAATTGAAAAAAAAAAAAGTGGGAAACTCTCTTGAAAGTGTGTCAAATCTTTCCTCTAAGTCTTAAGAGTGTTCTTGTCCAAGAGAGGGGTAAGAGTGCTTTGTAAGGGTTATCTCCTAAGCCCGTCAAAAGGAGAGGTACTATGAGGGAGTTCATCCTTGCCCGTTGGAAGGAGGAGAGCTAGTGGAAAGCTGATGGCCTTAAGCAAGAGGAATTGGGAGTGGACGTAGATCGGATGACCGAACCACTATAAAAATCTGGTTTGCATTTACGTTCTTGCTATTTACTTTTCTGCAAACCCTTTCCACTTGCTGCCTTATTTACTCAACTTCATCTTCATCTTATTACGTATGCTTTAAAGTTAAAATGCAATCTTTCCAGGTTCAAATGAAACATTGCATTCATTCGTATGAAGTTTCCGAACTTGTTCAAATCGCTAAAAATTTCTCGTTCCGTACCGTTGCACTAATTCACCCCCTCCCCCCCCCCCCCCCCCCTCTTAGTGTCGCTCGATCCCTAACAAACGTTTCATTAAAACATACAAACATAAAGGCATGGCAAGTATAACATTTCAAATTTTTGATATTTTGTATTTTGTTTCTTTTGAGATAGTTAAGATAGCAATATTTGCATCCTTTAAGATAGCAATCCTTCACTTCTTGTGAAATTGCAAGATAGCAATTTTTCTCCTCCTTTGTCTTTGTCAAAAAGAAGGGAGGACTAAATGGCTAAAAATTTCAATGATTATACAAGCCATTTTTCATATCAATTATAAATTTACATCAATAAAAATATACATCAATTGTTCAATCATCACATGATGCAAATAAGACAACCATGCTAAGAAATCATGTCATGAAGGATATCAATATGTAAATTCAACAAGGATCAAAACCAAAAGATATCATTCATGATTCATAACTTTCTTTTTAGCACCATCAAAATTCATATTTATCAATTTTTAATTCAAGATAAATGTCATACAACCAAGAATAATGATATATAAAAGCATATCAATATCAATGATCAAATCATGATTACAAATGCTAACTTATTTTCTTTTTATTCATTTTCAAGCCATGGTAAAAGAATAAATTAATGATTCAATCATTAAGTACAATTCTTTTACATCAATTTTGAATCATATAAGGTTTACACGGCAAATATCAATTCATGATAAAGGGTATACAACTAAGAATCATGATGCATAAAAACATATCATTCTCATAGATCAAGTCACGATTCATTGATTCATCATAAGGCAAATTTCTTTTCAATCATCAATTTTTCAATTGCCACATAAGACATACAAGCCAAAGAATTCTTGTCATTTCTATATTATGAAATATATGATAATAAGGCTCATGATTCATTTAAAAAGATATAGCACAAAGAGCAACTTGATTCATGTATAAGAATTCCAAGTATCAAGTATTAAGATATCAAGACTTGGATTATGATAAAGCTCACTCACGTTCGAATCATCAAAATCATTAACATAGTTTATGAGATTCACAAATGACAAACTTGAATTGTTCTCCTCTTTGGTAAATGATAAAAAGAAGCAATCATTTTCGAGATTCAAAATGCTAGCAATTTGCATTAATCATGACAAGTGATACATCAAAAGTCTACATCAATATTTCAATCAACAAGTCATTAAGCATACAAAGTAGTATTGAAACATGAGAGAAAAGTTTAAATTATCAAATCATAATCAATTCATCAAAATCACTTCTATAATTTACGAGATTCTTAAGATATCATGAAATCATTAATCTCGATAAAATAGTAAATATAATTTCTTTATGTTTCATCATATAAGTATGTCTTTTGCCTTTATATGCCAAATCAAAACATTCAAAACCGAAAGACAAACTTCATTATAAAAATTGTCAAGACAACAATATAACACATTATGAGATTCAATTTATCATAATAATGTATTTTATTTTGTTTCAAACAAGTGTGCTCATGTTTCAAAAGATGAGTATCAAATTTAAGATAAAAACATAAGTTTGTCATCAAGATATGATATCATAAAGTCATTAAGCATGATAATAAACTTTTAATATTTTTATTTCATTGATGATTTCATAATGTATGTTCAAATATTTATACGGAAGCCATCATTGTATAAATTCAAAATATAAGTTTGTCATTAAACTCATTAACATCAAATGCATCAAAATATTTCATTCAAAAATTTTAATAAGAGCCACGGAAATGGTTTACATGTAAGCATGCTCTTGTCTTTTCCTACTAAATTCATGTATCATCATATAGATCCGAAAAGTAAGTTTCAAGAGAAATCATTAAGATCAAACGCATGATACACTCTCATTTTTCAAAATATTCATCATGTTTATTTTCATGAGATTCACAAGATTGGTAAAATGAATTCATTAATCTCAATAGGAGAGAAAATGCATCTCCATTACATACAATTGATTTCATGTAAGCATGTTCAAATTTTCATGTAAAAACCATGCATTATGTTTGGTGTGCAAGCATTTTCGTGAAATATGTTATTATCATGATAATTAATTTTGTGTCAAAAATTATGCATCTTGTTTGAAATCAAAAGCAAGATAAACTTATCAAGATTCATGAATTTTATCATAATCATATGCTTTCCTTTTTATGTGTTTCATTTGTTTCATATAGGTATACATCATCTAAAAATTTCATCATAAAAATATTTAAAGAGCCATTAATCCTAGATAGAGATTTTCAAATCATAAGCATGATACCATAAAATTATCATCAAAACATTTTAATTCTTTCTTTCATTTGTTATAACAAGATGATCAATACTCAAGTTTTAGCTAAAATCATGCATCATTTTATAAATCTGAAAAATAATTTTCATCATGAAAATCATCAAGTCCAAATATACATTAATACAAAATGCAGGATTTTAATCTTCATCATTTCAATTCCTCATTAAGCATGATACAAAAATTTAAAGATCAAGCATCATGTTTAGAAATGAAATATAAAACATCAAGATACACATGCATGGGTTAATCCTATTAGGTGTACCAACATTATCACACATCGTACAATCATCATTCCAATTTTATTTTTCAAAAATTCTAGTAGAAAAAGTAGAAAAATATTTAAAAATATTTTTTTATTTCCTACCAACTAAACTACGCACTCAAGAAAAACATCATGTAATTTCAAAATAATTCAAGGGAGTTAAGTTGCTTACCTTGTAGTCGAAGCCCGTTAAAGCCCAATTCGTCGTTTCGTCTCTTGATTATTCTTTACGCTTCTTCTTCATCTTTGGCCTCTTCCTCTGTTCAAGTTCATTGTTCATTTTATATTTTTGTTTAATGAACTTATTAATATTCATTAAAAGTTCAATGTCCTCTTTATTATCCTCATCACTTGAGTCATCACTCAAGTGACATTTTATAGTTCGGAGGTCCAAAACCTTCTTGTTCTTTAGAAGGTTGTCCATGTGTTCATCATATTCAGGAAGTTCTAGAATGCTCATTTCATATGTCATTAGTGAGCCAATTAATTCTTCCAATGGAAAATCATTCAAATTTTTAGCTTCTTATATAACGGTTACTTTAGGATCCCACCTTTTTGGAAGGGATCTTAAGATCTTGTTTATAAGTTCAAAATCTAAAAAACTTTAACCAAGACTTTTCAAGCTATTGACGATATCCATAAAGCGGGTGTACATGTCGTCAATAATTTCGCTTGGTGTCATTCGGAAGAGCTCAAAATCATGCAACAAGAGGTTTACTTTCGAGTCTTTGACTCTACTAGTTCCCTCGTGTGTGATTTCAAGTATCCGCCAAATATCAAAAGCCATTTCGAAAGAAGAAATCCGATTGAACTCATTTTTGTCTAAACGCAAAATAAGGCATTCATAGCTTTTGCATTTAAAGAAAACGATCTTTTCTCCAAATCCGACCATTCATTCATCAGTTTAGAGGAAAGTTAAAATCCATTTTCAATGATATTCCATAAGTTTAAATCGAAAGAAATAAAAAAAACTCTTATTCAAGTTTTCCAATATGTGTAGTCCGAATCGTTAAAGAACGATAGATGAAAAACCGAAAAGCCCTCTTGAAAGCCATGAAGAGCCATTTTTTACGGGTGTAAATCCGAATGAGAAATAAGAGCCATTTGTTAGGGATCGAGCGACACTAAGAGGGGGGGTGAATTAGTGCAATGGTAAAGAACGATAGATTTTTCAGCGATTAAAACAAGTTCGAAAACTTCATACGAATGAATGCAACGTTTCGTTTAAACCCGAAAAGATTGTGTTTTAAATTTAAAGCATACGTAAAAAGATGAAGATGAAGTTGAGTAAATAAGGCAGCAAATGAAGATGGTTTGCAGCAAAGTAAGTTGCGAGAAAGTAAATGCAAACTGATTTATAGTGGTTCGGTCATCCGACCTACATCCACTTCCGAAGCCTTCTCCGATGAGGCTCCCAACTTCCACTAGCAAATCCTTTTGAAGGGGAAGGACCAAACACCCCTCTTACAACCCTTTTACAAGAAGTTCACACTCTTACAGATTTTTCAAAGAGAAAGAAGGAGGTGAACACAAGCTATTGAAAACTAGACTTTCCCAAGCCTTTTGCTTAATTTCTAACTCTCTAAGGGTTACTCTTTCAGCTGAGAAAGGGGGGGTATTTATAGATCCAAAGAGGATTCAAATTTGAGCTCCAAATTTGAATTCAATTTGGGTTTCCCAGTGCTGGTGGTGCTACCACCTGTCAGAGGCGGTGCCACCGCCTGTCAGTCGTCAGACTGATAGTGCACAAGCAGTACCACCGCCCAAGGCAAGCGGTGCTACCGCCTGTGTCTTCAAGCGTTGGGTGGTACTACCACCCTAGGCTAGGCGGTGCCACCGCCCAACACTCGGCTGCTGGGCGGTGCCATCGCCCAGCATTTTTCAGCCCACTGGTTTGGGCTGAAAACTCGGTCCAAACCGGTCCAAAACAGCCCCAAATGGGCCCTAACTTGGTTTATAGGATTAACACCTAATCCTAAACCAAATTACATGCTCACTATGAATTTAAAGATATTTTCTAAGCTATTACAAAGTCTGATAAGTCAAAGATTTCTTCCGACGAGCTTCCGGCAAACTTCTGATGGTCTTCCAACGAACCCTTAGAAACCATTCCGCGGGCTCCCGGCAAGCTCCCAGACTTCACAATTATCTTGGTGAGTTCCACTGAGCTTCTTTAGCAAGCTCCGATCATTCTTAGCAAGCTCCATGAACTTCCGACGAACTTCCGAAAACCCTTCGACAAGCTCCCTACTCGTTCTCGGCCGGTTCCGGCAACACTCCCAACGAATCATCGAACTTTCATCGAACTCTCGAACTCCTAATGATACGTCACACTTGTCTTCTGGCACTTTGTTTCACTTTATGTCTTCATCGTCATCGTAGTTAATCCTGCACACACACAAACAAAAACTCTACTTCGATCTAGACAATTATTACAACACGAATTGACATTCAGTTGCCCTACACGGCATTGGTCGGTGCTTCGTCTGATCCTTTGGCATATCATCCTCTTTTGCGATCCGTTGCCCAATCGGTAGTTGACCTCCGCAACCCCGATATCCTTGGCGCAACATGCGTTTCTTGGCCCAATGCCCGACGTACGAAGCCTTCTGTCGATTGTCGACCGAACCTCCAACTCGACATCCAATATCCTGACGTGATCACTTCTGGCACAACATCAATTCCTCCAGCATCAATTGTCTAATCCTGATTGATAGTAGACTTGCGTAACTCAAAACGCAGTTAAACAATAAACCACAATCAATTAGTTTCATCATCAAAATCCGAGATTCAATAGAGACAACCTTTATAGTTTTCTAACCCTTCTCTCAATCTAAAATCAAAATTTGAAACTAGAGAAAGGGAACTCTTTAAGGATTTACACAAAGTTTTCTCATAAATTTTTTGCTCAAAATTATATCTTTTTTGAGCAGGGATGAGAGGTGTACTTATAGGCCCCAAATGGATTCAAAAATAGAGCCAAAAAATATCTCATCTTGGGTTTTCAAAGTACTAAAGGTACCATCGCCAATTCTAGGTGGTACTACCACCATTACTCTTTGACACTAGGTAGTACCACTGTCTAGTTTAGCGGTACTATCGTTAGACAAAGTCTTGGATATTAGACTCTAGCGGTACCATCACCCAGACTACCTGGGAGGCTGAGCCCTAGGTGGTTCCATCATCCAATCCTAGCGGTGCCACTGCCTAGCATGGCTCTAAGTGATTGAATGGGCCATCCAACCGGCCCAATTCAACCTTGATTTGGGCCTAGTTGGCCCCTAACAGAGTTAGTGGGATTATCTCCCAAACCTAACTCAATATAAGTCATAACTATGATAATTAAGGTATTAACTAAGTAATTTTAGTTGGCTAGTATGCAATTATTCTTTCGACAAAATCCCGACAAACTTTCGACGATCTTCTAACGAGCTTCTGGTGAACTCTTGACAAGCTTTTGACGAACTCTCAACGAACTCTTGGTGAACTCTCGGCAAGCTTTCAGTGAACTCCTAATGAGCTTTCGACGAACTCCCGGCGAACATTCAACTTATCGTCTAAACCTTCGACGTATCGCCCAAAATTTGACTCCAGCCCAACATTTAATTTTTTTACTTCATGCCTTTTTCATGATCGTAGTTAATTCTACATCACTTTTCTCAACACATGGATTAGATTGATAATTCATTAATTGATTTCATCATCAAAATCCAAGATTCAATGTTTTGACTACTACTTAAGGAGCTAATAATAAGAAAAGAAAGTTGAAGTGTCATCCACCAAATAAATTTATCATGTTGAAAATATTAAATAAACTAATGACAAGAAAACTTTTATATTAAAGTGTTTCTTTTGTGGCAAGAAATGATCTGTGAAAAAGGATTGTAGTAATTGCAAGACTTGGTTTGAAAAGAAAGGTATAAACTCGACCGTTGTATATTTTGAATCAAACATTACATATATTCCTTTTGATACTTAGTGGATTGAATCTAATGCTTTAACTCATGTAACCAATAGTATGTTGAGATTTCTTTTGACTCAAAAATTAAAAGAATATAAAAGATTCGTTATTATGGGGAATTATATTAAAGCGAAAGTCATAGTAGTAGGAACATATCGCCTATGTTTGTAGTATTTCAAGAAATTTAATTTCTCTATCAAGAATTAATGAGTTAAAGTATTATCTTTCTTTTGGTAACGATAAACTTAGTATATTTTATGATTCAATAAAAGTTAGTTTTGGAATTCTATATGATGGTTTGTACATAATTAATTTGAATCTTGAGTTTGTAAAGATATTGCTGACCCTACAATCAAATGTTGGATTGAAACATATTTTTAATGATGAAAAATCTTTTACAATGTAGCATAGATGTTTGGATCATATCTCAAAGGAAAAAAATTAGAAAATTAGTGAAGGATAATATTTTGAAAAATTTAAACTTCATTGATTTTGATGTTTGCATAGATTGTATTAAGGAAAATAAACTAAATATATAAAAAAATATCATAAGAAGTAAAGAACTTATTGAGATTATTCATACTAATATTTACAAGCAACTCCATATTCTTTGTTTTAGTAGAAAGAGGTATTTCATCATATTTATAGATGACTTATCAAAATATGATAATGCATATATAATATATGAAAAGTATTAAGCTATTGGCACTCCTGACGTGTATATAAATAGAGTCGAGAGATAATTAGATTGAAAAAGTCAAAATTGTTAGATCTAACAAGGTTGGTGAATTTTATAACATATATTATGAGTATGATCAAAATACTAGTCCTTTTGCTAAAATCTTAGAAAAGTTAAGTATTTATGCTTAGTATATCTTACTAGGTATGCCATAACAAAATGACATTGTTGAAAGATGAAATCAGACTTTTATAAACATGATTAGGAGCATGAGGAGTTATTCCTCTATACCTGAGTCAATATAAGATGTTCTTAGGAAAGCCTTATATATCTTGAATAGGATTTCTAGTAAGTTAGTTCCATCAACTCCATTTAAGTTATAGATTGATAGAAAACTCAACTTACAACATCTATATATTTGGAGTTGTCCTATAGAGATAAGAGTCTTCAATCCATGTGAAAATGAATTAGATCCAAGAACTATTTTCGAGTGCCTTATTAGTTATCTAGAAAAATCCAAGAAATATAAATTTTATTACTCTAATTATAGAATAAGGATAGTAGAATCTAGTAATGCAAAATTCATAGAAAATGACAAAATTAATTAAAGTAAAAAATCTGGAAAGATCAATTTTGATAAAGATGAGATATAGGTTGATACTTTATTATTTCCTATTTGAGAGATTGATAATCTTCAAATCACTGAAAGAATTGATGAGGATAAATAATAAAATAACATTGGTGAATCCTATATGATATTATTGTCATCTCTAATGATCTTATAAAATAATAACAATGGGTAATTTTGATAACATCTCAAAGAAAAAGGAGACTTACCATTTCTGATGATTATATGGTATATTTACAAGAATTAGATTATGATATATGAATCAAAAGGGACCCTTTATCATTTTCACAAGTTATTGAAAATAATGATTCTAAAAAATGATATGATATGATGAAAAGGAATTAAAATCAATAGACTAGAATAGTATCTAAGAACTTATTGAATTGCTAAATAATTGTAAAAGAGTCGAATGCAAATGGTGTTGAATCTCATATTTTGATAATGAAACTAATTAATAAGTTTATTAGACTAAATATATTTTTGAGATAAGTGATACAAAAAATATTTCAATCATGGACTTCGATCATCGAAGGGCCATCTATCGAGCAAGAGAGTCGAACGTTACATTGAAAAAGCATCTTGTCGAAAATTGGATGTCATGCTGAAAGATTAGTCGACGTGCTAGAGATCAGACTTCATTATATAGGTTCGGGCATTGTGTTAAAAGAATCGGATATTATATCGAAAGATTGGATATCATTGAAAAGTCAACATGTCGTAGAATGAGTGATACGCCGAAGAAAAGAGCAATGTGCTGGAGGCTCGAATGAAGTGCTGAAAGATCAAACAACATATTGGAAGAGTGTACAACATGTCGAAAGCTTCGTAAATATGCCAGATATATGGTTGATTTGTTAAAGTCTTGATTGACATTATTTTAGGTCAATTTGAGTTGGTATTTGGCTGAAACCATACCAACTTATCAAACAATCCATTAAGCTTGAACTAGGGCCAAATTAGTGTCCTAAACTAAGCTTGGGTGGTGGTACCGCCAGGCCCAAGCGGTAGTATTACCTAAGTTAGCCGAAAAGCATTGTTTGTGCTTTTTTACCATTTTCGATAGTAGTACCACCCAGGGTGATAATACTATCACCTAGGCCAGTGGTAGTACCATGAGATCTAGTTTTTGCAGCTTTGTTACGGTGGTAGTACCACCCAGGGCGATAATACTATCACCTAGGCCAGTGGTAGTACCATGAGATCTAGTTTTTGTAGCTTTGTTACGGTGGTAGTACCACCCGGTGCCGACGATAGTACCACCTGTATCCCGAAATTTCAATGATTTAATTTTTTGTTCCATTCATGAAGCCTCTTTGGGTCTATAAATACCCTAATGAAGCTTGGTTGACAGAGCATCTATTGTTAAGAAAAAATTATTATAAACTCTCATTTTGAGCATAGATTGAGTCTTCTCCTCCTCTTGAGTTGATTATAATTTTAAGTTGTAGGAGGTAAGAGATTTTGTATAAAAAGAGAGTTTAAAAGTTATTTCCTCAGCTTAAAAAAGGAGAAAGTTGTAATAAGAGTAGTTGATCTTCGCCCATTGAAAAAAAGATTAATAATGAAAGTTGGTGGCCTTAAGAGAATAGGAATTAGGAGTGGATGTAGGTTCGAAAGAGCAAACCACTATAAATTGGTTTACCTCTCTTTACTTGCTTTTTATTTATATTTCTTTTACTTAAAACTTTTACTTGATTAATTGAGTTTCTGAAATGTGTTAATTTATTAATCAAGTTTTAAAATCGGTAAAAATGTTATTGTACTAATTCACACCCCTCTTAGTACCATTAAGATCCTAACAATTGATATTAGAGCGAGGCTCTCTCATTTGGATTAACATCCAAGAGAGAATAAATTACATTTTCAAACAATCAAGAGAGATACTCTATCATATGTCTTCCCATGTTTAATGGGATAGATTACACCTATTGGAAAATTTTCTTACTTTTTCTTACTTTTTATTAATTTTGAATTATGGAATGTTGGCTAGTTTAGTTTTCAAAACTCTTCCAAACTGATAGAAGAAAGGAGGTCAAGTGTCCTCCTCTCTAGTGGTGATCTACATGGCAAGAGCTACGAAGATGCTCTTCAAATCACTGTACAAATCTTCTCGCTGTATGCAGCATGCAATTAAGAAGGGGTCGACCTTTTTTACTGTCCATATGCCCCAACAAGCGGTTGTTGGCTGAGGAGAAGAAAGAGAGAGAAGAGAATAAGAGGTGACAGCTAAAAGAGCCCTAACATATGGCCTTTGGTTCCCTTCTATTTAAAGAAGACACTTGTAATCACCGATGATTTCTCCCTTAACATAAATTAATTACTATAAATAATGCATTATTTTATTATTAACTTCCATATTTGTGTATTATAGTTAAGGAAATAATTAAATTTAATTTTCTTAATCACGTAGATAATTTAGGAATCTTACTAATCAATTAGATTATTGATTGATTTATTTCCTAATAAGTGATATGATTTTTAGGAAGTAAATATTATACATTTCATTTTTATGTGTGAACTATAATAAATAAATATTATATTTCTATCTTTGTATGTGAAAGTAAAATAAATTTAAATTTAAAATAAAACTTAAATATTTACTTACTTTTTGGAGAGATCTCATCTTTTCCTATATAAAGGGACTCCTCTTCCTTTATTCTTCACTAAGCCTAACAATAAGAGGATTAAGGAGAGGACTTCCCGATGAGATAATCTCAAGGAAAGGATAATTGAGGAGAGGGAGGATTCTTTATCATTGTTAATTAGCTTCGATTTATGTTTTGAAATTTGATATTGGGATTGTTACAATTTTATGATACATAATAATGTTTTAATTTCGAAATTTTATGATATATAAATAATGATAATTGATTTATGATATTGGAATGATTATTTGATGGATATTGGTCTTTTAAGTTTAAGTGAGTTTTAATATTGATTTAACTATTAAAATTCTTACCTTTAGATTAATGGTTCTAATTTATTTAATTAGATAGGTATGTATTTTAAGAATTATGTGTGAATTTGTATGATTTAATTAGTTTTAAATTTAAGATTATGAATTTAAATTCTTTAATTCATGGATTTGAGTTATTATGTGATAATTTAGATTTTTGAAATCTAATTTGATAAAGGAGTCTAATTAGGGTCTGGCTTGAGTTAAGTTGATCTGTTAGACTAGATTGACTTAGCTCATATGGTTATATACGACCTAGCCCATGTGGCTAAATACAGTGAGCCCATGTGGCTAGGTATAATCAGCCCATGTGACTACGCATGACCTAGCCTATGTGGCCAGATAGGAGCCAGCCCATGTGATAATGTATGATCTAACCCATGTGGTCAAGCATGACCCAACCATGTAGCTAGGTACGATCCAATCCATGTGGCCATGTACGACCTAGTCCATATGGTCATGTACAACCCAATCATATGGCCAAGCATAGACCAACTCATGCAACTAGGTACGACCAAGTCTATATGGTCAGACATAATCCTAAATCATATGTCTAGATATGACATAACCCGTGAGCCAAGCATAACCTAGTTTAGTGGTAAGGCTCAACCTAACTTATGAATGAGGCTTAGCCTAGTCCATGAAGTTAAGTCTGCTCAGCGATTTGATTGGCGTTAGACACATCGTTGCTCCTTTGTCTAGCCCGTTGTACCTCAACCTATTTCTTGGGACAGGTATATGCAACGCATGTGACCCATCCAAGACTTAGGTGGGTTGGTTCAGTTTGAGCCAACACTATACGACATAGTCTGATTTCCTCTTTCTTTATTGGTTTGAGCTCTTTAATTGACTAAATTAGATAGGTTTGATTAGTTAAAGTCAGTTTCGGGTGATTCCTAACTAACTTGACTTAGTTCAATCCTACTTGACCTTATCAAAATCAATCAAATCTAAATTAGACCAGTCTAGGGTGATTCCAATCTGGTTCAATAAGGATTTAAGGTTGGTTCTGTTAGATCATAATTGAAATGAGTATGGTTTAAGTTAATTGAGCTATTCCAATTAGGGTTTTGGTTGATTAAGGACTATTGAGAGATTGATGTTTTAAACACTTATAATTTGATAAATTTAAAAGTTTTCTTTGAAGATGTCATTTGAAAATGATTATTGGTTTCATACTTTTCTTAAGTTTATGATATAGATATGATTGTACCATGTAGTAGATGTAATTAGGCAAATGGTCTATATTGGAAGTATAACCTATGAAAGGAGCTATGGGCCCATCATAGTGCGAAGCCACCAATGGACATAATCTAGTAAATCATACATAAAGCATGGTCTTTTATAATATTTGATCATACTATTTTTTGGATGCATATGTGAATGAATAAATAAATGTAAATGAATAATCATGGATGTTTATGTATCCCTGCCAAGGGCAAGTATAGTGATTCCCTTCGGGGATTAATGGACCATTGGACGTGATGGTTAGACGGTTCCTCCATCCACTGTTGGGAGGACTGTGTCCCTACTTGGGCGAGTGAGGGATACCACTCTATCTGCTATTAGAAGTGTAATATGGATTATCTCCACCCGTTGTTCGGAGAAATCCATCCCGTGGAGTATGCCTCTCCATCCGCTATTGGGAGAGTGCATCATCGGGTGTGATGTGCGCCTTTGTTATTCAATTATCTTGTATGTGTTGCATGTGACTGATGCATGATTTTATTTATTACGTAATAAATTATCATCAATTTTTTAATGCATAAGTTTTATAATGAATTGATATATTATTATTATTTATTAAATTATTGATATTTGTTTCACGAATGTTAGATTATTTTTATGATTTTTTCGAGGTTCCTATCAGCATGTGTGGTTGTTGATATATTTTTTATATTATATTTATTTTCAGTGTAATCTACAATTTTGTAATAGATCTGAAGCTTGGGTGGAAGAGACTTGTGACTCTGCCAAGAAGACGTGATCTTTTATTGTTAATAAAATATTTACTATTGTAAAGACAATGATTTGAATTCAAGGATGAAAAAAAAAGAAAGGAGTGTATTTTATAAATTATGAATAATAAAATGATAATTTATTATATTTTATAAATCTATGATGTAATAATTTTAATGGTATCAAATCAATGATTTTGAGGATATGTTGGAATATGGGATCCTAGGATTAGAATATTAGATGAATCAATTAGTTTTTTAGATGTATATATTGAGAATTGCATAGAAATATAACTAAAGCATGATTTTCGGAGATTAGGATTATTTTATTGAGCCAAATATGATTTATAAATTTTTAAGTAATTAATTGATTAAAGATGTTACACAAAGAAAATCTAGTTAAATTACTTGCAATGGGATTATTGAGTAAAAAGCTAAAATTTTATTTTCTCTAAATTTAAATATTATATTAATTTATCTTTAAGACTCTCATAAAGTTTTACATTTTGAATATGATTTTTGCCACAACACTCTTGTCTCCTTTTTGAAAAGTAGATAAGAATTGTTAATTTGATTATAGATTTTTTTAGATATATATGATAAATAAATAATATTAATTGGCTTAGTTATTCATAATGATGCACATATTAGATTTATACTTAAAATAAAAATAATTTGACAATTTGACTAGAAATGTTATATGATGTTTATGTTCACTATTAAATATTTTTAGATTATTATTTTATAAAAAATAATAAATTTAGTTTATTACATAAGTCTTATAACATTTATTATTTTGAACATATCATTTTTATGTTGGGGACCTAAAATTTATTCATATAATTTTGTTATAAATTGAAAGTAGATTATACATGAATAAAATTTGACATAATTTCTATTATAGTTTGACATATTATTTTTATTACACTTTGTTCTGGAATATTATTTTATCTATAATTATGAATAGCATGAATTTAATAAAACATATGTCACTTATTGTGTAGTTTTGGGATCGATAATTAATTATCATTTTCAGTTTTATCTTACATTGTTATGAATGCTTATAGTTAACATATCTCATTTTACTAATTGAAGATTATAATAAGTTTCAGTTATTCTCTTGGATATAAAAGTTTTGATAATTTTAAATGTAAAAATTTTATAGGATCTTTTAAACATATAAATTAAAAAGTTTTTATCTTTATAATTTTTGTTATCATATATTATTCTTAAAATTGATATTAGATTTGACATATTTTAGGATGAGTTGTAGAAATTATTTTTGACATTAATAAAATATGTGCCTTTGTAGTTGAATAAATTTGATCATGCATTGATTGTATGAGTAATTAATTTGAATAGAATTTTGACTTAATATCAAATTAATTATTAGATATTATTTAAGGTAATGATGAAATCTAATGAGAATTAAATATAATATTATTTCTTTGACATATATAATATATAAATCATTTAAAATTATAAAAGAATATATGTTGAATAGTTTAATAAATTTTCAATATTTCAATTGCTTTTGAGTTACACCTCAACTTATATTTTTGTCAACAATCAATTAACTTTTAAAACTTAAAACTTTTATTGATTTATTAGATATAGAATTTAATATACTTGTTATGAGTAATCTAAAATAAAATTTATTCAATGAATTTTATTAATTTGTAATATATTTTATGTTAAAAAAATATAAAAAAAATCTTTTAACTTAAAGTCTTTGAGTGGTATATTTAATCTAAATATTTTTCAAATTTATATTTTGACTTAGTATTTCAAAGTTAACTATAATGATTAATATTATTTTTAATTAAATTTAAGGACCAAATTTCTATTAAGTGGGGGAGAAATGTAATCACCAATTATTTCTCCCTTAACATAAATGAATTACTATAAATAATCTATTGCTTTATTATTAACTTCCATGTTTGTGTATTATAGTTAAGGAAATAACTAAATTTGATTTCCTTAATCATGTGGATAAGTTAGGAAGCTTACTAATCAATTAGATTATTGATTGATTTATTTCCTAATAAGTGATGTGATTTTTAGGAAATAAACATTATTCATTCCATTTTTATGTGTAAACTATAATAAATAAATATTATATTTCTATCTTTGTATGTGAAAGTAAAATAAATTTAAATTTAAAATAAAACTTAAATATTTATTTACTTTTGGGGAGATCTCATCTTTTCTTATATAAAGGGACTCATCTTCTCTCATTCCTCGTTGAGCTTGACAATAAGAGGATTGAGGAGATGACTTTCTGATGAGATGATCTCAAGAAAAGGATAGCTGAGGAGAGGTAGGATCCTTTATCTTTTTTAATTAACTTTGATTTATGTTTTAAAATCTGATATTGGGATTGTTATAATTTTATGATGCATAATAATGTTTTAATTTCAAAATTTTATGATATATAAATAATGATAATTGATTTGTGATATTAGAATGATTATTTGATAGATATTGGTCTCTTAAGTTTAAGTGAGTTTTAATATTGATTTAACTATTAAAATTTTTACCTTTAGATTAATGGTTCTAGTTTATTTAATTAGATATGTCTATATTTTAAGAATTATGTGTAAATTTATATGATTTTATTAGTTTTAAATTTAAGATTATGAATTTAAATTCTTTAATTCATGGATTTGAGTTATTATGTGATAATTTATATTTTTAAAATTAATTTGATAAGATGAGTCTAATTGGGGTCTAACTTGACTTAAGTTGATCTGTCAAACTAGATCGACTTAGCATATGTGGTTATGTACAACTCAGCCTATGTGGCTAGGTACAGTGAGCCCATGTGGCTAGATACAGTCAGCCCATGTGACTAGGCATGACCCAGCCTATGTGGCTAGGTAGGAGCCAGCCCATGTGGTAAGGTATGACCTAACCCATGTGATCAAGCATGACCCAACTATGTGGCCAAGTACGATCCAGTCTATATAGCTATATACTACCCAATCATGTGGCCAAGCATAGACCAACTCATGTGGCTAGGTACGACCTAGTCCATATGGTCAAACATGACCCTAAATCATGTGTCTAGGCATGACCCAACCCACGAGCCAAGCATGGCCTAGTTTAATGGTAAGGCTCAACCCAACTTATGAGTTAGGCTTAGCCTAGTCCATAAAGTTAAGCCTGGTCAGCGATGCGATTAGCATTAGACACATCATCGCTCCTTTGTCTAGCTCGTTGTATCTCAACTTAACCTATTTCTTGGGACAGACATGTGCAGCGCATGTGACCCATCCAAGACTCAGGTGTGTTGGTTCAATTTAGGCTAGCACTATATGATAGTCTGATTTCTTCCTCCTTTATTGGTTTGAGCTCTTTAATTGACTAAATCATATAGGTTTGATAGGTTAAAGTTAGTTTAGGGTGATTCTAGACTAACTTGACCAGTTCAATCCTACTTGACCTTATCGAGATCAATCAAATCTAATTTGCACTAGTCTAGGGTAATTCGAAACTAGTTCTATAAGGATTTAAGGTTGGTTCTGTTAGGTTATAATTGAATTGAGTATGGTTTAAGTTAATTGAGTTATTCTAATTAGGGTTTGGTTGATTGAGGACTATTAAGAGATTGATGTTTTAAGCCCTTATGATTTGAAGAATTTAAAAGTTTTCTTTGAAGATGTCATTTAAAAATGATTATTAGTTTTCTACTTTTTTTAAATTTATGATATTAATATGATTGTACCATGTAGTAGATGTAACTAAGCTAATAGTCTACATTGGAAGTGCAACCTGTGAAAGGAGCTATGCGCCCATCATAGTGCGGAGCTACCAATGGACATAATCTAGTAGATCATACATAAAGTATGGTCTCTTATAATATTTGATCATACTATTTCTTGGATACATGTGTGAATGAATAAGCGAATGTAAATGAATGATCATGAATGTTTATGTATCCCTATCGAGGGCAGGTATGGCGATTCCCTTCGGGTATTAACGGACCATCAGACGTGATGGTTAAACGGTTCCCCTATCCACTGTTGTGAGGAACATTTCCCTACTTAGGTGAGTGAGGGATACCACTCTATCCACTATTGGGAGTGTGATATGAATTATCTCTATTCGCTGTTCGGGGGAATCTATCCCGTGGAGTATGCCTCTCCAATCCACTATTAGGAGAGTGCACTATCGGGTGTATGTACGCTTTTGTTATTTAGTTATCTTGTATATGTTGCATGTGGCTGATGCATGATTTTACTTATTATGTAATAAATTATTATTATTTTTCTGATGCATAAGTTTTATGATGAATCGATATATTATTATTTCTTATTAAATTATTGACATTTGTTTCACGAATGTTAGATTATTTTTATGATTTTTTTAAGGTTCCTACAAGCATGTGTGGTTACTGATATTTTTTTATCTTATATTTATTTTCAACATAATATATGATTTTACAATAGATTTGAAGCTTGGGTGGAAGAAACTTGTGACCCTACTAAGAAGTTGGGATCTTTTTTTGTTAATAAAATATTTTCTATTGTAAAGGTAATGATTTGAATTCAAGGATGAAAGGAAAAAAAAGAAAGGAGTGTATTCTATCAATTATGAATAATAAAATATTGATTCATTATATTTTATAAATCTAGGATGTGACAACACTTGTTAACTTAACTCTAATGGATCCTACCTTATTGGGTATTGGATCTCCATCCAACTACCTAAGCCTTTTAGATTAATGGGTCTCTAACTAATAATCTTATATTAGCTCTTATTAGATCTCATCCATAGGATCCAATAATTCAGGGGCTTATTGGATATCCAATATGATAAGGGATTTATCGGATATCTCATATATGAACTTCTACTTGTTGCAGCACCTACCAAATGTTTATGACCCTTTAGACTCAATATCAAGCTGGCCATGAGTCATACCTACTAAAACTTCTTTTGGCTTAGTGAATTATTATCTCCATAATAATTCACTTGACTCATCGACTACGGACGTACTAGACCACTACGTCATAGTCCCTAGACGATACAAGAGAATCCAATCCTTTAGACATATTTGTCCTTAGTTACCATGTATCTATAATCTCTCATCCATCTAATATCCTAGAGATCATATTCTGGGCATGGTGCTATTTGGCCCATACGGAATCTATTCGAGTCATACACTAATCAGATTTTCCTAAAAAACTCTTTCTCTCTCAATCCGAATGACCTTGGCTAGGGATTTGCCTAAGCAAGAACACATGAGATATTCCTCTCATACACTGAGAGTGAATGATCCTCTATCGACACTCAATTGCCCTCGTAAGTTTGGCTGCCACTCCCGATGACCGGTTGTGCTAGATCTAGAACTTCCAAACCTATAAGTCGAGTCTCAAAGAGTGGAGTACTCATACAGGACATCATTGGTATCTCAAGTCTAAGGATCAGATACACTACTAGGACTACAGAATTGCTGTCTGACAATAAGGTATCATCAACCATCTAGTATTCCATAAGTAGATTAATTAGTGAACTCATTCTCCAATGAGCATCTACACTGTATCCTTAGTATCCCTATACGAGCAGCTATAAGACCAGCCACTCTATCATATGGATGGGTATACAACATACTAGTTTGTCCGATTATCTTGATGTCCCTCTTGAGTAATCTATGACCGAGATTATTTAGGGTCTGTGTTTAAAGGTGAATCTATCTTATTATCATGATCTCATCATGATCTAATTCTCATTACACAGAACCATGGACATCACAAATAAATAGTAAGCAAAAATATCAAATAAATAATAAGAAAAAAGAATATATATCATATCACACGTGCCATCAATCACGTTATTAGCTTGCAAAGTACCTATGACTATCAGTCTCCCACTTGACCTAACGTCAATCACCTACGTGTCTAATCCCTATCAAACTCCTATGATACTCAAAGATAATCTGAGATAATGGCTTTGTTAGTAGATCTGCAATGTTATCTTTGGATGTAACTCATTCCACTACTACATCTCCTCGAACCACGATTTCTTTGTTTTGGTGGAACCTCCTCAGAACATGCTTAGACTTCTGATGAGACTTGGGTTCCTTTGCTTAAGCAATCAACCCTCTATTATTGCAAGATAAGGGAATCAGCTCCTTGCTATCTAGTATAACTCCTAGATCTGCGATGAACATCTTTATCCATACTCTCTCCTTTGTTGCCTTTACTGTAGTAATGTACTTTGCCTCTATGGTCGAGTCAATAATTGTGTCTTGCTTGGAACTCTTCCAACATACTGCTCCTCTATTCATGGTGAACAAATACCTTGAATTAGACTTGTTATCATCGATATCAGACTAGAAACTTGAGTCCGTGTAGCCCTCAACCTGGAGACTACCTCTTTCATATACTGGTAAAAGATCTTTAATTCTTTTCAAGTACTTAAGGATACACTTTACTGCCTTTTAGTGCTCTAAGCTTGGATATGCCTGATACTTGCTCATGACACTCAGAGTATGTGCTATGTCAGGCCTAGTACATAGTATAGCATACATGATATAATAGATCCTATTATCGAGATATAGGGTATCCTAGCCATGTCCACCCTTTCTTCAAGAGTCTTTGGGGATATACTCTTAGAAAGTGATATCTCATGTCTCATCGTTATGAGACATCTCTTGAAATTTTTTATTTCAAATGTTTTGATAGTGATGTATATGTACCTGGACTGGGATAAGCTAAGCATCCTCTTGAATCTATTTATATAGATCTGAATTCCCAAGATGTAGGATGCTTCTCCTAAGTCTTTCATGGAGAAGTGTCTAGATAGCTAAGCTTTTATTATAAATAGCATTCCTACATCACTCCCAATGATTAAGATGTCATCCACATATAATACCAAGAAGGTGATAACACACCCACTTACCTTCTTGTACATACAAGATTCATCTTCTTTCTTAATGAAGTTATAAGATATGATTACCTCATCAAATCTTATGTTCCAACTTTAAGAAGCTTGCTTTAGTCCATAGATAGACTCGAGCAACTTGCACACCTTATCTGGATTGTCTTTTGACATGAATCTCTTAGGTTATATCATATACACCTCTTCCTCGAGGTTGCCATTGAGGAACGTAATTTTTATATCCATCTGTCAGATCTCATAATCATAGTATACTACAATAGCTAATAGACATTAGATGGATTTTAGCATGGCTACGAGTGAGAAGGTTTTATCATAGTCAACTCCTTACCTTTGACGATACCTGTTAGCCACTAGTATTGCTTTATAGGTCTCTATCTTTCCATCTTCTTTGATCTTCTTCTTTCAGATCCACTTGCAACTAATGGGTATGATACCCTCAGGTGCATTAATTAGGTTCTAAACCTTGTTGGAGTATATGAAATCCATCTTAGAATTCATGGCTTCTTGCCACTTCCCAAAGTCTATACTCATAATAGCCTCATCGTAAGTCTAAGGATCAATATCCTCAACATCCTCTCTTCTTATATATCATACATATCTCTTAGGAGGATGAGGTACTCTACCAGATCTATGTAAAGTCAGAACTTATGTGCTAAGTGTTAGGTCTCGGGTTTTGATGATGAAACTAATTGATTGTGGTTTATTGTCTAACTGCATTTTAAGTGATGCAGGTCTACTCGATCAGGATTAGACAGTTGACGCAGGAGGAATTGATGTTACACCGAAGGAAATCACATCAGGATATTGGACAATCAGCAGAAGGCTTCGGACGTCGGGCATCGGGCTAAGAAGAGTGGTGTTACACCAAGGATATCGGGGTTGTGAAAGTCAACCGTTGATTGGGCAATAGGCCACAAGAGAGGACGATGTGTCGAAGTATCGGACGAAGCGTCGATAGGCCAATGACGTATCATGCAATAGAATATCAATTCGCATTGTAATAACTATCTAGATCGAAGTAGAGTTTTGGCTTGTATGTGCAGGATTAACTACGGTAACAATGAAGACACAAAGCGAAACAAAGTGCCAGAGTCAAGTGTAATGGATCATTGGGAGTTCAAGAGTTCGACCGAAGTCCGAAGATTCGTCGTAGTGCTACCGGAATTGGCCGAGAATGAGTAGGAAGCTTACCGAAGGATTTTTGAAAATTCATCGGAAGGTTCATCAGAAGTTCACGGAGGTCACCAAGAAAGATCGGAGATTGTCGAAGAAGCTCATCGGAACTCACCAAAATCATTGTGAAGTTCAGGAGCTTGCCGGGAGTCCATAAAATGGTATCCAAGGGTTCATCGGAAGACCGTTGGAAGTTAACCAAAAGCTCATCGGAGAAAAGACTTGACATGACAGACTTTGTAATAGCTTGAGAAATATCTTTAATTTCATAGTTACCACATAATTAGGGTTAGGATTAGGTGTTAATCCTTTAACCCTATTAGGGGCCAATTGGGCCCGGAATTGGATTGGTTTAGGCCGGGTTTAAGGCCCAACCAAGAGTACTGGACATTGTCTGGCAGTGGCACTGCCAGATTGGGGCAGTGGCACCACCTAGGTTCAGCTCCCCAGAACATCTAGGCGGTGGTACCACCCTGGGGCAGAGTGCCCAAGCGGTGGCATCGCTGACTGGGCGGTGGTACCACCTAGTACACTGACCGTGTTAGTGTGTTAGGCGGTGGTACCGCTAGGTTGGGCGGTGGTACTGCCCAGTACACTAACAGGGGCAAAAAGCCATGGCGATGGTCCCGCCCAGCATTAGCGGTAGTACCGCCAGTACCCCTAAAATCCTGGGTGATTCAAATTTGGGTTCCAAATTTGAATCCTCTTGGAGTCTATAAAAACCCCTCTCATCCCTAGTTAGAACACACAAGCACATACACTTTAAAAGCAAAAAATTACTGTAGAATTCTTTCTAGAAATCCCCTCCTCTAGATTTCACTTGTATTCAAGTTAAAAGAGAGGAGAGAGTGCTTGTAAGGGTTTTCTCCTAAGCCCATCAAAAGGAGAGTGCTGTAAGGGAGTTAGTCCTCGCCCGTTGGAAGGAGGATACATAGTGGAATGCCGGTGGCCTCAAAAGAAGAGGAATCGGGAGTGGACGTAGGTCATATGACCGAATCACTATAAATTAGTTTGTATTTATATTCTAGCAATTTACTTTACTACAAACCATTTTATTTTACTGCAATCATCTAGCTTCTTCTTTATCCTCTCACAATCACTTCCGATACACGTTTCAATGAAATATCCTTTTATCGTACGAAGTTTCTGAAAGCATTATTTTGCTGAAATTTGTCATCTTTATCCATTGCACTAATTCACCCCCCCCCCTCTTAGTACTGCTTTAGATCCCAATAATTGGTATCAAAGCCTCGTTATTTCTCTTTCGGATTCACACCCATGAGAAATGGCTCTTCATGGCTTTTAAGAAGGCTTTTCGATTGTTCGTCCTCCATTTTTTAATGGGTCGGACTACACATATTGGAAAACTCGAATAAGAGTTTTCTTGATTTCTTTAAATTTGGATTTATGGAATATTATTGAAAATAGTTTTTAACTTTTCTCTAAACCAACGAACAAATAGTTAGATTTGGAGAAGAAATATTTTTCATTAAATGCAAAAGCTATGAATGCCTTATTTTGCGCTCTAGATAAAACAGAGTTCAATCGGATTTCTTGTTGTGAAACGGCTTTTGATATTTGGCGAACACTTGAAATCATGCACAAGAGAACTAGTAGAGTCAAAGACTCGAAAGTAAACCTCTTATTGTATGATTTTGAACTTTTTCGAATGCAATCAAGTGAGACTATAGGCTACATGTACACTTGTTTCATGGATGTCGTCAATAGTCTAAAAGCTCTTGGAAAATCTTTTTCGGATTTTGATCTCGTAAACAAGATTTTAAGATCCCTTCAAAAAAGATGGGATCCTAAAATAACCGCAATACAACAGGCTAAAGATTTAAATAATTTACCTCTTGAAGAACTCATTGACTCACTAATAACATATAAAATGAGCCTATTAGAACATGATGAACATATGAACTACCTTCCAAAGAATATGAAGGATTTGGAACTCCGGACTACAAAATGCCACTTAAGTGATGACTCAAGTGATGAGGACAATAAAGAGGATATTGAACTTTTAATCAATGTTAACAAGTTCATTAAGTAAAAATTTAAAACTAAAAATAAACTTGAATGAAGGAAGAGGCCAAAGAAGAGGAAGGCACCCAAGGGCGAATCAAGTAAAGAAATGGCAATTTGCGCTTTGATGATTTTCGACTACAAGGTAAGCAACTCAACCAAAGCCCCTTTACTTTATGAAATTACTTGAAATTTTTTTATGAATACTTAGTTTAGTTGGTAGGGAAAAAATAATAATATTTTTAAAAATTTTACTATGCTTTTCCTTCTAGAACTTTTGAAAAGTAAAAATTAAAAAGATACATGATTTGTGATAATGCTTAGGATTAATTCATGCATGTGTATCTTGATGTTTTATATTGCTTTTCACTTTCAAACATGATGCTTGATGATTTTAGATCATGCATGAGTTATTGAAGTAATGAAAATTGAAATCCTACATTTTGGAATAATGTGTTTTTGGAGTTGATGGTTTTCATGATGAAAATTATTTTTCAGATTTATAAAATGATGCATGACTTTTATATGAAAATTTGAATATGGTTGTATGAGATCAACCACATTAAATAAAACATATAAAAATTCAAAATATGCTATCATGATAGTACAATTCCATACATATGCTTTCCGTATCAATTTTCGATTTTAAACATGATATCATATCTTGATGACAAAACTCATGTTTTGTTTTTAAAACATGATACTGATCTTTTAAAACATGAGCACACTTATATAACATAAACAATTAAAATAAAACACAATATGCATGATGAGTGAATTTTATGTTTTAATGTGTTATATTTTTGTATTGACGATTTTCATGATGAAGTTTGTCTTTCGACTTTGAATGTTGTTTCTTCTATTTGATTTGGCTTATAAAGACAAATGCATACTTAGACGAAATAAATTACTTAAAAAGAAAAAGCTTTTCTTATCTTATCAAGATTAAAGAACTTTTTTTAAATCTCGTGAATGATTTTGATGATTCATTTTGTAAAATTGAATAAGCTAAAAATGATGAATATCTTAATAATAAAAGCTTATTTAATGCTTGATTCACATTTTAAAGCTATGCATGATGAATCATATATCTTGAATTAATATATTATATATGTCTTTGGTCTAAATTATTTTTATAATGATTTTGCCTTTACGTCTTGAACTTTCATGATTGTCTCAACTTGACATAAAAAGACAAAGGCATGCTTATTTGAAGTAAATCATAAAAAGGAAATGTATGATCTTGAAAATTTTTCTATTTCTAAAGTTTTCGATTTTGATGAATCCATGTGAGTCACTTGAATTGTAAATGAGATTTTGATGATATGTTAAAGTATCCATTTATATGAATCTGTGAAAATAATTTTGATAAAGAGCTTGAAGTTGACAAATTAAATTTGAATTTTTTACTCATGACTCTTCTCTTGATCTCTTGGAATCATGTCTCTTTGAGATATTTGTAATGCTTGAATCAAGCTCTAAAAGATTTCATTTTGCTATAAAGATATTGAAATCATGATCTTGTAAATTATAACTTGAAGTTCTTTATAAATCAAGATCGTTTACCATGCTCCTTCCGTTTAATCAAAAGAAAATTCTTTAAATGAAATGTAACTTGTCTTTTAATTTTTTGGAACTCAATACTTGAATGAATTCATGTTCTTGATACTTGTGTTTTTTTTTAATATATGAGTAATGATAGCTTGAATGCATGAATCGGAAATTTTTTATTCCTTACTCGAAACTTCTCTTTCATGATTTTGATTTCTCAAAACTATATTTTTGAATCACTTTTATGAAATCATGATCTTGACATCTAGATACTTGGAATTTCTTTTAAAATATAATCTTGATGAAAATGCATGAATCAAGTTGTTTTACTATCTACTCTCAAATGAATCATGTTCTTCTTGAGCCTTGATATTATATCCTTCATGATATAGAAATAATATGATTTCTTTGCCATGTAAGCCTTACATGATGATTCAAAATTGATGTAAAAGAAATGTGCTTAATGATTGAATCATTGATTTATTCTTTTTATCATGGCTTAAAAGTGAATGTAAAGAATATATTTGTGAATCAAGATTTGGATTTCTCGGAACTATTAATTTGAAACTCTTCTTATGAAATCATGATCGTGATAAAAATTCCTATGTATAAATCAAGATCTTGTGTTTAATCTCTTAAGACTTCTTATTATTTCCTAAATAGGAGACTTGTCAAAGTGATTCATGAAGCTTTTGATTTATGACTTTTGGATTCATGACTTGATTTCGATGATTGAAACATTATATGCTTAAATTGATTCTTTTTATGTTTCAATACTTCCTTATTTGCATCATGTAATGATTGAAAAATTGAAGTATATTTTTATTGATGCAAATTTATAATTGATATGAAAAGTGGATATAATTGAAATTTTTAGCTATTGAGTCCTCCCTTCTTTTTGACAAAAACAAAGGGAGAGTTAGATCGCTAGCATGTGAATCATAAAGCAAAAATTGCTAGCTTGAATGAAAAATCTGCAAGCTAAAAAGAACTTGCTATCTCAACAGAAGCAAAAATTGTAAAACTTAGAAAATTTGTAATCCTACATTTGCTATGCTTGTATGCTTAAAGTGATGATATCTTTACACAAATTGCATGGAAAGGAAGCAAAACTTGCACTTCTTAAAAGAGAAGAAAGAAATTGCAAAGTTGAAATTTTTTTTTAAGCTTGCATGTTTAAAGTGATGTAAACTTTACAAAATTTCTAGCTCATTGCAAACCAAAAATTGCTAGTAAAAATATCATAAAGAGAAGCAAAAGTTGCTATCTCTCAAGTTGCAAAAAAGAGCACTTGCTATCTCGAACATCACAAATATTGCTATCTTGCAATCTAAAGAGAAGCCAAGTGCAAACTATCTCAAGAAGCAAGTAAAAATTGCCATGCTTAATCTTTTAAAACTTGTTATGCTTTTGCACTTATATGTTGTGATGAAAATCTAGCTTCATGTTGCAAAAACTTGCTTATCTTTGTTGATGACATAGGGGGAGAAGTAGATTAATGACTTCATGCATTGAATTGAAGATTTTATATATTTACATGATGTTTTGATATTTCTCTTAACACATGATGAATGTTACTTAGATTTGGGATAATCTAAGTATTCTATTAATAGCATATTGATAGGGAGAGTCTGGTTAAACTCTATGTAAAATCGGAACTTGTGTTCTAAGTGTTAGGTCTCAGATTTTGACGATGAAACTAATTGATTGTGGTTTATTGTCTAATTATATTTTAAGTGACGTAGGTCTACTCGATCAGGATTAGACAGTTGATGCAGGAGGAATTGACGTTGCACTGAAAGAAATCACATCAGAATATTGGACAATTGATAGAAGGCTTCGGACGTCGAGTATCGGGCCAAGAAGAGTGGTGTTGCGCCAAGAATATCGGGGTTGCGAAGGTCAACTGTCGATTGCGTAACAGGCTACAAGAGAAGATGATGTGCCAAAGTATCGAATGAAGCATCGATAGGCCAATGACGTGCCGGGCAACAGAATATCAATTCGCGTTGTAATAACTATCTAGATCGAAGTGGAGTTTTGACTTATGTGTGCAGGATTAACTACAATAACGATGAAGACACAGCATACTAAAGTGCCGGAGTCAAGTGCGATGGATCATTGGGAGTTTGAGAGTTCGATAGAAGTCCGAAGATTCGTCGGAGTGCTGCTGGAACTGGCCGAGAACGAGTAGGGAGCTTGCCGAAGGGTTTTCGGAAGTTCACCGGAAGGTTCGTCGGAAGTTCACAGAGCTCACCGAGAAAGATCGGAGCTTACCGAAGAAGCTCATTCGAACTCGCCAAGATCATCGTGAAGTCTAAGAGCTTATTGGGAGTCCATAGAATGGTATCCGAGGGTTCATCGGAAGACCACTGGAAGTTCGCCAAAGAAAAAGACTTGATGTGATAAACTTTGTAATATCTTAGGAAATATCTTTATTTTCATAGTTAGCACATAATTACGATTAGGATTATGTGTTAATCCTTTAACCCTATTAGGGGCCAATTGGGCCCAGAATTGGGTCGGTTTGGGCTAGTTTTAAGTCCCAACCAAGAGTGCTGGACGTTGTTTGGCGGTGGCATCACCAGACTGGGGCGGTGGCACTACCTAGGTCCAACTCCCCAGAACATCTGGGTGGTGGTACCGCCCTAGGGTAGAGTGCCCGGGTGATGGCACCGCTAATTGAGCGATGGTACCTCCCAATACACTAACCATGTTAGTGTGTCCAGTGGTGGTACCGTCAAGCTGGGCGATGGTACCACCCAGTACACTGATAGGGGCAAAAATCTTGGGTGGTGGTACCGTCCAGCACTAGCGGTAGTACCGCCAGTACCCTTGAAATCCAGGGTGATTCAAATTTGGGCTCCAAATTTGAATCCTCTTGGGGCCTATAAAAACCTCTCTCATCCCTGGTTAGAACACACAAGCATATACACTTTGAAAGTAAGAAATTACTGTAAAATTCTTTCTAGAAATCCTCTCCTCTAGACTTCACTTGTATTCAAGTTAAAAGAGAGGAGAGAGTGCTTATAAGGGTTTCCTCCTAAGCCCGTCGAAAGGAGAGTGTTGTAAGGGAGTTGGTCCTTGCCCGTTGGAAGGAGGATACCTAGTGGAAAGTCGGTGGCCTTAAGAGAAGAGGAATCAGGAGTAGATGTAGGTCGTATGACCGAACCACTATAAATCGGTTTGCATTTATATTCTAGCAATTTACTTTACTGCAAACCATTTCATTTTACTGCAATCATCTGGCTTCTTCTTTATCCTCTCACAATCACTTCTGATATGCTTTTCAATGAAATATCCTTTTATCATATGAAGTTTTCAAAAGCATTGTTTTAATCATCGAAATTTATCGTCTTTATCTGTTGTACTAATTCACCCGCTCTCTTAGTGCCGCTCTAGATCCCAACACTAAGTACCTAGCCAGACTCTGGCTGTAGAATAGTGCTTGAGCTAGGTTCTCTAACCTCGCTCAACTTTATTATGCTCCCACTATCTCTACCAAGAATGTGTTCCTTCTCAAGGAACAATGCTCTCTTGGCTACAAAGACCTTTTGGTTCATAAAGTGATAAAAATAATACTACAAGTTTCTTTAGGGTATCCTATAAACTTGCACTACTGCATCTTGGATTCCAACTTATTGGGGTTGTGTCTCTCAATGTGGGCAAGGCAGCCCCAAATCTTAATAACTTTAAGATCGAGCTTCTTTTATTTTCATATGTTATATGGTATAAACACTACTGACTTAGTTGGAACTCTGTTCAAAAGGTAAGTTGTAAATTCTAGGGCATATCCCTAGGATGAGATGGGTAAGTCGGTGACACTCATCATAGATCACACCATGTCTAACAACGTGTGATTCCTCCTTTCGAATACACATTTTGCTAAGGTGTATAAGGAAGTGTCCATTGGGATAGAATCCTATGGTCCTTGAAAAACTGGGTGAACTCTATACTCAAGTACTCACCTCCTCGATCTAATCGAAGAGTCTTGATACTCTTTCCAGTTTGGTTTTCTACCTTGTTCTTATATTCTCTAAATTTCTTGAAAGCCTTGGACTTATACTTCGTCAAGTACACATATCTATACCTAGAGAAGTCATCAATGAATGTAATGAAGTAAGAATAACCTCCTATATCTTGAGTCGACATGGGATCATATACATCACTATGTATGAGTTCTAACAACTCAGTGGCTCTCTCTCTAATTCCACTAATTGGAGAGTTGGTCAACTTTCCATGAAAGCAAGGCTTATAAGTTACATATAACTTATAATGGAATAGATCTAAGTATCCATCTTTCAGCAACTTTTGAATCCTTCCCTCATGGATATGACCTAGCCTACAATACCACAGGTATATATTGTTTACCTCATCTTGTTTTCTCTTGGACATACTTACAATCATGATATGTGGAGTAGTGTCTAGCATAAATTGATAATTATATAATGTTCTTATAGTGATGATCTTATCATCCAATATTATTGAAATACCATTATTCTCAAAAACTAATTTATATCTACTAACTATTAAACATGAAATGAAAATAATGCTTTTGATATTAAAGGAACAAAGTAATATGCATCTAATGTAATAGTAGCTCCACCAAGCAGATGTAGAGTGACCTTGCTAACAACCACTATAGTAAATTTTGCTCCATTACCCATCTTGAGGTCCATCTCGCCTCTCACTAATCTCAGAGGTTTTGCTAGAACCTGCAACGTACAGATGTGATAAGTACTACCGGTGTCCAATACTCATGTGTTATCATAATAGTCTTACAAATGGAAATTGATCATGAATATACCTAAAGCTTCTCCAAGCTTCTATTTCATCTTCTCTACAAGGTATTCTTTTTAGTTCCACTTCTAGTGCCCATCTTTGCCACATTGGAAGCACTAGCCTTTGTCCTTTACTAGGTCTTTCTTAGTAACCTTTGTTTTACTTGGTTTACCCTTGCCCTTGCCCTTCTTAAGGGACTTCTCTACTTTCTTTTTTTTTCTGGCCTTACTAGCATAGAGTGTTAGGATCAGGGGGGGGGGGCACGGGTGAATTAGTGCAGTAGTTAAAAATGTTGATTTCGGAAAAACTGTTTCAGTGAGAAGTTTCATTCAATGAAAATATATTTCAACAAAGACATTTAACTTTGAATATGTTTGCAAGTGGGATGAGAAGAAGTAGGATAGTTGCAGTTAAGTAAAGAAGATAAGCACTAAAAGAAAAGTGCACAGTCAGAAGAGAACACACCAATTTATAGTGGTTCGGTCGTTCGACCTACGTCCACTCTTGATACCTCCCCTGATGAGGTCACCAATTTCCATTATTGATCTTTCTTTAAAGGCAAAGATCAATCACTCATTTATAGAACTCTTTATAGGTTACTCACTCTTCGTATACAAGTTTCTAACACTAGGAATCGGTGGAGGTGAACTCTCAAAGTTTACAAGCGATTTCACTATAGTCTCAATTCTTTTTGTTCACTTCTCTATATGTAATAAGCTGAGAAGTAAGGGGTATTTATAGGCTTCAAAAATGGTGCTAAAAAAGATCTCATCCCAGATTTCTGGGGTACTGGTGGTATCACCATCAATGGACTTTGACACTGGGCGGTACCATCGCCTAGTCTAGTGGTACTATCACTAGACAGAGTCTCAGTTATTGGAACTGGGTGGTACCACCGCCTAGCATTTATTAACTACTAGCGGTACCATCGCCCAGACACCTAGGAGACTGAACCTTGGGCGGTTCCACCACCCAGTTCTAGTAGTGCCACCACTTGACAGGGTTTAGCAACACTATTTGGGCCAATAGTCTAGCCCAAAACAGTTTGGATTCGGGCCTAGTTGACCCCTAATAGAGTTAGTGGGATTGCCTCCCAAACCTAAGTCTAACTATACCCTAACTATGATATTTAAGGTATATACTAAAGCAAGTAAGTCCAATAGGTCAAAATTTTCTTCTAGAAAGCTTCCGACGATCTTCCGACAGACTTCTAACGAACTCTCGACATTCTTCCAGTGGACTCTCAGCAAGCTCTTGAACTCTCGACGATATTCTTGGTGAGCTTCGATCTTCTTGGCGAGCTCCGACGAACTTCCAATGAACTTCTTGGCGAACTTTCGACATACATTTCGGCAAGCACCTAACGAACTCTCAGTAAATTCTAACAACACTCCTGATGAACTTTAGGACTCCCGATGAACTTTCGGACTCTCGATGAATCATTCGATCTTTGACTCCGACACTATGTTTGCTTTATGCCTTGTTCGCTATCATAGTTAATCTTGCACACTTTTCTCAACATATAAATTAGATCAATAATTTATCAATTAATTTCATCATCAAAATTTGAGATTCAATAATCTCCCCCTTTTTGATGATGACAACCAATTGATGATGAAATTAACCTTAACTCCCCCTATCTATATGCCATACTTGAGAAAAGACACACTTGAATTCAAAACCTTTGAATTCTAGAACAAACCGATAAGTTACATACATTTCAACTTATCAGCATGCACAACATGATACTAAGCATGATTCTTCAATTCAAACCACGATATCATGCATTTATCATGATACCAAAATTTGTCAACATGATGTCATAGCATGATAACCATTTTCTAGTTCAATATCAAATGATGATTCATCATTTCAAAGCATGATACCAACTTCAAATATGATATTTAGTATGATACAAGCTTCAAGTTTGATACTGAATGATAATTAATCATTTCGAAGCACGATACCAATTTCAAGTAGGATATTAAGCATGATATAATTTTTAAGTTCAATACCAAATCATGATGATAGACATTCATTATTTCGATATCAAATCAAATACGATGATATCAATTTCTAAACATAATAAAAATTTATCATTTCAAGTATAAAACTTTTTCAAGCATTTGCGATACCATTCATGATACCAAGCATGTTTCAATCATTCATAATACCAAGCATGACACATTTCAAGTTTTCATCAATTTGCTACTTTCTCCCCCTTTGTCATCAACAAAAAGAATGTGGGCAATCAATTCAAGCAAGCAAAATTTTTCATTATTGCGATAGGAAGATAGTGACTTTGTAACCAAGTAGAGAGGAAATATACAAACTAGCACTACTCATGCTAGCATTCCTTTATAGCATTGAAGGAGGTAAGTTAGCAAAGATGAAAAATAGGTGAAAGTGTCCACAAGAGTTCTTGAAAAGGGAAAGAAAGAGTTCATTCATCAAGAAGAATCGAGCTATCAAAAGTCCATGAATAATAAAAGGAAAATAATCCATTCAAGCTATCAAAAATTTATTTCATCAAGAGCTAAAGAACTCATGACAAAAAAAAATTGAATAGAAGGAAGAGATTCATACAAGAATCAAGTGTATCAATGAAATCTGTAAATAATAATTCCATTGAAAAAATCTATGAATGACACTTCAATCAAATAAGGTTCGTGAATGACATTATTTATCGATAGGAAGAGGGGTTCTAAGAGTATCAAAAGTCATCAAGTGATAAAGCAAGTGTATCAAAAATTCATGAAATAAAATTGATACCAAGATAAGAGGAAGATGATATGAAATAGATTCAATAAAGGCTCCATCGAAAAGGTCCGAAAAAGTATGCAAGAAACTCATGCATTCGGGTAATTAATCATTCATAAATAGTACATTACATGAAACTTAATAGGAAATGTGTACCATTTTAATATAGAGTATAGAAAGAGTTAAAGAAGTGCATTACAACACATAAAGTCATAGTACACAATAAGTATATCATAGAGTTCTTAAAAATATAAGCTATTCATCGGGTGATACACTAAAGTGTCTAAATAAGATATTAAGTTAACGATGAACTTGTCGCACTTCAGTGAAAATCTCATCTTGTCGTAATTCAAGTTGATCCAATCGAGTTAATATAGGGTCGACAGATGATGAAGGTGCTGGATCCATCGGTACTACCTCAAAGGGACTAGTGAGAGAAGATTGATTACGCCTAAATATAGGTGTTTCAGGTTCTAGTTCAGGTGTAACATCTCTCATTTTGAAAATTTTGTAAGGACTTGTTTGTAATATAAGGACCTATTTGTAATTATGAGGATTGTTTAATAATTCTTTACACTAAATAATTTTATATTGAAAGTTTATTACTATGGACCAAAGTGTGAATCTTAAAAATTAGATATGATATATGAAAGATTCATATTAAGTTTAAAAAAAATGGAGGACATGTGTCATTAGCTAACCTAAGATGGTGCCACTTATGTTTGTTCTATGGATGACACATAAGCTTCCATCATGCATGCTTGCCACCTTACAATCCTTGTATCACCCAAACTTAAGTAATTAAAGAAAAACTTAAGGAAAACTTGCTGCAATGTAGACTTGAGAAGAGAAGGGAAAAGGAATTGGAGGAGAAAAAGTTTTACTTTGGCTTGAGGTTTTCTGCATCAATTCTCCATATTTGGCAATCAAACTTTTCTAAGGCAAGTGTTCTAACCCCATCCTATGGCAATCTTGAACTCTAAATCTATCTCAATTTTGTTAAATTTGAAACATTTTGTCTTTGTATATGACATCTCTCCCATTTAGGAATAAAATTATGAATCTAAATTTTTTTGAGATTTTGACCTTTTAGCATTTTCCTAGCTATAACTTTTTGTACCGAACTCTGATTTTAGCAAACCTAATTCATTCGAAAATAGACTCAAATATATTTCTTTTGATACTAAGATTGATAAATTTGGAGTTTAAATGCTTATCCAAATTGTTATTTTATCTAATCTTATGAAATCAGTAAAACAAAGACTATTGGTTCTGACCTTTTAGTACTTTTTTTATTTATAACTCTCTGTCTAAGAATCTAATTATTGCAAATCCTATTCCATGAGAAGTTATACTCATAAATCTTTCTTTTAATACTAATATTGAAGGATTTAAAATATAAATACCTATTGAAACATCTATTCTAATCATCTCTATAAATTCTACCAAACAGAGATGATGTTCTCTGACCTTTGATTATTAAACTATTTATAACTTTTTGTTGGAAACTCCAATTCCTACAAACTTGATTTATCTATAGCTAGATTGATATATCTTTCAAATAACACTTATTTTGAGCAAATTGGAGCATATTTGGTCATTCAAATGGTTCATGCAATGTGCCTTTTGAATTATGCCAAAATCAAGCTTTTGTCGATATTGCCTATTGTTGTTTCATCCCTTTGGAAATTGATTTCAGTTATAATCCTTCCTTCAATTGAGTTTTATATTATTTCTTTAAATTCTTGTATACACTTATTCTTCAAGTATTGGCATACCTGAACCTATTAGGTAAAGTTTATATTTGTATCAAATTGTTTTGTATAGATGCATGTATGTTTCATTGTTCCACATGTGATTCCGATATGTGCAAATTTCATTGTTCACTGCCCTTTTATAGTCCGGTATCTTGTAGGATAATTTGGACCTTTGCCAGAAATAGTAAAGGGTATGTGTTGAGAGCCCCGTGATTGCTCTACCGACCTCCATTGACTTCACTTAGATGTGGGTGGATGGAGCTCCCAAACATGGGAGACTTATGTTTGGTGGTCATCTAGAAATGGATGAACTATATTATGAATGTGGTCCCACAGTACCCTTTTTGTTTTTTGATATAATATCCAAAGCATTGCTTATATATTTATTTGTGCGCTTGGGATGAGAATGAAATGAATGTAACAACAGATATGGCATTTGAGCTTCTATTCCTTATTTGTTATTCTGATATGCTCTAAGATATCTCATATGCAATTGTTATGCTTTAAAATATATTTCAAATCATTTCATATGCCATTGATATGCTCCAAAATATTTCATATGCCATTGATATGCTCTGAAATATTTCATACGTCATTGATATATTCTGAAATGTTTCATTTGCCCTTGATATGCTTGGAAACATTTCATACGTCATTGTTATATTCTGAAATATTTCATTTGCCCTTGATAAGCTCTGAAACATTTCATACATCATTGATATATTCCGAAATATTTCATATACCGTTGATATGCTTCGAAACATTTCATACGTCCTTTATATGTTCTGAAACATTTTATACTTTATTTATATGCTTTGAAATGCTTCTTATGCCCTTGACCTCTTAGAAACATTTCATACATCATTGTTATATTCCAAAATATTTTATTTGCCCTTGATATACTTCGAAACATTTCATATATTATTGATATGTTCCAAAATATTTTATATACCGTTGATATGCTTCGAAATATTTCATACGTCATTGATATGATTTGAAATGTCCTATGTGCCATTGATATATTTCGAAATGCTTCTTATGCCCTTGATATACTTCAAAATATTTTATACTTCATTGATATGCTCTGAAATACTTCTTATACCCTTGATATGCTTTAAAACATTTTATATATTATTGATATGCTCCAAAAAATTTCGTATGTCATTGATATGCTCCTAAATATTCTTACGCCTTTGATACATGCCTAAATGCTTCATATGCTAATGATATGCTCCTAATTTCCTCTCCTCAATTGTTATGAATAAAATATGATTTGAATGAAATGACCCTTGTGATTTTACATCTAATGAGATGCCATCTATGAACTCTTATATTCGTGCCTTGCATTTTGATATCAAGTTTGCTTGAAATCTATCATCTTTTGTCATGGATAAGTTAGTCACTTGCTGAGATCTTTATACTCATACCGTTGCTATATAAAATTTTCAAGTTAGCTTATTCATCATTTAAAAGCTAGATTTGGGTTGAAGTAGTGAAAATCTAGAAGATTTTGTGTAGATCTTTATTGGTTGATAGGTTTTTGTTGTATAAGTACACTTTGCATCTGATGAAATATTAAGAATAAATCTAAAATTAAGTGTTGTAAAAGTTTAAAGGACCTATCATGTTTAGGATTTTGAAATGATAAGTTTAATTAGTATAATAATACAAAATTATGGTAAATGTTAGTTTTGTGATTGTATGTATTCTCATACTTATGGATTTATGATGTGGTTAATACTTAGTTGAGTTAGTTTTGAATTTTATAAATCATTGAGTGAAGTGGTGTATGATTATAAATTGCACTAGTTTTTATCGATGTGAATTATGACTTGAATGGGGGGGAGGGGGGGCATGACAGAGGTGGTATCAGAGCATGATTTAAGGATCACTAAGAGATTTGATAAGTTTTATGTACAGACTATATTGAGGTTTAGTAATTATATGGCAATCGGTAGTAATTTTCTTTGATGTCTTCTAGGAATCCAAGGTGACGAGGATATTGTTAGGGATCGAGTGGCACTAAGAGGGGGGTGAATTAGTGCGGCGGTTAAACACGATAACTTTTCGGTGATTTAAACCAACTTCGAAAACTTCATACAATAAAAAATATATTTGATTAAACTCGGTTTTGATTGCATATAAACTTAAAATGATTTGTAAGAAAGTGAGCAAGAAGCAAAGTAAGTAAATGAACAAGTTTGCATAAATGTAAATGACAATATTGAAATGCAAACTCGATTTTATAGTGGTTCCAACATGCGACCTACGTCCATTCCCGATTCCTCTTCATTTGAAGCCACCGGCTTTCCACTAGCTATTCTCCTTCCAACGGGTGAGGATGAACTCCCTTACAACACCTCTCCTTTTGATGGGCTTAGTAACCCTTACAAGGCCTCTCACCCCTCTCTTGGACTAGAACACACTTAAAATTTAGAGGGAAGATTTTGACACACTTTCAATAAAGTTTTCCTTCTTTTTATCTTAGATCTAGACTACCTTTCATCCATGAATGAGACGGATATTTATAAGCCTCATGAGGATTCAAATTTGGAGCCCAAATTTGAATCACTTTCGTTCTTCTCGGTGCTGGCAGTGTCACCGCCTGTTAGTGGTGGTGCCACCACCTGTCAGTGTCTAACACTGACAGTGTATTGGGCAGTTCCACCACCCAGGGCAGCGGTGCCACCACCCAGCTCTCGGCCACTGGGCGGTGCCACCGCCCGGGCCTTTTCAACACACTAGTTTGGGCCTTAAACTCGGCCCAGACCGATCTAAAACAGGGCCCAATTTGCCCCTACTTGGGTTATAGGGTTAACACCTAATCCTAACCCAAATTAATATGCTAACTATGAAATTAAAGATATTTCCTAAGCTATTACAAAGTCCGACAAGTCAAGACTTCTTTCGGCGAGCTTCTGGAAAACTTCCGATGGTCTTCTGACGAACACTCGGAAACCATTCTGCGGACTCCCGGTAAGCTCCCGGACTTCACGATGATCTTGGCAAGTTCCAACGAGCTTCATTGGCAAGCTCCAATTTTTCTTGTCAAGCTCTACGAACTTTCGACGAACCTTTCAGTGAACTTCCAAAAACCCTTCGGCAAGCTCCCTACTCGTTCTCGGCCAGTTCTGGTAGTGCTCCCAACGAATCTTCAGACTTTCATCAAACTCTTGAACTCCCAATGATCCATCACACTTGTCTTCCAGCACTTTGTTTCGCTTTATGTCTTTATCGTTATCGTAGTTAATCCTACACACACATAAACAAAACTCTACTTCGATCTAGACAATTATTACAATGCGAATTGACATTCTGTTGCCCGGCACGTCATTGGTCGGCACTTCATCCGATTCTTCGGTGCATCATCCTCTCTTGCGGCTTGTTGCCCAATTGGTGGTTGACCTCCACAACCCCGATATCCTTGGCGCAACTCCACTCTTCTTGGCCCGATGCCTGACGTCCGAAGCCTTCTGCCGATTGTCGACCGAACCTCCAACTCGACATCTAATATCCTGACATGATCACTTCCGGCGTAATGTCAATTCCTCTAGCGTCAACTGTTTAATCCTGATCGATAGTAGACCTGTGTAACTCAAAATGTAGTTAGATCATAAAACACAATCAATTAGTTTCATCATCAAAATCCAAGATTCAACAATCTCTCCCTTTTTGATGATGATAACTAATTGATGACTAACGAAGTTAACCTTAACTCCCCGGAGTTTAACCAAACTCTCCCTATCAATATTCTATTGATAGAATACTTAGATTATCCCAAATCCAAGCAACATTCATCACAAATTATGAGAATTAATCAAACCATCATGCAAATATATAAAATATTTAATTCAATGCATGAAGCCATCAATCTATTTCTCCCCCTATGTCATCAACAAAAAGGAGAAGTTGCATTATAGCTAGTTTAAAAGATATGCAAGGTTTACAATCATACTAGCTATCAATCAAGATTTTCAACATACATCACTTTAAAACATTCAATCATAGCAAGTTTTTAAGGATGTCCAAGCATAGCAATTTTTTATCATTTGCTTCTTGTGCAAGTTTGCACTTTGCTTTTGTGGCATGCTAGCAACTTTTGAAATGTTCAAGATAGGATGTTCCTTCATTTCAATGATCGAGCTAGCAAATTTTATTGAAGTCGCAAGCTAGCAATAAATCTTCTCCCCCTTTGTTTTTGTCAAAAAAGAAGGGAAGAGTGCAATTCTTTTCCCTTTACATGAATTTTGAAACTATGACAATTAACAAAGATAAATATTCATGGGGTAACAAAAGTTTATATTCATGATTCAAAATCAATTTATGAAAATTAAGTTATGAACCAGAATCAAGTTGCAAATTTAACATTCAAGCTATCTCTTATGGTACTTATTAAGATGCTAACAATTTTGCAATACGTTAGCAAGTAATTTTTGCTTGCTCTAGCAAAATTCTTTCTTTCGTGATGCATAAGCTGGCAAGCATTTGCCTTAAGCTAGGAATCTTTCTCCCCCTATGTCATTATCAAAAAGAAGGGATGAATATTATCTCAATCAAATAATTTTACATCAATCAATATTTCAATTTTTATATGATGCAAACAAGCCATAGATGCAAAAAATTCATGAACGATATCAATATGAAATATCAACAAGGATCAAGAGATATCATACATGGTTCACAAATGTCCTTTTTCAATAAAATCAAGATCAAGATTCAATGATTCATCCTAAAGTAAATTTTCTCTTATATTAATTTTTAATCATCACAAGTGATATTCAAACATTTGCATCAATATTTCAATCAAGAAGTATTAAAATGTAGGAGAAAAATCAAAATAATGCATGCAAAGTTTCAATCATCAAGGCATATTTTCTCAAGTTAATAAGTCCGAGAAATCAAGATTATTATCTACAAATTTTAGCATCAACTTTCAATTCATGATAAGGGGCATACAACTAAGAATCATGATACATAAAAACATATCATTCTCATAGATCAAGTCATGATTCTTAGATTCATCATAAAGAAAATTAATTTTTAATCATCACTTCAAGTTATGTCATGGCAGATTAATTCATGAATAAACAAGAATTATATATATTTATCATGAAGAAAATCTTGACTTATATGTAAGAGTTTTCAAATCATTACGATGATGATTTCGTAAAAAATAAATCAAATATAGAGTTCCAAGAAATCAAAATCATGATTTATAAGACTCATACAAATCATCAAAATTACTCTCAAGAGATTCATACAAGGTCATGAATTGAATAAAATTTCTTTATAGCAAAATAAAATCTTTTAGAGCTTGATTCAAGCATTAAATACATCTTAACAAGTCATAATTCCAAAAGATTCAAGAGTCACTAAAAGAAAAATCATTTAAGTTCAATTTGACAAATCAAGACTCATAATCAAATTATCATTTTTAATATTCATAACATGAACAAAGTTATTACCATATCATCAAAATCTCATTCAAAATTCAAGTGATTTACAAAATATCATAAATGAATTTATCACTTGTCTTTCATGAAAATCAAAATTTTCAAAAATCATACACTTCGCTTTTTTATGATTTACATTGATTTCGTATAAACATACTTTTGTCTTCTTTTATGTTGAATATAAACAAGCATGAAAGTTCAAGACATAAAAGCTAAATTTCATAAAATAAATCATCAAGCATGATTCCATAGCTTTTAAGTATGATAACATCCATTTTCAAGCCAAAAATATAGCACTTTACACATAAGACATCTTCCAACAAAAATTTGATTCAACATGATAATATGTTTCATTTTAAGTTGTATGTTTCATGTAAGTGTACTCAAGTTTTAGAAGATGAGTATCATGGTTAAAACCAAGTTTTGTCATAAAGATTATCAAAACACATCATTTTAAAATGTGAGATTTCAAATCATCATTTTGACAAATCCTCATGCATCATCATAATATAAAATTATTAAGCATGATAACAAAACTTTTAATATTTTTATTTTATCATTATCAAGGATGATTTTATAGGGTATGTTCAAATTTTTGTTCGAAAGCCATGTTTCATCACATAAATCCAAAATTATTATCAAAATCTTTCATTCGGGAATTTATTAAGACCAACGTTGATTGATTACATGTAAGTGTGGTCAAATCCTTTTTGTCTAAGGGATGTGTATCAAGTTTAAAACCAAGAAAAGTTTCATTATCAAAAATATTATATGTCATCAAAATATTTCGTCCTAAAGCCGCTAAGAACAATATTCCGAAATATAAGATTTCAAATTAACAAGCATGATACAATCATTAAGTATGATTAAAATCATTCTAACATTCTTTCTTTCATTATTATTAGTTATAATAAGATGATTTAGCTTAAATTTTTGCTAAAATCATGCATCATTTTATAAATCTGAAAAATAATTTTTGTCATGAAAATCATCAAGTCCAAATATACATTATTACAAAATGTAGGATTGTAATCTTCATCATTTCAATTCCTCATTAAGCATGATACAAAAATTTAAAGATCAAGCATCATGTTTAGAAATGAAATATAAAACATCAAGATACACATGCATGGATTAATCCTAGGCAATATCACAAATCATACAAGTATCATTCATAATTTTTACTTTTCAAAAATTCTAGTAGAAAAAGCAGGAAAATACTTGAAAATAAATTTTTATTTCCTACCAACTAAACTATGCACTCATGAAAAATTTCAAGTAATTTCATAAAGTAAAGGAGCTTTGGTTAAGTTTCTTACCTTGTAGTCGAAGATCGTCAAAGCGTAATTCATCGTTTCGTCATTTAATTTTTCTTTGCACTTCTTCTTCATCTTTGACCACTTTCTCCATTTAAGTTCATTTGTATTTTTTAATTTTTGTTTATTAAACTTGTTAACATTCATTGTTATGTGTTTAATGTCCTCATCACTTGAGTGAGTCATCACTCAAGTGGTATTCATTTGTCCGAAGTTCCAAATCCTTCCTATTCTTTGGAAGGTGGTTCAAGTGTTCAATAAGTTCAAAATGTTCTAGGAGGCTCATTTCATATATCATTAGTGAACCAATGAGTTCTTTAATATACTAATCATTTAAATCTTTAGTTTCTTATATCACCGTTACTTTAGGATCCCACCTTTTTGGAAGGGATCTTAAGATCTTGTTAGTGAGTTCAAAATTCAAAAAATATTTACCAAAACTCTTTAAGCTATTGACGACATCCGTGAAACGAGTGTATATGTCGTCGATAGTCTCACTTGGTTTCATTCGAAAAAACTCAAAATCATGCAATAAGAGTTTTACTAGCTCCCTCATGCGTGATTTCAAGTGTTCGCCAAATTTCAAAAGCTGTTTCACACGTAGAAATCCGATTGAACTCGTTCTTATCCAAAGCACAAAATAAGGCATTCATAGCCTTTACATTTAAAGAAAAAGATTTTTTCTCCAAATCTGACCATTTGTTCATCGGTTTAGAGGGAAGTTGAAAATGATTTTCAACAACGTTCCACAAATCCAAATCCATTGAAAGCAAGAAAATTCTCATTCGAGTTTTCCAATAAGTGTAGTCCGATCCGTTAAAGAACGGTGGACGTACAACCGAAAAACCCTCTTGAAAGCCATGAAGAGCCATTTCTCGCGGGTGTGAATCCGAATGAGAAATAACCCAGCTCTAATACCAATTGTTAGGGATCGAGTGGCACTAAGAGGGGGGGGGGGTGGATTAGTGCAGCGGTTAAACACAATAACATTTTGGCGATTTAAACTAACTTCGAAAACTTCGTACGATAAAAAATATGTTTCAATTAAACCTGGTTTCAATTGCGTATAAATTTAAAATGATTCGTAAGAAAGTGAGCAAGAAGCAAAGTAAGTAAATGAACAAGTTTGCATAAATGTAAATGACAATATTGAAACGTAAACTTGATTTTATAGTGGTTCGGTCATATGACCTATGTCTACTCCCGATTCCTCTTCACTTAAGGCCATCGGCTTTTCACTAGCTATCCTCCTTCCAATGGGCAAGGATGAACTCCCTTACAATACCTCTCCTTTTGACGGGCTTAGAAGGTAACCTTTATAAGGTCTCTCACCCCTCTCTTGGACTAGAACACAATTGAAACTTAGAGGGAAGATTTTGATATATTTTCAACAGAGTTTTCCCTCTTTTTATCTCAGTTCTAGACTACCTTTCATCCATGAATGAGAGGGGTATTTATAGGCCTCAAGAGGATTCAAATTTGGAGCCTAAATTTGAATCACTTTCATTCTTCTCGGTGCTGGCAGTGCCACCACTTGTCAGTGTCTAACACTGATAGTGTATTGGGCAGTTCCACCACCTAGGGCAGCGGTGCCACCGCCCAAGTTCTCGGGTGCTAGGTGATGCCACCGCCCGGGCCTTTTCAGCACACTGGTTTGGGCCTTAAACTCGGCCCAAATCGGTCCAAAACAAGGCCTAATTGGCCCCTACTTGGGTTATAGGATTAACATCTAATCCTAACTCAAATTAATATGCTAACTATGAAATTAAAGACATTTCCTAAGCTATTACATAGTCCGACAAGTTAAGACTTCTTCCGGTGAGTTTTCGATAAACTTCCGGTGGTCTTCCGGCGAACCCTTGGTAACTATTTTGTGGACTCCCGGCAAGCTCTTGGACTTCACGATGATCTTGGCAAGTTCCAACGAGCTTCATTGGCAAGCTCCGATCTTTCTTGGCAAGCTCCGTGAACTTTCGACGAACCTTCCGACGAACTTCCAAAAACCCTTCGGCAAGTTCCCTACTCGTTCTCGACTAGTTTCGACAACACTCCCAACGAATCTTCGAACTTCCGTCGAACTCTCAACTCCCAACGGTCCATTGCACTTGTCTTTTAGCACTTTATTTTGCTTTACATCTTCATCGTTATCGTAGTTAATCCTACACACACATAAACAAAACTCTACTTCGATCTAGATAATTATTATAACATGAATTGACATTCTGTTGCCTAGCACATCATTGGTCGGTGCTTTGTCTGATTCTTTGGCGCATCATCCTCTCTTGTGGCTTGCTGCCTAATCAGCAGTTGACCTCCGTAACTCTAATATCCTTGGCGCAACTCTGCTATTCTTGGCCCGATGCCCGATGTCCGAAGCTTTCTGCCGATTGTCGATCGAACCTCCGGCTCGACATCCAATATCCTGACATGATCACTTCCAATGCAACATCAATTTCTCCAGTGTCAATTGTCTAATCCTGATCGATAGTAGACCTGTGTAACTCGAAACATAGTTAGATCATAAAACACAATCAATTAGTTTCATCATCAAAATCTAAGATTCAATAGATATTTGGTCTTACCTCATTTTCTTTTAATTAATTAAGTGGGATGAAAGAGTTGATCGGGGATATCAAATCAAAATGGATTGAGAATTGAATAGTTGAAGAAGTTTAGTCCTCCTAGTTTTGGTGGTGAGCTTGATCCAATGGTAGCAGAAAAATGGATAATACAGATAGAGAAAATATTTGATATTTTAAATTGCCCTGATGATCATAAGGTTTCTCTTGCCACTTTTATGTAGAAGTAGAGGCTGAGCACTGGTGGAAAATAATGAAGAGGATTTCTAAAGTCAAACATGAGCCAATCACTTGGAAGACATTCATAGAAAAAAATTCAAAGATAAATATTTCTCAGATTGCATTAGAGAGCAGGAAGAATTGGAGTTCTTTAATCTCATCCAAGGAAACTTAATGGTAGTAAAGTAGGAATCTAAATTCACTGAGCTCTCTAGATTTGTCCCACATATGACTGATGATGAATTTAGAAAGGCAGAGAGAATTGAAAGGGGTCTAAAGCCGTCAATAAGAAGTTGGATATCAGCCTTACAACTTCAAGTATATGCTAATGTAGTAGAAAGAGCTTTAATAATTAAAAAAGACTTGGAAGAGATCTAAGAAATTAGGGGTAAGAATAATAAAGATAAGTTTATTAGTAAAAGTAAGAGAGGAAGTGAACCAGAAAGATAGACAAGAGCCTCTAGTCTCACTATTCTAAATGGTAATAAGTGATATGTAGTTTATACGAATGCTTCAAGAAAAAGCCTTGGTAGTATTTTGATGTAAGGTGGGGGAGTGATTGTTTAAGCTTCTAGACAACTAAAGAGTTATGAACAGAATTATCCAATTCATGATCTAGAATTAGTAGCAATTGGTTTTGCTCTAAAGATTTGAAGACATTATTCATATGGGCGAATATTTGAAATCTTTATTAATCATGAGAGTTTAAAGTATATTTTTGCTTAGAAAGAGTTAAGTATGAGACAATGAAGATAGATAGAACTTTTAAAGAATTATGATTGTACCTTTCGTTACCACCCCAAGTAAAGCCAATGTTGTAGCTAATGCATTTTGATTAAAAAAAAATTATAACTTGTATATTATGAGGAACATGCGACACTCAATGATATTGATGGCTTTTATCCAAGTTCAATCTGATCTTATTCAACAAATTAAAGAAGGATAATGATGAGATCCATATTTAATTTACTTAAGAAATGAAGTAAAAAACAGGAATGAAGCTAGATTTTTGAATTTTAAAGGATGGTTTATTGAGATTTGGGGAAAGAATACACATCCCTAATGATCACAATATTGAGAAATAAATCTTAGAGAAAAGTTATATTTTTAAGTACACCAGACATCCGGGTAGCACTAAGATATACAGAGATCCTAAAAGTCATTATTGGTGAGAAGGCAGGAAGAATAAAATTATAATAAATATTTTAAAGTGTTTGACTTATTAGCAAATCATAATAGAATACTAAAGACTTGGAGGTTTGTTGCAATCTTTAAATATTCATGAGTGGAGATGGGAATATGAAACTATGGATTTTATTTTGGATCTACCCAGAACTTCTAGAAGGCATGAAGCTGTTTAGGTCATCATTGATAGGTTAATCAAATCTGCACATTTCTTATCTATCAATATGACTTACTTTTCTGATAGACTTATGGATTTATATATTCATGATGTTTCAAGGCTCAGAGAGTATGTACCTTATCCCTCTCATATTATTAAGTATTAGCTGATTGTGAATGATAATGACTTGTCTTATGTAGAAGAGCCCACTCAAATCATTGATAAGAAAGAAATGATATTAAGAAATAAGGATCATTCCTCTAAGTAAAATGATTTGGAGGGCATCATTATATTGATGAACCTACTTGAAAGCTAGAGAAGGAAACAAAGAAAGCTTATTCTCATCTTTTTATCGATGGAGGTATGATAAATTGAGAGGACTAAATTTTATTTTTAAAGGGGGGGGGGGGGGGGTAACATCCCTCATTTTTGAAAATTTTGCAAGGGCTTGTTTGTAATATAAGGACCTATTTGTAAATATGAGGATTGTTTAATAATTTTTTACACTAGATAATTTTATATTGAAAGTTTATTACTAGGGACCAAAGTGTGAATCTTAGAAATTGAATATGATTTGTGAAAGATTCATATTAAGTTTTAATAAAATGAAGGACATGTGTCATTAACTAACCTAAGATGGTACCACTTAAGTTTATTCTATGGATGACACATAAGCTTCCACCATGCATGCTTGATACCTTACAATCCTTATATTAGCTAAACCTATGCAATTAAAGGAAAACTCGAGGAAAACTTGCTACAACGTAAACTTGAGAAGAGAAGGGAAAAGGAATTGAAGGAGGAGAAAAAGTTTTGCTTTTGCTTGAGGTTTTCTGCATCAATTCTCCATATTTAGGAATCAAACTTTTCTAAGACAAGCATTCTAACCCCATCCTATGGCAATCTTGAACTCAGATTTCATCTCAAATCTGTTAAATTTGAAAGATTTTATTTTTGTATATGACATCTCTCCCATTTAGGAATAAAACTATGAATCTGAAATTTTTTATGATTTTGACCTGTTAGCATTTTCCTAGCTATAACTTTTTATACCAAACTCTGATTTCAGAAAAACCTAATTCATCCAAAAATAGACTCAAATATATTTCTTTTGATATCAAGTTTGATAAATTTAGAGTCTAAATGCATATCCAGACTGTTATTTCATCTGACCCTATGAAATTAGTAAAATAGAGACTATCAGTTCAGATCTTTCAATACTTTTTTATTTGTAACTTTTTGTCTAAGAATTTAATTTTTGTAAATATTATTCCATGAGAAATTAGACTCATAGCTCTTTCTTTTGATACTAATACTGAAAGATTTAAGATTTAAATGCCTATTAAAACATCTATTCTAATCATCTTTACAAATTCTGCCAAACAAAGATGATGTTCTCTGACCTTTAATTATTAAACTATTTATAACTCCTTGTTGGAAACTCTAATTCCTACAAAACTTTATTTATCTATAACTATATTGATATATCTTTCAAATGACACCTATTTTGAGCAAATTGGAGCATATTTGGTCATTCAAATAGTTTATGCAATGTGTCTTTCGAATTCTACCATAATCAAGCTTTTATCGATATTTCCTATTATTATTTCATCCCTTTGAAAATTGATTTCAGCTATAAGCCTTCCTTCAATTGAGCTTTACATTATTACTTTGAATTTTTGTATACTCTTGCCCTTCAATTATTGGCATACCTGAACCTATTATGTAAAGTTTATGTTTGTATCAAATTATGTTGTATAGCCATATATATGTTTCGTTGTTCTGCATGTGCTTCTGATATGTGCAAATTTTATTATTCATACTGCCCTTTTATACTTTCATGTCTTGTGAGATAATTTGGACTTTTGTTAGAAATGGTAATGGTTATATGTTGAGAGCCCCGCGATTGCTCTATCGGCCCTCATTGACTTCACTCATACATGGGTGAATGGAGCTCGTAGACGTGAGACTTATATTTGGTGGTCATCTAGAAATGGATGAACCATATTATAAATGTGATCCCACAGCACCCTCTATGTTTTTTGATATGATATCCAAAGCATTGCTTATATGTTTATCTATGCACTTTAGATGAGAATGAAATGAATGTAATATCAGATATGGCATTTGAGCTTATGTTTCTTATTTGTTATTCTTGATATACTCTTAGATATCTCATATGTCATTGTTATGCTTTGAAATATATTCTGAATCATTTCATATGCCATTGATATGCTTCAAAATATTTTATATGATATTGATATGCTCCGAAACATTTCATACATCATTGATATATTCTGAAATATTTCATTTGCCCTTGATATGCTTCGAAACATTTCATACGTAATTGTTATGTTCTAAAATATTTCATTTGCCTTTGATATGCTCCGAAACATTTTATACATCATTAATATATTTTGAAATATTTCATATGCCATTGATATGATCCGAAACATTTTATACATCCTTGATATGTTTCAAAATGCTTTTTATACTCTTGATATACTCTAAAACATTTTATACGTCCTTGATATATTCTAAAATGCTCCTTATGCCCTTGATATGTTCCGAAACATTTTATACTTCATTGATATGCTCCGAAATGCTTCTTATGTCCTTGACCTGCTCCAAAACATTTCATATGTCATTGTTATGTTTCGAAATATTTCATTTGCCCTTGATATGCTCTGAAACATTTCATACATCATTAATATATTTCGAAATATTTCATATGCCATTGATATGCTCCGAAATATTTCATACGTCATTGATATGATTCGAAATATCCTTTGTGCCATTGATATGCTATGAAATACTTCTTATGCCCTTGATATGCTCTGAAACATTTTATACATAATTGATATACTCTGAAAAGTTTCGTATGTCATTGATATGCTTCTAAATATTCCTACGCCTTTGATACATGCCTAAATGCTTCCTATGCTAATGATATGCTCCCAATTTCCTCTCCTTAATTGTTATTAATAAAGTATGATTCGAATAAAATGACCCTTGTAATTTTATGTCTAATAAGATGCTATCTATGAACTCTTGTATTCTTGTCTTGCATTTTGATATTATGTTTGCTTGAAAACTATCCTCTTTTATCATAGATATGTTAGTCACTTGCTGAGCTCTTTATGCTCGTACCGTTACTATATAAATTTTTCAGGTTAGGTTTTTGTTGTATAAGTACACTTTGCATTTGATGAAATGTTAAGGATAAATCTAAAATTAAGTGTTGTAAAAGTTTAAAGGATCTCTCATGTTTAAGATTTTGAAATGATAAGTTTAATTGGTATTATGATACAAACTTATGGTAAATATTGGTTTTATGATTGTATATATTCCCACACTTATGGATTTATGATGTGGTTAATACTTAGTTAAGTTGGCTTTAAATTTTATGAATCATTGAGTGAAGTGGTGTATGATTATAAACTGCACAGGTTTTTATGGATGTAAATTATGACTTGAATGCTTCTTAATGTCCTCAAATGTTAGTTTGGATCCTGGGATTGGATTGTTATTGAATCATAATATTATCGATTTAAGATAGGGTCACACCTCCTGAATGTAATAAATTTAAATTTCGGGGAAGGGGTGTGACATTAGGAGGGGGAGGATCGGTTCTTTTAGGTAGCTTAATCCAAATTTTATTTATTAGTGTACACCTTAATCATCTTAGTAGGTTTCTATTGATTATATTGAATCTATCTACCTTTATGGTTTCTTTATCTGGGGGTATCATAATGTCATGTGCATACATTAGCCTAGTGATTAAACCACCGTAAGGAAGCATTAAATCTTTAGTTTAAAGTCCAATTATGTTTTGTCATATTAAGTATCTAAAATAATTTTGATGTGCGGCCATGATCCAATATATTATTTCTAGCTCCATTTGACTTACCTTATCATGATGATATTGTTTAGGAAGTAAAATACTTATTATGATATGATGAAGTACTTTAGAATTAAAGGGTAGCAAGTGTTCACAACTTTTAGGAACGATCGATAAATTTGGGTTTCCAAAGATGATACCTAAGGCTTTGGAGTAAGTGATTCCAATTGCATCTAAGTCCCATTGACCTCTAAATTAGCAATCTCTTCTTTTCTCAAAAATTTCTATGAGGTTGCAAATTACTCTATTCATGATTGGTATATGGTGCCCTAGGAGATAAGTTCACACATTATCATCTTCATCTACATTCAAATTGTTGTAAAATAAACAAACAAGTCTAGGGCAAATTGGTTCACTAATTTGTAAGATAGAAAGAATATCTAGGTTATCAAACCATTGGGTAAGCTTTAAATCCCCTAATTCTTCTAGATCTACATATTTTTCCTTATGGACATTCCTAGATTCAAAATTAGGAAACTTAAGGGCATTTTCATTTGAGTTAAAGAGAATGGTGTCATAGGATTCATCTACTCTCCTCTTCCCCTTGTCCCTTGAGGATCTTCTAGGTGCCATATCTCTATAAGTGTTAACAATGAAAGAAACTAATGTAAAATGGGCAAAATTAACTTCAAGACTTAAGAGAGGGATTTCAAAGATTACCTTTGCAGTGATCTCCACAACGTTGAGATTGATCCTATTATTTGTGGAGAAAAGAGTCCTTCTAGGTTTTCGAGAGGAGGATGAAGAGTGGGAGGTAGGTGAGAGTTTTTGAGGGATGAGGAAAGTGTTGGGGTTGATTCTACCACTGACCCTAAAGTGCCCTTTTATAGGGCAGTCTCGGGTGGTGCCATCGCCAACTGGGCGATGCCACCGCTTAAGAACAGAGTGTGCTGGCGGTGCTACCACCAGTTCCAACGGTGCCACCGCTGGAACACTACCTTAGGCTCATTTGGGACTGCAACACTTTTATCACTTAATCAATTTATCTTTCTCATTTAACATTTGTTTTATAGTGAGTCTAATATTAAATGTTTGACTTAATTATCATGCACTTAATTAAGTGAAATAACATCATTCAAATCATTTAAATCCCTTTTTGTTATCAATTTGAATGAACTTCTTATTTCTTTTGAGAAAGACAACTCATTAAATCTTTTCAATAGATATTCAATCAAACAAAGAGATGTCATGATCATCAAAAGATTCAAGTACATTTTCTTTAGTCTATTAGGAGGATCAAGGGAGAACGATTAATAAGAAAGTTGATAATTTGAATATTAAGAAAGGAGTTTTGACACACGTTTTCAAGAATCATGAAAGATTGAATGCCAACATATTGTAAGTGAAATCAAGGTCATCATTAAAATCACTTTTCGCGAAATCTAACGAAAATAATTTAGCTAGTGTCCCTTAGTCTCAATACTAGTACGTTTTAGCATCATTATTCAAGGTCGAAGGTAAATGCATAAATGATCAACATGTTTCAATCATTAGGCAATCAATGATCTTTCATTGTTGTTTGAGCTAGTGAGCTTGATTATAAGCATGCATCATCGAGGGATCGTTTCTTGCTCCTAGCTTGTGATTATAAACATATCTATAAGAAAGGAGGTTTTTTAGGTACCCATTTGACCTTGGGTGCCTCAAAAATCGATCTACCTAACTTATCATTTTGCATAGAGTCCTTTACGGTTTCTTTAGGAACCCACATTAACTTTTGTGGACTATATTTCTTAAATGAATATTTATGAGCATAATGTCTGAGTTTGCAACAAAAAATTACATTCGGTGCGGGGTGAAACATGCAAGGTATGACCTTTAACAAAAATGGTTGGCTTTTGGTGAGTGCTACTCACAAAGCCGATTCCATCTTTTCTACGTACATGACCCTTATTAGCAAGGATCATGTTCAAGGATTTGCTACTAATCATAAACTTTTCTAAAGTTTCATTTAGTAGTAAATTTTCCTTTTTAAGTGCCACTAAGTGTTCACACTTGGTGCATAGAAGTGGCATATCATTGTCATGCTCAATTTTTAATTTTTCAAATTCACTATTTAGAAGGACATGCTCTTTTTTCAAGGAATTATACTTTTTGCTAATTAATCTATATTCATCGAATAAATCATAAAAAATACTCAATAATTCATCGAAAGATCAATTTGCATCAAAAGAACTACATACCTCATCGCCGATTACCATTAGTGCAAAGTTTGCAACCTCCTTATTGTTTTGCTCCTCGTCTTCGGAAGCACTCGAATCATCCCACATAGCCTTGAGTGCTTTCTTCTTCTTCGATTATTTCTTCTTCACTTGGGGACATTCACTTTTGAAGTGTCCTAGCTTCTTGCATTCGTAGCAAATGATTTGTTTTTTCTTGAGTTCAATTTTGGTTTTAGTATCATTTTTAGATTTATTTTTTTATGAAATTTTTTATCTTGCTTGTTAAGAGTGCCAAGTCATCATCATTGTGTTGGGCTGATGGCCCAATTCAGCCCATATGGGCTTTATCAGCCCACAGCCCACTTTTTGTTTCCTAAATCCTATCTTAACATAAACCCTATCTTAACCTAAACCCTAGATTTAAATAGGGCAGAAAGGGTAAAAATTTTGCAACAGCAAAGAGGATTTAAAGAGAGGAGAAAAGGATAGAAAAATAAGTGAAAAAAAGGAAGAAGATAAGGAACACATAGAGACTGTTCTCATTTATCCAAACAGTATTCTCATCTTAGGTTAGATTAGATCTATAGTAAATTTTTACTGTGATTGCTTGGAGAGGTTTTGGATATTGTGTATAGTGACGTGATCCTTGTATCCCAGTTATTCTCTTGTGATTGTTACTTGGGTTTTGGACAATAGATTTTGAGAATTGTACATTCATTATTTCTATAGTAGATTTTCTTTGGTTTGTCCTATGGTTTTTACCCTTCACGTTGAAGGGGTTTTTCATGTAAATCTTGGTATTCTATTTGATTATAATTTTCATTTAATTTTGTTGTGTGTGTTACGACCTGTTAATATATGTTCATCTACAAAAGTTCTTCCTTGTTTGTTACTTTTTATCCCATCATTGTCCTCATCACTTGAGTTTTCTCTCAAGTGGTCTTCATGATTTCTTAGTGTCAAATCCTTCCTGTTCTTTGGAAGGTTGTTCTCAAGTTCTTCATGCACATTGCATGTCATTTCCTAGGTCATTAGAGACCCGATAAGTCTTTCGAGCGGGAAAGTGTTCAAATCCTTAGCCTCTTGAATGACCATTACTTTAGGATCCCAACTCTTTGGAATGTATCTTAATATTTTATTAACAAGTTCAAAGTTAGAAAAACTTTTACTAAGAGCTTTTAGACCATTGACGACATCCGTAAACCAGGTGTATATGTCTCTATTGGTCTCATTTGGTTTCATACGAAATAATTCGTAACTATAAACTAAAAGATTTATTTTAGACTCCTTTACTAGTGCTTCGTGTATGATTTTGAGAGTATGCCAAATGTCAAAAGTCATTTCACAAATAGAAACTCGATTGAATTTTTTCTTATCTAAAGTGCAAAACAAGGCATTCATAGCCTTGGCATTTTAAAAAAAAAGTCTTCTTCTCCAACTCATTCCAATCGTTCATTGGAAGAAAAGACTTTTGAAAATCATTTTCGATAATGTTCCATGACTTAAAATCCATAGAAATTAGAAAAATCCTCATCCTTGTTTTCCAATATGTGTAATCCATCCCATTGAACAAGGGTGGACATGTGATTGAATGACTCTCTAGATTGCTGGCAAATATCATCTCTCTTGGGTTTCGAACCAAAATAAGAATAACCTTACTCTAATACCAATTGTTAAGATTAAGTTCGGCACTAAGAGAGGGGGGGGGTGTGAATTATTGTAGCGATTAAAAATGTCGATTTCAAAAAAACCATTTCAATGAGAAGTTTCATTCATTGAAAATACATTTCAACAAAGACATTTAACTTTGAATATGTTCACAAGTGGGTTGAAAGAAGTAGGGCAATTGTAGTTAAGTAAATAAGATAAGCAGTAAAAGAAAAGTGCACATCGAAAAGAGAACACCAATTTATAATGGTTCGGTCGTCCGACCTAAGTCTACTCCCGATACCTCCTCCAATGAGATCACCAGCTTCCAATATTGATCTTTCTTCATAGGCAAAGATTAATTACCCATTTACATAACTCTTTACTGGTTGCTCACTCTCTATATACAAGTTACTAATACTAGAAATCAGTGGAGGTGAACTCTCAAAATTTACAAGCGATTTCACTATAGTCTTAGTTTTTTTTGTTCACTTCTCAATATGCAATAAGCTGAGAAGTAAGGGGTATTTATAAGCCTCAATTGGCTTTAAAAATAGAGCTAAAAAAGGTCACATCTCGGATTTTTAAGGTACTAGCGGTACCACCGCTAGTGAACTCTAACATTGGGCGGTACCACTACCCAATCTGGTAGTACTACCGTCAAATAGAGTCTTAGTTACTAGAACTAGGCGGTACCACCGTCTAGTCTAGTGGTACCACCACCTAGTAATTATTAACTACCAGTGGTACCACCGCCTAAACACTTGGGAGACTAAGCCTTGGGTGGTTCCACTGCCCAGTTCTAGTGGTGCCACCGCCAGATAGGGTTCAACAATACTATTTGGGCCAATAGTCTAGCCCAAAATAGTTCAGATTCGAGCCCAGTTGGCCCCTAACAGAATTAGTGGGATTACCTCCCTAACTTAACTCTAATTACACCCTAACTATGATATTTAAGGCATATACTAAAGTGAGTAAATTCGGTAGGTGAAAATTTTCTTCCGGTAATCTTTTGACGATCTTCCGATAGACTTTCGATGAACTCTCGATGATCTTCCAGTGAACTCCCGGTAAGCTCTTGAATTCTCGACTATCTTCTTAGCAAGCTCTGACAAGCTTCTTTAGCGAGCTTTGATCTTCTCAGTGAGCTTCGATGAACTTCTCGGTGAACTTTTGATGAACTTCTCAGTGATCTTCCGATATACATTTTGGTAAGCACCTGACGAATTCTCAGTAAATTCCGACAACACTCCCAATGAACTCTTGGACCCCTGATGAATCATTCGATCTTTGACTCTAATACTATGTTTGCTTTATGCTTTGGTCACTATCATAGTTAATCCTACACACTTTTCTTAATATATAGATTAGATCAATAATTTATCAATTGATTTCATCATCAAAATCTGAGATTCAACATAGAGAATCGACTTCTCTTTCTTGATGGTACTCTATGCTTTTCTCAATATATTGAGGAGCTCAAGGAGAGTTATCTCAAGCTTATTCGTATTAAAATTCATAATGAACTGAGAAAAGGAATCTGGTAGGGACTGAAAAATAAGATCTACATATAGGTTATCCTCTAGGACCATTCTTAGACCCGTGAGCTTCTCTATCCACTCAATCATCTTAAGGACATGATTCTGAACTGGTATCCCCTCAGTCATCCTAGTGCAAAAGAAACTCTTGAATATCTCATATCGCTGAGTTCTCCGCTATTCCTTAAATAATTTACGGAGATGTAGGAGAATAGATTTGGTATCCATCTTTTCATGTTGCCTCTATAACTTGGGAGTTATGGAGGCCAACATGTAGCACTAAGCAAGAGTGGAGTCATCTATAATACTTTACGTAGCAAGCGATCTCATCCTCGCTTGCCCCTTCCTTAGGCATAGGCATTACTGTGTCAAGAACGTACATGATTTTCTCTACTATGAGAATGATTCTTAGGTTGTGGGGCCAATCCATATAATTTGGACCAATGAGACGATTGACATCAAGTATGCCATATAAGGGATTTGAAAGTAATATTTTCTGAAAATAAAGATGTAGCAAAAATAAATAATATGTAGATTTTACAAAAATAAATAATCAAGATAAGAACTTCAATCTTAATCTACTCTCACTATTTTCTTACAAAATATACAACTCTCTTCGACATGTGAATTAAAGGCCTCTAGTAGATCTCTAGTGGGGATCAAGATCCAATCGGCATCTTAACATAGCTTTGAGGGACTCGACTAATCATGCTAAGCCTAAAAAGGTAGGCAAGTCTTGTCAATCATAACTCCTTGTGATTCTCGCCCTATTCGGCCTTCGAACCATCATGGTCTCGAGGGACTCGACCAACTATGACGTTCGATTAAGTCATCACTATTGTTACAAGATAAGTCTGATTTGATGATATGCCCTCTAGGGACTCGACCAAACATATCAGATCCTCAGATCACCGGTGACATATCTATGTTATAGGCAAGATCTAGAATCGCAATACAAGTGAGTCTCAAGGGACTCGGTGAACTCAACCTACATCAGGAATTGATTTCTCCCTATAACGATGGAAGGCTACATGGGTCAATCTAATTGTCTCATATTTACCAACTTAATATTATCAAAAGAGAGGATTTTGATTCAGTCTCATAATATGACATGTCACACATATATATATTTATTATATATCTATATCGTATGTAAATATATATACATATCCAGTAGGTGTATAAGCAATCACATATCACATGAGTAATTACACCAAATAATCATGGACCACATCCTAATGTGATTAGGCCCGAGCCAATGGGCCTCAATCACTCACTGATAGAACCCTAGAGGAATTCTATGTAGATTGATCTTTGAGGGGGATCAACCCTTGGAACGTTATAGGAGTTTCATCCTTCTAGAAGTCGGCCAAATGGCTATAATTGTAGATGGATCTTGTTATTCGAAAGAGATGGAGGCTACATGCTTATATAGGGCTCTAAACCTAGCCTTAGGAGCTACTTCCTAAGTGAATTATCCCTTTTGCCCTCAACCTTAGCCAACCGACCCAGTAAAGGGGGGCGACGACTAGGAAGCCCAAAGACCCAAAGATAAACCCTAGCCACTCTTCTTTATAGGATAGAGTCGGCTAGGTGGGGTTTATTACAATCTCATAGAGTTTTTATTAGCTACTTCTTGGTTGAGTAGGACCCAACCCTGCTAGGGTCCTATCAAGCCCGTTCTCTTTAAATCATCCTTGTCCTTAAGGCTAAGGTTCCATGAACTCAAGGAACTGGGTCTTCAACTCCTCATATGATTCCCATGTGGTGTCTTTGAGTGATAAATTATTCCAATGTACTAGTACTTCAATAGAGGGACGTTAGTAACGTATCACGATTCTACGATCGAGGATGGCTTGTGATTGGGCTTGAATATCTCCATCATCAGTCATGTTGGGCAGCTAGATTTGGGGTAACTCGTGTTCTCCCAACTTGGGCTTCAAGCATGATATATGAAAGACAGGGTGAATTTTAGCATCCTTAAGTAATTTAAATCTGTACGTCACAGCTCCAATATACTATGTGATCTGATAGGGCCCATAAAAACATGGGGATAGCTTCATAGAGGCTCGTGTGTTGATGGAGAGTTGCTTGTATGGTTGTAGGCGAAGATAAACATAATCTCCTACTGAAAATTCTCTTTCGCTTCGTCGTGTGTTAGCTTGCTACTTCATTCTGGCTTGAGCAGTAGAGAAATTATCCTTTAGCAACTGTAGGAGTTTGTCCCTATCAATTAAATCTTGATTGACCTGATCTACCTTGGCCGGCTGACCATACAGTGCTTTATATGAGGTACATTTTGTAGATGAATGATACATAGTATTATACCACCATTCAGCCTAGGGGAGCCATTTCATCCACTCCTTTGGTTGGTCACTAGTGAAACACCGAAGGTGTCTCTAAACACATGTTCACCACCTCTATTTGGTCGTCAATTTGTGGATGATATACTATGCTCATCTTGAGTTTGGTGCCCTGCAACTGAATTAACTCGATCCAAAATTTACTGGTGAAGATCTTGTCATGATCACTTATAATGGACCTTAACATCCCATGTAGTTTAACAATATTTTCTATGAAAATCTGACCAATACTAGTATCAGTGTAGGGATTTTGCATAGTACAAAAATGAGCACATTTCGTAAGTCGATCAACCACCACGAGGATTGTGCTTTTACCTTTGGAAGGTGGTAGCCCTTCGATAAAGTCCATGGAGATGTCAGTCCACACCAAGTCTGATATGGGTAGTAGTTATAGTTTCCCTAGACTTGCTACTGTTTCACCCTTTTGTTGTTGACATACATCACATTATGCCACGTATTTAGAAATAATTTTTTTCATCCCTTTCTAATAAAAATTTTGCTTCACTCTTTTGTAGGTTCTTAGAAATCCAGAGTGTCCTATTGAAGGTGTGGAGTGCGAGAAAGATTACATTTCATGCAAGATGATTTTGATGCAAAGGGAGTCGGGTATAAGCACAATGTGACCTTTGTAGCATAGGTCCCTCGAATCCCAAGTGTAGTGAGCTATTGTGCTTGGATCCTCCTCCAATTTTGTTTAATAATGTTGCTGGTCTCTAGATCCTTCTTCCATTCCTCCCTAATGTCCTTAAGGAAGCCGGTGGTAGGAAGAGAGATGGCTGAAAATTCAGCTTACTCAAGTAGCCATGAGAGTGCATCTGAAATAACTTTTTCTTTTCCCCTTTTGTAAATAATTTCATAATCAAATCCTAAAATTTTGGTTACTCATTTTTGCTGCTCAGGGAATGATATCATCTGCTCCAAAAAGTACTTGAGGCTTCTATGGTCGATTTTAATTTGAAATTGCTGGCTGATCCGGTAGGGTCTCCACTTCGTTATTGCATGCACAATAACAAGCATCTCCTTATCATAGATTGATATTTTTTTATCAAAGGGAGATAATGCCTTACTGGTGTATGTGAGTGGTCGACTGTCCTGCATGAGAACAACTCCAATTCTGACTCCACATGCATCGTCCTCAATGATGAAGGGTCGGCTAAAATCTGGTAGAGCTAACACGGGCATCATCGTCATGGCTGCCTTAAGTATATCGAAGGCAGCAGATGCTTTGTCCGATCATTGGAAGGTATTTTTTTTAGTAAAGAAGTGAGGGGTACACTGATCTTCCCATATTCCTTCATAAATTTTTGGTAGTAGCCCGTTAGTCCAAGAAACCTACATAGTAATTTCACGTTTGTAGGTATCGGCCAGCCCTATATTGCTTTAATTTTTGTTGGGTTTACTGCCACTCCTTCTGATATTATGTGCCCAAGGTACTCTACTTTTTGCTGAAGAAAGTTACATTTAGATAGCTTAATAAAAAGAGTATTCTCCCAAAGGATCGTTAAAACAAACTACAAGTGCTGAAAGTGAGTTTCAAGAGAAGGGCTATAAATGAGAATATCATCAAAAAATATCAGCACAAATTTGTGAAGAAAGCTCTAAAAAATATCGTTCATAAGACTTTGGAAGGTTGAAGAAGCATTAGTGAGTCCAAAAGGCATTACCAAGAATTTATAATGGCCATTATGTGTGCGGAATTTAGTTTTTGGAATGTCATCTTCACATACCATAACCAGGTCGGAGGTCCAACTTCGTGAAGACTCAAGCGTCTTTTAACTCATCAAGAAGTTCATCCACTATTAGTATTGGGTACTTATTCTTGATGATGATATCATTTAGAGCTCAGTAGTCAATGCACATCTGCCAAGTTCCATCCTTCTTACATACAAGTAGCACCAGTGAGGAATAAGGGCTGCAGCTTGGCCGAATCACCCCTGTTTCAAGCATCTTCTTTATTTTTAATTTCATCCTTCTAGAGGTGAGGATATCAGTATGGCTGAGTGTTTGCTTGTGGTTTGCTCGGAAGAATTGGAATCTGGTGGTCATGTTGTCGAGTAGGAGGAAGATCACGCGGTTCAACAAAAATATCATCAAATTCAACAAGCAATTGGGTGAGATTTTGATCTTCAATTTTTATTTCTTCTCCCCTAGTTGTTGTTAGAGATGCATCAAAAAACCACCATTTATCTTGTGTAAAACTTTCTCCATTCATTGGGTCAAAATGATGGTTACGTTGCTTCCGTGCTTCCCATGTAGGATTACCTGTTTGCCTTTGCAATAGAATTTCATAATTAATTTGAAAAAGTTTCAAGAGATGTCACCTAGTGTCATCAACCATTTAATGCCAAGCACGGCCTCATAATCATCAATTGGTAGAAGGAAGAAGTTGGCAACAATTTATTGGTCATGCAGTAATAATTTCCCCTGTGGGCATCTTTGGTCACACTTTAGGATTTAGCCGTCGATGACCTTTACGTCGAGCTTGCTGCAACCTTCGATATGGAGCACCATCTGAGCAGCAACCTTACTATTTAGGTAGTTATTAGTGCTGCCCGTGTCAATGAGAATAGTGATCAGTTGTTATTTGAGAAGGCCTCCATCTTTCATCGTTTGCGGATTTGAGTAGCCGGCTAGAGTGTATACCATAAAGTCGGTCGGTTGTGGCTCTTCTTTTGCATCTTCTTCTTTATGTTCAAGGCTCTCTTCTAGGTGTTCAATGACCTATTCTTCCACTAGTTCTATCACATAAAGTCTCCCTTTTTTATAGCAATGCTCGTGATTCCACAGCTCGTCGTAATGCCAACATAACCCCTTTGCAGATCACTCCCGAAGCTCTTCTCTTATCAACTTTTTTAGTGTAGGGGCTCAGCTGACAGTAGGGGGGGCTAAGGGCTTTGATATTGCTGGTCGGGGAGTGACCCTAGTCCTCCAAGCTTCATGGTTCAATTACTCCTCTTAAAATCGTGTGAATAAGATGGCTGCCATAAGCGTGTACGGTTGTTGTGCTTTAACGTGTCCCTAGATCTCTGGCTTCAAGCCATCAATAAAGGTCCCTAATAGCTGTTTTTTATAGCAATCACAAGTTTGATTAGATAACCTTTCAAACCTGGTTTGATACTCCTGAATGGTGGAGGTTTTTCGGATCTTTGCTAGTTGTCCATCAATGTTCTCATATTCGATTTGTCTGAAGTGGATCAGCAGTCCTTCTTTGAATTGTCATCATAAGAGGACTCCATGAGTGTGTTCAAACTAATCAAACTACTGTATGACATCCCCTTCAGGATGTATAGCCATAATTTTTATCATAGATGCATATGTGATTTTGTGGTACCGAAAATATCGCTCCGCATGCGAGATCCCATCTAGGGAAGTCCACCCTATTGGGAAATCCAAGGGGCGACATCTCATGCGTAGCGGAAGAACAAAAAATAAAAATCCTAGATTTCCATGAAAGATTCCATCATCATGCGAAGATCAATGCATCAAAGACAAATCCATGAATCTGAAATTATGTTTGTAAGAAAGATAATACCTAGGGAGATCGTATATCCCTAAGTTCCTATAGATCCATGGAAGAGGATGAAGGATGTCAAATGTTCTTCTCTCTAGCGATATCCATACGGCAAGGACTACGATGATGCTCCTCTCTAGAGAGAGGAGAACAGGAGGTGGCTACCAAAAGCCCTAGCCTATGGGCCTTTGGTTCCCTCCTATTTATAGAGATCCCATGTCAACCCTAATGGATCTAACCCTATTGGGTGTTGGATCTCTATCCAATTACTCAAACCTCTTAGATTAATGGCTCTCTATCCAATAAAATAAATCTTATTGGATCTCATCCATAGAATCCAATAATATAGGGGCTTATTGGATATCCAATAAGATAGGAGCTCTAATGAATATCTCATATTCGAACCTCTACTCGTCGCAACACCTACCATATGTGTACGATCCTCTAGGCCCAATATCGAGCTATCCGTGAGTTATGCCTATTAGAACTCCTTCTGACTTAGTGAATTATTATTTTCATAATAATTTACTCAACTTATCAATTACGGATGTACTAGGCCACTACGCCAAAGCCCCCAGATGATACAGGGGAATCCAATCCTTTGGACCTATATATCCTCAGTTATCATGTACCTATAATCCCTCATCCATCTAATATCCCAAAGATCGTATATCGGGCATGGTGTTGTTAGGCCCATACGGTTTCCACTTGAGTCTCATTCTAATCGGATTCTCATAGAGAACTTTTTCTCTCAATCCGAATGACCTTACCCAGGGATTTGCCTAAATAAAACCACATGGGATATTCCTCTTATGATACCGAGAGCGGATGATCATCTATTGATACTTAATAGCCCTCATAAGGTTAGTTACCACTTCTAATAATCGGTTGTACTAGATCATAGAAGAAGAGAAGGAAAGCGAGAAGTGATCAGAGCTCCAAAGATGGGATTTATAGAGGAGATTTTATATGCTATTGAACAAACCTTTGCATGTATTATTCTTGGCTTGTTCCCTTGATAAATGGATGGCTATGGGTTGTGCGAAGACATCGTTTATGTGGCTTCTTTGACATGTCAAGGCTTTGTGCTTTACATCCCATCCTTCGTTGATGAGTTCAACTCTCTCTTACGATCAGATCACGTGGAGTTATTTGTTTAAAGAACACATGCACTCTTTTTTTTTCTAGGAAAGGAAAACAATGGTATTGAAAACTAAGTATGGTAATACAAAATGCTTGTGAGGATATGGTAACTAGGCAAGTCACCATTCCATGTACAAGTACTATATTGATCATAATCACAAAATGTTACATTTTCCTTCAACAATCTTAAGCTATCGGTAATTATTTTAATTTATATATTTACGAGGTTTAATAGTTATGTGTGAAAAATAAGTCGAACAAAAAAAAACTAAAGTTAAAAAATGTACTTCTTATCCTTATATATATTTCTATGGGTGAATTTAAAAAAAAAATCTCTATTTTTGAGAATTTCCTACAAATCACCCCAATTTTGAGAAATTCTTGTAGAGCGTTTTTGGTTGCTATTAGGACTCTAGCTAGGAGTGTCCTAATTTAGTTTCATTGAAGGGGGCAAACATATAAATCCTAAGGGCATTCATGTGAATCTAATTTAGCCGACCCCTATTAAAGAGGTGAAGAGGCTTGTTAGGCTAGGATTAGTTTGGAGGTTGGTTCTTAGAGAAGCATTAGGAGTTGATTAGAAATAGGGGTATTGAGTAGGAGTCCTATTAGGAGTTGGGGTTTAGAAGCCTTATAAATAGCTATGTATTCACCCTCTTTTCTTCATGAATAGATCAATCCTTTTAGCAGCCTTTAAGCAGTGACTTACAGGAAGGAACCCCTATAGAGTTCCAAGGAGGTCGATCCCCTAAAAATATCAACCCCAAGCTTAGAATCCACAAAGGTTCTAACACTTGGTATTAGAGCAGCGTTCTTGGCATCTCGCTACCCTTCCACATCCATCCATCAGCCCTCCATAGCTACCAAAACAATTCTCACAATTGTTTAAAAGATCATTGTCGAATTCCACCATTATCTCCACCACCGCGGATCATCCTTTGATCTCCCCATGAATTGAAACAGGTTCTGGTTTCCTACCTTACTGTTGCTGCAATTTAGTAATCCTTATTCAAAAAATCCAAAAAAAAATTGTTCCTATATTGCTGCATAAACTTTTCATCATAAAGTTTCATCTCTATGACGAAAGATGCACTACAGAATTCCAACCGCATAGCACTATTTATTTGATCTTGTTACTACATTTTTTCTGTCCAACTCTCTATGAAACTTTTACGATGGCTTTGACACTTCCTAACAACATATTTATGTTTAGTTTCGTCAAAAAATAATCAATATAAATCACTGATCTTTTACATCCAAACTGCTACACTTTAGATGTGAAAATCAACTACAATACCTTTCCATGATCCTCAATTTTGCCGAACCTCTTGTTGTCGTTTCCTTCTACAAAATTTTTAATAACATTACCTCTCCCTTACCAGTAGATTTCCTTTGATTTTTACTTAAATCTCTATTAATAATTGTTGGAAAAAAATTACATCTTTACTATTGGAATTTTTTTGGCAAAATCTCTAGTGTTGCACCTTTGTCCTTTTTTTTCTCCATAACCTACCAAACCCTAGCCACCTTGCTGATACCAACCAAGACATATTTAGGGCATCCCTCTAGCCTTAAGACACTGCTATTATAACCTATTTTCATAACCCTAACAACATCAAAAACCGTAGCCTAATACAATAAACCATTATAGCCGAACCCTTCTATCACCGATCTATTATCTGAACCTTCCACCACCCCATGCTATTAACCCATCAACAGAAAAAAGACAAGGACATCTTTGATATATAGGCATATGCTATAGCTTCTCAAGATCCAATTGATTCTAAATTTGATGCATTGGAATCTCGGATTAAATCATGGCTTGAATCACGCTTGGAGGACAAATTACGCACTTTGTTTACAAAATTCAGAATTGGACAACCACCGGGTCCAACCAAATTTCAGTGAGGAGATAGTTTAAAGAGGCCTCTAGAGAAGGAGGGACAGCCCTCAGATATGCTTCAGCCATGCATGAGGGTGGACTTCCCGTGATGGGAAGAAGGAGACCCGACGGGGTGCATTTCGCGCGCCAAATGTTACTTTTGCTACTACCGAACGTCGGATGATGCTATAGTGGAAATTGCTATCATCCACCTTGAAGGAGATGCTATTCAATAGTACAATTAGCTAGAATATAATCATGGGGCTCTGACATGTAATCAATTTAAAAATGCACTATTGAACCGTTTCGGGCCTACAGAGTATGAAAATATTGACGGCTAACTCGCAAAGATTCGACAAACCTCTATGATTCAAGAGTACCAAACTAGGTTTGAGAAACTATCCTACCTTATTTATAATTAGACTAACCATCAATTGTTAGGAACATTCATCGAAGGACTCAAGCCAGAGATAAAAGGGGAGGTTAAGGCGCGGCAGCCCCGTACCATGATGACTGCATTTTCTTTCGCACGAATATAAGAAGAACGGCTCAAACAGGATGCTCAAAGGATGAGAACCTCTCCTAGGCCCATGGCATATAAACCTCCTTCTGCTCCTAGTTGTCCTTCGCTGCCAAAAAAAATGACAAGAGAAGAACTATGCGATCGATCAGTAAAGAGTCTTTGTTAGCATTATGATGAGCCGTGGAACCACGATCATCGCTGCAATAGGGGCCACCTCCTACTGATTAAACCTCTTGAAGATAGGGAGGAGGAGGTTCAGGAGCATGAGGAAGAGGCTACGAATGAAGAACAGCAGCCGGTTGATATTACGATGCATGCGCTTGCCAGTTATGCAAACCCACAAATGATGAAAGTGGGAGGACTTCTAAAGCAACAACCGATCACCGTTCTTATTGACACCAGGAGCACTAATAATTTTGTGAACAGCAAGGATGCTATCTGGATGGCTTTACCTATCAAGAATTGGTTTGATATTAAGGTCACCGACGGATGAATTTTGATGTGTGATCATAGGTGCCCGCGGGTGAAACTGTTGCTGTAGGACCAAGAGCTAATTGCGGATTCTTCCTCCTCCCTCTTGATGATTATGAGGCCATGCTCAGCATTGAATGGTTGATGATATTAGAAGATATTTCTTAGAATTTCTTGAAATTAATTATGAAATTTTACAGTAAGGGGAAACAGGTGATACTACACGGGAAATGTGGGGGCGACGTAATGATGATTTGCACACAACGAATGAAGAAAGTTTTACACAAAGCATGCAGCAGCTTTTTGGTATAACTTGAGTAGCAATCTAAGGGAGAGCCAACCAAATTTGAAGACCCAAAATTACTTCCTTTGTTTGCTGAATTTTTAGATATATTTGATAAACCGCGTAGCCTACCTCCTACCCGCCGGCATGATCATCGTATATTGATTCTTTCGGGCAAACCTCCAACAAATAATTAGCCATTTTAGTATCCACATCTTCAGAAGGATAAAATAGAAATGATTGTAAAAGAGATGCTCGAAATAGGTGTAATTCAGCCAAGTTGTAGCCTCTATTCTTCACCGATACTCCTTGTACGAAAAAAGGACGGAACATGGCGAATATGCGTTGATTACCGAGCTCTCAACAGCATAACTATCAAGGACAAGTACCCTATTCTAGTAGTAGATGAATTGCTTGATGAATTAAAGGGAGCACAAGTCTTCACAAAGCTGGATCTTCAATTCGAGTATCATCAAATACGAGTGTGCAAAGAAGACATATTAAAAACTGTTTTTCGAACGCACAATGGCCACTACGAATTTCTGGTAATGCCCTTTGGTCTCACCAATGCTCTCTCCACCTTTTAAAGCCTAATGAATGATATTTACTGGAGTTATCATCAAAAGTTTGTGCTGGTTTTCTTTGACGATAACCTTATCTATAACCCTTCTCTTGAAAGTCATTTTCAACACTTACGACTTGTTTTAACGATTTTATGAGAACATATTCTTTTTGTCAAAAAATCGAAGTGCAGCTTTCTTTAATAGAAGGTGAAATATCTTGGGTATATCATATCAAAGGAAGGTGTGGCGGTGGACCCCTCCAAAATTGAAGCAATCTAGAACTGGCTGACCCAAAGAAACATAAAATTGCTATGCAGCTTTCTCGGTTTAACAGGCTATTACCGTAAGTTTGTGAAAAACTATGGAAAGATCGGTGCACCCCTTACTTCCTTGCTAAAAAAGATACTTTCCAATGGTTAGATAAAGCCGCCACTGCCTTCGTTGAACTTAAAGCCGCAATGTCGACAACGCCCGTACTAACGCTACCCGACTTCGGCAAGACTTTTGTTATTGAAGCCAATACCTCCGAAGTCAGAATTAGTACTGTACTAATGCAAGATGGTCGCCCCCTTGCTTATACTAGCAAGGTGTTATCTTCTTCCTATCTCAAGATGATTATTTATGACAAGGAGATGCTTACGATTGTGCATGCGATGGCCAAATAGAGACCGTACTTGATTGGGCGATGCTTTCAAATTAAGACCAATCATAAAAGCCTAAAATATTTCTTAGAGCAGAAGATATCTTCCCTCGAGTAGCAAAAATTGGTAACAAAGCTTCTTGGATATGATTATGAAATAACTTATAAAAAGGGGAAAGAGAATGTTGTTGCAAGTGCGCTTTCGTGGCTACCCGAGCAATTTTCGACCGTTTCACTTCTAACCAGCGACTTCCTTAAGGATATTAGGAGAGAATGAAAAGATGATCTGAAGACTAGTAAGATCATAAAAAAATTGGAGGAAGTACCAAGCTCCGTGACTCATTATAAGGGACGTATTGTGCTTGTGCCAAATTCTACTTGCATAAAGACCATCCTTTAAGAGATGCATTCTGCACTTGCAGCTGGGCACTTTAGGTTCCTTAGAACCTATAAGAGAATTAAGCAAAATTTTTATTGGGTAGGGATAAAAAATATTATTGCTAAATTTATAGCATAATGTGATGTATGTCAATGACATAAAGGTGAGACAGTGGCAAGTTCCAGAAAGCTACAACCTCTACCCATCCCGGACTCAATATGGACTGATATATTAATGGACTTCATCGAAGGGCTTCCCTCATCACAAAGAAAAGGTATAATTCTTGTTGTGGTTGATTGCCTTATAAAGTATGCTCACTTTTGCGCTATTCATAATCCCTACACTGCTTTTAGTATTGCTCGAATCTTTATGGAGAATATTATAAAATTGCATGGGATACCAAGATCTATTCTAAGTGATCGTGATAGGGTTTTCATAAGCAAATTTTGGACAAAGTTATTCCAGATGTAGGGCACTAAATTGAAGATGAGTATGGCATATCACCCATAAACCGACGGCCAGACTGAAGTGGTGAATAGGTGCTTAGAGACATACCTTAGATGCTTCACTAGTGACCGACCAAAAGAGTAGACAAAGTGGCTTCCCTGGGCCGAGTGATGGTATAATAAAACTTCTCATTCATCTACCAAATGTACTCCCTATGAGGCTGTGTATGGCCGACCTTCCCTTATAATCCCAAAATATGTGTTGGGCACCTCTAAAGTAGAACAAGTAGATAGGGAACTACAAGACAGAGACAAAATGCTAAAGTTCCTAAAAGATAATCTCACTACAGCTCAAGCAAGGATGAAACAGTAATATGATCAACATAAAGGCAAAAGAGAATTTTCAGTAGGAGGTTGGTTCTTCCTATAGCTCTAGCCAAATATCAATCCAGACCAGAGCATCCATGAAGCTTTCACCTTGATTTTATGGACCCTACCAGATTTTGGAGCACATCGGGGTAGTAGCATACAGATTGGACTTACCCGCCAGCTCCTGAATCCATCTAGTCTTCCATGTGTCATGTTTAAAGCTCAAGTTGGGACAAAATGAGACAGCCCAAAGCCACCTAACAAATATGACTACACAAGGAGAGCTCCAAACCCAATCGAGTGCCATTATTGATCGACGGATCATGACTCGATGACGATGACCCACTACTGAAGTGCTAATATAGTAGACAAACCTACCAGCAAAAGATGCCACTTGGAAGAACTATGACGACTTAAAGATCAAATTTTCAAAATTCATAGAGCATCAACCTCAAGGACAAGGCTGATTTAAAGAGGGTGGGTTTATTAGGACTCTAGCTAGGAGAGTCCTAATTTAGTTTTATTGAAGGGGGCAAGCATGTAAATCGTAAGGGCATTCATATAAATCCTATCTGGCTGACCCTTATTAAAGAGGTGAAGAGGCCGGCTAGATTAGGATTAGTTTGGAGGTTGCTTCTTAGAGAAGTATTAGGAGCTGATTAGACGTAAGAGTCTTGAGTAGAAGTCCTATTAGGAGTTGGGGTTTAGAAGCCCTATAAATAGCCATGTATTCATCCTCTTTTCTTCATGAATAGATCAATCCTTTTAGCAGCCTTTGAGTAGCAACTTGGAGGAAGGAACCCCTATAAAGTTCCAAGGAGGCCGATCCCCTAAAAAGATAAACCCCAAGCTTAGAATCCGCAAAGGTTCTAATTGTTACTTGTAAAGATCATTTTACCCTTGCCTTCGTCGAATCCACCACCACCTTTGCCTTGCACCGTTACTTCCTCCTTTCTATACCATCATCTTATGTCACATCCACTATCACCACTATGCAATAGGTCTAGCGAGGTAGAAGGGAGAGGTGGTGGCTGCTGAAGCCCAACAAGAGTGAAGCCTTTGTTGCTAGTGCCTCTCTTCACAAAACCCTCAGATCTTGCAAAGCAGGCTAGAGAATGTGCCTCTCTATTACATTCTCTATAGAAAAAATCAACACTTAGTAAAGGATGCCTTGTCAAAATACAAGAAACAATCACTCAGAATGTTCCTTAGATACTAAGTCGTTGCCTTAAGACTATTGAAATATTTCACAACTTGTAGGGAGTCTGATATGATCCATTCCATTCAAAAGCCACCTTCAGTAGCAAACTGAGGGGCTTCCAAAATTGCCTCTTATTCAGCTTGCAAGACTGAGGTAACTCATTACTTTACACCCCACCACCACCAAATTCCCCTTCCAATCTTTAAGGGTAAAGCCCAACCCTACAAAGTCATTAAGACTCAAGAAACATACACCAGTTACAATAGAAAACACAAAATTTGAGGGGCAACACATGAGTTCTTACTAGATCCAGTATGCCTCCTCTCCCTCGGTAAGTGCAAGATATTTTGATCGTCACAGGTTAGAACAAGCATGTCACATCCTAATTTATAAAATATAATAAATAATTATTTTATTATTCATAATTTACATAATATATATTTTTTTCTTTCATTCTTGAATTCAAATTCTTTTCTTTACAATAGTAAATATTATGTTATAGTTAAAAAAGATCACATCTTCTTAGTAGGGTCACAAATTTTTTCCACCCAAACTTTCGATCTATTACAAAGTAGTAGATTACTCTAAAAATAAATATAAGATAAAAATATATAAGCAATTAATATACTGATAGTAACCTTAGAAAAAATCATAAAAATAATCCTTAATATTCATGAAACATATATAAATGTTAATAATTTAATAAAAAAATAAAATATCGATTCATTATAAAACTTATACATCAGAAAAATGATGATAACTTCTTACATAATAAACAAAATCATGCATCAACCACATGCAACATATACATAATAACTAGATAACAAAGGCATACATCACAGTTGATGATGTACTCTCTCAACAACGGATAGAGAGGCATACTCTATGGGATGGATTCCTCCCAATAGCAGATGGAGATAATCCATATTGTACTCTCAACAATGGATGGAGTGATATCCCTCACCAATCCAATTGGGGATATGTTTCTCCTAACAATGAATGGAGGAAGTGTCTAGTCATAATGTCTGACGGCCTACTAATCCCCAAAGGGAATCACTATACCTGCCCTTGGTAAGGATATATAAACATCCATGATTATTCATTTACATTCATCCATTTATTCACGCTTACATCTAAGAAATAATATGATCAAATATTACAAGAGACCATATTTGATGTAGGATCTACTTGACTATGTCCATTGGTGGCTTTGCATTATAATGAGCCCACAACTCCTTTCAAAAGTTGTACTTCCAATATGGACCACTAGTCTAGTCATGTATACTATATGGTAACAACCATATCAATATCATAAGCTTAAGTAAAGAAGAAAATCAATAATTACTTTTAAATAATATCTTTATATAAAACTTTTAAGTTTATTTAATCATAAAGATATAAAACATCGATTTCTCAATAATTCTCAATGAACCAAAACCCTAATTGGAATAGCTCAATGGACTTCAACCAAACTCAATTCAATTATGACCTAATAGAACTAAACTCAAATCCTTATAGAACTTGTCTAGAATCACCATAGACTTGTCTAATTTAGATTTGATTAATCTAACTTGAACCGATCAACTTGTTTGATTCAGTCAATTAGCAAGCTCAAACCAATAAAGGGAGAGGGAATCAGACTATGTCATATAGTATTAGCCTAAATTGAACCAACCCACCTAAATCATGGACGGGTCATGTGTGCCACACATGTCTATCCCAACTAATAGGTTGGACTGAGGTACAATAGGCTAGAAAGATGGACGATAATGTGTTTAACACTAATTACATAACTGGGTAAGCTTAACTTCATAGACTAGACTAAGCCTTACTTATAAGTTGAGCTAAGTCTTACCACTGAACTAGGCCATGCCTAGACACATACCACAAATGATGGTAGGAATCTTGAAAAAATCATAAAAATAATCTTCAATATTCGTGAAACATATACACATATTATTAATTTAATAAGAAATGATAATATATCCATTCATCATAAAACTTATGCATAAAAAATGATGATAATTTCTTACATAATAAACAAAATCATATATTAGTGACATGCAACATATACATAATAACTAGATAACAAAGGCATACATTATTGGGAAACCTTGGGTAGCGTCACATAAATAGTGGAAGAGCAGAAAAAAAATTTAGATTTTTATAAAAAATTATTTTTCATCATCATGCGAAGATTGATGCATAAAAAACTACAAAACCGAAAACTATATGTATTTAAAAAATGTGTTACCTAGGGTGATCTTGTATCCCTGAAAACCTACATATCTATGGGAGAGGATGAAGAAGGTCAACTACCCTCCTCTCTAGTGGTGATCCATACGATAAGCGTTGGGAAGACGTTCTTCAAATCACTACACAATCCTCCTTTCCACGTACACCATACAATCAAGAATGGGTCGATCCTTCTTACTGTCCACATGCCCTAAACAAGCGTTATCGGCTAAGAAGGAAAGGGAGAGAGGAGTATAGGAGGTGGCAGCTAAAAAGGATTTAGCATTTCCTACTTTGGTTTTCTTATATTTATAGAGATCTCTATCAACTTAACCCTAATAGATCTTGCCCTATTGGGTACTGGATCTTTATCCAATTACCCAAGCTTCTTAGATTAATAGATCTCTACCCAATAATCTCTTATTGGCTATTATTAGATCTTATCTATAAAATATATTAATTCAGGGGCTTATTGGATATCTAATATGATAGGGGCTCTAATAGATATCTCATATCTAAATCTCTACTCGTCGCAACACTTACCATATATGTGATCCTCTATGCATAATATAGAGCTTGCCATGAGTTATACCTATCAAAACTCCTTCTATTTCATTGAATTATTATCTTCATAATAATTTACTCGACTCATCGACTATAGATGTACTAAGCCACTACACTATAGTCCCTAAATAAAATAAGAGAATCCATTCCATTTGACCTATCTATCCTCAGTTAATGTATATCTATAGTTCTTCATCCATCTAATATCCCACAGATTATATACCAGGCATGGTACTGTTAGGCCCAAATAGAATTTACTCAAGTCTCGCTCTTTCCCCTGGAGAACTCTTTTTCTCTAATCCGAATGACCTTGGCCAAGAATTTGTTTGAATAAAAGCATATAAGATATTCTTCTTATGACATTGAGAGCGGATGATCCTTTAACAGTTGGAAAATCTAGAGGCGATATCACATGCACAATGGAAGAACAAAAAACACAAAATCCTAGATTTCTATGAAAAGTTTTTATCATCATGTGAAGATCGGTGGGTAAAAATTCATGAATCTAAAAATTACGTATATAAGAAAGATAGTACCTAAGAAGATTGTATATCCCTGAGATTCCTGTAGATCCATGAAAGAGGATGAAGGAGGTCAAGCTTCCTCCTCTCTTGTGGTGATCCACACGGTTGGGATTGTAAAGATGCTCCTCTTTGGGGAGAGGTGAATAGGAGGTGGCTACCAAGAAAACCTAGTCGATGGGCTTTTGGTTCCCTCCTATTTATAGAGGCCCCTGGTGAACCCTAATAGATCCTGCCCTATTGGGTATTGAATCTTCATCTAATTGCTCAAGCCTCTTAGATTAATGAGTCTCTACCCAATAATCTCTTATTAGTTCTTATTGTATCTCATCCATAGAATCCAATAATTTAGGGGATTATTGGATATCCAATAAGATAAGGGCTTCGACGGATATCTTATATCCGAACTTCTGCTCGTCACAATACCTACCATATATTTGTGACCCTCTAGGCCCAATATTGAGCTACCCATGAGTCATACCTGTCAGAACTCTTTCTGACTCAATGAATTATTATCTTCATAATAATTCACTCGACTCATCGACTACGGGTGTACTAGGCCACTACGCCGCAGTCCCTAGACAATATAAAGGAATCTAATCCTTTGGACTATTTGTCCTCAGTTACCATGTACCTATAATCCCTCATCCATCTGATATCCCAGAGATCATATATCGGGCATGGTATTGTCAGGCCCATACCGTTTCCACTCGAGTCTCGCTCTAATCGGATTCTTTCGGAGAATTCTTTTTCTCTCAATCTGAATGACCCTTAGCAGGCATTTGCTTGAGCAAGAACACATGAGATATTCCTCTTATGATACTGAGAGTGGATGATCCTCTATTGACACTCAATAGCCCTCATAAGGTTGACTACCACTCCCAATAACCGGGTGTACTAGATTTGAAATTTTCAAACCTATAAGTCCAATATCAGAGAGTGGAGTATTCATATAGGATATCCTTAGTGTCTCAAGTCTATGGACCAGATACACTAATGGGACTACAGAATCGTTGTTTGATAATAGATATCATTAACCATCTAGCATTTTGTAAGCAGATCAATCAGTGAACTTATTCTCCAATGAGCACTACACTATTCCTTAGTGTTCCCACATGAGTAGCTATAAGATCGGCCACTTCCATCATATGGACAGATATATAGTATACTAGTATATCCGGTTATCTTGATGTTCCTCTCGAGTAACCTATGATCGAGATTATTTAGGGTCTATGTTTAAAGGTGAATCAGTCTCATTATTGTGATCTTATCATGATTTGATTCCCATTGCACAGATCCAAGTACATCACAATATACATCCAAATAATATGAGAAAATATCAATAATCATAAGCAAAGAGATTGATGCAGTGTGTTACAAATGCCATCACTCATGTGATTAGCTTGTAAGGAACCTATAACTAATACTAATGACACTCAATTGCTCTTGTAAAATTGGCTATCACTTTTGATGATTAGTTGTGCTAAATCTAGAACTTATAGACCTATAAGTCTGGTATCAAAGAGTGGAGTACTCATACAGAACATCCTTAGTGTTAAGTTGAAGTACTAGATACACAATTGGGATGACAGAATCACTGTATCACAAGAAAGTATCATCAATCATCCAGCATTTCGTAAGAAGATCAATCAGTGAACTCATTCTCCAATGAGTATATGCATAGTATTTCTAGTATCCCCACATGAGCAACTATGAGACCAATCGCCTCCATCATATGGACGGGTATACAATATACCAATTTATCCAGTTATCTCAATGTCCCTCTCGAATAACCTATGATCGAGATTATTTAGGATTTTTGTTTAAAGGCAAATTAGTCTCATTATCGTGATCTCATCATGAACTGATTCTTATCGCACAGATTTATAGACATCACAATATATACAATAGACAATATAAAGTGAGAAAAATGCTAAATAAATAATAAACCAAAAGAGTGTGTATCATGTCATACATTCCATCACTCACGTGATTAGCTTACAAGACACTTATGACTAGCCATCTTCCACTTGACCTAAAGCTAATTACTTATATGTCTAAACCCCATCAGACCCCTATGATGCTTAAAGACAATATAAGATAAGGACTTTGTCAATAGATCTAGGGTCTATGTTTAAAGGTGAATCAGTCTCACTATCGTGATCTCATCACGATCCGATTTCTATTGTACAAATCCAGGGACATCACTATATACATTCTAATAATGTGAGAAAATATTAGTAATTATAAGCAAAAAGATTGGCGTAGCGTGTTACAGGTGCCATCACTTGTTGAATCTTGGATTTTGATGATGAAACCAATTGATAGTGTTTATAATCTAATCTATATTTTAAGTGACATAGGACTAGCTTCGATTAAGAAGAGACAATTAAAGTAGGAGAAATTGGATGTTGGGCTGGAGTGAAATATATCAAATAATTGGATGTCGAGCTGAAGGATCAGTCGATATAATTGATAGAAGGCTTCGGACGATGAGTTCGGGCATCAAGCTAAGAAGAGAAGAATTGCACTAAGGAGATTGGAGTTGTGGAGGTCAACTGGCCAATTAGGTAATAGGTTGCAAGAGAGGATGATGCGTCGAAGAATCGGACGAAGCGCTGATGAACCAATGATATGCCGGACAATAAATTGATTCACACTTTATAATAATTATCTAGATCAAAGTTTAAAGTATAATTGGGTTAAAATTAGGTCAACTCAATTAAGGGCCAACTAGGCCCAAGTTTAGGCTGTGTTGGGCTAAGTGAAAGGCCCAAATAGTAACCCAATAGGTGGGTCAGGTTGTGGCACCACCAGAACAGGTGGTGGAACCGCTGGTGGCTCGGTCTCCAAGACACAGTCTTTGAGACTGTGTCAGGCAGTGGTATCACCAAATTGGGGGTGGTACCACCTAGTGTCAGTGTACTGGGCGGTGGCACTGTTAATACCCTAAAATCTCTAGGTGTTTGAATTTTGACTCCAATTCTTAAAGCCATTTAGGGTCTATAAATACCCCATATATTCTTGTTTGGTAGAGCAAGAATTAAGCAAAAAAAATGTAAAAACTCTATGATTCTAAGTGTAGAAATTCTTCCTCATAAATCTTAAAGTTAGTTCCTAAGAGAGGTGTGTGACGGAACACTTATAAACGAAAGAGTTTGTAAGAGGGTGATTGGTCTTCGCCCATTGAAGAAGACTATTAGTGGATGTCGGTGGCCTCGACGAAGGAGGAATTAGGAGTGGATGTAGGTCGGACAATCGAATCACTATAAAACTCTAGTGTGATCTCTTCTTTACTTGTTTACTCATTTTGCAAGTGTTTTGCTTACTTATTCTATCTTGAACTCACTTTAAGTTCAAGCACAATCGATATCAGTTTTTATTGAACGAAGCTTTGAATCAAACAAAGTTTTTCGAATCAACGTAATTTTTATCGTTGCACTAATTCACCCCCCTCTTAGTGCCAACTGCAATCCTATCACTCATGTGATTAGCTTATAAGATACCTACAACTAATAATCTCCCACTTGATCTAAAGCCAATCACCTACATGTATAATCCCCATCAGACCTTTGTGATGCTCAAAGATAATCTAAGACAATGGCTTTATCCGTGGATCTACAATGCTATCTTCGGATCGAACACTTTTCACTACTATATCTCTTTGGGCCATGATCTCTTTAATAAGTTGAAATCTCCTTAGAATACTTCTAATGAGACCCGGGTTCTCTCATTCAAGCAATCACCCCATAGTTGTTGCAATATAAGGGAATCAACTCCTTATTATATGACACGATCTCAGATCTATGATGAACTTCTTCATCCAGACTCCCTCTTTTGCTGCCTTTGCCACAGTAATGTACACCGCCTCTATGGTTGAGTCAATAGTAGTATCTTACTTGGAACTCTTCCAGTATACTATTCCTCCATTCAGAGTGAAACATATCCTAAATTAGACTTGCTATCATCGACATCGGACTAGAAGCTCAAGTCCGTGTAGCCCTTAACTCTGAGGCTACTTTCTCCATATACTAGTAAGAGATTCTTAGTCCTTTTCAAGTACTTAAGAATATACTTTATTGCTTTCTAGTGCTCCAAGCTTGGAACCTCTTGATACCTGCTTATGACACTCAAAGCAAATGCTATATCAGGCTTGGTACATAGCATAGCATACATGATAGACCCTATTGTTGAGGCATATGGTATCCTATTCATGTGTGCCCTTTCTTCAAGAGTCTTTGGGGATATACTCCTAGAAAGTGATAGCATATATCTCATCGGTATGAGACTTCTCTTAGAATTTTCTATACTAAACCTTTTGACAATAGTGTCTATGTACTTGGATTAGGACAAGCCAAGCATCCTCTTGGATCTATCTCTATAGATCCAAATCCCTAATATATAGGATGCTTCCCTTAAGTCCTTTATGGAGAAGTGTCTAGATAGCCAAGCTTTACTATGGAGACCATTCCTATATCATTCCCAATGATCAGAATGCCATCTATATACAATACCAAAAAGGTGATAGCGCTCCCACTTATCTTCCCGTATACACAAGGCTCATCTTCATTCTTAACGAAGTCATAAGATCTGATTGCCTCATCAAATCTTATGTTCCAACTTTAGGAAGCTTGCTTCATTCTATAAATGGACCTAAGCAACCTATATACCTTATCTGGACTATCATTGGACATGAATCACTCAAGTTGTATCATATATATCTCCTCGAGGTTGACATTGAGGAATGTGATTTTCACATCTTTCCCTCAAATCTCATAGTTAAAGTGTGCTACAATAGCAATAGATTTTGGATAAATTTTAGCATAGCTACAAGTGAGAAGGTTTCGTCACAGTCAATACCTTGGCTTTGATGATACCCCTTAACCACTAGTCTTGCTTTATAGATCTCTACATTTCCATCTACTTTGATCTTCTTCTTAAAGATCTACTTGTAGCCAATGGGTATGATACCCTCGGGGTGCATCAACTAGGTTCTAAACCTTGTTGGAGTATATGAAATACATCTTTGAATTTATGACTTTTTGCTACTTCCCAGAGTCTATACTTGTAATAGCCTCCTCATAGGTCTGAGGATCAATATCCTCAACATTCTCTCCTCTGATATATCCCACATATCTCTCAGGAGGATGGGATACTCTATCAGACCTTTGTAAAGTTGAAACTTGTGTGCTAGGTACCTGAATAAACTCTGGCTATGGAATGATGCTTGAGTTAGGTTCTCCAATCTCACTCAACTCTATCATGCTCCTACTATCTATACCAAGAATGTATTTCTTCTCAAGGAACATTGCACTCTTAGTTATAAAGATCTTTTGGTCCTTGGGGTGATAGAAATAGTACCCTCAAGTTTCCTTGGGGTATCCCATAAATTTACTATTGAATCTCAGATTTTGATGATGAAACTAATTGAGTGTGATTTGTGGTCTAACTATGTTTTGAGTTACGTAGGTCTACTATCGATCAGGATTAGATAGTTGACGCTGGAGGAATTGACATTACACCAGAGGTGATCACGTCGGGATATTGGATGTTGAGCCGGAGGTTCGGTCGACTATCGGCAGGAGGCTTCGTATGTCGGGCATCGGGCCAAGAAGTGCGGAGTTGTGCCATGGATATCGAGGTTGCGGAGGTCAACCGTCGATTGGGCAATAAGCCGCTAGAGAGGGCGATGTGTTGAAGGATCAGACGAAGTGCCAACTAATGATGTGTCGGGCAATTGAATGTCAATTCGCGATTGTCTAGATCGAAGTAGAGTGTTTGGTGTTTGTTTGTGCAGGAGTAACTACGAAAGGGATGAAGGCGTAAAGCGAAACCAAGGGCCAAAGTCAAGTGCGATGGATCGTTGGGAGTTCAAGAGTTTGACGAAAGTCCAAAGATTCATTGGGAGTGCTGTCGAAACCAGCCGAGAACGAGTAGGGAGCTTGCCGAAGGGTTTTCAGAAGTTCGCCGGGAGGTTCGTCGGAAGTTCGCGGAGCTTGCCAAGAAAGATCGAAGCTTGCCAAAGAAGCTCGGGGGAACTCGCCAAAATCATCGTGGAGTCCGAGAGCTTGTTGGGAGTCCGCAGGATGGTTTCCGAGGGATCGTCGGAAGACCGTAGGAAGTTTGTCAGAAGCTCGAGGGAAGAAGATTTGACTTACGGACTTTGTAAGAGCTTAGGAATGTCTTTAATTTCGTAGTTAGCACATTAATTTGGGTTAGGATTAGGGGTTAATCCTCTAACCCAAGTATGGGCCCATTGGGCCTTGTTCGGAACCGGTTTGGGCCAAGTTTTCGGCCCAAACCAAATGTAGATTTGTGCTAGGCGATGGAGCCCAGCAGCTAATATGCTACGTGCATGCTCACCATGGCGCTCGCTCTTTGTGGCAGCGCACCCACGATATAAGCGCGCCAGATTCACCACATGGCCAGTGTAGCGCCTTGCACTTTGAGGTAGTATGCCATGGGATTCTTATGTGACCCGATAACCTTTGCTGTGTGTGTCAGTCATTGGAATTGTGTGCCAAGAAACTCAAATTTTGGCTCCAAGTTTTAGCTCCAAATTTGAGTTCTCTTGAGCTCTATAAATTCCCCTCTTTTACAGGTTCAAAGTGCAGTAAGAAGAGTGAAAATCTTGAGGAAAAACTCTACTCAAATAGTGTCAAAAACTTCCCTCTTACTCTTAAGTGTTTTCTTGTTCAAGAGAGGGGTGAGAGCTTTATAAGGGTTATCTTCTAAGCCCGTCAAAAGAAGAGGTGTTGCAAGGGAGTTCTTCCTCGCCCATTGGAAGGAGGAAAGCTAGTGGAAAGCCGGTGTCCTCAAGCGAAGAGGAATCGAAAGTGGATGTAGGTCGGATGACCGAACCACTATAAAAATCTGGTTTGCATTTACGTTCTTGCTATTTACTTTGCTGCAAACCATTTTTACTTGCTGCCTTATTTACTCAACTTCCTTATCATCTTATTATGTATGCTTTAAAGTTAAAACGTAATCTTTCCGGGTTCAAACGAAACGTTGCATTCATTCGTACGAAGTTTCCAAAGCTTGTTTTAAATCACTGAAAATCTATTGTTTTATCCGCTGCACTAATTCACCCCCCCCCCTCTTAGTGCCTCTCGATCCCTAACATTTGCACTATTCCATCCTAGATTCCAACTTGTCAGGATTGTGTCTCTTAACGTGGGTAGGGCAGCCCCAAATTTTAATAACCTTAAGATCGAGCTTCTTTCGTTTTTATATCTCATATGGTGTAGACACAATCGACTTAGTTGAAACTCTATTCAGAAGGCAAGCTATAGACTCGAGGGCGTATCCCTAGAATGAGATGGATAGGTCAGCGAAACTTATCATAAATCACACCATGTCTAACAATATGTGATTCTTCCTTTCGGATACGCCATTGAGCTATGGTGTATAAGTAGGTGTCTATTAGGATAGAATCTCATGGTCCTTGAGGAATTGGATGAACTATATACTTACGTATTCACCTCCTTGATCTGATCGAAGAGTCTACTTCATTCGTATATTCTCTAGATTTCTTGAAGGCTTCAAACTTGTATTTCATTAAGTACATCTATTTTTACCAAGAGAAATCGTTAGTGAAAATAATGAAGTAGGAATAACCACTTATGGCTTGAGTTGACATGGGACCACACACATCACTATGTATGAGTTCCAGCAACTCAATGGCTCTCTCTCCAGTTCCACTAAATGGAGAGTTGGTTATCCTTCTACGAAGGCAAGGTTTATAAGTTGCATATGACTCATAGTCAAATGGATCTAGATATTCATCCTTTAGCAACTATTGAATCCTTCCCTCATGGATATGACTTAGCCTACAATGTCATAGGTATGCACTATTCATGTCATCTCGTTTCCTCTTGGATACACTTACATTCATGATATGTGGAGCAGTATCTAGCATAATCAAACCATTATGCAATGTTCCTCTCTAGATGATCTCATCATCCTTAATAATTGAACAACTATTGTTCTCAAAAACTACTTTATTCAATGTCAAACATGAAATGAAAATAATATTTTTGACAAAAGAGAGAACAAAGTAACATACATCTAATGTAATAGAAGCTCCATTAGGTAGATGTAAAGTGACCTCATCGATAGCAACAATAGCAACTCTTGCTTCGCTACCCATCTTATGGTCTATCTCACCTCTCGCCAATCTCCTAGGTCATGCTAGAACTTATAACGAATTGCAGATATAATAGTATTATCGATATCCAATACCCATGTGTTATCATATAAGTCTAACAAATGGAGACTGATCATGAATATACTTGAAGCTTCTCCAAGCTTCTGTTTCGCCTTTTCTGTAAGATACTCCTTGTAGTTCTACTTTCAATGCTTATCTTTATTGGGACATCTAATGGGCGACATCACATGAGCAGCGAAAGAACATAAAAATAAAACACCCTAGATTTCCACGAAAGGTTTCGTTATCGTGCAAAGATCGGTGTGTTAAAACAAATCCGTGAATCTGAAAATTACGTGCGTAAAAGAAATGATAGGACCTAGGGAGATCGTATATCCTTGAGTTTCTATAGATCCATGGGGGAGGATGAAGGAGGTCAAGCGTCCTCCTCTTTAGAGGTATCCATACAACAGGGACTACAACGATGCTCCTCTCTCGGGAGAGGAGAATAAAAGGTGGCTACCAAGAAAACCTCAACCTATGGGCCTTTGGTACTCACCTATTTATAGAGGCCCCCCTGTCAACCCTAATGGATCCAGCCCTATTGGCTGTTGGATCTCGATCCAATTACCCAAGCCTCTTAGATCAATGGGTCTCTACCCAATAATCTAGCTCTTATTGGATCTCATCCATGGGATCCAATAATACAGGGGCTTATTGGATATCCAATAAGAGAGGGACTCCGATGAATATCTCATATCCAAACCTCTACTCGTCGCAACACTTACCATATGTGTGTGACCGTCTAGGCCCAATATTGAGTTGGCCGTGAGTCATACATATCAGAACTCCTTCTGACTTAGTGAATTATTATCTCTATAATAATTCACTTGACTTATCGACTACGGATGTACTAGGCCACTACACCGTAGTCCCCAGATGATACAGGGGAATCCAATCCTTTAGACCTATCTTCCCTCAGTTACCATATACCTATAATCCTTCATCTATCTAATATCCCAAAGACCGTATATCGGGCATGGTGCTATCAGGCCCATACGATTTCCACTCGAGTTTCGCTCCAGTCAGATTCTCTCGATGAACTCTTTCTCTCTCAATCCGAATGATCCTAGCCAGGGACTTGCTTTAGCAAGAACACATGAAAAATTCCTCTCATGATACCGAGAGTGGATGATCCTTTATTGACACTTAATAGCCCTCATAAGGTTGGCTGTCACTCCCAATAACCGGTTGTACTAAATCTGGAACTTCCAAACCTATAAGTCTGGTATCAAAGAGTGGAGTACTCATACAGGAATTCCATGGTGCCTCAAGTCTAAGGACCAGATACACTACTGGGACTACAGAATTGCTCTCTAACATGAGGTATCAATAACCATCCAACATTCCGTCAGCGGATCAATCAGTGAACTCATTCTCCAATGAGCACCTGTACTATACCCTTAGTGTCCCCACATGAGTAGCTATGAGACTAGCCACCTCCATCATATTGACGGGTATACAGCACACAAGTCTGTTTAGTTATCTCGATGTTCCTCTTGTGTAACCTATGACCGGGATTATTTAGGATATGTGTTTAAAGGTGAATTGGTCTCATTATCGTGATCTCATCACGATTCAATTCCCAGTGCACAGATCCAAGGACATCACAATATATATCTAGATAATATGAGAAAATATCAATAATTATAAGCAAAGAGATTGACGTAACATGTTATAGGTGCCATCACTCACGTGATTGGCTTGTAGGGCACCTATAACTAGAAATCTTCCACTTGACCTAAAGCCAATCACCTATGTGTCTAATCCCCATCAGACCTCTGTGATGCTCATGTTAGGGATCGAGTGATACTAAGAGGGGGGGGAGGGGGTGAATTAGTGCAGCAGTTAATAACGATAACTTTTCAGCGATTTAAAGCAACTTCGAAAACTTTGTGCGACAAAAATACGTTTCGATGAAATCTGGTTTCGATTGCATATAAACTTAAAATGATTCATAAGAAAGTGAGGAGGAAGCGAAGTAAGTAAAATAAATAGGTTTGTAGAAATTTAAAGAATAATAAGTAAAAGCAAATTGATTTTATAATGGTTCGGTCATACGACCTACGTCCACTCCCGATTCTTCTTCTCTTGAGGTCACCGGCTTTCCACTAGGTGTCTTCCTTCCAAGGGCGAAGACCAATTCCCTTTTACAGTGCTTTCTCCTATTGACGGGCTTAGAAGACAACCCTTATAAGCACTCTCTCCTTTCTTTAGAATCGAATACAAGAGAAAACTAAAGGAGGGATTTCTAGAGAGATTTGAATAGCATTTTCTAGCTTTCAAAGTTTATATGCTTGCATGTTGCAAGCCAGAGATGGGAAGGGTTTTTATAGGCTCCAAGAGGATTCAAATTTGGAACCTAAATTTAAATCTTCTCGATTTTCCAAGCTACTGGCGGTACCATCGCCTCATAGAGTCCTCGAGCTCTGTCGTCTGGCGGTGCCATCGCTTACCAAGCGGTACCACCGCCTGCTAGGCATTAAAGTTGGTGGTACCACCGCTCACCTAGGGCGGTGCCACCGTTAGACTATTCCAGCAAAGCTGAATGGGCCCTGACTTCAGCCCAAATCAGTCAAAATAAGGCCTAATTGACCCCTATAAGGGTTAAATAGGATTATTACCTAATCCTTACCCTAATTACATGCTAACTATGGGATTGAAACATAATTCTAAGCAAATTAATAACTGACAATGTCGAGTCTTCTTCCAGTGAGCTTTCCGACGAACTTTCGATGAACTTCTGATGCACCCTCGGATTCCTGCAACGGATTTCCATTAGGCTCCCGGACTTATGGCGAGTTGATGAATCTTTGGCAAGCTTCTGAATCTTCTCGGTAATCTCCATGAACCTCTGATGATCTTTTCGGTGAACTTTCGAAACCTTTGGCAAGTCCCCGATTCTTTCTCGGTTGGTTCCGACAACATTACCGATAATCTTTCGGACTTCCGATGGACTCTCGAACTCCTAACTATTTGACTCCAGTAATTTGCTTTATGTCTTCAAGCTATCATAGTTAATCCTGCACACTTATCTTAATAATATGGATTAGATCAAATAACCCATCAATTGACTTCATCATCAAAATCCAAGATTCAACAATCTCACCCTTTTTGATGATGACAATCAATTGATGATGGAGTTAATCTTAACTCCCCCTATCTATATGCCATATTATGAGAAAGAAAATACTTGAATTCAATCTATTTGAATTCAAACCGAAACTGATAAGTTTCATCCGTTGAACTTATCATCATGCTTAACAAGCATGATTTTTCATCGATAAATATAAAACTTTATATTTTTCACAATGTCAAGGCATGACACATATTTTCAAGTCGAATGATAGACATTCATCATTTCGACAAGAGATACTAATTATAGTTTGGAATACAATATGTATCAAATGATATCGATATAAAAACCATAAATACGAGGCATGATATCATTAAGCAATACATCATCAAATGATAACTTATCATATCAATGAAAGATACTAATTATTAAACATGATATGATAGCAAAAAAATTTTTAAAAAATATTTGCGATACATGTGCTACATTACTATACGATACACATTTTATTGCAATGTTTTTAAAGATATCAATCAATTTTCAATTATAACGCATGGCAAAAGCAATTAAATTGTAATATAAAACATATAAGACATTTTCATTCCATCATATTACAATACCCAGCATATAAGTCATTGTGATACAATGTGATATATAAGTCATTTGTTTATTTGTCATATTCTTCTCAATATGATGCATGAAAGATATTTTATCAACTCATTTGCACATGTCATCAATTTATTTGCACATTCTTCTCCCTCTTTGCAATCAACAAAAAGGAGGTGCATTTGATAAAAATGGTCATCATAAGGTATCATCATGCATATCAAACACACATGATTTGTCCCTCGACGGATAAATCTAAAGATGTTTTAATCATTTTTGTTCATGTTTATGCAATCCGAAAAATGATCAATCATCATTTATTAAGCTGTGAAAGATTCATTCATGAAAAAAAAAAATCTTAAGATGCAATCCAAGAGTGTTAAGGCAAAAATGATCAATCATCATTTATTAAGCTGTGAAAGATTCATTCATGAAAAAAAAAAGCTTAAGATGCAATCCAAGAGTGTTAAGGCCACACATCAAATATCTCATATCAATCTATGAAAAAGAGATGTCAAAATTCATAAAGCTTCAACATTATTACGATCGAAAATGATAGCTTCATTAAAATATTACAATCGAAGGATAAAAATGAGAGCTTCATTCAAAAGATGATATTGTGAGGATGTCATTTTTTTTAAAAAAATGAAGAGATAATATTAAGATGATACAATGAAAACCGAAGTTAAAAATTTTGGAAAAGAAACATACAACATCTTTATGCATTGGGACAATTGAGCATGCCTAATTCTCTTCTAATGAAGTCAAATTGTTCTTCATTTAGGGGTTTTGTGAAGATGTCCATTAATTGGTGTTTTGTATCAATAAATTCTAGAGTGACATCATTATTATTGATATGATCTCGTATAAAGTGATGTCTAATGTCAATATGCTTAGTTCTAGAGTGTTGAATGTGATTTTTGGTTAGACAAATAGCACTTGTGTTATCACATTTTATGGAAATATTTTTTAAATAAATTTTATAGTCTTCTAAAGTGTTTTTTATCCAAACAACTTGTGCACAACATGCATTAGTGGCTATGTATTCGGCTTCCACCATGGATAGTGCAACCAAATTTTATTTCTTGGAAGTCCAAGAAATAAGTGCATGTCCTAAAAATTGGCATATTCCATATGTGCTTTTTCTATCTATTCTACATCTGCTAAAATTTCAAACCACATAGGCTTTTAAATCAAAGTCATCGAATTTTGGATACCATAATCCTAAGTTAGGAGTGCCTTTAAGATATCTAAGGATTCTTTTAACAGCTTTAAGATGAGACAACTTAGGATTAGCTTGAAATCTTGCTCAAAGTCCTACACTAAATATGATATCCGGTCTAGTTGCGGTGAGGTAAAGTAAACTATCTATCATTCCCCCATATGTTTTTTGATCAAAATTTTCTCCACTTTCATCCATCTCTAACTTAGTGAAAGTACTTATAGGAGTGTTTATAGCTTTTGAACCATCCATGTTAAATCGTTTTAACAATTCTAATGTATATTTAGATTGATTAAGAAATATACCATTACTATGTTGTTTAATTTGCAATCCTAAAAAGAAGTTTAGTTCACCCATTAGGCTTATTTCAAATTCATGACTCATACACTTGGCGAATGATTCACTAGTAGAACCAAAAATAATGTCATCAACATAAATTTGAACAACAAGAAAATTATTTTTAAAATGTTTAACAAATAATGTAGTATCAATCTTGCCTTTAGTAAAATTATTTAAAATTAAAAATGAGCTAAGTCTCTCATACCAAGCCCTTGGAGCTTGTTTTAAACCATAGAGAGCCTTAATCAATTTAAACACATGGTTAGGAAAAGAAGAGTTTTCAAAACTGAGAGGTTGTTTAACAAACACTTCTTCAGAAATAAAGCCATTTAAGAAAGCACTTTTGACATCCATTTAAAATAATTTAAAATTATTACTACTAGTATAGGCAAGGAGCATCCTAATGGCTTCTAATCTTGTCACAGGAGCGAAGGTCTATTCGTAATCGTTACATTCTTATTGGTTGAAACCTTTGGCCACTAATCTAGTCTTGTTTCTAACTACGATACCACATTCATCTTGCTTGTTTCTAAAGACCCATTTAGTACCAATAACTAAATGGTCATTAGGTCTAGGAACAAGCTTCGATACCTCATCCTCTCAAATTGATTCAATTCTTCTTGCATTGCGATAACCCAAGAATCATCTTTCAAGGTATCGTCAATGCACTTAGTTTCAATTTGAGAAAGAAAAGCGGCATGGGCACAAAAATTTTTAAAAGAGGAACGAGTTTGAACCCCGTTTGATGTGTCTCCTATAATTAGCTCCTTAGGATAGTCATCTACATACTTCCATTCCTTAGGTATGGAAAATTTAGAAGAAGATGCATCCAAGTTGCTATTTTGTTGAGGAGGGGCTTCATTCAAATTTAAACCATCAAAACCAAGATCATCATCAAAATCATTTTTCTTAAGTTCAGAAACTTCATTAAAAACTACATGAATAGACTCTTCTATAATTAAAATTCTTTTGTTAAAAACATGAAAAGCTTTAGAAATGGAAGAGTAACCAAGAAAGATGCCTTCATCGAATTTAGCATCGAATTTTCCTAAGGCATCATTTTTATTTAAGATAAAGCATTTGCAATCGAAAACTTTAAAATAAGAAATATTAGATTTTTTGTTATTCCACAATTCATATGGAGTCTTGGATAGAGATGGTCTTACCAGAACCCTATTTATGACATAGCAAGCTGTATTAATGACTTCAGCCCAAAAATATTTGGGTAAACTATATTCATTTAACAAGGTTCATACCATTTCTTGTAAATTTCTATTCTTTCTTTCTACTACTCCATTTTGTTGATGATTCCTCGGAGTAGAGAAGTTGTGGTTATATCTATTAGATTCATAAAAAGTTTGAAAGTCATGGTTTTGAAATTCTCTACCATGATCACTCTAAATCGATGAAATCATGAAACCCTTTTCGTTTTGAGCAAGTTTGCAAAATTTAGTGAAGAATTTAAAATAATTACTTTTATGAGCCAAAAAATAGGTCCAAGTGTATCTACTATAGTCATCTACAATGACAAACGCATATATGCTACCTCCTAGGTTTGTTATGTTATTTGGTCCAAATAAATCCATATAGATCAATTGTAATGGTCTAGAGGTGCTTATTTGATTTTTTAGTTTGAAGCTAGTTTTTATTTGTTTTCCTAGTTGACAAACATCATATACTTTGTCTTTGACAAACTTAATGTTAGGAATTCCTCATACTAGTTCTTTAGATGAAATTTTAGATATTAGTTTTATACTTGTATGGCCTAATCTCCTATGCCAAAGCCAAGCATCATCATTTAAAACGGAAAAGCACATTTCATTACTAAGTTCATCAATGTTAATAGTATAAACATTATTTTGATTTAACGCAATCATGGATATGTTGTTGTTTGGTTTTTCAATGATGCAAGCATTAGATTCAAATCTAACGATGTAACCTTTATCGCATAATTGACTAATGCTCAAAAAATTATATTTTAATCCATTAACTAGTAACACATCATCAATTGAAAAACTTGATTTGTTACCTATGGTTCCCTTGCCAATGATTTTACCCTTGTTGTTGTCTCCGAAGTTAACATACCCTCCTTCTTTGTTAGTGAGCATAGAGAATTGAGATGGATCTCCGGTCATGTGCCTTGAGCATCCACTATCAAAATACCATCTCTTGCTCCTAGCTTGTGATGGTGAGTGTGTTTACAAAAGAGGATGGTTTTTAGGCACCCATTTGATTTTGGGTCCCTCAAAAATTGATCTACTAATTTTGTCATTTAGCATTGAATTATTTATGGTTCCTTTAGGAACCTATGTGGACTAATTTTCTTAAACAGACATTTGTAAATAACATATCTAGATTTACAATAAAAATTATATTTCAAATGAAATGATACATGTAGTGTAGGTCCTTTAATGAAGGTGATAGGATTTTGGTGAGATCCACTCACAAATCCAATTCCACTTCTATTTGTGACATGACCCTTGTTTGCAAGAATCATGTCCAAGCCCTTGCTACCGACCTTAAACTTGTTTAGGGACTCTTTAAGTAGCAAGTTCTCATTTTTTTATTACTTCTATGTATTCACACTTAGAGCAAAGAGGTGAAGAGGGAGTTTGAAGACTATCAAGTTTATCTAGTAATAAAGCGTGCTCCTTCTTTAGTAAATTGAACTTCTTACTAATAGTTCTACACTCTTCAAATAATTCATGAAAAGCAATAGAATGTTCATCGAAAGATAAATCTTCATTAATTAAATCACATACCTCTTCTCCTAAAGCCATTAGCGTGAAGTTGGCCTCATCTTTGTTGCTTGCTTCTTCATTCTCGGAGTCACTTGAGTCATCCCACATCACCTTTAAAGCTTTCTTCTTCTTCGATTGCTTTTCATGGCTTGGGGGCATTCATTTTTTAAGTGCCCCGGCTTCTTGCATTCGTAACATATGACTTGGTCCTTTTTTGGTTCAAGTTTGTTTTTAGTGTCATTTTTAAATTTATTCCTTCTTATGAATTTTTTAAATTTTCAAGTCAAGAGTGCAATGTCATTGCCATTGTCCTCATCACTTGATGTTCCTTTCAAATGGTCTTCTTATGTTCATAATACCATATCTTTCCTGTTCTTTGGAAGGGGGTTCTCGAGCTCTTCATGAGCATAGCATGTCATTTTGTAGGTCATTAGAGACCCAATAAGTTCTTCAAAAGGAAAAGTTTTAAGGTCCTTGGCCTCTTAAATGGTCATAACTTTTAGATCCCAACTCTTTGGAAGGGATCTTAAAATTTTAATTATAAGTTTAAAATTAGAAAAACCTTTACCAAGTGCTTTGAGTCCATTGATGAGATCCATGAAACGGGTGTACATGTCTTCAATAGACTTACTTGGTTTCATCCGAAAAAGTTCATAAGAATACACGAGAATATTGATTTTAGACTCTTTCACTCGGCTAGTGCCTTCATGAGTGATTTTAAGAGTACACCAAATATTAAAAGTCGATTCACAAATCGAAACGCGATTAAACTCATTTTTATCAAGTGTACAAAATAAGGCATTCATAGCCTTTGCATTTAAAGTAAAAATCTTCTTCTCTAATTCATTCCATTCGCTCATCGGAAGAGATTATTTTTGAAATCCATTTTCAACGATATTCCAAAGTTCGAAGTCCATGGAAATAAAAAAGATCCTCATACGAGTCTTTCAATACATGTAATCTGACCTATTGAACATGGGTGGCCGTATAATTGAATGACCCTCTTATATGCTGGAATAAGTCATCTCTCTTGGGTTTTAAACTAGATGAGAGTGACCAAGCTCTAATACCAATTGTTAGGGATCGAGAGGCACTAAGAAGGGGGGGTGAATTAGTGCAGCGGTTAATAATGATAACTTTTCGGTAATTTAAAACAACTTCGGAAACTTTGTGCGACAAAAATACGTTTCGATAAAATCTGGTTTCGATTGTATATAAACTTAAAATGATTCGTAAGAAAGTGAGGAGGAAGTGGAGTAAGTAAAATAAATAGGATTATAGAAATTTAAAGAATAATAAGTAAAGTTAAACCAATTTTATAGTGGTTCAGTCATACGACCTACGTCCACTCTTGATTCCTATTCTCTTGAGGCCACCAGCTTTCTACTAGGTGTCTTCCTTCCAAGGGCAAAGACCAATTCCCTTTTACAGTGCTTTCTCCTTTTGACAGGCTTAGGAGACAACCCTTACAAGCACTCTCACCTTTATTTAGAATCGAATATAAGAGAAAACTAAAGGAGGGATTTCTAGAGAGATTTAAATAGTGTTTTCTAGCTTTCAAAATGTATGTGCATGCATGCTGCAACCCAGGAATGGGAGGGGTTTTTATAGGCTCCAAGATGATTCAAATTTGGAGCCCAAATTTGAATATTCTCAGTTTTCCAAGCTACTAGCAGTACCATCGCCTGACACTGACGGTACCACTGCCTGATAGAGTCCTCGGGCTCTGTGGTCTGATAGTACCATCGCCTACCAAGCGATACCACCGCTTGCTAGGCATTATAGTTGACGATACCACTATTGACCTAGGGTGGTGCCACCATCTAGAACACCTAGGATTTCGGTCCCTAGGTGGTGCCACTGTCAGACTATTCTAGCAAGGCTGAATGGGCCCTGACTTCAGCCCAAATCAACCTAAATAAGGCCGAGTTGGCCCCTACACAGGTTAAAATAGGATTATTATCTAATTCTTATCCTAATTACATGCTAACTACGGAATTAAAACATAATTCTAAGCAAATTAACAACTGGCAATGTCGAGTCTTCTTCCGACGAGCTTTCTGGCAAACTTTCGACAGACTTCCGATGCACCCTCGGATTTCTTCTAGTAGATTCCCAAGAGACTCCCAAACTTATGGCGAGTTGATGAATCTTTGGTAAGCTTCCGAATCTTCTCAGTGATCTCCACGAACCTTCAACGATCTTTATGGTGAACTTCCAAAACCTTCGGCATGTCCCCAATTCTTTCTCGGTTGGTTCTAGTAGCATTACCGACGATCTTTCGGACTTCTGATAGATTCTCGAACTCCTAACTACTTGACTCCGGTAATTTGCTTTATGTCTTCAAGCTATCGTAGTTAATCCTACATACTTATCTCAATAATATAGATTAGATCAAATAACCCATCAATTGACTTCATCATCAAAATCCGAGATTTAACACCTCAAAGACAATTTGAGTCAATAGCTTTATTAATGGATCTGCAATGTTATCTTTGGATGGAACTCTTTCCACTACTACATCTCTTTGGGCCACGATCGCTCTATTAAGCTAGAACCTCCTCAGAACACTTCTGATGAGATCCAGATTCCCTTATTTGAGTAATCACCCTGTAGTTATCACAATATAAGGGAATCAGCTCCTTGTTGCTCGGCATGACTCCCAAATCTATGATGAACTACTTCATCCAGACTCCCTCCTTTAATACCTCTATTGCAAAATGTACTCAGCCTCTATTGTAGAGTTAGTAGTAATATCTTGCTTGGAACTCTTCCGCTACTCCTTCATTCAGGGTAAACACTATTGAATCTCGGATTTTGATGATGAAGTCAATTGGTGAAATATTTGTTCTAATCTACTTTGTCGAGATAAGTGTGCAGGAATAACGACGATGGGAAGAAAACATAAAGTGATTTACCGAGGACAAGTCCGTCGGGGGTTCAAGAGTTCATCGGAAGTCCGAGAGATTTTCGGAAGTGTTGCCGGAACCATCCAAGATCGAATCAACGACTTGCCGAAGTTTTTGGAAGTTCATCTCAAAGATCGTTGAAGGTTCGTGGAACTCACCGGGAAGATTCGGAAGCAAGCCGAAGACTCGTTGAGCTCGTCATACAATCCGGAGTATGCTGGGAGCCCACTGGAAGCAATCCGAGGGAAGCATCGGAAGGCTGCCGGAATCTCGCCGTAAAGCTTGCCGGAAGTTGACTTGAAGAGTGTCGGATCAAATCACGTTGAGTTATGTTTTAGGTTCATAGTTTGCACATGAGTAGAGCAAGGATTTAAGAAAAAATCCTGCCTAAGTTCAGTGGGGTCCAACCGGGCCTCTACTGAGCCAAGTTGGGTCTTAAATAGGGCCCATTCGGCTTTGTCCGAATGGGGCAGGCAGTTGAACCGCCCAGCCTGGGGTGGTGGCACCGCCTGGCCGAGCGATAGCATCGCCCCCTGCCTGAGCAGGCGGTGGAACCGCCATGCAGCGTAGCACCACCCCTGTACACAGACAGGCGGTGGAACCGCCTGGTTGGGGCGGTGGCACCGCCCCAGTCAACAGACTAGAGCGGTAGCACCGCCTGCCTAGGGCGGTGACACCGCCCCTGTACGTTAGTCAACAGACTGACATAGGCGGTGGCACCGCCTCTGACCACCAGAACATTGGAACTCCAAATTGATTTCAAATTTGGAGCCCAATTTTGAATCCACTTTGGATCTATAAATACCCCCCGCCCTTTCTCAGCTGAAAGGGCACCCCTTTTGAGCAAATATTCTTAAGTCTTGAGCTTTTGTAGAGTGTTGAAAGGTCTTGTTCTTGCTAAGTGTTCACCTTCTTCTTTTCTTGAGAAATCTTGTACAAGTGTGAACATCTTGTAAAGGGCTGTAAAAGGGGTATTTGATCCTTCCCCTTCAAAGGATTTGATAGTGGAAGAAGGGAGCCTCAACGGAGAAGGCTTCGGAAGTGGATGTAGGTCACTTTGACCGAACCACTATACATCGCTGCATCTTGATTGTGTGAGTGGTTAAATTTCTGTTTTACTTTGCTGCAAGCCTTTACTTTACTTGCTCCACTTCCTTTTTATCTTTGTACGCATGCTTTAAAGTTAGAACGCAAAAATCAGTTTCAAAAGAAACATTGTTTTCATCGTACGAAGTTTCCGAAGCTTGTTTTAAATCACTGAAAAATCCATCGTTTTATCCGCTGCACTAATTCACCCCCCCCCCCTCTTAGTGCCACTCGATCCCTAACAAACACATGCCCTGAATTGGCTTGCCATCATCAATATTGGACTAGAAGGTCGAGTCCATATAGCCCTCAACTCTAAGGCTACTTTCTCCATATATCAGTAAAAAATTCTTAGTCCTCCTCAAGTACTTAAGGATACTCTTTACTGCTTTCTAGTGCTCCAAGCCTGGATCCGCCTAATACCTACTTGTGACACTCAGAGCATGTGCTATATTAGGCTTGGTATATAGCATAGCATACATGATAGACTATATCGCTAAGGCATAGAGTATCCTATCCATGTGTGTCCTTTCTTGGAGCCTTTGGGGACATACTCCTAGAAAGTGATAACCTATATCTCATCTGTATGAGATATCTCTTGGAATTTTCTATGTCAAACCTTTTAATAATGGTGTCTATGTACCTGGACTGGGACAAGCTAGGCATCTACTTGGATCTATCTCTATAGATCTAAATCCCCAATAAGTAGGATGCTTCCTCTAAGTCCTTCATGGAGGAGTGTCTAGATGGTCAAACCTTTACCATAGAGAGTATTCCTATATCATTCTCAATGATTAGGATGTCATCCATATACAATACTAAAAAGGTGATAGTACTCCCACTTACCTTCCTGTACACACAAGACTCATCTTCGTTCTTAACGAAGTCAAAAGATTTGATCACCTCATCAAATCTTATTTTTCAACTTTAGGAAACTTGCTTTAGTCTATCTGCTAGATCTCATAATCAAGGTATGCTACAATAGCTAATAGGATTTTGATGGATTTTATCATGGCTATAGATGAGAAGGTTTCGTCATAGTCAACACCTTGGCTTTGACAAGAACCCCTAGCCACTAGCCTTACTTTACAGGTCTCTACTTTTTAATTTACTCTAATCTTCTTCTTGAAGATCCACTTGTAGCCAATAGGTATGATACCCTCAAGTGTATCAACTAGGTTTCAAACCTAGTTAGAGTACATGGAATCCATATTTGAATTCATAGTTTCTTGTTACTTTCCATAGTCTATACTCATAATAGGCTCCTCGTAGGTCTGAGGATCAGTATACTCAACATTCGCTCCTCTGATATGTCTCACATACTCTTAGGAGGATGGGATACTCTACTACACCTTTGTAAAGTTAGAACTTGTGTGCTAGGTACCTGAATAGATTCTGACTGTAGAATGGTGCTTAAGCTAGGTTCTCTAACCTCACTCAACTCTATCATGCTCCCACTATCTCCACCAAGAATGTGTTCCTTCTTAAGGAACACTACTCTCTTAGCTACAAAGATGGGGTGATAGAAATAATACCACAAGTTTCCTTGGGGTATCCAATGAACTTGCAACATTTCATCCTAGATTCTAACTTATCGGGTATGTGTCTCTTAACGTAGGTAAGGCAGCCCCAAATCTTAATAACCTTAAGATCGGACTTGCCTTTCCATATCTCATATGGTGGACATTATCGACTTAGTTGGAACTCTGTTCAGAAGGTAAGCTACGGACTCTATGGCATATCCCTAAAATGAGATGGGTTGGTTAACGAAACTCACCATGGACTGCACCATGTCTAACAGTATGCGATTCCTCCTTTCGAATACACCATTGAGCTAGGGTGTATAAGGAGGTGTCCATTGGGATTGAATCCCTTGGTCCTTAAGGAACTGGGTGAACTCTATACTCAGGTACTCACCTCCTCGATCTGATCGAAGAGTCTTGATACTCTTTCTAGTCTGAACCTCTACTTTATTCTTATACTACTTGAATTTCTCAAAGGCTTCGAACTTGTACTTCATCAAGTATACATGTCCGTAGCTAGAGAAATCATTAGTGAAAATAATGATGTAGGAATAACCACTAATGACCTGAGTTGATATAGGACCACATACATCACTATGTATAAGTACCAGTAACTCAGTGGCTCTCTCTCTAGTTCCACTAAATGGAGAGTTGGTCATCTTTTCATGAAAGCAAGGTTCGCAAGTCGCATATGACTAATAGTAAAATGGATCTAGGTATCCATTTGTCAGTAACTTTTGAATCCTTCCCTCATAGATATGACCTAGCCTACAATGTCATAGGTAGGCACTGTTCACCTCATCTCATTTCCTCTTGGACTCACTTACATTCATGAAATGTGGAGTAGTGTCTAGCATAATCAAACTATTATGTAATATTTCTCTTGTGATGATCACATCATCCTTAATAATTTAAGGACTATTGTTCTAAAAAAAACTATTTTATAACCATTCAATGTCAAACACAAAATGAAAATAAGGTTTTTGATAATAAAGAGAATAAAATAGCATACATCTAATGCAATAGTAGCTCCACCAAATAGATGTAGGGTGACCTCACTAATAGCAATAGTAACAACTCTTGTTTCATTGCCCATTTTGAGGTTCATCTTGCCTCTTATCAATCTCCTAGGTCTTGCCAGAACCTGCAACGAATTAAAGATATGATAAACGTTATCAATATCCAATACCTATATGTTATTATATGAGTCTGACAGATAAAGACTAATCATGAATGTATATATGAAGCTTCTCTAAGCTTCTATTTCGCCTTCTCTGTAATATACTATTTGTAGTTCCTCTTCCAATGCTCGTCTTTACCATAGTGGAAGCATAGGCTTTGTCCTCTTTCGGGTCTTCTTAGCAATTTTTGCTTTACTCGATCTACCCTTGCGTTTGCCCTTCTCAAGGGACTTCTCTATCTTCTTTTTCTCTCTAGTCTTACCAGCATAGAGAACTGTGAAAAGAAATCGAGTAGGGACTGAAGCATAAGATCTACACACAGGTTATCCTCTAGGACCATTCCTAGACCTATGAGTGTCTCTATCCACTTAATCATCTTAAGGACATGGTTTTGAACTAGTGTCCTCTCAATCATCTTGGTATGAAAGAGACTCTTCGATATCTCATATCATTAAGTTCTTTTCTGTTCCTCAAACAATTTGCGGAGATGTAGGAGTATGGATCTGTCATCCATCCTTTTATGTTATCTCTATAACTCGAGAGTCATGGAGCCCAACATGTAATATTAAGCAAGAGTGGAGTCATCTATGTACTTCACGTAGCGAGCAATCTCATCCTCACTTCCCCTTTCCTTGGGCATAGGTATCACTATGTTAAGGACATATGTGATTTTCTCCATCATGAGAATGATTCTCAGCTTACTGAGCCAATCCATATAATTTGGACCAATGAGATAGTTGGTATCAAGTATGCCACAAAGAGTGTTTAATAGCGATATTTTCTAAAAAAATAAAGATGTAGCATAAATAATAACATGTAGATTTTATAGAAATATAAATAATCAAGATATGGACTTCTATCTTGATGTACTCTCACTATTTTTCTAGTGAGTCATGCGACACCCTCAGCATATGAAATGGAAGTCTCCCGCAGGACTTCTAATGGGGATCGAGATCCAATCAGCATCTTAGTGGAACATCGAGGGACTCGACCAATCACACTAAGCCCAAAAGGTAGGCAACTCTTGCAAATCACAACTCCTTGTGATTCTCGTCCTGTTCGACCTCCGAACCACCATGGCCTCGAGGGACTCGACCAACCATGATGTTCAGTTAATTCATCACAATCATTACAAGATAAGTCTGATTTGATGATATACCCTCGAGGGACTCGACCAAGCATACCATGTCCTCAGGTCACCGGTAACATCTTTATATTATAGATAAGATAGCGAATCGCGATATAGGTGAGTCTCGAGGGACTCGACCAACTCAACCTACATCGGGAATCGGTTCCTATCTATAACGATAGAAGGCCACGTAGGCCAATATAATTACCTCACGTTTACCAACTTAATATTATCAAGAAAGGAGATTTTTGATTTGGTCTCCTAATATAATGTGTCACACACATACATATTTAATATATATTTACATCCCATGCAAATATGTATATACATATCGAGTAGGTATATAACCAATCACACATCACATGTGTAATCACACCAGATGATCATAGACCATATCCTAATGTGATCAAGCCTGAGCTAGTGGGCCCAATTACTCACATCAAGATCTATGTGTGCTTCGACGTATCTCCATGCCCTATGATCGCCCATCTTGCTTCATCAGTTTTGTTGGTATCTCAATGCATCTCTATGCGTCGAATCGTCCGTCTCGACCTCATGGGTCCCTCTCCCACTACGCCACCTCATGTAATTATAATATAATTACAAGCATGCAAGCTCGACAATAAACAAGAAAAATAGACACCTAGGGGTGAGGCTACCCTATGTGGGTGAGCACAACCCCTACAGGCGGCTCGCCCACGGGGGCGCCACCTACAGCCTGTACCTATAGGTTGCTCACCCGCAGGCATTGCTTGTAGCCTACAGGCGGCCTGCTTGTGGGTCCCCTTTGCCCGCTACCATCGTCGTTGCGAGCAGGTCGTCGGCGGCAGCTTTGTGAATGCAGTAAGGGCAGCAACAGTTGCTGCCCTTTTCTGCTTTTGTGTCAACGATTTTGGCATTAAAAGCGCATCTAAAACACAACACATGTAGTTATAATCCGATCTTCGCACGAACAACTTGGCTCTGATACCACTATTAGGAAATCCAGGGGGCGACATCATATACATAGCGGAAGAACATAATAACAAAACACCCTAGATTTTCGCAAAAGGTTCTGTTATCGTGCGAAGATCAGTGCATCAAAAACAAATCCGTGAATCCGAAAACTACGTGTGTAAGAAGAACGATAGTACCTAGGAAGATTATATATCCCTGAGTTTTAATAGATCCATTGGGGAGGATGAAGGAGGTCAAGCATCCTCCTCTCTAGTGGTATCCACATAGTAGGGACTACAACGATGCTCCTCTCGAGAGAGAGGAGACTAGAAGGTGGATACTAAGAAAACCCTCAACCTATGGGCCTTTGGTTCCCTCCGATTTATAGAGGCCCCCTATCAACCTTAATGGATCCAACCTTATTGGGTATTGGATCTCTATCCAATTACCCAAGCCTCTTAGATCAATGGATCTCTACCCAATAATCTAGCTCTTATTGGATCTCATCCATGGGATCCAATAATACAGGGGCTTATTGGATATCCAATAAGATAGGGGCTCCGACGAATATCTCATATTCGAACCTCTACTCGTCGCAACACCTACCATATGTGTTTGACCCTCTAGGCCCAATATCGAGCTGGCCATGAGTCATATATGTCAAAACTCCTTTTGACTCAGTGAATTATTATCTCTATAATAATTCACTTGACTCATCGTCTACGGACGTACTAGGCCACTACGCCGCAATCCCTAAATGATATAGGGGAATCTAATCCTTTGACACATCTGCCCTCAGTTACTATGTAATTATACTCCCTCATCCATCTAATATCCTAGAGATCGTATATCGGGCATGGAGCTATCAGGCCCGTATGGTTTCCACTCGAGTCTCGCTCTAATCAGATTCTCCCGAAGAACTCTTTCTCTCTTAATCCGAATGACCTTGGCTAGGGATTTGCCTAAGCAAGAACACAAGTGATATTCCTCTCATGATACTGAGGGTGGATGATCCTTTATTGATACTTAATAGCCCTCGTAAGGTTCGCTACCACTCCCAATAACTGGTTGTACTAGATTTGAAACTTCCAAACCTATAAGTCGGTATCAAAGAGTGGAGTACTCATATAGAACTTCCTTGGTGTCTCAAGTCTAAGGACCAGATATACTTCCTGGACTACGGAATTGCTGTTTGATGTGAGGTATCAATAACCATCGAGCATTCCGTAAGCAGATCAATTAGTGAACTCATTCTTCAATGAGCACCTGTACTATATACTCTTAGTGTCCCGACACGAGTAGCTATGAGACCAGTCACCTCCATTATATGGATAGGTATATAACACACCAGTCTGTCCAGTTATCTCGATGTTCCTCTCGAGTAACCTATGACCGGGATTATTTAGGGTCTTTGTTTAAAGGTGAATCGGTCTCATTATCATGATTTCATCACGATACGATTTCTATTGCACAGATCCAAGAACATCATAAAATACATCCAGATAATATAAGAAAATACCAATAATCATAATCAAAGAGATTGATGCAGCATATTACAAGTGCCATCAGTCACATGATTGGCTTATAGGGCACCAATAACTAGCAATCTTTGCCATATTATAAGCACTAGCTTTGTCCTTTGTCGGGTCATTCTTAGTAACCTTTGACCTGGTCTGCCCTTGCCCTTCTTAAGAGACTTCTCTATCTTCCTTTTCTTTCTAGTCTTACCAGCATAGAGAACTGTAAAAAGGAATCTAGTAGGAACCAAAACATAAGATCTACACACAAGTTATCCTTTAGGACCATTCCTAGACCTATGAGTTTCTTTATCCACTCATCATCTTAAGGATATAATTCTGGACTGGTGTCCCCTCAATCATCCTGGCGTGGAGAAGACTCTTCGATATCTGATATCATTGAGTTCTTCCCTATTCCTCAAACAATTTATAGAGATACAAGAGTTTGGATCTGATATCTATCTTTTTATATTATCTTTGTAACTCAGGAGTCATGGAGCCCAACATATAATACTAAACAAGAGTGAAGTCATATGTGTACTTCACATAGTGAGCGATCTCATCCTCACTTACCCCTTTGTCAGATGTAGCCCAACATATAATACTATATCAAGGGTATACATGATTTTCTCTACTGTGAGAATGATTCTTAGATTGCGGAGCCAATCTATATAATTTGGACTAGTGAGAAGGTTAAAATCATGTATACCACATAGCGAGTCTAATGGCGATATTTTCTAAAAATAAAGATGCAGCAGAAATAAATAACATGAAGATTTTGCAGAAATATAAATAATCAAGATAGGGACTTCTATCTTGACATGCTCTCACTATTTTTTTAGTGAGTCACACGACACCCTCAACACGTGAAATGGATGTCTCTAACAACTTCTAATAGGGATCGAGATTCAATCAACATCTTAGTGTAACCTCAGAGGACTCGACCAGTCACACTAAGCCTAAAGGGTAGGCAATTCTTGTTGATCATAACTCTTTATGATTCCCATCCTATTTGGCCTCCGAACCTCCATGGCCTCAAGGGACTTGACCAAACATGATGTTCGATCAAGTCATCACCATCGTTATAAGATAAGTTTAATTCGATGATATACCCTCGAGAGACTCAACCAAGCATACCATGTCCTCAGGTCGCTAGTGATATCTCTATATCATAGGCAAGATAGTGAATCGCAATATAAGTGAGCATTAAGAAACTAGACCAACTTAACCTACATCGGGAATCGGTTCCTACCTATAACGACGGAAGGTCACGTGGGTCAATCTAATTATCTAATGTTTACCGACTTAATATTATCGATAGAGGGAATTTTTGATTCGATCTCCTAATATGGCATGTCACTGTTAGATCCCTACTAGGGAGAGTCCTAATTTAGTTTCATAGAAGGGAAAAAATATATAAATCCTAAGGGCATTTATGTAATCCTATCTAGCCGACGCCTATTAAAGAGGTGAAGAGACCGGCTAAGTTAGGATTAGTTTGGAGGTTACTTATTAGAGAAGCATTAGGAGTTGATTAGAAGTAGGGGTCTCGAGTATGAGTCTTATTAGAAGTTGGGGTTTAGAAGCCCTATAAATAGCCATATATTCACCCTCTTTTCTTCATGAATAGATCAATACTTTTAGTAGCTTTTGAGTAGCAACTTGGAGGAAGGAACCCCTATAGAGTTCCAAGGTTGTCGATCCCCGAAAGAGATCAACCCCAAGCTTAGAATCTGTAAGGGTTCTAATACTTGGTATCAAAGCAGCATTCTTGGTATCTCATTGCCCTTCCACAACCATCCATCGGCCCTACACAGCCGCCTAAAGTAATTCCCACAATTGCTTAAAAGATCATCGTCGAATTCTGTCATCATCTCCACTACCGCGGATCATCCTTTGATCTCCTTGTGAATTGTACTAGGTTCTGGTTTCCTACCTTACTGCTACTACAATTTAGTTATCCTTATTCAAAAAATCCAAAAAAGTTGTTCCTATATTGCTACATAAACTTTTCGTCGCAAAGTTTTTATCTCTACAAACGAAAGATGCACTATTGAATTCCAACCGCATAACACTATTTTTTTGATCTTGCTATTGTATTTTTTCTGTCCAAATCTCTATAAAATTTTTATGACAGCTTTAACACTTCCTAATTGTGGATTTTCCTTTGGTTTTGTTAAAAAATTCTCAATATAAACCACTGATCTTTTATGTCCAAACTGCTACATTTTAGACATAAAAATCTGTTGTAGTACCTTTCTGTGATCCTCAATTTTGCCTAACCTCTTGCAATCATTTCCTTCTACAAAATTTTTAACAATATTATCTCTCTTACTAGTAGATTTCTTAGGAGTTTTACTTGAATCTCTATTGAGAATTGCTGGAAAAAATTACATCTTTACTATTGGAATTTTTACGGTGAAAAATTTGGTGCTGCACCTTTGTCCTTTTTCTTCTCCGTAACCTACCAAACCCTAGCCACCTTGCTGCCACCAACTAAGACATCTTTAGGGCATCCCTCTAGCCTTAAGACATAGCTAACATAACCTATTTTCATAACTCTAATAGCATAAAAAATTGTAGCCTAAAATAGTAAACCATTACAGTTGAACTCTTCTATCACCAATCTATTGTCCAAACCTTCCACCACCCCATCCCATTAACCCATCAACAGAAAAAAAGACAAGGACATCTCTGATCTATAGGCATATGCTATGGCTTCTCAAGATCCAATTGATGCCAAATTTGAAGCAATGGAATCTCGGATTGAATTGTGGCTTGAATCGTGCTTGGAGGACAAATTGCGTAATTTGTTTGCAGAATTCAAAATTAGACAACCATCAAGTCCAACCAAATTTCAATGAGACGAGAGTTTAGAGAGGCCTCTAGAGAAGGAGGGATAGCTCTTAGACATAGTTCAGCCACGCATGAGGGTAGACTTCCCATGATGGGAAGGAGACCCAACGGGGTGGATTTCACGCGCCGAATGTTACTTTCGCTACTACTGAATGTCGGATGATGCTATGGTAGAAATTGCTGTCATCCACCTTGAAGGAGATGCGATTCAATGGTACAATTGGTTGGAATATGATCATGGGGCTCTGACATGGAATTAATTTAAGAATGCACTACTGAACCATTTCGGACCTACATAGTATGAAAATATCGATGACCAACTCGCAATGATTCAACAAACCTCTATGATTCAAGAGTACCAAATCAGGTTTGAGAAGCTATCCTACCTTGCTTGTGATTGGACTGATTATCAATTATCAGGAACATTCATCGAAGAACTCAAGCCAAAGATAAAAGGAAAGGTTACGGTGCGACAGCCCCGTACTGTGACGACTACGATTTCTTTCACCTGAATACAAGAAGAATGGCTCAACCAAGATGCTCGGAGGATGAGAACCTCTCCTAGGCCCATGGCATATAAATCTCCTTCTACTCCTAGCCATCCTTCACTATCAAAAAAATTGATAAGGGAAGAACTACGTGACCGATCAGCAAAGGGTCTTTGTTGGCATTACGATGAGCTGTGGAACCACAATCATCGCTCCAAAAGGGGCCACCTCCTATAGATTGAATGTTGGGAAATCCTTCAGGGGAGTGACATCAAATGCATAGCGGAAGAACAGAAAACAAAACCCCAGATTTCCTGTAGAAAGTTTTCATCATCGTGCGAAGATCGGTGCGTCAAAAACAAATCCGCAAAACTACACGTGTAAAAGAAGATACCTAGGGAGATAGTATACCCCTGAATTTCTATAGATCTATGGGAGAGGATGAAGGAGGTCAAGCGTCCTCCTCTCTAGCGGTATCCACACGACAGGGATTGCAATGATACACCTCTCTGTTTGGGGAGAGGCGAACAAGAGGTGGCTACTAAAAGAAACCCTCAGCCTATAGAGCTTTGGTTCCCTCCTATTTATAGAGGCCCCCTAAAAACCCTAATGGATCTTTTGCCCTATTGGGTATTGGATCTCCATCCAATTACCCAAGCCTCTTGGATTAATGGGTTTCTACCCAATAATCTCTTATTAGCAACTATTGGATCTCATCACAGGATCCAATAATTCAGGGGCTTAATGAATCTCCAATAAGATAGGGGGTTCAGCGGATATCTCATATCCAAACCTCTACTCGTCACAACACCTACCATATGTGTGTGACCCTCTAGGCCCAATATCGAGCTGGCCGTGAGTCATACTTGTCAGAACTCCTTCTGACAGAGTGAATTATTATCTCTATAATAATTCACCCAACTCATCGACTGCGGACGTACTAGGCCACTACGCAGCAGCCCCCAGACGATATAGGGGAATCCAATCCTTTGGACCTATTTGTCCTTAGTTACCATGTATCTATAGTCCCTCATCTATCTAATATCCAAGAGACCCTATATCGGGCATGGTGCTGTCAGGCCCATATGGTCTCTCCTCAAGTCTTGCTCTTGTCGGATTCTCCCGAAGAACTCTTTCTCTCTCAATCCGAATAACCTTGGCCAAGGATTTGTTCGAGTAAGAACACATGAGATATTTCTCTCATGATATCGAGAGCGAATGATCCTCTATTGACACTCAATAGTCCTCGTAAGGTTGACTACCACTCCCAATGACCGATTGTACTAGATCTGGAATTTTCCAAACCTATAAGTCCGGTCTCAAAGAGTGGAGTACTCATATAGGACATCCTTGGTGTCTCAAGTCTAAGGACCAGATACACTACTGGGACTACAGAATCATTGTCTGACATGAGGTATCAATAACCATCCAGCATTCCGTAGGCGAATCAATCAGTGAACTTATTCCCCAATGAGCACCTGCATTGTACCCTTAGTGTCCCCACACGAGTAGCTATGAGACCAACTACCTTCATTATATGGATGGGTATACAACACATCAGTCTATCTGGTTATCTCGATGTCCTTCTCGAGTAACCTATGACTAAGATAATTCAGGGTTTGTGTTTAAAGGTGAATCGGTCTCATTATCGTGATCTCATCATGATCCGATTCCCATTGCACAGATTTAAGGACATCACAATATATGCAACACGCACGATAAAGTGATAAAACACCTAATAATAAGCAAAGAGAAAAAATGCATATCAAGTCACAAGTGCCTTCACTCATTTGATTAGCTTGTAGGGCACATATGACTAGCATTGAACCTCTTGAAGACATAGAGGAGGAGGTCCAGGAGCATGAGGAAGAGGTCACGGATGAAGAACAACAGTCGGTTGATATTACAATGCATGCCCTTGCCGATTACACGAACCCGCAAACGATAAAAGTGGGAGGACTTCTGAAGCAACAACCGATCATAATTCTTATTGACACCGGGAGCACTAATAATTTTATAAACAATAAGGTTGATGTCCGGATGGCCTTACTTATCAAAAATTGTAGTAGGTTTGATGTTAAGTTCATCGATGGATGAATTTTGAAGTATGATCGTAGGTTCCCGTGGGTGAAACTATTGCTGTAGGACCAAGAGATAATTATAGATTTCTTCCTCCGCTCTCTTGATATAAGGCCGTGCTTAAAATCAAATGGTTGACAACATTGGGTGATGTTTCCTAAAATTTTTTAAAACTAATTATGAAATTTTACAATAACAGGAAACAGGTGATACTGCATGGGAAACGTGGGGGTGACGTAACAATGATTTGCACACAATGAATGGAGAAAGTTTTGTACAAAGTATACAGCGACTTTTTGGTACAACTTGAGCAACAATCTTAGGGAGAGCCAACCAAATTTGAAGACTTAAATCTACTTCCCTTGCTTGCTGAATTTTTAGATATATTTGACGAACTGCGTAGCCTACCTCTTACTCACCTGCATGATCATTGTATACCGATTCTTCTGGGCAAACCTCTAGCAAATACTCAGCCATATCAGTATCCACATCTTCAAAAGGATGAAATAAAAAGGATTGTAAAAGAGATGCTTAAAACAAGAGTCATTCGGCCAAGTTACAGCCCCTACTCTTCACCGGTGCTCCTCATACGAAAGAATGATGAAACATGGTGAATATGCATTAATTACCGAGCTCTCAATGGCATAACTGTTAAGGACAAGTACCCTATTCCAGTAGTAGATGAATTATTTGATGAGTTAAAGGGAGCACGAGTCTTCACAAAGCTAGACCTTCGATTCGGGTATCATCAAATATGAGTGTACGAAGAAGACATACCGAAAACTACCTTTCGAACGCACAAAGGCCACTACGAATTTCTGGTAATGCCCTTTGTTCTCACCAATGCTCCCTCCACCTTCCAGAGCCTTATGAATAATATTTTCTAAAGTATCTTCATAAATTTATGCTAGTTTTCTTTGACGATATCTTATCTACAGCCCTTCTTTTGAAAGTCATTTTCAGCACTTATGACTTGTTTTGACGATTTTGCGAGAACATGTTCTTTTTATCAAAAAATCAAAGTGCAGCTTTCTTTAACAGAAGGTAAAATATCTTGGGCATATCATATCAAAGGAAGGTGTGATGGTGGATGCCTCCAAAATTGAAGCAATGTAGAACTGGTCGACCCCGAGGAACATAAAATCGTTGCACGACTTTCACGGTTTAATAGGCTAATATCATAAGTTCATAAAAAACTATAGAAAGATCAGTGCACCCCTTACTTCCTTGCTAAAAAAAGATGCTTTCCAATCGTTGGACAAAGCCACTACCGCCTTCGTTGAACTTAAAGCCACAATGTTGATAACACCCGTACTAGCGCTACCCGACTTTGGCAAGACTTTTGTTTTAAAGCTAATGCCTCTGGAGTCGGAATTAGTTTTGTACTAATTCAAGATGGCCACCCCCTTACTTATACCAGTAAGGTGTTATCTCCTTCCCATCTCAAGATGATTATCTACGATAAGGAGATGCTTGCGATTGTGCATGCGGTGGTCAAATGGAGACCGTACTTGATCGGGCGATGCTAAATCAAGACTGACCATAAAAGCTTAAAATATTTCTTAGAGCAGAAGATATCTTCCCTTGAGTAGCAAAAATGGGTAACAAAGCTTCTTAGATATGATTATGAAATAACTTACAAAAAGGGGAGAGAGAATATTATTGCAAATGCACTATTGTGGCTACCCGAGCAAGCTGAATTTTCGGCCATTTCACTTCCGACCAGCGACTTCCTTGAGGATATTAGGAGGGAATGACAAGATGATCTGGAGACCAGTAAGATCATAAAAATATTGGAGGAACCACTAAGCTCCATGGCTCATTACAATTAGGACTCAAAAGATTTGTGCTATAAAGGACACATTGTGCTTGTGCCAAATTCTACCTGCATAAAGACCATCCTTCAAAAGATGCATTCCACACTTACGGTCGGGCACTTCGGGTTCCTTAGAACCTATAAGAGAATTAAGCAAAATTTTTATTGGGTAGGGATGAAAAATATTATTGCTAAATTTGTAGCACAATGTGATGTATGTCAACGACATAAAGGTGAGACCGTGGCAAGTCCAAGAAAGCTGCAACCTTTACCCATCCCAGACTTAATATGGACTGATATATCAATGGACTTCATCGAAGGGCTTCCCTCATCACAAGGAAAAGAGTTATTCCAATTGTAAGGCACTAAATTGAAGATGAGTATGACATATCACCCATAAACTGATGGCCAAACTAAAGTGGTGAATAGGTGCTTCGAGACATACCTCAGATGCTTCACCAATGACTGGCCAAAAGAGTGGATAAAGTGGCTTCCCTGGGCCGAGTGGTGGTATAAGATAACTTATCGTTCATCTACAAAATATACTCCCTATGAGGCTATGTATGGTCGACCTCCCCGTGTAATCCCAAAATATATGTTGGGCACCTCTAAAGTAGAACAAGTAGACAAGGAACTATAGGATAGAGATAAAATGCTAAAGTTGTTAAATGATAATCTCATTGTAGCTCAAGCAAGGATGAAACAACAATATGATCAACACAAAGGCGAAAGAGAATTTTCAGTAGGAGATTAGGTCTTCCTATGGCTCCAACTATACAAGCAAATATCAATCCAGACTAGAGCATTCATGAAGATTTCACTTTGGTTTTATGGACCCTACTAGATTTTGGAGTGCATCGGAGCAGTAGCATATAGATTGGACTTACCCACCAGCTTCTGGATACATCCAGTCTTCCATGTGTCGTGTTTGAAGCTCAAGTTGAGACAAAACGAGATAGCCCAAAGTCATCTACCAATTATGACTACCCAAGGAGAGCTCCAAACCCAATCGAGTGCCATTATTGATCGACAGATTGTGACTCGATGACGACAATCCACTACTGAAGTGCTAATACAGTGGGTGAACCTACCAATAGAAGATGCCACTTGGGAGAATTATAACGACTTGAAAATTAAATTTCTTGAATTCATGAAGCGTCAGCCTCGAGGACAAAGCTAATTTGAAGAGGGCAGGGGTTTGTTAGGACTCTAGCTAGGAAAGTCCTAATTTAGTTTCATTAAGGGGGCAAACATGTAAATCCTAAGGGCGTTCAAGTAAATCCTATATAGCCGACCCATATTAAAGAGGTGAAGAGGCTGGCTAGGTGAGGATTAGTTTGGAGGTTACTTCTTAGAGAAGCTTTAGGAGTTGATCAAAAGTAGGGGACTTGAGTAGGAGTCCTACTAGGAGTTGGGGTTTAGAAGCCCTATAAATAGCCATGTACTCACCCTCTTTTTTTCATGAATAGATCAATCCTTTTAGCAGTCTTTAAGCAGCAACTTGGAAGAAGGAACTCCTATAGAGTTCCAAGGAGGCCGATCCCCTAAAGAGATCAACTCCAAGATTAGAATCCACAAGGGTTCTAACAGTCATACATATACATATTTAATATATATCTACATCACATGAAATATATATATATATATATATATATATATCTAGTAGGTGTATAAGTAATAACACATCACATGAGCAATCATACCAAATGATCATGGACCACATTCTAATATAATCATGTTGAATCTCAGATTTTGATGATGAAACCAATTAATAGTGATTATGATTTGATTTATGTTTTGAGTGATGTAGGACTAGCTTCGATCAGGAAGAGACAATTAAAGCAGAAGGAATCGAAAGTTGGCCAGAGGAGAACATGTTAGAAGATTGGATGTCGAGTCGAAGGATCGGTTAATGTATCGACAAAAGGCTTAAAATGATAAGTTCGGACATTGGGCTAAGAAGAGCAGAATTGCACCAAGGAGATCGGAGTTGCGGAGGACAACTAGCGGATTGGGTAATGAGCCATAAGAGAGGATGATGCGCTAAAGAATCAGACAAAGCGCTGATGGACCAATGACATACCAGACAATATTGTTTAGATCGAAGTAGATTTAATTTGTAATTGGGTTAGAATTGGGCCAACTCAATTAGGGACAAATTGAGCCCAAGTTTGGGCTATGTTGAGCTAAGTGAAAGGCCCAAATAGTGACCTAATGGGTGGATCAGGTGGTGGAATCGTCGGTGGCTCAGTCTCTGAGACATAGCCTTTGAGACTATGTTGGGCGGTGGTTCCGCTAGACTAGCAATGGTACCACCTAGTGTCAAGGCAAACTAGGCGGTGGTACTGCTAGTACCCAAAAAACCCAAGATGAGACTAGTTTTGGCTCTAAGTTTTAATTCATTTGGAGTCTATAAATACCCCTCTTATTCCTAGTTAGCATATACAAGCACAGAGAACATAATAGTGAAAAAATGCTACTGTAATTTTTTAAGAGTTTTCCTCCTCTAACCTCAAGTTACTTTTAATTTAAGAAAGGAGTGAGTACTTGTGAAGGTCATTCTCCTAAATCTATGAAAAGGAGAAGAGGGTTGTAAGAAGGTAGTTAGTCTTCACCCATTGAAAGAAAACTGTTAGTGGAAGCTGGTAGCCTTGATTGAAGAGGGATCAAAAGTAGATGTAAGTCACAATGACCGAACCATTATAAAATCGGTGTGCTCTCTATTTGTGTTTTTTTTTCTATTATGCTCTTTATAATTTTTGTTTCATGCTTTTCATCACTGCCCTCACTCACTTATGAATCTTTTTAAGTTAAAGTGCACTCGATATTGGTTTTCATTGAATGAAGCTTTTTATCGAATAAGTTTTCCAAATCGACGTAATTGTTATCGCTACACTAATTCACCCCCCCCCCCTCTTAGTGCTGACTGCGATCCTAACAGTTAGTATCAGAGTGACTTTATTTCTTATTTAGATTAATACCTAAGAAAAATAACTCTTTTTGGCTTTCAAGAGGGTCAGTCTATTATTCATCCTCCTATGTTTAGTGGGACGGACTACATATATTGGAAAACTCAAATGAGAATTTTCTTACTTTCTTTGGATTTGAACTTATGAAATATTATCGAAAATGATTTTTAAAAGTCTTCCAACCAAATAAATGATTGGAATGATTTGGAAAAAAAAGATTTTTTTCTTTGAATGCAAAAGCTATGAATGCTTTATTTTTTTTGCCTTGTATAAAAATAAATTTAATCAAGTTTCTATTTGTGAAACTATGCATGATATTTGACATACACTTGAAATCACACACGAAGGCACTAATAGAGTAAAAGATTCAAAAACTAATCTTTTTATGCATGATTTTGAATTATTTCGAATGAAACCAAGCAAGACTATTGGAGACATGTACACCTGGTTTATGGATGTCATCAATGGTCTAAAAGCACTTGGTAAAAGGTTTTCTAATTTTAAACTTATTAACAAGATATTAAGATCCCTTCCAAAGTGTTGGGATCCTAAAGTAACGATAATACAAGAGTCAAAGGACTTGAACTGTTATTCTCTCGAAGAACTTATTGGGTCTTTAATGAACTATGAAATGACTTATGTTGAACTTGATGAATATGATAACAACATTCCAAAGAACAGGAAGGGTTTGGGACTTCAAATAATAGAAGACCACCTGAGCGAAAGCTCAAGTGATGATGACTTTGAACTCCTAATAATTAAATTTGAAAAGTTTATAAAATAAGAATTAAAGAATAAAAATGAATTCAATCCGAACACAACCACTTATTATGAATGCAAGAAGCTGGGGTACTCCAAAGGCAAGTATATAAAAGTGAAGAAGAAGAAAGCACTTAAAGAAGAATCAAGTGCATCCGAAGATAAGACTGCAAATTGTGCTTCAATGGTCTTCGACAACAAGGCAAGTGACTCAATCAAATCATTTTTTACTTACTATGAAATTACTTAGTGCTATTCAAGATTTAATAATTTTGAATTAGTAGGAAATATAAAATTAAAAAAGTATTATAATAATTGCATGTTTTATGATAATGCTTGCACACCAAATAAGATTAAATCTATATATATTTTAAAAGTAATTATCTTGATGATTTTTCATTGCTTTCGGTTCTAAAAGTGATGCATGGCCTTTGTATGAAAAATTTGAACATGCTTATATGAAATCAAATTGTATGAATTGAAACACATAAAAAGAGGAATTTTTTTAATCTTTAAAGTTTTGATGATTTTTCAATAAGAGATTGATGAATCTAGTTATGTCATCTTGAATCTCTTGAATGTGATTTATCAAATTGAATGAGTTGAAAATAATGATGAATATTTTGACAATAAATGTTTATATCATGCTTGATGATTTTATATTTTGAAACCATGCATGATGAGTTGAAGTAATGATGATTTGAAATCTTATGGTTTGGAATAATGTGTTATATATGTTTTTGGACTTAATGATTTTTATGACAAAACTTGGGAATCGGTTTTAAACGTTGATGCATGTCTTTATTTAAAAGACTTAAGCATACTAGCATGAAATCAATTACAAAACTAAAAGCACTTTAGCTACTTTTAATTTTATAGGAATTAATCTACGTTGTTTTCAATAAATATCCTGAATAAAAGAAAAGTGATTTTGATGATGATTTCAGATTTGACACACTTGATTTATTCGTGTTTACGACTTGAGATGTATTTTAATATGAATCATTTTTGATGCTTCTATCTTTCTCAATTCATTTTAATCTCCTATGTTTCTTCTTGTTATTCACTAAAGAGGGAACTTATTCTAAAAATGGTGGAGATCTTTCATTCATGACATATACTTGACAATTATGACTTGAAATTTTTTATAAAATAATATCGTTAACCATGATTCTTTCATTTTATTAAAAAGAATGTTTATCCAATTGAATCATGATTGTTCTCTTGATTTCTCGGATTTACAACTCGAATTTTTTGTGTGAATCAAAATTTTTGATCTCCTAAGATTTCTTCTTGTTATTTGCTAAAATGGAGATTTGTCAAAATGATTCATGGACTTTTGGATTTATGACTTTTGGATTCATGACTTGATTTTTCATTCGTTTATGTGATGGTTGAAATATTTGTACCTTTGAATTCTTCCCTTCTCCTTTCATTTTTTCCTTTAATGACAAAAGGGGGAGAGAAAATATGCTAGTATTGGTATTCATAATTTGATGATTGAAATATTGATGTAAACTTTTGATCTCGCTTGTCATGATTTGAAAGTTGATGTAAAGGAAAAATATTTATAACTTTGTATTATTCCCTTCTTTTTGACAATGACAAAGGGGGAGAAAGACTCGCTATTTTGCACTTCATAAAATGAAGCAAAAATTTGCTAGCTTGCAAAGGCAAAACTTTCATACACTTCTCAAAAGAGAAGAAACAAAAGTTGCTAGCTTGGAATATCATAAAGAGAAGCAAAAGTTGCTATCTCAAGAGAAGCAAACTTGCAATCTTACATATCTTTAAAACTTACTATGCTTGCTTGTTGTAAAATGATAAATTACTAGCTTGTATGTTGTAAAATTTGCATATCTTAAAAACTTGCTAGATGCACTTCTCCTTTTTGTTGATGACAAAGGGGGACAAGGATGATGACGATATTAAAATTTCTTGCATGTTGTGATTATGATTTGAAATTTTGAATAATGTATGCAATGATATGCATATAATGAATGACATATTGCATGATTTCTTGATTTCTATTAATATGGCAATATTGATAGGGGGAATTTGTTTAAACTCCATCATTAATTGGTTATCATTATCAAAAAGGGAGAGATTATTGAATCTCAAATTTTGATGATGAAACCAATTGATAGTGATTATGATCTGATCTGCATTTTGAGTGATGCAAGACCAGCTTTGATTAGGAAGAGACAATTAAAGTAGAAGGAATCAAAAGTTGGGCCGGAGGAGAACATGTTAGAAGATTGGATGTCCAGCCGAAGGGTTAGTTGACGTATCGGTAGAAGGCTTTGGATGATGAGTTTGGGCATCAGGCCAAGAAGAGCAAAATTGAACCAAGGAGATTGGAGTTGTAGAGAACAACTGACCAATTGGGCAATGGGCCACAAGATCGGATGAAGTGCCAAAGAATCAGACGAAATACCGATGGACCAATGACATACTGGATAATAACTGATTCAAGCTTTGTAATAATTATCTAGATCGAAGTAGGTTTAATTTATTATTGGGTTAGAATTGGACTAACTCAATTAGGGGCAAATTAGGCCCAAGTTTGGGCTATGTTAGGCCAAGTGAAAGATCCAAATAGTGACCCAATAGGTGTGTCAGGTAGTGGCACTGCTAGAATAAGCGATGGAACCACCAGTGGCTTAGTCTCTAAGACACAGTCTCCGAGATAGTGTCAAGCGATGGTACCCGCCCAATGTCAAGTGATAGTATCGCCTAATGTCAGGGCAAATTGGGCGGTGGTACCGCTAGTACTTGGAAGACCCGGGATATGACTAGTTTTGGCTCCATGTTTGAATCTATTTGGAGCCTATAAATACCCCTCTCATCCCTGGTTAGCATACATAAGCACAAAGAACATAATAGTAGAAAAATGTTGCTATAATTCTTTAAGAGTTTCTCTCCTCTAGCCTCAAGTTGCTTTTAGTTTAAGAGAGGAGTGAGTGCTTGTAAAGGTTGTTCTCCTAAACCTATGAAAAAGAGAAGAGGGTAGTTAGTCTTCACCCATTGAAAGAAGACTATTAGTGGAAGCCATTACCTAGTCGAAAGAGGGATCGGAAGTGGACGTAGGTCACGATAACCGAGCCACTATAAAATCGATATGCTCTCTTTATGTGCTCTTTTCTGTTCTGCTCTTTATAATTTTTGTTTCATACTTTTCATCATTGCCCTCACTCACTTACAAATCTTTTTAAGTTAAAGTGCAGTCGATATTGATTTTCATTGAATGAAGCTTTTATCGAATGAGTTTTCCAAATCGATGTAATTTTTATCATTGCACTAATTCACCCCCCCCCCCTTAGTGCTGACTATGATCCTAACAGATCAAGCCTGAGCCAATGGGCCCAGTCACTCATATCAATATCTATGTGTGTAGCGGCACATCTCTATATCTTGTGATCGTCCGGCTCATCCTTATTGGTTCCGTCGGCATCTCGATACATCTCTATGCGTCGCGATCATCCATTTTGACCTCATGAGTCTTGCTATTGCTTCCATGCTCCCACTGTGCCTCCTTGTGTAATTACAATATAATTACAGGCTTGTAGGCCTAATAATAAATGAGAAAAATAGAGGCTCATAAGTCCTAATAATAATAATAATGATGACATCATACACATACATCATATCACATGGTTCATGATCATTTATCCACATCATACATCATATGTACACATATTTATAAAGGATTAATAGATAAATAATAATAATTAATCAAACCTATTAATTAACTAATATTTTTCTAAAATTAGGGCCATACAGGAAATTTTTTGAATTGTGAAGGATATTTTGGTCATTTGAATAGAAGCAACACACCCTAGAATTTCTAAAATTCTGAGCAGTAGAACTATCTTTTTTCCAGAAACCATGATCCCCACCTCTGCATGTTGCATTGTGGCCACCGCTGCCCTATCGACGACAGCCGCTACTAGCGGGTGTGCCACACTTCTACTCGTGGGCAGCACTGCCATAGTAGGCGAGTACAGCGATCGCAGCAGGCCATGGCCCCCTTTGCGGGCAAGCGCTACTACGGGCATCGCTCTCTCTTGCAGGTAGGCCGCCCGAAGGCATCACCATCGGGGGCGGGCATAGCCCCCTGTATGCAAGCGGCCTGCTTGCGGATGTAGGTGCCGCCTGCCCTTGTGGGCAGATCACCATGCTCGACGTCGCCCACCTTGTCAGCATGCCACCCGTAGATGCCACCTATGGCCCCTGCCCGCAAGTAGCTAGGGAGCTCTCGGCCAAAGCTTCAAGCAGCCTTTGGCCATGGCAAACCTGCGAGGGCAGCAACCCTCTCTCGCATTTTGCGTCAACAATTTTGATGACAAAAGCTTCTATAAATCATAAGACACATAGTTTAAAATTCGATATTCACACGGACAATCTAGCTCTGATACCACCATTGGAAAATCTAGGGGTCACATCACATGCGCAGCGAAAGAACAGAAAACACAAAATCCTAGATTTTCACAAAAAGGTTTCATTATCATACGAAGATCGATGCATAAAAATCCATGAATCCAAAAATTGTGTATATGAGAAAGATAATATATAGGGAGATTGTATATCCTTGAGATTCTTGCAGATCCATAAGGCAGGATGAAAGAGGTCAAGTGTCCTTCCCTCTAGTGGTGATCCATATGGCATGGACTATGAAGATGCTCCTCTCTAGGGAGAGGAGAATAGGAGGTGGCTACCAAGAAAACCCTAGCCTATAGGCCTTTGGTTCCCTCCTATTTATAGAAGACCCTTGTTAACCCTAATGGATCTTACTCTATTGGGTATTGGATCTCCATCCAATTACCCAAGCCGCTTAGATTGATGGGTCTCTACCTAATAATCTCTTATTAGCTCTTATTAGATCTCATCTATAGGATCCAATAATTTAGGGCCTTATTGCATATCCAATAAGATAGGAGCTCCGACGGATATCTCATATCCGAACCTCTATTGTCGCAACACCAACCATATGCGTGTGACCCTCTAGGCCCAATATCGAGCTGACCGTTAGTCATGCCTATCAAAACTCTTTCTGACTCAATGAATTATTATCTCTATAATAATTCACTCGACTCATCAATTACGGATGCACTAAGCCACTGTGCTGTAGTTCCCAAATGATACAAGGGAATCCAATCCTTTAAACTTATTTATCCTCAGTTGCCATGTACCTATAGTCCCTCATCTATCTAATATCCCAGAGATTATATATCGGGCATGGTTGCTAGTTATAGGTGCCCTACAAGCCAATCACATGAGTGATAGCACCTGTAACACGCTGCATCAATCTCTTTGCTTATGATTATTGGCATTAACTCACATTATCTAAATGTATATTGTGATGTCCCTAGATCTATGCAATGGGAATCGGATCGTGATGAGATCACGATAATGAGATCGATTCACCTTTAAACACAGACCTTAAATTATCCTGGTCATAGGTTACTCGAGAAGGACATTGAGATAATCGGATAGACTGGTGTGCTGTATACCTGTTCAAATGATGGAGGTAGCTAGTCTCATAGTTACTCATGTGGGGACACTAAGGGTACAGTGCAGGTGCTCATTGGAGAATGAGTTCACTAATTGATCCGCCTACGGAATGCTGGATGGTTATTGATACCTCATGTCAAACAGCGATTCCGTAGCCCCAGTAGTGTATCTGGTCCTTAGACTTGAGATACCAAGAATGTCCTGTATGAGTACTCCACTCTTTGATACCGGACTTATAGGTTTGGAAAGCTCCATATCTAGTACAGCCGATCATTAGGAGTGGTAGTCAACCTTACAAGGGCTATTGAGTGTCAATAGAGGATCATCCGCTCTCGGTATCATGAGAGGAATATCCCATGTGTTCTTGCTTGAACAAATCCTTGGCCAAGGTCATTCAGATTGAGAGAGAAAGAGTTCTCCGGGAGAATCCGACAAGAGCAAGACTCGAGGAGAGACCGTGTGGGCCTGACAACACCATGCCCGGTATAGAGTCTCTAGGATATTAGATGGATGAGAGATTATAGATACATGGTAACTGAGGACAGATAGGTCCAAAGGATTGGATTCCCTTATATCGTCTAGGGACCGCGGCATAGTGGCCTAGTACGTCTACGGTCGATGAGTTGGGTGAATTATTATAGAGATAATAATTTACTAAGTCAGAAGGAGTTCTGACAAGTATGACTCATGGCCAGCTCGATATTGGGCCTAGAGGGTTACACACATATGGTAGATGTTGCGACGAGTAGAGGTTTGGATATGAGATATCCGCTGAACCCCCTATCTTATTAGATATCTATTAAGCCCCTGAATTATTGGATCTTGAGATGAGATCCAATAATTGCTAATAAGAGATTATTGGGTAGAGGCCCACTAATCCAAGAGGCTTGGGTAATTGGATGAAGATCCAATACCTAATAGGGCAAAAGATCCATTAGGGTTTTTCAAGGGGGGGCCTCTATAAAGAGGAGGGGACCAAAGCTCTATAGGCTGAGGGTTTCTTTTGGTAACTACCTCCGGTTCTCCTCCCCCGAGAGAGAGAGGAGCATCGTCGAAATCCCTGCTTTGTGGATACCGCTAGAGAGGAGGACACTTGACTTCCTTCATCCTCTCGCACTGATTTGTTGGAATTCAGGGATATATGATCTCCCTAGGTATCTTCTTTTACATGTGCAGTTTTTGCGGATTTGCTTTTGATGCACCGATCTTCGCACGACGACGGAAACTTTCTATGGGAAATCTGGGGTGTTTTGTTTTCTGTTCTTCCGCTGCGCATGTGATGTCGCTCGCCAATGAAGGATTTCCCAACAGTGGTATCAGAGCCAGGTTGTTTGTGCGAAGATCGGATCTTAAACTGCATGTGTTGTGATCTAGAACAGGTCTTGTTGTCAAAATCGTTAGCGCAAAGGACGAGGAAGGGCAGTAACTGTTGCTGCCCACTACGGCCATGCAGTGACCGCAAGGTTGCTTGCAGCCTTGCTGCCTGCACAGGCAGCAGTCGGCCGGCGGGCTACGGGCGGCAAGCAAGTTGCCTACGCCGGTGGCCTGCTGCCTACCTGCGACCCGCGGAGGCAGCGCTCCCCGCAGGCAGCGCTACCTAAGGGGCGGGCGGTGCCCGCAAGGGTGACCGCCGTCGCCCGCGACCAAGCAGGTAACGCCTGCAGCCACCCGCAGGGGCGGTCCCCGCGGGGGGAAGGCCGCCTGTGGAGGCAGTGCCTGCCCGCGGTGACGTGTGCGGTGTAGCGCATGCTCGCGGCGATGCCCACGTGGCAACGCCGCTGGAGCGCCGACGGGGCAGCGCCTGCGGGCGTTGCGCTCGCCTGCTGCGACCATGCGGCCCGCGACGCCGACGTCGGCTGGGTGGCGGCGGGCGCACTGCGGCTGCAAATGCAGCAGGGTAGAGGGATTAGGGTTTTAGGGCAAAAGATGGTTTTGCCCCTTGGAATTTCAGAAATTCTAGATTCTATCCCCTTTGACAGAATTACTAAAATACCCCTGGGAATTCAGAAAATTTTTTGATTTCAGAAAATTAAATATGTTAATTAAATAGTTTAATTAACTATTATTATTTATCTAGTAGTCCTATAAAATAACATATACATGTGATGTATGATGTGGACAAATGATCATGGACTTGTGATGTGTGTACATGTGATTATTATTATTGGGGTCTGTGAGCCTCCATTTTTCTCGTTTATTGTCGGGCCTACGTGCCTATAATTATGTTGTAATTATCAGAGGAGGCGCAATGGTAGCGTGACTCACGAGGCCGAGACGGACGATCCGACGCATGGAGATGCGTTAAGATGTCGACAGATCCGATGAAGCGAGATGGATGATCACAGGGCATAGAGATGCGCCGAAGTACACATAGATCTTAATGTGAGTGATTGGGCCCACTGGCTCGGGCCTGATCACATTAGGATATGGTCCATGATCATCTGGTGTAATTGCTCCTGTGATGTGTGATTAGTTATACACCTACTAGATATGTATATATATATTTGCATGCGATGTAGATATATATATTAAATATGTATGTGTGTGACACATTATGTTAGGAGACCAAATCAAAAAAATCCTCTCCATTAATAATATTAAGTCGGTAAACGTGAGGCAATAAGATTGACCCACGTGGCCTTCCATCGTTATAGCTAGGAGCCGATTCCCGGTGTAGGTTGAGTTGGTCGAGTCCCTCGAGACTCACCTATATCGCGTCTCACCATCTTATCTACGACATAGAGATGTCAGAGGTGACCTGAGGACATGGTATGCTTGGTCGAGTCCTTCGAGAGTATATCACCTAATCAGACTCATCTGGTAATAATGTTAATGACTTAACTGAACATCATGGTTGGTCGAGTCCCTCGAGGCCATGGTGGTTCGGAGGCCGAACAGGACAAGAATCACAAGGACTTGTGATTGGCAAGAGTTGCCTACCTTTACGGGCTTAACGTGATTGGTCGAGTCCCTCGAGGTTACGTTAAGACGCCGATTGGATCCTGATCCCCACTAGAGATCCGCCGGGGGTCTCCGATTCACATACCAGAGAGTGTTGTGTGTCTCGTGAAAAATTAGTGAGAATACATTAAGATATAAGTCCTTATCTTAATTATTTAATTTCTGTAAAGTCTACATGTTATTTATTTCTGCTACATCTTTTATTTCAAAAAAATATCGCTTTCAAATCCTTTACGTGACATACTTGATGCCAACCGCCTCACTGGTCCAAATTATACGGATTGGCTTCGTAATCTGAGAATCGTTCTCATGGCGAAGAAAATCGTATATGTCCTTGATACAGTGATCCATACGCCCGACGAAGGGGCAAGCGAGGATGAGATCGCTCGTTATGTGAAGCACTTAGATGATTCCACTCTTGCTCAGTGTTACATGCTGGCCTCTATGACTACTGAGTTACAGAGATAGCATGAAAATATGGATACTAATTTCATACTCCTACATCTCCATAAATTGTTTGAGGAATAGGGAAGAACTCAGCGATATGAGATATCAAAGAATCTTTTCCGTGCTAAGATGACTGAGGGGACACCGGTTCAGAACCATGTCCTTAAGATGATTGAGTGGATCGAAAAACTCACAGGTCTAGGAATGGTCCTAGAGGATAACCTGTGTGTGGATCTTGTACTTCAGTCTCTACCAGATTCCTTTAAACTTATTTATCCTCAGTTGTCATGTACCTATAGTCCCTCATCTATCTAATATCCCAGAGATTGTATATCAGGCATGGTTGCTAGTTATAGGTGTCCTACAAGCCAATCACATGAGTGATAGCACCTGTAACACGCTGCATCAATCTCTTTACTTATGATTATTGGCATTATCTCATATTATCTAAATGTATATTGTGATGTCCCTGGATCTATGCAATGGGAATCGGATCGTGATGAGATCATGATAATGAGATCGCTTCACCTTTAAACACAAACCCTAAATTATCCTGCTCATAGGTTACTCGAGAAGGATATCGAGATAATCGAAAAGACTGGTGTGCTGTATACCGGTTCAAATGATGGAGGTAGCTAGTCTTATAGCTACTTGGGTGGGGACACTAAAGGTACAATGCAGGTGCTCATTGGAGAATGAATTCATTGATTGATCCACCTACGGAATGCTGGATGGTTATTGATACCTCACGTCAGACAACGTTTCCGTAGTCCTAGTAGTGTATCTAGTCCTTAGACTTGAGACACCAAGGATGTCCTATATGAGTACTCCACTCTTTGATACCAGACTTATAGGTTTGGAAAGCTCCATATCTAGTACAGTCGGTCATTGGGAGTGGTAGCCAATCTTACGAGGGCTATTGAGTGTCAATAGAGGATCATCTGCTCTCGGTATCATGAGAGGAATATCCCATGTGTTCTTGCTCGAACAAATCCTTGGCCAAGGTCATTCAGATTGAGAGAGAAAGAGTTCTCTGGGAGAATCCGACAAGAGCAAGACTCGAGGAGAGACCGTATGGGCCTGACAGCACCATGCCCGGTATAGGGTCTTTGGGATATTAGATGGATGAGAGATTATAGATACATGGTAACTGAGGATAGATAGGTCTAAAGGATTGGATTCCCCTGTATCGTCTGGGGGCCGCGGCGTAGTGGCCTAGTACGTCCACGATCGATGAGTTGGGTGAATTATTATAGAGATAATAATTCACTAAGTTAGAAGGAGTTTTGACAAATATGACTCATGGCAGCTCGATATTGGGCCTAGAGGGTCACACACATATGGTAGGTGTTACGATGAGTAGAGGTTCAGATATGAGATATCCGCTGAACCCCCTATCTTATTAGATATCCATTAAGCCCCTGAATTATTGGATCCTGAGATGAGATCCAATAATTGCTAATAAGAGATTATTGGGTAGAGGTCCACTAATCCAAGAGGCTTGGGTAATTGGATGGAAATCCAATACCCAATAGGGCAAAAGATCCATTAGAGTTTTTCAAGGGGGGGCCTCTATAAATAGGAGGGGACCAAAGCACTATAGGCTGAGGGTTTCTTTTGGTAGCCATCTCTTGTTCTCCTCCCCCCAAGAGAGAGAGGAGCATCGTCGCAATCCCTGTTGTGTGGATATCGCTAGAAAGGAGGACACTTGGCTTCCTTCATCCTCTCCCACAGATCTGTAGGAATTCAGGGATATACGATCTCCTTAGGTATCTTCTTTTACATGTGTAGTTTTCGCGGATTTGCTTTTGACATATCGATCTTCGCACGACGACGGAAACTTTCTATGGGAAATCTGGGGTGTTTTGTTTTTTGTTCTTCCGCTGCGCATGTGATGTTGCTCCTCATTGAAGGATTTTCCAACAATGGTGTTGTCAGGCCCCTATGGTTTCCACTTAAGTCTCACTCGAATCGGATTCTTATAGAGTACTCTATCTCTCTTAATTTGAATAACCCTAGCTAGAGATTTGCCTAAGTAAGAATACATGAGATATTCCTCTCATGATACTGAGAGTTGATAATCCTCTGTTGACACTCAATAGTCCTCGTAAGTGTAATATATATCTTTTTTTAAAATTTTTTTTTGCAAGGGCTTATTTGTAATGTAAGGACCAAATTGTAAATATGAGGATTGTTTAATAATTCTTTAGCACTAAATATTTTTATATTAAAATTTTATTGCTAGGGACCAAATTATGAATCATAGCAATTGGGTAGGATTTATGAAAGATTCATATTAAGTTAAAGAAAAAAAAAGAATTGGAGGACATGTGTCATTAACTAACCTAAGGATGGAGCCACTTGTGTTTATTATATGGATGACACATAAACTTCCATCATGCATGTTTGCCACCTTACTATCCTTGCATTAGCCAAACTTAAGTAATTAGATGAGAAGTTAAGAGGAAACTTAACAAAGAGGTGGAAAACTTGCTACAACGTAGACTTGAGAAGAGAAGAAGGAATTGAAGGAGAAGAAACTTTGCCTTGGCTTAAGGTTTTGCATCAATTCCCCCACATTTGGGAATCAAAATTTATCTAAGGCAAGTGTTCTAAACCAAACTTATAGCAAATTTTGATCTCTGTTTTCATCTTAATTCTGAGAAATTTGGAAGATTATGGCTTCATACATGATATCTTGGTTGTTTATTCATCAAATGTTCAATCTGGAATTTTCTCAAATTTTGACCCTTCTATACTCTTTTACCCATAACTTTTTGCACCAAATTCTGATTTAGTAAAAACCTAATTCATGAAAAAATAGACTTAAATAACTTTTATTTGATACAAACATTGAAAGATTTGGAGTTAATTTGCCTCCCCAAACATAAAATTGAATAGGCCTCATGAATTCGGTAAAATAGATACCTTAACTTCTGACCTTCTATTACTGAATTACTCATAACTCCCTGGTGGGACCTTGGATCTATGCCAAACTTAGTTCTTTGGAAACTAGATTCGTATATCTTTCTTTTGACACCTAATATAGAAAATTTAAGTATATATTCTTATTGAAACATCTATTTCAATTGATTCTACTAATACTGCAAAATAGAGATGATAAATTCTGACCCTACTTTACTATATATTTTGTAACTCCCTGTTAGGAACTCAAAAATTTACAAATCTAGATTTATCCGAAAATAGATTGATATAGATTTCCAATGACATCAATTTTGAATATATTGGATAATAATTGATTTCCCAAATAATTCCTGCAATATGCCCCTCAAATTCTGCTAGAATCATGCTTTTGTCGATATTGCCTACTTTTGTTTCATCCCTTTGGAAATTGAATTTAGCTGAAATCCTTACTTCCATTGAGCTGCACATGATTGTTTTGAATTCTTATATAATCTTGTCCTTCAATTATTGCAAACCTGAATCTATTTGTGAAAGAATAAGTTTGTATCACATTATTTCATAAAGGCACATGTATGTTTCATTGTTCCACATATGATTCCGATATGTGCCAATTTTATTATTCATACTATCCTTTTGTACTCTGGTGTCTTATGGGATAATTTGGACCTTTGTCAGAAATGGTAAAAGGTATGTGTTGAGAGCCCCACGATTGCTCTACCGGCTCCATTGACTTCATTCAAACGTGAATGGATAGAGTTCCCAGACGTGGGAGACTTATGTTTAGTGGTCATCCAAAAATGGATGAACCATATTATGTATGTGGTCCCATAGCACCCTCTATGTTTTTGATATAATATCCAAAGTATTGCTTATGTGTTTTTATTTACGTTTTGGATAAAAATGGAATGCATACAACATCAAAAATGACATACAAGCTTGTGTTTGTTATTTGGTTCACTTGTTATACTTTGAAATGTTTCGTATGTCATTGTTATACTCGTAAATTTATACTTTGAAATATTTTGTATGTCATTGTTATGCTCCTAAATACTCATATGCCTTTAATATGCATCTAAATGCTTCAAATGTCATTTGATACTTGTGTAAATATTTTTATGCCTTTGATATACACCTAAATGCTTTATATACCATTTGATATGCACCTAAATGCTTTATATACCATTTGATACTTGCCTAAATACTCTTATGCCTTTGATATGCACCTAAATACTTCATATGCCATTTGATACTTGCCTAAATGTATCTTATGCCAATGATATACTCTAATTTCCTTTCTCCTATTGTTATGACTAAAGCATGTTTCAAATGAGGTGATCCTTTATGATTTTATATCTAATGAGATGCTTTCAACGAACATTTGTATCTTTGCTTTTGTATTTTAATACCAAGCCTACTTGAACTTCTCCTTTCGCCATAGATATATTAGTCGTTTGCTGAGCTCTTTATGCTCACTCTGTTACTATATAAATTTTTAGGTTAGCTTGTTACACACTGAAAAGCTAGAATTTGGCTGAAGTAGTGAAAAGCTAGAATTAGGTTGAAGTAGTGAAAAGCTAAAAGATTTTTGGGTAGATCTTTGTTGGTTGATAGGTTTTTGTTATATAGTATTCTTTACATCTGATGAAATGTTAAGGATATGTCTATACTTATGTGTTGTAAAAGTTTAAAGGACCTCTCATGTTCAGGTTTTCGGAATGATAAGTTTAAATTGTATAAGGATATCAACTTGTGATAAATGTTAGTTTTGTGATTGTATGTATTCCTCAATTATGGATTTATGATGTGGTTGATGCTTAGTTGAGTTGGCTTTCGATATTATGAATCATTGAGTGAAGTGATGTATGATTATAGACTATATAGGTTTTATGACTATGAAAATTTTATGACTTGAATGATTTTTAGTGTCCTCAAGTTATTAGTTTGGATCCTAGATTAGATGGTTGATAAATTATAATATTATTGATTTAAGATAGGGTCACACCTCCTGAATGCGATAATTCGGGGGGCATGACAGAGGTGGTATCAGAGCATGATTTGAGGATCACTAAGAATTTTGATATGCTAGATGCGTAATAAATTTTAAGGTTTAGTGGCCTCTATTTAGAGATTAATCAAAAGTTTTCTTTTGCCATTTTTAGAAAGCAAGAATGATGAGGTCATTTGGTTCTCCTATTGCATCTACTTTTGATCAATTGAGTGGAATTATGAAAACTCTGGAGGCTATGACACAAGTATGCAATAACATATCCGATAAGGAAGAAATGATGAAGTGGGGACTTCAAACCAGACTGGGCTAGGAATTGAACAGTTTAAGAAGCTTAGTCCTCCCAGTTTTAGTGGTGAGCATGATCCAATGGTGGCAGAACAATAGATGATACGAATAGATAAAATATTTTGATGTTTTAAATTGCCCTAATGATAAGAAGGTTTCTCTTGCTACCTTCATGCTAGAAGGAGAGGTTGAGCACTAGTGGAGAACAATGAAGAAGATTCTGAAATGATACATGAGCCAATCACTTATAAGGTATTTATAGAAAAGTTCAACGATAAATATTTCCCAGATTGTATTTAAAGAGTAAAAAGAATTGGAGTTCTTGAATCTCATCTAGGGAAATTTGACGATAGCGAAATATGAATCGAAATTCACTGAGCTCTCCATATTTGCCATATATATGATTGATGATGAGACTAGAAAAGGAAGATGGTTTGAAAGGGGACTAAGGCTGGCAATAAGAAGCCGGATATCAGCTTTAAAACTTCAAGTATATGTTGACATGGTAGAAAGAGCTTTGATACTCAAAAAAGACTTAGAGGAGATTCAAGAAATCAGGGACAAGAACAACAATGATAAGTTCGTTAGCAAAAGTAAGAGAGAAAATGAACTAGAAAGAAGTAACAAAATGATAAAAGTATCTAGATTTAAGAAAGAAAAGCTACTACAAAGAACTCCATCATGTGTAGAATGTGGATTTAATCATGAAACAAGTGAGTGTTTTCGGGTGACTGAAGCCTGTTTTGCCTGTGGAAAGTTAGATCATAAAGTAAGAGACTGCCCACTAAACAAGAAGAAAGAGCCACTGTCTCCTAAGCCAACAGCCCATGCTAGAGTATATGCTATCAGAAAACAAGATTCCAGAGCCTCTAAATTAGTGGTTGAAGGTATTCTACATGTTTCTAATAGAAATGCAAAAGTTTTGTTTGATCCTGGTTCCAACTTATCTTTTGTTTCATAATATTTTGCTTGTCACTTGGGCAATCAATCTAAACTATTAGATTATTTGCTATACGTAACTACTGCTATTGGGGATTCTTTGACTACAAGCTTGGTTTATCCATCTTGTTTGATTTCTATTGGAAAATACGAACTCCTTACTGATTTAATACTCCTAGAAATCTAGGGCTTTGATATTATACTTAGCATGGATTGGTTATCTTCCTATCATGCTAGTATTGATTGTTATAGAAAAATAATTACTTTTTACATACCGAATTAGCCTATCTTCTACATTAAGGGTATTAGGCATGATTTGCCTCTTGCTTAATATCGGCACTTCAAGCTTATCGCCTTATGTAGAAATGATATCTTTATTATGTTATATGTGTAAGGGAGCATTCAAAACAAGAAGCTCACCTAAATGAAATTTCCATGGTCAAAGAGTTCCTTGATGTATGGGAGAGGATTTGCTTGGACTACCTCTAAATATGGAAGGTGAATTTGCTATTGATTTAGTCCTTGGGACAACCCCAATATCTAAGCCTCCCTATAGAATGGCACCACTCGAGCTTGAGGAATTGAAGAAGCAAATACTAGAGTTGTTAGATACGGGTTTCATTCGACCCAGCGTCTCACCATGGGGTGCTTCAGTGCTATTAGTTAAGAAGAAGGATAGAACATTGAGGCTTTGTATTGATTATAGACAATTGAATCAGGTGACCATCAAAAACAAGTATCCTCTACCCAGGATTGATGACTTATTTGATCAATTGCATGGTGCAAAAGTATTTTCCAAGATTGATCTAAGGTCAAGTTACTATCAGTTGAAGGTCAAGAAGGAGGATATTCCAAAAATAGCTTTTAGAACTCAATATGGTCACTATGAATTCTTAATTATGCCTTTTGGCTTGATTAATGCCCCTATAGCTTTTATGGAATTGATGAATAGAATTTTTCAGCCACTCTTAGATGATTGTGTAATTGTATTCATTGATGACATATTAGTATATTCAAGGAGGAATCAGGAGCATGAGGAACACTTGAGAAATGTATTATCCATACTAAGAGAAAAGAAGTTGCATGCAAAGTTAAGCAAATGTGAATTTTGGTTGAAGGAGATTGCTTTCTTAGACCATGTGATTTTAGAAAAGGGCCTATCTATTGATCCAAAGAAGGTGGAAGCAGTAGTTAATTGGGAAGTACCAACAAATATAATAGAAGTTAGAAGTTTCTTAGGCATGGTAGGTTATTACAAGAGATTTGTGGAGGGATTTTCTTAAATTGCTCATCCCCTCACCAAACTGACTCAAAAGAATGTGAAATTTGAATGGAGTGATGATTGTGAGCAAAGTTTCCAAGAATTAAAAAGAAGATTGACTAGTGCCCCTATTCTTACTATTCCGAGTCATAATGAAGGATTTGTAGTTTATACTGATACTTCAAGAAAGGGCCTTGGATGTGTTTTGATGCAAGAAGGGAAAGTAATTGCTTATGCTTCTAGGTAGCTAAAGAGTTATGAATTGAATTATCCAACTCATGATTTGGAATTGGCAGCTATCATCTTTGCTCTAAAGATTTGGAGACATTACTTGTGTGAGCGAATATTTGAAATCTTTATTGATAATAAGACTTTAAAGTATATTTTTACTCAGAAAGAGTTAAATATGAGATAGCGAAGATGGATAGAACTTCTAAAAGATTATGATTGTACCATCTGTTATCACCCAAGTAAAGCAAATGTTGTAGTTGATGCACTTAGTAGAAAATCTACAAGTTTTATGGCTAGTTTGGTTGTCAAACAATAGAAGTTATTAGAAAAAAATTATGATTTGAATGTAATGAGGAAAGGGCAAGATTCAATAATGTTGATGGCCTCTATCCAGGTGTAATCTGATCTCATTCAACAAATTAAAGAAGGACAACTATGAGATCTGCGTTTAATATACTTGTGGAATAAAGTTGAAAAGGGATTGAAGTTGAATTTTTAAATTTTAGATGGCCTATTGAGATTTGGAGATAGAATATGTGTTCCAAATGACCTAGATATCAAGAACCAAATCTTGTAGGAAGGTCACAATTCAAAGTACACCATGCTTCCTGATAGCACTAAAATGTATAGAGATCTCCAAAGTTATTATTGGTGGGAAGGCATGAAGAAGGAGATTGCAATATATGTTTGAAGGTGTTTTGTTGGGAAATCTGTTAGGGGAGCGACATCACATGTGCAGCGGAAGAACAGAAAACAAAACCCCAGATTTCCTGTAGAAAGTTTCCATCATAGTGCAAAGATCGGTGCGTCAAAAATAAATCTGCAAAACTGCACGTGTAAAAGAAGATACCTAGGGAGATCGTATATCCTTGAATTCCTACAGATCTGTGGAAGAGGATAAAGGAGGTCAAGCGTCCTCCTCTCTAGCGGTATCCACACGGCATAGATTGCAACGATGCACCTCTCTCTCTGGGAGAGGAGAACAGGAGGTGGCTACCAAAAGAAACCCCCAGTCTATAGAGCTTTGGTTCCCTCCTATTTATAGAGGCCCCATGAAAACCCTAATGGATCTTTTGCCCTATTAGGTATTGGATCTCCATCCAATTACCCAAGCCTCTTGGATTAGAGGGTCTCTACCCAATAATCTCTTATTAGCAATTATTGGATCTTATCTCAGGATCTAATAATTTAAGGGCTTAATGGATATCCAATAAGATCGGGGGTTCAGTGGATATCTCATATCCAAACCTCTACTCGTCGCAACACCTACCATATGTGTGTGACCCTCTAGGCCCAATATCTAGCTGGCCATGAGTCACACTTATCAGAGCTCCTTCTGACTTAGTGAATTATTATCTCTATAATAATTCACCCAACTCATCGACTACGGACGTACTAGGCCACTACGCCGCGGCCCCTAGACGATACAGGGGAATCCAATCCTTTGGACCTATCTGTCCTTAATTATCATGTATCTATAGTCCCTCATCCATCTAATATCCCAGAGACCCTATATCCGGCATGGTGTTGTCAGGCCCATACGGTCTCTCCTCGAGTTTTGCTTTTGTTGGACTCTCCCAGAGAACTCTTTCTCTCCCAATCTGAATAACTTTGGCTAAGGATTTGTTCGAGCAAGAACACATGAGATATTCCTCTCATGATACCGAGAGTGGATGATCCTCTATTGACACTCAATAGCCCTCATAAGGTTGGCTACCACTCCCAATGACCGGTTGTATTAGATTTGGAACTTTCCAAACCTATAAGTCCGGTATCAAAGAGTGGAGTACTCATACAAGACATCCTTGGTGTCTCAAGTCTAAGGACCAGATACATTACTGGGACTACGGAATCGCTGTCTGACGTGAGGTATCAATAACCATCCAGCATTTCGTAGGCGGATCAATCAGTGAACTCATTTTCCAATGAGCACCTGTACTGTACCCTTAGTGTCCTCATATGAGTAGCTATGAGACCAGCTACCTCCATCATATGAACGAGTATACAGCACACCAATCTATCCGATTATCTCGATGTCCTTCTCGAGTAACCTATGACCAGGATAATTTAGGGTCTGTGTTTAAAGGTGAATCGGTCTCATTATCGTGATCTCATTACAATCCGATTCTCATTGCACAGATCCAAGGACATCACAATATATGCAACACATAAGGTAAAGTGATATAATGCCAATAATCATAAGCAAAGAGATTGACGCAGTGTGTTATAAGTGTAATCACTCATATGATTGGCTTGTTGGGCACCTATAACTAGCAATCTCTCACTTAACCTAAAGCCAATCACCAGCATATCTGATCCCTATCAGACCTCTGTGACGCTTAAAGACAATCTGAGTCAGTGGCTTTATTAGTCGATCTACAATGTTATCTTCGGATAGAACTCTTTCCATTACTACATCTCTTCGGGTCACGATCTCTCTAATAAGTTGGAACCTTCTCAGAACACTTCTGATGAGACTCGGGTTCCCTTATTTGAGTAATCATCCCGTATTTATCACAATATAAAGGAATCAGCTCCTCGCTGCTTGGGATGACTCCTAGAAATGTGGTGAACTTCTTCATCCAGACTCCCTCCTTTGTTGCCTCTACCGTAGCAATATATTCCGCCTCTATGGTCGAGTCAGCAGCAGTGTCTTGCTTGGAACTCTTCCAGCATACTACTCCTCCATTCAGGATGAACATACCCTGAATTAGACTTGCTATCATCGACATCGGACTGGAAGCTCAAGTCCGTGTAGCCCTCAACCCTGAGGCTACTACCTCTATATACCAGTAAAAGATCCTTAGTCCTTCGCAAGTACTTAAGGATACTTTTACTACTTTCCAGTGCTCCAAGCCTAGATCTGCCTGATATCTACTCGTGACACTCAGAGCATGTGCTATATCAGGCCTGGTACATAGCATAGCATACATGATAGATCCTATCACTGATGCATATGGTATCATATCCATGTACACCCTTTCTTTAGGAGTCTTTGGGGACATACTCCTAGAAATTGATATTCCATGTCTCATTGGTATGAGACCTCTCTTGGAATTTTCCATGCCAAACCTTTTGACAATGATATCTATGTACCTATACTGGGACAAGCCAAGCATCCTCTTGGATCTATCTCTATAGATCCGTATCCCCAATATGCAGGATGCTTCCCCTAAGTCCTTCATGGAGAAGTGCCTAGATAACCAAGTCTTTACTGTGGAGAGCATTCCTACATCATTCCCAATGATCAGGATGTCATCCACATATAATACTAAAAAGGTAATCGTGCTCCCACTAAATTTCCTATACACACAAGGTTCATCTTTCTTCTTAACAAAGTCATAAAATCTGATCACCTCATCAAATCTTATGTTCTAACTTTATGAAGCTTGCTTCAATCCATAAATGGACCTAAGCAACCTACACACCTTATCTGGGTTATCCCTGGACACAAATCCCTCAGGTTGTATCATATACACTTCCTCCTCGAGGTTGCCATTGAGGAATGCGGTTTTGACGTCCATCTGCCAGATCTCATAATCATAGTGTGCTGCAATAGCCAATAGAATTTGAATGGATTTTAGCATGGCTACAGGTGAGAAAGTTTCGTCATAGTCAATACCTTGCCTTTGACGATACCCTTTAGCCACTAGCCTTGCTTTATAGGTCTCTACTTTTCTATCTACTCCAATATTCTTTTTGAAGATCCACTTGTAGCCAATGGGTACAATACCCTCGAGTGCATTAACTAGGTTCCAAACCTTATTGGAGTACATGGAATCCATTTCTGAATTCATGGCTTCTTGCCATTTCCCAGAGTCTATGCTCATAATAGCCTCCTCGTAGGTCTGAGGATCAATATCCTTAACATCCTCTTCTGATATGTCCCACATATCTCTCAGAAGGATGGGATACTCTATCAGACCTACGTAAAGTTGGAACTTGTATGCTAGGTATCGGAATAGATTCTGGAATGGTGCTTGAGCTAGGTTCTCCAACCTCGCTCAACTCTATCATGCTCCTACTGTCTTCACCAAGAATGTGTTCCTTCTTAAGAAACACTGCTCTCTTGGCTACAAAGACCTTTTGGTCCTTAGGGTGATAAAAATAATACCTATAAGTTTCCTTAGGGTATCCCACGAACTTGCACCGTTTCGTCCTAGATTCCAACTTGTTAGGATTGTGTCTCTTAACGTGGGCAGGGCAGCCCCAAATTATAACAATCATAAGATCAGACTTCTTCCCATTCCATATCTTATATGGAGTAGACATCACTGACTTAGTTAGAATTCTGTTCAGAAGGTAAGCTACAACCTCTAAGGCATATCCCCAGAATGAGATGGGTAGGTCGACGAAACACATCAAGGAACGCACCATGTCTAACAGTGTATGATTCCTCCTTTCTGATACACCATTAAGCTGTGGTGTATAAGGAGGTGTCCATTGGGATAATATCCCATTGTCTCTGAGGAACTGGGTGAACTCTATACTCAAGTACTCACCTCCTCGATCTGATCGAAGGGTTTTAATACTCTTTCCAGTCTGGTTCTTCACTTTATTTTTATATTCCCTGAATTTCTCAAAAGCCTCAGACTTGTACTTCATCAAGTACACATGTTCGTATCTTGAGAAATCATCAGTGAAGGTAATAAAGTAGGAGTAACCACCTATGGCATGAATCGACATGGGACCACATACATCACTATGTATTGTTGAATCTCGGATTTTGATGATGAAACTAATTGAGTGTGATTTGTTGTCTAACTACGTGTTGAGTTACGCAGGTCTACTATCGATCAGGATTAGACAGTTGACGCTAGAGGAATTGACGTTGCGCCGGAGGTGATCACGTCAGGATATTGGGTGTCGAGCCAGAGGTTCGGTCGACTATCGGCAGGAGGCTTCGTACTTCGGGCATCGGGCCAAGAAGTGCGGAGTTGCACCATGGATATCGAGGTTGCGGAGGTCAACCATCGATTGGGCAACAAGCCGCTAGAGAGGGCGATGTGCCGAAGGATCGGACGAAGCGCCAACCAATGATGTGTCGGGCAACTGAATGTCAATTCGTGTTGTAATAACTGTCTAGATCGAAGTAGAGTGTTTGGTGTTTGTTTGTGCAGGAGTAACTACGAAAGGGATGAAGACGTAAAGCGAAATCAAGGGCCGAAGTCAAGTGCGATGGATCGTTGGGAGTTCGAGAGTTTGACGGAAGCCTGAAGATTCATTGGGAGTGCTGCCGGAACTGGCCGAGAACGAGTAGGGAGCTCGCCGAAGGGTTTTTGGAAGCTCGCAGGGAGGTTCGTAGGAAGTTCGCGGAGCTTGACAAGAAAGATCGAAGCTTGCCAAAGAAGCTCGGGGGAACTCGCCAAAATCATCATGTAGTCCGAGAGCTTGCCGGGAGTCCGCAGGATGGTTTCCGAGGGATCGTCGGAAGACCGCCGAAAGTTCGCCGGAAGCTCGACGGAAGAAGACTTGACTTACGGACTTTGTAATAGCTTAGGAAACGTCTTTAAAATTCGTAGTTAGCACATATTTTGGGTTAGGATTAGATAACCCAAAGTGGGGGCCCAATGGGCCTTGATTAGGATGAGTTTGGGCTGCAATTTTTGGCCCAAACCGGTTCAACTAAATACATGTATGCATGCTGCGCCCGGCACGGCTACTGCGTAAGATGGCACCGTCCCGGCTACTATAGCGGCGGTGGAACCGCTGCACTGAAGCGATAGCACCACCCTGTACCTTAACTGAGCAAACGGTGGGGAACCGCGGTGAAATTAACTTTCGCCATCGTCGATTAGTAAAATCCCTGACCACGAGAAGTGCGCCTCGACCAAAACATTGGATTGGAACTCCAAATTGATTTCAAATTTGGAGCCCAATTTTGAATCCACTTTGGATCTATAAATACCCCCCCCCCCCTTTCTCAGCTGAAAGGTAACCCTTTTGAGCAAAAATTCTTAAGTCTTAAGCTTTTGTAGAGTGTTGTAAAGTCTTGTTCTTGCTAAGTGTTCACCTTCTTCTTTTCTTAAGAAATCTTGTACAAGTGTGAACTTCTTGTAAAGGGCTGTAAAAGGGGTATTTGATCCTTCCCTTTCAAAGGATTTGATAGTGGAAGAAGAGAGCCTCATCGGAGAAGGCTTCGGAAGTGGATGTAGGTCACTTTGACCGAACCACTATACATCGCTGCGTCTTGATTGTATGAGTGTTTAAATTTCTGTTTTACTTTGCTGTAAGCCTTTACTTTACTTGCTCCACTTCCTTTTTATCTTTGTACGCATGCTTTAAAGTTAGAACGCAAAAATTGGTTTCAAACGAAACGTTGCTTTCATCGTACGAAGTTTCCGAAGCTTGTTTTAAATCACTGAAAAATCCATCGTTTTATCCGCTGCACTAATTCACCCCCCCTCTTAGTGCCACTCGATCCCTAACAATTGGTATCAGAGCGACATTCTTTCTCTTTCGGATTTACACCCGTGAGAAATGGCTCTAAATGGTTTTCAAGAGGGCTTTTCGGTTTTTTGTCCACCGTTTTTAGCAGTTCGGACTACATATTGGAAAACTCGAATGAGAGTTTTCATGCTTTCAATGAACTTGGATTTATGGAACATCATCGAAAATGGCTTTCAACCTTCCTCTAAACCGACGAACGAATGGTCGAATTTGGAGAAAAGTTTATTTTCTTTAAACGCAAAGGCTATGAATGCCTTATTTTGCGCTTTAAACAAAAATGAGTTCAACCGGATTTCTACATGCGAAATGACTTTTGACATTTGGCGAACTCTTGAAATCACGCACGAAGGAACGAGTAGAGTCAAAGACTCGAAAGTTAATATTTTGATGCACGATTTTGAGATTTTCCGAATAGCACCAAGTGAGACTATCGATGACATGTTATCCCATTTCTCGAATGTCATCAATAGTCTAAAAGCTCTTGGTAAATGTTTTTCGGACTTTGAACTCGTAAACAAGACTTTAAGATCTCTTCCAAAAAGATGGGATCCGATAATAACAAATACAAGAAACAAAAGATCTAAATAACTTTCCTATTAATGAACTTATTGGGTCTTTAAAGACCTATGAAATGAGTTTCTTGGAACGTTTAGAACATCATGAACATGATGAACATTTGAATCACCTTCTAAAGAACAAGAAGGTTTTGAATATCGGATAAATGGATGCCACTTGAGTGATGACTCAAGTGATGAGGACAATGAGGACATTGAACACATAACAATGAATGTTAACAAGTTCATTAAACAAAAATTAAAAACACAAATGAACTTGAACGGAGAAAGAGGCCAAAGAAGAAGAAGAAGGCTTGGAAAGAAGAATCAAGAAAAGAAGAAGCAAACTACGCTTTAATGGGCCTCGACAATGAGGTAAGTAACTTAACTTCCTTGAATTATTTTGAAATTACTTGATGATTTCCATGAATGCTTAACTTAGTTTGTAGGATTTTTTTTATGCTTTTCTTGTGTTTTTAGAAATTAAAAAAAAATTCGAAATTATACTATGCTTTTCTTTATAGTATTTTTGAAAAGTAAACATATGAATGATGCAAGATTTGTGTTAATGCTTAGGATTAATCCATGCATGTGTATCTTGATGGTTTACATTGTCTCCAAATATGATGCTTGATATCATGCATGAGCTTTTGAAGTAATAAAGTGTCATATTATGATGATGAAACATATTTTTTGAATTTATAAATAGATGCATGATTTTGGTAAAAATTTGAACATGGCCTTTTAACATAAAAATTGAAAGTGTGCTATCATTTTTACATATTTGGTCTTGACGATTTTATGACTAAGCTTGTGTTTTATTTTGATACATGTTTTCATAAAAATTTTGAATATGCTCACATCAAATTGCTTAAAATGAAAATGTATTTTTTTTTCTCATTCTATTGAGATGAATGAATTTATGTTATGAGTCTTGTGAATCTCATAAAAATAAACATGATGAATATTTTAAAAAAATGTGCCTCATGTTTTCGGTCTTAATGATTTCTCTTGAAACATGCTCTTTGGACCTATATGAAAAACATGAGTATACTCATATGAACGTCAAATCACTTGAAATGGAACATATAAAAAAATGAGAAATTACACTATCATGATGCTTTACGTGTAATGCTTTTGATCTTAATGGGCTAAATGATAACTTGTATTTCAAATTTATACAATGATGGCTTCCGTATAAATATTTGAACATACATTATGAAATCATCATTGAAATGAAAATATTAGAAGTTTGTTATCATGCTTAATGACTTTGTGATATTATATCTTGATGACAAACTCATGTTTGGTTTTAAAATTTTATACTCATCTTTTGAAACATGAAACATATTATCATGATAAATTAAATCTCATGTCTTGGAATAATATGTTGCATTTATGCCTTGACAATTTTATGATAAAGTTTGATTTTCAATTTTTGATGAAAGGCAAGTGATAAATTCATTTATGATATTTTATAAATCATTAGAATTACGAATGAGATTTTGATGATACAGTAATGACTTTATTCATGTTATTAATCTTAAAATAATAATTTAATTATGAGTCTTGACTTGATAAATTGAGCTTGAATGATTTTTCTTTTAATGATTCTTGAATCTTCTAGAATTATGACTTGTTAAGACATATTTAATGCTTGAATCAAGTTCTAAAAGATTTCATTTTGCTATAAAGAAATTTTATTGAAATCATGATCTTGACAACTATGACTTGAAACTCTTTATAAATCAAGATCTTTTACCATGCTCCTTCCGTCTTATCAAAAGAAAATTCCTTAAATGAAATGTAACTTGTCTTTTGATTTCTCGGAATTCAATACTTGAATTTTTATGAATTCGTGTCTTGATTCTTATGAAATGTGATCTCGTAAAAATTCCTATGTATGAATCAAGATATTGTGTGTGATCTCCTAAGACTTCCACTTGTTATTTCCTAAAAGGAGACTTGTCAAAATGATTCATCAACCTTTTGATACATGACTTTTGGATTCATGACTCAAGATTGAAGATTGAAACATTATATGTTAAAATTGATTCTTTTATTGTTTCAATACTTCCTTGAATGCCTTATGTGATGATTGAAAATTTGATAAAAAAATGTGCTTAATATTTGAATCATTTATCATGGCTTGAAAATGAATGAAAAGAAAATATGTTGGCACTTGTAATCATGATTTGATCCTTAATATTAATATGCTTTTATATATCATGATTCTTGGTTGTATGACATTTATCTTGAATTAAAAATTGATAAATATGAATCTAGATCTTGCTAAAATGAAAAGTTATGAATCATGGATGATATCTTTTGGTTTTGATTCTTGTTGAATTTACATATTGATATCCTTCATGACATGATTTCTCATGTTTTAATACCATCTTGTATGCATCTTGAAAAAAGTTGAAATATTGATTGATGCAAAATTATTGCATTGAAATATTATTCATCCCTTCTTTTTGATAGTGACAAAGGGAGTTAGCTTGCTAGCTTATGCATCACAAGTGAAAGTGGCAAACATAGCTAGCTAGAACTTGCAAAAGGCAAAACTTGCACTTCTCAAAATGAGAAGAAAGAAATTACAAAGTTGCATTATTTTTTAACTCATGAGCTTACAGTTTTAAAATGTTATAAATTTTACAAAATTACTAGCTCATTGCAAACATGAAGATGATTACTTGCAAAGGGAAATCTTAGGTGCAAATGAGAAAAATTGAAAGAGAACTAGTTTGCGTATTGCAAAGTATACTAGCTTATCATTATTGCTTGTCATAAATTTCCCTCATACCATGATTTGTTTATGACTCTCTTGAATTCATGACTTGATATGTTAAAAATTCATGATGGAAATTTATTATTTTGTTATGATAGAAGCACTCATGTAAAGCGAAAAGAATTATAATCTTTGCTTCTTTTTGAGAAAATCAATGGAGGAGAAGACTTATTGCTAGCTTGCATGATTAATTTGCTAGCTAATCCAAGAGGAAGAAAATTGCAAACATGAGCATCAAAAGAAAAATTTTGCTAGCTTGAACATTGAGAAGCAAAAAGTTGTTATCTCAAGAAAGGCAAAAATCTTGCTCAATTTCACTTCTTCAAAATTGCTTACATTTTTTTTGTTACAAATGATTGTTGAATCTCATGTAAGATTATTTGAAATATTTGATCCTCCCTTTCTTTTTGATGCTAACAAAGGGAGAGAAAGTTTTTAGCTCAAACATTGTAAAAATTTGCCATCTTGATTCCTATTTTGCAACTTCATGAGAAGCTAAGAATTGTTATATCAAAGGATGCAAATATTGCTATCATGGGAAACAAGGTGCCTACTTGCACATCTCAAGAAGCAAGTGAAAATTACCATCATTGTCTATCCTTGAAACTTGCTATGATTGAATGGTATTATTTGATGTTGTATTGTAAAAATGTTGTATGATGTGATAAATAGCTAGTATGTTGTAAAGATTTGCATATTCTTGAAAACTAGCTATGATGTTACTTCTCCTTTTGTTGATGACATAGGGGAGAAGTAGATTGATGACTTCATGCTTTGTATTGAATATTTTATATATATTTGCATGATGGTTTGACTATTCTCATAAACATTGTGATGAATGTTGCTTGGATCAGGATAATCCAAGTGTTCTATCAATGACATATTGATAGGGGGAGTTTGTGTTAAACTCCAGGGAGTTATGGTTAACTCCGTCAGTCATCAATTAGTTGTCATCATCAAAAAGGGGGAGATTGTTGAATCTCGGATTTTGATGATGAAACTAATTGAGTGTGATTTGTTGTCTAACTGCGTGTTGAGTTACGCAGGTCTACTATCGATCAAGATTAGGCGATTGGCTGGAGGAATTGGCGTTGCGCGGAGGTGATCACGTCGAGGATATTGGAGTGTCGAGCCAAAGGTTGATCGACTATCGGCAGGAGGCTTCGTACGTCGGGCATCTGGCCAAGAAGTGTGGAGTTGCGCCATGGATATCGAGGTTGCGGAGGTCAACCGTCGATTGGGCAACAAGCCGCTAAAGAGGGCGATGTGCCAAAGGATCAGACGAAGCGCCGACCAATGATGTGTCGGGCAACTGAATGTCAATTCGTGTTGTAATAACAGTCTAGATCGAAGTAGAGTGTTTGGTGTTTGTTTGTGCAGGAGTAACTACGAAAGGGATGAAGGCGTAAAGCGAAACCAAGGGCCGAAGTCAAGTGCGATGGATCGTTGGGAGTTCGAGAGTTTGACGGAAGCCTGAAGATTCATTGAGAGTGCTGCCGGAACTGGCCGAGAACGAGTAGGGAGCTCGCCGAAGGGTTTTTGGAAGCTCGCAGGGAGGTTCGTCGGAAGTTCGCGGAGCTTGACAAGAAAGATCGAAGCTTGCCAAAGAAGCTCAGGGGAACTCGCCAAAATCATCGTGTAGTCCAAGAGCTTGCCGGGAGTCCGCAGGATGGTTTCCGAGGGATCGTCGGAAGACCACCGAAAGTTTACCGGAAGCTCGACGGAAGAAGACTTGACTTGCGGACTTTGTAATAGCTTAGGAAACGTCTTTAAAATTCGTAGTTAGCACGTATTTTGGGTTAGGATTAGATAACCCAAAGTGAGGGCCCATTGGGCCTTGATTAGGATGAGTTTGGGCCAAAATTTTGGCCCAAACCGAACCAGCTACGTGCATGCATGCTACTGTAGCATGCTACTGTAGCCAGAGTACTGTAGCCCGGTTACTGTAGCCGGCTACTGTAGCAGGCGGTAGTACCGCCTGCCTGGGGCGGTAGCACCGCCCCGGCTACTGTAGCCAGGCGGTGGAACCGCCTGCCTGGGGCAGGCATGTACCTTGCCGTCGATCAGCAGATCCTGACAATTGGCACGTGCACCGCCACCGACAGAACTCCAAATTGATTTCAAATTTGGAGCCCAATTTTGAATCCACTTTGGATCTATAAATACCCCCCCTTTCTCAGCTGAAAGGCAACCCTTTTGAGCAAAAATTCTTAAGTCTTGAGCTTTTGTAGAGTGTTGTAAAGTCTTGTTCTTGCTAAGTGTTCACCTTCTTCTTTTCTTGAGAAATCTTGTACAAGTGTGAACTTCTTGTAAATGGTTGTAAAAGGGGTATTTGATCCTTCCCTTTCGAAGGATTTGATAGTGGAAGAAGAGAGCCTCATTGGAGAAGGCTTCGGAAGTGGATGTAGGTCACTTTGACCAAACCACTATACATCGCTGCGTCTTGATTGTGTGAGTGTTTAAATTTCTGTTTTACTTTGCTGCAAGCCTTTACTTTACTTGCTCCACTTCCTTTTTATCTTTGTACGCATGCTTTAAAGTTAGAATGCAAAAATTGGTTTCAAACGAAACGTTGCTTTCATCGTACGAAGTTTCCGAAGCTTGTTTTAAATCGCTGAAAAATCCATCGTTTTATCCGCTGTACTAATTCACCCCCCCTCTTAGTGCCACTCGATCCCTAACATGTATTAGTTCTAGTAACTCAATGGCTCTCTCTCCAGTTCCACTAAATGAAGAGTTGGTCATCTTTCCCCGAAGGCAAGGTTCGTAAGTCGCATATGACTTATAGTCAAATGGATCTAGATATCCATTCTTCAACAACTTTTGAATCCTTCCCTCATAGATGTGACCTAGCCAACAATGCCAAAGATATGCATTGTTCACCTCTTCTCGTTTCCTCTTAGACTTGCTTACACTCATGATATGTGGAGTTGTATCTAGTATATATAAACCATTATGCAATGTTCCTCTCATACTGATCTCATCATCTAATATTATTGAACAACCATTGTTCTCAAAAACTAATTTATATCTAATAACTGTCAAATATGAAATGGAAATAATATTTTTGATAATAGAATGAATATAATAGCATGCATTTAATGCAATAATAGTTCCACCAGGCAGAACCTGCGATGAATTACAAATATAATAAGCACTCCTGGTATCCAATACCTATGTGTTATCATAAGATTTTGACAAATGAAGACTGATCATGAATGTACCTGAAGCTTCTGCAAGCTTCTATTTCGCCCTCTCTGCAAGGTACTCTTTATAGTTCCTCTTTTAGTGCCCATCTTTGCCGTAGTGGAAGCACTGGCCTTTGTCCTTTGTTGGGTCTTTCTTGGCAACCTTTGCCTTACCCATTTTGCCCTTGCCCTTGCCCTTCTTAAGGGTCTTCTCAGCCTTCCTTTTCTTTCTGGTCTCACCAGTGTAGAGAACCGGCTTCTCTTTCTTGATGGTGCTCTCTGCTTCTCTCAACATATTTAGGAGCTCTGGGAGGGTCACCTTAAGTTTGTTCATATTAAAATTCATTATGAACTGAGAAAAGGAATCTGGTAGGGACTGAAGCATAAGATCCACACACAGGTTATCCTCTAGGACCATTCCTACACCTGTGAGTTTCTCGATCTACTCAATCATCTTAAGGATATGGTTCTGAACCGGTGTCCTCTCAATCATCCTAGCACAGAAAAGACTCTTTGATATCTCATATCGCTGTGTTCTTCCCTGTTACTCAAACAGTTTGCGGAGATGTAGGAGTATGGAATTAACATCCATATTTTCATGCTGTCTCTATAACTCAATAGTCATAGAGGCCAACATATAATACTAAGCAAGAGTGGAATCATCTAAGTACTTCACATAACGAGCGATCTCATCCTCGCTTGCCCCTTCGTCGGGTGTAGGGATCACTGTATCAAGGACATATGTGATTTTCTCCACCGTGAGAACGATTCTCAGATTGCGAAGCCAATCCGTATAATTTGGACCAGTGAGGTGGTTGGTGTCAAGTATGCCACGTAAAGGATTTGAAAGCGATATTTTTCTTAAATAAAAGATGTAGCAGAAATAAATAACATGCAGACTTTGTAAAAATTTAAATAATTAAGATAAGGACTTCTATCTTAATGTATTCCCACTAATTTTTCGTGAGACACACAACACCCTCCGGTATATGAATCGGAGACCCCCGGCGGATCTCTAGTAGGGATTAGGATCCAATCGACGTCTTAACATAACTTCGAGGGACTCGACCAATCACGTTAAGCCCGTAAAGGTAGGCAACTCTTGCCAATCACAACTCCTTATGATTCCCGTCCTGTTCGGCCTTCGAACCACCATGGCCTCGAGGGACTCGACCAACCATGATGTTCGGTTAAGTCATCACTATCGTTACCAAATGAGTCTGATTCAGTGATATACTCTCGAGGGACTCGACCAAGCATACCATGTCCTCAGGTCACCAATGACATCTCTATGTCATAGATAAGATAGTGAAACGTAATATAGGTGAGTCTTGAGGGACTCGACCAACTCAACCTACATCGGGAATTGGTTCCTAGCAATAACAATGGAAGGCTACGTGGGTCAATCTAATTGCCTCATGTTTACCAACTTAATATTATTAATGGAGAGGATTTTTGATTTGGTCTCCTAACATAATGTGTCACACACATACGTATTTAATATATATATCTACATCACATGCAAATATATATATACATATCAGTAGGTGTATACTAATCACACATCACATGAGCAATCACACCAGATGATCATGGACCACATCCTTATGTGATCAGGCCCGAGCCAGTGAGCCCAATCACTCACATCAAGATCTATATGTGCTTCAGCGCATCTCTATGCCTTGTGATCGTCCATCTCGCTTCGTCGGATCCGTCGGCATCTCAACTCATCTCCATGCGTCGGATCGTCCGTCTCGACCTCGTGAGTCATGCTACCGTTATGCCTCCTCATGTAATTACAACATAATTATAGGCACGCAGGCCCGACAATAAATGATAAAAGAATAGAAGCTCGCAGGCCCCAATAATAATAATCACATGTACACACATTACATCACAGGTCTATGATCATCTATCCACATCATACATCAAATGTATATGTTATTTTATAGGACTACTAGACAAAAATAATAGTTAATTAAACTATTTAATTAAAATACTAAATTTTCTGAAATCAGGGACATAAAGGAAAATTTTTGAATTCCTAGGGGTATTTTGGTAATTCGGCCAAAAGGATATTTTGGTAATTCTATCAAAAGGGACAGAATCTGAAATTTCTAAAATTCTGAGCGGTATTTTAGTAATTCTATCAAAAGGGATAGAATCTAGAATTTTTAAAATTCTAAGGGGTAAAATGGTCTTTTGCCCTAAAACCTTGATCCCTCACCCTTATTATGCTTGTGGCCGCTGCCACCCTGCCGGCAATGCCCCTTGCGTGCGGGGAGGGCGGCGACGCCGCCGCTGCCCCGCGGGCGCAGGTGCCTGGGCGCGCTCTGCGACGCTGCTCAGGGCGCAAGTGCCAACGCCGCTGCGCTGGCCCGAGCGAGCGAGCAGTGCCGTTGGCACCACGGCGCCGCTCGCGAGCGCAGCGCCCGCCGACGCCCCTACGGGTGAGCCGCAAGCTGCCGACGCAAGTAGAAGTGGACGCATGCACGAGCGCAGCAAGGGCAGCAACAGTTGCTGCCCTTCTTGGCCTTTTGCGCCAACAATTTTAGCGTCAAAAGCAGATCCAAAACATAACACACGCGGTTTAGGATCCGATCTTCACACGAACAACCTGGCTTTGATACCATTGTTGGGAAATCCGTCAGGTGAGCGACATCACATGTGCAGCGGAAGAACAGAAAACAAAACCATAGATTTCCCATAGAAAGTTTCCGTCATCGTGAAAAGATCAGTGCGTTAAAAATAAATCCACAAAACTGCACGCGTAAAAGAAGATACCTAGGGAGATCGTATATCCCTGAATTCTTACAAATCTGTGGGAGAGGATGAAGGAGGTCCAATGTCCTCCTCTCTAGCGGTATCCATATTGTAAGAATTGCGACGATGCACCTCTCTCTCTGGAGAGAGGAGAACAGGAGGTGGCTACCAAAAGAAACCCCCAGCCTATAGAGCTTTGGTTCCCTCCTATTTATAGAGGCTCCCTGAAAACCCTAATGGATCTTTTGTCCTATTGGATATTGGATCTCCATCCAATTACCCAAGCCTCTTGGATTAGTGGGTCTCTACCCAATAATCTCTTATTAGCAATTATTGGATCTCATCTCAGGATCCAATAATTCAAGAGCTTAATGGATATCTAATAGAACCCCAAAGGAATTCTATAGAGATTGATCTTTGAGGGGGATCAACCCTTGGAACGCTATAGGGGTTCCACCCTCCAAGTAGCCTGGTGGCTGCAATTGTAGATTGATCTTTCTTATTCCAAAGAGGTGGAGGCTATAAGCTTATATAGAGCTCCAAACCCTAGCCCTAGGGGCTGCTTCCTAAGTGAACTACCCAATTTGCCCTCAACTTTAGTGGGCCGACCCAGTAACAAGGGGGGCGGCGGCTAAGAAGCCCAAAGACCCAAATATAAACCCTAGCATCTCTTCTTTATAGGATAGAGGTGGCTAGGTGGGGTTTATTATATTCTCACAGGGTTTTTATTAGCTGCTACATGGTTAAATAGGACCTAACCCTGCTAGGGTCCTATCAAGCCTGCCCTCTTCAAATCAGCCTTGTCCTCATGGCTGGGGTTCCATGAACTCAAGGAACTGGGACTTCAGCTCCTCATATGATTCCCATGTGGTATCTTCGAGTGGTAAATTAGTCCAATGTACTAGTACTTCAATAGAGGGACATTGACGACGCATCATGACTCTGCGATCGAGGATGGCTTGTGGTTGAGCTTGAATATTTCCATCATCAGTGGTGTTGGGCAGTTGGATCTAGGGTGTCTCGTGTTCTCCCAACTTGGGCTTCAAGCATGACACATGGAAGACAGGGTGAATTTTGGCATCTTCAGGTAATTTAAGTCTGTACGCTACAGCTCCAATACGCTCTATGATCTGATAGGGCCCATAAAAATGTGGAGATAGCTTCATGGAGGCTCGTGTGTTGATGGATAGTTGCTTGTATGGTTGTAGGCGAAGATAAACCTAGTCTCCTACTAAAAATTCTCTTTCACTTCTTCGTGTGTCAGCTTGCTGCTTCATTCTAGCTTGAGCAGTAGAGAGATTATCCTTTAGCAGCTATAGGAGTTTGTCCCTGTTAATTAAATCTTGGTCGACCTGATCTACCTTAGCCGAGCCAATTACATACTTTGGAATCACAGGGGCCGGCCGACCATATAATGCTTCATATGGGGTACATTTTGTAGATGAATGATATGTAGTATTGTACCACCATTCGGCCCAAGGGAGCCATTTCATCCACTTCTTTGGTCGATCACTAGCGAAATATCGAAGGTATGTCTCTAAACATCTATTCACCACTTTTGTTTGGCCGTCAGTTTGTGGATGATATGCAGTGCTCATCTTGAGTTTGGTGCCCTATAACTGAAATAACTTGGTCCAAAATTTACTAGTGAAGACCCTGTCATGATCACTTACAATGGACCTTGGCATCCCATGTAGTTTAACAATATTTTCTATGAAAATCTGAGCAATAGTAATAGCAGTATAGGAATTTCGCACAACACAAAAATAAGCATATTTTATAAGTCGATCAACCACCACAAGGATTGTGCTTTTACCTTTGGAAGGTGGCAGCCCTTCGATGAAGTCCATGGAGATGTCAGTCCACACCGAGTCTGGTATGGGTAGTGGTTGTAGTTTCCTGGACTCGCCACTGTTTCACCTTTTTGCTGTTGACATACATCACATTGTGCTACGTATTCAGAAATAATTTTTTTCATCCCTTTCCAATAAAAGTTTTGCTTCACTCTTTTGTAGGTTCTTAGAAATCCAGAGTGCCCTGCTGAAGGTGTGGAGTGCATTTCGTGCAGAATGACTTTGATGCAAGGGGAGTTTGGTATAAGCACAATATGACCTTTATAGCGTAGATCCCTCGAATCCCAAGTATAGTGAGCTATTGCGCTTGGATCCTCCTCCAATTTTTTGATGATGTTGCTAGTTTCCAGATCCTTCTTCCATTCCTCCCTAGTGCCCTCGAGGAAGCCGGTGGTAGGAAGAGAGATAGCTAAAAATTCAGCTTGCTGAGGGAGCCGTGAGAGTGCATCTGCAACAACATTTTCTTTCCCCTTTTTGTAAATAATTTCATAATCAAATCCTAGAAGTTTGGTTACCCATTTTTTCTGCTCCAGGGATGATATCTTCTGCTCCAAAAAGTACTTAAGGCTTCTATGGTCGGTTTTAATCTAAAATCGCTGGTCGATCAGGTAGGGTCTCTACTTCGTTACTGTGTGCACAATGGCGAGCATCTCCTTATCATAGATAGACATTTTTTGATGGGAGGGAGACAATGCCTTGCTAGTGTATGCGAGTGGTCGACCATCTTGCATGAGAACAGCTCCAATTCCAACTCCAGATGCATCGGCCTCAATGATGAAGGGTCGGTTGAAATCTGGTAGTGCTAGCACCGGTGTTGTCGTCATGGCTGTCTTATGTCTATCGAAGGTAGCGGAGGCTTTGTTCGACCATAGGAAGACATCTTTTTTCAGTAGAGAAGTGAGGGGGGAACTAATCTTCCCATAGTCCTTCACGAATTTTCGGTAGTAGCCCGTTAGTCCAAGGAACTCACGCAGCAATTTCACATTTGTAGGTTTCGGCCAGCCTTGTATTGCTTCGATTTTTGTTGCGTCTACGGCCACTCCTTCTTCTGATATTATATGCCTAAGGTACTCTACTTTTTGCTGGTGAAAGCTGCGCTTTGATAGCTTAACGAAAAGAGTATTCTCCTGAAGGATCGTCAGAATAATTCGCAAGTGCTGAAAGTGAGTCTCAAGAGAAGGGCTGTAAATGAGAATATCATCAAAAAATACCAGCACAAATTTGCGAAGAAAGCTCCAAAAAATATCATTCATGAGACTTTGGAAGGTTGAAGGAGCATTAGTGAGTCCAAAGGGCATTACCAAGAATTCATAATGGCCGTTATGAGTGCGGAAAGCAGTTTTTGGGATGTCGCCTTCACATACCCGAATTTGGTGGTAATCGGATCGAAGGTCCAACTTCGTAAAGACTCGAGCTCCTTTTAATTCATCAAGAAGTTCATCCGCCACTGGTATGGGGTACTTATCCTTGATGGTGATGTCATTTAGAGCTCGGTAGTCGATGCACATCCGCTAGGTTCCGTCTTTCTTGCACACAAGTAGCACCGGTGAGGAGTAGGGGCTGCAGCTTGGTTGAATCACCCCTGTTTCGAGCATTTCCTTCATGATTTTCTCAATTTCATCTTTCTGGAGGTGAGGATAGCAGTAAGGCTGAGTGTTTGCTGGTGGTTTGCCCGGAAGGATTGGAATCTAGTGGTCATGTTGCCGAGTAGGAGGAAGACCGCACGGTTCAGCAAAAACATCATCAAATTCAACAAGCAGTTGAGTGATCTTTTGATTTTTAATTTCTGTTTTCTCCCCCTCTAGTTGCTGCTGGAGATGCATAAGAAAGCCACCATTTATCTTGTGTAAAACTTTCTCCATTCGTTGAGTTGAAATGGTGGTTACGTTGCTTCCGCGCTTCCCGCGTAGGGTGACCTGTTTACCTTTGCAATAGAATTTCATAATCAATTTGGAAAAGTTCCAAGAGACATCACCTAGTGTCGTCAACCATTCTATGCCCAACACAACCTCATAATCATCAATTGGTAGGAGGAAGAAGTCAACAACAATTTCTTGGTCCTGTAGTAATAGTTTCACCTGCAGGCATCTTTGGTCGCATTTTAGGATTCGGCCATCGGCGACCTTTACGTCGAACTTGCTGCAACCTTCGATGTGGAGTGCCATCCGAGCAGCAACCTTACTATTTAGAAAGTTATTAGTGCTGCCTGTATCGATGAGAACGGTGATCGGTTGTTGTTTGAGCAGGCCTCCAACTTTCATCGTTTGCGGATTTGAGTAGCCGGCGCATGTACCATAAAGTCGACCGATTGTGGCTCTTCTTCCATATCTTCATCCTCATGTTCAAGACTCTCTTCTGGCTGTTCACTGATCTCTTCTTCCACTGGTTCAATCACAAGAAGTCTCCCCTTTTTACAGCGATGCTCGCGGCTCCACGGCTCGTCACAATGCCAACATAACCCCTTGGCAGATCGGTCTCGAAGCTCTTCTCTTATCAACCTTTTTAGTGCAGGAGCTTGACTGATAGTAGGGGGGGCTGAGGGCTTCAATATTGCTGGTCGGGGAGCGACCCTAGTCCTCCGAGCTTCATGGTTCTATCGCTCCTCCTGAAGTCGTGCGAAAGAGATGACTGTCATAAGCGTGTACGGTTGTCGCGCTTTAACTTCTCCCCGGATCTCCAGCTTCAAGCCCTCAATAAATGTCCCCAATAACTATTTTTCAGACCAATCATGAGTTTGATTAGATAACCTTTCAAACATGGTTTGATACTCCTGGATGGTGGAGGTTTGTCGGATCTTTGCTAGTTGTCCGTCGATGTTCTCGTAATCGGTTGGTCCGAAACAGATCAGTAGTCCTTCTTTGAATTGTCACCATGAGAGGACTCCATGAGTATGTTGAAACCAATCAAACCATTGTATGGCATCTCCTTCAAGATGTATAGCTGCAATTTCGACCATAGATGCATCTGCGGTTTTGTGGTACCGAAAATATCGCTCCGCGCGCGAGATCCAACCAATCGGGTCTCCTTCTTCCCATCTAGGGAAGTCCACCCTCATGCGTGGATAGTGGGGATCGGTCATAGAGCCTCCCCTCTCCTGGAGGTCATCTCTTCGATTAGAGCTCTCCCCTTGATGTGATTTCTTTGGGCTCGGTGGTCGACCCAAACTAAGTTCGGCAAAGAGAGTCCAAATCTTTTCCTCCATTCGTGTCTCGAAGGCTTCAAATTTAGCATCAATTGCCTCCTCGGATGCCATAGCATATGTCTCCAAATCTGTAATATTAAGATCTCTTTTTTGTTGTCGAGTTAAAGGCATGTATTGGTTGAGAAAAGTGGTGGTTGAAAGGGTTGGTGGATTGGTGAATGTAGGCTGCGGTTTAGGCTTGTTTTGGGTGCTGTTTGGGGCTACGATTTGATGGAGTTTTGGGCAGAGATGGTAGTGGATGAAGGTTAGGGAAGAGGGTTTTAGATCTATGGTAGCTCGCAGCAAAGATTTGACAAAAATCAGTAGAAATTGCTGCCTATATGCGCTATCTTGTAAGAGCAGAATTGTCGTCGAAGAAATAGCGGTTTCTCGACGAAATTTCCAGCGAAAACTCAGGGGTTTGAGGAGGGGGTTTGATGGTAGAATCTTAGTTTAGATAGCAACAAGGATAACAAATTGGATCAAGAAATTTCGGCAGCAAAGCAGTAAAGAAATTGGTGCAAGTTGCGATAGCAGAATTCTCGTCAAAATATTTCAGCAGTTTGTGACGAGAGATTACAGCAACACACGAATTTGTTTTTGTGATGAATTCCACAATAGATCAATCACGGATGGGAGCCAAGATGATCTATGAGGTGCACAAAAAATTTCGTTCAAAAAGGATAACGATTAGATCGGTTAAAGGCAGCAACACACGGCTGAAATTTTCTACAGCAATCCTTCGTTCGCAAAGATGGTAACTTTTGCGACGCAAGGAATTCGCAGCAAGGGATCGATAGAAAAACTTCTTTTTGATATTTTAGATGAAAAATTACAGCAGCAAAAGGTATTGGTGGTAGAAAAATACCAGATCTCTGATGCAATTAGAGGTGGTGACTGTAGAGATGACGGTGGAGACGACGACGTCAAGAGCAATTGTGGGAATTGCTTGGCTAATGGTGGGTGGCAGGGATGGCAGCAAAAGCAGCAAGATCGCTGCTCTGATACCAGATGATAGAACCCCAAAGGAATTCTATAGAGATTGATCTTTGAGGGGGATCAACCCTTGGAACGCTATAGGGGTTCCACCCTCCAAGTAGCCTGGTGGCTGCAATTGTAGATTGATCTTTCTTATTCCAAAATGGTGGAGGCTACAAACTTATATAGAGCTCCAAACCCTAGCCCTAGGAGTTGCTTCCTAAGTGAACTACCCAATTTGCCCTCAACTATAGTGGGTCGGCCTAGTAACAAGGGGGGCGGCGGCTAAGAAGCCCAAAGACCCAAATATAAACCCTAGCCTCTCTTCTTTATAGGATAGAGGCAGCTAGGTGGGGTTTATTACATTCTCATAGGGTTTTTATTAGCTGCTACATGGTTGAATAGGACCTAACCCTGCTAGGGTCCTAACAATATCCAATGAGATCGAGGGTTCAGCGGATATCTCATATCCGAACCTCTACTCATCACAACACCTACCATATGTGTGTGACCCTCTAGGCCCAATATCGAGTTGGTCGTGAGTCATAATAATTCTGACTAAGTAAATTATTATCCCTATAATAATTCACCCAACTCATCGACTACGGACGTACTAGGCCACTACGTAGTAGCCCCCAAACGATACAGGGGAATCCAATCCTTTGGACCTATTTGTCCTCAGTTACCATGTATCTATAGTTCCTCATCTATCTAATATCCTAGAGACCCTATATCGGGCATGGTGTTGTCAGACCCATATGGTCTCTCCTCGAGTCTTGCTCTTGTCAAATTCTCCCAAAGAACTCTTTCTCTCTCAATCCGAATAACCTTGGCTAAGGATTTGTTCGAGCAAGAACACATGGGATATTCCTCTCATGATATCGAGAGTGGATGATCCTCTATTGATACTCAATAGCCCTCGTAAGGTAAGCTACCACTCCCAATGACCGGCTGAACTAGATCTGGAACTTTCCAAACCTATAAGTCTGGTATCAAAGAGTATAGTACTTATACAGGACATCCTTGGTGTCTCAAGTCTAAGGACCAGATACACTACTGGGATTATAGAATCATTGTCTAACGTGAGGTATTAATAACCATCCAACATTCTGTAGGCGGATCAATCAGTAAACTCATTCTCTAATGAGCACCTTCACTGTACCCTTAGTGTCCCCACATAAGTAGTTATAAGACCAGCTACCTCCATCATATGAACAGGTATACAACACACCAGTCTATCCGGTTATCTCGATGTCCTTCTCGAGTAACCTATGACTAGGATAATTTAGGGTCTGTGTTTAAAGGTGAATCGGTCTCATTATCGTGATCTCATTACGATCCGATTCTCATTGCACAGATCCAAGGACATCACAATATATGCAACATGCAAGATAAAGTGATATAATGCTAATAATCATAAGCAAAGAGATTGACGTAGTGTGTTATAAGTGCAATCACTCATATAATTGGCTTATAGGGCACCTATAACTAGCATGTTTGACATGTGAACAAATCAAAGCAAAACACCAAAGACTTGGAGGTTTGTTACAGCCCTTAGATATTCCTAAATGGAAATGAGAATGCATTACCATGGACTTTATTTCAGGACTACCCAGAATCTTTAGAAAGCATGATGCTATTTAGGTCATTATTGATAGGTTAACCAAATCTGTACATTTCTTACTAATCAATATGACTTATTCTCTTGATAGGCTTGCATATTTATATGTTGATGAAATAGAAAGACTTCATAGTGTTCCGAAGGAGATCATCTCTGATAGAGACTTTAGATTTCTTTCTAGATTATGGAGGATATTATAAGATTCTATGGGCATCAAAGTAAAGTTTAGCACAGTCTATCACCCTCAAACTGATGGTCAATCTAAAAGAACAATTCAAATACTTGAGGATTTGCTTAGAGCCTATGTCATGGATTGGAGAGGTGAATTGGATAAAGATATTTCTCTTACTGAGTTCACTTACAATAATAGTTACCATTCGAGCATTCAGATGGCTCCATAAAGTACAAGAGACTACTGAAAAGATTCAAGTTATAAGAAAAATGCTAAAAACTACTTAGAGTCATCAAAAGAGCTATGCTAACAACAAAAGATGAGATATCGAGTTCTAAGTAGAGGATTTTGTATTTCTAAAGGTCTCCCCTTCCAAAGGCGTGGTAAGATTTGGGAAGAAAGGAAAGTTAAACCTAAGGTTTATTGGGCCTTTTCAGATCCTTGAAAGAATTGGTTTTGTCACTTATAAGATTGCCTTACCACCATCGTTATATTTTATGATATATTTCATGTTTCAATGCTTAGAAAGTATATACCTGATCCCTCTCATGTCATTAAGTATAAGCTGATTGTAATTGAGAAAGACTTGTCTTACAAGAAAAAGCCCACTCAGATTATTGATAAGAAAGAGAAGATCGTAAGAAATAGAATCATTACTCTAGTTAAAGTAATTTGGAAGCATCATTCTACAGATGAAATGACCTGGGAACTAGAGGAAGAAATGAAGAAAGCTTATCGTCATCTTTTCGCCGAAAGAGGTATGACAAATTTAGATGACAAAATTTTCTTTTAAGGAGGGGAGAGTGTAATATATCTCCTTTTTAATAAAATTTTTTTTGTAAGGGCTTATTTGTAATGTAAGGACCAAATTGTAAATATGAGGATTGTTTAATAATTCATTAGCACTAAATATTTTTGTATTGAAAGTTTATTGCTAGGGACCAAATTGTGAATCTAAACAATTGGGTAGGATTTGTGAAAGATTCATATTAAGTTAAAGAAAAAAAAAGAATTGGAGGACATGTGTCATTAACTAACCTAAGGATAGAGCCACTTGTGTTTATTATATGGATGACACATAGGCTTCCATCATGTATGCTTGCCACCTTACTATTCTTGCATTAGCCAAAACTTAAGTAATTAGATAAGAAGTTAAGGAAAAACTTAACAAAGAGGTGGGAAACTTGTTGCAATATAGACTTGAGAAGAGAAGAAGGAATTGAAGGAGAAGAAGAAACTTTGCCTTGGCTCAAGGTTTTGCATCAATTCTCCCACATTTGGGAATCAAAATTTTTCTAAGGCATGTGTTCTAACCCTATCCTACAGAAAATTTCAATCTTTGTTTTCATCTTAATTCTGAGAAATTTGGAAGATTGTGGCTTCATACATGATATCTTGGCTGTTTATGCATCAAATGTTCAATCTGGAATTTTCTCAAATTTTGACCATTCTATACTCTTTTAGTCATAACTTTTTGTACCAAATTCTGATTTCGAAAAAATATAATTCATACGAAAATAGACTTGTAGGATTTTCATTTGATATAAACACTGAAAGATTTGGAATTAATTTACTTGCCTAAACATAAAATTGAATAAACCTCATGAATTTGGTAAAATAGATACCATAACTTCTGATCTTCTGTTACTTAATGGCTCATAACTCCCTTGTGGAAACTTGGATCTATGCAAAACATAGTTCTTTGGAAACTAGATTCGTATATATTTCTTTTGAACATAATTTGGAAAATTTAAAGCATATATGCCTATTAAAACATCTATTTCAATTGATTCTACCAATTCTGTAAAATATAGATGATAAATTCTGACCCCGCTTTACTATATTTTTTATAACTCCCTATTAGGAACTCAAAAATTTATAAATCTAGATTTATCTAAAAATATATTGACATATATTTCCAATGATATCTATTTTGAGCAAATTAGAGTATAATTGATTTCCCAAATAATTCTTGAATTATGCCCCTCGAATTTTGCTAGAATCATACTTTTATTAATATTGCCTATTGTTGTTTCATCCCTTTGAAAATTGAATTTAGCTAAAATCCTTACTTCCATTAAGCTGCACATGATTGGTTTGAATTCTTATATAATCTTGTCCTTCAATTATTACAAACCTGAATTTATTTGTGAAAGAACATGTTTGTATCGTATTATTTCGTAAAGGCACATGTATGTTTCGTTGTTCTGTATGTTCTTCTGATATGTGTCAATTTTATTATTCATACTATCCTTTTATACTCTAGTATCTTATGGGATAATTTGGACCTTTGCCAGAAATGGTAAAGGGCATGTGTTGCGAGCCCCGCAATTGCTCTACTGGCCCCATTGACTTCACTCAAACGTGGGTGGATGGAGCTCCCAAATGTGGGTGACTTATGTTTGGTGGTCATCCAAAAATGGATGAACCATGTTATGCATGTGGTCCCACAGTGCCCTTTATGTTTTTGATATGATATCCAAAGCATTACTTATATATTTATATTTACACTTTGGATAAAAATGGAATGTATACAACATAAAAAATGACATACAAGCTTGTGTTTGTTATTCGGTTCACTTGTTATGCTTTGAAATATTTCGTATGTCATTGTTATGCTCTTAAATACTCTTACACTTTTGATATGCACCCAAATGCTTCAAATGCCATTTGATACTTGCCTAAATACTCTTATACCTTTAATATGCACCTAAATGCTTCATATGCCATTTGATACTTGCCTAAATACTCTTATGCCTTTGATATGCACCTAAATGCTTCATATGTCATTTGATACTTACCTAAATGCTTCTTATGCCAATGATATACCCTAATTTTCTTTCTCCTATTGTTATGACTAAAGCATGTTTCGAATGAGGTGATCCTTTGTAATTTTATATCAAATGAGATGCTTTCAATGAACACTTGTATCTCTACTTTTGTATTTTGATACCAAACCTGCTTGAACTTCTCCTTTTCTCCATGGATATGTTAATCACTTGCTGAGCCTTTATGCTCAGCAAGTGAAAATAGTAAAAGAGAAATTTTAATCAATCTCCAAATAAAAATCACTAAACCTCAAAATTTATTATGCATCTAGCATATCAAAATTCTTAGTGATCCTCAAATCATGCTCTAATACCACCTCTGTCACGCCTCTCTGAAATTATTGCATTCAGAAGGTGTGATCCTGTCTTAAAGTTTATAATATTAAAATTCAAACCACAAACAATCCCAGGATCCAAACTGATATTTGAGGACACTAACAATCATTCAAGTCGTAAATCACATCCAAAACCCATAATTCATAAAACTTGTGCAGTTTATAATCCATATACCACATCACTCTAGGACTCATAAAATTTCCAAGCCAACTCAACTAAACAATATCCACATCATAAAATCCACAAGTGAGGAAATTCATATAGCTACAAGACTAAAATTTACCACACGTTTATATCATCATACCATTTAAACTTCACATTTCAAGTCATAACATGAGAGGTCCTCCAACCTTTACAAAACATATAAGTTCAGATTTACCATCGACATTTCACTAAATACAAAATATACTTATACAACAAAAACATATCAACCACTAAAGATCAACCCAAAATCTTCTAGCTTTTCCTTCCTTAGCCCAATTTACACATCCTAGAGACTGATAAGCTAACCTGAAAATATTATATAACAATGGGGTGAGCATAACAAAGCTCAGCAAGTGACTAACATATCCGTAGGGAAAAAGAATAGTTTTCAATAAACTGGATATCAAAATGCAAAGTCAGATACAACAAAACATATATATCATCGTATCAGATGCTGAATCATAAATGTTCTCTTATTCAAACTTATTTAATTCATAACAAATGGAGTAAAGAGTAATTGGATATATCAGATGATGATAATGGTATTTCGGAGCATATCAAATGAAACATAAGACATTATGAAGCATATCAATGGTGGTGCATACGAGATCTCTCAAAGCATATCAGAATAACAACAAGTAACAGAAGTTCAGATGTCATATCTGATCATTCATTTTCTTATCATCCAAAGAGTACATATAAATACATAAACAATGCTTTGGATATCATATCAAAAACACAGAGGGTGTACTAGGATCCCAAACAGAATATGGTCCATCCATTTCTGGATAACCACCAGACAGAAGTCTCCCACGTCTAGGAGCTCCATCCACCCACGTCTAGGTGAAGTCAGAAGGGGCCGACAGAGCATCGTAGGCTCTAAGCATAACTCCCTTTACCATTTCTGGCAAAGGTTTACGTGATCCCACAAGACACCAGAGTACAAAAGGATAGGTGTGGACAATAAACAGGCACATATCGGAAGCACATGCAAAATAATAAAACGTACATATGCCTTTACGAACAATACGATACAAGCATATTCTTTCACAATGCATTCGAATTTGAAATGAAAATAATGGCATGAGTATACAAGGATTTGAAACAGTAGTATAAAGCTCAACTAAAGGAAGGACTTTAGCTGAAATCAGTTTCCAACAACAAAAAGGACAAAATAAGAATAGGCAAACTTGACAAAAATTTGGTTCTGACAGAATTTGAGAGGTATATTTTCTGAGTTGTTTGAGTAACCAAGTATGCTCCAATTTACTCTAAATTAGTGTCAGTTGAAAGATATAATAATCTAGATTCGGATTAACAAAGTTTGGTATGAATTAGAGGTCTCCACAGGAAGTTACAAATAATTTAGTGACAATAGGTCAGAAAACATCATCTCTGTTTTACTGAATCTATAGGGTCGACTAAAACAGATGTTTTAGTTAGTATCTGTACTCCAAATATTTCAAATAAGATATGAACAGAAATCTTTATGAGTTTACTTTCCAATAAGGTTAATTTTATCACAATTGGACTTGTGCACAGTGAGTTACAAGTGATAGAATACCCAAAGGTCAGAACTTGGAATCTCTATTTTACAGATTCTATGGGGTCAATTCAAATAAAAGTTCGGATAGGCAGTTGAACTCCAAATTCATATATCCTGGTCTCAAAATAAAGATATACAAATGTATTTTCGGATGGATTTAATTTTTCTTAAATATGAATTCAGTACAGAAAGTTATAGACATGACAAGGCAGAAAGGACAGAATCTGGAAAAGAAGTCCAGATTCGCTATTTGATACATAAATTGCAGAAATATCATTATTAAACTTCAATCTTCTAAAATTTTCAGGATTAAGATGAGAACAAGGATCAAACTTACTTTAGGATAGGGTTAGAACACTTGCCTTTGATCAATTTTGATCCCAATGAAAAGTTTTGAGCCCAAAAGACCTAAATCCCTAATTCTTCTTCTCTTCTTCTCTCTTTCTTCCTATCTTCTCCACGTAGGCTGCCTTCTCAGTTTCCTTAGGAATGAAGGCAGAGAGTCTTAAACGGTGGGATTTGTTATTTTTTGCATTTTATAGTTTAGTCCTTGTATTACATATTTTTACAATTAGGTCCTCAAATTTTACAAATAGGTCCTCAGAATTTTACAAACAGATCCTCACATCTTATAAATAGGTTTTCAGTTTCATTTGAGCTCATCTATAGAATTTAAAATGGATAGTAACTTTGCTATTAAACTCTTATATGAAAATTTAGAAACGAGGAATGCGAGGGATGTTACACTCTCCCCCCCTTAAAAAAAATTTAGTCCTCTAAATTTATCATACCTCTATCAATAACAAGATGAGGATAAACTTTCTTAATTTCCTCCTCTAGCTCCTAAGTTGTTTCTTCCCCAAAATGATGTCTCCATATCACTTTAACGAGAGGAATGACCCGATTCCTTAGGATTTTATCATTCTTATCAATAATTTGAGTGGGCTCCTCCAGATATGATAAGTCTTTATCAATCACAATCGACTCATAATTTATGATATGAGAGGGATCATGTACATACTTTCTAAGTATTGAAACATGAAAAATATCATGGATATGACATAAGGATGGTGGCAAGACAATCCTGTAAGCGACAGAACCAATTCTTTCAAGGATCTCAAAAGGTCCAATAAACCTTGGGCTTAACTTTCCCTTCTTCCTAAATCTTACTATACCTTTAGAAGGGGAGACCTTCAGGAATACAAAATTTTCTACTTAAAACTCAATATCTCTTCGTCGGTTATCAGTATAGCTCTTTTGGCGACTCTAGGCAGTCTTTAGCCTTTTTCTTATAACTTGGATCTTTTCAGTAGTCTCTTGTACTTTATCTGGTGCTAACAACTTTTTATCACCAACTTCCTCCCAACATATAGGCGTTCTACACTTTTGCCCATACAAAGCTTCATAAGGAGCCATCTGAATGCTTGAATGGTAACTATTATTGTAAGTAAACTCAATAAGGGAAATATCTTTATCTCATTCACCTTTCCAATCCATGACATAGGCTCTAACCAAATCCTCAAGTATTTGAATTATTCTTTCAGATTGATCATCAATCTGAGGGTGATAGGCGGTGCTAAACTTTACTTTGGTGCTCATAGACTCTTGTAATCTCCTCCACAATCTAGAAAGAAATCTAGAGTCTCTGTCAGAGATGATCTCCTTTGGAACACCATGAAGTCTTACTATTTCATCAACATACAAATCGGCAAGTCGATTAAGTGTATAAGTCATATTGATCGGTAAGAAATGTGCAGATTTAATTAACCTATCAATAATGACCCAAACAACATCATGCTTCCTAGAGGTTCTGGGTTGTCCTGAAACAAAGTCCATGGTAACACATTCCCATTTCCATTCAGGAATATCTAAAGGCTGTAATAAACCTCTAGGTCTTTGATGTTCTGCTTTAATTTGTTGACAAGTCAAACACTTTGAAACATACATTGTAATCTCCTTCTTCATGTCTTCCCACCAATAATGACTTTGGAGATCTCTATACATTTTAGTGCTACCGGGATGCATGGTATACTTTGAATTGTGACCCTCCATCAGGATTTGGTTCTTGATATCTGGGTCATTTGGAACACATACTCTATCCCCAAATCTTAAGAGACCATCCTCTAAAATTTGAAAATTTGGCTTCAATCCCTTTTCAACTTCATTCCTCAAGTATATTAAATGTGGATCTTGTAGTTGTCCTTCTTTAATTTGTTGCGTGAGATCATATTGCACTTGAATAGAGGCCATCAACATCATTGAATTTTACCCTTTTCTCATGAAATTTAAATCACAATTTTCTTCTAAGAACTTCCATTGTTTCACAATCAGACTAGCCATAAAACTTGTAGATTTTCTACTAAGTGCATCAGCTACAACATTAGCTTTACCTAGGTGATAACGGATGGTACAATCATAATCCTTTAGAAGTTCTATCCATCTCCATTGCCTCATATTCAATCTTTCTTAGTAAAAATATACTTTAAACTTTTGTGATCAGTAAGGATTTCAAATGTTCGCCCATACAAGTAATGTCTCCAAATCTTTAGAGCAAAGATGATTGCTGCTAATTCCAGATCATGAGTTGGATAATTCACTTCATAACTCTTTAGCTGTTTAGAAGCATAAGCAATTACTCTCCCTTCCTGCATTAGAACACATCCCAGGCCCTTTCTTGAAGCATCGGTATAAACTACAAATCCCTCATTACCACTTAGAATAGTGAGAATAAGGGCACTAGTCAATCTTCTTTTTAGCTCTTGGAAACTTTGCTCCATCACCCCATTCAAATTTCATATTCTTCTGAGTTAGTTTGGTGAGGGGAGAAGTGATTCGAGAAAATCCCTCAACAAATCTCCTGTAATAACTTGCCATGACTAGGAAACTTCTAACTTCTGTTATATCTGTTGGTACTTCCCACTTAACCATCGCTTCTACCTTCTTTGGATCAATAGATATGCCTTTCCCTGAAATCACATGGCCTAAGAAAGCAATTTCCTTCAATCAAAATTTACATTTACTAAACTTTGCATACAATTTCTTTTCTCTTAGTATGGATAATACGTTTCTCAAGTGTTCCTCATGCTCTTGATTACTCTTTGAATACACTAATATGTCATCAATGAATACAATTACACAATCATCCAAGAGTGGCTGAAATATCCTGTTCATCAATTCCATAAAAGCTGCAGGGGCATTAGTTAAGCCAAAAGGCATTACCAAGAATTCATAGTGTCCATATCGGGTCCTAAAGGCTGTTTTCGGAATATCCTCCTTCTTGATCTTTAACTGATAATAACTCGATCTTAGATCGATCTTGGAGAATACTTGTGCATCCTACAATTGATCAAACAAGTCATCGATCCTTGGAAGAGGATACTTGTCTTTGATGGTCACCTGATTCAACTGTCTATAGTCAATACAAAGCCTCAATGTCCCATCCTTCTTCTTAACGAATAGCACTGGAGCACCCCATGGTGAGACACTGGGTCGAATGAAACCCTGATCTAACAATTCTTGTATTTGCTTCTTCAACTCCTCTAACTCGAGGGGCACCATTCTATAGGGAGGCTTAGATATTGGAGTTGTCCCGGGGACTACTACAATAACAAATTCACCATCCCTCTCTGGTGGTAATCTAGGCAAGTCATCCGGAAATACATCAGGGAACTCTTTGACTACCAAAGTTTCATTTAATTGAGTTTCTTGATCTGAATGCTTCTTTACACATATAAGATAACAAAAACAACCCTTTTGCATAAGACGATAAGCTTGAAGTGCTGATACCAGATAAAGAGGCAAATCATGTCAGATTCCCTCAAAATAAAAGATGGGCTGATCCGGTAGGCAAAAAGTGATCATTTTTGTATAACAATTGATACTAGCATGATAGGAAGATAGCCAATCCATGCCAAGTATAATATCAAAATTTTGGATCTCTAGGAGGATCAAATCAGCAAGGAATTCATGTTCTCCAATAGAAATCAAACAGGATAGATAAATCAAGTTTGCTATCAAAGAATTCCCAACAGCAGTAGTTACATACAACATATAATCCAATGGTCTAGGTAGAACACTCAAATGACAAGCAAAATATGGTGAAATAAAAGATAGATTAGAGCTAGGATCAAACAAAACTTTTGCATTTTTACTAGAAACATGAAGAATACCTTCGACCATTGATTTAGAGGCTCTAGCATCCTACTCAGGGATAGCATATACTCTAGCATAGGCTGATGATCTGGGAGGTAGTGGTTCTTTCTTTTTCTTAAATGGGCAGTCTTTTATTTTGTGATCTAACTTTCCACAAGCAAAATAAGCTCCAATCACCCGAAAACACTTACTTGTTTCATGATTGCCTCCACATTTTGCACATAGTGGAATCCTTTATGGTAGCTTTCTCATCTCAAATCCAGATACCTTTACCCTCTTGTTACTTCTCTCAGGTTCATTTCCTCTCCTATTTTTATAAAAAAATCTACCCATACTGTTCTTGCTCATGATTTCTTGGATCTCTTCTAAGTCTTTTTCAATTATTAAAGCTCTTTCTACCACCTCAGAATATGCCTGAAGTTTTAAAGCCGATATTCGGCTTCTTAGGGCTCACCTTAATCCCCTTTCAAACCTCCTTGCTTTTCTAGATTCATCATCAATCATATGTGTGGCAAATCTGGAGAGCTCAGTGAATTTAGATTCATATTTTGCTACCGTTAAATTTTCCTGAATGAGATTCAAGAACTCCAATTCTTTCTGCTCTCTAATGCAATCTGGGAAATATTTATCATTGAACTTTTTTGTAAATGTCTTCCAAGTGAATGGCTCGTGTCTAATTTCAGAAATCCTCCTTATTGTTCTCCACTAGTGTTTAGCGTCTCCCTCTAACATAAAGGTAGTAAGAGAAGCCTTCAGATCATCAGGGTAATTTAAAACGTCAAATATTTTCTCTATCCGCATCATCCATTGTTCTACTACTATTGGATCAGGCTCACCACTAAAACTGGGAGGACTAAGCTTCTTAAACTGTTCAATTCCTAACCCAATCCGATTTGAAGTCCCTACTCCATCATTTCTTTCTGATCAAACTTGTTGTTGCATTACTTGTGTCATAGCCTCTAGAGTTTTCATGATTCTACTCAATTGATCAGAAGTAGATGCAACAGGAGAACCAGATGACCTCGTTATTCTTGCTTCCTAAAAATAGCAAAAGAGAAATTTTAATCAATCTCCAAATAAAAATCACTAAACCTCAAAATTTATTATGCATCTAGCATATCAAAATTCTTAGTGATCCTCAAATCATGCTCTAATACCACCTCTGTCACGCCCCTCTGAAATTATCACATTCAGAAGGTGTGATCCTGTCTTAAAGTTCATAATATTAAAATTCAAACCACAAACAATCCCAGGATCCAAACTGATATTTGAGGACACTAACAATCATTCAAGTCGTAAATCACATCCAAAACCCATAATTCATAAAACCTGTTTAGTTTATAATCCATATACCACATCACTCCATGACTCATAAAATTTCCAAGCAACTCAACTAAACAATATCCACATCATAAAATCCACAAGTGAGGAAATCCATATAGCTACAAGACTAACATTTGCCACACGTTTATATCATCATACCATTTAAACTTCACATTTCAAGTCCTAACATGAGAGGTCCTCCAACCTTTACAAAACATATAATTTCAGATTTACCATCGACATTTCACTAAACACAAAATATACTTATACAACAAAAATATATCAACCACTAAAGATCAACCCAAAATCTTCTAGCTTTTCCTTCCTCAGCCCAATTTATACATCCTAGAGACTGATACGCTAACCTGAAAATATTATATAACAATGGGGTGAGCATAACAAAACTCAGCAAGTGACTAACATATCTGTAGGGAAGGAGAATAGTTTTCAATAAACTGGATATCAAAATGCAAAGTCAGATACAACAAAACATATATATCATCGTATCAGATGCTGAATCACAAATGTTCTCTTATTCAAACTTATTTAATTCATAACAAATAGAGTAAAGAGTAATTGGGCATATCAGATGATGATAATGGTATTTCGGAGCATATGAAATGAAACATAGGACATTACGAAGCATATCAATGGTGGTGCATACGAGATCTCTTAGAGCATATCAGAATAACAAGAAGTAATAGAAGTTCAAATGTCATATCTAATCATTCATTTTCTTATCATCCAAAGCGCATATATAAACACATAAACAATGCTTTGGATATCATATCAAAAATACAGAGGGTGTACTGGGATCCCAAACAGAATATGGTCCATCCATTTCTGGATAACCACCAGACAGAAGTCTCCCACGTCTAGGAGCTCCATCCACCCACATCTAGGTGAAGTCAGAAGGGGCCGGCAGAGCATCGCAGGCTCTAAGCATAACTCCCTTTACCATTTCTGGCAAAGGTTCACATGATCCCACAAGACACCAGAGTACAAAAGGATAGGTGTGAACAATAAACAGGCACATATCGGAAGCACATGCGAAACAATAAAACGTACATGTGCCTTTACGAACAATACGATACAAGCATATTCTTTCACAATGCATTCGAATTTGAAATGAAAATAATGGCATGAGTATACAAGGATTTGAAACAGTAGTATAAAGCTCAACTGAAGGAAGGACTTTAGCTGAAATCAGTTTCCAACAAAAAGGACAAAACAAGAATAGGCAAACTTGACAAAAATTTGGTTTTGACAGAATTTGAGAGGTATATTTTCTGAGTTGTTTGAGTGACCAAGTATGCTCCAATTTACTCTAAATTAGTGTCATTTGAAAGATATAATAATCTAGATTCGGATTAATAAAGTTTGGTACGAATTAGAGGTCTCCACAGGAAGTTACAAATAATTTAGTGACAATAGGTCAGAAAACATCATCTTTGTTTTACTGAATCTATAGGGTCGACTAAAACAGATGTTTCTGTTGGTATCTTTACTCCAAATATTTCAAATAAGATATGCACAGAAAGCTTTTGAGTCTACTTTCCAATAAGGTTAATTTTATCATAATTGGATTTGTGCACAGTGAGTTACAAGTGATAGAATCCCCAAAGGTCAGAACTTGGAATCTCTATTTTACAGATTCTATGGGGTCAATTCAAATAAAAGTTCGGATAGGCAATTGAACTCCAAATTCATATATCCTGGTCTCAAAATAAAGATAGACAAGTATATTTTCGGATGGATTTAATTTTGCTTAAATACGAATTCAGTACAGAAAGTTATAGATATGATAAGGCAAAAAGGACAGAATCTGGAAAAGAAGTCCAGATTCGCTGTTTGATACATAAATTACAAAAATATCATTATGAAACTTCAATCTTCTAAAATTTTCAGGATTAAGATGAGAACAAGGATCAAACTTACTTTAAAATGGGGTTAGAACACTTGCCTTTGATCAATTTTGATCCCAATGAAATATTTTGAGCCCAAAAGACCTAAATCCCCGATTCTTCTTCTCTTCTTCTCTCTTTCTTCCTATCTTCTCCACGTAGGCTGCCTTCTCAGTTTTCTTAGGAATGAAGGCAGAGAGTCTTAAATGGTGGGATTTGTTATTTTGTGTATTTTGCAGTTTAGTCCTTGTATTACATATTTTTACAATTAGGTCCTCAAATTTAACAAATAGGTCCTTAGAATTTTACAAACAGATCTTCAAATCTTATAAATAGGTTTTTAGTTTTATTTGAGCTCATCTATAGAATTTAAAATGGAAAGTAACTTTGCTATTAAACTCTTATACGAAAATTTAGAAACGAGGAATGCGAAGGATGTTACAAGGTCACACCTCTTGAATGTGATAATTCGAGGGGCGTGACAGTAAGGTTGGCTGCCACTCCTAATAATCGGTTGTACTAGATCTGGAACTTCCAAACCTATAAGTCTGATATCAATGGGTGGAGTACTCATATAGGATATCTTTGGTGTCTCAAGTCTAAGGACCAAATACACTACTAGGACTATGGAATCGTTGTCTGATAACAAGTATCATTAACTATCAAATATTCCATAAGCGGATCAATCAGTTAACTCATTCTCCAATAGACACCTGAACTATATCCTTAGTGTCCCTATATAAGTAGCTCTGAGACTAGTCACCTCAATCATATAGAAGGGTATACAGTACACCAATTTGTCCAGTTATCTTGATATCCCTCTCGAGTAACTTATGACTAGGATTATTTAGGGTATGTGTTTAATTGTGAATTGGTCTCATTATCGTAATCTCATCATAATCTGATTCCTATTGCATATATCCAAGACCATCATAATAGATATCTAGATAATATGAGAAAATACTAGTAATCATAAGTAAAGAGATTGACGTAGCATGTTACAAGTATCATTACTCACGTGATTGGCTTGTAGGGCACCTATAACTAACACTAACGACACTCAATTGTCCTCGTAAGGTTAGCTACCATTTCTGATGACCAGTTGTGCTAAATCTAGAACTTCCAAACCTATAAGTCCAGTATCAAACAATGGAGTACTCATACAAAACATCCTTGGTGTCTCAAGTTTAAGTACCAGATAAACAACTAGGATGACAAAATCACTATATCACAATGAAGTATCATCAACTATCCAGTATTCCATGAGCAGATTAATCAGTAAACTTATTCTCAAATGAGTACCTGCATTGTATTCCTAGTATCCCCACATGAGCAACTATGAGACCAGTGACCTCTATCATATGAACGAATATACAGCACACCAACTTATCCAATTATCTCGATATCCCTCTCTAATAACCTATGATTGAGATTATTTAGAGTATATGTTTAAAGGTAAATCAATCTCATTATCGTAATCTTATTACGATTTGATTCTCATTATAAAAATCTATGGACATTACAATATATGCAATAGGCAATATAAAGTGAGAAAAATACTAAATAAATAATAAGCAAAAAGAGTATGTATCATGTCACATATGTCATCACTCACGTGATTGGCTTGCAAGGCACTTATGACCAGCGATCTCCTACTTTACCAAAAGTCAATCACCTATGTGTCTGATCCTCATCAGACCCCTATGACATTTAAAGACAATATAAGATAACAACTTTATCAGTGGATCTACAATGTTATCTTCAGATGGAATTCTTTCCACTACTACATATCCTTAGGCTATGATCTCTTTGATTAGGTGGAACCTCCTTAGAATGTGCTTGGACTTTTGATGAGACATGCTAGTCATAGATGCCCTGCAAGCCAATCACGTGAGTAATGACATATGTGACATGAAACACACTCTTTTTTCTTATTATTTATTTGATATTTTTTCACTTTATATTACCTGATGCATGTATTATGATATCCATGGATCTGTGTAATAGGAATCAGATCATGATGAGATCGTGATAATGAGACTGATTCATCTTTAAACATATACCCTAAATAATCCCGATCATAGGTTACTCGAGAGGGACATTGAGATAACCGAACAGATTGGTGTACTGTATACCCATCTATATGATGGAGATAACTAATCTCATAGTTGCTCGTATGGGGATACTAGGGGTACAATGTAGGTGCTCATTGAAGAATGAGTTTACTAATTGATCCATTGATAAAATGCTGAATGGTTGATGATACTTTATTATCATATAGTGATTCCGTCGTCCAAGTAGTATATCTGGTCCATAAACTTGAGATACCAAGGATGTCCTATATGAGTATGCCACATTTTGATACTTAACTTATGGGTCTGAAAGTTTCAGATCTAGCATAGCCAATCATCAAGAGTGGCAATTAACCTTACGATGACAATTGAGTATAGATAGAGGATCATTTGCTCTCGATGTTATGAGAGGAATATCCCATATATTCTTGCTTAGGCAATTCCCTAGCCATGGTCATTCAGATTGAGAGAAAAAGAGTTCTTTGGGAGAAGCCGATTAGAGCAAGACTCGAGTAAATTTTGTATGGGCTTGATAACACCATACCTAGAATATAATCTTTGGGATATTAGATAAATGAAGGACTATAGATACATAGTAAGTGAGAGCAGATAATTTCAAAGGATTCCCTTGTATCATTTAGGGACTACGGCGTAGTGGCCTAGTACATCCGTAGTTGATGAGTCGAGTGAATTATTATAGAGATATTAATTCACTAAGCCAAAAGAAGTTCTGACAAGTATGACTCACGGTTAGCTCGATATTGGGCCTAGAGGGTCACATACATTTGGTAGGTGTTGTAACGAGTAGAGGTTCAGATATGAGATATCCATTGAGCCTAAATCTTATTGGATATCCAATAAGCCTTTGAATTATTAGATCTTATGGACGAGATCCAATAAGAGCTAATAAGAGATGTAGAGACTCACTAATCTAAGCAGCTTGGGTAGTTGGATTGAGATTTAGTACCAAATAGGGTAGAATCTATTATGGTTAAATTGATACGAGACCTCTATAAATAAGAGAGAACCAAAGGCCTAAAGGCTAAGGATCTTTTAGCTACCACCTCCTATTCTCCTCTCACTCTCTTCTCCTCAGCCAGTAGCCCCTATTTGGGGCATGAGGATAGCAAGAAGGGCCAGCCCCTTCTTGATTACATAGTGTGCATAACGAGAAGATTTGTGCAATGATTTAAGGAGCATCTTCGCAACCCCTGTAATGTGGATCACTTATAAAAAGAAAGACACTTGACCTCCTTCATCCTCTCTCACATATCTATAGGATTTTAGGAATATACGATCTCCCTAGGTTACACATCTTTCTTATACATACAATTTTCGATTTTGTGGACCAATCTTTGCATGACGACAAGAACCTTATTTTCTATAAAATTTTGGGATTTTTATTTTCTGCTCTTCTACTACGCATATGATATCACCTTAGATTTCCCAACAGTGGTATTAGAGCCAAATTGTTTGTGCAAAAGATTGGCTTTTAAACTACGTGTGTTATGTTTAATTGTGTAAAATTTTTTTATGTGATTACTATAATTTTTTATCATAGTTTTAAGGATCGATTCGGGACTAAAGGTGGGGGAGTGAATTAGTACTTTTGAAAAACTTTTATCGATTCAAAAGATTTTTCGATAAAGCCTATATCGAAAATGTGTTTAAACTTAAAAACATTCATAAGAGTGTAATAAGAAAGTAAAACAATTTGCAATATAAGTAAACAACAAAGAAGAGAAGGTACACCAATTTTATAGTGGTTTGGTTATCGTGACCTACGTCCACTCTCGATTCCTCTTTCGTCGAGGCCATCGGCATTCACTAACGATCTTCTTTCAATGGATGAAGACCAACTACCCTCTTTACAACTCTTTCTCATTTGCACAGGTTTAAGAGGGAACCTTTATATCCCTCTTTTACAAGTATTCCCTTACACTCTTCCTTAGAATAGCCTCTAAGTATATGGAGGAGGGAACTCAACTTTCTAATAGGGTTTACAACATTAGAATCACAGAGTTTTATTCTACTTTCTTACTTTTCTAAGTAGGAACAGCTGGATTATTTATAGACCCCAAATGGTTTAAAAAATGAAGCTAAAAATTTAAACACCCTAGGATTTCGGGGTACTGGCGGTACCACCGATTGTATTGGGCTAGTACCATCGCATGTAGCACTGACACTAGGTGGTATCATTACCCAGTCTGGCAGTATCATCACTTGACATAGTCTTAGAGACTGAGCCTCTGGTGGTTCCACTGCCTTATCTAGCGGTGCCACCGCTTGACTCAACTTTTGGGTCACTAAATGGGCCTCTTAATGGACTCAAATCAGTCCTAATTTTAGCTCAATAGCCTCTTAATTGAATTAGCATGGTTACACTCAAAACTAATTCAATTAAAACCTAAACTACAACGATCAAGATATAAATAATTACAAGCATTAATCATAATGTTGTTCCGCATGCCATTGGTTCATCCAGTGCTCTGTCCAAACCTTCGACACATCATCCTTTTCTTTGATGTATTGCCCAATCGACATCTTGACCTCCCATAATATTTGATCTCCTTGGTGCAATGTCTGATCCAATGCCTAAACTAATGGCATCAATTTCTTCTACCAGCATGTCGACCAATCTTCTAAAATTATTTATTCCGGCACAATATTTGATTCTTCCTACTTTAATCAATTTGTCTTTCCTTGATTGAAGCTAGTCCTAATTAGATTATCACTTCATCAATTGATTTTATCATCAAAATATGAGATTCAACAATCTCCCCTTTTTTGATGATAACCAATTGATGATGGAGTTTAAACTAAACTCCCCATATCTATATTCCATATAGAAAGGAACTTAGAATTCAGAAAATCATGACTATTTCATCATTGCATGCATCAAGAGTATTGAAAGAACGAATTGATTGCATCATTGCATGCATCATAATATCATGAGTATTTTATGCATAATCATAATTTCAAAATATCAAAATACATCATACCATGCATGATTGAAATTTCAAATCTTCATAACTTCTCCCCCTTTGTCATCAACAAAAAGGAAAAAAGTGCAACTAGCAATTTTTGAAATATGTAAGCTGGTAATTTTAGCAAGTTTTACATCACTTTAGTGTATGCAAGCTAGAAAGTTTTGAGATGTGCAACCTTACAATTTTGCTTTTCTTGAGATGTACAAGCTACCAATTCTTGCTTCTCTTTTGAGATATGCAAGCTAGCAATTCTTTGCTTCTCTTGAGTTGTGAAAATTTAGCAATTTTTCTTTTCTTTGCGATGTGCAAGTTAGCAAGTTTTTCTCCTTAAAATGTGCAAGCTAGCAAGTATTCTTCTCTTTGAAATGTGCAAGCTAGCAATACTTACTCCCCCTTTATCATTGTCAAAAAGAAGGGAATAATACAATGTTATAATTCTTTTCCCTTTACATCAATTTTCAAATCATGACGAATATTAATAACAAAGATAAATTTACATTAATATTTCAATCATAAAAAATGAAAGATCAAGTCATGAATACCAAAAGACCATGAGTCATTTTTGACAAATCTCTTCTTTTTTAAATTGAAGGAATGATAGGAAACGATCTTGATTCAAAAAGAGAACTTAAGTCATAAAAACCAAGTAATAAAGATAATGATCTGAAAAATGTATAAGAAGAATTTATGCATTTGGGAGATCTAACATGCCTAAGTTAATCAAGCTAGCACTTTTTGCTTCCTTTTGTAATATGCAAACTTGCAATTTTTCTCTCCCCCTTTTGTCATCAACAAAAAGAAAGAAATAATACAATGATATATTTTTTTTCTTTTTAATACTCTAATCATAACATAAGGTATATAACCATAAATACAAGGGACTATTGAAAAATGAAGGAAAAATCAATTTATGTATATAATGTTCCAAACATCAAAGCACATTATCTCAAGTTGTGAGTATCGAAAGAATCAAGGAAATATTATGATTCATTTAGGCAAATATTCTCTTTAATAAAATAAGAGAATCATATGAGAACAAATAATAGGATATCTTGAAAAGGAATCTAAATTTATAATTAAAAGAAAATTTAAGATTAATTTGAATAATTCTCTTCTTTAGTAAATAGCACAAGAAACATAAGAGAACCAATAAAAGATCTTGATTCATATATAGGAAATCTCAAGTCATCAAAATCATGATTCATAGAAAATAAATCTTAATTTATAAATATCAAGGTCATGGTTTGTTTGCATATGTCTCCTCTTTAGTAAATGGTTAAAAGAAGAAATCATAGAAGATAGAAAAGATTTTGATTACCATAAAAGATACTTCAAATAAAGAAATCAAGAGAAAGTATATGATTCGGTTGGAAAAATCTCATTCAAATTCAATTTGTCAAATCTAAATTCATCATCAACATCACTTTTCTTACATTCCAAAAATTCATTGAAAGCAATATATATAGATTCCTATAAGATTGAAAAATAGATAAAATTCTTTAGTTTCAATTTATGTGATGCCCTCGTCTTCCATACAAAAGTATGACATCATCGTTTGAAAATGAAAAATAAGTTTCATCACAATTATCAAGATCAATAGTAATATATTTTCATCACATTAAAATAATAAAACATCTTCAAACAAAAATTTTGATTTATCATTTTAATTCTAATAATAATATATTTTCCTTCTTATGTGAGTCTAACTCTTTACACTTAGTGCAAGGAGTTAACATGCAATTGTCATGCTTAAATTTTTTTAATTTTTTAAAATCATTGAAAAGAGAAACATGATTTTTTTAGTATTTTATATTTCTTACTAACTACTTTAAAATCATCAACTTATAAAATGCATCAAGTAATTTCATTGTAAGGTAGAGGGGTTTTGGTTGAGTCACTTACCTCATTGTCGAAGGCCACCAAAGCATAGTTTGTAATCTCATCTTCGGATACACTCGATTCGTTCCATGTTACCTTGAGTACTTTCTTCTTCTTTTGTGCGAGCACTTTCTTCTTCAGTTACGGACATTCGCTTTTGAAGTGCCCAGGTCAATTGCATTCATAGCAAATTATTGTATTGTTTTTAAGTTTATTTTTATTCTTTAATTATTATTTTATGAACTTTTTAAATTTTATTGTTAGAAATTCAAGGTCATCATTATCATCATCAGAACTTGAGTTTTCTCCCAAGTGGTCTTCTTTTTTTCTAAGTGCCAAATTCATCCTATTCTTTGGAAGGTTGATCTCATGTTCATCATGTTCCAAATAAGTCACTTCATAGGTCATTAAAGACCTTATAAGTTCTTCAAGTTGACAATTGTTCAAGTTCTTTGTCTCTAGTATTCCTATCACTTTCGGATCCTAACTTTTTGGAAGGAATCTTAGCATTTTGTTAATAAGATCAAAATTAGAAAAACTTTTACCAAGTGTATTTAAACCATTTATAACATCCATAAATCGAGTGTATATGTCTCTAATGGTTTCGCTTGGTTCCATTCAAAATAATTCAAAACTATATATCAAAAGATTAATTTTAGAATCGTTAACTCTACTTGTGCTTTTATGTATGACTTTGAGTGTGTGCCAAATATCATGCATAATTTCACATATAGAAACTCGATTAAATTCATTTTTATCTAAAGCACAAAACAAAGCATTCATCGCTTTAACATTCAAAGAGAAAGTCTTATTCTTCAAATCATTCCATTCATTTATTGGTTTAAAAGACTTTTGAAAATCGCTTTCAAGAAAACTCTCATTCATATTTTCTAATATATGTAGTCTATCTCATTGAACATAGTGTTAGGATCAAGATCGATACTAAGAGAGGGGTGGGTGAATTAGTGTAGCAGTTAAAAATATCGAATTTTGAAAGTTGTTTTGGTGAAAATGTTTCATTCGACAAAAACACATTTTGGCACAAATGTTTAACTTTGAATACGTTTGAAAGAGAGTTTAGAAGAAGTAGGACAGTTGTAGTTAAGTAAAAAAGATCAGCATTAAAAGTAAAGTACATAGCAAAAAGAGAACACACCAATTTATAGTGGTTCAGTCATTCGACCTACGTCCACTCCTGATACCTCCTCCGTTGAGGTTACCGACTTCCACTATTTCAAGGGCAAAGATCAATCACCCCTTTATAGAACTTTTTACAAGCTACTTACTCTCCTTATATAAGCTTCTAACACTTAGAATCGGTGGAGGTGAACTCTCAACTTTTACAAGTAATTTCACTATAGTTTCAGTTCTTTTTATTCACTTCTCTGTATCCAATAAGTAGAGAAGTAAGAGGTATTTATAGGCCTCAATTGGCTTTAAAAATGGAGCCAAAAAAGGTCTTATCTTGGATTTCCAGGGTATTAGCGGTACAATCGCCTGTTGACCTTGACATTGGATGGTACCACCATCCAGTTTGGCGATATTACCACTAGATAGAGTCCTAGCTACTGGAATTGGGCGGTACCATTGCCTGGTAGTTAATAACTACTTAGCAGTATCATCACCTAGACACTTAAGAGATTAAGCCCGGGACGGTTCCACCACCTAGTTCTAGCAGTGCCATCACTAGACAAGATTCAGCAACACTGTTTGGGCCAACAGTCCAGCCCAAAATAGTTTAGATTTGAACCCAGTTGGGCCCTAATAGAGTTAGTGGGATTACTTCCCAAACCTAACTCTAGTTACACCCTACCTATGATATTTAAGACATATACTAAAACACGTAATTCTGGTAGGTCAAAATTTCTTCTAATGAGCTTCCGATGATATTCCGATAGACTTCTGACGAACTCTCAATGATCTTCTAGCGAACTTCCGATAAACTCTTGAACTCGCGATGTTCTTCTTGGTGAGCTCAGACGAGCTTCATTGACGAGCTCTGATTTTCTTGGCGAGCTCCAGTGAACTTCTGACGAAGTTCTTGGTGAACTTTCGATGTACATTTTGGTAAGCTCTCGACGAACTCTCGGCTAATTCTGACAACACTCGAGATGAACTTTCGGACTCCCGACAAACTCTCGGAGTCCCAATGAATCATTCGATCTTGATCCTGACACTATGTTTACTTTATGCCTTGTTTGCTATCATAGTTAATCCTGCACACTTTTCTCAACATATAAATTCTATTAAATAATTTATCAATTGATTTCATCATCAAAATCTGAGATTCAACAATCTACTCTTTTTTTATGATAGCAATCAATTGATGATGGAGTTAATCTTAATTCCCCCTATCTATATGCCATATTTGAGAAAAGACACTTGAATTCAAAACCTTTAAATTCAAGCTCTAACCAATAAGTTACATGCATTTTAACTTATTGACATACACAACATGATACTAAGAATGATTCTTCATTTCAAACATGATACCAATTATTTATCATGATCCCAAGACTTGTCAATATGATGTCAAAGCATGAGAACTAATTTCAAGTCCAATATCAAATGATGATAGACATTCATCATTTCAAAGCATGATACCAACTTCAAATATGATATTTAGTATGATACAAACTTCAAGTTGAATACCAAATAATAATTCATCATTTCAAAGTATGATACTAATTTCAATTAGAATATTAAGTATGATATTTCAAGTTCGATATCAAATCATAATAATAGACATTTATCATTTTGATGCCAAATCAAATATGATAGTGAGCATGATAAAAAGTTATCATTTCAAGTATGAAACTTTTTCAAGCATTCATGATATATTTCAAGTATTTACTATGCATTTTAAGCATTTATGATACACTTCATGATACCAAGCATATTTCAAGCATTCATAATATCAAGCGTGATACATTTCAAGTTTTATGATATATTTCAAGCATTTATGATATCATTCACAATACTAAGCATATTTCAAATACATTATAAGTTTTCATCAATTTGTCACTTTCTCCCCCTTTGTCATGAACAAAAAGGATATGGGCAATCTCAAGCAAAATTTTTCATTTTTGTGATAGCAAGATAGTGACTTTGTAGCCAAGTAGAGAGGAAATGTACAAACTAGCACTACTTATGCTAGCATTCCTTTATAGCTTTGAAGTAGGCAAGTTAGCAAAGATGAAGAATAGGTGAAAGTGACCACAAGAGTTCTTCTTGAAAAGTGAAAGAAAGAGTTCATTCATCAAGAAGAATCAAGCTATCAAAAGTCCACAAAGAGTAGAAGGGAAAGAAATCATTCAAGCTATCAAAAATTCTTCAAACTTCTACTTTTCATCAAGAGCTCATGACATAAAAATGTGAATAAAGAGGAGATTCATACAAGAGTCAAGTGTATCATTTCATGACATATGAAATCCGTAAATAACATTTCTATCAAATAAAAATTCATGAATGACATTTTTATCAAGTAAAGTCCGTGAATGACATTTTTATCAAGTAAAGTCTGAGAACGAAATCCGTGAATGCCTTTTCTATCAAATAAAATCCATTCATAATCATTGCTAAAATTTACATGAGTGAAATCCATGAATTATCGATACATTAGTCAATAAAATTCGTGAATGAGAGGAGGGTTCTAAGAGTATCAAAAGTCATCAAGTGATAGAGCAAGGGTATCAAAAATTTATGAAATAAACTCGATACTAAGATAAGAGGAAGATGATATGAAATAGATTCGATAAAAGCTCCATTTATGAAAAATTGAGAAAGTCTGAAAATGTATACAAGAAACTCATACATTTGGACAATTTAATATGCCTAATTCTCTTCTAATGAAATCAAATTTTCATTCATTTAAAGGTTTTGTAAAAATATCGGCTAATTGATGTTTCATATCAATAAACGCTAAGGTTACATTATGATTATTAATATGATCTCATATAAAGTAATACCTAATGTCAATATGTTTAGTTCTAGAGTGTTGAATAGGATTTTTTGTAAAACATATTACACTTGTGTTATCACATTTTATGAGAATATTCTTTAAGTGAATTCTATAATCTTCTAATGTATTTTTCATCCATATAACCTGTGCATAACATGCACTTGCTGCTATGTATTCTGCTTCGGCTGTAGGTAGTGCAACCGAATTTTATTTCTTAGAAGACCAAGAGATAGGTGCATGACCTAAGAATTGGCATATTCCAGATGTGCTTTTTCTATCTATTCTACATCCACGAAAATCAACATCAGCATAAGCAATTAATTCAAAGATTTTAGATTTTGGATACCATAGTCCTATATTATGGATTCCTTTTAGGTATCTAAGAATTCTTTTAACGGCTTTAAAATGAGATAGCTTAGGATTAGATTGAAATCTGGTACAAAGTCCTACACTAAACATAATATTTGGTTTAGTTGTAGTGAGGTATAGTAAACTATCTATTATCCCCCAATATATATTTTTTTAAAAGCTTTCTCCACTTTCGTTCATATCTAACTTAGTGGAGGTACTCATTGGTATATTGCTAGTCTTTGAATCATCCATATTAAATTATTTTAGTAACTCTAATGCATATTTGGTTTGACTAAGAAAAATATCATCACTAAGTTGTTTGATTTGTAAGCCTAAAAAAAATGTTAGTTCATCCATTAAACTTATTTCAAACTCTTGGCTCATACTTTTGGCAAATGATTCGCACAAGGACTCATTTGTAGAACCAAAAACAATATCGTTAACATAAATTTGAACTATAAGAAAATTATTTTTAAATTTTTTAATAAACAATATAGTATCGACCTTGCCTTTGAAGAAATTATTTTGGATAAAAAAGGAACTAAGTCTCTCATACCAAGCTCTTGGGGCTTGTTTTAATCCATAGAGAGCCTAAGTTAACTTAAACATATGATTAGAAAAAAGAATACTTTCAAATCCAGGCAGTTGTTCAACATACACTTCTTTCTACTACTCCATTTTCTTGAGGATTTCTCGGAGTAGAGAAATTATGGTTATATCCATTTGATTCACAAAAGTTTTCGAAATCATGATTTTGAAACTCACCACTATGATCACTACGAATCGATAAAATCATAAAGCCTTTTTCATTTTGAACAAGCTTATAAAATTTTGAAAAACACTTAAAGTAATCATTTTTGTATGCCAAGAAGTATTTCCAAGTATATCTACTATAATCGTCTATAATTACAAAGACGTATTTTCTACCTCCTAGGCTTGTTGTATCAATTGGTCCAAATAAATCCATATGGATCAATTGTAGTAGTCTAGAGGTGCTTATTTGATTCTTTGATTTGAAACTACCTTCTATTTCTTTTCTTAGTTGACATGCATCACACACTTTGTCTTTGACAAACTTAATGTTAGAAATACCTCTTACAAGTTCTCTAGATAAGATTTGAGAGATTAGTTTCATGCTAGCATGACCTAATCTCTTATGCTAAAGCCAAGCATCATCGTTTAAAATCGAAAAGCATATTTCATTACAAAGATCATCAATGTCAATAGTGTATATATTATTTTATTTTAGGATAATCATAGATGTGTTTTTGTATAGTTTTTTAATAATATAAGCATTAGATTCAAGTCTTATGATGTATCCTTTTATTACACAATTGACTAATTCTCAAAAGATTATGCTTTTAGCCATCTACTAACAATACATCTTTAATCAAAAAGTTTGATTTGCTACCTATGTTTCCTTTGCTAATGATTTTACCCTTGTTGTTGTCTCCGAATGTGACATACCCTTCATCTTGGCTAGTGAGCTTAGAGAATTGAGTTGGATCTCCGGTCATGTACCTTGAGCATCTACTATCAAGGTACCATCTCTTGATCCTAACTTGTGATTGTAAACATATTTATAAAAAAGGATAGATTTTAGGTACCCATGTTACCTTGGGTCCCTCATAAATCGATCTATTCAACTTATCATTTTGCATAGAGTCCTTTACTAGGAACCCAAATTAACTTGTGTGGACTATATTTCTTAAATAAACATTTATGAGCATAATGTCTGAGTTTGTAACAAAAGTTGCATTTGATGTGGGATGAAATATGCAAGGTAGGGCCTTTAATAAAGATGGTTGGCTTTTGGTGAGAGCTACTCACAAAGTCGATTCCATCTCTTCTATGAACGTGACCCTTATTGGCAAATATCATGTTCAAGGATTTGCTACCAATCTTAAACTTTTCCAAAGTTTCTTTTAGTAGTAAGTTTTCCTTTTTAAGTGCTTCTAAATGTTCACACTTGGTGCATGGAGGCAATAAAGCATTCTCATACTTAAGTTTTTCAAATTTACTATTTAAAAAGGTATACTCCACTTTTTGCTAGTTAATCTACATTCATCAAATAAATTATGAAAAGCATTCAATAGTTTATCAAAAGATAAATTTGCATCTAATGAACTACTTACCTCATCGCCGATTGCCATTAGTGCATAGTTAGCAATCTCCTTATTGCTTTGTTCTTCATTTTCAAAAGCGCTCGAATCATCCCATATAGCTTTGAGCACCTTCTTCTTCTTCGATTATTTCTTTTTCACTTGGGGACATTCACTTTTGAAGTGTCCTAGCTTATTGTATTCATAGCAAATGATTTGTTCTTTCTTGAGTTCAATTTTATTTTTAGTATCATTTTTAGATTTATTTCTTTTTATGAATTTTTTGAACTTTTTTGTCAAGAGTGCCAAGTCATCATCATTGTCCTCATCACTTGAACTTTTTTTTAAAATAGTCTTCATAAGTTCTTAGTATCATATCCTTGCTGTTCTTTGAAAAGTTGTTCTCAAGCTCTTCATAAGCATTACAAGTTATTTTATTGGTCATTAGAGATCCGATAAATTCTTCGAGTAGGAAATTATTTAAACCCTTAGCCTCTTGAATGGTCATTACTTTAGGATCCCAACTCTTTAGAAGGGATCTTAATATTTTATTAACAAGTTCAAAGTTGGAAAAACTTTTACCAAGAGTTTTTAGACCATTGATGACATCCGTAAACCAAGTGTAAATGTCTCCAATGGTCTCACTTGGTTTCATGAGAAATAATTCATAACTATAAACTAAAAGATTTATTTTAGACTCCTTTACTCTACTAGTACCTTCGTGTGTGATTTCGAGTATATGCCAAATGTCAAAAGTCATTTCACAAATAGAAACTCGATTGAATTCATTCTTATCTAAAGCGCAAAACAAGGCATTCATGGCCTTGGCATTTAAAGAAAAAGTCTTTAAATCATTTATTGGAAGAGAAGACTTTTGAAAACCATTTTCGACAATGTTCCATAACTCATCCATAGAAATTAAAAAAATCCTCATCCTAGTTTTCCAATACGTATAATTCGTCCTATTGAACATGGATGGATATGTGATTGAATAACCATCTAGATTATCGACAAATCTTATCTCTCTTAAATTTTAAACCAAAATGAGAGTGACCTTGCTCTGATACCAATTGTTAGGATCAAGATCGACATTAAGAGGGGGGGGGGGGGTGAATTAGTGCAATGGTTAAAAACGTCAAATTAAGAAAACTATTTTGGTGAAAATGTTTCGTTCAATGAAAACATGTTTTGGCACAAATGTTTAACTTTGAATACATTCACAAGGGGGTTAAGAAGAAGTAGGGTAGTTGCAGTTAAGTAAAAAAGATAAGCAGTAAAAGTAAAGTATGTAGCAAGAGGAGAACACACCAATTTATAGTGGTTCGATCGTCTGACCTATGTCCACTCCCGATACCTCCTCCGATGAGATCACCGGCTTCCACTATTGATCTTTCTTTAAGGGCAAAGATCAATCACGCCTTTACAGAATGTTTTACAAGTTGCTCACTCTCCTTATATAAGCTTCTAACACTTAGAATCGGTGGAGGTGAACTCTCAACTTTTACAAGCAATTTCACTATAGTCTTAGTTCGTTTTGTTCACTTCTCTATATCCAACAAGCAAAAATGTAAGGGATATTTATATACCTCAATTGGCTTCAAAGATAGAGCCAAAAAAGGTCTTATCTAGATTTTTAGGGTACTGGCGGTACCATCGCCTGTTGACCCTGACATTGGGTAGTACCACTGCCTAGTCTAGTGGTACTATCATTTAGTCTAGTGGTACCACCATCCAGACACCTGGGAGACTAAGCCCTAGGAGATTTTCACTGCCCAATTCTGGTGGTGCGACCACTAGACAAGGTTCAACAACAATATTTGGGCTAATAGTCCAGCCCAAAATAGTTTAAATTTTGGCCCAACTGGTCCCTAATAGAGTTAGTGGGATTACTTCCCAAACCTAACTCTAATTACAACCCAACTATGATACTTAAGGTATATACTATAGTACGTAAGTTTAGTAGATCAAAATTTCTTTCGGTGAGCTTCTTGTGATCTTCCGGCAGACTTCTGATGAACTCTTGATGATCTTCCTGTGGACTCCCAGCAAACTCTTGAACTCACAATGATCTTCTTGGTGAACTCCTGGCAAACTCTTGAACTCACGACGATCTTCTTGGTAAGCTTCGATGAGCTTCTTTGGCAAGCTTCAATCTTCTTGGTGAGCTCTGACGAACTTCTCGGTAAACTTCTAACATACATTTTGACAAGCTCCCGATGAACTTTCGGACTCTTGACAAATGCTCGGACTCCCAACGAATCGTTTGATCTTGACTCCAGCACTATGTTTGCCTTATGCCTTGTTCGCTATCGTAGTTAATCCTGCATACTTTTCTCAACATATAGATTAGATCAAATAAGTTATCAATTGATTTCATCATAAAAAATCCAAGATTCAAGATATAGGAGGATGAATGATAAAGCGACCCTCTTAAATGCCAAGAAATGCCATTAAGACTTTCTTGGGTGTTAAACTATTAGGATTGAATTGGTACTAAGAGAGGCGGGGGTGAATTAGTGCTTTTGAAAAACTTTCATCAATTCAAAACTTTTTTCGATAAAGCTAATATCGAAAATGTGTTTAAACTTAAAAATGTTTATAAGAGTGTAATGAGCAAGTAAAGCAATTTGCAATATAAGTTTGATAAAGGTTCGGTCATCGTAACCTATGTCCACTCCCGATTCCTCTTCTATTAAGGTCACTAGTGTTCACTAACGATCTTCTTTTAATGGGCGAAGACTAACGACACTCTTTACAACTCTTTTTCCTTTTTATAGGTTCAGGAGAGAACCTTTACACCCCTCTTTTATAAGTATTCCCTCACACTATCCCTTAGAGCAACCTCTGAGTATATGGAGGAGAGAACTCAACTTTCTAATAGGGTTTACAACCTCAAAATCATAGAGTTTTGTTCTACTTTCTTGCTCTTCCAAGTAGGAATAACCAAGGTATTTATAGACCCCAAATGGCTTCAAAAATAAAGTTAAAAATTTAAACACCTTGGGATTTTGGGGTACTGGTGGTACCACCGCCTCTGCTAGGTGATACCATTGCCTACAGCACTAGCATTGGGCTGTACTACTACTTGACACAATCTTAGAGACTATGTGTTGGAGATTGAGCCTCTAGCGGTGCGACTCCCTGACCCAACTTTTGGGTCACTAAATGGGCCTCCCAATTCCAACCCAATGGCTTCTTAATTGAATTAGCATAGTTACACCTAAAACTACTTCAATTAAGACCTAAACTACGATGATCAAGACATAAATGATTATAAGAATTAATCACATATTGTTCGGCATGTCATTGATTCATCCGATGCTTCGTCCGAACCTTCAGCGCATCGCCCTCTCCTTCGGCGTATTGCCCAATCGGCATGTTGACCTCTCATAACATCTGATCTCCTTAGTGCAATATCCGATATGATGCCTAAATTCATAGCACGAAGTCCTTTTGCTAGCACGTTGACCAATCTTCTAACATCATTCATTTCGACCCAATATTTGATTCTTCCTGCTTTAATCAATTTGCTTTTCTATAATCAAAGTTAATCCTATGTTACTCAAATACTAATTAGATCATAACTTCATCAATTGATTTCATCATTAAAATTCAAGATTCAATGGTAGTTTTAAGATCTCTCCTTGCTAAAAGGTGTTTTAGATCAATGTTTTGTAGCCAAAATAGTTGCATAGAATAGGGGAGAAAGGGTAGCAATTGTTGCTGCCCTACAATTTTAGCCGAAGGGTACTTACAACCTTGGCTAAGACCACAACTTGTAGCTCTTGGCCTAACCAAAAGTAGCAGGGTCGAGAGCAGAAAGGGTGCTCTCGACCTACAACATGGCAGCTCCTATAGCCAGGTTTCCTAGCTGCAAGGGGCACCCTTGGAGGGTAGGGTTTCATGGCCACCCAAGCTTACCTTGTAGTTAGGGTTTCTTGGCTATGGAGGTGACCTTGGGGGCCAGGGATCCTTGGCCGCCCAAGGCAATTCTATGGCTGCCGCATAGGGCACCCTAGGGTAGGGTACCCTAAAAAGAGCTATAGAATGATTAATTAATATTTTTAATTAATTATTATTATTATCTTATAGTCCTATATAATGATGTATATATGTGATGTGTGATGCGGACAGATGATTATGGATCGTGTGATGCGATATATGTATGTCTTGTGATTATTATTATTAAGACCTACTAGCCTCTATTTTTTCTCGTTCGTTGTCGAGTCTACATATCTGTGATTATATTGTAATTATACGAGAAGGTATAGAGAGAGCATGGAGGTGATAGCGAGACCCACGAGGTCAAGATGAATGATTATGATGTAGGGAGATATGTTGAAATGCCTACGGAATCGACAAGGATGAGTTGGATGATCACAAGGCATGAAGATATGCCAAAGCACACATACTAGATGTGAGTGATTGGGCCCACTAGCTCGGGCTTGATCACATTAGGCTATGATCCATGATCATCTGATGTGTAATTACTTATACACATACTAGATATGTATATATATTTACATGCGATGTAGATATATATATTAAATATGTATGTGTGTGACATGTCAATAGGAGATCGAATCAAAATCCCCTCTCTCAATAATATTAAGCAATAAATATGAGGCAATTATAATGACCCATATGGCCTTCCATCGTTATAGGGAGAAATCAATTCCCGACATAGATTGAGTTAGTCGAGTCGCTCGAGATTCACCTATATTGCTATTCGAGATCTTGCCTATGACATAGAGATGTCACCGGTAACCTAAGAATGTGGTATGTTTGGTCGAGCCCCTCAAGGGCATATCATCGAATCAGACTCATCATATAACAATGGTGATGACTTAACCGAACATCATGGTTGGTTGAGTCCCTCGAGACCATGATGGTTCAGAGGTCAAATAGGACGAGAATCATAAGGAGTTATGATTGGCAAGAGTTGTCTACCTTTTTGAGCTTAGCCTAATTGGTCGAGTCCCTCGAGGTTATTTTAAGATGCCTATTGGATCTTGATCCCTACTAGAGATCTATTGGGAGTCTTCAATTCATATACCGGAGGGAGTTGTGTGTTTCATGAGAAAAATAGTGGGAGTAGATTAAGATAGAAGTCATTATCTTGATTATTTATTTTTGTAAAATCTACATGTAATTTATTCTTGCTGCATCTTTTTTTTAGAAAATGTCACTTTCAAATCCTTTATGTGGCATACTTGATGTCAACCGCCTCACTAGTCCAAGTTATATAGATTGGCTCTACAACTTGAGAATCATTCTCACGGTAAAGAAAATTACATATGTTCTTGACACAATGATGCCTAAGCTTGAGGAAGGGGCAAGTGAGGCTAAGATTATTTGCTATGTTAAGTACATTGATGACTCCACCCTTACTCAGTGCTACATATTGGGCTTTATGACTCTCGAGTTACAAAGGTAGCATGAAAAGATGGATGTTAGATCTATTCTCTTACATCTCCACAAATTATTAGAGGAACAGGGGAGAACTCAACGATTTGAGATATCTAAGAGTCTCTTCTGCATTAGGATGACTAAGGAGACACCGGTTCATAACCATATCCTTCAAATGATTGAGTAGATAGAGAAGCTCACAGGTCTAAGAATGGTTCTAGAGGATAACTTGTTTGCGGATCTTGTGCTTCAATCCCTACCATATTCCTTTTCTCAGTTCATTATGAATTTTCATATGAATAAGCTTGAGGTGACTTTCCTTGAGCTCCTCAATATGTTGAGGGAAGTAGAGAGTACCATCAAGAAAGAGTAGCCAATTCTCTTTGTTGATGAGACGAGAAAGAAAAGAAAAGTAGAGAAGTCCCTTAAGAAAGGCAAGGGTAAGGGCAAGGGCAAACCGGGTAAAGCAAATGTTGCTAAGAAGGACCTGGCAAAGGACAAAGGCTAGTGCTTCCACTACGACAAAAATAGGCAATGGAAGAGGGATTGCAAAGAATACCTTGCAGAGAAGTCAAAATAGAAGCTTAGGAAAGTTTCAGGTACATTCATAATTAGTTTTCATTTGTCAGACTCTTATGATAACACATGGGTATGGGATACCGGTAGTGCTTATCACATCTGCAATTCATTATAAGTTCTAGCAAGACCTACGAGATTGGTGAGAGGTGAGATATACCTCAAGATAGGTAATAAAGCAAATGTTGCTATAGTGGCCATTGGTGAGGTCACCTTACATCTGCCTAGTGGAGCTACTATTGCATTTGATGTGATAGTTAGTGAATACAAATTAGTTTTTGAGAACAACGATTGTTCAATAATATTGGATGACAAGATCATCACTAGAGAAATATTCCATAATAGTTTATTTATGCTAGATATTACTCCACATATCATGAATGTAAATATGTCCAAGAGGAAATGAGATAAAGTGATAAGTGCATACCTATGGCACTACAAGCTAGGTTATATCCATGAGGGACAGATTTAAAAGTTGTTGAAAGATGGATACATAGATCCATTCGACTATGAGTCATATGCAACTTGCAAGCCTTGCCTCCATGAAAAGCTGACCAACTCTCCATTTAATGGAATTGGAGAGAAAGCCACTGAGTTGCTGGAACTCATATATAGTGATGTATATGGTCTCATGTCGACTCAAGTCATATGAGGTTATTCTTACTTCATTATATTCACTGATGACTTCTCTAGGTATGGACATGTGTATTTGATGAAGTATAAGTTCGAGGCTTCTAAGAAATTTAAGAAATATAAGAAAAAGGTAGAGAACCAGACTAGAAAGATGTTAGGACTCTAGCTAGGAGAGTCTTAATTTAGTTTCATTGAAGGGAGCAAACATGTAAATCCTAAGGGCATTCATGTAAATCCTATCTAGCTGACCCCTATTAAAGAGGTGAAGAGGCTGGCTAGGTTAGGATTAGTTTGGAGGTTGCTTCTTAGAGAAGCATTAGGAGTTGATTAGAAGTAGGGGTCTTGAGTAGGAGAAGTTGATTAGAAGTAGGAGTCTTGAGTAGAAGAAGTTGATTAGAAGTAGGAGTCCTATTAGGAGTTAGGGTTTAGAAGCCCTATAAATAGCCATATATTCACCCTCTTTTCATAATGAATAGATCAATCCTTTTAGCAACCTTTGAGCAGCAACTTCGATGAAAGAACCCCTATAGAGTTCCAAGGAGGCCGATCCTCTGAAGAGATCCCAAGCTTAGAATCCACAAGGGTTCTAATACTTAGTATCAGAGCAATGTTCTTGGCATCTCACTGTCCTTCCACAGCCATCCATCAGCCCTCCACAGCCACCTAAAGTAATTCCCATAATTGCTTAAAAAATCATCGCCGAATTCCACCGTCATCTCCACCACCGTGGATTATCCTTTGATCTCCCCATAAATTGCAACAGGTTCTGGTTTCCTACCTTACTACTACTGCAATTTAGTTATCCTTATTTAAAAAATCCACAAAAAAATTGTTCCTATATTGCTGCATAAACTTTTCATCGTAAAGTTTTCATCTCTACGATGAAAGATGCACTGTAGAATTTCAGCAGCATAGTACTTTTTGTTTGATCTTGCTATTGCATTTTTTCTATCCAAATCCCTACAAAATTTTTATGATGGCTTTGACACTTCCTAACAGCAGATTTCCCTTTGGTTTCATCAAAAAATTTTCAATATAAACCACTGATTTTTTACATCCAAGTCGCTATACTTTAGACGTAAAAATCTACCATAATACCTTTCCATGGTCTTCAATTTTGCCAAACCTCTTGCTGTCATTTCCTTCTACGAAATTTTTATAGCATTACCTCTTCCTTGCCAGTAGATTTCCTTTGAGTTTTATTTGAATTTCTATTGAAAATTGCTAGAAAAAATTACATCTTTACTGCTAGAATTTTTTCGGTGAAAAATCTGGTGCTACACCTTTGTCTTTTTTCTTCTCCGTAACCTACCAAACCCTAGCCACCTTATGCCACCAACTAAGACATCTTTAGGGCATCCCTCTAGCCTTAAGACACAGCTATCATAACCTATTTTTATAACCCTAACAATGTCAAAAATCACAGCCCAATACAGTAAACCATTACAGCCGAACCCTTCTATCACCGATCTATTGTCCAAACCTTCCACCACCCCATGCCATTAACCTATCAACAAAAAAAAGACAAGGTCATATTTAATCTACAGGCATATGTTATGCTTCTCAAGATCCAATTGATGCCAAATTTGAAGCATTGGAATCTCCAATTGAATTGCGACTTGAATCACGCTTAGAGGACAAATTGTGCGCTTTGTTTGCAGAATTCAGAATTGGACAACTACCGGGTCCAACTAAATTTCTGTAAGAAGAGAGTTTAGAGAGGCCTCCAGAGAAGAAGGGATAGCCCTTGGACATGCTTCAGTCATGCATGAGGGTGGACTTCCCACGATGGGAAGAAGGAGACTAGACGGGGTGGATTTCACGTGCTGAATGTTACTTTCATTACTAATAAACATTGGATGATGCTATAGTGGAAATTGCTATCATTCACCTTGAAGAAGATGCTATTCAATGGTACAATTGCTTAGAATACATATTGGGAAATCTAGGGGGCAATATCTCATGCATAGCGGAAGAATAAAAAATAAAAATCCTAGATTTCCATGAAAGGTTTCGTCATCGTGCGAAGATCGGTATATGAAAAATAAATCTGCAAATCTGAAAACTGCATGTGTAAAAAGAAAGTACCTAGGAAGATTGTATATCCTTGAGTTCTTGTAGATCCATGAGGGAGGATGAAGGAGGTCAAGCATCCTCCACTCTAGCAGTATCCACACGGCAGAGACTACAACGATGCACCTCTCTTGGGGAGAGGAGAACAAGAGGTTGTTAGGGATTAAGCGGCACTAAGAGGGGGGGGGATGAATTAGTGTAGTGATTAATAACGATAACTTTTCGATGATTTAAAGCAACTTCGAAAACTTTGTGCGACAAAAATATGTTTCGATGAAATCCGATTTTGATTTCGTATAAACTTAAAATGATTCATAAGATACTGAGGAGAAAGTAAGTAAAATAAATAAGTTTGTAGAAATTTAAAGAATAATAAGTAAAGGCAAATCAATTTTATAGTGGTTCGGTCATATGACCTATGTCCACTCTCGATTCCTCTTCTCTTGAGGCCATCGGCTTTCCACTAGGTGTCTTCCTTCCAAGGGTGAAGACTAATTCCCTTTTACAGTGCTTTCTCCTTTTGACAGGCTTAGGAGACAACCCTTACAAGCACTCTCTCCTTTCTTTAGAATCGAATACAAGAGAAAACTAAAGGAAGGATTTCTAGAGAGATTTGAATAGCTTTTTCTAGCTTTCAAAGTGTATGTGCTTGCATGCTGCAACCCAGGGATGGGAGGGGTTTTGATAGGCTCCAAGAGGGCCCAAATTTGAATCTTCTTTATTTTCCAAGCTACTAGCAGTACCACCGCTTGATAGAGTCCTCGGGCTCTGTGGTCTGGTACCACTACTTGCCAGGCATTAAAGTCGGCGATACCACCGCTGACCTCGGGTAGTGCCACCACCCAGAACACTTAGGATTTTGGACCTCGGGCAGTGTCACCGCTAGACTATTCCAACAAGGCTGAATGGGCCCTGACTTCAGCCCAAATAAGGTCCAATTGGCCCCTACAAGAGTTAAACAAGATTATTACCTAATCCTTACCCTAATTATGTGCTAACTACAAAATTGAAATATAATTCTAAGCAAATTAATAATTGATAATGTCGAGCCTTCTTCCGATGAGCTTTCTAGTGAACTTTTGATGGACTTCCGATGCACCCTCGGATTTCTTCCGACAGATTCCCAGTAGGCTCCAGGACTCTGTGGCGAGTTCGACGAGTCTTTGGCAAGCTTCTGAACCTTCTCAGTGAACTCCATGAACCTCTAACGATCTTTCTGGCGAACTTCTAAAACCTTCGGCAAGTTCCCGATTCTTTCTTGGTTGGTTCTGACAGCGCCACTGACGATCCTTCGGACTTCCGGTGGACTCTCGAACTCCTAACTACTTGACTCCAGTAATTTGCTTTATATCTTCAAGATATCGTAGTTAATCCTACATACTTATCTCAATAATTATGGATTAGATCAAATAACCCATTAATTGACTTCATCATCAAAATCCAAGATTCAACAATCTCCCCCTTTTTGATGATGACAATCAATTGATGATGGAGTTAATCTTAACTCCCCCTATCTATATGTCATATTATGAGAAAGAAAACGCTTGAATTCAATCTTTTTGAATTCAAACCAAAACTGATAAGTTTCATCCGTTGAACTTATCTTCATGCTTAACAAGTATATTTTTTTATCGATAAATACAAAACTTCATATTTTTCATAATGTCATGGCATGACACGTATTTTCAAGTCGAATGATAGACATTCATCATTTCGACAAGAGATGCCAATTATAGTTTGAAATATGATATGTATCAAATGATATCGATATAAAAACCATAAATGCAAAGCATGATTATTGAATCTCAGATTTTGATAATGAAGTCAATTGATGGGTTATTTGATCTAATCCATATTATTGAGATAAGTGTGCAGGATTAACTACGATAGCTTGAAGACTTAAAGTAAATTACTGGAGTCAAGTAGTTGGGAGTTCGAGAGTCCACCGGAAGTCCATAGGATCATCGGAAGTGCTGCCGGAACCAACCGAGAAAGAATCGAGAACTTGCCGAAGGTTTCGGAAGTTCGTTGGAAAGATCATCAGAGGTTCGTGGAGTTCACCGAGAAAGTTCAGAAGCTTACCAAAGACTCGTCGAACTCGCCATAAAGTTCGGGAACCTACTGGGAGTCCATCGGAAGAAATCCGAGGGTATGTCGGAAGTCGATCGAAATTTCACCGAAAAGCTCGTCGGAAGAAGACTCGACATTGTCAGTTGTTAGTTTACTTAGAATTATGTTTCAATTCCATAGTTAGCATGTAATTAGGGTAAGGATTAAGTAAAAATCCTGTTTAACCCTTATAGGGGCCAATTAGGCCTTATGTGGGCTGATTTGGGTCAAAGTCAGGGCTCATTCAGCCTTGCTGGAATAGTCTGGTGGTGGCACCGCCAGACCTAGGTGGTGGCACCGCCAAACCCAGGTGGTGGCACCGCCCAAGGATCAAAATCCCAGGTGTTCCAAGTGGTGGCACTGCCCAAGTTAGCGGTGGTACCACCGACTTTAATGCTTAGCAAGCGGTGGTACCACCAGTGTCAGGCGTGGTACCGCTAGACCATAGAGCCTGAGGACTCTGTCAGGCAGTGGTACCGCCAGTGTCAAGTGATGGTACCGCCAGTAGCTTGGAAAACCAAGAAGATTCAAATTTGGGCTCTAAATTTAAATCCTCTTAGAGCCAATAAAAACCCCTCCCATCCCTGGGTTGGGATATGCAAGCACATACACTTTGAAAGCTAGAAAACGTTGTTCAAATCTCTCTAGAAATCCCTCCTTTAGTTTTGTCTTGTATTCGATTCTAAAGAAAGGAGAGAGTGCTTGTAAGGGTTGTCTCCTAAGCCCGTCAAAAGGAGAAAGTGCTATAAAAGGAAATTAGTCTTCGCCCTTGGAAGGAAGACACCTACTGGAAAGCCGGTGGCCTCAAGAGAAGAGGAATCGGGAGTGGACGTAGGTCGTATGACCGAACTATTATAAAAATTCTGGTTTGCATTTCAATATTGTTATTTACATTTCTGTAAACATGTTCATTTACTTACTCCACTTCCTCCTCACTTTCTTACGAGTCACTTTAAGTTTATACGCAATCGAAATCGGATTCTATCAAAACATAATTTTGTCATATAAAGTTTTCGAGGTTATTTTTAATCACCGAAAAGTTATCGGTATTAACCGTTGTACTAATTCACCCCTAACAATGATATCATTAAGCGATACATCATCAAATGATAACTTATCATATTAATGAAAGATCTAATTATTAATCATGACATGATAGCAAATTTTTTTAAGAAAGCATTTGCGATACATGTGATACGATACGATACACATTTTATTGTGATGCTTTTAAAGATATCAACCAACTTTCAATTATAAAGCATGGCAAAAGCAATTAAATTGCAATACAAAACATATAAGACATTTTCATTCAATCATATAGCAATACACAGCATATAAGTCATTGCGATACAATACGATATATAAGTCATTTATTTATTTGTTATATTCTTCTCAATACGATGCATGCAAGACATTTTATCAAGTCATTTGCATATGTCATCAATTTATTTATACATTCTTCTCCCCCTTTGTCATCAACAAAAAGGAGGTGAATTTGATAAAAATGATCATCATAAGGTATCATAATGCATATCATTTATCAATCATAAAAAAAGATGTAAGAGTAGTGATTTATCAAGCATATCAAACACATATGATATATGAGGCTAGTATTTGTTTAGAAATCAAGTTTGAACATAATGCAAAATATGTCATCCTTGACGGATAAATCCGAAAAATATTTTGATCATTTTTAATCATGTTTATGAAATTCAAAAAATGATCAATCATCATTTATCAAGCTGTGAAAGATTCATTCATGAAAAAAAGCTTAAGATGCAATCCAAGAGTGTTAAGGCCACTCATCAAATATCTCATATCAATTTTAATGTAAAATTCATGAAAAAGAGATGTCAAAATTCATAAAGCTTCAACATTATTATGATCGAAAATGATAGCTTCATTAAAATATTACAATCGAAGGATAAAAATAAGAGCTTCATTCAAAAGATGATATTGTAAGGATGTCATTTTTTTAAAAAAATGAAGAGATAATATTAAGATGATACAATGAAAATCGAAGTTGAAAATTTTGAAAAAGAAACATACAACATCTTTATGCATTGGGACAATTTAGCATGCCTAATTCTCTTCTAATGAAGTCAAATTATTCTTCATTTAGGGGTTTTGTGAAGATGTCCGCTAATTGGTATTTTGTATCGATAAATTCTAGAATGACATCATTATTATTGACATAATCTCGTATAAAATGATGCCTAATATCAATATGCTTAGTTCTAGAGTGTTGAATAGGATTCTTGGTTAAACAAATAGCACTTGTGTTATCACATTTTATGAAAATATTCTTTAAATAAATTCCATAGTCTTCTAAAGTGTTTTTCATCCAAATAATTTGTGCACAACATACACTAGCGGCTATGTATTCGGCTTCCGCCATGGATAGTGCAACTGAGTTATGTTTCTTGAAATTCCAAGAAACAAGTGCATGTCCTAAAAATTGACATGCTCCGGATGTGCTTTTTCTATCTATTCTACATCCGCTAAAATCCGCATCCGCATAGGCTTTTAAATCAAAGTCATCGGATTTTGGATACCATAATCCTAAGTTAGGAGTGCCTTTAAGATATCTAAGGATTCTTTTAATAGCTTTAAGATAAGACAACTTAGGATTAGTTTGAAATCTTACATAAAGTCCTACACTAAACATGATATCAGGTCTAGTTGTGGTGAGGTAAAATAAACTATCTATCATTCCCCTATATGTTTTTTGATCAAAATTTTCTCCACTTTCATCCATGTCTAACTTAGTTGAGGTACTCATAGGAGTGTTTATAGCTTTTGAACCATCCATGTTAAATCGTTTTAATAATTCTAATGTATATTTAGATTGATTAAGAAATATACCATTACTAAGTTGTTTAATTTGTAATCCTAGAAAGAAGGTTAGTTCACCCATTAGACTCATTTCAAATTCATGACTCATACACTTGGTGAATGATTCACAGAGTGATTCATTCGAAGAACCAAAAATAATATCATCAACATAAATCTGAACAATAAAAAAATATTTTTAAAATATTTAATAAATAATGTAGTATTAACCTTGTCTTTAGTAAAATTATTTAAAATAAGAAAGGAACTAAGCCTCTCATACCAAGCTTTAGGGGCTTGTTTTAATCCATAGAGAGTCTTAGTTAGTTTAAACACATGATTAGGAAGAAGAGAGTTTTCAAATCTGGGTAGTTGTTCAACATACATTTCTTCAGAAATAAAGCCATTTAAGAATGTACTTTTGACATCCATTTAAAAAAGCTTAAAGTTATTACTACTAGAATAGGCAAGGAGCATCCTAATGGCTTCTAATCTTATCACAGGAGCGAAGGTTTTTTCGTAATCGATACCTTTTTTTAGTTGAAACCTTTGGCCACTAATCTAGCCTTGTTTCTAACCACGATACCACATTCATCTTGCTTGTTCCTAAAGACCCATTTAGTAACAATAACTAAATGGTCACTAGGTTTAGGAACAAGCTTCTACACCTCATTCCTCTCAAATTGATTTAATTTTTCTTGCATTGCGATAACCCAAGAATCATCTTTCAAGGCATGGTCAATGCGCTTAGGTTTAATTTAAGAAAGAAAAGCAGTATAGGCACAAAAGTTTTTAAAAGAAGAACGAGTTTGAACCCCTTTCGATGTGTCTCCTATAATTAACTCCTTTGAATGGGCATCTACATACTTCCATTCCTTGGCTAAGGAAATTTGGGAAGAAGATGCATCCAAGTTGCCATTTTGAGGAGAGGGTTCATTTAAATTCAAACCATCAAATCCAAGATCATCATCAAAATTATTTTTCTTAAGTTCAAAAACTACATTAAAAACTACATGAATAGACTCTTTTATAACTAACATTCTTTTGTTAAAAATACGAAAAGCCTTAGAAACGGAAGAGTAACTAGAAAGATGCCTTCATCGGATTTAGCATCGAATTTTCCTAAGGCATCCTTTTTATTCAAGATAAAGCATTTGCAACTGAAAACTTTAAAATAAGAAACATTTGATTTTTTGTTATTCCATAATTCATAAGGGGTTTTGGATAGAGATGGTCTTACTAGAACCCTATTCATGACATAGCAAGCCGTATTAACGGCTTCAGCCCAAAAGTATTTACCTAAACTATGTTTATTTAACATAGTTCTTGTCATTTCTTATAAATTTTTATTCTTTCTTTTTACTATTTCATTTTGTTGAGGATTCCTTGGAGTAGAGAAGTTGTGATTATACCCATTAGATTCATAAAAATTTTGGAAGTCATGGTTTTAGAATTCTCCACTATGATCACTCCGAATTGATAAAATAATGAAACCATTTTCATTTTGAGTAAGTTTACAAAATTTAGAAAAACATTTAAAGCAATTACTTTTGTGAGCTAAAAAATAGGTTCAAGTGTATCTATTATAGTCATCTACAATGACAAACGCATATTTGCTACCTTCTAGACTTGTTGTGTCAATTGGTCCAAATAAATCCAAATGGATCAATTATAATGGTCTAGAGGTGGTTATTTGATTCTTTGATTTGAAACTAGTTTTTATTTATTTTCCTAGTTGACATGCATCATATACTTTGTCCTTGACAAACTTGATATTAGAAATTCCTCGTACTAGTTCTCTAGATGAAATTTTAGATATTAGTTTCATGCTTACATGGCCTAATCTCCTATGCCAAAGCCAAGCATCATCATTTAAAATGAAAAAGCACATCTCATTACTAAATTCTTTAATATTAATGGTATAAACATTATTTTGTTTTAACACAATCATGGATATGTTGTTGTTTGGTTTTTCAATGATGCAAGCATTAGATTCAAATCTAACAATGTAACCTTTATCGTATAATTGACTAATGCTCAAAAGATTATGTTTTAATCCATCAACTAGTAACACATCATCAATTGAAAAACTTGATTTGTTACCTATGGTTCCCTTGCTAATGATTTTACCCTTGTTGTTGTTTTCGAAGGTGACATATCCTTCTTCTTTGCTAGTAAGCATAGAGAATTAAGATGGATCTCCGGTCATGTACCTTGACCATCTACTATCAAGATACCATCTCTTACTCCTAGCATGTGATGGTGAATTTATCTACAAAAGATGATGATTTTTAGATACTTATTTGATTTTCGGTGCCTCAACAATTGATCGACTAACTTTGTCATTTAGCATTGAATTATTTATGGTTCCTTTAGGAACCCATATCAATTTATGTGGACTAATTTTCTTAAATGGACATTTGTGAACAACATATCTGGATTTACAATAAAAATTACATTTCAAATGAGGTGATACATGTAATGTGGGTCCTTTAATGAAGGTGGTTTGGTTCGGTGAGATCCACCCATGAATCCAATTCCACTTCTTTTTCCGACGTGACCCTTGTTTGCAAGGATCATGTCCAAGTCTCTTGAATGGCCATAACTTTTAGATCTCAACTCTTTGGAAGGGATTTTAAAATTTTAGTTACAAGTTCAAAATTAGAAAAACCTTTACCAAGTGCTTTGAGTCCATTAATGACATACATGAAATGGGTGTACATATCTCCAATAGACTCACTTGGTTTCATCCGAAAAAGTTCATAAGAATGCACGAGAATGTTGATTTTGGACTCTTTCACTCGGCTAGTGCCTTCATGAGTGATTTCAAGATTATGCCAAATATTAAAAGTCGATTCACAAATTGAAACGTGATTAAACTCATTTTTATCAAGTATACAAAATAAGGCATTTATAGCCTTTGCATTTAAAGCAAAAACCTTCTTCTCCGATCCATTCCATTCACTCATTGGAAGAGAAGATTTTTTAAATCCATTTTCAATGATATTCCAAAGTTCGAAGTCCATGGAAATAAGAAAGATACTCATACGAGTCTTCCAATATGTGTAATCTGACCCATTGAATATGGGTAGATGTGTAACTGAATGACCCTCTTGCATGCCGGAATAAGTCATCTCTCATGGGTTTTAAACCAAATGAGAGTGACTAGGCTCTAATACCAACTGTTAGGGATCGAGTGGCACTAAGAGGAGAGGTGAGGGGGAGGGGCCGGGGAGGGGGGTGGTCAATTAGTGTAGCGGTTAATAACGATAACTTTTCGACGATTTAAAACAACTTCATAAACTTTATGCGACAAAAATACGTTTCGATGAAATCCGATAAGATAGGGGCTCCAACTTAAAATGATTCGTAAGAAAATGAGGAGGACATGGAGTAAGTAAAATAAATAGGTTTGTAGAAATTTAAAGAATAATTAGTAAAGGCAAACCGATTTGATAGTGGTTTGGTCATACGACCTATGTCCACTCATAATTCATCTTCTCTTGAGGCCATCCACTTTCCACTAGGTGTCTTCCTTCCAAGGGTGAAGACCAATTCCCTTTTATAGCATTTTCTCCTTTTGACAAGCTTAGGAGACAACCCTTGCAAGCACTCTCTCCTTTCTTTAGAATTGAATATAAGATAAAACTAAAGGAGAAATTTCTAGAGAGATTTGAACGGCATTTTCTAGCTTTTAAAGTGTATGTGCTTGCATGCTGCAACCCAAGGATGGGAGGGGTTTTTATAGGCTCTAAGAGGATTCAAATTTGGAGCCCAAATTTGAATCTTCTCCATTTTTCAAGCTACTGGTGGTACCACCACCTGACAAAGTCCTCGGGCTTTGTGGTATGACGGTACCACCACTTGCTAGGCATTAAAGTCAGCGGTACCACCGCAAACCTACGACGGTGCCACCACCCAAAACACTTGAGATTTTGGCCCATAGTGTTGGGAAATCCTATAGGGCGACATCTCATATGTAGCGGAAGAACAAAAATAAAATTATAGATTTCCCATAGAAAGGTTCCATCGTCGTACGAAGATCGGTGCGTCAAAATAAATCCATGAAAATTACGTGTAAAAGAAAGTACTTAGGGAGATGGTATATCTTTGAATCTATGCAGATCTGTAGGAAGGATGAAGGAGGTCATGCATCCTCCTCTCTAGCGGTATCCATACGGTAGGAACTACGATGATGCACCAAACTATGGAGCTTTAGTTCCCTCTTATTTATAGAGACCCCCTGTAAACCCTAATGGATCTTGCCCTGTTGGGTATTGGATCTCCATCTAATTACCCAAGCCTCTTGGATTAGTGGGTCTTTACCCAATAATCTCTTATTAGCAATTATTGGATCTCATCTAAGGATCCAATAATTCAGGGGTTTAATGGATATCCAATAAGATAGGGGCTCCAACGGATATCTCATATCTGAACCTCTACTCGTCGCAACACCTACCATATGTGTGTGACCCTCTAAGCCCAATATCGAGCTGGCCATGAGTGATACTTGTTAGAACTCCTTCTGGCTCAGTGAATTATTATCTCTATAATAATTCACCCGACTCATCGATTGCAGATGTAGTAGGCCACTATGTTGCAGTCCCTAGACGATACAAGGGAATCTAATCCTTTGGACCTATCTATCCTTAGTTACCATGTATCTATAGTCCCTCATCTAACTAATATCCCAAAGACCCTATATCAGGCATGGTACTGTCAGGCCCATACGGTCTCTCCTCGAGTCTTACTCTTGTCAGATTCTCCTAGAGAACTCTTTCTCTCTCAATCCGAATAACCTTGACTAAGGATTTGTTCAAGTAAACATACATGAGATATTTCTCTCATGATATCAAGAGCAGATGATCCTCTATTAACACTCAAAAGCCCTCGTAAGATTGGCTACCACTCCCAATAACTAGTTATACTAGATCTGGAACTTTCCAATCCTATAAGTCTAGTATCAAAGAGTGGAGAACTCGTATAGGACATCCTTGGTGTCTCAAGTCTAAGGACCAGATACACTACTGGAACTACGGAATCGTTCTTTCATGTGAGATATCAATAACCATCTAGTGTTCCGTAGGTAGATGAAACAATAAACTTATTCCCTAATGAGCACCTGCACTATACCCTTAGTGTCCCCACACGAGTAGCTATGAGACTAGCCACCTCCATCATATGGATGGGTATATAGCACACCAGTCTATCCGATTACCTCGATGTCCCTTTCGAGTAACCTATAACCAAGATTATTTAGGGCATATGTCTAAAAGTGAATCGGTCTCATTATCGTGATCTCACCACAATCCGATTCTCATTGCATAGATCTAAGGACATCACAATAAATGCAACATGCAAGTTAAAGTGATAAAATGCCTGATAATAATAAGCAAAAGAAAGAGTGCATATCAAGTCACAAGTGCCATCACTCATCTGATTGGCTTGCAAGGCACATATGACTAGCAATCTCTCACTTGACCTAAAGCTAATCTCCTACGTGTCTGATCCCGATCAGACCTTTGTGATGCTCAAAGACAATCTGAGTCAATGGCTTTGTTAGTGGATCTGCAATGTTATCTTCATATGGAACTCTTTCCACTACTACATCTCTTCGGGCTACGATCTCTCTAATAATTTGGAACCACCTCAGAACACTTCTGATGAGACCCAGGTTCCCTTATTTGAGTAATCGCCCCGTAGTTATCATAATATAAAAGAATCAGCTCTTCATTGCTCGGGAAGATTCCTAGATCTGTGATGAACTTCTTCATCCAGACTCCCTCCTTTATTACCTCTACCGCAGTAATATATTCTGCCTTTGTGGTCGAGTCAACAGTAGTGTCTTGCTTGGAACTCTACCAGCATACTGATCCTCCATTCAGGGTGAACACATACCCTGAATTAGACTTGCTATCATCGACATCGGACTGGAAGCTCGAGTCCGTGTAACCCTCAACCCTGAGGCTACTTCCTCCATATACTAGTAAAAGATCCTTAGTCTTTCTCAAGTACTTAAGGATACATTTTACTACTTTCTAGTGCTCCAAACCTAGATTTGCCTGATACCTGCTCGTGACACTCAGAGCATGTGCTATATCAGGCCTAGTACATAGCATAGCATACATGATAGATCCTATCGCTGAGGCATATGGTACCATATCCATGTGTGCCCTTTCTTTAGGAGTCTTTGGGGACATACTCCTAGCAAGTGGTATTCCATGTCTCATTGGTATGAGACATCTCTTAGAATTTTCCATGCCAAACCTTTTGACAATAGTGTCTATGTACCTTGACTAGGACAAGCCTAGCATCCTCTTAGATCTATCTCTATAGATCCGTATCCCCAATATACAGAATGCTTCCCCTAAGTCCTTCATGGAGAAGTACCTAGATAGCCAAGCCTTTACTATGGAGAGCATTCCTACATCATTCCCAATGATCAGGATGTCATCCACATATAATACCAAAAGGGTAATAGTGCTCCCACTTACATTCCTATATACACAAGGCTCATCTTCGTTTTTAATGAACTCATAAGATCTGATCATCTCATCAAATCTTATATTCCAACTCAGGGAAACTTGCTTCAGTCCATAAATGGACCTAAGCAACCTGAACACCTTATCTGGGTTTTCTCTGGACACGAATCCCTTAGGTTGTATCATATACACCTCCTCCTCGAGGTTGCCATTAAAGAATACTGTTTTGACGTCCATCTACCAGATCTTATAATCATAGTGTGCAGTAATAGCCAATAGAATTGAATGGATTTTAGCATGGCTATAGGTGAGAAAGTTTTGTCATAGTTAACACCTTGCCTTTGACGATACCCCTTAGCCACTAGCCTTGCTTTATAGGTCTCTACCTTTCCATCTACTCCAATATGATTTTTGAAGATTCACTTGCAGCCAATGGGTACAATACCCTCGGGTGCATCAACTATGTTCCAAACCTTGTTGGAGTACATGGAATCCATTTCTGAATTCATGGCTTCTTGCCATTTCCCGGAGTCTATGCTCATAATAGTCTCCTCATAGATCTGAGGATCAATATCTTCACTTCTGATATATCCCACATATCTCTCAGGAGGATGAGATACTCTACCGGACCTACATAAAGTTGGAACTTGTGCATATTAGGATCGAAAAGGCACTAAGAGGGGGGGGGGTGAATTAGTGCAGCGGATTAAAAACATAATTTTGAAGCCGATTTCGCACAAAGACTAGTTTGTAAGAAGATTTCGATTTGATGAAAGAGAACTTGAATGAAATAGCTTGAGTAAAGGAACTAAACGATTTGCAGCTAAGTAATGAAATAATTCAGAAATGTAAACACTCACACATTCATGAACACAATGATGTATAGTGGTTCGGTCAAATGACCTACATCCACTCTTGAAGTCTTCACGATGAGGCTTCACACATCCACTAGCAAATCCTTTGAAAGAGAAGAACCAAATACCCCTTTTTACAACCCTTTACAAGAAGTTCACACTCTTACAAGATTTCTCAAGAAGAAGAAGGAGGTGAACACTTAGCAAGAGACAAGGCTTTTCAAGACTATTCAAAGGCTTAAACTCAAGATTCTAACTCTCAAAAGGGTGCCCTTTCAGTTGAGAAGGGGGGGGGGTATTTATAGGCTCAAAATGGATTCAAATTTGGGCTCCAAATTTAAAATTTTTTTTAGTTTCCTGGTGTCAGCCTGTCAAAGGCGCTGCCACCGCCTGTGTCAGTCTGGCAGACTAACACAGCAGGGGCGATGCCACCGCCCCAGCCAGGTGGTGCTACCACCCTAGTCTGGCGACAGGGGCGGTGCCACCGCCCCAGGCTGGGCGGTTCAACCACCTGGCCCATTCAGCAAAGGCTGAATAGGCCTTGTTTAAGGCCCAATTTGGCCCAGTAGGAGCTCGGTTGGCCCTTACTAAATTTAGATAGGATTATTTCTAAACCCTTGCTCTAATTATGTATAAACTATGAAATTAAAACATAATCCTAAGTGATTTAACCCGACATTCTTCAAGTCAACTTCCGACGAGCTTTACGGCGAGATTCCGGTGGACTTCCGATACTTCCCTCGGATTTCTTCCAGCGGACTCCCAGCATACTCCCGGATTGTATGGCGAGCTCAACGAGTCTTCGGCTAGCTTCTGAATCTTCCCGGTAAGTTTCACGAACCTTCGACAATCTTTGCGACGAACTTCCGAAAACTTCGATAAGTCCCTGATTCGATCTTGGATCGTTCCGGTAACACTTCCGACAATTTCTCGGACTTCTGATACTTCCCTCGAACACCCAACGGACTTGACCTTGGTAAATCGCTTTATGTTTTCATCCCATCGTAGTTATTCCTGCACACTTATCTCGACAAAATAGATTAGAACAAATATTTCACCAATTGACTTCATCATCAAAATCCGAGATTCAACAATCTCCCCCTTTTTGATGATGACAATCAATTGATGATGGAGTTACTCTTAACTCCCCCTATCTATATACCATAGATAGTAACAACTGCTTGAATTCAATTTCTTTGAATTCAACACGATAAGTTTAACTTATCATTCAACATATGAAAGAAAAACTTCATGGTTTACTTAATGATGACAATGTCGATGAATGGACATTCATCATTAAGTCAAAAGATGTCAAATAAATAGGTATTAAATGATATCAATGAAGTATACACAATAAAAAAAATGATATCAAGAACCTAAATAAGCATTTCAAGCATATAACTTGTAAAGCATGGCCGATGCATATAACTATCAACGCATGGCAATTGCATTCACTTGTCACATATTTCTCCCCCTTTATCACCAATAAAAAGGAAAAGAGGGATTCATATACGAGTGAAAACCGAAAATATTATGAGTGCGTCATCCAAAGATATGTAAAAAAAGATATCCAAAAATATATCACAAATGAGGGAAAAGAAATCTTTCAGAAATCCGAATGTCATTCCACAGTGCCTAAGAAAATGTAGTAAAGATAATACAACATAGATGTCAAAGTTGCATAAAAGTTTACAATGTTTAAAAAGAAAATACAACAAACTACTCCTCTAGAGGAATGCCAAAGTGCCTATACATGTGATCTATCTTTTGGTTCATCTTTCGCATTTCCTTCAAAATTTTAATTTGCTATAATTTAACTTCATTTAATTCTCTCATGATCGGATTGTCAGAAGGTAGAGCAAGCCGCAATCGATGGAGCTGTATCAACGGATCGGGAGGAGGAGATTCACTTCCCTAAAGACTAATGCTTTGGGATGTTCTCTGGTGGGGATGTATATCACTTCTCCTAGGTTGTCTAACCCTATTCCATGCTCAAATGTACACCTAAGTCTCCTAAGTAGTTTCATGTCAATGATGTTAAATTTATCCACTTGTACTACTTCTTCATCAGGTGGAATACTAATATTATGGGCATGCAACAATCTAGTTATCAATCCTCCATATGGTAACATTAACCTTTTAGAATTGACTTCTATCATGTTTTGTTGGATTAGGTAACCAAAACAATAATGCTGTCTAGTCATGATCCAATATATGGTACCCAACTCGGCTAAACTGATCTCATCTTGATGAAACTGTTTAGGAATAATAACACTTATAAGAATGTGATGTAAAATTTTAGAGTTGAAAGGCAACAAATGTTCACAACTCTTGGGAATTATGCCTAAGTTCGGATTTGTAAAGACAATTTCTAAGGCTTCGGAGTGGGTGGCTCCGATTGTGTCCATGTCCCATTTCCCCCTAAAATAGCATCCTAACTCTTTTTCAACAATTCCAATTAAGGAGCATATTGTACTATCAGATATTTAGATCTCATTTCCTAGAGGATAGGTAGATAAGCCATCTTTATTTATGCTTAAATTAGCATAAAACAATTTAATCATGCGTGGACAAATAGGTTCAACAATTTACAAAATTGGTAAGACCTCTAAGTCAGCAAACCACATGATGGGTTCAAGGTTCCCTAATTGATTCAAATCAACATATTTCCCTTTATGAATGGTTCTAGAAACAAGTTCAGAAAACCTAAGGGATGCTTCTTTTGATTTGAACAGAGATTGGTCAAATGAATCTACCTCCACCTTTTTTTCCTTTGTCTCTTGACGATCTTTTAGGAGCCATTTCTAGTGAGGATAGATCAATAATCAATTTAAAGGAAATAACTAAACTAGGCAAGAAAAAGAGAAAGATTTCAGATTTTACCTTAGTTTTGTTCTCTTGAGAGGTAGAGGGCTTGAATCAAGAAAAAAATCCCCTTCTTAGGCTTCTAGAGGGAGAGAATAAGGCTTGGAAGTGTTTTGAGGGGATTAGGGAGGTGAAGAAGAGATCTCTCGGGTTAGGGGGCGGTTCTACCGTCGGCCCTAACTCACCCCTTTTATAAGGGGTGTTCGGGCGGTACTACCGCCCCAGCAGGCGGTTCTTCCGCCTGGGGTTTGACTACCCAAGCGATGCTACCGCCGGATCTGGCGGTGCTACCGCTGGTAGCACAAATTCTTTTTTTTTTAAAAAAAATTGTTTTGAATTTGTTTTCAGAGATGGGATGATGTCAAGAAGAAATCGACGAAAAGAAATCCGAGAGGAAAGCAAATCGATGAAAACCAAAATTTCAAAGAAAAATCTCATATAATAAAACTCACTTATTAGGACAATTTAACATGCCTAATTCCCTTCTAATAAAATCAAATTATTCCTCATTTAAAGGTTTTGTAAAAATGTCTACTAATTGATGATTTGTATCAATAAATTCAAGGGTGACATCTTTACTACTAACATGATCACGTATAAAATGATGCCTAATGTCAATGTGCTTGGTTCAAGAGTGTTGAATCGGATTTTTAGTTAGACAGATAGCACTCGTGTTATCACATTTTATAGGAATGTTTATTAAATAAATACCATAGTCTTCTAGTGTATTTTTCATCCAAATAACCTATGCATAGCATGCACTTGCAACTATATATTCGGCTTCTGCCGTAGATAGTGCAACCGAATTTTGTTTCTTAGAAGTCCAAGAAACAAGTGCATGTCCTAGAAATTGGCATATTCCGGATGTGCTTTTTCTATCTATTTTACATCCACCAAAATTTGCCTCTGCATAAGCTTTCAAATCAAAGTTATCGGATTTTGGATACCATAATCTAAGATTCGGAGTCCCTTTAAGATATCTAAGGATTCTTTTAATAGCTTTGAAATGAGATAGCTCAGGATTAGCTTGGAATCTTGCACATAGCTCTACACTAAACATGATGTCAGGTCTAGTTGCAGTGAGATAAAGCAGGCTACCTATCATACCCCTATATAATTTTTAATCAAAACTTTCTCCATTATCATCCATATCTAACTTAATGGAGATGCTCATAGGAGTGCTAATGTCTTTTGATCCATCCATGTTAAATTGTTTTAACAATTCTAATGTATACTTTGATTGATTTAGAAATATACCATCACTTAGTTGCTTAATTTGTAATCCTAAAAAGAAATTTAGTTCTCCCATTAGGCTCATCTCAAATTCATCACTCATATTCTTGGCAAATGATTCACATAGTGATTTATTAGAAGAACCAAAAATAATATCATCAACATAAATTTGAACAATAAGAAAATTATTTTTAAAATGTTTAATAAACAATGTAGTATCAACCTTGCCTTTAGTAAAATCATTTGAAATTAAAAAAGAACTAAGCCTCTCATACCAAGCCCTAGGGGCTTGTTTTAAACCATATAGAGCCTTAGTTAGCTTAAACACATGGTTAGGAAGAAGAGAATTTTTAAATCCGGGTGGTTGTTCGACATAGACTTCTTCAGAAATAAAACCATTTAAGAATGTACTTTTGACATCCATTTGAAATAATTTGAAATCATTACTACTAGCATAGGCAAGGAGCATCCGAATGGCTTCTAATCTTGCCATCGGAGCGAAGGTCTCTTCGTAATCGATACCTTCTTCTTGGTTGAAACCTTTGGCCACTAGTCTAGCCTTGTTTCTAACCACGATACCATATTCATCTTGCTTGTTTCTAAAGACCCACTTAGTACCAATAACTAAGTGGTCATTAGGTCTAGGAACGAGCTTCCATACCTCATTCCTCTTAAATTGATTCAATTCTTCTTGCATTACGATAACTTAAGAATCATCTTTCAAGGCATCATCAATGCATTTTGGTTCAACTTGAGAAAGAAAAGCGGCATGGGCACAAAAATCTTTAAAAGAAGAGCGAGTTTGAACCCCTTTCAATGCATCTCCAATAATTAACTCCTTGGGATGAGCATCTACATACTTCCATTCCTTGGGTAAGGAAGTTTAGGAAGAAGATGCATCCAAGTTGTCATTATGAGGAGAGGGTTCATTCAAATTCAAATTATCAAAGCCAAAATCATCATCAAAATCTTTCTTCTTAAATTTGAAAATTTTATTAAAAACCACATGAATAGATTCTTCTATAACTAAGGTTCTTTTGTTGAAAACACAAAAAGTCTTAGAAACGGAAGAATAACCAAGAAATATGCCTTCATTGGATTTTGCATCGAATTTTCCTAAGGCATCCTTTTCATTTAAAATAAAGCATTTATAACCAAAAACTTTAAAATAATAAACATTGGGTTTTTTATCATTCCATAATTCATATGGAGTTTTAGATAGGGATGGTCTCACTAGAACTCTATTCATAACATAGTAAGCCGTATTCACAGTTTCGGCCCAAAAATATTTTGGTAAATTATATTCATTTAACATGGTTCTAGCCATTTCTTGCAAACTTCTATTTTTCCTTTCCACTACTCCATTTTATTGTGGATTTCTTGGAGTAGAGAAGTTATGGTTATATCCGTTTATTTCACAAAAATTTTGGAAGTCATGATTTTTAAATTCACCTCCGTGATCACTTCGAATTGATGAAATCATAAAACCTTTTTTATTTTGAGTGAGTTTACAAAATTTAGAGAAACATTTGAAACAATCACTTTTGTGAGCCAAGAAACAGGTCCAAGTGTATCTACTATAGTTATCCACAATTACAAATGCATATTTGCTACCTCCTAGGCTTATTATGTCAATTGGTCCAAATAAGTCCAAATGGATCAATTGCAATGGTCTAGTGGTGCTAATTTCATTTTTTGATTTGAAACTAGTTTTTATTTGTTTTCCTAGTTGACATGCATCACATACCTTGTCCTTAACGAATTTCATGTTTGAGATTCTTCTTACTAACTCTCTAGATAAAATCTTAGAAATTAGTTTCATGCTTGCATGGCCTAATCTCCTATGCCAAAGCCAAGCATCATCATTCAAAATCAAAAAACATATTTCATTACTTAATTAATCAATATTTATGGTGTAGACATTATTTTGTTTTAAAGCAATCATGGATATGTCATTGTTTGGTTTTTCAATGATGTAAACATTAGATTCAAATCTAACAACATAACCTTTATCGCATAATTGACTAATGCTTAAAAGATTATGTTTTAAACTATCAACTAGCAACACATCATCAATTAAAAAACTTGATTTGTTACCTATGACCAATGATTTTACCCTTGTTGTCTCCGAAGGTGATATGCCCTTCTTCTTTACTAGTGAGCATAGAGAAATGAGATGGATCTCCAGTCATGTGCCTTGAGCATCCACTATCAAGATACCATTTCTTGCTCCTAGCTTGTGAGTTTGTCTACAAAAGAGGATGGTTTTTAGGTACCCATTTGATTTTGGGTGCCTTACAAATTGATCTACTTAATTTGTAATTCAACATTGAATTGTTTATAGTTCCTTTAGGAACCCATATCAATTTTTATGGACTAATTTTTTTGAATGGACATTTGTAAGCAACATGTCCTGTTTTACCACAAAAATTACATTTTAAATGGGGTGATATATGCAATGTGGGACCTTTAATGAAGGTGGTGGGATTTTGGTGAGATCCGCTCACAAATCCGATTCCACTTCTATTTCCGACGTGACCCTTGTTAGCAAGGATCATGTCCAAGCCCTTGCTACTGACCTTAAACTATATTTAGGGTCTCTTTGAGTAGTAAGTTCTCTCTTTTTGTTGCTTCTAAGTATTCACACTTAGAGCATGGGGGTAGAGAAGGGGTTTGGAGACTATTGAACTTACTTTGTAATAAAGCATGCTCTTTCTTAAGCAAATTGAACTTCTTACTAATAGTTCTACATTCATCAAATAACTCATGAAAAGCGATAGAAAGTTCATCGAAAGATAACTCTTCATTAAATAACTCACTAACCTCTTCTCCTAATGCCATTAGCGTGAAGTTGGCCTCCTCTTTGTTGCTAGCTTCTTCAACCTCGAAGTCACTTGAATCATCCTACGTGGCCTTCAAAGCTTTCTTCTTGAACTGCTTCTTCTTAGCTTGAGGGCATTCATTCTTGAAGTATCCCGGCTTCTTGCATTCGTAGCAAATAACTTGGTCCTTTTTGTGTTCAAATTTATTTTTTGTGTCATTTTTAAATTTGTTCTTTCTTATAAATTTCTTAAACTTTCGAGTTAAAAGTGCAATGTCATTGTCACTGTCCTCATCACTTGATGTTCCTTTCAAGTGGTCTTCTTGTGTTCTAAGTGCCATATCCTTCCTGTTCTTTGGAAGGGGGTTCTCAAGCTCTTCATGAGCATAGCACGTCATCTCGTAGGTCATTAGAGACCCAATAAGTTCTTTAAGCGGAAATACTTTAAGATCCTTGGCCTCTTGAATAGTCATTACTTTTGGATCCCAACTCTTTGGAAAGGATCTTAAAATTTTAGTTACTAACTCAAAATTAGAAAAACCTTTACCAAGAGCTTTAAGTCCATTGATGATATCCGTAAAGCGGGTGTACATGTCTCCAATAGACTCATTTGGTTTCATCAAAAAAGTTCATAAGAATGCACAAAAATGTTGATTTTGGACTCTTTTACTCGGCTAGTGCCTTCATGAGTGATTTCAAGAGTGTGCCAAATATCAAATGCCGATTCGTAAATAGAAACCCGATTAAACTCATTCTTATCAAGCGCACAAAATAAGGCATTCATAGCCTTTGCATTGAGAGTAAAAATCTTCCTTTCTGACTCATTCCATTCACTCATCGGAAGAGAGGATTTTGCAAAACCATTCTAAACAATGTTCCAAAGTTTGAAATCCATAGAAATGAGAAAAATTCTCAAACGAGTCTTCCAATACGTATAATCTGACCCATTAAACATAGACGGACGAGTAATGGAGTGACCCTCTTACATACCGGAGTAGGCCATCTCTCTTAGGTTTAAACCAATATGAGAGTAAACCTTGCTCTGATACCAATTGTTAGGATCGAAAAGGCACTAAGAGGGGGGGGGGGTGAATTAGTGCAGTGGATTAAAAACGTAACTTTGAAATCGATTTTGCACAAAGACTAGTTCGTAAGAAGATTTCGATTTGATGAAAGAGAACTTGAATGAAATAGCTTGAGTAAAGGAACTAAATGATTTGCAGCTAAGTAATGAAATAATTCAGAAATGTAAACACTCACATATTCATGAACACAATGATGTATAGTGGTTCAGTCAAATGACCTACATCTACTCTTGAAGCCTTCACGATGAGGCTCCGCACTTCCACTAGCAAATCCTTCGAAGGGGAAGGACTAAATACCCCTTTTTACAACCCTTTACAAGAAGTTCACACTCTTACAAGATTTCTCAAGAAGAAGAAGGAGGTGAACACTTAGCAAGAGACAAGGCTTTTCAAGACTATTCAAAGACTTAAACTCAAGATTCTAACTCTCAAACGGGTGCCCTTTCAGCTGAGAAAGGGGGGGTATTTATAGGCTCAAAATGGATTCAAATTTGGGCTCCAAATTTAAATTTTAGGTGTGGAACCGCTTATCAAAGTACCACTTGTGTCAATGCAGATCGACATGAGGGCGGTGCCACCGCCTAGCCAGCGGTGCTACGCCCCAACCAGCAGTGCTACCGCCTCGGGTGGTGGTGCCACCGCCAGCCGGGTGGTGCCACCGCCTCAGTGGGCGTTCAACCGCCGCCCATTCAAAGAAAGGCTGAATGGGCCCTGTTTAAGGCCCAATTTGGCCCAGTAGGAGCCCAGTTGGCCCCTACTAAATTTAGATAGGATTATTTCTAAACCCTTGCTCTAATCACGTGCAAACTATGAAATTAAAACATAATCCTAAGTGATTTAACCCAACATTCTTCAAGTCAACTTCCGACGAGCTTTACGGCGAGATTCCAGCGGACTTCCGATACTTCCCTCGGATTTCTTCTAGCGGACTCCCAGCATACTCCCGGATTGTATGGCGAGCTCAACGAGTCTTCGGTTAGCTTCCGAATCTTCCCGGTAAGTTCCGCAAACCTTCGACGATCTTTGCGATGAACTTTCGAAAACTTCGACAAGTCCATGATACGATCTTGGATGGTTCCGGCAACACTTCCGACGATTTCTTGGACTTCCGATACTTCTGTTGAACACCCGACGGACTTGACCTCGGTAAATCGCTTTATGTTTTTATCCCATCCTAGTTATTCCTGCACACTTATCTCGACAAAATAGATTCGAACAAATATTTCACCAATTGACTTCATCATAAAAATCTGAGATTCAACAATGCACTAGATACCTGAACAGACTCTAGCTGTAGAATGGTGCTTGAGCTAGGTTCTCCAACCTCGCTCAACTCTATCACACTTCCATTGTCTCCACCAAAAATGTATTCCTTCTCAAGGAACACTGCTCTCTTAGCTATAAAGACCTTTTGGTCCTTAGGGTGATAGAAATAATACCCACAAGTTTCCTTAGGGTATCCCACGAACTTGCACCGTTCCATCTTGGATTCCAACTTGTTGGGGTTGTCTCTTGACGTGGGCAGGGCAGTCCCAAATCTTAACAACCTTAAGATCAGGCTTCTTCTCATTCCATATCTCATATGGAGTAGACACTACGAACTTAGTTTGGATCCTGTTCAGAATGTAAGCTACGGTCTCTAGGGCATATCCCCAGAATGAGATGGGTAGGTCGACGAAACTCATCATGGAATGCACCATGTCTAATAGTGTACGATTTCTCCTTTCTGATACACCATTAAGCTGTGATGTATAAGGAGGTGTCTATTAGGATAAAATCTCATGGTCTTTGAGGAACTAGGTGAAATCTGTACTCAAGTATTCACCTCCTCAATCTGATCGAAAGGTTTTAATATTATTTCCAGTCTGATTCTCCACTTTATTCTTATATTCCCTGAATTTCTTAAAAGCCTCAGACTTGTACTTCATTAAGTACACATGTCCATATCTTAAGAAATCATCAATGAAAGTAATGAAGTAGGAGTAACCACCTATGACATGAGTCGATATGGGACCATATACATCACTATGTATGAGTTCCAGTAACACAGTGGCTCTTTCTCCAGTTCCACTAAATGGAGAGTTGGTCACCTTTTCACGAAGGCAAGATTCACAAGTCGCATATGTCTCATAGTCAAATGGATCTAGATATCCATTCTTCAACACCTTTTGAATCCTTCCCTCATGGATATGACCTAGCCTACAATGCCACAGATATGTTGAATCTCGGATTTTGATGATAAAACTAATTGATTGTGATTTATTGTTTAACTGCATTTTGAGTTACACAGGTCTACTATTGATCAGGATTAGACAATTGACGCTGGAGGAATTGATGTTGTGCCGAAGGTGATCACGTCAGGATATTGGATGTCGAGCCGGAGGTTCGGTCGACAATCGACAGAAAGCTTTATACGTCGGACATCGGGCCAAGATGCATATTGCGCTAAGGATATCGGGGTTGCGGAGGTCATCCGCCGATTAGGCAATGGACCGCAAAAGAGGATGATGTGCCGAAGGATCAAACAAAGCACCGACCAATGACGTGTCGAGCAATTGAATGTCAATTCGTGTTGTAATAACTGTCTAGATCGAAGTAGAGTGTTTGTTTATTTGTGTGCAGGATTAACTACGATGAAGATAAAGACGTAAAGTAAAACAAAGTGCTGGAAGACAAGTGGGATGGATCATTGGGAGTTCGAGAGTTCGATGGAAGTCCAAATATTCATTGGGAGTAATTGCCGAAACCGACCGAGAACGAGTAGGGAGCTTGCCGAAGGGTTTTCGGAAGTTCGCCGAAAGGTTCATCGGAAGTTCACGGAGCTTGCCAAGAAAGATCGAAGCTTGCCAAAGAAGCTCGATGGAACTCACCAAGATCATCATGAAGTCCGGGAGCTTGCCGGGAGTCCGCAGAATGGTTTCCGAGGGTTCGTCGGAAGACCGCCGGAAGTTCGCCAAAAGCTCACCGAAAGAAGTCTTGTCTTATGGACTTTGAAATAGCTTAAAAAATGTCATTAAAATTTGTAGTTAGCACATAATTTGGTTTAAGATTAGGTGTTATTCCTGTAAACCAAATTTGAGCCACCGACTTCGTTGATCGGAGCCGCCAGTTTTCTACCAAACCGTATGAAAAAAAATGACCTAGGCGGTGGCACCGCCTAGAGGCTGAGACCTGGGCGGTGGAACCGCCCCAGGCAGGCGGTAGCACTGCCTAGCACCTGCTGTGTCAGTCTGCCAGACTGACAGGCGGTAGAACCGCTTCTGACAAGCGGTAGAACCACCTCTGACAAGCGGTAGCACCGCCCGACACTGGGAAACTCAAAAAAATTCAAATTTAGAGCCCAAATTTGAATCACTTTGAGGCCTATAAATACCCCTCAGATTCTTAGATGAAAGGGGTCTAGAACTGAAAAAAAAAGGGCGAAACTCTTTTGAAAGTGTGTCAAATCTTCTCTCTAAGTCTTAAGAGTGTTCTAGTCCAAGAGAGGAGTAAGAGTGCTTGTAAGGGTTATCTCCTAAGCCCATCAAAAGGAGAGGTGCTGTGAGGGAGTTCATCCTCGCCCGTTGGAAGGAGGATAGCTAGTGGAAAGCCGGTGGCCTCAAGGAAGAGGAATCGGGAGTGGACGTAGGTCGGATGACCGAACCACTATAAAAATCTAGTTTGCATTTACGTTCTTGCTAATTACTTTGCTGCAAATCCTTTCCACTTGCTGCCTTATTTACTCAATTTTATCTTCATCTTATTACGTAAGCTTTAAAGTTAAAATGCAATCTTTCCGGGTTCAAACGAAACGTTGCATTCATTCATACAAAGTTTTCGAACTTGTTAAAATCGTTGAAAATTTCTCGTTCCTTACCACTGCACTAATTCAACCACCCCCGCCCCCCACCCCGCCTCTTAGTACCACTCGATCCATAACAATTGGTATCAGAGTCACGTTCTTTCTCTTTCAGATTTACACCCGTGAGAAATGGCTCTTTTTGGCTTTCAAGAGGGCTTTTCGGTTTTTCGTCCACCGTTCTTTAATGGATCGAACTACACTTATTAGAAAACTCAAATGAGAGTTTTCATACTTTCAATAGACTTAGATTTATGGAACATTATTGAAAATGGTTTTCAACTTCCCTTTAAACCGACGAATGAATGGTCGGACTTAGAGAGAAAATCTTTGTCCTTGAATGCAAAGGCTATGAATACCTTATTTTACGCTTTAGACAAAAATGAGTTCAACTAGATTTCTATGTGCGAAACAGCTTTTGACATTTGGCGAACTCTTGAAATCTCGCACGAAGGAACGAGTAGAGTTTAAGACTCGAAAGTTAATATTTTGATGCACGATTTTGAGATTTTTCGAATGGCACCAAGTGAGACTATCGATGACATGTTCTCCCGTTTCTCGGATGTCATCAATAGTCTAAAAGCTCTTGGTAAATATTTTTCGAATTTTGAACTCGTAAACAAGATTTTAAGATCTCTTCCAAAAAGGTGGGATCCTAAAGTAACCGTAATATAAGAAGCTAGAAATCTAAATGACCTTCCGATTGAAGAACTAATTGGCTCACTAATGACATATGAAATGAGCCTCCTAGAACATCTTGAACATGATGAACATATGAACCATCTTCTAAAGAACAAGAAGGTTTTGGAACTCCGAACTATGAAATGCCACTTGAGTGATGACTCAAGTGATGAGGACAATGAAGAGGACATTGAACTTTTAATGAATCTTAATAAGTTCATTAAACAAAAATATAAAATGAACAATGAACTTGAACGGAGGATGAGGCCAAAGAAGAAGAAGAAGACTTGCAAAGAAGAATCAAGTAAAGAAGAGGCGAAATGGGCTTTTACGGGTTTCGACAATGAGGTAAGAAACTCACCCAAGTTGTTCTTACCTTACTTTGAAATTACATGATCCTTTCATGAGTTTCTTGAAATAGTTGGTAGGATTTTTTTTATGTTTTTTCCTTCCTAGTATTTTTGAAAAGTAAAAATTATGAATGATATTTGCATGATTTGTGATATTGCCTAGAATTAATCCATGCATGTGTATCTTGATATTTCATTTCTAAACATGATGCTTGATGATTTTGTAACATGCATTAGTTTTTGAAGTAATGTTGATTTGACTCTATGTTGTGGATTAACGTATTCTTGGTCTAATTGTTTTCATGACAAATTAAGATGACATTTTGAGATGATGAAATTTCATGTATACTTTCCATATCGGTTTTCAATCTTAAACATGATACATATCTATGTATGAATTTCTTGAAAATCTTTTGATGATAGATGTATGTATCTTGATTATAATTTGAAAACTTCCATCTTGGCTTAGTGAGTTTTAATCCTTTTTATGATGAAATTTTTATTGATACATGTCTTCATGAAATCAATTATAAAGACCCAACCCACAAATTTTCAAAATGAAAGAAATATGGCTTTGATGTTGCCTTGTGTTATATTTGGACTTAATGGGTTTCATGACAAAAGTTATTTTTCAGATTTTTAAAATGATGTATGATTTTAGCAAAAGTTTGAGCATTGATCATCTTGTTATAACAAATGAAAGAAAGAAGTGAAATGATTTTAATGATGAATTCATTTCTAAATCTGATGATGCTCTCATGTTTAAATATGATGCATGACATTGATCATTCTTATGAAAGATCAAATCACGTAAATTGAAACTCTTAAAAATAAGAAAATGCACTATCATAATGTTTTATTTTTGATGTGTTTGGTCTGAACGGTCTTTATGACGAAACTTACATCTTGCTTTGAAAAGTTGATACATGCTCACATGTAATCAATTTATGTTGCTCTTATTAAAATTTTCGAATGAAAGATTTTGATGCATTTGATCTTAATGGGTTTAATGACAAACTTGTATTTTGAATTTATACAATGATAGGTTCCATATAAATATTTGAATATACATTATGAAATCATCATTGAAATGAAAATATTAAAAGTTTGTTATTATGCTTAATGACTTTGTGATATCATATTTTGATGACAAACTCATATTTTAGTCTTAAATTTGATAATAATCATTTGAAACATGAGCACACTTGTTTGAAACAAAATGAAACATATTATCATGATAAATTGAATCTCATAATGTGTTATATTTTTATCTTGATGAATTTTATGATGAAGTTTGTCTTTCAATGTTGAATGTTGATATTTCTATTTTATTTGATATCAAAAAACAAAGGCATGCTCATATGAAATAAATCATACAATGGAAATGCATGTTTTTTGAAATCTTTCGATTTTTTAAATAAAAGACAAGTGATAAATTCATTTATGATATTTTATAAATCACTTGACTTATGAATGAGATTTTGATGATACGGTAATGACTTTATTCATGTTATGAATGTTAAAAATGATAATTTGATTAGGAGTTTCGAATTGACAAAATGAGTTTGAATAATTTTATGACTCCTCTCTTGATCTCTTGAAATCATGACCTTGAATTCTTGACTTGAGATATTTTTGGGAATCAAAATATTCTCCTCTATGATTACTTCTTTTTATCATTTACCAAAGAGGAAAACAATTCAAGTTTATGTCATTTGTGAATCTCACAAACTATGTTAATGATTTTGATGATTCGAACTTGAATGAGCTTTATCAAAATCCAAGTCTTGATATTTTGATATTTAATACTTGGAATTCTTATGCATGAATCAGGTTACTCTTTGTGCTATATCTTTTCAAATGAATCATGAGCCTTGATGTCATATATTTCATGATATAGAAATGACAAGATTTCTTTGCCTTGTGTGGTAAATTGAACATTTGACATAAATGAAATTTGCTTTATGATGAATCATGAATGATGTCTTTTGGTGTTGATCCTTATTAATATTTCATATTGATATCTTTCATAAATTCTTTGCATCTATATTTTGTATGCATCATAAAAAAAAATTGAAATATTGATTGATGCAAAATTATTTCATTGAAATATTATTCATCCCTTCTTTTCGATAGTGATAAAGGGGGAGTTAGCTTGCTAGCTTATGTATCACAAGTGAAAGTGGCAAACATAGCTAGCTAGAACTTGCAAAAAGCAAAACTTGCACTTCTCAAAATGAGAAGAAAGAAATTGTAAAGTTGCATTATTTTTTAACTCATGAGCTTATAGTTTTAAAATGTTATAAATTTTACAAAAGTTACTAGCTCATTGCAAACAAAAAGTTGATGGCTTGCAAAAGGGAAACTTAGTTGCAAAAGAGAAAAATTGAAAAGAAGCTAATTTGCGTATCGCAAAGTATGCTAGCTTATCATTATTGCTTGCTTGCTTGTTATAAATTTCTCTCATACCATGATTTGTTTATGACTCCCTTGAATTCATGACTTGATATGTTAAAAATTCATGATGGAAATTTGTTATTTTGTCATGATGGAAGCATTCATGTAAAGGGAAAAGAATTTTATTCTTCCCTTCTTTTTGACAAAATCAAACGGGGAGAAGATTTATTGCTAGCTTGCATGATTAATTTGCTAGCTCATTCAAGAGGAAGAAAATTGCTAGCTTGTGCATCAAAAGAGAAAATTTTGCTAGCTTGAATATTGAGAAGCAAAAAGGTACTATCTCAAGAGAGGCAAAAATCTTGCTCAATTTTATTTCTTCAAAATTGCTTGCATTTTTGTTATAAATTATTATTAAATCTCATGCAAGATTATTTGAAGTATTTGATCCTCCATTTCTTTTTGATGCTAACAAAGGGGGAGAAAGTTTTTAGCTTGAACATTGTAAAAATTTGCCATCTTGATTCCTATTTTGCAACTTCATGAGAGGCTAAGAATTGTTATATCAAAGGATGCAAATATTGTTATCGTGAGAAACAAGGTGCAAACTTGCACATCTCAAGAAGCAAGTAAAAAAATTACCATAATTGCCCATCCTTAAAAACTTGCTATGATTGAATGGTATGATTGGATGTTATATTGTAAAGCTATGCTTAAATGTTGTATGATGTATATCTAGATTGATAGCTAGTATGTTATAAAATTTGCATATCTTTTAAACTAGCTATGATGCAACTTCTCCTTTTTGTTGATGACATAAGGGGAGAAGTAGATTAATGACTTCATGCATTGTATTGAATATTTTATATATTGCATGATGGTTTAAATGTATTCTCATAATATTGTGATGAATGTTGCTTGGATTTGGGATAATCCAAGTGTTCTATCAATGGCATATTGATAGGGGGAGTTTGGTTAAACTCCGGAGAGTTATGGTTAACTCCGTTAGTCATCAATTAGTTGTCATCATCAAAAAGGGGGAGATTGTTGAATCTCGGATTTTGATGAAAAAACTAATTGATTGTGATTTATTATTTAACTGCGTTTTGAGTTACGTAGGTCTACTATCGATCAGGATTAGACAGTTGACGCTGGAGGAATTGACGTTGTGCCGGAGGTGATCACTTCAGGATATTGGATGTCGAGCCGGAGGTTCGGTCGACAATCGACAGAAGGCTTCGTACGTCAGGCATCGGGCCAAGATGCATGTTGCGCCAAGGATATCGAGGTTGCGGAGGTCATCCGCCGATTGGGCAACGGATCGCAAAAGAGGACGATGTGCTGAAGGATCGGACGAAGCACCGACCAATGACATGCCGGGCAAGTGAATGTCAATTCGTGTTGTAATAACTGTCTAGATCGAAGTAGAGTGTTTGTTTATTTGTGTGCAGGATTAACTACGATGAAGATAAAGATGTAAAGTGAAACAAAGTGTCGGAAGACAAGTGGGATGGATCATTGGGAGTTCGAGAGTTCGATGGAAGTCCGAAGGTTCGTTGGGAGTAGTTGCTGGAACCGACCGAGAATGAGTAGGGAGCTTGCCGAAGGGTTTTCGAAAGTTCGCCAAATGGTTCGTCGGAAGTTCACGGAGCTTCCCAAGAAAGATCGGAGCTTACCAAGAAAGATTGGAGCTTTCCAAAGAAGCTCGATGGAACTCGCCAAGATCATCATGAAGTCCGGGAGCTTGCCGGGAGTCCACAGAATGGTTTCTGAGGGTTCGTCGGAAGACCACCGGAAGTTCGCCGAAAGCTCACCAAAAGAAGTCTTATTTTATAGACTTTGAAATAGCTTAAAAAATGTCTTTAAAATTTGTAGTTAGCACATAATTTGGTTTATGATTAGGTGAAAATCCTATAAACCAAATTTAGGTCAATTCGGACTTCGTTTGGACCAGTTTCGGCCGAGTTTTCAGCCGAAACCACTATGCTGAAAAAAAAATGACCTGGGCGGTAGCACCGCCCTAGGCTGGGCGGTGGAACCACCCCAGGTAGGCGGTAGCACCACCCAGCACCTGCTGCGTCAATCTGCCGGACTAACAAGCGATAGAACCGCCTCTGACAGGCGATAGCACCGCCCGACACCGAGAAACTCAAAAGAAATTCAAATTTGGAGCCCAAATTTGAATCACTTTGATGCCTATAAATACCCCTCACATTCTTGGGTGAAAGGGGTCTAGAACTGAAAAAAAAGGGGAAAACTCTCTTGAAAGTGTGTCAAATCTTTCCTCTAAGTCTTATGAGTGTTCTAGTCCAAGAGAGGGGTAAGAGTGCTTGTAAGGGTTATCTCCTAAGCCCATCAAAAGGAGAGGTGCTGTGAGGGAGTTCATCCTCGCCCGTTAGAAAGAGGATAGCTAGTGGAAAGCCGGTGGCCTCAAGCAAGAGGAATCGGGAGTGGACGTAGGTCGGATGACCGAACCACTATAAAAATCTGGTTTGCATTTACGTTCTTGCTAATTACTTTGCTGCAAACCCTTTCCACTTGCTGCCTTATTTACTCAACTTCATCTTCACCTTATTACGTATGCTTTAAAGTTAAAACGCAATCTTTCTGGGTTCAAACGAAACGTTGCATTCATTCATGCGAAGTTTTCGAACTTGTTTAAATCGTTGAAAATTTCTCGTTCCTTATAGCTGCACTAATTCACCCCCCCCCCCCCTCTTAGTGCCGCTCGATCCCTAACAAGATATGCATTGTTTACCTCTTCTCGTTTTCTCTTAGACTCACTTACACTCAATATATGTGGAGCTGTATCTAGCATAAATAAACCATTATGCAATGTTCCTCTCATGATGATCTCCTCATCTAATATTATTGAACAACCATTGTTCTCAAAAACTAATTTATATCCACTAACTGTCAAACATGAAATGGAAATAAGATTTTTAATAATAGAAGGAACATAATAGCATGCATCTAATGTAATAAAATGATAGAACCCCAGAGGAATTCTATGAAGATTGATCTTTGAGGGGGAACAACCCTTGGAACGCTATAGGGGTTCCACCCTCTAAGTAGCCTAGTGGCTGCAATTGTAGATTAATATTTCTTATTCCAAAGAGGTGGAGGCTACAAGCTTATATAGAGCTCCAAACCCTAGCCTTAGGGGCTGCTTCCTAAGTGAACTACCCAATTTACCTTTAACTTTAGCCGACCGGCCCAGTAACAGGGGGGTGGCTAAGAGGCCCAATAGCCCAAATATAAACCCTAGCCTCTCTTCTTTATAGGATAGAGGCGGCTAGGTGGGATTTATTACATTCATAGGGTTTTTATTAGCTACTATGTGGTTGAGTAGGACCCAACCCTGCTAGGGTCCTATCAAGCCCGCCCTCTTCCAATCAGCCTTATCCTCAAGGTTAAGGTTCCATGAATTCAGGGAACCAGGCCTTCAGCTCCTCATATGATTCCCATGTGGCATCTTCGAGTGGTAAATTATTCCAATGCACTAGTACTTTAGTAGAGGGATGTCGGTGACGCATGATGATTCTACTATCGAGAATGGTTTGCGGTTGGGCTTGGATATATCCATCATTAGTGGTATTGGGCAGTTGAATCTGGGTGACTCATGTTCTCCCAACTCGGAATTCAAGCATGACACGTGGAAGACAGGGTAAATTTTGGTATCCTCAAGCAATTTAAGTCTGTACGCCACAGCTCCAATACGCTCTGCGATTTGATAGGGCCCATAAAAATGTAGAAATAGCTTCATGGAGGCTCGTGTGTTGATGGATAGTTGTTTGTATGGCTGTAGGCGAAGATAAACCCAATCTCCTACTAAAAATTCTCTTTCGCTTCTTCGTGTCAGCTTGCTGCTTCATTCTGGCTTGAGCGGTAGAGAGATTATCCTTTAGTAGTTGTAGGAGTTTGTCTCTGTCAATTAAATCTTGGTCGACCTGATCTACCTTAGCCGAGCCAATTACATACTTTGGAATCACAAGAGCCGACCAACCATATAATGCTTCATATGGGGTATATTTTGTAGATGAATGATATATAGTATTGTACCACCATTCAGCCCAGGGGAGGCATTTCGTCCACTCCTTTGGTCGATCACTAGCGAAACACCGAAGGTACATCTCTAAACACCTGTTCACCACTTTTGTTTGGCCGTTAGTTTATGGATGATATACTGTGCTCATCTTGAGTTTGATACCCTATAACTAAAATAACTCAGTCCAAAATTTACTAGTGAAGACCCTGTCACGATCACTTACAATGGACCTTGGCATCCCATGTAGTTTAACAACATTTTCTATGAAAATCTGAGCAAAACTAACAGTAGTGTAGGGATTTCGCACAGCACAAAAATGAGTATATTTCATAAGTCGATCAACCACTATAAGGATTGTGCTTTTACCTTTGGAAGGTGGCAACCCTTCGATGAAGTCCATGGAGATGTCAATCCATACCGATTCTGGTATGGGTAGTGGTTGTAGTTTCCCTGGACTCGCCATTATTTCATCTTTTTACTGTTGACATACATCACATTATGCTACGTATTCGAAAATAATTTTTTTTAGCCCTCTCCAATAAAAGTTTTACTTCACTCTTTTGTAGGTTCTTAGAAACCTGGAGTGCCCTACTGAAGGTGTGGAGTGCATTTCATGTAGAATGACTTTGATGCAAGAGGAGTTTGGTATAAGCACAATACGACCTTTGTACCGTAGATCCCTCGAATCCCAAGTATAGTAAGCTATTGCACTTGGATCCTCCTCTAATTTTTTTATGATGTTGTTAGTTTCTGGATCCTTCTTCCATTCCTCCCTAATGTCCTCAAGGAAGCCGGTGGTAGGAAGAGAGACGGTTGAAAATTTAGCTTACTCAGTTAGCCATGAGAGTGCATCTGCAATAACATTTTCTTTCCCCTTTTTGTAAATAATTTTATAATCAAATCCTAGAAATTTGGTTACCCATTTTTGCTACTCCAGGGATGACATCTTCTACTCCAAAAAGTACTTGAGGCTTCTATGGTCGGTTTTAATCTGAAATCGTTGGCCAATCAGGTAGGGTCTCCACTTTGTTACTACGTGTACAATGGCGAGCATCTCCTTATCATAGATAGACATTTTTTGATGGGAAGGAGACAATGCCTTGCTAGTGTATGCGAGTGGTTGACCATCTTGCTAGTGTAGCTCTAGCACCGGTGTCGTCGTCATGGCTGCCTTAAGTCTGTCGAAGGCAGCGGAGGCTTTGTTCGACCATTGGAAGGCATCTTTTTCAGTAGAGAAGTGAGGGGGTCACTGATCTTCCTATAGTTGTTCATGAATTTTTGGTAGTAGCCCGTTAGTCCAAGGAACCCATGCAGTAATTTCATATTTGTAGGTTTCGGCCAACCTTGCATTGCTTCGATTTTTGTTAGGTCTACGGCCACTCCTTTTGATATTATGTGCCCAAGGTACTTTACTTTTTGCTGGAGAAAGCTACACTTTGATAGCTTAACAAAAAGAGTATTCTCCCGAAGGATCGTCAAAATAAATCGTAAGTGCTGAAAGTGAGTCTCAAGAGAAGGGTTGTAAATGAGAATATCATCAAAAAATACTAGCATAAATTTATAAAGAAAACTTTAAAAAATATCATTCATGAGACTTTGGAAGGTTGAAGGAGCATTACTGAGTCCAAAGGGCATTACCAAGAATTCATAATGGCTGTTATGAGTACGAAAAGTATTTTTTGGGATATCGCCTTCACATACCCAAATTTGGTGGTAACCGGATCGGAGGTCCAACTTCGTGAAGACTCGAGCTCCTTTTAATTCATCAAGAAGTTTATCCACCACTAGTATTGGGTACTTATCTTTGATGGTGATATCATTTAGAGCTCGGTAGTCGATGCACATCCGCCAAGTTCTGTCTTTTTTGTGCACAAGTAGCACCGGTGAGGAGTAGGGGCTACAGCTTGACCGAATCACCCCTGTTTCGAGCATCTCCTTCATGATCTTCTCAATTTCATCCTTCTGGAGGTGAGGATAGTAGTAAGGCTGAGTGTTTGATGGTGGCTGGCCCAGAAGGATTGGAATTCGGTGGTCATGTTGCCGAGTAGGAGGAAGATCGCGTGGTTCAGCAAAAACATCGTTAAATTCAATAAGCAATTGGGTGAGATTTTGATCATTAATTTCTATTTTCTCCCCCTCTGGTTGCTGCTGGAGATGTATAAGAAAGTCACCATTTATCTTGTGTAAAACTTTCTTCATTCGTTGGGTTGACACAGTGGTTACGTTGCTTCCGTGCTTCCCGCGTAGGGTGACCTGTTTGCCTTTGCAATAGAATTTCATAATCAATTTGAAAAAGTTCCAAGAGATATCACCTAACGTCGTCAGCCATTCTATGCCCAGCATAGCCTCATAATCATCAATGGTAGGAGGAAGAAGTCGGCAATAATTTCTTGGCCCTACAGTAATAGTTTCACCTGCGGGCATCTTTGCTCGCATTTTAGGATTCAGCCGTCGGTGACCTTTATGTCAAACTTGCTACAACCTTCGATGTGGAGTGCCATCTAAGCAGCAACCTTATTATTTAGAAAGTTATTAGTGCTGCCTGTATCGATGAGAAAGGTGATCAGCTATTGTTTGAGCAGGCCTCCAACTTTTATCGTTTGCGGATTTGAGTAGCCGGCTAGCGCATGTACCATAAAGTCGATCAATTGTAGCTCTTCTTCCACATCTTCATCCTTATATTCAAGACTCTCTTCTGGCTGTTCACTGATCTCTTCTTCCACTGTTTCAATCACAAGAAGTCTCCCTTTTTTACAGCGATGCTCGCGGCTCCACGGCTCGTCATAATGCTAACATAACCTCTTGGCAGATCGGTCTCGAAGCTCTTCTCTTATCAACCTTTTTGGTGCAGGAGCTCAGCTAATAGTAGGGGGGGCTGAGGGCTTCGACATTGCTGGTCGGGGAGCGACTCTAGTCCTCTGGGCTTCATGGTTCATTCGCTCCTCCTGAAGTCGTGCGAAAGAGATGGCTGCCATAAGTGTGTATGGTTGTCACGCTTTAACTTCCCCCCGGATCTTCAGCTTCAAGCCCTCAATAAATGTCCCCAATAACTATTTTTTAGACCAATCATGAGTTTGATTAGATAACCTTTTAAACCTGGTTTGATACTCCTGGATGGTGGAGGTTTGTCGGATCTTTGCTAGTTGTTCGTCGATGTTCTCATAATCGATTGGTCCGAAACGGATTAGCAGTCCTTCTTTAAATTGTCACCTTGAGAGGACTCCATGAGTGTGTTCAAACCAATCAAACCATTGTATGGCATCCCCTTCAAGATATATAGCTGCAATTTCTACCATAGATGCATCTACGGTTTTGTGGTATCGAAAATATCACTCCGCGCGTGAGATCCAACCAATCGGGTCTCCTTCTTCCCATCTAGGGAAGTCCACCCTCATGCATGGATAGTGGGGATCGGTCATAGAGCCTCCCCTCTCCTGGACGTCATCTCTTTGATCAGAGCTTTCTCCTTGATGTGATTTCTTTGGGCTCGGTGGTTGACCCAAACAAAGTTTGGCAAAGAGAGTCTGAATCTTCTCCTTCATTTATATCTCGACGGCTTCGAATTTAGCATCAATTGCCTCCTCGGATGCCATAGCATATGTCTCCAAATCTATAATATTAAGATCTCTTTTTTGCTATCGATTTAAAGGCATGTATTGGTTAAGAGAAGTGATGGCTGAAAGGGTTGGTGGATTGGTGGATATAGGCTGCGGTTTAGGCTTGTTTTGTGGCTATTTTGGGTGTAGTTTGGGGCTATAGTTTGATGGAGTTTTTGGGCTGTGATAGTAGTGGATGAAGGTTAGGAAGAGGGTTGTAGATCTGTGGTAGATCGCAGCAAAGATTTGACAAAAATCAGTGAAAATTGCTGCCTATATGCGCTATCTCGTAAGAGCAGAATTGTTGTTAAAGAAATCGTATTCTGATACTAGATGATAGAACCCCAGAGGAATTCTATGAAGATTGATCTTTGAGGGAGATCAACCCTTGGAACTCTATAAGGGTTCCACCCTCCAAGTAGCTTGGTGGCTGCAATTGTAGATCGATATTTCTTGTTTCAAAGAGGTGGAGGCTACAAGCTTATATAGAGCTCCAAACCCTAGCCCTAGGGGCTGCTTCCTAAGTGAACTACCCAATTTACCCTCAACTTTAGCCGACCGACCCAGTAACAAGGGGGGCGATGGCTAAGAGGCCCAATAGCCCAAATATAAACCCTAGCCTCTCTTCTTTATAGGATAGAGGTGGCTAGGTGGGATTTATTATACTCATAGGGTTTTTATTAGCTGCTACTTGGTTGAGTAGTACCAATCCTACTAGGGTCCTATCATAATAGCTCCACCAGGCAAATGTAAGGTGACATTGCTAACAACCACTACAGCAACCTTTACTCTATTGCTCATCTTAAGATCCATCTCTCCTCTCTTTAATCTCCTAGGTCGTAACAGAACCTGCAACGAATTGTAGATATGATAAGCACTCCCGGTATCCAATACCCATGTGTTATCATAAGATTCTGATAAATGAAGACTGATCATGAATATACTTGAAGCTTTTGTTTCGCCCTCTGTGTAAGGTACTCTTTGTTGGGAAATCCGTCAGGGGAGCGACATCACATGCACAGCGGAAGAATAGAAAACAAAATCCCAGATTTCTCATAGAAAGTTTTCATCATCGTGCGAAGATCGGTACATAAAAAACAAATCCGCAAAACTGCACGTGTAAAAGAAGATACCTAGGGAGATCGTATATCCTTGAATTCCTACAGATCTGTGGGAGAGGATGAAGGAGGTCAAGCGTCCTCCTCTTTAGTGGTATCTATATGGCAGGAACTGCAACGATGCACCTCTCTCTCTGGGGAGAGGAGAACAGGAGGTGGCTACCAAAAGAAACCCTCAGCCTATAGAGCTTTGGTTCCCTCCTATTTATAGAGGCCCCCTGAAAACCCTAATGGATCTTTTGCCCTATTGGGTATTGGATCTCCATCCAATTATCCAAGCCTCTTGGATTAGTATGTCTCTATCTAATAATCTCTTATTAGCAATTATTGGATCTCATCTTAGGATCCAATAATTTAAAGGCTTAATGGATATCCAATAAGATAGGGCGTTCAATAGATATCTTATATCCGAACCTCTACTCATCGCAACACCTACCATATGTGTGTGACCCTCTAGGCCCAATATCGAGTTGACCGTGAGTCATACTTGTCAGAACTCCTTCTGACTTAGTGAATTATTATCTCTATAATAATTCAACCAACTCATCGACTGTGGACGTACCAGGCCACTAGGCCGTGGCCCTCAGACGATAAAAGGGAATCCAATCTTTTAGACCTATCTGATCTCAGTTACCATGTATCTATAATCCTTCATCCATCCAATATCCCAGAGACCCTATACCGGGCATAGTGCTATCAGGCCCATACGGTCTCTTCTCGAGTCTTGCTCTTGTCGGATTCTCCCGGAGAAATCTTTCTCTCTTAATCCGAATAACCTTGGCCAAGGATTTGTTCGAGCAAGAACACATGGGATATTCTTCTCATGATACCGAGAGCAGATGATCCTCTATTAACACTCAATAGCCCTTGTAAGGTTGGCTACCACTCTTAATAATCGGTTGTACTAGATCTAGAGCTTTCCAAACCTATAAGTCCGGTATCAAAAAGTGGAGTACTCATACAGGACATCCTTGGTATCTCAAGTCTAAGGACCAAATACACTACTGGGACTACAAAATCACTATCTGACGTAAGGTATCAATAATCATCCAGCATTCCGTAGGCGAATCAATCAGTGAACTCATTGTCCAATGAGCACCTGCACTGTAACCTTAGTGTCCCCACACGAGTAACTATGAGACCAACTACCTCCATCATATGGACGGGTATACAGCACACCAGTCTATCCGGTTATCTCGATGTCCTTCTCGAGTAACCTATGACCAAGATAATTCAGGGTCTGTGTTTAAAGGTGAATCGGTCTAATTATCGTGATCTCATCATGATCCGATTCCTATTGCACAGATCTAAGGACATCATAATATATGCAACATGCAAGATAAAGTGATAAACGCCTAATAATAAGTAAAGAGAAAAAGTACATATCAAGTCACAAGTGCCATCACTCATGTGATTGGCTTGCAGGGCACATATGACTAGCACTCTTTGCAGTTCCTGTTCCAGTGTCCATCTTTGCTGTAGTGGAAGCACTGGCATTTGTCCTTTGTTGAGTCTTTCTTGGCAACTTTTGTCTTACCCATTTTGCCCTTGCCCTTGTCCTTCTTAAGGGACTTCTCAGCTTTCCTTTTCTTTCTGATCTCACCAGCATAGGGAACTGGATTCTCTTTCTTGATGGTGCTCTATACTTCTCTCAATATATTGAGGAGCTTGTTAGGACTCTAGCTATGAGAGTCCTAATTTAGTTTCATTGATAAGGGCATTCATGTAAATCCTATCTAGCCGACCCCTATTAAAGAGGTGAAGAGGCCGGCTAGGTTAGGGTTAGGTTGCTTCTTAGAAAAGGAGTCCTATTAGAGAAAGAGTCCTATTAGAAATAGGAGTTCTATTAGGAAAAGAGTCCTATTAGGAAAAGAGTCCCATTAGAAGTAGGAGTCCTATTAGGAAAAGAGTCATATTAGAAGTAGAAGTCCTATTAGGGAAAAAGTCCTATTAGAATTAAGAATCCTACTAGAGAAGGAGTCCTAATTAGAAGTTGGTTAGAAGTAGAAGTCTTGAGTAAGAGTCCTATTAGGAGTTGGGGCTTAGAAGCCCTATAAATAGCCATGTATTCATCCTCTTTTAATCAATGAAGAGATCAATCTTTTAGTAGCCTTTGAGCAGCAACTTAGAGGAAGGAACCCCTATAGAGTTCCAAGGAGGCCGATCCCCTATAGAGATCAATCCCAAGCTTAGAATCCGTGAAGGGTTCTAACACTTGGTATCAGAGCAGCGTTCTTGGTGTCTCGCTACCCTTCCATAGCCATCCACCAGCCCTTCACAACCGCGCAAAGCAATTCCGACAATTGCTTAGAAGATCATCGCTAAATTCCGCCGTCATCTCCACCACCATAGATCATCCTTTAATATTCCCATGAATTGCAACAGGTTCTGGTTATCTACCTTACTACTACTACAATTTAGTTATCCTTATTCAAAAAATCCAAAAAAATTCGTTCCTATATTGCTGCATAAACTTTTCTTCGCAAAGTTTTCATCTCTACAACGAAAATCGCACTGCAGAATTTCAGCCGCATGACACTACCTTTTTGATCTTGCTACTGTGTTTTTTCTATCCAAATCTCTATGAAATTATTATGGCAGCTTTGACACTTCCTGACAGTAGTTTTCCCATTGGTTTTGTCGAAAAATTCTCAATATAAACCACTTATCTTTTATGTCCAAACTACAGCACTTTAGACGTAAAAATCTGCTATAATACCTCTCCGTGATTCTCAATTTTGCCAAACCTCTTGCTGTCGTTTCTTCCTATGAAATTTTTTACAGTATTACCTCTTCCTTATCAGTAGATCCCCTTTGAGTTTTACTTGAATCTCTTTTGAAAATTTCTAGAAAAAATTACATATTTACTGCTAGAATTTTTTTGGCGAAAAATCTGGTATTGCACCTTTGTCCTTTTTTCTTCTCCGTAACCTACCAAACCCTAGCCACCTTGCTACCACAAGCCAAGACATCTTTAGGGCATCCCTCTAGCCTTAAGATGCAGCCATCATAACCTAGTTTCATAACCCTAACAGCATCAAAAACCATAGCCCAAAATAGTAAACCATTACAGCTGAACCCTTCAATCACCGATCTATTGTCCAAACCTTCCACCACCCCATGCCATTAACCTGTCAACAGAAAAAAGACAAGGGCATCTCTAATCTATAGACATATGCTATAGCTTCTCAAGATCTAATTGATGCCAAATTTGAAGCATGGGAATCTCGGATTGAATCACGGCTTGAATCGCGCTTGGAAGACAAATTGCACGCTTTGTTTGCAGAATTCAGAATTGGACAACCATCGAGTCCAACCAAACTGCAGCAATGAGAAAATTTAGAAAGGACCCCAAAGAAGGAGGGATGGCCCTCGGACATGCTTCAACCATGCATGAGGGTGGACTTCCCATGATGGGAAGAAGGAGACCCAGCGGGGTGGATTTCGCGAGCAGAACGTTACTTTCGCTACTACCGAACATTGGATAATGCTATGGTGGAGATTGCTGTCATCCACCTTGAAGGAGATGCTATTCAATGGCACAATTGGCTGGAATATAATCATGGGGCTCTGACATGGAATCAATTTAAGAATGCACTGCTGAACCATTTCGGACCTACGGAGTATGAAAATATCGATGGCCAACTCGCAAAGATTCGACAAACCTCTACGATTCAAGAGTACCAAACCAAGTTTGAGAAGCTATCCTACCTTGCTCGTGATTGGACTAACCATCAATTATTAGGAACATTTATTGAAGGACTCAAGGCAGAGATAAAAGGGGAAGTTAAGGCGCGACAGGCTCGTACCGTGATGGCTGCGATTTCTTTTGCCCGAATACAAGAAGAATGACTCAACCAAGATGCTCAGAGCATGAGAACCACTCCTAGAACCTCAACATGTAAACCCCGTTCTACTCCCAGCCATCCTTCGCTGCCCAAAAAATTGACAAGAGAAGAACTACGTGACCGATCAGCAAAGGGTCTTTGTTGGCATTGCGACGAGCCATGGAACTGCGATCATCACTGCAAAAGGGGCCGCCTCCTATTGATTGAACCTCTTGAAGATATGGAGGAGGAGGTCTAGGAGCATAAGGAAGAGGTCATGGATGAAGAACAGTAGCCAATTGATATTATGATGCATGCCCTTACCGGTTACGCAAACCCGCAAACAATGAAAGTGGGAGGATTTCTAAAGCAACAACCGATCACCATTCTTATTGACATCGAGAGCACTAATAATTTTATGAACAGCAAGGTTGCTGTCTGGATGGCCTTACCTATTGAGAATTGCAGCAGGTTCGATGTTAAAGTCGTAGATGGACGACGGTTTGAAGTGTGATCGTAAGTGCCCACGGGTGAAACTATTGCTGCAGGACCAAGAGATAATTATAGAATTTTTCCTCCTCTCTCTTGATGATTATGAGGCCGTGCTTGGCATCGAATGGTTGACAACATTAGGTGATGTTTCCAGAAATTTTTTGAAATTAATTTTGAAATTTTACAGAAAGGGGAAACAGGTGATACTGTACGGGAAATGTGGGGGCGACGTAACGATAATTTGCACACAACGAATGGAGAAAGTCTTGCACAAAGCATGCAGCGGCTTTTTGGTACAACTTGAGCAGTAATCTAAGGGAGAGCCAACCAAATTTGAAGATCCAAACCTACTTCCCTTGCTTGCTGAATTTTCAGATATATTTGACGAACCACGCAGCCTACCTCCTAACTGCCGGCACGATCATCGTATACCGATTCTTCCAGGGAAACCACTAGCAAATACTCGACCATATCGGTATCCACATCTCCAAAAAGATGAAATAGAAAGGATTGTAAAAGAAATGCTTGAAACAGGAGTTATTCGGCCAAGTTGCAGCCCCTACTCTTCACCAGTGCTCCTCGTACGAAAGAAAGATGGAACATGACGAATGTGCGTTGATTACCGAGCTCTCAACGACATAACCGTCAAGGACAAGTATCCTATTCCAGTAGTAGATGAATTTCTTGATGAATTAAAGAGAGAACGAGTCTTCACAAAGTTGGACCTTCGATCCGGGTATCATTAAATACGAGTGTGCGAAGAAGACATACAGAAAACTGCCTTTCGAACGCACAATGATCACTATGAATTTCTAGTAATGCCCTTTGGTCTCACCAATGCTCCCTCCACCTTCCAGAGCCTTATGAATGATATTTTCCAGAGTTATCTTTGAAAGTTTGTGCTAGTTTTCTTTGATGATATCCTTATTTACAGCCCTTCTCTTGAAAGTCATATTCAACACTTACGACTTGTTTTGATAATTTTGCAAGAACATGTTCTTTTTGTCAAAAAAATAAAGTGTAGCTTTCTTCAACAAAAGGTAGAATATCTTAGGCATATCATATCAGAGGAAGGGGTGGCAGTAGACCCCTCCAAAATTGAAGCAATGCAGAACTGGCCAACCCCGAGGAACATAAAATCACTACGTGGCTTTCTCGGTTTAACAGGTTACTACCGTAAGTTCATGAAAGACTATGGAAAGATCAGTGCATCCCTTACTTCCTTGCTGAAAAAAGATGCTTTCCAGTAGTCGGACAAAGCCACCACCGCCTTCGACGAACTTAAAGTCGCAATGATAACAACGCCAGTACTAGCATTACCCAACTTCGACAAGACTTTTATTATTGAAGCTGATGCCTCTGGAGTAGGAATTGGTGCTGTACTTATGCAAGATGGCCGACCCCTCGCTTATACTAGTAAGGTGTTATCTCCTTCCCATCTCAAGATGACTATTTGCAACAAGAAGATGCTCGCGATTGTGCATGTGTTGTCCAAATGGAGACCGTACTTAATTGGGCGACGCTTTCACATCAAGACCGACCATAAAAGCCTAAAATATTTCTTAGAGAAGAAGATATCTTCCCCTGAGCAGCAAAAATGGGTAACAAAGCTTCTTGGATATGATTATGAAAGAACTTACAAAAAGGGGAAAGATAATGTTATTGCAGAAGCGCTTTCACAACTACCCGAGCAAGCTGAATTTTTTGCTATTTCACTTCCGACCAGCGACTTCCTTGAGGATATTAGGAGGGAATGGCAAGATAATCCGAAAATGAGTAAAATCATAAAAAAATTAAAGGAAGCACCAGCTCTATGGCTCATTACAGTTGTGACTCAAAGGACTTGCGATATAAAGGACGCATTGTGCTTGTGCCAAATTCTACTTGCATAAAGACCATCCTTCAAGAGATGCATTCCACACCTGCGGCCAGGCACTTCGGGTTCCTTAGAACATATAAAAGAATTAAGCAAAATTTTTATTGGATAGGGATGAAAAATATTATTGCTGAATTTGTATCACAATGTGATATATGTCAACGACACAAAGGTGAGATAGTGGCAAGTCCCGGAAAGTTACAACCTATACCCATCCCAGAATTAATATGGACTGATATATCAATGGATTTCATTAAAGGGCTTCCCTCATCACAAGGAAAAGGTACAATTTTTGTCGTGGTTGATCGCCTTACAAAGTATGCTCACTTTTGTACCATCTGTAATCCCTACACTGCTTCTAGTATTGCTCGAATCTTTATGGAGAATATTGTAAAATTACATGGGATGCCAAGATCTATTGTAAGTGATCGTGATAGGGTCTTCACGAGCAAATTTTGGACAGAGTTATTCCACATGCAAGGCACTAAATTAAAGATGAGTACGTCATATCACCCACGCCAAATCAAGTGGTGAATAGGTGTTTGGAGACATACCTTAGATGCTTCACCAGTGACCGACCAAAAGAATGGATAAAGTGGCTTCCCTAGGCCGAGTGGTGGTATAATACAACTTATAATTCCTCCACAAAATGTACTCCCTATGAGGCCATGTATGGCCGACCCCCCGCCCTCCTGTAATTTTAAAATATGTGTTGGGCACCTCTAAAGTAGAACAAGTAGACAGGGAACTACAAGATAGAGACAAAATGCTGAAGTTGCAAAAAGATAATCTCACTGCAGCACAAGCAAGGATGAAACAGCAATATGATCAACATAAAGGCGAAAGTGAATTTTCAGTAGGAGATTGGGTCTTCCTACGGCTCCAGCCATACAAGCAAACATCAATCCAAACCAGAGCATCTATGAAGCTTTCACCTTGGTTCTATGAACCCTACCAAATTTTGGAGCGCATCGGAGCAGTAGCATACAGATTAGACTTACCCGCCAGCTCCTGAATCCATCCAGTCTTCCATGTATCGTGTTTGAAGCTCAAGTTGGGACAACACGAGACAGCCTAAAGCTATCTACCAAATATAACTACCCAAGGAGAGCTCCAGACCCAACCAAGTGCCATTATTGATCGACGGATCATGACTCGACGATGACGACTTGCTACTGAAGTGTTAATATAGTGGGCAAACCTACCAGCAAAAGATGCCACTTGGGAGAACTACGACAACTTGAAGATCAAATTCTCAGAATTCATTGAACGTCAGCCTCGAGGACAAGGCTGATTTGAAGAGGACAGGTCTGTTAGGACTCTAGCTATGAGAGTCCTAATTTAGTTTTATTGATAAGGGCATTCATGTAAATCCTATCTAGCCGACCCCTATTAAAGAGGTGAAAAGGTCAGCTAGGTTAGGGTTAGGTTGCTTCTTAGAAAAGGAGTCCTATTAGAGAAAGATGTTAGGATCTAAAAGGCACTAAGAGGGGGGGGGGTGAATTAGTGCAGCGGATAAAACGATGGATTTTTCAGCGATTTAAAGCAAGCTTTGGAAACTTCGTACGATGAAAACAACATTTCGTTTGAAACCGATTTTTGTGTTCTAACTTTGAAGCATGCGTACAAAGATAAAAATGAAGAGGAGCAAGTAAAGTAAAGATTGCAGCACGATACAGTAGAAAATTAAACACTCATACAATCAAGACGCAGCGATGTATAGTGGTTCGGTCAAAGTGACCTACATCCACTTCCGAAGCCTTCTCCGATGAGGCTTCCTTCTTCCACTATCAAATCCTTTGAAGGGGAAGGATCAAATACCCCTTTTACAGCCCTTTACAAGATGTTCACACTTGTACAAGATCTCTCAAGAAAAGAAGAAGGTGAATACTTAGCAAGAACAAAACTTTTTAACACTCAACAAAAGCTCAAGACTTAAGAAATTTGCTCAAAAGGGTGCCCTTTCAGCTGAGAAAGGGGGGGGGGTATTTATAGATCCAAAGTGGATTCAAAATTGGGCTCCAAATTTGAAGTCAATTTGGTCAATCACAGCTAGTCACAAGGCACCGACGCCACGCGCGCGGTGCCACTTGAGCGGTGCTACCGCTCCAATCTGCTGACTGGGCGGTGTACCGCTTGACCAGCGGTTCCACCGCTTGTCATGCAGATGCACGGTGCTACGCAGACAAGCGTTCCACCGCCGGCGGTGTATAGGGCGGTGCTACGCTCGGCGGCGGTGCCACCGCCTCAGGCTGGGCGGTTCCACCGCCCCAGGCTGGGCAGTTCCAATCACCTCACCCATTCGGACAAAGCCGAATGGGCCTTGTTTACGTCCCAACTTGGCTCGGTAGAGGCCGGTTGGCCCCCTGAATTTAGGCGATTTTCCTTAAATCCTTGCCCTACTCATGTGCAAACTACGAACCTAAAACATAACTCAACATGATTTGATCCGACGCGCTTCAAGTCAACTTCCGGCGAGCTTTACGGTGAGATTCCGGTAGCTATCCGATGCTTCCCTCGGATTGCTTCCAGTGGGGCTCCCAGCATACTCTAGATTGTATGGCGAGTTCAACGAGTCTTCGGCTTGCTTCCGAATCTTCCCGGTGAGTTCCGCGAACCTTCGACAATCTTTGAGATGAACTTCCGAAAACTTCGGCAGGTCCCTGATTTGATCTTGGATGGTTCCGGCAACACTTCCGAAAAATCTATCGGACTTCCGATGAACTCTTGAACCCCCGACGGACTTGACCTCGGTAAATCACTTTATGTTTTCTTCCCATCGTAGTTAGTTATTCCTGCACACTTATCTTAACAAAGTAGATTAGAACCAATTGACTTCATCATCAAAATCCGAGATTCAACAATCTCCCCCTTTTTGATGATGACAATCAATTGGTGATGGAGTTACTCTTAACTCCCCCTATCTATATGCCATAAAGAAAGAATTGCTTGAATTCAATTTTTGAATTCAACACAATAAATTTAACTTCATGATGACAAAGTTGATGCTGGATAATAAGATGTCAAATAGGTATCAAAGATATCAATGAAGTATACATAATTAAAAACATGATATCAAGAACCTAAATAAGCATTTTAACTTGCAATGGAAAATGCATATAACTGTCAACATATGGCAATTCACATATTATTTCTCACCTTTGTCATCAACAAAAAGGAAACGAGGGATTCATATGTAACAATAAAGGATGGCCGAAAAATGTGAAAAGGAAACCAATCAGAAAGCCGAAAATCATGTCAAAGTGGCCAAGAAGATGTAATGAAGATAATACAACATATATGTCAAGATGTAATGAAGATAATATAACATATATGTCAACATACAACACAAGTTTACATCATTCAAAAAGAAAATACAACAAGCTACTCCTCAGGAGGAATGCCAAGATGCCTATACATGTGATCGATCTTTAGGTTCATCTTCCGCATTTCTTTCAAAATTTCAATTTGCTGTAGTTTTACTTCATTTAACTCTCTCATGATCGGATCGTCAGAAGATGGAGCAGAAAATGTCACTGATGTAGCTGCAACAAAAGGATCAGGAGGAGGAGATTCATTTCCCCTAAGGACTGGTGTTTCAGGATGGTCTAGTGGGTGGGGAGGTATATCACATCTCCTAGGTTGTCTAACCCTATACCATGCTCGAATGTACACCTAAGTCGCCTAAGTAGTTTAACGTCAATGATATTAAATCTGTCCACTTGTATTGCTTCTTCATTTAGTGGAATGCAAATATTATGGGCATGCAATAGTTTAGTTATTAAACCTCCATATGGTAACATTGATCCTTTAGAGAGGACCTCTATCATGTGCTGCCGAATTAGGTAACCAAAACAAAAATGTTGTCTGGTCATGATCCAATATAAGGTACCTAACTTTCAAAAACTGATCTCATCATGATGAAACTGTTTAGGAATGATAATGCTTATAAGAATGTGATGCAAAATCTTAGAGTTAAAAGGTAGTAAATGTTCACAACTCTTGGGGATTATACCTAAATTTGGGTTTGCAAACACAGTTTCTAAAGCTTTAGTGGGTGGCACCAACTGTGTCCATATCCCATTTTCCTCTAAAATAGCATCCTAGTTCTTTTTCAACAATTCCAATTAATGAATATAGTATTATCACATATTTGGATCTCATTACCTAGAAGATAAGTTGACAAGACATCATCATTCACAATTAAATTAGCATAGAATAATTTAACTAAGCGTGGATAAACAGGTTCAATAATTTGCAAAATGGGTAAGGCCTCTAAGTCTGCAATCCACATGATAGGTTCTAGGTTCCCTAATTGATTCAAATCATCATATTTTCCTTTATGAATGGGTCTAGAACCAAGTTCAGAAAATCTAAGGGAAGCTTCTTGTGATCTAAACAAGGATTGGTCAAATGAATCTACCTCCACCCTTTTTCCTTTGTCTCTTGATGTTCTTCTAGGAGCCATTTCTATCTAGGATTGATCAATAATCAATTGAAGAAAGAAATTTATTTTGACAAGAAAAGGAAAGAGAAATAATTCTGTTTTTACCTTAGATTGTTCCTTTGAGATGTAGGAAGCTTGAATCAAAGTAAGATCTCCTTCTTAGACTTCTAGAGGGAAGAAATGATACCAAAATGATACTTGGGAGAGTTTAGAGGAGTGTAGAGAAGTGAGGAAGAGAGTTCGGGCGGTTCTACCGCCGACCCTAACTCACCCCGTATAAAAGGGGTGTTCGGGCAGTACTACCGCCCCAACAGGCGGTTCCACCGCCTGGGACTGACTACCCAGCTGGTGCCACCGCCGTATCTAGCGGTGCTACCGCCGGTAGCACAAAAAAAATCCGTATTTCAATTTTTTTATTTTAAAAATAAAGGGTCTTAGAGATGGGATGAAGTCAAAGAGAATCAGAATGTGTGGAATCAAATCCGAAAAACCATAATTAGAATGTGTGAAATCAAATTGATGAAAACCATAATATGTAGAATCAAATCGATGAAAACCATAATGTCAAGGAAAGATATCATCAAATAGAGCTTACTCATTTGGACAGTTCAACATGCCTAATTCCCTTTTAATAAAATCAAATTATTCCTCATTTAAAGGTTTCATAAAAATGTCCGCTAATTGATGATTTGTATCAACAAATTCAAGGGTGACATCTCTACTACTTACAGGATCATATATAAAATGATGCCTAATGTTAATGTGCTTAGTTCGAGAGTGTTGAATCGGATTTTTAGTTAAACAAATAGCACTCGTGTTATCACATTTTATAGGAATGTTTTTTAAGTAGATTCCATAGTCTTCTAGTGTATTTTTCATCCAGATAACCTGTGCACAGCATGCACTTGCAGCTATGTATTCAGCTTCTACCGTAGACAGTGCAACCAAATTTTGTTTCTTGGAAGTCCAAGAAACAAGTGCATGTCCTAGAAATTGGTATGTTCTAGATGTGCTTTTTCTATCTAATTTACATCCACCAAAGTCCGCATCAGCATAAGCTTTCAAATCAAAATTGTCAGATCTTGGATACCATAATCCAAGATTAGGGGTCCCTTTAAGGTATCTAAGAATCCTCTTGACAGCTTTCAAGTGAGATAGTTTAGGATTAGCTTGGAATCTTGCACATAGCCCTACACTGAACATGATGTCGTGCAGTTTGCGATGAGATAAAGCAAGCTACCTATCATGCCCCTATAAGTTTTTGATCAAAACTTTCTCCATTTTCATCCATATCTAATTTAATGGAGGTGCTCATAGGAGTGCTAATATCTTTTGATCCATCCATGTTAAATCGTTTTAACAAATCCAATGTGTATTTTGATTGATTTAGAAATATACCATCACTTAGTTGCTTGATTTGTAGTCCTAAAAAGAAATTTAGTTCTCCCATTAGGCTCATCTCAAATTCATCACTCATATTCTTAGCAAATAATTCACATAGTGATTTATTACAAGACCCAAAAATAATATCATCAACATAAATTTGAACAATAAGAAAATCATTTTCAAAATGTTTAATAAACAATGTAGTATCAACCTTGCCTTTGGTGAAATCATTTGAAATTAAAAAAGAACTAAGCCTCTCATACCAAGCCCTAGGGGCTTGTTTTAGACCATATAGAGCCTTAGTTAGCTTAAACACATGGTTAGGAAATAGAGAGTTTTCAAATCCGGGTGGTTGTTCAACATACACTTCTTCGGAAATAAAACCATTTAAGAATGCACTTTTGACATCCATTTGAAATAATTTGAAATCTTTACTACTAACATAGGCAAGGAGCATCCTAATGGTTTCCAATCTTGCCACCGGAGCGAAGGTCTCTTCATAGTCAATACCTTCTTCTTGGTTGAAACCTTTGGTCACTAGTCTAGCCTTGTTTCTAACCACGATACCGTATTCATCTTGCTTGTTTCTAAAGACCCACTTAGTACCAATAACTAAGTGGTCATTAGGTCTAGGAACAAGCTTCCAAACCTCATTCCTCTCAAATTGATTCAATTCTTCTTGCATTGCGATAACCCATGAATCATCCTTCAGGGCATCAACAATGCATTTTGGTTCAACTTGAGAAAGAAAAGTGGCATGGGCACAATAATTTTTGAAAGAAGAGCGAGTTTGAACCCCTTTCGATGCATCTCCTATAATTAACTCCTTGGGATGAGCATCTACATACTTCCATTCCTTAGGTAAGGAAGTTTGGGAAGAAGATGCATCCAAGTTGTCATTTTGAGGAGAGGGTTCATTCAAATTCAAATTATCAAGACCAAAATCATCATCAAAATCTTTCTTCTTAAATTCAGAAATTTCATTAAAAACCACATGAATAGATTCTTCTATAAGTAAGGTTCTTTGTTGAAAACACGAAAAGCCTTAGAAAGAATAACCAAGAAATATGCCTTCATTGGATTTTGCATCGAATTTTCCTAAGGCATCCTTTTCATTTAAAATAAAGCATATACAACCAAAAACTTTAAAATAAGAAACATTGGGTTTTTTACCATTCCATAATTCATATGGAGTTTTAGATAGGGATGGTCTCACTAGAACTCTATTTATAACATAGCAAGCCGTATTCACGGCTTCGGCCTAAAAATATTTTGGTAAATTATATTCATTTAACATGGTTCTAGCCATATCTTGCAAACTTCTATTTTTCCTTTCCACTACTCCATTTTGTTGTGGATTTCTTAGAGAAGTTGTGATTGTATCCATTCATTTCACAAAAATTTTGGAAGTCATGATTTTGAAATTCACCTCCATGATCACTTCGAATTGATGAAATCATAAAGCCTTTTTCATTTTGAGTTAGTTTACAAAATTTAGAGAAACATTTGAAACAATCACTTTTATGAGCCAAGAAATAGGTCCAAGTGTATCTACTATAGTCATCCACAATTACAAAGGCATATTTGCTACCTCCTAGGCTTGTTATGTCAATTGGTCCAAATAAGTCCAAATGGATCAATTGCAATGGTCTAGTAGTGCTAATTTGATTTTTTGATTTGAAACTTGTCTTTATTTGTTTTCCTAATTGACATACATCACATACCTTATCCTTAACAAATTTCATGTTTGGGATACCTCTTACTAAATCTCTAGATGAAATCTTAGAGATTAGTTTCATGCTTACATGGCCTAGTCTCCTATGCCAAAGCCAAGCATCATCATTCAAAACCGCAAAGCACATTTCATTACTTAACTTATCAATATTTATGGTGTAGACATTGTTTTGTTTTAAAGTAATCATGGATATTTTGTTATTGGGATTTTCAATAATGCAAACATTAGATTCAAATCTAACAACATAACCTTTATCACATAGTTGACTAATACTTAAAAGATTATGTTTTAAACCATCAACTAGTAACACATCATCAATTGAAAAACTCGATTTGTTACCTATGGTTCCCTTGCCAATGATTTTACCCTTGTTATTGTTTTCGAAGGTGACATATCCTTCTTCTTTGCTAGAGAGCATAGAGAAATGAGATGGATCTTCGGTCATGTGCCTTGAGCATCCACTATCAAGATACCATTTTTTGCTCCTAGCTTGTGAGTTTGTCTACAAAAGAGGATGGTTTTTAGGTACCCATTTGATTTTGGGTGCCTTACAAAATGATCTACTTACTTTGTAATTTATCATTGAATTATTTATGGTTCATTTAGGAACCCATATCAATTTTTGTGGATTAATTTTCTTGAATGGACATTTGTAGGCAACATGTCCCGTTTTGCCACAAAAATTACATTTCAAATGAGATGATATATACAATGTAGGCCCTTTAACGAAGGTGGTGGGATTTTGGTGAGAACCTCTCACAAATCCGATACCACTTTTATTTCCTACGTGACCTTTGTTGGCAAGAATCATGTCTAAGCTCTTGCTACCGACCTTAAACTTGTTTAGGGTCTCTTTGAGTAACAAGTTCTCCCTCTTTGTTGCATCTAAGTCTTCACACTTAGAGCATGGGGGTAGAGAAGGGTTTTGAAGACTATTGAACTTACTTTGTAATAAAGCATGCTCTTTCTTAAGCAAATTAAACTTCTTACTAATAGTTCTACATTCATCAAATAACTCATGAAAAGCCATAGAAAGTTCATCGAAAGATAACTCTTCACTAAGTAACTCACTAACCTCTTCTCCAAATGCCATTAGTGCGAAGTTTGCCTCCTCTTTGTTGCTAGCTTCTTCAACCTTGGAGTCACTTGAATCATCCCACGTGGCCTTCAAGACTTTTTTCTTCTTGAATTGCTTCTTCTTGGCTTGAGGGCATTCATTCTTGAAGTGTCCCGGCTTCTTGCATTCGTAGCAAATGACTTGGTCCTTTTTGTGTTCAAATTTGCTTTTTGTGTCATTTTTAAATTTGTTCTTTCTTATAAATTTCTTAAACTTTCGAGTTAGAAGAGCAATGTCATTGTCACTGTCCTCATCACTTGATGTTCCTTTCAAGTGGTCTTCTTGTGTTCTAAGTGCCATATCTTTCCTGTTCTTTGGAAGGGAGTTCTCAAGCTCTTCATGAGCATGGCACGTCATCTCGTAAGTCATTAGAGATCCAATAAGTTCTTCAAGCGGAAATACTTTAAGATCCTTGGCCTCTTGAATGGCCGTGACCTTTGGATCCCAACACTTTGGAAGGGATCTTAAAATTTTAGTTACCAATTCAAAATTAGAAAAACCTTTACCAAGAGCTTTAAGTCCATTGATGACATCCGTAAAGCGGGTGTACATGTCTCCAATGGACTCATTTGGTTTCATCCGAAAAAGTTCATAAGAATGCACAAGAATGTTGATTTTGGACTCTTTCACTCAGCTAGTGCCTTCATGAGTGATTTCAAGAGTGCGCCAAATATCAAAAACCGATTCACAAATAGAAACCCGATTAAACTCATTCTTATCAAGCGTACAAAATAAGGCATTCATAGCCTTTGCATTGAGAGCAAAAATCTTCCTCTCCGACTCATTCCATTCACTCATCGGAAGAGAAGATTTTGCAAAGCCATTTTCAACAATGTTCCAAAGTTTGAAGTCCATGGAAATGAGAAAAATCCTCATACGAGTCTTCCAATACGTATAATCCGACCCATTAAACATAGGCGGACGAGTAATGGAGAGACCTTCTTGCATACCGGAGTAGGCCATCTCTCTTGGGTTTTAAACCAATATGAGAGCAAACCTTGCTCCGATACCAATTGTTAGGATCTAAAAGGCACTAAGAGGGGGGGGGTGAATTAGTGCAGCGGATAAAACGATGGATTTTTTAGCGATTTAAAGCAAGCTTCGGAAACATCGTACGATGAAAACAACGTTTCGTTTGAAACCAATTTTTGTGTTCTAACTTTGAAGCATGCGTACAAAGATAAAAATGAAGAGGAGCAAGTAAAGTAAAGATTGCAGCAAGAAAAAGCAGAAAATTAAACACTCACACAATCAAGACGCAGCGATGTATAGTGGTTCGGTCAAAGTGACCTACATCCACTTCCGAAGCCTTCTCCGATGAGGCTTCCTTCTTCCACTATCAAATCCTTTGAAGGGGAAAGATCAAATACCCCTTTTACAGCCCTTTACAAGATGTTCACACTTGTACAAGATCTCTCAAGAAAAGAAGAAGGTGAACACTTAGCAAGAACAAAACTTTTCAACACTCAACAAAAGCTCAAGACTTAAGAAATTTGCTCAAAAGGGTGCCCTTTCAGCTGAGAAAGGGGGAGGTATTTATAGATCCAAAGTGGATTCAAAATTGGGCTCCAAATTTGAAATCAATTTGGAGTTCCAATGCTCTAGTCAACAGAGGCAGTGCCACCGCCTGTCAGTGGCGGTGCCACGCTGATCGACGCGTGCGGTGCCATCGCCCCAGGCAGGCGGTGCTACCGCTCCAATCTGTTGACTGGGGCGGTGCCACCGCCCCAACCAGGTGGTTCCAGCATGCATGCGTCTGGCGGTGCTCACGCGAGCGGTTCCACGCGGCGGTGTGAGGCGGTGCTACGCTCGGCGGAGGGTGCCACGCTTAAGGCTCCAGTCAGCGGCCACCGGCAGTTCTCCCATTCGGACAAAGCCGAATGGGCCTTGTTTAAGTCCCAACTTGGCTCAGTAGAGGCCCGGTTGGCCCCTACTGAATTTAGGCAGGATTTTTCCTTAAATCCTTGCCCTACTTATGTGCAAACTACGAACCTAAAACATAACTCAACATGATTTGATCCGACACGCTTCAAGTCAACTTCCGACGAGATTTCGGCAGCCATCCGATGCTTCCCTCGGATTGCTTCCAGTGGGGCTCCCAGCATACTCCGGATTGTATGGCGAGCTCAACGAGTCTTCGACTTGCTTCCGAATCTTCCCGGTGAGTTCCGCGAACCTTCGACGATCTTTGAGATGAACTTTCGAAAACTTCAGCAGGTCCCTGATTTGATCTTGGATGGTTCCGGCAACACTTCCGAAAAATCTCTCGGACTTCCGATGAACTCTTGAACCCCCGACGGACTTGACCTCGGTAAATCACTTTATGTTTTCTTCCCATCGTAGTTATTCCTGCACACTTATCTTAACAAAGTAGATTAGAACCAATTGACTTCACCATCAAAATCCGAGATTCAACAAAAGAGTCCTATTAGAAGTAGGAGTTCTATTAGGAAAAGAGTCCTATTAGAAGTAGGAGTCTTATTAGGAAAAGAGTCCTATTAGAAGTAGGAGTCCTATTAGGAAAAGAGTCCTATTAGAAGTAGAAGTCCTATTAGGGAAAAAGTCCTATTAGAATTAGGAATCCTACTAGAGAAGGAGTCCAAATTAGAAGTTGGTTAGAAATAAGAGTCTTGAGTAAGAGTCATATTAGGAGTTGGGGTTTAGAAGCCTTATAAATAGCCATGTTTTCACCCTCTTTTCATCATGAATAGATCAATCTTTTAGTAGCCTTTGAGCAGCAACTTGGAGGAAGGAACCCCTATAGAGTTCCAAGAAGGTCGATCCCCTATAGAGATCAACCCCAAGCTTAGAATCCGCGGAGGGTTCTAACAGAGCTCTAGGAGGGTCACCTCAAGTTTGTTCATATTAAAATTCATTATGAACTGAGAAAAGGAATATGGTAGGGACTGAAGCACAAGATCCACACATAGGTTATCCTCTTGGACCATTCCTAGACTTGTGAGTTTCTCGATCCACTCAATTATCTTAAGAACATGGTTTTAAACCGGTGTCCCCTCAGCCATCGTAGCATGAAAAAGTCTCTTTAATATCTCATATCGCTGAGTTCTTCCTTTTTCCTCAAACAGTTTGTGAAGATGCAGGAGTATGGAATTAGTATCTATATTTTTATGTTGTCTCTGTAACTTAATAGTCATAGAGGCCAACATATAATACTAAGCAAGAGCGGAATCGTCTATGTACTTCACATAACGAGCGATCTCATTCTCGTTTGCCCCTTCGTCGGACGTAGGGATCACTGTATCAAGGACGTATGTGATTTTCTCCACCGTTAAAATGATTCTCAGATTGCGAAGCCAATCCATATTATTTGGACCAGTGAGATGGTTGGCATCAAGTATGCTACATAAAGGATTTGAAAGTGATATTTTTCTGAAGATAAAGATGTAGCAAAAATAAATAACATGTAGACTATTAGGACTCTAGCTAGGAGAGTCCTAACCTGTTGGGACTTTAGCTAGGAGAGTCCTAATAAAGTTTCATTAACAAAGGCATTCATATTAATCCTATCTAGCTGACCCTTATTAAAGAGGTGAAGAGGGCGGCTAGGATTAGGATTAGTTGGGAGGTTGCTTCTTAGAGAAGTATCAAGGGTTTATTAGAAGTAGGAGCCATGAGTAGGAGAGTTTATTAAAAGTAGGAGTCTTGAGTAGGAGAGTTTATTAAAAGTAGAAGTCTTGAGTAAGAGTCCTAACAATAGAGAACTCTAGCTATACTATGGGTCTTGAGTTGGAGTCCTATATAAGCTTGTAGCCTCCACCTCTTTAGAATAAGAAGAAAAAAAGATTCATCAACAGTTGCAGCCAGGAGGCCGACTATTTGGAGGGTGGAACCCCTATAGCATTCCAAGGGTTGATCCCCCTCAAAGATCAAATTTATATAGAATTCCTCTAGGGTTCTATCATAGACTTTACAAAAATTAAACAGTTAAGATAAGGACTTCTCTCTTAATGTTCTCTCACTAATTTTTCACGAGACACACAACACCCTCCGGTATGTGAATCGGAGACCCCCAGCAAATCTCTAGTGGGGATCGGGATCCAATCGATGTCTTAACGTAACCTCAAGGGACTCGACCAATCACGTTAAGCCTGTAAAGGTTAGCAACTCTTGCCAATCACAACTCCTTATGATTTCCATCATGTTGGACCTCCGAACCACCATGGCCTCGACTAACCATGATGTTTGGTTAAGTCATCACCATCATTACAAGATGAGTCTGATTCGATGATATACTCTCGAGGGACTCGACTAAGCATACCATGTTCTCAGGTCACCGATGACATCTCTATGTCATAGATAAGATAGCGAAACGTGATATAGGTGAGTCTCGAAGGACTCGACCAACTCAACCTACATCGGAAATCGGTTCCTACCTATAACGATGGAAGGCCACGTGGGTCATTCTAATTGTCTCACATTTACCAACTTAATATTATTAATAGAGGAAATTTTGATTTAGTCTCCTAATATACTGTGTTACACACATACATATTTAATATATATATATATATATATCTCTACATCGCATGCAAATATATATATCTAGTAGGTATATAAACAATCACGCATCACATGAGCAATCATACCAAATGATCATGGGCCACATCCTAATGTGATCAGACTTGAGCCAATGGGCTCAATCACTCACATCAAGATCTATGTGTCCATCAGTGCATCTCCATGCCCTATTATCGTCCATCTCGCTTCGTCGATTTCGTCGGTATGTCAATGCATCTCCATACGTCAGATCATTCGTCTCGGTCTCGTGGGCCCTGCTATCATTTCCACACTCCCACTGTGCCTCTTCATGTAATTCCAACATAATTACAAGTACGTAGGCCCAACAATAAATGAGAAAAATATAGGCTTGCAGGCCCAATAATAATAATCACAGGTATACACATCATATCACAAGGTCCATGATCATCTGTCCATATCATATATCACATGTATATGTTATTATATAAGTCTACTAGATAAATAATAATAGTTAATTAAACTATTTAATTAACTAATATTTTTTGAATCGGGAACAGAGGAAATTTTTTAAATTCCCAAGGGTATTTTGGTCATTCTATCAAAAGAGACAGAAACCAAAATTTTTGAAATTCTGAGGGGCAAGGGGGTGGGGTTACGGTGGTGCCCATGCCCGCGAGAGGCTCGCCTGCGGGCGGTGCTACCGCAGTAGGCAGGCGCTACCCCTACCACGGGTGGGCGCCGCTCGTGCAACCGCCACCTGTGGGGTAGCGCCTACGGGTGCCAACCCGCATCAGGGGCGGTGCCTCCGATCTTCTTTTTGAAGATCCACCTACAAGTCCCAAGATCGAACCTAGCTCTAATACCACTATTGAGAAATCTAATGGGGCGACATCTCATGCGTAGCGGAAGAACAAAAACAAAATTACAAATTTCCCATATAAAGGTTCTGTCGTCATGCAAAGATCGGTGCATTAAAACAAATCCGTAAAAACTGCATGTGTAAAAGAAAGTACTAAGGGAGATCGTATATCCCTGAATCCATGCAGATCTGTAGGAAGGATGAAGGAGGTCAAGCGTCCTCTCTAGCGGTATCCATACGGCAAAGACTACGATGATGCACCTTCTAGGGAGAGAAGAATAGAAGGTGGCCACCAAAAAGAACCCCAGCCTATAGAGTTTTGGTTCCCTCCTATTTATAGAGGCCTCCTGTAAACCCTAATGAATCTTGTCTAGTTGGGTATTGGATCTCCATCCAATTACCCAAGCCTCTTGGATTAGTGGGTCTTTGCCCAATAATCTCTTATTAGCAATTATTAGATCTCATCTGAGGATCCAATAATTCAGGGGCTTAATGGATATCCAATAAGATAGGGGCTCCAGCTGATATCTCATATCCGAACCTCTACTCGTCGCAACACCTACCATATGTGTGTGACCCTCTAGGCCCAATATCGAGCTGGCCATGAGTGGTACTTGTCAGAACTCCTTTTGACTCGGTGAATTTTTATCTCTATAATAATTCACCCAACTCATCGACTGCGGACGTACTAGGCCACTACACCGCAGTCCCGAGACGATATAGAGGAATCCAATCCTTTGGGCCTATCTATCCTCAGTTACCATGTATCTATAATCCCTCAAACAACTAATATCCTAGAGACCCTATATCGGGCATGGTGCTGTCCGGCCTATACGATCTCTCCTCGAGTCTTGCTCTTGTCAGATTCTCCCAGAGAACTCTTTCTCTCTCAATCCGAATAACTTTGGCCAAGGATTTGTTTAAGCAAGAATACAAAGGATATTCCTCTTATGATACCAAGAGCGGATGATCCTCTATTGATACTCAATAGCCCTCGTAAGGTTGGCTACCATTCCCAATAACTAGTTGTACTAGATCTAGAACTTTCCAAATCTATAAGTACGATATCAAAGAGTAGAGTATTCATACAGGATATCCTTGGTGTCTCAAGTCTAAAAACCAGATACACTAATGGAACTATGGAATCGCTGCCTGACGTAAGGTATCAATAACCATCCAGCATTCCATAGGCGGTTCAATCAGTGAACTCATTCCCCAATGAGCACCTGCACTATACTCTTATTGTCCCCACATGAGTAGCTATGAGACTAGCCACCTCCATCATATGGACGGGTATACAGCACACTAGTCTATCCGGTTATCTCGATGTCTCTCTTGAGTAACCTATGACTAGGATTATTTAGGGTCTGTGTTTAAAGGTGAATTGGTCTCATTATCGTGATCTCATCATGATCCGATTCCCATTGCATAGATCCAAAGACATCATAATAAATGCAACACACAAGATAAAGTGATAAAATGCCTAATAATAATAAGCAAAAGAAAGAGTGCATATCAAGTCACAAGTGTCATCACTCATGTGATTAGCTTGCAGGAAACATATGACTAGCACCTAGGCAGTGCCACCGCTAGACTATTCCAGCAAGGTTGAATGGGCCCTGACTTGAGCCCAAATCAGCCCAAATAAGGCTCAATTGGTCCCTACAAGGGTTAAACAGGATTATTACCTAATCCTTACCCTAATTACATGCTAACTATGAAATTGAAACATAATTATAAGTAAATTAACAACCGACAATGTCGAGTCTTCTTCCGATGAGCTTTTTGGTGAACTTTTGATGGACTTCCGACACACCTTCGGATTTCTTCCGATAGATTCCCAGTAGGCTCCCGGACCCTATGGCGAGTTCAATGTGTCTTTGGCAAACTTCTGAACCTTCTCAGTGAGCTCCGTGAACCTCCGATAATCTTTCTAGCGAACTTTCGAAACCTTCGGCAAGTTCTCGATTCTTTCTTGGTTGGTTCCGACAGCACCTCCAACGATCCTTCGGACTTCCGGTGGACTCTCGAACTCCCAACTACTTGATTATGGTAATTTGCTTTATGTCTTCAAGCTATCATAGTTAATCCTACACATTTATCTCAATAATATGGATTAGATCAAATAACCCATCAATTGACTTCATCATCAAAATCTGAGATTTAACAAAGGTGGCTACCAAAAACCCATCCTATGGACCTTTGGTTCCCTCCTATTTATAGAGGCCTCCTATAAACCCTAATTGATCCTACCCTATTGGGTATTGGATCCTGCCCTATTGGGTATTGGATCTTCATCCAATTACCCAAGCCTCTTAGATTAATGGGTCTCTACCCAATAATCTAGCTCTTATTGGATCTCATCTATGGGATCCAATAATAAGGGGCTTATTGGATATCTAATAAGGTAGGAGCTCCGACGAATATCTCATATTCGAACCTCTACTCATCACAATACCTACCATATATGTATGACTCTCTAGGCCCAATATCGAGTTGGCTGTAAGTCATACCTATCAGAACTCCTTCTAACTCAGTGAATTATTATCTCTATAATAATTCACTCAACTCATCGACTACGGATGTACTAGGCCACTATGCCGTAGTCCCCAAACGATATACGGGAATCCAATCCTTTGGTCTTATATGCCCTTAGTTACCATGTACCTATAGTCTCTCATTCATCTAATATCCTAGAGATCGTATATCGGGTATGGTGCTATCAGGCCCATACGATTTCCAATCGAGTCTCGCTCTAATCGGATTCTCTCATATAACTCTTTCTCTCTCAATCCGAATGACCTTGGCTAGGGATTTACCTGAGCAAAAATACATAGGATATTCCTCTCATGATATCGAGAGTGGATAATCCTCTATTGACACTCGGTAGCCCTTGTAAGATTAGCTGCCACTCCCAATAACCGGCTATACTAGATCTGAAACTTCTAATCCTATAAGTCTGATATCAAAGAGTAGAGTACTCATACAAGACATCCTTAGTGTCTCAAGTCAAAGGACCAGATACACTATTGGGACTATGGAATCACTATATGATGTGAAGTTTTAATAACCATCCAACATTCCGTAAGCAGATCAATCAGTGAACTCATTCTCCAATGAGCACCTACACTATATTCTTAGTATCCCCACATAAGTAGCTATGAGACCAGACACCTCCATTATATGGACAGATATATAACACACTAGTCTATCCAGTTATCTCAATATCCCTCTCGAGTAACCTATGACGGAGATTATTTAGGATCTGTGTTTAAAGGTGAATTGATCTCATTATCATGATCTCATCATGATCCGATTCCCATTGCACAGATCCAAGAATATCACAATATACATCTAGATAATGTGAGAAAATACCAATAATCATAAGCAAAGAAATTGATGTAGCGTATTACAGGTGTCATCACTCATGTGATTGGCTTGTAGGGTACTTATAACTAGCAACCTCCCATGTGACCTAAAGCTAATCACCTCTGTGTTTGATCTCCATCAGACCTCTATGATGCTCAAAGACAATTTGAGTCAATAGCTTTATTAGTGGATCTGCAATGTTATCTTCGGATGGAACTCTTTCCATTGTTGCATCTCTTTAGGCCACGATCTCTCTAATAAGCTGGAACCTCCTCAAAACACTTCTGATGAGACCAGGGTTTCCTTATTTGAGTAATCATCCCATAGTTATCGCAATATAAGGGAATCAACTCCTCATTGCTTAGCACGACTCCCAAATCTGTGATGAACTACTTCATCCAAACTCCCTCCTTTACTGCCTCTACTACAGTAATGTACTTTGCCTTTATAGTCGATTTAGCAATAGTATCTTGCTTGAACTCTTTCAGCATACTGCTTCTCCATTTACGATGAACACATACCCTGAATTAGGCTTGATATCATTGACATCAGATTGGAAGCTCGAGTCCATGTAGCCCTCAATCCTGAGGCTACTTTCTCCATAAACTAATAAAAATATCCTCTTTATAAGTACCTAAGGATATACTTTACTGCTTTCCAGTGCTCCAAACCTAGATCCGCCTTATACCTACTCATGACACTAAGAGCATATGCTATATCAGGCATGGTACATAGCATAGCATACATGATAGACCCTATCGCTAAGGCATAGGTTATCCTATCCATGTCTGCCCTTTCTTCTGGAGTGTTTGGTAACATACTCCTAGAAAGTGATAGCCTATGTCTCAACGGCATGAGACCTCTCTTGAAATTTTTTATGCCAAACCTTTTGACAATGGTGTCTATGTACCTAGACTAGGATAAGCCAAGCATCCACTTGGATCTATCTCTATAGATCTGAATCCCCAATAAGTAGGATGCTTCCACTAAGTCCTTCATGGAGAAGTGTCTAGAGAGCCAAGCCTTTAACATGGAGAGCATTTGTACATCATTCTAATGATTATGATGTCATCCACATATAGTACCAAAAAGGTGATAGCGCTCCCACTTATCTTCCTATACACACTTATCTTTATATAGGGACTTCTCCTTATATAGGAGACTTATTGCTAGGGCACCGACACTTGGCTCGGGAAAGAAAAGCATCACTCTACGACATCACAAGCCCCCGAGACTATCCTTAAAGAACCGATTGCAGCTCAATACTTTATGCTTGCCAGCTTACTTACTTTATACTTCCATTCCAGACTAGCCCCCGAGACTATCCTTGAAGAACCGACCTCTGTAATTGAATAAACTCCGTAACCTAACGCTGAAAACTGTACAGGAATGCTTCTCGGCTTACTCACCTGATCTCTAAGACTAAACTCGCAACTGAATCATGCTCCATTCTTTGTACGACAACCAGCTTAGGGGCTCTAAACTAGACCAGACCTACAGTCCCTTCCATCTGAAGCGCCCTTAATGTAAAGGAAGCAATTCACCCCCCTGATTTGGAGTCCAAGAAAGCTAGAACATCTTTTCTACCCTTAACGTGTAAAAGTAGGGAAAGCCTCTCTACGACCTCAAGCCGACAAGCGGACAGGCGGGACAAGCAGCAACGTAGTAAGTAGACGAAAGAAGCCCTTTTTTCATCAACCCAGGACTTTCCACTAGACCTGCCCGTTAACCCTTACTTATTCCATTCTTATAGTAGTCTGCTCATGCGTAGCCTGTTCCCTGCTCTGTATTCCCCACCTGCATCTGATTGAGATCAATATTATTCCTATCCTACTGTAGTACTAGTTTCTCCGGCTCCTGAAGACATAGCAAGTTATAAAGACATTAGAACTCTAAAACACCGGTATTTCATATAACTCCTAACTACTCTAAACTCTATAGTACATGTCTTCTTTATTGTTCTAATACTTTAGCTTGTCTCATTTCCGCCTACCTAAGTAAACAAATACAGATTCGCCCAAATTCCCACTACGCTTACTGAATGAAACAAGCAGCAGGCAGCTATAACTATCCTCTTGCCACAAATCATGGATTCTGTCTTTCTTTCCTTCTCGCTTCAAAGCTAGTAGATTTTTCCCAGAAACTGCATTTCCTCCCCGTACTAGCACTGCAGATTCTCTATATATATATGACTTAGCACACGAACTATACTTGAGAGCCGCTCTCTTACCCGCTCTTTGGCTTCTTATCCCCATAAGGATTACTCTATTTATTACCTTACACTTGAATTCTGACTTTGAAAACAATACTCTATTCTGAAATTATGAAATGATGACTTTGGAGAAAGAGCAATAGGCGCTAATAAAGTGGAATTCATTGACTTATTTGTGAAATTCTGACTTGAGACCAACAATACTAGGTTAGTTCCATTTTCTATTAGGGAGCGGGGCACTCACATTCTTCTCCGACTGAAGATACAGCTTCATATCTTGATTCCGCGGATTATCTCTCTCATCTCGCTGGAATTCAAACTAGTAACTCTCCATCTGCTGGCTCATCTATGACAGCAGGCTCTGCTCCACCTAATCCAGCTCTTTATTCTGCTGACGATCTTTCTTATGCGAGTCGATGTATACTTTCCATCTGAAGCCTCTTCTCTTAGCACCGAGTAAACCATGAATGGAATCTCTATCTTGTGCATATATATCAGAAGAATGTCATCTCCCTTCCCGTTACACAGAGGAAAACAAATAAAGAAAGAATGAAATATAGTAGAACCTCTACTCTGGCTAAAAATACTGATTCAACAGGGCTACTCTACTACTAAAACACAGATTCAACAGGACTACTACCAGAGGTAGTCGAGGGAATAAATAGTACTTTTCGCTCCCTCTACTAAAGAAAAGGTGACTAAGGTTATGACCAATATTCAGCAATTAGTGCAGGGTATGGTACTAGAGAAAGACTCATTTGAAGACATAGGCTAAATTAGGACTCCTGGGAATATCTCAATTAGAATATATTTATGCGTGAGTCTTGCCTTAGTCACTCTGTATGATGGATTCGGGTCACTCACCCACCTAGTGCTATATATCCTTTATCTTCTGATGTCTGCTTTCCTTCTCCTGCTGATTCTTTAGATCCGAGACGAGCTACTAGACTAGAGGATAACTACTCTGAGTTGCGGTAAAGAAACCATGGAGTGAGTGTATTTGTAGAGGAGTTACAGAGGTCAATAAGATACCTACTTTCTAGAGGTTCAAAGAGAGAGTATATAACTTAGTTCAATGCTTCCCTTCTAGTAGTGGCTTGTTTGCTTGTCTGCTTGTTTAGTAGTTATTGGGCTAATAGCCAATTCAGCCCATATGGGTTTTATCAGCCTATAGCCCACTTTTCTTTTCTAAATCCTAACTTAACCTAAACCTTAGACTTAAATAGGGGCTAATGGTGACTGCGAAAATTAGGAGAAAAATCACAACAACAGGGCAGAAACTTTACAGCAGCAAAGGAGATTCAAAGAGAGGAGAAAAGGCTAGAAAAACAAGGGAAAAAGAAAGGGAATAAGATAAGGAACACTCAGAAATTGTTCTCATTCATCCAAACAGTTTTCTCATCTCAGGTTAGATCAGATCTATAGTGAATTTTTCTGTGATTACTTAGGGAGATTTTGGATATTGTGTACAGTGACGTGATCCTTGTATCCTAGTTGTTCTCTTGTGATTGTTGCTTGGGTTTTGGGCAAGAGACTTTGAGAATTGTACATTCATTATCTCTATAGTGGATTTTCTCTGGTTTGCCCTATAATTTTTACCCTTCACGTTGAAGGGGTTTTCCATATAAATTCTTGGTGTTCTATTGGATTGTGATTTTCATTTAATTTCGCTATGTGTTACGACCTGCTAGTATTTGTTAATATACAAAAGTTATTCCTTGTTTGTTACCCTTTTTATCCCATCAACTAGTATCAGAGCAAGGTTTTAGTGATTTAATTTTTGTATTTGAACATGGAGGCTGGTAGTGTTTCTCGCATGATTAGTTTGAACGGAAATAATTGGATGATATGGAAACTAAGAATGGAAGATCTCTTATATTGCAAAGATTTGTATGGACCTTTGCAAGGGGATAGTGAAAAACTCATAACTATGACAGATGATGAGTGGAAGAGGTTAGATCGAAAAACGGTTGGGTTTATTCGACAATGGCTCGATGATAGTGTCTTTCATAATGTTTCTACTGAAAGTTCTACATATTCTCTTTGAAAAAAGTTGGAAGGTCTCTATGAAAGAAAAACAGTTGTCAATAAAGCTTTTTTGATCAGAAAACTTATGAACCTGAAATATAAAGATGGTACTTCTATTGCTGAGCATTTGAATGAAATGCAGAGTATTACTAATCAGTTATCTTCTTTAAAAATGTCTCTTGATGATGAGTTGCAAGCATTGTTACTTCTCAGTTCATTGCCAAAAAGTTGAAAGACACTAGTGGTTTCCCTCAGTAATTCTGTGCCAGATGGTATTATTACCATGAGTCAAATAATAAGCAGTTTGTTGAATAAGGAGTTGAGAAGAAAGAACTCAGCAGCATCTCAGATTGATTCACAGGCACTTATTTCGAAGAACAAAAGAAGGTCAAGGTCTAAAGATAGAAGCAGTTCACATATGGGTAGAAGCAAGTCAAGATCAAGGAAAGATATTATTTGCTATAATTATGGTGAGAAAGGACATTATAAGAATCAGTGTAAGCAACCTAAGAAGAGCAAGAAAAAGGGAAAAGAAGTGGAGTCTACAGAGTCAAAAGAGAATAACACAGCTACAATACAGGTTGGTGATTATTTGATTTTGTCCCATTCTAATGATATTTTTTCTTGTGTGTGTCAGGATCTCAAGTGGATAATTGATACAAGAGCTTCTTATCATGCTACACCACGGAGGGAGTTCTTTGCTACCTACAAGTCTGAAAATTTTGGTATTGTCAAGATGGGCAATCATGGCACAACAAACATCATTGGTATGGGTGACATCCACATAAAGACTAACCTTGGATGTAAGTTGGTGCTTAAGGATGTGAGACATGTGGTTGACTTGAGGTTGAATCTAATCTCAATTGGAAGACTAGATGATGAAGACTATGAAAGTAGGTTTCACAGAGGGCAATGGAAACTCAATAAGGGTGCTCTTGTTATAGCTAGTGGAAAGAAATGTCATACTTTGTATAGGTTGCAAGCCAAAGCTTGCGGTGAATAACTGAATGCTACAGAGAAAGACTTCAGTATGGAGTTGTGGCATAAGCGATTGGGACACATGAGCGAGAAGGGACTATAAGCTCTTTCCAAGAGAGAGGTATTGCTTGACCTTAGAGGTACACGTTTGAACCCTTGTATTAATTGTTTGGCTGGTAAACAACATAGAGTTTCTTTTACTAGTCCTGCTTTGTCTAGAAAAATGCATGCCTTGGACCGTGTTTATACAGATGTATGTGGTCCTTTAAGGACAAAAACTCCTAATGGTTCTATTAATATTCCTGGCATCAGTGGTGCACTTTATTTTGTTACTTTTATAGATAACTTTTCTAGGAAAGTTTGGGCCTATGCTTTGAAGACCAAGGATCAGGTTATTAGTGTCTTCAAAGAGTTTTATGCCAGAGTTGAAAGTGCTAGTCATATGTGCCCTGCAAGCCAATCACACGAGTGATGGCACTTGCGACTTGATATGCACTTTATCTCTTTGCTTATTATTAGGTGTTTTATCACTTTATCTTGCGTGTTGCATATACTATGATGTCTTTGGATCTGTGCAATGGGAATTGGATCGTGATGAGATCATGATAATGAGACCGATTCACCTTTAAACACAGACCCTAAATTATCCTAGTCATAGGTTACTCGAGAAGAACATCGAGATAACCAGATAGACTAGTGTACTGTATACTCGTTCATATGATGGAGGTAGCTGGTCTCAAAGCTACTCATGTGGAGACACTAAGGGTACAGTGCAAGTGCTCATTGGAGAATGAGTTCACTGATTGATCCGCCTACGGAATGCTGGATGGTTATTGATACGTCACGTCAGATAGTGATTCCATAGTCCTAGTAGTGTATCTGGTCCTTAGACATGAGACACCAAGGATGTCCTGTATGAGTACTCCACTCGTTGATACCAGACTTATAGGTTTGGAAAGTTCCAGATCTAGTATAGCCGATAATTGGGAGTGGTAGCCAACCTTACGAGGGCTATTGAGTGTCAATAGAGGATCATCCACTCTCGGTATCATGAGAGGAATATCTCATGTGTTCTTGCTCAAACAAATCCTTGGCCAAGGTTATTCGGATAGAGAGAGAAAGAGTTCTCCGGGAGAATTTGATAAGAGCAAGACTCGAGGAGAGACCGTATGGGCCTGACAACACCATGCCCGGTATATGGTCTCTGGGATATTGTATGGATGAGGGATTATAGATACATGGTAACTAAGGACAGATAGGTCCAAAGGATTGAATTCTCCTGTATCGTCTAGGGGCCGCGGTGTAGTGGCCTAGTACGTCCACAATCGATGAGTTGGGTGAATTATTATAGAGATAATAATTCACTAAGTCATAAGGAGTTTTGATAAGTATGACTCATGGCCAACTCGATATTGGGCCTAGAGGGTCACACACATATGGTAGGTGTTGCGACGAGTAGAGGTTCGGATATGAGATATCCGCTGAACCCCCTATCTTATTGAATATCCATTAAGCCCCTGAATTATTGGATCTTGATATGAGATCCAATAATTGCTAATAAGAGATTATTGGGTAGAGACCCACTAATCCAAGAGGCTTGGGTAATTAGATGGAGATCCAATACCCAATAGGGCAAAAGATCCATTAGGGTTTTCAAGGGGCCTCTATAAATAGGAGGGAACCAAAGCTCTATAGGCTGAGGGTTTTCCTTTGGTAGCCACCTCCTGTTCTCCTATCCCTAGAGAGAGAGGTGCATCGTCACAATCCCTACCGTGTGGATACCGCTAGAGAGGAGGATGCTTGACCTCCTTCGTCCTCTCTCACAAATCTGTAGGAATTCAGGGATATACGATCTCCCTAGGTATCTTCTTTTACACGTGTAGTTTTGCAGATTTATTTTTGACGCACCGATCTTCGCACGATGATAGAAACTTTCTACAGGAAATCTGGGGTTTTGTTTTCTGTTCTTCCGTTGCGTATGTGATGTCGCTCCCCTAACGGATTCCCAACAAAAAGGGAGACAGAATGATAATTGAAATGTATAAGATCAGATAATGGTGGTGAGTATACAAATTATTTGATGATTATTGCAGGTCACATGGCATTCAACATGAGATGATAGTTCCTAGTATACCTCAGCATAATGCAATTACAAAGAGGATGAACCGCACCATCATAGAAAAGATCAGATGTATGCTTTCATAGGCAAAGCTACCCAAAAGGTTTTAGGATGAGACTTTGATTACTACAATTGATGTGATCAACTTATCTCCTTGTACAGCCCTAGATGCTGATGTTGCAGAGCATGTATGGTCAGGGAAAGATGTTTTCTATAGGCATTTGAGAGTGTTTGGTTGTTGTGCATTTGCACATGCTCCAGATAATGAAAGGTCCAAGTTGGATGGTAAGATAAAAGAATGTATTTTTCTTGGCTACTCACATGATCAATTTGGTTACAAGCTTTGGGATCCAGAAAAGCAGAAGGTATTTAGAAGCAGAGATGTGGTCTTCTTTGAGGATCAAACCCTTGAGGATTTGAAAAATGATGCACCAGCCAAGACTTCTGCAGAAGGATTAGCAGATTGTGACCTAGTTATTCCTCCAGTATATCAGGGTGATGGGGGAGATGTGTAGGAAGATGGTATAGAGCCAGATATTAATCTACCTACAGGACATGTTGAGTAAGAAGAAGTTGAGGAGTAACTTCCCGTAGAACCTCAATTGAGAAGATCTTCTAGACAATGTCAGCCTTCCAGAAGATACTCTACAGATGAGTATGTGATGCTTACTAATGCAGGTGAACCAGAGAGTTACTAGGAAGCAGTTGAAAGTGAACAGAAAAAGAAGTGACTAGTTGCTATGCAAGAAGAGATGGATGCTCTATAGAAGAATCACACATATGATTTGATACAACTACCATAGGGAATGAAGGCTTTGAAGAACAAGTGAACTTTTAGGTTGAAGACTCAAGAATATTGTTCTCAACCAAAGTACAAAGCTAGATTGGTTGTGAAAGGCTTTGGTCAAAAGAAAGGTATTGACTTTGAACAGATTTTTTCTCCTGTTATTAAAATGTCTTCTATTCGTGTTACTCTAGGTATTGCTGCTAGCCAAGACTTGGAGATAGAGCAGTTAGATGTGAAGACAGCTTTCCTTCATGGTGATTTGGAGGAGGAAATTTATATGGAGCAACCAGAAGGTTTCAAAGTCAAAGGTAAAGAAAATTTTATCTACAAGTTAAGAAAGAGTTTGTATGAATTGAAGCAAGCTCCAAGACAGTGGTACAGAAAGTTTGATTTATTTATAATTGAAAATGGATACAAAAGAACGGCTTTAGATTATTGTGTATACATCAAACGGTTTGGTGAGGATTTTATTATTCTCTTACTTTATGTTGATGATATGCTTATCCTTGGGAAAGATATGTGTACAATTGACAGATTGAAGAAGGAACTGAGTGAGTCCTTTACAATGAAGGACATGAGGCCAACAAAGTAAATACTGGGCATGCAGATTTCTTGTGACAAGAAAAACAAGAAGATTTGGTTGTCACAGGAGAAATACATCAAGAAAGTATTAGAAAGGTTTAGTATGAGCAATGCAAAGCCAGTTGGTTCTCCTCTTTCAGGTCACTTCAAGTTGTGCTCAGAATAGAGTCCGTCAAGTGATAAGGAGAAGGAGAAAATGCAAAAGGTTCCTTATGCTTCAGTAGTTGGAAGTTTAATATATATAATGGTATGTACGAGACTGGACATCACATATGCAGTGGGTGTTACTAGTAGATTTCTTGCAAATCCAAGCAAAGAGCACTAGGCAGCAGTGAAGTGGATCTTGAGATATCTCAGAGGAAGCTCTAAAGTTTGTTTAAGCTTTGGAGGTGGACCACCTTTGCTAACAGGTTACACAGATATAGATATGGCCAGAGATATTGATATATGGAAATCCACATCAGGTTTTGTACTTACTTTTGCAGGGGGAGTTGTGTCATGGCAATCCAGATTATAAAGGTGTATTTCCCTCTCCACCATAGAGGCAGAATATATTGCTGCTACAGAGGTTTGTAAAGAAATGTTATGGATGAAAGAATTCTTATAAGAATTGAGGCTGAAATAGGAAAACTATGTGGTGCATTGTGATAGCTAGAGTGCCATCCATTTATGTAAAAACCTAACTTTTCATTCCAAGTCAAAGCATATAGATGTCAGATATCATTGGATTCAAAATATACTTGAAGAGAAGCAATTGCAACTTCAGAAAATTCATACAGATGATAATGGAGCAGACATGCTGACAAAGACCTTATTGAAAGAGAGGCAGAAGATGTGCCGATAGTTGGTCGGCATGGATTTACATTGAGGAGTCATGGGATAACCTCCCATATGGGCTGAAATGGGAGGTTGTTGGGCTAGCAGCCAATTCAGCCTATATGGGCTTTATCAGCCAATAGCCCACTTTTCTCTTCTAAACCCTAACTTAACCTAAACCCTAGACTTAAATAGGGGCTAATGGTGGCTACGAAAATTAGGAAAAAATCGTAGCAACAGGGTAAAAACTTTGCAGCAACAAAGGAGATTCACAGAGAGGAGAAAAGGGTAGAAAAATAAGAGAAAAAGAAAGGAAAGAAGATAAGGAACACTCAGAGATTGTTCTCATTCATCCAAACAGTTTTCTCATCTCAGGTTAGATCAGATCTATAGTAAATTTTCCAATGATTACTTGGAGAGGTTTTGGATATTGTGTATAGTGACGTGATCCTTGTACCCCAGTTGTTCTCTTATGATTGTTGCTTGGATTTTGGGCAAGAGACTTTGAGAATTGTACATTCATTATCTCTATAGTGGATTTTCTCTAGTTTGTCCCGTGGTTTTTACCCTTCACGTTGAAGGGGTTTTCTACATAAATTCTTAGTATTCTATTGGATTGTGATTTTCGTTAATTTCCACTGTGTGTTACGGCTTGCTAGTATTTGTTCATATACAAAAGTTATTCCTTGTTTGTTACCCTTTTTATCCCATCAGTAGTAACTTGTCTAGTAGTTACTTGGCAGCCCGACCTGAACCCTTTCAAGTAGAAAAGTCATAATTTAACTCGTTATACAAGTGTCACTATAACTATAGTAATTGCCCCACCCCAAGAGGATAGAAGATATATGTGCTACAGTTCTTGCTAGAAGATACCCCGCTCATAAGAGATGATTCCCCGACCTAAACTCTCAAGTCACTTAGGATATCCATCTCAGGCTCCACAAGCACATAACAAGTCATTTATATACTATAGGGCGTAAGTCAAAACCTATACTAATAAATCACTCTTTTACTAGGTTTGGTTAGTTACCGAGAAGTTGGGTAAGTAAACAACCTGCTGACAGCTTTCTTTAAGAACTAATATATTAGCACCCCGAAACAATAAGACTACATGTTAGCGCGCGTTGCTTATTATCTTCTCTAAACTCTGCCTCTGTTCATTAATAATGTTTACAGTGCAGGGTTTCTTCGTTTGGAAAACTCACTTAACTGTTCCCGTTCCGCTCACGTAAGCCGTTGCTAGTGGAATAAGATCTCACTCACCATATCTAGATTTCTGATATCACTCATTATTTATAGATAGAGTCAACATATACAAATGACTTACTGCTGGCTCTACCCAACCTCACAGCTTACTCAATCATTACCTTACTTTGTTACTCTAAATAAAGATCTAAAGAAGGAGGCGCAGGGAGTGTGAGGGAAGGGCGATTTTGCTCTGCTCAACTCCGACTCCTAATGTGCAAGTCAGCAGCAAGCGCACGAAACAATAAGTTCTGTGTGTGTTATATAAGTGATTACAAATAATAACGATATATATGACTATAGCTTGTGTTATAGCTTGTGTCTGTCCTTTATACTAGTTTCTTTCTGTTCGACACTTTACTTAGCTTAATTCTATACAATGTGGGGTTACTTATTCATTATCAATTCAATGATGAACTTCAAGTGGAGTTTTTGTGCGAGTTAAGCATTAGTACAAGGCCCTGTATAAGTCAAGTTGGAACGGGTCGATAACACCTCAGGAACCTTATTATAGGCTTCTGGTCTTTCTAAAGAGAAGGCGAGCCTCGTGGTAGTCCCGAGATGAAGTACTCCTTAAGGCCGAGCCCCCTTCTTCTATACCGGAATGCCTTTAACCTTGACCACAGCTTTCTGCTTTTCAAATCCCTATTTCTACTATATTATATATATCTGATTTCTGATAGAAGCGAATTGAAAGATTATTTCTTTGAAGCCGCCACTGGTATGCGAATGATCCATAATTATTTTTGCATCGGAGGAGTTGCTGCCGATCTACCTTATGGCTGGATAGATAAATGTTTGGATTATTACTATACTTTTCATTACTATCCCACTTTTCATTACTTTAGCAGGATCAGAAGCATCTCGGAGTAAAGTAAATACCTCTCATCTGCCTATTCCCGCTCTAGTAAGAGTAATAAGGTCCCAACTCTTAGTGTGCTTTTTGCGGATATCGAAGCGCGTATCCTTCTCGGTTCTAGTAGCGGAAAGAGAGATCGAGATGTGAGATTCTGGGCGAAGGTGCGGAGCCAGATCCTCTTTTTATAAGAATTAATTCCTCTATATATAGTGCTTGTGATAGGTCACTTGCCTTATTCCAAAATGGGAAAGAGCCCATGTTGAAGGTACGCCACGCTATTTCCGCTCTGGGAGGAAAGACGACCTCTTTAAACTCTTTCGAGTTGGGTGATGAATACATTTCTATCGAGATAGCCAGTCCAGGTGCGAGGCAAGCGGTAGCCGAGATTCATCGATTTCAGAAGAAATTCACCTTTATTAGGAAAGGAGTCTTGATTTTTGCTAGTCTGATTCTATTCATTAGAGTCGTCCCCGTCTTCTTTCTGTTTTCACGAATCTATAGTATGTTAGCTTGGATCCACTCTAGGAATTGTCTAATCATAAGGCGTAAGCGCTGCAGTTAGAATTGAGCATATAGCTTTACGACAGCTTTCCAGGGTAAGATTGCTTTGAAATGCCTAGAAAACCTTCGACCTTGAAATATAGCTTACGTTGCAAAAGAAAGGTTATGAGTAATAACTGAGCACTTCTTTGAATTGATAAGAGGCCCGGTCAATTAAGAGATCTGACTTAAAGACATATAGGTTCGGTCGTGAAGTTTAGCGCAGCCGGGATTCATTAAGGTAGTTGCCGAGGGCTTAGCCAGCCGTATTATAAGTCAGATGGCTAAGAGCTTTACCCTTGTTGTCCACGAGAGAATTCAGAAGCGGGTCGGTTCAAAAGTAAGGGGTAGAGCGGCGGGAAAGAAAGAATGAATGAATGCGAAGGAAGGCGATCAGCTGCGAGGGAAGTTATTGGCTTGACGTCGTACGAGAGAGTTTCGTGTGTTGGCGAGTTGCTTGTTGCAGTATTTTCATAGTAAGGATCAGAAACTGTGCCTGTAAACTCCATTAGCGCAAGTACTGGTTTCGTCTCTAACTCCTTCCTTAGCCGATTCAGACTCAATTCAATGATTTCGAACAAGTGCTTACGTTCGAGCAAACCATGTAGTTTCATTGTTGTCAGTAGTTAGGTGCCTTCCATAGCAAACAAGTGATAGAGTTGAGTTAACCGAACAAGTAATCATAAATTCCATTCTTCACTGAAAGAAGAGTTCGGGTCGATAACTGAGTGCTTTCTGAATCGGGAGTTACGTGAGCAGAGCTTCTATCCACTTTACTTATGAACTACAGCCAACCAGAACAGTTCTTATATGCGCTTAACCGATGCATGATAAAAGAGATGATTATATATACGGTCGACGAACAGTAGTAGTTGCTTGGCGCACCGAATCAATTCGTATACCTGTTGCTGATGTTGATCCAGCTTCGATCTTCTCCTACTAACTTATAATGTTGCTAACGTTTAGCCCATAACTCCCGAAAACACACAGGAGCAAGCCAAGTTATAGGAAAATCAGCTGCTGGGCGCTAAAGTAAAGTGTTGCGAGTCTTCAGATTGTTTCATTTCATCTAGATTAGTAACGCCAGATTCCATTTCATAAGTGAGCAGTCAGATTACTTTCTTTTATCCCTTCCTTTACGCACAGAAGTCAATTGAAACTCCGGAAGCATAAGTCAAAGAGACAAGCAAATGAACCCTCAATTCTTATATTATTTTAGAAAACTCCATTCATAAATGATGACTTTGGAGTTAAGGTCGAGGCGTTAAACAAGAAAGATTACTGTCCAGGTTTACCCTTCTGAAAGTAGTGGCTCAGCCCAGTTTTATCTGTATTTGTCGCAAGAGGAGAGAGAGGCTCGCCCCCCAAGCCAAGAGTTGAGTATAGTAAACTTTCCTCGCCCTATAGCTCCCCCACGAGAAAGGCTGTCTGCTACTAATGCGCTAGATCTTACTTACTGTTGCTTGGCCCCTCTTCTTTATTAATACTTAGTGCGTCTGAAGGAACAAGCTAAAGTCATAGGTCTGCTGGAAGTGAACAAGTTTCATCCCGGTAGTACTGTTCCCGGTAGTAGTAGTTCTAGGTAGTATAAGTAAAGGTACTCTCTAGCGGATCTAGTAAGTAGTAAGATGAAACCACTCTCATCTCAGGACTCTCTTTCTAGTTAATTACTTAGCAACAAGGCATAACTCAGTACTTACAGATCGAACAAGAACAGGTACCTATCCTCTCAAGTAGTCAAGTAATAATGACCTTGGAAAGTTGGAAAGTAAGCTCAAAATAAAGCTTAGGCGCAAAGATCATAAAAGCAACTACTAGGTGCACAACTACTTAGCAACTAATGCCAACCTCTGATCGAGTAGACTAGGATTAAACTCGGGATTAAACTACTCCTGATAGATAGCTGGTATTGAACTAACTCAACTCAATTCTTCAAGGAAGTAACGAAGTGCCTTCTAAAAGCCTAAAATAATTTAATTTAAAGCAGGTTTGCCACCTTACTAGAAATCCTTCATTTAATACCTCCAACTGAGCTTAGAATGCTTTTTCTCCTATAATCTTTATGGCCTAAACTTAGAATATCTGCACCTCTGATTCTCTCTAGGGACCCAACGCATACGTAGCTCTTTATTTAGTAATTTCATTCCAATTGCCCCTACTTGGAAAGAAGCCCTCTTTTCATCAGCAGTTAAGTCAGCAGCAAGTAGTTCTAAAAGTGGAGTAGTTGCTTGTCGTCTTGGCTGTTGTCAGCTGCTTGTTGAATATGGATCCTTCTTATAAGAATTACACTCAACCCTTAGCATCCCGAGTGGCTTGTCGGCTTGGCTCTTTGCGTTTGTATATGTTGGTAGTAGTGGCTGGGCTGTTGGGGATTCAAACCCTTCTTTTGAGTCTAGTGTTCGAGGTGTATGACCTATATTCCGCATTTACTACTAAGATACAGAATTATATACCTATGACTTGAAACCCACATTTAGTACTAAGATAACAATTGCACTCAGTAGGTATAGTTTAACTTTCCTCGATACGAGTTTAACAAGCACTGCTTCCTTTGACCCTGCTAAAACACCAATGGAATCCAGAGTTTCATCTTTATTTATTGGTGCCGGTATTGAATATGGGATAGATCTAGCACATCTATAATATCTTACTTCTTTTGGGGTGAGTTGAATCCTACTATAGGGAAGAAGAATAAGGAAGATCATATAATCAAACAAAGAGGGAGGCCAGGACAGGTTCTCTCTCTCCCGAAAACAGGACATTCTCCACAACAACAAGCAAGATAAAGAAATTGGGCCAGGTCAACAAAACTGGATCACCTATTTGGAATTCCAAACCCCAATCTTCTTCCGTTTTCTACCTATATGTATTAGTGGTATTCTTTGTCTTACAGGATCTTCTCCTTCTCAAGCTTCTAAGTAATAGCTAAGCCATTAACTACTCGGTTCAAAGGATTCAACCACAAACACAAGACTCGTACATCAATTAAGTTATAACTCTAAAACACATGACTTGGGAATAAAAAGTGAGAAACAAGTTATAAAGCAATCAAAAGTTATAAACAAGTTCGAAACGAGTCCTTTCCTTCGGAGTCCTGATTAAGCCTATGTTGGATTATCCCTTTCCTACCTCTGTTGGAGAGTCAACCGGTATTCTATACACTGCTTTACTGACATACTATATGGTAAACAAGCAGCCCTTCCTTTCGAAATCAATATAATCCACCTTGCGCCTGCAGCATGATAAAAAAGATCTGAGGCTTCCTTTCGCCAACACCTTACTTTAGATTTTATTCTTACCTTAACTAAACTTTCTTTGCAACAGAAACAAGAACCCGACTTGCCCATTAGGGGAGTTGAGAGCTCAACTGAAAGTATACAAGTGCACAATTTTACCCTATTCTATACTATTGCTCGAGAACAAAGGAATGAAATCAATTCTCTTACTTTCGAGTTTATCCTGACTCTCAACTTTCTACTTTCTGGTCTTGCTGCCAACACAGATGAAACAAGAGATTCAACTTCAACTGGTTATTCTCTTTATCCCTTGTCGCCTACACCCGAACTAGACTTCCCTTCTTCATACCTTCTATTTCTGATGAATCTGTGTCAGCGCCAGTTAAGTCTCCGAGATCAGTAGAAGGAACAGAATAACTAAGCCCTGTATAATTGATTCAGGTAACACTTCGTGCTCTTATTGCTGGTAGAAAGGGGTAAGATGATTGATTAGAAGCCGGGGCAGGATCAGTGTCTTTACTACATTATTCTATGTTGGTAGTAGTGGCTTGGAGGGTAGGCTGGTTTACTTCAGATCCACTGGTGCCTATTAGGGGTTGTGTTGTTGACTTACTAGGGTAGGCTAGGCTGGTTTACTTTCCTTGCACAGGCTATTCTTCTCTCCGGCTCATCTCCTATGGCAACTAATACAGTTATGGCTCCCGAACAACCAAGACACTATTATTGTGTCGCGGTAGGAGCTGCGAAAGTAATAAATCAGTAGTTTGGGCAATAAGAATTCTATTCATTTCCTCTCTCCACTTATATAAGCAGGGACACTAAAACTTCCACTTGCACTTCGACCAGAAGAAGACTCGCCAGCAACTAATTCAGTATACCTCGCTCGTAAGAGAGTCTGCCCCAACCTCCCCGTAGTCCACAAATAAAGAATTTAACTCATATGACCATTATTCTTCATATAGTATAAGAATGAGAATGCAACTAAGTAGTAAGGGAATTTAACTCAGTAGTGAAAGAGTGAAACCCGGTGTTAGTAGCAACAGATACAGAATTTAACTCTATAAGGAAAGTAAGAATTGCACTCACGGGAACAAGACTTTAAGATGAAACTCTGGATTCCACTTCTTCAACAAGGAATTCCACTGGCATTAAAGAATTCAACTGGTACCGGGGAAACCCTCTTCTGCACTAAAACATATCTTTAGTTGTTTTCTGGTAAATCCTCATTAAAAGCCTATACTGATTAGAAAGAATGCAGAAGAAATTTATATGGCTTTTTTGATACTTAGTGTATTCTGAGTTGGTATAGGAGAAATCAAAGTAGTTTATCACCTGTGTTTCTCAATTCCTAAGGTTTTAAGTAAACTCCATTCTTATGTTCAATACCGGGTAGTCAACAAATGAAATGAAAAGCTTCTTTCTGTTCAGTTTACTTATTAACAAATTCTCCTACTATTCCCTTGTGCTAAGGACAGTAATAAGCTGTTTTGAAGCAACAAGCAGTGATGAGGCGGAGTAAGATGCCAGCAGTTTCAGAGCAACGAGTAAAGAGTGAAGTGACTTTATTACTAGAGAATATTGTTGACTTATTAGCAGCGGAAGAAGCCATGACGCAATAAACAACAAGTGGAGAAAACACTTCTTAACACAAGGGAGCACGCTAAGGTACCCGCTTGCTAACGCATACAAAGGCACAAGCACTTCACTTCTTTCTCTTCTGGAACTCTGCTTGCTGGAACTATGCTTGCTTTAATCTCTAGAACTCAACTGTCAGGAACAAATATAAGCTAACGCACTATGGTTTCTTTGTTGGAGTTGGAGGAGCAAGGAAACAATAAAAACAGAATACTACGATTCAAGAGAGAATGCTCTTAATCAAGAAAACCGATGTAGTATTAAAAATAAGAGGAACGATATAGAACACTTACAGGATTTACCCAAATGCACCTCACTATCTTGCTTCATAAACTATGGTCGTATTTATAGGACCTAGTGGTAACTACCTCCTTCCATCATGTCACCCATGATTGAGATAGTTATAGGAACTACCCTATAACTTTTAGATCATGAGTCACTTCTTAGATCATGTCTATAACTACCTAGAACATGGTAACTACTTAGATAACTACTATGAATTAATTTCTAACACTCCCCTTGATTCATAGTTATATACACCAATTTGAGACATAAAATAAATATGCTTTTGAATTGGAAGCGACTTGGTGAGTATATTTGCAACTTGTTCATTTGTGCCGCAATACTTTATTGCTATCGCTCCACTTGCTACAAGATCCCGGATGAAATGATAGCGTATCTCTATATGCTTCGTTCTTCCATGAAATGTTGGATTCTTCATCATTGCAATTGTAGCTTTATTGTCATAAAATATTTCCGTTGCTTCTTTTTGTTCTTGATGAAGATCTTCAAGAAGTCTTCTAAGCCATATTGCTTGACAAGCTGTTGATGATATAGCTACATATTCTACTTCCGATGTCAATAATACAATTGTTGCTTACTTCTTTGAACTCCAAGATATAGCACCTAATCCGAGGCTAAAAATATTACCCGAAGTATTTTTTCTATCATCCAAAACTCCTTGTTGCTGTGAATATCCTTTTGCTATAAGCCAAGCCTGATGCTTTTGGATACTTCCATCTACATTATATTTTGTTTTGAACGCCCATTTCAATCCAATAGCTTTCTTTTCCTTCGGTAGATCCATTAGCTCCCAGATTTCATTCTTCTTAATTGACTTGATTTCTTCCTTCATTACTTTTCGACATTCCTCTTTTTCAACTGCTTCTTCAAAAGTTATAGGATTTGAAATAAATAAAATAAATATTGAATCATAAATTTTTGTTAGTGATCTGAATCTTCCTAGAGGGGTTTCATCTGAAGAATCAGAATTTGAACTACTATTAGGTGAGGTTGACGATGAACTTGTTGGAGCAGGATCTATTACTTGATTTTGTGGAGTGTCTAGTTCTGCTGGAATCTGAGTCTGTGTTTCACCTTCATTGGACTCTCAATTCCAACTTGCCCTTTCATCAAACACAACATTTATGTTAATAATAACTTTGCTACTAATAGGATTATATAATCAATATGCCTTGGATTATGAGGAATAACCAATTAAAATATATTTTTCAGATTTTTCATCAAGCTTGTGATGGTTTTGTGAATTTACTAATGCATAAGCAATACAACCAAAAATTCTTAGATGGCTTACACTTGGTTTTATACTATACCAAGCCTCAAAAGGAGTTCGATTCATAACAGCCTTTGTTGGTGAAATATTTAACAAATAAATTATTGTTGTAACTACTTTTGCCCAAAACTGATTTGGAAGATGCTTTCCTTTAAGCAAACTTCTTGCCATTTCAATGGCAGTTCGATTTTTTCGTTCAGCTACACCATTTTGTTCCGGTGTATATGGTGTTGTCAATTCCCTATGAATATCATTTTCTTCACAAAAAAAACTAAACTCATTAGATAGAAATTCACCACCTCTATTTGTCCGAAGTGTCTTTATGCATTTACCACTTTGTCTTTCTACAAGTGCCTTGAATTTTCAAAAATTATCAAATGTTTTAGATTTCAGTTCCAGAAAATATACCCAACTCATGCGACTATAATCATTAGTAAATAATAGAAAATATCGATTTTCACCAAATGATTTTGTATTCATAGGTCCACATAAGTCAGTATGAATTAATTCAAGACAATTAGATGCTCTCCATAATTTTCCAATAGGAAATTATTTTTTACTTTGTTTGCCATAAATACATCATTCACATACATCAAGTGTATTAATTTTGGGTAATCCAAAAACCATTTCTTTTTTCTTTAACAACCTTAATCCCTTAATGTTAAGGTGTCCATATCTTAAATGCCACAAATTAGACTCATTCTTTTGAGTTGCAATAAGAGCATGATTTTTAATATTTGAAACATCAAGTGAAAACATCTTGTTTTGTGTCATGCAAACATTTACCATAATCAAACCAAATTTTTTTTATCTCTAATAGTGCATGAACCATCATCAAATATAACTGAATATCCATCATCTATCAATTATCCAACACTCAACAAGTTATGTGATAAATTAGGAATAAAGAAAATATTATCAAGGTGTTTTATCTTCCCTTGACTTGTCTTCACCTCAATTGTTCCTTTTCTTTCCACTTGGATTTTCTTGTTCTCTCCAAGTCTAACATTCAACTTGTGAGTTTCATCAATATCTCTAAATATTGATCTTATGCCTGACATATGATTAGAACATCTACTATCCAAAAATCAAATATCATTTGAGATATCATTAACTTGTGAATGAGTCATAAACAACTTACTATTTTTTTCATTTTCCTCCACATAGCTTGCTTGCTTTTCTCTTTTCCAGCAATCTGCTTTCATGTAACCAAACTTCTTACAATAATGACATTGAATTCTACTCTTGTAGTTTTTTTGTTCATCATGCCCATCAAAGTGTCCTCTTCCTCTTCCATTTCCTCTACCATAAAATCCTCCTTTACCACATTCTCTTCTTGTTGAATTTTTGTTTTCATTTGAAGTAGAAGACTCTCCCTTAATCTGAAATATTTTTTCTTTGCTTTTCTCAAGAGATCTATTCAACCTTGCTTCGTGTGCTTGTAAGGAACCCATTAGTTCATCAAATGAATATGTAGATAAATCTTTTGAATCCTCAATTGCAGTAACAACATGATCAAATTTCGGAGTTAAACTTCTCAAAACTTTTGTAACAATTATATGATCATGATGATATTCACCATAATATTTCATTTGACTAACAATTTCAGTCACTCGAGAAAGAAAATCTTGTACCGATTTATTGCTTTTCATGAACAAAATTTCAAACTCACGATGAAGGGTTTGAAGCTTTACCGTAATCACTCTTGATGAGCCTTGAAATTCATTTTAAAGTATCAATCAAGCTTGCTTTGAGGTTGTCACTACTGCAATTCTTAAGAATATTGTCTCATGTACAACTTGTTGAATGAAGAACAATGCCTTTAAGTCCTTCTTTCTATTCTCTCTCAGCCTGGTTTCCTCATCTGGATCTGCATATCCATTCTCTATTAAGTCCCAAAGATCTTGAGACTTGAATAAAGTCTTCATCTTGATACTCCAAAATTTATAGCATTTGCCCGAGAAGATGCGAATAAGGGGTTGATACATGGAATTACCATTAAAAGCCATAATGCCTAGTTTAGATTGAAACCAAGCTCTGATACCACAAATGTTGGGGTTGGAGGAGCAAGGAAACAATAAAAATAGAATACTATGATTCAAGAGAGAATGCTCTTAATCAAGAAAATCGATATAGTATTAAAAACAAGAGGAACGATATAGAACATTTATAGGATTTACCCAAATGCACCTCACTACCTTGCTTCATGATCTATGATCCTATTTATAGGACCTAGTGATAACTACCTCCTTCCATCATGTCACCCATGATTGAGGTAGTTATAGGAACTACCCTATAACTTCTAGATCATAGGTCACTTCTTAGATCATATCTATAACTACCTAAAACATGGTAACTACCTAGATAACTACTATAAATCAATTTCTAACATTCTTGAACTCGTATGAAGTAGAGCCCAGCCCAGAGTAGCTTCTTATCGTACAGTAGCTTGTTTTGCTAACTCACTTAACTCTCTTCTCTAGCCTCACTTAATTCTCTTCTATAGCCTAACTCTCTTCTCTAGCCTCACTGTTTCCTGCTTCCAAAACTCACTCCTTACTCCGGCGCATGCAACATTGATTCTTACGCACTTACCTAGTTCTATCGAAGGCAAGATTCTATTGGATGAGACTACTTAGGACCTAATATAAGCACTTAGGAAGGTTGCTTTGCTCGGAACGTTGTTTGTTAGCCCTGTTTGCTAATACCCAATATTATTTCTTTCTTGCTTACTTGAGACTTAACGCAGAGCTTAGCTTCCATTCTAAAACTCCATAAGCAAGGAAGGGCGAAGTAAAGAAACACTTATGACAGGAAGTAAAGAAACACTTATGACAGATTCATTTAAGAAAATCATTGAACTAACACGAAATATAGAAAGAGGTGACCAAAGAGCATAGCTAGCTTACCGGGGCCTCTTAGCGCTTTTCTCATTTCATCTAGCCTTCCAGCTCCTGCTCTACCGAAGTGTTGGGTTGGGAAGACTCTAGTGTGGTGAAATCATATTCGTATTCATAAATATAGGATAGTCAACAACCTGCTTACTCTGGTACTCGCTTCACTATTGAGTAAAAACATAGCTAAGGTACCACCCAGTACACTGATAGAACCAAAGTGCATAGGCGGTGGTATCGCCAGTGTTAGGTAGTGGTATTGCCAGTACTTGGAAAATCGGGATGATTCAAATTTAGGCTCTAAATTTGAATCACTTTGAGGCCTATAAATACCTCTCTCATCCATGGTTGAAACACAAACAAAACCTGAGAAAGAAAAAGGGAAAACTCTGTTGTAATAGTATCAAAATCTTCCCTTTAACCTTTAAGTGTGATATAGTCCAAGAGAGGGGTGAGAGGCTTTATAAGAGTTACCTCCTAAGCCCGTCAAAAGAAAAGAGCTGTAAGGGAGTCAATCCTCGCTCGTTGGAAGGAGGATATCTAGTGGAAAGCTGATCGCCTCAAGAAAAGAGGAATCGGGAGTGGCGTAGGTCGTATGACCGAACCACTATAAAAATTCTGGTTTGCATTTCTATTATTGTTATTTACATTTCTGCAAACCATCTTCTCTTATTTTTCTATTTTATCTTCTCTAAATGTTCTCAAGTTTAAGTTAGAGCTTTTCTGAAATCATTTGCAATCGAAACGCTATTCTTTTCATACGAAGTTTTCGAACTTGTTTTAATCGTCAAAATTTATCGTTTTTATCCATTACACTAATTCACCCTCCCCCCCCCCCGTAGTGTCACTCTCGATCCCAACAATTGGTATCAGAGCCATGTTATTTCTCATTTAGATTTACACCCATGAGAAATGGCTTTTCATGGCTTTCAAGAGGGCTTTTCAGTTGTTCATCCACCGTTCTTTAACGGATCAGACTACACATAATGGAAAACTCGAATGAGAGTTTTCTTGATTTTTTTAAATTTGGATTTATGGAGTGTTATTGAAAATTGTTTTTGACTTCCCTCTAAATCGATGAACGAATAGTCGGATTTAGAGAAGAAATCTTTTTCATTAAATGCAAAGGCTATGAATGCCTTATTTTGCGCTATAGATAAAACTGAGTTCAATCGAATTTCTTCTTGTAAAATGACTTTTGATATTTGGCGAACACTTAAAATCATGCACAAAGGAATGAGTAGAGTCAAAGACTCGAAAGTTAATATTTTGATGCATGATTTTGAGCTTTTTCGAATGAAACCAAGCTAGACTATCGGTGACATGTATACCCATTTCACGGATGTCATCAATAGTTTGAAAAGTCTTGGTAAATCTTTTTTGAGTTTTGATCTCATTAACAAGATTTTAAGATCCCTTCCAAAGAGTTAGGATAAAAAAATAATAGCTATTCAACAGTCTAAAGACTTGAATGTTTATTCACTTGAAGAACTAATTGGGTCTTTAATGAGCTATGAAATGACTCTTGAACTTGATGAACATGAGTACCACCTTCCAAAGAATAGGAAGGATTTAGCACTTCAAATAATAGAATGTCACTTGAGTGATGACTCAAGTAATGAGGACAATGTTGAGAACTTTAAACTTTTGACATTAAAATTTAAAAAGTTTATTAAATAAGAATTAAAGAACACAAATGAAAAGAACACCAACTCTTGCTATGAACGCAAGAAATTGGAATGCTCCAAGGATGAGTACACAAAAATGAAGAAGAGGAGAGCATGCAAAAAGGATGAAGATGCAAACTATGTCTTGTCGGTTTTCGACAATGAGGTAAGAAACTCACCCAAGTTGCTTTTACCTTATTTTGAAATTACATGATGTTTTTCATGAGTGCCTAATTTAGATAGTAGGAAATAAATAAATTATTTTCAAAAATTATATCCTATTTTTCTTTCTAGCATTTTTGAAAATAAAAAATTAAAATGATACTTGCATGATTGTTGACAATGCTTGTTTTAATCCATGATTGTATATTTTGATGATTTTGGCTTTTATGCTTAATCATTTTATGGTATCATGCAATGAGGATTTGAATTAATATTGTTTTAAAAACTTCTATCTTAGATTAATGGTCTTAATCCTTTTTATGATGAAATTCTTAGATGATGTATGTCTTTATGAAATCAATTGCAAAACTAAAAGTTCTAACCCACATTGCTATCATTTTTTAAAAATGAAAGTAACATGGCTTTGATAATGATTTCGAATGATGCTTGGCTTTTGTGTAAAAATGTGAACACGCTTATATGAGGTCAACCACATAAAATAAAACACATAAAAATTGAAGATGTGATATCATGATGTTTTATTTTTGATGTGATTTGTCTTGATGGCTTTATGATGAAACTTTTGTCTCATTTTTAAATGCTAATATATGAATCTAGTAGAAAAAGACAAGAGCATGCTTACATGTAAACCATCTCCGTTGCTCTTAATAAAATTTTCGAATGAAAAATTTTGATGCATTTGATTTTGATGACTTTAATGACAAAACTTACATTTCGAATTTATACGATGATGGCTTTCATATAAATATTAGAACATATCTTATGAAATCACTATTGATAATGATGAAATGAAAATATTAAAAGTTTGTTATCATACTTAATGACTTTACGATATCATATCTTGATGACAAAACTCATGTGTTGGTTTTAAATATAATACTCATCTTTTAAAACATGAGCACACTTATATGAAACAAATAACTTAAAATAAAACACATTATGTATGATGAGTGACTCTCACGTTTTGAACTAATGTGTATTTGGTCTTAATCATTTTTACGATGAGTTTTTATATGACATGTTATATCTTACGATTTTAAAAATTTTGATGATGGTTTGAATGTATGAATCAAAAATCTTTGTCCTTTATTTGATACATGAAATTTCTTGATAATTAAATGAGTTAAAAAGATCGATATCGTGAAAATAAAATAATTATCATTGGAATTAAAATGATGGTATCATGCTTAATGATCTTTTTGATGAAGTTTGCCTCTCGCACTTGAACATTGATATTTGCATTGATGTGGCAAAAATTTGAACATTCCCATATGAGATCAATTGCATGAAATGAAAATGTATTTTCTATCCTATTGAAATTAATGAACTCATTTCATGAATCATGTGAATCTCTTGAATCAATTTTAAAAAATGTTGCATACTTAATGAGTTACGATTTCATGATCTTTATGACGAAATTTACCTTTCCATCTTGAATGTTGACATTTCTTTTTAAGACAAAGGCATGCTTAAATGAATTTGATCAAAAAAGGAAAATGCTTGTTCCTTGAAATTTTTCTATCCCTAGAGTTTTTGATTTTTGGATAAAAGACAAGTGATGAATTTATTTACGACCTTGTATGAATCTTGAAAGTAATTTTGATGAAGAGCTTAAAGTTGACAAATTGAATTTAAATTTTTACTCATGACTCTTCTCTTGATCTTTTGAAATCATGACTTTGAATTTTTGACTTGAGATATTTTTGTGAATCAAAATACTTTCCTCTATGATTGCTTCTTTTATCATTTACCAAAGAGGAAAACAATTCAAGTCCATGTCATTTATGAATCTTGTAAACTATGTTAATGATTTTGATGATGCGAACTTGAATAAGCTTTATCACAATCCAAGTCTTGATATCTTGATATTTGATACTTAGAATTCTTTTGCTTGAATCAAGTGGTTTTACTAATAAAATGATGCACTCAAATGAATCATTTATCCACATTTACGTTTGTGACATATTTTATCCTTCAAATGTGATCTTGTTGGCTTGAAATGCCTTTTGGAATTCTTGACATGATTTTTTTTTCTTGTATGCTTTATGCGATGATTGAAAATTGATGTAAAAGAATCATTGATTTATTCTTTTGATCATAGCTTGAAAATGAATGTAAAGAAAATATGTTTAGAATTTATTTTAAAATCATGATCTTGATTTTGCTAAAAAGAATATTTACCATGAATGATATCTCTTGATCTTGATCTTACTAAAAACCTGATTTCTTGGTCATGTATGCATCATGTGATATTGATTGACTCTATTTTTTTTTAATGAAAACTATGTCCTCCCTTCTTTTTGACATTGACAAAGGGGGAGAACTTGACAATGACAAAACTTGCATATCGCAAAAGATTGCTAGCTTATGTATTGCAAAGAAAAGTAACTTGTAGCTTGCATATTGCAAATGAATGCAAAATTCCTAGCATGCAAAGGAAGTAAAACATGCAAGCTTGCACTTCTCAAAAAGAAAAGAAAGATCTTGCCTATCAAAAGAAGCAAATAGTGCAAAACTTAGAAAATTTGTAATCCTACACTAGCCATGCTTCTATGCTTATATGTTGTAATGAAAATTTAGCTTGTATGTTTAAGTGATGAAAATTTTGCAAAAATTACAAACATGCAAGGCAAAATTAAAGTGCACTTCTCAGGAGAGAAGAAATAAAGTGCAACTTACATATTTCAAAAAGTGAATGAAAATGGTTATCTTGCCTATTATGAGAAACGAAGTGCAAACTTGCACATCTCAAGAAGCAAATAAAAATTGCTATGCTTGAACTTAAAAGACTTGCTATGCTTTTGCACTTATTTATTTTGATGAAAATCTAGCTTCATGTTGCAAAACTTGCTTATCTTTAAATATAGCTAGATGTTACTTCTCCTTTATGTTGATGACATAGGGGGAGAAGTAGATTGATGACTTCATACATTGAATTGAAGATTTTATATATTTGCATGATGTTTTGATATTTCTCATAACATATGATGAATGTTACTTAGATTTAGAATAATCCAAGGTTTCTATCAATGGCATATTGATAGGGGGAGTTTGGTTAAACTCCGAGGAGTTAATGTTAACTCCGTCAGTCATCAATTAGTTGTCATCATCAAAAAGGGGTAGATTGTTAGATCTCAGATTTTGATGATGAAACTATTTGATTGTGTTTTATTATCTAACTACGTTTTGAGTGACATAGGTCTACTCGATCAAGATTAGACAGTTGACGCAGGAGGAATTGACGTTGCGCCAGAGGAACACATCAGGATATTGGATGTCGAGCTGAAGGTCCGGTCGACAATCGATAGAAGGCTTCGGTCATCGAGCATCGGGCCAAGAAGAGTGGTGTTACGCCAAAGATATCAAGGTAGCAGAGGTCAACCGTTGATTGGGCAATAAGTTACAAGAGAGGATGATGTGTCAAAGTATCAAACGAAGCACCGATAGGCCAATGACGTGTCGGGCAACAAAATGTCAATTCACATTATAATAACTATCTAGATCGAAGTAGAGTTTTGGCTTGTGTGCAAGATTAACTACGATAATAATGAAGATGTAAAGCGAAACAAAAGCAGGAGTCAAGTACAATGGAATCATTGGGAGTTTGAGAGTTCGACAGAAGTTCGAAGATTCATCGGAGTACTGTTGGAACTGACCGAGAATGAGTAGGGAGCTTGCCAAAGGATTTTTGAAAGTTCGCCGGAAGAAGTCTTGACTTTTTGGACTTTATAATAGCTTAGAAAATATCTTTAATTTCATAGTTAGCACATAATCAGGGTTAGGATTAGGTGTTACTCCTTTAATCCTGTTTGGGGTCAATTGGGCCCTGTATTGGATCGATTTGGGCTAGGTTTTAAGGCCCAACCAGGAGTGCTAGACATAGTCTAGCGGTGGCACCGCCAGACTGGGGCTGTGGCACTGCCCAGGTCCAGCATCCTAGGTAGTTTGGGGCGGTGGTACTGCCCATAATGGGTGGTGGTACTGCCCTGGGGTAGAGTGCTCGGGCGGTAGCACAGTTGGCTAGGCGGTGGTACCGCCCAGTATACTAACCATGTCAGTATGTCAAGCGGTGGTACCGCTAGTGTCAGGCGGTGGTATCGCCAGTACTTGGAAAACCGGGATGATTCAAATTTGGGCTCCAAATTTGAATCACCTTGAGGCCTATAAATACCCCTCTCATCCATGGTTGAAACACAAACAAAACCTAAGAAAGAAAAAGGAAAAACTTTATTGTAATAGTGTCAAAATCTTTTCTTTAAGCTTTAAGTGTGATATAGTCCAAGAGAGAGGTGAGAGGCTTTATAAGGGTTGCCTCTTAAGCCCGTCAAAAGAAGAGAGCTGTAAGGGAGTCAATCCTCACCTGTTGGAAGGAGGATACTTAGTGGAAAGTCGATTGCCTCAAGAGAAGAGGAATCGAGAGTGGACATAGGTCATATGACCGAACCACTATAAAAATTCTAGTTTGTATTTCTATTAGTGTTATTTACATTTCTGCAAACCATCTTCTCTTGCTGTTCCATTTTATCTTCTCTAAACATTCACAAGTTTAAGTTAGAGCTTTTCCGAAACCATTTGCAAATAAAACGCTATTCTTTTCATACGATGTTTCCAAACTTGTTTTAATCATTGAAATTTTATCGTCTTTATCCACTGCACTAATTCACTCCCTCTCTTAGTGTTGCTCTCGATCCCCAACACTAATTGGATATCCAATAAGATAGGGGCTCCGACGGATATCTCATATTCGAACCTCTACTCATTGCAACACTTACCATATGTGTGTGACCCTGTAGGCCTAATATCGAGCTGGCCGTGAGTTATATCTATCAGAAGTCCTTCTGAATCAATGAATTATTATCTCCATAATAATTCGCTCGACTCATCGACTATGGATGTACTTGGCCGCTACGCCGTAGTCTCCAGACGATAAGGGGAATCTAATCCTTCAGACCTATATGTCCTTAGTTACCATGTATCTATAGTCTCTCATCCATCTAATATCCCAGAGATTGTATATCGGGCATAGTGCTGTTTGGCCCATACGGTTTCTAATCGAGTCTCACTCTAATCGAATTCTCCCGGAGAACTCTTTCTCTCTTAATCTGAATGACCCTGGCCAGGGATTTTCCTGAGCAAGAACACATAGGATATTCCTTTCATGATAGCGAGAGTGGATGATCCTCTATTGACACTCAATAGCCCTTGTAAGATTGGCTGCTACCCCAATAACCGGCTATAATAGATTTGAAACTTCCAAACCTATAACTCCGATATCAAAGAGTGGAGTATTCAATACAGGACATCCTTGGTGTCTCAAGTCTAAGGACTAGATATACTACTGGGACTACGGAATCGATGTCTAACATGAGGTATCAATAACCATCCAGCATTCCATAAATGGATCAATCAGTGAACTCATTCTCCAATGAGCACCTGCACTGTATCCTTAGTGTCCCCACATAAGTAGCTGTGAGACTAGCAACCTCCATCATATGGACGAGTATATAGCACACTAGTCTGTCCGGTTATCACGATGTCTCTCTCGAGTAACCTATGATTGAGATTATTTAGGGTCTATGTTTAAAGGTGAATCGATCTCATTATCATGATCTCATCACGATCTGATTCCCATTGCACAGATCTAAGGACATCATAATATACATCTAGATAATGTGAGAAAATACTAATAATCATAAGCAAAGAGATTGACGCAGCGTATTACAGGTGTTATCACTCACATGATTAGCTTGTAGGGAACTTCTAACTAGTAATACAATCATAGGGCTCCGACATGGAATGAATTTAAGAACACACTGCTAAACCGTTTCAGACCAACGGAGTATGAAAATATCGATGGCCAATTCACAAAGATTCGACAAACCTCTATGATTCAAGAGTACCAAACCAGGTTTAAGAAGCTTTCCTACCTTGCTCATGATTGGATTGACCGTCAATTATTAGGAACATTCATCGAAGGACTAAAGCCAGAAATAAAAGGAGAGGTTAAGGTGCGGCAATTTCGTACTATGACGGTTATGATTTTTTTTGCATAAATACAAGAAGAACGACTCAACCAAGATGCTCAGAGGATAACCTCTCCTAGGCCCATGGCATATAAATCTCCTACTCCTAGCCATCCTTCACTGCCAAAAAAATTAATAAAAGAAGAACTATGTAACCGATCAGCAAAGGGTTATTATTGGCATTGCGATGAGCTGTGGAACCACGATCATCGCTGTAGAAGGGGCCGCCTCCTACTGGTTGAACCTCTTGAAGACATGGAGGAGGAGGTCCAAGAGCATAAGGAAGAGGTCACGGATGAAGAACATCAACGGGTTGATATTACGATGCATGCCCTTTTCGGTTACATGAACCCGCAAATGATGAAAGTGGGAGGACTTCTGAAGCAACAATCGAGCACCATTCTTATTGACACCGAGAGCACTAATAATTTTATGAACAGCAAGGTTGCTATTCGAATGGCCTTATCTATCAAGAATTGTAGCAGGTTTGAAGTTAAGGTCATCGACGGATGAATTTTGAAGTGTGATCGTAGGTTCCTACGGGTGAAACTGTTGTTGCAAGACCAAGAGATAATTATAGATTTCTTCCTCTTCCCTCTTAATGATTATAAGGCCATGCTTGGCATCAAATGGCTGATGACATTCAGTGATATTTTTTATAATTTTTTTAAACTAATTATGAAATTTTACAGTAAGGGGAACCAAGTGATACGGCGTAGAAAACATAGGGGCGACGTAATGATGATTTGCACACAATGAATGGAGAAAGTTTTGCATAAAGCATGCAACAGCTTTTCGGTACAACTTGGGCAGTAATCTAAGAGAGAGACAACCGAATTTGAAGACCCAAACCTACTTCCCTTGCTTACTAAATTTTCAGATATATTTGATAAACCGCGCAGCCTACCTCCTACCTGTCAACATGATCATTGTATACTGATTCTTCTGGGCAAACTTTCAACAAATACTCAGCCATATCAGTATCCACATCTCCAGAAGGATGAAATAGAAAGTATTATAAAAGAGATGCTCAAAACATGAGTTATTCAGCCACGTTGCAGCCCCTACTCTTCACCGGTGCTCCTCATACGAAAAAAGGATGGAACATGGCGAATGTGCATTGATTACTGAGCTCTCAATGACATAATCATTAAGGACAAGTACCCTATTCCAGTAGTAGATGAATTGCTTGTTGATTTAAAGGGAGCATGAGTCTTCACAAAGCTGGACCTTCGATCTGGGTATCATCAAATACGAGTGTGCAAAGAAGACATACCGAAAATCGCCTTTCGAATGCACAACGGCCACTACAAATTTCTGATAATGCCCTTTGATCTCACAAATGCTCCCTCCACCTTCCAGAGCCTTATGAATGATATTTTTTAGAGTTTTTTTTGTAAGTTTATGCTGGTTTTCTTCAATGATATCCTTATCTACAGTCTTTCTCTTGAAAGTTATTTTCAGCACTTATGACTTGTTTTGATGATTTTGCGAGAATATATTTTTTTTATCAAAAAATCGAAGTACAGTTTTCTTTAAGAGAAGATAGAATATCTTGGGCATATCATATTAGAGGAAGGTATGGTGGTGGACCCCTCCAAAATTGAAGCAATGCAAAATTGGCCGACCCCGAGGAACATAAAATCGCTGTATGACTTTCTCAGTTTAACATGCTACTATTGCAAGTTTATGATAAATTATGGAAAGATCAGTGCACCCCTTACTTTTTTGCTGAAAAAAGATGCTTTCCAATAGTTGGACAAAGCCACCATCACCTTCGACGAACTTAAAGCCGCAATGTCGACAATGCCCATACGAGCACTACTCGACTTCATCAAGACTTTTATTATTGAAGCCGATGCCTCCGGAGTTAGAATTGGTACTATATTAGTGTAAGATGGCCACCCCTTCACTTATACTAGTAAAGCATTATCTCCTTCCCATCTCAAGGTGACTATTTACGATAAGGAGATGTGTTGAATCTCGGATTTTGATGATAAAGTCAATTGGTGAAATATTTGTTCTAATCTACTTTGTCGAGATAAGTGTACAGGAACAACTAGAATGGGAAGAAAACATAAAGCAATTGATCAAGGTCAAGTCGATCGGGGGTTCAAGAGTTCATCGGAAGTCCGAGAGATCTTCGGAAGTGTTGTCGGAACCATCCAAGATCGAATCAGGGACTTGCCGAAGTTTTCAGAAGTTCATCGCAAAGATCGTCGAAGGTTCGCGGAACTTACCGGGAAGATTTGGAAGCTAGTCGAAGACTCGTTGAGCTCGCCATACAATCCGGGAGTATGCTGGGAGTCCGTTGGAAGCAATCTGAGGGAAGCATCAGAAGCCTGCCAGAATCTCGCCGTAAAGCTCGCTAGAAGTTGACTTGAAGAGTGTTGGGTCAGATCACTTCGAGTTATGTTTTTAGTTCATAGTTTGCATATGAGCAGAGCAAGGATTTAGAAAAAATCCTACCTAAATTCAGTGGGGGCCAACCGAGCTTCTATTGGGCCGAGTTGGGAGGCCCATTCACTTGGTGAATGGGCCAGCGGTTGAACCGCCCACTGGGCGTGGCACCGCCTGGGCAAGCGAGCACCGCCCCGGCTACTATAGCCCGGCCATCGTGCCAGCGATAGCATCGCTGGGGCGGTGGTACGCCCACAGTGTGTCGGGCCAACAGATTGACACAAACAGTGGCACCGCCTCTGACAAGCGGTTGCACCGCCTCTGACACCGCCAGAACCGGGAACTCCAATTTGATTTCAAATTTGGAGCCCAAATTTGAATCCACTTTGGATCTATAAATATCCCCCCTTTCTCAGCTGAAAGGGTACCCTTTGAGAGTTAAAATCTTGAGTTAAAGTCTTTGATTAGTCTTGAAAAGTCTTGTCTCTTGCTAAGTGTTCACCTCCTCCTTGTTCTTGAGAAATCTTGTAAGAGTGTGAACCTCTTGTAAAGGGTTGTAAAAGGGGTATTTGGTCCTTCCCCTTCAAAGGATTTGCTAGTGGAAGAGCGGAGCCTTATCATGAAGGCTTCAAGAGTGGATGTAGGTCATTTGACCGAACCACTATACATCATTGTATTCATGAATGTGTGAGTGTTTAGATTTTTGAATCATTTCATTACTCAGCTGCAAGTTGTTTAGTTCCTTGTTATTTCCTTTATTCAAACAATTACTTTCAAGTTCTCTTTCGTCAAATCGAAATCTTCCTACGAACTTGTGTTTTTATAATATCGGTTTCAAAAGTACGATTTTAATCTGCTGCACTAATTCACCCCCCCCTCTTAGTGCCTTTTAGATCATAACAATTGGTATCAGAGCAAGGTTTGCTATCATATTGGTTTAAACCCAAGAGAGATGGCCTACTCCGGTATGCAAGAGGGTCACTCCATTACTCGTCCGCCTATGTTTAATGGGTCGGATTATACGTATTGGAAGACTCGTATGAGGATTTTTCTCATTTCTATGGACTTCGAACTTTGGAATATTGTTGAAAATGGCTTTGCAAAATCTTCTCTTCTGATGAGTGAGTGGAATGAGTCGGAAAGGAGGATTTTTGCTCTCAATGCAAAGGCTATGAATGCCTTATTTTGTGTGCTTGATAAGAACGAGTTTAATCGGGTTTCTATTTGCGAATCGGCATTTGATATTTGGCGCACTCTTGAAATCACTCATGAAGGCACTAGCCGAGTGAAAGAGTCCAAAATCAACATTCTTGTGCATTCCTATGAACTTTTTCGGATGAAACCAAATGAGTCCATTGGAGAATGTACACCCGCTTTACGGATGTCATCAATGGACTTAAAGCTCTTGGTAAAGGTTTTTCTAATTTTGAATTGGTAACTAAAATTTTAAGATCCCTTCCAAAGAGTTGGGATCCAAAGGTTACGGCCATTCAAGAGGCCAAGGATCTTAAAGTATTTCCGCTTGAAGAACTTAATTGGGTCTATAATGACCTACGAGATGACGTGTCATGCTCATGAAGAGCTTGAGAACCCCCTTCCAAAGAACAGGAAGGATATGGCACTTAGAACACAGGAAGACCACTTGAAAGGAAAATCAAGTGATGAGGACAGTGACAATGACATTGCACTTTTAACTCGAAAGTTTATGAAATTTATAAGAAAGAATAAATTTAAAAATGACACAAAAAATAAATTTGAACACAAAAAGGACCAAGTTATTTGCTACGAATGCAAGAAGTCAGGACACTTCAAGAATGAATGCCCTCAAGCCAAGAAGAAGCAACACAAGAAGAAGAAAGCATTCAAGGCTACATGGGATGATTCAAGTGACTCCGAGGTTGAAGAAGCTAGCAACAAAGAGGAGGCCAACTTCGCGCTAATGGCATTAGGAGAAGAGGTTAGTGAGTTATTTAATGAAGAGTTATCTTTCGATTAACTTTCTATTGCTTTTCATGAGTTATTTGATGAATGTAGAACTATTAGTAAGAAGTTCAATTTGCTTAAGAAAGAACATGCTTTATTACAAAGTAAGTTCAATAGTCTTCAAACCCCTTCTCTACCCCCTATGCTCTAAGTGTGAACACTTAGATGCAACAAAAGGGAGAACTTGCTACTCAAAGAGACCCTAAACAAGTTTAAGGTCGGTAGCAAGGGCTTGGACATGATCCTTGCTAACAAGGGTCACATCGGAAATAGAAGTGGAATCGGATTTGTGAGTGGTTCTCACCAAAATCCCACCACCTTCATTAAAGGTCCTACATTGCATGTATCACCCCATTTGAAATGTAATTTTTGTGGTAAAATGGGACATATTGCTTACAAATGTCCATTCAAGAAAATTAGTCCACAAAAATTGATATGGGTTCCTAAAGGAACCATAAAAAATTCAATGTTAAATTACAAATTAAGTAGATCAATTTGTAAGACACCCAAAATCAAATGGATACCTAAAAACCATCTTCTTTTGTAGACAAACTCACAAGCTAGGAGCAAGAAATGGTATCTTGATAGTGGATGCTCAAGGCACATGACCGGAGATCCATCTCATTTCTCTATGCTCACTAGCAAAGAAGAAGGGTATGTCACCTTCAGAGACAACAACAAGGGTAAAATCATTGGCAAGGGAACCATAGGTAACAAATCATATTTTTCAATTAATGATGTGTTGCTAGTTGATGGTTTGAAACATAATCTTTTAAGCATTAGTCAATTATGCGATAAAGGTTATGTTGTTAGATTTGAATCTAATGTTTGCATCATTGAAAAACCAAACAATGACATATCCATGATTGCTTTAAAACAAAACAATATCTACACCATAAATATTGATGAATTAAGTAATGAAATGTGTTTTTCAGTTTTGAATGATGATGCTTGGCTTTGGCATAGGAGATTAGGCCATGCAAGCATGAAACTAATTTCTAAGATTTCATCTAGAGAGTTAGTAAGAGGAATCCCAAACATGAAATTCGTTAAGGACAAGGTATATGATGCATGTCAACTAGGAAAACAAATAAAACATATTTCAAATCAAAAAATCAAATTAGCACCACTAGACCATTGCAATTGATCCATTTGGACTTTTTTGGACCAATTGACATAACAAGCCTAGGAGGTAGCAAATATGCCTTTGTAATTGTGGATGACTATAGTAGATAGACTTGGACCTATTTCTTGGCTTACAAAAGTGATTGTTTCAATGTTTCTCTAAATTTTGTAAACTCACTCAAAATGAAAAAGGTTTTATGATTTTATCAATTCGAAGTGATCATGGAGGTCAATTTCAAAATCACAACTTCCAAAATTTTTGTGAAATAAATGGATATAATCATAACTTCTCTACTCTAAGAAATCCACAACAAAATGGAGTAGTGGAAAGAAAAAATAGAAGTTTACAAGAAATGGTTAGAACCATGTTAAATGAATATAATTTACCAAAATATTTTTGGGCCGAAGCCGTGAATACGGCTTGCTATGTTATGAATAGAGTTCTAGTGAGACCATCCCTATCTAAAACTCCATATGAATTATGGAATGATAAAAAACCTAATATTTCTTATTTTAAAGTTTTTGGTTGCAAATGCTTTATTTTAAATGAAAAGAATGTCTTCGGAAAATTTGATGCAAAATCCAATGAAGGCAAATTTCTTGGTTATTCTTCCGTTTCTAATGTTGAATCTTGGATTTTGATAATGAAACTAATTGAGTGTGATTTGTGGTCTAACTGCATTTTGAGATACGCAGGTCTACTATCGATTAGGATTAGACAGTTGATGCTGGAGGAATTGATGTTGCGCCGGAGATGATCACGTCAGGATATTGGATGTTGAGCCGGAGGTTCGGTCGACTATCGACAGGAGGCTTCGTACGTCGGGCATCGGGCCAAGAAGTGCAGAATTGCGCCATGGATATCGAGGTTGTGGAGGTCAACCGTCGATTGGGCAACAAGCCGCTAGAGAGGACGATGTGCCGAAGGATCGGACGAAGCATCGACCAATGACGTGCCAGGCAACTGAATGTCAATTCGCGTTATAATAACTGTCTAGATCGAAGTAGAGTGTTTGTTGTTTGTGTGCAGGAGTAACTACGAAAGGGATGAAGACGTAAAGTGAAACCAAGGGCCGAAGTCAAGTGCGATGGATCGTTGGGAGTTCGAGAGTTTGACGGAAGTCCGAAGATTCGTTGGGAGTGCTGCTGGAACCAGCCGAGAACGAGTAGGGAGCTTGCCGAAGGGTTTTTGGAAGTTCGCCGGAAGGTTTTTCAGAAGTTCGCAGAGCTTGCCAAGAAAGATCGGAGCTTGCCAAAGGAGCTCGAAGAAACTCGCCAAAATCATCGTGGAGTCCGAGAGCTTACCGGGAGTCCGCAGGATGGTTTCCGAGGGATCATCGGAAGACCACCGGAAGTTCGCCGGAAGAAGACTTGACTTGCAAACTTTGTAATAGCTTAGGAATATCTTTAATTTCGTAGTTAGCACATCAATTTGGGTTAGGATTAGGGGTTAATCCTTTAACCCAATATGGGCCCATTAGGCCTTGTTCGGAACCAGTTTGGGCCAAGTTTTCGGCCCAAACCAAATGTAGATTTGTGTTGGGCGGTGGAGCCCAGCAGCCAATGTGCCCAGCAGCATGTGTGCATGCATGCATGCATGCTGGGCAGTTGCACCGCCAACAGCATGCGTGCTGCTACGTGCATGCATGTTGGGCGGTAGCACCGCCGCCAGAACCAAAGAATCGGCTAGGGCGGTAGCATCGCCAAAGAAGCACCAAAGAGCATGCATGCATGCTACGTGCATGCCAGAGTTCTAAGATTATAGCCAGCGGTAGCACCCCAGCCTACTCGCTGGGGTGCTACGCCAAATACCGAAAACCAGGTGGTAGCACTGCCTCGGTGTGTCAGTCTGCCAAGATTGATAGCACCGAAAAACTCAAAAGATTCAAATTTTTGGCTCTAAGTTTGGGCACCAAATTTGAATCACTTTCTGACAGCACCGAAAAACTCAAAAGATTCAAATTTTTGGCTCCAAGTTTGGGCTCCAAATTTGAATCACTTTGAGGCTTATAAATACCCCTTCTTTCTCAGCTGAATGCAGAACCCTTTTGAGAAGTTAGAATCTTAGTTTTAAGTCTTGAAATGTCTTATTCTTGCTAAGTGTTCACCTCATTCTTCTTGTAAAATCTTGTAAGAGTGTGAACCACTTGTAAAGGGTTGTAAGAGGGGTATTTGATCCTTCCCCTTCAAAGGATTTGGTAGTGGAAGAAGGGAGCCTCATCGGAGAAGGCTTGAAGTGGATGTAGGTCACTTTGACCAAACCACTATACATCGCTGCGTCTTGATTGTGTGAGTGTTTAAATTTCTATTTTATCTCTTTACTTTGCTGCAAGCCTTTACTTTACTTACTCCACTTCCTTTTCATCTTCGTACGCATGCTTTAAAGTTAAAACGCAATCTTTTCGGGTTCAAACGAAACGTTGCTTTCATCGTACGAAGTTTTCGAAGCTTGTTTTAAATCGCTGAAAATCTATCATTTTATCCGCTGCACTAATTCACCCCCCCCTTCTTAGTGCCGCTCAATCCCTAACAATTGGTATCAAAGCCACGTTCTTTCTCTTTCGGATTTACACCCGTGAGAAATGGCTCTAAATGGTTTTCAAGAGGGCTTTTCGGTTTTTCATCCAACATTCTTTAACGGTTCGGACTACACATATTGAAAAACTCGAATGAGAGTTTTCATGCTTTCAATGGATTTGGATTTGTGGAACATCATCGAAAATGGTTTTCAACCTTCCTCTAAACCGACGAACGAATGGTCGGTTTTGTAGAAAAGGTCGTTTTCTTTAAACGCAAAGGCTACGAATGCCTTAATTTGTGCTTTGAACAAGAACGAGTTCAATTGGATTTTTATGTGCGAAACGGCTTTTGACATTTGGCAAACTCTTGAAATCACGCATGAGGGAACTAGTAGAGTTAAAGACTTGAAAGTAAACCTCTTGTTGCATGATTTTGAGCTCTTCCAAATGACACCAAGCGAATCTATCGACGACATATACACCCGCTTCACGGATGTCGTCAATAGCTTGAAAAGTCTTGGTAAAAGTTTTTCGGATTTTGAACTCACTAACAAGATCTTAAGATCCCTTTCAAAATGGTGGGATCCTAAAATAACGGTGATTCAAGAATCAAAGGATCTAAATAATTATTCTATTAATGAACTCATTGGGTCTTTAAAGACCTATGAAATGGAACATGATGAATATGATGAACATGTTGAACACATGAACCACCTTCTAAAGAACAAGAAGGTTTTTGAACTCCGAACTATGATATGCCACTTGAGTGATGACTCAAGTGATGAGGACATTGAAGAGGACTTTGAACCTTTAATCGATCTTAATAAGTTCATTAAACAAAAATCTAAAATCAACAATGAACTTGAACGGAGGAAGAGACCAATGAAGAAGAAGAAGACTCACCAAGAAGAATCAAGGAAAGAAGAAGCAAACTACGCTTTAATGGGCTTCGACAATGAGGTAAGTAACTTAACTTCCTTGAATTATTTTGAAATTACTTGATGATTTCCATGAATGCTTAACTTAGTTAGTAGGAATTTTTTTTATGCTTTTCTTGTGTTTTTAGAAATTAAAAAATTCAAAATTATACTATGCTTTTCTTTATAGTATTTTTGAAAAGTAAAAATATGAATGACGATTGTAAGATTTGTGATAATGCTTAGACCATGCTTGAGTGTCTTGATGGTTTACATTGTCTCTAAACATGATGCTTGATGATTTTATATCATGCATGAGTTGTTGAAGTGATGTTGATCTAAAAACTTCTATCTTGGATTAATGGGTCTTAACCTTTTTTATGATGAAATTTTTAAATGATACATATCTTCATGAAATCAATTATAAAGACCTAACCCATAAATTTTTCCAAATGAAAGAAATGTGATTTTAATGTTGCCGTGTATTACATTTGGACTTGATGATTTTCATGATGAAAATTATTTTTCAGATTTATAAAATGATGCATGATTTTACCAAAAATTTGAACATCGATCATCTTGTTATAACTAATGTAAGAAAGAATTAAAATGATTTTGATGATATTTTCGTTTTTGAATATGATGCATGACATTTTCATATGAAAAATTTGAACATTCTTATGAAAGATCAAATCACTTAAATTGAAACTCATAGAGATGAGAAAATGTATTATCATGATGTTTGATGCATATGATCTTGATGGATTTAATGACAAACTTATGTTTTGAATTTCTACAATGATGGGTTCCATATAAATGTTTGAACATACATTATGAAATCATCATTGAAATGAAAATACTAAAAGTTTTTTATCATGCTTAATAACTTTGTGATATCATATCTTGATGACAAACTCATGTTTTGATCTTAAATTTGATACTCATCTTTTGAAATATGAGCACACTTGTTTGAAACAAAATGAAACACATTATCATGATAAGTTAATCTCATGTCTTGAAACAATGTGTTGTTTTGACAATTTTTATAATGAAGTTTATCTTTCGGTTTTGAATATTTTGATTTGGCATATAAAGGCAAAAGACATACTTATATGAAACATAAAGAAATTATATTTACTATCTTATCGAGATTAATGATTTCATGATATCTTAAGAATCTCATAAATTATAGAAGTGATTTCGATGAATTGATTATGATTTGATAATTTGAACTTTTCTCTCACGTTTCAATACTACTTTGTATGCTTCATGACTTGTTGATTGAAATAATGATGTAGACTTTTGATATATCACTTGTCATGATGGCTAGCATTTTGAATCTCGAAAATAATTACTTCTTTTTATCATTTACTAAAGAGGAAAATAATTCAAGTTTATATCATTTGTGAATCTCACAAACTATGGTAATGATTTTGATGATTCGAACTTGAATGAGCTTTGTCATAATCCAAGTCTTGATATTTTGATATTTGATAATTGGAATTCTTATACATGAATCTAGTTACTCTTTGTGCTATATTTTTTCAAATGGATCATGAGCCTTGATGTCATATATTTCATGATCCTAGAAGTGATATGATTTCTTTGCCTTGTGTGGTAAATTGAATATTTGATTTTCTTTATGATAAATTATGAATCATGACTAGATCTATGAGATTGATATGCTTTTATATATCATGATTCTTGGTTGTATGATATTTATCTTGAATTAAAAAATTGATAAATATGAATTTTGATCTTGCTAAAAAGAAAATTATGAATCATGAATGATATCTTTTGGTTGTGATTCTTGTTGAATTTATATATTGATATCCGTAATGACATAATTTCTTTGCATTGTTGTCTTATTTGCATCATGTAATGATTGAACAATTGATGTATAATTTTATTGATGCAAACTTTTAATTGATATAAAAAATGGCTTGTATAATGATTAAAATTTTTAGCCATTTAGTCCTCCCTTCTTTTTGACAAAGACAAAGGGGGAGAAAAATTGCTACCTTGCAATTTCACAAGAAGAAGAAGGATTGCTATTTCAAAGGATGCAAATATTGCTATCTTGACTATATCAAAAGAAGCAAAACGCAAAACTTCAAAAATTTGAAATGTTACATGCCTTTATGTTTGTATGTTTACTTGAAAAGTTAGCATATATGTTTAAAGTGATCATACATAATTGCTAGCTCATTGCAAACAAAAGTTGATAGCTTGCAAAGGTGAAACTTAGTTACAAAAGAGAAGAATTGAAAGGAAGCTAACTTGCATGTCACAAAGTATGTTAGCTTGCTTATCATTATTGATTGCTTGCTTATCATCTTTTTATCTCATATCTTGATTTTTGACTCCCTTGAATTCATGACTTAATATGCTAAAAATTCATATTGTAAATTTGTTATTTTGTCATGATCAAAGCATTGGCTATTTGTACTCCACATTTTGACAAAACAAAGGGGGAGAAGAATTATTACTAGCTTATGTATTGCAAAGAAAAATTTTGCTAGCTAGAACATGCAAAGGAAGCAAAGAAAGTGCAACTTGCACATCTCAAGAAGCAAGTAAAAATTATCATCATTGCCCATCCTTGAAACTTGCTATGATTGAATGGCATGATTGGATGTTGTAATGCAAAGCTATACAAAAATGTTGTATGATATGATTGATAGCTAGTATGTTGTAAAAACTTGCATATCTTTTAAACTAGCTATGATGCAACTTCTCCTTTTTGTTGATGACATAGGGGGAGAAGTAGATTGATAACTTTATGTATTGATTGAATATTTTATAAAATGCATGATGGTTTATTGTTTTCTCACTACATAAATGAATGTTTCTTGGATTTGGGATAATCCAAGTGTTCTATCAATGGCATATTGATAGGGGGAGTTTGTGTTAAACTCTGGGGAGTTTTGGTTAACTCCGTCAGTCATCAATTAGTTGTCATCATCAAAAAGGGGTAGATTGTTGAATCTCGAATTTTGATGATGAAACTAATTGAGTGTGATTTGTGGTCTAACTGCGTTTTAAGTTACGCAGGTCTACTATCGATCAGGATTAGACAGTTGACGCTGGAGGAATTGACGTTGTACCGGAGGTGATCACGTCAGGATATTAGATGTTGAGCTGGAGGTTCGGTCGAATATCAGTAGGAGGCTTCGTACGTCGGGCATCGAGCCAAAAAGTGTGAAATTGCACCTAGATATCGAGGTTACGGAGGTCAACCATCGATTGGGCAATAAGTCGCTAGAGAGGACGATGTGCCGAAGGATCGGACGAAGTGTCGACCAATGACGTGCCGGGCAACTGAATGTCAATTCACGTTGTAATAACTGTCTAGATCGAAGTAGAGTGTTTGTTGTTTGTGTGCAGGAGTAACTACGAAAGGGATGAAGACGTAAAGCGAAACCAAGGGCCGAAGTCAAGTGCGATGGATCGTTGGGAGTTCGAGAGTTTGACGGAAGTCCGAAGATTCGTTGGGAGTGCTGCCGGAACCAGCCGAGAATGAGTAGGGAGCTTGCCGAAGGGTTTTTGAAAGTTCGCCGGAAGGTTTGTCGGAAGTTCGCGGAGCTTGCCAAGAAAGATCGAAGCTTGCCAAAGGAGCTCGGAGAAACTCGCCAAAATCATCGTGGAGTCCGAGAGCTTGCCGGGAGTCCGTAGGATGGTTTCCGAGGGATCGTCGGAAGACCGCCGGAAGTTCGCCGGAAGCTCGACGGAAGAAGACTTGACTTGCAAACTTTGTAATAGCTTAGGAATGTCTTTAATTTCGTAGTTAGCACATCAATTTGGGTTAGGATTAGGGGTTAATCCTTTAACCCAAGTATGGGCACATTGGGCCTTGTTCGGAACTGGTTTGGGCCAAGTTTTCGGCCCAAACCAAATGTAGATTTGTGCTGGGCGGTGGAGCCCAACAGCTAATGTGCCCAGTAGCATGTGTGCATGCATGCATGGATGCATGTAATCGGCGGTTGTGATTCTGCAGGCCAACATGCGTGCTTTGCGTGCATGCATGTGCATGCTACCACCACCCAGAACGTTTCTTAGCGGCTTGGTGATAGCACCGCCCGCCAACGGCTGCGAGCACCGCCTAGCAGCACCAGCTTGCATGCATGCTACGTGCATCTTCTTTGTAGCCCGAAGATCTGTAGTCCAGCGTCGTAGCTGGTACTATAGCCAGCAGTAGCACCGGTGCTATCACCCGACACTTGGAAAACGCAGAGTAGCACCACTTGGTGAGGCGATAGCACGCTGGTGTGTCGATCACGGGTGCACGGCAAAACTCAAGATTCAAATTTTTGGCTCCAAGTTTGGGCTCCAAATTTGAATCACTTTGAGGCTTATAAATACCCCTTCTTTCTCAGCTGAATGTAGAACCCTTTTGAGAAGCTAGAATCTTAGTTTTAAGTCTTAAAAAGTCTTATTCTTGCTAAGTGTTCACCTCATTCTTCTCGTGAAATCTTGTAAGAGTGTGAACCACTTGTAAAGAGTTGTAAGAGGGGTATTTGATCCTTCCCCTTCAAAGGATTTGGTAGTGGAAGAAGGGAGCCTCATCGGAGAAGGCTTCGGAAGTGGATGTAGGTCACTTTGACCGAACCACTATACATCGCTGCGTCTTGATTGTGTAAGTGTTTAAATTTCTGTTTTATCTCTTTACTTTGCTGCAAGCCTTTGCTTTACTCACTCCACTTCCTTTTCATCTTCGTACGTATGCTTTAAAGTTAAAACACAATCTCTTCGGGTTCAAACGAAATGTTGCTTTCATCGTACAAAGTTTCCGAAGCTTGTTTTAAATCGCTGAAAAATCTATCGTTTTATCCGCTGCACTAATTCACCCCCCCCCCTCTTAGTGCCGATCGATCCCTAACATCTAAGGCTTTTCATGTTTTCAACAAAAGAACCTTAGTTATAGAAGAATCTATTCATGTGGTTTTTAATAAAATTTCCGAATTTAAGAAGAAAGATTTTGATGATGATTTTGGTCTTGATAATTTGAATTTGAATGAACCCTCTCCTCAAAATGACAACTTGGATGCATCTTCTTCCCAAACTTCCTTACCCAAGGAATGGAAGTACGTAGATGCTCATCCCAATGAGTTAATTATAGGAGATGCATTGAAAGGGGTTCAAACTCGCACTTCTTTCAAAGATTTTTGTGCCCATACCGCTTTTCTTTCTCAAGTTGAACCAAAATGCATTGTTGATGCCTTGAAAGATGATTCTTGGGTTATCGCAATGCAAGAATAATTGAATCAATTTGAGAGGAATGAGGTATGGAACCTTGTTCCTAGACCTAATGATCACTTAGTTATTGGTACTAAGTGGGTCTTTAGAAACAAGCAAGATGAATACAGTATTGTGGTTAGAAACAAGGCTAGACTAGTGGCCAAAGGTTTCAACCAAGAAGAAGGTATCGATTACGAAGAGACCTTCGCTCCGGTGGCAAGATTAGAAGCCATTAGGATGCTCCTTGCCTATGCTGGTAGTAATGATTTCAAATTATTTCAAATGGATGTCAAAAGTGCATTATTAAATGGTTTTATTTCCGAAGAAGTGTATGTTGAACAACCACCCGGATTTGAAAACTCTCTTTTTCCTAACCATGTGTTTAAGCTAACTAAGGCTCTATATGGTCTAAAACAAGCCCCTAGGGCTTGGTATGAGAGGCTTAGTTCTTTTTTAATTTCAAATGATTTCACTAAAGGCAAGGTTGATACTACATTGTTTATTAAACATTTTAAAAATAATTTTCTTATTGTTCAAATTTTTGTTGATAATATTATTTTTGGTTCTTGTAATAAATCATTATGTGAATCATTTGCTAAGAATATGAGTGATGAATTTGAGATGAGCCTAATGGGAGAACTAAATTTCTTTTTAGGACTGCAAATTAAGCAACTAAGTGATGGTATATTTCTAAATCAATCAAAATACACATTGGAATTGTTAAAACGATTTAACATGGATGGATTAAAAGATATTAGCACTCCTATGAGCACCTCTACTAAATTAGATATGGATGAAAATGGAGAAAGTTTTGATCAAAAAATTTATAGGGGCATGATCGGTAGCCTGCTTTATCTCACTACAACCAGACCTGACATTATGTTTAGTGTAGGGCTATGTGCAAGATTCCAAGCTAATCCTAAACTATCTCAGTTCAAAGCTGTTAAGAGAATCCTTAGATATCTTAAAGGGACTCCTAATCTTGGATTATGGTATCCAAAATTTGATAACTTTGATTTGAGAGCTTATGCAGATACGGATTTTGGTAGATGTAAAATAGATAGAAAAAGCACATCCGGAACATGCCAATTTCTAGGACATGCACTTGTTTCTTGGACTTCCAAGAAACAAAATTCGGTTGCACTATCTACGCCGAATATATAGCTGCAAGTGCATCTTTGTGCACAGGTTATTTGGATGAAAAATACACTAGAAGACTATGGAATTTACTTAAAAAATATTCCTATAAAATGTGATAACACGAGTGTTATCTATCTAACTAAAAATCTGATTCAACACTCTCGAACTAAGCACATTGATATTAGGCATCATTTTATACGTGATCATGTAAGTAGTAAAGATGTCACCCTTGAATTTGTTAATACAAATCATCAATTAGCAGACATTTTTACAAAACCTTTAAATGAGGAACAATTTGATTTTATTAGAAGAGAATTAGGCATGTTAAATTGTCCTAATAAGTGAGCTTTATTATATGATATCCTTCCTTGAAATTTTGGTTTTCATCGATTTGATTCCAAATCTTTTTGGTTTTTTATCTTTCCTCTTGGATTTCTTTTCATCGAATTCTTTTTGACTTCATCCCATCTCTAAAAACAAATTAAAAAAAATGGGATTTTTGTGCTACCGGCGGTGGCACCGCCTGGGTAGTCAGCCCCAGGCGGTAGAATCGCCTATTGGGGCGGTAGTACCGCCCGAACACCCCTTATATAAGGGGTGAGTTAGGGCCGGCGGTAGAACTGCCCCCTAACCCGAGAGCTCTCTTCCTCACCTCTCTACACCCCTCTAAAAACTTCCCAAGTATCATTCCTTCCCTTTAGGAGCCTAAGGAGGGGATTTTTCCTTGATTCAAGCTCCCTACCTCTCAAAGGAACAATCTAAGGTAAAAACTAAAATTTTTCTCCTCTTTTTTTTTCTTGTCTAGTTTAATTCCTTCCTTTCAATTGATTATTGATCTATCCTCAATAGAAATGGCTCCTAAAAGATCATCAAGAGATAAAGGAAAAAGGGTAGAGGTAGATTCATTTGATCAATCTTTGTTCAAATCAAAAGAAGCTTCCCTTAGATTTTCGAAACTTGTTTGTAGAACCATTCATAAAGGAAAATATGCGGATTTGAATCAATTAGGGAACCTAGAACCTATCATGTGATTTGCGGACTTAGAGGCCTTACCCATTTTGCAAGTTGCTGAACCTATTTATCCACGCTTGATTAAATTATTTTATGCTAATTTAAGCGTGAATGATGATGGCTTATCAACTTATCTTCTAGGAAATGAGATCCAAATATTTGATAGTACTATATGCTCATTAATTGGAATTGTTGAGAAAGAGTTAGGATGTTATTTTAGAGGAAAATGGGACATGGACACAATCGGAGCCACCCACTATGAAGCCTTAGAAACCATGTTTGCAAATCCAAACTTAGGGATAATTCCCAAGAGTTGTGAACATTTGTTACCTTTTAACTCTAAAATTTTACATCACATTCTTGTAAGCATTATCATTCCTAAACAGTTTCATCATAATGAGATCATTTTCACTGAATTAAGTACCATATATTGGATCATGACCAGACAGAATTTTTGTTTTGGATACCTAATCCGGCAGCACATGATAGAAGTCCTTTCTAAAGGATCAATGTTACCATATGGAGGGTTAATAACTAAACTATTGCATGCCCATAATATTTGCATTCCACCTGATGAAGAAGTAATACAAGTAGACAGATTTAACATCATTGACGTGAAACTACTTAGGTGACTTAGGTGTACATTCGAGCATGGAATAGGGGTTAGGCAACCTAGGAGAAGTGATATACCTCCCCCACCAGTAGATCATCCCGAAACACCAGTCTTTAGGGGAAGTGAATCTCCTCCTCTTGATCCTTTTGATGCAACTCCATCAGTGCCAGCTTCAGCTCCACCTTCTGACGATCCGATTATGAGAGAGTTAAATAAAGTAAAATTACAGCAAATTAAAATTTTGAAGGAAATGCGAAAGATGAACCAAAAGATAGATCACATGTATAGGTACCTTGGCATTCCTCCTGAGGAGTAGTTTGTTGTATTTTCTTTTTGAACATTATAAAATTGTGTGCAACTTTGACATCTATGCAGCTTTGACATATATGTTGTATTATCTTCACTACATCTTCTTGGGCACGGTGGAATAATATTCGGATTTCTGAATGATTTCCTTTTTCACATTTGTGATATTTTTCGGACATCCTTTATTTTTACATATATTTGGATGCGTACTCATAATATGAATCCCTCTTTTCCTTTTTGTTGATGACAAAGGGGGAGAAAGAATATGTGAATGCAATGGCCATACGTTGAAAGTTATATGCATTTCCCATGCTTTACAAGTTATTGCAAGTTATATGCTTAAAATGCCTATTTAGGTTCTTGATATCATGTTTTTATTGTGTATACTTCATTAAATATCATTTTGATACTTATTTGACATCTTAATGATGAATGTCCAACATCGACTTTGTCATCATTAAGTAAATCATGAAGTTTTTCTTTCATATGTTAAACTTATTGTGTTGAATTCAAAAATTGAATTCAAGCAATTTTTATTATCTATGGCGTATAGATAGGGGGAATTAAGAGTAACTCCATCATCAATTGATTGTCATCATCAAAAAGGGGGAGATTGTTGAATCTCGAATTTTGATGATGAAGTCAAATGGTGAAATATTTGTTCTAATCTACTTTGTCGAGATAAGTTTGCAGGAACAACTACGATGGGAAGAAAATATAAAGCGATTGACCGAGGTCAAGTCCGTCGGGGGTTCAAGAGTTCATCGGAAGTCCGAGAGATCTTCGGAAGTATTGCCAGAACCATCCAAGATCGAATCAAGGACTTGTCGAAGTTTTCAGAAGTTCATCGCAAAGATCGTCGAAGGTTCGTGGAACTTACCGGGAAGATTCAGAAGCTAGCCGAAGACTCGTTGAGCTCGCCATACAATCCAGGAGTATGCTGGGGGTCCGCTGGAAGTAATCCAAGGGAAGCATCGGAAGCGTGCCGGAATCTCGCCGTAAAGCTCGCTGGAAGTTGACTTGAAGAGTGTCGGGTCAAATCACTTCGAGTTATGTTTTTAAGTTCGTAGTTTGCACATGAGTAGAGCAATGATTTTTGAAAAATCCTCGGTCAGCTGGGCCGAAGCAGGCTTCTATTGGGCGAGTTGGGCTAAACAGGCCCATTCAGCGGTTTTGAACCGCCAGCTCGGGCGGTGGCACCACCCAGCCTAGGGTGGTAGCACCGCCCGGCTACTGTAGCTTGGCTATTGTAGCTAGCGGTAGCACCGCCTGGCTGGGGCGGTGGTACCTCCCCTATGTGTCAGTCAGCAGACTAACACAGGCGGTGGCACCGCCTCTAACACCGCCAGAACCGGGAACTCCAATTTGATTTTAAATTTGGAGCCCAAATTTGAATCCACTTTAGATCTATAAATACCCCCCCTTTCTCAACTGAAAGGGTACCCTTTGAGAGTTAAAATCTTGAGTTAAAGTCTTTGATTAGTCTTGAAAAGTCTTATCTCTTGCTAAGTGTTCACCTCCTCCTTGTTCTTGAGAAATCTTGTAAGAGTGTGAACCTCTTGTAAAGGGTTGTAAAAGGGGTATTTGGTCCTTCCCCTTCAAAGGATTTGCTAGTGGAAGAGCGAAGCCTCATCGTGAAGGCTTCAAGAGTGGATATAGGTCATTTGACCAAACCACTATACATCATTGTGTTCATGAATGTACGAGTGTTTATATTTTTGAATCATTTCATTACTCAGCTGTAAGTTGTTTAGTTCCTTGTTATTTCCTTTACTCAAGCAATTACTTTCAAGTTCTCTTTCATCAAATCGAAATCATCCTACGAACTTGTGTTTTTGTAAAATCGATTTCAAAAGTACAATTTTAATCCGCTGCACTAATTCACCCCCCCCCCTCTTAGTGCCTTTTAGATCCTAACAAGATGCTCGCGATTGTGCATGCAGTGGCCAAATGGAGACCATACTTGATCGGGTGATTCTTTTAAATCAAGACCAACCATAAAAGCCTAAAATATTTCTTAGAGTAGAAGATATCTTCCCCCGAGTAGCAAAAATAGGTAACAAAGCTTCTTGGATATGATTATGAAATAACTTATAAAGAGGGGAAAGAGAATGTTGTTGCTGATGTGCTTTTGCGATTACCTAAGCAAGTTGAATTTTCAATCGTTTCACTTTCGACTAGTGACTTCCTTGAGGATTTTGGAGGGAATGGCAAGATGATTCGAAGACCAGTAAGATCATAAAAAAATTGGAGGAAGCACCAAGCTTCATGGCTCATTCTAGTTGGGACTCGAAAGACTTGTGCTATAAGGGATGCATTGTGCTTATGCCAAATTCTACTTGTATAAAGATCATCCTTCAAGAGATGCATTTTATACCTGTGGCCGAGCACTCCAGGTTCCTTAGAACCTATAAGAGAATTAAGCAAATTTTTTATTAGGTAGGGATGAAAAATATTATTGTTGAATTTGTAGCACAATGTGATGTATGTCAACAACATAAAGGTGAGACAATGGCAAGTCCTAGAAAGCTACAACCTCAAACGATCCCAGACTCAATATGGACTGATATATCAATGGACTTCATCGAAGGGCTTCCCTCATCATAAGGAAGAGGTACAATTCTGTTGAATCTCGGATTTTGATGATGAAACTAATTGATTGTATTTTGTTGTTTAATTGCATGTTGAGTTACGCAGGTCTACTATCGATCAGGATTAGATAGTTGACGTTGGAGAAATTGATGTTGCGCTGGAGGTGATCACGTCAGGATATTGGATGTCAAGCCGGAGGTTCAGTCGATTATCGGCAAGAGGCTTCGAACGTCCAGCATTGGGCCAAGAAGTACAGAGTTGCACCATGGATATCGGGGTTGCGGAGGTCAACCACCGATTGGGCAACAAACCACAAGAAAGGGCGATGTGCCGAAGGATTGGAGGAAGCGCCGACCAATGACGTGCTGGACAACTGGATGTTAATTCGCATTGTAATAATTGTCTAGATCGAAGTAGGGTGTTTGTTTGTGCAGGAGTAACTACGATAAGGATGAAAACGTAAAGCAAAACAAAGGGCTGAAGTCAAGTGCGATGGATCATTGGGAGTTCAAGTGTTCGATGGAAGTCCGAAGATTCGTTGGGAGTGCTGTTGGAACTGACCGAGAACGAGTAGGGAGCTTGCCGAAGGGTTTACGGAAGTTCGTCGGAAGGTTCGTCGGAAGTTCGCGGAGCTTGCCAAGAAAGATCAGAGCTTGCCAAAGAAGCTCGGGGGAACTCGCCAAAATCATCGTGGAGTCCGAGAGCTTGCCGGGAGTCCGCAGGATGGTTTCCGAGGGATCGTCGGAAGACCGCCGGAAGTTCACCGGAAGCTCGCCGGAAGAAGACTTGACTTGCGGACTTTGTAATAGCTTAGGAATGTCTTTAAATTCGTAGTTAGCATATTAATTTGGGTTAGGATTAGGTGTTAATCCTATAAACCCAAAGTAGGGGCCATTGGGCCTTGATTTGGACTAGTTTGGGCCAAAGTTTTTGGCCCAAACCGAACCAGCACAACTGGGCGGTAGCACCGCCCAGTGCTTGGAAAGCCAGGCGGTAACACCGCCTGGCTGGGGTGGTAGTACAGCCCCTGCTATGTTAGTTTGCCAAACTGAAAGGCGGTAGCATCACCTTTGATAGGCGATAGCACCACCCCAACACCAGGAAACTTAAATTGAGTTTCAAATTTGGAGCCCAAATTTGAACCCTCTTTGAGTCTATAAATATCCCTCCTTTCTCAGCTAAAAGGGTAACCCTTTAGAGTTAGATTTTGAGCAAATAAGTCTTGGGAAAGTCTTGTTCTTCATTTGCTTAAGTGTTCACCTCATTTCCTTCTCTTTGTGAAAACTTGTAAGAGTGTGAACCTCTTATAAAATGGTTGTAAGAGGGGTATTTGGTCCTTCCCCTTCAAAAGGATTTGCTAGTGAAAGAGGGGAGCCACATCAGTGAAGGCTTCAAGAGTGGATGTAGGTCATTTGACCGAACCACTATATATCATGGTGTTCTTGAATGTGTGAGTGTTTAAATTTCGGAATCATTTCTTTACATTGCTGCAAGCCTTTACTTTACTTGCTCCACTTCCTCTTCATCTTCTTACATATGCTTTCAAGTTAAAATGCAATCGGAACGGTTTTAATCGAAATGTTGTTTTCATCGTAGGAAAGTTTCCGAACTTGTTTTAAATCGCCGAAAAGTTATCATTTTATCCGCTGCACTAATTCACCCCCCCCCCTCTTAGTGCCGCTCGATCCCTAACAATTGGTATCAGAGCCACGTTCTTTCTCTTTCGGATTTACACCCGTGAGAAATGGCTCTTTTTGGCTTTCAAGAAGGCTTTTTGGTTTTTCGTCCACCATTCTTTAACGGATCGAACTGCACTTATTGGAAAACTCGAATGAGAGTTTTCATACTTTCAATGGACTTAGATTTATGAAACATTATTGGAAACGGTTTTCAACTTCCCTCTAAACCGACGAATAAATGGTCGGACTTAGAGAGAAAAACTTTTTCCTTGAATGCAAAGACTATGAATGCCTTATTTTGCACCTTAGACAAGAACGAATTTAATCGGATTTCTATGTGTGAAACAGCTTTTGACATTTGGCAAACTCTTGAAATCACACATGAGGGAACTAGTAGAGTTAAAGACTCGAAAGTGAACCGCTTATTGCATGATTTTGAGCTCTTCCAAATGACACTAAGCGAAACTATTAGCGATATGTTCACCCGGTTCACGGATGTCGTCAATAGCTTAAAAAATCTTGGTAAATATTTTTCTAACTTTGAACTCACTAACAAGATTTTAAGATCTCTCCCAAAGAGTTGGGATCCAAAAATTACGGCTATTTAAGAGTTTAAAAACTTGAATGATTATTCACTTGAAGAACTAATCGGGTCATTAATGACCTATGAAATGACACTCTTGGAACATGATGAACATTTGAACCACCTTCTAAAGAATAAGAAGGTTTTTGAACTTCAAACAAGAGAATGCCACTTGAGTGATGACTCAAGTGATGAGGACAATGAAGAGGACTTTGAACCTTTAATCGATTTTTATAAGTTCATTAAACAAAAATCTAAAATCAACAATGAACTTGAATGGAGGAAGAGACCAATGAAGAAGAAGAAGGCTTACCGAGAAGAATCAAGGAAAAAAGGAGCAAACTATGCTTTAATGGGTTTCGTCAATAAGGTAAGTAACTTAACTCCCTTGAGTTGTTATGGAATTACATGATGTTTTTCTTGAGTGCTTAACTTAGTTAGTAGGAAATAAAATTTTATTTTATACTTTTTCTTTCTAGCATTTTTGAAAAGTAAATTTTTTTTTGAATGATGTATGATGATTTGTGATAATGATTGTACACCTATTATGATTAATCCATGCATGTGTATCTTAATGTTTTTATTGCTTTTCATGATGCTTGACAATTTTATATCATGTATGAGCTTTTGAAGTATTAAAGTGTCATATTGTGATGATGAAACTTATTTTTCGAATTTATAAATAGATGTATGATTTTGGAAAAAATTTGAACATAACCTTTTAACATAAAAATTGAAAGTGTGCTATCATTTTTATGTATTTGGTCTTGACGGTTTTATGACTAAGCTTGTGTTTTACTTTGATACATATTTTCATAAAAATTTTGAATATGCTCACATTAAATTGCTTAAAATGAAAATGTATTTTTTCATTCTATTGAGATGAATGAATTCATGTTATGAGTCTTGTGAATCTCATGAAAATAAACTTGATGAATATTTTAAAAAATGTGCCTCATGTTTTCGGTCTTAATGATTTCTCTTGAAACTTGCTCTTTGGACCTATATGAAAAACATGAGTATACTCATATGAACGTCAAATCACATGAAATGGAACACATAAAAAAATGAGAAATTACACTATCATGATGCTTTACGTGTAATGCTTTTGATCTTAAAGGGCTAAATGACAACTTGTATTTCAAAGTAATACAATGATGACTTTCATATAAATAATTGGACATACCTTATATAATCATCATTGATAATGATAGTTGGTTGTCATGCTTAATGATTTTATGATATCATGAGTATTTAAAGGCATTATATCTTGATGACAAACTCATGTTTTGGTCTTAAATTTGATACTCATTTTATAAACATGAGCACACTTGTATGAAACAAATAACTTAAAAAGAAGATATTTTTCCTATCTTATCGAGATTAATTATTTCATGATATTTTGTGAATCTCGAAATTGATTTTGATGATTCGATTATGAGATCCAAGTTAATAATTTGATTTGAATGAGCTTAAACTACATTGTGATCTTGATAATTGAGTCTTTTAAGATCTCTCACTTCATACCATGATTCTCCCATGTTGTTGAAGAAAAATCCAAATGAATCATAAATTATTTTCTCTTAACTTATTGATACTCAACTTAAGAAAATATGTTTTGAAGATTGAAACATTGCATGCACAATTTGATTTTTCTCCTATGTTTCAATACACATGACTTGATGATTGAAATATTAATGCAAACACTTAAAATATCACTTGTCATGATTTGAATATTGATTTAAAAGAAATTTTGCTTGACTTGATATCTTTTATGAATTTGAATAAGACTTATTAAAGATTCTTGATTCATCTTTTGATCTCTTGAAATCATGACCTTGAATTCTTGACTTGAGATATTTTTGGGAATCAAAATATTCTCCTCTATGATTGCTTCTTTTTATCATTTACCAAAGAGGAAGACAATTCAAGTTTATGTCATTTGTGAATCTAACAAACTATGTTAATGATTTTGATGATTCGAACTTGAATGAGCTTTATCATAATCCAAGTCTTGATATTTTGATATTTGATACTTGGAATTCTTATACATGAATCAAGTTACTCGTTGTGCTATATCTTTTTAAATGAATCATGAGCCTTGATGTCATATATTTTATGATATAGAAATGAGAAGATTTCTTTGCCTTGTGTGGTAAATTGAACATTTGACATAAATGAAATTTGCTTTATGATGAATCATGAATGATGTCTTTTGGTGTTGATCCTTATTGATATTTCATATTGATATCTTTCATGAATTTTTGCATCTATGTTTTGTATGCATCATGAAAAAAATTGAAATATTGATTGATGCAAAATTATTTCATTGAAATATTATTCATTCCTTCTTTTTGATAGTGACAATGGGGGAGTTAGCTTGCTAGCTTATGTATCACAAGTGAAAGTGACAAACATAGCTAGTTAGAACATGTAAAAGGCAAAACTTGCACTTCTCAAAATGAGAAAAAAGAAATTGCAAAGTTGCATTATTTTTTAACTCATGAGCTTGCATGTTTAAAATGTTATAAATTTTACAAAAATTACTAGCTCATTGCAAACAAAAAGTTGATGGCTTGCAAAATGAAAACTTAGTTGCAAAAGAGAAAAATTGAAAGGGAGCTAGTTTGCGTATCGCAAAGTATGCTAGCTTATCATTATTGCTTGCTTACTTGTCATAAATTTCCCTCATACCATGATTTGTTTATGACTCCTTTGAATTCATGACTTGATATGTTAAAAATTCATGATGAAAATTTGTTTTTTTGTCATGATGGAAGCATTCATGTAAAGGGAAAAGAATTGTATTCTTCCCTTCTTTTTGACAAAATCAAAGGAGGAGAAGATTTATTGCTAGCTTGCATGATTAATTTGCTAGCTCATTCAAGAGGAAGAAAATTGCTAGCTTGTGCATCAAAAGAGAAAATTTCGCTAGCTTGAACATTTAGAAGTAAAACGTTGCTATCTCAAGAGAGGCAAAAATCTTGCTCAATTTCACTTTTTTAAAATTGCTTACATTTTTGTTACAAATTATTGTTGAATCTCATGCAAGATTATTTGAAGTATTTGATCCTCCCTTTCTTTTTGATGCTAACAAAGGGGGAGAAAGTTTTTAGCTCGAACATTGCAAAATTTTGCCATCTTGATTCCTATTTTTGCAACTTCATGAGAAGCTAAGAATTGTTATATCAAAGGATGCAAATATTGCTATCATGAGAAACAAGGTGCAAACTTGCACATCTCAAGAAGCAAGTGAAAATTACCATCATTGCCCATCCTTGAAACTTGCTATGATTGAATGGTATTATTTGATGTTGTATTGCAAAAATATTGTATGATGTGATAAATAGCTAGTGTGTTGTAAAAATTTGCATATCTTTTAAACTAGCTATGATGCTACTTCTCCTTTTTGTTGTTGACATAAGGGGAGAAGTAGATTGATGACTTCATGCAATGTAATGATGCTTGAATATTTTATATATTTGCATGATAGATTTATATTTCTCACTACATGAATGATACATGTTACTTGGATTTAAGATAATCCAAGGGTTCTATCAATTGCATATTGATAGGGAGAGTTTGGTTAAACTGCGGAGAGTTAAGGTTAACTCCATTAGTCATCAATTAGTTGTCATCATCAAAAAGGGGGAGATTGTTGAATCTCGGATTTTGATGATGAAACTAATTGATTGTGTTTTGTTGTTTAACTACGTGTTGAGTTACACAGGTCTACTATCGATCAGGATTAGACAATTGACGCTGGAGAAATTGATGTTACACCGAAGGTGATCACGTTAGGATATTGGATGTCGAGCTGGAGGTTCGGTCGACTATCGGCAGGAGGCTTCAGATGTCGGGCATCGGGCCAAGAAGTACAGAGTTGCGCCATGGATATCAAGGTTGCGGAGGTCAATCGCCAATTACGCAACAAGCCACAAGAGAGGGCGATGTGCCGAAGGATCAGAGGAAGCGCCGACCAATGACGTGCTGGGCAACTGGATGTCAATTCGCGTTGTAATAATTGTCTAGATCGAAGTAGGGTGTTTGTTTGTGTAGGAGTAACTACGATAAGGATGAAGACGTAAAGCAAAATAAAGGGCTGAAGTCAAGTGCGATGGATCGTTAGGAGTTTGAGTGTTCGATGGATGGTCGAAGATTCGTTGAGAGTGTTGCTGGAACCGGTCGAGAACGAGTAGGGAGCTTGCCGAAGGGTTTACAAAAGTTCGCCGGAAGGTTCATCGGAATTTCATGGAGCTTGCCAAGAAAGATCAGATCTTGCCAAAAAAGCTCGGGGGAACTCGCCAAAATCATCGTGGAGTCCGGAAGCTTGCCGAGAGTCTGTAGGATGGTGTCCGAGGGATCGTCGGAAGATCGTCGGAAGTTCATCGGAAGCTCGCCGGAAGAAGACTTGACTTGCGGACTTTGTGATAGCTTAGAAATGTCTTTAAATTCATAGTTAGCATATTAATTTAGGTTAGGATTAGCTGTTAATCCTATAAACCCAAAGTAGGGACCATTGGGCCTTGATTTGGACTAGTTTAGGCCAAACGTTTTGGCCCAAACCGAACCAGCACAACTGGGCGGTACCACCGCCCAGTGCTTGGAAGGCCAGGCGGTAACATCGCCTAGCTGGGGTGGTAGTACCGCCCCTGCTATGTCAGTTTGCCAGACTGAAAGGCGGTAGCATCGCCTCTGACAGGCGGTAGCACCGCCCCAACGCCGGGAAACTCAAATTGAGTTTCAAATTTGGAGCCCAAATTTGAACCCTCTTTAAGTCTATAAATATCCCTCCTTTCTCAGCTGAAAGGGTAACCCTTTAGAGTTAGATTTTGAGCAAATAAGTCTTGGGAAAGTCTTGTTCTTCATTTGCTTAAGTGTTCACCTCATTTTCTTCTCTTCATGAAAACTTGTAAGAGTGTGAACCTCTTGTAAAAGGGTTATAAGAGGGGTATTTGGTCCTTCCCCTTCAAAAGGATGTGCTAGTGGAAGAGGGGAGCCTCATCGGTGAAGGCTTCAAGAGTGGATGTAGGTCATTTGACCGAACCACTATACATCATGGTGTTCTTGAATGTGTGAATGTTTAAATTTCGGAATCATTTCTTTACATTGCTACAAGCCTTTACTCTACTTGCTCCACTTCCTCTTCATCTTCTTACATATGCTTTCAAGTTAAAATGCAATCGAAACGGTTTTAATCGAAATGTTGTTTTCATCGTAGGAAAGTTTTTGAACTTGTTTTAAATCACCGAAAAGTTATCATTTTATCCGCTGCACTAATTCACCCCCCCCCCCTCTTAGTGCCGCTCGATCCCTAACAATTGGTATTAGAGCCACGTTCTTTCTCTTTCGGATTTACACCCGTGAGAAATGGCTCTTTTTGGCTTTCAAGAAGGCTTTTTGGTTTTTCGTCCACCTTTCTTTAACGGATCGAACTACACTTATTGAAAAACTAGAATGAGAGTTTTCATACTTTCAATGGACTTAGATTTATGGAACATTATTGAAAACGGTTTTCAACTTCCCTCTAAACCGACGAACGAATGGTCGGTTGGACTTAGAGAGAAAATCTTTTTCCTTGAATGCAAAGGCTATGAATGCCTTAGTTTGCACCTTAGACATGAACGAATTTAATCGGATTTCTATGTGTGAAACGGCTTTTGACATTTGGCAAACTCTTGAAATCACGCATGAGGGAACTAGTAGAGTTAAAGACTCGAAAGTGAACCTCTTATTGTTTGATTTTGAGCTCTTCCGAATGACACCAAGCGAAACTATTGACGATATGTTCACCCGGTTCATGGATGTCATCAATAGCTTAAAAAATCTTGGTAAATGTTTTTCTAACTTTGAACTCACTAACAAGATTTTAAGATCCGTCCCAAAGAGTTGGGATCCAAAAATTATGGCTATTCAAGAGTTTAAAAACTTGAATGATTATTCACTTGAAGAACTAATCGGGTCATTAATGACCTATGAAATGATACTCTTGGAACATGATGAACATGATGAACATTTGAACCACCTTCTAAAGAACAAGAAGGTTTCTGAACTACGAACAAGAGAATGCCACTTGAGTGATGACTCAAGTGATGAGGACAATGAAGAGGACTTTGAACCTTTCATCGATTTTCATAAGTTCATTAAACAAAAATCTAAAATCAACAATGAACTTGAATGGAGGAAGAGACCAATGAAGAGAAGAAGGCTCACCGAGAAGAATCAAGGAAAGAAGAAGCAAACTACGCTTTAATGGGCTTCGTCAATAAGGTAAGTAACTTAACTCCCTTGAGTTGTTATGAAATTACATGATGTTTTTCTTGAGTGCTTAACTTAGTTAGTAGGAAATAAAATTTTATTTTATGCTTTTTCTTTCTAGCATTTTTGAAAAGTAAATTTTTTTTTGAATGATGTATGATGATTTGTGATAATGATTGTACACCTATTATGATTAATCCACGCATGTGTATCTTAATGTTTTTATTGCTTTTCATGATGCTTGACGATTTTATATCATGTATGAGCTTTTGAAGTATTAAAGTGTCATATTGTGATGATGAAACTTATTTTTCGAATTTATAAATAGATGCATGATTTTGGTAAAATTTGAACATGGCCTTTTAACATAAAAATTGAAAGTGTGCTATCATTTTTATGTATTTGGTCTTGACGGTTTTATGACTAAGCCTGTGTTTTACTTTGATACATATTTTCATAAAAATTTTGAATATGCTCACATCAAATTGCTTAAAATGAAAATGTATTTTTTCATTCTATTGAGATGAATGAATTCATGTTATGAGTCTTGTGAATCTCATGAAAATAAACTTGATGAATATTTTAAAAAATGTGCCTCATGTTTTCGGTCTTAATGATTTCTCTTGAAACTTGCTCTTTGGACCTATATGAAAAACATGAGTATACTCATATGAACGTCAAATCACATGAAATGGAACACATAAAAAAAATGAGAAATTGCACTATCATGATGCTTTATGTGTAATGCTTTTGATCTTAATGGGCTAAATGACAACTTGTATTTCAAAGTAATACAATGATGACTTTCATATAAATAATTGGACATACCTTATATAATCATCATTGATAATGATAGTTGGTTATCATGCTTAATGATTTTATGATATCATGAGTATTTAAAGGCATTATATCTTGATGACAAACTCATGTTTTGGTCTTAAATTTGATACTCATTTTATAAACATGAGCACACTTGTATGAAACAAATAATTTAAAAAGAAGATATTTTTCCTATCTTATCGAGATTAATGATTTCATGATATTTTGTGAATCTCGAAATTGATTTTGATGATTCGATTGAGTTCCAAGTTAATAATTTGATTTGAATGAGCTTAAACTACATTGTGATCTTGATAACTTGAGTCTTTTAAGATCTCTCACTTCATACCATGATTCTCCCATGTTGTTGAAGAAAAATCCAAATGAATCATAAATTATTTTCTCTTAACTTATTGATACTCAACTTAAGAAAATATGTTTTGAAGATTGAAACATTGCATGCATAATTTGATTTTTCTCCTATGTTTCAATACACATGACTTGATGATTGAAATATTAATGCAAACACTTAAAATATCACTTGTCATGATTTGAATATTGATTTAAAAGAAATTTTGCTCGACTTGATATCTTTTATGAATTTGAATAAGACTTATTAAAGATTCTTGATTCATCTTTTGATCTCTTGAAATCATGACCTTGAATTCTTGACTTGAGATATTTTTGGGAATCAAAATATTCTCCTCTATGATTGCTTTTTTTTATTATTTACCAAAAAAGAAAACAATTCAAGTTTATGTCATTTGTGAATCTCACAAACTATGTTAATGATTTTGATGATTCAAACTTGAATGAGCTTTATCATAATCCAAGTCTTGATATTTTGATATTTGATACTTGGAATTCTTATGCATGAATCAAGTTACTCTTTGTGCTATATCTTTTTAAATGAATCATGAGCCTTGATGTCATATATTTCATGATATTGAAATGACAAGATTTCTTTGCCTTGTGTGGTAAATTGAACATTTGACATAAATGAAATTTGCTTTATGATGAATCATGAATGATGTCTTTTGGTGTTGATCCTTATTGATATTTCATATTGATATCTTTTATGAATTCTTTGCATCTATGTTTTGTATGCATGATGAAAAAAATTGAAATATTGATTGATGCAAAATTATTTCATTGAAATATTATTCATCCCTTCTTTTTGATAGTGACAAAGGGGGAGTTAGCTTGCTAGCTTATGTATCACAAGTGAAAGTGACAAACATAGCTAGCTAGAACTTGCAAAAGGCAAAACTTGCACTTCTCAAAATGAGAAGAAAGAAATTGCAAAGTTGCATTATTTTTTAAATCATGAGCTTGCATGTTTGAAATGTTATAAATTTTACAAAAATTACTAGCTCATTGCAAACAAAAAGTTGATGGCTTGCAAAAGGAAAACTTAGTTGCAAAAGAGAAAAATTGAAAGGGAGCTAGTTTGCGTATCGCAAAGTATGTTAGCTTATCATTATTGCTTGCTTGCTTGTCATAAATTTCCCTCATACCATGATTTGTTTGACTCCTTTGAATTCATGACTTGATATGTTAAAATGTTAAAAATTCATGATGAAAATTTGTTATTTTGTCATGATGGAAGCATTCATGTAAAGGGAAAAGAATTATATTCTTCCCTTCTTTTTGTCAAAATCAAAAGAGGAGAAGATTTATTGCTAGCTTGCATGATTAATTTGCTAGCTCATTCAAGAGGAAGAAAATTGCTAGCTTGTGCATCAAAAGAGAAAATTTTGCTAGCTTGAACATTGAGAAGCAAAAAGTTGCTATCTGAAGAGAGGCAAAAATCTTGCTCAATTTCACTTTTTCAATATTGCTTACATTTTTGTTACAAATTATTGTTGAATCTCATGCAAGATTATTTGAAGTATTTGATCCTCCCTTTCTTTTTGATGCTAACAAAGGGGGAGAAAGTTTTTAGCTCGAACATTGCAAAAATTTACCATCTTGATTCCTATTTTTGCAACTTCATGAGAAGCTAAGAATTGTTATATCAAAGGATGCAAATATTGCTATCATGAGAAACAAGGTGCAAACTTGCACATCTCAAGAAGCAAGTGAAAATTACCATCATTGCCCATCCTTGAAACTTGCTATGATTGAATGGTATTATTTGATGTTGTATTGCAAAAATATTGTATGATGTGATAAATAGCTAGTGTGTTGTAAAAATTTGCATATCTTTTAAACTAGCTATGATGCTACTTCTCCTTTTTGTTGTTGACATAGGGGGAGAAGTAGATTGATGACTTCATGCAATGTAATGATGCTTGAATATTTTATATATTTGCATGATAGATTTATATTTCTCACTACATGAATGATACATGTTACTTGGATTTGAGATAATCCAAGGGTTCTATCAATTGCATATTGATAGGGAGAGTTTGGTTAAACTCCGGGGAGTTAAGGTTAACTCCATTAGTCATCAATTAGTTGTCATCATCAAAAAGGGGGAGATTGTTGAATCTCGGATTTTGATGATGAAACTAATTGATTGTGTTTTGTTGTTTAACTACGTGTTGAGTTACACAGGTCTACTATCGATCAGGATTAGACAATTGACGCTGGAGAAATTGATGTTATGCCGGAGGTGATCACGTTAAGATATTGGATGTCGAGTCGGAGGTTCGGTCGACTATCGGCAGGAGGCTTCGGACGTCGGGCATCGGGCCAAGAAGTACAGAGTTGCGCCATGGATATCGGGGTTACGGAGGTCAACCGCCAATTGGGCAACAAGCCACAAGAGAGGGCGATGTGCCGAAGGATCGGAGGAAGCGCCGACCAATGACGTGCCGGGCAACTAGATGTCAATTCACTTTGTAATAATTGTCTAGATCGAAGTAGGGTGTTTGTTTGTGCAGGAGTAACTACGATAAGGATGAAGACGTAAAGCAAAACAAAGGGCTGAAGTCAAGTGCGATGGATCATTGGGAGTTCGAGTGTTCGATGGAAGTCCGAAGATTCGTTGGGAGTGCTGTCGGAACCGGCCGAGAACGAGTAGGGAGCTTGTCGAATGGTTTTCGGAAGTTTGCCGGAAGGTTCGTCGGAAGTTTGCGGAGCTTGCCAAGCAAGATCAGAGCTTCCCAAAGAAGCTCGGGGGAACTCACCAAAATCATCATGGAGTCCGAGAGCTTGCCGGGAGTTCGCAGGATGGTTTCCGAGGGATCGTCAGAAGACCGCCGGAAGTTCACCGGAAGAAGACTTGACTTGCGAACTTTGTAATAGCTTAGAAATGTCTTTAAATTCATAGTTAGTATTTTAATTTGGATTAGGATTAGGTGTTAATTCTATAAACCCAAAGTAGAGGCCATTGGGCCTTGATTTGGACTAGTTTGGGCCAAAGTTTTTGGCCCAAACCGAACTAGCACAACTGGGTGGTAGCACCGCCCAGCAGCCGCATGCTGTGCGGTAGCACCGCCCAGCCTGGGGCAGTAGCATCACCCAGCAATTGGAAAGCCAGACGGTAGCACCGCCTGGCTGGGGTGGTAGTACCGCCCCTGCTGTGTCAGTCTGCCAGACTGACAAGCGGTAGCACCACCTCTAACAGGCGGTAGCACCACCCCAGCACTAAGAAACTCAAATTGAGTTTCAAATTTGGAGCCCAAATTTGAACCCTTTTTGAGTCTATAAATACCCCTCTTTTCTCAGCTGAAATGGTAACCCTTTAGAGTTTGATTTTGAGCGAATAAGTCTTGGGAAAGTCTTGTTCTTCATTTGCTTAAGTGTTCATCTCATTTCCTTCTCTTTGTGAAAACTTGTAAGAGTGTGAACCTCTTGTAAAAGGGTTGTAAGAGGGGTATTTGGTCCTTCTTCTTCAAAAGGATGTGCTAGTGGAAGAGGGGAGCCTCATCGGTGAAGGCTTCAAGAGTGGATGTAGGTCATTTGACTGAACCACTATACATCGTGGTGTTCTTGAATGTGTGAGTGTTTAAATTTCAGAATCATTTCTTTACATTGCTGCAAGCCTTTGCTTTACTTGCTTCACTTCCTCTTCATCTTTTTACATATGCTTTCAAGTTAAAATGTAATCGAAATGGTTTTAATCAAAATGTGATTTTCATCGTAGGAAAGTTTCCGAACTTGTTTTAAATCACCGAAAAGTTATCATTTTATCCACTACACTAATTCACCCCCCCCCCCCCTCTTAGTGCCGCTCGATCCCTAACAAATTCTTGTCGTGGTTGATCGCTTTACAAAGTATGATCACTTTTGCATTATTTGTAATCCCAATACTGCTTCTAGTATTACTCGAATCTTTATAGAGAATATTATAAAATTACATGGGATACCAAGATCTATTATAAGTGATCATGATAGGGTTTTCATGAGCAAATTTTAGATGGATTTATTCCAGATGTAAGGTATTAAATTGAAGATGAGTATGGCATATCACCCACAAACCGACGACTAGACTGAAGTGGTGAACAAGTGCTTGGAGACATACCTTAGATTCTTCACCAGTGATCGACCGAAAAAGTGGACAAAGTGACTTCCCTAGGCTGAGTGGTGGTACAATACAACTTATTATTCATCCACAAAATGTACTCCCTATGAGGCTATATATGGCCGACCTCCCCTTGTAATCCGAAAATGTGTTAGGCACCTTTAAAGTAGAACATGTAGATAGGGAACTATAGGATAGAGACAAAATACTGAAGTGACTAAAAGATAATCTCACTATAGCTCAAGCAAGGATGAAACAATAATATGATCAACATAAATGCAAAAGAGAATTTTTAGTAGGAGATTGGGTCTTCCTATGGCTCCAGCCATAAAAGCAAACATCAATCTAGACTAGAGCATCCATGAAGCTTTTACCTTAGTTCTATGGACCCTACCAGATTTTGGAGCGGATTGAAGCAGTAGCATATATATTGGACTTATTTGCCAGCTCCCAAATCCATCCAGTCTTTCATGTGTTATGTTTGAAGCTCAAGTTGGGACAAAATGAGACAACCCAAAGCCACTTACCAAATATGACTACCCAAGGAGAGCTCCATGTTGGGATTGAGAGCGACACTAAGAGGGGGGGGGGGGGGTGAATTCGTGCAGCGGATAAAGATGACAAATTTTGGTGATTTAAACAAGTTCGAAAACTTCATACGATTTAAAGCAATGTTTCGATTAAAAGTATTTTGGTTGTGTTTAACTTGAACACATACGTAAGATGATGAAGTGGAAGTGGAGCAAGTAAAGTAAAGGCTCTTGCAGCAATGTAAATGACAATAAGAAAATGCAAACCTGATTTTATAATGATTTAGTCATACGACCTACGTCCACTCTTGATTCCTCTTCTCTTGAGGCCACCGGCTTTCCACTAGCTATCGTCCTTCTAACAGGTGAGGATTGACTCCCTTTTACAGTACTCTCCTTTGGACGGGCTTAGGAGGTAACCCTTACAAAGCCTCTCACCCCTCTCTTGAACTTTTCCAATACTTAGAATTTGAGAGGAGGATTTCTCTTTAGTTTACAATAGAATTTTCCCTCTTTTTTATTCTAGGTTGTGTGTGTTTCAACTATGGATGAGAGGGGTATTTATAGGCCCCAAGGTGATTCAAATTTGGAGCCTAAATTTGAATCAACTCGGATTTCCAAGTGCTAGCGGTACCACCGCCAGTCTGATTCTGACACTGGTGGTACTACCGCTAGCCTGGGGTGGTACCACCATTGTAGCTTTAATGCTAGGCAGTACGATTGCTTGCAACCTAGAAAAGTGCTCTTTTTCACTTTTCTAGCTCATAGGCGGTTCCACCACCTACAGTAACTTTTAGGCCATTGAATGGGCCTCCCAATGAGCCCAAATTGGCCCCTAATTGAGTTGGTATTATTTCATCTAAAATCAACTTAATTTTGACTCAATCCTACTTCGATCTAGACAATTAATATAACACGAATCGTAATTAGTTGCCCGGCACATCATTGATCCATCGGCGCTTCGTCCAACACTTCAATGCATCATCCTCTCTTGTGATTTGTCATCCAATCAGTAGTTAACCTCCGCAGTCTCGATCTCCTTGGCGTAACTCCGCTCTTCTTAGCCCGATGCCCAATTTTTTGTTTGAAGCCTTTTGCTGATCGTCGACCGGACCTCCGGCTCGACGTCCAATCTCTTGACGTGATTTCCTCTGGCACAACGTTGATTCTTCCGGTGTCAATTGTCTAATCCTGATCGAGAGTAGACCTGCGTGACTCAAAACGTAGTTAGATAACTAAATACGATCAATTAGTTTCATCATCAAAATTCGAGATTTAATAATCTCCCCCTTTTTGATGATGACAACTAATTGATGACGAAGTTAACCTTAACTCGGAGTTTAAACAAACTCCCCCTATCAATATGCCATATTGATAGAACATTGGATTATCCCAAATCCAAGCAACATTCATCATATGTTATGATAAATATCAAAACATGATGCAAATATATAAAATCTTCAATTCAATGCATGAAGTCATCAATCTATTTCTCCCCCTATATCATCAACAAAAAGGAGAAGTAGCATCATAGCTAGTTTAAAAGATATGCAAGCTTTATAATCATACTAGCTATCAATCTAGATGTTCAACATATATCACTTTAAAACATACAACACTTGCTTCTTGTGCAAGATTGCATTTTGCTTTTCTTGAATTCACAAGGTAGCAATTTTTGATATTCAAGAGAGCAAGTTCTTTTCCTCTTTTGTAGGCTAGCAAGATAGCAAGTTTGCACTTAGATTTCTTTATGATATGCCAACCTAGCAATTTTGTCTCCCCTTCAACATTGTCAAAAGAAAGGGAGAATGTAATGTTGTAATTCATTTCCTTTTTTATCAACTTTTCAAATCATGACAAATGAGAAAAAAAAATGAATATTGACATAAATGTTTCAATCATCAAAATTCAAGTCATGAATATGAATCCAACAAGCTAGCTCCCCCTTAGTTTTTATTAAAATGAAGTGGAGAACTCAATGGCTAAAAATTTCAATCATTATACAAGCCATATAAAGAAATCATGTCATGATATCAAGAAAATTCAAGGACACGATTCACTTGACAAATCTTTTTAATAAAGCAAAAGAATTATACAACCAAGGATCATGCTAAAAATATATCAATATCATTTATCAAGTCATGATTCATGATTCATCATAAAGTAAGTTAATTTTCAATCATCACATAAGGCATGCAAGCCAATGTACTCATGTCATTTCTAAATCATAAAAGATATGATATCAAAGCTCTAGAAAATCAAGAAGAGCATGATTCATTTGACAAATCTTTTTAATAATGATTCATCATAAAGATATCAAGATCACATTTCATAAATAATCAAGATCAAGATATCAAGATCACGATATAGATAAAAATTCTCTTAAAATGATCTTGATTAAATAGGAATTCAAGTTGCAATTATCAAGATCATGAATCGTAAATATTTTCTTTAGCAAAGAATCGCATAAGCACTTGATTATTTCATAAGAAATCTCAATGCATCATGATTTATAAATTCTTTCTCTATAACGTGAATCATAGGAGGTATAATAGCAATGATATCAATCATGATTCATTTGATAGTAAATAGCAAAGAGAACAAGTTGTTTCATGCATAAGAAATCTCAATAAGATCACATTTCATAAGAAATTCCAAGTATCAAATATCAAGTAATAATCATGTTTCTTCAAATTTCTCAAGTCAAGAAGTCAAAAGAAAGTTTATGATTCGGTTGAAACAAAATTTCATTCAAGTCAATTCATCAACTCAAAACTCATAATCAAATTATCATTTTTGAGATTCATAACATGAATAAGGTTATTAGCACATCATCAAAATCTCATTCATAATTCAAATGATTTATAAAATATCATAAATGAATTTATCACTTGTTTTTTTATTTGAAAAATCTGAAACTTTAGAGAAAGGAAGTTGTTCAAGAAACATGCATTTCTCTTTTAGTGATTTCAATTCATGCATTAATTTCATATAAACATGCCTTTGTCTTTTTATGTCAATTCAAAATATGCATGAAGATTCAAGACTTGAAGGAAAAATTTCATAAAACAAATCATAATATGTATTATCATATAAATCCGAAATCAAGTTTCAAGAGAAATCACTAAGACCAAAAACATGATACACACATTTGTTTTCAAAGCATTCATCATGATTATCTTCAAGAGATTCATAAGATTCATAAAATGAATTCATTAACCTCAATAGGATAGAAAATGCAATCTCTTTTTATGTGTTTCAACCTATAATCATGCCTTTGCCTTTAGTAAAAACAAGTATCAATATTCAAGAGCGAAAAGGCAAATTTCATAAAACAATTCATCAAGCATGATTCCATAACTTTCAAGCATGATAACATCCTTTTAATATCGAGATATTCATCATCAAGTATGATTTCAAAATGTATGTTCAAGATTTTTTATTTGAAAGCCATGTATCATCATACAAATTGAATATTATTATCAAAATCTTTCATTCAAAAATTTTATTTAGAATAATGTGGATTAATTACATGTAAGCATGCTCAAGTCCTCTTTCTATAAACATTGTGTATCAAGTTTAAGACCGAAAAGGTGATTTCATCAAAGCCATCAAGATCAAACACATAAAACACAAAAACATTATGATAGCACATTGTCCATTTTTATGAGTTTCAATTTAAGTGATTTGATCTTTCATAAGAATGTTCAAGTTTTTCATATGAAAATATCATACATCATATTTAAAAATGAAAGCATCATCAAAATCATTTTAATTCTTTCTTTCATTAGTTATAACAAGATGATCAATGCTCAAATTTTTGCTAAAATCATGCATCATTTTATAAATATCATCATAAAAATGATTAAGACCTATTAATCAAAGATGGAAGTTTTTAAATTATAAGCATGATACACACATCTATTATCAAAAGACTTTCAAGAAATTCATATATAGATATGTATCATGTTTAAAATTGAAAATCGATACGAAAAGTATACATGGATTTTATCCTTTTAGGTGTACATGCATTATGTCATCTTAATTTATCACGACAATGATTAGACCAAAAACATGTTTATCCAAAGCATAGAGTTTCAAATCAATATTACTTCAAAAACACATGCATGATATAAAATCATCAAGCATCATGTTTAGAGATAAAAACAATATAAAACATCAAGATACACATGCATGGATTAATCCTATTAGGAGTGCACGCATTATCACAAATCATGCAAGTATCATTTAATTTTTATTTTTCAAAAATATTAGTAAGAAAAGTATGATATAATTTTTGAAAATAATTTTTTTTAATATTTCCTACCAACTAAACTAACTACTCATAAAAAATTTCAAGTAATTTCATAAAGCAAAGGAGCTTTGGTTAAGTTACTTACCTTGTAGTCAAAGCCCGTCAAAATACAATTTGTCATTTGCCTTTTGGAAGTTTTTGATTTGTCCTTAGGTGTCTTCCTTTTTTTTGGCCTCTTCCTCCGTTCAAGTTCATTTTTAGTTTTACATTTTTGTTTAATGAACTTATTAAAATTCATTATTATGTGTTCAATGTCCTCATCACCATCACTTGAGTTATCACTCAAGAGGTCCTCATTTGTCCAAAATTCCAAATCCTTCCTATTCTTTGGAAGGTAGTTCAAGTGTTCATCAAGTTTTAAAAAGCTCATTTCATACGTCATTAATGAGCCAATGAGTTCTTATATCAAAAGGTCATTTAGATTTTTAGCTTCCTGTATTGCGGTTACTTTAGGATCCCACCTTTTTGAAAGAGATCTTAAAATCTTGTTTACGAGATCAAAATCCAAAAAAGATTTACCAAGAGCTTTTAGACTATTGACGATATTCGTGAAATGGGTGTACATGTCACCTATAGTCTCGCTTGGTTGCATTCGAAAAAACTCAAAATCATGCAATAAGAGGTTTATTTTCAAGTCATTGACTCTACTAGTTCCATCGTATGTGATTTTAAGTGTCTTCCAAATATCAAAAGCTGTTTCGTATGAAGAATTCTGATTGAACTCGTTTTTGTCCAAAGTGCAAAATAAGGTATTCATAGCCTTTGCATATAAAGAAAAAGATTTTCTCTCCAAATCCGACCATTCATTCATTGGTTTAGAGAGAAGTTAAAAATTATTTTCAATAATATTCTATAAATCCAAATTCATAGAAATCAAGAAAACTCTCATTTGAGTTTTCCAATATGTGTAGTCTGAACCATTAAACAACAGGGGATGAACAATCGAAAAACCCTCTTGAAAGCCATGAAGAGCCATTTCTTACAGGTGTAAATCCAAAAGAGAAATAACGAGGCTCTGATACCAATTATTGGGATCGAGAGTTAAGAGGGAGGGTGGTGAATTAGTGTAGCGAATAAAGATGTCAAATTTTGTCGATTTAAAATAAGTTCAGAAACTTCATACGATTCAAAGCAATGTTTTGATTAAAAGTATTTCGGTTGCATTTAACTTGAACACATATGTAAGATGATGAAGTGGAAGTTGAGCAAGTAAAGTAAAGGCTTGCAGCAATGTAAATGACAATAAGAAAATGCAAACCCGATTTTATAGTGGTTTGGTCATATGACCTACGTCCACTCTTGATTCCTCTTCTCTTGAGGCCACCGGCTTTCCACTAGCTATCGTCCTTCTAACAGGTGAGGATTGACTCCCTTTTACAGTACTCTCCTTTTGACGGGCTTAGGAGGTAACCCTTACAAAGCCTCTCACCCCTCTCTTGAACTTTTCCAATACTTAGAATTTGAGGGGAGGATTTCTCTCAAGTTTACAATCAAATTTTTCCTCTTTTTCATTTTAGGTTATGTGTGTTTCAACCATGGATGAGAGGGGTATTTATAGGCCTCAAGGTGATTCAAATTTGGAGCTCAAATTTGAATCATCCCAAATTTCCAAGTGCTAGCGGTACCATCGCCTAACACTGGCGGTACCACTGCTAGTCTGATTCTGACAATGGCAGTACTACCACCAGCCTGGGGTGATACCACCATTGTAGCTTTCATGCTAAGTAGTACTACAGCCCAGACTGGGTAGTACCATCACCTACAGCTTGGAAAAGTGCGCTTTTTCACTTTTCCAACTCATAGGCGTTTCCACCGCCAGTTTGGCGGTGCCACCGCCTGCAGCAACTTTTGGGTCACTGAATGGGCCTCCTAATGAGCCCAAATCAGTGCCAATTTAGGTCTAATTAGCCCCTAATTGAGTTGACATTATTTTACCTAAAACCAACTCAATTTTGACTTAATCCTACTTTGATTTAGATAATTATTACAACGCGAATTATAATTAGTTGCCTGGCACATCATTGGTCCATTGGCGCTTCGTCCAATACTTCGATGCATCGTCCTCTCTTGCGGTTTGTTGCCTAATCAGTAGCTAACCTTCGTAGCCCTGATCTTCTTAGCATAACTTTGCTCCTCTTGGCTCGATGCCTATTTTTTATTCGAAGCCTTCTATCGATCATCGACCGAACCTCTGGCTCGACATCCAATCTCCTGACATGATTTCCTCCAATACAACGTTGATTCTTCTAGCATCAATTGTCTAATCCTGATCAAGAGTAGACCTGCGTGACTCAAAATACAGTTAGATAACTAAACACAATCAATTAGTTTCATCATCAAAATCAGATATTCAACGCTCTAGACCAAGCCGAGTGCCATTATTGATCGATGGATCGTGACTTGACGACGACGACCCACTACTGAAGTGCTAATACAGTGGGTGAACCTACTAGCATAAGATGCCACTTGGGAGAACTATGATGACTTGAAGATTAAATCCCCAGAATTCATAGAACGTCAGTCTCGAGGATAAGGCTGATTTGAAGAGGGCGGGGGTCTGTTAGGACTCTAGCTAGGAGAGTCCTAATTTAGTTTTATTGAAGGGAGCAAACATATAAATCCTAAGGGCATTCATGTAAATCCTATCTAGCCAACCCCAATTAAAGAGGTGAAGAGGCCAGCTAGGTTAGGATTAGTTTGGAGGTTGCTTCTTAGAGAAGCATTTGGAGTTGATTAGAAGTAGGGGTCTTGAGTAGGAGTCCTATTAGGAGTTAAGGTTTAGAAGCTCTATAAATAGCCATGTATTCACCCTCTTTTCTTCATGAATAGATCAATCGTTTTAGTAGCCTTTGAGTAGCAACTTGGAGGAAGGAACCCCTATAGAGTTCCAAGGAGGCCGATCCCCTAAAGAGGTCAACCCTAAGCTTAGAATTCACAAGGGTTCTAACAGTAATATATTTGATGAAAATTTAACTTTCGACGAGCTTTCAAATGCCTTTCATGAATTGTTTGATGAGTGTAAAATAATTAGTAAAAAGTTTAATTTGTTGAAAAAGGAGCATGCTCTCTTAGTTGATAAATTTGAAAATCTTAAACACAACACTCATTTGCCTCCATACTCTAAGTGTGAACATATAGAGACACTTGAGAAGGAGAACTTACTACTCAAAAAAATCTTAGATAAATTTAAGGTTATTAGCAAGTCTTTAGACATGATCCCTGCCAATAAAGGTCATATTAATAAAAGAAGTAGAATCAGATTTGTGAGTGGATCTCACCAAAATCCAACCACTTTTGTTAAAGGACCAACATTGCATGTATCACCTTACACAAAGTATAACTTTTGTTACCAACCTAGACATATTACTTACACATGTCCGTTTAAGAAACTTAGTTCACATAAGTTGATATGGATTCCTAAAGGAACCATAAGGAATTCAATGCAAAATGACAAAACAAGTAGATCAATTTTTGAGGCACCCAAGGTAAAATGGGTACCTAAAAACTATACTCTTTTGTAAACACATTCACCATCACAAGCTGGGAGCAAGAGATGGTACCTTGATAGTGGATGCTCAAGGCATATGACCGGAGATCCATCTCAATTCTCTAAGCTCACTAGCCTAGACGAAGGATATATCACCTTCGGAGATAACAACAAGGGTAAAATCATTGACAAGGGATCCATAGGTAACAAATCAAACTTTTTAATTAATAAAGTGTTATTAGTAGATGGCTTAAAGCATAATCTTTTAAGCATTAGTCAATTATGTGATAAAGGATATATAATAAGATTTGAATCTAATGCTTGCATCATTGAAAAATCGCAAAACAACACATCTATGATTGCTCTAAAATAAAATAATGTCTACTCTATCAACATTGATAAACTTAGTAATGAAATGTGCTTTTCGGTTTTGAATGACGATGCTTGGCTTTGGCATAGGAGATTAGGCCATACAAGCATGAAACTAATCTCCAAAATCTCATCTAGAGAACTAGCAAGTGGCATTCTTATATTAAATTTGTCAAGACAAAGTGTGTGATGCTTGTCAGCTAGGAAAACAAATAAAAAGAAGTTTCAAATCGAAGAATCAATAAGCACCTCTAGACCATTGTAATTGATCCATATGGACTTATTTGGACTAATTGACACAACAAGCCTAGGAGGGAGCAAATATACCTTTATAATCGTAGATGACAATAGTAGATATACTTGGACATATTTCTTGGCATACAAAAGTGATTATTTTAAGTGTTTCTCAAAGTTTTACAAACTTGTTCAAAATGAAAAAGGTTTTATGATTTCATCGATTTGGAGTGATCACGGTGGTGAATTTCAAAATCATGATTTTTAGAACTTTTGTTAATCTAATGGTTACAACCATAATTTCTCTACTCCAAGGAAACCTCAACAAAATGGAGTAGTAGAAAAAAAGAATAGAAATTTACAAGAAATGACAAGAACTATGTTGAATGAACATAGTTTACCCAAATACTTTTGGGCCGAAGCCGTCAATACAACTTGCTATATCATGAGTAGGATTCTAGTAAGACCATCTCTCTCTAAAACTCTTTATGAATTATGAAATAACAAAAAACCAAATGTTTCATATTTTAAAGTTTTTGATTATAAATATTTTATATTGAATGAAAAAGATGCCTTATAAAAGTTTGATGCAAAATCCGATGAAGGCATTTTTCTAGGTTATTCTTCTATTTCTGAGGCCTCTTGTGTTTTTAATAAAAGAACTATGGTTATAGAAGAATCTATTCATGTTGTTTTGAATGAAGTTTCTGAATTTATAAAAAAACGATTTTCATGATGATCTTGATTTTAATGGTTTGAATTTAAATGAAACCTCTCCTCCAAATAGCAACTTGGATGCATCTTCTTCCAAAACTTCCTTACCTAAAGAATGGAAGTATGTAATGCCCATCCTAAGGAGCTGATTATAGGAGACACATCAAAAGGAGTTCAAACTTATTCTTCTTTTAAGAATTTTTGTGCCAACATCACTTTTCTTTCTCAAATTGAATCTAAGTGCATTAATAAAGCCTTGAAAGATGATTCTTAGGTTATCGCAATGCTAGAGGAATTGAACCAGTTTGAGAGAAATGAGGTGTGGAAGCTTGTTCCTAGACCTAATAAACATTTAGTTATTGGTACTAAATAGGTCTTTAGAAACAAGCAAGATGAATTTGGTATCGTGGTTAGAAATAATGATAGATTAATAGCCAAAGGTTTTAATAAAAAAAAAGGTATTGATTACGAAGAAACCTTCGCTCCTATAGCAAGATTAGAAGCCATAAGGATGCTCCTTGCCTTTGCTAGTAGTAATGATTTCAAACTATTTCAAATGGATGTTAAAAGCGCTTTCTTAAATTGCTTCATTTCCGAAGAAGTATATGTCGAACAACCTCCTGGATTTGAAAATTTGCCTTTTCCTAATCGTGTGTTTAAAATGACTAAGGCTCTCTATGGATTAAAATAAGCCCCAAGGGTTTAGTATGAGAGACTTAGCTCTTTTCTTATTCAAAATAATTTTTCTAAAGGTAAGGTCGTTTATTAAAAATTTTAAAAATAATTTTCTTGTTGTTCAAATTTATATTGATGATATTATTTTTGATTCTACAAATGAATCATTATGTGAATCATTTTCCAAGAGTATGAGCCAAGAGTTTGAAATGAGTCTAATGGGTGAACTAATATTCTTTTTAGGATTACAAATCAAACAACTTAGTGATGGTATATTTCTTAGTCAAACCAAATATGTATTAGAATTGTTAAAATGGTTTAATATGAATGGTTCAAAGAGCATCAACACTCCTATGAGTACCTCCGCTAAGTTAGACATGGACGAAAGTGGAGAAAGTTTAGATAAAAATATATAGTAGAATGATATGTAGTTTACTTTACCTCACTACAATTAGATCGGATATCATGTTTAGTGTAGGACTTTATATTAGATTTTAAGCTAATCCTAAGTTATCTCATCTTAAAGTCGTTAAAAGAATCGTTAGATATATTAAAGAAACTCCTAACCTAGGACTATGGTATCCAAAATCTGATGACTTTTATTTAATAGCCTATGCGGATGCGGATTTTGACAGATGTAGAATATATAGAAAAAGTACATCCAGAACATGCCAATTTTTAGGACATGCACCTGTTTCTTGGACTTCCAAGAAATAAAACTCGGTTGCACTATCTACGGCTAAAGCTGAATACATAGCCGTAAGTGCATGTTGTGCACAAGTTGTATGGATGAAAAATAGATTAGAAGATTATAGAATTCATTTAAGGAATATTCCTATAAAATGTGATAACACAAGTGCTATATATTTAACTAAAAATCTCATTCAACACTCTAGAACTAAACATATTGACATTAGGCATTACTTTATATGAGATCATGTCAATAACAATGATGTTACTCTAGAATTCATTGATACAAAAGACCAATTAGCGGATATCTTCACAAAACCTTTAAATGAAGAATAATTTGACTTCATTAGAAGGGAATTAGGCATGCTAAATTGTCTTAATACATGAGTTTATTGTATGCCTTTTCTAGTATTTTTTGATTTTATATCATCCTTTTCGTTTTCATGAACTTATTTTGATCCTTCATCTATCTTGGTATCATCTTTTCCGATTTCATAGACGAAGCTTTTATTTTTATCTTCCTCCATCTCGGATTGATACTCTTGCCTCATCGATTGATGATTCATGTTTAATAATTTTTTGAATTAGAATCATACCCATTTAATGACTTTATGAATTTGATTTTATAGATTTTATCCTCCCTCAATTTTCGTTGGCATGAATGAATAGCTTTTCACATTTTTATTTCATGAAATTTGAAGTTTGATAAATTCTTGATAACTGAAACAAATTGCTTTCATGACACACGTAACTATTCTTTTATACATATTTTTATGTCGTGGACTCTATATGAAAAGAAGAAGCTCTCATAAATTTTTTTAATAGCTCGAATGCTCTCTTAATTTCAATTTGAATTTCATTTTACTTCTCTAAATGCGAATTTAATGATTTAACTCTTGTATAAATTTTTACGTCATGAGATTTTATGAATTTTTCATGACTTGATTGGTTGTTTTCTACTTCATGGATTTTTCATGGAAATGCCGAGTTAGCTCTTATCATGATATTTATTTTCGATCATTCAAACAAATTACCTCTTGAACTTTTCAAGACTTTCAATATCTCTTACTATGAGTTTTTATGAATTTTGTGCTTGAATGATCTCTTTTCTACCTCACAAATTTTACTCGGTGGAAGTATGGACATTATCACTTTTGAATGAATTTTTCTTTATGTCATGAGCTCTTGATGGAAAGTAGAAATTTTTATGAATTTTTGCTTCGATGATCTATCTTTTCTACTTTACGAATTTATCTCTATGGCATGAACTTTCAATAGAATGAACGAATTGCTTTTCGTTATTCTTGACAATTTAAGTCTTCTTGATGGACTTATCATTCTCTTTTTGCCATGTTCATAAAAAGTTCTATCATAACATTTGGTATCAATGGCCTATTTTCTTTTTGTTGATGACAAAGGGGGAGAAATGTGGTGAATTGATGACAAGTATCGTAAAATGTAATTTGTAAAATGTGTTGTATCGTAAAAGCAAATTGATGACATGCTTCATATCATAAAGCAATTGCCATGCTTTGTATCATAAAATGCTTGCTTTCATTAAAAGTATCATAATGTATCGTAAATATATGAAATGTATCAAATGCATCGCAAATGATTGAAGCATAATATGATGTATCACAATTGTATGGAATGTATTATATGCATCGCAAATAACATATGTATGCTTAATTTTTCTATGATTATTATCGTATCATGATTATTTATCTTACTTGAATTTGGTATCATGCCTTGATATGATAATTTGGTTTCATTTTCATATCATTGAATGAAGTATCATCAATTGATATCATATCTTGAATTTGTGAACTATTTGATATCATTTGACTCTTGCTAAATTTCAAAATTAAAGTTAGTATCATTTGTTGAAATGACTTAAAAATGGATGTCATGCCTTGACATTATTTTTGAATTGTGAAAAGTATGTAGTATCATATTTTGGGATAAAAAATCATGCTTGTTGAGCATGTCGATAAGTTTGAATATATGTAACTTATCGATCTTGGCTTGAATTCAAGGGGTTTGAATTCAAGTGTTTCTTTTCTCAAATATGGCATATAGTGTTGAATCTCGAATTTTGATGATGAAACTAATTGATTATGTTTTGGTTATCTAATTATATTTTGAGTCACGTAAGTCTACTATCTATCAGGATTAGACAATTGATACAGGAAGAATCAATGTTGCATCGGAGGAAATCATGTCAGGAGATTGGACGTCGAGTCGGAAGTCTGGTCGATAATCGATAGAAGGCTTTGGATAAAGAAATCGGGTATCAGACCAAGAAGAGCAGAGTTACACCAAGGACATCGAGGTTGCAAAGGTCAACAGCCGATTGGGCAACAGGCTGCAAGAGAGGACGATGCACTGAAGTGTCGGATGAAGCACCGATAGGCCAATGATGTGCTAGGCAACTAATTACGATTTGCTTTATAATTGTCTAGATCAAAGTAGGGTTAAGATTTAATAAGTGTGCAGGATTAACTATGATAGTGATGAAGGCATAAAGCTAAATGAAGTACCAGAGTCAAGTACGATCGAATCATTGGAAGTTCAAGAGTCCACCAGAAGTCCGAAGGTTTATCAGAAGTGCTGTCGAAATTGGTCGAGAATGAGTCGGGGGCTTATCGAAGGGTAGTTGGAAGTTCATCGGAAGGTTCATCGAAAGTTCATGGAGCTCACCAAGAAAGATTGAAGCTTGGCAAAGATGACTCATCGGAACTCGCCAAGGTCATCGTAAAGTCTGGGAGCCCATCGGGAGTCCACTAGAAGATGTTCGAGAGTTCGTCGGAAGTCCACCGGAAGTTCATCAAACGCTCGTCGGAAGAAGCCTTGACATACCGAATTTAGATTTTCTTAAAAAATATCTTTAATTTCATAATTAGCATGTAATTAGGGTTAAGATTGGGTGTTAATCCTATTAACTTTAGTAGGGGCTAACTAGGCCCGTTAATGGACTGGATAGGGCTAGATTCAAGGCCCAACTAGGAGTGTTGGACCTTGTTTGACAGTGGCACCACTAGACTGGGGTGGTGGAACCGCTTAGGTCCAGTTCTTGAGGTGGTCTAGGTAGTGGTACCACCCATGGATAGTGTACCTAGGTGGTGATACCATTGATTGGGTGGTAGTACCACCCGATGTTAGTCAATTGGTGGTGGTACCGCCAATGACAAGCGATGGTACCATCAGTACCTTGGAAATCCGGGGTGATTCAAATTTGGGCTCCAAATTTGAATCCTCTTGGGGTCTATAAATTCCTCAGGTGTTCTTGCTTGGAAAAGTAAGAATTGAGTAAAAGAAAAGAGCTAAAACTCTGTTGAAAGCCTTATAAAATTGAGGTGTTTCCCCTCCTATGTATAGAAGTGTAACTCTAAGAGAGAGTGAGGGAAATCCTATAAGAGAGGGCTATAAAAAGGGAGTTAGTCTTCGCCCATTAGAAGGAAGACAACTAGTGGAAAGCTGGTGGCCTCAAGCGAAGAGGAATCGGGAGTGGACGTAGGTCGAATGACTAAACCACTATAAAAATCGGGTTTGCATTTATTTCTTATTGTTTATCCTTACTGTAAACTATCTCTACTACTGCTCTATTTTTTTATCTCTATAAATATCTTTAAGTTAGAGCTTTTCCAATATGATTTCACCGATACGACTTTCATAATACGAAACGTGGTTATTATCATACGAAGATTTCCAAAATCACATGAACTTGTTGTAATTTACTACTGCACTAATTAACCCCCCCCCCCCCCCCTCTTAGTGCCATTCTTGATCCCCAACAAGTGCTATCAGAGCCACATTATTTCTCTTTTGAATTCACACCCACGAGAAATAGCTCTTCATAGCTTTCAAGAGTGTTTTTCGATCGTTCGTCCTTCCTTATTTAATGGGTTGGACTACACTTATTGAAAAACTCGAATGAGAGTTTTCTTACTTTCTTTGGATTTAGATTTATGGAACGTTATTGAAAATCATTTTCAAACTCCCTCTAAACCAATGAAAGAATGGTCAGATTTAGAAAAAAAAAATTTCATTAAATGCAATAGCTATGAATGCCTTATTTTGCTGTTTAGATAAAATTGAATTTAAGTATGTTTCTACTTGTGAAACAGCTTTCGATATTTGACTCACTCTTGAAATCACACATGAAGGCACTAATTGAGTTGAAGATTTAAAAATGAATTTGTTGATGCATGATTTTGAGCTTTTTCAAATGGAACCAAGCGAGACTATTGATAACATGTATACCCATTTCATGAATGTCGTCAATAGTCTAAATGCCCTTGGTAAATCTTTTTTGAATTTTGATCTCATAAACAAGATTTTAAGATCTCTTCCAAAAAGGTGGGATCCGTAAGTAACCGCTATACAAGAAGCTAAAAATCTAAATAACATTCCATTAGAAGAACTAATCGGGTTATTAATGATCTATGAGATGACACTCTTGGAACATGATGAACATATGAACCACCTTCTAAAGAACAGGAAGGGTTTGGAACTTCGGACTATGAAATACCACTTGAGTGATGACTCAAGTGATGAGGACCATGTTGATGATGAACTTGAACTTCGAACACTAAAATTTAATAAGTTTATAAAATGAGAATCTAAAACTAAAATGAACTTGAATGGAAGAAGAGGCCAAAGAAGAAGAAAGTACCCAAGGATGAATCAAGTGATGAAATGGTGAAATGTGCTTTGATGGTTTTCGACTACAAGGTAAGAAACTCAACCAAAGTCCCTTTGCTTTATGAAATTACTTGACATTTTTCTTGAGTGCTTAACTTAATTAGTAGGAAATATTTTTTTTAATTTCATACTTTTCTTATGTTTTTGAAAATTAAAATGATACTTGTATGATTTGTGATAATGCTTGTATAAGATTAAATCCATGAATTTTTATCTTGACGATTTCCGTATGGCTTTTCTTAAATGCATGATTTTGGCATAAATGCTTGGGCATGCTCATTTGAAATCATGCTTGATTATGATAAAATAAAAATATTAAACGTATGTGTTGATTTCAATTTTAAATATGATGTTTGACGATTTTATATCATGCGTGTATAATAATCTGAAATCCTATGTTTTGGAATGATGTGTTTTTTGTCTTGATGGTTTTGATATATCTTTGTTTTAGATTTATATGATGATACTTGGCTTTCATATAAAAAAAAATTTGAACATTCCTATGAAAGATCAAATCACTTAAATTAAAACACATAAAAAAAAGAGAAAAGCACTATCATGATGTTTTATGTTAGATGTATTGGATCTTAATGGCTTTAATGACAAAACTTATATTTCAAATTTATATGATGATAGCTCTCGTATAATTATTGATAATGATGAAATAAAAATATTAAAAGTTTTGTATCATACTTAATGATTTTATGGTATCATGCATGAGGACTTGAAGTAATGATTGATTTGAATCTTCTATTTTGGATTAATGTGTTTTTGGTTTTGACGAAATTTGTTATGGATTTATACAATGATGGCTTTCATATAAAGACTTGAATATACTTATATGAAACAAATGAAACACAAAAAAAGGAATGAATATGATCATATCCATGAATCTTGATTATTTTATATTGCTTTAGGTTTCAAACAAGATGCATGATTTTTGATACAAAAATTAATTATCATGATAATGGCATATTTCATGATAATGCTTGCACACCATGTAGGATTAAAAGATAGAAGCAAGTATATTAATTATTTTGAATTACTTTTCGATTCTCAGCATGATGCTTGGCTTTTGTGTGAAAATTTGAACATGCTCACCTTATTTGAAACACATAAAAAAGGAGGGAAGTAAAATGTATTATCATGATGAATCGAGTCTTTTGCTTAAAGATGCTTTATGTATTTGTTTTTAATCATTTTTTTGACGAAATTTTTAGATGCCATGTCATATTTTTAGTCTTGATGATGAAACATGTGTTTCGATTTTATACATGATACACATATATGCATGCTATGAATCTCTTGAATCAAATTTATTGGAAGATGCCCAATGCTTAATGTGTTATATTTTATGACTTAAAGATTTTTATGATGGATTTTGCCTTTAGGTCTTGAACATTGATACTTGTTTGACATAAAAAGACTAGAACATGTCTATATGAAATCAACACATGAAGTGAAATCACAAAAAGAGGAAAACATCTCTTAAAATTGCTTTATCTCTATCTTTTTGATTTTTCAACATGTGATTCTTAGTGATGAATCTATTTTTTGAATCTCACAAACTATGATATTGATTTTGATGATTCAAATATTTAAATGAGTTGAAAATTGTGATGAATGTTTTGAATCATGTCTGACAATTTTTTTTCATTTTAAAACTATATATGATGAGTAATGATAGTTTGAATGCTTGAATCGATAATTTTTGGGTTCCCTACTCGAAATTTATTTTTCTTGATCTTGATTTCTCAGACTTATGACTTGAAATACTCTTAATAGGAATCAAAATCTTTTTCCTCTATGATTCCTTCATTCTATCATTTACTAAAGAGGAAAACAATCTAAGTCTATCTATGTCATTTTATGAATATCGAAAGTGACTTTGATAATTGTGATAATGAGGTTGGAATTAACGAATTGATTTGAATGAGTTTTATCTATATCGTGATCTTGATAACTTGAGTCTTTCAAGATCTCTTACTCCATACTCTCTTATGATTCTCCCATATTATTGAAGAGAAATCCAAATGAATCATAAGTTATTTTCTCTCGACTTATCGATACTCAATTTGAGAAAATGTGCTTTGATGATTGAAACATTGCATGCGTAATTTGATTTTTCTCCTATCTTTCAATACTTCTTTCTACCATGAATTGATGATTGAAATATTGATGCTAACATTTGATATATCACTTGTCATGGTTTGAAAATTGAGGTAAAAGAAACTTTATTTTTTTCCTTGATATCTTCATTAAAAAACTTGTCAAATGAATCATGTTTTTCTTGATTTTCTCTTGAGCCTTGATATCATATCTTTCATGACATAGAAATGACATGATTACTTTGGCTTGCATGCCCTATGTGATAATTGAAAATTAATTTGCTTTATGATGAATCATGGAATCATGATCTTGATACTTCCTAAAAGGAATATTTATAAACCATGGATGATATCTTTTGGTATTGATCCTTGTTGATGTTTTATATTGATATCTTTCATTAATTTTTTATATCTATGGCTTGTATGCATCATGTGATGATTAAAAGATTGATGTAAAATTTTTATTGATGCATATTTACAGTTGATGTAAAAGTTTACATCATTCGTTCCTCTCTTCTTTTTTAGAATGATAAATGGGGAGAAAAGTTGCTAACTTGAAGTAAATATTACTAGCATTTTTGTTACCAATTATTGAATCTCGTGCAAAATTATTTGATTGAAATATTAATCCTCCCTTTCTTTTTGACATTGACAAAGGGGGAGAAGAGTTTGCTAGCTTGCACATTAAAATGAAAGCATAGCATGCTAAGGATGCAAAACTTGCAAACTTGTACTTCTCAAAAGAGAAGAAAGAAATTACAAAGTTGCATATCTATAACTTGTTAGCTTGCATGTTTAAAAGTGATGTAAATTTTACAAAAATTACAAACTTGCAAGGCAAAACTAAGTGCACTTCTCAAGAGAGAAGAAACAAAGTGATATCTTACCTATCGTGAGAAACTAAGTGCAAACTTGCACATCTTAAGAAGCAAATAAAAAATTACTATGCTATACTTGCATGAACTTCAAAACTTGCTATGATTAAATGCTTTAAAGTGATGTATATTGTAAATTTAGCTTGAATGTTGTAAAATTTGCACATCTATTAAAAATGCTAGATGCCACTTCTCCTTTTTATTGATGACAAAGGGGGACAAGTAGATTGATGATTTCATGCATTGTACGATTATTAAAATTATGATTTTGCATGAATATTACTTGAAATTATGATAACATATTACTTGGATTTGTTGAAATCCAAGAGTTCTATTAATATGGCATATTGATAGGGGGAGTTTGGTTAAACTCTGGGAGTTAAAGTTAACTCCGTCATCAATTAGTTATCATTGTCAAAAGGGGAGAGATTGTTGAATCTCAAAATTTGATGATGAAATTAATTTATTATGTTTTGGTTATCTAACTATGTTTTGAGTCACGCAAGTTTACTATCAAATAGGATTAGACAATTGATACAGGAAGAATTAACATTGCGTTAGAGGAAATCACGTCAGGAGATTGGATGTCGAGCCAGAGGTCCGGTTGACGATCGATAGAATGCTTTGGATAAAGAAATCGGGCATCAAGCCAAGAAGAGTGGAGGTGTGCCAAAGACATTAGGGTTGTGGAGGTCAATGGCCGATTGGGTAACAGGCCGCAAGAGAGGATGATGTGCTGAAGTATTGGATGAAGCGCTGATGGGCCAATGACGTGCCAGGCAACTAATTACGATTCGCTTTGTAATTATCTAGATTGAAGTAGGGTTAAGGTTTAATTAGTGTGTTAGATTAACTATGATAGCAATGAAGGTATAAAGCAAAACGAAGTGCCAGAGTCAAGTATGATCGAATTGTTGGAAGTTCAAGAGTCTATTAGAAGTCTGAAGGTTCATCGAAATTTCTGCCGGAATTGGCCGAGAATGAGTTAGGGGCTTGCTGAAGGGTTGTCGGAAGTTCACAGAGCTCACCGAGAAAGATCGGAGCTTATCAAAGAAGACTCGTCGTAATTCATCAAGGTTGTCGTAAAGTCCAGGAACCTATCGGAAGTCTACCGGAAGATGTCCGAGGGTTCATCGGAAGTCCACCAGAAGTTTGCCTAAAGCTCGCCGGAAGAAGTCTTGATGTGTCAGATTATACTTTTGCTAAGAATATGTTTTCAATTTCATAATTAGCATATAATTAGGGTTAGTATTAGGTGTTAATCTTTTAACCCTAGTAGAGGCCAACTGGGCCCATAAATTTACTGGATTCGGCCAGATTCAAGGCCCATCCAGAAGTGTTAGACCCTAGCTAGCGGTGGCACCACTAGACTGGGGTAGTGGAACCTCCTAGGGACTTGTTTCCCAAGAGCACTAGGTAGTGGTACTGCCTTGGTCAGCGGTGATACCGTCGGTAGTTATTAATGGCCAAGTGGTGATACTGCCTGATAGGCGATGGTACCGCCCCTCCACAGAACCCAAGGGTTCTACTTTAGCGATAGTACCACTAGATTGGGTGGTGGTACTACCCAGTGTTAGGGTCAATTGGCGGTGGTACCATCGGCTCTTGGAAATCTAGGATGGGACATTTTTTAGCTCCAATTTTAATGCCAGTTGAGCTTATAAATACCCCTTACTTCTTAGTTGGTAAAGCACATTGAGAAATGATGAGAACTAAGTCAAAACTATAGTGAAAGTCTTAAAAATTTAGAGTGTTCACCTCCCGAATTCCCAAGTGTAAAAATTCTATAAAAGGGTGTGAGCCACTTGTAAAGTTTTATAAAAGGGGTGTTTGATCCTTCCCCTTCAAGAAGGATTGATAGTAGAAGCTGATAACCTCATTGGAGGAGGTTTCGGAAGTGGACGTAGGTCAATTGACCTAGCCACTATAAAATTATTGTGTTCTTCTCTTGATGCATATTTACATTTAGTGTATTTCTTTTTTTACTTGGCTACAAACTTTCAATCTCACCTTCTCTACTCTCTTTTGTATTCACTCGAATCATTCTCTTTGCCAAAATCATTTTCGTCGGACAAAACTTCTTAATGCATAAAGTTTTTCAAAATCAATTTAAATATCATCGATTTTTATCTACTGCACTAATTCAACCCCCCCCCCCCCCCCCCCCCGCCCTCTCTTCTTAGTGCTACTCTAGACCCTAACAATAACATCATTCAAATTCCTTTTGTTTATCAATTTGAATGAACTTCGATTTTTTGTAAATGGAGCTTGAGATTCAATCATACAAAGAGATGTTATGATCATCAAAAGATTTCAAGAACATTTTCTTTAGAAGGATTAAGAGAGGACGACTAATGAAAAATTGATAACTTGAATATTAAGAGAGGAGTTTAGATAAGTGTTTTAAAGAAACATGAAAGCTTGAGTATCAACATATTGCAAGTGAAATCAAGGTTATTGTCGAAATCATTTTTTGAAAAATCTAATAAAAACAATTTAGCTAGTGTCCCTTAGTCTCAACACTAGTATGTTTTGGCATCATTATTCAAGATCGAAGGTTAATGTATAAATGATCAACACATTTTAATTATTAATCATTGATTTTTCGTTATTGTTTAAGCTAGTGAGCTTGATTATGAGCATGCATCATCGATGTATTATTTCTTGCTCCTAGCTTATGATTATTGTCACATCTATAAGAAAGGATGGTTTCTAGGTACCCATTTGACCTTGGATGCCTCAAAAATCGATCTACTCAACTTATCATTTTGCATAGAGTTCTTTATGGTTCTTTTAGGAACCTAAATTAATTTGTGTGGACTATGTTTCTTAAATAGACATTTTGTTAGGACTCTAGCTAGGAGAGTCCTAATTCTGTTAGGACTCTAGCTAGGAGAATCCTAATTCAGTTTCATTAAGAGGGGCAAACATATAAATCCTATCAAGCCAACCCCTATTAAAGAGGTGAAGAAGCTGGCTAGGTTAGGATTGTTGGGATCTAGAGTAGCACTAAGAGGGGGGGGGGGGGGGGGGGGTGAAGGGGTGGGGGTGAATTAGTGCAATGGTAAATAATGATAAATTTTCGACGATTCAAACAAGTTCAGAAACTTCATACATTGAAAACTTCATTTTGATGAAACCCGATTTCGATTGCATATAAACTTAAAATGATTTGTAAGAAGGAGATGAGGAAGTAGAGTAGCAAGTAAATATGGTTTGTTAAAATATAAAGAACAATAGTAAATGCAAACCATGATTTTTATAGTGGTTCGGTCATACGACCTACGTTCACTCCCGATTCCTCTCCTCTTGAGGCCACCGGCTTTTCCACTAGTTGTCCTCCTTCCAACGGGCAAGGACTGACTCCCTTACAACTCTCTCCTTTCAACGGGCTTAGGAGGTAATCCTTACAAAGCCTCTTACCCCTCTCTTGGATTAGATCACACTTAAAGCTTTGAGGAAAGATTTTGACACTATTAAAACAGAGTATTCCCTTTTTCTTTCTCATGTTTTGTGTGTGTTTCAACCATGTATGAGAGGGGTATTTATAGGCCTCAATGTGATTCAAATTTGAAGCCCAAATTTGAATTATCCCGAATTTCCAAGTGCTGGCAATACCAACGCCTGACACTGGCAGTACCACCCCCTAACACTCTGGTTCTGTCAATGTACTGGGTGGTACGACCACCCAGTCTGGTGACACCACCACTTGATACACTAACATGGTTAGTGTATTGGGTGGTACCACTACCCAACCAGTGGTGCCATCACCCAAGCACTTTGCCCCAGGGCGATACCACTGCCCAGTCTGGGCGGTACCACCGCCCCAGACTACCTGGGAAGCTGGATCTAGGTATTGCTACCGCTAAATAGTATCCAAAACTCCTGGTTGGGCCTTAAACCTGGCCCAAACCGATCCAATACCAGACCTAGTTGGCCCCTAATTAGGTTAGCCCAATTACAACCTAATTTAGCTAATCTTACTCTAATCTAGATAATTATTAAAACTTGAATCATAATTAGTTACCCGGCACGTCCTTGGTCTATCGGCACTTCGTCCGATACTTCGACGCATCGTCCTCTCTTGCGGCTTGTTGCTCAATCAGCAACTGACCTCCGTAGCCCCAATCTCCTTAGCGCAACTCCACTCCTCTTTCCCTGATGCCCGATTTCTTTGTCCGAAGCCTTCTGTTGATCATCGATTGGGCCTCCAACTCGACATCTAATCTCCTAATGTGATTTCCTCTAGCAAAACGTCGATTCTTCTTGCGTTAATTATCTAATCCTGATCGAGAGTAGACCTGCGTGACTCAAAACACAATTAGATAACTAAACACAATCAATTAGTTTCATCATTAAAATTTGAGATTTAACAATTTCTTCCTTTTTGATGATAACAACTGATTGATGATGGAGTTAATATTAACTCCCCGAAGTTTAAACAAACTCTCCCTATTAATTTGCCATATTGATAGTGCTAGTTATAGGTGCCCTACAAGCCAATCACATGAGTGATTGCACCTGTAACACGCTACGTCAATCTTTTTGCTTATGATTATTGGCATTATCTCACATTATCTAGATGTATATTGTGATGTCCTTGGATCTGTCCAATGGGAATTGGATCGTGATGAGATTACGATAATGAGACCGATTCACCTTTAAACATAGACCTTAAATTATCTTGGTCATAGGTTACTCGAGAAGGACATCGAGATAACCAAATAGACTGGTGTGCTGTATACCCGTTCATATGATGGAGGTAGCTGGTCTCATAGCTACTCGTGTGGGGACACTAAGGGTACAGTGCAGGTGCTCATTGGAGAATGAGTTCACTGATTGATCCGCCTACGGAATGCTGGATGGTTATTGATACCTCACGTCAGACAGCGATTCCGTAGTCCCAATAGTGTATCTGGTCCTTAGACTTAAGACACCAAGGATGTCTTGTATGAGTACTCCACTCTTTGATATCAGACTTATAGGTTTGGAAAGTTCCATATCTAATACAGCCAGTCATTGGGAGTGGTAGCCAACCTTACGAGGGCTATTGAGTGTCAATAGAGGATCATCTGCTCTCGGTATCATGAGAGGAATATCCCATGTGTTTTTGCTTGAACAAATCCTTGGCCAAGGTTATTCGGATTGAGAGAGAAAGGGTTCTCCGGGGGAATCTGATAAGAGCAAGACTCGAGGAGAGATAGTATGGGCCTGACAGTACCATGCCAAGTATAGGGTCTTTGGGATATTAGATGGATGAGAGATTTAGATATATGGTAACTGAGGACAGATAGGTCCAAAGGATTGGATTCCCCTGTATCGTCTGGGGGCCGCGGTGTAGTGGCCTCGTACGTCCATAGTTAATGAGTTGGGTGAATTATTATAGAGATAATAATTCACTAAGTCAGAAAGAGTTCTGACAAGTATGACTCACGGCCAGCTCGATATTGGGCCTAGAGGGTCACACACATATGATAGGTGTTACGACGAGTAGAGGTTCAGATATGAGATATCCATTGAACCCCCTATCTTATTGGATATCTATTAAGCCCCTGAATTATTAGATCCTGAGATGAGATCCAATAATTGCTAATAAGAGATTATTGGATAGAAACCCACTAATCCAAGAGGCTTGGGTGATTAGATGAAGATCCAATACTCAATAGGACAAAAAGATCTATTAGGGTTTTAAGGGGACCTCTATAAATAGGAGAGAACTAAAGCTCTATAGGTTGAGGGTTTTTGGTAGCCACCTCCTATTCGCCTCTCCCCAGAGAGAGAGGTGCATCATCACAATCCCTGCTGTATGGATACTGCTAGAGAGGAGGACGCTTGACCTCCTTCATCCTCTCCCATAGATCTATAGGAATTCAGGGATATACGATCTTCCTAGGTATCTTCTTTTACATGTGCAATTTTCGCGGATTTGTTTTTGATGCACTGATCTTCGCGCGATGACGGAAACTTTCTATAGGAAATCTGGGGTTTTGTTTTCTGTTCTTCCGCTGCACATGTGATGTCGCTCCCCTTGACGGATTTCCCAATAGATAGAACACTTGGATTATGCTAGATCCAAGCAACATGTTATGAAAAATATTAAACCATCATGCAAACATATAAAATATTCAATACTTCATTCATTGCATAAAATCATCAATCTACTTCTCTCCCTTTGTCATCAACAAAAAGGAGAAGTTGCATCTTAGCTAGTTTTAAGGATGTCCAAATTTTACAACACACTAACAAGATTCAATCATAGCAAGTTTATAAGATTAAGGATGACAATTTTTACTTGTTTCTTAAGACATGCAAGTTTGCACTTAGTTTCTCATGGTAGGCAAGATAGTAATTTTTGTAATGTTCGAGATAGCAAGTAATACCAGCAATATTTGTAACTTGAGAGATAGCAACTTTTTGCTTCTCTTTACAATATTTATACTAGCAATTTTTGTACCCAATGAGCTAGTAATTTTACATCACTTTAAACATGCAAGCTTAAAAAAAAATTTCAACTTTGCAATTTCTTTCTTCTCTTTTGAGAAGTGCAAGCTTGCAAGTTTTGCTTCCTTAGCATGCTAGCAATTTTGCTTTCATTTTCAATGCGCAAGCTAGCAAACCCTTCTCCCCCTTTGTCAATGTCAAAAAGAATGGAAAGATTAATACTTCAAATAATCTTGGATGAGATTCAACAATTGGTAGCAAAAATGGAAGCAATTTTGTTGAAAAAGTGAAGTTTAGCAAAATTTTTGCCTCTCTTGAGATAGCAACTTTTTGCTTCTCAATGTTCAAGCTAGTGACTTTTGATGTATAAGCTAGCAACTTTTGATACATAAGCTTAGCAATCTAACTCTCCCTTTATCATTATCGAAAAGAAGGGAGGAACCAATGATATAGACTTTTACATCAATTGTAAATTTGTATCAATCAATATTCTACATCAATCTTCCAATCATGACAACCAGTATAAAGAATCAAGATATCAATATCAATGATCAATTCATGATTCATTTCAATATGTTTCTTCTTTTGTAAATAGCAAAAGATCTTAGGAAAATAAAGAAGAGATCACGATATAAGTATTATATTTCTAAATTCATCATGAATCATAAAAAATAATTTCAAGTATCAACTATCGAGATATCAAGACTTGGATTGTTTTCCTCTTTACCAAATGATAGAATGAAGGAGTCATAGAGGGAAAGTAGTTCGATTTGCATAAAAAATATTTCAAGTCAAGAAATCAAAAGAGAGTTCATGATTCCCTTGAAAGAAAAATCTCATTCCTAATTCAAGTGATAAACAGGATATCATAAATGAATTTATTACTTGTCTTTTATTGAAAAATCATAAACTTTAGAGAAAAGAAGATGTCCAAGAAACATGCATTTCTCTTTTAGTGATTTCAAATCATGCATTGATTTCATATAAACATATCTTTGTCTTTTTATGTCAAATCAAAATAAGCATGAAGGTTCAATACTTAAAGGCAAAATTTCATAAAACAAATCATAATATGTATTATCATATAAATCTGAAATCAAGTTTCAAGAAAAATCACTATGACCAAAAACATGATACACACATTTGTTTTCAAAGCATTCATCATGATTATCTTCAAGAGATTCATAAGATTCATAAAATGAATTCATTAACCTCAATAGGATAGAAAATGCAATCCCTTTTTATGTGTTTTAACCTATAATCATGCCTTTGCCTTTAGTAAAACCAAGTATCAATATTCAAGAGCGAAAGGGCAAATTTCATAAACAATTCATCAAGCATGATTCCATAACTTTCAAGAATGATAACATCCTTTTAATATCAAGATATTCATCATCAAGTATGATTTCAAAAGGTATGTTCAAGCTTTTTTTATTTGAAAGCCATGTATCAACATACAAATTAGATATTATTATCAAAATCTTTCATTCGAAAATTTTATTTAGAACAATGCAGATTAATTACATGTAAGCATGCTCAAGTCCTCTTTCTATAAATGTTGTGTATTAAGTTTAAGACCAAAAACATGATTTCATCAAAGCCATCAAGATCAAACACATAAAACACAAAAATATCATGATAGCACATTTTATATTTTTATGAGTTTTAATTTAAGTGATTTGATCTTTCATAAGAATGTTCAAATTTTTCATATGAAAATATCATGCATCATATTTAAAAATGAAAGCATCATCAAAATCATTTTAATTCTTTCTTTCATTAGTAATAACAAGATGATCAATGCTTAAATTTTTGCTAAAATCATGTATTATTTTATAAATTTTATCATAAAAATGATTAAGACCTATTAATCCAAGATGGAAGTTTTCAAATTATAAGCATGATAGACACATCTATTATCAAAAGACTTTCAAGTAATTCATACATAGATATGTATCATGTTTAAAATTGAAAATCGATACAAAAAGTATACATGGATTTTATCCTTTTAGGTGTACATACATTATGTCATCTTAATTTGCCATGAGAATGATTAGACCAAAACCACGTTTATCTAAAACATAGAGTTTCAAATCAATATCACTTCAAAAACTCATGCATGATATCAAAACGTCAAGCATCATGTTTAGAGATGAAAAATAATATAAAACATCAAGATACACATGCATGGATTAATCCTATTAGGTGTGCACGTATTTTCACAAATCATGCAAGTATCATTTTAATTTTTACTTTTCAAAAATACTAGAAAAAAAGCATGATATAATTTTTTAAAAAATAATTATTTATTTCCTACTAACTAAACTAAGCAACTCATGAAAAGATCATGTAATTTCAAAATAAGGTAAAAGCATAATGGGTGAGTTACTTACCTCATTGACGAAATTCGTCAAAGCCCAATTTGCCTTTTCTTTACTTGATTCGCCCTTGGGTGCCTTCCTCTTCTTTAGCCTCATCATTTGTTCATGTTCATTTTTTAATCCAAGATGGAAGTTTTTAAATTATAAGCATGATAGACACATCTATTATTAAAAGACTTTCAAGTAATTCATACATAGATATGTATCATGTTTAAAATTAAAAATTGATATGAAAAGCATACATGAATTTTATCCTTTTAGGTGTACATGCATTATGTCATCTTAATTTGTCATGAGAATGATTAGACCAAAAACACGTTTATCCAAAACACGTTTATCCAAAACATAGAGTTTCAAATCAATATCACTTCAAAAACTCATGCATGATATCAAAACGTCAAGCATCATGTTTAGAGACGAAAAATAATATAAAACATCAAGATACATATGCATAGATTAATCCTATTAGGTGTGCACGTATTTTCACAAATCATGCAAGTATCATTTTAATTTTTACTTTTCAAAAATACTAGAAAAAAAGCATGATATAATTTTTTAAAAAATAATTATTTATTTCCTACTAACTAAACTAAGCAACTCATGAAAAGATCATATAATTTCAAAATAAGGTAAACGCATAATGGGTGAGTTACTTACCTCATTGACGAAATTCGTCAAAGCCCAATTTGCCTCTTCTTTACTTGATTCGCCCTTGGGTGCCTTCCTCTTCTTTGGCCTCATCATCTGTTCATGTTCATTTTTTATTTTAGATTTTTGTTTAATGAACTTATTAAAATTCATTAAAAGTTCAATGTCCACTTCATTGTCCTCATCACTTGAGTCATCCCTCAAGTGACATTTAATAGTCTAGAATTCTAAATCCTTTCTATTCTTTGAAAGATGGTTCTATGTGTTTATCGAGTTCAAAATGTTCTAAGAGTGTCATTTCATAGGTCATTGATGACCCGATTAGTTTTTCCAATAGAAAATCATTTAAATTTTTTGTTTCTTGTATTACGGTTACTTTAGGATCCTACCTTTTTAGAAGGGATCTTAAGATCTTGTTAGTGAGTTTAAAATTTAAAAAATATTTACCAAGGCTTTTCAAGCTATTGACGACATCCGTGAAACGGGTGTATATGTCGCCGATAGATTCGTTTGGTATCATTCGGAAGAGCTCAAAATCATGCAATAAGATATTTGCTTTTGAGTCTTTAACTCTACTAGTTCCCTCGTACATGATTTCAAGTGTCTGCCAAATATCAAAAACCGTTTCACACGTAGAAATCCGATTGAACTCGTTTTTGTCCAAAGCGCAAAATAAGGCATTCATAGCCTTTGCATTTAAGGAAAAAAATTTTCTCTCTAAATCCGACCATACGTTCGTCAATTTAGAGGGAAGTTAAAAGTCATTTTCAATAATATTTCATAAATTTAAATCTAAAGAAATCAATAAAACTCTCATTCAAGTTTTCCAATATGTGTAGTCTGATCCATTAAATAATGGAGGATGAACAATCGAAAAACCCTCTTGAAAGCCGTGAAGAGCCATTTCTCATAGGTGTGAATCCGAAAGAGAAATAACGAGGCTCTGATACCAATTATTGGGATCTAGAGTGGCACTAAGACTAGGGGGGGGGGTGGTGAATTAGTGCAGCGGTAAATAATGATAAATTGTTGGTGATTCAAACAAGTTCAGAAACTTCGTATGTTGAAAACTTCGTTTCGATGAAATCCAGTTTCGATTGCATATAAACTTAAAATGATTTGTAAGAAGGAGATGAGGAAGTGGAGTAGCAAGTAAATAATGTTTGCTAAAATATAAAGAACAATAGTAAATGCAAACCACGATTTTTATAGTGGTTCGGTTATACGACCTACGTCCACTCCCGATTCCTCTCCTCTTAAGACCAATGACTTTTTCACTAGTTGTCATCCTTCCAACGGGTGAGGACTGACTCCCTTACAGCTCTCTCCTTTTGATGGGCTTAGGAGGTAACCCTTATAAAATCTCTTACCCCTCTCTTGGACTAGATCATACTTAAAGCTTAGAGGGAATATTTTGACACTATTACAATAGAGTATTCCCTTTTTCTTTCTCAGGTTTTGTGTGTGTTTCAACCATAGATGAGAGGGTTATTTATAAGCCTCGATGTGATTCAAATTTGGAGCCCAAATTTGAATTATCCCGGATTCCAAGTGCTGGCGGTACCACCACTTGAAACTCTGGTTCTGTCAATGTACTAGGCTATACCACCACCCAGTCTGGTGGTACCACCGCTTGACATACTAATATGGTCAGTATATTGGGCAGTACCACTACCCTACTAGCAGTGCCACCGCCCAGGCACTGTACCCCAGGGCGGTACCACTACCCCAGACTACTTGGGAAGCTGGACCTAGGTGGTGCCATCGCCCGAGTTTGGCAGTGCCACCGCCAGACAGTGTCCAACACTCTTGGTTAGAACTTAAACCCGGCCCAAATCGATCTAATACTAGGCCCAGTTGGCCCCTAATTGGGTTGGCCCAATTACAAACTAATTTAGCTAATTCTACTCTGATCTAGATAATTATTATAATGTGAATCATAATTAGTTGCCCAACACGTCCTTGGTCCATCGGTGCTTTGTCCGACACTTCGATGCATCATCCTCTCTTGCGGCTTGTTGCCCAATCAGCAACTGACCTTCGCAGCCCCGATCTACTTGGCGCAACTCTACTCCTCTTGGCCCGATGTCTGATTTTTTTGTTCGAAGCCTTTTATCGATCATCGACCGGACTTCTAGCTCAACGTCCAATCTCCTGACATGATTTCCTCTGGTATGACATTAATTTTTCCTGTGTCAATTATCTAATCCTGATTGAGAGTAGACCTACGTGACTCAAAACATAGTTAGATAACTAAACATGATTAATTATTTTCATCATCAAAATTTGAGATTCAACAAGGATTAGTTTGGAGGTTGCTTCTTAGAGAAGGAGTCCTATTAGAAGTAGGAGTCCTATTAGAAGAAGGAGTCTTATTAGAGAATGAGTCCTATTAGAAGTAGGAGTTGGTTAGAAGTTGGGGTCTTGAGTAGAAGTCCTATTAGGAGTTAAAGTTTACAAGCCCTATAAATAGCCATCTATTCACCCTCTTTTCATCATGAATAGATCATCCTTTTAGTAGCCTTTGAGTAGCAACTTAGAGGAAGGAATCCCCTATAGAGTTCTAAGGAGGCCGATACCCTAAAAAGATCAACACCAAGTTTAGAATCCGCAAGGGTTCTAACACTTGGTATTAGAACAGCATTCTTGGTGTATCGCTGCCCTTCCATAGCTACCCATCAGCCCTCCATAGCTGCTCAAAGTAATTCTCACAATTACTTAAAAGATCATCGTCGAATTTCACCGTCATCTCCACCAACGCGGATCATCCTTTGATCTCCCTGTGAATTGCACCAATTTCTAGTTTCCTACCTTTCTGTAGCTGCAATTTATTTATCCTTATTCAAAAAATCCAAAAAAATCATTCCTATATTTCTGCATAAACTTTTCATCAAAAAGTTTTCATCTCTACGGCGAAAGATGCACTGCAGAATTCCAATCGCATAAGCACTATTTGTTTGGTCTTGCTACTATGTTTCTTCTATCCAAATCTCAACAAAATTTTTAGAATAGCTTTAACACTTTCTAATAGTAGATTCCCCTTTGGTTTCATTGAAAAATTCTCAATATAAACTACTAATCTTTTACGTCCAAGCTGCTACACTTAGACGTAAAAATCTACTACAGTACCTTTCTATGATCCTCAATTTTACCAAACCTCTTGCTATCGTTTTCTTCTATGAAATTTTTAACAGTATTATCTCTTCCTTACCAGTAGATTTCCTTTGTGTTTTACTTGAATCTCTATTGAGAATTGCTGAAAAAAATTGCATCCTTACTGTTGGAATTTTTTCGATGAAAAATCTGGTGCTGCACCTTTATCCTTTTTCTTCTCCATAACCTACCAAACCCTAGCCACCTTGTTGCCACCAAACAAGGCATCTTTAGGGCATCCCTCTAGCCTTACGATGCAACCATCATAATCTATTTTCATAACTCTAACAGCATTAAAAACCATAGCCCAAAGCAGTAAACCATTACAGCCGAACCCTTCTATTCCCGATCTATTCTCTGAACCTTCCACCACCCCATGCCATTAACCCATCAACAAAAAAAAGACAAGGATATCTTTGATCTAGAGGCATATGCTATGGCTTCTCAAGATCCAACTGATGCCAAATTTGAAGCATTGGAATCTCGGATTGAATCGCGACTTGAATCACGCTTGGAGGACAAATTACACGCTTTGTTTGCAGAATTCAGAATGGGACAACCATTGAGTCCAACCAAATTTTAGCAAGGAGAGAGTTCAGAGAGGCCTCTAGAGATGGAGGGACAGCCCTCAGTCATGCTTCAGCCACGCATGAGGGTGGACTTCTCGTGATAGGAAGAAGGAGACCCGACGGGGTGGATTTCAAGAGCTGAACGTTACTTTCGCTACTACCAAACGTCATATGATGCTATGGTGGAAATTGTTATCATCCACCTTGAAAGAGATGCTATTCAATGATACAATTGGTTGGAATACAATCATAGGGCTCCGAAATGGAATCAATTTAAGAACGCACTACTGAACCATTTCAGACCTATGGAGTATGAAAATATCAACGGCCAACTCGCAAAAATTCGACAAACCTCTACGATTCAAGAGTACCAAACCAGGTTTGAGAAGCTATCCTACCTTGCTCATAATTGGACTAACCATCAATTATTAGGAACATTCATCGAAGGACTCAAGCCAGAGATAAAAGAGGAGGTTAAGATGCAGTAGCCCCGTACTGTGAAGGCTGTGATTTCTTCACCCGAACACAAGAAGAACGACTCAACCAAGATGCTCAGAGGATGAAAACCTCTCCTAGGCCCATGACATATAAACCTCCTTCTGCTCCCAATCATCCTTCACTGCCAAAACAATTGATAAGAGAAGAACTATGTGACTGATCAGTAAAGGGTCTTTGTTGGCATTGCGATGAGCCGTAGAACCACGATCATCACTGTAAAAGGGGCCACCTCCTACTGATTGAACCTCTTGAAGACATGAAGAAGGAGGTCTTGGAGCATGAGGAAGAGGTCACAGATGAAGAACAGTAATCGGTTGATATTACGATGCATGCCCTTGCCGGTTACACGAACCTGCAAATGATGAAAGTAGGAGGACTTCTGAAGCAACAACTGATCACCATTCTTATTGACACTGGGAGCACTAATAATTTTATGAATAGCAAGGTTGCTATTTGGATGGCCTTACCTATCAAGAATTGCAGTAGGTTTGATGTTAAGGTCACTGACGGATGAATTTTGAAGTATGATTGTAGATGCTCGTGGGTAAAACTGTTGCTGTAGGACCAAGAGATAATTGCATATTTCTTCCTCCTCCCTCTTGATGATTATGAGGCCATGCTTCACATCAAATAGCTGATGACATTAGGTGATGTTTTCTGAAATTTTTTGTAACTAATTATGAAATTTTACAGTAAAGAGAAATAAGTGATATTGCACGGGAAACGTGAGGGCGACGTAACGATGATTTGCATATAACGAATGGAGAAAGTTTTGCACAAAGCATACAGTGGTTTTTTGGTAAACTTAAGTAGCAATCTAAGCGAGAGCCAACTAAATTTGAAGATCCAAACCTACTTCCCTTGCTTGGTGAATTTTCAAATATATTTGATAAACCGTGTAGCCTACCTCCTACCTATCGGCATAATCATTGTATACTGATTTTTTCAGGCAAACCTATAGCAAATACTCGACCAAATCAATATCCACATCTCCAAAAGGATGAAATAGAAAGGATTGTAAAAGAGATGCTAGAAACAGGAGTTATTTGGCCAAGTTGCAGCCTCTACTCTTCACCAGTGCTCCTCGTACGAAAGGATGAAACAAGGTGAATGTGCATTGATTACTTAGCTCCCAATAGCAAAACCGTTAAGAACAAGTACCCTATTCTAGTAGTAGATGAATTTCTTGATGAATTAAAGGGAGCATAAGTCTTCACAAAGCTGGACCTTCGATCCAGGTATCATCAAATACGAGTGTGCAAAGAAGACATACCGAAAATCACCTTTCGAATGCACAACGGCCACTATGAATTTTTAGTAATGCCCTTTAGTCTCACCAATGCTCCCTCCACCTTCTAGAGCCATATGAATGATATTTTCTAGGGTTATCTTCATAAGTTTGTGTTAGTTTTCTTCGACGATATCCTTATTTACAGCCCTTCTCTTGAAAGTCATTTTCAACACTAATGACTTGTTTTGACGATTTTACGAGAACATATTATTTTTTTCAAAAAATCAAAGTGTAAATTTCTTCAACAGAAGGTGGAATATCTTAGGCATATCATATCAGAGGAACGTGTGGTGATAGACCCCTCTAAAATTGAAGCAATGTAGAACTAGCCAACCCCGAGAAACATAAAATTGCTGTGCGACTTTCTCGGTTTAACAGGATACTACTACAAGTTCATGAAAAACTGGAAAGATCAATGCATCCCTTACTTCTTTGCTGAAAAAAGATGCTCTCCAATGGTTAGACAAAGCCACCACCGCCTTCAATGAACTTAAAGCTACAATGATGACAACGCTCGTACTAGCACTACCCGACTTCAGTAAGACTTTTATTATTGAAGTCGATGCCTCCGAAGTTGGAATTGGTGCTATACTAATGCAAGATGACTGCCCCCTCACTTATACTAATAAGGCGTTATCTCCTTCCCATCTCAAGATGACTATTTACGACAAGGAGATGCTCACGATTGTGCATGCGGTGGCCAAATGGAGATCGTACTTGATCAGGCGACATTTTCAAATTAAGACTAATCATAAAAGCCTAAAATATTTCTTAGAGCATAAGATATCTTCCCCCAAGTAGCAGAAATGGGTAATAAAGCTTCTTGGGTATGATTATGAAATAACTTACAAAGAGGGGAAAGAGAATGTTGTCGTAGATGCGCTTTCGCGGTTACTCGAGCAAGCTAAATTTTTCATCGTTTCACTTCCGATCAGCGACTTCCTTGAGGATATTAGGAGGGAATGGAAAGATGATCTAGAGACCAACAAGATCATAAAAAATTGGAGGAATCACCAAGCTCCGTAGCTCATTACAATTGGGACTCAAAAGACTTATGCTATAAGGGACACATTATGCTTGTGCCAAATTCTACTTGTATAAAGACCATCCTTCAAGAGATGCATTCCACAACTATGGCCGAGTACTCCAAGTCCTTTAGAACCTATAAGAGAATTAAGTAAAATTTTTATTAGGTAGGGATGAAAAATATTATTGTTGAATTTGTAACACAATGTGATGTATGTCAATGACATAAAGGCAAGACAGTGGCAAGTCTTAGAAAGCTGCAACCTCTACCCATCCCAGACTTAATATGGATTGATATATCAATGGACTTCATCGAAGGGCTTCTCTCATCACAAGGAAAAGGCACAATTTTTATCATGGTTGATCGACTTACAAAGTATACTCACTTTTGCGCTATTCGTAATCCCTACACTGCTTCTAGTATTGCTCAAATCTTTATAGAGAATATTATAAAATTACATGGGATGTCGAGATCTATTGTAAGTGATCATGATATGGTCTTCACATACAAATTTTGGACAGAATTATTCCAAATACAGGGCACTAAATTGAAAATGAGTATAGTATATCACCCACAAATCGACGACCAGACTGAAGTGGTGAACAGGTGCTTAGAGACATACCTTAGATGCTTCACTAGTGATCGGCCAAAAGAGTGGACAAAGTGGCTTCCCTGGGCCGAGTAGTGGTATAATACAACTTTTCATTCATCCATAAAATATACTCCTTATAAGGCTATGTATGGCCGACCTCCCCCTATAATCCCAAAATATGTGTTGAGCACTTCTAAAGTAGAACAAGTAGATAGGGAACTACAAGACAGAGATAAAATGCTGAAGTTGCAAAAAGATAGTCTCACTATAACTTAAGAAAGGATGTGTTAGGACTCTAGCTATGAGAGTCCTAATTTAGTTTTATTAATAAGGGCATTCATGTAAATCCTATCTAGTCGACCCTTATTAAAGAGGTGAAGAGGCCGGCTAGGTTAGGGTTAGGTTGCTTCTTAGAAAATGAGTCCTATTAGAGAAAGAGTCCTATTAGAAGTAGGAGTTCTATTAGGAAAAGAGTCCTATTAGAAGTAGGAGTCCTATTAGGAAAAGAGTCCTATTAGAAGTAGGAGTCCTATTAGGAAAAGAGTCCTATTAGAAGTAGAAGTCCTATTAGGGAAAAAGTCCTATTAGAATTAGGAATCCTACTAGAGAAGGAGTCCTAATTAGAAGTTGGTTAGAAGTAGGAGTCTTGAGTAAGAGTCCTATTAGGAGTTGGGGCTTAGAAGCCCTATAAATAGCCACGTATTCATCCTCTTTTAATCAATGAAGAGATCAATTTTTTAGTAGCCTTTGAGCAGCAACTTGGAGGAAGGAACCCCTATAGAGTTCTAAGGAGGCCGATCCCCTATAGAGATCAACGCCAAGCTTAGAATCCGCAGAGGATTCTAGCACTTGGTATCAAAGCAACATTCTTGACATCTCGCTTTCCTTCCACAGCCATCCACCAGCCCTCCACAACCACGCAAAGCAATTCCCATAATTGCTTAGAAGATCATCGCTGAATTCCACCATCATCTCCACCACCGTAGATCATCCTTTGATCTTCTTGTGAATTGCAACAGGTTCTGGTTATCTACCTTACTGCTGCTGTAATTTAGTTATCCTTATTTAAAAAATCTAAAAAAATTCGTTCCTATATTGCTGCATAAACTTTTCATCACAAAGTATTCATCTCTACAACGAAAGTCGCACTGCAGAATTTGAGCCGCATAGCACTGCCTTTTTGATCTTGCTACTGCATTTTTTCTATCCAAATATCTATGAAATTTTTATGGCAGCTTTGACACTTCCTAACAGTGGTTTTTCCTTTGGTTTTGTGAAAAAATTCTCAATATAAACCACTTATCTTTGACGTCCAAACTGCTGCATTTTAGACGTAAAAATCTGCTACAATACCTCTCCGTGATTCTCAATTTTGCCAAACCTCTTGCTCTCGTTTCTTCCTACAAAATTTTTTACAGTATTACCTCTTCCTTATCAGTAGATCCCCTTTGAGTTTTACTTAAATCTCTTTTGAAAATTTTTGGAAAAAATTACATCTTTACTGCTGGAATTTTTTCGGTGAAAAATCTGGTATTGCACCTTTATCCTTTTTTCTTCTCTGTAACCTACCAAACCCTAGCCACCTTGCTGCCACAAGCCAAGACATCTTTAGGGCATCCCTCTAGCCTCCAGACGCAGCTATCATAACCTAGTTTCATAACCCTAACAGCATCAAAAACCACAGCCCAAAACAGTAAACCATTACAGTTGAACCCTTCAATCACCGATCTTTTGTCCGAACCTTCCACCACCCCATGCCATTAACCCATCAACAGAAAAAAGACAAGGGCATCTCTGATCTACAGACATATGCTATGGCTTCTCAAGATCCAATTGATGCCAAATTTGAAGCATGGGAATCTCGGATTGAATCACGGCTTGAATCGCGCTTGGAAGACAAATGACGCGCTTTGTTTGCAGAATTCAGAATTGGATAACCATCGAGTCCAACCAAACTGCAGCAAGGAGAGAATTTAGAAAGGACCGCAGAGAAGGAGGGACAGCCCTTGGACATGCTTCAGCCATGCATGAGGGTGGACTTCCCATGATGGGAAGAAGGAGACCCAGCAGGGTGGATTTCGCGCGCAGAACGTTACTTTCGCTACTACCGAACATTGGATAATGCTATGGTGGAGATTGTTGTCATCCACCTTGAAGGAGATGCTATTCAATGGTACAATTGGCTGGAATATAATCATAGGGCTCCGACATGGAATCAATTTAAGAATGCACTGCTGAACCGTTTCGGACCTACGGAGTATGAAAATATCGACGGCCAACTCGCAAAGATTCGACACACCTCTACGATTCAAGAGTACCAAACCAGGTTTGAGAAGCTATCCTACCTTGCTCATGATTAGACTGACCGTCAATTGTTAGGAACATTTATCGAAGGACTCAAGCCAAAGATAAAAAGGGAAGTTAAGGCGCGACAGCCTCGTACCGTGATGGCTGCGATTTATTTTGCCCGAATATAAGAAGAACGACTCAACCAAGATGCTCAGAGGATGAGAACCACTCCTAGAACCTCAACATATAAACCCCCTTCTGCTCTCAGCCATCCTTCGCTGCCCAAAAAATTGACAAGAGAAGAACTACGTGACCGATCAGCAAAGGGTCTTTGTTGGCATTGCGACGAGCCGTGGAACCATGATCATTGTATATCGATTCTTCCAGGGAAACCTCCAGCAAATACTCGACCATATCGGTATCCACATCTCCAAAAAGATGAAATAGAAAGGATTGTAAAAGAGATACTTGAAATAGGAGTTATTCGGCCAAGTTGCAGCTCCTACTCTTCACTAGTGCTCCTCATACGAAAGAAAGACGGAACATGGCGAATGTGCGTTGATTACCGAGCTCTTAATGACATAACCATCAAGGACAAGTATCCTATTCCAGTAGTAGATGAATTACTTGATGAATTAAAGAGAGCACGAGTCTTCACAAAGTTGGAGCTTCGATCCGGGTATCATCAAATACGAGTGTGTGAAGAAGACATATCGAAAACTACCTTTTGAACGCACAACGGTCACTATGAATTTCTGGTAATGCCCTTTGATCTCACCAATGCTCCCTCCACCTTCTAGAGCCTTATGAATGATATTTTCCGGAGTTATCTTCGAAAGATTGTGCTAGTTTTCTTTGACGATATCCTTATTTATAGCCCTTCTCTTGAAAGTCATATTCAGCACTTACGACTTGTTTTGACAATTTTGCGAGAACATGTTCTTTTTGTCAAAAAAAATGAAGTGTAGCTTTCTTCAACAAAAGGTGGAATATCTTGGGCATATCATATCAAAGGAAGGGGTGGCAGTAGACCCCTCCAAAATTGAAGCAATGCAGAACTAGCCAACCCCGAGGAACATAAAATCACTACGCGCCTTTCTCGGTTTAATAGGTTACTACCGTAAGTTCGTGAAAGACTATGGAAAGATCAGTGCACCCCTTACTTCCTTACTGAAAAAAGATACTTTTCAGTGGTCGGACAAAGCCACCACCGCCTTCGACGAACTTAAAGTTGCAATGATAACAACGCCAATACTAGCATTACCCGACTTCGACAAGACTTTTATTATTGAAGCTGATGCCTCCGGAACAGGAATTGGTGCTGTACTAATGCAAGATGGCCAACCCCTCGCTTATACTAGTAAGGCGTTATCTCATTCCCATCTCAAGATGACTATTTACGACAAGGAGATGCTCGCGATTGTGCATGCGGTGTCCAAATAGAGACCGTACTTAATTGGGCGACGCTTTCACGTCAAGACCGACCATAAAAGCCTAAAATATTTCTTGGAGTAGAAGATATCTTCCCCTAAGCAGCAAAAAGGGGAAAGATAATGTTGTTGCAGATGCACTTTCACGGCTACCCGAGCAAGCTGAATTTTTGGCTGTTTCTTTTCCGACCAGCGACTTCCTTGAGGATATTAGGAGGGAATGGCAAGATAATCCGGAAATGAGTAAAATCATAAAAAATTAAAGGAAGCACCAAGCTCTATGGCTCGTTATAGTTGGGACTCAAAGGACTTACGATATAAAGGACGTATTGTGCTTGTGCCAAATTCTACTTGCATAAAGACCATCCTTCAAGAGATGCATTCCATACCTGTGACCGGGCACTCCAGTTTCCTTAGAACCTATAAAAGAATTAAGCAAAATTTTTATTGGATAGGGATGAAAAATATTATTGCTGAATTTGTAGCATAATATGATATATGTCAACGACACAAAGGTGAGACAGTGGCAAGTCCCGGAAAGTTACAACCTCTACCCATCTCAGAATCAATATGGACTAATATATCAATGGATTTCATCGAAGGGCTTCCCTCATCACAAGGAAAAAGGTACAATTTTTGTCGTGGTTGATCGCCTTACAAAGTATGCTCACTTTTGTGCCATCCGTAATCCCTACACTACTTCTAGTATTGCTCGAATCTTTATGGAGAATATTGTAAAATTACATGGGATGCCGAGATCTATTATAAGTGATCATGATAGGGTCTTCATGAATAAATTTTGGATAGAGTTATTCCAGATGCAAGGCACTAAATTAAAGATGAGTACGGCATATCACCCACAAACCGACGGTCAAACTGAAGTGGTGAACAAGTGTTTGGAGACATACCTTAGATGCTTCACTAGTGACCGACCAAAAGAATGGACAAAGTGGCTTCCCTAGGCCGAGTGGTGGTATAATATAACTTATCATTCCTCCACAAAATGTACTCCCTATGAGGCCATGTATGGCCGACCCCCCCTGTAATTCCAAAATATGCGTTGGGCACCTCTAAAGTAGAACAAGTAGACAGAGAACTACAAGATAGAGACAAAATGCTAAAGTTGCTAAAAGATAATCTCACTACAGAACAAGCAAGGATGAAACAGCAATATGATCAACACAAAGGCGAAAGAGAATTTTCAGTGGGAGATTGGGTCTTCCTACGGCTCCAGCCATACAAGCAAACATCAATCCAAACTAGAGCGTCTATGAAGCTTTCACCTCGGTTCTATGGACTCTACTAGATTTTGGAGCGCATCGGAGTAGTAGCATACAGATTGGACTTACCCGCCAGCTCCCGAATCCATCCAGTCTTCCATGTATTGGGTTTGAAACTTAAGTTGGGACAACACGAGACAGCCCAAAGCCATCTACCAAATATAACTACCTAAGGAGAGCTCCAGACCCAACCAAGTGCCATTATTGATCAACGGATCGTGACTCGATGATGACGAACTGCTACTGAAGTGTTAATACAGTGGGCAAACCTACCAGCAGAAGATGTCACTTGGGAGAACTACGACGACTTGAAGATCAAATTCCCAGAATTCATGGAACGTCAGCCTCGAGGACAAGGCTGATTTGAAGAGGGCGGGTCTGTTAGGACTCTAGCTATGAGAGTCCTAATTTAGTTTTATTGATAAGGGCATTCATGTAAATCCTATCTAGCCGACCCTTATTAAAGAGGTAAAGAGGCCAGCTAGGTTAGGGTTAGGTTGCTTCTTAGAAAAGGAGTCATATTAGAGAAAAAGTCCTATTAGAAGGAGTTCTATTAGGAAAAGAGTCCTATTAGAAGTAGGAGTTCTATTAGGAAAAGAGTCCTATTAGAAGTAGGAGTCCTATTAGGAAAAGAGTCATATTAGAAGTAGAAGTCCTATTAGGAAAAAAGTCCTATTAGAATTAGGAATCCTACTAGAGAAGGAGTCCTAATTAGAAGTTGGTTAGAAGTAGGAGTCTTGAGTAAGAGTCCTATTAGGAGTTGGGGCTTAGAAGCCCTATAAATAGCCATGTATTCATCCTCTTTTAATCAATAAAGAGATCAATTTTTTAGTAGCCTTTGAGCAGCAACTTGGAGGAAGGAACCCCTATAGAGTTCTAAGGAGGCCGATCCCCTATAGAGATCAGCCCCAAGCTTAGAATCCACGGAGGATTCTAATAGGATGAAACAATAATATGATCAACACAAAGGTGAAAGAGAATTTTCAGTAGGAGATTGGGCCTTCCTATGGCTCCAGCCATACAAGCAAACATCAATCCAGACCAGAGCATCTATGAAGCTTTCACCTCGATTCTATAGACCCTTCTAGATTTTAGAGCGCATCGGAGTAGTAGCATACATATTGGACTTACCCGCCAACTCCCGAATCCATCCAGTCTTCTATGTGTCGTGTTTAAAGCTCAAGTTAGGACAAAACGAGATAGCCTAAAGCCATCTACCAAATATGACTACTCAAGGAGAGCTCCAAACCCAACTAAATGCCATTATTGATGGATGGATCGTGACTTGACGATGACGACCCCCTATTGAAGTACTAATATAATGGGTGAACCTACCAACAGAAGATGCCACTTAGGAGAACTATGATAACTTGAAGATCAAATTCCTAGAATTCATGGAGCATCAGTCTCGAGGATAAGGCTAATTTGAAGAGGGTGGGTCTGTTAGAACTCTAGCTAGGAGAATCCTAATTCGGTTTCATTAAAGAGGGCAAACATGTAAATCCTAAGGGCATTCATGTAAATCCTATCTAGCTAACCCCTATTAAAGAAGTGAATAGGCTACCTAGGTTAGGATTAGTTTGGAGGTTGCTTCTTAGAGAAGGAGTCCTATTAGAAGTAGGAGTCCTATTAGAGAAGGAGTCCTATTGGAAGTAGGAGTTGATTAGAAGTAGGGGTCTTGAGTAGGAGTCCTATTAGGAGTTGGGGTTTAGAAGCCCTATAAATAGCTATGAATTTATCCTTTTTTCATTATGAATAGATCATCTTTTTAGTAGTCTTTGAGTAGCAACTTGGAGGAAGGAACCTCTTTGGAGTTCCAAGGAGGCCGATCCCCTAAAGAGATTAACCTCAAGCTTAGAATCTGCAAGGGTTCTAACACATTTATGAGCATAATGTCCAGGTTTTGTAACAAAAATTACATTTTGTGTGGGGTGATACATGCAAGGTAGGGCCTTTATTAAAGATGGTTGGATTTTGGTGAGAGCTACTCACAAATCTGATTTCACCTCTTCTATGAATATGATACTTATTGGTAAGGATCATGCTCACACTTGGGAGACTGAGCCTTGGGCGGTTCAACCGCCCAGTCTGGTGATGCCACCGCCAGACAGGGTTCAGCAGCACTGTTTGGGCCATGTGTTCAGCCCAAACTAGTTTGGATTCGGGCCCAACTAGCCCCTAATAGAGTTAGTGGGATTACCTCCCAAACCTAACTCTAATTACACCCTAACTATGACATTTAAGGCATATACTAAAGCAAACACGTCCAATTAGTCAAAATTTCTTTCGGCGAGCTTCTGGCGATCTTCTGGTGGACTTCCGACGAACTCTCAGCAATCTTCCAGTAGACTCCCTATAAGCTCCAAGACTCTTGACAATCTTCTTGGTGAGTTCCAACAAGTTTCTTTGGCAAGCTCCAATCTTCTCGATGAGCTCCGGTGAACTTCCGATGACCTTCTTAGTGAACTTTCGACATACATTTCGGCAATCTCCCAATGAACTCTCGGAAAATTTCGGCAACACTCCCGTTGAACTTTCGGACTCCTAACGAACTCTTGGACACTCAATGTATCATTCGATTTTGACTCCGGTGCTACATTTTGCTTTATGCCTTGATCGCTATCATAGTTAATCCTACACACTTTTATCAATATATAGATTAGATCAAATAATTTATCAATTGATTTCACCATCAAAATTTGAGATTCATAAGTAGGTTGAGTTGGTTGAGTCCCTCGAGGCTCACATATATTGCAATTCGCTATCTTACCTATGACAGAGATGTCACCGATGACCTGAGGATATGGTATGCTTGGTCGAGTCTCTCGAGGGCATATCATCGAATCAGACTCATCTTGTAATGATGGTGATGACTTAACCGAACATCATGGTTAGTCAAGTCCTCAAGGTCATGGTGGTTCAGAGGCCGAACAAAACAGAAATCATAAAGAGTTGTGATTGGCAATAGTTGCCTACCTTTATGGGCTTAGCGTAATTGGTCGAGTCCCTCAAGGTATGTTAAGACACCAATTTGATCTCGATCCCCATTAGAGATCACCGGGGGTCTCCAATTCACATATCAGAGAGAGTTGTGTGTTTCACAAGAAAATAGTAGGAGTAGATTAAGATAGAAGTCCTTATTTTAATTACTTATTTTTATGAATCCGCATATTATTTATATCTGTTACATTTTTATTTTCAAAAAAATATTACTTTTGAATCTTTTACGTGGCATATTTGATGTCAACCACATCACTGGTCCAAATTATATAGAATGGCTCCGTAACTTAAGAATCATTCTCACAATGGAGAAAATCGTATATATCCTTGATACAATGATACATATGCCCGATGAAGGGGCAAGCGAGGATGAGATCACTCACTATGTGAAGTATATAGATGAGTCCACTCTTTTTCAGTATTATATGTTGGCCTCTACGACTCCTAAGTTATAGAGACAACATAAAAACATGGATGCTAGATCTATACACCTACATCTCCATAAACTATTTGAGGAGTAGAAAAGAACTTGACGATATGAGATATTAAAGAGTCTTTTCCGCACTAGGATGTGTTAGAACCCTTGCAGATTCTAAGCTTAAGGTTGATCTCTTTAAGGGATCGGCCTCCTTGGAACTCTATAGTGGTTCCTTCCTCCAATTTACTACTCAAAAACTGCTAAAAGGATTAATCTATTCATTAAGAAAAGAGGATGAATACATGGCTATTTATAGGGCTTCTAAACTCCAACTCCTAATAGGACTCCTATTTAAGGCTCCTACTTCTAATCAACTTCTAATGCTTCTTTAAGAAGCAACCTCCAAACTAATCCTAACCTAGCTGGCCTCTTCACCTTTTTAATAGGGGTCGGCTAGATAGGATTTACATGAATGCTCTTAGGATTTATATATTTTACCCCCTTCAATAAAACTAAATTAGGACTCTCCTAGCTAGAATCCTAACAGACTAGCCCTCTTCAAATCAGCCTTCTCCTTGAGGTTGGCGTTCCATGAATTTTGAAATTTTGATCTTCAAGTTATCATAGTTCTCCCAAGTTGCATCTTTTGCTGGTAGGTTTTCCCACTGTATTAGCACTTCAATAGTGGGTCATCATCGTCAAGTCACGATCCATCGATCAATGATGGCACTCGGTTGGGTTTGGAGCTCTCCTTGGGTAGTCATATTTGGTAGGTGGCTTTGGGCTATCTCGTTTTATCCCAACTTGAGCTTCAAACATGACACATGGAAGAGTGGATGGATTTGGGAGTTGGTGGGTAAGTCCACTCTATATGCTACTGCTCCGATGTGCTCCAAAATATGGTAGGGTCTATAGAATCGAGGTAAAAGCTTCATGGATGCTCTGGTTTGGATTGATGTTTGCTTGTATGGTTGGAGCCGTAGGAAGACCCAATCTCCTACTAAAAATTCTCTTTCACCTTTGTGTTGATTATATTGTTGTTTCATCCTTACTTGAGTTGTAGCGAGATTATCTTTTAGTAACTTTAGCATTTTATCTCTATCCTGTAGTCTCCTGTCTACTTGTTCTACTTTAGAGATACCGAACACATATTTTGGGATTACAGGGGGAGGTCGGCTATATATAACCTTATAGGGAGCACATTTTGTAGATGAATGATAAGTTGTATTATACCACCATTCGGCCCAGGGAAGCCACTTTGTCCACTCTTTTGGTCGGTCACTAGTGAACCATCTGAGGTATGTTTCCAAGCACCTGTTCACCACTTTAGTCTGGCCATCGATTTGTGGGTGATATGTCATATTCATCTTCAATTTAGTGCCTTGCATTTAGAATAATTCTGTCCAAAATTTGCTCATGAAGACCCTATCATGATCACTTACAATAGATCTTGGCATCCCATGCAATTTTATAATGTTCTCCATAAAGATTTAAGCAATACTAGAAGCATTGTAGGGATTACGAATAGTGCAAAAGTGAGCATACTTTGTAAGGCAATCAACCATGACAAGAATTGTACCTTTTCCTTATGATAAGAAAAGCCCTTCAATGAAGTCCATTGATATATCAGTCTATATTGAGTCTGGGATGGGTAGAGGTTGTAGCTTTTCGGGTCTTGCCACTATCTCACCTTTATATCATTAACATGCATCATATTAGGCTATAAAATTAGCAATAATATTTTTCATTCCTACCCAATAAAAATTTTGCTTAATTCTCTTATAGGTTCTAAGGAACCCGGAGTGCCCAACCACAAGTGTAGAATGCATCTCTTGAAGGATGGTCTTTATGCAAGTAGAATTTGGCATAAGCACAATGCATCCCTTATAGCGCAAGTCTTTTGAGTCCCAACTGTAATGTGCCATGGAGCTTAGTGCTTCCTCTAATTTTTTATGATCTTACTGGTCTCCAAATCATCTTGCCATTCCCATCTAATATTCTCAAGGAAGTCACTGATTGGATATGAAACAACCAAAATTCAGCTTGCTCAAGTAGCCGTGAAAGCACATCCGCAACAATATTCTCTTTCCCCTTTTTGTAAGTTATTTCATAATCATATCCAAGATGCTTTGTTACCCATTTTTGCTGCTCTAGGGAAGATATCTTCTTGATTTGAAAGCATCGTTCGATCATGTATGGTCTCCATTTGGTCACCGCATGCAAAATCGCGAGCATCTTCTTATCGTAAATAGTCATCTTGAGAAGGGAGAGAGATAACGCCTTACTAGTATAAGCGAGGAGGTAGCCATCTTGCATTAGTACAGCACCAATTCTGACTTCGGAGGTATCGACTTTAATAACAAAAGTCTTGCCAATGTTGGGTAGCGCTAGTACGGGCGTTGTTGACATTGCGATTTTAAGTTCATCGAAGGCGGTGGTGGCTTTATCTGACCACTAGAAAGTATTTTTTTTAGCAAGGAAGTAAGGGGTGCACTGATCTTTTCATAGTTTTTCACGAACTTGCGGTAGTAGCCTGTTAAACCGAGAAAGCTATGCAGCGATTTTATGTTCCTCAAGGTTGGCCAGTTCTGTATTTCTTCAATTTTGGAGGGGTCCATCGCCACACCTTCCTCTAATATGATATGCCTAAGATATTCTATTTTCTTTTGAAGAAAGTTACACTTTGATTTTTTGACAAAAAAATATGGTCTCACAAAATCATCAAAATAAGTCATAAGTGCTGAAAATGACTTTCAAGAGAAGGGTTGTAAATAAAAATATCATCAAAGAAAATCAGTACAAACTTACGAAGATAATTCTAAAAAATATCATTCATAAGGCTCTGGGAGGTGGAGGGAGCATTAGTGAGACCAAAGGGCATTACCATAAATTTGTAGTGGCCATTGTGTATTCGAAAGTTAGTTTCGGTATGTCTTCTTCGCACACTCGTATTTGATGATACCCGGATCGAAGGTCCAGCTTTGTGAAGACTCATGCTCCTTTTAATTCATCAAGTAATTCATCTACTACTAGAATAGGGTACTTGTCATTGACAGTTATGCCGTTGAGAGCTTGGTAATCAACGCACATTCACCATGTTTCATCCTTCTTATGTACGAGGAGCACCAGTGAAGAGTAGGGGCTGCAACATGGTCGAATAACTCCTATTTCAAGCATCTCTTTTATAATCCTTTCTATTTCATCCTTCTAGAGATGTGGATATTAATATGGCCGAGTATTTACTAGAGGTTTGCTTGGAAGAATTGGTATACGATGATCATGTAGGCGGGTAGGAGGTAGGCTACGTAGTTAATCAAATATATCTAAAAATTCAGCAAGCAGGAGAGGTAGGTTTAGGTCTTCAAATTTAGTTGGCTCTCCCTTAGATTGCTGCTCAAGTTGTACTAAAAAGTCACTGTATGTTTTGTGTAAAACTTTCTCCATTCATTATGTGCAAATCATCGTTATGTTACCCCCACATTTCCTACGCAGTATCACTTGTTTTTCCTTACTGTAAAATTTCATAATTAGTTTCAAAAAATTTTAGAAAACATCACCTAATGTTGTCAGCCGTTTGAGGCTAAGCACAGTCTCGTAATCACCAAGAGGGAGGAGGAAGAAATCTACAATTATCTCTTGGTCCTATAGCAATAGTTTCACCCGCGGGCACCTACGATCACACTTCAAAATTCATCCGTCGGTGACCTTAATGTCAAACCTGCTATAATTCTCAATAGGTAAGGCCATCCAGACAGCATCCTTACTATTCATAAAATTATTAGTGCTCCCGGTGTTAGTAAGAATGGTAATCAGTTGTTGCTTCAGAAGTCCTCCCACTTTCATCATTTACGGGTTCACATAACCGGTAAGGGCGTGCATCGTAATATCAACCGACTACTGTTCTTTATCTGTGATCTCTTCCTTATGCTCCTAGACATCCTCCATGTCTTCAAGAGGTTCAAATAGCAGTAGGCAGCCCCTTTTGCAGCGATGATCGTGGTTCCATGGCTCGTTGCAATGCCAACAAAGACCCTTTGTTGATCGGTTATGTAGTTCTTCTCTTGTCAATTTTTTTGACAGCAAAGGATGGCTGGGAGCAGAAGGAGGTTTATATGCCATGGGCCTAGGAGAGGTTCTCATCCTTGGAGCATCTTGGTTGAGCCGTTCTTCTTATATTCGGGTAAAAGAAATCGCAGCCATCACGGTACGGGGCTATTGTGCCTTTACTTCCCCTTTTATCTCTGGCTTGGGTCCTTCAATGAATGTTCCTAACAATTAACAGTTAATCCACTCATGAGCAAGGTATGATAGCTTCTCAAATCTGGTTTGGTACTCTTGAATCGTAGAGGTTTGTTGAATCTTTGCGAGTTGGCCAAAGATATTTTCATACTCCGTAGGTCCAAAATGGTTCAGTAGTGCGTTCTTAAATTGATTTCATGTTGGAGCCCCATAATTGTATTCTAGCCAATTATACCATTGAATAGCATCTCCTTCAAGGTGGATGATAGTAATTTCCACCATAGCATCATCCGACATTTGGTAGTAGTGAAAGTAACGTTCGGCGCACGAAATCCACCCCGCCGGGTCTCCTTCCCATCGCGGGAAGTCCACCCTCATGTGTAGCTGAAGCATGTCTGAGGGCTATCCATCCTTCTATGGAGGCCTCTCTAAACTCTCTCCTCACTAAAATTTGATTGGACTTGGTGGTTGTCCAATTCTGAATTCTGCAAACAAAGCGCGCAATTTGTCCTCCAAGCGATATTCAAGCTGCAATTCAATCCAAGATTCCAATGCTTCAAATTTGGCATCAATTAGATCTTGAGAAGCCATAGCATATGCATATAGATCAGAGATGTCCCTGTCTTTTTTCTATTGATGGATTAATATCATGGGGTGGTGGAAGGTTCGGACAATAGATCGGTGATAGAAGTGTTCGGCTGTAATGGTTTATTGTTTTGGGCTATAGTTTTTGATACTATTAGAGTTATGAAAATAAGTTATGACAGTTTCGTCTTAAGGCTAGAGGGATGCCCTAAGGATGTCTTGGTTGGTGGCAGCAAGGTGGCTAGGGTTTGGTAGGTTACGGAGAAGAAAAAGGACAAAGGTGCAGCACTAGATTTTTAATTGAAAATTTTTCAGCAGTAAAGATGCAATTTTTTCCAGCAATTCTCAATAGATATTTAAGTAAAACTTAAAGGGAATCTACTGGTAAGGGAGAGGTAATACCATTAAAAATTTTCTAGAAGGAAATGATAGCAAGAGGTTTAGCAAAATTGAGGATAACGGAAAGGTACTACAGTAGATTTTTATGTCTAAAGTATAGTAGCTTAGACGTAAAAGATCAGTGATTTATATTGAGAATTTTTCAATGAAACCAAAGGAAAATCTACTGTTAGGAAGTGTCAAAGCTATCGTAAAAATTTCATAGAGATTTGGATAGAAAAAATGTAGTAGCAAGATCAAGTAAATAGTGCTATGTGGTTGAAATTCTACAGTGCATCTTTCGTCGTAGAGATGAAAACTTTATGATGAAAAGTTTATGCAGCAATATAGGAACAATTCTTTTGGATTTTTTGTATAAGGATAACCAAATCGTAGTAGCAGTAAGATAGGAAACTAGAACCTATTGCAATTCATGGGGAGATCAAAGGATGATCCGTGGTGGTGGAGATGACGATAGAATTTGACAATGATCTTTTAAGCAATTGTGGGAATTGCTTTGGGCAGCTATGGAGGGCTGATGGATGGCTGTGGAAGGGCAGTGAGACACCAAGAATGCTTCTCTGATACAAAGAGATAGAACCCTTATGGATTCTAAGCTTGGGGTTGATCTCTTTAGGGGATCGGCCTCTTTGGAACTCTATAGGGGTTCTTTCTTTCAAGTTGCTGTTCAAAGGCTGCTAAAAGGATTGATCTATTCATTAAGAAAAGAGGGTGAATACATGGGCTATTTATAGGACTTCTAAACCCCAACTCCTAATAGGACTCCAACTCCTAATAGGACTCCTACTCAAGACTCCTATTCTAATCAACTTCTAATGCTTCTTCAAGAAGCAACCTCCAAACTAATCCTAACCTAGTCGGCCTCTTCATCTCTTTAATAGGGGTCAACTAGATAGAATTTATATGAATGCCCTTATGATTTACATGTTTTGCCCCCTTCAATGAAACCAAATTAGGACTCTCCTAGCTAGAGTCCTAATAGAATGATTGAGGGAATACTAATTCAGAACTATGTCCTTAAGATGATTGAGTGGATAGAGAAACTCACAGGTCTAGGAATGATCCTAGAGGATAACCTATGTGTGGATCTTGTGCTTCAGTCCCTACTAGATTCTTTTTCTCAAATCATACTGAATTTTAATATGAACAAGCTTTAGATGACCCTCCCAGAGCTCCTCAATATATTGAGGGAAGTAGGGAGTACCATCAAGAAAGAGAAGCCAGTTCTCTATGTTGCTTAGACCAGAAAGAAAATAAAAGCAGAGAAGTCCATTAAGAAGGGTAAGGGCAAGGGCATAGGAAAATCAAGTAAAGCAAAGTTTGCTAAGAAAGACCCGATAAAAGACAGAAGCTAGTGCTTCCACTACAGCAAAGATGGGCACTAGAAGAGGAACTACATGTTAGTTATAGGTACCCTACAAGATAATCATGTGAGTGATGAGACCTGTAACATGCTGCATCAATCTCTTTGCTTATGATTACTAGCATTTTCTTATATTATCTAGATGTCTTTGGATCTATGTAATGGGCATCAAATCATAGTGAGATCATGATAATGAGATAGATTCACCTTTAAACATAGACCCTAAATAATCTCAGTCATAGGTTATTCGAGAGGGACATTAAGATTATCGGATAGACTAGTGTGCTGTATACCCGCCCATATGATGGTGGTGGTTGGTCTCATAGCTCCTTTTATGAGGACACTAAGGATACAATGCAGGTGCTCATTGGAGAATGAGTTCACTGATTGATCCGTTTACGGAATACTGGATGGCTAATGATACCTGATGTCAGATAATAATTCTGTAATCCCAATTGTATGTCTGGACCTTAGACTTATGATACCAAATATGCTTTGTATAAGTACTCCATTCTTTGATGTCGGACTTACAGGTTTGAAAGTTTCAGATCTAGTACAATTAGTTCTCGGGAATAGTAGGCAACCTTACAAAGGAAATTGAGTATCAATAGAGGATCATCCACTCTCGGTATCATAAGAGGAATATCTCATATGTTCTTGGTCAAACAAATCCCTAGCCAGAGAAAGAGTCATTTGGATTGAGAGAGAAAGAGTTCTCCATGAGAATCTGACTGGAGCGAGACTAGGGTAAAAACCATATGAGCTTGACAGCACCATGCCCGGTATACAGTCTCTGGGATATTAGATGGATGAGGGACTATAGGTATACAGTAACTAAGGATAGATAGGTCCAAAGGATTGGATTCCCCTATATCATTTGGGGATTGCGGCATAGTGGCCTAGTACATTCGTAGTCGATGAGTCAAGTAAATTATTATGAAGATAATAATTCACTAAGTAAGAAGGAGTTCTAACAGGTATGACTCATGGCCTGCTCAATATCGGGCCTAGAGGGTCATACACATATGGTAGGTGTTGCGACGAGTAAAGGTTCGAATATGAGATATCCACCGGAGCCCCTATCTTATTGTGTTAGGATTGAGTTTGGCACTAAGAGGGGTGGGGGGCGAATTAGTGCAATGGTTAAAAATATTGATTTTGGAAAGCCGTTTCGTATAAAAAGCTTCATTTCAATGATTAGCTCTGTTTCGATGAAAATGTTTCATTCGATGAAAACCAATATCGAGTGCGCTTTCACTTAAAAAGATTCGTAAGTGAAAGAGGGTGGTGATGGGGAGTATGAAACAACAAAGAGCAAAATAGATAGAGAGGCATGCCAATTTTATAGTGGTTCGGTCATTCGACCTATGTCCACTCCTGATTCCTCCTTCGTCGAGGTAACCAGCTTTCACTATTAGTCTTCTTTCAACCGAGCGAAGACTAACTACCCTTATAACTCAATTCTCCTTTTGACAGGTTTAGGAGAGAACCTTTACACCCCCATTTACCCCTCTCTTAAACTTGACCAAGACTTAGAGCTAGAGGGGAGGATTTCTCTCAAGATTACAATAGAATTTTTTCTCATTTTGTTCTCAGTTGGTGTGTTTTCTAACCAAGGATGAGAGAGATATTTATAGGTCTCAAGAGGATTCAAACTTGGAGCTAAAATTTGAATCACTCCGGTCTTCAAGGTATTGGCAATACCATCACTAATATTGGGCGGTATTACCGCCCAGGCTTTTTGTCACTAGGTGGTACCATCGCCCAGTATAGCGGTACCATCGCCTAGTCTAGTGGTGCCACTACACAGTCTAGTGGCACCACTGTCTGGCACACTGAGCTGATAGTGTACTAAGTGGTAGCACTACCCAGGCTGCCTGACACTGGGCGATACTACCGCCCAAACTCAGCCTTGGAGGCTGAGCCTTCAAGCGGTTCCATCGCCCACCCTAGCGGTGCCACTACCTGACGTGGCTCTAAGTCACTATTTGGGCCTTTCACTTGGCTCAACACAGTCCTGATTTGGGCCCAATTGGCCCCTAATTGAGTTGGCCTAATTCCAACTCAATTACACCTTAATCCTACTTCAATCTAGATAATTATTACAAAGCTTTAATTGAATTTGTTGCCTGACATGTCATTAGTCCATCGACGCTTCATTCGATTCTTTGACATATCATCCTCTCTTGTGGGCTATTACCCAATTGGTAGTTGTCCTTTACAACCCCAATCTCCTTAGTACAATTTTGCTCTTCTTGGCCCGATACCCGAAGCCATTCGTCCGAAGCCTTCTGTCGATACGTTGATTGATCCTTCGCTTGATGTTCAATCTTCTGACATGTTCTCTTTCGACATAACATCGATTCTTCTTACTTCAATTGTCTAATCCTGATCGAAGGGAGTCCTGTGTCACTCAAAATGCAGTTAAATCACAAACATTATTAATTGGTTTTATCATCAAAATCTGAGATTCAACAATCTCCCCCTTTTTGATGATAACAACCAATTGATGACAAAGTTAACCTTAACTATCCCTATTAATATGCCATATTGATAAATAATTTAAACTTTAAAAATATTGAATAAATCATGCAATAATCAAAATATTCAAAACATCATTTAATGCATGAAATCATCAATATACTTCTCCCCCTTTGTCATCAATAAAAAAGGAGAAGTTGCATCTAGCAAGTGTTTGAAGATATATAAATTTTACAACATATAAGCTAGCAATCATTTTACAACATTTACGATCACCAAATCATCAAGTTTATAAAGATGTGAAAGATTTCAAGTTTTTTAAGTTTGCACTTTTGCTTCTTTTGAGATAGCAACTCTTTGCTTCTCTTTGTGATATTCCATTCTAATAAGTTTTGTTTCTTCTCTTTTGAGAAGTGCAAGCTTTGCCTTTCTTTACTAGTTGGACATTTTGGTTCCTTTGCAATGTTCTAGCTAGCAAACTAACTCCCCCTATGTCATTGTCAAAAGGAAGTGAAGAATACAATGTTGCAAAAGTTTTTACATCAATTTACAAATCATGACAAAAGGTATACAACCAATACAAAAGAATCATGATATAAAAGATATCAATATCAACAATTATGAGAAATCAATCATGATTCATTTTGATATATCTCTTCTTTTGTAAATAGCAAAAAAGAAATCTTAGGAAAACAAAGAAGAGTTCTTGATTCATACATAATATCTCTCAATTCATCATGAATCACAAGAAGTTTAAATTATAATTCTGAAAAATTCATGATATATTTAGAAAGTTCTCCTTTTTAGTAAATGACAAAAAGAAACTATTAGGATCAAGAGCAACACTAAGAGGGGGGGGGGGAGGGGGGGTTGGGGTTTTGGGGAGTGGGATGAATTAGTGCAACAGTAAGTTTACAACAAATTCGGTGATTTAAAATGATTTTGAAAACTTCGTACGTTGAAAACTTCATTTTGACTAAAATCTGGTTTCAATTGAAGCATATCAGAAAGTGCTTAAACTAGGGAGTGTTTAGAGAAGAAGAAGAGCAGTGATGAGGAAGTTGAGCAGCGAAGAAAAGTTCAATGTCCTCTTCATCGTCCTCATCACTTGAGTGGTATTCATTTATCCAAAGTTTCAAATCCTTTCTATTCTTTGGAAGGTGGTTCATGTGTTCATCGGGTTCAAAAAAACTCATTTCATAGGTCATTAATGACTCGATTAGTTCTTCCAATGGAAAGTTATTTAAATCTTTTAATTCTTGTATCATCATTAATTTTGGATCCCAGCTTTTTGGAAGGATCTTAAAATCTTATTTACGAGATCAAAATCCAAAACAGATTTACCAAGAGCTCTTAGACTATTGACGACATCCGTGAAACGGGTGTACATGTCATCGATAGTCTCACTTAGTTTCATTCGAAAAAGCTCGGAATCATACAATAATAGGTTTACTTTTGAGTCTTTGACTCTACTAGTTCCCTTGTGTATGATTTCAAGTGTGCGCCAAATATCAAAAGCTATTTCGCAAGTTAAAATCCGATTAAACTCATTTTTGTCTAAAGAGCAAAATAAGACATTCATAGCCTTTACATTTAAAGAAAAAGATTTTCTCTCTAAATCCAACCATTCATTCATCAGTTTAGAGGAAAGTTGAAAGCAATTTTTAATAATATTTTATAAATTTAAATCCAAAGAAATCAAGAAAACTCTCATTCGAGTTTTCCAATATATGTAGTCCAACCCGTTAAACAACGGAGGACGAACGATTGAAAAACCCTCTTGAAAGCCGTGAAGAGCCATTTCTCATGGGTGTGAATCTAAAAAAGATATAACCTAGCTCTGATACCAATTGTTAGGATCTTAAGCCGCACTAAGAGGGGGGGGGGTGAATTAGTGCAACGGTAAGTTTACGACAAATTCGGTGATTTAAGAAACTATTTTGGAAACTTTATACGATAAAAATCGATTTCAATGAAAATCATATCCGAAAAGCACTAACTCAAACTTGAGAACGTTTAGAGAAGATGAAGGGCAGTGAACAAGAAAAGATGGTTTGCAGAAATATAAAAGACAATATGTAAACGTAAATTGTTTTTATAGTGGTTTAGTCATACAACTTACGTCTACTCTTTTTTTCTCTTCTCTTGAGGCCACCAGCTTTCCACTAGTTGCCTTCCTTCCTACGGGTGAAGACCAACTCCCTTTTACAGTGCTCTCTCCTTTTTACAGGCTTAGGATGTAACCCTTATAATGCCTCTTACCCCTCTCTTGATCTTGGCCAACACTTAGAGTTTGAGGGGAGGATTTCTCTCAAATTTATAACAGAATTTTCCATTCTATTTGTTCTTAGTTGTGTGTAACTCAACTATGATTGAGAGGGATCTTTATAGGCTTCAAGGTGATTCAAGTTTAGAGCCCAAATTTGAACCACCTTAGATTTTAGGGTAATTGGCGATACCATTACCTATCACTAGCAATACCACTGCTAGTTGATTAACATTGGGTGGTACCACCACCTAGCATGCTACCACTGTCAGTGTACAAGGCGATACCATCGCCCAGGTACACTAGCATTGGGTGGTACCAACGCCTAGTCTGGGTGGTACCACCACCCAGACTACTTGGGAGACTAAACCAAGGGCGATGGCACCACCACCTAGCACACTACCACTGTCAGTGTACAATGCGATACCATCACCTAGGTACACTGGCACTGGGCGGTACCACCACCCAGACTACTTGAGAGACTAAACCAAGGGTGGTGGCACTGCCCTAGTTTGGTGGTGCCACTGTTAGAGAGGGTTCAGCAACCCTATTTGGGCCTTGAGTCTAGCTCAAACTTATCCAGGTACGAGCCCAACTGGCCCCTAATTGGGTTGGCCCAATTACAACCCAATTAGTCCTTAATCCTATTTCAATCTAGATAATTATTACAATGCTTAATCGAAATGTCGCCCGGTATGTCATTGGCACATCGGCGCTTCGTCCATTTCTTCAACGCTTCGTCCTCTCTTGCGGCCTCTTGCCCAATCAGTAGTTGCAACCTTGATCTTCTTATCGTAACTTCACTCTCCTTGGCCCAATGCCTGATTTCTTTATCTGAAGCCTTCTATCAATCGTCGATCGGACCTCCGGCTCAATGTCTAATCTCCTAACATGTTCTCCTTCGGCGCAACGTCAATTCTTCCTGCATCAATTGTCTAATCCTGATCGAGAGTAGACTTGCGTGACTCAAAATGCAGTTAGATAAACAAAACATGATCAATTAGTTTCATCATCAAAATTTGAGATTCAACGATCTTCCCCTTTTTTATGATGACAACTAATTGATGACAAAGTTAACCTTAACTCCTAGAGTTTATCCAAACACCCTCTATCAATATGCCATATTGATACAACACTTGGATTACGCCAAATCCAAGTAACATGTATATCATCAAAAACATCATGCAAATATATAAAAATATTTAATACAACATATATTGCATGAAACCATCAAATCTACTTCTCCTCCTTTGTCACCAACAAAAAGGAGTCATAGCTAGTTTTTAGAAGATATGCAAGGTTTATAATATCAAGCTAGCTTCACAACATATATCATTTTAAAGCATTCAATCATAGAAAGTTTTTGTTAGGATCAAAAAGGCACTAAGAGAGGGGGTGAATTAGTGCAGCGGATTAAAATGTAACTTTGAAGCCAATTTCGTATAAAGACAAGTTCGTAGGAAGATTTCGATTCGATGAAAGAGAACTTGTAAGAAGTTGCTTGAGTAAATGAGTAGCAAGAAACTAAACAATTTGCAGCTAAGTAATAAAATGACTCAGAAATGTAAACACTCACACATTCATGAACACAATGATATATAGTGGTTTGGTCAAATGACCTACATCCACTCTTGAAGCCTTCCCGATGAGGCTCCGCACTTCCACTAGCAATCCTTTGAAGGGGAAGGACCAATACCCCTTTTTACAACCCTTTACAAGAAGTTCACACTCTTACAAGATTTCTCAAGAAGAAGAAGGAGGTGAACACTTAGTAAGAACAAGACTTTTCAAGACTTTTCAAAGACTCAAAACCAAGATTCTAACTCTCAAAAAGGGTGCCTTTCAGCTGAGAAAGGGAGGGTATTTATAGATCCAAAATAGATTCAAAATTGGGCTCCAAATTTGAAATCAAATTTGCACAGTCCGGCAGTACGTAGCAGCCGTGATCGACATCAGACCAAAGTGGCTACCGCCGCTCAGTGGGCGGTACTATCGCCCAGTCGGGCGGTACTCTCCAGTGGCGGTACTACCGCCCAGCACATGGCAACCAGGCGGTGCTACCGCTTGGCATAGGCGGTTCTACCGCCTGGCCCATTCAGCAAAGTTGAATGGGCCTTGTTCAAGGCCCAAAAGGCCCAGTAAGGGCCCGGTTGGCCCCTACCAATTTAGAGCAAGATTGATTCGAAATCCTTGCCCTAAGTACGTGCTAACTATGAAATTAAAAATATAATTAACAGCGATTTAAGCCAACTTTCTTTAAGTCTTATTCCGGTGAGCTTTTCGATGAGACTTCGGCGGTCCTCCGATATTTCCCTCAGATATTTTCCGACGTTTTCCTAGCATGCTCCTAGCTTATATGGCACGCTCAACGAGTCTTCGACAACCTTCCGAACCTTCTCGACAAAGTTCCGTGAACCTTCGATGATCTTTGCGACGAACTTCCGAAAACTCCGACAAGTTCCTAATTCGATCTTAGCTCGTTCCGGCAATACTTTTGACGATCCTTCGGACTTTCGATGAACTCTTGAACACCTGATGGACTTGACCTCGGCAAATCACTTTATGTTTCTAACCCATCGTAGTTGATCCTGCACACTTATCTTTGACAATATAGATTAGAGCAAATATTTCACCAATTGATTTTATCATCAAAATCCGAGATTCAACAATCTCCCCCTTTTTGATGATGACAATCAATTGATGATAGAGTTAAACTCAACTCCCCCTATCTATATGCCATATAATTGAGAAGGTAAAAAGATACTTGAATTCAATCTTTTGAATTTAAGTCAAATCATATAGATGTCATACCACATAAAGCTTAAAAGACAAGCTTAGGCATCAATACTAAAAACAATGTACTTTAAACAATGTCAAAGTATTTACACCTACAATAAATGCATGATATTAAAGAGTAGCTTATCTCAAGAGTAAGAGTTTTTAAGCACTTGCAATGCGATACAATTAAATCATATTTCACTTTAAGCATATTTCATCATAACAACAATTACTCCATCATGGCAAATTATATTTTTCTCCCCCTTTGTCATCAACAAAAAGAAGAGATCACTCATGTGATTAAGTAAGCCATGGGGAGAGCAAGAAACCATTGGAAAAAGTAGTCACAAGAAGGAGGGTATCAAGTCAAAATTACGATCAAATCGAAATAAGAAAGTTCATTCAAAAGCTGAGTAGATGAAAGTAGCAAATTATATATATATATATATATATATATATATATATATATATATATATATATTTAATTTATCCTGAACTTGTTTTCAGAGATTTCAAGGATAGGATGATGTCAAAAAGAAATCCAAAATTTTAAGAAGAAATCCGAGAGAAGTTCAAATCGTTGAAAACCGAAATTTTAAAAAAAATCTAATACAATAAAGCTTATTTATTAGGGCAGTTTAACATGCTTAATTCCCTCCTAATGAAGTCAAATTATTCTTCATTTAAAGGTTTCGTAAAAATGTCTGCTAATTGATGTTTTGTATCGATAAATTCAAGAGTAACATTGTTATTGTTAACATGATCTCGTATAAAGTGATGTCTTACGTCAATGTGTTTAGTTCTAGAGTGTTGAATATGATTTTTTATAAGATAAATAGCACTTGTATTATCACATTTTATAGGAATGTTATTTAAATGAATTTCATAATCTTCTAATGTATTTTTCATCCAAATGACTTGAGCACAACATGCACTTGCGGCTATGTATTCGGCTTCCGCCGTAGATATTGCAACCGAATTTTGTTTCTTAGAAGTCCAAGAAACGAGTGCATGTTCTAAAAATTGGCATGTTCTAGATGTACTCTTTCTATCTATTCTACATCCACCAAAATCCGCATCTGCATAGGCTATCAAATTAAAGTCATCAGATTTTGGATACCATAATCCTAGATTAGGAGTACCTTTAAGATATCTAAAAATTCTTTTAATGGCTTTAAGGTGAGACAACTTAGGATTAGCTTGAAATCTCGCATAAAGTCCCACACTAAACATGATATCCGGCCTAGTTGCAGTAAGATAGAGCAAGCTACCTATCATGCCCCTATATGTCTTTTGATCAAAATTTTCTCCACCTTCATCCACGACTAACTTGGTGGAAGTACTCATTGGAGTGTGGATGGCTTTTGAGCTGTCCATATTAAATCGTTTTAACAATTCTAATGTATATTTAGATTGATTAAGGAATATGCCATTACTAAGTTGTTTAATTTGTAATCCAAGAAAGAAAGTTAACTCTCCCATTAGACTCATCTCAAATTCATGACTCATACACTTGGCAAAATATTCATATAGTGATTCATCTGAAGAACCAAAAATAATATCATCAATATAAATTTAAACAATAAGAAAATTATTTTTAAAATATTTAATAAACAATGTAGTATCAACCTTGCCTTTAGTGAAATCATTTGAAATTAAAAAGGAACTAAGCCTCTCATACCAAGCCCTAGGGGCTTGTTTTAGACCATATAAAGCCTTAGTTACCTTAAACACATGGTTAGGTAGAAAAGAATTTTCAAATCTGGGTGGTTGTTCGACATACACTTCTTTAGAGATAAAACCATTTAAGAATGCACTTTTGACATCCATTTGAAATAATTTGAAATCATTACTACTAGCATAGGCAAGGAGCATCCTAATGGCTTCTAATCTTGCCACCGGAGCGAAGGTTTCTTCGTAATTGATACCTTCTTCTTGGTTGAAACCTTTGGCTACTAGTCTAGTCTTGTTTCTAACCACAATACCACATTCATCTTGCTTGTTTCTAAAGACCCACTTAGTACCAATAACTAAGTGGTCATTAGGTCTAGGAACAAGCTTCCATACCTTATTCCTCTCAAATTGATTCAATTCTTCTTGCATTGCGATAACCCAAGAATCATCTTTCAAGGCATCATCAATGCATTTTGGTTCAATTTGAGAAAGAAAAGCAGCATGGGCATAAAATTTTTTGAAAGAAGAGCGAGTTTGAACCCCTTTCGATGCATCTCCTATAATCAACTCCTTGGGATGAGCATCTACATACTTTCATTCCTTGGGTAAGGAGGTTTGGGAAGAAGATGCATCCAAGTTGTCGTTTTGAGGAGAGGGTTCATTCAAATTCAAATTATCAAAGCCAAAATCATCATCAAAATGTTTTTTCTTAAATTCAGAAATTTCATTAAAAACCACATGAATTGATTCTTCTATAACTAAGGTTCTTTTATTAAAAACACGAAAAGCCTTAGAAACGGAAGAATAACCAAGAAATATGCCTTCATTGGATTTTGCATCGAATTTTCCTAAGGCATCCTTTTCATTTAAGATAAAGCATTTACAACCAAAAACTTTAAAATAAGAAACATTGGGTTTTTTGTCATTCCATAATTCATATGGAGTTTTAGATAGGGATGGTCTCACTAGAACTCTATTCATCACATAGCAAGCTGTATTCACGGCTTCGGCCCAAAAATATTTTGGTAAATTGTATTCATTTAACATGGTTCTAGCCATTTCTTGCAAACTTCTATTTTTCCTTTCCACTACTCCATTTTGTTGTGGATTTCTTGGAGTAGAGAAGTTATGATCATATCCGTTTATTTCACAAAAATTTTGGAAGTCATGATTTTGAAATTCACCTCCATGATCACTTCGAATTGATGATATCATAAAACCTTTTTTTATTTTGAGTGAGTTTACAAAATTTAGAAAAACATTTGAAACAATCACTTTTATGAGCAAAAAAATAGGTCCAAGTGTATCTACTATAGTCATCCACAATTACAAAAGCATATTTGCTACCTCTTAGGCTTGTTATGTCAATTGGTCCAAATAAGTCCAAATGGATCAATTGCAATGGTCTAGTGGTGATAATTTGATTTTTTGATTTGAAACTAGTCTTTATTTGTTTTCCTAGTTGACATGCATCACATACCTTGTCCTTAACAAATTTCATATTTGGAATGCCTCTTACTAATTCTCTAGATGAAATCTTAGAAATTAGTTTCATGCTTGCATGGCCTAATCTCCTATGCCAAAGCCAAGCATCATCATTCAAAACCGAAAAACACATTTCATTACATAATTCATCAATATTTATGGTATAGACATTGTTTTGTTTTAAAGCAATCATGGATATGTTATTGTTTGGTTTTTCAATGATGCAAACATTAGATTCAAATCTAACAACATAGCCTTTATCGCACAATTGACTAATGCTTAAAAGATTATGTTTTAAACCATCAACTAACAAGACATCATCAATTGAAAAACTTGATTTGTTACCAATGGTTCCTTTGCCAATGATTTTACCCTTGTTGTTGTCTCCGAAGGTGACATACCCTTCTTCTTTGCTAGTGAGCATAGAGAAATGAGATGGATCTCCGGTCATGTGCCTTGAGCATCCACTATCAAGATACCATTTCTTGTTCCTAGCTTGTGAGTTTGTCTACAAAAGAGGATGGTTTTTAGGTACCCATTTAATTTTGGGTGCCTTACAAATTGATCTACTTAATTTGTAATTTGGCATTGAGTTGTTTATGGTTCCTTTGGAAACCCATATCAATTTTTATGGACTAATTTTCTTGAACGGGCGTTTGTAAGCAACATGTCCCATTTTACCACAAAAATTATATTTCAAATGGGGTGATACATGCAATGTGGGTCCTTTAATGAAGGTGGTGGGATTTTGATGAGATCCACTCACAAATCATATTCCACTTTTATTTCCGACGTGACCCTTGTTTGCAAGAATCATGTCCAAGCCCTTGAACTTGTTTAAGGTCTCTTTAAGTAGCAAGTTCTTCCTTTTTATTTCTTCTAAGTGCTCACACTTAGAGCATGGGGGTAGAGAAGGAGTTTGGAGGCTATTGAACTTATTTTGCAATAAAGCATGCTCTTTCTTAAGCAAATTGAACTTCTTACTAATAGTTCTACATTCATCAAATAACTCATGAAAAGGGATAAAAAGCTCATCGAAAGATAATTCTTCACTAAATAATTCACTAACCTCTTCTCCAAGGGCCATTAGAGCGAAGTTAGCCTCCTCTTTGTTGTTTGCCTCTTCGACCTCGGAGTCACTTGAATCATCCCATGTAGCCTTGAATGCTTTCTTCTTCTTGGGTTGCTTCTTCTTGGCTTGAGGGCATTCATGTTTAAAGTGTCCCGGCTTTTTGCATTCGTAGAGCAAATAACTTGGTCCTTTTGTGTTCAAATTTATTCTTTATGTCATTTTTAAATTTGTTCCTTCTTATAAATTTTTAAACTTTCGAGTCAAGAGTGCAATGTCTTTGTCACTATCCTCATCACTTGATGTTCCTTTCAAGTGGTCTTCTTGTGTTCTAAGTGCCATATCCTTCCTGTTCTTTGGAAGGGGGTTCTCAAGCTCTTCATGAGCATGACACATCATCTCATAGGTCATTAGAGACCCAATAAATTCTTCAAGCAGAAATATTTTAAGATCCTTGGCCTCTTGAATGGCCGTAAATTTTGGATCCCAACTCTTTGGAAGGGATCTTAAAATTTTAGTTACCAACTCAAAGTTAGAAAAACCTTTACCAAGAGCTTTAAGTCCATTGATGACATCCGTAAAGCGGGTGTACATGTCTCCAATGGACTCATTTGGTTTCATCCGAAAAAGTTCATAAGAGTGCACAAGAATGTTGATTTTGGACTCTTTCACTCGGCTAGTGCCTTCATGAGTGATTTCAAGAGTGCGCCAAATATCAAATGCCGATTCGCAAATAGAAACCCGATTAAACTCATTCTTATCAAGCGCACAAAATAAGGCATTCATAGCCTATGCATTAAGAGCAAAAATCTTTCTTTCTGACTCATTCCACTCACTCATCGGAAGAGAAGATTTTGCAAATCCATTTTCAACAATATTCCAAAGTTCGAAATCCATAGAAATGAGAAAAATCCTCATACAAGTCTTCCAATACGTATAATCCAACCTATTAAACATAGGTGGACGAGTAATGGAGTGACCCTCTTGCATACCCGAGTAGGCCATCTCTCTTGGGTTTTAAACCAATATGAGAGTAAACCTTGCTCTGATACTAATTGTTAGGATCGAAAAGGCACTAAGAGGGGGGGGGGGTGAATTAGTGCAGCGGATTAAAAATGTAACTTTGAAGCCGATTTCGTATAAAGATAAGTTCGTAGGAAGATTTCGATTCGATGAAAGAGAACTTGTAAGAAGTTGCTTGAGTAAATGATATAGCAAGGAACTAAACAATTTGCAACTAAGTAATAAAATGATTCAGAAATGTAAACAGTCACACATTTATGAACAAAATGATGTATAGTGGTTCGGTCAAATGACCTACATCCACTCATGAAGCCTTCCCGATGAGGCTCCGCACTTTCACTAGCAATCCTTTGAAGGGGAAGGACCAATACCCCTTTTTACAAACCTTTACAAGAAGTTCACACTCTTACAAGATTTTTCAAGAAGAAGAAGGAGGTGAACACTTAGCAAGAATAAGACTTTTCAAAGACTCAAAACCAAGATTCTAACTCTAAAAAAGGGTGCCCTTTCAGCTAAGAAAGGGGGGGTATTTATAGATCCAAAATGGATTCAAAATTGGGCTCCAAATTTGAAATCAAATTTGAAATTCCCGGGTCTGGGCGGTACTACTGCCTGTCAGAGGTGGTACTATCGCTTATCAGTCGCCAGACTGACACTATACAGGCGGTGCTACCGCTTGGAGCATGCGGTACTACCACCGCTGACCAAAGTGGCCAGGCGGTACTACCGCTCTAAGCTGGGCGATACCCAGCACATGGCTGCCAGGCGGTGCTACCGCCTAGCACAGGCGGTTCTACCGCCTGGCCCATTTCAACTTTGCTGAATGGGCCTTGTTCAAGGCCCAAAAGGCCTAGTAAGGGTCCGGTTGGCCGCTACCAATTTAGAGCAAGATTAATTCGAAATCCTTGCCCTAAGTACGTGCTAACTACGAAATTAAAAACATAATTAATAGTGATTTAAGCCGACTTTCTTCAAGTCTTATTCCAGCGAGCTTTTCGATAAGACTTCGGCGGTCCTCTGATATTTTCCTCGGATTTCTTTCGACGTTTTCCTAACATGCTCTCGACTTGTATGGCACACTCAACGAGTCTTCGACAACCTTCCGAACCTTCTCGACAAAGTTCCGCAAACCTTCGACGATCTTTGCGATGAACTTCCGAAAACTCTGGCAAGTTCCTGCTTCGATCTTAGCTCGTTCTGGCAATACTTTTGACGATCCTTCGGACTTTCGATGAACTCTTGAACACCTGACGGACTTGACCTCGGCAAATCACTTTATGTTTCTAACCCATCATAGTTGATCCTGCACACTTATCTTTGACAATATAGATTAGAGCAAATATTTCACCAATTGATTTTATCATCAAAATCTGAGATTCAATAGTTTTAAGTTCATGCAAGTATAGCAATTTTTCATCACTTGCTTCTTGTGCAAGCTTGTACTTTGCTTCTCTTGAGATTGCAAGGTAGCAATTTTTGTGATGTTCGAGATAGTAAGTTCTTTTTTTTTGCAACTTGAGAGATAGCAACTTTTGCTTCTCTTTACGATATTTATACTAGCAATTTTTGTATGCAATGAGCTAGCAATTTTGTAAAGTTTACATCTCTTTAAACATACAAGCTTACAAGAAAAAAAAAATTTCAACTTTGCAATTTTTTTTTTCTCTTTTGAGAAGTGCAAGCTTGCAAGTTTTGCTTCCTTAGCATGCTAGCTATTTGCTTTCATTTGCAATGCACAAGCTAGCAAACCTCTTCTCCCCCTTTGTCAATGTCAAAAAGAAATGGAGGATCCAATAATATAGACTTTTACATCAATTATAAATTTACATCAATAAAAGTTTACAATAATCTTTCAATCATCACATGATGCATACAAGCCATAGATGCAAAGAATTCTTGTCATGAAGGATATCAATATGAAAATTCAACAAGGATCAAAACAAAATGATATCATTCATGATTCATAACATTCTTTTTAGCAAGATCAAGGTCAAGATTCATATATATCAATTTTTAATTCATGATGAAGGGTATATATCCGAAACATATCAATATCAAGTCATGATTCATTTGAAATCATCTCATTCGTAAAAGAATCATGTGAGAACATGATTCATGCATAAGAATTCTCATCAAGATCAAAAGATAATTTTGAGCATCAAATAAAAATTAATGATTCATACATTTAAACTATCATTGCTCAATGAATCATGATTCTAAAAAAAATTATGATTTTGAAAGTTTAAAAATAGAAGTCATGAATCATTTTAAAAAATCCCATTCTAGTTCAATTCATCAACTCAAAACTCATCATCAAAATCACATTCAAGAAATTTACTAGATTCACAAATCATATGTTGGAAAATAAAAAAGATATAAAGTGATTTTAAAATATGCTTTCCTCTTTTCGTAATTTTAATTGATGTATTGATTTCATATAAAAACACCTTTGTCTTTTTTATATCAAACAAGCATCAATGTTCAAGACCAAAAGGCAATTTTCATAAAAATAACTCATCAAGCATGATTCTTAATATTTATTTTCAAGCCATGATAAAAAGGAGTAAATCAATAATTCAATCATATCATGTCAAGAATTCCAAAAGACATCTTAGGTTATCAAAATCACATTAGTAAGATATTTCAAAAAGATATATTGCAATCATAAATATCGATAAGTAATTCATTCGAATGCATCATTTCATTCAAGTCAATTCGTCAACTTGAAACTCAATCGAATCATCAAATTCATGATTCATTTGGAAGGTTCTCCTCTTTAGTAAAAATATAGGAGAACAATAATGAATTAAGAGAGAAAGAACATGGTTGAATCATTGAACATGATTCATATTTAAAATACATCATAAGTCATAAACACGAATCAAGGATTTGTCAAATCCAAAATCATCCTCAAGATCACATTCAAGAGATTCATAAATGACAAGCATAGATTCATGAATTTCTTATAGAAAAATTGATAAGATTGAGATAGAGGATTGTATTTCATTTTTATATGTGATTTGCTTCTTATAAGTATGCTTTTGCCCTTTGTCATTGTATAGATCCGAAAAGCAAGTTTCAAGAGAAATCATTGAGACCAAGAACATAATACACACATTTATTTTCAAAACATTCATCATGATAATCTTCAAAAGATTCATGAGATTCATAAAATGAATTCATTAACCTTAATAGGATAGAAAATACATTTTCATTTCATGCAATTGATTTTATGTGAGCATGTTCAAGTCTTTTATGTATCAACATTTAAAAATGAGACATAAGTTTCATCATAAAACTGTCAAAACCAAACATATCAAAAATAAAACATCATGATAACACATTTTCAATTTTTATATTTTATTTCATGTGATTGATCTCATACGAGTATGTTCAAATATTTCATATAAAAGTCATGCATCATGTTAAAGATGAAATCATCAATATACTTGCTTCTATCTTTTAATCCTATTTAATGTACAAGCATTATATTTAGAACTGAAAGCATCATCGTATAAATCTAATTCACAAGTTTTGTCATAATCATCAATGTCAAAAACATAACACATCATTCCAAAAAAAATGTCATGAAAGTGATTAAGACTGAAAATACATTAATCCATAACATACGATTATTATTTTAAATCATCAAGCATGATACAAACGTTTAACATTTTTATTATATCATTTTAATTTTCAAGCATGATTTCATAAAGCTTCATCAAAATTATCTAACATTCTTTCTTTTATTGTTATTTGTTCTAACAAGATTTTTCCTTCATGATTCTAGCTTAGTGTTAAAAATCAAGAGTCATGCTCAAATTTTTGCCAAAATCATGTGTCATTTCATAAATCTGAGAAACAAGTTTCATCATCACAATATTACTTTAAAAACTCATGCATAATATAAAATCATTAAGTATCATGTTTAGAAACGAAAAGCAATATAAAACATCAAGATACACATGCATTGATTAATCCCATTAGGTGTACAAGCATTATCATGAATCACGCAAGTATCATTTTAATTTTTACCTTTCAAAAATACTAGAAGAAAATTATGACATAATTTTTGAAAAAATAATTATTTATTTCCTACTAACTAAGTTAAGCAATTTATGAAAAAATATCAAGTAATTTCATAACAACGTACAAACATTTCGGGTGAGTTTCTTACCTTATTGATGAAAGCTGTCAAAGCCCAATGCCATTTTGCCTTCAGATGTACTTGATTCATCCTTAGGTGTCTTCCTCTTCTTTGGCCTCTTCCTCCATTCAAGTTCATTTTTGATTTTAGATTTTATTTAATGAACTTATTAAAATTCATTAAAAGTTCAATGTCCTCTTTATTGTCCTCATCACTCGAGTGGTATTTATTTATCCGAAGTTCCAAATCCTTTTTGTTCTTTGGAAGATGGTTCATGTGTTCATCGGGTTCCAAAAAACTCATTTCATAAGTCATTAATGACTAGATTAGTTCTTCCAATGGAAAGTCATTTAAATCTTTTTATTTTTATATTATTGTTATTTTTAGTTCCCACCTTTTTGGAAGGAATCTTAAAATCTTGTTCACAAGATCAAAATCCTAAAAATATTTACCAAGAGCTCGTAGACTATTGATGACATCCGTGAAATGGGTGTATATGTCACTAATAGTCTCACTTGGTTCCATTCGAAAAAAACTCAAAATCATGCAATAAGAGGTTTACTTTCGAGTATTTGACTCTACTAGTTCCCTCGTGCATCATTTCAAATATGTGCCAAATATCAAAAGCCATTTCACAAGTTGAAATTTGATTAAACTCATTTTTGTCTAAAGAGAAAAATAAGGCATTCATAGCCATTGCATTTAAAGAAAAAGATTTTCTCTAAATTTGACCATTCATTCATCGGTTTAGAGGGAAGTTGAAAGCCATTTTCAATAATATTTCATAAGTTTAAATCTAGAGAAATCAAGAAAACTCTCATTCGAGTTTTCTAATATGTGTAGTCCAACCCGTTAAACAACGGAAGACGAATGATCAAAAAACCCTCTTGAAAATTGTGAAGAGTCATTTCTCATGGGTGTGAATCCAAAAAAGAAAAACCTGGCTCTGATGCCAACTATTAGGATCTAGAACGATACTAAGAGGGGGGGTGAATTAGTGCAGCGATAGGTTTACGACAAATTCAGTGATTTAAGAAACTATTTTGAAAACTTCATACGATAAAAACTAATTTCAATAAAACCATGTCTGAAAAGCTCTAACTTAAACTTGAGAATATTTAGAGAAGATGAAGGGTAGTGAACAAGTAAAGTAAAGGATTGCAGAAAGGTAAATGCAAGAACAAAAATACAAATAGAGTTTTATAGTGGTTCGGTCATACGACCTACGTCCACTCCCGATTCCTCTTTTCTTGAGGCCACCGGCTTTCCACTAGTTGTCTTTCTTATAACGGGCAAAGACCAACTCCCTTTTATAGTACTCTCTCCTTTTTACGAGCTTAGAAGGAACCCTTATAATGCCTCTTACCCCTCTCTTAAACTTGGATAACACTTAGAGTTTGAGAGAAGGATTTCTCTTAAGTTTATAACAGAATTTTTCCTCCTATTTGTTCTCAGTTGTGTGTAATCAACTATAAATAAGAGGAGTATTTATAAGCCTCAAAGTGATTCAAGTTTGGAGCCTAAATTTAAATCACCCCGGATTTTAGGGGCACTGGTGGTTCCACCTCTTATCACCGGCGGTACCACCCTTGTCACTGGCGGTACCACCACTTATCATTGGCAGTACTGGTTGACTAACACTAGGTAGTACCACCACCCAGTGTTGGGCGGTAACACTTCCACTATCAATGTACTAGGCGGTACCACTACCCAGACCACTTGGGAGACTAAACCAGGGGTGGTGCCACCGCGAGACAAGGTTCAGCAACCCTATGTGGGCCTTGAGTCAAACCCAAACTTATTCGGGTATGGGCCTAAGTGCCCCCTAACTAGGTTGGCCCAATGACAAATTAATTAGTCCTTAATCCTACTTCAATCTAGATAATTATTGTAATGCTTAATCGAAATGTCACCCGACATGTTATTGGCACATCGGCGCTTTATCCATTTCTTTGACGCATCATCCTCTCTTGCGGCCTGTTGCCCAATCAGTAGTTGACGCCCGCAACCCTAATCTTCTTGGCATAACTTCACTCTTCTTAGTCTGATGCCCAATTTCTTTGTCTGAAGCCTTCTGCCGATCATCGACCGGACCTCTAGCTTGACGTCCAATCTCCTGACATGTTCTCTTTCGGTGCAACATCTATTCTTCCTACATCAATTGTCTAATCCTGATCAAGAGTAAACATGCGTGACTCAAAATATAGTTAGATAAACAAAATATAATCAATAAGTTTCATCATCAAAATTTGAGATCCAATAGAAACATGGGAGAAAAGCTCTTGATTCAAGCATAAGACATCTCAAGTCATCAACATCACATTTTATAAAAAATTTCAAGTATCAAATCTCAAGATTTCAAGATCATAACTTGGATTGTTTTTCTCTTTAGTAAATGGTAAAAAGAAGGAATCATAGAGGAAAAAGATTTTGGTCCCATAAAAGAAATCTCAAGTCAAGAAATCAAAAGAAGGTTCTTGATTCGCTAGAAAAAAAATCTTATTTAAATCAATTTGTCAACTCCAAACTCATCATCAAATCATCAAAATCACTTTGATAATTCAAGAGATTCATAAAAGACATGGATTCATTAATCTCTTATTGAAGAATCGGTAAGATAGAGATAGAAAATATTAGGACCGAGTTCAGCACTAAGAGGGGGGGTGGTGAATTAGTGCAGCGGTTAAAAATAATGATTTTGTGAGATTTCAAAAAACCATTTCATACAATTAAAAATCTATTAGTAATCGAAAGGGGGGGGGGTTGAATTAGTGCAATGGTTAAGTATAATAATTTTCGGCGATCTAAATAAGTTTGAAAACTTTGTACGATCAAAAGCAACGTTTCGTTTGAACCCAGAAAGGAATGATGCTTTAAACTTAAAGCCAATTATAAGAAGGAGAAATAAGAGAAGTATAGTGATGATGGTTTACATAAATATAATTAACAATAATAGAAATGCAAACCAGAATTTTTATAGTGGTTCGGTTATACGACTTACGTCTACTCCCGATTCCTCTTCTCTTGAGGCCATCGGCTTTCTACTAGGTGTCTTCCTTCCAACGGGCAAAGACAAGCTCCCTTACAGTGCTCTCCTTTTGATGGGCTTAGGAGGTAATCCTTACAAGGCCTCTTAACCCTCTCTAAGGCTAGATTACACTTTAGAATTAGAGAGAAGATTTTGACACTATTATAATAGAGTTTTTCCTTTTTCTTTCTCAGTTTTTATGTGTTTATCAACCATGAATGAGAGGGGTATTTATAGGTCCCATGGTGATTCAAATTTGGAGCCCAAATTTGAATTATCCCAATTTTTCCGAGTACGGGTGGTACTATCGCCAGTGCTAGGCGGTACCACCGCTTGACACACTAACATGGTCGGTGTACTAAGCGGTACCATCACCCGAGGCAATAGTGCCACTGCCCAGAACACCTAAGATTTCAGTTCCTGGGCGGTGCCACTGCTTGGGTCTGGCGGTGTCATCACTACACTATTTTAGCACTATTCCAGAAAGGCTGAACGGCCCTAACTTCGGCCCAAATCTGCCCAAATAAGGCCTAGTTGGCCCCTACAAGGGTTAAGCAGGATTATTACCTAATCCTTACCCTAATTATATCGTAACTACTAAATTAAAATATAATTCTAAGCAAATTAATAATCGATAATGTTGAGTCTTCTTCCGATGAACTTTTCGGCGAACTTCCGGTCGACTTCCGACACACCCTCGGATTTCTTCCGGCGGACTCCCAACACGCTCCCAGACTTGCGGTGAGTTTGATGAATCATGGGCAAGCTTCTAAATCTTCTCGGTGAGCTCCACGAACCTCCGATGAACTTTTCGATGAACTTCAAAAACTTTCAGCAAGTCCCCGATTCTTTCTCGGTTGATTCCAATAGCACTTTCGATGATCCTTCGGACTTCCGGCGGACTCTCGAACTCCCAACAACTTGACTCCAGTAATTTGCTTTATGTCTTCATGCTATCGTAGTTAATCCTGCACACATAAGCCAAAACTCTACTTCGATCTAAACAATTATTCAACGCGAATTGATATTCTGTTGCCCGGTATGTCATTGGTCGGCACTTTATTCGGTTCTTCGGCACTGTTGAATCTCGGATTTTGATTATGAAGACAATTGGTAAAATATTTGTTCTAATCTATTTTGTTGAGATAAGTGTGCAGGAATAGCTACAATGGGATGAAAACATAAAGTGATTTACCGAGGTCAAGTCCGTTGGGTGTTCAAGAGTTTATCGAAAGTCCGAGAAATAGTCAGAAGTGTTGCCGGAACCATCCGAGATCGAATCAGGGACTTGCCGAAGTTTTCGAAAGTTCATCGCAAAGATCGTTGAAGGTTCGCAGAACTTACCGGGAAGATTCGGAAGCTAGCCGAAGACTCGTTGAGCTCGCCATACAATCCGGGAGTATGCTGGGAGTCCGCTGGAAGAAATCCGAAGGAAGTGTCGGAAGTCTGTCGGAATCTCGTCGTAAAACTTGCCAGAAGTTGACTTGAAGAATGTCGGGTTAAATCACTTAGAATTATGTTTTAATTTCATAGTTTGCATGTGATTAGAGTAAGGATTTAGAAATAATCCTATCTAAATTTAGTAGGGGCCAACCGGGCTCCTACTGGGCCAAATTGGGCCTTAAACAGGGCCCATTCAGCCTTTGCTGAATGGGCCAGGCGGTTGAACCGCCCAGCCTGGGGCGGTAGCACCGCCCCTGTCGCCAGACTGGGGCGGTAGCACCGCCTGGCTGGGGCGGTGGCACCGCCCCTACTGTGTCAGTCTGCCAGACTGACACAGGCGGTGGCACCGCCTCTGACAGGCTGACACCGGGAAACTAAAAAAAAATCAAATTTGGAGCCCAAATTTGAATCCATTTTGAGCCTATAAATACCCTCCCCCCTTTCTCAATTGAAAGGGTACCTTTTTGAGAGTTAGAATCTTGAGTTGAAGTCTTTGAATAGTCTTGAAAATCTTTGTCTCTTGCTAAGTGTTCACCTCCTTCTTCTTCTTGAGAAATCTTGTAAGAGTGTGAACCTCTTATAAAGGGTTGTAAAAAGGGGTATTTGGTCCTTCCCCTTCAAAGGATTTGCTAGTGGAAGTGCGAAGCCTCATTGTGAAGGCTTCAAGAGTGAATGTAGGTCATTTGACCGAACCACTATACATCATTGTGTTCATGAATGTGTGAGTGTTTACATTTCTGAATCATTTTATTACTTAGCTACAAATTGCTTAGTTCCTTACTATTTCCTTTACTCAAGCAACTTCTAACAAGTTCTCTTTCATCAAATCGAAATCTTCCTACGAACTTGTCTTTTTGTAAAATCGGTTTCAAAATTACGATTTTAATCCACTGCACTAATTCACCCCCCCCCCCCTCTTAGTGCCTTTTCGATCCTAACAATTGGTATCAGAGCAAGGTTTACTCTCATATTGGTTTAAAACCCAATAGAGATGGCCTACTCCGGTATGCAAGAGGGTCACTCCATTACTCGTCCGCCTATGTTTAATGGGTGGATTATACGTGATTGAAGACTCGTATGAGGATTTTTCTCATTTCTATGGACTTCGAACTTTGGAACATTGTTGAAAATGGCTTTGCAAAATCTTCTCTTCCGATGAGTGAATGGAATGAGTCGGAAAGGAAGATTTTTGCTCTCAATGCAAAGGCTATGAATGTCTTATTTTGTGCGCTTGATAAGAATGAGTTTAATCGGGTTTCTATTTGCGAATCAGCATTTGATATTTGGCGCACTCTTGAAATCACTCGTGAAGGCACTAGCCGAGTGAAAGAGTCCAAAATCAACATTCTTGTATATTCTTATGAACTTTTTCGTATGAAACCAAATGAGTCCATTGGAGACATGTACACCCGCTTTACGGATGTCATCAATGGACTTAAAGCTCTTGGTAAAGGTTTTTCAAATTTTGAGTTGGTAACTAAAATTTTAAGATCCCTTCCAAAGAGTTGGGATCCAAAAGTTACGGTCATTCAAGAGGCCAAGGATCTTAAAATATTTCCGCTTGAGGAACTTATTGGGTCTCTAATGACCTATGAGATGACGTGCCATGCTCATGAAGAGCTTGACAACCCCCTTCCAAAGAACAGGAAGGATATGATACTTAGAACACAAGAAGACCACTTGAAAGGAACATCAAATGATGAGTACAGTGACAATGATATTGCACTTTTGACTCGAAAGTTTAAGAAATTTATAAGAAAGAACAAATTTAAAAATGACACAAAGAATAAATTTGAACATAAAAAGGACCAACTTATTTGCTACGAATGCAAGAAGCTGGGACACTTCAAGAATGAATGCCCTCAAGCCAAGAAGAAGCAACCCAAGAAGAAGAAAGCATTCAAGGCTACATGGGAAGATTCAAGTGACTCCGAGGTCGAAGAAGCAAGCAACAAAGAGGAAGCTAACTTCGCGCTAATGGCCCTTGGAGAAGAGGTTAGTGAGTTATTTAATGAAGAATTATCTTTCAATGAGCTTTCTATCCCTTTTCATGAGTTATTTGATGAATGTAGAACTATTAGTAAGAAGTTCAATTTGCTTAAGAAAGAGCATGCTTTATTACAAAATAAGTTCAATAGTCTCCAAACTCCTTTTCTACTCCCATGCTCTAAGTGTGAACACTTAGAAGCAATAAAAAGGGAGAACTTGCTACTCAAAGAGACCCTAAACAAGTTTAAGGTCGGTAGCAAGGGCTTGGACATGATCCTTGCTAACAAGGATCACGTCAGAAATAGAAGTGGAATAGGATTTGTGAGTGGATATCACCAAAATCCCACCACCTTCATTAAAGGACTCACATTGCATGTATCACCCTATTTGAAATGTAATTTTTGTGGTAAAACGGGACATGTTGCTTACAAATGTCCATCCAAGAAAATTAGTCCACAAAAATTGATATGGGTTCCCAAAGGAACTATAAACAATTCAATGTTGAATTACAAATTAAGTAGATCAATTTGTAAGGCACCCAAAATCAAATGGGTACCTAAAAACCATCCTCTTTTGTAGACAAACTCACAAGCTAGGAGCAAGAAATGGTATCTTGATAGTGGATGCTCAAGGCACATGATCGGAGATCCATCTCATTTCTCTATGTTCACTAGCAAAGAAAAAGGGTATGTCACCTTCGGAGACAACAACAAGGGTAAAATCACTGGCAAAGGAACCATAGGTAAAAAATCAAGCTTTTCAATTGATGATGTCTTGCTAGTTATGGTTTAAAATATAATCTTTTAAGCATTAGTCAATTATGCGATAAAGGCTATGTTGTTAGATTTCAATCTAATGTTTTTGCATCATTGAAAAACCAAACAATGACATATCCATGATTACTTTAAAACAAAACAATATCTACACCATAAATATTGATGAATTAAGTAATGAAATGTGTTTTTCGATTTTGAATGATGATGCTTGGCTTTGACATAGGAGATTAGGCCATGCAAGCATGAAACTAATCTCTAAGATTTCATCTAGAGAGTTAGTAAGAGGAATCCCAAACATGAAATTTGTTAAGGATAAGGTATGTGATGCATGTCAACTAGGAAAACAAATAAAAACTAGTTTCAAATCAAAAAATCAAATTAGCACCACTAAACCATTGCAATTGATCCATTTGGACTTATTTGGACCAATTGACATAACAAGCCTAGGAGGTAGCAAATATGCCTTTGTAATTATGGATGACTATAGTAGATACACTTAGACCTATTTCTTGGCTCACAAAAGTGATTGTTTCAAATGTTTCTCTAAATTTTGTAAACTCACTCAAAATAAAAAAGGTTTTATGATTTCATCAATTTGAAGTGATTACGGAGGTGAATTTCAAAATCATGACTTCCAAAATTTTTGTGAAATAAACAAATATAACCATAACTTCTCTACTCCAAGAAATCCACAACAAAATGGAGTAGTGGAAAGGAAAAATAGATGTTTGCAAGAAATGGCTAGAACCATATTAAATGAATATAATTTACCAAAATATTTTTGGGCCAAAGCCGTGAATACAGCTTGCTATGTTATGAATAGAGTTCTAGTGAGATCATCCCTATCTAAAACTCCATATGAGTTATGGAATAATAAAAAACCCAATGTTTCTTATTTTAAAGTTTTTGGTTGTAAATGCTTTATTTTAAATGAAAAGGATGTCTTAGGAAAATTCGATGCAAAATCTAATTAAGGCATATTTCTTGGTTATTCTTCCGTTTCTAAGGCTTTTCATGTTTTCAACGAAAGAACCTTAGTTATAGAAGAATCTATTCATGTGGTTTTTAATGAAATTTCTGAATTTAAGAAGAAAGATTTTGATGATGATTTTGGCTTTGATAATTTAAATTTGAATGAACCCTCTCCTCAAAATGACAACTTGGATGCATCTTCTTCCCAAACTTCCTTACCCAAGGAATGGAAATATGTAGATGCTCATCCCAAGGAGTTAATTATAGGAGATGCATCGAAAGGGGTTCAAACTTGCTCTTCTTTCAAAGATTTTTGTGCCCATGCTGCTTTTCTTTCTCAAGTTGAACCAAAATACATTGATGATGCCTTGAAAGATGTTTCTTGGGTTATCGCAATGCAAGAAGAATTGAATCAATTTGAGAGGAATGAGGTATGGATGCTTGTTCCTAGACCTAATGACCACTTAGTTATTGGTACTAAGTGGGTCTTTAGAAACAAGTAAGATGAATGTGGTATCATGGCTAGAAACAAGGCTAGACTAGTGGCCAAAGGTTTCAACCAAGAAGAAGGTATCGATTACGAAGAGACCTTCGCTCTGGTGGCAAGATTAGAAGCCATTAGGATGCTCCTTGCCTATGCTAGTAGTAATGATTTCAAATTATTTCAAATGGATGTCAAAAGTGCATTCTTAAATGATTTTATTTCTGAAGAAGTGTATGTCGAACAACCATCCGGATTTGAAAATTCTCTTCTTCCTAACCATGTGTTTAAGCTAACTAAGGCTCTATATGGTCTAAAACAAGCCCCTGGGGCTTGGTATGAGAGGCTTAGTTTTTTTTAAATTTCAAATGATTTCACTAAAGGTAAGGTTGATACTATATTATTTATTAAATATTTTAAAAATAATTTTCTTATTGTTCAAATTTATGTTGATGATATTATTTTTTGTTCTTCTAATAAATCACTATGTGAATCATTGGCCAAGAATATGAGTGATAAATTTGAGATGAGCCTAATGGGAGAACTAAATTTTTTTTTAGGATTGCAAATTAAGAAACTAAGTGATGGTATATTTCTAAATCAATCAAAGTATACATTAGAATTGTTAAAACGATTTAACATGGATGGATCAAAAGACATTAGCACTCCTATGAGCACCTCCACTAAGTTAGATATAGATAAAAATGGAGAAAGTTTTGATAAAAAACATATAGGGCATGATAGGTAGCTTGCTTTATCTCACTGCAACCAGACCTGATATCATGTTTAGTGTGGGGTTATGTGTAAGATTCAAAGCTAATCCTAAGCTATCTCACTTCAAAGCCGTTAAGAGAATCCTTAGATATCTTAAAGGGACTCCAAATCTTGGATTATGGTATTCAAAATCCGATAACTTTGATTTGAAAGCTTATGCAGATGCAAATTTTGGTGGATGTAAAATAGATAAAAAAAAGTACATCCGGAACATACCAATTTCTAGGACATGCACTTATTTCTTGGACTTTCAAGAAACAAAATTCAGTTGTACTATCTACAGCAGAAGCCGAATACATAGCTGCAAGTGCATGCTGTGCATAGGTTATTTGGATAAAAAATACGCTAGAAGACTATGGAATTTATTTAAAAAACATTCCTATAAAATGTGATAACATGAGTGCTATCTGTCTAACTAAAAATCCGATTCAACATTTTCGATCTAAGCACATTGACATTAGGCATCATTTTATACGTGATCATGTTAGTAGTAAAGATGTCACCCTTGAATTTATTGATACAAATCATCAATTAGCGGACATTTTTACAAAACCCTTAAATGAGGAACAATTTGATCTTATTAGAAGGGAATTAGGCATGTTAAATTATCCTAATAAATGAGCTTTATTGTATGAGATTTTCCTTAAAATTTCGTTTTCATCGATTTGCCTTCCTCTCGGATTTCTTTTTGAAATTTCGGATTTCTTTTTGACATCATCCCATCCTTAAAATCTCCGAAAACAAATTCAGAATAAATTTTAAAAAAATAGAAAAAATTTTTGTGCTACCGGTGGTAGAACCGCCAGATCCGACGGTAGCACCGCTTGGGTCGTCAGACCCCAGGCGGTAGAACCGCCTGTCTGGGCAGGCGGTAGAACCGCCCCCTAACCCGAAAGACCTCTTCCTCACCTCTCTAATCCCCTTAAAACACTTCCCAAGCCTTATTCTCTCCCTCTAGAAGCCTAAGAAAAGGATTTTTCCTTGATTCAAGCCCTCTACCTCTCAAGGGAACAAAACTAAGGTAAAATCTGAAATTTTCTACTCTTTTTCTTGCCTAGTTTAGTTCTTTCCTTTAAATTGATTATTGATCTATCCTCACTAGAAATGGCTCCTAAAAGATCGTCAAGAGATAAAGGGAAAAGGGTGGAGGTAGATTCATTTGACCAATCTTTATTCAAATCAAAAGAAGCATCCCTTAGGTTTTCTGAACTTGTTACTAGAACCATTCATAAAGGGAAATATGTTGATTTGAATTAATTAGGGAACCTTGAACCCATCATGTGGTTTGCTGACTTAGAGGTCTTACCCATTTTGTAAATTGTTGAACCTATTTATCCATGCTTGATTAAATTGTTTTATGCTAATTTAAGCGTGAATGAAGATGGCTTATCTACCTATCTTCTAGGAAATGAGATCCAAATATTTGATAGTACAAAATGCTCTTTAATTGGAATTGTTGAAAAAGAGTTAAGATGCTATTTTAGAGGGAAATGGGACATGGACACAATCGGAGCCACCCACTCCGAAGCCTTAGAAACCATTTTTGCAAATCCGAACTTAGGCATAATTCCCAAGAGTTGTGAACATTTATTGCCTTTCAACTCTAAAATTTTACATTGAAAGGATCTAAAAGGCACTAAGAGGGGGGGGGTGAATTAGTGCAGTGGATTAAAACCGTTTTCTTGAATCCGATTTACGAAAACTCACGTTCGTAGGAAGATCTCGATTTGACGAAAGAGAGCTTGAAAGAAATTGCTTGCTTAAGGGAAATAAGTATGAACTAAATAACTTACAGTAAAGTAAAGAAATGCTTCAAGAAAGTAAGCACTCACACATTCATGAACACAAGGATGTATAGTGGTTCGGTCAAATGACCTACATCCACTCTTGAAGCCTTTACGATGAGGCTCCTCTCTTCCACTAGCAATCTCTTTGAGAGGGAAGGATCAAACACCCCTTTACAACCCTTTACAAGATGTTCACACTTGTACAAGATCTCTCAAGAAAGGGAAGAAGGTGAACACTAGCAAAAGCAAGACTTTACAACACACTTCAAGAACTCAAGACTTAGACTTTTTTGCTCAAAAGGATTGCCCTTTCAGCTGGGAAGGGAAGGGGTATTTATAGATCCAAAGTGGATTCAAAATTGGGCTCCAAATTTGAAATAAATTTGGAGTTCGGGTCGGTCGAGGCGGCTGCAACTGCTATTTGTCTAAAGCACCGGCTTTTTTTTTTTGTGGGCATAGGGGGGGTGCACGCTTCTGCATAGCGGTGCCACCGCCGCCAGGATCGGGCGGTGCTACCGCTTTAGTCAGCGGTTCCACCGCTCGTTTAGAGATCGGGGCGGTGCTTGCCAGCGTGTTCCACCATTGCTCGGTCAGGGCGGTGTTAGCCGCTCGCAGCAGCGTGCCACCATGCTCAGGAGCGTGGGCGGTATCGCCGCTTCACCAGCGGTTCCACCGCCTGTGCTCGGCGATAGCTGCTTTCATTCGCCAAGGCCGAATGAGCCTGCTTGAGCCTTTCACTTGGCTCAGCAGAGGCCTGGTTGGCCCCTACTCATTTTAGGGTGGGATTATACCTCAAATCCTTGCCTTACTTATGGGCAAACTACGAATATTTAAACACAAGGAACTGTGATATGATCCGACATGCTTCCGCGAGATTCCAAAGAAGCTTCCGATGCTTCCTCGGATTGCTTCCAAAGTGGATTCTCAAAGACACCTCGGATTGTATGGCGAGCTTCAACGAGTCTTCGGCTAGTTTCGATCATCCCTGAGTTCCACGTAACCTTTGACGATCTCTCGAGAGGAACTTCCAAAACTTCGGCAAGTCCTCGATTTGATCTTTGATGGTTCCGGCAACACGTTCGAAAATCTCTCGGACTTCCGATGAACTCTGGAACCCCCGACGGACTTGATCACTTTATGTTTTCTACCCTTCGTAGTTGTTCCTGCACACTTATCTCGACAAGGTGAATTAGCACAAATATTTCACCAATTGACTTCATCATCAAAATCCGAGATTCAACAATCTCCCCTTTTGATGATGACAATCATGGTGAAGGAGTTACTCATAACTCCCCCTATCTATATGCCATTAAGAAAAATTGCTTGAATTCAATTTTTAAATTCAACACAGTAAAGAATTAATCTTCAAAGTTGATGTTGTCAAATAGGTATCAAGGATATCAATGAAGTATACATAGTTAAAAACATGATATCAAGATCCTAAATAAGCTTGAACTTGTAATAGCTTGTAAAGCATGGAAGATATCAAATAGGTAAGTGTTCATAATTAAAAACATGATATCAAGATCCTAAACCATGCATATAACTATCATCACACATTATTTCTCCCCCTTTGTCATCAACAAAAGAAAACAAGGGATTCATATGTAACACTTAAGATGGTCGTAATATATCATACAAAAAGGAAATTAATCGAAAGCCAAAATCGTACACAGTGGCCATGACGATGTAATGCAACATATATGTCAAGATGCAATGAAGATAATACAACACACATGTCAACATAAGTTTACACCGTTCAAAAAAAAGAAATACAGCAAGCTACTCCTCAGGAGGAATGCCAAGATGCCTATACATATGATCGATCTTTAAGTTCATCTTCCGTATTTCCTTCAAATTTTCAAGTTGCTGTAGTTTTACTTCATTTAACTCTCTCATGATCGGATCTTGAAGATGGAGGAAGTGTCACCGATGTAGCTGCAACAAAGGATCGGAGGAGTAGATTCATTTCTAAGGTGGTGTTTCAGGATGATCCACGGGTGGGGGAAGAATATCACATCTCCTAGGTTGTCTAACCCCTATTCCATGTTCGAATACACACCTAAGTCGCCGAAGTAATTTAACATCAATGATATTAAATCTGTCCACTTGTATTGCTTCTTCATCTGGAGGAATGTTAATATTTTGGGCATGCAGTAGTCTAGTAATCAAACCTCCATATGGTAACATTGATCCTTTAGAAAGGACCTCTATCATGTGCTGCCTGATTAGGTAACCAAAACAAAAGGGTTGTCGGTCATGATCCGAATAAGGTACCTAACTCAGTGAAGCTGATCTCATCATGATGAAACTGTTTAGGAATGATAATGCTAATTAGAATGTGATGCAAAATTTTAGAGTTAAAAGGTAGTAAATGTTCACAACTCTTGGGAATGATACCTAAATTTGGGTTTGCAAATACTGCTTCTAAAGCTTCACAGTGGGTGGCACCAACTGAGTCTGTATCCCACTTTCCTCTAAAGTAGCACCCTAGCTCCTTTTCAACAATGCCAATTAATGAGCATATAGTAATATCACATATTTGAATCTCGTTACCTAAAAGATAAGTTGATAAGCCATCATCATTCACAGTTAGATTAGCATAGAAAAGTTTCACTAAGCTTGGATAAAGAGGTTCATTAATTTGCAAAATGGGTAAGGCTTCTAAGTCTGCAAACCACATGATAGGTTCTAGGTTGCCTAATTGATTCAAATCAACATATTTTCCCTTATGAATGGATCTAGAACCAAATTCAGAGAATCTAAGGGAAGCTTCTTGTGATTTAAACAAGGTGTGGTCAAATGAATCTACTTCCATCCTTTTTCCTTTGTCTCTTGATGTTCTTTTAGGAGCCATTTCTATTTAAAGGAGTGAAAAATTAAACAATTGAAAGGATTGAAACTAGAACAAAATTGAAGAACATGATGGAAACTAGACAATAAGAGAATTGAGACTAGATCCATCTAACAATGAAACAATTGAAACAATTGAAGAACAGAATCAATTGTAGACAAGAATTGAAACAATTCTGTTTGAAACAGAACATAATTTTAAGAGAATAAACAGAACAGAATTGAAGCTACACAATAAGAGAACAATTCTGTTTTTACCTTAGAGTTTGCCCTTGAGATGTAGGAAGCTTGAACAAGGTTAGTTCTTCTTCTTAGGCTTCTAAAGGGAAGAATAGTTAGTAAAATCGAGTGTAGAAGGTGTTGGGAGAGGTTTGGCCGGTTCTACCGCAAAGGGGCAATGAGTTCGGGCGGTTCTACCGCCAGCCCTAACTCACTCCTTAATAAAGGAGTGTTCGGGCGGTTCTACCGCCTCAGCAGGCGGTTCTACCGCCCCAGCAGGCGGTTCCACCGCCAGGAGCGGACTTCCCAGGCGGTGTCACCGCTGCAGCTGGCGGTGCTACCGCCAGTAGCACAAAGTCTGCAGATTTGGGTTCTTTTTTCTTCGTTGGTTTTTTTTGCTAATTGATGAGATGTATCAACAAATTCAAGGGTGACATTTTTACTACTTACATGATCACGTATAAAATGATGCCTAATGTCAATGTGCTTAGTTCGAGAGTGTTGAATTGGATTTTTTGTTAGACAAATAGCACTCGTGTTATCACACTTTATAGGGATATTATTTAAGTAGATTCCATAGTCTTCTAGTGTATTTTTCATCCAGGATAACTGTGCACACATGCACTTGCAGCTATATATTCAATACCGTGGATAGTGCAATCGAATTTTGTTTCTTGGAAGTCCAAGAAACGAGTGCATGTCCTAGAAATTGGCATGTTCCGGAAGTGCTTTTTCTATCTATTTTATATCCACCAAAATCCGCATCTGTGTAAGCTTTCAAGTCAAAATTTTCAGATTTTTGGATACCATAATCCAAGATTAGGGGTACCTTTTAGGTATCTAAGAATTCTCTTGACAGCTTTCAGGTGAGATTGTTTAGGATTAGCTTGGAATCTTGCACATAACCCTACACTGAACATGATGTCAGGTCTGGTTGCAGTGAGATAGAGCAAGCTACCTATCATGCCCCTATAAGTTTTTTGATCAAAACTTTCTCTATTTTCATCCATATCTAATTTAATAGAGGTGCTCATAGGAGTGCTAGCATCTTTTGAGCCATCCATGTTAAACCGTTTTAATAATTCCAATGTGTATTTTGATTGATTTAGAAATATACCATCACTTAGTTGCTTGATTTGTAGTCCTAAAAGAAATTTAGTTCTCCCATTAGGCTCATCTCAAATTCATCACTCATATCCTTAGCAAATAATTCACATAGTGATTCATTACAAGACCCAAAAATGATATCATCAACATAAATTTGAACAATAAGAAAATCATTTTCAAAATGTTTAATAAACAATGTAATATCAACCTTGCCTTTAGTGAAATCATTTGAAATCAAAAATGACTAAGTTTTTCATACCAAGCCCTAGGGGCTTGTTTTAGACCATATAGAGCTTTGGTTAGCTTAAACACGTAATTAGGAAATAAAGAGCTTTCAAATCCGGGTGGTTGTTCGACATACACTTCTTCGGAAATATAACCATTTAAGAATGCACTTTTGACATCCATTTGAAATAATTTGAAATCTTTACTACTAGCAAAGGCAAGGAGCATCCTAATGGCTTCCTTTGCCAATGATTTTACCCTTGTTGTTGTCTCCGAAGGTGACATATCCTTCTTCTTTGCTAGAGAGCATAGAGAAATAAGATGGATCTCCGGTCATGTGCCTTGAGCATCCACTATCAAGATACCATTTCTTGCTCCTAGCTTGTGAATTTGTCTACAAAAGAGGATGGTTTTTAGGTACCCATTTGATTTTGGGTGCCTTACAAAATGACCTACTTACTTTGCAATTCATCATTGAATCATTTATGGTTCCTTTAGGAACCCATATCAATTTTTGTGGATCAATTTTCTTGAATGGACATTTGTAGACAACATGTCCCGTTTTGCCACAAAAGTTACATTTCATATGTGGTGATACATGCAATGTAGGCCCTTTAATGAAGGTGGTGGGATTTTGATGAGAACCTCTCACAAATCCAATACCACTTCTATGACCTTTGTTAGCAAGAATCATATCTAAGCCCTTGCTACCGACCTTAAACTTGTTTAGGGTCTCTTTGAGTAGCAAGTTCTCCCTCTTTGTTGCATCTAAGTCTTCACACTTAGAGCATGGGGGTAGAGAAGGGTTTTGAAGACTATTTAACTTACTTTGTAACAAAGCATGCTCCTTTTAAGCAAATTGAACTTCTTACTAATAGTTTTACATTCATCAAATAACTCATGAAAAGCCATAGAAAGTTCATCAAAAGATAACTCTTCATAAAGTAAACTACTAACCTCTTCTCCAAATGCCATTAGTGCAAAGTTTGCCTCCTCTTTGTTGCTAGCCTCTTCAACCTCGGAGTCACTTGAATCATCCCACGTGGCCTTCAAAGCTTTTTTCTTCTTGAATTGCTTCTTCTTGGCTTGAGGGCATTCATTCTTGAAGTGTCCCGGCTTCTTGCATTCATAGCAAAGGACTTGGTCCTTTTTGTGTTCAAATTTGCCTTTTGTGTCATTTTTGAATTTGTTCTTTCTTATAAATTTCTTAAACTTTCGAGTTAGAAGAGCAATATCTTTGTCACTGTCCTCATCACTTGATGTTCCTTTCAAGTGGTCTTCTTGTGTTCTAAGTGCCACATCCTTCATGTTCTTTGGAAGGGTATTCTCAAGCTCTTCATGAGCATGGCACGTCATCTCATAAGTCATTAGAGATCCGATAAGTTCTTCAAGCGGAAATACTTTAAGATCCTTGGCCTCTTGAATGGCCGTCACCATTGGATCCCAACATTTTAGAAGGGATCTTAAAATTTTGGTTACCAATTCAAAATTCAAAAACCTTTATCAAGAGCTTTTAGTCCATTGATGACACCCGTAAAGCGGGTGTACAGGCCTCCAATGGACTCACTTGGTTTCATCCGAACAAGTTCATAAGAATGCACAAGAATGTTGATTTTGGACTCTTTCACTCGGCTAGTGCCTTCATGAGTGATTTCAAGAGTTTGCCAAATATCAAATGCCGATTCACAAATAGAAACCCGATTAAACTCATTCTTGTCAAGCGCACAAAATAAGGCATTCATAGCCTTTGCATTGAGAGCACTTCCTCTCTGACTCATTCCATTCACTCATCGGAAGAGAAGATTTTGCAAAGCCATTTTCAACAATGTTCCAAAGTTCGAAGTCCATGGAAATAAGAAAAATCCTCATACGAGTCTTCCAATACGTATAATCCGACCCATTAAACATAGGTGGACGAGTAATGGAGAGACCTTCTTGCATACCGGAGTAGGCCTTTAAACCAATATGAGAGCAAACCTTGCTCTGATACCAATTGAAAGGATCTAAAAGGCACTAAGAGGGGGGGGGGGTGAATTAGTGCAGCGGATTAAAACCGTTTTCTTGAATCCGATTTACGAAAACTCACGTTCATAGGAAGATCTCGATTTGATGAAAGAGAGCTTGAAAGAAATTGCTTGCTTAAGGGAAATAAGTATGAACTAAATAACTTGCAGTAAAGTAAAGAAATGCTTCAAGAAAGTAAGCACTCACACATTCATGAACACAAGGATGTATAGTGGTTCGGTCAAATGACCTACATCCACTCTTGAAGCCTTTACGATGAGGCTCCTCTCTTCCACTAGCAATCTCTTTGAGAGGAAGGATCAAACACCCTTTACAACCCTTTACAAGATGTTCACACTTGTATAAGATCTCTCAAGAAAGGGAAGAAGGTGAACACTAGCAAAAGCAAGACTTTACAACACACTTCAAGAACTCAAGACTTAGACTTTTTTGCTCAAAAGGATTGCCCTTTCAGTTGGGAAGGGGAGGGGTATTTATAGATCCAAAGTGGATTCAAAATTGAGCTCCAAATTTGAAATAAATTTGGAGTTCCAAGATCAGATGGTCAGAGGCGGTGCAACCGCCTGTCAGGGGCGGTGCCACCGTCACATCCGTCTTTTGATCGGAGGCGGTGCTACGCTTCGCATACAGCGTGCCACCGCCAGTCTGGATCGGGCGGTGCTATCGCTTTCGAGCGTTCCACCGCCTGGTTTAGAGACTAGGCGGTGCTATCGCCCAACAGCGGTTCCACCGCTTAGGCGGTGGGCGGTACCATCGCTTCAGCCGGGCGGTACCACGCTTCTGTGCTCGGGCGGTAGCCTCATTCATTTCGCCAGCGCCGAATAGGCCTGTTGCCTCCTTTTGGCTTGCTCAACTGTGCAAGGATTTTACCTCAAATCCTTGCCTTACTTATGTGCAAACTACGAATATTAAAACACAAGTAATTGTGATTTGATCCGACATGCTTCCGGCGAGATTCCAGCAAGCTTCCGATGCTTCCCTCGGATTGCTTCCAGTGGATTCTCAGCACACCTCGGATTGTATGGCGAGCTTCAACGAGTCTTCGGCTAGTTTCCGGATCATCCCGGTGAGTTCCACGAACCTTTGACGATCTCTGAGAGGAACTTCCGAAAACTTCGGCAAGTCCCTGATTTGATCTTTGATGGTTCCGGCAACACGTTCGAAAATCTCTCGGACTTCCGATGAACTCTGGAACCCCCGACGGACTTGATCACTTTATGTTTTCTACCCTTCGTAGTTGTTCCTGCACACTTATCTCGACAAGGTGAATTAGCACAAATATTTCACCAATTGACTTCATCATCAAAATCCGAGATTCAACATACATCACATTCTTATAAGCATTATTATTCCTAAACACTTTCATCAAGATGAGATCAGTTTAGCCGAGTTGGGTACCATATATTGGATCATGACCAGACAGAATTATTGTTTTGGTTACCTAATCCGGCAACACATGATAGAAGTCATTTCTAAAGGGTTAATGTTACCATATGGAGGATTGATAGCTAGATTGTTGCATGCCCATAATATTAGTATTCCACCTGATGAAGAAGTAGTACAAGTGGACAGATTTAATATCATTGACATGAAACTACTTAGGAGACTTAGGTGTACATTTGAGCATGGAATAGGGGTTAGACAACCTAGGAGAAGTGATATACATCCCCCACCAGTAGAACATCCTGAAACAGCAGTCTTTAGGGGAAGTGAATCTCCTCCTCCTGATCCCGTTGATACAGCTCCATCAGTGCCAGCTTCAGCTCTACCTTCTGACAATCCGATCATGAGAGAATTAAATGAAGTTAAATTATAGCAAATTAAAATTTTGAAGGAAATGCGAAAGATGAACCAAAAGATAGATCACATGTATAGGCACTTTAGCATTCCTCCAGAGGAGTAGTTTGTTGTATTTTCTTTTTGAACGTTGTAAACTTTTATGCAACTTTGACATCTATGTTGTATGATATTTAGATTTCTGAATGATTTCTTTTCCCTCATTTGTGATATTTTTTTGGATATCTTTTTTTTATTACATATCTTTGGATGATGCACTCATAATATTTTTGATTTCACTCGTATATGAATCCCTCTTTTCCTTTTTGTTGATGACAAAGGGGGAGAAATATGTGACAAGTGAATGCAATTGCCATGCGTTGAAAGTTATATGCATTTGCCATGCTTTACAAGTAATTGCAAGTTATATGCTTGAAATGCTTATTTAGGTTCTTGATATCATTTTTTTATTATGTATACTTCATTGATATAATTTGATACATATTTATTTGACATCTTTTGACTTAATGATGAATGTCCATACATCCACATTGTAATGCAATTGCCATGCGTTGAAAGTTATATGCATTTGCCATGCTTTACAAGTAATTGCAAGTTATATGCTTGAAATGCTTATTTAGGTTCTTGATATCATTTTTTATTATGTATACTTCATTGATATCATTTGATACATATTTATTTGACATCTTTTGACTTAATGATGAATGTCCATACATCAACATTGTAATCATTAAGTAAACCATGAAGTTTTTCTTTTATATGTTGAATGATAAGTTAAACTTATCATGTTGAATTCAAAGAAATTGAATTCAAGCAGTTTTTACTATCTATGGTATATAGATAGGGGGAGTTAAGAGTAACTCCATCATCAATTGATTGTCATCATAAAAAAGGGGGAGATTGTTGAATCTCAGATTTTGATGATGAAGTTAATTGGTGAAATATTTGTTCTAATCTATTTTGTCGAGATAAGTATGCAAGAATAGCTATGATGGGATGAAAACATAAAGCGATTTACCGAGGTCAAGTCCGTCGGGTGTTCAAGAGTTTATCGGAAGTCCAAGAAATCATCGGAAGTGTTGTCGGAACCATCCGAGATTGAATCAGGGACTTGCCGAAGTTTTCGGAAGTTCGTCGCAAAGATCATCGAAGGTTCGCAGAACTTACCGGGAAGATTCGGAAGCTAGCCGAAGACTCGTTAAGCTCGCCATACAATCCGGGAGTATGCTGGGAGTCCACTGGAAGAAATCCGAAGGAAGTGTCGGAAGTCCACCGGAATCTCGTCGTAAAGCTCGCCGGAAGTTGACTTGAAGAATGTCGGGTAAAATCACTTATAATTATGTTTTAATTTCATAGTTTGCATGTGATTAGAGCAAGGATTTAGAAATAATCCTGTCTAAATTAAATAGGGGCCAACCGGGCTCCTACTGGGCCAAATTGGGCCTTAAACAGGGCCCATTCAGCCTTTGCTGAATGGGCCAGGCGGTTGAACCGCCCAGCCTGGGGCGGTGGCACCGCCCAGCCTGGGGCGGTAGCACCGCCCCTGTCGCCAGACTAGGGCGGTAGCACCGCCTGGCTGGGGCGGTGGCACCGCCCCTACTGTGTCAGTCTGCCAGACTGACACAGGCGGTGGCACCGCCTCTAACAGGCTGACACCGGGAAACTCAAAAAAAATTAAATTTAGAGCCCAAATTTGAATCCATTTTGAGCCTATAAATATCCCCTCTTTCTCAACTGAAAGGGCACCCTTTTGAGAGTTAGGATATTGAGTTTAAATCTTTGAATAGTCTTGAAAAGCCTTGTCTCTTGCTAAGTGTTCACCTCCTTCTTCTTCTTGAGAAATCTTGTAAGAGTGTGAACCTCTTGTAAAGGGTTGTAAAAAAGGGTATTTGGTCCTTCCCCTTCAAAGGATTTGCTAGTGGAAGTGCGGAACCTCATCGTGAAGGCTTCAAGAGTGGATGTAGGTCATTCGACCGAACCACTATACATCATTGTGTTCATGAATGTGTGAGTGTTTACATTTCTAAATCATTTTATTACTTAACTGCAAATTGCTTGGTTCCTTGCTATTTCCTTTACTCAAGCAACTTCTTACAAGTTCTCTTTCATCGAATCGAAATCTTCATATGAACTTGTCTTTTTGTAAAATCGGTTTCAAAATTACGATTTTAATCCGCTACACTAATTCACCCCCCCCCCTCTTAGTGCCTTTTCGATCCTAACAGGCACATCGTCCTCTCTTGCGATTTGTTACTCAATCGACGGTTGACCTCTGCAACCCTGATATCCTTGGCGCAACCCGCACTTCTTGGCCCGATGCCCGATATCTGAAGCCTTCTACTGATTATCGATCGGAACTCCGGCACGACGTCCAATATCCTAACGTGATTTCCTCTGGCGCAATGTCAATTCCTCCTAAGTCAATTGTCTAATCCTGATCGAGTAGACCTGCATCACTCAAAATACAGTTAGACTACAAAATACAATCAATTAGTTTCATCATCAAAATCTGAGATTCAACAATCTCCCCTTTTTTGATGATGACAACTAACTGATGACTAATGGAGTTACCCTTAACTCCTTGGAGTTTAACCAAACTCTTCATATCAATATGTCATTAATAGAACACTTGGATTATCCCAAATCCAAGCAACATTCATCATATGTTATGAAATGTCAAAACATCATACAAATTATATAAAATATTCAAATTCAATCATACATTGCATAAAGTCATCAATCTACTTCTCCCTCTATGTCATCAACAAAAACGAGAAGTAACATCTTGGCTAGTTTAAAAAAATATACAAGTTTTATAATTATACTAGCAAAATATTTTAGTTCAATTTTCAAGCTAAATATTTGCAATATACATCACTTTGAATATGCAAGCTAATAGTTTTCAAAAATGTGCAAGTTTATATTTTTCTTTCTAAAGATAGGCAAGATAATAATTTTTCATTCGCTTCTTGAGATGTGCAAGTTGCACTTTGTTTCTTCTTTCTTGAGAAGTGCATTTTAATTTTGCCTTGCATGTTTGTAATTTTTGCAAAATTTTCATCACTTAAACATGCAAGCTAAATTTTCATTACAACATACAAACATAGAAGCATGGCAAATGTAAGATTGCAAATTTTTTAAGTTTTGCACTTGTTGCTTCTTTTGATAGGCAAGATCTTTTGAGCTAGCATATTTTTCATTCAAGCTAGTAATTTTGCTTTGTGATGCACATGCTAACAATATTTCTTTCTTGTAATACACAAGCTAGCAAGCTAACTCCCCCTTTGTTTTTTGTTAAAAAGAAGCGAGAATTAAATGGCTAAAAATTTTAATCATTATACAAGCCATATAAAGAAATCATGTCATGATATCAAGAAGAGCACAATTTCTTTTACTTCAATATTCAAATCATGACAAGTGATATTCAAACGTTTGCATCAATATTTCAATCATCGAGTCATGTGTAGAAAGAAGTATTGAAATATAAGAGAAAAATCAAATAACGCATGCAAAATTTCAATCATCAAAGTATATTTTCTCAAGTTGAGTATCAAAAAGTCAAGAAAAAACAATTTATGATTCATTTGCATTTTTCTTCATTTAACATGGGAGAATCATAAGAGAGTATAGAGTAAGAGATCTTAAAAAAAACTCAAGTTATCAAGATCATGATCTCATAATAAAAGTTTTAGAATTATAATTCCGAGAAATCAAAATCATGATTCATGAAACTCATTCAAGTCATCAACATCAAAAGAAAATTTTGAGTTTCAAATCAAGATCATCAATTCATGATTCCAACAAAACAAAATTGTGATTCTGAAAGTTTAAAAATAAAAGTCATGAATTCAAGAGATCAAGAGAAGAGTCATAAAATCATTCAATCTCACTTAGACAACTCAAGACTCATAATCAAATCATCAAAATCATTTTCGAGATTCAAGAGATGAACATAATATACATAGATTCATCATTTGTCTTTCATCAAAAAATTGAAAACTTTAGATATTTAAGGATTTTCAAGAGACATGCATTTCTCTTGCATTAATTTTATATGAACTTGCCTTTACCTTTTTAAGTCAAATAGAAACAAGCATGATCGTTCAAGACTTAAAAGCAAAATCCATCATCAAGATTTTTAAAGTTGAAAAATATAACCCATTATTTAAACAATTCATCATAAAATAATTAAGACCAAAAATACATTGGTTCAAAATGAAGGACTCACTCATCATACACAATGTGTTTTATTTAAATTTGTTTGTTTCATATGAGTGTGCTCATATTTTAAAATATGAGTATCATGTTTAAAACCAACACATGAGTTTTGTCATATGATATCATAAGGTCATTAAGCATGATAATAAACTTTTAATATTTTCATTATTATCAATAATGATTTTATAGGGTATGTTCAATGAAAGCCATCATTGTATAATTTTGAAATACAAGTTGTCATTAAAGCCATCAAGATCAAATGCATCAAAATCTTTCATTCGAAAATTTTATTAAGAGCAACGGAGATGGTTTACATGTAAGCATGCTCTTGTCTTTTTCTACTAGATTCATGTATTATTGTATAGATCCAAAAAGTAAGTTTCAAGAAAAATTATTTAAACCAAACACATGATACACTCATTTATTTTCAAAATATTCATCATGATTATTTTCATGAGATTCACAAGATTGGTAAAGTAAATTTATTAACCTCAATAGGATAGAAAATGAATTTTCATTTCATGCAATTATTTTCATATGAGCATATTCAAATCTTTTTATGAAAACATGTATCAACAAGACATAAGTTTAGTCATAAACTCGTCAAGACCAAACACATAAAAAATAAAACATCATGATAACATATTTTTAATTTTATATGTTTTATTTTATATGGTTGATCTCACATAAGCATGTTCACATTTTCACACAAAAGACAAGCATCATATAAATTTGAAATTATCATCAAAATCTTTCATTCCAAAAATTTGTTAGGAGTAAAGTAAATTGATTAGATGTAAGCATGCTCAATTCTTTTGTATAAATGATATGTATCAAGTTTAAAATTGAAAAATAGATTTTGTAAAATAAATCAATAAGATACACATGATTTTATATTTTCATTATGTTATTATGAAAAGCGATACAGAATTCATCAAGATAAATATTCATTGGATTTAATCTTGTTAGGTGTACAAGCATGAGATGCAATTATCATAATGATTCATTTTGTGTCAAAAACCATGCACTGAATTGTTATTTCAAAATCATATATGAGATTGATGTTGTAATAGCACAAGTTAAACAATCATCATTCATTTTTTTTATACTTCTCAAAAAATACTAAAAGGAAAGGCATGATATAATTTTTTGAAAAATAATTATTTATTTCCTACTAGCTATGTTAAGCACTCATGGAAAAGTCATGTAATTTCAAAACAACGTAAGAACATTTTAGGTGAGTTGCTTAACTCATGGTTGAAACCCGTCAAAGCCCAATTCGCCGTTTCACCTTTGGAAGTTCTTAATTCATCCTTGGGTGCCTTCCTCTTCTTTGGCCTCATCTTTCGTTCAAGTTTATTTTTTATTTTAGATTTTTATTCAATGAACTTATTAAAATTCATTAAAAGTTCAATGTCCTCTTCATTGTCCTCATCACTTGAGTCATCACTCAAGTGGCATTTTATAGTCCAGAGTTCTAAATCCTTTCTATTCTTTAGAAGGTAGTTCATGTGTTCATCGAGTTTAAAATGTACTAAGAATGTCATTTCATTGGTCATTAATGATCCGATTAGTTCTTCTAATGGAAAATTATTTAAATTTTTAGTCTCTTGTGTTGCGGTTACTTTAGGATCCCACCTTTTTGGAAGGGATCTTAAGATCTTGTTAGGGAGTTCAAAATTTGAAAAATATTTACTAAGACTTTTTAAGCTATTGACGACATCTATGAAACGAGTGTACATGTCGCCGATAGATTTGCTTGGTATCATTTGGAAGAGCTCAAAATCATGCAATAAGAGGTTTACTTTCGAGTCTTTGACTCTACTACTTCCCTCATGCATGATTTCAAGTGTCCGCCAAATATCAAAAGCCGTTTCACACATAGAAATCCGATTGAACTCATTTTTATCTAAAGCGCAAAATAAGGCATTCATAGCCTTTGTATTTAAAGAAAAAGATTTTCTCTCTAAGTCCGACCATTCGTTCGTTGGTTTAGAGGGAAGTTAAAATTCATTTTCAACGACGTTCCATAAATCCAAATTCATAGAAAGTAAGAAAACTCTCATTCGAGTTTTCCAATAAGTATAGTCCGATCCGTTAAAGAACAAAGGATGAACAATTGAAAAACCCTCTTGAAAGCTGTGAAGAGCCATTTCTCGTGGGTGTGAATCCGAAAGAGAAATAATGAGGCTCTGATACCAATTGTTAGGGATCGAGCGGTACCAAGAGGGGGGGGGTGAATTAGTGCAATGGTTAAGTACGATAATTTTCAGTGATCTAAACATGTTCGAAAACTTTGTACGATCAAAAGCAACGTTTTATTTGAACCCAGAAAGGAATGATGCTTTAAACTTAAAGCCGATTGTAAGAAGGAGAAATAAGGGAAGTAAAGTGATGATGGTTTGCATAAATGTAAATAACAATAATAGAAATGCAAATCAGAATTTTTATAGTGGTTCGGTTATACAACTTACGTCTACTCCCGATTCCTCTTCTCTTGAGGCCATCGACTTTCTACTAGGTGTCTTCCTTCCAACGGGCGAAGAAAAGCTCCCTTACAGTGCTCTCCTTTTGATGGGCTTAGGAGGTAACCCTTGTAAGGCCTCTCAACCCTCTCTAAAGCTAGATCACACTTTAGAATTAGAGGAAAGATTTTGACACTATTACAATAAAGTTTTCCCTTTTTCTTTCTCAGTTTTTGTGTGTTTATCAACCATGAATGAGAGGGGTATTTATAGGCCCCATGGTGATTCAAATTTGGAGCCCAAATTTGAATCATCCCAATTTTTCCGGGTACGAGCGGTACTACTATCAGTACTCGGCGATAGCACCGCCTGACACATTGACATGGTCAGTGTACTGGGCGGTACCACCACCCAAGGCAACGGAGCCACCACCCATAACACTTGAGATTTTGGTCCCTAGGCGGTTCCACTTCCTGGGTCTGGCGATGCTACCGCTACACTATTCCAGCACTATTCCAATAAGGCTGAATGGGCCCTACTTCGGCCCAAATCAACCCAAATAAGGCCCAATTGGCCCCTACAAGGGTTAAACAGGATTATTACCTAATCCTTACCTTAATTATGTGCTAACTGCTAAATTGAAATATAATTCTAAGCAAATTAACAACCGGTAATGTCGAGTCTTCTTCCAGCGAGCTTTCCGGCGAACTTCTGACCAACTTCCGATGCACCCTCAGATTTCTTCCGGCGGACTCCTAGTAGGCTCTCGGACTTGTGGCGAGTTTGATGAATCTTGGGTAAGCTTCTAAACCTTCTCGGTGAGCTCCACGAACCTCCGACAAACTTTTCGGCAAACTTCCGAAACCTTCAGCAAGTCCCCGATTCTTTCTCGGTTGATTCCACCAGCACTTCCAATGATCCTTCGGACTTCCGATAGACTCTCGAACTCCCAACAACTTAACTCCAGTAATTTGCTTTATGTCTTCAAGCTATCGTAGTAAATCCTACACACATAAGCCAAAACTCTACTTCGATCTAAATAGTTATTATAACGCGAATTGACATTCTATTGCCCGGCACGTCATTGGTCGGTGCTTCGTTCTATTCTTCGACACATCATCCTCTCTTGCAGTTTGTTGCCCAATCAATGGTTGACCTCCGCAACCCCGATATCCTTGGCATAACCTGCTCTTCTTGGTCCAATGCTCGACGTTTGAAGCCTTCTACCGATTGTCGATCGGAACGCCAGCACGACATCTAATATCCTGACGTGATTTCCTCCGGCACAATGTCAATTCCTCCTGTGTCAACTATCTAATCCTGATCGAGTAGACCTACATCATTCAAAATGTAGTAGACCATAAAACACAATCAATTAGTTTCATCATCAAAATCTGAGATTCAACAAAATCTTCATTTTGATGAAAGTCGATTTCGATTATGCTTTTATGTAAAAAGATTCATAAGTGAATATAGAAGAATCCAAGTGAGTGTAGTAAAGTGAAATGGTTTGCAGAATGAATGAAAAGCGTAAAGTAAATGTAAACCATATTTTATAGTGGTTCGGTCATCCTGACCTATGTCCACTCCCGATTCCTCTTCACTCGAGGCTACCGACTTCCACTAACGATCTTCTTTCCAATGGATGAAAATCAACTACCCTTACAATACTTTCTTCTTTTGACAGGCTCAGGATAGAACCGTTACAAGCACTCACTCCTCTCTAAACATAATTCTAAACTTAGAACTAAGGGAGGGGTCTCTCAAATAATTTCTACAATGTTTTCTCACTTTTAAGTTCTCTATGCTTATATGTTTTAACTAGGAATGAGAAGAATATTTATAGGCTCCAAGTGGATTCAAACTTGGAGCTAAAATAGGTCTTATCTCGGATCTTCCGGGTACTAGCGATACCACCGCTAATGCTGGCCAGTACCATCGTCCAATCTAGCAGTACCATCACTTAGCAAACTGACACTAGTCGGTACCACCGCCTCGTTTGGGTGGTGGGCCCAGTCTGGTGGTACCATCACCTAGCACACTAGGCTGTTAGTGTACTAGGTAGTACCACCACTCAAGCATATTGACACTGGTCAGTACCACCGCCTAGTCTGGGCGATACCACTGCCCAAACTTAGCCTTAGAGGCTGAGCCTTCAAGTGGTTCCATCGCCCACCCTAGCGATGCCACCGCCTGACGTGACAGCAAGACTTTGTTTGGGCCTTTCATTTGGCCTAACACAATCCTAATTTGGGCCTAATTAGCCCCTAATTGAGTTGGTCTAATTCCAACCCAATTAGACCTAATCCTACTTCGATCTAGATAATTATTACAAATTGAATCAAATTTATTGGCCGACATGTCATTGGTCCATCGGCACTTATCTAATTCTTTGGTGCTTCATCCTCTCTTACGGCCTGTTGCCTAATCGACAATTGTCCTCCGCAACTTCAATCTTCTTGGTGCAATTTCGCTCTTCTTGGCTCGATGCCCAAATCTCTTATCCGAAGCCTTCTGCTAATACGTCGACCGATCATTCACTCGATGTCCAATCTTCTGACATGTTCTCCTCTGACGCAACATTGATTCTTCCTACTTCAATTGTCTAATCCTGATCAAAAGTAGTCCTACGTCACTCAAAATACAGTTAGATCAAAATCACAATAAATTGGTTTCATCATCAAAATCCAAGATTCAACAATCTCCTCCTTTTTGATGATATCAACCAATTGATGATGGAGTTAAGACAAACTCCCCCTATCAATATGCCATATTGATAGAACGTTTGGACTTCAAAAAATCCAAGCAACATGTCATAAAAAAATCATGCAATATTTTAAAATATTTAATATATCATACAATGCATGAAATCATTAATATACTTCTCCCCATTTGTTATCAACAAAAAGAGAAGTTACATCTAGCTAATTTTAAAGATATACAAGTTTTACAACATGCTAGTAAGATTTACATCACTTTACAATATGCATGATCACCAAATCATCATTTTAAGGATATGCAAGATTGCAAATTTTCAAGTTTGCACTTTTTCTTCTAGCAATTCTTGGTGATGTTTTAAAATGGCAAGTTCTTTCTTCTCTTTTGAGAAGTGCAAGCAAGTTTTGCCTTTCTTTGCAAACTAGCAATTTTTACTTTCTTGATTGTGTAGGCTAGCAAACTTTGTGATACACTAGCTAGCAATTTTTCTTTTTCTTGTGATGCATTAGTTAGCAAACTATATCCTCATTTGTCTTTGTCAAAAAGAAAGGAAGAATACAAAGTTATAAATATTTTTCCTCTACATCAATTTTTAAATCATGACAAGTGATATAGCAAAAGTTTATGTCAATATTTCAATCATCAAGTCATGTATACAAAGGAGTATTGAAACATAGAAGAAAAATCAATTTAAGCATATAAAGTTTCAATCATTAAAGTCAAGTCATGAATACCAATGCTAGTATATTTTCCTTCTTCTTTTTGTCATTCAATGAAAAAAAATAAAAGGAGAGAGGAAGAATTCAAGGGTAGAAATATTTCAACCATTGCATAAACGATGAATGAAAAATTAAGTCATGAATTCAAAAGTCATAAATCCAAAAGTCCATGAATCATTTTGACAAATCTCTTTTTTAGCAAATAACAATAGGAAATCTTAGGAGAAAAGCTCTTGATTCAAGCATAAGACATCTCAAGTCATCAAGATCATGATATAGATAAAATTTCTTTTAAAAAGACCTTGATTCACAAGAAGAATTTCAAGTGTCAAATATCAAGAAGTCAAGATCATGATTATGATAAAGCTCATTCAAGTTTGAATCATCAAAATCATTTTCATAGTTCAAGAGATTCACAAAACATAATATACATGGATTCATAATTTATCTTTTATCAAAAAATAAAAAACTTTAGAAATAGAAAAATTTCAAGAAACATGCATTTCCTTTTTATGATTTATTTTATATAAGCATGTCTTTGTCTTTTAATGCTAAATAGAAAAAAGCATCAACATTCAAGACCAAGAGGCAAATTTTGTCATAAAGATCATTAGGCCAAAAATATAATGCATCAATCATACATCATCTTCAAACAAAAATTTGATTTATCATGATAATACATTTTCCTTTTTTATGTGTTTCATTTCATTCAATTGATTTTATATAAGCATGTTCAAATATTTCATGCAAAGGTCAAGCATCATGTTTAGAACTGAAAATAATACAAAATCATCAAGCTTCACAAAACATGGATTCATCATGATCCTACACTTTCCTTTTTAAGCGTTTCATTTTAAATTATTTGTTTCATATAAGCATATTCAAGTTTTTCATATGAAAGCTATCATCATATAAATTTGAAATATAATTTTCGTCATCAAAACCAAAAACACATTATTACAAAACATAGGAGTTTTCAAGTCATCATTACTTCAAATCCTCATGCATAATATAAAATCATCATGTATGACACTATTACATCATCAAAATTATCAAGCATGATTTCATAAAGTATTTTTAAAATTATTTTAATTTCAATAATCTTTCTTTTATTGTTAGATGTAACAAGACATGAATTTAACTCTTTAAGCAATAGTCATGCTAAAAAAAAATTTAATTTTCAAAATCACTAGAAAGAAAAGCATGATTTATTTTTGCAAAATCTTTATTTCTTACAAACTAAATTAAGCAACTCATGAAAAGACATCAAGTGATTTCATAATAATGTAAAAACATTTTGGGTGAGTTACTTACCTTATTGTCGAAAGCCATCAAAGCACAATTCGCCATCTCGCCATCAGATGTTCTCAATTTGTCCTTGAGTTCTTTCTTCTTCTTTGGCATCTTCTTCTTTTTAAGTTTATTTTTATTCTTTAATTCTTGTTTTATAAATTTTTTAAATTTTATCATCAAAAGTTCAAGGTTCTTATCATCATCACTTGAGTTATCACTCAAGTAGTCTTCTTTCCTTCTAAGTGTAATTATCTTCCTATTCTTTGAAAGGTGGTTCTCATATTCATCAAGTTCAATATAAGTCATTTCATAGGTCATTAAAGACCCAATTAGTTCTTCAAGGGAATAATAGTTCAAGTCTTTAGACTCTTGTATAGTCATTACTTTTCGATCCCAACCTTTTGGAAGGAATCTTAAAATCTTGTTTACAAGTTCAAAACTCGAAAAAGATTTACCAAGAGCTTTTAAACTATTGATGACATCCGTGAAATGGGTGTACATGTCACCAATAATCTCGCTTGGTATCATTCGAAAAAATTCAAAATCATGCATCAAAATATTTATTTTCGAGTCTTTGACTCTACTTGTGCCTTTGTGTATGATTTTAAGTTTGCACCAAATGTCAAAAGCTATTTCACAAATCAAAATCTAATTAAACTCGTTTTTATCCAACGTATAAAATAAGGCATTCATAGCCTTTGTATTTAACGAAACAAGTTTTTTCTCAAAATCTGTCCATTCGTCCATAGGTTTTGAGGGTGTTTGAAAGTCATTTTTAATGATATTCCATAAATTCAAATTCAAAGAAAGTAACAAAACTCTAATTTGAGTTTTCTAATAGGTATTGTCTGTCCTATTGAAAGGACAAATAATAGAAAAACCCTTTTGAAAGCTGAAAAGAGTCATTTCTATTAGGTGTTAATCTAAATAACAAATATCGAGGCTCTGATACTAATTGTTAGGATTGAGTCTAGCACTAAGAGGGGATGAATTAGTGCAGCGGTTAAAAATAATGATTTCATGAATTTTGAATAATCATTTCAAACAATGAAAAATCTTCATTTTGATGAAAGCCGATTTTGATTGTGCTTTTACTTAAAAAGATTCGTAAGTGAAAATAGAAGAATCCGAGTGATTGCAGTAAAGTGAAATGGTTTATAGAATGAATGAAAAGCATAAAGTAAATGCAAACTAGATTTTATAGTGGTTTGGTCATCCCGACCTACGTCCACTTCCGATTCCTCTTCATGATGGGATCTAGAGCAATACTAAGAGGGGGGGTGAATTAGTGCAATGGTTAAGACTGATAAATTTCGATGATTTAAACATTTTTGGAACATTCGTATGAAAAAAAATATTTCATTGAAAAGTATATCAAAAATACTTAAGCTTGAGAATGATTGTAAGAGGATAAAGAAGCAGCTGAATGATTGCAGTAATGTAAATGACAATAAATAAATACAAATAGATTTTTTATAATGGTTCAGTCATTCGACCTACGTCCACTCCCAATTCCTCTTCTCTTGAGGCCACTAGCTTTTCCACTAGTTGTCTTCCTTCCAACGGGCGAAGACGAATTCCCTTACAGCACCTCTTCTTTTGACGAGCTCAGGAGATAACCCTTATAATCACTTTATTCCTCTGTTTCGGTGGAATACAAATGAGAACTAGAGGAGGGATTTCTAAAGTGATTTGAATAACATTTTGTCATTTTTAAAGTATGTGTGTTTATTTCTTCAACCCAGGGGTGGGAGGGATCTTTATAGGCTCCAATCTGAATCAAACTTGGAGCCAAAAACCTTCCCATCCTAGGTTTACCAAGTACTGGCAGTACCATCACCAGTTTGACACTAACACTAGTAGTACTACCACCAGTCTGGCGGTACTACTGCCTGACACACTGATATGGTCAATGTACTGGGCGGTACCACCGCCCAATACAACCTGGGGAGCTGGACCTGGGCGATGCCACCACCCCAGTCTAGCTGTGCCACCACCAGACAAGGTTCAACACTTCTGGTTGGACCTTAAACTCAGCCCAAACCAATCCATTACTAGACCTAATTGGCCCCTACCAGGGTTATAGGATTAACACTTAATCCTAACCCTAATTACATGCTAACTATGAATTAAAGACATTTTCTAAGCTAATACAATGTCTAGCACTTCAAGTCTTCCTCTAGTGAGCTTCTGTCAAACTTTCGATGGTCTTCTGATGAACCCACGGACACTATTCTACGGACTCCAGGCAAGCTCTTGGACTTCTCGATTGATCTTGGCAAGTTTCAACGAGCTTCTTCGACAAGCTTCGATCTTTTTCGATGAGCTCCGCGAACTTCCGATGAATCTTTCGGTAAACTTCCAAAAACCCTTCGGCAAGCTCCCTACTCATTCTCGGCCAGTTCTGGTAGCACTCCCAACGAATCTTTAGACTTCCATCAAACTCTCAAACTCCTAATGATTTCATCGCACTTAACTCCTGCACTTTACTTTGCTTTATATCTTCATTGTTATTATAGTTAATCCTACACACATAAACCTTAACTCTACTTTGATCTAGTTAGTTACACGAATCAACCTCCTGTTGCCCGGCATGTCATTGGTCGGCACTTCGTCTTGTTCTTCGGCACACCGTCCTCTTTTGTAGCTTGTTGCCCAATCTGTGATTAACCTTCACAACCCCGATCTCCTTGGTGCAACACCACTTTTCTTAGCCTGATGCATGATGTCCAAAGCTTTCTATCGATTATCGATCGAACCTCTGGCACGACGTCCAATATACAAACATGATCTCTTCCGGTGCAATGCTGATTCATCCTGTGTCAATTGTCTAATCCTGATCGATAGTAGACCTATGTCACTTAAAACATAGTTAGACAATAAAACATAATCAATTAGTTTTATCATCAAAATTTGAGACCCAACAGTCTCCCCCATTTTGATGATGATAACTAATTAATGATGGAGTTAATCCTAACTCCCGAAGTTTAACCAAACTCCCCCTATCAATATGTCATTGATAGAATACTTGGATTATGCCAAATCCAAACAACATGTATCAAAATCATGTTATCAAAAATATCATACAAATATATAAAATATTCAATCAATATTACATTACATGAAGTCATCAATCTACTTCTCCCCCTATGTCATTAACAAAAAGGAGAAGTTGCATTATAGCTAGTTTAAAATATATGCAAGTTTTACAATTTTACTAGCTACCAAGATATACAACATTCAATCATAGTAAGTTTTTAAGTTCAAGCATGATAATTTTTACTTGCTCCTTGAAATGTGCAAGTTTGCACTTTTCTTTCTAAACATAAACAAGATAGCAATTTTTCATTCACTTCTTGAGATGTACAAGTTGCACTTTCTTTGCTTCATTTGCAATATGCATGCTATTTGTGTAAAGATTTCATCACTTATGCAAGCTAAATTTCCATTACAACATACAAGCATAGAAGCATAGCAAGTGTAGGATTGCAAATTTTCTAAGTTTTATGATTTTTGCTTCTATTGAGATAGCAAGTTCTTTTGAACTAGCAAATTTTTTCATTGAAGTGTGTAAGCTATTAGAAACTTTCTCCCTCTTTGTTTTTGTCAAAAAGAAGTGGAGGAGTATGAATAGTCTTTTACGTCACTGCTTTGATCATGACAAAATAATAAATTTGCATCATGAATTTTCATCAAGTCATAAATGCAAGGGAGTCATAAATAAATCATGATATAAGGAAAATTGATGATAAGCAAGTAAGTAATAATGATAAGCAAGCTAGCATACTTTTAATTTTTTGCTTTTGTAACTAAGTTTTGTCTTTGCAAGCTATCAACTTTTTGTTTGCAATGAGCCAATAACTTTTATAAAATTTACAACATTTTAAACATGCAAGCTCATGAGTTAAAAAAAATAATGCAACTTTGCAAATTCTTTCTTCTCATTTTGAGAAATGCAAGTTTTGCCTTTTTCAAGTTCTAACTAGTTATATTTGCTTTCATTTGTAATGTGCAAGCTAGCAAACCCTTTTGTCCCTTTGTTAATATCAAAAAGAAAGAAGGGCATAGTTTTCTTCCTTTTTACATCATTTAGAAAATAGTGTCAATGAATATCACATGATGCATACATGGCCAAGAAATCAAGTTTTTAGTAATATCAAGATTAAAAGATATCATTCATTTCAAGCCATAAAAAGAATAAATCAATAATTCAATCATTAAGCAAATTTTTTTTATATCAATTTTCAATCATCACATAAGGCATACCAAGGCAAAGAAATCTTATCATTTCTATATCATGAAAGATATGATATCAAGGCTCATGATTCATTTGAAAATAGATAGCACAAAGAGCAACTTGATTCATGCATAGGAATTCTCATTAAGATCACATTTTATAAGAAATTCTAAGTATCAAATATCGAGATATCAAGACTTGGATTGTTTTCTTCCTTTTTACAATAACTTTTCATATCATTTAAATTTGCATCAATCGTCAATTCATGACAATCAATATAAAAAAATTATGATAAAAACATATCAATATCAAAGATCAAGTCATGATTCATTATATCATCTCATTTGTAAAAGAATCACATGAGAATATGATTTATGCCTGGAATTCTCATCAAGATCTCATTTAAGAATTTTATGAGATTTTCAAAATATCATGAATAGATTCATTATTTGTCTTTTATCGAGAAATCAAAAACTTTGGAGATAGATAAATTTCAAGAATCATGCATTTTCTTTTTTATGATTAATTTCATATAAGCATGCCTTTGTCTTTTAATGTCAAATTGAGACAATCATGAAAGTTCAAGACGTAAAGGCAAAATTTTGTAAAATAAATCATAATATGTATTATCATGTAAATCTGAAATGAAGTTTCAAGAGAAATCACTAAGACCAAAAACATGATACGCACATTTGTTTTCAAAATATTCATCACGATTATCTTCAAGAGATTCATAAGATTCATAAAATGAATTCATTAACCTCAATAGGATCGAAAATATAATCTCATTTTATGTGTTTTATCCTATAATCATGCCTTTGCCTTTAGTAAAAATAAGTATCAATATTCAAAAGTGAAAAGGCAAATTTCATAAAACAATTCATCAAGCGTGATTCCATAACTTTCAAACATGATAACATCCTTTTAATATCAAGATATTCATCATCAAGTATGATTTCAAAAGGTATGTTCAAGATTTTTATTTGAAAGCCATGTATCATCATACAAATTGGATATTATTATCAAAATCTTTCATTCAAAAATTTTATTTAGAACAATATAGATTAATTGCATGTAAGCATGCTCAAGTCCTCTTTCTATAAAAGTTGTTTATCAAGTTTAAGACTGAAAAGGTGATTTCATCAAAGCCATCAAGAACAAACACAAAACATAAAAACATCATGATAGCACATTTTCTAGTTTTATGTGTTTTATTTCATGTGATTGATCTTATATGAGTATGTTCAAATATTTCATACGAAAGCCATTATTGTATAAATTCAAAATACAAGTTTTGTTATTAAACCCATTAAAATCAAAGGCATCACATATAAAACATCATGACAGTGCATTTTCTCATTTTTATGAGTTTCAATTTAAGTGATTTGATCTTTTATAAGAATGTTCAAATTTTTCATATGAAAATGTCATGCGTCATATTTAAAAATGAAAGCATCATCGAAATTATTTTAATTCTTTCTTTCATTAGTTATAACAAGATGATCAATGCTCAAATTTTTATTAAAATCATGCATCATTTTATAAATTTCATCATAAAAACAATCAAGAACTATTAATCCAAGATGGAAGTTTTCAAATTATAAGCATGATATACACATCTATCATCAAAAGACTTTCAAGAAATTCATACATAGATATGTATCATGTTTAAAACCAAAAACCGATATGGAAAGTATACATGGAGTTACGTCATCTCAAAATGTCATCTTAATTTATCATAAAAATAATTAGACCAAAAACAAGTTAATCTAAAACATAGAGTTTTAAATCAACATTACTTCAAAAACTCATGCATGATATAAAATTGTCAAGCATAATGTTTAGAAATGAAAATCAATATAAAACATCAAGATACACATGCATGGATTAATCCTAAGCATTATCACAAATCATGCAAGTATCATTTTAATTTTAACTTTTCAAAAATACTAGAAAGAAAAGCATGATATAATTTTTTTTAAAAATAATTATTTATTTCCTACTAACTAAGTTAAGCAATCATGAAAAAACATTATGTAATTTCAAAATACTTCAAGAGAGTTTTGGTTAAGTTGTTTACCTTGTAGTCGAAGGTCGTCAAAATGTAATTTACTTCTTCTTTACTTGATTCCTTTTTGCGAGCCTTCTTCTTCTTCTTTGGCCTCTTTTTCTATTCATGTTCATTTGTATTTTTTAATATTTATTTAATGAATATTTCAAAATTCATTATTATGTGTTTAATGTCCTCTTCATTGTCCTCATCACTTGAGTCATCACTCAAGTGGCATTCTATAGTCCGAAGTCCAATTACCTTCCTATCCTTTGGAAGGTGGTTCGTACGTTCATTGAGTTCCAAAAAATTCATTTCATATGTTATCAATGAGCCGATAAGTTCTTAAATAGATAAATTATTTAAATCTTTTGATTCTTATATCGTGGTTACTTTAGGATCCCACCATTTTGAAAGGGATCTTAAAATTTTATTTACGAGATCAAAATCTGAAAAAGATTTACCAAGAGCTCTTAGGCTATTGACGACATCCGTGAAACAGGTATACATGTCGCCGATAGTCTCACTTGGTTTCATTCGAAAAAGTTTAAAATCATACAATAAGAGGTTTACTTTCATGTCTTTGACTCTACTAGTTCCCTCGTGTGTGATTTCAAGTGTGTGCCAAATATCAAAAGCCGTTTCACAAGTTGAAATCCATTTAAACTCATTTTTATCCAAAAAGCAAAATAAGATATTCATAGCCTTTGCATTTAAAGAAAAAGATTTTCTTTCTAAATCCAACCATTCGTTCATCGGTTTAGAGGGAAGTTGAAATCCATTTTCAATGACGTTCCATAAATCCAAATTCATAGAAAACAAGAAAACTCTTATTTGAGTTTTCCAATAAGTGTAGTCCAAACGTTAAAGAACGGAAGACAGACGATCGAAAAACCCTCTTAAAAGTCGTGAAGAGCCATTTCTCGCGAGTGTAAATCTGAAAGAGAACCAACGAGGCTCTAATATCAATTGTTGGGATCTAGAGCAGTACTAAGAGGGGGGATGAATTAGTGCAATGGTTAAGAATGATAAATTTTAGTGATTTAAACACTTTCGAAACCTTCATATGATAAAAAGATATTTTATTGAAAAGCGTATCGAAAATACTTGAGCTTGAGAGTGATTGTAAGAGGATAAAGTGTTAGTATAAAATCTATAATCATGCTATCTGTAATACAAAAAAACTTTAATGCTAAAATCTGAAATCAAATAGTAATGGATTTAAACAATATTACGATACGTACCTGTCGTTGTTGTTCAAAAAAATAAATCTTATCTGATCCACAATCATATCATCGTTAGATCTGAAATATCAATCTACAAGAAGAACTAGACTCATCTTCTCCTCTCTTCCTATCCTTTCACAGGACCACTTAGATTGATGGTTAGGGAGATTGAGAGAGAGACTATAATAGAAAGATTGAGAGAGAAATTGTAATCTCTCAACTCTCTTATTTCTTCTCATGTTCTAATCTATATGTTTGCATCCCTGGAGGTCCTGTCTATTTATAGGCGAGAGCAGAGGGTCTAGGATAAGATATTAGGAAATTTCCTCCCATTAAGGGCATCCCCTAAGGAATCCGACTTTAACTGGACTTCCTTTCTATTAGTCAATAACCATAATCAAAATCCAATTATATCCTTAATATATCTTATCTAATTAAATAGGGCCACATAATCTAACATTCTCCCACTTGCTCATTAATTAATAAGATACAAAAAATATTCAAAATCAAAATAAATAAACAAAATTTATTTAAAAATAATTTTGCATAATTAGATTCTAAAATTTTTAAAAACTATTTATACACGCGTGAATTTTAAAAATAGGCTAATAAGTCTAATGAATATAATAATACTATATTAAGTTTGACTAGCAATGTGAGTCATAGCTGTTGTATGTCATCAATGCCATACTTCCTTCTATGTACTACAACACTATTAGTCTTTCCTAATGTAGTCCAAAATGACCTCTGCAATTTATCTTGTTAAGACAATCTTGTCATCGCATTCAACCATAATATGTACATACACAATTGTGAACAGGATAGCATAAACAAATAACTTTAAGTACATAAGTAAAAATATCAATTATAGTGTCCACTCAAATATGCATCACCGTATCCTTTATGGGTTGCTCACAAACCCAATCATAAGAACATGTTCTTTCAAAATACTTTAGGCTATAAGTCCTAAGTAAATGGATTAGCAATCAATACAGTGGAACTTAAGTAATTAATTGACATTAAATGTTTCTAGACTCATCTTCTCTAACCATCAAGTACTTTCTACCATAATGCATAGAGATGTAATAATACTTGTCATTCTTAGAGAAGAAAACTACTGTGATGTCATAAATTATCTTCAACAGCTTGGCAATTGAGTCTAATTACACCAAGTTCTGAGATAAAAATTTCGCAATTATAAAGTTTGATCAGTGGCATCAAAGCATACCACAAAATCAACTTTTATTATTAATAATAATATAATAATCAATTACCCCTCTAATTGATATAGATATTAACCATAAGGTGGACTTCCTGTTATTAATGCAATTTATAGAATCAGTATTTGAAAAACACCATCATTTCAAGCTGATATCGTTTCATACATATGAGCATATAATCCATCATCCCTTCCAAATATCTTATTACCTTTTTTATAGTCCTTTAATGCTTTCACTTCTGAATAACTCCAATATCTACCCAACATTTTAACTATAAAAAACTGATATATGTTCTAACATAGACTTGAGCATAGACTTTCAACTACGCATATATAAAGAATATTCTCTTTATCTCATTCATTTTAAGTCATTTTAAAGTACTCACTTTTAACTAAAATTTTACTTTTATGATTTGTTGAACAAAGTTGTATATTAAATTATCTCAAGATTTGGTTAATATATCCTTTCTAAGATAATCTTAATAATCATTGAGATATATCCTTGAGTATCTCAATGCTAATAATATAAGATATTTCATTCATATCAACCATCTTAAAATTCTTAGTGATAATTTCTTAGTTTAGTATAATAAACCAAGATCACTATTAATAATACAAAATATTATCTATATATATGATCAATATAATAAACTTGTTCCCATTAATCTTTAGATATAAATACTGATGAACAATAATTTTCTTATATTTGAAAGAATCAATGATATCAAAAATCTTTATATATCATTGTCTAGAAACTTGTTTAAGATCATAAATAGATTCCTAAATTTGCATGCCAAATTCTATATTTCTTTCATTTTCTCTGCGAGTCATTCATAGTAACCAATATGAAAGCTAGATCTTTAATCAAAAATTTATTTTCATATCATTATGATATAACTCAAACTCATAATGAGTCACTAATGTTATGACGATTCTTAACAAGTTCCCTTAACAACTATATATCTCGTTATAGTCGATACATTCTTTATGAGTAAAATCTATAACCATATTAAAACTAAAAGTCTGACCATTATATCGTTTAACATTATTCTTTGAGTCACATTTATATAACAGACTCTTACAATTATTGGACAATTCGATGAATTCATCAGACACTATTCTGGTTATTAATTTTAACTCTCCTTTTATTGTATCAAATTACTTTTCAAAATTATTACTTTTCTTGACTTGTGAAAACAATAAATGATCCATTCTGATTCCTATATCAAAATAAAATTCTTATAGATATACCACATAATAATCATAAATAATAGGATTCCTTTCCCATTGAGATATTCTCAAGACTGTCAATAGTGGCTATTTTACAAGACCATTATCAGCTATATCAATATAATGTAGGAGTTTTATAATGTTATTTTGTTATTTACTTTTATCAAATTATTTAATAATTTGACTAACAACAATCTCTCGAATAATAAAAGAGTATCAACATGTATCTCCTCTATATTAAATTTTGAGAATTTCACTCCCACTAATTCGCTATTTTATAGGAACCTTATATTACCAGATTTAATTATTCTCGTACCTTTTTAAAAAAAAAATTTGAATAAATAATAAAATATTTAGAAATAATTATTAAATTTAATTTTTTTCTTTAATGTAAATAGAAGATCTTATCTCTATAAGACAATCTCAAATATGTAAATATCTTAAGTTAGGTTTATTATCATTCCATAACTCAAAAGAAGTAATACAATTTACTTACTGGAAACTACATTTAAGATATACATAGTTGTCCTTAGAGCTTCTTCTTACATTGATTTGGGTACTAAAGAATAACCCATCATGCTCTAACCATATTTATAAGCATACGATTATACCTTTCAGCAATTATATTCTACTGTGACACATCTGGTAAATCATATACTTTGCTTTACCAAGAGTTTAGTAAAAGAACTAGAATTTAATTGGATTCATTATAAATACCATAAATTCATCACCCCTATCAGATATGATGATTTTAACTTTTCTAATTGTCGCTCGATCTAATTTATGCATACTTCAAGAGTGCCAATGGCCTAAGACTTTACATGAATTAGATATATATAATCATATCTCAATAGGTTATCTATATGATGATAAAATGTATCTCTTTAATGGGATAAAAATATAAAGTGACTCGCAGATATAAACATAATCTCAAGGAGTTTATGAAACTATATTTATTTTAATATTTAATTATAGGATTATTGTAAACTTAAGATTTATATTAATTCTATATAGACTTTAATACAGAATTCAAAGATTAATTTTTATTGAATCATACTAAGTTCACAACAATCAAAAGAGAAATAATATTCTAATAATTCTAGGTAAAGAATCCAAATTCCTAGAATTATAAGAATATAGCATAGATCCTTAGGATTTATCAAATGAATCATCTTTAGATGTAGGCGATAAATACAAACTACTATCGCTTTCACTTTAAGATGATTCCCTATAATGATGAATATTTCATTCTCCTTTAATTTTATCCCTTTCTTTTTAAAATGAATCTATATTATTGTCAACATATGTTGAAGCATCAAATTAATCCACCAAATATTAGAAAATTAATTTCTGTAATATTTGATTAAAACCATATAAAAGTTATATTATAACTTTTCATTTCAAATCAAATCTTATAGTTCTTCTTCATATAACTTTTTTTGTTATACAAGTAACACTTTATTATGAAAATTTTTTTTTATGAGTTTATATAGTATTTATAAACTCAGGTGACTTATGCTTCATCTTTATTTTATTATTACCCACTCTTTGAGTAGTACTCAAAATATTATAAGTCTTGAACTTATAATTTTGTCAATTATATTGAGGAGGTAATCTTAAATTCCTCAAATACTATTATTTTTAGTCAGTTCTTTCATTGAGGTGTCAGCTAATAATTTATTAGAAAATTTAAATTGATCTTTAAATATTCTCATGCGCTAGTTGTAAACTGTATTGAAGTCTAGGTATCATAAAATTGAGTCTTTCAGACCTTTCCTAATCAGACACTTTAATTATTTATTCCATAGAATTTTCAGTAAATAAATTTGTGTTCCCTTCAAATAATCTGATCAAGGTCTCACTCATTCAATATAACTTGTATATGCTCAAGCCATTTATTTTAGAAAATATATTCTAGAAAATATAGTGACATTTACAAAATACAATGAAGTACCATTATAATAATATAACATTAATGCTTTAAGTTTTTCAATGAATGTTGAACTATTGATATCATCAATATTTTACCTTCAATATTAACATATCTAGTGTTCACAAATATAATCATTTATAGAGCACTGATACCATCCTTATGGAATAGTATTACTACCTTTGGGTATATAACACTAAACTATAAGGATATCCAACACAGTATCATCCTACCCTATCATATAATTATTCAAATTAGATTCTCCTTTGGGATTATCTAAATCTTCTAATTATGTGTGCCATTGTGAATATTATTTTTCTTTAATATCATTTAGGACCAATTCTATAATGTATTTTTATAGAATATTGGTCTAGGTCACTTTGGTGGTTGTAAGACCAATACAGAAATATAAAATATAATCTAAAATATCTTATAAATGATAAGATTTTATTATAATTCATATCTCATAAGTCTACCATCTCACGCTACTTTGGCAACTATTGATTAGATAAAACTTAAGAAGATAAATTATAAATAATATTCACCAAATTTTTTTAATGTCATTTAGGATCAATTCCATAATGTATTTTATAAATTATTGGTCTAGGTCCTACAAGATCAATTCAAAAATATAAAATATAATCTAAAATGTCCTATAAATGACAAGACCTTTTATTATAATTCGTACACATAAGTCTATCATTTTAGGCCACTTTGACAGCTACTGGTCAGATAAAACTTAGGGAGATAAATTACAAATAATATTCATCAAATTTCTTTAATTTAATTTATGCTAAGCAGTTCAATAATAGAATAATAATCATAATAATTATTGAACATTAATTATCAAAAGAAAAGATTCATATGATAACTATAATCATGATAACATATAAATCATAAAAAACCTATATGTGAAGGATAACTATGATTTCATAATTTCAAATATATACATATGAATAATCAAACAAATATTTCAAGAACAATAATTGGATTTTATTTACAACTTGCAATCAATAATTCATTTATATTTATCAGCATAAAGAAAACTCATATGATAATTATAATCATGATAACACATAAATCATGAAAAATCTTCATATGAAATATAACTATGATTTCACAATTTCAAATATATGCATGTGAGTAACTAAAGAAATATCCAAGAACAATAATTGGATTTTTATTTATCATATGTAATAAATAAATCATATGAGAAAAATAATAAAAGAAATAATAATTTATATTTTTTATTTAAATAAAATATTAAATTAAACTAGTTGATTTTATTTAATTTTGGCAAGCCCAAAATTGGGCTAAATATTAGTCAAATTAAATAAGTCGATCAAAAACAAAAATTGATGAAAATTTAATCCTTTCTAAATTTCATCAAAATCGAATTTAATCAATAATTAATCAAAATATAACCATGATTAAATTCAATTAAATTTTATTAATCAATTTTATAATTAAGGATATAAATAAGAAATTCTCAATTCATAAGGGTAAAACTATAAATATATGGACATGACATAAACTTGAATTCCCAAATTTGTAAATGATAGAGTGTCAAAATACTAAAAAGGATATTAATAAGATTAAGAAGGCTAAAACTATAATTTGGTAAAACCCTAACCCAAGGGCAAAACTATAATTTTGTCACAGCAAGCTTGCACACACCCGGTGTGTGTGCGTTGTTGTGCATCTGTGCGCGGGCGGCTGGTGCTCGCACGCGGCCGCTGCCTACTACGCATGGGCCGGCACACGACCGCAGGTGTGGCGCTGTCTCTACCCGCGTAGGGCTGTTACCGGTGCGGTTGTGCCCGCGCGGTTGTCGCTTGTGCGGCTGTGCCTGCATACGACCGGGCATGCAGTTGTGCCCATATACGGTCGTTGCTTGTGCACGACTGCTGCCTGGGCGCGGATGTGCTCGCGCGCGGCCGCAGCTTGGATGCGGCCTGTGCTCGCGTTGGGTGCGGCTGCTGTATGCGCGGCGCTGCCGCACGCGATTGATCTACTGAAATGCTTGTTGCGCCAATAGATCATTTGCTGTCGCGTAGCGAGTTCGACAGTACAACGACTCACTACTTTGCTAACATCATTGACGATCAAGCGACAAAATCAAATAACTTGAAATACAGATTAATACTCGACGAATCTTTCAAGCATCGTAAATAAAAACCGATCCTTTCATAAGCGAAAGATGTTAACAATTAGATCCGAAAATATTTGATTTCAAAAATCATGGCTCTAATATCAATTGTTAGCATAAAATCTATAATCATGCTATCTATAATGCAGAAAAACTTTAATGCCAAAATCTGAAATCAAATAACAATAGATCTAAATAATATTATGATACGTACCTTTCGTTGCTATTCAAAAAAATAAATCTTATCTGATCCATAAGCATATCATCGTTAGATCTGAAATATCAATCTACAAGAAGAACTAGACTCATCTTCTTCTCTCTTCCTATTCTTTCATAGGACCACTTATATTTATGGTTAGGGAGATTGAGAGAGAGACTTTAATAGAGAGATTGAGAGACAAACTGTAAGCTCTCAACTCTCTTATTTCTTCTCATGTTCTAATCTGTATGTTTGCATCCCTAGAGGTCCTATCTATTTATAGGCGAGAGCAAAGGGTCTAGGATAAGATATTAGGAGATTTCCTCCCATCAAGGGCATCCCCTAAGTAATCCTATTTTAATTGGACTTTCTTTCTATTAGCCAATAACCATAATTAGAATCCAATCATATCCTTAATATATCTTATCAAATTAAATAGGGCCACATAATCTAACATTAAGAAGAAGCCGGATGATTATAGTGAAATGAAATGGTTTGCAGCAATGTAAATAACAATAAGTAAATGCAAACTAATTTTTATAGTGGTTCAGTCATTCGACCTACGTCCACTCCCGATTCCTCTTCTCTTGAGGCCACCAGCTTTTCCACTAGTTGTCTTCCTTCCAATAGGCGAAGATGAACTCCCTCACAGCACCTCTCCTTTTGACGAGCTCAAGAGATAACCCTTACAAGCACTTCACTCCTCTCTTTCGGTGGAATACAAATGAGAACTAGATGAGGGATTTCTAAAGTAATTTGAATAGAATTTTATCACTTTTAAAGTATGTGTGCTTATTTCTTCAACCCAGGGGTGGGAGGGGTATTTATAGGCTTCAATCTAATTCAAACTTAGAACCAAAAACCTTCCCATTCCAAGTTTATCGGGTACTAGCGATACCACCGCCTATTACTAGCGGTACCACTACTAGTTTAACCCTGACACTAGCGGTACTATCGCCAATCTGGCAGTACTATCGCCTGACATATTGATATGGTTAGTGTACTGGGCGGTACTTGTAACATCCCTCATTTTTGAAAAAATTTAAAAGGACTTATTTGTAAATATGAGGATTTCTTTTAATAATCCTTTAGCACTAAATATTTTTATATTGAAAGTTTTGTGTTAGGGACCAAAATGTGAATATTAATAATTATATAGGATTTATGAAAGATTGGTATTCAGTTAAAAAAAAAAGAAAGAAAGAAAAAGAGAGGATAAGTGGCATTAGCTAACATAAGAATGAGCCACTTGTGTTAATTATGTGGATGACGCATGTTTTCCTCATGCATGCTTGCCACCTATCCTTGCATTAGCCAAAACATAAGCAAATAGATGAAGAGTTAAGGAAAACGTAACATAAAAAGCTTGCTACCAACATAGAGGAGAAGGAGAAGGAATTGAAGGAGAAGAAGTACTTTTGTCTTAGCTCAAGGTTTTGCATCAACTCTCCATAATTGTGAATCAAACTTTTGTAAGGTAAGTGTTCTAACCTCATCCTAGAGATAAATTTTGATCCTTGTTTTCATCTTGATTCTAAGAAAATTGGGAGATTGTGGCTTCATGTAAGAAATCTATACCATTTATACATCAAATGTTGGACCTGGAATTTTTCGGATTGTTGACCTTTCAATACTCTTGTGGCCATAACCTTTTGCACCAAATTCTGATTGAGGGAAAACCTTTTTCATACGAAAGAAGACTTATAGAGCTTTCATTAGATATAAAAAATGAAAGATTTGGAGTAAATTTACCTATCTAAATCTATGAATGAATAGACCTCATGTATTCGGTGAAATAGATACTACACCTCCTAACCTTCTATTACTAAATGGATCATAACTCTCTGATGAAAATTCTGAATTATACAAAACTTGATTATTTGGAAACTAGATTCATATATATTTCTTTTGAGACCTAATTTTGAAATTTTAAAGTATTTTTTCCCTCCGAAACATCTGTTTAAATTGATTCTACTAATTCTGCAAAACAGATATGATCAATTCTGACCTTTCTTTACTCTATTTGTTGTAACTTCCTGTTAGGAACTCAAAAATTTACAAATCTGAGTTCATCTGAAAATAGTTTGATACAGATTTCCAATGACAACTATTATGAGTGAATTGGAGCATATTTGGTCACTCAAACAATTCAATAAATGTACCTTTCAAATTCTACCAGAATTAAGTTCTTTTGTTGTTGTTGTCTATTCATGTTTCATCCTATTGGAAACTGATTCAGCTTAATTCTTCTTTAGTTGAGCTTTATATTAGTTCTTTGCAATTCTTGTATTATTCATCTTGAAATTATTTGTATACCTGAAATCTATTATGTAATGTGCATGTTTGCATTATCTTGTTTCGTAAAGGCACACGTATATTTTCGTTATTCCGCATGTGCTTCCGATATGTGCTAATGTTATTGTTCATGCTACCCTTTTGTACTCTGGTGTCTTTTGGGATGATTTGGACCTTTGCCAGAAATGGTAAAGGGAATGTGATAAGAGCCTTGCGATTGCTTTGCCGGCCCCATTGACTTCACTCAGACGTGGGTGGATGGAGCTCCTAGACGTGGGAGACTAATGTTTGGTGGTCATCCAGAAATAGATGAATCATGTTATGAATGTGGTCCTACAGCACTCTCTATATTTTTCTGATATGATATCGAAAGCTTTGCTTACGAGATTATATTTATACTTTGGATAAAAAATGGAATGCATGCTACATCAAAAATGACATACAAGCTTGTGTTTGTTATTCGGTTCACTTGTTATACTTTGAAGTGCTTTGTATGTCATTGTTATGCTCCCAAACACTCTTAGGCCTTCGATATATACCTAAATGCTTCTTTTGCTAATGAAATGCTCCAATTTCTTTTCTCCTATTATTATATATAATGCCGGTTTCAAATGAGATAACCCTTTGTGATTTTATATCAAATGAGATGCTTTTCATTGAACACTTGTAGCTATGCTTTTGTATTTTGATACCAAGCCTGCTTGAATTTCTCCTATCATCATGGATATGTTAGTCGCTTGTTGAGCTCTTTATACTCAACCCATTGCTATATATAATTTTTTTCAGGTTAGCTTGTCACGCACGGAAAAGCTAGAATTGGGTTGAAGTAAAGAAAGGCTAGAAGATTTTTGGGCGAATCTTTGTTAGTTGATAGGTTTTTTGTTGTATAGTATACTTTACTTTTGATGAAATGTTAAGGATATGTTGACACTTATGTGTTGTAAAAGTTTAAAGGACCGCTCATGTTGATGGAATGATAAGTTTAAATTGCATAAGGATATGAACTTATGGTAAATATTATTTTTGTGATTGTATGTATTTCTGCGATTATGGATTTTTGTTGTGGTTGATGTTTAGTTGAGTTGGCTTTGGGTTTTATAAATCTCTAAGGGAAGAGGAGTATGATTTGATGAAATGTACAGGTTAATGAATTGTGAATATTGACTTTGAATGGTTCTTAGTATCCTCAAATTGTTAGAATGGATCCTAGATTGAATTGTTGCTGAATTATATTATTATGGATTTAAGATAGGATCACACCTCCTGAATGTGATGATTCGGGGGGTATGACAGAAGTGGTATCAGAGCATGATTTGAGGATTTGTAAGAAATTTGATATGCTAGATGCATAATAAATTTTGAGGTCTAGTGATTTCTATTTAGAGACTAATCAAAAGTTTTCTTTTGTTGTTTTTAGGAAGCAAGGAAGACAAGGTCATCTGGTTCTCCTGTTGTATCTACTTCCGATCAATTGAGTGGAATTATGAAAACTCTGGAGGCTATGACACAAGTGATGCAACAACAAGTCCAACAAGAAAGAAATGATGAAGCGGGGACTTCAAACTAGACTGGGTTGGGAATCGAACAATTTAAGAAGCTTAGTCCTCCTAGTTTTAGTGGTGAGCCTGATCCAATGGTAGCAGAACAATGGATGATGCGGATAGAAAAAATATTTGACATTTTAAGTTGCCCTGATGATAAGAAGGTTTCTCTTGCTTTCTTCATGCTAGAAGGTGAGGCTGAGCACTGGTGGCGAACCATGAAGAGGATTTTTGAAGCTCGACAGGAGCCATTCACTTGGAAGGTACTTATAGAAAAGTTCAATGAAAAATATTTTCCAGATTGTATTAGAGAGCAGAAAGAATTAGAGTTCCTGAATCTCATCCAGGGAAATTTGACAATAGCCAAATATGAGTCTAAATTCTCTAAGCTCTCTAGATTTGCCACACATATGATTGACAATGAATCTAGAAAAGCAAGAAGGTTTGAAAGGGGACTAAGGCCAGCAATAAGAAGCCGGATATCAGCTTTAAAACTCCAGGTATACACTGACATAGTAGAAAGAGCTTTCATACTTGAAAAAGACTTGGAGGAGATCCAAGAAATCAGGGACAAGAACAGCAAGGATAAGTTTGTTGGTAGAAGTAAGAGAGGAAATGAAGTAGAAAGAAGTAACAAGAGGGTAAAGGTACCTAGATTTGAGAAAGGAAATCTATCACAAAGAACTCTATCATGTGCAAAATGTAGATGTAATCATGAAACGAGTGTGTGTTTTCGGGTGACTGGAGCCTGTTTTGCCGTGGAAAGTTGGACCATAAAATAAGAGACTGCCCACTAAACAAGAAGAAAGAGCCATAGCCCCCTAAGCCAACAGCCCATGCTAGAGTCTATGCTATCACATAACAAGATTCCAGAGCCTCTAAATTAGTGGTTGAAGGTATTCTACATGTTTTTAATAGAAATGTAAAAGTTTTGTTTGATCCTGGTTCCAACTTATCTTTTGTTTCACACTATTTTGCTTGTCACTTGGGCATTCAACCTAAACCACTGGATTATTTGCTACACGTAACTATTGTTGTTGGGGATTCCTTGACTACAAATTTGGTTTATCCATCATGTTTGATTTCTATCGGAGAACATGAACTCTTTGCTGATTTGATACTCCTAGAAATCCAAGGTTTTGATATTATATTGGGCATGGATTGGTTATCTTCCTATCATGCTAGTATTGATTGCTATACAAAAATAATTACTTTCTACATACCAAATCAGCCTATCTTCTACTTTGAGGGTATTAGGCATGATTTGCCTCCTTGCTTAATATCAGCACTTCAAACTCAACGCCTTATGCAGAAAGGATGTTTTTGTTATGTTATATATGTAAAGGAGCATTCAGAACAAGAAACTCACCTAAACAAAATTTTCATGATTAAAGAGTTCCCTGATGTATTCCCGAAGGATTTGCTTGGACTACCTCCAGACAAGGAAGGTGAATTTGTTATCGATTTAGTCCCCGGGACAACCCCAATATCTAAACCTCCCTATAGAATGGCACCACTCGAGCTCGAGGAATTGAAGAAGCAAATACAAGAGTTATTAGATAAGGGTTTCATTCGACCCAACGTCTCACCGTGGGATGCTCCAGTGCTGTTAGTTAAGAAAAAGGATGGGACGTTGAGGCTTTGTATTGATTATAGATAGTTGAATCAGGTGACCATCAAAAACAAGTATCCCCTACCTAGGATTGATGATTTGTTTGATTAATTATAGGGTGCACAAGTATTCTCCAAGATTGATCTAAGATCAGGTTACTATCAGTTAAAGGTCAAGAAGGAGGATATTCCAAAAATAGCCTTTTGAACTCGATATGGTCACTATGAATTTTTAGTAATGCCTTTTGGCTTGACTAATGCTCCTGCAGCTTTTATAGAACTGATGAACAAAATATTTCAGCCACTCTTAGATAATTATGTAATTGTATTCATTGATGACATATTAGTATACTCAAGGAGTAATCAGGATCATGAGAAACACTTGAGAAATATATTATCCATACTAAGAGAAAAGAAGTTGCATGCAAAGTTCAGTAAATGTGAATTTTGGTTGAACGAAATTGCTTTCTTAGGCCACGTGATTTCAAGAAAGGGCATATCTATTGATCCAAAGAATGTGAAAGTAGTAGTTAATTGGGAAGTACCAACAAATGTAACAGAAGTTAGAAGTTTCTTGGGCATGGCAGGTTATTACAGGAGATTTGTGAAGGGATTTTCTCGAATTGCTCGTCCCCTCACCAAACTGACTCAAAAGAATGTGAAATTTGAATGGAGTGGTGATTGTGAGCAACGTTTCCAAGAATTAAAAAAAAGATTGACTAGTGCCCCTATTCTCACTATTCCGAGTGGTAACGAAGGATTTGTAATTTATACTGATGCTTCAAGAAAGGGTCTTGGATGTGTTTTAATGCAAGAAGGAAAAGTAATTGCTTATGCTTCTAGGCAGCTGAAAAGCTATGAATTGAATTATCTGACTCATGATTTAGAATTGGCAGCAATCATCTTTGCTCTAAAGATTTGGAGACATTACTTGTATGGGCAGACATTTGATATCTTTACTGATCACAAGAGTTTAAAGTACATTTTTATATAGAAAGAGTTAAATATGAGGTAGCGAAGATGGATAGAACTTCTAAAGGATTATGACTGTACCATCTGTTATTACCCAGGTAAAGCAAATGTTGTAGCTGATGCACTTAGTAGAAAATCTATAAGTTTTATGGCTAGTTTGGTTGTGAAACAATGGAAGCTATTAGAAAGAAATTATGATTCGAATGTAATGAGGAAAGGGCAAGGCTTAGTAATGTTGATGGCCTCTATCCAAGTGCAAACTGATCTCATTCAATAAATTAAAGAAGGACAACTATGAGATCCACATTTAATATACTTGAGGAATGAAGTTGAAAAGGGATTGAAGTTGAATTTTCAAATTTCAAATGATGGCCTATTGAGATTTGGGGATAGAATATGTGTTCCAAATGACCCAGATTTCATGGACCAAATCTTGAAGGAAGGTCACAATTCAAAGTACACCATGCATCCTGATAGCACTAAAATGTATAGAGATCTCCAAAGTCATTATTGGTGAAAAGGCATGAAGAAGGAGACTGCAATAGATATTTCAAGGTATTTGACATGTCAACAAATCAAAGCATAACACCAGAGACCTAGAGGTTTGTTACAGCCCTTAGATATTCCTGAATGGAAATAGGAATGCATTACTATGGACTTTGTTTAAGGACTACCCAGAAACTCTAGAAAGCATGATGCTATTTGGGTTATTATTGATAGGTTAACCAAATCTGCACATTTCTTACCAATCAATATGACTTATTCCCTTGATAGGCTTGCAGATTTGTATGTTGATGAAATAGTAAGACTTCATGGTGTCCCAAAGGAGATCATCTCGGACAGAGACTCCAGATTTCTTTGTAGATTATGGAGGAGATTACAAGATTCTATGGGCACCAAAGTAAAGTTTAGCACTGCCTATCACCCTCAGACTGATGGTCAATCTGAAAAAACTATTCAAGTACTTGAGGATTTGCTTAGAGCCTATGTTACGGATTAAAGAGGTGAATGGGATAAAGATATTTCTCTTATTGAGTTCACTTACAATAATAGTTACCATTCGAGCATTCAGATGGCTCTTTATGAAGCATTGTATGGGCGAAAGTGCAAAATGCCTATATGTTGGGAGAAAGTTGACGATAGAAAGTTGTTAGCACTAGATAAAGTATAAGAGACTACTGAAAAGATTCAAGTTATCAGAAAGAGGCTAAAGACTGCTCAGAGTCGACAAAAGAGCTATGTTGACAATAGAATATGAGATATCGAGTTCCAGATATCGAGTTCCAAGTAGGAGATTTTATATTCCTAAAGGTCTCTCCTTCTAAAGGCGTTGTAAGATTTGGAAAGAAAGGAAAGTTAAACCCAAGGTTTATTGGACCCTTTGAAATCCTTGAAAGAATTAGCTTTGTCGCTTATAAGATTACCTTGCCACCATCGTTGTGTCATATCCATGATATATTTCATGTCTCAATGCTCAGAAAGTATATACTTGATCTCTCTCATATTATTGAGTATGAGCCAATTGTGATTGAGAAAGACTTATTTTACAAGGAAGAGCCCATTCGGATTATTGATAAAAAAGAGAAGATCTTAAGAAATAGAATCATTACTCTGGTTAAAGTAATTTAGAAGCATCATTCTACAAATGAAACGATCTGGGAGCTAGAGGAACAAATAAAGAAAACGTATCCACATCTTTTCGTCGAAAGAGGTATGACTAATTTAGAGGATTAAATTTTCTTTTAAGGAGGGGAGAGTGTAACATCCCTCATTTTTGAAAAAATTTAAAAGGACTTATTTGTAAATATGAGGATTTCTTTTAATAATCTTTTAGCACTAAATATTTTTATATTAAAAGTTTTATGTTAGGGACAAAAATATGAATATTAATAATTATATAGGATTTTTAACAGATTGATATTCAGTTTTAAAAAAAAAGAAAGAAAGAAAAAGAGAGGACAAGTGACATTACCTAACATAAGAATGAGCCACTTATGTTAATTATGTGGATGACACGTGTTTTCCTCATGCATGCTTGCCACCTATCCTTGCATTAGCCAAAACTTAAGCAAATAGATGATGAGTTAAGGAAAACCTAACATGAGAAGCTTGCTGCCAACGTAGAGGAGAAGGAGAAGGAATTGAAGGAGAAGAAGTACTTTTGTCTTAGCTCAAGGTTTTGCATCAACTCTCCATAGTTGGGAATCAAACTTTTGTAAGGCAAGTGTTCTAACCTCATCCTAGAGATAAATTTTGATCCTTTTTTTCATCTTGATTCTAAGAAAATTGGGAGATTGTGGCTTCATGTAAGAAATCTATACCATTTATACATCAAATGTTGGACCTGGAATTTTTTGGATTGTTGACCTTTTAGTACTCTTATGGCCATAACTTTTTGCACCAAATTCTGATTGAGGGAAAACCATTTTCATACGAAAGAAGACTTATAGAGCTTTCATTGGATATAAAAAATGAAAGATTTGGAGTAAATTTACCTATCCAAATATATGAATGAACAGACCACATGTATTCGGTGAAACAGATACTATAGCTCCTAACCTTCTATTACTAAATGGATCATAACTCTCTGATGAAAATTCTGAATTATTCAAAACTTGAGTATTTGGAAACTAGATTCATATATATTTCCTTTGAGACCTAATTTTGAAATTTTGAAGTATGTTTGGCCTCTGAAACATCTGTTTAAATTGATTCTACCAATTCTGTAAAATAGATATGATCAATTCTGACCTTTCTTTACTCTATTTGTTGTAACTTCCTGTTATGAACTCAAAAATTTACAAATATGAGTTCATCTGAAAATAGTTTGATACAGCTTTCCAATGACACCTAAGTGAATTGGAGCATATTTGGTCACTCAAACAATTCAGGAAATGTACCTTTCAAATTCTGCCAGAATCAAGTTCTTTTGTTGTTGTTGTCTATTCATATTTCATCCTATTGGAAACTGATTTAGCTTAATTCTTCTTCAGTTGAGCTTTATATTAGTCCTTTGCAATTTTTGTATTATTCATCCTGAAATTATTTGTATACCTAAAATCTATTATGTAATGTTCATGTTTGCATTATCTTGTTTCGTAAAGGCACACGCATATTTTCGTTGTTCCGCATGTGCTTCCGATATGTGCCAATGTTATTATTCATGCTACCCTTTCGTACTCTGGTGTCTTATGGGATGATTTGGACCTTTGCCAGAAATGGTAAAGGGAATGTGATAAGAGCCCTGCGATTGCTCTGCCGGCCCCATTGACTTCACTCAGACGTGGGTGGATGGAGCTCCTAGACGTGGGAGACTAATGTTTGGTGGTCATCCAGAAATAGATGAATCACGTTATGAATGTGGTCCCATAGCACCCTCTATGTTTTTTTGATATGATATCCAAAGCTTTTCTTACGAGATTATATTTATTCTTTGGATAAAAAATGGAATGCATGCTACATCAAAAATAACATACAAGCTTGTGTTTGTTATTCGATTCACTTGTTATACTTTGAAGTGCTTTGCATGTCATTGTTATGCTCCCAAACACTCTTACGCCTTTGATATGTACCTAAATGCTTCTTTTGATAATGAAATGCTCCAATTTCCTTTCTCCTATTGTTATGTATAATGCCAGTTTCAAATGAGATAACCCTTTATGATTTTATATCAAATGAGATGCTTTTTATTGAACACTTGTAGTTATGCTTTTATATTTTGATACCAAGCCAGCTTGAACTGCTCCTATCACCATGGATATGTTAGTCGCTTGCTGAGCTCTTTATACTCATCCCGTTGCTATATATAATTTTTTTCAGGTTAGCTTGTCACGCACGGAAAAGCTAAAATTGGGTTGAAGTAAAGAAAGGCTAGAAGATTTTTGAGCTAATCTTTGTTAGTTGATAGGTTTTTTGTTGTATAGTATACTTTACTTCTGATGAAATGTTAAGGATATGTTGACACTTATGTGTTGTAAAAGTTTAAAGGACCGCTCATGTTGATGGAATGATAAGTTTAAATTGCATAAGGATATGAACTTGTGGTAAATATTATTTTTGTGATTGTATGTATTTCTACGATTATGGATTTGTGTTATGGTTGATGTTTAGTTGAGTTGGCTTTGGGTTTTATGAATCTCTAAGGGAAGAGGAGTATGATTTTATGAAATGTACAAGTTGATGAATTATGAATATTGACTTTGAATGGTTCTTAGTATCCTCAAATTGTTAGAATGGATCCTGGATTGAATTGTTGATGAATTATATTATTATGGATTTAAGACAGGATCACATCTCCTGAATGTGATGATTCGGGGGGCATGACAGTACCACCGCCCAGTACAACCTGAGGAGCTCGATTTTGGCGATGCCACCGCCCCAATCTAGTAGTGCCACCGTTAGACAGGGTTCAGTACTTCTAGTTGGGCCTTAAACTCAACATAAACTAATCCATTATGGGGCCCAGTTGACCCCTACTAGCGTTATAGGATTAACACTTAATTCTAACTCTAATTACATACTAACTATGAAATTAAAGATATTTCCTAACCTAATACAAAGTCTGGCACATCAAGTCTTCCTTCGATGAGCTTTCGGCAAACTTCCAATGAGCTTCTGGCAAACTTCTGATGGTCTTCCGACGAACCCTTGGACACTAATCTATGGACTCCAAGCAAGCTCGTGGACTTCTCGATTGATCTTGACAAGTTCCGACGAGCTTCTTTGGCAAGCTCTAATCTTTCTCGGTGAACTCCACGAACTTCTCATGAACATTTCGGTGAACTTTCGAAAACCCTTCAGCAAGCTCCCTACTCATTCTCGGCTAGTTCTAGTAGCACTCTCGATGAATCTTCAGACTTTCGCCGAACTCTTGAACTCATAGCGATTTCATCGCACTTGACTCTGGTACTTTGCTTCACTTTATGTCTTCATCATTATCATAGTTAATTCTACACACATAAAACATTAACTCTACTTCGATCTAGTCAGTTATATAAATAAACGTCCTGTTGCCCGGTACGTCATTGGTCGACACTTCATCTAGTTCTTTAATGCACCGTCCTCTCTTATGACCTATTGCCCAATCAATTGTTGACTTCTGCAACCTCGATCTCCTTAGTGCAACACTACTTTTCGTGATCCGATGCCCGATGTCCAAAGCCTTCTGTCGATTATCGATTGGACCTCCGGCACGATGTCCAATATACTGACATGATCTCTTCCGATGCAATACTGATTCATCCTATGTCAACTATTTAATCATGATCGATAGTAGTCCTGTATCACTTAAAATATAGTTAAATAACAAAAGACAATCAATTAATTTCATCATCAAAATTCGAGACCCAACTCTTCACTCGAGGCCATCGGCTACCACTAATGATTTTCTTTCCAATGAGCAAAGATCAACTACCCTTACAACGCTTTCTTTTTTTGATAGGCTTAGGAGAGAATCTTTACAAGCACTCACTCCTCTCTAAATAAAATTCTAAACTTAGAACTAGAGGAGGGGATCTCTCAAATGATCTCAAATGATTTCATCAAAATCTGAGACCTAACACTTCACTCGAGGCTACCAGCTTCCACTAATGATCTTCTTTCCAACGGACGAAGATCAACTACCCGTACAACACTTTCTCCCTTTGATAGGCTTAGGAGAGAACCTTTACAAGCACTCACTCCTCTCTAAATAGAATTCTAAACTTAGAACTAGAGGAGGGGATCTCTCAAATGATTTCTATAGTGTTTTCTCACTTTTAAGTTCTTTATGCTTATATGTTCTAACCGAGAATAAGAGGGGTATTTATAAGCTCTAAATTGATTCAAACTTGGAGCCAAAATAGGTCTCATCCTAGGTCTTCCGGGTACTGGTGGTACTACCACCAATGTTGGGCGATACCATCGCCAATGTTGGGTGATACCATCGCCTAGGCTTTTTGCCACTAGGCGGTACCACTGTCTGGTCTGGCGATACCATCGTCGAGAACACTAGGTTATTAGTGTATTGTGTAGTACCATTGCCTAGTCTTGCGGATATCACCACCCAGACACATTAACATTGGACGGTACGACTGCCTAGACTTAACCTTGGAGGTTGAGCCTTTAAGTAGTACCACCTGTTAGGATCGGACAAGCACTAAGAGGGGGGGGGGTGAATTAGTGTAGTGGATTAAAATCGTAAGCTTAAAACCGATTTCGGTAAAAGGCTAGTTCGTATGAAAACTTTGATCCGACGAAAGATGACTTGGTAGAAGTTGCTTGAGTAAAAGTAATGACAAACTGAATGGTTTGCAGCCAAGTAAAGAGATGAAACAGAAATTTAAACACTCACACATTCAAGACGCAATGATGTATAGTAGTTCGATCAAAGTGACCTACATCCACTTCCGAAGCCTTCTCCGATGAGGCTCCCAACTTCCACTAGCAAATCTTTTGAAGGGGAAGGACCAAACACCCCTCTTACAACCCTTTATAAGAAGTTCACACTCTTACAGATTTTCCAAAGAGAAAGAATGAGGTGAACACAAACTACTGAAAACAAGACTTTTGCAAGACTTTAGCTTGATTTCTAACTCTCAAAAGGGGTACCCTTTCAGTTGAGAAAGGGGGGGTATTTATAGATCCAAAATGGATTCAAATTTAGGCTCCAAATTTGAAATCAAATTGGAGTTCCCGGTGCTGGTGGTGCTACCGCCTGTCAGTCGTCAGACTGACAGTGCACAGGCGGTACTACCGCTTGGAGCAGGTGGTACTACCGCCACTGTTCACTATAGCCGAGCGGTACTACCACCCCAGGCTGGGCGGTAGCACCGCCCAGCACACGACTACAGCACCGCCTGGCACAGGGCTGCCAGGCGGTGCTACCGCCTAGCCCATTCAGCAAAGCTGAATGGGCCTTGTTCAAGGCCCAGTAAGAGCCCGGTTGGCCCCTACCAGATTTGAGCAGGATTAATTCGAAATCCTTGCCCTAAGTACGTGCCAACTACGAAATTGAAACATAATTAATAGTGATTTGAACTGACATTCTTCACGTCTTATTCCGACGAGCTTTACGATGAGGCTTCCAGCGGTCTTCTGATACTTCCCTCAAATTTCTTCTGACAAATACCCAGCATGCTCCCGGCTTGTATGGTGCGCTCAATGAGTCTTCAGCAAGCTTCTGAACCTTCTCAGCAATCTCCGCGAACCTTCGACGATCTTTGCTGTGAACTTCCGAAAACTTCGGTAAGTCCCTGATTCGATCTCGATTGGTTCCGACAATACTTCCGACGATCCTTCGGACTTCTGATGAACTCTTGAACACCCGACGGACTTGACCTCGGCAAATCGTTTTATGTTTCTAACCCATCGTAGTTAATCCTGCACACTTATCTTTGACAATATAGATTAGAACAAATATTTCACCAATTGATTTCATAATCAAAATCCGAGATTCACAATCTCCCCCTTTTTGATGATGACAACCAATTAATGATGGAGTTACTCTTAACTCCCCCTATCTATATGCCATATCATTAGAAGGTAAAAAGCACTTGAATTCAATCTTTTGAATTCAAGCCAAATCGGATAGATTTCATTCAACATAAAGCTTAATAAACAAGCTTAGGCATAAATACTAAAAATAATATATTTTAAATAATGTCAAAGTATTTACACCTATAATAACCAGAAATATTAATTCAAACATGATAAGGATTAAATGATATGCAAAAGAGTGTTTTAATATCAAGACATGATATCAAATGAAAAAGTAGCTTATCTCAAGAATAAGAGTTCTTAAGCATTTGTAATGTGATACAATTGATTCATATTTTACTTTAAGCATTGCATTCCAGTATAGCAACAATTACTCCATCATAGCAATTTACATTTTTCTCTCCCTTTATCATCAACAAAAATAATGAAGGTGGAGAAACCATTTATTGGTATCAAGTGAGCCATAGAGAGAGCAAGAAGCCATTCGAGGAAGGTATCAAGACATAAAATAATATAAAAGTGTCATCTATAGTAGTCACAAGAAGGAAGGTATCAAGTCATAAAATTATGATCGAACCGAAAAAAGTTCATTCAAAAGCTGAGTAGATGAAATGAAAGTAACAGCACACAACATCATCCATAGTAGTCATAAGCATAACAGGACAAGTGTTTATAAAGAAAACAACAGCTACTCTGAAGGGGGAGCGCCAAAATGCCTATACAAGTGATCTATTTTGCGGTTCATTTGTTGCACTTCCTTCAAAATTTCAGCTTGTTGTGATGTCATTTGATTCAAGGCAAGCATGATCGGATCTTCAGTAGATGGAGCAGGAGCTAGCTCAGATGGTGCTGGATCAACGGGACTAGGCGGAGGAGATTCATTTTCCCTAAAAATTGGTGTTTCAGGTTGCTCTACTGGTGGGGGAATTATATCAACCCTTCTAGGTTGCCTAATCCATATGTCATCTCTAAAGGTGCATCTAAGCTGCTTCAGGAGACTTCTATTAATTATGTTATATCTATCAACCTGCATTACTTCCTCGTCGGGTGACACACAAATGTCATGAACAAAAATGAATCTAGTGATCAACCCACTATATGACAACATTGAGTCTCTAGAGAAAATTTCTATCATGTGTTGTCTAATCAAATAACCAAAGCAGTTGTTTTATCTATTCATGATCCAATACATCGTACTCAGTTCTAACATACTCATTTCATCAGGATGAAACTACTTCGGTAGTAGAATGCTTATCATAATTTGATGAAGTAATTTTGAGTTAAAAGGTAATAAGTATTCGCAGCTTTTAGGAATAATGCCTAGGTTAGGATTAGCAAAAATCATTTCTAAGGCTTCGGAGTGGGTTGCTCCGATTGCATCCATATCCCATTGCCCTCTAAAATAACATCCTCTATTCTTTTCTTCAATTCCATGTAGCTCACAAATGATACGGTCAGAAATCTAAATTGTGGTTCCTAACACATAGGTAGACAAAACATCATTTTCAATAATCATGTTTGCATAAAATAGCTTAACCAACCTAGGGTAGATTAGTTCATTAATTTGCAAGACAGGTAGAGCATTTAGATTAGCAAACCATCTAATAGGTTTTAGGTTTCCTAGTTTACCTAGATCAACATGTTTACCCTTATGTATGGTTTTATAATCAAAATTTGGGTATCTTAAGGCTACCTCATTAGATCTAAAAAGGGTTGGGTCAAATGAATCTCCTTCCATCATTTTCCCTTTGCCTCTTGTTGATTTCTTAGGAGCCATATCTATATCTATTCATGATGAACAAACAAAAGGAAATAATAAGGAAAAGATAAGCAAATGTGAGTAGAAGAGAAGATTTTAGCTATTACCTTGTTTGTGTTTCCTAGAGAGGTGAGAAGCTTTGATTACAAAAATGCCTTTGATTGCCCCTTAGGAGGAGGAAGAATGGAGAGGAGAAGGCTTAGAGGAGCTTAGGAGGAAGAAGGATGAAAGGGAGGAGGATTTCGGTGGGTTCTACCACCGACCCTAACACCCCCTTTTATTTGGGGGTGTTCGGGCGGTACTACCGCCAACTAGGCGGTGCTACCGCTTGGGAGCCGAGTACCCAGGCAGTACTACCGCTAGTTCAGGCGGTGCTACTGCTAGCCCCACAAAATAATATATATTTTTTTAAATTGTTTACTAGTGTTGAAATGAGATGAGATGTAATCATAGATCACTCCTTGAGATATAGAATTAAAATGAGGGAGACAAATCCGCAAGAGCCGAGTTTTCGTAAAAATCACGAAAGCCCAAAGATACTATAAATAATGCTGCTCATTCACAAGGATAATTTAACATGCCTATTTCCCTCCTAATGAAGTCAAATTGTTCTTCATTTAAAGGTTTCGTAAAGATATCCACTAATTGATGTTTTGTATTGATAAATTAAAGAGTGACATTGTTACTGTTAACATGATCTTGTATAAAGTGATGTCTTATGTCAATGTGTTTAGTTCTAGAGTGTTGAATAGGATTTTTGGTTAGACAAATAGCACTTGTATTACCGTATTTTATAGGAATGTTATTTAAATGAATTCCATATTCTTCTAGTGTATTTTTCATCCAAATGACTTGAGCACAACATGCACTTGCGGCTATGTATTCGGCTTCCGCCGTAGATAGTGCAATCGAATTTTGTTTCTTGGAAGTCCAAAAAACAAGTGCATGTCCTAAAAATTGGCATGTTCTAGATGTGCTCTTTCTATCTATTCTACATCCACCAAAATCCGCATCTGCATAGGCTTTCAAATTAAAGTTATCAGATTTTGGATACCATAATCCTAGATTAGGAGTACCTTTAAGATATCTAAGAATTCTTTTAACGGCTTTAAGGTGAGACAATTTAGGATTAGCTTGAAATCTCGCACAAAGTCCTACACTAAACATGATATCCGGTCTAGTTGTAGTAAGATAGAGCAAGCTACCTATCATCCCCCTATATGTCTTTTGATCAAAATTTTCTCCACCTTCATCCAAGTCTAACTTGGTGGAAGTACTCATTGGAGTGTGAATGGCTTTTGAACTATCCATATTAAATCATTTTAATAATTTTAATATATATTTGGATTGATTAAGGAATATGCCATTACTAAGTTGTTTAATTTGTAATCCAAGAAAAAAGGTTAATTCTCCCATTAGACTCATCTCAAATTCATGACTCATACACTTGGCAAAAGATTCATATAGTGATTCATCCGAAGAACCAAAAATAATGTCATCAACATAAATTTGAACAATAAGAAAATTATTTTCAAAATGTTTAATAAATAATGTAGTATCTACCTTGTCTTTAGTAAAATTATTTGAAATTAAGAAAGAACTAAGCCTCTCATACCAAGCCCTAGGGGCTTGTTTTAGTTCATAGAGAGCCTTAGTTAATTTAAACACATGATTAGGAAGAAGAGAATTTTTGAATCCTGGTGGTTGTTCAAAATATACTTCTTTGGAAATAAAGCCATTTAAAAAAGTACTTTTGACATCCATTTGAAATAGTTTAAAATCATTACTACTAGCATAGGTAAGGAGCATCCTGATTTGTTTCTAACCACAATACCGTATTCATCTTGCTTGTTTCTAAAGATCCATTTAGTACAAATAACTAAATGGTCATTAGGTCTAGGAACAAGCTTCCATACCTCATTCCTCTCAAATTGATTTAACTCATCTTGCATTGCGATGACCCAAGAATCATCTTTCAAGGCATCATCAATGCATTTTGGTTCAACTTGAGAAAGAAAGTAGCATGGGCACAAAAATTCTTAAATGAAGAACGAATTTGAACCCCTTTAGATGTATCTCCTATAATTAACTCCTTGGGATGGACATCTACATACTTTCATTCCTTGCGTAAGGAAATTTGGGAAGAAGATGCATCCAAGTTGTCATTTTAAGGAGAGGGTTCATTCAAATTCAAATCATTGAAACCAAGATCATCATCAAAATTTTTTTTCTTTGATTCAAAAAATTCATTAAAAACTATATGAATAGATTCTTCCATAACTAAAGTTCTTTTGTTGAAAACCCGAAAAGCTTTAGAAATAGAAGAGTAACCAAGAAAGATACTTTCATCGGATTTAGCATCGAATTTTCCTAAGGCATCCTTTTCATTTAAAATAAAGCATTTACAACCGAAAACTTTAAAGTAAGAAACATTGGGTTTTTTATTATTCCATAATTCATATGGAGTCTTAGATAGGGATGGTCTAACTAGAACTCTATTCATAACATGGCAAGCCATGTTCACGGCTTTGGCCCAAAAATATTTTGGTAAATTATATTCATTTAACATGGTTCTAGCCATTTCTTACAAATTTCTATTTTTCCTTTCCATTACTCCATTTTGTTGAGGATTTCTTAGAATAGAGAAGTTATGGTTATATTCGTTTATTTCACAAAAATTTTGGAAGTCATGATTTTGAAATTCACCTCCGTGATCACTTCGAATTGATGAAATCATAAAACCTTTTTCATTTTGAGTGAGTTTACAAAATTTAGAGAAACATTTGAAACAACCACTTTTGTGAGCCAAGAAATAGGTCCAAGTGTATCTACTATAGTCATCCACAATTACGAAGGCATATTTGCTACCTCTTAGGCTTGTTATGTCAATTGGTCCAAATAAGTCCAAATGGATCAATTGCAATGGTCTAGTGGTGCTAATTTGATTTTTTGATTTGAAACTAGTTTTTATTTAGTTTCCTAGTTGACATGCATCACATACTTTGTCTTTGACAAACTTCATATTAGGGATTCCTCTTACTAACTCTCTAGATGAAATCTTAGATATTAGTTTCATGCTTGCATGACCTAATCTCCTATGCCAAAGCCAAGCATCATCATTCAAAACCGAAAAATACATTTCATTACTTAATTCATCAATATTTATGGTGTAAACATTATTTTGTTTTAAAACAATCATGGATATGTCATTGTTTGGTTTTTTAATGATGCAAACATTAGATTCAAATCTAACAACATAACCTTTATCGCATAATTGACTAATTCTTAAAAGATTATATTTTAAACCATCAACTAGCAACACATCATCAATTAAAAAACTTGATTTGTTACCTATGGTTCCCTTGCCAATGATTTTACCCTTGTTGTTGTCTCCGAAGGTGACATACCTTTCTTCTTTGCTAGTGAGCATAGAGAAATGAGATGGATCTCCGGTTATGTGCCTTAGGCATCCACTATCAAGATACCATTTCTTGCTCCTAGCTTGTGAGTTTATCTACAAAAGAGGATGGTTTTTAGATACCCATTGGGTGCCTTACAAATTGATCTACTTAACTTGTAATTCAACATTGAATTGTTTATGGTTCCTTTAGGAACCCATATCAATTTTTGTGGACTAATTTTCTTGAATAGACATTTGTAAACAACATGTCTAGTTTTACCAAAAAAATTACATTTCAAATGGGGTGATATATGCAATGTGGGTCCTCTAATAAAGGTGGTAAGATTTTGATGAGATCCACTCACAAATCCAACTTCACATCTATTTCCAACGTGACCCTTGTTAGCAAGGATCATATCCAAGCCCTTGCTACCGACCGTAAACTTATTTAGGGTCCCTTTGAGTAGCAAGTTCTCCCTTTTTATTGCTTCTAAGTATTCACACTTAGAGCATGGGGGTAGAGAAGGAGTTTAGAGACTATTGAACTTATTTTGTAATAAAGCATGCTCTTTCTTAAGCAAATTGAACTTCTTACTAATAGTTCTACATTCATCAAATAACTCATGAAAAGCGATAGAAAGCTCATCAAAAGATAATTCTTCATTAAATAACTCACTAACCTCTTCTCCAAGGGCCATTAGCGCGAAGTTAGCCTCCTCTTTGTTGTTTGCTTCTTTAACCTCAGAGTCACTTGAATCATCCCATGTAGCCTTCAATGCTCTCTTCTTCTTGGGTTGTTTCTTCTTGGCTTGGGGGTATTCATATTTGAAGTGCCCCGGCTTCTTACACTTGTAGCAAATAACTTGGTCCTTTTTATGTTCAAGTTTATTTTTTTGTATCATTTTTAAATTTGTTCTTTCTTATGAACTTTTTAAATTTTTGAGTTAAAAGTGCGATGTCATTATCACTGTCCTCATCACTTGATATTCCTTTCAAGTGGTCTTCTTGTGTTCTTAGTGTCATATCCTTCCTGTTCTTTGGAAGGGGGTTCTCGAGCTCTTCATGAGCATGGCACGTCATTTCGTAGGTCATTAGAGACCCAATAAGTTTTTCAAGAGGAAAAGTCTTAAGGTCCTTGGCCTCTTAAATGGCCATAATCTTTGGATCCCAACTCTTTAGAAGGGATCTTAAAATCTTAGTTATAAGTTCAAAGTTAGAAAAACCTTTACCAAGTGCCTTAAGTCTATTGATGACATCCGTAAAGCGGGTGTACATGTCTCCAATAGACTCACTTGGTTTCATTCGGAAAAGTTCATAAGAATGCACAAGAATATTGACTTTGGACTCTTTCACTCGGCTAGTGCCTTCATGAGTGATCTCAAGAGTACACCAAATATCAAAAGCCGATTCACAAATTGATACGCGATTAAATTCATTTTTATCGAGTGCATAAAACAAGGCATTCATAGCCTTTGCGTTTAAAGCAAAAACCTTCTTCTCCGATTCATTCCAATCACTCGTCGGAAGAGAAGATTTTTGAAAACCATTCTCAACGATGTTCCAAAGCTCAAAGTCTATAGAAATAAGAAAGATCCTCATACGAGTCTTCCAATACGTATAATCCGACCGATTAAACATAGGCGGACGTGTAATGGAATTACCCTCTTGCATACCAGAATAGGCCATCTTTCTTGAGTTTTAGACTAAATATGAGAGTGAACCTGCTCTGATACCAATTGTTAGGATCGGGCAAGCACTAAGAGGGGGGGGGGGGGTGAATTAGTGCAGCGGATTAAAATCATAAGCTTGAAACCGATTTCGATAAAAGGCTAGTTTGTATGAAAACTTCGATCCGACGAAAGATGACTTGATAGAAGTTGCTTGAGTAAAAGTAATGACAAGCTGAATGGTTTGCAGCCAAGTAAAGAGATGAAATAGAAATTTAAACACTCATACATTCAAGACGCAGCGATGTATAGTGGTTCGGTCAAAGTGACCTACATCCACTTCCGAAGCCTTCTCCGATGAGGCTCCCAACTTCCACTAGCAAATCTTTTGAAGGGGAAGGACCAAACACCCCTCTTACAACCCTTTACAAGAAGTTTACACTCTTACAAATTTTCCAAAGAGAAAGAATGAGGTGAACACAAACTACTAAAAATAAGACTTTTGCAAGACTTTTGCTTCATTTCTAACTCTAAAAAAGGGTACCCTTTCAGCTGAGAAAGGGGGGGTATTTATAGATCTAAAATAGATTCAAATTTGGGCTCCAAATTTGAAATCAAATTAGAGTTCCCGATGCTGGCGGTGCTACCACCTGCCAGAGGCGGTGCTATCGCCTGCCAGTCATCAGACTGACAGTGCACAGGCGGTACTACCGCCTAGAGTAGGTGGTACTATCGCCAATGTTCACTGTAGTCGGGCGGTACTACCGCCCCAGGCTGGGCGGTAGCACCACCCAGCACACGGCTGCCAGGCGGTGCTACTGCCTGGCACAGGCGGTTCTACCACCTGGCCCATTCAGCAAAGCTGAATGGGCCTTATTCAAGGCCCAAAAAGGCCCAGTAAGAGCCCTGTTGGCCCCTACCAGATTTGAGCAGGATTAATTCAAAATCCTTACCCTAAGTACGTCCCAACTATGAAATTGAAACATAATTAACAGTGATTTGAACCGACATTCTTCACGTCTTATTCCGACGAGCTTTACGATGAGGCTTCCGGCGGTCTTCCGATACTTCCCTCAGATTTCTTCCGACGAATATCCAGCATGCTCCTGGCTTGTATGGCACGCTCAACGAGTCTTCGGCAAGCTTCCGAACCTTCTCGACAATCTCCACGAACCTTCGACGATCTTTGCTGTGAACTTCTGAAAACTTCGATAAGTCCCTGATTCGATCTCGGTTGGTTCCGGTAATATTTCCGACGATCCTTCGGACTTCCGATGAACTCTTGAACACCCGACGGACTTGACCTCGGCAAATCACTTTATATTTCTAACCCATCGTAGTTAATCCTGCACACTTATCTTTGACAATATAGATTAAAACAAATATTTCACCAATTGATTTCATCATCAAAATCCGATATTCAACACCACCACCCACTCTGGCAGTGCCACCACCTGACATGGCACCAAGGCACTATTTGGGCCTATCATTCAGTCCAACATAGCCTTGATTTGGGCCCAGTTGGCCCCTAATTGAGTTGGCACAATTCTAACTCAATTAGACCTAATCCTACTTCGATCTAAATAATTATAACATAGCGAACAAATTTATTGCTCGGCATGTCATTAGTCCATCGGTGCTTCATCCGATTCTTTGGCGCATTGTCCTCTCTTGTGGCCTGTTGCCCAATCGGCAGTTGTCCTCCACAACTCCAATCTCCTTGGCACAATTTTGCTCTTCTTAGTCCGATGCCTGAATCTCTTGTCCGAAGCCTTCTACTAATATGTCAACCGATCCTTCACCCGACATCCAATCTTTTGACATGTTCTCCTCCAGCGCAACATCGATTCTTTCTACTTCAATTGTCTAATCCTGATCAAAAGTAGTCATACATCACTCAAAATGCAATTAGATCAAAATCACAACCAATTGGTTTCATCATCAAAATCTGAGATTCAATATAAAATGCATTTCCTTTTTTTATGTATTTCAATTCATATGATTTACTTCTTATAAGCATGCCTTTGCCTCTAATAAAAACAAGCATCAACATTCAAGACCGAAAGGCAAACTTCGTCATAAAAGATCATCAAAGCCAAAATTATAACACATCAAACATATGTCATCTTCAAACAAAAACTTTAATTTATCACGATAATATATTTTCTTCATTTTATGTATTTCAATTTAAGTGAGCATGTTAAAATTTTTCATACATAGGCCAAGCATCATGCTTAGAATTAAAAACATCATCAAAATCACTTTTCTTTCATTCAGAAAAGCAATATGGGTTAAGTCTTTTAATTTTGTAATTGATTTCATATAAGTATGCTTAAGTCTTTTAAATAAAGACATGCATCAACATTTAAAAATTATTCACATCATAAAAACCATCAAGACCAAAAACATTTTATTCCAAAACATAAGATTTCAAATCATCAAACATTTTCATTACATCATTAAAATCATCAAGCATGATTTCATAAAGCATTTCTAGAATTATTTTAATTCCAATAATCTTTCTTTTATTGTTGTTAGATGTAACAAGACATGAATCTAATTTTTTATGCTTAGTGCAAGAAATCAACATGCAATTACTCAAATTTCCAAAATAACTAGAAAGAAAGGCATGATATATTTTTGTTATTTTTTTTATTTCTTATAACCTAAATCAAGTAACTCATGAAAAGATCAAGTAATTTCATAATAAGGTAAAAATATTTTGGGTGAGTCATATACCTTATTGTAGTGAGCCATCAAGGCGTAGTCCGTGTCTTCATCTTCGGATGTATTCGATTCTTCTTTATGTACTTTCTTTTTTATTTTTGTATACTCGTCTTTAGAGCGCCCCAGCTTCTTGTGTTCATAGCAAGAGATTGTGTTCTTTTAAAGTTTATTTTTATTCTTTATTTTATAAACTTTTTAAATTTTATAGTGATAAGTTCAAGGTCCTCATCATCATCACTTGAGTTATTACTCAAATGGTCATTTTTCGTTCTAAGTGTCAAATCCTTCTTGTTCTTTGGAAGGTGATTCTCAAATTTATCATATCCCATAAATATCATTTTATAGGTCATCAAAGACCCGATGAGTTCTTCCAATGAAAAATTGTTTAAGTCTTTTGCCTCTTGAATAGTGATTACTTTAGGATCCCAACTCTTTGGAAGGGATCTTAAAATCTTATTAATAAGTTCAAAACTTGAAAAAGATTTACCAAGAGCTTTAAAACTATTGATGACATTCATAAAACGGGTGTGCATGTCACCAATAGTTTCGCTTGGTGCCATTCGAAAAAGTTCAAAATCGTGTATTAAAAGATTTATCTTAGAATCCTTAACTCTATTAGTGCCATCATGCATGATTTCAAGTGTGTGCCAAATGTCAAAAGCTGTTTAGCAAATAGAAACTCGATTGAATTCATTCTTGTCTAAGGCACAAAACAAGGCATTTATAGCCCTTGCATTCAAGGAGAAAGTTTTCTTCTCCAAATCATTCCAATTGTTCATTGGAAGAGAAGACTTTTGAAATCTGTTTTTAATGATATTCTATAAATTTAAATCTAAGGAAAACAAGAAAACTCTCATTTGAGTTTTCTAATTAGTGTAGTTCGTCCCATTGAACATGGGAGGACGAACGATAGAATGACCCTCTTAAAAGCTGAAAAGAGCTATTTCTCTTAGGTATTAATCCAAATGAGAAATACCGAGGCTTTGACACCAATTGTTAGGATCGAGTCCAGCACTAAGAGGGGGGGTGAATTAGTGCAGCAGTTAAAAATGTTGATTTTGGAAACCTATTTCATATGAAAAGCTTTGTTTCGATAATTAAGTCTATTTCGATAAAAATGTTTCATTCGACGAAAACCGATATCGAGTGCGCTTTAACTTAAAATGATTCATAAGTGAAAGAGGGTAGTGATGAGGAGCATGCAACAATAAAGAGCAGAATAAACAGTGAGGCACACCAATTTTATAATGGTTCAGTCGTCCGACCTACGTCCACTCCTGATTCTTCCTTCGTTGAGGCCATTGGCTTTCACTATCAAACTTTTTTTAACTAGATGAAGACTAACTACCCTTACAACTCAATTCTCCTTTTGATAAGTTCGAGAGAGAACATTTATAGCCCCACTGACCCCTCTCTTAAACTTGACCAAAACTTAGAGCTGGAGGGGAGGATTTCTCTCAAGATTATAATAGAATTTTTCCTCTTTTTATTCTCAGTTGATGTGTTTTCTAACCAGGGATGAGAGGGGTATTTATAGGCCTCAAGGGGATTTAAACTTGGAGCCAAAATTTAAATCACCCTAGTCTTCAGGGTACTAGTGGTACCACCGCCTAGCACACTAAGTTAATAATGTACTAGGCTGTACCATTACCTAGGCTGTCTGACACTAGATAGTACCACTACCCAGACTCAGCCTTGAAGTCTGACCCTTCAAGCGGTTCTACCGCCTGACGTGGCTCTAGGTCACCATTTGAACCTTTCACTTGGCCCAACATAGCCCTGATTTGGGCCTAGTTGGCCCCTAATTGAGTTGGCTCAATTCTAACTCAATTACATCTTAATCATACTTCGATCAAGATAATTATTATAAAGTTTTAATCGAATTTGTTGCTCGGCATGTCATTGGTCAATCGATGCTTTATCTGATTCTTTGGCACATCGTCCTCTCTTGTGGCCTATTGCCCAATCGATAGTTGTCCTTTGCAATCCTGATCTCCTTGGCATAATTCTGCTCTTCTTGGCCCATTGCCTAAACCCATCGTCCGAAGCCTTCTACCGATATGTCGACCGATCCTTCGCTCGACATCCAATCTTCTAACATGTTCTCCTCCAACACAACATCGATTCTTTTTGCTTCAATTGTCTAATCATGATCGAAGGTAGTCTTGTATCACTCAAAACATAATTAGATCATAAACACTATCAATTGGTTTCATCACCAAAATCTAAGATTCAACATATTTGATATCCAATAAGCCCCTGAATTATTAGATCCCATGGATGAGATCCAATAAGAGCTAATAAGATATTATTGTGTAGAGACCCATTAATCTAAGAAACTTGGGTAATTGGATGGAGATCTAGTACCCAATAGGGCAGGATCCATTAGAGTTAACAGAGAGCCTCTATAAATAGGAGGGAACCAAAGGCCCATAGGCTAGGGCTTCCTAGTAGCCACCTCCTATTTTCCTCTCCCCTTAAGGAGCATCATTATAACCCCTGCTATGTAGATTACCACTAAAGAGGAGGATGCTTGACCTCCTTCATCCTCTCCTATAGATCTATAGAAATTTAGGGATATACGATCTCCCTAGGTACTATTTTTCTTATATGCAGTTTTTGATTTCACGGATTTTTATGCATCAATCCTCGTATGATAACAAAGCCCTTTTTATGAAAATTTAGGATTTTATTTTTTATTCTTTCGCTACACATGTGATGTTACCCCTAGATTTCCCAACACTACAAAGAGCACTTTGTAGAGAGGGCGAAACAAAAGCTTAGAGAAGCTTCAAATACATTTATGATCAGTCTCTATTTGTTAGAGTCTTATGATAACACATGGGTATTGAATATCTGTAGTGTTTATCATATCTGTAATTTATTATAAGTTCTAGCAAGACCTAGGCGATTGGCGAGAGGTAAGATGGACCTCAAGATGGGTAATGGAGTAAAAGTTGTTGCAGTGGCTATTAGCGAGGTCACCCTACATCTACTTGGTGGAGCTATTATTGCGTTAGATGCATGCTATTTTGTTCCTTCTATTATTAAAAATATTATTTTTATTTAATGTTTAACAGTTAGTATATATAAATTAGTTTTTGAGAATGATGGTTATTCAATATTATTAGATTTTAAGATCATCACGAGAGGAATATTACATAATGGTTTGTTTATGTTAGACACTGCTTCACATATCATGAGTATAAGTGAGTCTAAAAAGAAATGATATAAGGTGAACATTACATATTTGTGACATTATAGGCTAGGTCGCATTCATGAGGAAAGGATTCAAAAGTTACTAAAAGATGGATACCTATATCCATTCGACTATGAGTCATATGTGACTTACAAACCTTGCCTTCATGGAAAGATGACAAACTCACCATTTAGTGGAATTGGAGAGAGAGCCACTGAGTTGTTGAAACTCATATATAGTGATGTATGTGGTCTCATGTCAACTCATGTCATAGGTGGTTTGATAGGACCCTAGTAGGGTTGGGTCCTACTCAACCATGTAGCAGCTAATAAAAACCCTGTGAGAGTGTAATAAACCCCACCTAACCACCTCTATCCTATAAAGAAGAGAGGCTAGGGTTTACATTGGGGTCTTTGAGCTTCTTAGGCGCTGCCCCCCTTGTTATTGTGTCAGCCCGCTAAAGTTGAGGGCAAATTGGGTAGTTCACTTAGGAAGCAGCCCCTAGGGCTAGGGTTTGGAGCTCTATATAAGCATGTAGCCTCCATCTCTTGGGAATAAGAAGAATCATCTACAATTGCAGCCACCAGCCTACTTGGAGGGTGGAATCCCTATAGTGTTCCAAGGGTTGATCCCCCTCAAAGATCAATCTACATAGAATTCCTCTGGGTTCTATCATCTGGTATCAGAGTAGCGATCTTCTTGCTTTTGCTGTCATCCCTGTCGCCCACCATTAACTAAGCAATTCCCACAATTGCTCTTGATGTCGTCGTCTCCACCTTCATCTTCTCTCATAGATCAAATCAATCTACTGCCGTCGCTTCCAATTACATCAGAAATCTGGTATTCTCTTGTCACTAATACCTTTTGCTGCTATAATTTGCCATTTGAAATACCAAAAAAGGGTCTTACTATCTATCCCTTGCTGCGAATTCCTTTCGTCACAAAAGTTATCATCTTTGCGAATGAAGGATTGCTGCAGAAAATTTCAGCCGCATATTGCTGCCTTTAAACTGATCTATTGCTATCATTCTTGAGCACCTCATAGATCATCTTGGCTTTCATCAGGGATTGATTTATCATAGAATTCATCTCTGAAACATTACTGTGTTGCTGCAAGTTTTCATCACAATCCGCTGAAATTTTTCGACGAGAATTCTGCTATCGCAACTTGCATCGAATTCTTTGCTATTATACTACCAAAATTTTCTTGATCCAAGTTATCATCCTTACTGTTATTTAAACTGAGATTCTGCTGTCAAATCCCCTCCTCAAATTTCTGGGTTCTTGCTAGAAATTTCATCGAGAAACCGTTATTTCTTCGACGATAATTCTGCTCTTACGAGACAGCGCATATCGGCAGCAACTTCCACTGAATTCTGTCAAATCTCTACTGCCATCTACCATAGATCTAAAACCCTCTTCCCTAACCTTCATCCACTACCATCTCAGCATAAAACTCCATCAAATCATAGCCCCAAACTGCACCTAAAGTAGCCACAAAACAAGCCTAAACCATAGCCTACATCCACCAATCCATAAACCCTTTCGGCCACCACTTCCCTCAAACAATACATGCCTTTAACCCAAAAACAAAAGAGAGATCTTAATATTATAGATTTGGAGTTATATACTATGGCATCTGAGGAGGCAATCAATGCTAAGTTCGAAGCCTTCGAGATGCGGATGGAGGAGAAGATTCGGACTCTCTTTGCCGAACTCAGTTTAGGTCGACCACCAAGCCCAAAGAAATCACATCAAGGAGAGAGCTCTGATCGAAGAGATGACTTCCAGGAGAGGGGAAGCTCTATGACCGATCTCTACTACCCACACATGAGGATGGACTTTCCTAGATGGGAAGGAGACCCGATTGGGAGGATCTCGTGTGCGAAGCGATATTTTCGATACCACAAAATCACGGACGCATCTATGGTGGAAATTGCAGCTATACATCTTGAAGGGGATGCTATACAGTGGTTTGAATGCACTCATGGAGTTCTCTCATGGCGACAATTCAAAAAAGGTCAACTGATCCGCTTCAGACTAACTGATTACGAGAACATTGATGGACAACTAGTGAAGATCTAACAAACCTCCACCATTCAGGAGTATCAAACTATATTTGAATGGTTATCTAATCAAACTTGTGATTGGTCTAAAAAACACTATTGGGAACGTTTATTGAGGGCTTGAAGTCAAAAATCTGGGGAGAAGTTAAAGCGCGACAACCGTACACGCTTATGGCAGCCATCTCTTTCGCACGTCTTCAAGAGGAGCGATTGAACCACGAAGCTTGGAGGACTAGGGTCGCTCCCCGACCAGTAGTACCAAAGCCCTCAACCCCCCCTACTGTCAGCTAAACTCCTACACTAAAAAAGTTGATAAGAGAAGAGCTTCGGGAGCGATCTACAAAGGGGTTATGTTGGCATTGCAATGAGCCATGGAGCCGCGAGCATCATTGTAAAAAGTAGAGAATTCTTGTAATTGAACCAGTGGAAGAATAGGTCATTGAATAGCCAGAAGAGAGCCTTGAACATAAGGAAGGAGATGCGGAAGAAGAACCACAATCGACTGACTTTATGGTACATGTGTTACCAGGCTACTCAAATCCGCAAAAGATGAAAGTTGGAAGCCTTCTCAAACAACAACCGATCACCGTTCTCATTAACACAAGCAGTACAAATAACTTCCAGAATAGTAAGGTCACTACTCCGATGGTGCTCCACATCGAAGGCTGTAGCAAGTTCGACGTAAAGGTTGTCGACAGTCGAATCCTAAAATACGACTAACGATGCCCACTGGTGAAACTATTATTACAAGACCAAGAAACTATCGCCGACTTCTTCTTCCTACCAATTGATGTTTATGAGGTTGTGCTAGGCATAGAATGGCTGACAACACTAGGTGACATCTCCTGGAACTTTTTCAAATTAATTATGAAATTCCACTGCAAGGGCAAATAGGTCACTCTACGCGGGAAGCGCGGAAGCAACGTAACCATCATTTCGACCGAACGAATGGAGAAAGTTTTACATAAGATAAATGGTGGCTTTTTGATGTATCTCCAGCAGCACCCAGAGGGGAAGAAAATAGAAATTGAAGATCAAAATCTTACCTAATTGCTTGCTAAATTTGACGATGTTTTTATCGAACCGCGCGGTCTTCCTCCTACTCGGCAACATGACCACCGAATTCCAATTCTTCTAAGCAAACCACTAGCAAACACTCGGCTATACCACTATCCTCACCTCTAGAAGGATGAGATTGAGAAGATCATAAAGGAGATGCTTGAAACAGGAGTGATTCGGCCAAGCTGCAGCCCCTATTCCTCACTGGTACTACTTGTACGCAAGAAGGATGGAACTTAGCGAATGTGCATCAACTGCCCAGCTCTAAATGGCATCACCATCAAGGATAAGTACCCAATACCAGTGGTGGATGAACTTCCTGATGAGTTAAGAGGAGCTCGAGTCTTCATGAAGTTGGACCTCCGATCCGGTTACCACCAAATTCGGGTATGTGAAAACGACATCCCAAAGTCTTCACTATGAATTCTTGGTAATGCCTTTTGGACTCACTAATGCTCCTTCAACTTTTCAAAGTCTCATGAATGATATTTTTCAGAACTTTCTTCGTAAATTTGTGCTGGTATTTTTCGATGATATTTTCATTTATAGCCCTTCTCTTGAGACTCACTTTCAACATTTGCAGCCTGTTCTGACGATCCTTCAAAAGAATACTCTTTTTGTTAAACTATCAAAGTGTAGCTTCCTCTAGAAAAAAGTAGAGTACCTTGGGCATATAATATTAGAAGAAGGAGTGGCAGTAGACCCAACAAAAATTGAGGCAATGCAGAGTTGGCCGAAACCTACAAATGTGAAATTGCTGCGTGGGTTCCTTGGACTAATGGGCTATTATCAAAAATTTATAAAGAATTATGGGAAGATCAGTGCATCCCTCACTTCTCTACTAAAAAAAGATACCTTCCAATGGTCGAACGAAGCTTCTGCTGCCTTCGATAAACTTAAGACAGCCATAACGATGACGTCGGTGCTAGCATTACCAGATTTCAACCGACCTTTCATCATTGAGATTGATGCATCTGGAGATGGAATTGGGACTGTTCTCATGCAAGAGGATCGACCACTTGTATACACCAGCAAGACGTTATCTCCCTCCCATCAAAAAATGTCTATCTATGATAAGGAGATGCTTGCCATTGTGCACGCAGTAACAAAGTGGAGACCCTACCTAATCGACCGATGATTTTAGATTAAAATCGACTATAGAAGCCTCAAGTACTTTTTGGAGTAGAAGATATCATCCTCGGAGTAGCAAAAATGGGTAACCAAACTTCTTGGATTTGATTATGAAATTATTTACAAAAAGGGGAAAGAAAATGTTGTTGCAGATGCGCTCTTATGGCTACCTGAGCAAGCTAAATTTTCAGCCATCTCTCTTCCTACCACCGGCTTCCTTGAGGACATTAGGGAGGAATGGAAGAAGGACCCAGAGGCCAGCAATATCATTAAAAATTTAGAGGAGGATCCAAGCACAATAGCTCACTATACCTGGGATTCGAGGGATCTACACTACAAAGGTCGTATTGTGCTTACACCCGACTCCCCTTGCATCAAAGTCATTCTTCACGAAATGCACTCCACACCTTCAGTAGGACACTTTGAGTTTCTGAGAACCTACAAAAGAGTGAGGCAAAATTTTTATTGGAGAGGGATGAAAAAATTTATTTCTAAATACATGGCATAATATGATGTATGTCAATAGCAAAAGGGTGAAACAATGGCGAGTCCAGGAAAACTACAACTGCTACCCATATCGGACTCAGTGTGGACTGACATCTCCATGGATTTCATCAAAGGGCTACCACCTTCCAAAGGTAAAAGCATAATCCTCATGGTGGTTGATCGACTTACGAAATATGCTCATTTTTGTGTTGTACGAAATCCCTACACTGCTGCTAGTATTATTCAGATTTTCATAGAAAATATTATTAAATTACATGAGATGCCAAGGTCTATTGTAAGTGATTATGACAGGGTCTTCACTAGTAAATTTTGGACCAAGTAATTCTAATTATAGGGCACCAAACTCAAGATGAGCATAGCATATCGTTCACAAACTGACAGCTAAACAGAGGTAGTGAACAGGTGTTTAGAGATGTACCTTCGGTGTTTCGCCAGTGACCGATCGAAAGAGTGGACGAAATGGCTCCCTTGGGCCGAATGGTGGTATAATACTATGTATCATTCATCTATAAAATGTACCCCATATGAAATATTATATGGTCAGTCAGCCCTTGTGATTCCAAAGTATGTAATTGGCTCAGCCAAGGTAGATCAGGTCAACCAAGATCTAATTGATAGGGACAAACTCCTACAATTGCTAAAGGATAATCTCTTTACCGCTCAAGCCAGAATAAAACAGCAAGCCGACACACGACGAAGTGAAAGAGAATTTTCAGTAGGAGATTGGGTTTATCTTCGCCTACAGTCATACAAGCAGCTCTCCATCAACACACGAGCCTCTATGAAGCTATCTCTATGTTTTTATAGGCTCTATCAGATCATAAAGCATATTGGAGCTGTGGCGTATAGACTTAAATTACCTGAAGATGCCAAAATTCACCCTGTCTTCCACATGTCATGCTTGAAGACCAAGTTAGGAGAACACAAGTCACCCCAGATTTAACTACCCAACATCACTGATGATGAAAATATTCAAGCCCAACCACAAGCCATCCTCGACCGTAGAATCATGATGCATCATCGACGTCCCTCTACTGAAGTACTAGTACATTGGACTAATTTACCACATGAAGATGCCACAAAGGAATCATATGAGGAGCTGAAGACCCGGTTCCCTGAGTTCATAGAACCCCAGCCTTGAGGACAAGGCTGATTTGAAGAGGGCGAGCTTGATAGGACTCTAGTAGGGTTGGGTCCTACTCAACCATGTAGTAGCTAATAAAAACCCTGTGAGAGTATAATAAACCCCCCGTAGCCACCTCTATCATATAAAGAAGAAAGGCTAGGGTTTACATATGGGTCTTTGGGCTTCTTAGCCGTCACCCCCCTTGTTACTGGACCAGCCCACTAAGGTTGAGGGCAAATTGGGTAGTTCACGTAGGAAGCAGCCCCTAGGGTTAGGGTTTGGAGCTCTATATAAGCATGTAGCTTCTATCTCATGGGAATAAGAAGAATCATCTACAATTGTAACCACAAGCTACTTGGAGAGTGGAACCCCTATAGTGTTCCAAGGGTTGATCCCCTTCAAAGATCAATCTACATAGAAGTCCTCTAGGGTTCTATCATGGTTACTCCTACTTCATTACTTTTACTGATAATTTCTCAAGGTATGGACATGTGTACTTAATAAAGTATAAGTTTGAAGCCTTTGAGAAATTCAGGGAGTATAAGAATGAAGTAAAGAACCACATTAGAAAGAGTATTAAGATTCTTCGATCAGATCAAGGAGGTGAGTACTTGAGAATATAGCTCACCTAGTTCATTAAAGACTATAAAATTTTATCCCAATGGACATCTCCTTATACATCTCAGCTCAATGGTATATCTGAAAGGAGGAACACACACTATTAGACATGATACGGTCTATGATAACTTTCACCGACCTACCCGTCTCATTCTGGGGATACGTCATACAGACCGTAGCTTACTTTCTGAACAAAATTTCAACTAAGTCAGTGGTGTCTACCCCATATGAGATATGGAAAGGGAAGAAGCCCGATCTTAAGGTTGTTAAGATTTGAGGTTGCCCTACCCACGTTAAGAGACATAACCTTGATAAGTTAGAATCCAAGATGAAATGATGTAAGTTCATGGGATACCCCAAGGAAACTTATGGGTATTATTTCTATCAACTCGAGGACTAAAAGGTCTTCATAGCTAAGAAAGCAGTGTTCCTTGAGAAGGAACATATTCTTGGTAGAGTTAGTGGGAGCGTGATAGAGTTAACAAAGGTTGGATAATCTATCTCAAGCGTCATTCCATTGCTAGAGTCTATTCAGGTACCTAGCATATAAGTTTCGACTTTACAAAAGTCCAATAGAGTATCATATCCTCCTGAGAGATATGTGGGACATATCAGAGGAGAGAATGTTGAGGACATTGATCCTAAGACCTACGAGGAGGCTATTATGAGTATATACTTCGGGAAGTGGCAAGAAGCCATGAATTCAAAGATGGATTCTATGTACTCGAACAAGGTTTGGAACCTAGTTGATGCACCCAAGGATATGGTACCCATTAGTTGCTAATGGATCTTCAAGAAGAAGATCAGAGTAGATGGAAAGATAGAGACCTATAAAGTAAGGCTAGTGGCTAGGGGGTATCATCAAAGACAAGGTGTTGACTATGATGAAACCTTCTCACCTGTAGCCAAGCTAAAATCCATCCAAATTCTATTGGCTATTGCAACACACTATGATTATGAGATCTAGCATATGGATGTGAAAACTATGTTCTTCAATGGCAACCTCGACAAAGAGGTGTATATGATATAGCCTAAGAGATTCGTTTCCAAGGATAGGCCAAATAAGGTATGCAGGTCTCTTAGGTCCATCTATGGACTAAAGTATGCTAGTTATAGGTGCCCTACAAGCCACTCACGTGAGTGATGACACCTGTAATACACTGCGTCAATCTCTTAACTTATGATTATTGATATTTTCTCACATTATCTAGATGTATATTGTGATGTCCTTGGATCTATGCAATGGGAATCGAATCGTGATGAGATCACAATAATGAGATCAATTCACCTTTAAACATAGACCCTAAATAATCCCGATCATAGGTTACTCAAGAGGGACATCGAGATAACCTGACAGACTGGTGTATTGTATACCCATCCATATGATGGAGGTGGCTGGTCTCATAGCTACTCATGTGGGGACACTAAGGGTACAACGTAGGTGCTCATTGGAGAATGAGTTCACTGATTGATCCGCTTACGGAATGCTGAATGGTTATTGATACCTCATGTCAGACAGTGATTTCGTAGTCCTAGTAGTGTATTTGGTCTTTAGACTTAAGACACCAAGGAAGTCCTGTATGAGTACTCCACTCTTTGATACTGGACTTATAGGTTTGGAAGTTTCAGATCTAGTACAATTGGTTATTGGGAGTGGCAGCCAACCTTACGAGGGCTATTGAGTATCAATAGAGGATTATCCACTCTTGGTATTATGAGAGGAATATCTCAAGCATTCTTGCTTAGGCAAATCCCTGGCCAGGGTCATTCAGATTGAGAGAGAAAGAGTTCTCCGGGAAAATCCGATTAGAGCGAGACTCGATTGGAAATCATATGGGCCTGATAGCACCATGCCCAATATATGGTCTTTGGGATATTAGATGGGTGAGAGACTATAGGTACATGGTAATTGAGGACAGATATATCCAAAGGATTGGATTCCCCTGTATCGTCTGGGGACTACGGCGTAGTGGCCTAGTATGTCCGCAGTCGATGAGTCAAGTGAATTATTATAGAGATAATAATTCACTTAATCAGAAGGAGTTTTGATAGGTATGACTCACGGCCAGCTCGATATTGGGCCTAGAGGGTCACAAACATATGGTAAGTGTTACAACGAGTAGAGATTCTGATATGAGATATTCGCCAGAGCTCCTATCTTATTGGATGAGATCCAATAAGAGCTAGATTATTGGGTAGAGACCCATTGATTTAAGAGGCTTGGGTAATTGGATGGAGATCTAATACCCAATAGGGCTGGATCCAATAGAGTTGACAGGGGGCCTCTATAAATAGGAGAAAATCAAAGGCTCATAGGCTGGGGTTCTCTTGGTAGCCACCTCCTATTCTCCTCTCCTAAGAGAGGAGCATCATTGCAGCCCCTGTCGTGTAGATACCACTAAAGAGGAGGACGCTTGACCTCCTTCATCCTCCCCATGGATCTGTAGGTAACTCAGGGATATACGATCTCCCTAGGTATTATCGTTTCTTTTACACATGTAATTTTCGGATTCGCAGATTTGTTTTTGATGATTCGATCTTCACACGATGATGGAACCTTTTATGGAAATCTAGAGTGTTTTATTTTCTGTTCGTCTGGTGTGCATGAAATGTCGCCCCCTTGGATTTTCTAATAGTGGTATCAGAGCTAGCTTGTTCGTGCGAAGATCAAATTTTAAATTACGTGTGTTATGATTTAGAACAGCTTTTATCATCAAAATTAGTGGCACAAAAGGGGAGGAAGGGCAGCAACAGCAAGTTGCTGCCCTTGCTGCGCTCACAGAACGGCCAAAGGCTGCTTGCAGCCTTGGCCACCACCGGCGGTTTGCATGCAGTCGGCCGGCGGGCTGCAGGCCGCAAGCAGGCAACGCCTGGAGGCTACCTACGCCGATGACCTGCAACATGCCTGCAAGGGGCAAGCGGCCTACCTGCAAGGGTTAGCGTCGCTTGCAAGTACTACGCCCGTGGGCAGAAGTGCCCGCATGGCTGGCGCCGCCCACGAGCGATCGCCCCACACGAGCGGCGCCTGTGGGCGCTGCGCTCGCATGGGTGGGGGCGTCGATAGGTGCTTCGCCCGCTAGGGCAGCACTGGCACGCTGTGGGCACTGCGAGCACTGCCCCGCGGGTGGTGCTTGCCCGAGCAACGCCCACCCACGGCAGGAGCAGCGCTGCCCGTGGGCATGGGCACTACCGCCGGCTGGCTAGCGACGGTCACATCGCAGCAGGCAGAAGAGAAGGGAATTACAGCTTTTTGAGCAAAAGATAGTTTTGCCCTTGGAAATTTTAAAAATTCCAATTTTGTCCTTTCTGGCCAAATGACCAAAATACCCTTTAGAATTCAAAAAATTTCCTATATATCCTTATTTTCAGAAAAATATTAGTTAATTAAAAATTTTAATTAATTATTATTATTTATCTAGTAGTCCTATATAATAACATATACATGTGATGTATTATGTGGACAGATGATCATAGACCATATGATGTGATATATGTACATGTGATTATTATTATTGGAGCCTATGAGCCTCTATTTTTCTCGTTTATAATCGGGCCTGCATGCTTGTAATTATATTTTATAATTACATGAGGAGGCGTAGTGAGAGCGAGACCCACGAGGTTGAGATGGATGATTCGACGCATGGAGATGCGTTGAGATGCCAACGGAACCAATGAAGCGAGATGGACAATCACATGGCATGGAGATATGCCAAAGCATACATAGACCTTAATGTGAGTGATTGGGCCCACTAGCTTAGGCTTGATCACATTAGGATGTGATCCATGATCATCTAGTGTGATTACTCATGTGATGTGTGATTGGTTATACACCTACTAGATATGTATATATATATATATATATATATATATATATATATATATATATATATATATATTTGTATGCAATGTAGATATATATTAAATATGTATGTGTGACACATTATATTAGGAGACCAAATAAAAAATCCCCTCCATTAATAATATTAAGTCGGTAAACGTAAGACAATTAGATTGACCCATGTGGCCTTCCATCATTATAGGTAGAAATTGATTCCTAGTGTAGGTTGAGTTGGTCGAGTCCCTCAAGACTCACCTATATTGTGATTCGCTATCTTATCTATGACATAGAGATATCACCGGTGACCTGAGGACATGGTATACTTGGTTGAGTCCCTCGAGGGTATATCATCGAATCAGACTCATCTTGTAACGATGGTGATGACTTAACAGAACATCATGGTTGGTTGAGTCCCTCGAAGCCATAGTGGTTCGAAGGTCAAACAGGACGGGAATCACGAGTTGTGATCGACAAGAGTTGCCTACCTTTTGGGCTTAGTGTGATTGGTCGAGTCCCTCGAGGTTACACTAAGATGTTGATTGGATCTCGATCCCCACTAGATGTCTACCGAAGACTTTCATTTCATGTGCTGAGGGTGTCACATGACTCACTAGAAAAATAGTGGGAGTACATCAAGATAGAAGTCCATGTCTTGATTATTTATATTTCTGTAAAATCTACATATTATTTATTTATGCTACATCTTTATTTTTTTGAAAATGTCACTATTAGACTCTCTACGTGGCATATTGATACCAACTGCCTCACTGGTCAAAACTATGTGAACTAATTCCGTAATCTAAGAATAGTTCTCACAATAGAGAAAATCACATATGTCCTTGAAATAGTGATGCCTATGCCCAAGGGACAAGCGAGGATGAGATCATTCGCTACATGAAGTACATAGATGACTCCACTCTTGCTCAGTTTATATGTTGGGCTCCATGACTCCCGAGTTATAGAGATAATATAAAAGGATGGATGATAGATCTATACTCTTGTATCTTCATAAATTATTTGAGGAACAGGAAAAAACTTAATGATATGAGATATCGAAGAGTCTCTTCCATGCCAAGATGACTAAGAGGACACTAGTTTAGAATCATGTCCTTAAGATGATTGAGTGGATAGAAACACTCACAGGTCTAGAAATGGTCCTAGAGGATAACCTATGTGTGGATCTTATGCTTCAGTCCCTACTCGATTCTTTTTCACAGTTCTCTATGTTGGTAAAACCAGAAAGACAAGGAAGACAGAGAAGTCCTTTGAGAAGGGCAAAGGGCAAGGGTAGATTGGGTAAAGCAAAGGTTGCTAAGAAGACCCAGAAGAGGATAAAAGCCAGTGCTTCCATTGTAGCAAAGACGGGCATTGGAAGAAGAACTACAAAGAGTATATTGTAGAGAAGGCGGAACAAAACCTTAGAGAAGCTTCAGATATACATTCATGATTAGTCTCTATACTCATATGATAACACATAGGTATTGGATACCAATAGTGTTTATTGGTATCCAATACCTATGTATATCTGCAATTCGTTGTAGGTTCTAGCAGAACCTAGGAGATTGATGAGAGGCAAGATGGACCTATTACTATTAGCGAGGTCACCCTACATTTGCCTGGTGGAGCTACTATTGCATTAGATGCATATTATTTTGTTCCCTCTATTATCAAAAATGTTATTTTTATTTTATGTTTGACATTAAATAGTTATAAAGTAGTTTTTGAGAATAATAGTAGTTCAATTCTTAAGGATGATGAGATCATCACGAGAGAAACATTACATAATAGTTTGATTATACTAGACACTACTCCACATATCATGAATGTAAGTGAGTCCAAGAGGAAGCGAGATAAGATGAACAGTGCAAACCTATGACATTGTAGGCTATATCCTATCTATGAGGGAAGGATTCAAAAATTGCTGACAAATGGATACCTAGATCCATTTGACTGAGTTATATGCGACTTACGAACCTTGCTTTCGTGGAAAGATGACCAACTCTCTATTTAGTGAAACTGGAGAGAGAGCCACTGAGTTATTAGTACTTATACATAATGATGTATGTGGTTCCATGTCAACTCAGGCCATCAATGGTTATTCCTACTTCATTTTTTCACTAACGATTTCTCTAGGTACGGACATGTGTACTTGATGAAGTACAAGTCCGAAGCCTTCGAGAAATTCAAGGAGTATAAGAATGAAGTAAAGGTTCAGACTGGAAAGAGTATCAAGACTTTTTGATCAGATCGAGGAGGTGAGTACTTGAGTATAGAGTTCACTTAGTTCCTCAAGGACTAGGGGATTCTATCCCAATGGACACCTCCTTATACACCTTAGCTCAATGGTATATTCGAAAGGAGGAATCCCGCACTGTTAGATATGGTGCAGTCCATGATGAGTTTCGTCAACCTACCCATCTCATTCTGGGGATATGCCCTAGAGTCCGTAGCTTACCTTCTGAATAGAGTTCCAACTAAGTCGGTAATGTCTACACTATATGAGATATGGAAAGGGAAGCCCAATTTTAATGTTGTTAAGATTTGGAGCTACCCTTCCCATATTAAGAGACACATACCCGATAAGTTGGAATCCAAAACAGAACTACGCAAGTTTATGGGATACCCAAAGGAAACTTGTAGGTATTATTTCTATCACCCCAAGGACCAAAAGGTCTTTGTAGCCAAGAGAGTAGTGTTCCTTGAGAAGGAACACATTCTTGGTGGAGATAGTGGGAGTATGATAGAGTTGAGCGAGGTTGGAGAACCTAACTCAAGCACCATTCCACAGCTAGAGTCTGTTCAGGTACCAAGCACATAAGTTTCGACTTTATATAGGTTTGAAAGTATATCCCATCCTCTTGAGAGATATGTGGGACATATAAGATGAGAGGATGTTGAGGATATTGATCCTTAAACCTACGAGGAGGCTATTACGAGTATAGACTCTAGAAAATAGCAAGAAGCCATGAATTCAAAGATGGATTCCATGTACTCTAATAAGGTTTAGAACTTGGTTGATGCACTCGAGGGTATCGTACCCATTGGCTGCAAGTGGATCTTCAAGAAGAAGATCAGAGTAAATGGAAAAGTAGAGACCTATAAAGTAAGGCTAGTGGCTAAGGGTTCTCGTCAAAGCCGAGGTGTTGACTATGATGAAACCTTCTCACCCATAGTAATGCTAAAATCCATCCGAATTCTATCAAGCTATTGTAGCACACTGTGATTAGAGGTATATATTCACTTTGAATAGAGGAGCAATATGTTGGAAGTGTTCCAAGCAAGACACTTTTGCTGACTCGACCATAGAGAGGCGGAATACATTACTATGGTAGAGGCAGTAAAGGAGGAAATCTAGACGAAGAAGTTCATCACATATTTGGGAGTCGTGCCGAGCAGCGAGGAGCTGATTCCCTTATATTATGACAACTACAGGGCAATTACTCAAATAAGGGAACTCGGGTCTCATCAGAAGTGTTCTGAGGAGGTTCCAGCTTATTAGAGAGATCGTGGCCCGAAGAGATTTAGTAGTGGAAAGAGTTCCATCCAAAGATAACATTGTAGATTCACTAACAAAACCATTGACTCAGATTGTCTTTGAGTGTCACAGAGGTCTGATAGGGATTAGACACATAGGTGATTGGCTTTAGGTCAAGTGGAAGATTGCTAGTTATAGGTGCCCTACAAGCCAATCACGTGAGTGATGTCACCTGTAATACACTGCGTCAATCTCTTTACTTATAATTATTGATATTTTCTCACATTATCTGAATGTATATTATGATGTCCTTGGATCTATGCAATGAGAATCAGATCATGATGAGATCACGATAATGAGACCGATTCACCTTTAAACATAGACCCTAAATAATCTCGGTCATAAGTTACTCAAGAGGGACATCGAGATAACTGGACAGACTAGTGTATTGTATACCCGTCTATATGATAGAAGTGACTGGTCTCATAGCTACTCATGTGGGGACACTAAGGGTACAATGTAGGTGCTCATTGGAAAATAAGTTCACTGATTGATCCGCTTACGGAATGCTGAATGGTTATTGATACCTCACGTCAGACAATAATTTCGTAGTCCCAGTAGTGTATCTGGTCCTTAGACTTGAGACACCAAGGAAGTTCTGTATGAGTACTCCACTCTTTGATACCAGACTTATAGGTTTGGAAGTTTCAGATCTAGTACAACCGGTTATTGGGAGTGGCAACCTACCTTACGAGGGCAATTGAGTGTCAATAGAGGATCATCCACTCTCGGTATCATAAGAGGAATATCCCAAGTATTCTTGCTTAGGAAAATCCCTGGCCAGGGTCATTCGGATTAAGAGAAAAAGAGTTCTCTGGGAAAATCCGACTAGAGCGAGACTCGATTGGAAATCGTATGGGCCTGACAATACCATGCTCGATATACGGTCTCTGGGATATTAGATGGATAAGGAACTATAGGTACATGATAACTGAGGACAGATAGATCCAAAGGATTGGATTCCCCTGTATCATTTGGGGACTACGACGTAGTGGCATAGTATGTCCGTAGTCGATGAGTCGAGTAAATTATTTAGAGATAATAATTCACTAAGTCAAAAGGAGTTCTGATAGGTATAACTCATAGCCAGCTCGATATTAGGCCTAGAGGGTCACACACATATAGTAGGTATTGCAACGAGTAGAGGTTCGGATATAAGATATTCGCCGGAGCCCCTATCTTATTGGATATCCAATAAGTCCCTATATTATTGGATCCTATGGATGAGATCCAATAAGAGCTAGATTATTGGGTAGAGACCTATTGATCTAAGAGGCTTAGGTAATTGGATGAAGATCTAATACCCAATAAGGCTGGAACTATTAGGGTTGACAAGGGGCCTCTATAAATAGGAGGGAACCAAAGGCTCATAGACTAGGGTTCTCTTAGTAGCCACCTCCTGTTCTCCTCTCCCAAGAGATGAGCATTGTTGCAGCCCCTGTCGTGTGGATACCACTAGAGAGGAGGACACTTGACCTCCTTCATCCTCCCCAAGGATCTATAGGGAACTCAAGGATATAAGATTTCCTTATGTACTATCATTTCTTTTACACACGCAGTTTTCGGATTCACGGATTTGTTTTTGATGCACCGATCTTCACATGATGATGGAACCTTTTACGAAAATCTAGTGTATTTTATTTTTTGTTCTTCCACTGTGCATGAGATATCGCCCCCTCGGATTTCCCAACAAAGTAAGCTTCCCAAAGTTGAAATATAAGATTTGATGAGGCGATTAGATCTTATGACTTTGTTAAGAATGAAGATGAGCCTTGTATATACAGGAAGGTGAGTGGGAGTGCTATTACCTTTTTGGTGCTATATGTGGATGACATCCAAATCATTGGGAATGATATAGGAGTGCTCTCCACAATAAAGGCTTGGCTATCTAAACACTTCTCCATGAAGGACTTAGGGGAAACATCCTATATATTGGGGATTCAGATCTATAGAGATAGATCCAAGAGGATAGTTAGCTTATTCCAATCCAAGTAAATAGACACCATTATTAAAAGGTTTGTCATAAAAAATTTTAAAAGAGGTCTTATATCAATGAGACATGGGAAATCACTTTCTAAAAGGTCCCCAAAGACTCCTTAAAAAAGGACAGATATGGATATGATACTATGTCTCAGTGATAGGGTTTATCATGTTTGCTATACTATGTACTAGGCCTGATATAGCACATGCTCTGAGTGTCACGAGCACGTATTAAGTGAATTCAGGCTTGGAGTATTAGAAAGCAGTAAAATGTATCTTTAAGTACTTGAGAAAGAATAAGGATCTTTTACTGACATATAGAGGGAGTAGCCTCAGGGTTGAGAGCTATATGAACTCGAGCTTCTAGTCTGATATCATGAAACTAATCTCTTAAATTTTAACTAGAGAACTTGTAAAAGGTATGCCTAGCATTAAATTTGTCAAAGACAATGTTTGTGATGCATGTCAACTAGATAAATAAATAAAAAATAGTTTTAAATCAAAAATTTAAATAAGCACCTCTAGACCACTATAATTAATCTATATGGATTTATTTGGACCAATTGATATAATAAGTCTAGGAGGTAGCATATACACTTTTGTAATTATTGATAACTATAGTAGATACATATGAATATACTTCTTAGCACATAAAAGTGATTGTTTTAAATATTTTATAAAATTTTATAAATTAGTTTAAAATAAAAAGTATTTTATGATTTCATCAATTCATAGTAATAATAGTAGTGAGTTTAAAAATCTTGATTTTCAAGATTTTTATGATTTAAATGGGTACAACCATAATTTCTCTATTCTAAGAAATCCATAATAAAATGGAGTTATAGAGAGAAAAAAATAAGAGTTTACAAGAGATTGCAAGAACCATGCTTAATAAACATAGTCGACCCAAATATTTTTTGGCCGAAACCATTAACACGACATACTATGTCATGAATAGGGTTCTCATAAGACCACTCATATTTGAAACTCTATATAAATTATGGAATAATAAAAGACTTAATATTTCATATTTTAAAGTTTTTGGTTGTAAATGTTTTGTTTTAAATGAAAAAGATGCCTTAAGAAAATTTGATGCAAAATCTGATAAAGATATTTTTCTTGGATATTCCTCTATTTCTAAAGTTTTTCGTGTGTTTAATAAAAGAACTTTAGTAATAGAGAAATCCATTCATGTCATTTTTAATGAGATTTTTGAATTTAAGAAAAATAATTTTGATGATGATTTTGATTTTGATACCTTGAATTTAAATGAAAATTCTCCTCTCCTTAGCAACTTGGATGCATACACTTCTATAAAATCCTACCAAGGAATAGAAGTATATAGATGCTCATCCTAAGGAGCTAATCATCGGACATACATCAAAAGGTATTTAAACTTATTCTTCTTTTAAAAAATTTTGCACAAATGTGGCTTTTTTATCTCAAATTGAACCGAAATACATTGATGATGCTCTAAAAGATGATTCATGGGTTTTTGTAATGCATGAGAAGTTAAATTAATTTAAGAGAAATAAGGTATAGGAGTTTGTTCCCACACCTAGTGACTATTTAGTAATTGGTACTAAATGGGTATTTAGAAGCAAGCAAGATGAACATGGTATCATGGTTCAAAATAAGGCTAGATTGGTAGCCAAAGGTTTCAACTAAGAAGAATATATCAATTATAAAGAAACTTTCGCTCTTGTGACTAGATTAGAAGCCATAAGAATACTCCTTACCTATGCTTGTTATAATAATTTTAAGCTATTTCAAATGGATGTTAAAAGCATATTTCTTAATGGTTTTCTTTCCAAAGAAATCTATGTTGAACAACCACCTGGATTTGAAAATATTCTTTCTCCAAATCATGTTTATAAATTATCTAAGGCTCTCTATAGATTGAAACATACCCCAAGGGCTTGGTATGAGAGGTTTATTCTTTCCTTATTCAAAATAATTTCTTAAAAGGCAAGGTCGATACTACATTATTTATTAAAAAAATTTAAAATAATTTTTTTGTTGTTCAAATATATGTTGATGATATTATTTTTGGTTCTACGAATGAGTCTTTATATGAAACTTTTGCCAAAAATATGAGCCAAGAATTAAAAATGATCTTAATGGGTGAATTAACTTTTTTCTTAAGATTGCAAATTAAGCAACAAATTGATGGAATCTTAATTAGTCAAATAAGTATGCCTTAGATCTATTAAAATGATTCAATATGGATAGTGCTAAGGCTATTAATACACCAATAAACACTTTCACAAAGTTAGATATGGACCATGATGGAGAAAATTTTAATTAAAAGACTTATAGGGGTATGATAGATAGTTTACTATAGCTCACCGTAACTAGACCAAACATTATGTTTAGTATTGGACTATGTGCTAGATTTCAATCTAATCCCAAATAATCTTATTATAAAGTAGTTAAAAGAATTTTTAAATATTTAAAAGGAACCTCTAATCTAGGTTTATGGTATCCAATATTGAAAAATTTTGAATTAATTGCTTATGTCGATGTCGATTTTGCTAGATATAGAATAGATACAAAAAGCACATTTAGAACATGTCAACTCCTAAGTCATGCACTTATTTCTTGGTCTTCCAAGAAATAAAATTCTGTTACATTATCTACAACCGAAGGTGAATATGTTGCAGAAGTTGATGTTGTGCACACGTTATTTAGATGAAAAACACATCCAAAGAATATGAACTATATTTGAAAAATATCCTTATAAGATGCTATAATACTAGTGCAATATGTTTAACAAAAAATCATATTCAATACTCTAGAACTAAATATATTGATATTATGCATCATTTTATTATAGATCATATTAATAACTATGATATATCTTCAGAATTTAGTGATACAAAACATCAATTAGTTGATATTTTTACAAAACTATTGAATGAGGAACAATTTGATTTCATTAGAAGAGAATTAGGCATGTTAAATCTTCTTAATGCTTGAATTTCTCTTATACATTTTTCAGATTTCTTGATTTTCGTAACTAGAGTTTTCTTTTTAAATCAAGATCATTTTCTATCATTTCTTCTTCTTGTAATTTACAAAAGAAGAAATTTGATTCAGGGACTTTTGGTATACACAACTTGATCTTTTATGTGATGATCATTTCCTATGAATCCTTAATCTTTCTACTTATGAAAGTAGAGCTTTGATTCATGGACTTTCGGTACTTATGACTTGATTCTTTTCCTTGTGTGATGAATGATTTCCTCCCTTCTTCTTTTTTCTTCTTTTTTTATGACAAAGGAGAGAAAGAAATTTGCTAACTATTGAATCTCATATTTTGATGATGAAGTCAATTGATAAGTTATTTTATCTAATCTATATATTGAAAAAAGTATATAGGAATAACTATGATAGTAATGAAGGCATACAACAAAATGAAGTGCCAGAATCAAGTATGATCAAATCGTTGAGAGTTCGAGACTTCGCCGGGAGTCCAAAGAATCATCGGGAATGTTGCTGGAATTGACTGAAAATAAGTTGGGAGCTTGCTGAAGGGTTCATCAAAAGTTCACCGGAAAGATTCATTGAAAGTTCGTGAAGCTCGCCGAGAAAGATCAGAGCTTGCCAAAGAAGCTAATCGGATATCCCTAAGATCGTCATGAAGTCCAGGAGCCTACCGGGAGTCCACTAGAATATGTTTGAGAGTTCATCAGAAGTCCACCGGAAGCTCACCAGAAGAAGCCTTGACTTGTCGGATTTTGTTTTACTTTAGAAAATGTCTTAAACTTTGTAGTTTGCATGTAATTAGGGTTAAGATTGGGAGGTAATCCCATTAACCCTGATAGAGGCAAACTAGGCCTTTAAATAGACTAGAATGGGTCAGATTCAAGGCCTATCTAGGTTGCTGGACCTTGTCTTGTGGTGGCACCGCCAGATTAGGGTGGTAGAACTGCCCAAGGATCAGTTTCCCAAAAGCATAATGTTAGGATCGGAAAGGCACTAAGAGGGGGGGGGGGGTGAATTAGTTTAGCGGATTAAAATCGTAATTTTGAAACCGATTTCGTAAAAAGGCAAGTTCGTAAGAAGATTTTGATTTGTCGAAAGAGAACTTGAATGAAGTTGCTTGAGTAAAGGAAATAGAAAGGAACTAAGTGATTTGCAGCTAAGTAATGAAATAATACAGAAATGTAAACACACACATTCATGAACACAATGATGTATAGTGGTTCGGTCAAATGACCTACATCCACTCTTGAAGCCTTCACGATGAGGCTCCGCACTTCCACTAGCAAATCCTTTGAAGGGGAAGGACCAAATACCCCTCTTACAACCCTTTACAAGAGGTTCACACTCTTACAAGATTTCACAAGGAGAAGAAGGAGGTGAACACTTTAGCAAAAGAAGAGACAAGACGTTGGCAAGACTTTTCAAAGACTTTTTTCTCAAAATTCTAACTCTCAAGGGTATCCTTTCAGCTGAGAAAGGGGGGGTATTTATAGGCTCAAAATGGATTCAAATTTGGGCTCCAAATTTGAATTTTTTTGAGTTTCCCGGTGTCGGGCGGTGCAACCGCCTGTCAGAGGCGGTGCTACCGCCTGTCAGTCTGGCAGACTGACACAGCAGGGGCGGTGCTACCGCCCCAGGCCGACACATGCAGGGGCGGTACTACCGCCCCAGCCAGGCGGTGCTACCGCCCTAGGCTGGGCGGTTCAACCGCTTGGCCCATTCAGCAAAGGCTGAATGGGCCTTGTTTAAGGCCCAAGTTGGCCCAGTAAGAGCCCGGTTGGCCCCTACCAGATTTAGGCAGGATTTTTTCTAAATCCTTGCTCTAAAAATGTATAAACTATGAATTTAAAACATAATTCTAAGTGATTTAACCCAACATTCTTCAAGTCAACTTTTGGCGAGCTTTACGGTGAGATTCCGATGGACTTCCGACACTTCCCTCGTATTTCTTCCGGCGGACTTCCAGCATACTCCCGGATTGTATGGCGAGCTCAACGAGTCTTCGGCTAGCTTCCAAATCTTCCCAGTAAGTTCTGTGAACCTTCAACGATCTTTGCGACGAACTTTCAAAAACTTCGGCAAGTCTCTGATTTGATCTTGGTTGGTTCCGGCAACACTTCTGACGATTTCTCGGACTTTCGATGAACTCTTGAACACCCCACAGACTTGACCATGGTAAATCACTCTATGTTTTCATCCCATCGTAGTTATTCCTGCACACTTATCTCGACAATATAGATTAGAACAAATATTTCACCAATTGACTTCATCATCAAAATCTGAGATTCAATAATCTCCCCCTTTTTTATGATGACAATTAATTGATGATGGAGTTACACTTAACTCCCCCTATCTATATGCCATAGATAGTAAAAACTGCTTGAATTCAATTTCTTTGAGTTCAACACGATAAGTTTAACTTATTGTCCAATCATATGAAAGAGAAACTTTATGGTTTACTTAATGATGACAATGTCGATGTATGGCACTTATAGACATTCATCATTAAGTCAAAAGATGTCAAATACACAAGTATCAAATGATATCAATGAAGTATACATAATTAAAAAAAAGGATATCAAGAACCTAAATAAGCATTTCAAGCATATAACTTGCAAAGCATGGCAAATGCATATAACTTGCAAAGCATGGCAAATGCATTCATTAGTCACATATTTCTCCCCCTTTGTCATCAACAAAAAGGAAAAGAGGGATTCATATATGAGTGAAAATTGAAAATATTATGAGTGCATCATCCAAAGATATATAAAAAGATATCCGAAAAATATCACAAACGAGGGAAAAGAAATCATTCAAAAATCTGAATAGACAATATCATTCCACAATGCCCAAGGTAGATAAAATGTAGTAAAGATAATTTCAAAGTTGCATAGATGTCAAAGTTGCATAAAAGTTTACAACGTTTAAAATGAAAATATAATACAACAAACTACTCCTCAGGAGGAACGCCAAAGTGCCTATACATGTGATCTATCTTTTGGTTCATCTTTCGCATTTCCTTCAAAAGTTCAATTTGCTATAATTTAACTTTATTTAATTCTCTCATGATCGGATCGTCAGAAGGTGGAGCTGAAGCTGGTACTGATGGAGCTGTATCAAAGGGATCAGGAGGAGGAGATTCACTTCCCCTAAAGACTGGTGTTTCAGGATGTTCTACTAGTGGGGGAGGTATATCACTCCTTCTTGGTTGTCTAACCCCGATTCCATTCTCAAATGTACACCTAAGTCTCTTAAGTAGTTTTATGTTAATGATGTTATATTTGTCCACTTGTACTACTTCTTCATCAGGTGGAATACTAATATTATGGGCATGCAACAATCTAGTTATCAATCCTCCATATGGTAACATTAACCTTTTAAAAATGACTTCTATCATGTGTTGTCGGATTAGGTATCCAAAATAATAATTCTGTCCGGTCATGATCCAATATATGGTACCTAACTCAGTTAAACTAATCTCATCATGATGAAATTGTTTAGGAATGATAATGTTTATAAGAATGTGATGTAGAATTTTAGAACTAAAAGGCAACAAATGTTCACACCTCTTGGGAATTATGCCTAAGTTTGGATTTGCAAAGATGGTTTCTAAGGCTTCGGAGTGGGTGGCTCCGATTTTGTCCATGTCCCATTTCCCTCTAAAATAGCATCCTAACTCTTTCTCAATAATTCCAATTAGTGTGCATATCATACTATCAAATATTTTGATTTCATTTCCTAGAAGATAGGTAGATAAGCTATCATCATTCATGCTTAAATTAGCATAAAATAATTTAATCAAGCGTGGATAAATGGGTTTATCAATTTGCAAAATGGGTAAGACATCTAAGTTAGCAAACCACATAATGGGTTCTAGGTTCCCTAATTGACCCAAATCAACATATTTCCCTTTATGAATGGTTCTAGTAACAAGATCTGAAAACCTAAGGGATGCATCTTTTGATTTGAAAAGAAATTGGTCAAATGAATCTACCTCCACCCTTTTCCCTTTGTCTCTTGAAGATCTTCTAGGAGCCATATCTTAGATGTGTTTCCTTGAGAGGTAGAGAGCTTGAATCAAGGAAAAATAATCCCCTTCTTAGGCTTCTAGATGGAGAGAATGAGGCTTGGAAGTGTTTTGAGGGCTTTAGGGAGGTGAAGAAGGGCAGCTCTCGGGTTGGGGGCGGTTCTACCACCGACCCTAACTCACCCCTTTTATAAAGGGGTGTTCGGGCGGTTTTACCGCCCAAACAAGCGGTTCTACCGCCTGGGGTCTGACTACCCAAGCGGTGCTACCATTAGATCTGGCGGTGCTATCGCCGATAGCAGAAATTTTTTTTTTAAATTTATTCTAAATTTTTTTTCAAAGGTTTTAAGGATGGGATGATGTCTTAGATCATAAAAAAAAATCCGAGAGGAAAGAAAATCGACGAAAGCCAAATTTTCGAAGAAAAATCTCATATAATAAACTCATTTATTAGGACAATTTAACATGCCTAATTCCCTTCTAATAAAATCAAATTGTTCCTCATTTAAGGGTTTTGTAAAAATATCCGCTAATTGATGATTTGTATCGATAAATTCAAGTGTGACATCTTTATTATTGATATGATCTCGTATAAAATGATGCCTAATGTCAATGTGCTTAGTTCGAGAGTGTTGAATCGGATTTTTATTTAGACAGATAGCACTCATGTTATCACATTTTATGGGAATGTTCTTTAAATAAATTCCTTAGTCTTCTAGTGTATTTTTCATCCAAATAACCTGTGCATAGCATGCACTTGCAACTATGTATTCGGCTTCTGCGTAGATAGTGCAACCGAATTTTGTTTCTTGCAAGTCCAAGAAACAAGTGCATGTCCTAGAAATTGGCATGTTCCGGATGTGCTTTTTCTATCTATTTTACATCCACCAAAATTTGCACCTGCATAAGCTTTCAAATCAAAGTTATCAGATTTTGGATACCATAATCCAAGATTCGGAGTCCCTTTAAGATATCTAAGGATTCTCTTAACGACTTTGAAATGAGATAGCTTAGGATTAGCTTGGAATCTTGCATATAGCCCCACACTAAACATGATGTCAGGTCTGGTTGCAGTGAGATAAAGCAGGCTACCTATCATGCCCCTATATGTTTTTTGATCAAAACTTTCTCCATTTTCATCCATATCTAACTTAATGGAGGTGCTCATAGGAGTGCTAATGTCTTTTGATCCATCCATGTTAAATCGTTTTAACAATTCTAATGTATACTTTGATTGATTTAGAAATATACCATCACTTAGTTGCTTAATTTGTAATCCTAAAAAGAAATTTAGTTCTCCCATTAGGCTCATCTCAAATTCATCACTCATACTCTTGGTAAATGATTCACATAGTGATTTATTAGAAGAACTAAAAATAATATCATCAACATAAATTTGAACAATAAGAAAATTATTTTCAAAATATTTAATAAACAATGTAGTATCAACCTTACCTTTAGTGAAATCATTTGAAATTAAAAAAGAACTAAGCCTTTCATACCAAGCCCTAGGGGCTTGTTTTAGACCATATAGAGCCTTAGTTAGTTTAAACACATGGTTAGGAAGAAGAGAATTTTTAAATCCGGGTGGTTGTTCGACATACACTTCTTCGGAAATAAAACCATTTAAGAATGCACTTTTGACATCCATTTGAAATAATTTGAAATCATTACTATTAGCATAGGCAAGGAGCATCCTAATGGCTTCTAATCTTGCCACAGGAGCGAAGGTCTCTTCGTAATCGATACCTTCTTCTTGGTTGAAACCTTTGGCCACTAGTCTAGCCTTGTTTCTAACCACGATACCACATTCATCTTGCTTGTTTCTAAAGACCCATTTAGTACCAATAACTAAGTGGTCATTAGGTCTAGGAACAAGCTTCCATACCTCATTCCTCTCAAATTGATTCAATTCTTCTTGCATTGCGATAACCCAAGAATTATCTTTCAGGGCATCGTCAATGCACTTAGGTTCAATTTGAGAAAGAAAAGTGGCATGGGTACAAAAATCTTTAAAAGAAGAGCGAGTTTGAACCCCTTTCGATGCATCTCCTATAATTAACTCCTTGGGATGAGCATCTACATACTTCCATTCCTTGGGTAAGGAAGTTTGGGAAGAAGATGCATCCAAGTTGTAATTTTGAGGAGAGGGTTCATTCAAATTTAAATTATCAAAGCCAAAATCATCATCAAAATCTTTTTTCTTAAATTCGAAAATTTCATTAAAAACCACATTAATAAATTCTTCTATAACTAAGGTTCTTTTGTTGAAAACATGAAAAGCCTTAGAAACGAAAGAATAACCAAGAAATATGCCTTCATTGGATTTTGCATCAAATTTTTCTAAGACATCCTTTTCATTTAAAATCAAGCATTTACAACCAAAAACTTTAAAATAAGAAACATTGGGTTTTTTATCATTCCATAATTCATATGGAGTTTTAGATAGGGATGGTCTCACTAGAACTTTATTCATAACATAGCAAGCCGTATTCACGGCTTCGGCCCAAAAATATTTTGATAAATTATATTCATTTAATATGGTTCTTGCCATTTCTTGCAAACTTCTATTTTTCCTTTCCACTACTCCATTTTGTTGAGGATTTCTTGGAGTAGAGAAGTTATAGTTATATCCGTTTATTTCATAAAAATTTTGAAAGTCATGATTTTGAAATACACCTCCGTGATCACTTCGAATTGATGAAATCATAAAACCTTTTTCATTTTGAGTGAGTTTACAAAATTTAGAGAAACAATTGAAACAATCACTTTTGTGAGCCAAGAAATAGGTCCAAGTGTATCTACTATAGTCATCCACAATTACAAAGACATATTTGCTACCTCCTAGGCTTATTATGTCAATTGGTCCAAATAAGTCCAAATGGATCAATTGCAATGGTCTAGTGGTGCTAATTTGATTTTTTGATTTGAAACTAGTTTTTATTTGTTTTCCTAGTTGACATGCAACACATACCTTTTCCTTGACAAATTTCATATTTGGGATTCCTCTTACTAACTCTCTAGATGAAATCTTAGAAATTAGTTTCATGCTTGCATGGCCTAATCTCCTATGCCAAAGCCAAGTATCATCATTCAAAATCGAAAAACATATTTCATTACTTAATTCATCAATATTTATGATGTAGACATTGTTTTGTTTTAAAGCAATCATGGATATGTCATTGTTTGGTTTTTCAATGATGCAAACATTAGATTCAAATCTAACAACATAACCTTTATCGTATAATTGACTAATGCTTAAAAGATTATATTTTAAACCATCAACTAGCAACACATCATCAATTGAAAAACTTGATTTGTTACCTATCGTTCCCTTACCAATGATTTTACCCTTGTTGTTGTCTCCGAAGGTGACATATCCTTCTTCTTTGCTAGTGAGCATAGAAAAATGAGATGGATCTCCGGTCATGTGCCTTGAGCATCCACTATCAAGATACCATTTCTTACTCCTAGCTTATGAGTTTGTCTATAAAAGAGGATGGTTTTTAGGTACCCATTTGATTTTGGGTGCCTTACAATTGATCTACTTAATTTATCATTCATCATTGAATTGTTTATGGTTCCTTTAGAAACCCATATCAATTTTTGTAGACTAATTTTCTTGAATGGACATTTGTAAGCAACATGTCCCGTTTTACCATAAAAATTATATTTCAAATAGGGTGATACATGCATTGTGGGTCCTTTAATGAAGGTGGTGGGATTTTGGTGAGATCCACTCAGAAATCCGATTCCACTTCTATTTCCGACGTGACCCTTATTAGGAAGGATCATGTCCAAGCCCTTGCTACCGACCTTAAACTTGTTTATGGTCTCTTTGAGTAGCAAGTTCTCCCTTTTTATTGCTTCTAAGTATTCACACTTAGAGCATGGGGTAGAGAAGGGGTTTGGAGACTATTAAACTTATTTTGTAATAAAGCATGTTCTTTCTTAAGCAAATTGAACTTCTTACTAATAGTTCTACATTCATCAAATAACTCATGAAAAGCGATAGAAAGTTCATCGAAAGATAACTCTTCATTAAATAACTCACTAACCTCTTCTCCTAAGGCTATTAGCGCGAAGTTGGCCTCCTCTTTATTGCTAGCTTCTGCAACCACGGACTCACTTGAATCATCCCATGTGGCCTTCAAAGCTTTCTTCTTCTTGAATTGTTTCTTCTTAGCTTGAGGGCATTCATTCTTGAAGTGTCTTAGCTTCTTGTATCCGTAGCAAATAACTTGGTCCATTTTGTGTTCAAATTTATTTTTTATGTCATTTTTAAATTTATTTTTCTTATAAATTTCTTAAACATTCGAGTCAAAAGTGCAATGTCATTGTCACTATCCTCATCACTTGATATTCTTTTCAAGTGGTCTTCTTATATTCTAAGTGCCATATCCTTCCTGTTCTTTGGAAAGGGGTTTTCAAGCTCTTCATGAGCATGGCACGTCATCTCGTAGGTAATTAGAGACCCAATAAGTTCTTCAAGAGGAAATGTTTTAAGATCCTTGGCCTCTTGAATGGCCGTAACTTTTGGATCCCAACTCTTTGGAAGGGATCTTAAAATTTTAGTTACCAACTCAAACTTAGAAAAACCTTTACCAAGAGCTTTAAGTCCATTGATGACATCCGTAAAGCGGGTGTACATGTCTCCAATGGACTCATTTGGTTTCATCCGAAAAAGTTCATAGGAATGCACAAGAATGTTGATTTTGGACTCTTTCACTCGGCTAGTGCCTTCATGAGTGATTTCAAGAGTGCGCCAAATATCAAATGCCGATTCGCAAATAGAAACCCGATTAAACTCGTTCTTATCAAGCACACAAAATAAGGCATTCATAGCCTTTGCATTGAGAGCAAAAATCCTCCTTTCCGACTCATTCCACTCACTCATCAGAAGAGAAGATTTTGCAAAGCCATTTTCAACAATATTCCAAAGTTCGAAGTCCATAGAAATGAGAAAAATCCTCATACGAGTCTTCCAATACGTATAATCCGACCCATTAAACATAGGCGGACGAGTAATGGAGTGACCCTCTTGTATACCGGAGTAGGCCATCTCTCTTGGGTTTTAAACCAAATATGAGAGTAAACCTGGCTCTGATACCAATTATTAGGATTGGAAAGGCACTAAGAGGGGGGGGGGGTGAATTAGTGCAGTGGATTAAAATCGTAATTTTGAAACCGATTTCGTAAAAAGGTAAGTTCGTAAGAAGATTTTGATTTGACGAAAGAGAACTTGAATGAAGTTGCTTGAGTAAAGGAAATAGAAAGGAACTAAGTGATTTGCAGCTAAGTAATGAAATAATACAGAAATGTAAACACTCACACATTCATGAACACAATGATGTATAGTGGTTCGGTCAAATGACCTACATCCACTCTTGAAGCCTTCACGATGATGCTCCGCACTTCCACTAGCAAATCCTTTGAAGGGGAAGGACCAAATACCCCTCTTACAACCCTTTACAAGAGGTTCACACTCTTACAAGATTTTACAAGGAGAAGAAGGTGTTAGAACCCTCCGCGGATTCTAAGCTTGGGGTTGATCTCTATAGGGGATCGGCCTCCTTGGAACTCTATAGGGGATCCTTCCTCCAAGTTGCTGTACAAAGGCTACTAAAGGATTGATCTATTCATTGATTAAAAGATGATGAATACATGGTTATTTATAGGGCTTCTAAGCCCCAACTCCTAATAGGACTCTTACTCAAGACTCCTACTTCTAACCAACTTCTAATTAGGACTCCTTCTCTAGTAGGATTCCAAATTCTAATAGGACTTTTTCCCTAATAGGACTTCTACTTCTAATAGGACTCTTTCTCTAATATGACTCATTTTCTAAGAAGTAACCTAACCCTAACCTAGCTGGCCTCTTCACCTCTTTAATAAGGGTCGGCTAGATAGGATTTACATGAATGCCCTTATCAATAAAACTAAATTAGGACTCTCCTAGCTAGAGTCCTAACAGACCCGCCCTCTCCAAATCAATCTTGTCCTCGAGGTTGATGCTCCATAAATTCTTAAAATTTGATCTTCAAGTTGTCACCCAAGTGGCATCTTCTGTTGGTATGCTCGCCTACTGTATTAGCACTTCAGTAGCAAGTCGTCATCGTCGAGTCACGATTCGTCGATCAATAATGGCACTTGGTTAGGTCTGGAGCTCTCCTTGGGTAGTTATATTTGGTAGATGGCTTTGGGCTGTCTCGTGTTGTCCCAACTTGAACTTCAAACATGATACATGGAAGACTGGATGGATTCGGGAGCTGGAGGGTAAGTCCAATCTGTATGCTACTACTCCGATGCGCTCCAAAATCTAGTAGGGTCCATAGAACCGAGGTGAAAGCTTCATAGATGCTCTGGTTTGGATTGATGTTTACTTGTATGGCTAGAGCCGTAGGAAGACCCAATCTCCTACTGAAAATTCTCTTTCGCCTTTGTGTTGATCATATTGTTGTTTCATCCTTGCTTGCGCTACAGTGAGATTATCTTTTAGCAACTTCAACATTTTGTCTCTATCTTGTAGTTCCCTGTCTACTTGTTCTACTTTAGAGGTGCCCAACACATATTTTGGAATTACAAGGGGGTCGGCCATACATGGCCTCATAGGGAGTACATTTTGTGGAGGAATGATAAGTTGTATTATACCACCACTCGACCTAGGGAAGCCACTTTGTCCATTCTTTTGGTCGGTCACTGGTGAAACATCTAAGGTATGTCTCCAAGCACCTGTTCACCACTTCAGTTTGGCCGTCGGTTTGTGGGTGATATGTCGAACTCATCTTTAATTTAGTGCCTTGCATCTGGAATAACTCTATCCAAAATTTGCTCGTGAAGACCCTATCACGATCACTTACAATAGATCTCGACATCCCATGTAATTTTACAATATTCTTCATAAAGATTCGAGCAATACTAGAAGCAGTGTAGGGATTACAAATGGCACAAAAGTGAGCATACTTTGTAAGGCGATCAACCACGATAAAAATTATACCTTTTCCTTGTGATGAGGGAAGCCCTTCGATGAAATCCATTGATATATCAGTCCATATTGATTCTGGGATGGGTAGAGGTTGTAACTTTCCGGGACTTGCCACTGTCTCACCTTTGTGTCGTTGACATATATCACATTGTGCTACAAATTCAGCAATAATATTTTTCATCCCTATCCAATAAAAATTTTGCTTAATTCTTTTATAGGTTCTAAGGAACCCGGAGTGTCTGGCCGTAGGTGTGAAATGCATCTCTTGAAGGATGGTCTTTATGCAAGTAGAATTTGGCACAAGCACAATGCGTCCTTTATATCGCAAGTCCTTTGAGTCCCAACTGTAATGAGCCATAGAGCTTGGTGCTTCCTTTAATTTTTTTTATGATTTTACTTGTTTCTGGATTATCTTGCCATTCCCTCCTAATATCCTCAAGGAAGTCGCTGGTCGGAAGTGAAACAGCCGAAAATTCAACTTGCTCGGGTAGCCATGAAAGCGCATCTGCAACAACATTATCTTTCCCTTTTTTGTAAGTTATTTCATAATCATATCCAAGAAGCTTTGTTACCTATTTTTGCTGCTTAAGTTGTACCAAAAAGCCACTGCATGCTTTGTGCAAAATTTTCTCCATTCGTTGTGTGCAAATTGTCGTTACGTCGCCCCCACATTTCCCGTACAATATCACTTGTTTCCCCTTGCTGTAAAATTTCATAATTAATTTCAAAAAATTTCAGAAAACATCACCTAATGTCGTCAACCATTCAATTCCAAGCATGGCCTCATAATCATCGAGAGAGAGGAGGAAAAAATCTGCAATTATCTCTTGGTCCTGCAGCAACAATTTCACCCGTGGGCACTTACGATCACACTTCAAAATTCGTCCATCTGCAACTTTAACATCGAACCTGCTGCAATTCTCAATAGGTAAGGCCATCCGGACAGCAACCTTGCTGTTCATAAAATTATTAGTGCTCCCAGTGTCAATAAGAACGGTGATTGGTTGTTGCTTCAGAAATCCTCCCACTTTCATTGTTTGCGGGTTCGCATAACCGGCAAGGGCATGCATCGTAATATCAATTGGCTGCTGTTCTTCATCCGTGACCTCTTCCTCATGCTCCTGGACCTCCTCCTCCCTGTCTTCAAGAGGTTCAATTAATAGGAGGTGGCCCCTTTTGCAGCGGTGATCGCGGTTCCACGGCTCGTCGCAATGCCAACAAAGACCCTTTGCTAATCGATCACATAGTTCTTCTCTTGTCAATTTTTTGGGCAGCGAAGGATGTCTGGAAGCAGAAGGGGGTTTATATGTTGAGGTTCTAGGAGTGGTTCTCATCCTTCGTGAATCTTGGTTGAGTCGTTCTTCTTGTATTCGGGCAAAAGAAATCGCAGCCATCACGGTACGGGGCTGTCGTGCCTTAACTTCCCCTTTTATCTCTGGCTTGAGTCCTTCGATAAATGTTCCTAACAATTGACGGTCAGTCCAATCACGAGCAAGGTAAGATAGCTTCTCAAACCTGGTTTGGTACTCTTGAATCGTAGAGGTTTGTCGAATCTTTGCGAGTTGGCCGTCGATATTTTCATACTCCGTAGGTCCAAAACGGTTCAGCAGTGCATTCTTAAATTGATTCCATGTCGGAGCCCCATGATTATATTCCAGCCAATTGTATCATTGAATAGCATCTCCTTCAAGGTGGATGACAGCAATCTCCACCATAGCATTATCCGACGTTCGGTAGTAGCGAAAGTAACGTTCTGCGCGTGAAATCCACCCCACTGGGTTTCCTTCTTCCCATCGTGGGAAGTCCACCCTCATGCATGGTTGAAGCACATCTGAGGGCTGTCCCTCCTTCTCTGAGGTCCTTTCTAAATTCTCTCCTTGCTACAGTTTGGTTGGACTCGATGGTTGTCCAATTCTGAATTCTGCAAACAAAGCGCGCAATTTGTCTTCCAAGCGCGATTCAAGCCGTGATTCAATCCAAGATTCTCATGCTTCAAATTTGGCATCAATTGGATCTTGGGAAGCCATAGCATATCTGTAGATCAGATATGCCCTTGTCTTTTTTCTATTGACGGGTTAATGGCATGGGGTGGTGGAAGGTTCGGACAATAGATCGGTGATTGAAGGGTTCAACTGTAATGGTTTACTGTTTTGGGCTGTGGTTTTTGATGCTGTTAGAGTTATGAAACTAGGTTATGATAGCTGCATCTTAAGGCTAGAGGGATGCCCTAAAGACATCTTGGTTTGTGGCAGCAAGCTGGCTAGGGTTTGGTAGGTTACGGAGAAGAAAAAAGGACCAAGGTGCAATACCAGATTTTTCGCCGAAAAAATTCCAGCAGTAAAGATGTAATTTTTCCAGAAATTTTCGAAAGAGATTCAAGTAAAACTCAAAGGGGATCTACTGATAAGGAAGAGGTAATATTGTAAAAAATTTCGTAGGAAGAAACGACAGCAAGAGGTTTGGCAAAATTGAGAATCACGGAGAGGTATTATAGCAGATTTTTACGTCTAAAGTGCAGCATATTGGACGTAAAAGATAAGTGGTTTTTATTGAGAATTTTTCGTCAAAACCAAAGGGAAAACTACTGTTAGGAAGTGTCAAAACTGCCATAAAAATTCCATAGAGAATTGGATAGAAAAAATGTAGTAGCAAGATCAAAAAAGCAGTGCTATGCGACTGAAATTCTGCAATGCGACTTTCATTGTAGAGATGAAAACTTTGTGACGAAAAGTTCATGCAGCAATTATAGGAACGAATTTTTTTGGATTTTTTGAATAAGGATAACTAAATTGCAGTAGCAGTAGGGTAGATAACCAGAACCTGTTGCAATTCATGGGAAGATCAAAGGATGATCTACGGTGGTGGAGATGACGGCGGAATTCAGCGATGATCTTCTAAGCAATTGTGGGAATTGCTTTGCGCGGTTGTGGAGGGCTGGTGGATGGCTGTGGAAGGGCAGCGAGACGCCAAGAATGCTGCTCTAATACCAAGTGTTAGAACCCTCCGTGGATTCTAAGCTTCGGGTTGATCTCTATAGGGGATCGGCCTCCTTGGAACTCTATAGGGGTTCCTTCCTCTAAGTTGCTGCACAAAGGCTGCTAAAGGATTGATCTATTCATTGATTAAAAGAGGATGAATACATGATTATTTATAGGGCTTCTAAGCCCCAACTCTTAATAGGAATATTACTCAAGACTCCTACTTCTAACCAACTTCTAATTAGGACTCCTTCTCTAGTAGGATTCCTAATTCTAATAGGACTTTTTCCCTAATAGGACTTCTACTTCTAATAGGACTCTTTTCCTAATAGGACTCCTACTTCTAATTAGGACTCCTTCTCTAGTAGGATTCCTAATTCTAATAGGACTTTTTCCCTAATAGGACTTCTAATAGGACTCTTTTCCTAATAGGACTCCTACTTCTAATAGGACTCTTTTCCTAATAGGATTCCTACTTCTAATATGACTCTTTTCCTAATAGGACTCCTACTTCTAATAGGACTCTTTCTCTAATAGGACTCCTTTCCTAAGAAGTAACCTAACCCTAACCTAGCCGGCCTCTTCACCTCTTTAATAAGGGTCGGCTAGATAGGATTTACATGAATGCCCTTATCAATGAAACTAAATTAGGACTCTCATAGCTAGAGTCCTAACAGAAGGAGGTGAACACTTTAGCAAAAGAAGAGACAAGACTTTGCCAAGACTTTTTAAAGACTTTTTTTTTCAAAATTCTAACTCTCAAGGGTACCCTTTCAGTTGAGAAAGAGGGGTATTTATAGGCTCAAAATGGATTCAAATTTGGGCTCCAAATTTAAATTTGAACCACCAGCGCCACTGCTGGGATAAGTAACCGCCGTCAGAGGCTGCAGCACGTCGTCACCGCATCGACACAGAAGCGGTGCACGCCAGTTGGGCGGTTCAATCGCCTGGCCCATTCAACAAAGGTTGAATGGGCCTTGTTTAAGGCACAAGTTGGCCCAATAAGAGCCCGGTTGGCCTCTACCAGATTTAGGCAGGATTATTTCTAAATCTTTGCTCTAATCATGTGTAAACTATAAATTTAAAACATAATTATAAGTAATTTAACCTGGCATTCTTCAAGTCAACTTCCGGCGAGCTTTACGGCGAGATTCTGGCGGACTTCCGACACTTCCCTCGGATTTCTTCCGGCAGACTTCCAGCATACTCCCGGATTATATGGCGAGCTCAACAAGTCTTCGACTAGCTTTCAAATCTTCCCGATAAGTTCCACGAACCTTCGACGATCTTTGCGACAAACTTCCGAAAACTTCAGCAAGTCCCTGATTCGATCTTAGTTGGTTCCGGCAACACTTCCGATGATTTCTCGGACTTCCGATGAACTCTTGAACACCCCACGGACTTGACCACGGTAAATCGCTTTATGTTTTCATCCCATCATAGTTATTTCTGCACACTTATCTCAATAATATAGATTAGAATAAATATTTCACCAATTGACTTCATCATCAAAATCTGAGATTCAACAAATAACTGCCAAGCAATGGTACCACCTTTCAAGTAGTGGTATCGCTTGTCAAGCGATGGTACTTCCCCACCGTAGAACCTAAGACTCTGCTCTGGCGGTAGTACCACCAGACTAGATAGTGGTACCTATTGAATCTTGAATTTTGATGATGAAGTCAATTGGTGAAATATTTGTTCTAATCTACTTTGTTGAGATAAGTGTGCAGGAATAACTACGATGGGAAGAAAACATAAAGTGATTTACCGAGGTCAAGTCCGTCGGGGGTTCAAGAGTTCATCGGAAGTCCGAGAGATTTTTCGGAAGTGTTGCCGGAACCATCCAAGATCGAATCAGGGACTTGCCAAAGTTTTCGGAAGTTCATCTCAAAGATCGCCGAGGTTCGTGAAACTCACCGGGAAGATTCGGAAGCAAGCCGAAGACTCGTTGAGCTCGCCATACAATCCGGAGTATGCTGGGAGCCCATTGGATGCAATCCGAGGGAAGCATCGAAAGGCTGCCGGAATCTCGCCGTAAAGCTCGTCGGAAGTTGACTTGAAGAGTGTCGGATCAAATCACATTGAGTTATGTTTTAGGTTCATAGTTTGCACATGAGTAGAGCAAGGATTTAGGAAAAAATCCTGCCTAAATTCAGTGGGGGCCAACCGGGCCTCTACTGAGCCAAGTTGGGACTTAAACAGGGCTCATTCGGCTTTGTCCGAATGGGGCAGGTGGTGGAACCGCCCAGCCTAGGGCGGTGGCACCGCCTGGCTGGAGCGTAGCATCGCCTCAGCACGACGGGCGGTGGAACCGCTTCGGGCGGTAGTACCGCCGAACACTGACAGCGGTGGCACCGCCCCGGGCCAACAGATCGAGCGGTAGCACCGCCGCTCGGGTGGTGGCACCGCCGCTGCGCGGCACCGCTCGCACGCCAACAGATTGACATGGGCGGTGGCACCGACCCTGATGACCAGAGCATTGGAACTCCAAATTGATTTCAAATTTGGAGCCCAATTTTGAATCCACTTTGGATCTATAGATACCCCCCCTTTCTCAGCTTAAAGGGCAACCCTTTTGAGCAAAATTCTTAAGTCTTGAGCTTTTGTAGAGTGTTGAAAAGTCTTGTTCTTGCTAAGTGTTCACCTTCTTCTTTTCTTGAGAAATCTTGTACAAGTGTGAACTTCTTGTAAAGGGCTGTAAAAGGGGTATTTGATCCTTCCCCTTCAAAGGATTTGATAGTGGAAGAAGGGAGCCTCATCGGAGAAGGCTTCAGAAGTCGATGTAGGTCACTTTGACCGAACCACTATACATCGCTGCGTCTTGATTGTGTGAGTGTTTAAATTTCTGTTTTACTTTGCTGCAAGCCTTTACTTTACTTGCTCCACTTCATTTTTATCTTTGTACGCATGCTTTAAAGTTAGAACGCAAAAATTGATTTCAAACAAAACGTTGTTTTCATCGCAAGCTTATTTTAAATCGCTGAAAAATCCATCGTTTTATCCGCTGCACTAATTCACCCCCCCTCTTAGTGCCACTCGATCCCTAACAATTGGTATCAGAGCAAGGTTTGCTCTCATATTGGTTTAAAACCCAAGAGAGATGGCCTACTCCGGTATGCAAGAGGGTCTCTCCATTACTCGTCCGCCTATGTTTAATGGGTCGGATTATATGTATTGGAAGACTCGTATGAGGATTTTTCTCATTTCCATGGACTTCGAACTTTGGAACATTGTTGAAAATGGCTTTGCAAAATCTTCTCTTCCGATGAGTGAATGGAATGAGTCGGAGAGGAAGATTTTTGCTCTCAATGCAAAGGCTATGAATGCCTTATTTTGTGCGCTTGATAAGAATGAGTTTAATCGGGTTTCTATTTATGAATCGGCATTTGATATTTGGCGCACTCTTGAAATCACTCATGAAGGCACTAGCCGAGTGAAAGAGTCCAAAATCAATATTCTTGTGCATTCTTATGAACTTTTTCGGATGAAACCAAATGAGTCCATTAGAGACATGTACACCCGCTTTACGGATGTAAAGGTTTTTCTAATTTTGAATTGGTAACTAAAATTTTAAGATCCCTTCCAAAGAGTTGGGATCCAAAGGTCACGGCCATTCAAGAGGCCAAGGATCTTAAAGTATTTCCGCTTGAAGAACTTATTGGATCTCTAATGACTTACGAGATGACGTGTCATGCTCATGAAGAGCTTGAGAACCCCCTTCCAAAGAACAGGAAGGATATGACACTTAGAACACAAGAAGACCACTTGAAAGGAACATCAAGTGATGAGGACAGTGACAATGACATTGCACTTCTTACTCAAAAGTTTAAGAAATTTATAAGAAAGAATAAATTTAAAAATGACACAAAAAGCAAATTTGAACACAAAAAGGACCAAGTCATTTGCTACGAATGCAAGAAGCCGGGACACTTCAAGAATGAATGCCCTCAAGCCAAGAAGAAGCAATTCAAAAAGAAAAAAGCCTTGAAGGCAACGTGGGATGATTCAAGTGACTCCGAGGTTGAAGAAGCTAGCAACAAAGAGGAGGCAAACTTCGCACTAATGGCATTTGGAGAAGAGGTTAGTGAGTTACTTAGTGAAGAATTATCTTTCGATGAACTTTCTATGGCTTTTCATGAGTTATTTGATGAATGTAGAACTATTAGTAAGAAGTTCAATTTGCTTAAGAAAGAGCATGCTTTATTACAAAGTAAGTTCAATTATCTTCAAAACCCATCTCTACCCCCATGCTCTAAGTGTGAAGACTTAGATGCAACAAAGAGGGAGAACTTGCTACTCAAAGAGACCCTAAACAAGTTTAAGGTTGGTAGCAAGAGCTTAGACATGATTCTTGCCAACAAAGGTCACGTAGGAAATAGAAGTGGTATCAGATTTGTGAGAGGTTCTCACCAAAATCCCACCACCTTCGTTAAAGGGCCTACATTGCATGTATCACCTCATTTGAAATGTAATTTTTGTGGCAAAACGGGACATGTTGCTTACAAATGTCCATTCAAGAAAATTAATCCACAAAAATTGATATGGTTTCCTAAAGGAACCATAAACAGTTCAATGATAAATTACAAAGTAAGTAGATCATTTTGTAAGGCACCCAAAATCAAATGGGTACCTAAAAACCATCCTCTTTTGTAGACAAACTCACAAGCTAGGAGCAAGAAATGGTATCTTGATAGTGGATGCTCAAGGCACATAACCGGAGATCCATCTCATTTCTCTATCCTCTCTAGCAAAGAAGAAGGATATGTCACCTTCGGAGACAACAACAAGGGTAAAATCATTGGCAAGGGAACCATAGGTAACAAATCAAGTTTTTCAATTAATGATGTGTTACTAGTTGATGGTTTAAAACATAATCTTTTAAGTATTAGTCAACTATGTGATAAAGGTTATGTTGTTAGATTTGAATCTAATGTTTGCATTATTGAAAAACCCAACAACAACATATCCATGATTGCTTTAAAACAAAACAATGTCTACACCATAAATATTGATAAATTAAGTAATGAAATGTGCTTTTCGGTTTTAAATGATGATGCTTGGCTTTGGCATAGGAGACTAGGCCATGCAAGCATGAAACTAATCTCTAAGATTTCATCTAAAGATTTAGTAAGAGGTATCCCAAACACGAAATTTGTTAAAGATAAGGTATGTGATGCATGTCAACTAGGAAAACAAATAAAGACTAGTTTCAAATCAAAAAATCAAATTAGCACCACTAAACCATTGTGATTGATCCATTTGGACTTATTTGGACCAATTGACATAACAAGCCTAGGAGGTAGCAAATATGTCTTTGTAATTGTGGATGACTATAGTAGATACACTTGGACCTATTTCTTGGCTCATAAAAGTGATTGTTTCAAATGTTTCTCTAAATTTTGTAAACTCACTCAAAATGAAAAAGGCTTTATGATTTCATCAATTCGAAGTGATCATGGAGGCGAATTTCAAAATCATGACTTCCAAAATTTTTGTGAAATAAACGGATACAATCACAACTTCTCTACTCCAAGAAATCCACAACAAAATGGAGTAGTGGAAAGGAAAAATAGAAGTTTGCAAGAAATGGCTAGAACCATGTTAAATGAATATAATTTACCAAAATATTTTTAGGCCGAAGCCGTGAATACGGCTTGCTATGTTACGAATAGAGTTCTAGTGAGACCATCCCTATCTAAAACTCCATATGAATTATGGAATGATAAAAAACCCAATGTTTCTTATTTTAAAGTTTTTGGTTGTAAATGCTTTATTTTAAATGAAAAGGATGCCTTAGGAAAATTCGATGCAAAATCCAATGAAGGTATATTTCTTGGTTATTCTTTGGTTTCTAAGGCTTTTCGTGTTTTCAACAAAAGAACCTTACTTATAGAAGAATCTATTCATGTGGTTTTTGATGAAATTTCCGAATTTAAGAAGAAAGATTTTGATGATGATTTTGGTCTTGATAATTTGAATTTGAATGAACCCTCTCCTCAAAATGACAACTTGGATGCATCTTCTTCCCAAACTTCCTTACCCAAGGAATGGAAGTATGTAGATGCTCATCCCAAGGAGTTAATTATAGGAGATACATCGAAAGGGGTTCAAACTCGCTCTTCTTTCAAAAATTTTTGTGCCCATGCCGCTTTTCTTTCTCAAGTTGAACCAAAATGCATTGTTGATGCCCTGAAAGATGATTCATGGGTTATTGCAATGCAAGAAGAATTGAATCAATTTGAGAGGAATGAGGTATGGAAGCTTGTTCCTAGACCTAATGACCACTTAGTTATTGGTACTAAGTGGGTCTTTAGAAACAAGCAAGATGAATACGGTATCGTGGTTAGAAACAAGGCTAGACTAGTGGCCAAAGGTTTCAACCAAGAAGAAGGTATCGATTATGAAGAGACCTTCGCTCTGGTGGCAAGATTGGAAGCCATTAGGATGCTCCTTGCCTATGCTAGTAGTAAAGATTTCAAATTATTTCAAATGGATGTCAAAAGTGCATTCTTAAATGGTTTTATTTCCGAAGAAGTGTATGTCGAACAACCACCCGGATTTTAAAACTCTCTATTTCCTAACCACGTGTTTAAGCTAACTAAGGCTCTATATGGTCTAAAACAAGCCCCTAGGGATTGGTATGAGAGGCTAAGTTCTTTTTTAATTTCAAATGATTTCACTAAAGGCAAGGTTGATACTACATTGTTTATTAAACATTTTGAAAATAATTTTCTTATTGTTCAAATTTATGTTGATGATATTATTTTTGGGTCTTGTAATAAATCACTATGTGAATTATTTGCTAAGGATATGAGTGATGAATTTGAGATGAGCCTAATGGGAGAATTAAATTTCTTTTTAGGACTACAAATCAAGCAACTAAGTGATGGTATATTTCTAAATCAATCAAAATACACATTGGAATTGTTAAAATGATTTAACATGGATGGATCAAAAGATGTTAGCACTCCTATGAGCACCTCCGTTAAATTAGATATGGATAAAAATGGAGAAAGTTTTGATCAAAAAACTTATAGGGGCATGATAGGTAGCCTACTTTATCTCACTGCAACCAGACCTGACATCATGTTCAGTGTAGGGTTATGTGCAAGATTCCAAGCTAATCCTAAGCTATCTCACTTGAAAGCTGTCAAGAGGATTCTTAGATACCTTAAAGGAACCCCTAATCTTGGATTATGGTATCCAAGATCTGACAATTTTGATTTGAAAGCTTATGCTGATGCGGACTTTGGTGGATGTAAAATAAATAGGAAAAGCACATCCGGAACATGCCAATTTCTAGGACATGCACTTGTTTCTTGGACTTCCAAGAAACAAAATCTGCACTATCTTGAATACATAGCTGCAAGTGCATTTGTGCACAGTTATCTGGATGAAAAATACACTAGAAGACTATGGAATCTACTTAAAAACATTCCTATAAAATGTGATAACACGAGTGCTATTTGTCTAACTAAAAATCCGATTCAACACTCTCGAACTAAGCACATTGACATTAGGCATCATTTTATACGTGATCATGTAAGTAGTAGAGATGTCACCCTTGAATTTGTTGATACAAATCATCAATTAGTAGACATTTTTACGAAACCTTTAAATGAGGAACAATTTGATTTTATTAAAAAGGAATTAGGCATGTTGAACTGTCCAAATGAGTAAGCTCTAGTTGATGATATCTTTCCTTGAAATTATGGTTTTCATCGATTTGATTCCACACATTATGGTTTTCATCAATTTGATTCCACACATTCTAATTATGGTTTTTTGGATTTGATTCCACACATTCTGATTCTTTTTGACTTCATTCCATCTCTAAGACCTTTTTCTTTTTTAAAAAAAATATAAAAAAAAAATGAAATGTGGATTTTTTTTTTGTGCTACTCTGTAGCAAAATGTCAGTCGGTGGAACCACTCTTTGAGAGTACCCTAACACCCCTTTTATATGGGGTGAGTTAGGGCCGGCGGTAGAACCGCCCGAACACTCTTCCTCACCTCTCTATACTTCTCTAAACTCTCCCAAGCATCATTTTGGTATCATTTCTTCCCTCTAGAAGCCTAAGAAGGAGATCTTACTTTGATTCAAGCTTCCTACATCTCAAAGGAACAATCTAAGGTAAAAACAAAATTATTTCTCTTTCCTTTTCTTGTCTAATTTAATTCCTTTCTTCAATTGATTATTGATCAATCCTAGATAGAAATGGCTCCTAAAAGAACATCAAGAGACAAAGGAAAAAGGATGGAGGTAGATTCATTTGACCAATCCTTGTTTAAATCACAAGAAGCTTCCTTTAGATTTTCTGAACTTGGTTCTAGACCTATTCATAAAGGAAAATATGTTGATTTGAATCAATTAGGGAACCTAGAACCTATCATGTGGTTTGCAGACTTAGAGGCCTTACCCATTTTGTAAATTATTGAACCTGTTTATCCACGCTTAGTTAAATTATTTTATGCTAATTTAACTATGAATGATGATGGCTTGTCAAATTATCTTCTAGGTAATGAGATCCAAATATGTGATAATACTATATGCTCATTAATTAGAATTGTTGAAAAAGAACTAGGATGCTATTTTAGAGGAAAATAGGATATGGACACAGTTGGTGCCACCCACTCTGAAGCTTTAGAAACTGTGTTTGCAAACCCAAATTTAGGTATAATCCTCAAGAGTTGTGAACATTTACTACCTTTTAACTCTAAGATTTTGCATCACATTCTTATAAGCATTGTCATTCCTAAATAGTTTCATCATAATGAGATTTTCCGAGTTAGGTACTTTATATTGGATCATGATCAGACAACATTTTTGTTTTGGTTACCTAATTCGGCAGCACATGATAGAGGTCCTTTCTAAAGGATCAATGTTACCATATGGAGGTTTAATAACTAAACTATTGCATGCCCATAATATTTGCATTCCACTAAATGAAGAAGCAATACAAGTGGACAGATTTAATATCATTGACGTTAAACTACTTAGGCGACTTAGGTGTACATTCGAGCATGGAATAGGGGTTAGACAACCTAGGAGATGTGATATACCTCCCCCACTAGTAAACCATCCTGAAACACTAGTCCTTAGGGGAAATGAATCTCCTCCTCCTGATCCTTTTATTGCAGCTACATCAGTGACATTTTCTGCTCCATCTTCTGACGATCCGATCATGAGAGAGTTAAATGAGGTAAAACTACAGCAAATTGAAATTTTGAAGGAAATGTGGAAGATGAACCTAAAGATCGATCACATGTATAGGCATCTTGGCATTCCTCCTGAGGAGTAGCTTGCTGTATTTTCTTTTTGAACGATGTAAACTTGTGTTGTATGTTGACATATATGTTGTATTATCTTCATTACATCTTGACATATATGTTGTATTATCTTCATTACATCTTCTTGGCCACTGTGACATGATTTTTGGCTTTCTGATTGATTTCCTTTTCCACATTTGTGATATTTTTCGGCCATCCTTTATTGTTACATATGAATCCCTCGTTTCCTTTTTGTTGATGACAAAGGGGGAGAAATAATATGTGTATTGCCATATGTTATATGCATTTTTCATGCTTTACAAGTTATTGCAAGTTAAAATACTTATTTAGGTTCTTGATATCATATTTTTAATTATGTATACTTCATTGATATCTTTGATACCTATTTGACATCTTATTGTCCAACATCAACTTTGTCATCATGAAGTTAATTTATTGTGTTGAATTCAAAAATTGAATTCAAGCAATTCTGTCTTTATGGCATATAGATAGGGGGAGTTAAGAGTAACTCCATCACCAATTGATTGTCATCATCAAAAAGGGAGAGATTGTTGAATCTCGGATTTTGATGATGAAGTCAATTGGTGAAATATTTGTTCTAATCTACTTTGTTGAGATAAGTGTGCAGGAATAACTACGATGGGAAGAAAACATAAAGTGATTTACCGAGGTCAAGTCCGTCGGGGGTTCAAGAGTTCATCGGAAGTCCGAGAGATTTTTCGGAAGTGTTGCCGGAACCATCCAAGATCGAATCAGGGACTTGCCGAAGTTTTCGGAAGTTCATCTCAAAGATCGTCGAAGGTTCGCGGAACTCACCGGGAAGATTCGGAAGCAAGCCGAAGACTCGTTGAGCTCGCCATACAATCCGGAGTATGCTGGGAGCCCACTGGAAGCAATCCGAGGGAAGCATCGGAAGGTTGCCGGAATCTCGTCGTAAAGCTCGTCGGAAGTTAACTTGAAGAGTGTCGGATCAAATCACGTTGAGTTATGTTTTAGGTTCATAGTTTGCACATGAGTAGAGCAAGGATTTAGAAAAAATCCTGCCTAAATTTAGTGGGGGCCAACCGGGCCTCTACTGAGCCAAGTTGGGACTTAAACAGGGCCCATTCGGCTTTGTCCGAATGGGGCAGGCGGTGGAACCGCCACCGGGCGGTGGCACCGCTGGTGAGCGGTAGCACCGCCTGTACCTGACAGGCGGCGGAACCACATGCAGGGTGGTAGCATAGCCCCGAACACAGACAGCGGTGGCACACTTCGCCAATGCGAGCGGTAGCACCGCTTCTCGTCGATCAGCCAGGCCCGACACGGGCGGTGGCACTGCCACCGACAAGCGGTGGCACCACCTCTGACGACCAGAGCATTGGAACTCCAAATTGATTTCAAATTTGGAGCCTAATTTTGAATCCACTTTGGATCTATAAATACCCCCCCTTTCTTAACTGAAAGGGCAACCCTTTTGAGGAAAATTCTTAAGTCTTGAGCTTTGGTAGAGTGTTGAAATGTCTTGTTCTTGCTAAGTGTTCACCTTCTTCTTTTCTTGAGAAATCTTGTACAAGTGTGAACTTCTTGTAATGGGTTGTAAAAGGGGTATTTGATCCTTCCCCTTCAAAGGATTTGATAGTGGAAGAAGGGAGCCTCATCGGAGAAGGCTTCGGAAGTGGATGTAGGTCACTTTGACCGAACCACTATACATCGCTGCGTCTTGATTGTGTGAGTGTTTAAATTTCTATTTTACTTTGTTGCAAGCCTTTACTTTACTTGCTCCACTTCATTTTTATCTTTGTACGCATGCTTTAAAGTTAGAACGCAAAAATTGGTTTCAAACAAAACGTTGTTTTCATCGTACGAAGTTTCTGAAGCTTGTTTTAAATCGCTGAAAAATCCATCATTTTATCCGCTGTACTAATTCATCCCCCCCCCCTCTTAGTGCCACTCGATCCCTAACAGTACCACTCGATCCCTAACAGTACCACCTAGTGTCAAAGTCAACTAACGGTGGTACACCAATGACAAGCGATGGTACCGCCAATACTTGAAAATCCAGAATGGTACCTTTTTTTACTTTATTTTTAAAACCAATTGAGGCTATAAATACCCCTTACTTCTCAACTGGTAATTTGAGTGTTCACCTCCACCTTGCTATAAAGTGCAAAAAGCCTATAAAAGGAGAGTGAGCCATTTTAAAGTTCTGTAAAAAGAGGTGATTGATCTTTCCCCTTCAAGCAAGATTGATAGTGGAAGCCGGTGATCTTATTGGAGAAGGTATGAGAGTAGATGTAGGTCAATCGATCGAACCACTATAAAATTACTATGTTCTTCCCTTGGTGTGTAAATTTCATTTGCTGCATTTCAATTCTTACTTCATTGCAACTGCTCAATCTTCTCTTCGCTACTATCTTGCGAACTCACTCGAATCAACATATTTCCAAAATGGTTTTCATCGAACGAAAAATTTTCATTGTCGAAGTTTTTCAAAATCGCTTTAAGTTGTCATTTTTTTTTTGCTACACTAATTCACCCCCCCCCCCCTCTTAGTGTCGTTCTTGATCATAACAATTGATATCAAAGTGAGGTCACTCTCATTTTGGTTTAAAACATAAGAGAGATGGCATTTGTCGGCATCTAAGAGGGTCACTTAATCACACATCCACCTATGTTCAATGGGTTGGATTACACCTATTGGAAAACTCACATGAGAATTTTTCTTATTTCTATGGATTTTTAATTGTGGAATATTATCGAAAAATGGTTTTAAAAAGTCTTCTCTTCCAATGAATGATTGGAATGAGTTGGAGAAGAAGGCTTTTCCTCTAAATGCCAAGGCTATGAATGCCTTGTTTTGTGCTTTAGAAAAGAATGAATTTAATCATGTTTTGATTTGTGAAACGACTTTCGATATTTGGCATAAACTCGAAGTCATACACGAAGGCACTAATAGAGTAAAGGAATCCAAAATAAATCTTTTAGTTCATGCTTATGAATTGTTTCGGATAAAACTAAGTGAGTCCATTGGAGACATGTACACCTGATTTACGAATGTCGTCAATAAATTAAAAGCGCTTGGTAAAAGTTTTTCTAATTTTAAACTTGTGAAAAAAATCTTAAGATCTCTACCAAAGAGTTGGGATCCTAAAATAATGGTCATTCAAGAGGCCAAGGACTTAAATAACTTCCCTCTCGAAAAACAAATTGGGTTATTAATGTTGGGAAATCCACGCAAGGGGGAGCGATATCACATGCGTAGCGGAAGAATAGAAAATAAAACCCCAAATTTCTCATAAAAAGTTTCCGTCGTCGTGCGAAGATCGGTGCGTCAAAAACAAATCCGCAAAACTGTACATGTAAAGAAGATACCTAAGGAGATCGTATATCCCTAAATTCCTATAGATCTGTGGGAGAGGATGAAGGAGGTCAAGCGTCCTCCTCTCTAGGGGTATCCACACAGCAGGGATTGCGACGATGCTCCTCTCTCTCTTGGGGGAGGACAACAGGAGGTGGCTACCAAAAGAAACCCTCAGCCTATAGAACTCTGGTTCCCTCCTATTTATAGACGCCCCTTGAAAAACCCTAATGGATCTTTTGCCCTATTGGGTATTGGATCTCCATCCAATTACCCAAGCCTCTTGGATTAGTGGGCCTCTACCCAATAATCTCTTATTAGCAATTATTAGATCTCATCTCAGGATCCAATAATTCAGGGGCTTAATGGATATCCAATAAGATAGGGGGTTCAGCGGATATCTCATATCCGAACGTCTACTCATCGCAACACCTACCATATGTGTGTGACCCTTTAGGCCCAATATCGAGCTGGCCATGAGTCATACTTGTCAGAACTCCTTCTGACTTAGTGAATTATTATCTCTATAATAATTCACACAACTCATCGACTGCGGACGTACCAGGCCACTACGCCGCGACCCCCAGACGATATGGGGGAATCTAATCCTTTGGACCTATCTATCCTCAGTTACCATGTATCTATAATCTCTCATCCATCTAATATCCTAGAGACCCTCTACAGAGCATGGTGCTGTCAGGCCCATACGGTCTCTCCTCGAGTCTTGCTCTTGTCGGATTCTCCCGGAGAACTCTTTCTCTCTCAATCCAAATAACCTTAGCCAAGGATTTGTTCGAGCAAGAACACATGGGATATTCTTCTCATGATACCGAGAGCGGATGATTCTCTATTAACACTCAATAGCCCTCGTAAGGTTGGCTACCACTCCCAATGACCGGCTGTACTAGATATGGAGCTTTCCAAACCTATAAGTCCGGTATCAAAGAGTGGAGTACTCATATAGGACATCCTTAGTGTCTCAAGTCTAAGGACCAGATACACTACTAGGACTATGGAATCGCTGTTTGACATGAGGTACCAATAACCATCCAGCATTCCATAGGCGGATCAATCAGTGAACTCATTCTCCAATGAACACCTGCACTATACCCTTAGTGTCCCCACACGAGTAGCTATGAGACCAGCTACCTCCATCATATGAACAGGTATACAGCACACCAGTCTATCTGGTTATCTCGATGTCCTTCTCGAGTAACCTATGACCAGGATAATTTAGGGTCTGTGTTTAAAGGTGAATTGGTCTCATTATCGTAATCTCATCATGATCCAATTCCTATTGCACAGATCCAAGGACATCACAATATACATATACATAATGTGAGATAATGCTAATAATCATAAGCAAAGAGATTGATGCAGCGTGTTACAGGTGCAATCACTCACGTGATTGGCTTGTAGGGCACCTATAACTAGCAATCTCCCACTTGATCTAAAGCCAATCACCAATATGTCTGATCCCCATCAGACCTCTATGACGCTCAAAGACATATGAGTCAATGGCTTTGTCAGTGGATCTACAATATTATCTTCGAATGGAACTCTTTCCATTACTACATCTTTTCGGGCCACGATCTCTCTAATAAGTTGGAACCTCCTCAGAACACTTCTGATGAGACCCAAGTTCCCTTATTTGAGTAATCATCCCGTATTTGTCGCAATATAAAGGAATCAACTCCTCGCTGCTTGGGATGACTCCTAGATCTGTGATGAACTTCTTGATCCAGACTCCCTCCTTTGTTGCCTCTGCCGCAGCAATGTATTCCGCCTCTATGGTCGAGTCAGCACTAGTGTCTTGCTTGGAACTCTTCCAGCATTCTGCTTCTCCATTCAAGGTGAACACATACCCTGAATTAGACTTACTATCATCGACATCGGACTAGAAGCTCGAGTCTGAGTAGCCCTCAACCTTAAGGCTACTACCTCCATATACTAGTAAAAGATCCTTAGTCCTTCTGATGTACTTAAGGATATATTTTACTGCTTTCCAGTGCTCCAAGCCTGGATCTGCCTGATATCTGCTCGTGACACTCAGAGCATGCGTTATATCAGGCCTGGTACATAGCATAGCATACATGATAGATCCTATCGCTCATGCATATGGCATCATATCTATGTGTGCCCTTTCTTCAAGAGTCTTTGGGGACATACCCCTAGACAGTGATATTCCATGTCTCATTAGTATGAGACCTCTCTTGGAATTTTGCTTGCCAAACCTTTTGACAATGGTGTCTATGTACCTAGACTGGAACAAGCCAAGTATCCTCTTGGATATATCTCTATAGATCTGTATCCCCAATATACAGGATGCTTCCCCTTAGTCCTTCATGGAGAAGTGCCTAGATAACCAAGTCTTTACTGTGGAGAGCTTTCCTACATCATTCCCAATGATCATGATGTCATCCACATATAATATCAAAAAGGTGATAGTGCTCCCACTTAATTTCCTGTACACACAAGGTTCATCTTTATTCTTAACGAAGTCATAAGATCTGATCGCCTCATCAAATCTTATGTTCCAACTTCGGAAAACTTGCTTTAATCCATAAATGGACCTAAGAAACTTGCACATCTTATCTGGGTTATCCTTGGATACGAATCCCTCAGGCTGTATCATATACACCTCCTCATCGAGGTTACCATTGAGGAAAGCGATTTTGACGTCCATTTGCCAGATCTCATAATCATAGTGTGTTACAATAGCCAATAAAATTCGAATGGATTTTAGCATGGCTACAGGTGAGAAAGTTTCGTCATAGTCAATACCTTGCCTTTGACGATACCCCTTAGCCACAAGCCTTCCTTTATAGGTCTCTACCTTTCTATATACTCCAATCTTCTTTTTGAAGATCCACTTGCAACCAATAGGTACAATACCCTCGGGTGCATCAACTAGGTTCCAAACCTTGTTGAAGTACATGGAATCCATTTCCGAATTCATGGCTTCTTGCCATTTCCCAGAGTCTATGCTCATAATAGCCTCCTCGTAGGTCTGAGGATCAATATCCTCAACATCCTCTCTCTTTGATATGTCCCACATATCTCTCAGGAAGATGGGATACTCTATCTGACCTACGTAAAGTTTGAACTTGTGTGTTAGGTATCTGAACAGATTCTGGAATGGTGCTTGAGCTAGGTTCTCCACTTCTCATTTCCTCTTAGACTCACTTACACTCATGATATGTTAAGCTATATCTAGCATAAATAAACCATTATGCAATGTTCCTCTCATGATGATCTGATCATCTAATATTATTCAACAACCATTGGTCTCAAAAACTAATTTATATCCAATAACTGTCAAACATGAAATGGAAATAATATTTTTGATAATAGAAGGAACATAATAGCATGCATCTAATGCAATAATAGCTCCACCAGGCAGATGTAAAGTGACCTTGCCAGCAGCCAGTGCAGCAACCTTTGCTCTATTGCCCATCTTAAGGTCCATCTCGCCTTTATTCAATCTCCTACGTCCTGTAGGAACCTGCAACGAATTGCAGATATGATAAGCACTCCCGGTATCCAATACCCATGTGTTATCATAAGATTTTGACAAATAGAGACTGATCATGAATGTACCTGAAGCTTCTGCAAGTCTTCTGTTTTACCCTCTCTGCAAGGTACTCTTTGTAGTTCCTCTTCCAGTGCCCATCTTTGTCGTAGTGGAAGCACTAGTCTTTGTCATTTGTTGGGTCTTTCTTGGCAACCTTTGCCTTACCCATTTTGTCCTTGCTCTTGCCCTTCTTAAGGGTCTTCTCAGCCTTCTTTTTCTTTCTGGTCTCACCAGTGTATAGAACCGGTTTCTCTTTCTTGATGGTGCTCTCTACTTCTCTCAACATATTGAGGAGCTCTGGGAGGGTCATCTCAAGTTTGTTCATATTAAAATTCATTATGAACTGAGAAAAGGAATCTGGTAGGGACTGAAGTACAAGATCCACACATAGGTTATCCTCTAGGACCATTCCTAGACTTGTGAATTTCTCGATCCACTCAATCATCTTAAGGACATGGTTCTGAACCGGTGTCCCCTCAGTCATCCTAGCACGGAAAAGACTCTTTGATATCTCATATCGCTGAGTTCTTCCCTGTTCCTCAAACAGTTTACGGAGATGTAGGAGTATGGAATTAGCATCCATATTTTCATGTTGTCTCTGTAACTCAGTAGTCATAGAGGCCAACATATAACACTGAGCAAGAGTGGAATCATCTAAGTACTTCATATAACGAGCCATCTCATCCTCGCTTGCCCCTTCGTCGGGCATAGGGATCACTATATCAAGGACATATGCAATTTTTTTTACTGTGAGAATGATTCTCAGATTACGAAGCCAATCCATATAATTTGGACCAGTGAGGCAGTTGGCATCAAGTATACCACGTAAAGGATTTGAAAGCGATATTTTTCTGAAATAAAAGATATAGCACAAATAAATAACATGCAGACTTTGCAAAAATTTAAATAATTAAGATAAGGACTTTTATCTTAATGTATTCATACTAATTTTTTGTGAGAAACATAACACCCTCCGGTATGTGAATCGGAGACCTCCGGCGGATCTCTAATGGGGATCAGGATCCAATCGACGTCTTAACGTAACCTTAAGAGACTCGACCAATCACGTTAAGCTCGTAAAGGTAGACAACTCTTGCCAATCACAACTCCTTGTGATTCCCGTCCTGTTCGGCCTCCGAACCACCATGGCCTCGAGGGACTCAACCAACCATGATGTTCGGTAAAGTCATTAACATCGTTACCAGATGAGTCTGATTCGGTGATATACTCTCGAGGGACTCGACCAAGCATACTATGTCCTTAGGTCACCTCTGACATCTCTATGTCGTAGATAAGATGGCAAGACGCAATATAGGTGAGTCTCGAGGGACTCGACCAACTCAACCTATACCGGGAATCGGCTCCTAGCTATAATGATGGAAGGCCACGTGAGTCAATCTAATTGTCTCATGTTTACCGACTTAATATTATTAATGGAGAGGATTTTTATTTGGTCTCCTAATATAATGTGTCACACACATATGTATTTAATATATATATCTACATCGTATGCAAATATATATATACATATCTAGTAGGTGTATAACTAATCATACATCACATGAGCAATCACGCCAGATGATCATGGACCATATCCTAATATGATCAGGCCCGAGCCAGTGAGCCCAATCACTCACATCAAGATCTATGTGTACTTCGGCGCATCTCTATGCCTTGTGATCGTTCATCTCGCTTCGTCGGATCCATCAACATCTCAACGCATCTCCATGCATCAGATCGTCCGTCTTGACCTCGTGAATCACGCTATCGCTGTGCCTCCTTTGATAATTATAATATTATTACAAGCACGTAGGCCCGACAATAAATGAGAAAAATAAAGGCTTGCAGACCTCAATAATAATAATCACATATACACACATCACATCACAAGTCCATGATCATCTATCCACATCATACATCACATGTATATATTATTTTATAGGACTACTAGATAAAAAAATAATAGTTAATTAAACTATTTAATTAACATATTTAATTTTCTAAAATCAGAGACATAAAGGAATTTTTTTAAATTCCTAGGGGTATTTCGGTAATTCGACCAAAAGGATATTTTGATAATTCTGTCAAAGGGACAGAATCTGAAATTTCTGACATTTCAAAGGGCAAAATCATCTTTTGCCCAGAAAAACCCTAATCCCTCCCTGCAACGTTGCGGCCGCCACCCGCCAGCACTCTGCCGAAAGCACGCCAACGCTCGCGGGCATAGCGCCAGTGGTCTCCGCGGCGCTACCCCTTCGGAGTGCGCCACATCTGCGGCAGACGGTCGCCCGCAGTGTCCCTTGCGGCTGGTTGCGCGGCGCGCCCATTGCGGGCGGAGGAGGCGGTGCCGCCGTTGCCCCGCGGGTAGAGCGCCCGCCGCCGGTGCCTCTACGGCCTTTGTCCGGCGCAGCACCAGCGCGCCCACGCTGCCCGTGCCATTGGCCCGCAGCCGGCTCGATGTTGAGGCGCCTGCGGTAACAAGGCTTCTTCTTTGCCGACGACGACAGCGATTGCTGCCCTTTCTTGCTCTTCGTGCCAATGATTTTGGCGTCATAAGCAGATAAAAAACATAACACACGTAATTTAAGATCCGATCTTCGCACGAATAACCTGGCTCTAATACCACTATTGGAAAATTCACGCATGGGGGAGCGACATCACATGCACAGCGGAAGAACAGAAATCAAAACCCTAGATTTCCCGTAGAAAGTTTCCGTCGTCGTGCAAAGATCGGTGCGTCAAAAACAAATCCACAAAACTGCACATGTAAAGAAGATACTTAGGGAGATCGTATATCCCTGAATTCCTGCATATCTATAGGAGAGGATGAAGGAGGTTAAGCATCCTCCTTTCTAGCGGCATCCACACAGCAGGGATTGCGATGATGCCCCTCTCTCTCTTGGGGGAGGAGAACAGGAGGTGACTACCAACAGAAACCCTCAGCCTATAGAACTCTGGTTCCCTCCTATTTATAGAAGCCCCCTGAAAAACCCTAATGGATCTTTTGTCCTATTGGTTATTGGATCTACATCCAATTACCCAAGCCTCTTGGATTAGTGGGCCTCTACCCAATAATCTCTTATTAGCAATTATTAGATCTCATCTCAGGATCCAATAATTCAGGGGCTTAATGGATATCCAATAAGATAGGGGGTTCAGCGGATATCTCATATCCGAACGTCTACTCATCGCAACACCTACCATATGTGTGTGACCCTCTAGGCCCAATATCGAGCTAGCCGCGAGTCATACTTGTCAGAACTCCTTCTGACTTAGTGAATTATTATCTCTATAATAATTCACCCAACTCATCGACTGCGGACGTACCAGGCCACTACGTCGCGACCCCCAAACGATATAGGGGAATCCAATCCTTTGGATCTATTTGTCCTCAGTTACCATGTATCTATAATCTCTCATCCATCTAATATTCCAAAGACCCTATACAGGGCATGGTGCTGTCAGGCCCATACGGTCTCTCCTCGAGTCTTGCTCTTGTCGGATTCTCTCGGAGAACTCTTTCTCTCTCAATCCGAATAACCTTGGTCAAGAATTTGTTTGAGCAAAAACACATGGGATATTCCTCTCATGATACCGAGAGCGGATGATCCTCTATTGACACTCAATAGCCCTCGTAAGGTTGGCTACCACTCCCAATGACCGGCTGTACTAGATATGGAGCTTTTCAAACCTATAAGTCCGGTATCAAAGAGTGGAGTACTCATATAGGATATCCTTGGTGTCTCAAGTCTAAGGACCAGATACACTACTAGGACTATGGAATTGTTGTCTGACATGAGGTATCAATAACCATCCAGCATTCCGTAGGCGGATCAATCAGTGAACTCATTCTCCAATGAGCACCTGCACTGTACCCTTAGTGTCCCCACACGAGTAGCTATGAGACCAGCTACCTCCATCATACGAACGGGTATATAGCACACTAGTCTATCCGATTGTCTCGATGTCCTTCTCGAGTAACCTATGACCAGGATAATTTAGGGTCTGTGTTTAAAGGTGAATTGGTCTCATTATCGTAATCTCATCACGATCCAATTCTCATTGCACAAATCCAAGGACATCACAATATACATATAGATAATGTGAGATAATGCCAATAATCATAAGCAAAGAGATTGACGCAGTGTGTTACAGGTGCAATCACTCACGTGATTGGCTTGTAGGGCACCTATAACTAGCAATTAATGACCTATGAGATGACTTGCAATGCTCATGAAGAGCTTGAGAACTCCCTTCGAAAGAATAGGAAGGATATGGCACTAAGAACTCAAGAAAACCACTTGAAAGAAAGTTCAAGTGACGAGGACTATGATGATGAACTAGCACTCTTGACACGAAAGTTTAAAAAATTCATAAGAAGAAATAAAGTTAAAAATAACTCTAAAAATAAACTTGAACCTAAAAAAGAACAAGTCATATGCTATGAATGCAAGAAGCCAAGGCATTTCAAAAGTGAATGTCCCCAGCAAAGTAGAAATAACCAAAGAAAAAGAAGGTACTCAAGGCAATGTGGGATGATTCAAGCGGCTTCAAAGATGGGGAACAAAGCAACAAGGAGATTACCAACTATGCTCTAATGGCCATTGGAGAAAAGGTAAGCAATTTATTAGATGAAAATTTAACTTTCGATGAGCTTTCGAATGCTTTTCATGATTTGTTTAATTAATGAAGAATAATTAGTAAGAAGTTTAATTCGTTGAAAAAGGAGCATGCCCTTTTAAACAATGAATTTGAAAATTTTAAACATGACACTCCTTTGCCTCCATGCACTAAGTGTGAACACTTAGAGGCACTTGAGAAGGAAAACTTGTGACTCAAATAAATATTCAAAAAATTTAAGAATGGTAGCAAGTCTTTGAACATTATCCTTACTAATAAGGGTCACATTAATATAAGAGGTGGAATCAGATTTGTGAGTGGCTCTTACCGAAATCCAACCACTTTCGTTAAAGGCCCTACCTTGCATGTATCACCTCACACAAAATGCAACTTTTGTTATAAACCTGGAAACTTCACTTATAAATGTCCATTTAGAAAGTATAGTCTACACAAATTGATTTGGGTTCATAAAGGGACCATAAGGAATTCAATGCAAAATAATAAAATAAGTAGATCAATTTTTTAGGCACCAAAGTTCAAGTGGGTACCTAAAAACCATCTTTTTTTATAGACACATTCATATTCACAAGCTAAGAGCAAGAGATGGTATCTTAATAGTGGATGCTTAAGGCACATGACCGAAGATCCATCTTAATTCTCTAAGCTCACTAGCCAAGTCGAAGGGTATGTCACCTTCGACGACAACAACAAGGGTAGAATCATTGGCAAGGGAATCATATGTAACAAAATAAACTTTTTAATTGATGATGTGTTGTTAGTAGATGGCTTAAAACATAATTTTTTTAGCATTAGTTAATTATGTGATAAAGGATATATCATAAGATTTGAATCTAATGTTTGTATTATTAAAAAATTACACAACAATACATCTATGATTGCCCTAAAATAAAATAATGTCTACACTATTAACATTGATGAACTTAGTAATGAAATGTGCTTTTCAATTTTGAATGACGATGCTTGGCTTTGGCATAGGAGATTATGTCATGTAAGCATGAAACTAATCTCTCAAATCTCATCTAGAGAACTAGTAAGAGGCATTCCTAATATTAAGTTTGTCAAAGACAAAGTGTGTGATGCTTGTTAACTAGGAAAATAAATAACAAGTAGTTTCAAATTGAAGAATCAAATAAGCACCTCTCGACCATTGAAATTGATTCATATGGACTTATTTGAACCAATTGATATAACAAGCCTAGGAGGTAGCAAATTTGCTTTTGTAATTATAGACAACTATAGTAGATACACTCGGATATACTTCTTGGTACACAAAAGTGATTGTTTTATGTGTTTTTCAAAGTTTTGTAAACTTATTCAAAATAAAAAAGGTTTTTTGATTTCATCGATTCAGAGTGATCATGGTGGTGAATTTCAAAATTGTGATCTTCAAAACTTTTTTGAATCTAATAGATACAACCACAATTTCTCTACTCCAAGGAATTCTCAACAAAATGGAGTAGTAGAAAGAAAGAATAGGAGTTTATAAGAAATGACAAGAATCATGTTGAACGAACATAGCCTACCTAAATATTTATGGGCCAAAGCCGTTAATACGGCATGCTATGTCATGAATAGGGTTCTAGTAAGACCATTACTCTCTAAAACTTCTTATGAATTATGGAACAACAAAAAACTCAATGTTTCATATTTTAAAGTCTTCAGTTGTAAATGTTTTATCTTGAATGAAAAAGATGCCTTAGGAAAGTTTGATGCAAAATCTGATGAAGGTATTTTTCTAGGTTATTCTTCTATTTATAAGGTCTTTCATGTTTTTAATAAAAGAACTTTGGTTATAGAAGAATCTATTCATGTTATTTTCAATGAAGATTTCAAATATAAGAAAAATGATTTTGATGATGATCTTAATTTTAATGGTTTGAATTTGAATGAAACCTCTCCTCTAAATAGCAACTTGGATGCATCTTCTTCCAAAACTTCCTTACCTAAGGAATATAAGTATGTAGATGCCCATCCTAAGGAGCTAATTATAGAAGACACATCAAAAGGAGTTCAAACTCATTCTTCTTTTAAAAATTTGTGTCAACGTCATTTTTCTTTCTCAAATTGAACCTAAATGCATTGATGAGGCCTTGAAAGATGATTATTGGGTTATCACAATGCAAGAGGAATTGAACCAATTTGAGAGGAATGAGATGTGGAAGCTTGTTCTTAAACCTAGTGACCATTTAGTTATTGGTACTAAATGAGTCTTTAGAAATAAGCAAAATGAATTTGGTATCATGGTTAGAAACAAGGCTAGATTAGTGGCCAAGGGTTTCAACCAAGAAGAAGGTATCGATTTCAAAGAAACCTTCGCTCCTGTGACAAGATTAGAAGCCATAAGGATGCCCCTTGCCTATGCTAGTAGTAAAATTTTAAGTTATTTCAAATAGATATCAAAAGCACTTTTTTAAATGGCTTTATTTCAGAAGAAGTGTAAATTAAACAACCACCCAAATTTGAGAACTCTCTTTTTTCTAATCATGTGTTTAAATTGACTAAGGCTCTCTATGGATTAAAACAAGCCCCAAGGGCTTGATATGAGAGACTTAGCTCTTTTCTTATTTAAAATAATTTCTCTAAAGACAAGATCGATACCATATTATTTATTAAAAATTTTAAAAATAATTTTCTTATTATTCAAATTTATGTTGACTATATTACTTTCGATTCTACAAATGAATCCTTATGTGAATCATTTGCCAAGAGTATGAGACAAGAGTTTGAAATGAGTCCAATGGATGAACTAACATTCTTTTTAGGATTACAAATCAAACAACTTAATAATGATATATGTCTTAGTCAAACCAAATATGTATTAGAATTACTAAAACGGTTTAATATGGATGGTTCAAAGGCCATCAATACTCTTATGAGTACCTCCACTAAGTTAGACATGGACGAAAGTGGAGAAAGCTTTGATCAAAAAATTTATAGGGGTATGATAGGTAGTTTACTATACCTCACCACAACTAGATCGGATATCATGTTTAGCGTAGGACTTTGTACTAGATTTTAATCTAATCCTCTACTATCTCATCTTAAAGTTATTAAAAGAATTCTTAGATATCTTAAGGGAAACCCTAATCTAGGATTATGTTATCCAAAATCTGAAGATTTTGAATTAATTGCTTATATGGATGCAAATTTTACTGGATGTAGAATAAATAGAAAAAGCATATCAAGAATATGCCAATTCTTAGGACATGCACTAGTTTCTTAGTCTTCTAAGAAATAAAACTCGGTTGCACTATCTACGACCGAAGCCGAATATATAGCCACAAGTGCATGTTGTGCATAAGTTGTATGGATGAAAAATACATTAGAAGATTACGAAATTTATCTAAAGAATATTCTCATAAAATGTGATAACACAAATGATATATGTTTAACTAAAAATCATATTCAACACTCTAGAACTAAACATATTGACATTAGACACCACTTTATACGAGATCATGTTAATAACAATGATGTAACTCTAGAATTTATTGATACGAAACACTAATTAGTGGATATCTTTACAAAACATTTAAATGAAGAATAATTTGACTTCATTAGAAGGGAATTAGGCATGTTAAATTGTATGAATGCATGAGTTTGTTGTATGGCTTTTCTAAAATTTTTCAATTTCATAGTATCATCTTTTCGATTTTGTAAATGGAGCTTTCATGAACTTATTTTTTTATCTTTCTCCTATCTCGTTATCGAATTTGCCTTGTGAATGTTTTGATACTCTTGCTTTGTGAATTGGTGTCAAACTCGATTCTATCGTTTAATGAATTTTTGAATTGGTATTATACATGTTTGATGATGTTTGATTTTTTTTTTAATCCTCCCTTTATTCACGAATTTTCACTCTTGTGAAGTTTTGATAAGAAATGGATTTTAATGACTTGAGAATTTTTGCAAAGATTATGAATTTATTTAATAAAAACACCATTCATGAACTATACTTCATAAAAATGTCACTTTCGGATCTTATTTGACTCTTGTGCAAATTCTTGCAAAATGATATATGTGACATTTATGGATTATACGAAATAATATATATTAGCTCTTGATGAACTCAATTTCTTGTTAGCTTGAATGAATTGCTTTCATGATTCACTTTTCACATTTTTTATGTCATGAGATTTTAAATGAAAAATTGAAGTTTGATAAATTCTTGATAGCTTGAATGAATTGCTTTCATGATTCACGGACTTCTTCTCAGTATGCATATCTTTATGTCATGAGTTCTTTATGAAAAGAAGAAGCTTTTATGAAATTGAATGCTCTCTTTATCTTGAACTCAATATGGATTTCATTCACTTCCTTAGCTCTTAATGTGAATTTCTTCAATGACATGTATGAAAGTTTTAAGTATAGAAACATCATTTACATACGGATTTCATTCATTCATGAACAGACATTCATGCCTTTTGCATGAATTTTTTTTATGTCATGAGCTCTTGATGGAAAGTAGAAATTTTTTTAAGAATTTTTAACAACTTGAATCATCTCTTTTCTACTTCACGAATTTTATTTGTTGGAAATACGTAATTAGCTCTTACTGTGAATCCTTTTTGTATGAATTTTTAAGAGCACAAGTGGATTGTTTTCCATTGTATGATTCATAAAAATTTAATTTTTCTTGATGGTAACATGGATTTTTCCTTCTCTTTTTGCCCTTTTAAGAAGAATTCTATTGTAACAATTGATATCGTAACAATTGGCATCAATGTCAAAATTTTGTTTGCTTAAAAAATAATAATAATAAATTTGGCTCATTTTCTTTTTGTTGATGACAAAGGAGGTGAAAAAATGTGAAAAATTATTGACAATGGCATTATGAATGTGCTTTGTATCGTAAAATGCTTGGTATCATCAAAAGCATCGCAAATACTTGAAGTGTATTGTAATGTATCACAAACATATGAAATGTATTGTATGCATCACAAATGATTAAAATGAATCATCTATGCTTAAAATGATAATTTTTCTATGCTTGTTATCATATCATGCTCAATTATCCTACTAGAAATTGGTATCATGCCTTGATATGATAAGTTATCATTTGGTTTCATTTTTGAAGTTTGTATCATTAAATGATAAATAATCAATTGATATCATGCCTTGGAATGGTGAATTATTATTTGATATCATTTGAATCTTGCTAAATTTCAAAGTTGATGTTGGTATCATTAGTTGAAATGATGATTGTCTATCATCATTCGACATTAGACTTGAAAATGGATGTCATACTTTGACATCATTTTTGTATTATGAATGATACCAAATATTGTATTTTGGGATGAAAAATCATGCTTGTTGAGCATGACGATAAGTTCAAATGCATGTAATTTATCGATTTGGACTTGAATTCAAAGGGTTTTAATTCAAGTATTTCTTTTCTTACGTATAGTATATAGATAGAGAGAGTTAAAGTTAACTCCATCATCAATTAATTGTCATCATAAAAAAGGGAGAGATTGTTGAATCTCGGATTTTGATGATAAAGTCAATTGATAAGTTATTTGATCTAATCTATATGTTGAAAAAAGTATGCAAGATTAACTACGATAGCAATGAAGGCATAGAGAAAAATGAAGTGACGGAGTCAAGTACGATCGAATCATTAGAAGTTCAAGACTTCGTCGGGAGTCCGAAGATTTATCGGTAATGCTATCGGAATTAGCCAAGAATGAATCAGGAGCTTGCTGAAAGATTCATCGAAAGTTCGCCAGAAAGATTTATCAAAAGTTCGCGGAGCTCACCGAGAAAGATAGGAGCTTGCCAAAGAATCTTGTCGGAACTCACCAAGATCATCATGAAGTCTAGGAGCCTACCGAGAGTCCATCGGAAGTTCATCGGAAGTTCACCGGAAGAAGCCTTGACTTGCTGGATTTTGCTTTACTTTAGAAAATATCTTAAACTTCGTAGTTAGCATGTAATTATGGTTAAGATTAGGAGGTAATCCCATTAACCCTTATAGGGCCAACTAGGCTCTTAAATGGACTAGATTGGGTTAGATTCAAGGTTTATCTAGGTTGTTGGATCCTATCTAGTGGTGGCATAGCTAAACTGGGGCGGTGGTACCGCCCAGGTCAAGCGGTGGTACTACCGGTAGTTAATAACTATCAAGTAGTGGTACCACCTATCAAGCGATGGTATTGTCTCACCATAGAACCCGAGACTCTGCTCTACCAGTAGTACCATCATATTGGGCAGTGGTACCGCCCAGTGTCATAGTTAACTAGCGGTGGTACCACTAGTGATAGGCAATGGTACCGCTAATACCCGAAAATCTAAGATGGGACCTTTTTTTACTCCTTTTTTAAGCCAATTAAGGCTATAAATATCCCATACTTCTCAACTGGTTAAGCACATTGAGAAGTGATAAGAACTGAACCAAAACTATAGTGAAATAACTTTCAAAAGTTGAGTGTTCACCTCCACCTTGCTCTAAAGTGTAAAAAGCCTATAAAAGGAGAGTGAGCCACTGTAAAGTTCTATAAAAAGGGTGATTGATCTTTTCCCTTCAAGAAAGATTGATAATGGAAGCTGATGATATCATCGGAGGAGGTATCGGGAGTGGACGTAAGTCAATCGACCGAACCACTATAATATTATTGCGTTCTTCCCTTGGTGCATAAATTTCATTTCCTGATTTTAGTTCTTACTTCATTGCAATTGCCCAATCTCCTCTTCTCTACTCTTTTGTGAACTCACTCGAATCAATGTATTTCTGAAACATTTTTCGTCGAATGAAAAATTTCCATCATACGAAGTTTTTTGAAATCGCTTTAAGTCGTTGATTTTTATTTGCTGTACTAATTCACCCCCCTCTTAGTGTCATTCTTGATCCTGATACTAACATCTCAAGAAAAATAAAAATACTAGCTTGCACATCTCAAGAGAACCAAAAGTACTTATGTTGGGTCTTAGATTTTGATGATGATAATTAATTAATGACAGAGTTAACCTTAACTCCCAGAGTTTAACCAGACTCCCTCTATCAATATGTCATCTTGATAGAAACCTTGGATTATGCCAAATCCAAGTAACAATCATCACATGTTATCAAAAATATCATGCAAATATATAAAAATATTCAATACAACATATATTGTATGAAACCATCAAATCTACTTCTCCCCCTTTGCTATCAACAAAAAGGAGAAGTCGCATCATAGCTAGTTTTTAGAAGATATACAAGGTTTATAACATCAAACTAGCTTCACAACATATATCATTTTAAAGCATTCAATCATAGAAGGTTTTAAGTTCATGCAAGTATAGCAATTTTTCATCACTTGCTTCTTGTGCAAGTTTGCACTTTGCTTCTCTTGGGATTGCAAGGTAGCAATTTTTATAATGTTTGAGATAACAAGTTATACTAGCAATATTTGTAACTTGAGAGATAGCAACTTTTTGCTTTTCTTTATGATATTTATACTAGCAATATTTGTATGCAATGAGCTAGTAATTTTGTAAAGTTTACATCACTTTAAACATGCAAGCTTAAAAAAAAAATTTCAACTTTGTAATTTCTTTCTTCTCTTTTAAGAAGTGCAAGCTCGCAAGTTTTGCTTCCTTAGCATGCTAGAAATTTTGCTTTCATTTTCAATGCGCAAGCTAGCAAACCCTTCTCCCCCTTTGTCAATGTCAAAAAAAAGGAAGGATTAATACTTTAAATAATTTTGCATGAGATTTAACAATTTGTAATAAAAATGTAAGCAATTTTATTGAAAAAGTGAAGTTGAGCAAAATTTTTGCCTCTCTTGAGATAGCAACTTTTTGCTTCTCAATGTTCAAGCTAGCAAACCTTTCTCTTTTGATGCACAAGCTAGCAATCTAATTCTCCCTTTATCATTATCGAAAAGATGGGATGAACCAATGATATAGACTTTTACATCAATTGTAAATTTACATCAATCAATATTTCAATCATCACATGATGCATACAAAACAACAATGCAAAGAAATCATGTCATGAAGGATATCAATATGAAAATTCAACAAGGATCAAAACCAAAAGATATCATTCATGATTCATAACTTTCTTTTTAACAAGATCAAGATCAAGATTCATATGTATCAATTTTCAATTCATGATGAAGGATATATATCCAAAACATATCAATATCAAGTCATAATTCATTTGAAATCATCTCATTCATAAAAGAATCATATGAAAACATGTTTCATGCATAAGAATTCTCATCAAGATCATATTTCAAAAAATTTCAAGTATTAAATATCAAGATATCAAGATCATGAAAAAGAAATTTCAAGTAAGGAATAAAAAATTATTGATTCATACATTCAAGCCATAATTCAACAAATTAAGGTTGTGATTCTAAAAGTTTAAAAATAGAAGTCATGAATCATTAAGAAGTCGTCAGGAAATCAAGTGACATATCAAGTCATCAAGATTAAAAAAAAATTTCAATTATATAGTTCCGAGAAATCAAGAGACAAGTCAAATTTCATTTGAAAAATTCTCTTTTGATAAATGAAATAATCATGGTATATGATCTTGATTTATAAAAGTTTCAAGTTACGATTATCAAGATAATCGTAAATATTTTCTTTAGTAAAGAATTCATGAGCACTTGATTATTGCATAAAAAATCTCATTGCATCATGATTTATAAATTCTTTCTCTACAACATGAATCATAGGAGGTATATTAAGCAATGATATCAATCATGATTCATTTGGTAGCAAATAGCAAAGAGAACAATTTGTTTCATGCATCTCATTCACAAAAGTCAAGTTATGGTTTCAAGAGATTAAGAGAAAAGTCAAGAATCATAAAAAAAATATCATTTAAGTTCAATTCGACACTCCATACTCATCATTGAAATCATTCATATAAATGGATTCATTAACACATCATCAAAATCTCATTCATAAGAGGGTCACAAAATATGCATGGATTCATCATGTCTTTTATCAAAAAATCAAAACTTTTAGAGATAGACAAATTTCAAGAATCATGTATTTCCTTTTTATGATTTATTTCATATAACCATGCCTTTATCTTTTAATAAAAATGAGTATCACATTCAAGAGTAAAAGGTAAATTTTGTTATAAAAACCATCAAGATGAAACACATCAAGCATAAGACATCATGATAGTACTCTTCATTCTTATATATTTCATTTGATGCAAATTGATTTCATATAAGCATGTTCAAATTTTTCATACGAAAATGATCATCTTATAAATTTGAGACAAGGTTTCGTTAAAGCCATCAAGACCAAACGCATGAAACACGAAACATCATGATAGTGCATTTTCTCATTTTATGTGTTTCACTTGAAGTTAGTTGTTTTCATATGAGTATGCTCATGTTTTTCATATAGATCTAAAAAGCAAGTTTCAAGAGAAATTGTTAAGACCAAAAACATGATACACACATTTATTTTCAAAACATTAATTATGATTATTTTTATGAGATTCACAAAATTCATGAAATGAGTTCATTAATCTCAATAGAATGAAAAATGCATTTTCATTTCATGTAATTTGATTCATATAGGAATGTTCAAGTCTTTTATGAATACATGTATCAACATTTAAAAAATGAGACATAAGTTTCATCATAAAATCATCAAGATTAAACACATAAAGCATAAAACATCATGGTAGTATGTTTTTCATTTTTATATGTTTCAATTTGAGTGAGCATGTTCTGATTTTTCAAACAAGGGCCAAGCATCATATTTAGAGTCAGAAAGTATCATCAAAACCACTTTTAATTCTATCATTCTTTCTTTTATTAGTTATAACAAAATTTTTCTTCTTGCATGATTCTAGTTTAGTGTTAAAAATAATCAAGAGTCGTGCTCAAATTTTTGCCAAAATCATGTAATAATTTATAAATCCAAAAAATAATTTTTGTCATGAAAACCATCAATACCAAAAACATATTATTCCAAAACATAGGATTTCAATTTTTATTACTTCAAATCCTCATTAAGCATGATATCATTAAGCATGAAAATCGAAATACACAATCATGGGTTAATCCTATTAGATGTACAAACATAATCATACTAATTGATTTATTATGTCAAAACCATACATCAAGATTGAAAGTGAAAACCAATACGAAAATCATATGCATGGAATTGCATTATCACACATCATGAAATTATCAACCATAATGTTGCATATATCATTCAAAATTTTGAATCATAATATACATGAAACTTTAACAATATGATTTTCATGATCAAAATTTTTTTAATTTTTCAAACACGCTAAAAAGAGAAGCATGATATAATTTTTTAAAATAATTTTTATTTCCTACCAACTAAATTAAGCACTCATGAAAAGGTCAAGTAATTTTAAAATAATGTAAGAATATTTTAGGTGAGTTACTAACCTTGTTGTTGAAACTCGCCAAAGCCCAATTCATCATTTCGTCACTTGATTCTTCTTTGCATTTCTTCTTCATCTTTGGCCTCTCCTTCTTTTAAGTTCATTTTTAGTTTTAGATTTTTATTTAATGAATTTATTAAAATTCATTAAAAGTTCGAGATTCTCAACATTATCCTCATCACTTGAGTCATCACTCAAATGATATTCATTTGTCCAAAATTCCAAATCCTTCTTGTTCTTTGGAAAGTGGTTTATGTATTCATCAAGTTCCAAGAGACTCATTTCATATGTTATCAATGAGCCAATAAGTTCTTCAATAGGTAAATTATTTAAATCTTTAACCTCTTGTATTGTGGTTACTTTAGGATTCCACCTTTTTAGAAAGTATCTTAAGACCTTGTTAGTGAGTTCAAAATCTAAAAAAGATTTACTAAGAGCTCTTACACTATTGACGACATCTATGAAACAGGTGTACATATCGTCGATAGTCTCGCTTGGTTCCATTTGAAAAAGCTCAAAGTCATGCAATAAGAGATTTACTTTCAAGTTTTTGACTCTATTAGTTCACTTGTGCATGATTTCAAATGTGTGCCAAATATCAAAAAGTTATTTCGCACATTGAAATCTGATTAAACTCGTTTTTATCTAAGGTGCAAAATAAGGCATTCATAGCCTTTGCATTTAAAGAAAAAGATTCTCTCTAAATCTGACCATTCGTTCATCAGTTTAGAGGGAAGTTGAAAGTCATTTTTAATAATATTTCATAAATTTAAATCTAGAGAAATCAAGAAAACTCTCATTCGAGTTTTTCAATATGTATAGTTCAACCCGTTAAACAACAAAGGACGAATGATCGAAAAACTCTCTTGAAAGCCGTGAAGAGTCATTTCTCGTGAGTGTGAATCCAAAAGAGAAATAACGAGGCTTTGGTACCATCAAAAATGGGGAGATTATTGGGTCTCAGATTTTGATGATGAAACTAATTGATTGTGTTTTGTTGTCTAACTACATTTTGAGTGATGCAGGTCTACTATCGATCAGGATTAGATAATTGACACAGGATGAATTAGCGTTGCACCAGAGGAAATCACGTCAGGAGATTGGACGTTGAGACAAAGGTCCGATCGACAATCGGTAGAAGGCTTCGAATAAAGATATCGTGCATCGGGCCAAGAAGAGTGATGTTGCACCAAGGATATCGGGGTTGTGGAGGTCAATCGTCGATTGTGCAATAGGCCATAAGAGAGGACGATGCTTCAAAGAACCGGACGAATGATGTGCAACAGTAGGTTGATTCATGTAACTAACTAGATCGAAGTAGAGTTAAGGTTTATGTGTGCAGGATTAACTATGATAACGATGAAGACATAAAGCAAAACAAAGTGTCAGAGTCAAGTGCGATCGAATCATTGGGAGTTCAAGAGTTTGATGGAAGTCCGAAAATTCATCGGGAGTGCTGTCGAAACTGGCCGAGAATGAGTAGAGAGCTTGTTGAAAGGTTTTCGGAAGTTCACCGAAAGGTTCATCGAAAGTTCGCGGAGCTCACCGAAAAAGATCGAAGCTTGCTAAAGAAGACTCGTCGGAACTCACCATCATCGTGAAGTCCAAGAGCTTGCTAGGAGTCCGCAGGAAGGTGTTTGAGAGTTCGTCAGAAGACTACCGGAGGTTCGTCGGAAGCTCGCTAGAAGAAGACTTGACTTACCAGATTTTATCTTGCTTAGAAAATATCTTTAATTTTGTAGTTAGTATGTAATTAGGGTTAAGATTAGGTATTAATCCTATAACCATGGTAGGGGTCAACTGGGCCCATAATTGGACTAGATTGAGTCGAATTCAAGGCCCATCTAGGTTGACGGATCCTATTTAGTGGTAGCACCACCAAACTAGGGCGGTGAAACCGTCCAGGGACTAATTCCCCAAGTGGTTTGGGTGGTGGTACTACCTAGTTACAATGCACCTGGGCAGTGGTACCATTGACTGGGCGATGGTACCACCCAGTACACTGATAAGGTCAGTGTGCCCAGGTGATGGTACCGCCTGATGTCAATCAACTAGCGATGGTATTACCAACGACAAGCAGTGGTACCACCAGTACCCTGGAATTCTGGGGTGATTCAAATTTAGGCTCTAAATTTGAATCCTCTTGGAGTCTATAAATACCCCAGGTATTCTTACTTAGGATAGCAAGAATTATGCAAAAAACTAAGGGAATACTCTGTTATTCTTAGTTAAAATCCCTCATCTAAAAGTTTGAAAGTTGTCTTTAAGAGAGGTGTTGAGGGAAGCTTTGTAAATAGAGTTTATAAAAGGGAGTTTATCTTCGCCTATTAGAAGGAAGGCAGCTAGTGAAAAGCCGATGGCCTCAAGAGAAAGGAATTGGGAGTGGACATAAGTCGTATGACCGAACCACTATAAAAATGGTTTACATTTACGTATTATCTTTTATATTTCTATAAATCATCTTTTCTTTGCTGCTCGACTTTCTCATCATTGCCCTTCTTCTTCTCTAAACACTCCTTGGTTTAAGCACTTTCCGATATGCTTCAATTGAAATTGGGTTTTAGTCGAAATAAAGTTTTCAACGTATGAAGTTTTTGAAATCATTTTAAATCATCAAAATTTATCATTCTTAACTGCTGCACCTCCCCCTCCTCCTCCCACCCGCCCCCCCCCCCACCCCCCCCCCCCATTTAATGTCACTTTAGATCCTAAAAACTTGTACATCTAAAGAGAAGTGCTAGCTTCCTATTTCAAGGAGCAAAAGTTGCTATCTTGTAAATTTCAAGAAGCAAAAATTTTGCTTAACTTTACTTGCTAGCTTGTATATTCTAAAGTAGTGTAAAAATTTGCTAAATCACTGGTTTGTATATCTTAAAAACTTACTAGTTGCACTTCTCCTTTTTGTTGATGATAAAGGAGGAGAAGTTATGATAAATGATTGAAAATTTTAAAGTTTTGATATCATGTATGCCGAAAAGTAATGTTGATTTGCTTTTGGTATCATGCATGAAGTGATGATGAGTTGTAATGTTTTGAAATTGTGCATGTTATATCTTGATGATTTGAAACTATGATGCACAATGTATGGAATTTTAATATATTGCAAATTGTTTTACTTGAATTCAAAAGCTATTATCCCTTTTGAATTCAAGTTTGTCTTATTTCAATATGACATATAGATAGGGGGAGTTAAGGTTAACTTCATCATCAATTAGTTGTCCTCATCAAAAAGGGGAAGATTGTTGAATCTCAGATTTTGATAATGAAATCAATTGATAAATTTACGATCTAATCTATATCTTAAGATAAGTGATGTAGGACTAACTTCGATCTAAAAAGGTAAAACAATTAAAGCAAGATCTGATGTTGGGTTAGAATCAAAGATCGGGCATCAAGCTGGAAGAATCGGACAATGTGCCAAGAACGAATGTTATAGGAGTCAACATGCCAATGTATCAGGCAATACGCTGAAGGTTCGAACAATGTGTCGAAAGCTCACCAAGAGTTCATCGGGAGTTCGTTAAAAGTTCACCGGGAGTTCGAATAAACAACTAACATACCGAACAACTGAGATTACTTAAATTATAATTGTTTAAGCCTTAATTATCGTAGTTAGGTCTAAATTTTAGTTAGTAATCTTACTAACTCAATTAGAAGCCAATTGGGCCTGATTTGAAGCTGAGTTGGGCTCATTGAGAAGCCCATTCAGTGATCTAAAATAGTTGTTTAGACCTTGTTAATCGAAAAAGTACGAAATGTACTCCTTCTAAAAGACCTGATAGTTGTACCGCTAGTGTCAAGTAGTGGTACCACCCAAACTAGGTAGTGATACTACCTAGTGTCAGGTTACAAGCAATAGTACTACTCAGACTGAGCGATGATACTATCCAATGTTAGGCTATAAGTGGTAGTACCGCTCAGACTGGGTGGTGGTACCATCGGTAGTAAATGCTACAAGCGGTGGTACTGCCCAGTGTAGAGGTGGTATCGCCAGTACCCCTAAAACCCAAGATAAGATTTTTTTTTGCTCCATTTTTGAAGTCATTTAAGGCCTATAAATACCTTACTCTTTCCTACATAAGGATATATAAAAAAAAGAACAAAAAGCCCTATGATTCTGTGTTGTAAAAGTATGAAAAATGTTAAGTGTCCTCCTCCTCCTCCTTCTCTTTAAAGTTTTGTGATTATTTTAAGAGAGGTGTGAGACTTGTAAAGGTTATCTCCTAAACCTATGAAAAGAAGAAAAGAGTTATAAGAGGATAGTTGGTCTTTATCTAATTGAAAGAAGATCATTATTGGATATCAGTAGCCTTAACATAAGAGGAATTGGGAGTAGACGTAGGTTACAATGACCGAACCACTATAAATTAGTTTGTATTTCTGTTTATGCTTCTCATTCTTATTACTCACTCATTTAACTATCTACCAACTCACACTTATTCTTTAAGATTCAAATGTATTTCTGATACAAGTTTATGGAATAAAGTTTTTTGAATCAATGCAATTTTATGACAACACTAATTCACTCTCTCCCTCTCCCCCACTCCCCCACCCCCCACCCTCTCCCCACCCACCCGCACCCTTTCCTCCTCTTAATATCGTTTCGATCCTAACAATACCTCCTTTAGAATGAACTCTAAACTTAAGGAAGAGGAGACTCAATACTTTTTAAGAGTTTATAATACTTTGAAATTATAAGCTTTTTATTCACTTTTCATTTTGCCTCAAGCAAGAATGAGTGATATATTTATAGACCTCAAATAGCTTCAAAAATAGAGCCAAAAAGTCACATCCTCAAGTTTTTTTAGTATTGGCAGTACTACCGCTAGTGCTAGGTAGTACTACCGCTTGACATAGACCGAGCTCTAGTGGTACCATCGTCTGCTTGGGTGATACCACCACTAGTCTCAGTGGTCCTACCGCCTAACACTGGGTGGTACTACCATCGGATTTTTCTGAGAAGTATATTTCTTACTTTCTAGCTCATATGTGGTACCACTGCCTAGTCTGGCAATGCCACTACTTGATTAAGTCAGCATGATTACATGCAAGACTAACTCAATTAGCCTTCTAAACTACTTCGATTAAGACTTAATAATTACAATCATGAAGCATGTTGTTTAACATGCCATTCAGCACTTCATCCTATCTTTTGATGCATCATCCTTTCCCAGTGTATTGCCTAATCCATCGGCATGTTAACCTCCACAACATTTGATCTCCTTTGGCACAATGCCCGATCCTTCTGGCCTGATGCCCAAACTCATGGCATGAAGTCCATCCTTGACATGGTGCTCTCCGGCACAACATCTAATTCTTTAGCTTCACGATTTAAGTACAAGATCGAAGTTTCTCCAGCATCACTTTTCTCAAATACTTATTAGTCATAAATTTATTAATTAATTTCATCATCAAAATTTGGGACTGGATTGTACATAGCCACATGGACTGAATTGTATCTAGCCTCATGGGCTAGATCATACTTGGCCACATGGGTTGGGTCGTACCTTACCACATGGGCTAGAACGTACATGGCCATATGGGTTAAGTCACACCTAACCACATAGGCTAGGACATACCTAGCCATATGGGTTGGATCATATCTTACCATATGGGCTGACTCCTGCTTAGCTACATAGGTTGGGTCGTGCCTAGTCATATGAGTTGAGCTGTACCAAACCACATAGGTTGGGTTGGGTCATACATGACCACATAGGCTGAGTCGATCTCTAACAGATCAATTTCACTGAAGTCAAACCCTAATTAAACTCTTCTTATCAAATTAGATTTTAATATTTTAAATTATTAAAGAATATCTTAAATCTATGAATTAAAATTTTAAATTCATGATCTTAAATTTAAAACTAATTACATCATAGAAATTCATTCATAATTTTTTAAATATATATCTAATTAAGTAAATTAAAATTATTATATTAATCTAAAAATAAACAATTAAATAATTAAATTAATATTAAATTTTACTTGAGCTTAAGAGATCAATATAAATCAAATAATCATTCTAACATCGCAAATCAATTATTATTATTTAGTAATCATAAAATTTTAATATTAAAATATTATTATGCTTCATAAAATTATAACAATCTTAAAATCAAGATTTCAAAATATAAATCAAAGCTAATTAAAAAAGAAAGGATCCTACCTCTTCTCGATGATTTTTTTCTCGGGATCATTTCCTTAAAAAATTCTCTTCTCAATCCTCTCATTGTACTCAATAAAGAATAAGGAGAGAGGAACCCCCTTATATAGGACAAGATGATATCTCCCCAAAAGGTAAGTAAATATTTAATTTTTATTTTAAATTTATTTTTATTTTACTTTTACGATATAAATATAATATTTATTTATTATGATTCATATATAAAAATGAAATGTATACTATTTACTTCTTAAAAATCATATCACTTATTAGAAAATAAATCAATTAATAATATAATTGATTAGTAAAATCTCTAACTTATCCATGTGATTAAGAAAATAAAATTTAATCATTTTCTTAACTATAATACATAAATATAAAAATTAATAATAAAGTAATATATTATTTATAATTATTAATTTATATTAAAAGAGAAATTATCCGTTATCACCAAGCATCTTATGCTATAATGACTTCACTTGGGCCCTGTAGTCGTGAAAATGGTAATCGTTCTGGTGGTTCTACAGGATCTAAAAAGAGGTGGCAATGATAGCTAGAATGAGATATTTCACACCCTTGCCATCTTCCATTCAAGAAAAAAATTAAGACCTGAACTGAAGCTTGTGTTGGACAAGCTTGTCATGCCATCAAAGAAGCACTCAAAAAGGAAGTGATCAGCCAAGTCCAGGCAAGCCAAACAAACAGGGCAGGGAAGTAGAGGTGAATTTGAAAACCTGGAAAACCAATCTGATGTAGAGAGTCTCCCCTATGCCAACTTCCAAACGAAATTTCTGATTTTAGAAACCACAGAGATTTTTCAAATTCGCTTCCATTCGGCCTTCGTGCTGTCTTGTGAAGGTTGCTCATCGTTAAGGAATCGATAAGTACTGTGTTGTCATTACTCATCTCGGATGAGGAGATGAGGGGAAGGGACATATAAATCATAACAACCTTCTCAATCAAGCTAGGGTGGAATAAAAGAATCAAGTGAGATATGTGTTGGCAAACACAACAAAATAAGAGAATGGAAACCAATAACAAAACCAATAACACACACAAGATCAAGAACAATGTAGGAAATATATTTAGGCTTGAAACGTGCATAAATACTTTTCTAAAAATGATATTTGTACCCTCTTCTCAATAAGATTTTTATGGGTTTGATGCAAATAGTTTTAATAAATATGACAAACCTTTAGAAGATCTGTATTGAGCAAATAATAAAGAATCTTCAAAGAGAAATTAGAGAAGGTCTAATTCAATCACTTGGAGAGTTATCAAGAAAGAAAAAGAATCTCAAAATAGTTGTTCTTCAAAATTTACTATTACATGCCTATTTATAGATATTTTCACAAAAGACATAACCTTTGAAAAATAACTACTAAAATAACTACAAAGAAAACCACCTTTTCAAATAAATTTTTTCAAAAGAAAATCTTTTTTTTAATTTAAACAATTTATAAAAATCCCCCACTTATTCAAATTTAAAAAAAAATTCTCCAAGTGAGTAAATAGTATTTATGAATAAAGTAATATTTTTTTTTATTTGAATATTACCTTAGTGTAAGCATCACAAAGTGAAGTCGAAATCCCAAATGGCATAAAAGCTTTAAATTTGTTATTCCTAATGATAATACCGGTGATACCACACACATAAATACTATATTCTCATATTCTTCATAAATTCTTACTCAGCTCTAATATGGCCTTGGGCTCATCCAAGTTTATGAACTTTTATGAGAGAAACTCCAACTCTCAATCGAAGCGGCACCACTTCTAAGTTCATATAGGTAAAGTTTATATAGTATCTTTGTCACTCTTTAAGATACTTGTCATAACTTGACTAAACTTCATTAAGAGTATAATTAACTCAACCCTCGTTCAATGACAACCAACACTTTAACATCTTTGGATGAGATTAATAAAATATTATAAAGTGCTGAACCACTCCATATGTCAATGACTTGTTCTTACCCTTTGAACTCTTCATTACTCATTTCATAATGTTGAGTATGGTTGCTATCATTGGTGGATCTTTTATTCAATGAGCTTCATAATGTTGAGTAGGGTTGTCCATCCATTTTGATGTTGATCTTTCAACTTCTCTTATAAGAGGTTTAGTGAACGGATCAGCTAAATTCTCACTTGTTTTCACAAATGTGAGTGAAATAATCCTACTCTTGATTAATTTCCTCACATAATCATGTCTAAGACTTATATGTCTTGACTTTCCATTGTATATTTCACTATATGCATGAGCTAAAGTGGCTTAACTATGACAAAGTATAGAAATTGAATTCATACTCTTAGAAGTCAATGGAATTTCTAATAGAAAGTCCCTCAACCATTCAGCCTCCTTTCCTACTTCTACCAAAGCAACAAATTCTAATTCCATAGTTGAGTGAGTTATACATGTTTGTTTCTTGCTCTTCTAAGAAATAGCACCACTTCCCAAGGTAAACACCCAACCAATAGTAGATTTGTTATCTCCTAAACTTGATATTCAACTTACGTTAGTATATCCTTCTAAAATAGCAAGAAATTTTGAGTATTGTATGTCATAATCTTTGGTCCGTTTAAGGTACCCAAGAACTCTTTCAATAGCCTTCCAATGCTCTATATTTGGATTGCTAGTAAATCTACTCAATTTACTAACTGCAAATGCTATATCAGGTCTTGTGCACTGCATTGCATACATAAGACTTCCTATAGCACTTGAATATTCTAATTGAGCAACTGTTCTTCCAACATTCTTGACTAATTTTATACTTGGGTCAAACGAGGTATTTGCTTCTTTAATTCTTAAGTGACTGAATTTCTTCAGTACTTTCTCTATATAATGAGTTTGACTCAAAGCATATCCCCTACTATTTATTTTTATCTTAATACCTAGTATGGTATCAACTTGCCCAAGATCTTTCATCTTAAATGTTGAAGATAGAAACCTCTTTGTTTCTATAATACCTTTCATCTTGTTGCTCACTATTAGCATGTCATCTATATAAAGGCAAACTATCACCATATAATCATCATAAGTTTTAAGATAAACATATTTATCTACAACATTGTGAACAAATCCATTAAAAAGAATTGTTACATCAAATTTCTCATGCCATTGTTTTGAAGCCTATTTTAAATCATATAATGATTTAATAAATTTATACACTTAATGTTTATTTCTTGGTAGAACAAAACCTTCGGGTTGTTCCATATATACCTCCTCATCGAGGTCTCCATTTAGAAATATCATTTTGATATCCATTTGATGAACATAAAGATCAAAAATTGATACTAAAGCAAAAATAATTCTAATAGATGTGATCCTAGCCACAGGAGCATATGTGTCAAAATAATCTATTCCTTCCTTTTGTCGAAATCCTTTAGCAACTAACCTTGCTTTAAATGCTTGGAGAGTACCATCTGCATGATACTTTTTTACGAAATACCCATTTACAACTAATAGGTTTAGAGGCAGAAGGTAAATCGACAAGTTCCCAAGTATGGTTTGACATAATAGAATCTATCTCACCATTAATAGCATCTTTCCAGAAAGTAGCATCACGAGAAGCCATAGCTTCTTTAAACATTTTAGGATCATCTTCCACTTGTAAAACAAGTGGAATTATTTTTAAGACTCTCTCAATAGTTCCTTCTACAAGGTAAAAAGAAATACTTTGAGAATTAATCTTATTTGATCCTAACGTTTTTGCTTTTCGTACACGAGTGCTTCTCCTTAATTCATAAGATTTCTCTTCAATTTGTGAATTTGATTGATGTCTAATCAAAGGAATATTAAGTTGCTCACCAACTCTTCACTAGTTAGAGGATGAACATTATTATTTGAAGTCAATAAGTGTTCAAGGAACTCCACATCTCTAGATTCTATTATGATATTAGACTCCAAAATTAAGAAGCCTATAAGCTTTACTATTTGAGACATAGCCTACAAATGCACATTTGATTTCTCTTGGTCCCAACTTTATCCTTTGAAGATCATTATTCTTGTAATATGCAAGACACCCCCACATTTTAAAATAACCAATGTTAGGTTGTCTTCCTTTCCATAACTCATATGGAGAGATTTTATTCTTTTTAGAAGGAATTCTATTTGAAATATGACATGCAGCCAATAAAGCTTCTCCCCACAAATCATAAGATAATTTAGCATACAACAACGTAGCATTTATCATCTCTAGATAAGTTCTATTTTTTCTTTCTGCTAATCTATTTTGCTCAAGTGTTCTAGGTGCTGAACATTCATGAATTATGACATGCTATTCACAAAACATGTTAAATTCATTAGAAAAGTATTCTCCTCCTCTATCACTTTTTAAAACTTTAATTTTCTTCCCTAATTGATTTTCAACTTCTGCTTTATATGCCTTAAAAGCATTAAAAGCATCATTTTCATGTTTCAATAACTAAACATATATGAACCTAGATATATCATCTATAAAAGTAATGAAATATCTATTGCCTCCTCTTGTTAATATGTCATTTAATCATATATATCAAAATGTATTAAATCTAACAAATTAGTATGTCTTTCAATACTTTTGAAGGGTTTCTTGATCATCTTTGATTTAACACAAATTTCACATTTATGAAGATCATTAAAATGATAATTTATTAAGCCACACTTAACCATTCTTTTAATAGTGCTAGTTCCAATATGTGCTAATCTATGCCATAATGAACAAGAATCAATAATATAAATAGAAACAATATCTTTATTAAATTTAAAATTATTATTAACAATAGATAATTTGACCATTCCCTTAGTGGAATAACCTTTTCCAACAAAAGTTCTATTATAGGATAGAATTAACTTCCCGGATTCAAATATAGATTTAATTCCAGGTTTGCTAAGAAGATTCTCACTCACTAAATTTCTACTCATATCTGATATATGAAGAACATTCGTAAGAGTGATTTTCTTTTCCGAAGTGAAAGTGAGTTTCACATTTCCCTTGCCAATCACCTTAGAATGAACTTCATTTTTCATTTGAATTTCTTGCCTATTTGTGACTTCTCTATAAGTTTTGAAGAGTATTTTATCATAGCAAACATGGACGATAGCACAAGTATCATACCACAAACCAGAAACCTTGCTAAATATGACATTCACTTCGCTCATCGTAGCGATTATATTATCATCTCCCTCAACGGAGTTGACTTCCAGTTTTTGGTCTTTCTTAAATCTGCAATCCCTTGCAAAATAACCAGGTTTTTCACAAACAAAATAGCCTCCACTCTTTGGCTTCTTAAATTTTTCTTGATCCCTTTTAGGGCCAAGATGATTCTCCTTGTTTTGCTTGCCTTTGTTGAAATTCTTAGGCTACTTCACAACATTTGCTTTTATATTTCTAAAAGAGTTCTCACTCTTATCTCTCATCCTCGATTCCTCCTCGATTCGAAGATGTTTTTGAATTTGCTCCAAGGTGATATCCTTGGAGTCATGTAAAATCTTACCCTTTCCAAGATGAAGGCAAGTTGGCTATTATAACCCCTACTTGAAAAGGTTTAGGAAGTTTGATTTTTTTCAACCTTCAATTGATTAACAATGATCTACAACTCATGCACTTGTGCCAAAATTGGCTTGTCATCCATAAACTTGTAATCAAAATATTTAAAAATTAAAAATTTCTTTGTACCTTCCTCCTCAGCTTGATACTTAAATTCTAAGGTATTCCAAATTACTTTTGTAGATGGTTCCACAATATAAAGATCATAAAGTCGATCCGAAAGAGTATTGAGAATGTGTCATCTACACATAACTTCATCTTCATTTCTTTTTTTTCATTCAGCCTTGACTTCATCAATGTCATTGTAAGTTGGATTAGGAATTAGTTGAAGATTTGAATCAAGCACATAGAAAATCTTCAATGCAGTCAACATGAACTTCATCTTGTCTTGCCAACGGGTGAAATTTGTTCTATTAAAGCGATCCAAACGAACAAAATCTTGATTCAGCAATTTGATGGTATTTGTGGCCTCCGTGATGAATTTGTATAAACTCACAAATATCATTTTTAGATTGTTGGCAAACACAACAAAAGAAGGGAATGGAAACCAATAACAAACACAAGATCAAGAACACTGTAGGAAATATATTTAGACTTGAAATGTATATAAACACTTTTCTAAAAATGATATTTACACCCTCTTCTCAACAAGATTTCTATGGGTTTGATGTAAATAGTTTTAGTGGATATGACAAGCTTTTAAAAGATTTGTATTGAGTAAACAATAAAGAATCTTCAAAGAGGAATTGGAGAAGGTCTAATTCAATCACTTAGAGAGTTATCAAGAAAAAAGAAGAATCTCAAAATAATTGTTCTTCAAAATTTACTCTTGCATACCTATTTATAGATATTTTCACAAAAGACACAATCTTTGAAAAATAACTACCAAAATAACTACAAAGAAAATCACCTTTTCAAATAACTCTTTTCAAAAGAAAATCTTTTTTTAATTTAAATAATTTATAACAATATGTTCCAGAAATCAAATACAGTGCAAAATGTTGTAGAATTCATAAATATTAACATAGATCGGCCAAAAGCAAATAGGATACTACTCAATCAGAAATCTTTCCAAAGGTAATGCATCTCCCATTACCCACCATGGCATGAAAACCAGCATGCAAAGCCTCAAAGGATTTCAAAATATTCTTCCAAAACCAAGAGAAGGGATACTTCTTAGGAGAGGAGTCCACAAGGACCGTGGCCCATACTTAGCTTTATGAAGGTTAACCTAAAGAGTTTTTTTCTGATTGAGAAAAGGAATAAACCTCTTGACTATAACTAATTTCTTGACAACGAGCATATCCCTAATGCCAAGAACCCCCCTCAGATTTAGGCTGGGTGATAGAGCTCCAACTAATAAATTGCAACCTTTGCTATAAACATTTCTACCCTAAAAGAATTCACGAGAGGCATGATTGATTTTTTGAATAATTCTATTAGATATATTTGTGGCTATCAAATAATGGAAAAGCTATAGAATTAATCACAATATTCAACAAAAAAGTTTTTACTAGCTTGATTGATGATGAGGCTTTTCTGCCAATCTTGGATCTTGTTGATAACCATACGAAGAAGAATAGTTTAGAACTTTTAAAGGAGCTTGCTGTGGGAAATAAAAGTGCTTCGGTACTTCATGGGCTGACACCCCTCTTTCATATTAAAGTGTTTATAGATATTATGTTTTGTTGGAGAGTCACAATACTTTAGAAAATGAATAACATATTTGGATATGTTAATATTTAGATTAGTGAGGCTAGAGTAAAGATTGAAAGTCTTAAGAAGATTTCTACAAGCTCTCACTCCCATTAATAGCAATATAACATCATTGATAAACATTAAGTATGAGATGTCCCCCATACAATTAAAAAGAATAATCTTGTTACTATTTATCATATCATCAAGAATTAAAGATAATAATTATTGAATAATGATAAAAGGATACAGGAAGATAGGGTCCCATAATCTAATTCCCCTAGAAGTTCAAAGAATTTCAAAGGAAATCCATTAATATAACAAGCAAAGAGGGGGAAAAAATACATTTGTTAATCCAAGCAATGAAGATTCTAGAAAAGTTTATAAGACTCCTGACTTTGATAATAGCATCCCTAAATATTCAATCATATGCTTTCTTAATATTAGTTTTAATGAGGATTAAAGGATTTTTCCCATGAGATTTATAAATAGTGTGGAGTAGCTCATTAAGAATAAGGATATTATTATGAATATTTCTCCCTTTAATATATACAAATTAACTTTAAATTGTTAGGATCTGAGCGACACTAAAAGGGGGGGGGGGGGGGGAGAGGGGAGGTGAATTAGTGTAGCGGATTAAAATTTGTAAACTTGAAACCGATTTTAGAGATAGTTGGTTCGTAAAAAAAATTTGATTCCATGAAAAAAGTTTCAACTAAAATAGTTTAAGTGAATATAAATGAGAGTGGGAGAAGAAGACCAAACGATTTGCAGCTAAGTAAAGGTAAGATACAGAAATTTAAAAGCTCACACATTCAAAGTACGTAGCGATGTATAGTGGTTCAGTCAAATGACCTATGTCCACTTCCAAAACCTCCTTCACTGAGGCTCCCAACTTCCACTATCAAACTTCTTTGAAGGGGAAGGACCAAACACCCCTCTTATAAACTTTTACAAGTGGTTCACTCTTTTTTAGATTTTTGATAAAGAGAAAGATGGAGCTGAACACTTAAGCTATCGAAACAAGATTTTGTTATAGCTTTAACTCAGTTTTCAACTTCTCTAAAGGTGCTTTACCAGCAGAGGAAAGAGGGATATTTATAGACTCAATTGGCTTTCAAAAATGGAGCTAAAAAGAGTCACATCCTGAATTTCCAAGTACTAACGGTACCAACACCTGGCATTGGCAGTACCACCGCCTGTTCACCCTGCTCTGTCAATGTACTGGGTGGTACCATCGGCCAGACTGGTGGTACCATAGCTTGACAGAGTCCTCGGGCTCTATGGACTTACGGTACCATCGCCTGTCAGGTGGTACCATTGTCGGTAGGTAATAATTATTAGTGGTACCACCGTTGACCTGGGACGGTACCATCACCCAGACCATCTAGGAAGTTGTTCCCGGGGCGGTGCCATCGCCCTAGTCTAGTGGTGCCACCGCCAGACCTGGTCTAGAATTTTTGAATGGGCCTTGAATCTTGCCCAATTCAGTTTAGACAAGATCTAGTTGGCCCCTACCAGGGTTAAATAGGATTATTACCTAATCCTTACTCTAATATGTGCTAACTATGAAATTTAGACATAATTCTAAGCAAAGACAAAACTAGCAGCTTAGAGTTTTCTTCTAGCGAGCCTCCGGCAAACTTCCGATGGACTTCTAACGCACCCTTGGATTTCTTCCGGCGGACTCCCAAAAGGCTCCCAGACTTATGGTGAGTTCAATGAATCTTTGTCATGCTTCTGAACCTTCTCGGTGAACTCCGCAAACCTCCGACAATCTCTCCGGTAAACTTTCAAAACCTTTGGCAAGTCCTCAATTCTTTCTCGATTGGTTCCGGCAATACTTCCGATGATCTTTCAGACTTCCGGTGGACTCTTGAACTCCCAACAACTTCATTCCGATAATTTGCTTTATGTCTTTAAGCTATTGTAGTTAATCCTACACACTTATCTCAATAATATGAATTAGATCAAATAACCTATCAATTGATCTCATCATCAAAATCTGAGATTCAACAATCTCTCCCTTTTTTATGATGACAATCAATTGATGACGGAGGTAATCTTAACTCCCCCTATCTATATTCTATATTATGAGAAAGAAAATACTCGAATTCAATTTCCTTGAATTCAAGCCAAAACCGATAAGTTCCATCCGTTTAACTTATTGTCATGCTTCACAAGCATGATCTTTCATCCATAAATATGAAACTTCATATTTTACACAATGTCAAGGCATGACACCTATTTTTAAGTCGAATTATAGACATTTATCATTTCGACAAGAGATACCAATTCTAATTTGAAATACAACATGGATCAATTGATATCGATACAAATGCAAGGCATGATATCATTAAATGATACATCATCAAATGATAACTTTTCATATCAATAAAGAATACCAAATTATTAAACATGATATGATACAATCTAAAAGAAACTTTCATTTGCAATACATATGATACATTGCAATACGCTTTGCGATGCTTTTAAAGGCATCAACCAATTTTCAATTATAAAGCATGGCAAAGGCAATCATATTGTAATTTAAAGCATATAAGACATTTTTCATTCCATCATATTGCAATACACAACATATAAGTCATTACGATATGATGCATATAAGCCATTTATTAATTTATTTGTCATATTCTTCTCAGTACGATGCATGCAAAATATTTTATCGAGTCATTTGCACATGTCATCAATTTATTTGCATATTCTTCTCCCCATTTGTCATCAACAAAAAGAAGCTAAAGTAGTCATCATAAGGTATCATTTATCAAGTATATCAAACACATATGATATGTGAGACTAATATTTGCTTAGAAATTATAATGCAAAATAAGTCATCCTTGTGGATAAATCTGAAAAATGTTTTGATCATCATTTTAATTCATTTATGAAATTTGAAAAATGATCAATCATCATTTTAATTTATACATGAAAGAGGATGAAAGGCTTGAGATGTAATTTTGAAAATTCAAGAATAACATTATAAAGTGGAAGGATAGATCATTAAAGCCATTCATCAAACATCTCATATCAATTTTAAGATAAAATCCGTGAGAAAGAGATGTTAAAATTTATAAAGCTTCAACTTGGCATTTACGAATTCATAAAGTGAAACATATCAACATCAAATATTTCATAGAAAGATTCAACTTGGCATTCTCATAGAAAACATGAGGTGAAGGATATTAAGTCTTAAAACCTTAAATTGTAGAGATTAGCACAATAAAAATCTGAGATGAACAATATAGAGCCTAATTTTTTAAGTAAAATTCATGACATTAATTTATGCATATGTTAAGCTTCATATGAAATGTAAGTTACGAAATTTCTTTAGTCATGCTTAAAGGAGGTGGAGGGAGTATAAAATCAATTTTACTATATCATTAAGATCCATCATTCGAAGAAGGAGGAGAACAATATATGATGGCTTTATCAAGATTAAAAATATTACAATTGAAAGATAAAAATGAGAGCTCTGTTCAAAATATGATATTGAAGAGATGTCATCAAAAATCCAAAAATAATAATATCAAGGTGAGACTATCAAAACCAAAGTTAAAAAATTTTAAAAAAAGAATATATAACATCTTCAAGTATTAGGACAATTTAACATGCCTAATTCTTTTCTAATAAAGTTATTGTTCTTCATTTAGGAGTTTTGTGAAGCTATCCGCTAATTGGTATTTTGTATTAATAAATTCTAGAGTGACATCATTATTATTAACATGATCTCATATAAAGTGATGCCTAATGTCAATATGCTTAGTTCTAGAGTGTTGAATTGGATTTTTGGTTAGACAAATAGCACTTGTGTTATCACATTTTATCGAAATGTTCTTTAAATGAATTCCATAGTCTTCTAACGTATTTTTCATCCAAACAACTTGTGCAAAACATGCACTTATAGCTATGTATTCGGCTTCCACCGTAGATAGTACAACTGAATTTTGTTTCTTAGAAGTCCAAGAAACAAGTGCATGTCCTAAAAATTAGCATATTCTGAATGTGCTTTTTCTATCTATTCTACATCTACCAAAATCCGCATCCTTATAGGCTTTTAAATCAAAGTCATCGGATTTTAGATACCATAACCCTAAGTTAGGAGTACCTTTAAGATATCTAAGGATTCTTTTAATGACTTTAAGATGAGACAACTTAGGATTAGCTTGAAATCTTACACAAAGTCCTACACTAAACATGATATTTGGTCTAGTTGCAGTGAGGTAAAGCAAACTACCTATCATTCTCATATATGTTTTTTGATCAAAATTTTCTCCACTTTCATCCATGTCTAACTTAGTGGAAGTACTCATAGGAGTGTTTATAACTTTCGAACCATCTATGTTAAATCATTTTAATAATTCTAATGTATATTTAGATTGATTAAGAAATATACCATTACTAAGTTGTTTAATTTGCAATCCTAAAAAGAAGGTTAGTTCACCCATTAGACTCATTTCAAATTCATGACTCATACACTTGGCGAATGATTCACATAATAATTCATTAGTAGAACCAAAAATAATGTCATCAACATAAATTTGAACAATAAGAAAATTATTTTCAAAATATTTAACAAATAATGTAGTATCAACCTTGTCTTTAGTAAAATTATTTGAAATTAAAAATGAGCTAAGTCTCTCATGCTAAGCCTTTGGGGCTTGTTTTAAACTATAGAGAGCCTTAGTCAATTTAAACACATGGTTAGGAAAAAAAGAGTTTTCAAAACCGGGTGATTATTCAACAAACACTTCTTCAAAAATAAAGTCATTTAAGAAAGCACTTTTGACATCCATTTGAAATAATTTAAAATTATTACTACTAGTATAGGCAAGGAGCATCTTAATAGCTTCTAATCTTGCCATAGGAGTGAAGGACTCTTCGTAATCGATACCTTCTTCTTGTTTGAAATCTTTGGCACTAATCTAGCCTTGTTTCTAACCATGATACCAAATTCATCTTACTTGTTTCTAAATACCCATTTAATACCTATAACTAAATGGTTACTTGGTCTAGGAACAAGCTTCCCCACCTCATTCCTCTCAAATTCGTTTAATTCCTCTTGCATTGTGATAACCCAAGAATCATCTTTCAAGGCTTCGTCAATGCACTTAGGTTCAATTTGAGAGAGGAAAGCAGTGTTGGCACAAAAATTCTTAAAAGAAGAATGAGTTTGAACTCCTTTTGATATGTCTCCTATAATTAGCTCCTTTGGATGGGCATCTACATACTTCCATTCCTTAGGTAAGGAAATGTGGGAAGAAGATGCATCCAAGTTGCTATTTTGAGAAAAGAGTTTATTTAAATTCAAACCATCAAAACCAAGATCATCATCAAAATCTTTTTTCTTAAATTTGAAAACTTCATTAAAAATATATGAATAGATTCTTCTATAATCAAGGTTCTTTTGTTAAAAATACAAAAAGTTTTAGAAACGAAAGAGTAACCAAAAAGATGCCTTCATCGGATTTTGCATCAAATTTTCCTAAGGTATCCTTTTTATTTAAGATAAAACATTTGCAACCAAGAACTTTAAAATAAGAAACATTTGGTTTTTTATTATTCCATAATTCATAAAGGGTTTTGGATAGAGATGGTCTTACTAGAACCCTATTCATGACATAGCAAGCCATATTAATGGCTTCGACCCAAAAGTATTTGGGTAAACTATGTTCATTTAATATGGTTCTTGTCATTTCTTGTAAATTTCTATTCTTTCTTTCTACTACTTCATTTTGTTAAGGGTTTCTTAGAGTAAAGAAGTTATGATTATATCCACTAGATTCACAAAAATTTTGGAAGTCATGGTTTTGGAATTCTCTACCATAATCACTCTAAATCAATAAAATTATGAAACCCTTTTCGTTTTGAGTAAGTTTACAAAATTTAGAAAAATATTTAAAGCAATCACTTTTATAAGCCAAAAAATATGTCCAAGTGTATCTACTATAGTCTTCTACAATGACAAATGTATATTTGCTACCTCCTAGACTCATTGTGTCAATTAGTCCAAATAAATCCATATGGATCAAATACAATGGTCTAGAGGTGCTTATATGATTCTTTAGTTTGAAGGTAATTTTTATTTGTTTTTCTAGTTGACATACATCACATACTTTGTCTTTAATGAACTTAACATTGGGAATGCCTCTTACAAGTCCTTTAGATGTGATTTGAGTGATTAGTTTCATGCTTGTATGACTTAATCTCCTATGCCAAAGCCAAGCATCATCATTCAAAATCGAAAAATATATTTCATTACTAAGATCATCAATGTTTATGGTGTAGACATTATTTTATTTTAGTGCAATCATAGATATATTATTGTGTGATTTTTTAATGATGCAAGCATTAGATTCAAATTTCATAATATATCCATTATCATATAATTAACTAATGCTCAAAAGATTGTACCTTAAACCATCTACTAATAACACATTATCAATTAAAATTTTTGATTTGTTACCTATAGTTCCCTTGCTAATGATTTTACCTTGTTGTTGTCTCCGAAGGTGACATACGCTTTATCTTGACTAGTGAGCTTAGAGAATTGAGATGGATCTCCGGTCATGTGCCTTGGGCATCTACTATCAAAGTACCATCTCTTGCTCCTAGCTTTTGTGGGTAAATGTGTCTACAAAAGAGGATAGTTTTTAGGTACCTATTTGAACTTGGGTGCCTCAAAAATTAATCTACTAAACTTATCATTGTTCATTGAGTTTCTTATCATTCTATTAGGAACCCATATTAACCGATGTGGGCTAAGTTTTTTATATGGACATTTGTAAGCAACATGTTCGAATTTGCAACAAAAGTTACATTTCAAATGAGATGATACATGTAGTATTGGTCTTTTAATGAAGGTGGTTTGAGTTTGGTGAGATCCACTCACGAATCCAATTCCACTTCTTTTTCTGACATGACCCTTGTTTGTAAGGATCATGTATAAGCCCTTGCTACCGACCTTAAACTTGTTTAGGGTCTCCTTGAGTAGCAAGTTCTCATTTTTCATTTCTTCTAAGTGTTCACACTTAGAGCATGGGGGTAAAGAGGGAGTTTGAAGACTATTAAGCTTATCTTATAATAAAGCATGCTCCTTCTTTAATAAATTAAACTTCTTACTAATACTTCTACACTCATCAAATAATTCATGGAAGGCAATCGAAAGTTCATCAAAAGATAAATCTTCATTAAATGACTCACTTACCTCATCTCCTAAAGCCATTAGTGCGAAGTTGGCCTCCTCTTTGTTGCTTGCTTCTTCATCTCGGAGCTACTTGAGTCATCCCACATCGCCTTTAGAGCTTTCTTCTTCTTTGGTAGCTTCTTCTTAGCTTAGGCGCATTTACTTTTGAAGTGCCCCGGCTTCTTGCATTCGTAACATATGACTTGGTCCTTCTTTGGTTCAAATTTGTTTTCAGTATCGTTTTTAAATTTATTCTTTCTTATAAATTTTTTGAATTTTTGTGTTAAGAGTGCAAGTTCATTATTAAGGTCCTTATCACTTGAAACTTCCTTCAAGTGGTCTTCTTGTGTTCTCAATGTCATATCCTTCCTGTTCTTTAGAAGGGGGTTCTCTAGCTCATCATGAGCATGGCATGTCATTTCATAGACCATCAAAGACCTAATGAGTCCTTCGAGAGGAAATATTTTAAGATCCTTGGCCTCTTGAATGACCGTGACTTTTGGATCCCAACTCTATAGAAGGGATCTTAAAATTTTAGTTACAAGTTTGAAATTAAAAAAACCTTTACCAAGTGCTTTGAGTCCATTGACGACATTCGTGAAACGGGTGTACATGTCTCCGATGGACTCACTTGGTTTCATTCGAAAAAGTTCATAAGAATGCACCAAGAGATTTATTTTGGACTCTTTCACTCAACTAGTGCCTTCATGAGTCATTTCAAGAGTACACCATATATTAAAAGCCGATTCACAAATCAAAACTCGATTAAACTCATTTTTATCAAGTGCACAAAATAAGACATTCATAACCTTTACATTTAAAGCAAAAATCTTCTTCTCTGATTCATTCCATTCGCTTATTGGAAGAGAAGATTTTTGAAATCCATTTTTGATGATATTCCAAAGCTCAAAATCCATGAAAATTAAAAAATCTTCATATGAGTCTTCCAATAGGTGTAATCCGACCCATTAAACATAGGCGGACGTGTAATGGAATGACCCTCTTACATGCCGGAATAAGCCATCTCTTTTGGGTTTTAAACCAAATGAGAGTGATCAAGCTCTGATACCAATTATTAAGATCTGAGCGGCACTAAGAGGGGGGGGGTGAATTAGTACAGTGGATTAAAATTTGTAAACTTGAAACCGATTTCGGAGACAGTTGGTTTGTAAGGAAATTTTGATTCGACAAAAAAATTTTTAGCTAAAATAGTTCGAGTGAATGTAAATGAGAGTAGGGAGAAGAAGACCGAACGATTTGCAACTAAGGTAAGATACAGAAATTTAAAAGCTCACACATTCAAAATACATAGCGATGTATAGTGGTTCGGTCAAATGACCGACGTCCACTTCTGAAGCCTCCTTCAATGAGGCTCCCAACTTCCACTATCAAACTTCTTTGAAGAGGAAGGACCACACACCCATCTTATAAACTTTTACAAGTGGTTCACTCTCTTACAGATTTTTGACAAAGAGAAAGAGGGAGGTGAATACTTAAGCTATCGAAACAAGATTTTGTTATAGCTTTGACTAAGTTTTTAACTTTTCTAAAGGTGATTTACCAACAGAGGAAAGAGGGGTATTTATAGACTCAATTGGTTTTCAAAAATAGGGCAAAAAAGAGTCACACCTCGAATTTTCGGGTATTGGCGGTACCACCATCTGGCACTGGCAGTACCACCGCTTGTTCACCCTGCTCTGTCAATGTACTGGGCGGTACCATTGTTGAATCTCGGATTTTGATGATGAAGTCAATTGATGGGCTATTTGATCTAATCCATATTATTGAGATAAGTGTGTAGGATTAACTATGCTAACTTGAAGATATAAAGTAACTTACCGGAGTCAAGTAGTTGAGAGTTCGAGAGTCCACCGAAAGTCCGAAAGATTATCGGTAGTGCTATCGGAACCAACCGAGAAAGAATCGAGGACTTGCCGAAGGTTTCGAAAGTTCACCGGAAAGATTGTCGAAGGTTCGCAGAGATCACTAAGAAGATTCGGAAGCTTGCTAAAGATTCGTCAACTCGCTATAAGTCCGGGAGCCTATTGGGAGTTCGTCAAAAAAAATCCGAGGGTGCATCGGAAGTCCGTCGGAAAGCTCGTCGGAAGAAGACTCGATATTATCGATTGTTAATTTACTTACAATTATGTTTTAATTTAGTAGTTAGCATATAATTGTTGAATCTCGGATTTTGATGATGAAGTCAATTGGTGAAATATTTGTGCTAATTCACCTTGTCGAGATAAGTGTGCAGAAACAACTACGAAGGGTAGAAAACATAAAGTGATCAAGTTCGTCGGGGGTTCAAGAGTTCATCGGAAGTCCGAGAGATTTTCGGACGTGTTGCCGGAACCATCAAAGATCAAATCAGGGACTTGCAAGTTTTGGAAGTTCCTCTCGAGAGATAAATCAAGGTTCGCGGAACTCACCGGGATAATCCGGAGACTAGCCGAAGACTCGTTGAAGCTCGCCATACAATCCAAGGTGTGCTAAGAATCCACTGGAAGCAATCCGAGGGAAGCATCGGAAGCTTGCTGGAATCTCGCCGGAAGCATGTCGGATCAAATCACAGTTACTTGTGTTTTAATATTCATAGTTTGCACATAAGTAAGGCAAGGATTTGAGGTAAAATCCTTGCCTAAAATCAATAAGACCAACCAGGTCTGCTGAGCCAAGTGAAGGCCCAAACAGGGCTCATTCGGCCTTGGCGGAATGAGGCAGGCGGCTGTACGGCCGAGCACAGGCGGTGGAACCGCCCGGCTGAAGCGATGGTATCGCCCAGCACGGCGATGGAACCGCTGGCAAGCGGCGATACCGCCCAACTCCTGACGGCGGTGGCACGCGCTATGCAAGCGTCACCGCCCTGACCGAAAGCAGGTGGAACCGCTGTTGAAACGATGCGCCGATCTCTAAACCACCAAGCGGTGGAACCGCTGGGGCGAGTGGCACGCTTATGCACACGCGGTGCGGCCATACATGCCTGGCAAGGATCTTGGAACTCCAAATTTATTTCAAATTTGGAGCCCAATTTTGAATCCACTTTGGTTCTATAAATACCCCTCCTTCCCGGTGAAAGGGCAATCCTTTTGAGCAAAAAGTCTAAGTCTTGAGTTCTTGAAGTGTGTTGTAAAGTCTTGCTTTTGCTAGTGTTCACCTTCTTCCCTTTCTTGAGAGATCTTGTACAAGTGTGAACATCTTGTAAAGGGTTGTAAAGGGGTGTTTGGTCCTTCCCCCTCAAAGAGATCGCTCGTGCAAGGGAGGAGCCTCATCGTAAAGGCTCCAAGAGTGGATGTTGGTCATTTGTCCGAACCACTATACATCCTTGTGTTCATGAATGTGTGAGTGCTTACCTTCTTGAAGCATTTCTTTACTTTACTGCAAGTTATTTAGTTCATACTTATTTCCCTTAAGCAAGCAATTTCTTTCAAGCTCTCTTTCGTCAAATCGAGATCTTCCTCTGACGTGAGTTTTTAAATCGGATTCAAGAAAATGGTTTTAATCGCTGCACTAATTCACCCCCCCCCTCTTAGTGCCTTTTAGATCCTTTCAATTGGTATCAGAGCAAGGTTTGCTCTCATATTGGTTTAAAACCCAAGAGAGATGGCCTACTCCGGTATGCAAGAAGGTCTCTCCATTACTCGTCCACCTATGTTTAATGGGTGGATTATACGTATTGGAAGACTCGTATGAGGATTTTCTTATTTCCATGGACTTGAACTTTGGAGCATTGTTGAAAATGGCTTTTCAAAATCTTCTCTTCCGATGAGTGAATGGAATGAGTCGGAGAAGAAGATTTTTGCTCTCAATGCAAAGGCTATGAATGCCTTATTTTGTGCGCTTGACAAGAATGAGTTTAATCGGGTTTCTATTTGTGAATCGGCATTTGATATTTGGCGAACTCTTGAAATCACTCATGAAGGCACTAGCCGAGTGAAAGAGTCCAAAATCAACATTCTTGTGCATTCTTATGAACTTTTGGATGAAACCAAGTGAGTCCATTGGAGACATGTACACCCGCTTTACGGATGTCATCAATGGACTAAAAGCTCTTGGTAAAGGTTTTGAATTTTGAATTGGTAACCAAAATTTTAAGATCCCTTCCAAAAGTTGGGATCCAAAGGTGACCATTCAAGAGGCCAAGGATCTTAAAGTATTTCCGCTTGAAGAACTTATCGGATCTCTAATGACTTATGAGATGACGTGCCATGCTCATGAAGAGCTTGAGAATACCCTTCCAAAGAACATGAAGGATGTGGCACTTAGAACACAAGAAGACCACTTGAAAGGAACATCAAGTGATGAGGACAGTGACAAAGATATTGCTCTTCTAACTCGAAAGTTTAAGAAATTTATAAGAAAGAACAAATTCAAAAATGACACATAAGGCAAATTTGAACACAAAAGGACCAAGTCCTTTGCTATGAATGCAAGAAGGACACTTCAAGAATGAATGCCCTCAAGCCAAGAAGAAGCAATTCAAGAAGAAAAAAGCTTTGAAGGCCACGTGGGATGATTCAAGTGACTCCGAGGTTGAAGAGGCTAGCAACAAAGAGGAGGCAAACTTCACACTAATGGCATTTGGAGAAGAGACAAATTCACAAGCTAGGAGCAAGAAATGGTATCTTGATAGTGGATGCTCAAGGCACATGACCGGAGATCCATCTCATTTCTCTATGCTCTCTAGCAAAGAAGAAGGATATGTCACCTTCGGAGACAACAACAAGGGTAAAATCATTGGCAAAGGAACCATAGGTAACAAATCTAATTTTTCAATTGATGATGTGCTACTAGTTGATGGCTTAAAACATAATCTTATAAGTATTAGTCAACTATGTGATAAAGGTTATGTTGTTAGATTTGAATCTAATGTTTGCATTATTGAAAAACCCAACAACAACATATCCATGATTGCTTTAAAACAAAACAATGTCTACACCATAAATATTGATAAACTAAGTAATGAAATGTGCTTTTCGGTTTTGAATGATGATGCATGGCTTTGGCATAGGAGACTAGGACATGCAAGCATGAAACTAATCTCTAAGATTTCATCTAGAGATTTAGTAAGAGGTATCCCAAACACAAGATTTTTTAAGGATAAGATATGTGATGCATGTCAACTAGGAAACAAATAAAGACTAGTTTCAAATCAAAAAATCAAATTAGCACCACTAGACCATTGCAATTGATCCACTTGGACTTATTTGGACCAATTGACATAACAAGTCTAGGTGGTAGCAAATATGCCTTTGTAATTGTGGATGACTATAGTAGGTACACTTGGACCTATTTCTTAGCTCATAAAAGTGATTGTTTCAAATGTTTCTCAAAATTTTGTAAACTCACTCAAAATGAAAAAGGCCTCATGATTTCATCAATTCGTAGTGATCATGGAGAATTTCAAAATCATGACTTCCAAAATTTTTGTGAAATAAATGGATACAATCACAACTTCTCTACTCCAAGAAATCCACAACAAAATGGAATAGTGGAAAGAAAAAATAGAAGTTTGCAAGAAATGGCTAGAACCATGTTAAATGAATATAATTTACCTAAATACTTTTGGGCGAAGCCGTAAATACGACTTGCTATATTATGAATAGAGTTCTAGTGAGACCATCCCTATCTAAAACTCCATTATGAGTTATGGAATGATAAAAGACCAAATGTTTCTTATTTTAAAGTTTTTGGTTGTAAATGCTTTATCTTAAATGAAAAGGATGCCTTAGGAAATTCGATGCAAAATCCAATGAAGGCATATTTCTTGGTTATTCTTTGGTTTCTAAGGCTTTCCGTGTTTTCAACAAAGAACCTTACTTATTGAAGAATCAATTCATGTCGTTTTCAATGAAATTTCAGAATTCAAGAAGAAAGATTTTGATGATGATTTTGGTCTTGATAATTTGAATTTGAATGAACCCTCTCCTCAAAATAACAACTTGGATGCATCTTCTTCCTAAATTTCCTTACCCAAGGAATGGAAGTACGTAGATGCTCATCCCAAGGAGTTAATTATAGGAGATACACTAAAGGGGTTCAAACTCGCCTTTCTTTCAAAAATTTTTGTGCCCATGCCGCTTTTCTTTCTCAAGTTGAACCAAAATGCATTGTTGATGCCCTGAAAGATGATTCTGGGTTATCGCAATGCAAGAAGTATTGAATCAATTTGAGAGGAATAAGGTGTGAAACTTGTTCCTAACCTAATGACCACTTAGTTATTGGTACTAAGTGGGTCTTTAGAAACAAGCAAGATGAATACGTATCGTGGTTCAAACAAGGCTAGACTAGTGGCCAAAGGTTTCAACCAAGAAGAAGGTATCGACTATGAAGAGACCTTCGCTCGTGGCAAGATTGGAAGCCATTAGGATGCTCCTTGCCTTTGCTAGTAGTAAAGATTTCAAATTATTTCAAATGGATGTCAAAAGCGCATTCTTAAATGGTTATATTTCCGAAGAAGTGTATGTCGAACAACCACCCGGATTTGAAAGCTCTTTATTTCCTAATTACGTGTTTAAGCTAACCAAAGCTCTATATGGTCTAAAACAAGCCCCTAGGGCTTGGTATGAAAGGCTTAGTCATTTTTTGATTTCAAATGATTTCACTAAAGGCAAGGTTGATACTACATTGTTTATTAAACATTTTGAAAATGATTTTCTTATTGTTCAAATTTATGTTGATGATATCATTTTTGGGTCTTGTAATGAATCACTATGTGAATTATTTGCTAAGGATATGAGTGATGAATTTGAGATGAGCCTAATGGGAGAATTAAATTTTTTTTTAGGACTACAAATCAAGCAACTAAGTGATGGTATATTTCTAAATCAATCAAAATACACATTGGAATTATTAAAATGGTTTAACATGGATGGCTCAAAAGATGCTAGCACTCCTATGAGCACCTCTATTAAATTAGATATGGATGAAAATGGAGAAAGTTTTGATCAGAAAACTTATAGGGGCATGATAGGTAGCTTGCTCTATCTCACTGCAACCAGACCTGACATCATGTTCAGTGTAGGGTTATGTGCAAGATTCCAAGCTAATCCTAAACAATCTCACCAAAGTCACAAGAGAATTCTTAGATACCTAAAAGGTACCCCTAATCTTGGATTATGGTATCCAAAATCTGAAAATTTTGACTTGAAAGCTTACAGATGCGGATTTTGGTGGATGTAAAATAGATAGAAAAAGCACTTCCGAACATGCCAATTTCTAGGACATGCACTCGCTTGGACTTCCAAGAAACAAAATTGCACTATCCACTACTGCTGAATATATAGCTGCAAGTGCATGTCGGTACAAAGTTATCCGGATGAAAAATACACTAGAAGACTATGGAATCTACTTAAATAATATCCCTATAAAGTGTGATAACACGAGTGCTATTTGTCTAACAAAAAATCCAATTCAACACTCTCAAACTAAGCACATTGACATTAGGCATCATTTTATACGTGATCATGTAAGTAGTAAAAATGTCACCCTTGAATTTGTTGATACATCTCATCAATTAGCGGACATTTTTACAAAACCCTTAAATGAGGAACAATTTGATTTTATTAGAAGGGAATTAGGCATGTTAAACTGCCCAAATAAGTAAGTTCTATTTGATGATATCTTTTCTTGAAATCATGGTTTTTATTGATTTGAGTTTGATTTTGGGTTCATCGATTTGATTTTTTTTCTGATCTTATATTCATCGATTTGCCTTCATTCCTTCTCTGAGACGATTTTTCAAAAAAAAAAACCAACGAAAAAAAAAGAACCCAAATCTGCAGACTTTGTGCATCAAGGCGTAGCATGCCACCGCAATGTGGAACCGGGGCGGTAGAACACTCACGAGGCGTAGAACCGCCCGAACACTCCTTTATTAAGGAGTAAGTTAGGGCCGGCGGTAGAACCGCCCGAACTCACTGCCCCTTTGCAGAGAACCGCCAAACCTCTCCCAACACCTTCTACACTCGATTTTACTAACCATTCTTCCCTTTAGAAGCCTAAGAAGAAGAACTAACCTTGTTCAAGCTTCCTACATCTCAAGGGCAAACTCTAAGGTAAAAACAGAATTGTTCTCTTATTGTGTAGCTTCAATTCTGTTCTGTTTATTTTCTTACAATTCTGTTCTAGTTTCAATCCTTTCAATTGTTTAATTTTTCACTCCTTTAAATAGAAATGGCTCCTAAAAGAACATCAAGAGACAAAGGAAAAAGGATGGAAGTAGATTCATTTGACCACACCTTGTTTAAATCACAAGAAGCTTCCTTAGATTCTCTGAATTTGGTTCTAGATCCATTCATAAGGGAAAATATGTTGATTTGAATCAATTGGGCAACGTAGAACCTATCATGTGGATTGCAGACTTAGAAGCCTTACCCATTTTGCAAATTAATGAACCTCTTTATCCACGCGTAGTGAAACTTTTCTATGCTAATCTAATCGTGAATGATGATGGCTTATCAACTTATCTTTTAGGTAATGAGATTCAAATATGTGATATTACTATATGCTCATTAATTGGCATTGTTGAAAAGGAGATAGGTGCTACTTTAGAGGAAAGTGGGATACGGACAGCTTGGTGCCACCTACTCAAGCTTTAGAAGCGTATTTGCAAACCCAAATTTAGGTATCATTCCCAAGAGTTGTGAACATTTACTACCTTTTAACTCTAAAATTTTGCATCACATTCTAATGAGCATTATCATTCCTAAACAGTTTCATCATGATGAGATCAGCTTCACTGAGTTAGGTACCTTATTCTGGATCATGACCCGACAACAATTAATGAGCACATGATAGAGGTCCTTTCTAAAGGATCAATGTTACCATATGGAGGTTTGATTACTAGACTACTGCATGCCCAAAATATTAACATTCCTCCAGATGAAGAAGCAATACAAATGGACAGATTTAATATCATTGATGTTAAATTACTTCGGCGACTTAGGTGTGTATTTGAACATGGAATAGGGTTAGACAACCTAGGAGATGTGATATTCTTCCCCCACCCGTGGATCATCCTGAAACACCAGTCCTTAGGGGAAATGAATCTACTCCTCCTGACCCTTTTGTTGCAGCTACATCACTGACACCTCCTGCTCCATCTTCCAAGATCCGATCATGAGAGAGTTAAATGAAGTAAAACTACAGCAACTTGAAATTTTGAAGGAAATGCGGAAGATGAACTTAAAGATCGATCATATGTATAGGCATCTTGGCATTCCTCCTGAGGAGTAGCTTGTTGTATTTCTTTTTTTTTGAACGGTGTAAACTTATGTTGACATGTGTGTTGTATTATCTTCATTGCATCTTGACATATATGTTGCATTACATCGTCATGGCCACTGTGTACTGATTTTCGACTTTCTGATTAATTTCCTTTTTTGTATGATATATTACGACCATCTTAAGTGTTACATATGAATCCCTTGTTTTCTTTTTGTTGATGACAAAGGGGGAGAAATAATGTGTGATGATAGTTATATGCATGGTTTAGGATCTTGATATCATGTTTTTAATTATGAACACTTACCTATTTGATATCTTCCATGCTTTACAAGCTATTACAAGTTCAAGCTTATTTAGGATCTTGATATCATGTTTTTAACCATGTATACTTGATTGATATCCTTGATACCTATTTAAATAATGTGTGATGATAGTTATATGCATGGTTTAGGATCTTGATATCATGTTTTTAATTATGAACACTTACCTATTTGATATCTTCCATGCTTTACAAGCTATTACAAGTTCAAGCTTATTTAGGATCTTGATATCATGTTTTTAACTATGTATACTTGATTGATATCCTTGATACCTATTTGACAACATCAACTTGAAGATTAATTCTTTACTGTGTTGAATTCAAAAATTGAATTCAAGCAATTTTTCTTAATGGCATATAGATAGGGGGAGTTATGAGTAACTCCTTCACCATGATTGTCATCATCAAAAAGGGGGAGATTGTTGAATCTCGGATTTTGATGATGAAGTCAATTGGTGAAATATTTGTGCTAATTCACCTTGTCGAGATAAGTGTGCAGGAACAACTACGAAGGGTAGAAAACATAAAGTGATCAAGTCCGTCGGGGGTTCAAGAGTTCATCGTAAGTCCGAGAGATTTTCGGATGTGTTGCCGGAACCATCAAAGATCAAATCAGGGACTTGCCGAAGTTTTCGGAAGTTCCTCTCAGAGATCGTCGAAGGTTCGCGGAACTCATCGGGATGATCCGGAAACTAGCCGAAGACTCGATGAAGCTCGCCATACAATCCGAGGTGTGCTGAGAATCCATCGAAGCAATCCGAGGAAGCATCTAAGCTTGCGGAATCTCGCCGGAAGCATGTCGGATCAAATCATAGTTACTTGTGTTTTAATATTCGTAGTTTGCACATAAGTAAGGCAAGGATTTGAGGAAAAATCCTTGCCTAAAATCAGTAGGGGCCAACCGGGTCTCTGCTGAGCCAAGTGAAGGCTCAAACAGGGCTCATTCGACTTGGCCTAATATGCGCACGGTCGCCGAGCCCGGGCGGTGGAATCGCCGCCAGCTGCAGTACCGCTCGCCGTGACAGTGCTGGCATCACTGGCCCGCGTAGCACCGCCGAGCTCGGGAAACAGCTGGAATCGTCACAACAGCGTAGCACCGCCCGGGCCTCTAAAACCAGAGGTGGTGGAACTGTTCGACCGGGCGCACCGCCCCGCAACACAGATCACAGCGCAGGTCATCATCGGCAAAGAGCACCGCTCGCACTTCTCGTCAAAGATAGCTGGATAAAGTGCGTACCGCTTCGATAAAGATGGCACCGCGACTATCCGATCTGGAATCAAATTTATTTCAAATTTGGAGCCCAATTTTGAATCCACTTTGATCTATAAATACCCCTCCCCTTCCCAGCTGAAAGGGCAATCCTTTTGAGCAAAAAAGTCTAAGTCTTGAGTTCTTGAAGTGTTGTTGTAAAGTCTTACTTTTGCTAGTGTTCACCTTCTTCCCTTTCTTGAGAGATCTTGTACAAGTGTGAACATCTTGTAAAGGGGTGTTTGATCCTTCCCCCTCAAAGAGATTGCTAGTGGAAGAGAGGAGCCTCATCGTAAAGGCTTCAAGAGTGGATGTAGGTCATTTGACCGAACCACTATACATCCTTGTGTTCATGAATGTGTGAGTGCTTACCTTCTTGAAGCATTTCTTTACTTTACTGCAAGTTATTTAGTTCATACTTATTTCCCTTAAGCAAGCAATTTCTTTCAAGCTCTCTTTCGTCAAATCGAGATCTTCCTACGAACGTGAGTTTTCGTAAATCGGATTCAAGAAAACGGTTTTAATCCGCTGCAGTAATTCACCCCCCCCCCCCTCTTAGTGCCTTTTAGATCCTTTCAATAATTAGGGTAAGGATTAGGTAATAATCATGTTTAACCTTTGTATGGGCCAACTAGGCCTTATTTGAGTTGATTTGGGCCAAAGTTAAAGGCTCATTCAACCTTGCTAGAATAGTCTAGCGGTGGCATCGCCAGACCCAAGTGGTGGTACCACCCTAGGTCAGCAGTGGTACCACCGACTTTAATACCTGGCAGGCGGTGGTACCGCTCGCTGGCAGTTATTACCTACCAGCGATGGTACCGCCAGACCACAGAGCCCGAGGACTTTGTCAGGCAGTGGTACTGCCAATGCCAGGCGGTGGTACCGTCAATACCCAATAAACCTAGGATGAGACTCTTTTTGGCTCTATTTTTGAAAGCCAATTGAGTCTATAAATACCCCTCTTTTTTCAGTTGAGAAAGTACCTTTTGAGAAGTTAAAAAATAAGTCAAAATTATAGCAAAGTCTTGTTTCAATAGCTCAAGTGTTCACCTCTCTCTTTCTTTGTGAAAAATCTATAAGAGAGTGAACCACTTATAAAAGTTTGTAAGAGAGGTATTTGATCCTTCCCCTTCAAGAGATTTGATAGTGGAAGTTGGGAGCCTCATCGAAGGAGGCTTCGGAAGTGGACGTAGGTCTTTCGATCGAACCACTAAACATCGCTGTGTACTTTGGTTTTGAGTTTTAAATATTCTATATCTTTTCTTTACTTAGCTGTAAATTGCTTGATTTTCTTCTCCCTACTCTCAATTGCATTCACTCAACCATTTTAGCTAAATTTCATCGGATCAAAATTTCCATACGAATTAACTATCTCCGAAATCAATTTCAAGTTTACGAGTTTTAATCTGCTACACTAATTCACCCCCCTCTTAGTGTTGCTCAGATCTTAACAATTGGTATCAGAGCCTGGTCACTCTCATCTGGATTAAAATCTAAGAGAAATAGCTTATTCCAGCATGTAAGAGGGTCATTCAATTATACGTCCATCCATGTTCAATGGGACGGATTACACGTATTGGAAGACTCATATGAGGATCTTTCTTATTTCCATAGACTTCAAACTTTGGAATATCATTGAAAATGGATTTCAAAAATCTTCTCTTCTGATGAGCGAATGGAATGAATTGGAGAAGAAGGTTTTTTCTTTAAATGCAAAGACTATGAATGTCTTATTTTGTGCACTTGACAAAAATGAGTTTAATCGTATTTTGATTGGTGAATCGGCTTTCAATATTTAGCGTACTCTTGAGATCACTCATGAAAGCACTAGCTGAGTGAAAGAGTCCAAAATCAACATTCTTGTGCATTCTTGCGAACTTTTTCGAATGAAACCAAGTGAGTCCATCGGAGACATATACACTCGCTTCACGGATGTCATCAATGAACTCAAAGCACTTGGTAAAGGTTTTTCAAATTTTGAACTTGTAACTAAAATTTTAAAATCCCTTCCAAAGAGTTGGAATTCAAAAGTTATGACTATTCAAAAGGCTAAGGACCTTAAAACTTTTCCTCTCGAAGAACTCATTGGGTCTCTAATGACCTACGAAATGACATACCATGCTCATGAAGAGCTCGAGAACCCCCTTCCAAAGAATAGGAAGGATATGACATTAAGAATACAAGAAGACTACATGAAAGGAACATTAAGTGATGAGGACCTTGATGATGAACTTACACTCAACACGAAAATAAAAAAAAATTATAAGAAAGAATAAATTTAAAAATGACACTGAAAATAAACTTGAACCAAAGAAGGACCAAGTCATATATTACGAATGCAAGAAGCCGGGCCACTTTAAAATAAATGCCCCCAAGCCAAGAAGAAGCAATCGAAGAAGAAGAAAGCTTTAAAGGTGACATGGGACAACTCAAGTGACTTTGAGGATGAAGAAGCAAGCAACAAAGAGGAGGCAAATTTCACGCTAATGGCTTTAAGAGATGAGGTATGTGAGTTTATTAATGAAGATTTATCTTTTGACAAACTTTCAATAGCTTTTCATAAATTATTTGATGAGTGTAGAACTATTAGTAAAAAGTTTAATTTATTAAAGGAGTATGCTCTATTACTAGATAAACTTGATAGTCTTCAAACTCCTTCTTCACCTCTATGCTCTAAGTGTGAATACTTAGAAGTAATAAAAAATAAGAACTTGCTACTTAAAGAGACCCTAAACAAATTTAAGATTGGTAGCAAGGGCTTGGACATGATCCTTGCAAACAAGGGTCACGTCACAAATAGAAGTAGAATTAGATTTGTGAGTAGATCTCACCAAAATCCTACCACCTTCATTAAAGGACCCACATTACATATATCACCTCATTTGAAATGTAATTTTTGTTATAAATCTGGACATATTATTTACAAATGTCTATTTAAGAAAATTTATCCACATAAATTGATATGGGTTCCTAAAGGAACCATAAATAATTCAATGCTAAATGATAAAGTTAGTAGATCAATTTTTGAAGCACCCAAAATCAAATGGGTACCTAAAAACCATCTTCTTTTGTAGACACACTCACCATCATAAGCTAGGAGCAAAAGATGGTATCTTGATAGTGGATGCTTAAGGCATATGACCGGAGATCCATCTCAATTCTCTATGCTCACTAGCAAAGAAGAAGGGTATGTCACCTTCGGAGATAACAACAAGGGTAAAATCATTGGCAAGGGAATCATAGGTAACAAATCAAGTTTTTCAATTGATGATGTGTTACTAGTTGATGGATTAAAACATAATCTTTTGAGCATTAGTCAATTATGTGATAAAGGTTATATCGTTAGATTTGAATCTAAAGCTTGCATCATTGAAAAACCAAACAACATATCCATAATTATGTTAAAACAAAATAATATCTACACCATTAACATTAAAAAACTTAGTAATGATATGTGCTTTTTCATTTTAAATGATGATGCTTGGCTTTGGCATAGGAGATTAGGCCATGCAAGCATGAAACTAATATCTAAAATTTCATCTAGAGAACTAGTACGAGGAATTCCTAATATCATGTTTATCAAGGACAAAGTATATGATGCATGTCAACTAGGAAAACAAATAAAAACTAGCTTCAAATCAAAGAATCAAATAAGCACCTCTAGACCATTACAATTGATCCATATGGATTTATTTGGACCAATTGACAAAACAAGTTTAGGAGGTAGCAAATATGCATTTGTTATTGTAGATGACTATAGTAGATACACTTGGACCTATTTTTTTGCTCACAAAAGTGATTGCTTTAAAAGTTTTTTTAAATTTTGTAAACTTACTTAAAATGAAAAGGGTTAAGAGTGATCATGGTGGAAAATTCCTAAACCATGACTGCTAAACTTTTTGTGAATCTAATGGATATAACCACAACTTCTCTACTCCGAGGAATCTTCAATATAATGGAGTAGTAGAAAGAAAGAATAGAAATTTATAAGAAATAACAAGAACCTTATTAAATGAACATAGCTTACCCAAATATTTTTGGGTCGAAACCGTTAATACGGCTTACTATGTCATGAATAGGGTTCTAGTAAGATTATCTCTATCCAAGACTCCATATGAATTGTGGAATAAGAAAAAACCTAATGTTTCTTACTTTAAGGTTTTCGGTTGCAAATGCTTTATCTTGAATTAAAAGGATGCCTTAGGAAAATTCGATGCTAAATCCGATGAAGGCATCTTTCTTAGTTACTCTTCCGTTTCTAAAGCTTTTTATATTTTTAACAAAAGAACTTTAGTTATAGAAGAGTCTATTCATATAATTTTTAATGAAGTTTCCGAACTTAAGAAAAATAATTTTGATGATGATCTTGGTTTTGATTGTTTAAATTTGAATGAACCTATTAGGAAATCCATCAGGGGAGCGACATCTCATGCGTAGCGGAAGAACAAAAAAAAACAAAACACCATAGATTTTCCGTAGAAAGTTTCCGTCATCATGCGAAGATCGATGCGTTAAAACAAATCTGCAAAACTACATGTGTAAAAGAAGATACCTAGGGAGATCGTAAATCCCTGAATTCCTGTAGATCTGTGGGAGATGATAAAGGAGGTCAAGCGTCCTCCTCTCTAGTGGTATCCACACGGTAGGAACTACGACGATGCACCTCTCTCTCTCTGGGAGAGGAGAACAGGAGGTGGCTACCAATAGAAACCCTCAGCCTATAGAGCTTTGGTTCCCTCCTATTTATAGAGGCCCCTTGAAAACCCTAATGGATCTTTTGCCCTATTGGGTATTGGATCTCCATCCAATTACCCAAGCCTCTTGGATTAGTGGGTCTCTACCCAATAATCTCTTATTAGAAATTATTGGATCTCATCTCAGGATCCAAAAATTTAAGGGCTTAATAGATATCCAATAAGATAGGGGGTTCAACGGATATCTCATATCCGAACCTCTACTCGTCGCAACACCTACCATATGTGTGTGACCCTCTAGGCCTAATATCGAGCTGGTCGTGAGTCATACTTGTCAGAACTCCTTCTGACTTAGTGAATTATTATCTCTATAATAATTCACCCAACTCATCGACTGCAGACGTACCAGGCCACTATACCGTGGCCCCCAAACGATACAGAGGAATCCAATCCTTTGGACCTATCTGTCCTCAGTTACCATGTATCTATCATTCCTCATCCATCCAATATCCTAGAGACCCTATACTGGGCATGGTGTTGTCAGGCACATACGGTCTCTCCTTGAGTCTTGCTCTTGTCGGATTCTCCTGGAGAACTCTTTCTCTCTCAATCCGAATAACCTTGGCCAAGGATTTGTTCGAGCAAGAACACATGGGATATTCCTCTTATGATACCGAGAGCGGATGATACTCTATTGACACTCAATAGCCCTCGTAAGGTTGGCTACCACTCCCAATAACCGGCTGTACTAGATCTGAAACTTTCCAAACCTATAAGTCCGGTATCAAAGAGTGAAGTACTCATACAGGACATCCTTGGTGTCTCAAGTCTAAGGACCAGATACACTATTGGGACTACGGAATCGTTGTCTGACGTGAGGTATCAATAACCATCCAGCATTCCGTAGGCGAATCAATCAATGAATTCATTCCCCAATGAGCACCTGCACTGTACCCTTAGTGTCCCGACATGAGTAGCTATGAGACCAGCTACCTCCATCATATGGACGGGTATACAACACACCAGTCTATCCGGTTATCTCGATGACCTTCTCGAGTAACCTATTACCAGGATAATTTAGGGTCTGTATTTAAAGGTGAATCAGTCTCATTATCGTGATCTCATCACGATCCGATTCCCATTGCACAGATCCAAGGACATCACAATATATGCAACACGCAAGATAAAGTGATAAAACACCTAATAATAAGCAAAGAGAAAAAGTGCATATCAAGTCACAAGTGCCATCACTCGTGTAATTGGCTTACAGAACACATATGACTAGCAATCTCCCACTTAACCTAAAGTCAATCACCAACATGTCTGATCCCCATCAGACCTCTGTGATGCTCAAAGACAATCTGAGTTAGTAACTCTTTGTTAGTGGATCTGTAATGTTATCTTCGGATGGAACTCTTTCCATTACTACATCTCTTCAGGCCACGATCTCTCTAATAAGTTGGAACCTCCTCAGAACACTTCTGATGAGACCCGGGTTCCCTTATTTGAGTAATCATCCCATATTTATCGCAATATAATGGAAACGACTCCTCGCTACTCGGGACGATTCCTAGATCTATGATGAACTTCTTTATCTAAACTCCCTCCTTTGCTGTCTCTACTGCATCAATGTATTCCACCTCTGTGGTCGAGTCAGCAGTAGTGTCTTGCTTAGAACTCTTCCAACATACTGCTCCTCTATCCAAGGTGAACACATAACCTGAATTAGACTTGCTATCATCGACATTGGACTAGATGCTCGAGTCCATGTAGCCCTCAACCCTGAGGCTACTACCTCCATATACTAGTAAAAGATCCTTAGTCCTTCTCAAGTACTTAAGAATACTTTTTACTACTTTCCAGTGCTCCAAGCCTGGATCTACCTGATATCTACTCGTGACACTCAGAGCATATGCTATATCAGGCTTGGTACATAGCATAGCATACATGATAGATCCTATCGCTGATGCATATGATATCATATCCATGTGTGCCCTTTCTTTAGGAGTCTTTGGGGACATACTCCTAGAAAGTGATATTTCATGTCTCATTAGTATGAGACCTCTCTTGGAATTTTTCATGCCAAACTTTTTGACAATGGTGTCTATGTACCTGGACTGGGACAAGCCAAGCATCCTCTTGGATCTATCTCTATAGATCTGTATCCCCAATATGCAGGATGCTTCCCCTAAATCCTTCATGGAGAAGTGCCTAAATACCAAGTCTTAACTGTGAAGAGTATTCCTACATTATTCCTAATGATCAGGATGTCATCCACATATAATACCAAAAAGGTGATAGTGCTCCCACTTACTTTCCTATACACACAAGGCTCATTTTCGTTCTTAACGAAGTCATAAGATCTGATCGCCTCATCAAATCTTATGTTTCAACTTCGGGAAGCTTGCTTCAATCCATAAATGGACCTAAGCAACCTGCACACCTTATCTGGGTTATCCCTGGACACAAATCCCTCAGGCTATATCATATACACCTCCTTATCTAGGTTACCATTGAGGAATGTGATTTTAACATCCATCTACCAAATCTCATAATCATAGTGTGTTGCAATAGCCAATAGAATTCGAATGGATTTTAGCATGGCTATAGGTGAGAAAGTTTCGTCATAGTCAACACCTTGCCTTTGACGATACCCCTTAGCCACTAGTCTTGCTTTATAGGTCTCTACCTTTCCATCTACTCCAATCTTCTTTTTGAAGATCCACTTGCAGCCAATGGGTACAATACCCTCAGGTGCATTAACTAGGTTCCAAACCTTGTTGGAGTACATGGAATCCATTTCTGAATTCATGGTTTCTTACCATTTTCCAGAGTCTATACTCATAATAGCCTCCTCGTAGGTTTAAGGATCAATATCCTCAACATTCTCTCTTCTGATATGTCCCACATATCTCTCAGGAGGATGGGATACTCTATCAGACCTACGTAAAGTTGGAACTTGTATGTTAGGTATCTGAACAGATTCTAGAATAGTGCTTGAGCTAGGTTCTCCAACCTCATTCAACTCCATCATGCTCCCACTGTCTCTACCAAGAATGTGTTCCTTCTCAAGGAACACTGCTCTCTTAGCTACAAAATCCTTTTGGTCCTTAGGGTGATAAAAATAATACCCACAAGTTTTCTTGGGGTATCCCACGAACTTGTACCATTCCATTCTGGATTCCAACTTGTCAGGGTTGTGTCTCTTAACGTGGGCAGGGCAGCCCCAAATCTTAATAATCTTAAGATCATGCATCTTCCCATTCCATATCTCATATGGAGTAGACATCACTGACTTGGTTGAAATTCTGTTCAGAAGGTAAGCTACGGTCTCTAGGGTATATCCCAAGAATGAGATGGGTAGGTCGGCGAAACACATCATGGAACGCACCATGTCTAACAGTGTGTGATTCCTCCTTTCTGATACACCATTAAGCTGTGGTGTATAAGGAGGTGTCCATTGGGATAAGATTTCATAGTCTTTGAGGAACTGGGTGAACTCTGTGCTCAAGTGCTCACCTCCTCGATCTGATCGAAGGGTTTTAATACTCTTTCCTATTTGGTTCTCCACTTCATTTTTATATTCCCTAAATTTCTCAAAAGCTTCAGACTTGTACTTTATCAAGTACACATGTCCGTATCTTGAGAAATCCTTAGTGAAAGTAATGAAGTAGGAGTAACCACCTATGGCATGAGTCGACATAGGACCGCATACATCACTATGTATGAGTTCTAGTAACTCATTGGCTCTCTCTCCAATTCCACTAAATGGAGAGTTTGTCATCTTTTCCCGAAGGCAAGGTTCACATGTCGCATATGACTCATAGTCAAATTGATCTAGATATCCATCTTTTAGCAACTTTTGAATCCTTCCCTTGTGGATGTGACCTAGCCTGCAATGCCAAAGATATGCATTGTTCATCTCTTCTTGTTTCCTCTTAGACTCACTTACACTCATGATATGTGGAGCTGTATCTAGCGTAAATAAACCATTATGCAATGTTCCTCTCATGATGATCTGATCATCTAATATTATTGAACAACCATTGTTCTCAAAAACTAATTTATATCCAATAACTGTCAAATATGAGATGGAAATAATATTTTTGATAATAGAAGGAACATAATAGCATGCATCTAATGCAATAATAGCTCTGCCAAGCAAATGTAAAGTGACCTTGCCAATAGCCACTGCAGCAACCTTTGCTCTATTACCCATCTTAAGGTCCATCTCGCCTCTATTCAATCTTCTAGGTTTTGCCAGAACCTGCAACGAATTGTAAATATAATAAGCACTCTGGGTATCTAATACTCATGTGTTATCAAAAGATTCTGACAAATGGAGACTAATCATGAATGTACCTGAAGCTTTTGCAAGCTTCTGTTTCACCCTCTCTGCAAGGTACTATTTGTAGTTCCTCTTCCAGTGCCCATTTTTACCGTAGTGGAAGCACTGGCCTTTGTCCTTTGTTGGGTCTTTCTTGACAACCTTTGCCTTACCCATTTTGCCCTTACCCTTGCCCTTCTAAAGGGTCTTCTCAACTTTCCTTTTCTTTCTGGTCTCACCAGCATAGAGAACTAGCTTCTCTTTCTTGATGGTGCTCTCCGCTTCTCTTAACATATTGAGGAGCTCTGGGAGGGTCACCTCAAGTTTGTTCATATTAAAATTCATTATGAACTGAGAAAAGGAATCTAGTAGGGATTGAAGCACAAGATCCACATATAGGTTATCCTCTAGGACCATTCCCAAACCTGTGAGTTTCTTAATCCACTCAATCATCATAAGGACATGGTTCTGAACCGGTGTCCCCTCAGTCATCCTGGCACGGAAAAGACTCTTTGATATCTCATATCGTTGAGTTTTTCCCTGTTCCTCAAACAGTTTGCGGAGATGCAGGAGTATGGAATTAGTATCCATATTTTTATGCTATCTCTGTAACTCAGTAGTCATAGAGGCCAACATATAACACTGAGCAAGAGTGGAATCATCTAAGTACTTCACATAACGAGCGATCTCATCCTTGCTTACCCCTTCGTCAGGCATATGGATCACTGTATCAAGGACATACACGATTTTCTTCGCCGTGAGAATGATTCTCAGATTGCGAAGCCAATCCATATAATTTGGACCAGTGAGGCGGTTGGCATCAAGTATGCCACGTAAAGGATTTGAAAGCGACATTTTCTAAAATTAAAGATGTAGCAGAAATAAATAACATGCAGACTTTATAAAAATTAAACAGTTAAGATAAGGACTTCTATCTTAATGTGCTCCCACTAATTTTTTATGAGAAACACAACACCCTTCGGCATGTGAATCGGAGACCCCCAGCGGATCTCTAGTGGGGATCGGGATCCAATCGACGTCTTAACATAACCTCAAGGGACTCGACCAATCACGTTAAGCCCGTAAAGGTAGGCAACTCTTGCCAATCATAACTCCTTGTGATTCTCATCCTGCTCGGCCTCCAAACCACCATGGCCTCGAGGGACTCGACCAACCATGATGTTCGGTTAAGTCATCACCATCGTTACAAGATGAGTCTAATTCGGTGATATACTCTCGAGGGACTCGACCAAGCATACCATGTCCTCAGGTCGCCGGTGACATCTCTATGTCATAGATAAGATAGCGAGACGCAATATAGGTGAGTCTCGAGGAACTCGACCAACTCAACCTACACCGAGAATCGATTCCTAGCTATAATGATGGAAGGCCACATGGGTCAATCTAATTGCCTCACGTTTACCGATTTAATATTATTAATGGAGAGGATTTTTGATTTGGTCTTCTAATATAATATGTCACACACATATGTATTTAATATATATATCTACATCACATGCAAATATCTATATACATATCTAGTAGGTGTATATCTAATCACACATTACATAAGCAATCACACCAGATGATCATGGACCACATCCTAATGTGATCAGGCCCGAGCCAGTGGGCCCAATCACTCACATCAAGATCTATGTGTACTTTGACGCATCTCTATGCCCTATGATTATTCATCTCGCTTCGTCGGATCCGTCGGCATCTCAATGCATCTCCATACGTTGGATCATCCGTCTCGACCTCTTGAGTCACGCTACCGCTGCGCTTCCTCATGTAATTACAACATAATTACAGGCACGCAGACTCGATAATAAATGAGAAAAGAATAGAGGCTCGCAGGCCCCAATAATAATAATCACATGTACATACATCACTTCATAGGTCCATGATCATCTGTCCACATCATACATCACATGTATATGTTATTTTATAGGGCTACTAAACAAAAATAATAGTTAATTAAACTATTTAATTAACATATTTAATTTTCTAAAATCAGGGACATAAAGGAAAATTTTGAATTCTCAAGGGTATTTCAATAATTCGGTCAAAAGGGAATTACCATGTCAAAGGGGATAGAATTTGGAATTTCTAAAATTTTGAGGGGTATTTTGGTATTTCTATCAAAGGGGTAGAATCTAGAATTTTTGAAATTCCGAGGGGCAAAACCATCTTTTGCCCTAAAATCCTAACTCCTCACCCCTAGCTGCCTGTGTTGCGGTTGCGACCGCTACCACCTTGCCGGTGGCGGCCCTTGCGCGAGGAGGGCGTCGCCATTACCCCGTAGGCGTTGCCCCGCGGGCGGAGCACCCACCGGGGCCCCTAGGGCACTGCCCTAGTGTCGTTGTCCCGCGCACGTAACACCCATAGGTGCTGCCCTGTTGGTAGCCCGTCGACGCCTCACGGCCGGCTGAGGCCGCCGGCGCCTCGCGCCAGCCGCGCTCGCAGGAGGCCGAGGTAGCTTGCCACCGCCAAGAGCCCATCGATTGACGCATCGTTGCTCAGGCAGGAAGCAAGGCCGCAAGTAGCCTTGCCGCCGCGACGCACGCAAGGGCAGCAACAAGCATCGCCTCTTCCCGCCCTTTTGTGCCAACAATTTTAGTGTCAAAAGCATATCCAAAACATAACACACGTAGTTTAATATCCAATCTTCGCATGAACAACCTGGTTCTGATACCACTGTTGGTTAATCCATCAGGAGAGCGACATCTCATGCGCAGCAGAAGAACAAAAAAAATAAAACACCCTAGATTTCCCATAGAAAGTTTTCATCGTCGTGCAAAGATCGGTGTGTCAAAATAAATCCATAAAACTGCACATGTAAAAGAAGATACCTAGGGAGATCGTATATCTCTGAATTCCTACAGATCTGTGCGAGAGGATGAAGGAGGTCAAGCATCCTTCTCTCTAGCGGTATCCACACGAAAGGAACTGCGACGATCCACCTCTGTCTCTGGGAGAGGAGAACAGGAGGTGGCTACTAAAAGAAACTCTCAGCCTATAGAGCTTTGGTTCCCTCCTATTTATAAAGGCCCCTTGAAAACCCTAATGGATCTTTTGCCCTATTGGGTATTAGATCTCCATCCAATTACCCAAGCCTCTTGGATTAGTGGGTCTCTACCCAATAATCTCTTATTAGCAATTATTGGATCTCATCTCAGGATCCAATAATTCAGGGGCTTAATAGATATCCAATAAGATAGGGGATTCAGCGGATATATCATATCCGAACCTCTACTGGTCGCAACACCTACCATATGTGTATGACCCTCTAGGCCCAATATCGAGCTGGCCATGAGTCATACTTGTCAGAACTCCTTCTGACTTAGTGAATTATTATCTCTATAATAATTCACCCAAATCATCGACTACGGATGTACTAGGCCACTATGCCGCGGCCCCCAAACGATACAGGGGAATCCAATCCTTTGGACCTATCTATCCTTAGTTACCATGTATCTATAGTCCCTCATCCATCCAATATCCCAGAGACCCTATACCAGGCATGGTGTTGTCAGGCCCATACGGTCTCTCATCGAGTCTTGCTCTTGTCGGATTCTCCTGGAGAACTCTTTCTCTCTCAATCTAAATAACCTTGGCTAAGGATTTGTTCGAGTAAGAACACATGGGATATTCCTCTCATGATACTGAGAGCGGATGATCCTCTATTGACACTCAATAGCCCTCGTAAGGTTGGCTATCACTCCCAATAACCGGCTATACTAGATGTAAAACTTTCCAAACCTATAAGTCCGGTATTAAAGAGTGGAGTACTCATACAGGACATCCTTGGTGTCTCAAGTCTAAGGACCAGATACACTACTAGGACTACGGAATCGCTGTCTGACGTGAGGTATCAATAACCATCCAGTATTCCGTAGGCGAATCAATCAGTGAACTTATTCCCTAATGACCACCTACACTGTACCCTTAGTGTCCCCACACGAGTAGCTATGAGACCAACTACCTCCATTATATGGACGGGTATATAGCACACCAATCTATCCGGTTATCTCGATGTCCTTCTCGAGTAACCTATGACCAGGATAATTCAGGGTCTATGTTTAAAGGTGAATCGGTCTCATTATCGTGATCTCATCACGATCCGATTCTCATTGCACAAATCCAAGGACATCACAATATATACAACACGCAAGATAAAGTGATAAAATGCCTAATAATAAGTAAAGAGAAAAAATGCATATCAAGTCACAAGTGCCATCACTCATGTGATTGGCTTGCAGGGCATATATGACTAGCAGAACCCTCTTCTCAAAATAGCAACTTGAATGTATCTTCTTCCGAATTTTCCTTACCTAAGGAATCGAAGTATATAGATGCCCATCCTAAGGAGCTAATTATAGGAGACACATCAAAAGGGGTTCAAACTCATTCCTCTTTTAAAAATTTTTGTGCCCATGTCGTTTTTCTTTCTCAAATTGAACTTAAGTGCATTGACGATGTCTTGAAAGATAATTCTTGGGTTATCGGAATGCAAGAAGAATTAAGTCAATTTGAGAGGAATGAGATATAGAAGCTTGTTCCTAGACCTAGTGACCATTTAGTTATTGGTAATAAATGAGTCTTTAGAAACAAGCAAGATGAATGTGGTATCGTGGGTAGAAAAAATGCTAGATTAGTGGCAAAAGGTTTCAACCAAGAAGAATATATTGATTATGAAGAGACCTTCACTCCTGTGGCAAGATTAGAAGTCATTAGGATGCTCCTTGCCTATGCTAGTAGTAATAATTTTAAATTATTTCAGATAGATGTCAAAAGTACTTTCTTAAATGGTTTTATTTTCGAAGAAGTCTTTGTTGAACAACCTCCCGGTTTTGAAAACTCTTCTTTTCCTAACCATGTGGTTAAATTGACTAAGGCTTTCTATAGTTTAAAACAAGCCCCAAGGGCTTGGTATGAGAGACTTAGCTCATTTCTAATTTTAAATAATTTTACTAAAGGCAAGGTTGATACTATATTATTTATTAAATATTTTGAAAATAATTTTTTTATTATTCAAATTTATATTGATGATATTATTTTTTATTCTACTAATGAATCATTATGTGAATCATTCACCAAGTGTACGAGTCATGAATTTAAAATGAGTCTAATGGGTGAACTAACCTTCTTTCTAGGATTACAAATTAAACAACTTAGTAATAGTATATTTCTTAATCAATCTAAATATACATTAGAATTGTTAAAATGATTTGACATGGATGGTTCAAAAGCTATAAATACTCCTATGAGTACCTCCACTAAGTTAGACATAGATGAAAGTGTAGAAAATTTTGATCAAAAAATATATAGAGGAATGATAGGTAGTTTACTTTACCTCATCGCAACTAGACCGGATATCATGTTTAGTGTAGAACTTTGTGTAAGATTTTAAGCTAATCCTAAGTTGTCTCATCTTAAAGTTGTTAAACGAATTCTTAGATATCTTAAAGGCTCTCCTAACTTAGGATTATGGTATCCAAAATCCAATGACTTTGATTTAAAAGCCTATGCGGATGTGGATTTTGACGAATGTAGAATAGATAAAAAAAGCACATCTAGAACATGCCAATTTTTAGGACGTGCACTTATTTCTTGGATTTCCAAGAAACAAAATTCGGTTGCACTATCTATGACGGAAGCCGAATACATAACCGCTAGTGCATGTTATGCATAAGTTGTTTAGATGAAAAACACTTTAGAAGACTATGGAATTCATTTAAAGGATATTCTCATAAAATGTGATAACATAAGTGCTATTTGTTTAACTAAGAATCACATTCAACACTCTAGAACTAAGCATATTGACATTATGCATCATTTTATACAAGATCATGTCAATAATAATGATATTATCCTAGAATTTATTGATACAAAATATCAATTAGTGGATATTTTCATAAAACCTTTAAATGAAGAATAATTTAACTTTATTAGAAGAGAATTAGGTATGTTGAATTGTCCTCGTGAATGAGTTTATTTTATGCTTTTTTAAAAAAAAAATTCATCATCTTTTCAGTTTTCGTGGATTTAACTTGATCCTTTTTTATTTGGTGTTATCTTATGACATCTTAAAAAGTGATACAAGACATCATTCTATTTTAATCAAACACATTAAACTTATGTGAAATAAAAAAATAATAATAATAAAAGGGGGGGGGGGGCAATTAATCAAAAAGAAATTGTTGCAGCCCTCCTAAAAATCGTCTAAGGGTGCCAACGATAGCACCGCCAGGACTGGCGATAACACCGCCTGGGCATTATGTTCCCAAGCGATGGCACCGCTCGGTTGGCGGTGGCACCACCTTAGAGCCCCCTTATATAAAGGGGAGTTAAGGCCGGCAGTGGAATCGCCCCCAATCTGTGGAACCACTCCCAAACTCTCTTTCCATCCTCTCTAAACCTCATCTTCTCCCTTTAGAAGACTAAGAGAGGGTTCCATCTTGGATCAAGACCTCTATCTCCCAAGAAATCTCATATAAGGTAACATTTGAATTTTTTTTCTTTCTTCTCAATACATGGCCTATTCTTTAAAATTTTTCTTGCTCTATCATCATGATTAGATATGGCTCATAGGAGATCATCAAAGGACAAAGGGAAAAGGATGGTAGGAGATTCACATGACCCATCCCTTTTTATATCTAATAAAGTAGCCCTTTGGTACCCTAGTTTCGAAACAAGAACCATACATAAGGGAAAATATATTGATTTATGTGAACTAGGAAACCTAGAACCCATTAGGTGGTTCACCGATTTGGATGTCTTGCCCATCTTATAAATCGATGAACTAATTTACCTTAGGTTAGGTAGGTTGTTTTATACAAATTTAAGTGTGGATAATGATAACATGACAACCTACCTTTTAGAAACTCGAATTCAAATTTTTGATAGTATAATATGTGAGCTAATTAGAATCTCCGACAAGGATAAGGGTTGATATTTCAGAGGACAGTGGGATATGAATGCAATCGGAGTAACCTACTCTGAGGCCTTAAGGACTATTTTTGCAAATCCTAACCTAGGCATATAGTCCCTAAAAGCTATGAGCATTTGTTATCTTTCAGTTTTAAAATTCTTCATCACATCATCATAAGCATCCTTATTCCTAAACAATATCACCATGATGAGATTAATCAAATAGAGTTAGGTACCATGTATTGGATAATGACCGGACAAAATAACTATTTGGATACCTGATTTGACAATATATGATGGAAATAATGTTTAAAGACTTGATGTTACCATATGGGGGGCTAATCACTAGACTGCTATATACACATAATATTAGAATATCACCCAATGAAGAAGTGATAAAAATAGACAGATATAACACTATTAATAGAAACCTGCTCAAGAGACTTAGGTGCACTTTTAGTAATATAATATGGACTATGCAGCCTAGAAGGACTGATCCAGCTCCCCCTCTAATAGAACAACCTAAAACACCAGTCTTTAGGGGAAGTGAATCTCCTCCTCCTAGTCACTTTGGTGCAGCACCATCAGAACCAGCTCCTGCTCTATCATCAAAAGATCCAATCATAATAGAAATAAATCAAATCAAATCACAGCAAACTAAAATTTTGAGTGAAGTATGACAGATGAACCGAAAGCTAGATCACTTGTATAGGCATTTTGGTATTCCACTCGAGGAATTACTGTTGTATTGAATATTTTGACTCTTGTAAACCTCTATGCTACTTTGACATACTTTTGAAATTATCCTAATATATGCTGTTGTATGTTTCTTTCCGAAATTTTTCCATTTTAATGATATCATCTATTCGGATTTTGAATGACATCTTTTGAATGGAGATCTCTTTTATTTTTCCTTTGATAGTAATTTTTTTTTTCTTGATGATGCTTTCATGATATTGTAATATTTTGAATGATTTAGGTCTCTTCTTCGAATGATGGATCTTAATTATATAAAATTAATTTTATACTCCCTCCACCTCCTTTAAGCATATTTCATTTCATAAATTCATAAATTCATGTCTAATCCTTTCATCCTCTTTCATATATGAATTTGTTATAACTTGTTAAATGAAGATTGACTTTTTGGGCTTATCCATCCTCGATGACATTTGATAGCCTCATTCTTATTTTGATATATTATGAATGACCAGAATCATGACACTATATGTGACTACTTTTATCATGTTATTACGATTCACCTCCTTTTTGTTGATGACAAAGAGGGAGAAGAATATAACAAATGGATGATGACTTGATCGCATTTAGTAAAATAATACCAAAATGAAGAATAATGCTAAAATGAATTGACATTTTTTTATTTGCTTGTTCCATGCTTTGTAATCAAAAATTGAATGCTATCCTTAAAAACATCGCAATGTATCATAATATATCTCAAATGCTTGAAATGTAAATTTTTGAGAGATCGATATCATATCATGTTTAAAAATTGGGTTCTTTTTATTGATATGATAAGCTATTATTTCATTTGATATCATGTATTTATTTTGTGCACTTTATTGATATCATCCTTATTGTATTTCAAATTTTAATTGGTATCTTTTGTAAAAATGATAAATGTCTATTATTCGACTTGAAAAATATGAAGTTTCATATTTGTGGATGAAAAATCATGCTTGTTGAGCATGATGATAAGTTCAACAGATGAAACTTATCGGTTTCGGTTTGAATTCAAAGAGATTGAATTCAAGTGATTTCTTTCTCATAATATGGCATATAGATAGGGGGAGTTAAGATTAACTCCGTCATCAACTGATTGTTATCATAAAAAAGGGAGAGATTGTTGAATCTCGAATTTTGATGATGAAGTCAATTGATGGGTTATTTGATCTAATCCATATTATTGAGATAAGTGTGCAGGATTAACTATGATAGCATAAAGATATAAAGCAAATTATCGGAGTCAAGTAGTTGGGAGTTCGAGAGTCCACCGGAAGTTTGAAAGGTCGTCGGTAGTGCTACCGGAACCAATTGAGAAAGAATCAGGGACTTATTGAAGGTTTCGGAAGTTTACCGAAAAGATCGTCGAAGGTTCGCGGAGATCACCGAGCAGATTCAGAAGCTTGCCAAAGATTCATCAACCCACCATAAGTCCGGGAGCCTATTGGGAGTCCGTCAAAAAATATCCGAGGGTGCGTCGGAAGTCCGTCGGAAGTTCGCCGGAAAGCTCGCTGGAAGAAGACTCGACATTGCCGGTTGTTAATATGCTTAGAATTATGCTTTAATTTAATAGTTAGTACGTAATTAGGGTAAGGATTAGGTAATAATCCTATTTAACCCTTATAGGGGCCAATTGGGCCTTATTTGGGTTGATTTGGGCCAAAGTTAAGAGCCCATTCAGCCTTGCTGGAATAGTTTGGTGGTGGCACCACCAGACCCAAGTGGTGGTACCGCCCTAGGTTAGCGATGGTACCACATTTAACAGTGGCAAGGTACGCCTGTGTCGCCAGAGTATCGCTGGCGATTATTACCGCCGTGGTACCGCCTGGCAGGCGATGGTACCACCGGACCACAGAGCCCGATGACTCTGTCAGGCGATGGTATCGCCAGTGCCAGGCAATGGTACTGCCAGTACCTGGTAAACCTAGGATGTGACTCTTTTTTGCTCCATTTTTTAAAGTCAATTGAGTCTATAAATACCCCTCTTTTCTCAACTGAGAAAGTACCTTTTGAGAAGTTGAAAACTAAGTCAAAGCTATACAAAGTCCTATTTCAATAGCTTAAGTGTTCACCTCCCTCTTTCTTTGTGAAAAATCTGTAAGAGAGTGAACCACTTGTAAAAATTTATAAGAGGGGTATTTGATCATTCCCTTTCAAGAGATTTGATAATGGAAGTTGGGAGCCTCATCAGAGGAGGCTTTGGAAGTGGACGTAAGTCTTTCGACCGAACCACTATACATCGTTGCGTACTTTGGTTGTGAGTTTTAAATATTCTGTATCTTTTCTTTACTTAGCTGCAAATTGCTTAGTTTTCTTCTCCCTACTCTCAATTGCATTCACTCAACCATTTTAGCTAAATTTCATCAAATCGAAATTTTCATACGAATCAACTATCTCTGAAATCAGTTTCAAGTTTACGAATTTTAATCCACTACATTAATTCACACCCCCCCTTTTAGTGTCGCTCAAATCCTAACAACCACTGCCCAAACTGATGGTACCACCGCCTAACAGAGTCCTCGGGCTCTGTGGACTAATAGTACCATCGCTTGTCAAACGGTACCACCGTTGGCAGGTAATAACTGTCAGCGGTACCATCATTGACCTGAGGTAGTGCCACTACCCAGACCATCTGGGAAGTTGTTCCTGGGGCGATGCCATTGCCAGACCTGATCCAGAATTTCTGAATGGGCCTTGAATCCAACCTAATTCAGTTAGACAAGGCTCAATTGACCCTTACCAGAGTAAACATGATTATTACCTAATCCTTACCCTAATACGTGCTAATTATGAAATTTAGATATAATTCTAAGCAAAGAAAAAACCAACATGTTTGAGTTTTCTTCCGACGAGCCTTTGGTGAACATCTGGCGGACTTCTGACACACCCTCGAATTTCTTTCGGCGAACTCCCAATAGGCTCCCGGACTTATGGCGAGTTCGACGAATCTTTGCCAGGCTTCCGAACATTCTCGGTGAACTCCGCAAACCTCCGATGATCTTTCCGACGAACTTCTGAAACCTTCGGCAAGTCCCTGATTCTTTCTCGGTTGATTCCGGTAGCACTTCCGACGATCCTTCGAACTTCCGGTGGACTCTCGAACTCTCAACAACTTGACTCCGGTAATTTACTTTATGTTTTCATGCTATCGTAATTAATCCTGCATACTTATCTCAATAATATGGATTAGATCAAATAACATATCAATTGATCTCATCATCAAAATTCGAGATTCAACATGAATGATGAAAGCATCAATGAACTATTCTAAGAAAAAAAACTTTGGTCAAGATCTTATAAATCACATTATAAAGAGTAATGGGCCTAAAGTTGGGAATTCTATTGGGACTATTATTCTTGGATTAAATATTATATAAGTATTCCTCCAACTTTTAGGGAGAGTGCTCGATTTATGAAAATCATTTAAAGTAACAAGTATAAAATGACATATATCTTTCCAAAACTTTAAAAAAAAAAAATCAACCTGAAAGTCATAAGTCTAGGACTCTTTCCGAGACCCATAAAAGATAAAACCAGTTTAAATTTTTGGAGGCTAACCTCTTTAGACAAATCAAAATGAGTGCTTAAAGGAAGACTGGGTAAAGTCAGAATTGGAAAGCCTTAAAAGTTATCCACGTCCTATGGTACCATCCAACAAATTCATTAATGACGTTACCAATATTATCAATGACATGGATGGTATTCCTCCTCCTCCTCCAAATCTATGAAAGTAATTAGTATTTTTATCAACTTTATTGATGATCCATTAGGTTTTAGATCTAGTCCACCACCACCTAAGGTGAAGCTGCGTTTGAAGAGTAGCAAACCTATTATTAAGGAAAAGAAAGGAGAGACAGTCTTTGTCAAACAAAGGATTTCCTTATTCTCAAAGGTGTATATATCATTAAGGGTCTAATTACTATTAACTTCAAGTGGTTCCAGGTTGAGTTTGCACCAGGAAGTTATTTGATTTCCCACATTAGAAAGAATGATGTTACAAATTATCCATAGGTTGAAGACAACCAGGGGAACCCTTTGTGAAACCTTTAACAATATTAAAAATTCTAAATACTCATATCAGAAAGCTTTATAATGAAAAATGAGAGACCTATAAGGACCCCAATAAAAAAGACCAAGGTTAACCAAGAGGGGTATAATCAGAGGTGATGTTGGACAAATGTTGAATCACAACATTAGGGAATCTAGCACACTAGCAATCATTTGCCAAACCTCTATCAAGCCGAGCAGAATTATGAGAAGCATCAAATTGTTTTTTAGTTCAAGCAAATCAATGAAACCCGTATTGAACAAAAAAATCTCAAAAATCTTAAACATAACGATTCAGTTGAAAAGGTCTACCATCAAGTTTTTCCTTAAGGAAAACAATCAAATTTAAATCACCACAGACAAACCAAGGAAAGAATCCAAATTAACATTAGTTAAACAATTCCAAAGAGGTCATTGAATAGAGGCATTGGTACTGGCATAAATAATAGTAAAAAGCTAGGGCACTCAACTATACTTCTCCACAACCAAACAAAGTATTTAATGATTCTTATAGACTTCAGCAGCCTGCAGCCAATCTTTGCGCCAGACAACCAAAATGTCACCGAATCTATCGATGGTTGCACTAAAAACTCCATCCCAAATGTTGTTGAGGCATCTAATGAAGTCGTAATTCCGATCCTCATTGAGATGAGTTTCTAGGAGTACAAACGAGAGATAGATTATGATTTTTTATTAGAAACTGAAGATGGCCTCTCCCATCCTTTTTATGTGTTTTGCAATTCTAAGAAAGGAACAACATAAGATCAGTAGTCGATGGAAGAAGAAAGGGGGTTATTTGAACTGACATCATAGAACTTGTTAGAAGAAGAGGCTACAAAAGTTTTCTTCTGCTTATTTTTCTATTTAAGAGCTAAGAATAGAGGGTTAGGGCTTCCCTGAACTCCATGATACCAAGCTTTCATGCTATCCCTCTTAACTTCTGTAGCCCATTTTAGATCCTCTTTATCAAGCAAGAAGGCACCATCTCCCATTACAGTTAGCTTCTGACTCAAATCTGAAAGCCTCAACTAGTCTAGCAACCAAATCCTCGAACTTCTTTGAAGCATCTTGAGGGGGTAGGGGGGATGTAGTCGTCGAAGAAACATTAGTCGCCTGTAGTTGGAATTGTTAATCCCCCACCAAGGATGACATCCAGGGGCTTTTAAATCTTTTGAGTTAATTAGGTTAATCAACATAACCCCCTTGGTAGAGTTATTGTTTTCTTAATTTGGATGAGGACAAAATAGATCAAAGCTAACCTTGGTGGATTTGAAAGCTCACTACCTTTAATACCTCCTACCTCCTTCACATTAAAAGTACCTTACTTCCCATTAACTGTCCACCTTTAGATGCATAACAGCAAGCATCAAGCGATGGAGTGGCAAGTTCTGCGTTGTATTAGATGCCAAGCTTGAAATAGGATCCGTTTGTTCTTCATAGTTTACAGACAGATTCAAACCATTTTCTATAGCTCAATAGCCTTGGTGGTCCGGTTAACTATATCTAGTGATGGAGCTCTGTCACTAACAGGCAAGTGACCATTTGAGTCTTTGTTTGACCTGACTAAAGGTCTAGTACGTCCTCCAAGACTCAAGTAGCTATTAGGCTTAGCTCGATTGTGCCTCTAGATCTTAATTCAAGGCTCATATAAAGACTCATCTTTCTCTTTTATCTCTAGTGATTTGCTCTCGGAGGAAAGGATTACAGTAAATGAAATACAAATTGAGAATATTTTTATATTTTACTATTTGAAAAATCCTTTTCAGAGTCAAAACAAATGCAAAAGCTTTGAGGTAGAGAGGTTTAGAAAAATTTATTAACATGCAAACTGTAGCAAGCTTACCCCTAAAACCAGTCATGATAATGCTATCAATCTTAATAGTTTCCCAATAACAAAAGCAATTTATAGGGGTATATTAGGGATAATAAATTCGATAGGTAGACTAGAAAATTACACTCGTATAGGGGTATAAACAAGCTTCGGTTGGAAGCCTTATCTCCAAATAAATAAAGAAAGAACTTGGCTCCGGAAGAACCAAGGTCCTCCAATGAAAACGTTGGTCAAATCTTTTTCATTCATGAACCGAAAAAAAAAAAAAAAAGAAGGAAAATCTAGATGCAAGGTCCACGATATAACACAATGAGGTGATGCCCGTTTGTTGGGCAACTCGACCTTCAAGAAGGCCAAAGGGAGAGTTCGGCCGAAGAAATTACCATATAAACAAGCCTTACATGAGTTGTTCACCTCCTTGTCCAACACAACCCCTAGATTGAAAGAAGATTGAATGTGACTATGCTTCCTGTAGAAAACTTTCAGGAGGCAAGACCATGACCTTGACAAAACAGACGAGCCCAGAAAGTGGTTTCGGAGGCTTTCGTGTCCGAGAATTGAGAAGGCAGGATGGGCAAAGACGAATCCTCATTTAATTGGAATGGAGTTTGAGGCTGTACAGTATCATCCTTGCTTGGAGGGGAAATGGGAGAAGGAGGCGCAGCTCCGGAGACCGGTAGGAGAAGTCATCGCCTCAGGAGCCAGCAACCTCTTGCTTGGTGGTTACAACACGACGCTCTCACCCACTTAGTTCACGACGTTACTCAACTTGTCGGATTCCGGTGCGGACCTTAGATAAATTGTATCCGAATTCGACCCGCCTTCATCCATCGGTAGTACTTCAAGATTCGGGGAGACTGCAACCGGAAGCACCATGCCATGCTTCGTCTCGGACGCGCCCGCGCCCGCGCCCTCCGCTGCGCCTCCATTGCCTTCTCCACCTCCTCCTCCATCGAATCCAGACCTTCACACCTCAGATCAGACCCTAACATCGACCTCGCCCACGCCATCGCTAACCTCGTCAACGCCCACCACGCCGGCCGTTGGCCCCCGTCCCTCGACGCTGCCCTCTCCGCCCTCGCCCGCTCCCATGCCTCCGACCTCACCCCCTCCGCCCTCCTCCGCTCCCTCTCCCTCCTCCGCCGCCCCTCCGCCGCCGGTCCCCTCCTCCTCTGGTCCCGCCACTACCTTCCCCTCGACCCCCGCGCCGCCGCCAAGGCCCTCCACCTCCTCCTCCGCTCCCGCGCTCTCCGCCCCGCCCTCGACCTCCTTCTATCCCTCCACCCATCCTCCTTCCCTGATCACTCCTTCAACGCCCTCGTCCGCCGCCTCGCCGCCGCCGGCCATCTCCGCTACGCTGTCCGGCTCTTCCGCCTTATCCCCTTCCCCTCTGTCTTCTCTTACAACTCCCTCCTCGCTCCCCTCCTCCGCCGTGGCCGCACCCGCGCCGCCTCCGCCCTCTTTGACGAGATGCTCGCCACCGCAGTTCGGCCCGATGTCTGCACCTTCAACACCCTCATCCGAGGCTTCTGTCTCAATTCCGCGGTCGACGAGGCCTTCCGCCTCTTCAATAAGATGCCGCGGCACGGCTGCGCCCCAGACGTCGTCACCTACAACACACTTCTCGACGGCCTTTGCCGCGCGGGCAAGGTCTGCGTCGCCCACAATCTCCTTAACGGAATGCGGACAAAAAGCTCCGATCTTGCACCGAATGTTGTTTCCTACACCACTCTGATCCGCGGCTACTGCAGCAAACTCCTCCCGGATGAGGCCGTGGAGCTCTTCCGCGAGATGGTGGCGCTCGGCCTCAAACCTAATAGGATCACATACAATACCCTCATCCAAGGGCTTTGCGAAGCACGGAGGATGGATTTGGTCAAGGGGATCATGGAACCAGGAGATGATGGCGGCAAAGAGTTGACTTTTAGGCCGGATACTTGCACGTTTAACACCCTGATAGCTGCGCATTGCAACCTGGGCGGCATCAGCGATGCACTTAACGTGTTTGAAAGAATGACGGAGATGAGGGTGAAGCGTGATTCTGCAACTTACGGTACCATGATAAAGGGCCTGTGTGAAAAAGGCGAGTTTGTACGAGCTGAGGAGCTCGTTGATGAGCTGTTGGAGAAGGAGGTGTGCAGGAAGCGAGGCATTCCCCTGCTGGCAGCTTATAACCCAATATTCGACTACCTGTGTCAGAATGGGAAGACGGAGAAGGCAAGGATGGTGCTTCAACAGTTGTTGGATAAGCAAGCCAAAGTAGATGTGGCAGCGTTTAAGACGGTGATCTTGGGACACTGCAAGGAGGATCGATCGAGAGAAGGGTATGAGCTGCTGGTGTCGATGGGTAAAAGAGACCTTGTGCCAGATGCTGCAACTTTTCAAACGCTGATCGAGGGATTCCTGCAGCAGGAGAAGATAGGCTTTGCTTGGGAGGCTTTTAGGAAAATGTTGAACACTAGGCATCGACCTAGCACAGGTACATTCCATTCAGTACTTGCAGGATTGGCAAAGAAGAGTCAGTGTGCTAAAGAGGCTGGTGAATTGGTCACCTTGATGTTGGAAAGGAAGATTCGCCCTAATATCGATCTTTCGACGAATGTTGTCAGCAGTTTGTTTGGAGATAACCTAAATGACACAGCTCTCAAGATTGTTGGATTGCTTTACCATAATGGTTATCGCGTGAAGATGGAGGAGTTGATTCCATCTCTGTGTCGGAACCAGAAATTCCTGGAGGCTAAAGAGATGTTGCTGTTTAGTTTGGAGAAGTGTGAGAATGTTAATGATGATGTTTATGGTTTGGTGATTGGTGGGCTTTGTTTGAGTGGAAGGGCTTCGGAGGCATTTAGGGTGTTATACGAAATGAATGAAAGAGCCAGTGCACATGTTTCTTCAAGTTGTTTATATGCTCTAAAACTTGCACTTGAAGAAAGTGGAAGATCGAAAGAAGCAGAGTTTGTTTCCAGGCAAATGAATCGTGCGAACATCTGACTAATGTGAATTAGCTTGAGAGTTCCTGTGAGAGCCAGTAGTGCTTGGGGGTTCTGCAGCTGCAGCAGCTTGGACTAGATTTAAGTACTGGGATCTGTCCAGTATCCTCCTTTCTGATGAGCTTTGTTGTTCTTTCATAGCTCTAATGCCACTTGGAGTGAAGGCAGTACCCTCGATGCACTCCGGAATCAATGCAATGCGAGACTGCTCAGACCAAATCTTGGAGTATTCTGGCACTAAATGCATGAGACGCAGGTATGGAGACAAATTAGCATGAGGTAGGATTATGTTGGTTCCCTTGGCACCGCACCGTAGATACGAGAAATTAAGGTTCTCTATTTCTCGTAAGTACCTCAGCTAGATCCTCACTTGTGGCTTTCCTTGTTTACATCCTCATTCCTTGACAATTTCGATACCTCAAGAACTCAATTTATCGACAAAATCTAGCAATTTCATTAATCATTTGCAATGAGAATTGTCCGTGATTGATTCGAAATGTAAATTCTTTGATTACTTGGGGTGATTTCTATGATTTTCTCATGTTTTTGGTTGTGCATATGTGTACTTGATCGAAAATCCAAAATGGAAGGAGATAAATAAATTTTATTTTCTCATAAAGTACCTCATTTTTAGACTCCAATCACAGAATACATTTTAGTTAGACTTCAATTTTTGAAAGAAATGGATCATTTATTTAGCTCAAGAAATGCATGTCAAATATCATGATTTCTGATATGAAGGTGATTAATATGAGGAAGTCATAGGATAAGATCTGTTGGTCATAGTAAATGTGGAATGAAATGATAGTATGAACATAGAAAGTTCATGAATTGGGATATATATATATATATATATATATATATATATATATATATATATACATATATATACATATATACATATATATACATATATGTATATGTATATATGTATACATATATACATATACATATACATATACATATATATATATATATATGTATGTATGTATATATACATATACATATACATATACATATACATATACATATATATATATATATGTATATGTATATGTATATGTATATGTATATATGTATATACATATACATATACATATATATATATATATATACAAGTTTACATCCCTCACGTTGACATTGATAATGAGAACAGGGCGTTGCTCTACCTGACTATTGTGGTTTTCCAGCTCTGCCTCTCAGGCTGAGATGGTTCGCTTATTCCGGCATCCTCCTCCTCGTTCCCTTCCTCGCCGATCGTCTTCTCCACCGCCACCTCCTTCGTCCTCTTCCATAACCCCCGGCCTTTGAGGAGCTCCACCGCTTCCTTCATGGTGGGCCGGTTGTCGGGGTTGAGGTCGGCGCACCGCAAGGCGACCGCCACCGCGTTCCGCAGCTCCGCCGGCTCGAACCTTTCCCCGAGGCGCGGGTCCGCGATGCGCTCCCACGCGCCCTTCTCCACCAGCGGCGCCGCCCACTGCACTATGTCGCGCTTGACGCCGCCGGGTAGCTTCTCGATGGGCTTCCTGGCGCTCACGATCTCCAGCAGCAGAACGCCGAAGCTGTACACGTCGCAGCTCTCGGCGACTTTCCCCCACATGGCGTACTCAGGTGCGAGGTAGCCCAGCGTCCCTTTCACCCTCGTCGTCAGGTGGCTCACTCCCTCTGGGATCAGCTTCGCGAACCCGAAGTCGGCCACTTTGGCGCAGAAGTCGGCGTCGAGCAGCACGTTGCTGGTCTTCACGTCTCGGTGTATGATGTGAGGGGTCGCCTCATGGTGTAAGTACCTGAAACAGGTCGGGAGGGCATTGAATCAAACACCTGGCGACGATGGTAACATCATGAACCCGACTCAACTCACGCGAGTCCTTCCGCTGCTCCGATGGCGATCTGCATCCTGCGAGGCCAGTCGAGGAGCAGGTCGGCGGAGCGACGGCCATGGAGATGGCTGAGCAGGCTGTGGTTGGGCATGTAATCGTAAACGATCAGCCTCTCCTCGCCACCTGCGTAGAAACCTCTCAGGCTCAGTAGATTCTTGTGCCTCACCCTCCCCAGCACCTCCACTTCGACGGCGAACTCCATCTCCGCCTTGGCCGTCATGGCCTTGAGCCGCTTCACAGCGATCTACACGACAGCAACAAGTCACTCGATGACACAGAGACTGCATGTATGATGAGAAGTGACATGCCTCCACTCCTTTGTTAGTTCTACCCCAGTAGACAGTCCCAAAGCCGCCTTCTCCGAGCTTGTTGTCCTCATGGAAGTTCCTCGTTGCATGGACGAGCTGTTTCAGGGTGTAGATTTCCCAAGGATAGCCGCCGCCACCATGGCCCTTGTTTGATCTGAACAATACTAGTTGTGATCACAACTCAGAAGAACTTGAAACATTAGTATGCATGCAGGACCATACGATACCTTCGTGCAGCCTCACGGCCCTCGAGGGAGAAGCAGCAGCAGCAGATGCATCTCTGAAGCATCTCTATCCGAGTAGTGAAAGAGAGAAGGTCAATGGTGCTTGGAACACGAGGAAGTAGACGGAGTAGAACAAAGAGCTGAACTGGTGGGTAGCTGTCCTTGTTCTTGGGTGTCATTGAACACTTCACCCTCTCAATTGTTTGTACCTCTGGATCATATAATTTAACTCGGGTACTGCAGCATATGCTTTGATTGTTTAATGGATTTGTAAAGGTTGGCTGTCACAGCCACCATCACTGAAAACTTATTGGTGGAATGAGTCGACTATAGTTGATGCTGATATAGCTTATTGTGATCTGGTTTTGTGATCCGACAATGACAAGGAAGAACAAGACTCCACCCAAAAAAAAAAAAGGCTTGATTGCTGCTGTGTTTAATTTTCAGACACTGGAAAGGTCAGAGGTCATTCTTATATCATGATATCTCAACTAAATGGAATGAGAACTATAAAGATGATGTATTAGTTTTGTTGCACGTCAACAGCGTAAGAATCATTTGCAGCACAGATTCCATCAGTCATTTCCTTGCTTCGCTTGTCGCTTTGGGATGCTTAAAATCTTTAGAAAACAATGCATGACATGAGAAAATTTTCAGTGTCAATGCCAAGCCAAAAGTTTGCAGTGAAAGAGAGGAATTCTGAGAAAGATTTGATCATTCTGAGCAAAATAAATGACGAGTTCGACTTTTATGATAGAGTTGTGTATAATAATTCTCAGAATGATCAAATATTTGCTAATAAATAATGTTTGTTTATTTTGCTTAATAAATAATATTTAGGCAGAAATAAGTCTACTCAAACATCACAAGTGAACAAAGCATCTTTTCCTCGTGACCTTTCCCTCCTGAATTCTCTGTATATTTCAACAGTACCTAGCAAATTAGTCGCATTATCTACCAAAATAAAGAGAAGTTTGAGGCCGAAAGCATATTATATCATGATAAAGCACATCATATCATGATATGGAACTATGAATCCACACATCACTCAGATCCCTATTATATTAGGATGACAACTAAACACGGACAGGCTGATGACCAGACGTCGGTATTGATAAGAATGACTCACATAATTATTCTCAACATTAACCATTGTCTCGATTCGACGATCATCTTAAGACACTAAAAACGATCATCTCAACACACTAAAAAGCCACCGAGTGTATCAGCGATCATCCCAACACACTAAAAACCCCTCAGGTGCATCCTTGAAATGGGTTGAGAAATTTTAATTTTATTACTTTCCGAATAATCCAAATCCCGACAAAGTTTTGTAGGGTTATCTCACATTCTCAACGCCTCTATCTATGACAAACACGAAAGTGGACCCTGTTGGGCATATCCCTACACGTTGCACAAGCAAAATATAATTTAACAATAAAGATGTCAAATCTTGAGAAAGAGGTATAGCGACACTCCAATTAAATCTTAAATTGGAAGTGTGAGAAGATTTTATTTGGGGTTACATGTTTTAGATAAATGACTTGAGCCAAAAACAGTTAGATTGATTTACGACTGTCAACGACAATGTGTTTGAACAGGCAAATCTGATCATAACAAGACATACATGTCCAACACAGAATGTTATCTGAGCACACAGGACATGCAATTTACTTATAATATGTTCTCTGACCGTGAAGGACTTAGTTAACCTAATATGCTGTGAATATTGACAGATACACAGCAAATGTATCAGAGGACTATCCAACAAGTACTCAATGCATTTGATATTTACCAAGAGATATAACAAGTGCACCAGCTGATATGAATACTGCCAATATTGGCCCCTATTAACAGCTATTAGCAATGGCCAAACAAATATGCAACAAGCAAGCAGCCAGGCATTTGAATTTATACAACAAAATTATTCTTGAAACAAGGTTACAGATTCAAACTGATGTTGCAAACAACAGAGAGGAACACACAACAAGAAAAACCCACTTCTTTTCTTTGTTTCTTGTTGGCGATAAGATGTGTGGGTTGGAGTCAAGATCTTACTTGGGTCGCCTGCGGTATGGATACAATATGTTGTCAACACTTTCTTTGATGTAATTGCCAACTTTGTTCAGGTTCTTAGTGACACCTGAAGCCACGAGTCCAGCATTCTTTCTATACCTGCATGGAGATAAACCTCTAGCATTTTTTTACTCTTAATCACATTGAGGAAAACGTAGGAACAGAATTAAAACCATATGCTTTCCTGTTTAAGAATTCATCCCCTGAAGGGTGAGCTGATTGGTGCACTCGTGGTTGTGAATGATGTGTAGCATCTATAGCAATACCAAACAACAGATCAGAATGACAAAAGTTTAAGAAAAAGAACCAAAAACACTGAAGAAACCAAACTTCTGATGAACAAGCAATGCTAATAGCTTTTCTCATGGCAAAGAAATTATATGAAGTACACGAATGAAAACAATTTGTTGCACAACTATTTGGATTGCTGCATGGATCTTTAACTGATGTCGAGATTTTTTGATAAACATGCAGATTCACCACAAAAATAATATATGATGCATTACAAGGTTTAATCATATGCAGACTGACAATCACCAAGTTAGATTAATTGACAACAACTAGATATGGAATTAGACGAACAATTGAAATGAGTTCCTGCATTTCAGTAGGCATAAAACAGTCTGATTCACTTATTGGATTGGTTGTGTTAAAAACCAGAATGAAACAGTTGAACCAACTGGTTTTCAGATGACTTGCACGAACCAGTCGAGTTAAATGAAACACATCCAGTTTTGTAATATAGCTTATATTACTTAACTTAAACTTTTCTTAATATTAGATTTAGAGGATATTTATGTCAATTATAAATTGGATTAAGGTGAGAAAGAAAACAACCTTTTCTCCTCTCCCTGCCCTCTCTTCCTTTAACCACCTCTCCCCTCCGCCCCTCATCTCCCTCTACTACTATCCTCTCTCTACCCTTCTCCTGCCCCTTTTTTTATGTCTTTTCGTATTTTCTATTTGTTTTTTTTTTCCATTGATAATTTATGGTTCGCTCTTCTTATGATCACCCTTGCTCTTGTTTCTATTGGTCATCTTCCCATTGTCATCTTTTCTCGTACTTCATTTTATTGACATAAATTTCAATTTAACTTTCATCATACATATTATGTTATAACCATATAAAAATTCTAAAGTAAATGGATTACATATTCACTTTTTAACTTTTTAAATATTTTCACATATTATTTAATTTTGATAAAGTTCTATGTTCATAATGTTAATAGCTTTATCATATTCTATACAACTGAAGTTTTGTTTTCATTTGTATAAGATTGTTCAATTTTTAATTAGTTTTGGCATATTAGATTTTTACTATATATAATTTAGAACTATTATATATTTAAAAAATATTTTTGAATTAAACGTATGGTCCGACCAATTGAAACCCTTGGTCCTACCAGTAACCGACGACTTGGCCAAGTCGCTTTCTGATTCAGTTCAGATAACTATGCTCATACTTGATACTTCATGGCATGCTCAGTTAGAAACCTCAGATCACATGAAAAATCACTTTTATAGCCAAAGGTGCAACCTGCAATGATGCATCTCTCCATCCAGATTTTATCCCCTCAAGACAGCCAATCTCATCCTTGTCAAAACCTTCAAAGTGCAAGAGTGTTTGCATCTCTTCATTAGATTATTTATTACTCCCAAAGCCTCCTCACAAAGCCCAGAATTAACTCTGGCTGCTAATCATACACCCAAAATATCCAAAACACAACAAGGTAATGCATATATCGCAATAACCGACTCTATTCAGTTTTTGAACTCAAATTGTCATAATTTTATAACCATATTATTAAATTACAACTATGTAACAAGAAGTCTTGAGAAACCTCTTGAATACATTTGAGTTATTGGAGTGCCTTATCAGAATGATAAGAGCCAGAAACAACTTGACAATAATAACAGATAAATACTCCAAGGCCAATATTAAGAAGAAAGCAATGATAAATCAAACCACTTCCCAAGATTATCAATATTGACTAAAGAATGCAAGGAATTCTCGGTAATGACATTTGAGAATCTGCTGTGAGAAGACTCTTTGCACAAACTATAAGTTGGTCCATAAGAACAAAATTTTCAGTGTCACAACTTCCAAAGTCAATGCATTTTCAATGATTTTGTAATCAAATCAAGATCGAAAAACAGAATTCCATCTAACAATTTCTAAATCTAGTTCAACTTCTACACTCTGGCTCATTTTTTATGGTGCCATAAGACAATGGTAATATTATTATCAATTTCGTTTCTTCTGGTCTAAATAGTGCTTTGAGGAAATTGCTGGTCCAAATTCCAATTTAAAGCAATATCTGCAAGCAAAACAAAAATTACCATACTGATCTTAGATATTATGTTTATCTAACTATCTAGAAACTTGACATATTATTCAGCTCCACTTTCCCTACATCTAGTTCCTCCAAAGGAACAAATTTCTTACAAAACACTTCTCATCCACCACTTCTATCGTCATTAAAAGATTCTTGTTGTTTAAAAGACTGCCCCTTCCACATTATCCAACTAATCCACCCTAGCACTAGAAAATATTGGAATTTCAAAAATCAAGAAGCAGCAAAGTCACATGTTGCTAAACCTAACTATGTAACCAAATTAAAAGCTATGCAAGGTTATCATGAAATCTGCACTCTGATCCATTGTAACAAGTGATAGACAACTTAATATTCATCTTATATTTTTCAAATAAACTTCCACAAAATCTTTCTATGGTTCCGTTACCTTCCTTATGAACATTTGCAGGAACATGACCAGCAGTTGATGCTCTTCTGTCCACTAATAGCTGCAATAAATATCATCCAGATGTTAGAGAAGTGGCAATGAATCTAGTTTGTAGCAATCTTGGACACAGTGAAGGTTTTCAACTATTACAAAAGTAAAGCACACATATAGTACATACATGTTTCGAACACGTATACTGAATCCCAGAACTGAGAAAAATTACATGTTTTTACACAAAAGGTTCTTCCCACTTCTTGCCGCTCTTTTTCTCCATTCAGTTAGATACAAAGGTAAAATGCAAAACTAAATATCTCAAACATGAACAATATGAAGCAAAGTATATTTCATTTTAACAGAAGACTCAACTAGATGATTTCATGCAACATCCGCTGTTTATCAACTTCTCGCATCTCCTGATTGTGACTTGAATGGCATATTTTAAACATTCATGACTAATGATATTTTTAGTAGAATTTGAACCAAAGTTCAACTTAAAGCTATGGTCAAATCCAACTACCAAAACATGAATGAAATTCTCATGATACTATAGAATCATGTTAAAAGTGTAGTGGTGATTGTCTGTGCATGTAATTATCTGTAATGTTGTCTGTCTGAAAATATAATCAACCATAGCAGTCGTTGGTTGTCTATGCATATAATTAACTATTTGTTCCAGCAAGTATTCTTAGATATTAAAGAGCCATCAAAAGAGACATACTTCTGAAGAGGAACACCACATCAGCCAATATGGACTTGAGAAGCTTATAGAAGCAAGAAATGACCTCAATGCCTGCACAAAATGGCAACTCTGCTTAGTTCTCTGGCTTTTCAGCACTATTGTTTCTCGTATCAAGGAAAACTGAATAACCAACACAAGTGTACTTGAAATCTGACAAGCTACGGCCTTCTTTTGTAGCTTCCATTTCAGATTCACCGATGATGTAGTTAGGTACTGGTCACAAGAGTACATTTTTAGTTGTCAATGAAAAAAGGATCGATCTCATGTACATAATATTTCAGATTTCAAGTAAACATCACAAACTCAAGCTTTCCCAACAGATTACCATAGATCAAGCTTAATTTATATCAAAACCTGCAAAATAATTGATGAATTCTTTCTATGTGAATATGCCAGTAGTAGTAAGTTGTCTCAGGCCAAACCAATCTACGTTGGCAAAAAGGACAAAAGTTAATTAATCTGTTAAGATAATTAAACTTAATTAAAAGGGAGAATTCAAGTCTCTTGCATGAACATGGGTAAAAGGGTTTGAAGAGACATAAGAGCTTACATGATACAGATAACCATGAAGAAGGAAGTTATATGGGCTATAAAAATAAGGAGTCAATAAAAAACTTGATAGGTTACAAAGTGCATTAATGTTGCCATCAAATCAAGTATTATAGCTCTCATCTAAGCCATATAAATAAGTTTGATGTTTCATGATTAAGTAAAAAATGAGTGAAAAAAAATTCTAAATGTAAAGACTTAGACGAAGAAATAAAGTTTCTCATTTGTCTCTTCCATTCCAAGTGTAAAGACTTAGATGAAGAAATAATGTTTCTCATTTGCCTCTTCCACCAAAGTTCCCCACCACTCTCTCTCTCTCTCTCTCTCTCTCTCTCTCTCACTCTTTCTCCTTTTTCTATCAAAGTGAAATAAGAGACAAGTTCAAAATGGCCAATAGCATACAACTCCCAAGTTCTTCACCTCACAAAAGAGAACTACTAGAATTAGAACATTCAAATGAAGCTTTTGTTTGGATCTCAAGACATATGGAACGTGGTAGAGACAACGATAAACCTCTTTACGACGGGCCAAAGGAAAACCTTGAAAGACTTGAGGAAGAAGGACAATAAGTAGCTCTTCCTCATCTACCAAACTGTCACGGACAAAATTGTAAACGGCTTGTTCGGTGTAATGCTTATGCATGTCCGTGTCCCTTTCGGTTGGTTGTCGCTTGTAAAACATGTAAAGGGCTTGCCAAAGGCAAAATGCCCCATTTGAGCGAGTTTGTAAGCCATTGTAGGCTTGTACATAAAGCTTGCGTCGAGTGCATACTTGTACTAGAATTCGGTCTGTAGTGGACCAATTTTATACCTTTGTTGTGCAACTGCTACGAGCTTGTAATATGCATGGTTAGAATTTGCATTGGCTATAAAGTGTTTGCTAAAAGAGTGACTTGTGGGTCCCGTGTGAAGCGCTCGTCCCGCTCTCTTTCGTAGGTCCTAAGGGATTCTAGGAGACTTCGGGAGGTCGACTTTTGCGGTGATACGATTGGTGCCGCACGCCTTAGGCAAAATCAGCTAAGTCCGCGACAGATGGTATCGAGCGACAAGCCCACTTACAAACACTTAGCATGCAAACGTGGGGATCTAGCGAGGCACCACGAGTACAACAAGCTAAGAGGAATCGCGGAGCGCACAAAGGTCGGGATGGCCGAGTTCGAGCAAAGGGCTCGACGTTAACACCTAGACTTGACAAAGGCTCGAGGCAAGCAGTGCTCGCAAAGGACGAGACCATGCAAGGTGGAGTGGGTTGTTCAACGATCGAAAGAGTTGTTAACTCAAGGAATTCGACACTCACGCAAGGCCTCGTGACGCGGACGATGGATTGTTCGCGCCATCCTGGCGCATCAAGGTCGGCGCGCCACGGAGCATTAAAACTTTCTTCGCACGTGCAGGATACTTTCGTAAGAGGTCAAGTGTGCAGCAGTTCGCATGTTGCTAGACCCGCAGGGGTGCAGGCGAAATGTCAGACGTGAAATGTCACAATCTAGCAAGTGCATTCTGCAGCGCGCACTGGGCACGCTTTGTTCAAAGAGGCTAAGTAGTCCAAGGGGATGGTGGTCTCCAAAACTTTCAAAGGGAAGGAGGCGAAGAGTGAAGTTGCTCCAACGACAGATATCCGTGAGGGATAAGTCCCGATTCTCCATAGGATAATCTTGCAATGAATCGCACTAGTCGAGGAGTACCTCAAGTCGAAGCTCGATGGATCGAGTGAGTGGTAAGGAGTCACCGCATGATCTCGCTGGTGATGCGCTGGTGGACGATAGCGAGATCAAGTGGGGAGCAACCTGTGCAATACAAAGTGAAGGCACACTGAGCCGATAGTGAGATCGGACTCAACAAAGGGTTGACCCGTGAAATGGTGGGCGAGGCCACCATTAACGCAATGCAAATCGAGAAGCGGAACAACTGGGGTAACTTGTTGATGTACCCAAACCGCATGAAGGGAGTTGGCGAAGAAAATAACGCTGGAGCGGAGGCTTGGAGCTTTCCTGCATGCAGGTCAAGGATACGGACTCTTGCAGAGGCGTGAATCGGATCATGTCGCTCCATGGGTTTCATATTCGATGGAGCCGACCCATCTTGCATGGTGCCAAAGACAAAAGGAGCTTTGAGGCACATGCACCTTATCTCACGAAGCATTTGGGGGAGATTCTAAGGCGACGCATTGAGGCAAAGTTGGTGTCACTAGGCCTCGACACGGGCAAGAGGATGCAGCGCAGATACTCAAGAATATGCCATAGTGTTGCTATCTGTTGCTACGAGGAAAGCGGTGCGCCAATGAGATCAGGCCGGTAGCGAGTCCCAAGATCCGCATAACGGTGCACCTATTTCAGAAGTCGGGACTTCAGAGGAGCCGCTAGGCGATGGATCGCCCTAGAGCTAGGCTTCGCCCGAGTGTGACCCGAGAGGTGGACGAAGGTCGATTGCCAAAGGAGCTAACATAATCGGCCGTGGCGAAAGCCCTACGATGTATCGTGGAGTCCACACATGGAAATATCGTAGTTCGAGTTCATACCATAAGGATCATAATGCAAGGAGATGTCACCGTGAGGCGATACGATGCAACGGATCGTGGTGGAATGGTTCGTGGCAAGGCGACACACGTTCGTCCACGAGGGACATGGTCATCTGGAAGTACGACCGAGCGCAATCGAGCTCCACTTCTGAATAACACGACGACAAGAAGAGCTATGGATTCAAGCGGTGAATGCCATGGTATCGCAGAGGCGGTCTTTCGCAAGGCATCGAATGTTGCATCGAATGGAAGCCTCGGATATCGCCTTACGGGGCCGTGGAACTATCAAGGAAGAAGTTCAGGATGTGAGTACTGTGGAGTCCTATGGGGGACCGGATCACGCAGGTACGATCGAGCTACCAAGATGGAATCGCCGTGAGCTCACATTCGCTAAGGGAGCCCTGCAAGTCGCGACAAGGCCGAGTAAGCGAACATCGCAGCCAACGGCCAAGGAGAACAGAAATGGTGCAAGCTCAGAATACGAATGGCAGTGGCCATACATGGGTGTTGTAATCTATCTTTCCAAATGACCAAAATGGAATCGCCAGAGAACACAGAGGTGTCGGGCGCATGGTCGAAATAGGGCGAAGAAGCAATGACGAGTCCAAGAGGGACTCACTACCCAAGATCAATCATCTGCTAGATCAAGGTGGACTCAAAGGAGTGCCACAATGCCGGAGGCGAATCTACCGATCGCGAAGAAGGGATGATGCGAGACAACTGGATAGTAGTGCCACGGAGTTGCAGGCCATGGTACCGCAGAGCGGACTTCCGGAGTCATCAATCCCTTGCTCTCATGCAGAGGAGAGCACTTGGTCGTGATATGGGTCGCGGAGGAGGAGAATGCTTTGCAAACTCCATGTACCAAGACAGGTCAAGGGCGTGTGGAACTTCGTGAAGACCGCTGTCAATAGACTTTCCATCAAGATAGCCGCGAGTGAAGGACTTCGGTCGATGCAAGAGTGCATGACCAAGGATCGGAGCAGCAAGACGCTGCGTCGCACTTTGCTACTCAGGAGTCGGCTACGTAAATGATGGAGAAGGCGGTACAATCCCAAAGGCGACCAAATCTATCTGAGACTTACTAAGTCGAGTGATAACTTCTGCATTCCGTAAGTTCAAGGGCAATGAAGGCGAATCATAGTAGCCGACTCAGCAAGGATCGCAAACACTTCAAGTGCTTCAAAGTGCGAGCTAAGAGCAGCGAAGGCTAGTAACCACTTGATGCACGGCACAACCTCGAGGAGGCGCGGTCAAGTAACTTTTGCCTTCTCAACTCTCAAGAGAACGGGCGAACCGAAAATACCTCTCTTAGTTATCCGCAGAGGAGCTCGCACAAATTCAAGACCCTTCAAGTAACTAATGGAAGATAACAGTTGTCAAGTCCTCACCAACGGTGATCGCTACCGAGAGTAGATCACCGCTTCATTTCCCAACCGAATGTCAATCGAAGCGGAAGTGATGCGAGCCTACTGGGCAAGACAACTAAGTGGGAAGAAGATTCACGGGCAAATTTCATGAGGAAGGACTCAAAAATTTAAAGGTTGCGAGGCGATGCTCGTTAAAGCTCCAACAAGCATCTATCCAGCTAAGAGACAAGAAGAATTCAAGACTAGCGCATATCAAAGATGGTCTTTTCCTTCATCGATGAATCCGCAAGACTCAGACGGATCAAAGACAACTTCGCCACCCCACACCGTAGTCGAGAGTTATTGCAAGTCAAGCAAAGATGGCGGATTAAAGTTCGACGACTCAACAACAACAAGTGGAGAGCAATTGGGAGCCAAGAGGCGACGGCAGTTAGGAGCGTAAGATCAAGATCCAACAAAGAAAAGAAGTTACAACATAAGAAAGGCTTCGACGAGGACGCCAAAGGAATAAGTGGGGAGAATGTCACGGACAAAATTGTAAACGGCTTGTTCGGTGTAATGCCATGCATGTCCGTGTCCCTTCGGCCGGTTGTCGCCAGAAACATACGTAAAGGGCTTCGCCAAAGGCAAAATGCCCCATTCGAGCGAAGCTCAGTAAGCTATCAGAGGCTTGTACATAAAGCTGCGCCGAGTGCATACTTGTACTAGAATTCTGGCCCAGAGGGACCAATTTTATACCTTTGTGCAAATCTGCTCGAGCTTGTAATACGACATGGTTAGAATTTGCATTAGCTATAAAGTGTTTGCTAAAAGAGTGGCTTCGCGATCCCGCAAGCGCTTCTCCGCTTCTCTCTTCAGAGGTCCTAAGGGATTCTAGGAGACTTCGGGAGGTCGACTCGCGATGATACGCATCGTGCCGCACGCCAGGCAAACCAACTAAGTCCGTGACAAAATCCAGAGGTGAACGCAACTCGAGAGGATCGCATGAACACGCCCAAAAACCTCAGAGATTCTTCAAAACTCTTTCAAAGGAGTTGAGAATGTGAGAAAAATTCGATTTCAATCACTTAGAGCTGAATTCGAAACTTTGCATATGAATAAGTCTGACACTATTTTATAAGAATGTTCACCATTATGAATCAACTAAAAACGAAATAGTGAGAAAATAAAAGATATTCGTGTGACTATAAAAATTAGCTTGATTATAGCATGAGAAGTTCAACTATATCAATCTCTATTCAAGGATCAAAAGATTTAAACCATATGACTACTGATGAGATAATGAGCTTTTTGCAAACACATAAACACTTAGTCAACAAGAGGTGACCAGATGCGGCAGAACAAGTCGGCACAAGTGATTGTGGTCATGGAAAGAGGTTGAGGATGTGGAAGAAACCATAGCCGGGGTAAATAAGATGGTCAAAGAGGAAGAGGAAGAGGAAGAAATAATGAGAGAGACTATAGTCTAAAACAAGAAGAAGAATGAGGAGATACAAAAGGCCAAAAGTATAATCATTCCAAGATTCAATGTTATTGTTTAAAAAATATGATCATTGTGCTTTTGAATGTTATTAGAACAAAAACAATTGAAGCTGAGGAAAAAGTTAATTATGTTGAAAAGAAAGAAGAAGATATCCTCTTGTTACTAACATTAAAGAAGAAGTTGTCATGGAAAACAACGATACATGGAAACCAGAGATAGCAATCATTTATATGGAGACAACTGATAAAACTATGTTTATAGAGTTGAATGAAACTGTAAAAGGACAAGTCTACTTTGAAGACTCCACTATCAGTGAGAGGCAAAGGTAAAATCTTAATCCGCCTCAAAAATAGAAGTCATCAATTTCTTTCAAATGTTTATTGTGTGATAAACAGTGATTTAAAAAGCGTTAGGCGTCAAAAGGCGCCAAGGTCTAAAATCGCCCGAGGCGCTAAGCGCTCGCCCAGTCGCTTTGCGAGGCGCTAAAATATAAAAATATATAATATAATTTAAAAATATAATTATTTAAATAAAAAATATTATTAAATTAAGAAAATTAATACTATTAAAATTAAAATAATATATTATTAATTTAATAAATAAAAAATTTTGTTATTAGTATAGTACCGACCTGTACACTTGATGCAGGCGGAATTTTTATTTTTAAATAAAAAATCAATTTTTAATAAAAAATATTTTTAGTTTTTAAACCGCGGGCGACGCCGCCGAAGGCTCGGGCAACGTCCCCGAGGTTCGGGCGACGTTGCCAAAGCCTCGAGCGATGTCCCCGAAGCTCATTTTTAATAGAATTTTTTTAACTTTTGGCGGCGTCGCCTCGGGAAGCGGCGTCGCGGACATCTCGGGCGTTGCGGCGCGGAGCGGCAGCGATAACAGCGAGCGGCAGGCGGCGGCGGTAACGGCGAGGCGACAGCGGCGATGGCGGCATGGCGGCGAGTAGCGAGCGAGCGGCGGCAGCGATAGCGGCGGTAATGCAGCGATTGGAAGGCGGCGGCGGCGATAGCGGCGGCGGCAGCGAAGCGGCAGCGGGAAGCGGCCGCGATAGAGACCAATCGCGATGGTTCGGTGGCCCGGTTTAACCCGGGCGCTCGCCCGAAGCGCCCGACGCTTGGGCTCGGGCGAGCGCCCAGGCGACGCCTCTTTGAAGTGCGCCGCTGAAGTAGCGCTCGGGCCTCGCCTCGCCTCGCCGCAAGCGGCTAGCGCGCGCCGAGCGCGGCTTGTGAATAACAATATCCTTAGCCTTGGACAGCTATGAGAAAATGATTATGATATTCACATTAAAAACAAACAACTCTTTCTAAGATGTGACACAAATCATATAATTATTCAAATGAAGAGAATGGATTATTCATCTTAACCATTAACCATAATGTGACAAGATGCTTAAGGACTTGTAGGAAAGACTTCTCATGGCTATGACATTTTAGGCTTGGACATTTGAACTTCAAATATGGTTAAGTTGGATGGGCAAGAATATCTATTAAGTAAAAGTTTTAGGTATCTTAGATCAATTATTTAACAAGACAAAGAGATTTATAAAAAAAATTATTCATACAGTAAAGATAGGATGCTTAAAATGACGAGAGGAATCCGGAGTCTCATATGATCATCTGGTACCGTTCAAATTAAAATGTAATTTTATAAGATAGTTGTTACACCAACAATACTTTAAGAATCTGTTTTAAGGATTTGAGCGTTGAACAGTTAAGAAGCAACATCTATAAAAAGTTTGTATTATTGAGATGAGAATGTTAAGGTGGATGCGCGAAGTTACCAAAAAAGATAAGAAACAAATTATTTTTATTTGTGAACAATTAGATATCGCTTCGATAGAAAAAATAACGAGGGAAAATCATCTAAGATAGCATGAACATATGTTTAGGAAACCTACAAGTATAGTAGTTAGAAGAGATTAAATGATTACTATTAGTGGTATCAGGAAAGGTAGCAAAAGACCTAAACAGACTTTAATAGAAACTATAAATAAAGATTTAAATAATCTAAACTTAATTAGGAACTTTATGGCTATCCAAGTAGTTGAGACTTTACAACTTTGTTATTGTATATCTGAACTTCGGAGATCTCAACATGCTATCTACTAAAAAAGCCTCCCCTATACATAATACTCAACTCAAATAGGTAAAAGGTGTGTTTTTTCCAATTAACGACCAAGAAGCTTCCACATAAGATAAATATTAAAGTACAGAATCCACTTCCACTAATTCATTCCGACCTTTGTGGTTCTATTAATCCAACACCCTTTGGGAAGCATCACTATTTTCAATATAAGACAAACTTATATTTATTTTTTTGAAAGAAAAAAAGGAAAGCCTTTAGTATGCTCAAGAGGCTCAAAACTTTTGTGGAGACTGAACACAGCAACTATATTAAAACCAGCTACTATATTAAAACCATCTGCTCCAGTTGAGGTGGTGATTTCACCTTCAAGCATTTGAAGACTTTTTTTTATGAACATAACAATTAATATTAACTAACGATGTCATATTCTCTCAAACAAAATGATGTGATGGAAAGAAAGTATCGAGACCGTTCTTAACATAGTAAGAAGCATACTCAAAACCAAAAACATGCCCAAAGAGTTTGTGAACGAAGCAATTGCTTGTGTCGTCTATATCCTAATCTGATGCTCTATATCAAGTTTCGCGAAGAAGACTCCAAGAGGAGCATGACGAGAAGAAAGATCTTTTTGTGAAAATCTTATAAATTATTTGATCCTAACAATTCAAATGTTGTTATAAGCAGAGATGTGGAGCTTAATGAAGAGCACCACTTCCATTTCATATTCAAAGAAGTAATTATTGTGATGCTATCTACATCTGAAGCAGAACATATAATGACATCATCATGTGTATATCACGCTATATAGCTAAAAAACTTTGGAAGTAAATAATACACAACATCAAGCTATAAGGATATATGTTGATAACAAGTCAACTATTGCAATGGCCAAGAATCTGATCTTCCATGAACAAAGTAAGTATATAGATGTTCGCTTTCATTTCATATGAGAAGTAAGCTTATTAGACTATATCACATCCAATGATCAAATTGCAAATATTTTCACCAAGCTCCTCAACTCAAAGATATTTCTCAAAATGAAAACATTACTTAGATTGGATGATGAAAGTGAATAAGTATAAAAGGGTGTTAAGAAAAATTAAACTTAATTAAAAGTGAGAATTCATGTCTCTCTTGTATGAACACATGGGTAAAAGAATCCTAACCTCTATGTTTGAAGAGACATGAGGTTACATGATAAAGATGATCATGAAGAAAGAGGCTAAATGGGCTATGATAATAAAAAGTCAATAGAATATTTGATAGGTCAAGACACTAAAGTGTATGAGTGTAGCCATCAAATTGAGTATTGTAACTTTTATCTAAGCTATATAAATAGTGAAATATTTCATGATCAAGTAGATATAAAACGTCCAGCGTAGAGACTTGTCAAGAAGAAGAAGAAGAAATAAAGTTTCTCATTTGCCTCTTCCACCAAATTTCCCACCACTCTTCCTCTCTATCTCTCTTTTCTTTTCCTATCATAATCAGCAATACATATATTCTCCATGAATTTTCTAGTAACTTAAATGGTTTTCTATCTGAAGGGTTCACTTTCTTAATCCCTACTAGTCCATATTTATCATCAGGTGAAATGAACAATTTAATACCAACAACGGTCTTAATCATACGTTTCCTGATTAAGATTTCCTTCTCATCACAACAAAGCCACCAAGGAATCAGCGGAGGCACATGACTGTCTTAACACAGAAGTAACACAACAAACGTTCTCCCAATTAATGAAGTTGAATCACCCAAAATTCCACCAAAAGTCCGCTCCCTTTAGCTGCATGGAAAAGGCACCACTTTGTTCATTAAAAAGGCCACAAAGTTCTCATCTATTCCATGTTATAGTATTAGCAGACAGAAATCCACTGTCGTAACCCGCAAATCGCAATCATTACAGGCACAGGAAAAAGCATATAAACCTTGGGGAAGCGTCCGGCTGATCCCGACGCAGACGGGGATACGGGCGTCGGATTTGAGGCGCGAGGAGTAGTATAGGCATCCCTTGCAGGACTTGCCCTTGTTGGTCGAGGCCTTGCGGCTGCGCCGTGGATCCCCGTCGGCTCCCAAGGCCGGATCCCTGGAACCGCCTTCGTCAGCTGACTCTGCCATTCGTCCGCCTCGTACGCCGCAATCGATGGACCTTTCGGCCTTAGACGTCGACAATGCTTGATCGACGAAGGCACCACAGCCGCTCTGATCTGTCTTTGGTGAGGAACAGTGAAATGGGCCGTGCGACGGAATCCAAATGTCCCATTTAACTCTGGGTTGACTCGCGGTGTGAACCAAACCGGGTGAGTTCACATCCGCGGTGACCCGAGTCTTGTGAGGCAGTATGTAACTCGTCCACAATGCATTGTAGCTGATGTGGTTTTCTTGAGTTTATATATATATATATATATATATATATGTCATAAACTTTTTATGTACACACCATAATTAGAAAATAAATAAAACAAGCTTATGTTTTTTTCCTTTTCATTTATAAAAATTACAGGCAACACTATCTTTACTTATCTTGACAAATAGTGATAACACTCAATAATGATCGTTAATTATGCTATGATAATCTTAAAGGTTGCTTTTATTCAGATATCAATGATTATTCAGATGTTATTATTCTTGGATCACTGTGCATTATCTATTATCAATATTGTTAGCATCACAATATGTTTCTAAAATTTATTGACATAATTTAGGGTTTCAACTAATAATTAACTTATGAAATTAATGTATATATATATATATGGGCAACATCATGTGACTAAAGTATATTTTGATCATATGAGTGTTTAACGTAACAATCTGAAAACTGACCAAATTTATTTCTGTGTTGTATGACATAATCATGACAACTAGTTGTATTGTCTCAACTCCATGTGATACCCACTATGTTACGAGCAGTTTGAGGATTTGAAGGTAAATTAGTTGCATGGACAATGAAGACCTATTGTTCCAGGACAACCAACAAGCAGGTCAAAGACATTACTTCATGATAGGAAATTGGAATTAGTGCTGACTTTTATTTCCTTTTGATAGAGGAAGCATGTCAACTTTCACCAAATTTCAACTTATTTTCTTAGTCATTGTCACTGGGGTTTAAACAGTATGTTATCATTATCATAATAAATGAAAACAAGTGGATCTATGTTTAACTCAGATAATTCAGATAAGATACTCTACAAAGAAAGGTGAACTAAATAAAAATGGTCTCTTCTTCTTTCTGATTCAGCTCAAGTAAAGCTTTGAAAGGCTTCCAATTTCCAAAGGTACTGATACATTGTTTCTAATTTCCAAAGGTGCTGGTGGATTGTCTTAAATCATGGTGTTTTTAACTAGTTGGTAAACATAACTTTCAAAGGCTTACATCTTCGGAGGCTGTTCCCCTGGCATTTATTAGGCTGATATCTGATGCATAACCTATACTGAAGTCTCAATTAACACTTTTTCTATTATTCCAAGTTAATGTTTATCGATAATAGGTAGCAAAACTTATTGGCACTTAAAAAAAAAAGATTTCCTAAGCGAATATCACATGTTTATCTTGTGCAAGCAATTTTTTCTTGAGGTCACTGCTCTACTATATTGTTTGGCATGCACGAATGTCAAGTGCTAAAGAAACCCCTCCCCTATTATGCTAGTATTAAGCCTCAGTAAGGACTGATAAATGAATTTTTGATTGAATGATTCTTAAAATTTTAAGCTTCTAGAAAAGTACTTAATTTATATTAAACTCTAATATCTCTTGTTGTTGTTAAGTTGAATTCAATTTGACATATTAAATAAAATTTAAGTACATAGTGCAACCTAATTATGAGTGAAATAAGAGAAGTAAATATATAGTTCAAACACAACACCCAAAAGTTGGTTGAGGGTATGATGTTTATAGGTTGAGAGATAGATATATGAGAACTTCGTCTTTATTATCCTCATCGATTAATTATTGAATCTTGAATTTTGATAATACAAATAATTGATGAATTTATGATTAATTAGTGTTTAAGAAAAAGTGATGTAGGATATATTTTGATCATGGAAAGGTAAAATGATTGAAGTAGATAAATCAAACGTTGGGCCATAGTGGATCATGTTAAAGATCGGGCATTAAGCCAGAAGAATCAGACATTGTATTAAGAAGATCGGATGTTACAGGAGATCAATATACCGATAGATCAGGTAATACGTCGAAGGAATGGACGATGCGCCGAAAGTTCAGATGAAGTGCTAGATGAACTAATGACATATCGAATGATATAAGATTCATGATTGTAATGATTGTAATCATTTGTGTCTTGATCAAAATAGTTTAAGTGTCTAATTGAGTTGGTTTTGGGTGTAATCATGTCAACTCAATTAGAAACCCATTGGGCCTAAATAAGGGCTAAATTGGGCTTGTTGGAAGGTTATTTTGGTGATCAAAAGTTGGGTCAAGTGGTGGCATCGCCATACTAAGAAATGGCACCACCTATGAGCTGGAAAGTATGAAATGTACTTATCCAGAAAACTTGGCAATAATATCGCCTAGACTAGTGGTGGTACCGCCTAGTGCTAAGCGATGGTACTATTGGGAAATCCAAGGGGGTGACATCTCAAGCATAGCGGAAGAATAGAAAACAAAAACCTTAGATTTTCACGAAAGGTTCCATCGTCGTGTGAAGATCAATGCATTTCAAAAACAAATCCACGAAAATTACATATGTAAAAGAAAGATACCTAAGGAGACCATATATCCTAAATCCCTACAGATCTATAGAAGAGGATAAAGAAGGTCAAGCATCCTCCTCTCAAGCGATATCCACATGACAAGGATTGCGATGATGCTCCTCTCTTGGGCAGAGGAGAATAGAAGGTGGCTATTGAGAGAACCCCAACCTATGGGCAATTCCCTCCTATTTATAGAGGCCCCTGTAAACCTTAATGGATCATGTCCTATCGGGTATTGGATCTCTATCCAATTACTCAATCCTCTTAGATTAGTGGGTCTCTACCCAATAATCTCTTATTAGCTCTTATTGAATCTCATCTTAGGATCTAATAATTCAGGGGCTTATTGGATATCCAATAAGATAGGAGCTCCGACGGATATCTCATATCCGAACCTCTACTCGTCGCAACACCTACCATATGTGTGTAACCCTTTAGGCCCAATATCGAGCTGGCCGTGAGTCATACTTGTCAGAACTCCTTCTGACTTAGTAAATTATTATCTCCATAATAATTCATCCGACTCATCAACTACGGATGTATTAGGCCACTACACCGCAGTCCCTAGACAATACTGGGGAATCCAATCCTTTGGACCTATTTGTCGTCAGTTATTATGTATCTATAGTCCCTCATCTATCTAATATTCTAAAGACCCTATACCGGGCATGGTGCTGTCAGGCCTATACGGTCTCTCCTCGAGTCTCACTCTTATCGGATTCTCTCGGAGAACTCTTTCTCTCTCAATCCAAATAATCTTGGTCAAGGATTTGTTCGAGTAAGAATACATGGGATATTCCTCTCATGATACTGAGAGCGGATGATCCTCTATTGACACTCAATAGCCCTTGTAAGATTGGCTACCACTCCCAATAATCGGTTATACTAGATCTGGTACTTCCAAACCTATAAGTCTGGTATCAAAGAGTGGAGTACTCATAAGGACATCCTTGGTATCTCAAGTCTAAGGACCAAATACACTATTGGGACTATAAAATCGCTATCTAACGTGAGGTATCAATAGCCATCCAGCATTCTGTAAGCGGATCAATTGGTAAACTTATTCTCCAATGAGCACTTGTACTGTATCCTTAGTGTCTCCACACGAGTAGCTATAAGACTAGCCACCTTCATCATATGGACGGGTATATAACACACCAGTCTATCCGATTATCTCGATGTCTCTTTCAAGTAACCTATGACCGAGATTATTTAGGGTCTGTGTTTAAAGGTGAATCGGTCTCATTATCATGATCTCATCATGATTTGATTCATATTGCACAGATCTAAGGATATCACAATATATGCAACACGTAAGATAAAGTGATAAAATACCTAATAATAATAAGTAAAAAGAAAGAGTGCATATCAAGTCACAAGTGTCATCACTCATGTGATTGGCTTGCAGGGCACATATGACTAGCAATCTCTCACTTGACCTAAAGCCAATCACCTACATGTTTGATCCCCATCAGGCCTTTGTGAAGCTCAAAGATATCTCAAGACAATGGCTTGGTCAGTGGATCTGAAATGTTATCTTTAGATGGAACTATTTCCACTACTACATCTTTTCAGATTACGATCTCTCTAATAAGTTGAAACCTCCTTAGAACACTTCTGATGAGACCCGGGTTCTCTTATTTGAGTAATCGCCCCGTAGTTGTCGCAATATAAGGGAATCAACTTCTCGCTGCTTGACACGACTCCCAAATCTGTGATGAACTTTTTCATCCCGATTCCCTCCTTTGCTCCCTCTACCACAACAATGTATTCCGCCTCTGTGGTCAAGTCAGCAGTAGTGTCTTGCTTGGAACTTTTCCAGCATACTTCTCCTCCATTCAGGGTGAACACATACCATGAATTAGACTTGCTATCATCGACATCGGACTGGAAGCTCAAGTCCGTGTAGCCCTTAACCCTGAGGCTACTGCCTCCATATAATAGTAAGAGATCCTTAGTCCTTCTCAAGTACTTAAGGATGCATTTTACTACTTTCCAGTGCTCCAAGCCTAGATCTACCTGATACCTGTTTGTGACACTTAGAGCATACGCTATATCAGGCTTGGTACATAGCATAGCATACATGATAGATCCTATCGCTAAGGCAGATAGTATCTTATCCATGTATGCCCTTTCTTTAGGAGTCTTTAGGGACATACTCCTAGAAAGTGATATTCCATATCTCATTGGTATGAGATCTCTCTTGAAATTTTTCATGCTAAACCTTTTGATAATTGTGTCTATATGCCTGGACTGGGACAAGCCAAGCATCCTCTTAGATCTATCTCTATAGATCCGTATCCTTAATACGTAGGATGTTTCCCCTAAGTCCTTCATGGAGAAGTGCCTAGATAGCCAAGTCTTTACTGTGGAGAGCATTCCTACATCATTCTTAATGATCAGATGTCATCCACATATAATACCAAAAAGGTGATAGTGCTCCCATTTACCTTCCTTTACACACAAGGCTCATCTTCGTTCTTAACGAAATCATAAGATCTGATCACCTCATCAAATCTTATGTTCCAACCTCGAGAAGCTTGCTTTAGTTTATAGATGGACCTAAGCAACTTGCACACCTTGTCTGGGTTATCCCTAGATATGAATCCCTCAGGCTGTATCATATACACCTCCTCCTCGATGTTGCCATTGAGGAATGCGATTTTGACGTCTATCTACCAGATCTCATAATCATAGTGTGCTGTAATAGTTAATAGAATTCGAATGGATTTTAGTATGGCTACGGGTGAGAAAGTTTCGTCATAGTCAATATCTTGCCTTTGACGATACTCCTTAGCCACTAGCCTTACTTTATAAGTCTCTACCTTTTCATCTACTCCAATCTTCTTTTTGAAGATCCACTTATAGCCAATGGGTACAATACCCTCGGGTGCAACAACCAGGTTCCAAACCTTGTTGGAGTACATGGAATCCATTTCTGAATTCATGGCTTCTTGCCATTTCCCGGAGTCTATACTCATAATAGCCTCCTCATAGGTTTGAGGATCAATATCCTCAATATCTTCTCTTCTAATATGTCTCACATATCTCTTAGGAGGATGGGATACTCTATCGGACCTATGTAAAGTTAGAACTTGTGTGCTAGGTACCTGAACAGATTCTAGTTATGGAATGGTGCTTGAGCTAGGTTCTCCGACCTCGCTCAACTCTATCATGCTCCCACTATCTCCACCAATAATGTGTTCCTTCTCAAGGAACACTGCTCTCTTAGCTAAAAAGACCTTTTGATCCTCAGGGTGATAGAAATAATACCCACAAATTTTCTTGAGGTATCCCATGAACTTACACCGTTCCGTCCTGAATTCTAACTTATCGGGATTGTGTCTCTTGACGTAGGCAGGGCAACCCCAAATCTTAACAATCTTAAGATCGGGCTTCTTCCTATTCCATATCTTATATGGAGTAGACACTATTGACTTAGTTGGAATTCTATTTAGAAGATAAGCTGTAGTCTTTAGGGCATATCCCTAGAATGAGATAGGTAGGTCAGCGAAACTCTTCATGGAATGTACCATGTCTAACAGTGTGTGATTCCTCCTTTCTGATACACCATTAAGCTATAATGTATAAGAAGACGTCCATTGGGATTTTCTGTACTCAAGTACTTACCTCCTCGATCTGATCGAAGGGTTTTAATACTCATTCCAGTCTGGTTCTCTACTTCATTCTTATATTCCCTAAATTTCTCAAAAGCCTCAGACTTGTACTTCATCAAGTACACATGTTCGTATTGTTGAATCTCGGATTTTGATGATGAAACTAATTGAGTGTGATTTATGGTCTAATTACGTTTTGAGTTACGCAGGTCTACTATCGATCAGGATTAGACAATTGACGCTGGAGGAATTGATGTTGCGCCGGAGGTGATCACGTCAGGATATTGGATGTCGAGCCAGAGATTCGGTCGACTATCGGCAGGAGGCTTCATACGTCAGGCATCGAGCCAAGAAGAGCATGTTGCGCCAAGGATATCGGGATTGTGGAGGTCAATCGCCGATTGGGCAACGGATCGCAAGAGAGGACGATGTGCCGAAGGATCAGACGAAGCGTCGACCAATGACGTGCCGGGTAACTGAATGTCAATTCGCGTTGTAATAACTGTTTAGATCGAAGTAGAGTATTTATTGTTGTGCAGGAGTAACTACGATAAGGATGAAGATGTAAAGCGAAACAAAGGGTCGAAGTCAAGTGCGATGGATCGTTGGGAGTTCGAGTGTTCGATGGAAGTCCGAAGATTCATTGGGAGTGCTGCCGGAACCGGCCGAGAACGAGTAGGGAGCTTGCCGAAGGGTTTTTGGAAGTTCGTCGGAAGGTTCGTCGGAAGTTCGCGGAGCTTGCCAAGAAAGATCGGAGCTTGCCAAAGAAGCTCGAGGGAACTCGCCAAAATCATCGTGGAGTCTGAGAGCTTGCCGGGAGTCCGCAGGATGGTTTCCGAAGGATCGTCGGAAGACTGCCAGAAGATCGTCGGAAGACCGCCAGAAGTTCGTCGGAAGCTCGACAGAAGAAGACTTGACTTGCGGACTTTATAATAGCTTAGGAATGTCTTTAATTTCATAGTTAGCACATTAATTTGGGTTAGGATTAGGTGTTAATCTTTTAACCCAAAGTAGGGGCCATTGTGCCTTAGTTTGGGCCAAAGTTTTTGGCCCAAATAGAACCAGTTTGTGTGCTAGGCGGTAGCACCACCCAGCCTGGGGCGGTAGCACCGCTTGGTGCCTGGAAAGCTAGGTAGTAGCACCGCCTGGTTGGGGCGGTAGCATCGCCTGGTGCCTGGAAAGCCAAGCGGTAGCATCGCCTGGGTGTGTCAGTCTGCCAGTACTGACAGCGTCGAGAAACTCAAAAAGGTTCAAATTTTGGCTCCAAGTTTGAGCTCTAAATTTGAATCACTTTGAGGCTTATAAATTCCCCCCTTTCTCAACTGAAATAAGGACCTTTTTTTAGAGTTAGATTTGAGCAAAGTCTAGGGAAAGTTTTCAATTGCTTAAGTGTTCACCTCCTTCTCTTTGTGAAGACTTGTAAAAGTATGAACCTCTTATAAAAGGGTTGTAAGAGGGGTATTTGGTCCTTCCCCTACAAAAGGATTTGCTAGTGGTAGTTGGGAGCCTCATCGGAGAAGGCTTCAGAAGTGGATGTAGGTCGGATGACCGAACCACTATAAATCGGTTTGCATTTACGTTCTTGCTATTTACTTTGCTGCAAACTCTCTCCACTTGCTGCCTTATTTACTCAACTTCATCTTCATTTCCTTACATATGCTTTAAAGTTAAAACGCAATCTTTCCGGGTTCAAACGAAACACTACATTCATTCGTACGAAGTTTTCGAACTTGTGTTAATCGCTGAAAAATCTATCGTTCTTTACCGCTGCACTAATTCACCCCCCCCCCTCTTAGTACCACTCGATCCCTAACAATTGGTATCAGAGCCACGTTCTCTTTCTCTTTCGGATTTACACCCGTGAGAAATGGCTCTAAATGGTTTTCAAGAGGGCTTTTCGATTTTTCGTCCACCGTTCTTTAACGGATTGGACTACACTTATTGGAAAACTCGAATAAGAGTTTTCATACTTTCAATGGACTTAGATTTATAGAACATTATTGAAAACGGTTTTTGACTTCCCTCTAAACCGACGAACGAATGGTCGGACTTAGAGAGAAAATCTTTTTCCTTGAATGCAAAGGTTATGAATACCTTATTTTGCGCGTTAGATAAGAACGAGTTCAATCGGATTTCAATGTGCAAAACGACTTTCGATATTTGGCGAACACTTGAAATCATGCACGAGGGAACTAGTAGAGTTAAAGACTCGAAAGTAAACCTCTTATTGCATGATTTTGAGCTCTTCTGAATGACACCAAGCGAAACTATCGGTGATATGTACACCCGCTTCACGGATGTCGTCAATAGCTTGAAAAGTCTTGGTAAATGTTTTTTGAACTTTGAACTCACTAACAAGATTTTAAGATCCCTCCCAAAGAGTTGGGATCCAAAAGTAAATGTAATGTCTGAGGAGACTAAAAATTTAAATGATTTTTCATTGGAAGAACTAATCGGTTCACTAATGACATATGAAATGAGTTTCTTCGAACATTTGGAACATGATGAACATATGAACCACCTTCTAAAGAACAAGAAGGATTTGGAACATCGGACAAATGAATGCCACTTGAGTGATGACTCAAGTGATGAGGACAATGAGGACATTGAACTTTTAATGAATCTTAATAAGTTCATTAAACAAAAATCTAAAATAGACAATGAACTTGAACAGAGGAAGAGGCCAAAGAAGAAGAAGAAGGCTTGCAAAGAAGAATCAAGTAGCGAAGAGGCAAAATGGGCTTTGACGGTTTTCAACAATGAGATAAGAAACTCACCCAAGTTGCTTCTACCTTATTTTGAAATTACATGATGCTTTCCATGAATGCTTAACTTAATTAGTATGAAATTTTTTTTTCATGCTTTTCTTGTGTTTTTAGAAGTTAAAAAAAATATTTTAAAAATTATACTATGCTTTCTCCTTCCTAGTATTTTTAAAAAATAAAAATTATGAATGATATTTGCATGATTTGTGATATTGCCTAGAATTAATCCATGCATGTGTATCTTGATGTTTTATATTTCATTTCTAAACATCATGCTTGATGATTTTGTATCATACATGAGCTTTTGAAGTAATAAAGTGTCATATTGTGATGATGAAACTTATTTTTCGAATTTATAAATAGATGCATGATTTTAGCAAAAATTTGAACATGGCCTTTTAACATAAAAATTGAAAATGTGCTATCATTTTTATGTATTTGGTCTTAACGGTTTTATGCCTAAGCTCGTGTTTTATTTTGATACATGTTTTCAAAAAACTTTTGAATATGCTCACGTCAAATTGCTTAAAATGAAAATATATGTTTTTCATTCTATTGAGATGAATGAATTCATGTTATGAGACTTGTGAATCTCATGAAAATAAACATGATGAATATTTTAAAAAAAATGAGCCTCAAGTTTTCGGTCTTAATGATTTCTCTTGAAACTTGCTCTTTGGACCTATAAGAAAAACATGAGTATACTCATATGAATGTCAAATCACTTGAAATGGAACACATAAAAAATGAGAAATTGTACTATCATGATACTTTATGTGTAATGCTTTTGATCTTAATGGGTTTAATGACAAACTTGTATTTTGAATTTATACAATGATAGGTTCCATATAAATATTTGAACATACATTATGAAATCATCATTGAAATAAAAATATTAAAAGCTTGTTATCATGCTTAATGACTTTGTGATATCATATCTTGATGACAAACTCATGTTTTGGTCTTAAATTTAATAATCATTGTTTGAAACATGAGCACACTTGTTTGAAACAAAATGAAACATATTATCATGATAAATTGAATATCATAATTTGTTATATTTTTATCTTGATGAATTTTATAATGAAGTTTGTCTTTCAATATTGAATGTTGATATTTCTATTTTATTTGACACAAAAAAACAAAGGCATGCTCATATGAAATAAATCATACAATGGAAATGCATGTTTCTTGAAATCTTTCGATTTTTTCAAATAAAAGACAAGTGATAAATTCATTTATGATATTTTGTAAATCACTTGACTTATGAATGAGATTTTGATGATACGGTAATGACTTTATTCATGTTATGAATGTTCAAAATGATAATTTGATTAGGAGTTTTGAATTGACAAAATGAGTTTGAATAATTTTATGACTCCTCTCTTAATCTCTTGAAATCATGACCTTGAATTCTTGACTTGAGATATTTTTGGGAATCAAAATATTCTCCTCTATGATTACTTCTTTTTATCATTTACCAAAGAGGAAAACAATTCAAGTTTATGTCATTTGTGAATCTCACAAACTATGTTAATGATTTTGATGATTCGAACTTGAATGAGCTTTATCACAATCCAAGTCTTGATATTTTGATATTTGATATTTGGAATTCTTATGCATGAATCAAGTTACTCTTTGTGCTATATCTTTTCAAATGAATCATGAGCCTTGATGTCATATATTTCATGATATAGAAATGACAAGATTTCTTTGCCTTGTGTGGTAAATTGAACATTTGACATAAATGAAATTTGCTTTATGATAAATCATGAATGATGTCTTTTGGTGTTGATCCTTATTGATATTTCATATTGATATCTTTCATGAATTCTTTGCATCTATGTTTTGTATGCATCATGAAAAAATTGAAATATTGATTGATGCTAAATTATTTCATTGAAATATTATTCATCCCTTCTTTTCGATAGTGACAAAGGGGGAGTTAGCTTGCTAGCTTATGTATCACAAGTAAAAATGACAAATATAGCTAGCTAGAACTTGCAAAAGGCAAAACTTGCACTTCTCAAAATGAGAAGAAAGAAATTGTAAAGTTGCATTATTTTTTAACTCATGAGCTTGCATGTTTAAAATGTTATAAATTTTACAAAAATTACTAGCTCATTGCAAACAAAAAGTTGATGACTTGCAAAAGGGAAACTTAGGTGCAAAAGAGAAAAAAATTGAAAGGGAGCTAGTTTGTGTATTGTAAAGTATGCTAGCTTATCATTATTGCTTGCTTGCTTGTCATAAATTTCCCTTATACCATGATTTGTTTATGACTCCCTTGAATTTATGACTTGATATGTTAAAAATTCATGATGAAAATTTGTTATTTTGTTATGATGGAAGCATTCATGTAAAGGGAAAAAAATTGTATTCTTCCCTTCTTTTTGACAAAATCAAAGGAGGAGAAGATTTATTGCTAGCTTGCATGATTAATTTGCTAGCTCATTCAAGAGGAAGAAAATTGCTAGCTTGTGCATTAAAAGAGAAAATCTTGTTAGCTTAAACATTGAGAAGCAAAAAGATGCTATCTCAAGAGAGGCAAAAATCTTGCTCAATTTTACTTCTTTAAAATTACTTACATTTTTGTTACAAATTATTGTTGAATCTCATACAAGATTATTTGAAGTATTTGATCCTCCCTCTCTTTTTGATGCTAACAAAGGGGGAGAAAGTTTTTAGCTCGAACATTGCAAAAATTTGTCATCTTGATTCCTATTCTGCAACTTCATGAGAAGCTAAGAATTGTTATATCAAAGGATGCAAATATTGCTATCGTGAGAAACAAGGTGCAAACTTGCATATCTCAAGAAGCAAGTAAAAATTACCATTTATTGTCGATCCTTGAAACTTGCTATGATTTGATGTTGTATTACAAAATGTTGTAAATAGCTAGTGTGTTGTAAAAATTTGCATATCTTTTAAATTAGCTATGAAGCTACTTCTCCTTTTTGTTGATGACATAGGGGGAGAAGTAGATTGATGACTTCATGCAATGTAATAATGCTTGAATATTTTATATATTTGCATGATGGATTTATATTTCTCACTACATGAATGATACAAGTTACTTGGATTTGGGATAATCCAAGGGTTCTATCAATTGCATATTGATAGGGGGAGTTTGTGTTAAACTCCGGGGAGTTATGGTCAACTCCGTTAGTCATCATCAAAAAGGGGGAGATTGTTGAATCTCAGATTTTGATGATGAAACTAATTGAGTGTGATTTGTGGTCTAATTATGTTTTGAGTTACGCAGGTCTATTATCGATCAGGATTAGATAGTTGACGCTGGAGGAATTGACGTTGCGCCGGAGGTGATCACGTCAGGATATTTGATGTTGAGCCGGAGGTTCGGTCGACTATCGGTAGGAGGCTTCATACGTCGGGCATCGGGCCAAGAAGAGCGTGTTGCGCCAAGGATATCGGGATTACGGAGGTCAATCGTCGATTGAGCAACGGACCGCAAGAGAGGACGATGTGCCGAAGGATCGAACGAAGCATCGACCAATGATGTGCTGGGCAACTGAATGTCAATTCGTGTTGTAATAACTGTCTAGATCGAAGTAGAGTGTTTGTTGTTGTGCAGGAGTAACTACGATAAGGATGAAGACGTAAAGTAAAACAAAGGGTTGAAGTCAAGTGCTATGGATCGTTGGGAGTTCGAGTGTTCGATGGAAGTCCGAAGATTCGTTGGGAGTGCTGCCGGAACCGGCCGAGAATGAGTAGGGAGCTTGCCGAAGGGTTTTCAGAAGTTCGCCGGAAGGTTCGTCGGAAGTTCGCAGAGCTTGCCAAGAAAGATCGGAGCTTGCCAAAGAAGCTTAGGGGAAATCCCCAAAATCATCGTGGAGTCCGAGAGCTTGCCGGGAGTCTGCAGGATGGTTTCCGAAGGATCGTTGGAAGATCGCCGGAAGTTCGCCGGAAGCTCGACGGAAGAAGACTTGACTTGCGGACTTTGTAATAGCTTAGGAATGTCTTTAATTTCATAGTTAGCACATTAATTTGGGTAGGATTAGGTGTTAATCCTTTAATCCAAAGTAGGGGCCATTGGGCCTTAGTTTGGGTCAAAGTTTTTTTAAAGCAGAACGGCTCTGTCTTTGCGTGGTAGCACAGCCGACAACTTGTGTCTTTGGCGGTAGAAGCTGGTGCTCTTGCCCGACTCTGAAAGCCGGTAGCATCGCCTAGCTGGGGTGGTAGCACCGCCTGGTGCTTGGAAAGCCAAGCGGTAGCACCGCCTGGTGCCTGGAAAGCCAGGTAGTAGCACCGCCTGGTTGGGGCGGTAGCATCGCCTGGTGCCTGGAAAGCCAGGCGGTAGCATCGCTTAGGTGTGTCAGTCTGCCAGTACTGACAGCACCGAGAAACTCAAAAAGGTTCAAATTTTGGCTCCAAGTTTGGGCTCTAAATTTGAATCACATTGAGGCTTATAAATTCCACGCCTTTCTCAGTTGAAATAAGAACCTTTTTTGAGAGTTAGATTTGAGCAAAGTCTAGGGAAAGTTTTCAATTGCTTAAGTGTTCAACTCCTTCTTGTTGAATCTCGAATTTTGATGATGAAGTCAATTGGTGAAATATTTATTCTAATCTACTTTGTCGAGATAAGTGTGCAGGAATAACTACGATGGGAAGGAAACATAAAGTGATTTATCGAGGTCAAGTCCGTCGGGGGTTCAAGAGTTCATCGGAAGTCCGAGAGATTTTTCGGAAGTGTTGCCGGAACCATCCAAGATCGAATCAGGGACTTGCCAAAGTTTTCGGAAGTTCATCTCAAAGATCGTCGAAGGTTCGCGGAACTCACCGGGAAGATTCGGAAGCAAGCCGAAGACTTGTTGAGCTCGCCATACAATCCGGAGTATCTTTGAGAGCCAGAAGCAATCAGGAAGCATCGGAAGGCTGCCGGAATCTCACCGTAAAGCTCGCCGAAAGTTGACTTGAAGAGTGTCGGATCAAATCACGTTGAGTTATGTTTTAGGTTCATAGTTTGCACATGTGTAGAGCAAGGATTTAGGAAAAAATCCTGCTTAAATTCAGTGGGGGCCAACCAGGCCTCTACTGAGCCAAGTTGGGACTTAAACAGGGCCCATTCGGCTTTGTCCAAATGGGGCAGGCGGTTGAACCGCCCAGCCTGGGGCGGTGGCACCGCTTTGTGATAACACGCCTGCCTGAGCAGGCGTGTGGAATGCACATGCAGGTCGTAGCACCGCCCACATACCGCAGACGAGCGGTGGAATCGCGCACTGAGGCGGTGCCACCACTTTGTGTCTGATGGATGGTGACGTCTTTGCCGAATCTACTTTGAAGAGTGTCGGATCAAATCATGTTAAGTTATGTTTTAGGTTCGTAGTTTGCACATGAGTAGAGCAAGGATTTGGAAAAATCCGCTTAAATTGGCAAATAACCGCCTCATCGAGCCAAGTTGGGACTTAAACAGGGCCCATTCAGCTTTGTCCGAATGGGGCAGGCGGTTGAACGCCCGACTGGGTAGTGGAACCGCCAGGCTGGCGATGCCGTTGGTGCTGGTAGCACTGCACACGCGGTGGAACCCGTCAGGCGGTAGCACCGCCGGATACAGACGGGCGGTGGAACGTGGAACTGGCCTAAAGCACCGGGTGCAGTCACATCGATTAAAGCGTGGCACCACTTGACGGTGCACCACTCGCTGGATTGACTAAGGAGCATTGGAACTCCAAATTGATTTCAAATTTGGAGCCCAATTTGAATCCACTTTGGATCTATAAATACCCCCTTTCTCGGTGAAAGGGCACCCTTTTGAGCAAAATTCTTAAGTCTTGAGCTTTTGTAGAGTGTTGAAAAGTCTTGTTCTTGCTAAGTGTTCACCTTCTTCTTTTCTTGAGAAATTTTGTGCAAGTGTGAACATCTTGTAAAGGGCTGTAAAAGGGGTATTTGATCCTTCCCCTTCAAAGAATTTGATAGTGGAAGAAGGAAGCCTCATCGGAGAAGGCTTCGGAAGTGGATGTAGGTCACTTTGACCGAACCACTATACATCGCTGCGTCTTGATTGTGTGAGTGTTTAAATTTCTGTTTTACCTTGCTGCAACCTTTACTTTACTTGCTCCTCTTCATGTTTATCTTTGTATGCATGCTTTAAAGTTAGAATGCAAAAATCGGTTTTAAACGAAACGTTGTTTTTATCGTACGAAGTTTCCGAAGCTTGTTTTAAATCGCTGAAAAATCCATCGTTTTATCCGCTGCACTAATTCACCCCCCCCTCTTAGTGCCTTTTAGATCCTAACACTTCTCTTTGTGAAGACTTGTAAGAGTGTAATCCTCTTGTAAAAGGATTGTAAGAGGGGTATTTGGTCTTCCCCTATAAAAGGATTTACTAATGGAAGTTAGCAGCCTCATCGGAGAAGGCTTCGGAAGTGGAAGTAGGTCGGATGACCGAACCACTATAAATCGGTTTACATTTACGTTCTTGCTATTTACTTTGCTGCAAACTCTTTCCACTTGCTGCCTTATTTACTCAACTTCATCTTCATCTCCTTACATATGCTTTAAAGTTAAAACACAATCTTTTCGGGTTCAAACGAAACGCTGCATTCATTCGTACGAAGTTTTCAAACTTGTGTTAATCGCTGAAAAATCTATCGTTCTTTACCGCTGCACTAATTCACCCCCCCCCCTCCTCTCAGTGCCACTCGATCCCTAACACGTATCTTGAGAAATCATCAATGAAAGTAATGAAGTAGGAGTAACCATCAATGGGTAGGAGTAACCACCTATGGCATGAGTCAACATGGGACCACATACATCACTATGTATGAGTTCCAATAACTCAGTGGCTCTCTCTCTAGTTCTACTAAATGGAGAGTTGGTCATCTTTCCCCGAAGGTAAGGTTCACAAGTCGCATATGACTTATAGTCGAATGGATCTAGATATCCATTCTTCAATAACTTTTGAATCCTTCTCTCATGGATGTGACCTAGCCTACAATGCCACAAATATGCATTGTTCACTTATTCTCATTTCCTCTTAGACTCGCTTACACTCATGATGTGTGGAGCTGTATCTAGCATAAACAAACCATTATGCAATGTTCCTCTCGTGATAATCTCATCATCTAATGCTATTAAACAATCATTGTTCTTAAAAACTAATTTATATCCACTAAATGTCAAACATGAAATGGAAATAATATTTTTGATAATAGAAGGAACATAATAGCATACATCTAATGCAATAATAGCTCCACTAGGTAGATGTAAAGTGACCTTGCCAACAGCCACTACAGCAACCTTTGCTCCATTGCCCATCTTAAGGTCCATCTCGCCTCTCTTCAATCTTCTAGATCCTGCCAGAACCTACAACAAATTGCAGATATGATAAGCACTCCCAGTATCCAATACCCATGTGTTATCATAAGATTCTAATAAATGGAGACTGATCATGAATATTCCTGATGCTTCTCCAAGCTTCTGTTTCGCTCTCTCTGTAAGGTACTCTTTGTAGTTCCTCTTCTAGTACCCATCTTTGCCGTAGTGGAAGCACTGACCTTTGTCCTTTATTAGGTCTTTCTTGGCAACCTTTGCCTTACCCATTTTGCTCTTGCCCTTGCCCTTCTTAAGGGACTTCTCAGCCTTCCTTTTTTTCTGGTCTCACCAACATAAAGAACTGGCTTCTCTTTCTTGATGGTGCCCTCTGCTTCTCTCAACATATTGAGGAGCTCTAGAAGGGTCACCTCAAGCTTGTTCATATTAAAATTTATTATAAACTGAGAAAAGAAATCTGGTAGGGACTGAAGCACAAGATCCACATATAGGTTATCCTCTAGGACCATTCCTAGACCTGTGAGTTTCTCGATCCACTCAATCATCTTAAGGATATGGTTCTGAACCGATGTCCCCTCAGTCATCCTAGCACGGAAAAGACTCTTCGATATCTCATATTATTGAGTTCTTCTCTTTTCCTCAAACAATTTGCAGAGATGTAGGAGTATGGAATTGGCATCCATATTTTCATGCTGTCTCTGTAACTCAGTAGTCATAGAGGCCAACATATAATACTGAGCAAGAGTTGAATATCTATGTACTTCACATAACGAGCGATCTCATCCTCGCTTACCCCTTCATCGGGCGTAGGGATCACTGTATCAAGGACGTACGTGATTTTCTCTGCTGTGAGAATGATTCTCAGATTGTGAAGCCAATCCGTATAATTTAGACCAGTGAGGCGGTTGGCATCAAGTATGCCACGTAAAGGATTTGAAAGCGATATTTTTTTGAAATTAAATATGTAGCAAAAATAACATATAGATTTTGTAAAAATTAAATAGTTATGATAAGGACTTCTATCTTAATGTATTCCTACTAATTTTTTGTGAGACACACAACACCCTTCGGTATGTCAATCGGAGACTCCCGACGGATCTCTAGTGGAGATCGGGATCCAATCAGCGTCTTAACGTAACCTCGAGGGACTCGACTAATCATGTTAAGCCCATAAAGGTAGGCAACTCTTGCCAATCACAACTCCTTGTAATTCCCGTCCTATTCGAACTCCGAACCACCATGGCCTCGAGGGACTCGACCAACCTTGATGTTTAGTTAAGTCATCACCATCGTTACAAGATGAGTCTGATTCGATAATATACTCTCGAGCGACTCGACCAAGCATACCATATCCTCAGGTCACCGGTGATATCTTTATGTCATAGATAAGATAGCGAAACACGATATAGGTGAGTCTCGAGGGACTCGACTAACTCAACCTATACCGGGAATCGGTTCCTACCTATAACGATGGAAGGCCACGTGGGTCAATCTAATTGTCTTACATTTACCAACTTAATATTATTAATAGAGAGGATTTTTGATTTAGTCTTCTAACATAATATGTCACACACATACAAATTTAATATATATATCTACATCGCATACAAATATATATACATATCTAGTAAGTATATAATCAATCACACATCACACCAGATGATCATGGACCACATCCTAATGTGATCAGGAACGAGCCAATGGGCTCAATCACTCACATCAAGATCTATGTGTGCATCGGTGCATCTCCATGCCTTGTGATCGTCCATCTCGCTTTGTCGGTTCCATCGGCATCTCAACGCATCTTCATGCGTCGGATCGTCCATCTCGGCCTCGTGGGTCCCACTATCGCTTCCACGCTCCCACTGCGCCTCCTCATATAATTACAATAAATTGCAAGCACACAGGCCCAATAATAAACGAGAAAAATAGAGGCTCGCAGGCCCCATTAATAATAATCACATGTACACACATCACATCACACGGTCCATGATCATCTGTCCACATCATACATCACATGTATATGTTATTATATAAGACAACTAGATAAATAATAATAGTTAATTAAACATTTTAATTAACTAATACTTTTTTGAAATCAAGGATATATAGGGAATTTTAAGAATTTCTAAGGGTATTTTGGTCATTCGGCCAAAGAGGACAAAACTAGGATTTCAAAAATTTCCAGGAGCAAAATTATCTTTTGCCCAAAAAGCCCTAATTCTCCCTTCTGCCTGCTGCGTTGTGGGCGCCACCACCCTGCCGTGGGTGGGCGCCGCTCACGCAAGCGCCACCCACGGGGCAGCGCCTGCAGGCGCTGCCCCTTGCGGGTGGCACTACTGCAGCAAGCGGGCGCAGCGTCGGCCTCTCCTCGCGTGCAACTCGCCCACGGGTGGCGTTGCCCCTTGCTGGCGAGCGCCGCCTCCCGCTGGCACCGCCCTTGTGGGCGCGCGCGCCCCTGAGGCACCACTACGGGCTAGTCGCCCATAGTCGGGTGCCCTTGCGGGCTTTGTGCCTCGAGTGGCGATCGCCCCGGTGGGTGAGGCCGCCACCGTGGGTGCGCGCCACCCCTGTGAGCTCTTATGCTGGTGGGGGCAGTGCCCGTAAGCTGTCGCAGGCAGCGTTGCCCTGGTGGGTGCCGCCCGCCCTTGCAGATAGGCTGCCCCACAGGGGTTGCTGTTGCGGGTGGGCCGACGGCCACCTACCTACAGGCCCTATGCCTGCAGCCACCGTCGTCGGCGGTGGAAGCAGCAAGGCTACAAGCAGCCTCACGGTCGTTGTGTGAGCATAGCAAGAGCAGCAATAGTTGCTGCCTTTTGTGCCAACGATTTTGACGATAAAAGTTATTCTAAATCACAATACACGTAGTTTAAGATCTAATCTTCACACGAACAACTAGGCTCTGATACCATTGTTGGGAAATCCAAAGTGGTGACATCTCATACACAACGGAAGAATAGAAAATAAAAACTTTGGATTTTCACGAAAGGTTCCGTCGTCGTGCGAAGATCGGTGCGTTTCAAAAATAAATCCATGAAAACTACATGTGTAAAAGAAAGATACCTAAGGATATCGTATATCCCTGAATCCCTATAGATCTATAGAAGAGGATGAAGAAGGTCAAGCGTCTTCCTTTCTAGCGGTATCTGAAAGGATCTAAAAGGCACTAAGAGGGGGGGGGGGTGAATTAGTGCAGCGGATTAAAACCGTTTTCTTGAATCCGATTTACGAAAACTCACGTTCGTAGGAAGATCTCGATTTGACGAAAGAGAGCTTGAAAGAAATTGCTTGCTTAAGGGAAATAAGTATGAACTAAATAACTTGCAGTAAAGTAAAGAAATGCTTCAAGAAGGTAAGCACTCACACATTCATGAACACAAGGATGTATAGTGGTTCGGTCAAATGACCTACATCCACTCTTGAAGCCTTTAAGATGAGGCTCCTCTCTTCCACTAGCAATCTCTTTGAGGGGGAAGGATCAAACACCCCTTTACAACCCTTTACAAGATGTTCACACTTGTACAAGATCTCTCAAGAAATGGAAGAAGGTGAACACTAGCAAAAGCAAGACTTTACAACACACTTCAAGAACTCAAGACTTAGACTTTTTTGCTCAAAAGGATTGCACTTTCAGTGGGAAGGGGAGGGTATTTATAGATCCAAAATGGATTCAAAATTGGGCTCCAAATTTGAAATAAATTTGGAGTTCCAAGATCGAGATAGTCGAGCGGTGCCACACTTTGTCAAGCGGTGCCACGCACATCCTTTATCTTTTGATCAATGCAGGCGGTGCTACACGCCCGCGGCAGTGCCACCGCTGCGATCTGATGGCGCGGTGCTACCGGATCGGCGATTCCACCGCCTGCGGTTTTAGAGGCGGGCGGTGCTACGCCCGGCCGACGGCAATTCCATCGCTTTGTTTACGAGCGAGGCGGTGCTACGCCCGGTGCGTGCCACCGCATGCGTGGCGGCGTACTATCGCCCCAGCCGAGCGATTCCACCGCCCGGGCTCGGCGGTACCACCGCTTCGAGCTCGGCGGTACGGCGCTGCCTCATTCGGCCAAGGCCGAATGAGCCTGTTGAGCCTTCACTTGGCTCGGCGAGACCTGGTTGGCCCCTGCGATTTTAGGCAAGGATTTTACCTCAAATCCTTGCCTTACTGTGCAAACTACGAATATTAAAACACAAGTAAGCGTGATTTGATCAGGCATGCTTCAGGCGAGATTCCAGGCAAGCTTCCGATGCTTCCTCGGATTGCTTCGGTGGATTCTCGGCACACCTCGGATTGTATGGCGAGCTTCGAGTCTTCGGCTAGTTTCGGATCATCCGGTGAGTTCCGAACCTTTGGCGATCTCGAGAGGAACTTCCAAAACGGCAAGTCCCTAATTTGATCTTTGATGGTTCCGGCAACACGTCCGAAAATCTCTCGGACTTCCGATGAACTCTTGAACCCCCGACGGACTTGATCACTTTATGTTTTCTATCCTTCGTAGTTGTTCCTGCACACTTATCTCGACAAGGTGAATTAGCACAAATATTTCACCAATTGACTTCATCATCAAAATCCGAGATTCAACAATCTCTCCCGTTTTGATGATGACAATCAAGTGGTGAAGGAGTTACTCATAACTCCCCCTATCTATATGCCATTAAGAAAAATTGCTTGAATTCAATTTTTGAATTCAACACGGTAAAGAATTAATCTTCAAAGTTGATGTTGTCAAATAGGTATCAAGGATATCAATCAAGTATACATAGTTAAAAACATGATATCAAGATCCTAAATAAGCTTGAACTTGTAATAGCTTGTAAAGTATGGAAGATATCAAATAGGTAAGTGTTCATAATTAAAAACATGATATCAAGATCCTAAACCATGCATATAACTATCATCACACATTATTTAAATAGGTATCAAGGATATCAATCAAGTATACATAGTTAAAAACATGATATCAAGATCCTAAATAAGCTTGAGCTTGTAAAGCATGGAAGATATCAAATAGGTAAGTGTTCATAGTTAAAAACATGATATCAAGATCCTAAACCATGCATATAACTATCATCACACATTATTTCTCCCCCTTTGTCATCAACAAAAAGAAAACAAGGGATTCATATGTAACACTTAAGATGGTCGTAATATATCATACAAAAATTAATCAGGAAAATCGTACGATGGCCATGACGATGTAATGCAACATATATGTCAAGATGCAATGAAGATAATACAACACACATGTCAACATAAGTTTACACCGTTCAAAAAAAGAGAAATACAGCAAGCTACTCCTCAGGAGGAATGCCAAGATGCCTATACATATGATCGATCTTTAAGTTCATCTTCCGCATTTCCTTCAAAATTTCAAGTTGCTGTAGTTTTACTTCATTTAACTCTCTCATGATCGGATCTTCAGAAGATGGAGCAGGAGGTGTCACTGATGTAGCTGCAACAAAAGGATCGGGAGGAGTAGATTCATTTCCCTAAGGAGGGTGTTTCGGGATGATCCACGGGTGGGGAAGAATATCACATCTCCTAGGTTGTCTAACCCCTATTCCATGTTCGAATACACACCTAAGTTGCCGAAGTAATTTAACATCAATGATATTAAATCTGTCCATTTGTATTGCTTCTTCATCTGGAGGAATGTTAATATTTTGGGCATGCAGTAGTCTAGTAATCAAACCTCCATATGGTAACATTGATCCTTTAGAAAGGACCTCTATCATGTGCTGCTGATTAGGTAACCAAAACAAAAGGGTTGTCGGTCATGATCCGAATAAGGTACCTAACTCGTGAAGTCCGATCTCATCATGATGAAACTGTTTAGGAATGATAATGCTAATTAGAATGTGATGCAAAATTTTAGAGTTAAAAGGTAGTAAATGTTCACAACTCTTAGGGAATGATACCTAAATTTGGGTTTGCTTCTAAAGCTTCAGAGTGGGTGGCACCAAGCGTGTCCGTATCCCACTTTCCTCTAAAGTAGCACCCTAGCTCCTTTTCAACAATGCCAATTAATGAGCATATAGTAATATCACATATTTGAATCTCATTACCTAAAAGATAAGTTGATAAGCCATCATCATTCATGCTAGATTAGCATAGAAAAGTTTCACTAAGCGTGGATAAAGAGGTTCATTAATTTGCAAAATGGGTAAGGCTTCTAAGTCTGCAAACCACATGATAGGTTCTAGGTTGCCCAATTGATTCAAATCAACATATTTTCCCTTATGAATGGATCTAGAACCAAATTCAGAGAATCTAAGGGAAGCTTCTTGTGATTTAAACAAGGTGTGGTCAAATGAATCTACTTCCATCCTTTTTCCTTTGTCTCTTGATGTTCTTTTAGGAGCCATTTCTATTTAAAGGAGTGAAAAAGTTAAACAATTGAAAGGATTGAAACTAGAACAGAATTTTAAGAGAATAAACAGAACAGAATTGAAGCTACACAATAAGAGAACAATTCTATTTTTACCTTAGAGTTTGCCCTTGAGATGTAGGAAGCTTGAACAAGGTTAGTTCTTCTTCTTAGGCTTCTAAAGGGAAGAATGGATAGTAAAATCGAGTGTAGAAGGTGTTGGGAGAGGTTTGGCTGGTTCTACCGCAAAGGGGCAGTGAGTTCGGGCGGTTCTACCGCCGGCCCTAACTCACTCCTTAATAAAGGAGTGTTCGGGCGGTTCTACGCCTCGTGACGGTTCTACGCCCGAAAGTTCTACCGCACAGTGCTACCGCGAGTACAAAAGTCTGCAGATTTTTTTTTTTTTTTTTTTTTTTTTTTGAAAAATCGTCTCAGAGAAGGAATGAAGGCAAATCGATGAATATAAGTTCAGAAAAAAAATCAAATCGATGAACCCAAAATCAAACTCAAATAAATAAAAACCATGATTTCAAGATAGAACTTACTTATTTGGGCAGTTTAACATGCCTAATTCCCTTCTAATAAAATCAAATTGTTCCTCATTTAAGGGTTTCGTAAAAATGTCCGCTAATTGATGAGATGTATCAACAAATTCAAGGGTGACATTTTTACTACTTACATGATCACGTATAAAATGATGCCTAATGTCAATGTGCTTAGTTCGAGAGTGTTGAATTGGATTTTTTGTTAGACAAATAGCACTCGTGTTATCACACTTTATAGGGATATTATTTAAGTAGATTCCATAGTCTTCTAGTGTATTTTTCATCCAGGATAACTCATGTACAGGCATGCACTTGCAGCTATATATTCACCAGTAGTGGATAGTGCAACGAATTTTGTTTCTTGGAAGTCCAAGAAAGCGAGTGCATGTCCTAGAAATTGGCATGTTCCGAAGTGCTTTTTCTATCTATTTTACATCCACCAAAATCCACATCTGTAAGCTTTCAAGTCAAAATTTTTAGATTTTGGATACCATAATCCAAGATTAGGGGTACCTTTTAGGTATCTAAGAATTCTCTTGTGACTTTGGGTGAGATTGTTTAGGATTAGCTTGGAATCTTGCACATAACCCTACAGAACATGATGTCAGTGCAGTTTGCAGTGAGATAGAGCAAGCTACCTATCATGCCCCTATAAGTTTTCTCAAAACTTTCTCCATTTTCATCCATATCTAATTTAACAGAGGTGCTCATAGGAGTGCTAGCATCTTTTGAGCCATCCATGTTAAACCGTTTTAATAATTCCAATATGTATTTTGATTGATTTAGAAATATACCATCACTTAGTTGCTTGATTTGTAGTCCTAAAAAGAAATTTAATTCTCCCATTAGGCTCATCTCAAATTCATCACTCATATCCTTAGCAAATAATTCACATAGTGATTCATTACAAGACCCAAAAATGATATCATCAACATAAATTTGAACAATAAGAAAATCATTTTCAAAATGTTTAATAAACAATGTAGTATCAACCTTGCCTTTAGTGAAATCATTTGAAATCAAAAAATGACTATGCCTTTCATACCAAGCCCTAGGGGCTTGTTTTAGACCATATAGAGCTTTGGTTAGCTTAAACACGTAATTAGGAAATAAAGAGCTTTCAAATCCGGGTGGTTGTTCGACATACACTTCTTCGGAAATATAACCATTTAAGAATGCACTTTTGACATCCATTTGAAATAATTTGAAATCTTTACTACTAGCAAAGGCAAGGAGCATCCTAATGGCTTCCAATCTCGCCATTGGAGCGAAGGTCTCTTCATAGTCGATACCTTCTTCTTGGTTGAAACCTTTGGCCACTAGTCTAGCCTTATTTCGAACCACGATACCGTATTCATCTTGCTTGTTTCTAAAGACCCACTTAGTACCAATAACTAAGTGGTCATTAGGTTTAGGAACAAGTTTCCACACCTTATTCCTCTCAAATTGATTCAATTCTTCTTGCATTGCGATAACCCAAGAATCATCTTTCAGGGCATCAACAATGCATTTTGGTTCAACTTGAGAAAGAAAAGCGGCATGGGCACAAAAATTTTTGAAAGAAGAGCGAGTTTGAACCCCTTTCGATGTATCTCCTATAATTAACTCCTTGGGATGAGCATCTACATACTTCCATTCCTTGGGTAAGGAAATTTGGGAAGAAGATGCATCCAAGTTGTTATTTTGAGGAGAGGATTCATTCAAATTCAAATTATCAAGACCAAAATCATCATCAAAATCTTTCTTCTTGAATTCTGAAATTTCATTGAAAACGACATGAATTGATTCTTCAATAAGTAAGGTTCTTTTGTTGAAAACACGGAAAGCCTTAGAAACCAAAGAATAACCAAGAAATATGCCTTCATTGGATTTTGCATCGAATTTCCCTAAGGCATCCTTTTCATTTAAGATAAAGCATTTACAACCAAAAACTTTAAAATAAGAAACATTGGGTCTTTTATCATTCCATAACTCATACGGAGTTTTAGATAGGGATGGTCTCACTAGAACTCTATTCATAATATAGCAAGCCGTATTTACGGCTTCGGCCCAAAAGTATTTAGGTAAATTATATTCATTTAATATGGTTCTAGCCATTTCTTGCAAACTTCTATTTTTCCTTTCCACTACTCCATTTTGTTGTGGATTTCTTGGAGTAGAGAAGTTGTGATTGTATCCATTTATTTCACAAAAATTTTGGAAGTCATGATTTTGAAATTCTCCTCCATGATCACTACGAATTGATGAAATCATGAGGCCTTTTTCATTTTGAGTGAGTTTACAAAATTTTGAGAAACATTTGAAACAATCACTTTTATGAGCTAAGAAATAGGTCCAAGTGTACCTACTATAGTCATCCACAATTACAAAGGCATATTTGCTACCACCTAGACTTGTTATGTCAATTGGTCCAAATAAGTCCAAGTGGATCAATTGCAATGGTCTAGTGGTGCTAATTTGATTTTTTGATTTGAAACTAGTCTTTATTTGTTTCCCTAGTTGACATGCATCACATATCTTATCCTTAAAAAATCTTGTATTTGGGATACCTCTTACTAAATCTCTAGATGAAATCTTAGAGATTAGTTTCATGCTTGCATGTCCTAGTCTCCTATGCCAAAGCCATGCATCATCATTCAAAACCGAAAAGCACATTTCATTACTTAGTTTATCAATATTTATGGTGTAGACATTGTTTTGTTTTAAAGCAATCATGGATATGTTGTTGTTGGGTTTTTCAATAATGCAAACATTAGATTCAAATCTAACAACATAACCTTTATCACATAGTTGACTAATACTTATAAGATTATGTTTTAAGCCATCAACTAGTAGCACATCATCAATTGAAAAATTAGATTTGTTACCTATGGTTCCTTTGCCAATGATTTTACCCTTGTTGTCGTCCGAAGGTGACATATCCTTCTTCTTTGCTAGAGAGCATAGAGAAATGAGATGGATCTCCGGTCATGTGCCTTGAGCATCCACTATCAAGATACCATTTCTTGCTCCTAGCTTGTGAATTTGTCTACAAAAGAGGATGGTTTTTAGGTACCCATTTGATTTTGGGTGCCTTACAAAATGACCTACTTTCTTTGCAATTCATCATATAATCGTTTATGGTTCCCTTAGGAACCCATATCAATTTTTGTGGATCAATTTTCTTGAATGGACATTTGTAGACAATATGTCCCGTTTTGCCACAAAAGTTACATTTCATATGTGGTGATACATGCAATGTAGGCCCTTTAATGAAGGTGGTGGGATTTTGATGAGAACCTCTCACAAATCCAATACCACTTTTATTTCCGACATGACCTTTGTTAGCAAGAATCATGTCTAAGCCCTTGCTACCGACCTTAAACTTGTTTAGGGTCTCTTTGAGTAGCAAGTTCTCTCTCTTTGTTGCATCTAAGTCTTCACACTTAGAGCATGGGGGTAGAGAAGGGTTTTGAAGACTATTTAACTTACTTTGTAACAAAGCATGCTCCTTTTTAAGCAAATTGAACTTCTTACTAATAGTTTTACATTCATCAAATAACTCATGAAAAGCCATAGAAAGTTCATCAAAAGATAACTCTTCATAAAGTAAACTACTAACCTCTTCTCCAAATGCCATTAGTGCGAAGTTTGCCTCCTCTTTGTTGCTAGCCTCTTCAACCTCGGAGTCACTTGAATCATCCCACGTGGCCTTCAAAGCTTTTTTCTTCTTGAATTGCTTCTTTTTGGCTTGAGGGCATTCATTTTTGAAGTGTCCCGGCTTCTTGCATTCATAGCAAAGGACTTGGTCCTTTTTGTATTCAAATTTGCCTTTTGTGTCATTTTTGAATTTGTTCTTTCTTATAAATTTCTTAAACTTTTGAGTTAGAAGAGCAATATCTTTGTCACTGTTCTCATCACTTGATGTTCCTTTCAAGTGGTCTTCTTGTGTTCTAAGTGCCACATCCTTCCTGTTCTTTGGAAGGGTATTCTCAAGCTCTTCATGAGCATGACACGTCATCTCATAAGTCATTAGAGATCCGATAAGTTCTTCAAGCGGAAATACTTTAAGATCCTTGGCCTCTTGAATGGTCACCTTTGGATCCCAACTTTTGGAAGGGATCTTAAAATTTTAGTTACCAATACAAAATTCGAAAAACCTTTACCAAGAGCTTTTAGTCCATTGATGACATCCGTAAAGTGGGTGTACATATCTCCAATGGACTCACTTGGTTTCATCCCAAAAAGTTCATAAGAATGCACAAGAATGTTGATTTTGGACTCTTTCACTCGGCTAGTGCCTTCATGAGTGATTTCAAGAGTGCGCCAAATATCAACTGCCGATTCACAGATAGAAACCCGATTAAACTCATTCTTGTCAACACAAAATAAGGCATTCATAGCCTTTGCATTGAGAGCAAAAATCTTCTTCTCCGACTCATTCCATTCACTCATCGGAAGAGAAGATTTTGCAAAGCCATTTTCAACAATGCTCCAAAGTTCGAAGTCCATGGAAATAAGAAAAATCCTCATACGAGTCTTCCAATACGTATAATCCGACCCATTAAACATAGGTGGACGAGTAATGGAGAGACCTTCTTGCATACCGGAGTAGGCCATCTCTCTTGGGTTTTAAACCAATATGAGAGCAAACCTGGCTCTGATACCAATTGAAAGGATCTAAAAGGCACTAAGAGGGGGGGGGGGTGAATTAGTGCAGCGGATTAAAACCGTTTTCTTGAATCCGATTTACGAAAACTCACGTTCGTAGGAAGATCTCGATTTGACGAAAGAGAGCTTGAAAGAAATTGCTTGCTTAAGGGAAATAAGTATGAACTAAATAACTTGCAGTAAAGTAAAGACATGCTTCAAGAAGGTTAGCACTCACACATTCATGAACACAAGGATGTATAGTGGTTCGGTCCAAATGACCTACATCCACTCTTGAAGCCTTTACGATGAGGCTCCTCTCTTCCACTAGCAATCTCTTTGAGGGGGAAGGATCAAACACCCCTTTACAACCCTTTACAAGATGTTCACACTTGTACAAGATCTCTCAAGAAAGGGAAGAAGGTGAACACTAGCAAAAGCAAGACTTTACAACACACTTCAAGAACTCAAGACTTAGACTTTTTGCTCAAAAGGATTGCACTTTCACCGGGAAGGAGGGGTATTTATAGATCCAAAGTGGATTCAAATTGGGCTCCAAATTTGAAATAAATTTGGAGTTTTGGTGGATAAAGCGGTTTTGTGCACACAGCAGCGGTGCCACACTTTGTCACTATCTTTAAATGTGGGCGGTGCTACGTGCCAGCGATGTGGCGGGCGGTGCTACCGCCCGGTCAGGCGATTCCACCGCCTCGGTTTTAGAACTAGGCGGTGCTACCGCTGACCGGCGGTTCCACCGCTTGTTTCGAGCAGGCGGTGCTACGCCCGAGCGGTGCCACCGCACATGCGTGGCGTGGCGGTACTGCGCCGCCCAGCGGTTCCACCGCCCAGCGGTTCAGCGGGCGGTACCACCGCCCGAGCTCGACGCGATCGCTGCCTCATTCGGCCAAGGCCGAATGAGCCCTGTTTGAGCCTTCACTTGGCTCAGCAGAGACCTGGTTGGCCCCTACTGATTTTAGGCAAGGATTTTACCTCAAATCCTTGCCTTACTTATGTGCAAACTACGAATATTAAAACACAAGTAACTGTGATTTGATCCGACATGCTTGGCGAGATTCGGCAAGCTCCGATGCTTCCTCGGATTGCTTCGGTGGATTCTCAGACACCTCGGATTGTATGGTGAGCTTCAACGAGTCTTGGCTAGTTTCCTGATCATCGGTGAGTTCCGCGAACCTTTGGCGATCTCTCTCGAGAGGAACTTCCAAAACTTCGGCAAGTCCCTGATTTGATCTTTGATGGTTCCGACAACACGTCCGAAAATCTCTCGGACTTCCGATGAACTCTTGAACCCCCGACGGACTTGATCACTTTATGTTTTCTACCCTTCGTAGTTGTTCCTGCACACTTATCTCGACAAGGTGAATTAGCACAAATATTTCACCAATTGACTTCATCATCAAAATCCGAGATTCAACAGTATCCACACGGCATGGATTGCGATGATGCTCCTCTCTTGGGCAGAGGAGAATAGAAGGTGGCTATTGAGAGAACCCCAACCTATGGAACTTCAATTCCCTCCTATATTAATAGAGGCTTCCTGTAAACCCTAATGGATCCTGCCCTATTTGGTATTGGATCTCTATCCAATTACCCAAGCCTCTTAGATTAATGGGTCTCTATCTAATAATATCTTATTAGCTCTTATTGGTTCTCATCTTAGGATCCAATAATTTAGGGGCTTATTAGATATCCAATAAGATAGGGGCTCCGGCGGATATCTCATATCCAAACCTCTACTCGTCGTAACACCTACTATATATGTATGACTCTCTAGGCCTAATATCGAGCTGGCCGTAAGTCATACTTGTTAGAACTTCTTTTGACTTAGTGAATTATTATCTCCATAATAATTCACCCGACTCATCGACTACGGACATACTAGGCCACTACGCCGTAGTCCCTAAACGATACTAGGAAATCTAATCCTTTGGATCTATCTGTCCTCAGTTACCATGTATCTATAACCCCTCATCCATCTAATATCCCAGACACCCTATACCGGGCATGGTGCTATCAGACCCATACGGTCTCTCCTTGAGTCTCGCTCTTATCGGATTCTCTCGGAGAACTCTTTCTCTCTCAATCCGAATAACCTTGGCCAAGGATTTGTTCAAGCAAGAATACATGAGATATTCCTCTCATGATACCGAGAGCGGATGATCCTCTATTGACACTCAATAGCTCTCGTAAAGTTAGCTACCACTCCCAATAATTGACTGTACTAGATTTGGAACTTCCAAACCTACAAGTCCGGTATCAAAAAATGGAGTACTCATACAGGACATCCTTCGTGTCTCAAATCTAAGGACCAGATACACTATTAGGACTACGGAATCGCTATCTGACGTGAGGTATCAATAACCATCCAACATTCCGTAAGCAGATCAATCAGTGAATTCATTCTCCAATGAGCACCTGTACTGTATCCTTAGTGTCTCCACACGAGTAGCTATGAGACCTATCACCTCCATCATATGGACGGGTATACAGCACACCAGTCTATCTGAATATCTCGATGTCCTTTTCGAGTAACCTATGACCGGGATTATTTAGGGTGTGTGTTAAAAGGTGAATCGGTCTCATTATCATGATCTCATCACGATCCGATTTCCATTGCACAGATCTAAGGACATCACAATATATGCAACATGCAAGATAAAGTGATAAAATGCTTAATAATAATAAGCAAAAAGAAAGAGTGCATATCAAGTTACAAGTGTCATCACTCATGTGATTAGCTTGTAGGGCACATATGACTAGCAGGTACTACCTAAACTAGTGATGGTATCGCCCAGATATAGTTTTCTAGGTCGTGTCAAGCGGTGGTACTACCTAGGTAGGCGATGGTACCGTTAGAGCCCGATCTCATAGGCTCTATCAGGTGGTAGTACCACTAGTACACCAAAAACCCAGGAACAAGACTTTCTGGCTTAATTTTTGAAGTCATTTGGGGCTTATAAATACCCCACTCTTTCTTGCTTAAGGTAGAAAGAATTAAAAATGAAAAGGTTAGAAAAATTTATGATTGAAAGTGTTGGAAAGATCTCTTGTAAAGGTGTTGAGTGCTCCCCTCCTCAAGTTTAAAGTCCACTCTAAGGGAGTTGTGAGAATTTATTATAAAAGAGAGTTATAAAGGTTCTCTCATGAGTCTGTGAAATAGAGAAAAGAGTTGTAACAAAGGTTGTTGATCTTCGCCCATTTAAAAGAAGATTATTAGTGAAAGCTAGTGGCCTCGAAGGAGAAGGAATCAGGAGTGGACGTAGGTCACGATGACTGAACCACTATAAATCCAGTGTGTATTTTCTTTCATGCTTTTCATTGCTATTACTTATTAATTTGATTGTTCACTACTCTTACTTGTACTCTAAGTTTAAACACCTTTTTGATACGGTTTCATTAAACAAAATTTTTTGAAATGGTTCTTCTTATCGATAGCACCAATTCAACCCCAACCCACCACCCCCCCCCCCCCCCTTAACACCCAAGAGAAATTAAATATCTTTTTTCGATAATCAAGAGGTCACTCTATCACTTGTCCTCTTATATTTAATGGGACAGACTATATGTATTAGAAAACTCGAAAGTAAATTTTCTTACTTTTGATGAATTTTGATCTATGAAACGTTATTGAGTTTAGCTTTTAAAAATCCTCTAAACCAATGAATGAATTCAATGATTTAGAAAAAAAATATTTTCTTTAAATGCAAAAGGTATGAATACTTTATTTTGTGCTTTAGATAAAAATAAATTTAATCATGTTTCTATTTATGAAATGACATATGATATTTGGCACATACTTGAAGTTACTCATAAAGGCACAAATAGAGTTAAAGAATCTAAGATTAATCTCTTAGTGCATAATTATGAATTATTTAGAATGAAACTAAGCGAAACCATTAGTGATATATATACTCATTTTATGAATGTTGTTAATGATTTAAAAGCTTTTAGTAAAAATTATACTAATCATGAACTTGTTAATAATATATTTAGATCTCTTCTAAAAAGTTAGAATCTAAAAGTGAGTACAATTCAAGAAGCAAATGACTTAAATAACTTTTCTCTTGAAGAACTTGTAGGGTTGACCTATGAAATGACCTACAAGGCACATGACGAACATGAGAATAACCTTCCAAAGAACAGAAAAGATATTGCACTTAGAACCAAAGAAGACAACTTGAGTGAAAGCTTAAGTAATGATAAAGACTTGGCACTCTACACAAGAAAATTTAAAAAATTCATAAAAAGGAAGAAAACAAATTCTATAAAATAAGATTCTAAGAATAAAAATGAATTATAAAAGGATATAATCATTTACTATGAATGTAAGAAGCTTGGACACTTCAAAAATAAGTATTCACAACTGAAGAAGAAGTTGTTTGCACAAAAAAACAAGAAAGCACTCAAGACGACTTGGGACAAATCAAGTACATTAGAAGACGAAGAGCAAATCAATGAAAATGAAGTGGCGAACTGCACATTGATGGCTTTCAGCAATGAGATATATGACTCAATTGAAATGTCTTTACCTTATAATGAATTACTATTATGACTCTAGCCAGGAGAGTCCTAATCTATTGGGACTCTAGTTAGGAGAGTCCTAATTTAGTTTCATTGATAAGGGCATTCATGTAAATCCTATCTAGCCGACCCCTATTAAAGAGGTGAAGAAGCTGGCTAGGATAGGGTTAGGTTGCTTCTTAGAAAAGGAGTCTTATTAGAAATAGGAATCCTATTAGAAAAAGAGTTCTATTAGAAGTAGGAGTCCTACTAGAGAAGGAGTCCTATTAGAAAAAGAGTCTTATTAGAAGTAGGAGTCCTGCTAAAAAAGAAGTCCTATAAGAAGAAGGAGTCCTATTAGAGAAAGAGTCTTATTAGAAGAAGGAGTCCTATTATAGAAGGAGTCCTAATTAGGAGTTGGTTAGAAGTAGGAGTATTGAGTAAGATTCCTATTAGGAGTTAGGGCTTAGAAGCCCTATAAATAGCCATATATTCATCCTCTTTTCATCAATGAATAGATCAATCTTTTAGCAGCCTTTGAGCAGCAACTTGGAGGAAGGAATCCCTATAGAGTTCCAAGGACGCCGATCCCCTATAGAGATCAACCCCAAGCTTAGAATCTGCAAGGGTTCTAACACTTGGTATCAGAACAGCGTTCTTGGTATCTCACTGCCCTTCCACAGCCATCCACCAGCCCTCCATAATCGCCCAAAGTAATTCTCACAATTGCTTAGAAGATCATCGCCGAATTCCGCCGTCATCTCCACCACCATAGATCATCCTTTGATCTTCCCATGAATTGCAACAAGTTCTAGTTATCTACCTTACTGCTACTGCAATTTAGTTATCCTTATTCAAAAAAATCCAAAAAATTCGTTCCTATATTGCTGCATAAACTTTTCGTTGTAAAGTTTTCATCTCTACAATGAAAGTTGCACTGCAAAATTTTAGCCACATAGCACTATCTTTTTGATCTTTCTACTACGTTTTTTCTATCCAAATCTCTATAAAATTTTTATGATGGCTTTGACACTTCCTAATAGTAGTTTTTCCTTTGGTTTTGTCAAAAAATTCTTAATATAAACCACTTATCTTTTATGTCCAAACTACTGCATTTTAGACATAAAAATCTGCTATAGTACCTCTCCGTTATCCTCAATTTTGCCGAACCTCTTGTTGTCATTTATTTCTACAAAATTTTTAACAATATTACCTCTCCCTTATCAGTAGATTCCCTTTGAGTTTTACTTGAATTTCTTTTGAAAATTTCTAGAAAAAATTACATCTTTACTATTGGAATTTTTTCGGTGAAAAATCTGGTGTTGCACCTTTGTCCTTTTTTCTTTTCCGTAACCTACCAAACCCTAGCCACCCTGTTGTCACAAACTAAGACGTCTTTAGGGCATCTCTCTAGCCTTAAGATGTAGCCATCATAACCTAGTTTCATAACCCTAATAGCATAAAAACCGTAGCCCAAAATAATAAACCATTACAGCTAAACCCTTCTATCACTAATCTATTGTCCGAACCTTCCACCACCCCATACCATTAACCCGTCAACAGAAAAAAGACAAGGGCATCTCTGATCTAGAGGCATATGCTATAGCTTCTCAACATCCAATTTATGCCAAATTTGAAGTATGGGAATCTTGGATTGAATCAATGCTTGAATCGCGCTTGGAAGATAAATTGCGCGCTTTGCTTACAGAATTTAGAATTAGACAACCACCGAGTCCAACCATACTACAGCAAGGAGAGAATTTAAAAAGGACCCTAGAGAAGGAGGGATAGCTCTTAGACATGCTTTAGCCACGCATGAGGGTGGACTTCCCACGATGGGAAGAAGGAGACCCGGCGGGGTGGATTTCGCGCGTCGAATGTTATTTTCGCTACTATAGAACGTCGGATAATGCTATGGTGGAGATTGCTATCATCCACCTTGAAGGTGATGCTATTCAATGGTACAATTGGCTGAAATATAATCATGGGGCTCTGACGTAGAATCAATTTAAGAATGCACTGCTGAATTGTTTCGGACCTACGGAGTATGAAAATATCGACGACCAACTCGCAAAGATTCGACAAATCTCTACGATTCAAGAGTACTAAACCAGGTTTCAGAAGCTATCATACCTTGCTCATGATTGGACTGACCATCAATTGTTAGGAACAATTATTGAAGGACTCAAGCTAGAGATAAAAGGGAAAGTTAAGGCGCGACAGCCCCGTACCATGATGGCTACGATTTCTTTTGCCCGAATACAAGAAGAATGGCTCAGCCAAGATGCTCGGAGGATAAGAACCACTCATAGAACCTCAACATATAAACCCCCTTCTACTCCCAGCCATCTTTCACTGTCCAAAAAATTGACAAGAGAAGAACTACGTGATTGATCCACAAAGGGTCTTTGTTGGCATTGCGACGAGCCGTGGAACCGCGATCATTGCTACAAAAGGGGCCGCCTCCTATTGATTAAACCTCTTGAAGACATGGAGGAGGAGGTCCAGGAGCATGAGGAAGAGGTCACGGATGAAGAATAGTAGCCAATTGATATTACGATGCATGCCCTTGCCGGTTACGCGAACCCGCAAACAATAAAAGTGGGAGGATTTCTGAAGAAATAATCGATCACCATTCTTATTGACACCGGGAGCACTAATAATTTTATGAACAGCAAGGTTGCTATCTGGATGACCTTACCTATTGAGAATTGTAGTAGGTTCGATGTTAAAGTCACAGATGGATGAATTTTGAAGTGTGATCGTAGGTGCCCACGGGTGAACCTGTTGCTGCAGGACCAAGAGATAATTGTAGATTTTTTTCTCCTCCCTCTCGATGATTATGAGGCCGTGCTTGGAATTGAATGGTTGATGATATTAGGTGATATTTTCTGAAATTTTTTGAAATTAATTATGAAATTTTACAGTAAGGGGAAACAGGTGATACTGTGCGGGAAACATGGGGGCGACGTAACGACAATTTGCACACAATGAATGGAGAAAGTTTTGCATAAAGCATGCAGTAGCTTTTTGGTACAACTTGAGCATCAATCTAAGGGAGAGCCAACCAAATTTGAAGATCCAAACCTACTTCCCTTGCTTGCTAAATTTTCATATATATTTGACGAATCATGCAGCCTACCTCCTAACCGTCGGCATGATCATCGTATACCGATTCTTCCAAGCAAACCTCCAATAAATACTCGACCATATCAGTATCCACATCTTTAAAAAGATGAAATAGAAAGGATTATAAAAGAGATGCTTAAAATAGGAGTTATTCAGCCAAGTTGCAGCCCCTACTCTTCACCGGTGCTCCTCGTACAAAAGAAAGATGGAACATGGCGAATGTGCGTTGATTACCGAGCTCTCAATGACATAACCATCAAGGACAAGTATCCTATTCCAGTAGTAGATGAATTGCTTAATGAATTAAAGGGAGCATGAGTCTTCACAAAGCTGGACCTTCGATCCGGGTATCATCAAATACGAGTGTGCGAAGAAGACATACTGAAAACTGCCTTTTGAACGCACAACGGTCACTACGAATTTCTGGTAATACCCTTTGGTCTCACCAATGCTCCCTCCACCTTCTAGAGCCTTATGAATGATATTTTTCGGAGTTATCTTCATAAATTTGTGCTGGTTTTCTTCGACGATATCCTTATTTACAGCCCTTCTCTTGAAAGTCATATTCAACACTTACAACTTGTTTTGCCAATTTTGCGAGAATATGTTCTTTTTGTCAAAAAAATGAAGTACAACTTTCTTCAACAAAAGGTGGAATATCTTGGGCATATCATATCAGAGGAAGGGGTGACAGTGGACCCCTCCAAAATTGAAGCAATGCAGAACTGGCTGACCCCGAGGAACATAAAATCGCTGCGTGGCTTTCTCGATTTAACTGTTAGGGATCGAGCAACACTAAGAGGGGGGGGGGGGGTGAATTAGTGCAGCAGTAAGGAATGATAAATTTTCAGCGATTTGAACAAGTTTCGAAAACTTCGTACGATAAAAACTTTGTTTCGTATTATGAAAGTCGTATCGGTAGAATCATATAAGAAAAGCTCTAACTTAAAGATATTTGCAAAGATGAGAAGTAGAGCATCAAATTAAGTGGAAAGGGTTTGCAGCAAAGTAAATAGCAAGAATGTAAATGCAAACTAGATTTTTATAGTGGTTCGATCATCCGACCTACGTCTACTCCCGATTCCTCTTGCTTGAGGCCATCGGCTTTCCACTAGCTATCCTCCTTCCAATGGGCGAGGATAAACTCCCTCACAGCACCTCTCCTTTTGACGGGCTTAGGAGATAACCCTTACAAGCACTCTTACCCCTCTCTTGGACTAGAAAACTCTTAAGACTTAGAGAAGATTTGACACACTTTCAAGAGAGTTTCCCCCTTCTTTTTTTCAGTTCTAGACTCCTTTCATCCAAGAATGTGAGGGGCATTTATAGGCCTCAAAGTGATTCAAATTTGGGCTCCAAATTTGAATTCATTTTGAGTTTCCCGGTGTCGGGCGGTGCTACCGTCTGTCAGAGGCGGTTCTACCGCCTGTCAAAGGTGGTTCTACTGCCTGTCAGTCTGGCAGGCTGACACAGTAGGGGCGGTACTACCGCCCCAGCCAGGCAGTGCTACCGCCCCATCCAAGTAGTGCTACCGCCCCAGGCTAGGTGGTTCTACCGCCTGGTACTCGAACTCTGGGCAGTGCCACCGCCCAGGTCATTTTCAGCATAATGGTTTCGGCCAAAAACTCGATCGAAATCGGTCCAAATGAAGTCCGAATTGGCCCAAATTTGGTTTATAGGATTAACACCTAATTCTAAACCAAATTATATGCTAACTATAAATTTTAAAGACATTTTTAAAGCTAATTCAAGGTCCATAAGACAAGACTTCTTTCGGTGAGCTTTCGGCGAACTTCCGGCAGTCTTCCGATGAACCCTCAGAAACCATTCTACGGACTCCCGGCAAGCTCCCGGGCTTCATGATGATCTTGGCGAGTTCCATCAAGCTTCTTTGGCAAGCTCCGATCTTTCTTGACAAGCTTCGTGAACTTTCGACGAACCTTCTGGTGAACTTCCGAAAACCCTTCAGCAAGCTCCCTACTCGTTCTCGGCCAGTTCCGGCAATCCTCTCAACGAATCTTCGGACTTTCGTTGAACTCTTGAACTCCCAATGATCCATCTCACTTATCTTCCGGTACTTTGTTTCGCTTTACGTCTTCATCGTCATCGTAGTTAATCCTGCACACACACAAACAAAAACTCTACTTCGATCTAGACAGTTATTACAACACGAATTGACATTCAGTTGCTCGGCACATCATTGGTCGACGCTTCGTCTGATCCTTCAGCATATCATCCTCTTTTGTGGTCCATTGCCTAATCGGCGGTTGACCTTCACAACCCCGATATCCTTGGTGCAACACGCTCTTCTTGGCCCGATGCCCGACGTACGAAGCCTTTTACCGATTGTCGACCGAACCTCTGGCTCGACATCCAATATCCTGATGTGTTCACCTCTGGCACAACGTTAATTCCTCCAACATCAATTGTCTAATCCTGATCGATAGTAGACCTGCGTAACTCAAAACGCAGTTAAACAATAAACTACAATCAATTAGTTTCATCATCAAAATCTGAGATTCAACAATCTCTCCCTTTTTGATGATGACAACTAATTGTTGACTAACGGAGTTAACCATAACTCCCCAGAGTTTAACCAAACTACCCCTATCAATATGTCATTGATAGAAACCTTGGATTATCCTAAATCCAAGAAACATTCATCATAATGTTAATAGAATACATCAAACCATCATGCAAATATATAAAATATTCAATCAATGCATGAAGTCATCAATCTACTTCTCCCCTTATGTAATCAACAAAAAGGAGAAGTAACATCATAGCTAGTTTTCAAGGATATGCAAATATTATAAACATACTAGCTATTAATCACATCACAACATTTAGGCATCGTAAGTTTATCATGATAGGCAAGATAGCACTTGTCGTGATAATAGCAAGTTTTTCTATGTTCCTTTGAGAAGTGCAAGCAAATTGTATTCAAAGATGTGCATTTTCTTGACTTCTTTTGTGATATGCATGTAATTTTGTAATTTTTTTATTCTCTTTTGAGAAGAGGAAGCTTGCAAGTTTTGATTTCTTTGCATGCTAGGACTTTTGCATTCATTTGTAATATGCAATCTAGCAAAAGCCTTCTCCCCCTTTATCAATGTCAAAAAGAAAGGGAGGATTAATACTACAAATAATCTTGCATGAGATTCAACAATAATTTGTAACAAAGATGCAAGCAATTTTATTGAAAAAAGTGAAGTTGAGCAAGATTTTTGCCTTTCTTGAGATAGCAACATTTTACTTCTCAATGTTTAAGCTAGCAAATTTTTCTCTTTTGATACACAAGTTAGCAATTTAACTCCCCCTTTGTCATTATCGAAAAGAAGGGAGGAACTAATGAAAAATTTGCATCAATCAATATATCAATCATCACATGATGCATACAAGATGGTATTGAAACATGAGAAATCATGTCATGAAGGATATCAATCTGTAAATTCAACAAGAATCAAAACCAAAAGATATCATCCATGATTCATAACTTTTCATTTTAGCAAGATCAAGATCATGATTTTAAAATAAATTCTAAGCATATAGTTTCGAGAAATCAAAATCATGATTCATAAATATTTTCTTTAGCATCAAGTTCCAATTCATGATAAAGGATATACTACCTAGAATCATGATGTATAAGAACATAGCATTCTCATAGATTAAGTCATGATTCAATGCTTCTTCATCATAAAGTAAATTTTATTTATCAAATATTTAATTTACCACACAAGACAAAGAAATTATGTCACTTCTAGGATCATAAAATATATGACATCAAGGCTCATGATTCATTTGAAAAGATATAGTACAAAGAGCAACTTGATTCATGTATAAGAATTTTCATCAAGATCACATTTCATAAGAATCAAGATATTTTCTTTAGCAAAGAATCACATAAGCATTTCATTATTGTATAAGAGATCTCATTGCATCATGATTTATAAATTCTTTCTCTACTACATAAATCATGGGAGGTATAATAGCAATGATAAAAAGAAGCAATTAAGGAAGAAAGTATTTCAATTCACATAAAATATCTCAAGTCAAGAATTTAAAGTCATGATTTCAAGAGATTAAGAGAGGAGTCATAAAATCATTCAAACTCATTTTGTTAACTCAAAACTCATAATCAAATTTATCAAAATCGTTCTCAAGATTCAAGAACATAATATACATGGATTCATCATTTGTCTTTTATCAAAAATTTGATAACTTTAGAGAGACAAATTTCAAAAGTCATGTATTTTCTTTTTATGATTTTTATTATCTAAGTATGTCTTTATATGCCAAATCAAAATAAGTATTCAAAAAATGAAAAGCAAACTTCATTATAAAAATCGTCAAGACAAAAATATAATACATTATTTTAAGATATGATATTCAATTTTTCATGATAATGTGTTTCATTTTGTTTCAAACAAGTGTGCTCATGTTTCAAACGATGAGCATCAAATTTAAGACTAAAACATGAGTTTGTCATCAAAATATGATATCACAAAGTCATTAAGCATAATAACAAATTTTTAATATTTTCATTTCAATGATGATTTCATAATGTATGTTCAAATATTTATATGGAACCCATCATTGTATAAATTCAAAATACAAGTTTGTCATTAAATCCATCAAGATCAAATGCATCAAATATCATGATAGGGCATTTTTTCATCTTTATGAGTTTCAATTTAAGTGATTTGATTTTTCATAAGAATGTTCAAATTTTTCATATGAAAATGTCATGCATCATATTCAAAAACGAAAATATCATCAAGATCATTTTAATTCTTTCTTACTTTAGTTATAACAAGATGATCAATGCTCAAATTTTTGGTAAAATCATGCATTATTTTATAAATCTGAAAAATAATTTTTATCATGAAACCCATTAAGTCTAAATATAACACAAGGCAACATCAAAGCCACATTTCTTTCATTTTGAAAATTTGTGGGTTGGGTCTTTATAATTGATTTCATGAAGACATGTATCAATAAAAATTTCATCATAAAAAGGGTTAAAACCCATTAAGCTAAGATGGAAGTTTTCAAATTATAATCAAGATACATACATCTATCATCAAAAGATTTTCAAGAAATTCATACATAGATATGTATCATGTTTAAGATTGAAAACCGATATGGAAAGTATATATGAAATTTCATCATCTCAAAATGTCATCTTAATTTAACATGAAAACAATTTGACCAAAAAATATGTTAATCCACAACATAGAGTCAAATCAACATTACTTCAAAAACTAATGTATGTTACAAAATCATCAAGCATCATGTTTAGAAATGAAAAGCAATATAAAACATCAAGATACACATGCATGGATTAATCCTAAGCATTATCACAAATCATGCATCATTCATATTTTTAATTTTCAAAAAATAACTAGAAAGGAAAAAGCATAAAAAAAATCCTACCAACTATTTCAAGCAACTCATGAAAAGCATCATGTAATTTCAAAATAAGGTAAAAGCAACTTGGGTGAGTTTCTTACCTCATTGTCGAAAACCGTCAAAGCCCATTTCACCTCATCTTTACTTGATTCTTCTTTGCAAGCCTTCCTCTTCTTTGGCCTCATTCTTCGTTCAAGTTCATTTATATTTTTTAATTTTTCTTTAATAAACTTATTAAGATTTAGTGTTCGAAGTTTAAGTTCATCATTGTCCCCATCACTTGAGTCATCACTCAAGTGGTATTCATTTGTTCGAAGTTTCAAATCCTTCTTGTTCTTTAGAAGGTAGTTCATGTGTTCATTAAGTTCAAAACATTCCAAGAAACTCATTTCATATGTCTTTAAAGACCCAATAAGTTCATCAATAGGATAGTTATTTAGATCTTTTGTTTCTTGTATTGCGGTTATTATCGGATCCCATCTTTTTGGAAGAGATCTTAAAATCTTGTTTACGAGTTCAAAATTCGAAAAATATTTACTAAGAGCTTTTAGAGTATTGATGACATCCAAGAAACGTGAGAACATATCATCGATAGTCTCACTTGGTACCATTCGAAAAATCTCAAAATCGTGCATCAAAATATTAACTTTCGAGTCTTTGACTCTACTCGTTCCTTCGTGCGTGATTTCAAGAGTTCGCCAAATGTCAAAAGCTGTTTTGCACGTAGAAATCCAGTTGAACTCATTTTGTCTAAAGCACAAAATAAGACATTCATAGCCTTTGCATTTAAAGAAAATGATTTCTTCTCTAAGTCCGACCATTCATTCGTCGGTTTAAAGGGAAGTTGAAAACCGTTTTCAATAATGTTCCATAAGTTTAAATCGAAAGAAATCAAGAAAACTCACATTCGAGTTTTTCAATATATGTAGTTCGAACCGTCAAAGAACGGTGGACGAAAAACCGAAAAGCCCTCTTGAAAACCATAAAGAGCCATTTCTTACGGGTGTAAATCCGAATGAGAAATAACGTGGCTCTGATACCAATTGTTAGGGATCGAGCATCACTAAGAGGGGGGAGGGGGGGGGTGAATTAGTGTAGCAGTAAAGAACGATAAATTTTCAGCGATTTGAGCAGCACCCCGCCCCAACCTGGGTGGTTCTACCGCCTGGTACTCGGCCTCTGGGCGGTGCCACCGCCCAAGTCATTTTCAGCACAGTGGTTTCGGCCGAAACCGGTCCAAATGAAGTCCGAATTGGCCCAAATTTGGTTTATAGGATTAACACCTAATCCTAAACCAAATTATATGCTAACTACAAATTTTAAAAATATTTTTAAAGCTATTTCAAGGTCCATAAGATAAGACTTCTTTTGGTGAGCTTTCGACGAACTTCCGGCGATCCTCCGACGAACCCTCGGAAACCATTCTACGGACTCCCGGCAAGCTCCCGGACTTCATGATGATCTTGGCGAGTTCTATCAAGCTTCTTTGGTAAGCTTCGATCTTTCTTGGCAAGCTCCGTGAACTTCCGACGAACCTTCCGGTGAACTTCCGAAAACCCTTCGGCAAGCTCCCTACTCGTTCTCGACCAGTTCTGGCAATACTCCCAACGAATCTTCAGACTTCCGTCGAACTCTCGAACTCCTAACGATCTATCCCACTTGTCTTCCAGTACTTTGTTTCGCTTTACGTCTTCATCGTTATTGTAGTTAATCCTACACACACACAAACAAAAATTCTACTTCGATCTAGACAGTTATTACAACACGAATTGACATTCAATTGCCCAACACATCATTGGTCGGCCCTTCGTCTGATCCTTCGGTATATCATCCTCTTTTGCAGTACGTTGTCCAATCGGTGGTTGACCTTCACAATCCCGATATCCTTGGTGCAACACGCTCTTCTTGGCCCGATACCCGACGTACGAAGCCTTCTGCCAATTGTCGACCGAACCTCTGGCTCGACATCCAATATCCTGATGTGATCACCTCCGGCACAACGTCAATTCCTCCAGTGTCAACTGTCTAATCCTGATCGATAGTAGACCTGCGTAACTCAAAATGTAGTTAAACAATAAACCACAATCAATTAGTTTCATCATCAAAATCTGAGATTCAACATTAATAGGTTACTATCGCAAGTTCGTGAAAAACTATGGAAAGATCAGTGCACCCCTTACTTTCTTGCTGAAAAAAGATACTTTCCAGTAGTCGGACAAAGCCACCACCACCTTCGATGAACTTAAAGCTACAATGATAACAACGCCCGTACTAGCGTTACCCGACTTCGGCAAGGCTTTTATTATTGAAGCCGATGCCTCCGGAGTCAGAATTGGTGTTGTACTAATGAAAGATGGCCACCCCCTCACTTATACCAATTAGGTGTTATCTCCGTCTCATCTCAAGATGACTATTTATGATAAGGAGATTCTCGCGATTGTGCATGCGGTGGCCAAATAGAGATTGTACTTGATCAAGCGACGCTTTCAAATCAAGACCGACCGTAAAAGCCTAAAATATTTCTTGGAGCAGAAGATATCATCCCCTGAGTGGCAAAAATAGATACCAAAGCTTCTTGGATATGATTATGAAATAACTTACAAAAGGGGGAAAGAGAATGTTGTTACAGATGCACTTTCGTGGCTACCCGAGCAAGTTGAATTTTTGGTCGTTTCACTTTCAACTAGCAACTTCCCTAAGGATATTAGGAGGGAATGGCAAGATGATCCAAATACCAGAGCATCTATGAAGCTTTCACCTTGGTTCTATGGATCCTACCAGATTTTGGAGCACATCGAAGTAGTAGCATACAGATTGGACTTACCCGCCAGCCCTCGAACCTATCTAGTCTTCCATGTGTCGTGTTTGAAGCTCAAGTTGGGATAAAATGAGATAGCCTAAAGCCATCTACCAAATATGACTACCTAAGGAGAGCTCCAGACCCAACCAAGAGCCATTATTGATCGACGGATTGTGATTCGACGACGACGACCCGCTATTGAAGTGCTAATATAGTGGGCGAACCTACCAACAAAAGATACCACTTGGGAGAACTATGATAACTTGAATATCAAACTCTCAGAATTCATGGAGCATTGGCCTTGAGGACAAGGCTGATTTGAAGAGAGCGTGTCTATTAGGACTCTAGCTAGGAGAGTCCTAATCTGTTGGGACTCTAGTTAGGAGAGTCCTAATTTAGTTTCACTGATAAGGGCATTCATGTAAATCCTATCTAGCCAACCCCTATTAAAGAGGTGAAGAGGCTGGCTAGGATAGGGTTAGGTTGCTTCTTAGAAAAGGAGTCCTATTAAAAAAAGAGTTCTATTAGAAATAGGAGTCCTACTAGAGAAGAAGTCCTATTAGAAGTAGAAGTCCTATTAGAGAAAGAGTCTTATTAGAAGGAGTTCTGCTAGAGAAGAAGTCATATTAGAAGAAGGAGTCCTATTAGAGAAAGAGTCTTATTAGAAGTAGGAGTCCTATTATAGAAATTATAGAAGGAGTCCTAATTAGGAGTTAGTTAGAAGTAGGAGTCTTGAGTAAGATTCCTATTAGGAGTTGGGGCTTAGAAGCCCTATAAATAGCCATGTATTTATCCTCTTTTTATCAATGAATAGATCAATCTTTTAGCATCCTTTGAGTAGCAACTTGGAGGAAGGAATCCCTATAGAGTTCCAAGGAGGCCGATCCCCTATAGAGATCAACCCCAAGCTTAGAATCCGTAAGGGTTCTAACAATTACTTAATACTTTTCATGATTTATACGATGAACTTAAATTAGTTAATTAGTTGGTAAGAAATATAAATTACTAAAAAAGGATCATGTTTCTCTCTCTAATAAATTTGATAAATAAAAAAATGAGTATGATAATTACATGTTAACTTCTTGCACTAAATATGAAGAGTTAGACTTAGTCAAAAAGAAAAATATGTTATTATAATAAATATTAAAAAAATTTAAAATTAGTAACAAATCATTAAATATGATTCTTGCAAATAATGGTCATATGCATAGAAAGGAAGGAATTGGCCTCATGAATAGTAACACTTAACAAAAACCAACTATATTTATTAAAAAAACCCACATTACATGTTCCCCCTAAATTTTAAAATAATTTTTATGGTAGATGTGGTCATTATACTTATAAATGTGCATTTAAAAAATATAACTCATATAAATTAGTTTGGGCTCCTAAAGGAACTATAAATGACTTAACGCCAAAAGTCAAGATACGTAGATCTAATCATGAGAGAGCTAAAGTTAAATGAGTACCTAAGGAGAACTCCCTTTTTTATAGATATGTCTACAATTGAAACTTAAGAATAAAAGATCGTATCTTGATAATAGATGTTCAAGACACATATCTAGAGATTTAACACATTTCTCCAAGCTCACTAGCCAGGATGAAGGATATGTTACCTTCAGAGATAACAACAAAGGAAAAATTATTGGCAAAAGAAATATAGCTAACAAATCAAATCTCTTGATTGAAGATATTCTATTAGTAGATAGTTTAAAACATAACTTACTAAGCATTAGTCAATTATGTGATAAGGAATATAACATTAAATTTAAATCTAATGCTTGCATTTTAGAGATACCATATAAAAATAAATCTATGATTGCTTTAACGAATAATAATATGTATACTATTGATCTTAATGAATTTTATGATGAAACTTGTTTTTTGATTTTAAATGATGATGCATAGCTTTGGCATAAAAGATTAGATCATGCGAGTATGAAATTGATCTCACAAATTACAACTAAAAAACTCGTAAGAGGAATGCCTAGCATTAAATTTGTCAAAGATAAAGTTTGTGATACATGCCAACTAGTTAAACAAATAAAGAGTAACTTTAAACCTAAAAATTAAATAAGTACCTCTAGACCACTATAATTAATTTATATGGATTTATTTAAACCAATTGATATCACAAGTCTATGATGTAGTAAATATACTTTTGTGATTGTTGATAATTATAGTAAATATACTTGGACATATTTCTGGGCACATAAAAATGATTATTTTAAATATTTTATGAAGTTTTGTAAATAAGTTTAAAATGAAAAATATTTTATGATTTCTTCTATTCGTAGTGATCGGTGAATTCAAAAATCATGATTTTCAAGAATTTTATGATTCAAATAGATATGACCACAATTTCTCTACTTTAGGAAATCTATAACAAAATATAGTTATTGAGAGAAAAAATAGGAGTTTACAAGAGATGGTAAGAACTATACTAAATAAATATAATCTACTCAAATATTTTTGGGTCAAAGCTGTTAATACGACATACTATATCATAAGCAGGGTTCTCATAAAACCTCTCCTATCTAAAACTATTACATCCTGGATTTTTTTTTTCAGAATCACATCATTCCACACATACAGAGGTAAATAGATAAGCATAACTTTATTCATAATTATAAATATTTATTACAATTTATTTGTTCATCAAGTCATAAGTAAAAAGATAAACATAGTGATGTTAACTCAAAAAATTATCCAAGTGGCTCTACCTAGCGGTAGAGGAAGGTCCGCTCTCCACTAAAATCTAATTTAGTGCTAGTGGGATGTTGCTCTGAAAATTAAAAATAAAGAAAATTTAGCAACGCTGAGTAGGGACCCCAAAAGTCAACTCAAAATAAATATATGATTAAAAATCTATCATCCCATTGGTATATATTAAATACCCGAAGGAGCACTCCCCCAATAGCGGATGGAGAGGCTTTATCCTACGGGATGAGTTTGTATTCTCCCAATAGCGGATGGAGGCAAACTCATATCGTACTCCCAATAGCATATAGAGTAGCGTCTCTCACCCACCAAAGTGGGGACATATTCCTCCCAATAGCGGATGGAGGAACCATCTAACCGCCACATCTGACGGCTCGCTAATCCCCGAAGGGATTCGCCCTATCTACCCTAGGCAGGGAAATAACATAATCTCACACTGGTCATATCTATATCGGGATGAAATAACACATTTAAAACATCTCTTTCCAATATCATCAATATCAATAATACCAATTGTTGAATCTCGGATTTTGATGATGAAACTAATTGAGTGTGATTTGTGGTCTAACTGCGTGTTGAGTTACGCAGGTCTACTATTGATCAGGATTAGACAGTTGACACTGGAGGAATTGAAGTTGCACTAGAGGTGATCACGTCAGGATATTGGATGTCGAGCCGGAGGTTCGGTCAACTATTAGCAGGAGGCTTCGTACGTTGGGCATCAGGCCAAGAAGAGCGTGTTGCGCCAAGAATATCGGGATTGCGGAGGTCAATCACTGATTGGGCAACGGACCGCAAGAGAGGACGATGTGACGAAGGATCGGACGAAGTGCCAACCAACGACGTGCCGGGCAATTGAATGTCAATTCGTGTTGTAAAAACTGTCTAGATCGAAGTAGAGTGTTTGTTGTTTGTGTGCAGGAGTAACTACGATAAGCATGAAGACGTAAAGCAAAACAAAGGGTCGAAGTCAAGTGCGATGGATCATTGGGAGTTCGAGTGTTCGATGGAAGTCTGAAGATTCATTGGGAGTGCTGCCGGAACTGGCCGAGAACGAGTAGGGAGCTTGCCGAAGGGTTTTCGGAAGTTCGCCGGGAGGTTCATCGGAAGTTCACGGAGCTTGCCAAGAAAGATCGGAGCTTGTCAAAGAAGCTCGGGGGAACTCGCCAAAATCATCGTGGAGTCCGAGAGGTTGTCGGGAGTCCGCAGGATGGTTTCCGAGGGATCATCAGAAGACTGTCGGAAGTTCGCCGGAAGCTCGCTGGAAGAAGACTTGACTTACGGACTTTGTAATAGCTTAGGAATGTCTTTAATTTCATAGTTAGCACATCAATTTGGGTTAGGATTAGGGGTTAATCCTTTAACCCAAGTATGGGCCCATTGGGCCTTGTTCGGAACCGGTTTGGGCCAAGTTTTCGGCCCAAACCAAATGTAGATTTATCTTTGGGGTGGAGCCCAGCCCATTGTGCAACATGTGTGCATGCATGCATGCATGCATCTTTGGGCTACATGCATGCTACGTCTGCATCTTTGGGTGCGCATGCAGCACTGGTGGCGTACACCGTGCACATGCTGCATGCATGCTACGTGCATGCTGTTATGGCAGTGGTAACCCAGTCTTGTAGCGGTACTATAGCTAGCGGTATGCTGGTGCTCTGCGCTGAAAACCGGTAGCACGTGGGATAACACTTAGCTCGACTATAGCTAGGCGGTAGCACTAGTGCTACCGCCTAGCACTGAAAACAGCGGTAGCACTTTGCAGGTGAGCACCTCACGGGTGTGTCGATCTGCCGGGGTGACAGAAACAAATTTTGCTCCAAGTTTTGGCTCCAAATTTGAGTCCTCTTGAGCTCTATAAATTCCCCTCTTTTGCAGGTTCAAAGTGCAACAAGAAGAGTGAAAATCTTGAGGGAAAACTCTGCTCAAATAGTGTCAAAAACTTCCCTCTTACTCTTAAGTGTTTTCTTATTCAAGAGAGGGGTGAGAGCTTTGTAAGGGTTATCTTCTAAGCCCGTCAAAAGAAGAGGTGTTGCAAGGGAGTTCTTCCTCGCCCATTGGAAGAAGGAAAGCTAGTGGAAAGCCGGTGTCCTCAAGCGAAGAGGAATCGGATGTGGATGTAGGTCGGATGACCGAACCACTATAAAAATCTGGTTTGCATTTACGTTCTTGCTATTTACTTTGCTGCAAACCATTTTTACTTGCTGCCTTATTTACTCAACTTCCTTATCATCTTATTACGTATGCTTTAAAGTTAAAACGCAATCTTTCCGGGTTCAAACGAAACGTTGCATTCATTCGTACAAAGTTTCCAAAGCTTATTTTAAATCGCTGAAAATCTATCGTTTTATTCGCTGCACTAATTCACCCCCCCCCCCCTCTTAGTGCCGCTCGATCCTTAATGTTAGGGATCGAGCGGCACTAAGAGGGGGGGTGAATTAGTGCAGCGGATAAAATGATAGACTTTTCAGCAATTTAAATCAAGCTTCGGAAACTTCGTACGATGAAAGCAACGTTTCGTTTGAAATCGATTTGATTGCGTTCTAACTTTAAAGCATGCGTACGAAGATAAAAAGGAAGTGGAGCAAGTAAAGTAAAGGCTTGCAGCAAAGTAAAACAGAAATTTAAACACTCACACAATTAAGACGCAGCGATGTATAGTGGTTCGGTCAAAGTGACCTACATCCACTTCCAAAGCCTTCTCCGATGAGGCTCCCTTCTTCCACTACCAAATCCTTTGAAGGGAAAGGATCAAATACCCCTCTTACAACCCTTTACAAGTGGTTCACACTCTTACAAGATTTCACAAGAAGAATGAGGTGAACACTTAAGCAAATGAAGAACAAGACTTTCCCAAGACTTATTTTCAAAATCTAACTCTCTAAGGGTTATTTTTTTCAGCTGAAAAGGAAGGGGTATTTATAAGCCTCAAAGTGATTCAAATTTAGAGCCCAAACTTGGAGCCAAAAATTTGAATCTTTTGAGTTTTTCGTCTTGTCGGTCTTGCGGACACCAGCACACCAGCGATTCTACGCGACGGCGATACTACGCTGGCTTTCCACGCACTAGGCGGTGCTACCGCCCCAGCCAGGCGGTACTACCGCCTGGCTACAATAGCCGGGGCGGTGCTACGCGCCCGAGCGACGACTACCGCACACGCTACGATAACGGCTACGATGTCGGCTCTGATGCCATGCTACGATGCATGCACGTAGCATACGTTAATCTTGTTTGGGCCAAAAACTTTGGCCCAAACTATGGCCCAATGGCCCCTACTTCGGGTTAAAGGATTAACCCCTAATCCTAACCTAAATTAATGTGCTAACTACGAAATTAAAGACATTCCTAAGCTATTACAAAGTCCGTAAGTCAAGTCTTCTTCCATCGAGCTTCCGGCGAACTTCCGGCGGTCTTCCGACGATCCCTCGGAAACCATCCTGCGGACTCTCGGCAAGCTCTCGGATTCCACGATGATCTTGGCAAGTTCCCTCGAGCTTCTTTGGCAAGCTCCGATCTTTCTTGGCAAGCTCCGCGAACTTCCGACGAACCTCTCGGCGAACTTCCAAAAACCCTTCGGCAAGCTCCCTACTCGTTCTCGGCCAGTTCCGGCAGCACTCCCAATGAATCTTCAGACTTCCATCGAACACTCGAACTCCCAATGATCCATCGCACTTGACTTTGACCCTTTGTTTCGCTTTACGTCTTCATCCCTTTCGTAGTTACTCCTGCACAAACAAACACCAAACACTCTACTTCGATCTAGACAGTTATTACAACGTGAATTGACATTCAGTTGCCTAGCACATCATTAGTCGGCGCTTCGTCCGATTCTTCGGCACATCGCCCTCTTTAGCAACTTGTTGCCCAATCGACGGTTGACCTCCGCAACCCCGATATCCATGGTGCAACTCTGCACTTCTTGGCCCGATGCCCGACGTACGAAGCCTCCTACCGATAGTCGACCGAACCTCCGGCTCGACATCCAATATATCGACGTGATCACCTCTGGCGCAACGTCAATTCCTCCAATGTCAACTGTATAATCCTAATCGATAGTAGATCTGCGTAACTCAAAACGCAGTTAGACAACAAAACACACTCAATTAGTTTCATCATCAAAATCCGAGATTCAACAATCTCCCCCTTTTTGATGATGACAACTAATTGATGGTAACGAGTTAACCATAACTCCCTGGAGTTTAACACAAACTCCCCCTATCAATATTTCATTGATAGAACACTTGAATTATCCCAAATCCAAGCAACATTCATCATAATATTATGAGAATAAATCAAACCATCATGCAAATATATAAAATATTCAATCAATGCATGAAGTCATCAATCTACTTCTCCCCCTATGTCATCAACAAAAAGGAGAAGTAACATCATAGCTAGTTTTCAAGAATATGCAAATCTTTACAACATACTAGCTATTTATCACATCATACAACATTTTTACAATACAACATCAAATAATACCATTCAATCATAGCAAGTTTCAAGGATGGACAATGATGGTAATTTTCACTTACTTCTTGAGATATGCAAGTAGGCACCTTGTTTCTTATGATAGCAATATTTGCATCCTTTGATATAACAATTCTTAGCTTCTCATGAAGTTGCAAAATAGGAATCAAGATGGCAAATTTTTACAATGTTCGAGCTAAAAACTTTCTCCCCCTTTGTTAGCATCAAAAAGAAAGGGAGGATCAAATATTTCAAATAATCTTGCATGAGATTCAACACCTAACACTTGGTATCAGAGCCACGTTCTTTCTCTTTCGGATTTACACCCGTGAGAAATGGCTCTTTTTGGCTTTCAAGAGGGCTTTTCGGTTTGTCGTCCACCGTTCTTTAACGGATCGGACTACACTTATTGGAAAACTCGAATGAGAGTTTTCATACTTTCAATGGATTTGGATTTGTGGAACATCATCGAAAATGGCTTTCAACTTCCTTCTAAACCGACGAATGAATGGTCAGACTTAGAGAGAAAATCTTTTTCTTTAAATGCAAAGGCTATGAATGCCTTATTTTTTGCTTTAAACAAAAATGAGTTCAATCGAATTTCTTCTTGCGAAACGGCTTTTGATATATGGCGAACACTTGAAATCATGCATGAGGGAACTAGTAGAGTTAAAGACTCGAAAGTAAACCTCTTGTTGCATGATTTTGAGCTCTTCCGAATGACACCAAGCGAAACTATTGGCGATATATACACCCGCTTTACGGATGTCGTCAATAGCTTGAAAAGTCTTGGTAAATCTTTTTCAAGTTTTGATTTAGTAAACAAGATTTTAAGATCCCTTCTAAAAGAATGGGATCCAAAAATTATGGCTATTCAAGAGTCTAAAAACTTGAATGATTATTCACTTGAAGAATTAATCGGGTCATTAATGACCTATGAAATGACACTCTTAGAACATGATGAACATGATGAACATTTGAACCACCTTCTAAAGAACAAGAAGGTTTTTGAACTTAGAACAAGAGAATGCCACTTGAGTGATGACTCAAGTGATGAGGACAATGAAGAGGACTTTGAACCTTTAATCGATCTTAATAATTTCATTAAAAAAAATCTAAAATCAATAATGAACTTGAACGGAGGAAGAGACCAATGAAGAAGAAGAAGGCTCACCAAGAAGAATCAAGGAAAGAAGAAGCAAACTACGCTTTAATGGGCTTCGACAGTGAGGTTAGTAACTTAACTTCCTTGAATTATTTTGAAATTACTTGATGATTTCCATGAATGCTTAACTTTGTTAGTAGGATTTTTTTTTTTGCTTTTCTTGTGTTTTTAGAAATTAAAAAAAATTGAAATTATACTATGCTTTTCTTTATAGTATTTTTGAAAAGTAAAAATATGAATGACGATTGTAAAATTTGTGATAATGCTTAGGATTAAACCATGCATGAGTATCTTGATGGTTTATATTGTCTCTAAACATGATGCTTGATGATTTTATATCTTGCATGATTTGTTGAAGTGATGTTGATCTAAAAACTTCTATCTTGGATTAACGGGTCTTAACTTTTTTTTATGATGAAATTTTTTGATACATGTCTTCATGAAATCAATTATAAAGACCCAACCCACAAATTTTCAAAATGAAAGAAATATGGCTTTAATGTTGCCGTGTATTATATTTGGACTTGATGATTTTCATGACGAAAATTATTTTTCAGATTTATAAAATAATGTATGATTTTACCAAAAATTTGAGCATCGATCATCTTGTTATAACTAATGTAAGAAAGAATTAAAATGATTTTGATGATATTTTCGTTTTTGAATATGATGCATGACATTTTCATATGAAAAAGTTGAATATTCTTATGAAAGATCAAATCACTTAAATTGAAACTCATAAAGATGAGAAAATGTATTGTCATGATGTTTGATGCATATGATCTTGATGGATTTAATGACAAACTTATGTTTTGAATTTCTACAATGATGGGTTCCACATAAATGTTTGAACATACACTATGAAATCATCATTGAAATGAAAATACTAAAAGTTTATTATCATGCTTAATGACTTTGTGATATCATATCTTGATGACAAACTCATATTTTGGTCTTAAATTTGATACTCATCTTTTGAAATATGAGCACACTTGTTTGAAACAAAATGAAATACATTATCATGATAAGTTAAATCTCATGTCTTTAAACAATGTGTTGTTTTGACAATTTTTATAATGAAGTTTGTCTTCCGGTTTTGAATATTTTGATTTGGCATATAAAGGCAAAAGATATACTTATATGAAACATAAAGAAATTATATTTACTATCTTATCGAGATTAATGATTTCATGATATCTTAAGAATCTCATAAATTATAGAAGTGATTTCGATGAATTGATTATGATTTGATAATTTAAACTTTTCTCTCATATTTCAATACTACTTTGTATGCTTCGTGACTTGTTGATTGAAATAATGATGTAGACTTTTGATGTATCACTTGTCATGATTAATGCAAATGGCTAGCATTTTGAATCTCAAAAATAAATGCTTCTTTTTATCATTTACTAAAGAGGAAAATAATTCAAGTTTATATCATTTGTGAATCTCACAAACTATGGTAATGAATTTGATGATTCAAACTTGAATGAGCTTTGTCATAATCCAAGTCTTGATATTTTGATATTTGATACTTGGAATTCTTATACATGAATCTAGTTACTCTTTGTGCTATATCTTTTCAAATGGATCATGAGCCTTGATGTCATATATTTCATGATCCTAGAAGTGATATGATTTCTTTGCCTTGTGTGGTAAATTGAATATTTGATTTTCTTTATGATAAATTATGAATCATGACTTGATCTATGAGATTGATATGCTTTTATATATCATGATTCTTGGTTGTATGATATTTATCTTAAATTAAAAACTTGATAAATATGTATTTTGAACTTGCTTAAAAGAAAATTATGAATCATGAATGATATCTTTTGGTTGTGATCCTTGTTGAATTTATATATTGATATCCGTCATGACATGATTTCTTTGCATTGTTGTCTTATTTGCATCATGTAATGATTGAATAATTGATGTATATTTTTATTGATGCAAACTTTTAAGTGATATGAAAAATGGCTTGTATAATGATTGAAATTTTTAACCATTTAGTCCTCCCTTCTTTTTGATAAAGACAAAGGGGGAGAAAAATTGCTACCTTGCAATTTCACAAGAAGAAGAAGGATTTCTATTTCAAAGTATGCAAATATTGCTATCTTGACTATATCAAAAGAAGCAAATGCAAAACTTTAAAATTTTGAAATGTTACATACCTTTATGTTTGTATGTTTAAATGAAAAGTTAGCATATATGTTTAAAGTGATCATATATAATTGCTAGCTCATTGCAAACAAAAGTTGATAGCTTGCAAAGGTGAAACTTAGTTACAAAAGAGAAGAATTGAAAGGAAGCTAACTTGCGTGTCGCAAAGGATGTTAGCTTGCTTATCATTATTGATTGCTTGCTTATCATCTTTTTATCTCATATCTTGATTTTTGACTCCCTTGAATTCATGACTTAATATGCTAAAAATTCATATTGTAAATTTGTTATTTTGTCATGATCAAAGCATTGGCTAATTGTACTCCACTTTTTGACAAAACAAAGGGGGAGAAGAATTATTGCTAGCTTATGTATTGCAAAAAAAAAATTTTGCTAGCTAGAACATGCAAAGGAAGCAAAGAAAGTGCAACTTGCACATCTCAAGAAGCAAGTAAAAATTACCATCATTGCCCATCCTTGAAACTTGCTATGATTGAATGGTATGATTGGATGTTGTAATGCAAAGCTATGCAAAAATGTTGTATGATATGATTGATAGCTAGTATGTTGTAAAACTTGCATATCTTTTAAACTAGCTATGATGCAACTTCTCCTTTTTGTTGATGACATAGGGGGAGAAGTAGATTGATGACTTCATGCATTGATTGAATATTTTATATATTTGCATGATGGTTTGTTGTTTTCTCACTGCATAAATGAATGTTGCTTGGATTTGGGATAATCCAAGGGTTCTATCAATTGCATATTGATATGGGAAGTTTATGTTAAACTCCGGGGAGTTTTGGTTAACTCCGTCAGTCATCAATTAGTTGTCATCATCAAAAAGGGGGAGATTGTTGAATCTCGGATTTTGATGATGAAACTAATTGAGTGTGATTTGTGGTCTAACTGCATGTTGAGTTACGCGAGTCTACTATCGATCGAGATTAGGCGATTGACACTAGAGGAATTGACGTTGCACCAGAGGTGATCACGTCAGGATATTGGATGTCGAGCCGGAGGTTCGGTCGACTATCGGCAGGAGGCTTCGTACGTCGGGCATCAGGCCAAGAAGAGCGTGTTGCGCTAAGGATATCGGGATTGCGGAGGTCAATCACCGATTGGGCAACGGACCGCAAGAGAGGACGATGTGCCGAAGGATCGGATGAAGCGCCGACCAATGATGTTCTGGGCAACTGAATGTCAATTCATGTTGTAATAACTATCTAGATCGAAGTAGAGTATTTATTGTTTGTGTGCAGGAGTAACTATGATAAGGATGAAGACGTAAAGCGAAACAAAGGGTCGAAGTCAAGTGCGATGGATCATTGGGAGTTTGAGTGTTCGATGGAAGTCTGAAGATTCGTTGGGAGTGTTGTCGGAACTGGCCGAGAACGAGTAGGGAGCTTGCCGAAGGGTTTTCGAAAGTTCGCCGGGAGGTTCGTCAGAAGTTCGCGGAGCTTGCCAAAGAAGCTCAGGGGAACTCGCCAAAATCATCGTGGAGTTCGAGAGGTTGCCGGGAGTCCGCAGGATGGTTTCCGAGGAATCGTCGGAAGACTACCGAAAGTTCGCCGGAAGCTCGCCGGAAGAAGACTTAACTTACGGACTTTGTAATAGCTTAGGAATGTCTTTAATTTCATAGTTAGCACATCAATTTGGGTTAGGATTAGGGGTTAATCCTTTAACCCAAGTATGGGCCCATTGGGCCTTGTTCGAAATCGATTTGGGCCAAGTTTTCGGCCCAAACCAAATGTAGATTTGTGCTGGGCGGTAGAGCCCAGCAGCCATTGTGCCCAGCAGCATGTGTGCATGCATGCATGCATGCATGCTAGGCGGTAGCACTACCCAGCAGAACCAGTAGCACCAGCAGCATGCATGCATGCTACGTGCATGCTGCTGTAGCCCGGGTACTGTAACCCGGGTACTATAGCCCGGTACTGTAGCCAGGTGGTAGCACCGCCTGGCTGGGGCGGTAGCACTGGTGCTACCGCCCAGCGCCTGGAAAACCAGGTGGTAGCACCGCTTGGCTAGGGCGGTGGCACCGCTTGGGTGTGTCAGTCTGCCAGGACTGACAGCACCGAGAAACTCAAGTTTTGGCTCCAAGTTTGGCTCTAAATTTGAGTCCTCTTGAGCTCTATAAATTCCCCTCTTTTGCAGGTTCAAAGTGCAGCAAGAAGAGTGAAAACCTTGAGGGAAAACTCTACTCAAATAGTGTCAAAAACTTCCCTCTTACTCTTAAGTGTTTTCTTGTTCAAGAGAGGGGTGAGAGCTTTGTAAGGGTTATCTTCTAAGCCCGTCAAAAGAAGAGGTGTTGCAAGGGAGTTCTTCCTCGCCCATTGGAAGGAGGAAAGCTAGTGGAAAGCCAGTATCCTCAAGCGAAGAGGAATCGGAAGTGGATGTAGGTCGGATGACCGAACCACTATAAAAATCTGGTTTGCATTTACGTTCTTGCTATTTACTTTGCTGCAAACCATTTTTACTTGCTGTCTTATTTACTTAACTTCCTTATCATCTTATTATGTATACTTTAAAGTTAAAACGTAATCTTTCCGGGTTCAAACGAAACGTTGCATTCATTCGTATGAAGTTTCCAAAGCTTATTTTAAATCACTGAAAATCTATCGTTTTATCCACTGCACTAATTCACCCCCCCCCCCCCTCTTAGTGCCGCTCGATCCCTAACACCAATTAGCCCTCAATTGACTTGAACCCTAGTTAAATCGGTCTAATCCAACTCGATTCACTAGAACCTAACTGAACTAATCTCTAATCCTCATTTAACTGGTCTAGAACCACCCTAGACTAGTATAATTTGGACTAGATTAGGTTCAATTTAGATTAAATTGACTTTAAAAGTCAAACCAATTCGGAATCACCCTAAATTGATCTAGACTAATCAAGTCTGGTTTAGTTCAATTAATGTTTAGGCTTAAACCCAACAATCACATAATATTGGACTAGGTTGAGCCGACCTAAATACTGATAATGTGTACTCACATGACTGTGCACATCACACCAGGCTAGGCCAACCTTAGCTCATTATAGCCTATGTTGGGCTAGGCTAGGTTAGCTTATGGGCTAGGGCCCGACCCGTCGGTTGGGCCTGGCTTACGGGCTGTTTTAACCCAATCCTATCCAATTTCATAAAATTTAAATTATAATAACATATATCTACTAATAATAAAATATTAAAACATAATAACAGATTAAATAAATGATAAGATTGAAAGATAAACTTCAATACATGGAAATAACATTCTTGTTTCAATAAGAATTATAAACCATACTTTTAATACATGTAACATGAATAATTTCAACATGATCAAATCAAATAATAACATTCTAAATCTCAAAAAGAAAAAAAATTAGATAATATATTCTAATCAATAATAAAAATTTTAACATTTAAAGAACTATTTTTGAACTACTCATGGTATATTTTAATCTAAATAAGATTAGAAGATAACTGTAATATAATGAAATAATATTCTTAATAAAAAAATCTAATATCATAAAACATATACAATTTTAGTATGTTTAAAAATGAAAACCTTTAAAAGATATCAAAGGATAAAATATTTAAATTCAACATTAACTAATATCAATCTAAAAATTTCAACATGGAATGCAAATAAAAACTTTTAATTTCAAGAAAGGTAGGGAGAACCTACCTCTTCTTAGCAGAATGAAACTCCTCGTTCCTCCTGCTATTGAGTTCTGCTCAGTGATGAACGAAGAATAAAAATCCCTCCAGGAGGAGGTGAGCCTCTATTAAAGAAATTTTTTTAAATTTTTAAATTTATTTAATATAAATTATTTTTATTTAATATACTAATAAATATGATATCACCCTAATTGAAATGCTTAATAATCATTTCCTAATTCGTAATGACAAACAAAGAAGTAGGATTAACCTTCTATAAATTATATTAGCATGTAAGGAAATAACATTTGATTCCTAAATCAAATATTTGATTTGATTACATTTCTTCCCACCTATAGAAAATTTGGTCTCCAAATTTTACTTACCTCAAGAGAATAGATGAGGATACTGCTCTCGTATATCTTCTTCTCTTTCCCACGTTGCCTCTTGGTTTGAATGGTGTTGCCAACAAATCTTTACTAAAGGTATAATTTTATACATTAGAACATCTTCTTTCCTCTCCAAGATCTGGATTGATTGTTCTGTAAAAGTGGCATCGTCTCTTAATTGTAGAGGTTAGTAAGATATGACATGTGATGGATCCTTGATATATCTCCAAAGCATAGACACGTGGAATACATCATGGATGCTAGCCAAAACCAGGGGCAATGCTAATCTATATACCACAGGCTCGACCTTTTGTAAGATCTCAAATGGGCCAATAAATATAGGAGCTAACTTCCCCTTTTGACCGAACCTCATAACTCCTTTGGTTGGCGACACTTTCAAGAAAACATTCTCACCAACTTTAAACTTTAGATCTCTTCGTCTTCGATCTGCATAACTTTTCTAGTGACTTTGAGCTGTTAATAATCTTTGGCATATAATTCAAATATTATCAACATCTTTTTGAATTAATTGAGGTCACAAAATTCTTTGTTCTCCTACCTCATCCTAATATACAGGTGATCTACACTTTCTCCTATAAAGAGCTTCAAAAGGGGTCATCTGTATACTAGAGTGATAACTATTATTATAAGAAAACTCAATTAGGTGCAAGTGCATATCCCAACTTCCACCAAAGTCCAAAGCACATGCTCTTAAGAGGTCTTCAAGAGTTTATATTATCCTTTCAGATTGACCATCAGTTTGAGGGTGAAAAGCTGTATTAAACTTTAATTGTGTGCCCAAAGATTTTTGTAAACTTCTCTAAAACTTAGAGATGAACCTTGGATCTCTATCTAAAATAATGCTAACTAGCACCCCATAGTATTGAATAATCTCTTTAATATACAAGCATGCTAATTTATCCAATGAATATTTCTTGTTAATAGGGAGGAAGTGAGCAGATTTGGTAAGTCTATCTACTACTACCCAAATTCCATCATATCCTTTCGCAGTCTTGGGTAATCTTGTTACAAAATCCATAGTGACTTGCTCCCACTTCCATTCAGGAATTGAAGTCCTTTGTAATTTTCTGATAGGTATTCGATGTTTTGCCTTCACCTGCTGACATATCAGATATTTAGAAACAAACTCTGCTATATCTCTCTTCATACCATGCCACCAATAGTTTTGGCGTAAATCCCAGTATATCTTGGTAGTCCCAGGATGGATATTAAATTTTGATCTATGTGCCTCCTCTAATAATTGTATCTTTACTGGATGGCTTTCAGGAACACACAGGCATTTGTCATCCCATATAAATTTTACGTTCTTTTGTGTCAATCTGGTCAAAGGTGTTGCTATTTTTGAAAAGCCTTCGACGAATCTTTTATAGTATCCAACCAAACCCAAGAAACTTCTAATATCTGAAACATTAGAAGGTTGCTTCCATTTTATCATAGCTTCAATCTTGTGAGGGTCAACAAATATACCAGCACTCGAAATTACATAACCGAGAAACATAATTTCATTAAGCTAGAAATTATATTTGTTTAATTTGGCATGTAGTTTCTCTTGTTTTAGGACTTCTAGAACTATCTTAAGATATTGTTCATGTTCTACCCTACTTTTGAAGTAGATCAAGATATCATCAATGAATACAATTACAAATTTATCAAGTTAAGGGTGGAACACCCTATTCATGAGATCCATGAAAGCAACCGATGCATTTGTGAGTCCGAAGGGCATTACTAAGAATTCATAATGACCGTATCTTGTTCTGAAAGTTGTTTTCTGTATGTCTCCATCTCTTATCTTCAGTTGGTGATATTCAGATCTCAAATCAATTTTTAAATATACCTGAATACCTTGAAGTTGATCAAATAAGTCATCTATTCGAGGAAGGGGATATTTATTCTTTATGGTCACTTGGTTTAGTTGCCTATAATCAATACATAGCCACATGAATTCATCTTTCTTCTTCATAAATAGGACAAGGGCACCCCCAAAGTAATATACTGGGTTAAATAAAACCCTTATTCAAAAGCTCTTGGATTTATTTCTTTAACTCTTTCAATTCAATTGGTGCCTATATCGGGATTTAGAAATAGGTGTGGTACCAGGTAGAAGATCAATTATAAATTCAATCTGCTTATTTGGTGGTAGTGCAGGTAAATCATCAAGAAAAACATCTGGAAAATCTCATAAAATAGGGATGTCCTCTAATATTGGCTTCTTAGATTCTTCTCAAAAAATGAAGGCCAAGTACCCCTGACATCCCTTCAATAATAGTTGGGTAGCACTCAAGGCTAAAATAATATGAGGGAGCTTTTCCTGAATCTCAATGAACTTAAAAGATGGTTGATCTAGAGGTGAAAAAGTAACAATCTTCTGGAAATAATCGACACTTGTATAGTATGCTGAAAGCCAGTCCATACCCAAGATAGCATCGAAATCTTGAAATTCTAGTATAATAAAATCTACTAGCAAATCGTGAGTTTCAATAGTAATAATGTAATTTTTATATATTTGATCAGCTATCAATGAGTTTCCAACTAGTGTTGCTACCATTAATACATTATGCATTGTTTCAGGATTCTTATGTAGCTTCCTAGCAAAATATGGTGATATAAAAGAATGCGTAGAACCTGAATCTATAAGCATAGATGCAAGTGTACCATAAAGTATAATGATACTTTTAATAATAGATCTCGAGGCTTAAGCATCTCGATGAGACAATGCATAGACCTTCACTTGACCTCCCTCTTTAGGTCCTAGCTATTGTTGTCCAACTGCTTAGGGTGGAGCTCGTCGTTATTACTTTTGAGAGCAGTCTTTCGACATGTGACCCGGTTGTTGACAATAAAAGCATACACGTTGTCCCATGGGGCATGAGGTGGAAATATGATTTGTCTTTCCACAAAAATAACATCTTATAATAATTTAATTACTATGAGCTCTTGTCTATTGATGCCCAAGCTATTTGCCCTTGCCTTTCTTTGAGGGTCCAGAATGAGATCCCCCATACGCAAATAGTGCAGCATTAAAAGGTCGTTTTCGATCCTTTGCTTATTATAGTTCATTATCCAATTTCTCCACCACCAGAGCTTGATTTAATACTTCAGCATAGGTTGGTAAAATCAATACTGCAACAAACTTTCTAATTGATGATCGAAGTTCCCTCTCAAAATGACGAGCTCTTTGATTTTCGTTAAAGGCAATACGTGGAGAGAACTAGGCTAGTTCAGTAAAATAATGATCATATTCAATTACTGTTTTACTTCTCTAGTGGATGGTAAGGAATTCTTGTTGCTTCTCAAAGTGAATTGAATCGGGAAAGAACTGCTCATAAAATGCATTCTTAAACTGTTCCCAAGTCACCACATCGCCTCCAACCTCTAACATCCTCCTTTTTTAGGTCCACCAAGTGTTTGCCTTCTCTTCCAAAATGAAAGAAGCAAAAGGCACCTTCTGATTTTCCTGACATTCGATAGCTTCGAATGTCTTCTCCACTTGACGAATCCAATGTTCAGCAAGGATTGGATCTGGTTTGCCCTAAAAACAGGTGGTCCCAATCTCTTAAAATGATCCAATGTATTATTTTCACCCCGTGGAGCTCTATCCTACTCCTCTTGTCGCTCAAAGTATCCTTTAATAGTATTGAGGACTCTGTGTACACCATCTGGAGCATTGACAGGTGTTGGCATATAAGATATATTTTGTAGTGTTGGAGAAGTCGGCACATAATCAGTGACAGGTGTACGTGAGGATTGAGTTTGCTCTATGATACATGGAACATCCAAGTTATTGTTTGCTCGAACACCCCTTCGAGGGTGAAGGCTAGTAGCATTACGATCATGAGCGTCATGGGTGATAGAGCCACTAGTTCCATTACTCCTAAAATAGGTCAAGACGATCATTGATCAAAATCAATCAAGAGACTTAAATACCTACAAGCCCTAAACCATGCTCTAAGACCATAAAAAGGTGTCACATCCTGGATTTTTCTTTTTTTCAGGATCATATCTTTCCACACATATAGAGCCAAATAGATAAACATCACTTTATTTATAATTATAAATATTTATTATAATTTATTTATTTATTAAGTCATAAGTAGAAAGGTAAACGTAGTGATGTTAACTCAAAGAATCATCCAAGTGGCTCTACCTAGCGGTAGAGGAAGGTCCGCTCTCCATTGGAATTTGATTCAGTGCTAGTGGGAGACTGCTCTGAAAATCAAAAATAAAGAAAATTCAGCAACGCTGAGTAAGAATCCCAAAAGTCAACTCAAAATAAATACATGATAAAAAATCCATCATCTCATTGGTGTATATCAAATACCCGAAGGAACACTCCCCTAACAGCAGATGGAGAGGCTTTATCCTATGGGATGAGTTTGTGTTCTCCCAACAGCGGATGGAGGCAAACTCATATCGCACTCCCAACAACGAATGGAGTGGCGTTCCTCACCTGCTAAAGTGGGGACACGTTCCTCCCAACAGCAGATCGAGGAATCGTCCAGCCGCCACATCTGACGCCCTACTAATCCTCGAAGGGAATCGCCCTACCTACCCTTGGAAGGGAAATAACATAATCTCACATTAGTCATGTCTATATCGAGATGAAATAACACATTTAAAATATCTCTTTCCAACATCATCAATATCAATAATACCAATTAGCTCTCAATTGACTTGAACCTTAGTTAAATCGGTCTAATCCAACTAGATTCACTAGAACCTAACTGAACTGATCTCTAATCCTCATTTAATTGGTTTGGAACCACCCTAGACTAGTATAATTTGGACTAGATTAGGTTTAATTTATATTAAGCTAACTTCAAAAGTCAAACTAATTCAGAACCACCCTGAATTGATCTAGACGAATCAAGTCTGGTTTAGTTCAATCAATATTTGGGCTCAAACCCAACAATCACATGATATTGGACTAGGTTAAGCCGACCCAAATACTGATAATGTGTATTGCACATGACTGTGCATGCATCACATTAGGCTGGGCCAACCCTGGCCCATGACAATCCACGTTGGGCTAGGCTGGGTTGGGTTAGCCTATGGGTTAAAGCCTGACTCGTGGGTTGGGCCTGGCCTATGGGTTATTTTAACCCAATCATATCTAATTTCATAAATTTTAAATTATAATAATATATATTCAATAATAATAAAATATTAAAATATAATAATAGATTAAATAAATAATAAGATTGAAATATAAACTTCAATACAAAGAAATAACATTCTTGATTCAATAAGAATTAAAAACCATACTTTTAATACATGTAACATGAATAATTTTAACATGATCAAATCAAATAATAACATTCTAAATCTCAAAAAGATAAAATTTTTAGATAACATGTTCTAATAACAATAAAATTTTTAACATCTAAAAAACTATTTTTTAACTACTCATGGTATATTTTAATCTAAATAAGATTAGAAGATAATTGTAATATAATGAAATTATATTCTTAATAAAAAAATTTTGATATCATAAAACATATACAATTTTAGTATGTTTAAAAATGAAAACCTTTAAAATGTATGAAAGGATAAAATATTTTAATTCAACAATAACTAATATCAATCTAAAAATTTCAACATGGAATCCAAATAAAAATTTTTAATTTCAAGAAAGGTAGGGAGAACCTACCTCTTCTTAGTATGATGAAACTCCTCGTTCCTCTCATTATTGAGTTCTGCTTGGTGAGGAACGAAGGACAGAAATCTCTCCCCTTAAATAGGAGGTGAGCGTCCATTAAAGGAAAATTTTAAAATTTTTATATTTATTTAATATAAATTATTTTTATTTAATATACTAACAAATATGATATCACCCTATTTGGAATACTTAATAACCATTTCCTAATTCGTAATGGTATATAAGGAAGTAGAATTAACCTTCCCTAAATTATACTAGCATGTAAGGAAATAATATTTGATTCCTAAATCAAATATTTGATTTGATTACAAAAACTCTCTATGAATTATGAAATAATACAAGATCCAACATTTCATATTTTAAAGTTTTTTTATTATAAATATTTTATTTTAAATGAAAAAATGTCTTTGAAAATTTTAATGTAAAATTCGATGAAGAAATTTTTTTTTAGATATTCCTTTGTTTCTAAAGCTTATAGTATTTTTAATAAAAGAACTTTAGTTATTAAGGAATTTATACATGTTGTTTTCAATGAGTCTTCTAAATTAAAAATAATAATTTTAATGATGATTTTAAATTTAATATATTAAATTTGAATAAGAATTCTTCTCTCCCAAGCAATTTAGATACATCTACTTCGAAAGAATCCTTTACTAATTATAGGTGTCCTGCAAGTCAATCATATGAGTGATGACATGTGTGACATCATATATATTTTTTACTTATTATTTATTTAATATTTTTTTCACTTTATATTGTTTGTTATATATATTGTGATGTCCATGGATCTATACAATAAGAATCGGATCGTGATGAGATCATGATAATAAGACCGACTCATCTTTAAACACAGATCGTAAATAATTCCAGTCATAGGTTACTCGAGAGGGACATCGAGATAATCGGATAAATTGGTGTACTATATACCCGTTCATATGATGAAGATGACTAGTCTCATAGTTGCCCATGTGGGGACACTAGAGACACGTGCTCATTAGAGAATGAGTTCACTGATTGATCCGCTCATAGAATGTTGGATAATTGATGATGTCTCACTGTCAGACAATGATTCTGTCATCCCAGTGATGTACCTGATCTTTAGACTTGAGATATTAAGGATATCCTATATGAGTACTTCACTCTTTGATACCAGACTTATAAGTCTGAAAGTTTCATATTTAGCACAGTCGGTCATCGAGAGTGGCAATCAACGTTACAATAGCTATTGAGTGTTGATAGAGAATCATTTGCTCTCAGTGCCATAAGAGAAATATCCTATGTGTTTTTGCTTAAGCAAATCCCTGGTCATGGTCATTCAGATTGAGAGAGAAAGAGTTCTTTGGGAGAATCCAATTAGAGCAAGACTCGAGTAGAAACCATATGAGCTTAACAGTACCATGACTGAGATACAATTTCTGTGATATTAGATAGATGAGGGGCTATAGGTACATGGTAACTGAGGACTGTTGAATCTCGGATTTTGATGATGAAGTCAATTGGTGAAATATTTGTTCTAATCTACTTTGTCGAGATAAGTGTGCAGGAACAACTACGATAGGAAGAAAACATAAAGTGATTTACCGAGGTCAAGTCCGTCGGGGGTTCAAGAGTTCATCGGAAGTCCGAGAGATTTTTGGAAGTGTTGCCGGAACTATCCAAGATCGAATCAGGGACTTGCCGAAGTTTTCGGAAGTTCATCTCAAAGATTGTCGAAGGTTCGCGGAACTTACCAGGAAGATTCGAAAGCTAGTCGAAGACTCGTTGAGCTCACCATACAATCCGGAGTATGCTGGGAGTCCACTGGAAGCAATCCGAGGGAAGCATCGGAAGCCTGTCGGAATCTCACCGTAAAGCTCGCCGAAAGTTGACTTGAAGAGTATCAGATCAAATCACGTTGAGTTATGTTTTTAAGTTTGTAGTCTACACATGAGTAGAGCAAGGATTTAGGAAAAGAAAATTCTGAGTGGGGCCAAGTCTCTTCTTGGGGGGTTTGGGGGCTGGATTCGCTGGCGTTGAATGGGCTAGGCGGTTGAACCGCCCAGCCTGGGGCGGTGGGAGCACCTGGCTGGAGCGATAGCACCGCCTGCCGCAGACAGCGGTGGAACCACTGGCGTGGCACCTTGATCCGCAGCCGAGCGGTAGCACCGCCGCTGCCTAGGGCGGTGGTCGCCCACCTGTGTCGATCGCAGACCGACACAGTGTGGCACCGCCTCTGACTACCAGAACCGGAAACTCCAAATTTGATTTCAAATTTAGAGCCCAATTTTGAATCCATTTTGGATCTATAAATACCCCCCTTTCTCAGCTGAAAGGGCACCCTTTTGAGAGTTAGAATCTTAGTCTTGAGCTTTTGAAAAGTCTTGAAAAGTCTTGTTCTTGCTAAGTGTTCACCTCCTTCTTCTTGAGAAATCTTGTAAAAGAGTGAACTTCTTGTAAAGGGTTGTAAAAGAGGTATTTGGTCCTTCCCCTTCAAAGGATTTGCTAGTGGAAGAGCGGAGCCTCATCGTAAAGGCTTCAAGAGTGGATGTAGGTCATTTGACCGAACCACTATACATCATTGTGTTCATAAATGTGTTATTGTTTACATTCTTGAATCATTTCATTACTTGGCTGCAAGTTGTTTAGTTCATAGTTATTTCCTTTACGTAAGCAATTACTTTCAAGTTCTCTTTCGCCAAATCGAAATCTTCCTACGAACTTGTGTTTTTGCAAAATTGGTTTCAAAAGTACGATTTTAATCCGCTGCACTAATTCACCCCCCCCCCCCCTCTTAGTGCCTTTTAGATCCTAACAAGGACAAATAGGTCCAAAAGATTGGATTCTCCTGTACCGTCTAAGGACTACTGTGGCATAATGGCCTAGTACGTCCGCAGTCGATGAGTCGAGTAAATTATTATGAAGTTAATAATTCACTGAGCCAGAAAGAATTCTGATAGGTATAATCATGACTAACTCGATATTGGGCCTAGAGGGTTATAGACATATGGTAGGTGTTGCAGCGAGTAGATGTTCAAATATGAGATATTCGTTGGAGCCACTATCTTATTAGATATCCAATAAGCCCCTGAATTATTGGATCTGATAAATGAGATCTAATAAGAGTTAATAAGAGATCATTGGGTAGAGACCTACTAATCTAATAGGTTTGAGTAATTGGATGGAGGTCCAATATCCAATAGGGCAGGATCCATTACGGTTAAGTTGACAAGGGATCTCTATAAATAGAAGGGAACCAAAGGCACATAGGTTAGGGTTTTCTTGGTTGCCACCTCTTATTCTGCTCTCCCCTTCTCCTTAGCCAGCAACCCCTTTTGGGGCATATGGAGATTTGGACAATGATTTGAGGAGCATCTTCATAGCCTTATCATGTTGATCACCATGAGAGAGGGGGACGTTTGACCTTCTTCATCCTCCCCCACAGATCTACAGGAATTCAGAGATATACGATCTTCCTAAGTAACACAACTTTCTTATATATATAGTTTTTCAATTTTGCAGGTTTTTGCGCACCAATCTTCACATAATAATGAAACTTTTTTTGTGAAAATCTAAGATTTTTATTTCTATTCTTCCGTAGTGCATGTGATGTCGCCCCAGATTTCTCAATATTTTTACTCAAGGAATGGAAGTATATAAATACATATCCTAAGGAGCTAATCATCGAAGAAACATCAAAAGATGTTCAAACTCGTTCTTCTTTTAAATATTTTTATACAAATGTTGTCTTTTTGTTTCAAATTGAATATAAATGCATTCACGATGCTTTCAAAGATGACTCATGAGTTTCTGCAATGCATGAAAAATTAAATTAATTTGAGAGAAATAAGGTTTGGATGCTTATTCCTAGACCTAGTGATCATCTTATAGTTATCACTAAATAAGTCTTTAGAAATAAGCAAAATGAACTTAGTATCGTGGTTCGAAAGAAAACTAGATTAGTGGCTAAAGATTTCAACCAAGAAGAATATATAGACGAGGAAACCTTCTCTCGTACGGCAAGACTTGAAGCCATAAGGATACTCCTTGCCTATGCATATTGTAAAAATTTTAAATTATTTTAAATGGATGTTAAAAGTACTTTTCTTAATGGTTTTATTTTTGAAAAAGTTTATGTTGAGCAACCACTCAGATTTGAAAATGTTCTTTTTTTTAAACCATGTTTATAAGTTATCTAAGGCTCTTTATAGGTTGAAGCAAGCCCTAAGGGCTTAGTATAAGAGACTTAACTCATTTCTTATTAAGAATAATTTTTCAAAAGGTAAGATCAATACCATATTATTTATTAAATATTTTAAAAATAATTTTTTATTATTCAAATTTATTTTGATGATATTATTTTTAGTTCTACAAATGAATCTTTGTGTGAATTATTTGCTAAAAGTATGAGCCAAGAATTTGAAATAAGTTTAATGGGTGAATTGATATTTTTTTTAGTATTACAAATTAGGTAATTAAATGATGAAATTTTTATTAGTCAAACAAAGTGTACTTTAAAGCTATTACAATGATTTCACTTAGAGAGTGCTAAGGTTATTAGCATACCAATGAGCATCTCTACTAAGTTAGATATGGACAATGAAGGAGAATACTTTGATCAAAAGACTTATAGAGGTATGATAAGTAGCTTGCTATATCTTTACTATAATTAGACCTGATATAATATTTAGTGTTAGACTTTGTACTAGATTTCAATCCAATCCTAAACAATCTCATTATAAAGTAGTTAAAAGAATCTTTAGGAACTTCTAATCTAAGATTATGGTATCCAAAATCTAAAAATTTTGAACTTATTACATATGTTGATGCTGACTTTGCAAGATGTAAAATAGATAGAAAAAGTACCTCTAAAACTTATCAATTTTTAGGACATATACTTATTTCTTAGCCTTTCAAGAAGTAAAATTATGTTGTATTATCTACAATTGAGGTTGAATATGTAGCAGCAGGTGCATGCTGTGCAAAAGTAATTTAAATGAAAAATACTTTAAAAGACAATAGAGACTATGCTTGAAAAATGTACTTATAAAGTGTGACAATATCAGTGCTATTTTCTAATCAAAAAATCTCATTCAATATTCACGAACCAAGCATATTGACATTAGACATCATTTTATTAGGGATCATATAAGTAATCATGATATATCCTTGGAATTTGTTGATACAAAATATCAACTAATGGATGTATTTACTAAACTATTGAGTGAGGAATAATTCAATTTCATTAGAAGAGAATTAGGTATGTTAAATCTTTCAAACACATGAATTCTTCTCATATGATTTTTATAAATGGATCATTATCTTAATTTTTCAATATTCATGATTTAAATGTTAAATCTTCCAAACATATGAATTCTTCTTGACTTGTATACCCTATCATCAAATGATTTGAACTTATCCTTGATGTCTTGCATTGATAGCACCATGAATTCATAATATCCTTCTCTTCCTTTTAATGATAACAAAGGGAGAGAGAGAGATAAGTAGTAGCTTACAAAGAGAAGTAAAAAAATGCTAGCTTACACATTGCAAACGGAAGCAAAACTTGCTAGCTTGCATATTCCAAAAAAAAAAGTAAAAAAATTGTTAGCTTGCATATTTCAAAGAAAAGCAAAATCTTACACATTAATCCTTTTTATTGGTGACAAAAGGGGAGAAGTTGATAGTACTATTTGTTGATTTAGATTATGCATGTAATACTTTAACTTATGATTATGATGCATGTAATGATGATGCATATGATGAATGCACTGATATGCATATGAAGTAAATAATGATTATTATGATATGATATGTTACTATGATTTCATGATGCTTTGAAATTGCATATTGTTATATTTCAAAATAACATATAGACATGGGGAGTTCAGTTAAAACTCGAACATCAATTGGTTGTCATCATAAAAAAAGGAGAGATTGTTGACTCTCGGATTTTGATGATGAGACTAATTAATAAATTTATGACTAATGAGCATTTGAAATAAGTGATGTAGGACAGACTTTAATCATTGAAAGATAAAATGATTGAAGCAGGTATAATAGGCCTCAGTGGATCATGTTAGAGATTGGGCATCGGGTTAGAAGGATCGGACATTACACCAAGAAGATCAAATGTTACAAGAGGTTAACATACTAATAGATCATGTAATACATCGAAGGGAAGGATGACACACCAGAAGTTCGGACGAAGTGTTAGATGAACTAATGACATGCCGAACAATATATGATTTATGATTGTAATCGTTTGTGTCTTGATCGAAGTAGTTTAAGTGTCTAATTGAGTTAGTTTTGGGTATAACCATGCCAACTTAATTAGGGATCCATTGGGCCTAAATCAAGGCTGAATTAGACTTATTGGAAGGCCAATTTAGTGACTAGAAGTTGGATCAAGTGGTGGCACCACTAGACCAGGTGGTGGCACCGCTAGACCAGGTGGTGGTACCGCCTATAAGTTGGAAAGTACAAAATATAGATTGAGGTGTCCCCCACCCCCTCCCCCTCTTAGTGTCATTACGATCCTAACATTAAGAGCCTTTTCTCTCTTATTTGTAAAAAAAATTAGGATGTATTTCCTTCGAGAAGGGACTCGATCTCGAAGTCATGATATGCTAATTCACTTCTTCATCCAACGATGGGATAACTAGCATATTGATTTGTTAATGGTCAAAATACCTAGGCTAATATTAATAGTAATACACTTATTAGAACTCTTATAAGTCAATTTTAATCTTAGTCTACTTCCAATATAAAACTAATATATGTGTTATAATCTCCTCCATGTAAGGGATTGACATACTCATCAAAGCCATATATGAGACAACCTAATTATGGCTCTAAGCGATGATGTGCCCTTTGACCCCATCCATGGGAAGCCCTTTTTCCCAATATTAGATTGGCTTTGATACCAATTGTCATACCCTAATAAAATTACATCAGCTCATCTTCATAAATTTATTACACAAAGCTATATATATATATATATATAGTCTCATAAATAATCATCATATTTGTCAACTACCTCGTCTCGGACACTCCCACCATAAGTCCAATTGTTCTACTAACTTAAAACTATCATCATACTACCTTAAAATGATCTACATTAATTTTGTATAAGTAGTTTTGGGTGAGAACAAATATCTAGTAGGGAATATAGGTAAAAAAAGCTAATAATAACATACTAATCAAATATAATAATAAATTAATAATACATATAATATATAAATAAGATAATAATAAATAAGAGTAAATACATTGATGTGGATGGGCAAAAACCATCGATATAAGCATTGATAAGGACGAATTGGTTAGGATATAAAACTATCCTTACTTCGTTGTTGAGTCTTTTTTTTTTAATTATTAGGTGTTTCACTATCTTCTTATTATATAGCCAATAGGATATAGTCGACCTTATTAGAAGTTTGTAATTGATGAAATTAAGCTCAAATTCTTTTGTCAACTAATTAAAAAATATAATTAATTTGAGGTATAGTTTGACAAATCACCCCTATGTTGCTCTCTCGTAGTGGTTGGGAAGGTCAAACATATGAGAACTTGATAGTTCCATAGAGTATCATAGTTCCATAAAGTATCATCTGGACAATGAAAGTCATGGTCTAAGTTTCTATCATATGTCTGTAATGTAAGAAGGTAGAACCCTTGAGGAAGTAGTTCTTCCTAAATGCTTTGGATAAATGGAGATCATAAGGAAGGCATCGACTTTGGTTTCTTTCCTTGCTTGAGGTCTTTTCTTATGTCTTCAAGACATTGATCTATCTCGAAGAGTTGCTCAAAAACCTTCATACAAAATTCTTATCGAGTATATATCTTACTCTTTTGGTATCTCACACTCTTATGTGAGGGTGTTACATGGTGATTGTATCTCCCAAGGAGTCTCAATTGTTAGTAAGTGTGACTCGACATTAATAATAGATATTGATGCAAAAGGAGAAATATTAGATGCAACCAAAGGAGTAGGTCTCTAACGTGCTAGTTGAGTAAGCTAAGGAATGAAAGGGATAATGGTTTATGCAACCCTCACTAAATCCTATGCTTGTTAAGTCAAATTAGTAAATGTTTTGACAAGTATTACGATGGTTGGCTAGAGTTGAATTGGTTGTGACGAGAATGGTGGGTGACCCATCACCAAATTATGAAACTAACAATGTTAGGAGGTGGGTTCAAGAATAGTTAGGATTTTCTACGGACTCGAAGGTGGGGCTCGGGAGAGCTAAATCTTTCTGGTTTGCCCGTGAGGGTCTAGCATGATTCTCTTAAGATATGTTGGAAACAATGTGATGACCCAAAGTGATATAGTATTGGGCAAAGAATTCTTTGAGCTAGACCTTACAAAAATATGTCAGAGGCATTCTTGATAAAGTCTCTCTAATGTTTAAGCCAATAAAGGATTTGGCTAAGTGTTGAGTCTATTTGAAGACAAGTGCTCTCAAAGAGATCCAATTAGGAGAAAGTGCTCATCATATATGCCCAGTCTATCGAGATAACTGAATAGACTGGTGTGCTATATACCCGTCCATATGATGGAGGTAGTTGGTCTTATAGCTACTCGTGTGGGGATACTAAGGGTATAGTGCAGGTGGTCATTGGGGAATGAGTTCATTGATTGATCCACCTACGGAATGCTGGATGGTTATTGATACCTCACATCATACAGCGATTCCGTAGTCTCAGTAGTGTATCTGGTCCTTAGACTTGAGACACTAAGGATGTCCTGTATGAGTACTCCACTCTTTGATACCGGACTTATAGGTTTGGAAATTTTTAGATCTAGTACAGCCGGTTATTAGGAGTGGTAGCCAACCTTACGAGGACTATTGAGTGTCAATAGAGGATCATCCGCTCTTGGTATCATGAGAGGAATATCTCATGTGTTCTTACTCGAACAAATCCTTGGCCAAGGTTATTCGGATTGAGAGAAAAAAAGTTCTCCAAGAGAATCCGACAAGAGCAAGACTCGAGGAGAGACCGCATGGGCCTGATAGCACCATGCCCGGTATAGGGTCTCTGAGATATTAGATGGATGAGGGACTATAGATACATGGTAATTAAGGACAGATAGGTCCAAAGGATTGGATTCCCTTATATCGTCTAGGGGCCACGGCGTAGTAGCCTGGTACGTCCGCAGTCGATAAGTTGGGTGAATTATTATAGAGATAATAATTCACTAAGTTAGAAGGAGTTCTGACAAGTATGACTCATGGCCAGCTTGATATTGGGTCTAGAGGGTCACACATATATGGTAGGTGTTGCGACGAGTAGAGGTTCGGATGTGAGATATTCGCTGAACCCCCTATCTTATTGGATATCCATTAAGCCCCTGAATTATTGGATCCTGAGATGAGATCCAATAATTGCTAATAAGAGATTATTGGGTAGAGACCCACTAATCCAAGAGGCTTGGGTAATTGGATGGAGATCCAATACCCAATAGGGCAAAAGATCCATTAGGGTTTTCAGGGGGCCTCTATAAATAAGAGGGAACTAAAGCTCTATAGGCTAAGAGTTTCTTTTGGTAGCCACCTCCTGTTCTCCTCTCCCTAGAGAGAGAGGTGCATCGTTGCAATCCCTGCTGTGTTGTCATGGACAAATTATAAATGGCTTGTTCGATGTAATGCTTATACATGTCTGTATCCCTTTTCGGTTTGTTCTAACTTGTAAAGCTTGTAAAGGGCTCGTCAAAGGCTAAATGCCCCATTTGAATGAGTTTGGCAGCCATTGTTGGCTTGTACAGAAAGTTTATGTCATGTGGACACTTGTACTAGATTTCGGTCTGTTGTGGACCAATCTTATACCTTTGTTGTGCAACCATTCTGAGCTTGTGATGTCTATGGTTAGAATTTGCTTTGGCTATAAAGTGTTTGCTGAAAGGGTGGCTTATAGATCCCGTGTGAAGCACTTTCTCTATCCTATCTTATCTTTTGCAGGTCCTAAGGGATCGTGGGAGGTCGAGGAGGCTGACCTTTATGGATTGACACGCAATGGTGCCGCATGGCTTAGGCAAAATCAACTAAGTCCATGATAGATGGTATCAGAGCGGGACAAGCCCACTTAGAAACACTTAGCATGTAAATATGGGGGACCTAGCGGGACTGCGTTGAGGGCAGCCAACACATGCAACCATTAGGAAACGGACTTGGAGTTGTAAGGGAAGGAGTCGCTCAGAGAAGCGGACATCCGAGAATGGCATTCAGATGAATGGCCAACCCTTTGTGCAAGAGGCACTACGAGGACAAACAAGCTAAGAAGAATTATATAGTGTACAAAGGTCAGGATGGCTGAGTACGAGCAGTGGCTCGACGTTGGCACCCAAACTTGATGGTGCTCGAGGCAAGCGAAGTGCTTGGCAAAGGATGAGACTGTGCAAGATGGAGTGGGTTGTTCAACGATTGAAAGAGTCGTGCAAAGCTCACAGAGGTGAGGGGAGTTGCAAACTCAAGGAATTCGATACTCATGCAAGGCCTTGCATGCAGACGATGGATTGTTCGTGGCCATCCCATGGCGACCGAAGGTCGGCACCATGGAGCATTGAACTTTCTCTTCGGCATGAGCAGGATACTTTTGTAAGAGGCTGAAGTGTGCATCAAGTTCAGCATGTTGCTAGACTCAAAGGGGTGCAGTAGGAGCTGTATTGGCGAAGAGTTACAATCTAGTAAGTACGTTTGTGGAGGCAGAATAAGGCATAGTTTATTCAGCAAAGGCGGAGTAATCCAAGGGGATGGTGGTCTCCAAAACTTCCAAAGGGAAGGATGTGAAGAGAGAAGTTGCTCTAAACGGGCAGATATCCAAGAGGGATAAGTCCTGATTCTCTAGAGAGAGAATCATGTACAATGAACCGCACTAGTTGAGGAGTACCTCAAGATAAAGCTTGATGGATCGAGTGAGCAATGAGGAGTTATCGCATGATCTCGCAAGAGGCAAAGCATTGATGGACGCATAGCAAGATCAAGTGGGGGAGCGACCTAAGGCAATACAGAGTGAAAGCACACTTTGTTGGGAAATCCGTCATGGGGAGTAACATCACATGCGTAGCAGAAGAATAGAAAATAAAACCCCAGATTTCCCATAGAAAGTTTCTGTCATCGTGCGAAGATCGGTGCGTAAAAAATAAATCCACAAAACTGCACGTGTAAAAGAAGATACCTAGGGAGATCGTATATCCCTGAATTCCTACAGATCTGTGGGAGAGGATGAAGAGGGTCAAGCGTCCTCCTCTCTAACGGTATCCACACGACAGGGATTATGACGATGCACCTCTCTCTTTGGGGAGAGGAGAACAGGAGGTGGCTACTAAAAAACCCTCAACCTATAGAGCTTTGGTTCCCTCCTATTTATAGAGGCCCCCTGAAAAACCCTAATGGATCTTTTGCCCTATTAGGTATTGGATCTCCATCCAATTACCCAAGCCTCTTAGATTAGTGGGTTTCTACCAAATAATCTCTCATTAGCAATTATTGAATCTCATCTCAGGATCCAATAATTCAAGGGCTTAATGGATATCCAATAAGATAGGAGGTTCAGCAGATATCTCATATCCGAACCTCTACTCATCGCAACACCTACCATATGTGTGTAACCCTCTAGGCCCAATATCGAGCTGGCCATGAGTCATACTTATCAGAACTCCTTCTAACTTAGTAAATTATTATCTCTATAATAATTCACCCAACTCATCGATTGTGGACGTACCAGGCCATTACACCGCGGCCCCTAGATGATACAGGGGAATCCAATCCTTTGGACCTATTTGTCCTCAGTTACCATGTATCTATAATCTCTTATCCATCTAGTATCCCAAAGACCCTATATCGAGCATGGTGCTATCAGGCCCATACGGTCTCTCCTCGAGTCTTGCTCTTGTTGGATTCTCCCAGAGAACTCTTTCTCTCTCAATACGAATAACCTTGGCCATGGATTTGTTCGAGCAAGAACACATAGGATATTCCTCTCATGATACCGAGAGCGGATGATCCTCTATTAACACTCAATAACCCTCGTAAGGTTGGCTACCACTCCTAATGACCGGCTGTACTAGATATGAAACTTTCTAAACCTATAAGTCCGGTATCAAAGAGTGGAGTACTCATATAGGACATCCTTGGTGTCTCAAGTCTAAGGACCAGATACACTACTAGGACTACGGAATCGCTGTCTGACGTGAGGTATCAATAACCATCCAGTATTCCGTAGGTGGATTAATCAGTGAACTCATTCTCCAATGAGCACCTACACTATACCCTTAGTGTCCCCACACAAGTAGCTATGAGACCAGCTACCTCCATCATATGAATGGGTATATAGCACACCAGTCTATCCGGTTATCTCGATGTCCTTCTGGAGTAACCTATGACCAGGATACTTTATGGTCTGTGTTTAAAGGTGAATCGGTCTCATTATCGTAATCTCATCACGATCCAATTCCCAGTGTACAGATCCAAGGACATCACAATATACATCTAGATAATGTGAGATAATGCCAATAATCATAAGCAAAGAGATTGATGCAGCGTGTTACAGGTGCTATCACTTATGTGATTAGCTTGTAAGGCACATATAACTATCAATCTCCCACTTGACCTAAAGCCAATCACCAACATGTCTAAACCTCATCAGACCTCTATGACGCTCAAAGACAATTTGAGTTATTGGCTTTGTCAGTGGATCTGCAATGTTATATTCGGATGGAACTCTTTCCATTACTACATCTTTTCGGGCCACGATCTCTCTAATAAGTTGGAACCTCCTCAGAACACTTTCGATGAGACCCGGGTTCCCTTATTTGAGTAATCGCCCCATAGTTGTCACTTTATAAGGGAATCATATCCTCGTTGCTCGACATGACTCCAAGGTCTGTGATGAACCTCTTCATCCAAATTCTCTCCTTTGCTGCCTCTATCACAGTAATGTATTCCGCCTCTATGGTCGAGTTAGCAGTAGTGTCTTACTTGGAACTCTTCCAACATATTGCTCCTCCATTTAGGGTGAACACATACCCTGAATTAGACTTGCTATCATCGACATCAGACTGGAAGCTCGAGTCCGTGTAGCCCTCAACCTTGAGGCTACTGCCTCTATATACCAGTAAAAGATCCTTAGTCCTTCTCAAGTACTTAAGGATACATTTTACTGCTTTCCAGTGCTCCAAGCTTGGATCTACCTGATATCTGCTTGTGACACTCAGAGCATGTGCTATATCAGGCCTGGTACATAGCATAGCATACATGATAGATCCTATCGCTGATGCATATGGCATCATATCCATGTGTGCCCTTTCTTCAGGATTCTTTGGGTACATACTCCTAGAAAGTGATATTCCATGTCTCATTGGTATGAGACCTCTCTTGGAATTTTTCATGCCAAACCTTTTGACAATGGTGTCTGTGTACTTGGACTGGGACAAGCCAAGCATCCTCTTGGATCTATCTCTATAGATCCATATCCCCAATATGCAGGATGCTTCCCCTAAGTCCTTCATGGAGAAGTGCCTAAATAATCAAGTCTTTATTGTGGAGAGCATTCCTACATCATTCCCAATGATCAAGATGTTATCCACATATAATACCAAAAAGGTGATAGTGCTCCCACTTAATTTCCTGTATACACAAGGTTCATTTTCGTTCTTGACGAAGTTATAAGATCTGATCGCCTCATCAAATCTCATGTTCCAACTTCGAGAAGCTTGCTTCAATCCATAAATAGACCTAAGCAACTTGCATACCTTATTTGGGTTATCCCTGGACACGAATCCTTTAGGTTGTATCATATACACCTCCTCATCGAGGTTACCATTGAGGAATATGGTTTTGACGTCCATCTGCCATATCTCATAATCATAGTATGCTGTAATAGCCAATAAAATTCGAATGGATTTTAGCATGGCTACAGGTGAGAAAGTTTCGTCATAGTCAACACCTTGCCTTTGACGATACCCCTTAGCTACTAGCCTTGCTTTATAGGTCTCTACCTTTCCATCTACTCCAATCTTCTTTTTGAAGATCCACTTGCAACCAATGGGTACAATACCTTGGGGTGCATCAACTAGGTTCCAAACCTTGTTGGAGTACATGGAATCCATTTCTGAATTCATGGCTTCTTGCCATTTCCCGGAGTCTATACTCATAATAGCCTCCTCGTAGGTCTGAGGATCAATATCCTTAACATCCTCTCCTCTGATATGTCCCACATATCTCTCAAGAGGATAAGATACTCTATCGGACCTACATAAAGTTGGAACTTGTGTGTTAGGTATCTGAACAGATTCTGGAATGGTGCTTGAGCTAGGTTCTCCAACCTCGCTCAACTCTATCATGCTCCCATTGTCTCCACCAAGAATGTGTTCCTTCTCAAGGAACACTGCTCTCTTGGCTACAAAGACCTTTCGGTCCTTAGGGTGATAGAAATAATACCTATAAGTTTCCTTAGGGTATCCCACGAACTTGCACCGTTCCATCCTAGATTCCAACTTGTCAGGGTTGTATCTCTTAACGTGGGCAGGGTAGCCCCAAATCTTAATAATCTTAAGATCGAGCTTCTTCCCATTTCATATCTCATATGGAGTAGACATCACTGACTTAGTTGAAATTCTGTTCAGAAGGTAAGCTGCGATTTCTAGGGCATATCCCCAGAATGAGATGAATAGGTTGGCAAAACACATCATGGAATGCACCATGTCTAACAGTGTGTGATTCCTCCTTTCTGATACACCATTAAGCTGTGGTGTATAAGGAGGTGTCCATTGGGATAAAATCCCATGGTCTTTGAGGAATTGGGTGAACTCTGTACTCAAGTACTCACCTCCTAGATCTAATCGAAGGGTTTTAATACTCTTTCCTATCTGGTTCTCCCCTTCTCATTTCCTCTTAGACTCACTTACACTCATGATATATGGAGCTGTATCTATCATAAATAAACTATTATATAATATTCCTCTCGTGATGATCTCATCATCTAATATTATTGAACAACCATTGTTCTCAAAAACTAATTTATATCCATTAACTGTCAAACATGAAATAGAAATAATATTTTTGATAATAAAAAGAACATAATAGCATGCATCTAATGCAATAATAGCTCCACCAGGCAGATGTAAGATGACCTTGCCAATAGCTAGTGCAGCAACCTTTGCTCCATTGCCCATCTTAAGGTCCATCTCGCCTTTGTTCAATCTCCTAGGTCCTGCCAGAACCTGCAACAAATTGCAGATATGATAAGCACTACCGGTATCCAATACCCGTGTGTTATCATAAGATTCTGACAAATGGAGACTGATCATAAATGTACCTGAAGCTTCTGCAAGCTTCTGTTTTGCCCTCTCTGCAAGGTACTCTTTGCAGTTCCTCTTCCAGTGCCCATCTTTGCCGTAATGGAAGCACCAGTCTTTGTCCTTTATTGGGTCTTTCTTGGCAATCTTTGCCTTACCCATTTTGCCCTTGCCCTTGCCCTTCTTAAGGGTCTTCTCTGCCTTCCTTTTCTTTCTGGTCTCACTAGTGTAGAGAACCGACTTCTCTTTCTTGATGGTGCTCTCTGCTTCTCTCAACATATTGAGGAGCTCTGAGAGGGTCACCTCAAGTTTATTCATATAAAAATTTATTATGAACTAAGAAAAAGATTCTGGTAGGGACTGAAGCATAAGATCCACACACAAGTTATCCTCTAGGGCCATTCCTAGACTTGTGAGTTTCTCGATCCACTCAATCATCTTAAGGACATGGTTCTGAACCGGTGTCCCCTCAGTCATCCTAGTACGAAAAAGATTCTTTGATATCTCATATCACTGAGTTCTTTCCTGTTCCTCAAACAGTTTGCGGAGATGTAGGAGTGTGGAATTAGCATCTATATTTTTATGTTGTCTCTGTAACTCAGTAGTCATAGAGGCCAACATATAACACTGAGCATGAGTGGAATCATCTAAGTACTTCATATAACGAGCGATCTCATCCTCGCTTGCCCCTTCGTCAAGCGTAGGGATCATTGTCAAGGACATACGTGATTTTCTTCGTCGTGAGAACGATTCTCAAATTGCGGAGCCAATCCATATAATTTGGACCAGTGAGGTGGTTGGCATCAAGTATGCCACGTAAAGGATTTAAAAGCGACATTTTCTGAAATTAAAGATGTAGCAGAAGTAAATAACATGCAGACTTTATAAAAATTAAATAATTAAGATAAGGACTTCTATCTTAATGTATTCCCACTAATTTTTCATGAGACACACAACACCCTCCGGCATGTGAATCGGAGACCCTCGGCGGATCTCTAGTGGGGATCAAGATCCAATCGGCATCTTAACGTAACCTCGAGGGACTCGACCAATCACGTTAAGCTCGTAAAGGTAGACAACTCTTGCCAATCACAACTCCTTGTGATTCTCGTCCTATTCGGCCTCCGAACCACCATGGCCTCGAGGGACTCGACCAACCATAATATTCGGTTAAGTCATTAACATCGTTACCAGATCAGTCTGATTATATGATATACTCTTGAGGGACTCGACCAAGCATACCATGTCCTCAGGTCACCTCTGACATCTCTATGTCGTAGATAAGATGGCAAGACGCGATATAAGTGAGTCTCGAGGGACTCGACCAACTCAACCTACACTGGGAATTGGCTTCTATCTATAACGATAGAAGGCCATGTGGGTCAATCTAATTATCTCACGTTTACTGACTTAATATTATTAATAGAGGGGATTTTGGTTGGTCTCCTAATATAATGTGTCACATATATACTTATTTAATATATGTATCTACATCGCGTGCAAATATATATATATACATATTTAGTAGGTGTATATCTAATCACACATCACATGAGCAATGACATTAGATGATCATGGACCACATCCTAATGTGATCAGGCTCGAGCCAGTGGGCCCAATCACTCATATCAAGATCTATATGTACTTTGGCGCATCTCTATGCCCTGTGATCGTCCATCTCGCTTCGTCGGATCCGTCGGCATCTCAACACATCTTTATGCATCGGATCGTCCATCTCGGCCTCGTGAGTCATGCTACCACTGCGCCTCCTCATGTAATTACAACATAATTAAAGGCACGCAGGCCCAACAATAAATGAGAAAAGAATAGAGGCTTGCAGGCCCCAATAATAATAATCACATATACACACATCACAAGTCCATGATCATTTGTCCACATCATATATCACATGTATATATTATTTTATAGAACTACTAAATAAAGAAAATAATAGTTAATTAAACTATTTAATTAACATATTTATTTTTTGAAATCAGGGACATAAAGGAAATTTTTTGAATTCCTAGGGGTATTTTGATAATTCGGCCAAAAGAGTATTTTGGTAATTCTGTCAAAAGGGACATAATCTAGAATTTTTGAAATTCCAAGGGGTATTTTAGTAATTCTGTCAAAAGAGATAGAATTTGGAATTTCTGAAATTTTGAGGGGCAAAACCGTCTTTTGATCTAAAACCCTAATCCCTCACCCTGCGCCTGCGGCCGCTGCCACCCTGCCAGCGGCACCCCTTGCGCGCAAGGAGGGTGGCGTCGTCGCTGCCTCGTGGGAGGAGCGCCCGCCACCGGCGCCTCTACGGCATTGGCCCGTGGGCATAGCGCCCGTAGGCGTCAGCACCTCTGCGCGGGTGCCCAGCGCCGAGGTGGAGGCGCCTGTCGTCCCTTCGGGCGGCCCCGCCGCTGCCCCACGGGCACCCCTGCGGTGCTGCCTTGCGTGCAGCGTCGTTGCCCCTACGGGCAGGCCGCCGGCGTAGGCAGCCTGCTTGCTGCCTGCTTGCGGCCTGCAGCCCGTCGGGCGATGGTTGCTGCTTGTGCAGGCAGCAAGGCTGCAAGCAGCCTTGCGGCCGCTGCACGAGCATAGCAAGGGCAGCAACAGTTGTTGCCCTTCCTGGCCCTTTTGCGCCAACGATTTTGGCGTTAAAAGGAGATCCAAAACACAACACACGCAGTTTAAGATCCGATCTTCGCACGAACAACCTGGCTCTGATACCACTGTTGGAAAATCCATAAGGGGGAGCGACATCACATGCGCAGCGGAAGAACAAAAAACAAAACCCCAGATTTCCCATAGAAAGTTTCTGTCATCGTGTAAAGATCGGTGCATCAAAAATAAATCTGTAAAACTACACGTGTAAAAGAAAATACCTAGGGAGATTGTATATCCCTGAATTCCTACAGATCTATGGGAGAAGATGAAGGAGGTCAAGCATCCTCCTCTCTAACGGTATCCACACGACAGGGATTGCGACGATGCACCTCTCTCTCTGGGGAAAGGAGAATAGGAGGTGGCTACCAAAAAACCATCAGCCTATAGATCTTTGGTTCCCTCCTATTTATAGAGGCCCCCTGAAAAACCCTAATGGATCTTTTGTCCTATTGGGTATTGGATCTCCATCCAATTACCCAAGCCTCTTGGATTAGTGGGTTTTACTAATCTCTTATTAGCAATTATTGGATCTCATCTTAGGATCTAATAATTTAGGGGCTTATTGGATATCCAATAAGTTAGGGGCTCCAACGGATATCTCATATCCGAACCTCTACTCGTCGCAACACCTACCATATGTGTGTGACCCTTTAGGCCTAATATCGAGCTGACCGTGAGTCATATTTGTCAAAACTCCTTTTGACTTAGTAAATTATTATCTTCAAAATAATTTACCCGACTCATCGATCATGGACTGTGCCACTACGCCGTGCAAGGCTCTTTTAGGCATATCTGTCCTCAGTTACCATGTATCTATAATCTCTCATCTATCTAGTATTCCAGAGACCCTATACCGGGCATAGTGCTATCAGGCTCATACGGTCTCTCCTCAAGCTTTGCTCTTGTCGGATTCTCCGGGAGAACTCTTTCTCTCTCAATCCGAATAACCTTGGCCAAGGATTTGTTCGAGCAAGAACACATGGGATATTCCTCTCATGATACCGAGAGCGGATGATCCTCTATTGACACTCAATAGCCCTCGTAAGGTTGGCTACCACTCTCAATGACCGGCTATACTAGATATGGAACTTTCTAAACCTATAAGTCCGGTATCAAAGAGTGGAGTACTCATACAGAACATCCTTGGTGTCTCAAGTCTAAGGACCAGATACACTATTAGAACTACGGAATCGCTGTCTGACATGAGATATCAATAACCATCCAGCATTCCGTAGGCGGATCAATCAGTGAACTCATTCTCCAATAAGCACCTGCCTTTGCACTTTAGTGTCCCCACATGAGTAGCTATAAGACTAGCTACCTCCATCATATGAATGGGTATACAGCACACTAGTCTATCCGGTTATCTCGATGTCCTTCTCGAGTAACCTATGACCAGGATAATTTAGGGTCTATGTTTAAAGGTGAATCGATCTCATTATCGTAATCTCATCGTGATCCAATTCCCATTGCATAGATCCAAGGACATCACAATATACATCTAGATAATGTGAGATAATGCCAATAATCATAAGCAAAGAGATTGATTGTTAGGACTCTGGCTATGAGAATCCTAATTTAGTTTCATTGATAAGGGCATTCATGTAAATCCTATCTAGCCGACCCTTATTAAAGAGGTGAAGAGACCGGCTAGGTTAGGGTTAGGTTACTTCTTAGGAAAAGAGTCCTATTAGAAGTAGGAGTCCAATTAGAAGTAGGAGTCCTATTAGGAAAAGAGTCCTATTAGAAGTAGGAGTCCTATTAGGAAAAGAGTCCTATTAGAAGTAGGAGTCCTATTAGGAAAAGAGTCCTATTAGAAGTAGAAGTCCTATTAGGGAAAGAGTCCTATTAGAAGTAGAAGTCCTATTAGAGAAAAAGTCCTATTAGAATTAGGAATCCTACTAGAGAAGGAGTCCTAATTAGAAGTTGGTTAGAAGTAGGAGTCTTGAGTAAGAGTCCTATTAGGAGTTGGGGCTTAGAAGCCCTATAAATAACCATGTATTCATCCTCTTTTAATCAATGAATAGATCAATCCTTTAGCAGCCTTTGTGCAGCAACTTGGAGGAAGGAACCCCTATAGAGTTCCAAGGAGGTCGATCCCCTATAGAGATCAACCCCAAGCTTAGAATCCATGGAGGGTTCTAACACTTGGTATTAGAGCAGCGTTCTTGGCGTCTCGCTGCCCTTCCACAGCCATCCACCAGCCCTCCACAACCGTGCAAAGCAATTCCCACAATTGCTTAGAAGATCATTGCTGAATTCCGTCGTCATCTCCACCACCGTAGATCATCCTTTGATCTTCCCGTGAATTGCAATAGGTTCTGGTTATCTACCCTACTGCTGCTGCAATTTAGTTATCCTTATTCAGAAAATCCAAAAAAATTCGTTCCTATAATTGTTGCATAAACTTTTCGTCGCAAAGTTTTCATCTCTACAACGAAAGTCGCACTGCAGAATTTCAGCCGCATAGCACTGTCTTTTTGATCTTGCTACTGCATTTTTTCTATCCAAATCTCTATGGAATTTTTATGGTGGCTTTTACACTTCCTAATGGTGGTTTTCCCTTTAGTTTTGTTGAAAAATTCTTAATAAAAAACCACTTATCTTTTACGTCCAATCTACTGCACTTTAGACGTAAAAATCTACTATAATACCTCTCCGTGATTCTCAATTTTGCCAAACCTCTTGCTGTCGTTTCTTCCTACAAAATTTTTTACAGTATTACCTCTTCCTTATCAGTAGATCCCCTTTGAGTTTTACTTGAATCTCTTTTGAAAATTTCTAGAAAAATTACATCTTTACTGCTGGAATTTTTTCGGTGAAAAATCTGGTATTGCACCTTTGTCCTTTTTTCTTCTCCGTAACCTACCAAGCCCTAGCCACCTTGCTGCCACAAACCAAGATGTCTTTAGGGCATCCCTCTAGCCTCAAGATGCAGCCATCATAACCTAGTTTCATAACCCTAACAGTATCAAAAACCACAGCCCAAAATAGTAAACCATTACAGCTGAACCCTTCAATCACCGATCTATTGTCCAAACCTTCCACTACCCCATGCCATTAACCCGTCAATAGAAAAAAGACAAGGGAATCTCTGATCTACAGACATATGCTATGGCTTCCCAAGATCCAATTGATACCAAATTTGAAGCATGGGAATCTCGGATTGAATCACGGCTTGAATCGCGCTTGGAAGACAAATTGCGCGCTTTGTTTGCAGAATTCAGAATTGGACAACCATCGAGTCCAAACTACAGCAAGGAGAGAATTTAGAAAGGACCCCAGAGAAGGAGGGACAGCCCTCGGACATGCTTCAGCCATGCATGAGGGTGGACTTCCCACGATGGGAAGAAGGAGACCCAGCGGGGTAGATTTCGCACGCAGAACGTTACTTTCGCTACTACCGAACGTCAGATAATGCTATGGTGGAGATTGCTATCATCCACCTTGAAGGAGATGCTATTCAATGGTACAATTGGCTGGAATATAATCATGGGGCTCCGACATGGAATCAATTTAAGAATGCACTACTGAATCGTTTCGGACCTCACAGTATGAAAATATCGACGGCCAACTCGCAAAGATTCGACAAACCTCTACGATTCAAGAGTACCAAACCAGGTTTGAGAAGCTATCTTACCTTGCTCGTGATTGGACTGATCGTCAATTGTTAGAAACATTTATCGAAGGACTCAAGCCAGAGATAAAAGGGGAAGTTAAGGCACGACAGCCCCGTACCATGATGGCTGCGATTTCTTTTGCCCGAATACAAGAAGAACGACTCAATCAAGATTCTCGAAGGATGAGAACCACTCCTAGAACCTCAACATATAAACCCCCTTCTGCTTCCAGCCATCCTTCGCTGCCCAAAAAATTGACAATAGAAGAACTACGTGATCGATCAGCAAAGGGTCTTTGTTGGCATTGCGACGAGCCGTGGAACTATGATCATCGCTGCAAAAGGGGCCGCCTCCTATTGATTGAACCTCTTGAAGACAGGGAGGAGGAGGTCCAGGAGCATGAGGAAGAGGTCACGAATGAAGAACAGCAGCCAATTGATATTATGATGCATGCCCTTGCCGGTTATGCGAACCCGCAAACAATGAAAGTGGGAGGATTTCTAAAGCAACAACCAATCACCGTTCTTATTGACACCGGGAGCACTAATAATTTTATGAATAGCAAGGTTGCTGTCCGGATGGTCTTACCTATTGAGAATTGCAGCAGGTTTGATGTTAAAGTCGCAGATGGATGAATTTTGAAGTGTGATCGTAAGTGCCCATGGGTGAAACTGTTGCTGCAGGACCAAGAGATAATTGCAGATTTTTTCCTCCTCTCTCTCGATGATTATGAGGCCGTGCTTGGCATCGAATGGTTAATGACATTAGGTGATGTTTCCTGGAATTTTTTGAAACTAATTATGAAATTTTACAACAAGGGGAAACATGTGATATTATGCGAAAGCATTAGAGGGCGTAACGATAATTTGCACACAACGAATGAAGAAAATTTTGCATAAAGCATGCAGCGGCTTTTTAGTACAACTTAAGCAGCAAAAATGGGTAACAAAGCTTCTTGGATATGATTATGAAATAACTTACAAAAAAGGGAAAGAGAATATTGTTGCAGATACGCTTTCACGACTACTTGAGCAAGATGAATTTTTGACCGTTTCACTTCCGATCAATGACTTCCTTGAGGATATTAGGAGGGAATGACAAGATAATCCGGAAATGAGTAAAATCATAAAAAAAAATTAAAGGAAGCACCAAGCTCTATGGCTTATTACAGTTGGGACTCAAAGGACTTGCGATATAAAGGACGCATTGTGCTTGTGCCAAATTCTACTTGCATAAAGACCATCCTTCAAGAGATGCATTCTACACCTGCGGCCGAGCACTCCGAGTTCCTTAGAACCTATAAAAGAATTAAGCAAAATTTTTATTGGATAGGGATGAAAAATATTATTGCTGAATTTGTAGCACAATGTGATATATATCAACGACACAAAGGTGAGATAGTGGCAAGTCCTGGAAAGTTACAACCTCTACCCATCCTAGAATCAATATGGACTGATATATCAATGGATTTCATCGAAGGGCTTCCCTCATCACAAGGAAAAGGTACAATTATTATCGTGGTTGATCGCCTTATAAAGTATGCTCACTTTTGTGCCATCCGTAATCCCTACATTGCTTCTAGTATTGCTCGAATCTTTATGGAGAATATCGTAAAATTACATGGGATGCCGAGATCTATTGTAAGTGATCGTGATAGGGTCTTCACGAGCAAATTTTGGACAGAGTTATTCCAGATGCAATGCACTAAATTAAAGATGAGTACGGCATATCACCCACAAACCGACGGCCAAACTGAAGTGGTGAACAGGTGCTTGGAGACATACCTTAGATGCTTCACCAGTGACTGACCAAAAGAATGGACAAAGTGGCTTCCCTGGGTCGAGTGGTGGTATAATACAACTTATCATTCATCCACAAAATGTACTCCCTATGAGGCCATGTATGGCCGACCCCCCCCTGTAATTCCAAAATATGTATTGGGCACCTCTAAAGTAGAACAAGTAGACAGGGAACTACAAGATAGAGACAAAATGCTGAAGTTGCTAAAAGATAATATCACTGTAGCACAAGCAAGGATGAAACAGCAATATGATCAACACAGAGGCGAAAGAGAATTTTTAGTAGGAGATTGGGTCTTCCTACGGCTCTAGCCATACAAGCAAACATCAATCTAAACCAGAGCGTCTATGAAGCTTTCACCTCGGTTCTATGGACCCTACCAAATTTTGGAGCGCATCGGAGCAGTAGCATACAGATTGGACTTACCCTTCGGCTCCCGAATCCATTCAGTCTTCCATGTATCATGTTTGAAGCTCAAGTTGGGACAACACGAGACAGCCCAAAGCCATCTACCAAATATAACTACCCAAGGAGAGCTCTAGACCCAACCAAATGCTATTATTGATCGACGAATCGTGACTCGATGACGACGACCTACTACTGAAGTGTTAATATAGTGGGCAAACCTACCAGCAGAAGATGCCACTTGGGAGAACTACGACGACTTGAAGATCAAATTCTCAGAATTCATGGAACGTCAGCCTCGAGGACAAGGCTGATTTGAAGAGGGCGGGTCTGTTAGGACTCTAGCTATGAGAGTCCTAATTTAGTTTCATTGATAAGGGCATTCATGTAAATCCTATCTAGCCGACCCTTATTAAAGAGGTGAAGAGGCCGACTAGGTTAGGGTTAGGTTACTTCTTAGGAAAAGAGTCCTATTAGAAGTAGGAGTCCTATTAGGAAAAGAGTCCTATTAGAAGTAGGAGTCCTATTAGGAAAAGAGTCCTATTAGAAGTAGGAGTCCTATTAGGAAAAGAGTCCTATTAGAAGTAGAAGTCATATTAGGGAAAGAGTCCTATTAGAAATAGAAGTCCTATTAGGGAAAAAGTCCTATTAGAATTAGGAATCCTACTAGAGAAGGAGTCCTAATTAGAAGTTGGTTAGAAGTAGGAGTCTTAAGTAAGAGTCCTATTAGGAGTTGGGGCTTAGAAGCCCTATAAATAACTATGTATTCATCCTCTTTTAATCAATGAATAGATCAATCCTTTAGTAGCCTTTGTGCAGCAACTTGGAGGAAGGAACCCCTATAGAGTTCCAAGGAGGCCGATCCCCTATAGAGATCAACCCCAAGCTTAGAATCCGCGGAGGGTTCTAACATTGATGCAGCGTGTTACAGGTGCTATCACTCATGTGATTGGCTTGTAGGGCACCTATAACTGGCACACTTGGAGCCGATAGGGGATCGGACTTAATAGAGGGTTGACCTGTGGAATGATGGGCGCGAGGGCCACCATTAACGCAATGCAAATCGAGGAGCATAGCAACTTGGGGGTAACTTGGTGATGTACCCAAGCCGCATGAAGGGAGTTGGCATAGAAGATAGAACATAGAGTGGAGGCTTGGAGCTTTCCTTAGACATAGGTCAAGAACATGGACTCTTGCAGAGACAGGAGTAGGATCATGTCATTCTAGGAGTTCTTTATTCTGATGGAGTAGACTCATCTTGCATGGTGCCAAAGACGAAGGGAGCTTCGAGGCACATGCACCTGATCTCGGTAAAGCATTTGACGAAGGAACTAAGGCGACACAGTTTGTAGAGGCAAAGTAAGTGTCAGAAGGCCTTGGCACAGGGCAAGAGGACGCAGAGATAGTTACTCTTGAAGAATATGCCACAGTATCGCTATTCGAGTTGCCATGAGGAAAGCGATGTGTAGTGGAGATTGTGCTGGTAGTGGTAGAGTCCCAGGATCCAGACAATGGTACACCAATTTCAGCGAAGTCAGGGGACTTCAGAGGAGCTGCTAGGCAATGGATTGCCCTAGAGCTATGCTTCGTCCGAGTGTGACCCGAGAGCGGGTGGACGAAGGTCGATTGCCAAAGGAGCGAATAGAATCGAAGGTGGCAAAGGCCCTGCGATGTGTTGGCGAAGTCCACACAAGGAGATATCGTAGTTCGAGTTCATACCGTAGGGATCAGAATGCAAGGAGATGTCACCAGGAGGCGACATGATACAGCGGATCATGGTGGAATGGTTCGTGACAAGGCGACACACACAGTGTGTCCCGTGAGGGATATGGTCATATGGAAGTATGATCGGGAGCGCAACTGGGAGCTCCACTTCGGTGAACAATACGACAGCAAGAAGAGCTATGGATTCAAACAATGAATGCCATGGTACCGTAGAGGCGGGTCTTCCATACGTGCATCGAATGCTGCATTGAATGAAAACCTTGGGCATCAGCTTATGGGGGTTGTGCACTATCAAGGAAGAAATTTAGATGCAAGTACTAGTGAGTCCCATGGGGGTGACCAGATTATGCAAAGGTATGATCAGAGTAGCTGAAGAGTTGGACTGCTTCAGAGCTCACATTCTCTTAAGGGAGCCCGGCAAGTCAGAGGACAAGGCCGAGTAAGCGAACGTTGCGACCAATAAAGCTAAGGAGAACAAAAGCAGTGCAAGCCCTTTAACATGAATGGCGGTGGCTATACATGGGAGTTGCAATCTGTCTTTCCAGCGACCAAGTGGAACTACTCAGAGAACATAGAGGTGTCGAAGCTAGTGGTCGAAATAGGGCAAGGAAGCAATGACGAGTCCAGAGGGACTCAGCTACCCAAGATCAATCATTAGTTAGATTAAAGGTAGATTCGGAGGAGTGCCGTAGTGCCGCAAAGGCGGATCTATCGATCGTGAAGAAGGGACGCAGATGCAAGATAACGGATAGTAGTGCCATAGGCAATGTAGTGCCATGGTACCGTAGAGGCAGGACTTCCGGGGAGTCATCGATCCCTTGCTCTCATAGAGGGAGAGCGCTTGGTCATGATATGGGCCGTGGAGGAGGAGAATGCATTGGCAAACTCCATGTACCAAGACAAGGTTGAAGGGTAGAGGCCAGAGAACTTCGTAAGACCGGTGTCAATAGACTTTTTATCAAGATAGCCATAAGTGAAGGACTTCAGGTCGATGTAAGAGTGCATGACCAAGGATCGGAGTAGGCAGTACACAGTGTTGTACCTTTGCTACTCAAAGGAGTTGGCAGCAGAAATGATGGAGAAAGCGGTACAATCCCAAAGGCGACCAAATCTATCGGAGGCTTACTTCAAGTTGGAGTGATAACTTCTTGCATTCCAGAAGTTCAACGGTAATGAGAAGGCGAATCATAATAGTTGACTCAGCACAAGGATTGCAAACACTTCAAATGCTTCGAAAGTGTGAGCTAAGAGCAGGCGAACTCTAGTAATCAGCTCGACGCACGAAGTACAACCTCGAGGAGGCGGGCGAAGTCAAGTAACCTTTGCCTTCTCAACTCTCAAGAGAATGGGCGAAACCGAGTACCCCAGCTCTCTTGGTTATCCAGTAGAGGAGCTCTACCCAAATTTAAAGACCCTTTGAAGAGACTAATGGAAGACAATAATTGTCAAGTCCTCACCAATGGTGATCAGTGCTACTGAGGGTCGATTGTCCACTTCATTTCCCAACCGAAGGCCAATCGAAAGTGAAAGTGATGCGACCCTATTTGGATGAGACAACTAAATGGAAGAAGATCGTTGGGCAAATTTTGCGGAGGAAGGATTTGAAAACGTTAAAGTTTGTGAGGTGATGCTCGTTAAAGCTCTAACAAGCATCTATCCAGTTCAAGAGATAAGAAGAATTTAAAGACTAGCGCATATCAAGGATAGTCTTTTTTCTTCATCAGATGAATCAGCAAGAACCAGCAAAAATCAGCCTAACTCTACCGACCCCACACTAGAGTCAAAGTCATTGGCGAGTTGAAGCAGCATGGCGGATTAAAGTTCGATGACTCAACAACAACAACAATGCAGAGATCAACTGGGAGTCGAGGGGCGCATTACAGCAGGAGCAGAAGATTGAAGATCCAGCAAATGCAAGGAGCTGCAGCGTCAACAAAGGCTTCGACGAGGACATCGAAGGAATAAGTGGGGAAGAATGTCACGGACAAATTATAAACAGCTTGTTCGGTGTAATGCTTATGCATGTCCATGTCCCTTTTCAATTTGTTCTAACTTGTAAAGCTTGTAAAGGGCTCGCCAAAGGCTAAACGCCCCATTTGAATGAGTTTGGCAGCCATTGTCGGCTTGTACAGAAAGTTTATGTCATGTTGACACTTGTACTAGATTTTGGTCTGTTATGGACCAATCTTATACCTTTGTTGTGCAACTATTCTAAGCTTGTGATGTCCATGGTTGGAATTTACTTTGGCTATAAAGTGTTTGCTGAAAGGGTAGCTTGTGGATCCCGTGTGAAGCGCTTTCTCTGTCTTGTCTTCTCTTTTGCAGGTCCTAAGGGATCGTGGGAGATCGGGGAGGCTGACCTTTGTGGATTGACATGCAATGGTGCTACACGGCTTAGGCAAAATCAGCTAAGTCCGTGATAGTGTGGATACCGCTAGAGAGGAGGACGCTTGACCTCCTTCATCCTCTCCCACAGATCTGCAGGAATTCAGAGATATACGATCTCCCTAGGTATCTTCTTTTACACGTGCAGTTTTACAGATTTATTTTTGACGCACCAATCTTCGCACAATGATGGAAACTTTCTACATAAAATTTGGGGTTTTGTTTTATGTTCTTCTGCTGTGCATGTGATGTCGCTCCCCTTAAGAATTTCCCAACAGAAAGTACTTAAGGGACCTTTTTATAATAAGGTCCAAGACTATTATATTCAATGTGTATCTGGAATGATTATGTTAGGACCGAGTTGGCACTAAGAGGGAGGGGGGGGTGAGGTTGAATTAGTGCTTACGACAAAAATAATTTGATTGAAAACTTTTGACTCGATAAAACCTCGTATTAGAAATGCGTTTAAACTTAAAACATTCATAAGCATATTGAGCAAATAAATTTGCTTGCAATATGAATGAAAATCATAAAGTAAATGCAAACTAAATTTTATAGTAGTTCGGTCATCCCGACCTACGTCCACTCTCGATTCCTCTTCACACGAGGCCACCAACTTTCACTACCAATTTTCTTTCAACGGGTGAAGATCAACTACCCTTATAACTCTTTCTCCTTTTCACAGACTCAAGAGAGAACTTTTACACCCCTCTAAGAGTTCCCTCGCACACCTTCCTGAAGACAATTTCTAAACTCTAGGAGGAGGGACTCAATCACTTCAAGAGAGATTACAACTCTAGAATCATAGGATTTTTGTTCTCTTTTTTGCTCAATTCTTGCTATGCCAAGCAAAAATAACTGGGGTATTTATAGACCGCAAGTGTCCTAAAAAGTGCAACCAAAATTTCAAACACCTTGAGATTTCGGAGTATTGGCGGTACCACCACTAGTGTTGGGTGATACCATCGTCAAATCTGCTTTGACACTAGGTAGTACCACCGCCTGACACAGTCTTGGAGACTATGTCTTAGAGACTGAGCCACTAGTGGTTCCACCACCTATTCTAGCGGTGCCACTGTGACCTACCTTTTGGGTCATTGCTTGGGCCTTTCTCTTAGCCCAACACAGCCCTAACTTAGGCCCAATAGGTCTCTAATTAAGTTGACTTAATTCTAATCTAATTATAATTTAAAACTATTTTGACCTAAACAATTATTATAAAGTTTGAATTATTTATTGTTCGACATATCATTGGTTCATCAACGCTTCGTCTAATCCTTTGACACATTGTCCTTTCTTACAACCTATTGCCCAATCGACATATTAACCTCCGCAACTCTAATCTCCTTGGTGCAATATTCGCTCTTCTTGGCCTGATGCCTAAACTCATAGCACGAAACCTTCTGCTGATACGTCGATCGATCCTCCAGCTCAACGTCCAATCTTCTAATATGTTCCACTCTAGCCCAATGTTTGATTTCTCCTGCTTTAATCATTTCTCCATGATCGAAGCTAGTCTTGCGTTACTCAAAACACAAATTAGATTATAAACTCTATCAATTGGTTTCATCATCAAAATATGAGATTCAATAATCTCTCACTTTTTGATGATGATAACCAATTGATGACGATATTAATCTTAACTCCCTCTATTAATATGCCATATTGATAGAAACGAAAAAGAAACTTTGAATTCAGAAAATTATAAGAATTTCATGCATAATCATAATTTCAATCCATCATTCCATATATGATTCAAATTTTAAATCATCATACTTCTCTCTCTTTATCATCAACAAAAAGGAGAAGTGTAACAAGCAAGTTTTGAGATATGCAAGTTTTACAATATATAAGCTAGCAATTTAACAAATTTTACATCACTTTACAACATGCAGGCTAACAAGTTGACAAGTGTTACTTCTTTTTGAAATATGAAGGCTAGCAAATTTTGCTTCTCTTGAGATGTGCAAGATAGTAAGTTCTTTCTTCTCTTTTCAGAAGTGCAAGCAAGCGATTTCTTTTTCCTTCCTTTGCAATGAGCAAGCTAGCAAGTTCTTGAGAATGTGAAGCTTAGCAAAGTTTTTTTTGCTTCTCTTGAGATAGCAACTTTTTTATTCTCTTTATAATATAAAAGCTAGCAAGTTTTTTCTCTCCCTTTATCATTCTAAAAAAGAAGGAAAGAATACATTTTTTTTTACATCAATGCTCTAATCATGATAAAAATAAATAAATTTGCATCATAAATTTTCATCATATCATGAGGTATAAAATACAAAGGAGTATCAAAACATGAAGGAAAAATTAATTTATGTATATAATATTCTAAACATCAAAGCACATCATTCAAGTTGTGAGTATTGAAAAGAAATCAAGGAAACATTATGATTCATTTGAAAAATTCTCCTCTTTAGTAAATGATGAATAGAATCATAGGAGATGAAATAAGAGATCTTGATTCACAAAAAATCTCAAGTATCAATTATTGAGAAATCAAGATCATGATTAGGATAAAAACTTTTCAATGGTAAAATAAAATATATGAGAACTTGATTCATGTGTAATATATCTCAATTTATCATGATTCATAAAATTCAAGTATCAAGTGTAAGATTTGAATAAAACTCATTCAAATTCAAATCATCAAATCGCTTTCTAGAAATTCAAAATAACAAATAGATTTGTATAAAACTCATCATCAAATCATCAAAATCACTTTCATAGTTCATAAGATTTATAAAATAGCATAAATAGATTCATTAATCTCTTACTGAAAAACTAATAAGATAGCAAAATTTTTAAGAAAATTACTTTCTTCTTTTTAGTTTCAATTTATGCGATTGATTTCATATAAGCATGCTCAAGTTTTTCATATAAAAGCTAAGCATCATGTTTAAAACCAAAAAATAATACAAAATCATCAAGATACATATAATTGCTTCTTAAAACATATATAGAATTAATCTTATTTGGTGTACAAGCATTACATTTAACTTTAACATGTAATTATCATGTTATTTTTTAAAAACTAATTTAAATTCATCAAATCATAGAAAAATACTAAATAATTCCATGGTAAGATAAAATAGATTCGATTGAGTTACTTACCTTACCTTCGGATGTACTTGACTCATCCCAAGTAGCCTTGAGTCCTTTCTTCTCTTTTGTGCGAGCGTCTTCTTATTTAGTTATAGATATTTACTTTTAAAGTGCCCTAGCTTATTATATTCATAGCAGGTCATTGTTTTCTTTTTAAGTTTATTTTTTATTTTTTATTTTTTATTTTATGAACTTTTTAAATTTTATAGTGAGAAGTTCAAGGTTATTATCATCATAACTTGAATTATCACTCAAGTGGTATTCTATTATTCGAAGTATCAAATCCTTTCTATTTTTTGAACGGTTATTCTCATGTTCATCATGTGCTAAATGAGTCATTTCATAGGTTATCAAGGACCTGATAAGTTCTTCAAGTGAAAAGTTATTTTAGGTCCTTGGCTTCTTATATTACCGTTACTTTAGGATCCCAACTTTTTAGAAGAGATCTTAATATCTTATTAATAAGTTCAAAATTAGAAAAATATTTGTCAAGAGCTTTCAAACCATTGATGACATCTGTAAACCAGGTGTATATGTCTCCAATGGTTTCACTTGGTTTCATACGAAACAATTCAAAATCGTACATCAAAAGATTTATCTTAGAATCTTTTGCTCTACTTGTGTCTTTATATGTGATTTCAAGAGTGTATCAAATCTCATGTGCAATTTTTACTCAATTCTTATTATGCCAAGCAAGAATAGCTGAGATATTTATAGACCCTAAGTAGCTTCAAAAATAGAGCCAAAATTATAAACACCTTAAGATTTTAGGGTACTAGCGGTACCACTGCTAATGTTGGGTAGTACCATCGTCTAATCTGCTCTAACACTAGGTGGTATCATCGCCTGACATAGTCTTGATGATTGTGTCTTATAGACTAAACTACTAACGATTCTATCGCTTGTTCTGGCGGTGCCATTGCCTGACCCATCTTTTGGGTCACTGTTTCGGCTTTTCTCTTGGCCCAACATAAATCTAACTTAGGCCCAATAGGCTCTTAATTGAGTTGGCATGAGTCCAACCTAATTATAATTTAAAACTATTGAGAAATCCTATGGGGCAACATCTCATGCGCAATAGAACAAAAAAAAATAAAACCATAGATTTCCCATAGAAAGGTTCCGTCATCGTGTGAAGATCGATGCGTCAAAACAAATTAGCGAAAACTGCTTGTGTAAAAGAAAGTACCTAAGGAGATCGTCTATCCCTGAATCCCTGTAGATCTATAGGAGAGGATGAAGAAGGTCAAGTGTCCTCCTCTCTAGCAGTATCCACACGGTAGGGACTGCGATGATGCACCTCTCTAGGGAGAGGAGAACATAAGGTGGCTACTAAAAGAAGCCCTAGCATATAGAGCTTTGGTTCCCTCTTATTTATAGAGGCCCCCTGAAAAACCCTAATGGATCTTGCCTTGTTGGGTATTGGATCTCCATCCAATTACTCAAACCTCTTGGATTAGTGGATCTCTACCTAATAATCTCTTATTAGTAATTATTGGATCTCATCTTAGGATCCAATAATTCAGGGGCTTAATGGATATCCAATAAGATAGGGGCTTTAGCAGATATCTCATATCCGAACCTCTATTCGTCACAACACCTACTATATGTGTGTGATCCTCTAGGCCTAATATCGAGCTGGCCATGAGTCATACTTGTCAGAACTCCTTTTGACTTAGTGAATTATTATCTCTATAATAATTCAACCAACTCATCGATTGCGGACGTACTAGGCCACTACGTCGCAGCCTCTAGACGATACAAGGGAATCCAATCCTTTGAACCTATATGTTCTTAGTTACCATGTATCTATAGTCCCTCATCCAACTAATATCCCAAAGACCCGATATCGAGTATGGTACTGTTAGGCTCATACGGTCTCTCCTCGAGTCTTGCTCTTGTCGGATTCTCCTAGAGAACTCTTTCTCTCTCAATCCGAATAACTTTGGCCAAGGATTTGTTCGAGCAAGAGTACATGAGATATTTTTCTCATGATACTGAGAGCGGATGATCCTCTATTGACACTAAATAGCCCTCGTAAGATTGACTACCATTCCCAATAACCGGTTGTACTAGATCTGAAACTTTCCAAACCTATAAGTCCGGTATCAAAAAGTGGAGTACTCATACATGACATCCTTGGTGTCTCAAGTCTAAGAATCAGGTACACTACTGGGACTATGGAATCGCTGTTTAATATGAGGTATCAATAACCATCCAGCATTCCGTAGGTGGATTAATCAGTGAACTCATTCCCCAATGAGCACCTGCACTGTACCCTTAGTGTCCCCACACGAGTAGCTATGAGACAAATCACCTCCATCATATGGATAGATATACAGCACACCAGTCTATCCGGTTATCTCGATATCCCTCTCGAGTAACCTATGATCAGGATTATTTAGGGTTTATATTTAAAGGTGAATTGGTCTCATTATCGTAATCTCATCACGATCCGATTCCCATTGCACAGATCCAAGGACATCACAATATATGCAACACGTAAGATAAAATGATAAAATGCCTAATAATAAGCAAAGAGAAAGAATACATATTAAGTCACAAGTGCCATCACTCATGTGATTGGCTTGTAGGGCACATATGACTAGCAAAAACTACTTCGATTTAGATAATTAGTATAAAGCTTGAATTATTTGTTGTCTAGCATATTATTGGTTCATCAGTACTTTATCCGATCCTTCGACGCATCATTCTCTCTTACGACCTATTACCCAATCGGCATGTTGACCTTCACAATACTGATTTCCCTGGTGCAATATTCACTCTTCTTGGCCTGATGCTCAAACTCATATCACGAAGCCTTCTGTCAATACGTCGATCGATTCTCTGATTTGATGTCCAATCTTTTGATATGTTCCACTTCGACCCAACATTCGATTCCTTCTATTTTAATCATCCCTTCATAATCAAAACTAGTCTTGCGTTATTCAAAATACAGATTAGATCATAAACTCTATCAATTAGTTTCATCATCAAAATCCAAGATTCAATAGATTATATAATTCATCTAACATTAAATGAGATCAAATAATATTGTATAACAATCAATCGTATCAGATCTTATGTATCTATTTTTCAATATCGTATAATTGATTTAATGACAATCTATATATTTTTATTTTATATTTCTCTATATCTATAAGAGTTATTTGTATTCTTTTATGGGGATTTGACTTTGACCAGTAGGGATGTGTGATTAGGTTTGGAATTTGAGTTAGAAAGCTTCCATCATCATGGATTGCACATTCGCATGATTAAGATTTCTTTAACAACAGTGAAGAGTCGTCGAATATTTTGCACTTATTTAGGGTATGAAACCGAGTTAACTAATGGTCGAATAATAGATATAGAATACTCTCTATGGCAGCCTTCCAAAGTCAAAGACCAAGGAATAAAGCTTGAAAGCTTTTCATGCTGCAATTTAGATGGTGGCATGTAAAAAAAAGCCTTTCAAATGAACACCATTTCCATACTTCAAAAATTGTGGTGTGACATTGTGATTAAAAAGTACTTTAGCTTTTTTCATATGGGAAAATCAACTTCCTTCAGTCAAAACTAATACATATATTATAAAGTCTCATAAGACACTAGTCCGATGAATATCATCATAATATGATTGAGTTTAATTAATAACATATTTCTTGGATAGATGTTATATAGGTTGGCTCAGCTCTTATGATGACTCATCTCAACCTTGTCAACTTAGATGTAATATTATCAAACTAGCTAACAAACATTATACCACTAAATTAAAATGATAAATTTGTATCAAGGTAGAATATTTTTCTATAATTAGTAAGAGGGGTTAAGAGTATTTTCACTATTGACTTGATTATTAGGAGATATACTCTCATGATAAAACTAGATTCACTCATAGAAGGTATCAATTTTTCGTTGGAGATAAATCTGATGGGTAGATTAGATAGAGTGATTTTCAATTGATATCATAAATGATTAAAAGATGTATATGATTCATGACATCAGCATAGCATTGTGAAGTTAAGCGGCGGATCCAATTAAAAGATAAAGATTACAGTCACCTGTCACACTATCAAATCATAATTAGCATTAATGGGGATGATGGTTTTCTTGTCCTCTCACCTTCCCTTTTTTTCCTTTGGCTATCTCATTAATGCTCAAACTGCCACCAACCCTATGATTTGCCATCGGCGATACGGAACATAAGCCAAGAAAAATTGGAAAATGATGCCACAGAAAAAAAAAGAAAAAAAAAAGAAAAAAAAAAAAGGAAGTTGAAGAAAAGGTTGCCCACCACCAACGGGAGGTTTGCCAGCTGCAAAAGTGAGACCCCAACTACACAGTTACAAAGCTTTCCTGGTGCTCATTAACACTTCGTGTCCCCTCAACCCCTCACAAAAAATATAAATATTTGAAAGATTTTTTTAAAAAATAATGTTTTTTCTAAAATACCCGCACTTGGTGTCTTTTTTTGGGTTATTTTTTTGGATGATGCCCCTCTTTTCTAGATTTTTTATTTTATTTTTCCTAATACCTTGAATGTCTTTCTCCTTTTTAACAAAAATAATTTTCACATAGGGTGTAGTGATCCATTTGATGAACTGACTTACATAGAAATATGATCTTATCCATTTCTCCAGTTAAATCCATTATAACATGAAGATCGATCCATCAAGTTGAACTAGTACACTTTATCGATCGATTTCTATGATATACGTGAAAAATATTTTATTAGAAGGTGGGAGAAGCATTCAAGATATTAGAAAAAAAATAAAGATACCAAATTAAAATTTCGAAAAGGGAACATCGTAGAGGAAAAGCATAAAAAGAGGTTTTTTTCAAGAAAATTATCTTAAAAAATTCTCATTTTTGAATTCTTTTTTCCGCAAGCTGCTCTTTTTTTTTTCCCACCACTGCCCACTTTTCCATATTTTCGAAATTATCCACATCCCAAAGCAACTTCATACTCTTACTATTTGCTTTCAATCAATCCAATTGGTTCAATTACAATATATATATATATATTTGGAGGTACCAAAAATTATATAACTAACATATAAGTCATTTTTTTACATATTCTTATTTTTAAATTAATAAAAATATCTTATATAAAATTCCACCAAGGATAATAAGTTAAAATTAATATTATATTTTTAAAATAATGTTAATATTATAATAAGTTAAAGTTAATATTGTCTTTTTCAGTGAATTTTTTTTTTGCATAGGTGACAAAAATTCTATTTAAGAAACTGTAAAAAAATTATAGAACTAAGTTTTTTTTACCCGCTTTTGATACTTTATATTGCATTTTAAATTTTCACTTAATATAGCATTTTTTATATAGGCTCTTAATATTTTTTGTGATGTACCAAAAATATTGTAACCCTAATAAGAAACATTGTAGCTGTTCACCTCATAGATGAATTTGTCATATGGATTAGTCCAATACAAAAATCGTACGACTTTTGGTTTATCAGATATTTTGGGATATAGGCAAAAAATTTACCCTAAATATTTCATCTTTTCCATGAGACGTGTGAAAATTTAGTTTTCTTTCTCCTCCATAGTTAAACCACGTAAATAGCTCGATAAAATATAATTTTATCGATGTGAAATACTTCGATAAAGAGTATAATAAAATTTTTATTTATTTATGTATTTATCTATTTATTTGATCGCTCCGATGAACTCATACCGCGACACGCCGTCTTCCGATAGCGGGACTGGCAACGCCCAAACGGAGACCATGGACTCCATCGCCCGCTCGCCGTCGTTTCGCCGCACGAGTGACACATCCAATTTGTCATTTGCCACGTGTATAGTACGTCGAATAATAGCCCAGTTGTTGGATCTTTTACCGCGTAATATGGTGTCTCCTGCACTATAAGTGATGGGAGATCCAGGAAACGGCCTCGGGCAATCGTGTTACAAATCACCCCCTCGAAGAAAAGAAGTTGCGAGTCTACTCCAACTGATGATCCATTTAGTGACTTCTCCGTCGTCCTCGTCCTACTCCATCCTCCTCCTCCTCCTCCTCCCTCGGTCTCTCTCGATTGCCTGCCTCTTCGTCCTCACTCTCTCGCCATCCAAACCCTCGAGTCCATAGCGAGATAGTAGTTGGAGAGATTAGGGGAAGAGGAGCGGCGGCGGCAGCGGGCGAGAGTCATGGGGCTGTGCCATGGCAAAAACATGTCCTTCGCCGAGGATGGTCGTCACCGCGAGTACAACGATGGAACCGGGGCTCGCGGCGCACCCGCGACCCCACACCGCAAGAGCAGGAGCCGCCCCGCCACGCCCGTCAACTTCTCCTCGACCAGCACCGACGCCATCGCGTGGCCCAGCCCATACCCGAAAGACTCCGCCAGCCCCCTCCCCACCTGGGTCTCCCCCTCTCCTGCTAGGTCCACTCCGCGGCGACTCTTCCGCCGGCCCTTCCCGCCGCCGTCCCCGGCGAAGCCTATAAAAGCCTCCCTCGCGGATCGCCAGGGCCTGCCAAAGCCAAAGGAGGGTCCGATCCCCGAGGACGGGACCGAGGAGGTGGAGAGGTCGCTGGATAAGAACTTTGGGTATGGCAAGAACCTCGGGGCGAAGTATGAGCTGGGGAAGGTGGTTGGGAGGGGACATTTTGGGCACACGTGTTTCGCCACGGCCAAGAAAGGGGATATCGAGGGCCAGCGTGTTGCAGTCAAGATAATCTCGAAAGCTAAGGTGCGGTGGTATGTCCGAAAAGTTCCTTTTTGGGCTCTAAATTTTCTCCCTCTTCCAGCTTAAGAAATTATATTCAAGAATCAAGATATACTTAGTGCGAAGGGATAAATTCTGAGTTCAAATAACTTGTTGATTAGGCTTGGTGCTTTAACTCTCATCTTTATGTTCTTGTTCTTCTGAATGGTTCTTTGCTCCGTCTTGACCTTAGTTTCTCTTTCTGGTTTGGGAATGCAAAAGAGTCGCCGCTGATTGCATGTCCTTAATGTTATGTGCTTAGTGACAATCATCAAGAGACAAAATGCCATTGAGCTATAGAGGGTCTAAGATGCTCTGGTTTTCTCATAATTGTTAGGGAAGATATAATAATGTGAAGAGTCATTCTGTTGCTATGGACTCATTAAATATGAAATGGCACTAATGTGCTTACTTTTTATGGCATTGCATGCTTATATGGTTTTAAGCATTTTCACAGATGAGATTTTCAATATTAACTCATGCTGAGAAATTATTGACATTACTTTTATTATATTTGTTGTGTAATACCAATATTGCATAATCCTCTGAAAGCTAAACCCATAATCGCCGGTCTTATGGTTTACAATTTTGTGAAGGATTGGGAAAATGGAGTGGGAGGTTTACTATTTTATGGAAGAGAGAAATTTCACTTTTTTTAAAATTTTCCAAGGATAGTGCCATCAGGCAGTTTGTTACATCTTTTGTGCTTCAATTTTACTAACACTAAGTTGGTGGATTACTTGTTGCTATATAACTTTTTTGTGTTTAAATAACCGATGTCTTTTTGTCATCCAAGTTTGACTGACTTCCACATCTAATGAACCAAAGTATGGTCAAAGCTAGCAGAAATAAAAACTAAAGGATCTTTTTTGTGTTTAAATACTTAATACTATATAACATTTTTGTGTTTAAATAATGGATGTCTGTTTGTCATCCAAGTTTGACTGGCTTCCTCATCTAATGAACGAAAGTATGGTCAAAACTAGCAGAAATAAAAACTAAAGGATCTTCTGCATCAACATAGAGTATACTTTTTCTCTTTAATATGGACATAATTCCTTCAGAACTATAGGCCTTGCTTTCCATCCATAAATTGATCGATACAAGTATTGATTACTTCAAGTCTAGGTTTATTTGAAATTTGCACTTGTCATAATAAGAAGATCACACATGCACACACACACACCCTGCATCCTTCTATTTAGTATTAGCTTGTGGTTAGTCTACTGTTTTTTTTTTTTGACAGATGACAACGCCAATATCGATTGAAGATGTTCGTAGGGAGGTCAAAATCTTGAAAGCTTTATCTGGGCATAAGAATCTTGTCAAATTTTATGATGCATGTGAGGATGCACTTAATGTCTACATAGTAATGGAGTATGTCTTCTTTATTATATTTTCAATTTTTATTTTGATTGTAGTGATATATCTCCGAATATCAGTACCTAAACTACAATTGGTTTATACTTTTCCTTTAAATAACTGGCCATAATGCATTTTGTGTCTAACTTTATATAACTTATTGATAGATGATAATCCTCTTTTTTGTAATTTTAAAAAGAAAAGACTTCTCGATGATGATGATTTGTACATGGTTCTTTTTTATTGCAATCCTTACTCTCTCTTCTCCTGTGTTCCCCAGATTATGTGAAGGTGGAGAATTATTAGATAGAATTCTACGCAGGTAAAGATATACATTTTATCAATCAAAGTCATTAACAAGAACTTTGAATTTCTTTTATTGACACATGATTTTTTGTATGTGTGTGTTCTCAAGAGGTGGAAGGTACACAGAGGAGGATGCAAAGGAAATTGTTGTTCAAATACTGAGTGTAGTTGCCTTTTGTCACCTTCAAGGTGTTGTGCATCGTGATCTAAAGCCAGAGGTCTATCTTGTAAACTTATTTGTCATTACAACACACTAGTCATTTCCTGCAGGATTGATTCTAGTTTTTTGTCACTTTCTCATTCCAGCATCTTCTTCAGTGCTACTGACCCTAATTCTCTTGTACTTTATAGCAGAATTTTCTTTTCACCACTAAAGATAGGAACGCTCCCATGAAGTTGATTGATTTTGGTCTTTCTGATTTTAATAAACCAGGTGAGCATTAGCTAGCTACATGGACTTATTGTTGCTGTAGTGTTATTCATTACTTCACTATGTACTATTTCCCTGCCTCTTAGGACATTGCCATCACTATGCGCTATATCCCTTCCTAGATTACATGGAAGGAAGGAAAATCCATAACACAAATAACAGTCTCTTAGGACATTTAAGAGAACAGTAGAATTTAAATTGCAGGTCCCAGTTTAACCATTATGCCATCATGGACAAAAAGAGTACAAATCTCACCATGAATAAATACATCAGAAAAAGGTTATTCCAGGAGCATCTGTTGATTCGAGGGGAATAAATACAATAATAGGCTGAAAGATGATCTTAAATGGAGATGGATGGAGTGAAGGATGATGGATGACTTGCTAATTGACCTGGTTGTTTTATTCTAATATTTGACTATCATATGGCCTTAACTGACCTGATACTTGTAGTTCATTTTTTTTTACGAAGAACTTGACTCTTTTTATTTCAGACATCCATTTCGTCACTATCTTTTATTTGACTTGTGTTATCATATTGTGCTTGACATTCTTATATTCTTCTCTTTTTGACTGTGCAGATGAAAGACTTAATGATATTGTTGGAAGTGCATACTATGTTGCCCCTGAGGTCCTACATAGATCATACAGTACGGAGGCAGATATTTGGAGTATTGGTGTTATAACCTATATCTTGTTGTGTGGTAGTAGACCTTTCTGGGCACGGACAGAATCAGGAATTTTTCATGCTGTTCTGAGAGCTGATCCCAACTTTGATGATTCGCCTTGGCCAGATGTGTCTTCAGAATCTAAAGATTTTGTTAAAAGGCTTTTGAATAAGGATTATAGAAAAAGAATATCAGCTGCACAAGCTTTGAGTAAGTTGCCAGTCCTTGCTAAACACACTAGTGAGGAGTTGGTATGTCTTTCTGTATATAGTTCTATGATTCTTCATTGTATTTGTAGCTTCCAAAGTTCTAATTCATAGATATCTGACTAGGGTTGGCTAGTTTGTTGAGGCTTACAGCTATAGTCAATTTCTGAAAGCTAATATTTGCTTCTCTGGTTGCAGCACACCCTTGGTTGCGAGATAAATGTTGGCAACTTCCTCTGGACATACTGATATACAAGTTAATCAAGTCATATCTTCATGCCACACCTCTCAAACAAGCTGCATTGAGGGTAGATGTTTACAAGCACTAAAAATTTGGTGGCTGTCATTACTTTGCTTGAGGGGAGATGTTTACAAGCGCTAAAATTTGGTGGCAGTGTCATTGCTTTGCTTGTTTGTATACTTGTTATAAATGCATTGGAAAAGAAATTCTTTTACATATCTACTATTGCTCTTTCAGACTCCTGTTATGAACTGATTTGGGGGGGTAATTAACATACTATGGCAAAATCTTTTTATGGTGAAACATGTCACTATGCCTCCTATTATGCATTTTTTGCATATACATGGCCTAATTTCGCTTTATAATTATCTTGTTAATATCATGTAATTTAATGTATTTAACATCAGTGCTTGATCTTTTTGCAGCATTTATATTTTAGGTACTTATATATATGAAATTATATGTATCTATATATGTATGTTGCTCCCTCTTAGTTTGATAATTTAGTCAATTTATGTAAATTTGTTTTAAAATTTTTCATACTTCTGTACCTCTTTTGTAGGCACTATCCAAAGCTGTAACAGAGGATGAACTGTTCTATCTGAGGTTGCAGTTCGAGCTATTAGACCCAAATAAAGATGGTCACGTATCCCTTCAAAACTTTCGGATGGTCAGTCTAATTAATTGTATTTGTCTCAAGCAATATCAGTATTATAGTGTTGGTAGAAAGAAATGCAATTGCTTGGTTTTCTTCTTGTCTGTGATGCACTATATATGCTGTTTTTGGTTTTTGATCTATGTGCTTTTGGGGCAGGCACTAATGCAAAATGCAACAGAAACAATGAGGGAGTCCAGGGTATTTGACATTCTGAATTCGGTGCGTCATATATTCCTCTGCTATTTCACAGTATCAGCCTAATTTCTTATAAATGCCATTTTTTGACAGTTCATAGGTTCTTCATTGTTGTATATCATAGTTATCAAACATGATTATTGAGATCATTAAAGAAATTTGTCCTTATGACATGTATTGGAGGCTGTGTATCTTGAACATGAGTATCAGATGAAACAATATTTTTCATTGGAAATAATAGTGTTACAATAAAAACTTCCTCTTTCTCAAACCTTTTAAAGGAAACAGATGTCATATTTTGGACATTGAATTATGAAATTTACAATGATTGACAGGGCCTTTGCACGTCCTGCCAATTCTTGAGGCTGATAAATTTTTTCTAGGTAAATTACTTATGTGAAAAAACAATGTTAAACCTTTTTCGTCTTCTTGGTACTGTGTTATGTCCTCAAGTCACTATTAAGCTTGAAAGTTATGAGATATAACCTCTCTTTGGCTTCTTTAATTGTTTCTAGTAGAAAATTTTTACTGTAAATAATAGTCATTCTAAAAAATCTATGATTCAAAACCCAGATGAAGCCACTCTCAAATAGAACCATGGACTTCGAGGAATTTTGTGCTGCTGCAATCAGTCCCTATCACCTTGAGGCTTTGGATAATTGGGGACAGATAGCTAGCACAGCCTTCGAGTTTTTTGAACGGGAGGGTAACCGAGTCATCTCTGTTCAGGATCTGGCCCAGGTACTAATGATCACATAGACTTCCAAATTCATATCTGATCGACTATATTTTCCATTAGACTATAATGGTTCTGTTGTCTGTAGGAGTTAAAGATTCCTCCAAATTCTTATTCTATTCTGAAAGCCTGGATTAGACCTGAGGATGGCAAGCTCAGTTTTATTGGATACACCAAATACATACATGGCATCACTATACGTGGTTCAAACAAGAGAGGTCGCTAGATTCTGCAACCACTGATGTAGCTCTTTCTGATGTTGGCCAACTCAATATAGAGCATGCTGTTTAACCACTCCTTTTCTCTGTGTTTGTTGAATGTGGCATAAAAGCTCTGGTAGAGAATGCATGTATGGATAGATTTGCAATGAAAGCTGAAGTGAAGGCTTCTAGGGCATATATGTTGTCTCTTATCCAGTTTGCCCTCTGTTGCTGTGTTGTATTGTCTATTTCAGTCTTATTTCTTCTAAAGGAACTTGTATCGTCTCTTTGTTGCACTTTGCTCTCTCTTTACTGTCCACTATTCTCAGGAGAGAAATTTAGGTTATAATAACTGAATTTTCAAGCAGCTTGTTCCTTATAATGACTGATTGCAAGATAGATTTGATAATATGGGTTAGTTTTCAATTGAGAATTGTTGACTTGAGTGAAGTTTAACTTCAACATTCCACAGTTCCACTATATTGTCACACACATTAATATCTTGTTCATATTAAACTTTTCTTGGTTGAAGTGCTGCCAAAATTTTCCACATAACCTTTGTCCTTTATCTTGTTCCCACCAATGATTCATGCGTATTATTCCTAAATATTAACCAGTGTTACTTGCAAAAAAACTGGAATGCAATAACAAAGTTTTTTATTACTCGATTTGAACAAATTGTTCGATTACTTGATGGTTAAATGAGAACATACAAACTCACTTTGAGAACATGCATATCTTTCCTTACGACATGTGATAAGTATATATCCTGCATTTATGAACTATGAACATTTGCATGTAGCTGCATGCATAAATACATCTCCGAGGTGATATCTGCAAAGGTGCAGTTCATATACATGGTTGTCTCCACATGCATGAGTTGTATTATTGTATAAATTGGGAAGAACTTAAAAGAAAGCATACAGAAGTAGTGGCGGTCATACCGGACGCCTGTAGTTCTGACCAACTCAACGTGTCCATCTAAATGTCATTTTCTGCGAAAGACCAAACCCTGCCCTCATGATCCAATCACGCCATGGATACACAAAGGGCGCAGTAGCTGGCAGCGGCAATCGCAGAGACATGTCCGTGAGAATTAACCATGGGAGAATGGGAGGCTAACTACCAGCATCACATGCAGAGCGGTGGAAAAGAGCAGCAGAGTCAACAGAGAAAAGAGCGAGAGCGAGAGCGAGACGCGTGCATGGGTTCGTGCTCATTTCCGAGGACAGACCAGCTTTTGAAGTCGGTGCCTGCTGCTTTGTCTTGTCTTTTGCAACCTCGCGTCTCACACACACCTCCTCTCTTTATTTCCCTCCTTGTTTCCTGCATCTTCGTTGCACCTCACTACTCCCTGTAGTCTGGCTCGAGGCCATCGTTCCTTTTACGGATCGATGTGAAGATCTCGGACCAGACTTCATTCCCCCCAATCATGGCTTCCATCGCTCCTCCACTAACACTTGAAAGGTCATCTCTTTTGTCTTTCCTGATGACTTGTGTTTGCAATAGATTGGAGAATCATAGGGAAGTTTGCCGGTTTTTCTTTCATGATCTCTTTCTCTTGAAGGGCACTCATCATTACCCACTAAAAGTGTCTTCTCTGCCTTTCTTTTCTTGCAAATCTGCTTGCTTAGTATATATCTTTGGTGTTCTTCGTATTCTCTTTGCTTGTTTGCTGAAGCTATCTGAGAATTCAGTTGCTAGACCTGGTTTGGATCTCTCTTTTGCGTTCTCACTTCTTTGTTTATCGATCTGTATACCAGAAATTTCAAGGCTTTCCTCTCGCTAGATCTCTCTTAGTTAATGATCTATGTTTGAGGTTGTTCTCAGTTTCCTCCGAGAAAATTCCTTATAGTGAACACAAAGTAACTTGACATGAACTAACCAAGAAATGTCAGACTATTTAGGTGAGAGCACATGTTGGCTGTTCCATAAACATGTGCTATTTAATGCCTTCTGTTCTCACGCTCATCTATATGATCTCAACACCGGTTGTGCAATGGAAAAACAAAAAGCTGGCCATCGGAGCTTGCACTTGTCACTGCTAGCTTTAGATTTTAGCTTGAAGAACATTGCAACTGGAGTTGCTGTTCCCATTTCCACTGCTTCGTGTTCTTTCGTCAGTGAAGCAGGGAAAGGCCCAACATAACATGAATCTGGAAACACGTGCGACAGTGGCAAAGGCTTGTCATCCGAGGGAGCATTGCTTAGGGTTTGGCGTCGTCAGAGAAGGTAAAGACGACAGCCTTCCTTCGGAATAGGAAGTTCTCACACGGAACCAGAAAACCTCTGCTTGGCTTCCCCACCATCGATCATAAGCAGCAACCTTTTATTTCTATTCTTAACACCATGGAGATGTCATCTTCAGACTACAAGTAATGTGTCCTCTTTCTTTTAGACTGGATGAGATGACATCACTGGGCATAAGATAGAAGGGGTCATCTGATCCCTCTCTCTCTCTCTCTCTCTCTCTCTCTCTCTCTCGTGTTATTACACACGACATTGGATGTTCTGTTGTAAGTCAACTCAAAAGCTATTGGATGTTATGATATCATTGGGCATAAGATAGAAAGGGTTTGCTGATCTCTCTCTCTCTCTCTCTCTCTCTCTCTCTCTCTCTCTATATATATATATATATATATATATATATATCACCTTTTTATTTTTTTCTATCTTTTATTATACCATCAATAATAATTATTTCACATATTCTAGCTACAATATATTCATATTATCCTAAATGATTCTCCCTCATTTTATCATCTATTTTCGAATATCCATATCCATAGAAAATATATATTTTCTATCTTTGTTAGTAACTTTATATATCCACTTTAATATTCTAATCTCAATAATATAATATTTTATTTATATTATTTCTTAGCTGGTGAAGGATAAGAATTTTCTTTTTTTGATGAACTTGGGTCCATGGTGTGAAATAGGCTTTGACACCATGTGACCAGAGTGCTGGAGAAATCGGACGTCCAACACATTTCCAATACCCCTTAGGATCATTTGATTGGAAGGCATATTATGACTTTTTATAGTGATTTGACAGAAAGAGTGATGAAGAATAGAGACAAAATAAAGCATTTCTGTCTGACTACCTATCAAAAAACTAAAACCCTGTTACTCTCATGACATATAATAAATAGGGTTTCTATAGTGTCGATGGATACATCAAATATATCACACTTAACTTGAATCTGTTTTCTTGAGAGATTTTCCAGAAACAATATTTAGTTTGGTTTATTTTCGCATAGAACTTTTAATGTGTTTCATCTCTCAATATAATGAAAATCTTCATGGTACTTTTGAAGAAGGGACAAATTTAATTCCAGCATATATCAACTGAAGTCTCATATGGACTATAGAAAATTGACCTCATCATGACTAATGAAAAGTTAATCTGATCATAAATGATTTATTCATGTTTATTCTTCCTCAGCTGATGGTGATCTTTTTTCAGATTTCTTAATGTTACACGTGTTAGAAAATTGTCCTCATCATGACGAATTAAAAATTAATTTGATCATAAATGACTTATTCATGTTTATTATTTCTCATCTAATGGTGATGTTTTTTCAGATTTATAATGTTACACTTGTGTTGCATTTGTTGGTTGATTCTGCATGAAAGCATAGCTGCTTTAAAAAAGAATAATTAAAAGAAACATAAATTCTTAGGGTGCTGAATATACATATTCTTTTGCATGCTTACCTTATATATGACCATGTATCTATGTATAATTTGCAGTCCAGTCCAATAATTATTAGTTTATTTTGCTTTCAAGAATACTATCTCTTGAACGATATTAAATTAGAAAAAAAAAGGGATAAACCCCAAGATGATGTTATTTACACATATCTTCCGAAATAACTTTTTATTTGTGTGGGCCGAAATGCAAAAGGCCTAAGCCACATGCATTTTCATCTTATATACCAACATTGTATCTTATGTTTTTAATCAAAATTGTCATCTATTACATCTGTATGTTCCATCATAGTTCTGAAAAAAAAATTTGATGAAATACTTTAATACTTGCTGATAACATAAATCATGAAAAATCATTTATGTTTTGCCTTTATGGAAGAACCTGTCTAAGGCAATCAGTCACTCCTTTGGATGAGAATGGAGTAGGTCGCTATTGTTGCATCAAGAGGTATCTCGTTGTGGAAAAAGCCTATGGTAAGGTGTCATGGCATGTTGTGACTAAGGTTCTTAATTTAATGGGTTTCCTACTAGGTTCATAAGTTGGATTAACACCAGTATTTGTACTCCCATGTCAAACTAATGGAGATAAATATCAAAGATTCGGAGGATAAAAAGACTTTAGGCAAGGGGACTCTTATTCCCTACTTATATGTGATGATTTCCCAAATCCTAACTGAGTTTCTTGATACTGTGATGCCAAAATAATCAATTCTATCAAATTTGACAGCGACGACTACATCAATCATATCATATCTGTTGGTAATATCTTATTATTCTTTAGGATCAATAAAAAAAATCTTATTCTAATATCCTTAAAAAAATTTCAAGTTTATGAAATCGTGAATAGACTAGTTGAAAGCCTTATTAATAATTGTCTTTGGCAAAGATCAAACAACGGCACAGCAGAGGTCTTTGCTTGATTGAATGGATCAAAGTTACGTTGAATTGTCTAAATGATGGCAAGATAAATATGATGTTGCCTATCCTAAGGGTTGCCTGGTGTAGAGGTGCTACTTCAGAATCGAAATTGTTCATCAAGTCTATACATGCGGTAAGAGCTGGTTTTATTAAACTAGTGGGGAAGCTAAGAATACTAATGTCTTCTTTGATAGTTGGACATTTGATATTCCACTAGACACAAACCCAACTGTCTACTAACTTGGAACTTTGCTACCTTCAAGGTGAGTTTGTTGTTCCAATCTAGTAGTAGCTGGAATGCCCAGCTGGCGGCTGCTATAGGACATATTTAGTCCTGAATTTACTAGCAAGAGGAAAGATATTGGATGATAACTGTATGAGATATCCTAATGCTCATCCTTTGGAAAACCCTTATGAATCCTAGAGTGCATATGTTTTGCTGGAAACTGATACACAGGGGACTTCCCATTGTTGGTAGATTGAGAAAGCTTAATATTGGAGTTGAGGGTAGATGCCCCATGTGTGAGGTTGCCCCTGAATCCATTGAACAACTTAGGTGTCTGAAACATGTGGAGATCTAATTGGAAATGAAATTTCACTTCTTTGGTAACTTGGTGCAATAGGGTTTAGGTGAGAGAAGGCTCTGACTTGCTTAGAGGGAGATCCTGAGTGTTTATATAGCCAATGTGTTATGGTTCTTGTGGAAAGGGAATGATGCTACTTTTGATAGCAAGAAGCCTAACACCATGAGTATATTATATGTAGTCAAACCATTACTAGCACTAGCTACTATTCTAGAAAATATAGATTTGAAGGTAACATGTGATGCAGCTACAGTGTCCTCACCAATGATTCTCTCTCTTTATAAGGACCTAAGAATTGATTTAGTTTTTAGAGAGAGAGAGATGATAATAGAGCTTGTTTTATATGTATATATATACATGTATATATATACATGCATACATATACATATATATGTATATATACGTATATATGTATATATATATGTATACATGTATACATATATATACATGTATACATATATGTATATATATATATACATGTATATACATATATATGTATATGTATACATGTATATATATATATGTATACATGTATACATATACATATATACATATATGTATATATACATGTACATATATACATATATATATACATGTATACATATACATATATACACATATATATATTTATATATATATATATATGTATACATATCTATATACATATATGTATATATATATACACACGTATATATATATATATATATACACTGCTAGTACTCTGAAAACTAGAGATGAAACCGTTTTGGCTTCAAATTTGAATTCATTTGGGGCTTGTAAATACCCTACTCATCTTTGCTTGGCATACAGAAGAACTTGAATAAAAAGTGTATGAAAATTTTATTGTAATCTTGTGAAAATTCCCCTCCTCTTCTCTAAATTTGATTTCTGTTTAAGGAAAAGTTGAGAGAATTTTAAAGGTTATCTCTTAAACTTATGAAAAGAAGAAAAGAGTTGTAAGAGGATAGTTGATGTAGGTCATGACAACCGAACCACAATAAAACTAGTGTGACTTCTCTTATTTGCTGTTTACTTATATTGCAAATTACTTTACTTGCTCATTACACTCTTACGAATATTTTTAAGTTTAAATGTATTTTCGATATGGCCTTTATCGAATAAAGTTTCGAATCGATAAAAGTTTTCAAAAGCACTAATTTACTCCCTCTCTTAGTACTGATTCAATTCTAACAATTGGTATCAGAGCTAAGTTTCTCTATGTTTGGTTTAACACTCGGGAGAGATGATTTTTGCCAATAATTAAGAGGGTCATTCTATCGCTCGTCCTCCTATGTTCAATGGGATGGATTACATGTATTGAAAAAACTTGAAAGAGAATTTTTTTATTTTTTATGGATTTTGATTTATAGAATATTGTTGAAAGCGATTTTCAAAAGTCTTCTAAACAGATGAACGAATGAAATGATTTGGAGAAGAAGACTTTCTCTTTGAATGCTACAGCGATGAATGCTTTATTTTGTGCTATAGATAAAAATAAATTTAATTGGGTTTCTATATACGAAACTGCACATGATATTTAACACACACTCGAAGTCACGCATGAAGGCACAAGTAGAGTTAAAGAGTCAAAAATTAATCTTTTGATACATAGCTAGGAGTTGTTTCGAATGAAACCAAGCGAAACCATTAAAGACATATATACCTGTTTTACAAATATTGTAAATGGTTTAAAAGTACTTTGTAAAAGTTTTTCTAATTTTAAACTTGTTAACAAAATATTAAGATTTCTTCTAAAAAGTTAGGATCCTAAAGTAACAATAATACAAGAAGCAAAGGATCTGAACAATTTTCTGCTTGACGAACTTATCGAGTTTTTAATGACCTATGAAATGACATATATAGCATATGATGAACTTTAGAATAACTTTCTAAAGAATAGGAAAGATATGACACTTACAACCAAAGAAGATCACTTGGGAGAAAACTCAAGTGATAATGATGATGATGATGATGATGATGATGATGATGATGACTTGACACTTTTACAAAAAAATTTAAAAAATTCTTAAAAAGGAATAAAACAAAGCAAGACACTAAGAACAAAAATAATTAAAAAATGACACAATTGTTTGCTATGAATGCAAGAAGCTAGGGCACTTTAAAAGTGAATGTCCCTAAGTGAAGAAGAAGCTACTAAAGAAAAAGAAAGCGTTCAAAGCGACTTAGGACGAATCAAGTGTATCCGAAGACGAGGACCAACCAACAAAAAAGAAGTTATAAACTACGCATTAATGGCATTTGATAATGAGGTATGTAACTCAAACGAATCTTCCTTATCTTACGATGAATTACTCAATATTTTTTATGATTTATTTGATGAATTTAAATTAGTTAGTAAAAAGTATAAATTATTAAAAAAGGATATGCTTCTCTTGCTAGTGAATTTGAAAAATTAAGATAGATAAATCTATTTATAAGGGACTCAAAGTTAAATGGGTACCTAAAAAAAAACTCCCTTTCTTGTAGATGTGTTTATAATCAAAAGTTAGGAGCAAGAGATGATACCTTGATAGTGGATACTCAAGACACATGACTAAAGATCCAACACACTTCTCTAAGCTCATTAGCCAAGACGAAGGATATGTCACATTGGAAGTCAACAATAAGGAAAAAATTATTGGCAAAAGAACCATAGGTAATAAGTCAAAGGACTTGATTGAATATGTATTATTTATAGATGGTTTAAAAAATAATCTACTAAGTATTAGTCAATTGTGTGATAAAGGATATATCATTAAATTTAAATCTAATGCTTGTATAATTAAAATACTATACAAAAATAGATCTATGATTACCTTAAGAAATAATAATGTGTATACTATTGATATTGATGATTTTTATGATGAAATGTATTTTTTTGGCTTTAAATGATAATGCATGGCTTTAGTACAGGAGACTAGATCATGCTAGTATGAAACTAATCTCTCAAATTTCAACTAGAAAACTTATAAGAGGAATGCCTAACATCAAATTTGTCAAAGACAAAGTTTGTGATGCATGCCAACTAGGTAAACAAATAAAAATAATTTTAAATTAAAAAAAATCAAATAAGCACCTCTAGACCACTACAATTAATCCATATGGATTTATTTGGATCAAATGATATAACAAGTCTAGGAGATAGTAAATACGCTTTTGTAATTGTTGATGATTATAGTAGATACACTTGGACATATTTCTTAGCACACAAAAGTAATTGCTTTAAATATTTTTCAAAATTTTATTAACTTGTTCAAAATAAAAAGGGTTTTATGATTTCGTATGTTCGTAGTGATCACAATTGTGAGTTTCAAAATTATAATTTTTAAATTTTTTATGAGTTAAATGAGTACAACAATAATTTCTCTACTCCAAAACATCCATAACAAAATAAAGTAGATGAGAGAAAAAAATAGGAGCTTACAAGAGATGGCAAGAACCATGTTAAACGAACATAGCCTACTCACATTTTTTTAGGCCGAAACCGTTAACATAGCATGCTATGTCATGAACAAAGTTCTCGTAAGACCATTACTTTCCAAAACTTCTTATGATTTGTAGAATAATAAAAGACTCAACATTTCATATTTTTAAAGTTTTTAGTTGTAAATATTTTATTTTAAATAAAAAAATATCTTAGAAAAATTTGATGTAAAATCCGATGAAGGCATATTTCTTAGATATTCCTCTATTTCTAAAGCATATCATGTCTTTAATAAAAGAACTTTAATTATTGAGGAATCCATTCATGTTATTTTTAATAGCTTTCCGAATTTAAGAAAATGATTTTGATGATGATTTTGATTTTGATGCTTTAAATTTGAATGAAAATTCTCCTTCCTCAAGCAACTTGGATGTATCTTTTTCCAAAAAATCCTTACCTAAGGAATGAAAGTATATAGATGCTTATCCTAAGGAGCTAATCATTGAAGAAACATCAAAAGATGTTCAAACTCGCTCTTTATTTTAAAAAAATTTGTGCTAATGCTGCCTTTTTATCGTAAATTGAACCAAAATGCATTAATGAACATCTAAAAGATGATTAATGAGTTATTGCAATACAAGATGAGTTAAGTCAATTTGAGAGAAATGAGGTGTGGAAGCTTGTCCCTAGACCTAGTAATCACCTTGTAATTAGTATGAAATGGGTCTTTAGGAATAAGCAAGATAAACTTGCTATCGTGGTTCGAAACAAAGCTAGATTAGTGGCCAAAGGTTTCAAATCATAAGAAGGTATCGATTATAAAGAAACCTTTATTCCTATGGCTAAACTTAAAGCCATGAGGATTCTCCTTGCCTATGCATGTTATAATAATTTTAAGTTATTTCAAATAGATGTTAAAAGTATTTTTTTTAATGGTTTTATTTTCGAAGAAGTTTATGTTAAACAACCACCCGGTTTTAAAAATATTTATTTTTTAAATTATGTTTATAAGTTATCTAAGGCTCTCTATAGATTAAAGTAAGCCCTAAGGGCTTGATATGAGAGACCTAGTTCATTTCCTATTAAGAATGATTTTTTGAAAGGTAAGGTCGATACTATATTATTTATTAAATATTTTAAAAATAATTTTTTTATTATTTAAATTTATGTTGATGATATCATTTTTGGTACTTCAAATGAATCTTTATGTGAATCTTTTATCAAAAGCATGAGTTAAGAATTCGAAATGAGTCTAATAAGTGAATAAACATTCTTCTTAGGATTATAAATTAAGCAATTAAGTGATAAAACTTTTATTAGTCAAACTAAGTATGCTTTAGATCTATTAAAATAATTTAATATGGGATGGTGCTATGGTATTAATACACCAATGAGCACTTCCACAAAGTTAGTTTGATGTGTTGGGATTTAGAGCAGCACTAAGAGGGGGGGCTAAATTAGTGCAGCAGTTAATAACGAAAAATTTTGACAATTTAAATAAGTTTGTATTTTGAAAACTTCATAGGATAAAATTACGTTTCGATGAAAATCAATTTTAATTAAAGCATATCGGAAACATATTTAACTTGCAAGCATTTAGAGATAAAGAAATACAGTAGCAAGTGAAGATGGTTTGTTGAAATGTAAATTACGAGAAAGTAAATGCAAACCGAGTTTATAGTGGTTCGATCATATGACCTACATTCACTCTCGATTTCTCTTCACTTGAGACTATCGGCTTTCCACTAGTTGTCTTCCTTGAATACTTAGAAGCAATCAAAAAAAAGGAGAACTTGCTACTTAAAGAGACCCTAAATAAGTTTAAGGTCGGTAGCAAGGGCTTGGACTTAATCCTTGCAAACAAGGGTCATGTCGAAAAAAGAAGTGGAATTGGATTTGTGAGAGGATCTCACTATACTCCAACCACCTTCATTAAAAGACCCACACTACATGTATCACCTCATTTGAAATGCAACTTTTGTTATAAATTTAGACATGTTGTTTACAAATATCCATATAAGAAACTTAGCACACAAGTTGATATGGGTTCCTAAAGGAACTATAAGGAACTCAATGAACAATGACAAGATTTCAATCTAATCCTAAGTTAGCTCACCTTAAAGCCATTAAAAGAATCTTAAAGGAACTTTTAATCTAGGATTATGGTATCCAAAATCTGATGACTTTGATTTAAAAACCTATACGGATGCGGATTTTGGTGGATGTAGAATAGATAGAAAAAATACATCCGAAATATGTCAATTTTTAGGGCATGCACTTGTCTCTTGGACTTCCAAGAAACAAAACTCAGTTGCACTATCTACGGCCGAAACCGAGTACATAGCCGCAAGTGCATGTTGTGCACAAGTTGTTTGGATGAAAAATAGACTATGGAATTCAATTAAAGAATATTCTCATACAATGTGATAACACAAGTGCTATTTGTTTGACCAAAAATCTCATTCAACACTCTAGAACTAAGCATATTGACATTAGGCATACTTTATATAAGATCATGTCAATAATAATGATGTTATTCTAGAATTTATTAATACAAAATACCAATTAGTGGACATCTTCACAAAACCTTTAAATGAAGAACAATTTGACTTCATTAGAAGAGAATTAGGCATGCTAAATTATCCTTATACATGAAGACATTGTATGTTTCTTTTATGAAGTTTTTCAACTTCCGTTTTCATGAACTCATCTTGATATTATCTTTTCAGATGACATCTTTGCAATATTGTATTTTTGAACGAAAGTCTCATTTTTATCCTTCTCCGATCTTGCATTGATACTCCTCTTTCATCAGTTAATGTTGATGATTTCTAAATTAAAATTATGCCCTCTTAATGACTTGGTAAAATTGCTTTTATACTCCCTCTACTTCTATTGGGATGAATAAATGGTTTTCTTAATTTATTTTATCCACTCTTGCGTATCGTTTGAAGTTTGATAATTTTGTCTTCTTGACGCATGCAACTATACATACATCAATATCATGATCTTTGCATAAAGAAGAAGCTCTCAAGTTTTTATACTCTCTTCGGACTTCATTCATGCAAATTTAACAAACTCTTGTGCTAATTTCTACGTCTTAAGCCTTTATGACTTGATTGTTTATCTTCCATCTCATGAGTTCTTATGAGAATACCAAGTTAAATCTTTTATGAATTTTTTACGATAATGTGCTCCACTTCATAAATTTGTAATGGAAATGTCAAGTTGAGCCTTTAAAGTATGAAAACTTCATCATGACTCTTTCATAAATTTTAAGCTTAGTATGAAAACTTCATCTCTTTTCTTTATGAATTTTTTTTAAAATTTTCTTCATGAGCTCTTGATGAAATATTTGATGAATGTCTTGGCTTCAACGATGTATCTTTTTCACTTTACGATTTTTCGGCTTAAATTTTCAAATTGGCTCTTAAATCGTTCATTTCAATCCTTCTTGAATGAACTCTTATAGGTTTATCAATTTCATCTCTTTTCTAGTCTCATTTGGTAGAAACAATTCTTGCATAAATTTTTATTGACTTGAGTGATTCAATTCAAGAATTATTATGCAAAAATACTGAATTTTTTTATGAGATCTTAGAAAATTTTATGAACTTTGGCTTTAATGATCTATCTTACGATTTCATTGGCACTAATTTTCAAAAAGAATGATCAAATTGCTCTTTGGTATTTTTTTTTTGTCATTTTTATCAAGGCCTATTCCCTTTTTGTTGATGACAAAGTGGGAAAAGAATATGGCAAGATAAATTGATGACTTGATTGATGGAATAATAAATGCCTTGTATGTATCATATTGAATGATATATCATGTATTGCAATATATGTGTTGTATCAAAAATTGATTGATATCCTCAAAAGCATTGCAATATATCGCAATATGAAGCTCATCGCAATTAGAATGCATTACATACATCACAAATGGTTCATACATGCTCTACATGTTAATTTTGTAAAATCGTTATCATATCATGTTTAAATTTAATATTTTTCATTAATATGATAAGTTTTCATCTCATTTGATGATGTATCGTAAAATGATATCATACCTTGAATTTGTGCAATTTTATTTTGATATCATTTGATCCCTATTTCACTTCAAAATTAAAATTGGTATCATTTGTCGAAGTAAATGTCTATCATCATTGAACTTGAAAAATGGGTGTCATGTCTTGACATCGTGAAAAATACGAAGTTTCGTATTTATGGATGAAAAGATCATGCTTGCTAAGCATGACAATAAGTTCAACGAATGCAACTTATCGATTTCGGCTTGAATTCAAGGAGATTGAATTCAAGTGTTTTCCTTCTTATAATATGGCATATAGATAGGGGGAGTTAAGATTAACTTTGTCATCAATTGATTGTCATCATAAAAAAGGTGAAGATTGTTGAATCTCAGATTTTGATGATAAAGTCAATTGATAGGTTATTTGATCTAATTCATATTATTGAGATAAGTGTGCAGGATTGACTATGATAGCAATGAAGACATAAAGTAAATTACCGAAGTCAAGTACATTGGGAGTTTGAGAGTTTGCTGGAAGTCCGAAGGATCGTTGGAAGTGTTGTTGGAACTGGTCGAGAATAAATCGATGACTTGTCGAAGGTTTCAAAAGTTCACCGGAAGGATCGTCGGAGGTTCACAGAGTTGACCGAGAAAGTTTGGAAGGTGGCCAAAAGATTCATCGAAGTTACCATAAAGTCCATGAGGTTATTGGAAGTCCGCTGGAAGATATCCGAGGGTGTTGTCACGCACTTAGCTGGAATTGCCTAAGTGGTGAGGTACTCTTGCGGCAAACACAGACTTAGCTGGAGTTGCCTAAGTCGAGAAGCACCCTTGCACCCACTTTGATCAGACTTAGCTAGGATTGCTTAAGTCTTGAGGCACCCTTGCGACATACGCATCCACAAAGGGTCAGCTAAGCTGTAACCTCATGTAGGTCCCATAAGACTTGTAAAATAGAAGTTGATTAGTTTTTGAAACAAGCGGCGGATAAGTGCCGACATCTCGTGAAGAGGAAAGCTTTACAAGCAATTGAGCGAGCACTTGGAGTGCAAGAAAATAGAAAAAGAGAGGAGGAAAACAAGGACTTTAGAAGGGTGAATGAGCAACTGCAAGTCCACAAACAACTACTCCCCGGGTGTCGGGTGCGAAGGCAAGTTTCCATCAAGTTGACGTGCAAACTTGTGAAAGTGTTCAACGCCTGACACTACCTCGAAGCCCCATCCAGCCCTGTGCCACTCGGGGGGTTTCAGGGTGTTGAGATGACTAACATTTCATGCATGATCACGGGCTGTAGAAAATAGGCCGTGGCACGTGAAAACGGAGCTATTTTGGGGTAGTTTTGCCCGGTGCAGCAAGTGATCGTTCTGCAGCGTTGCAAGCTATCATTTCTTGTATTTTTCCATGGAAAACACACCAAAACTATGGCAAAACAAGCTGCCAAGGATATATACAAGCATGCACAAGCGACAAATGGTTCGTTGAGTGAAGTTGCTGCAAGAGTGCGATGATCGTTCATGACATTCTCCCCCACTTAGACTGTCGACGCCCTCGTTGATGCTTGCTTGTAGGCTTTGATGGCTATTTCTTCATGTCAGAGGGTATCTTCTAGCTCTCAATTGGCTTCGGTTCTGGGAAGCTTCCACCACTTCACCAAGTATTAAATCTGCTCAGTTCCGTTGGGTAGCTTTTTCTTGCGATCCGCTAAAATGGTCTCAACTCGCTTCTCATAGGAGGCTCTGGTGGGACGTTGTCGAGTTGAAATGCCTCGGGAAGCATCTTGTGGATCGGAGTGGTAGGCTTTCAAGTTGCTGGCATGGAAAACATTATGAATCTTGAGCCACATCGACAGCTGCAACTTGTAGGAGACATTGCCCACCCTACTGATAATTGGGAAGGGGCCATCATACTTGCACACCAATCTTTTGTGCATATTGTTTCTAAAGAATTGAAGTGATGCTGATTGGAGCTTCACCAACACCAAATCGCTAACTTTGAATTCCTGTGGTCACCTTCCTAAGTCTGCCCACTTTTTTATCTTTCTGGTCACCTTCTTCAAGTAGGCCCGTGCAATATCTGCATTTCGATGCCATTCTTTTGCTAAGTGATATGCAGACGGACTACTCCCTGTATATCTAATAGCCAAAGTATGAGGAGTCAATGGTTGTTGTCCTATGATGATCTCAAAGGGGCTCTTGTTGGACGTAGAGCTCTACTGTAGGTTGTAGGAGAATTGGTCTATGTCCAACAACTTCACCCAATCTCATTGGTTGGCACTCACGTAGTGCCGAAGATATTGCTCTAGGAGCGAGTTTATTCTCTCAGTTTGGCCATTCGTTTGGAGGTGGAGGCTTGTGGAGAAGTATAGCTTTAACCCCAACAATTTGAATAGCTCGGTCCAGAATCATCCCAGAAACCGAGCATCTCGATCACTTATGATATTGTGTGGGACTACCCGATACTTCACCACATTCTTCATCATTAGCTTCGTCGCTTCCTCTGCTGAACAGTGTAGGGGTGCAGCAATGAAGGTTGCATACTTCGAAAATCGGTCAACCACCACAAGTATCGATCCGAGTTCCCCTACTGCCGGTAAGTTTGATATGAAGTCCAAAGAAATGCTCTCCCACGGTCTTTCTGGTACGGGCAACGGCTCTAAAAGTCCCATTGGTTTTCGCTGCTCCACCTTATCTTGTTGACAAGTTAAGCACGTTCGAACATATTTCTCCACATCTGTCCCCATTTTCAGCCAATAGAAGGCCCTCTCCATGAGAGCCAATGTGCGGTGAATGCCCGAATGTCCTGCCCAAAGGGAATCGTGACACTCCTTCAAGAGTTCACGCCTCAAATTGTCCACTTAAGGGACAAACTCTATTCCCTTTGGTGTAGACAAGTCTCTCCTGGGCCCAAAATCATCGTGTCTTGCCTTCTTGGATCAATTGCATCAAGGTTACTACTTGGGGATCACTATACAGTCCATCCTTGATCCGAGAAAAGAAGTTGGAGTGCAACTGACTGGCTTGGCCTCTGCCCTCTAGTTGCATAGCATTCACTCGCTCCACTTTCCGGCTCAACGCATCGGCTACGACATTTACTTTGCCAGGCTTGTACTCCATTACCATATCAAATTCTGCTAGAAAGTCCTGCCATCGTGCTTGCTTTGGAGAGAGTTTCTTCTAAGTCTGAAAGTGACTCAAAGCGATATTGTCTGTCCTCAGCACAAATCGTGATCCGAGAAGGTAGTGTCGCCACACTCATAGATAGTGGATTACCATTGTCATCTCCTTCTCGTGCACTGGATACCGTTGCTCAGTTTCATTAAGGTTGCGGCTTTCATAGGCCACTAGGTGGCTCTCCTACATGAGTACTCCCCCAATAGCGAAGTCTGAAGCATCTGTATTGTCATGACCCCCCGAATCATTGCATTCAGGTGGTGTGATCTTGTCTTAAGTCCATAATAATATAATTCATCAACAATTCAATCCAGGATCCAATCTAACAATTTAAGGATACTAAGAACCATTCAAATCAATATTTATAATTCATCAACCTATACATTTCATAAAATCATACTCCACTTCCCTCAGAGATTCATAAAATTCAAAGCCAACTTAACTAAACATCAACCACAACACAAATCCATAATCGTAGAAATATATACAATCACAAAAATAATATTGATCACAAGTTCATATCCTTATACAATTTAAACTTATCATTCCATCAACATGAGTGAACCTTTAAACTTTTACAACACATAAGTATCGACATATCCTTAACATTTCATCATAAGTAAAGTATACTATAAAACAAAAACCTATCAACCAACAAAGATTAGCCCAAAAATCTTCTAGCCTTTTTCTACTTCAACCCAATTCTAGCTTCTCAGTGCGTGACAAGCTAACTTAAAAAATTTATATAATAACGAGGTGAGCATAAAGAGCTCAGCAGATGACTAACATATCCATGGCGACAGGAGAAGTTCAAGCAGGCTTGGTATCAAAATACAAAAGTGTAGATACAAGTGTTCAATGAAAAGCATCTCCTTTGATATAAAATCATAAAGGGTTACCTCATTCGAAACCGGCATTATACATAACAATAGGAGAAAGGAAATTGGAGCATTTCATTAGCAAAAGAAGCATTTAGGTGCATATCAAATGCGTATAAGTGTTTGGGAGCATAACAATGACATATGAAGCACTTCAAAGTATAATAAGTGAACCGAATAATAAACACAAACTTGTATGTCATTTTTGATGTAGCATGCATTCCATTTTTATCAAAAGCATAAATATAATCTCATAAGCAAAGCTTTGGATATCATATCAAAAAAATATAGAGGGCACTGTGGGATCACATGCATAACGTAATTCATCCATTTCTGGATGACCACCAAATATTAGTCTCCTATGTCTAGGAGCTCCATCAACCCACGTCTGAGTGAAGTCAATGGGGCCAATAGAGCAATCGCAGGGCTCTCATCACATTCCCTTTACCATTTCTGACAAAGGTCCAAATCATCCCACAAGACACCAGAGTACAAAAGGGTAGCATGAACAATAACATTGGCACATATTGGAAGCACATGCGGAACAATGAAAATATGCGTGTACCTTTACGAAACAAGATAATGCAAACATGAATATTACATAATAGACTTCAGGTATACAAACAATTTTAGGATGAATAATACAAAAATTTCAAGGGACTAATATAAAGCTCAACTGAAGAGAAATTTAGATGAATCAGTTTCCAATTGGATCAAACATGAATAGACAACATTAACAAAAGAATTTGATTTTGGCAGAATTTGAAAGGTACATTTCCTGAATTGTTTGAGTGACCAAATATGCTCCAATTCGCTCATAATAAGTGTCATTGGAAAGCTGTATCAAACTATTTTCAGATGAACTCAGATTTGTAAAATTTTGAGTTCCGAATAGGAAGTTACAACAAATAGAGTAAAGAAAGGTCAGAATTGATCATATCTGTTTTGCAGAATTGGTAGAATCAATTTAAACAGATGTTTCAGAGGGAAAACATACTTCAAAATTTCCAAATTAGGTGTCAAAAGAAATATATACGAATCTAATTTCCAAAAAATCAAGTTTTGCATAATTCAGAATTTTCATCAGAGAGTTATGAGCCATTTAGTAACAGAAGGTTAGGAGCTATGGTATCTGTTTGACCGAATACATAAGGTCTTTTCATTCATATATTTGGATAGATAAATTTACTCTAAATCTTTCTATTTTTTATATCCAATGAAAGCTCTATAAATCTTCTTTCGTATGAAAAAGGTTTTTTCTTAATCAGAATTTGGTGCAAAAAGTTATGGCCATAAGAGTACTGAAAGGTCAACATTCCGAAAAATTCCAGGTCCCACATTTGATGTATAAATGGCATAGATATCTTACATGAAGCCACAATCTCCTAATTTTCTCAGAATCAAGATGAAAATAAGGATCAAAATTTATCTCTAGGATGGGGTTAGAACACTTGCCTTACAAAAGTTTGATTCCCAACTATGGAGAGTTGATGCAAAACCTTGAGCTAAGATAAAAGTTCTTCTTCTCCTTCAATTCCTTCTCTTTCTCTTCTACGTTGGCAGTAAGCTTCCCATGTTAAGTTTTCCTTAACTCCTCATCTATTTGCTTAAGTTTTGGCTAATTCAAGGATAGGTGGCAAGCATGCATGAGGAAAACATGTGTCATCCACATAATTAACACAAGTGGCTCATTCTTATGTTAGCTAATGCCACTTGTCCTCTCTTTTTCTTTCTTTTTTTTTTAACTGAATACCAATCTTTCATAAATCCTATATAATTATTAATATTCACATTTTGATTCCTAACACTAAACTTTCAATATAAAAATATTTAGTGCTAAACAATTATTAAAAGAAATCCTCATATTTATAAATAAGTCCTTATAAATTTTTCAAAAATGAGGGATGTTACACTCTCCCCTCCTTAAAAGAAAATTTAGTCCTCTAAATTAGTCATACCTCTTTCGGTGAAAAGATGAGGATAAGCTTTCTTCATTTCTTCCTCTAGCTCCCAGGTCGTTTTATTTGTAGAATGATGCTTCCAAATTACTTTAACCAGAGTAATGATTCTATTTCTTAAGATCTTCTCTTTCTTATCAATAATCTGAATGGGCTCTTCCTTGTAAAATAAGTCTTTCTTAATTACAATCGGCTCATACTCAATGACATGAGAGAGATTAGGTATATACTTTCTGAGCATTAAAATATGAAATATATCATGAATATGACACAACGGTGGTGGCAAGGCAATCTTGTAAGCGATAGAGCCAATTCTTTTAAGGATTTCAAAGGGTCCAATAAACCTTGGGTTTAACTTTCCTTTCTTTCCAAATCTTACAACGCCTTTAGAATGAGAGACCTTTAGGTATACAAAATCCCCTACTTGGAACTCGATATCTCGTCTTCTGTTGTCAACATAGCTCTTTTGCTGACTCTGAGCAGTCTTTAGCCTGTTTCTGATAACTTGAATCTTTTCAGTAGTCTCTTGTATTTTATCTGGTGCTAACAACTTTCTATCACCAACTTCCTCCCAACATATAGACGTTCTGCACTTTCGCCCATACAATGCTTCATAAGGAGCCATCTGAATGCTCGAATGGTAACTATTATTGTAAGTGAACTCAATAAGGGAAATATCTTTATCCCATTCACCTCTCCAATCCATAACATAGGCTCTAAGTAAATCCTCAAGTACTTGAATGGTTCTTTTAGATTGACCATCAGTCTAAGGGTTATAGGCAGTGCTAAACTTTACTTTGGTGCCCATAGAATCTTGTAATCTCCTCCATAATCTAGAAAGAAATCTGGAGTCTTTATCCGAGATGATCTCCTTTGGGACACCATGAAGTTTTACTATTTCATCAACATACAAATCTGCAAGCCTATCAAGGGAATAAGTCATATTGATGGGTAAGAAATGTACAGATTTGGTTAACTTATCAATAATGACCCAAATAGCATCATGCTTTCTAGAGGTTCTGGGTAGTCCTGAAACAAAGTCCATAGTAATGCATTCCCATTTCCATTTAGGAATATCTAAGGGCTGTAACAAACCTCCAGGTCTCTGGTGTTTTGCTTTGATTTATTGACATATCAAACAACTTGAAACATATATTACAATCTCCTTCTTCATGCCTTTCCACTAATAATGACTTTGGAGATCTCTATACATTTTAGTGCTACCAGGATGCATGGTGTACTTTGAATTGTGACCTTCCTTCAAGATTTGGTTCTTGAAATCTGGGTCATTTAGAACACATATTCTATCCCCAAATCTCAATAGGCCATCATCTGAAAATTGAAAATTCAACTTCAATCCCTTTTCAACTTCATTCCTCAAGTATATTAAATGTGGATCTCATAGTTGTCCTTCTTTAATTTATTGAATGAGATCAATTTATACTTGGATAGAGGCCATTAACATTATTGAGTCTTTCCCTTTCCTCATTACATTCGAATCATAATTTCTTTCTAATAGCTTCCATTGTTTCACAACCAAACTAGCCATAAAACTTGTAGATTTTCTACTAAGTGCATCAGCTACAACATTTATTTTACCTAGGTGATAACGGATGGTACAATCATAATCCTTTAGAAGTTTTATCCATCTTCGCTGCCTCATATTTAACTCTTTTTGTGTAAAAATGTACTTTAAACTCTTGTGATCAATAAAGATATCAAATGTTCGCCCATACAAGTAATGTCTCCAAATCTTTAGAGCAAAGATGATTGCTGCCAATTCTAAATCGTGAGTCAGATAATTCAATTCATAACTCTTCAACTGCCTAGAAGCATAAGCAATTACTTTCCCTTCTTGCATTAAAACACATCCAAGACCCTTTCTTGAAGCATCAGTATAAATTACGTATCCTTCGTTACCACTCAGAATAGTGAGAATAGGGGCACTAGTCAATCTTCTTTTTAATTCTTGGAATGCTCATAATCACCACTCCATTCAAATTTCACATTCTTTTGAGTCAGTTTGGTGAGGGGATGAGTAATTTGAGAAAATCCCTCCATAAATCTCCTGTAATAACCTGCTATCCCCAAGAAACTTCTAACTTCTGTTACATTTGTTGGTACTTCCCAATTAACTACTGCTTCCACCTTCTTTGGATCAACAGATATGCCCTTTCCTAAAATCACGTGGCCTAAGAAAGCAATTTCCTTCAACCAAAATTCACATTTGCTGAACTTTGCATACAGCTTATTTTCTCTTAGTATGGATAATAAATTTCTCAAGTATTTCTCATGCTCCTGATTACTCCTTGAATATACTAATATGTCATCAATGAATATAATTGCACAATTATCTAAGAGTGGCTGAAATATTCTATTCATTAGTTCCATAAAAGCTGCAGGGGCATTAGTCAAGCCAAAAGGTATTACTAAAAATTCATAGTGACCATATCGAGTTCTAAAGGCTGTTTTTGGAATATCTTCCTTCTTGACCTTCAACTGACAGTAACTTGATCTTAGATCAATCTAGGAGAATACTTGTGCACCCTGCAATTGATCAAACAAATCATCAATCCTAGGTAGGGGATACTTGTTTTTGATGGTCACATGATTCAATTGTTTATAATCAATACAAAGCCTCAACGTCCCATCCTTCTTCTTAACTAATAGCACTAGAGCACCCCACGGTGAGACGCTGGGTCGAATGAAACCTTTATCTGATAACTCTTGTATTTGCTTCTTCAATTCCTCGAGCTCGAGTGGTGCCATTCTATAGGGAGGTTTAGATATTGGGGTCGTCCCGGGAACTAAATCAATAACAAATTCACCTTCCCTGTCTGGAGGTAGTCCAAGCAAATCCTCCGGGAATACATTAGGGAACTCTTTAACCACGGAAATTTTGTTTAGGTGAGTTTCTTGTTCTGAATGCTCCTTTACATATATAACATAACAAAAACATCCTTTCTGCATAAGGCGTTGAGTTTGAAGTGCCGGTATTAAGCAAGGAGGCAAATCATGCCTAATACCCTCAAAGTAGAAGATAGGTTGATTTGGTATGCAGAAAGTAATTATTTTTGTATAGCAATCAATACTAGCATGATAGGAAGATAACCAATCCATGCCCAGTATAATATCAAAACCTTAGATTTCTAGGAGTATCAAATCAGCAAAGAGTTCATGTTCTTTGATACAAATCAAACATGATGGATAAACCAAATTTGTAGTCAAGGAATCCCTAACAACATTAGTTACGTGTAGCAAATAATCCAGTGGTTTAGGTTGAATGCCTAAGTGATAAGCAAAATAGTGTGAAACAAAAGATAAGTTAGAACCAGGATCAAACAAAACTTTTGCATTTTTATTAAAAACATATAGAATACCTTCAACAACTGATTTAGAGGCTCTGGAATCTTGTTCTATGATAGCATAGACTCTAGCATGGGCTGTTGGCTTAGGGGGTTGTGGCTCTTTCTTCTTGTTTAGTGAGCTGTCTCTTACTTTATGATCCAACTTTCCATAGGCAAAACAGGTTCTAGTCACCCAAAAACACTCACTTGTTTCATGATTACGTCCACATTTTGCACACGATAGAGTTCTTTGTGATAGATTTCCTTTCTCAAATCTAGGTACCTTTACCCTCTTGTTACTTCTTTCTACTTCATTTTCTCTCTTACTTCTACCAACAAACTTATTCTTACTGTTCTTGTCCCTGATTTCTTGGATCTCCTCCAAGTCTTTTTCAAGTATGAAAGCTCTTTCTACTACATCAGTGTATACCTTAAGTTTTAAAGCTGATATCCGGCTTCTTATTGCTAGCCTTAATCCCCTTTCAAACCTTCTTGCTTTTCTAGATTCATCGTCAATCATATGCGTGGTAAATCTAGAGAGCTCAGTGAATTTAGACTCATATTTGGCTACTGTCAAATTTTCCTGGATGAGATTCAGGAACTCCAATTCTTTCTGCTCTCTAATACAATCTGAAAAATATTTTTCATTGAACTTTTCTGTAAATACCTTCCAAGTGATTGGCTCCTATCGAGCTTCAGAAATCCTCTTCATGGTTCTCCACCAGTGCTCAGCCTCACCTTCTAGCATGAAGGAAGCAAAAAAAAACCTTCTTATCATCAGGGTAACTTAAAACGTCAAATATTTTTTCTATTCGCATCATCCATTGTTCTGCTACTATTGGATCAGGCTCACCACTAAATTGTTTGATTCCCAACCCAGTCTAGTTTGAAGTCCCCGCTTCATCATTTCTTCCTTGTCGGACTTGTTGTTGCATTACTTGTGTCAAAGCCTCTAGAGTTTTCATAATTCCACTCAATTGATTGGAAGTAGATGCAACAAGAGAACCAACCTTGTCATCCTTGCTTTCTAAAAACAACAAAAGAAAATTTTTGATTAGTCTCTAAATAGAAATAACTAAATCTCAAAATTTATTACACATCTAGCATATCAAATTTCTTAGAAATCCTCAAATCATGCTCTGATACCAAACTTTGTCATGACCCCCCGAATCATTGCATTTAGGAGGTGTGATCTTGTCTTAAGTCCATAATAATATAATTCATCAACAATTCAATCCAGGATCTAATCTAACAATTTAAGGATACTGAGAACCATTCAAATCAATATTCACAATTCATCAACCTATACATTTCATAAAATCATACTCCACTTCTCTCAGAGATTCATAAAATCTAAAGCCAACTCAACTAAACATCAACCACAACACAAATCCATAATCGTAGAAATATATACAATCACAAAAATAATATTTACCACAAGTTCATATCCTTATACAATTTAAACTTATCATTCCATCAACATGAGCAGTCCTTTAAACTTTTACAACACATAAGTATCAACATATCCTTAACATTTCATCAGAAGTAAAGTATACTATAAAACAAAAAACCTATCAACCAACAAAGATTAGCCCAAAAATCTTTTAGCCTTTTTCTGCTTCAACCCAATTCTAGCTTTTCGGCGCGTGACAAGCTAACTTGAAAAATTTATATAGTAACGGGGTGAGCATAAAGAGCTCAGCAGATGACTAACATATCCATGACGATAGGAGAAGTTCAAACAGGCTTGGTATCAAAATATAAAAGCGTAGATACAAGTGTTCAATGAAAAGTATCTCATTTGATATAAAATCACAAAGGGTTACCTTATTCGAAACCAGCATTATACATAACAATAGGAGAAAGGAAATTGGAACATTTCATTAGCAAAAGAAGCATTTAGGTGCATATCAAGGGCGTAAGAGTGTTTGGAAGCATAACAATAACAAGTGAACCGAATAACAAACACAAGCTTGTATGTCATTTTTGATGTAGCATGCATTCCATTTTTATCCAAAGCATAAATATAATTTCATAAGCAAAGCTTTGGATATCATATCAAAAAAACATAAAGGGCGCTATAGGATCACATACATAATGTGATTCATCCATTTTTAGATGACCACCAAACATTAGTCTCCCACGTCTGGGAGCTCCATCCGCCCACGTCTAAGTGAAGTCAATGGGGCCGACAGAGTAATCGTAGGGCTCTCATCACATTCTCTTTACCATTTCTGGTAAAGTTCCAAATCATCCTATAAGACACCAGAGTACAAAAGGGTAGCATGAACAATAACATTGACATATATCGGAAGCACATGCGGAACAATGAAGATATGCGTGTGCCTTTACGAAACAAGATAATGCAAACATGAACATTACATAACAGAATTTAGGTATACAAATAATTTCATGATGACTAATACAAGAATTTTAAGGGACTAATATAAAGCTCAACTGAAGAAGAATTTAGCTGAATCAGTTTCCAATAGGTTGAAACATGAATAGACAACATTAACAAAAGAACTTGATTCTGGCAAAATTTGAAAGGTACATTTCTTGAATTTTTTGAGTGACCAAATATGCTCCAATTCACTCATAATAGGTGTTATTGGAAATCTATATCCAACTATTTTCAGATGAACTCAGATTTGTAAATTTTTGAGTTCCTAACAGCAAGTTACAACAAATAGAGTAAAGAAAGGTCAGAATTGATCATATTTGTTTTGCAGAATTGGTAGAATCAATTTAAATAGATGTTTCATAGGGCAAACATACTTCAAAATTTCCAAATTAGATTTTAAAAGAAAGATATATGAATCTAATTTCCAAAGAATCAAGTTTTGCATAATTCAGAATTTTCATCAGAGATTTATGAGCCATTTAGTAACAGAAGGTTAGGAGCTGTAGTATCTGTTTCACCGAATACATGAGATCTTTTCATTCATATATTTGGATAGATAAATTAACTCCAAATCTTTCCATTTTTTATATCCAATGAAAGCTCTATAAGTCTTCTTTCGTATGAAAAAGGTTTTTCCTCAATCAGAATTTGGTGCAAAAAGTTATGGCCACAAGAGTACTGAAAGGTCAACAATCCGAAAAATTTCAGGTCCAACATTTGATATATAAATGGCATAGATATCTTACATGAAGCCACAATCTCTCAATTTTCTCAGAATCAAGATGAAAACAAGGATCAAAATTTATCTCTAGGATGGGGTTAGAACACTTGCCTTACAAAAGTTTGATTCTCAACTATGGAGAGTTGATGCAAAACCTTGAGCTAAGACAAAAGTTCTTCTTCTCCTTCAATTCCTTCTCCTTCTCTTCTACGTTGGCAGTAAGCTTCCCATATTAAGTTTTCCTTAACTCCTCATCTATTTGCTTAAGTTTTGGCTAATGCAAGGATAGGTGGCAAGCATGCATGCGGAAAACATGTGTCATCCATATAATTAACACAAGTGACTCATTCTTATGTTAGCTAATGCCACTTCTCCTCTCTTTTTCTTTCTTTCTTTTTCTTTTTTTTAAACTGAATACCAATCTTTCATAAATCCTATATAATTATTAATATTCACATTTTGGTCTCTAACACTAAACTTTCAATATAAAAATATTTAGTGCTAAAAGATTATTAAAAGAAATCCTCATATTTACAAATAAGTCCTTATAAATTTTTTAAAAATGAGGGATGTTACATGTATAGACTTCGAAAGGCTTCCCATAGTATGGTAATTCGAGCACTGGTTCTTTCAAAACAACAGCCTTTAGGTCTTGGAATGCCGCTTCATATTTGTCGGATCATCTCCAAGGCTGCTCCTTTTTCAGCAACTCTGTTAGTGGAGCTGCACGCTTCGAATACCCCATTATGAAGCGCCGATAGTAGTTCACAAAACCAAGGAAGGATCTCAGCTCTGGCACCTTCCTTGGAGTACTCCATTCTGCCACAGCTTGCACCTTTGACTTATCCATTCGAATGGAACCATTGTCGATTCGATGCCCCAAGAATAAGATCTCCGTCTAAGCAAAGTAGCACTTCTTTTTTTCACGAACAAAGTATTCTCCCTGAGAACTTTAAAAATTGTTCGAAGGTGCTCAATATGCTCCTCAAGTGTTCGGCTATAGACGACGATATCATCCAAGTAGATGATCATAAACTTGTCCAAATACTCTTTGAATAACTGGCTCATAAGAGTGCAGAATGTGGCTAGAGCGTTAGTTAAGCCGAAAGGCATCACCAAGAACTCAAACACTCCATACTTTGTCACATATGTAGCTTTCGCTTCATCACCTTTAGCAATACGCACCTGCCAATACCCCGACCGGAGGTCGAGTTTGGAGAAACACTTTGTTTTGCCCAGTTGGTCGAACAAGTCCGTAATAAGTGGGATGGAAAATTTATTCTTCACAGTCACCTTGTTAAGGGCTCGATAGTTGATGCATAGTCGGAGACTCCCATCTTGTTTCTTCTGGAAGAGAACTGGAGCTCTGAATGGTGCTTTAGAACTACAGATGAGACCACCACTTAGCAATTCATCTAATTGCTTTCTGAGCTCTGCCAACTCAAGAGGGGGCATGTGGTATGGTGGTCTCGCTGGAGGCTTCACTCCCGGCTCCAGCTCAATAAGATGATCCACGCCTCTACGTGGTGGCAAAATTTTCAGCAACTTAGGTGGCATAACATCTGTGAACTCCTTTAGGACGTTCGCCACCGCAGTAGGTTCTTTAATGGCCTTTCCGTTAAGTGGTTCTAGCTTGATAACAGCCACAAAGGTTAACTCTCCTTTGCGCACCCCTTTCATCAATTGCAATGCCGATAGTTGTTGGGGCTCCTTGGTTCCTCTCCGAGAGACGGGAACCACACAGGGATCATCGCCTCTCATCAGACATAAGGAGTTTAGGAATGACATTGGCACCAACTTTGTGACATGCATGAACTCCATTTTGAGAATCACTTGGAAGTCATCCAATGACATTACCATTATGTTTGTGCTCCTGCTCCAAGATCCAATCTTGATAGGGACTCCCTTTGCCAGCCCGGAGATCTGCTTGGCCTCCGAGTTCACTGCCTTCATTCGACTTGGGTTCTTCTCCAAGGTTAGCTCAAGTCGTCTTGCTTCTCGGTCGGCAATAAAGTTGTGGGTAGCACCCGTGTCCACCATTACCCGGGTGGTTTGGCCATTGAGCCTGATATCCACATACATCAGCTCATTGCTTCCTGCTTTTTGTTGCTTCGGCTTTGTGTTCTCCCCCACTTGACCCTGCAATGCATTCAACAAACACATCACTCCCATCCGGGGTCCTTGTGACTCCCCATCGTTGCTACCAGATTCTGAGCTACTTGAATTGGGGGCAACCGCCTTACCCTTGTCTGGCTTGGGGGGGATAGAAGCTTACAAGGTATTAAGTGACTGCTTCTGTGGGCACTCCCACACCCTATGTGGTCCTCCGCACAAGTAACATCTGCCGGATCTTGAGGTCTTGCCTTTTGAGTTCGGCCCCTTTTGAAAACTCTTCTTCCTTTGTTCGCCCCTAGGTTTCTTCACAGGAGGATATTTTGGATGGCGATTTCCTGAAGACTATTTCTTCTTCCTCGAGTCCTCTGAAGAAACGAAGCTAGTGAGCCTTTCTACGGCTGTAATTGCTCCAATCACATCGGTGACATTCCATTGATGAAGTTCCTATTGAGCCGATGACTTCAGGCCATCAAGAAAGCTGAACAACTTATCTTTTTCGAACATGTCTTGAATGTTTAGCATCAGTGCAGAAAATTGCTTCACATAGTCCCGAATGAAAGTTGTTTGGTGGAGTTGTCTCAACTTCCTCCTTGCGACGAACTCAGTGTTCTCAGGTAGGAATTGAGTTCTCAACTCTCGCTTCAAGTCCTCCCATGTGTCCACTCGACACCGACCTTATTGAATCTCCTCTCAATGGGTTCACCAAAGTTTTGTATCTCCGTTCAGATATTTGGCCGCTATCGAAACTTTGGTGTCCTCAGAGTCCGACCTCGTGGCTCAGAAGTATTGGTCCATATCAAACAAGAAATTCTCGAGCTCCGTAGCATCTCTAGCACCCCCATAAGAATGTGGGTCGGGCGCTCTGAAGCTTTGTGTCGGTACAATGCGAGTGTTGCTTTCTCCCACATTTAGTGCCCTTGTGAGCACCATCACTTTAGAAGTAAGTTCCATCACCATCTCTTGCAAATGTTGTATGGAGTCCTTGGTGTCATCCATTAGTTGGTCGACTAGGGCTTCAACCTTGTCAATCTGGGATTTAGCTTCTTCTTGCAAGCTCTCTACACCAAGAAGCCTATTTTGGCCTTGGTAGAGTTCCTCCAAGCTCGCTTCAAGAACATCCAAGTGGGTCTCTACCGCTGTAATTCTCTCTTTTTGGGTCTTTTTCCCCATCGGCACTCCAGATTGCGCCTCCTCCGCTCACGGTGAGAAACCAACATCTCGCTCACCATGTTCGCTGCACTGCTCCTCCTGAGTAGCTCCAGCAGCAAGTGAGCAAGTTTCCAAATGCAGCCCACCTACGGTTGCTTGGGGCAACTGACTGGCTTGCCCCATCTTGCTCGATTCGCCACGATGTTTCGCCATGGCGAGATTGCGAAGTTTCTTCGCTGCTTGCTCGAATTGCTTGCTTGCACTTAGTTGGAATTACCTAAGTGGTGAGGCACCCTTGCGGCAAACACGGACTTAGTTGGAGTTGCCTAAGTCGAGAAGCACCCTTGCACCCACTTCGATCAGACTTAGTTGGGATTATCTAAGTCTTGAGGTGCCCTTGCAACATACGTGTCTACAAAGGGTTAGCTGAGCTACAACCTCGTGCAGGTCCCGTAGGACCTGTAAAACAGAAGTTGATTAGTTTTTGAAACGAGTGGTGGACAAGTCCCGACGTCTCGCGAAGAGGGAAGCTTTACAAGCAATTGAACAAACACTTGGAGTGCAGGAAAATAGAAAAAGAGAGGAGGAAAACAAGGACTTTAGAAGGGTGAATGAGCAGCTGCAAATTTGCAAACAACTACTCCCTGGGTGCCGGGCACGAAGGCAAGTTTTCGTCAAGTTGACGTGCAAACTTGTGAAAGTATTTAACGCCCGATACTACTCCGAAGCCCCATCCAGCCCTGTGCCACCCAAGGGGTTCCAGGGTGCTAAGATGACTGACGTTTCGTGCGCGATCTCGGGTTGCAGAAAACAGGCCGCGACACGCGAAAACTGAGCCATTTTGGGGTAGTTTTGCCCAGTGCAGCGAGCGATCATTCTGCAGCGCTACAAGCTGCCGTTTCTTGTATTTTTCCAAGAAAAAAACACAAAAACTATGAAAAAACAGGCTGAACAAAGTTGAACAAGCATGCATAAGCATAGTTAGATATGTACAAGCATGCACAAGCGACGAATGGTTCGTTGAACAAAGTTGCTGCGAGAGTGCGACGACCGTTTGTGATAGTGTGTCGAAAGTTCGCCAGAAGTTCGCTGGAAAGCTCACCGGAAGTAGACTCGATGTTGTCAGTTTTTAATTTGCTTAGAATATATTTTCAATTTCATAGTTAGTATGTAATTAGTGTTAAGATTATGTGATAATCCTAATTAACCCTAGTAGGGGCTAACTGGGCCTTAATTGAGTTAAATTGGACTGGATTCAGGGCTCATTCACTAGCGCTAACCATGTCTGACGGTGGCACCGCCCTAGGAACTAGTTCCCAGGTGGTCTAGGCGGTAGTATCACCCTAGGTCAGTGGTGATATCGCTGAAAGTTATTGTCTGTTAGCGGTGGTACTGCTTGACAGGTGGTGGTACCACCTAGTAATAGGCAGTTATTATATTGTGCTTCTATAAGAAAGTAACCTCCATTCTAGCTCTCATACCAGGAGTAAGCAATCCGCAATCAATAATGGAAAGAAGTAAGAGATGCTCGTTTACAAATAAGTCTAGTAGATAGGTGCATTCGCCAGCGGGAACAAGTATCAACTTATCTAACACGGTACCTAAGTCTACGCCTCTTTGCCTCTGTCCAAAGTTATTTTGTATAGGGCCTTATAGAAAGGGTATCTCAACTCCTTAACTTAAGTCATCACTTCAATCTCCACTTTCATTGCGTCACACATGGCCAATATTCTCAAATGATGGGTATGCCGATATTAGTTCTTAAAGACAAGTAATATAAGTGAGTTTTCCGTCTTTCAGGTTGTTTAATCAATTCTCTTTCTTCTATAAGAGGTCAACACTCCATTTATCTGCCTTTTTCGTTTACTTACAACTCCCTTTTTCATAGCATAATTTCATGCCACCGAAACCCATAGAATTTAGTGACAAAAGACTGCTTGCTTCCTCTTGCGAGCTTAAATAGAAGTTGAAGTTGCTTGCACATGATATAATATAATAAAAAGGAACGAACCCCACACACTGCTTACTCAGAGAAGAGGCATCGGCACTGTAAATCACTTATTATACAAATTCCCTTGCTGCTTGTTGCCATTATGGAATGTAGAGAGGCACCCTTTCTTTTGGTTACTGCCTGGGGCCCGGCTGCTGACTTTACTCGTTTTACTCACTACTGCCATCTTTCAACTGTATTCCGCGAAACAACTTTGAGTGTAGAGCATACGTGGCACATTGACGACCAGAAGCACTAAGCATATTTCTTCATACGAGACCAAGCAAGGGAACCAGCAACCATACGAGTTCCAGAAACCATAGTGCGTTAGCTTACTGGGGTGAGCAACTATAGCATTAGTTAGTTTCCCGGCGCAAGAACTGATAGCGGATAAGATTTCCTCAAACTGTATGAGGAAATCCCATTGGTTTATTGAGAAAAATCCTCCTGGTTGTTAAGGAAAATCCTCTCTTTTTTCTCTCTTCTTATGTGTATAAATAAGACTCTATTGAGCTATATTCAATATATTTTTATCTTTACAATTCATTTTAACATTGTATCAGAGCCGCTTGTCTAAGAGCAAGCTCTCTTTTTTTTTTCTCGCTGTCCGACGACAGCAATCAGTGTCTTGCAAGTTCGACGAAAGCTATCCTTCGCTGCCATCCTGTAAGCTTCTCACCGACTCTTCCCCTCCGCCCTTTGCTCCCTCTGCTTCCACGGGCGGAAGCTTTCTCGTCGTTGTTCTGGCCAGCGGACCACCACCTTGATCGTGCCAGATTAGGTCTCCTCCCCTGCTTCCTCTATTTCCACGGGCGAAAGCTACCCTCTACCGCTCTCCGATAGCACAGGAGTTGTGTCCGACCGCGTCAAACGAGCACCCTGTCTAAGCCCAGCAGTGGTCGGACTAGTCGGCAAGGACCGGCGAGCTCTCCTTCCTCAGCAGATGCAGAGCCCTCTCTGTCTCGCCTGCATCGGTAGCAGCTCCTCTGCAAAATCCCCCTGCTTCCTGCCCGCTGAGCCTGCTCCTTTGCTTCACCGACAGTAGCTTATTCCACTCCGGATTTCAGAAACAGAGCAGCCTCGGCACTCTTTCCTCTCCTTCCTTCCTCGCTGTCGTAACCGCAGCCCCTCCTTCCTCCTTCCAACCGAAGCCACTGCACCTTCGCGTGGCATCCACCCAGCCATCCAGGCCTGCGAGGCCCCGTCGCCCGCTACGCCCTCCGGTCAGCCGCCTCTCTACTGCCGCCGCTGCCAGCGACCATCGACGTCGCTGCTTCCTCAAACTCCCACAGCTAGAGTGCGGTGTGACAAAAACAGGACAGCACCGTTGCTCTCAGTCTCGGCGCTCTTCTCTGCCGAGACCACTCTCTCCTCTGCTACCGACCTCCACCGAACGCACTCGTTCCTTGGTGTCACCTGCTTCACTGCACCACTCGCAGCAGAACCAATCCAGCGGGTTGACAGTGGCAATATCCTCCTTCCTCACTGTCTAGCGACATTAAACACTCTGCTCTCCTGCGACTCACCGGAACCGACTACTTCCTCAAGGCACATCAAGATAGCTATATCCAACAAATTTCCCAACTGATTAACACCATCATCTCATCAAATATCTTCATCAGCTTCATCGTCTACTTCTAACATCCCAGTCGTTGTACCTGCAGGGAACCATAGTATTTCTCAACCTTCGAACCTCATTACCATCAATGCAGCGGCACTCATTCCTTTCAAGTTATCCAAAAGCGAAAATTACGCATCTTGGTGTGTATAATTTTCTAATCTTCTAATTAGATATGACCTCCTAGGTTACATCGATGGTTCTCTCAATTGTCCACCTAAAGTCCTCAACATCCCAGGAGGATCCAGTCCAACACCAAATCCAACCTACAAATTATGGTTACGTCAAGACCGCCTCATCCTCCAAGCCATTCAAGCCTCAGTTGCTGGGTCCGTTGCCCCACTAATATCTTCATGTATGACTGCTGCAGAAGCATGATCCAAGTTGCAAACCACATTGGCAAATCGCTCACGTACTCGTATGCTCGGACTCTTATCCAATCTGATGAAAGTGAAACAAGGGGGAAGTACTATTACTGATTACTTACAAAATATCAAAGTTATCATCGATGACTTAACTTTGATAGGTCACTCCCTTGGTGAAGAAGAAGTCCTCATCCATACACTTAATGGCCTAGGGGATGAATACAAAGAACTAGCAGCAGCAATTCGGGCACGCGACTCACCAATATCTTTTGAAGAACTATATGACAAGTTAACTAACTATGAGATGTATTTGAAGTGCCATGACAAGTCGCCCGAACCAACTATCACAGCTCAGGTCAGTCAAAAATTCAAAAGGAAGAGCAACTAAGACAATGCGCAAGTCAACAAAAGCCTAGCTCAGTTGCCTCCCGAACCTATGAGTCCCAAGCAAACCTCTTCTCATCCCCATCATCGCTTTCAAGATGTCAACTTCAACACTCAACAACCCTGGCATCCTGATCGCATCAGCCAACAACGAGTTGTCTGCCAGCTATGTGATAAAGTCGGACATTCTGTGAAAGTATGTCGGTCTCGACCCAGACCCCCTACTCCATCACGGTGGCCTCAAGCGAATCTCATGACTACTCCGACCACTAGCCAATCTAATTGGCTTATGGACTCTAGAGCCTCTCATCACATCAGGTCTGATCTTCAGAACCTGTCCATCCACAACACCTATGGCGGCAACGAAGATATCATCATCGGTGACGGTAAAAGAGTTCCCATTACTCATACTGGTTCCACAATACTTAATTCACTTACAACAACATTTACACTCGATGATGTCTTGTGTGCACCTCATATTTTACGAAATCTCATTTCCATTTCTCAATTCTATAAACAGAATAATACCTCCATTGAATTCTTTCCTGACTCCTTTCTTATCAAGGATTTGAGCATGGGGGCATCCCTAGTCCAAGGCCAGAATAAAGACAATATTTATGAGTGGTCATCAGCTTCGTAACTTACCCACCCTACTGCTCACTCTTCCGTTGCAGCTCCAATTGATGTGTGGCATCGTCATCTTGGTCATCCCTCCTCCTTTATCCAGTATAAATTACTTTCTCGTTATTCCCTTCCTACTTTTAAAACCAGTAGCATTAATATGCATTGTGATGTTTATCTTAGCAATAAAAGTCATCAACTACCTTTTGGAGTATCCTCCATATCTTGCTCTAAACCATTTGAAATTATTTATACAGATGTTTGGGGCCCTGCCCCAACCCCTTCTTTTGACAAGTTTAGATTTTATGTCATTTTTGTCGACTATTTCACCAAGTACATATGGTTATATCCTCTCCGTCACAAATCTGATGTTTCAACAATCTTTACCAACTTTCGGAAGTTGGTCGAGAATTTCTTTCAGTTTTCAATCAAAACGGTTTACTCTGATGGTGGAGGCGAATATCAAGCCCTCACATCTTGTCTCTCAGCTTGTGGTATACAACACCTCAAGTCACCCCCACATACTCCTCAATTAGTTGGTTCTGCTGAATGCAAACATCGGCATATAATTGAAACTGGTCTCTCACTTCTACATCAAGCATCCATGCCCCCAACTTTTTGGCCAGCAGCCTTTCAAACTGTCATCTATCTAATTAATCATATGCTCACTCCAGTCCTACAATATCAGTCACCATTTGAAAAACTTTTCAACAAGCCTCCAAATCTTCAAAAACTCAAAGTCTTTGGCTGTTTATGTTATCCATGGCTACGGCCTTATACCTCACACAAACTAACACCCCGATCCAAGTCTTGTACCTTTATAGGATATTCTCTAGAACATAATGCTTTCCGTTTTTATGAACCCCAAACTCAAAGAGTTTTTATATCACGTCATGTTACTTTTGTAGAGTCTACTTTTCCTTTTCACAAATCTCCTACCGTGCAAGCTATTCCGACAAACATAAGTCACTGGAGTATCCCTCCGATCCCATCCCACGAACGTTCTATAACACCATCTAGTCCCTTGCCTCAGGATTCACACTCTCTTGTTCTTCTGGTTCAACAGCTTCTCACTCCCTCTATTTCTTCTCCTCTTCCTTCTTCACAAGCTTCTCCTACTACTAACGTAATGCCCTCGGAAACATAACATTCTTTACCCTCTTCTGAACACAATAATACTGAAGTACCTTAGCTTGCTCCAACCCATGTTAATGTCTCTCCACTACCTATACCAACAACACAAGCTACAGCTCCTATACATCCAATGACAACATGCTCCAAGAGTGGTATATTCAAACCACGTCAAGTCCTTGACCTACATACTACCACAAAATCCTCTTCTGAGATCAATGAACCTACCACAATTACTCAAGCCCAAAAATCTCCACACTGGCGTAAAGCCATGTGTGAAGAATATGATGCCCTCCTCCATAACTCCACGTGGACCCTTGTACCCCCTCATCCTACACAAAACATCATCGGGTGTAAATGGGTCTTTCGAATTAAGCGGAACCTAGACGGATCTGTTGCTAGATATAAAGCACGTCTAGTAGCCAAAGGGTTTCATCAACGATCTGGAGTTGTCTTCACAGAGACTTTCAGTCCTGTTGTTAAACCCACAACAATTCGACTTATTCTAAATTTGGTCGTCTCAAAAGGCTGGCAGCTACGACAACTAGATGTTAATAATGCCTTTCTACAAGGGACTCTAACTGAAGATGTCTATATGCAGCAACCCCTTGGCTTCATTTATCATCAATATCCAAGACATGTGTGCAAACTACACAAAGTTATTTATGGACTTCGTCAAGCTTCAAGAGCTTGGTATACTGAACTTGGTTCATTTCTGACATCAGCTGGTTTCATCAACTCCAAGTCTGATACCTCGTTATTTTAATGACAACAAAATAGACACACAATATATCTTCTCATATATGTGGATGATATTATTATTACAGGCAATGATCCCTTAGAGATTCAAACATTCATAACACAATTGACTGATTGATTCTCCCTCAAAGATCTTAAACCCTTAAGTTACTTTCTAGGAGTTAAAGCAACATTTACATCTTCAGGTCTTCTCCTATCACAAAGAAAGTATATTTAAGACCTATTATCTAAAACAAATATGTAGGATGCAAAAGAAGTTACAACTCCTCTCTCTACTAGTGAATCACTCAAATTATGTGATGGAAGTCCTGCTTCGGATGCTACTTAATATCGACAAGTACTTGGATCCTTACAGTACTTGGCTCTCACCTATCCAGATATCTCATTTGCAGTTAATAAGTTGTCCCAATTCATGCACCAGCCATCTACTACGCATTGGTTTGCCGTCAAACGAATTCTGTGATATCTTAAAGGAACCCTTCATCATAGCCTGTTTCTTCGCGAACACACCCAACTTAATCTTCATGCCTTTGTCGATGCTGATTGGGCGGGGAACTTTGATGATAGAACTTCTACGTCAGGGTATATTGTTTTCCTTGGAGCTAATCCTATCAGTTGGAGTTCTAAGAAGCAAAAGACAGTTGCATGGTCTACGATTGAAGCTGAATACTGTGCTATCGCTACAGCTACTACTGAACTCAATTGAGTCACAAATCTCCTTAAGGAACTCAACGCCAACTCTACCCTTCCTCCTACAATATATTGTGATAATATTGGAGCTACCTACTTGTGTGTCAATCCAGTATTCCACTCATGCATGAAACACATCGCCATCGACTTCCACTTCATGCGAGATCAAGTTGTCAAACATCAACTACGTGTCTCTCATGTATATACAGCTGATCAACTAGCAGACTCACTCACGAAGCCTCTTGCCCGTAAACTATTTTCATTACATCGATCCAAGATTGGTATCTTTGATAGGAGTACCATCTTGCGGGGGCATGATAGCGGATAAGATTTCCTCAAATTGTATGAGGAAATCCCGTTGGTTTGTTGAGGAAAATCCTCCTGGTTGTTGAGGAAAATCCTCTCTTCTTTCTCTCTTCTTATGTGTATAAATAAGATTCTATTGAGCCATATTCAATGTACTTTTATTTTTATAATTCATTTTAACAAGAATAAAAATAACAAATGACTGTAAGCAGATAGAGCAGAGCAAGAACCAGAGCCAGAGCCTTTTGTAATAGCTTATAAGTTCTAAAATGAGAAAGAATAAGCACTCAGCAATAGAAAGGAAGCACTCAGCAATAGAGAGGAAGTAAGCTGCAATAGAAAGGAAGCAGTCAGCAGTATCAAGTAAGTAAGCAGCAATACGTTCTTCCTTCACTTTAAGTCTCGTTTGGGGCAGAATCAATTCCGTCTTCAGCACTAAAGTCAGTTGCCGGGCATAGTATAGAAAAAGTGCTTATTGAATCAGAGGATTGAGCTCCGTTAGCTAGTTCTGAGTTTCCCGCCTATGATATGAGCTTTGGAGGAAATTAAGCAACTACAGAATCTCTAAACTCAACAAGTAAACAAGTAAGGGCAAGAATCAAGTCAACCGGCAAGGCTGTCTTGTCTTGTTCCAGAAGCCGTTGTTAAGTGAGTTTCCGTTATCGAGTTACTACTGCTAAAGAAGAGTGGAGGGAGTTTTACTCTTCGCTCGCTAGGTTGATTCATTATTCCATTCTTTTGGTGTTTGCCTACTATCCCAACCAAGCAAGTCCTTCTTTACCGCCATAACAAATGTCTATAATCCTCTAAAGTCGGAAGTGGACAACTTATTTCACTGCAGTTAGCAGTTTTTCTAGTTTCGCTGTTAGAGAGTTAACTGAGTTTCGATAACCTGCATCATCTTGCGCTAGAGGTTATGCATTAGCTGACGGTAATAACTTCCAGTTTATTTGCTTTTGGGGTATTAGTGCTGCGGTAAGTTCATTAGTTTCACAGAGCGGATAGAGTCTTTATCTGAAGCGGAATCAGTGCCAACTCGCAAACGTCGGTAATTCTTAAATCCGAGGCTTTTCACTCGCTAAGTGAATGAGTTGGGGTGCTAGGAAGACCAGATCAAATGCAGTGCCAAAGTAAGCTGTTTGAGCAGGACACATATCAAGTAAACAACCTCTTATCCTTTCCTTAAACTCTAAATCAAGTGACAGGTAAATCAGGCATTCAAGCAAGGTTCAGGACAGCAAGTGCAAAGTGAACCAGAGAGAGCAGGGCCGCTTCTTTTAACGCTTCTTCTCTTTACTTACTCCCCTCGGATGTCTTACTTACTTTGGATTCTTCTTTCTCTCTAAGACAACTTGGGCTAAGGTAAGGGCCAATAAATCAGTCCCTTGAAACTCTGTTAGCGCAGAAAAGCAGGCAATTAATCAAGGTGTGGAGGGCAATCAACAACTAATTAATCAACTGAAACACAAGAATACCTGCTTGCAACACCTTGTCCCGCATGCGCTCTTTGTCTACCGGAGAAGATGGGTAATTGGCCAAAGTCAACGAGTGAATAAGCTTTATCTGGATCCAAGGCAGCAAATGGGAAGTCGGCTCGATCAAAAGAGTAAGCTGGATCCCCGGAGGTATAACAAATCAAATATTTAATTTATTAATCAAATATTATTTCCTTATATGTTAGTATAATTTAGAGAAGGTTAATCCTACTTTCTTATTTGTCATTACGAATTAAGAAATAATTATTAAATATTCCAAATAGGATAATATCATATTTATTAGTATATTAAATAAAAATAACTTATATTAAATAAATATAAAAATTTAGAAAATTTTTCTTTAATGGAGGCTCACCTCCTCCTATTTTAAGGGTAGGGATTTCTCTTCTTCATTTCTCGCCGAGCAGAACTCAGTAACAAGAGGAACGAGGAGTTTCATCCTATTAAGAAGAGGTAGGTTCTCCCTACCTTTCTTAAAATTAAAAATTTTTATTCGAATTTCATGTTGAAATTTTTAGATATTATTGTTGAATTAAAATATTTTATCTTTTGATACCCTTTAAAGGTTTTCATACTGAAATTGTATATGTTTTATGATATCGAATTTTTTTAAAAATATATTATTTCATTACACTACAGTTATCTTCTAATCTTATTTAAATTAAAATATATCATGAGTAGTTTAAAAATAGTTCTTAATCCTTTAGATGTTAAAATTTTTATTATTGATTAAAATATGTCATTAAAATTTTTTTTATCCTTTTTGAGATTTAAAATGTTATTATTTGATTTTATCATGTTGTACTTATTCATGTTACATGTATTAAAAATATAGTTTCTAATTCTTATTGAATCAAGATTGTTATTTATTCTTATATTGAAGTTTATCTTTCAATTTAATTATTTATTTAATCTGTTATTATGTTTTAATATATTATTATTAATGGATATATGTTATTATAATTTAAAATTTATGAAATTGGATATGATTGGATTAAAACAGCCCGTAGGCCAGGCCCAACCCACGGGTCGAGCCCTAGCCCATAGGCTAACCCAGCCTAGCCCAATGTGGGTAGTCATGGGCTAAGTTTGGCCCAACCTGATATGATACATGTACAGTTATATGTAATGCACATGATCGGTATTTGAGTCGGCTCAACCTAATCCAATATTATGTAATTATTGGATTTGAGCCCAAACATTGATTGAACTAAATCAGACTTGATTAGTCTAGATCAATTCAAGGTGGTTCCGAATTGGTTTGACTTTTTAAGTCAGTTGAACTTAAATTGAACCTAATCTAGTCCAAATTATACTAGTCTAGGGTGGTTCTAAACTAGTTAAATGAGGATTAGAGATCAATTCAGTTAAGTTCTAGTGAATCGAGTTTGATTAGACCGATTTAACTAGGGTTCAAGTTAATTGAGGGCTATTTGGTATTATTGATATTGATGATGTTGGAAAGAGATATTTTGAATGTGTTGTTTCATCCTGAATAGACATGATTAATATGAGATTATGTTATTTCCCTACCAAGAGCAAGAAGGGCGATTCCCTTCGGGGATTAGCGTATCGTTAGACATGACAGTTAGACGGTTTCTCCATCCGTTGTTGGGAGGAACGTGTCCTCACTTTGGTGGGTGAGGGATGCCACTCCATCTGTTGTTGGGAGTGTGATATGAGTTTGCCTCCATCCGTTGTTGGGAGAACACAAACTCGTCCCACAGGATAAAGCATCTCTATCTGTTGTTAAGGGAGTGCTCCTTCAGGTATTTGATATATGCTAATGGAATGATGGATTTTTTATCATACATTTATTTTGAATTGACTTTTGGGGTTCCTACTCAGCATTGCTGAATTTTCTTTGTTTTTGATTTTCAGTGCAGCCTCCCACTAGCACTAAATCAAATTCCAATGGAGAGCGGACCTTCCTCTACTGCTAGGTAGAGCCACTTGGATGATTTTTTGAATTAACGTCATTATGTTTATCTTTCTACTCATGATTTGATGAATAAATAAATTATAATAAATATTTATGATGATAAATAAAATGATGTTTAATTATTTGGTTCTATTTGTGTGGAAAGACGTAATCCTGGAAAAAAAATCCATGTAACATATTCTTTCTTTGAAGTTGAAAGTCCACGTTATTACAATTCCTATTTACGCTGTGTCAGTTACGAGCGGGTAAGAAAGGGGAGTTATTGTTAAAGTGGAAGAATTCTGTGCTTTACTTGGCGCAAGTCAGAGTCAAATGTAAGCTGTAATTTAAGTTTACGAGATAGGACGGACTGCCCTTTACTATTAATTGGTAGTGGTTGACCTCTGCTCTAGGCTAGATATGGAACTGATTGCCTTTTGTGTTGGGGTTAGAGGAGCAAGGAAAATAATAAAAAATAGAATATTACAATTCAAGAGAGAATGCTCTTAATCAAGAAAAACCGATGTAGTATTAAAAACAAGAGGAACGATATAGAACACTTACAGGATTTACCCAAATGCACCTCTCTACCTTGCTTCATGAACTATGGTCTTATTTATAGGATCTAGTGGTAACTACCTCCCTCCATCATGTCACCCATGATTGAGGTAATTATAAGAACTACCCTATAACTTCTATATCATGGGTCACTTCTTAGATCATGCCTATAATTACCTAGAACATGGTAACTACCTAGATAACTACTATGAATCAATTTCTAACACTACCTCTTGATTCATAGTTACATACATCAATTTGAGACATAAAATAAACATGCTTTTGAACTGGAAGCGATTTGATGAATATATCTGTAACTTGTTCATCTGTGCCACAATACTTCATTATTATCGCTCCACTTGCTACAAGATCCTGGATGAAATGATAGCGTATCTCTATATGCTTCGTTTTTCTATGAAATGTTGGATTCTTCATCATTGCAATTGTAGCTTTATTGTCATAAAATATTTTGGTTGTTTCCTTTTGTTCTTGATGAAGATCTTCAAGAAGTCTTCTAAGTCATATTGCTTGACAAGCTGCTGATGTTGTAGCTACATATTCTGCTTCCGATGTCGATAATGCAGTTGTTGCTTGCTTCTTTGAACTCCAAGATATAGCACTTGATCCGAGGTTAAAAATATTGCCTGAAGTATTTTTTCTATCATCCAAATCTCTTGCCCAATCACTATCAGTAAAACCAAATAATTTACATTTAAATTATGAGAATACCAAATGCCATAATCGGTAGTTCCCGTAATATAACTCAGAATTCTTTTAACAGCTCCGAGATGATGTTTGCTGGGGCTTTGCATAAACCTGGATACTATACCAACAGAAAAGGTAATATCTGGTCAAGTATGAGTTGGATAAATCAAACCTCCGACCAAATTTCTGTAGTATCTTGCATTTGTCAAACATGTTCCATCTTCAAGTTTTAGTTTCTCAATTGACTTGATTTCTTCCTTCATTGCTTTTCACCATTCCTCTTTTTCAACTGCTTCCTCAAAAGTTGTAGGATTTGAAATAAATAAAGCAAATGTTGAATCATAAATTTTTGTTAGTGATTTGAATCTTCTTGGAGGGGTTTCATCTGAGGAATCAGAATTTGAACTGTTATTAGGTGAGGTTGACGATGAACTTATTGGTGTAGGATCTGTTACTTGATTCTGTAGAGTGTCTAGTTTTGCTGGAATCTGAGTCTGTGTTTCACCTTCATTGGACTCTCAATTCCAACTTGCCCTTTCATCAAACACAACATTTCTGTTAATAATAACTTTGCCACTAATATGATTATACAATTGATATGCCTTGGATTGTAAGGAATAACCAATTAAAATGCATGTTTCAGATTTTTCATCAAGCTTGCGATGGTTTTGTGAATTTACCAAAGCATAAGCAATACAACCAAAAATTCTTAGATGACTTACACTTGGTTTTATACTATACCAAGCCTCAAAAGGAGTTCGATTCATAACAGCCTTTGTTGGTGAAATATTCAATAAATAAACTGCTGTTGCAACTACTTCTGCCCAAAACTAATTTGGAAGATGCATTCCTTTAAGCAAACTTCTTGCCATTTCAACAACAGTTCGATTTTTTCGTTCAGCTACATCATTTTGTTTCGGTGTATATGGTGCTGTCAATTCCTTGTGAATACCATTTTCTTCACAAAAAGAATTAAACTCATTAGATAAAAATTCACCACCTCTATCTGTCCGAAGTGTCTTTATGTATCTACCACTTTGTCTTTCTACTAGTGCCTTGAATTTTTGAAAATTATTAGATGTTTCAGATTTCAGTTCCAGAAAATATACCCATCTCATGCGGCTATAATCATCAGTAAATAATAGAAAATATCGACTTCCACCAAATAATTTTGTATTCATAGGTCCACATAAGTCAGCATGAATTAATTCAAGATAATTAGATGCTCTCCATGATTTTTCAACAGGAACTGGTTTTTTACTTTATTTGCCATAAATACATCCTTCATGTACATCAAGTATATTAATTTTGGGTAATCCAAAAATTATTTCTTTTTGCTTTAATAACCTTAACCCCTTAATGTTAAGGTGTCCATATCTTAAATGTCATAAATTAGACTCATTCTTTTGAGTTACAATAAGAGCATGCTTTTCAATATTTGAAACATCAAGTGAAACATCTTGTTTTGTGTCATGCAAACATTTACCATAATCAAACTAGATTTTTTATCTCTAATAGTGCATGAACCATCATCAAATACAACTGAATATCCATCATCTATCAGTTGTTCAACACTCAACAAGTTATGTGACAAACTAGGAACAAAAAAAATATTACCAAGGTATTTTACCTTCCCTTGACTTGTCTTCACCTCAATTGTTTCTTTTCTTTCCACTTGGATTTGCTTGTTATCTCCAAGTCTAATATTCAATTTGTGAGTTTCATCAATATCTCTAAATATTGATCTTATGCCTGACATATGATTAGAACATCCACTATCCAAAAATCAAATATCATTTGAGATATTATTAACTTGTGAATGAGTCATAAATAATTTATTATTATTTTTATTTTCCTCTACATAGCTTGCTTGCTTTTCTCTTTTCCAATAATCTGCTTTCATGTGACTAAACTTCTTATAATAATGACATTGAATTCTACTCTTGTATTTTTTTTGTTCATCATGCCCATCAAAGTGTCCTCTTCCTCTTCCTCTTTCATTTCCTCTACCACGTCCTCTTCCTGCTGAATTTTTGTCTTCTTTTGAAGTAGAAGACTCCCCCTTAACCTAAAATGTTTTTTCTTCACTTTTCTCAAGTGACCTGTTCAACCTTGCTTCGTTTGCTTGCAAGGAACCCATTAGTTCATCAAATGAATATGTAGATAAATCTTTTGACTCCTCAATTGTGGCAACAACATGATCAAATTTCAGAGTTAAACTTCTCAAAACTTTTACAATAATTATATGATCATGAAGATATTCACCATAAGATTTCATTTGACTAATAATTTCAATCACTCGAGAAAAAAAATCTTGCACTGATTCATTGCTTTTCATGAATAAAATTTCAAACTCACGACGAAGGGTTTGAAGCTTTACCGTAATCACCCTTGATGAGCCTTGAAATTCAATTTAAAGTATCAACTAAGCTTGCTTTGAGGTTATCGCTACTGTAATTCTTGAGAAGATTATCTCATGTACAGCTTGTTGAATGAAGAACAATGCCTTTGAGTCCTTCTTTCTATTCTCCCTAAGCCTGGTTTCCTCATCTGGATCTGCATATCCATTCTCTATTAAGTCCCAAAGATCTTGACACTTAAATAGAGTCTTCATCTTGATACTCCAAAATTCATAGCATTTTCCCAAGAAGATGAGAATAAGGGGTTGAGACATGGAATTACCATTAAAAGCCATAATGCCTAGTTCAGATTGAAACCAAGATCTGATACCACAAATGTTGGAATTGGAGAAGAAAGGAAAACAATAAAAACAGAATACTATGATTCAAGAGAGAATGCTCTTAATCAAGAAAAACTGATGTAGTATTAAAAACAAGAGGAACGATATAGAACACTTACAGGATTTACCCAAATGCACCTCTCTACCTTGCTTCATGAACTATGGTCCTATTTATAGGACCTAGTGGTAACTACCTCCCTCCATCATGTCACCTATGATTGAGGTAGTTATAGGAACTACCCTATAACTTCTAGATCATGTGTCACTTCTTAGATCATGCCTATAACTACCTAGAATATGGTAACTACCTAGATAATTACTATGAATCAATTTCTAACATTTTGCTTATTATGAGCTTCTTTAGTGCAAGCAAGTTAAGTATGGTTTTCGTTTGAAAGGAGAGTTCGGGAAAGGAGAGTTCATATGCTAGGAAAGTTGTATAAAGAAGATCATCTCTGTCGATAAAGTATCAAGGGTGCCACACACTTATTTGATGCTCGTATCATATAGAAGCAGTTAGGGAATCAGAGGCTAGTAAGGTCAGCAGTAGAAGAAAGAGAATCCGCAAAAGCAAGATCTGGATCAGTGCAAACTCCTAATGCGAGCTCATCTAAAGTTGCGTGATCCGTTGTTTGTTGATCTTACTTGCTAACTCGCTAATGCCTTACTTGTTCTTTGCGCCTTTGCTTCTTATTCATTGAGTGAACCCTATACACTTGCAGGACGGAGACAGAGGTAACGAGAAAGGCCCTTACAAATAATTGGGCAAAGACACCATTTCTTTATACATGTATACAATACTTTTATTGCAGTAACAACGCAGTAGGGGGAGTTTGAATTTGAAGTAAACCATACATTACTTAATTTATTCATTCACTTACGCACCACTAACTAATGCGCAACTTTGACTTTGAACTCCTCTAACACTGAAGATGGGAACTCAACAAGCAAATCATATACAGAGGTGAGCATTAAATACAGATGGGGTTCATCAGTTCTGTGTAAGGATGCGGGTTCGGCTAAAGGTAATCATATCTTTAAGGCTTTGACGTTGGTCGTGGAGAGAGAGGTGCTTCTGATGCGAGGTGTCGAAAACGGAAGCTGTATCCGGAGTAGGAACAAAAGAAGATGAAACGGCGTATTAGCAAGGGTGTTCAGTTAGTAGGCGTCAATGAACTAGAACAAGCAGGGCAGGGATATTCTTTATCCATTTCCATATCACACTGAGAAATAAGCCTTACGAAGCTGCAGTATCGGGTGTTTGTCAATCGGTAGAGGTTCAATTCTCTATTGGGTAGCTCTGTATCTTTAGGTTTCTATACCAAGTTCCAAATCAACGATAGATCCAATTACTGGAATTTCCATTCAATAAGCTGGATCCGGATAAGAAGAAAGAAAGAGAATCCACTGGGGAAAGAGAGGAAGCCCCCCTAAATAATGCCGATGAAGACGAACAGTAGTAGCAAGTTACTTGTTCCAAAGCTTGAAAGGAAAAATAGGTAATTAGATAGAGAGAAAATTCAAAGAGGAGAGTCAGGTAAGGAGTCAGCAGTTGGGTATCAAGGAAGAGGCGAAAGTACAATTCAAGTACACTTTGATCCTATATGCGAAAGCTAAAGTAGAAAGAAAGGAATGTTGTTTGACTTTAAGCCGAGGTGTAACTCACGTTAGAAGCGGAAACTTCGAGGTCTGTCTTTCGCACCCCGCACAAGGGAACAAGCAAGGGGAGAGTTCCTTACTATAGCTAAGGGTAGAATTCCGATTGTTTCTTTCTTTCCCGCCTTAACGACTCCATTCGCTTACTTCCCTTTCTTCCTAACGCCGAGCAGAACTATGGTTGCTTATTTTGTTCCTAAGCTTGCTCCGTTGTTTGTTCACTGATCGTATCTTTGTTTGCTTTCTTCCTGGAATTCTTTCTCGTGAGAATAAGCTAGTTTATTCCGTTGTGCTAAGGCGAGTTATATTTGGAGCCCGATTCATTAATTACTTACCTACAAGAGGCTTCCGGGTATGAATCAAATGTATCAAGAGCGCAGAGCACCTCTAAAACTGATAAAATAAAGTATGAAGAAATGATGTGTATGATATGATAGTGGTGGTGTCTATTTATACATATTAGGATGAAGATTTTCTTAACAGACCTACGAGATTTTCTCATGTAGCTAGGGAAATCTTAACTTCTATTATGTTCCTGCAAGATGGTGCTCCTATCAAGGATGCCGATCTTGAATTGATGTGATGAAAATGGTTTACGAGTGAGCGGTTTCGTTAGTGAGTCTGCTAGTTGATCAGTTGTATGTACGTGAGAAACACGTAGTTGATGTTTGACAATTTATTCTTGTACAAAGTGAAAGTCGATAGCGATGTGTTTCATGCGTAAGTGAAATACTGGATTGGTACATAGGTAAGTGGCTCCGACATTGTTACAATATATTGTAGGAGTAGAGGTACAGTTGATGTTAGTTCCTCGAGTAGATTCATAACCCAATTTAGCTCTGCAGTAGCAGTTGCAATGGCATGGTATTCAGCTTCAGTTGTAGATCGTGCAACTGTCCTTTGCTTCTTAGAACACCAACTGATTAAATTAGCTTCAGGGAAGATAATATACCCTGACGTGGATGTTCTATCATCAAAATTTCCTGCCCAATCAGCATCAACAAAGGCATGAAGATGAATGAGGGAGTGTTTGCAGAGAAAGAGACCATGATTGAGGGTCCCGTAAAGATATCGCAAGATTCGTTTAACTGCAAACCAATGTATAGTAGATGGTCAATGCATGAATTATGATAATTTATTAACTGCAAATGAGATATTTGGATGAGTGAGAGATAAGTACTGTAAGGAGCTAAGTGCTTGGCGGTATTGAGTTGGGTCTGTAGTAGAACTTCCATCATATAGTTTGAGTGACTCGCTAAAAGAGGAGTTGTAACTGCTTTAGCATCCTACATGTTCGTCTTTGATAATAGATCTTGAATATACTTTTGTTGTGATAGGAAAAGTTCTGAAGATGTGTATGTTGCTTCCACTCCTAAAAAGTAACTCAAGGTTCCTAGATCTTTGAGGGAAAAATGATATGCCAAATACTTTAGGAATACCTTGATTTTCAGATGATTATTGCCCATGATAATCTACATATACTAGAAGATATATTGTATTGCCACTTTGGTGACAGAGAAATAGCGAGGTATCAGACTTGGAGTTGATGAAGCCAATGGATGTCAGAAACGAGCCAAGTTCGGTGTACCAAGCTCTTGGAGCTTGATGAAGTCCATAAATAGCTTTTTATAGTTTACAAATATGCCTTGGATACTAAGGGTGGATGATGCCAAGAGGTTACTGCATAAAGATATCTTCAGTTAGAGTCCCTTGTAAAAAGACATTGTTAACATCGTGTTATCGTAAATGCCAGCCTTTTGAGATAGCCAAACTCAGAATAAGTCTGATTGTAGTGGGTTTAACGACAAGACTAAATGTCTTTGTAAAGTCAACACTATGACATTGATGAAACCCTTTGGCCACTAGACATGCTTTATATTTGGCAATAGATCCATCTGGGTTCTGCTTAATTTAAAAGACCCACTTACACCTGATGATATTTTGTGTGGGATGAGAAAGTACAAGGGTCCATGTAGAATTATGGAGGAGGGCATCATATTCTTCACACATGGCTTTATGCTAGTGTGGAGATTTTTGGGCTTGGGTAATTGTGATAGGTTCATTGGTCTCTAACGAGAATTTTTTGATAGCATGTAGATCAAGGACTTGTCGTGATTTAAAAATATCACTTTTAGAGCGTGTTGTCATTGTATGTCCAGAGGCTATAGGTTGTGATATAGGTATAGGCAGTGGAGATGTACTAACATGGGTTGGAGGTACATCAATGTCACTCATGCCAGAAGAGGGTAAAGGTAGTGGTTGTATTTCCGAGGACATTACTTCAGCAGTAGGGGAACCTTGTGAAGAAGGGAGAGGAGCAATGGAGGAGGTGGGGAGCTGCTGAACCGGGAGAAGAAGAGAGTGTGGATCCTAAGAAGAAGGACTAGATGGTGTTGTGGGAGACTCATTTGGCGAGATCGACAGTGTACTCCAGTGATGTATATTTGTTGGAGTAGAGCGTACAGCAGGAGACTCAAGATTTTAAAATGGAAAAATAAACTCCACAAAAATAACATGGCATGATATAAATATTTTTTTAGTGTGGGGTTCGTAACATCGAAAGGTATTATGTCCAAGAGAGTATCCAATGAAAATGTAAGGCTTAGATCTTGATGTTATCTTATACGAGGCATAGGGATGTAACCATGGATAATATAAACAATCAAATACTTTGAGTTTTCGAAGATTTGGAAATTTATAAAATTATTTTTTAAATGGTGATTGGTACCGAAGGACTGGAGTGAGCATACGATTGATAAGGTAGACGGTAGTTTGAAAGGCTACAGACTAAAAAGTTGTTGGCATTGAGGCTTGATGGAGGAGTATGAGACCAGTTTCAACTATATGTCTATGTTTGCTTCAGCCGAACCAACTAGTTGACGAGTATGTGGGGGTGACTTAAGGTGTTGTATATCATAAGCCGAGAGACAGGATGTGAGGGCTTGATATTCACCACCACCATCAGAGTAAACTGTTTTGATTGTAGATTAAAAGAAGTTCTCGACTAACCTTTTAAAGTTAGCCAATATTATTGAAACTTCAGATTTATGGTGGAGAGGGTATAACCATGTATACTTAGTAAAGTAGTCTACAAAAATAACAAAATCAAAATTTATCAAAGGAAGTGATTGGGGTAGCGCCCCAAACATCAGTATAAATAATTTCAAAGGGTTTATAGCAAGATATGGAGGATGTTCCAAAAGGTAGTCTATGACTTTTATTGCTAAGACAAGCTCACAATGCATGTTAATGCTACTAGTTTTAAAAGTAGGAAGAGAATAATGCGAAAGTAATTTTTGCTGGATAGAGGATGAGGGATGACCAAGACGACGATACCACACATCAATTAGAGCTGTGATAGAAGAATAGGCAGTGGGCTGGGTGATTTGTGGAACTGACAGTCACTCATAAATGTTGTTCTTATTTTGACCTCAGACCAAGGATGCCCCCATGCTCAAATCCTTGATAAGAAAGGAGTTAGGAAAGAATTCAATAGAGGTATTATTTTGTTTGCATAATTGAGAAACAGAAATGAGATTTCGTTTGATGTGAGGTGCACATAAAACATCATCGAGTGTAAAAGTTCTATTGTGTGAATTAAGCTTTATAGAACCAGCATGAGTAATGGGAATTCCTTTACCGTCACCGATGATAATATCTTCATTTTCATTATAGTTGTTGTGGATGGACAAGTTCTATAAATCAAATGTGATGTGATGGGATATGCCAGAGTCTACAATCCAATTGTGTTGACTAGTATTCGGAGTGATCGTGAGATTTGCTTCGGGCCGTTGTGATAGAGGAAGTCTGGGTTGAGATCGATAGACTTTTGCAGAGTGTCCGACTTTATCGCACAGTTGGCAGACAACTCTTTATTGACTTTGATGTTAAGGACGCCAAGGCTGAGGATAATTGAAGTAGCCGCCTTGATAGTTGTGACTAAAATGCTGATGCTATGGAGGAGGGATGGTTTGTTCATAATTTATAAGTTCAGGAGGCATCTTGGTCAAACCTTTGTTGATAGCCTTATTAGACTGGTTGCCCCTCCTTTTGGATTTTTGACTGACTTGAATTTTGATGGATGATCCTGGCAATTTATCCTCTCACTTGAGATATATCTCAAAGTTAGTCAATTTATCATAGAGTTCTTCAAATAATATCGTTGTGTCACGTGCCCATATTATTGCTGCTAGTTCCTTGTACTCGTCCCCTAGGCCGTTGAGGGTGTGTACAATGACTTCTTCATCACTGACAAAATGACCTATCAGAGCTAGGTTATTGATAATAACTTTTATATTTTGTAGATAATCGGCAATAGTACTTCCCTCTTATTTTATGTTCATGAGGTTGGATAGAAAATTGAGCATGCGAGTCCGGGAATGATTTGTCAAGGTAGTTTGCAACTTGCACCAGGCTTCGACAATAGTGTTACATGAAGATATGAGTGAGGCAAGGGATTCAACGGCTGAGGCTTGAATTGCTTGTAGTATGAGATGATATTGACGTAACCAAAGTTTGTGATCCGGTTTTGGTACTGGATTGGGTGCTCCTGGGATGTTGAGCATGGCCGGTGGACAACGGAGAGAGCCATTTACATAGCCAAGTAGATCATAGCCAAATAGAAGATTAAAAAATTAAGCATGCCAAGATGCGTAGTTGCCACATTTGGATAACTTGAAAGGGATGAGCATAGCAGCATTGATGGAAATAAGGCCTGTAGAGGGAAGAGTACTATGGTTCCCTACAGGGACAGTAACTAGAGTGTTAGATGTGGATGATGAGGACATGTTGAGGATATATACCAATCGACAGAAGAGATGATGTCTTCGGTAAGATGCACTGCTAGTCCTTAGCAGTTCTTTAGTAGTGATGGGCGGGGATTAAGAGTTCTTAAATGCACTGCTCTGCTATAGAGGCCACGATCTTTATAGGGTGTTCGGGCGAGCTATATATGGCTTGAAGTAGAAGGTCGGTTCTGCTGCGAGTAGTGCAGTGAAGCAGGTGACTTCTACTGCTGCTCGTATTGTTCAAAAGAATGAGTGTAGGAGGAGGAGGAGTAGCCTCTTGGTGCAGAGCAGGTGACGAAGACTCAATCGGTGTAGATTGCACCATTCGATCGAATTCAGTGACAAAGGAGAGAGGATTCTTGGTAGAGGAGAGCGCCGGGGCTGAGATCGGTGGCGCTGCCCTGTTTTTGTCGCACTGCACACTGGCTGCGGTAGTTGCTATTGATGCCGACAGTGAAGAGGGGTGCGTGGGCGCTAGTTGAAGCTACGGCTGAGGTGGTCGTGGCTGAGAAGTAAGGAAGTATCGGCAGCGGTGGTCACTAGCAGCGGTAGCAGGTGAACACAAGAGCTAGTATGACCATGCAAAAGGAATCGTTGCACCAATAGCCTACAGGAACCAAAGAGAGGATGGTCATCGTCGCTGGTCGGGGGGGAGGGGAAGAGCAGCAACGGTAGTAGTTGCTGTGAGGATGGTGCGGCTGGGGCGACGCAACCGAGGGTTGGGTCGAAAAGCAACGTTGGCCCTTCTCACACTGCAGCAGCCAATAGGATGATCGCACGACTAGAGGCTATGATGGCGGTGTTGCTTGGCATGGGGAAGGAAAGAGCAGTGGCAGCGATGGATGCCGAGGTCGACGGTTGCGTTCTTCTACTCTGTTTCATCATAGAACAGGGGCAACTACGATTGTAGATCTCTGTGGCTTAGGCAGCGAGGGGGAAGAGATCGCTGGTCAAAACAGCAGAGAGAAAGCTTTCGCCCGTGGAAGTAGAGGAAGCAGGTAGCGGAGGGGAAAAGTCGGTGGCAACAGTAGCAATTCAAGAAGGAGGCAGCGAGAAGGGGTGGAAACGGTTGGCAGGAGGGGAAGAAGCTACTGGTCGGGGTAGAGAAAATTTTGTGAGAAAGCTCTACTCAGGAAGAATAGAGAGGAGGCTGGAGAGCCTTTGAAGCAGCAGATGCAGTAGCGCAGAACGTCACTGGTGATGACTCTGAGGAGAATAGCTCAGCGATGACTTAGAGGAGGATAGCTCGGATCCTTCGGGGCCGCAAGAACAGCAGATCGAGCTGAGTGGGGGGGGGGGGGGGGGCGGGGCAGGGATTAGGCGCAAGGGATGACCCGATCGATGGATTTCTCGATCGGAAAGAGGAAAGATGAAGCCAAGGGAGACCTATGAGCTCTGCTGTGGCACTGCGGCGTTGGCAGCAATGTAGGTGAGAAGAACGCAGTGAGAAAAGGACTTGCTTTAGGCAAGTGGCTCTGATACTATGATAAAATAAAGTATAAAGAAATGATGTGTATGATATGATAGTGGTGGTGTCTATTTATACACATTAGGATGAAGATTAGGATAAAGATTTCTTTAACAGACCTACGAGATTTTCTTATATAGTTGGAGAAATCTTAACTTCTATTAGAAACAGCATTTCAACATTGGATGATGTTATCTGAAAGCTCGAACTACATGGATATGGGCTATGCCTCTGTGAAAGTTGGCTGTAGTTCCGCCTCTTCCTTTTGAAGGAATTTGGTTGACCCTATACTTGCAGGACTAAAAGCACTAATTAGGTTAGTTAGTACTCGTCTAGGAAAGAGATAAAGAGGGGGGTTTCTAGGTAGCAATGTGTGCATCACATTCTAACACATAGGATAAGTTCATATAGAGATAATAGATAATAGGCCTGAGAAGTTCATATGGAAGATAGATAATAGATTGACATTCCTTTGAAAAGGGAGCTTAAGCCGCTAGCTAATTGAATACTGATCCAGTTCAATAGTCAATAATAAGATATTCTATTTGGTTGGGGTTGTGACAAGTCATTTTCTCATTACCTTGATTGGCTCTATCATTTGAGCTTTTGATACTTATAATGTACATCCTCCATATGTCCGTCTAATAATGAATATAATAAGGATCTAATATAATGAAACGAACTTATTTATCTTATGTAATTATCGTCAACTTATTGGATTTCTTGTGCTATGCTAAAGTGCTTTCTTGCTGGCTTTTGATAGCTAAACGACGAGGCGCTCCCCTTTCTTTAAGAGTTATAGGTTATCCAAATAGCTTTTCTTTTGATCATCGGTTGCAGCTTACACTTCGGCAGTCGGCATTGCATTCCCCTCGGAGAGATTTGGTGAAGCAGAGAGTTCTCACTGTGCAAGTTGGATTACTTTACCGAACCCTGCCCTACTTTCTTTAGACTCGGTCAAGACAAGGAGTGGTGGGCTGCTCTATTGATAGAAAGGGAACTCATTAATCAGGATTAGTGGTAGTAGATTGATTGAATATCCTAATAGTATGAGGCTCAGGATCCGTGCTTAACTCTTAAGTAAAGAAAAGAAAGAGTAGCATGACTTTAGATGTCAAAGCCTACTCGCGTAATGCGGGAGAAGTCCGGCTAGAGGAAGATAGCATATAAGAAAGAAATGACAAAAAGCAAATTAAGGCATACGCAAGGGACGACCTATGTCATTATCAAATAGCAAAGTAGAGCTTCTTGCTAAAGACTAATTTACATAGAGAGCAACTGATTCCAGGCGACGTATCTTCGCTTTCATCTTTATTATAGGCTGACACACTTGCATCGCTCCTTCTAATATACCACCTATCGTCATCACTCATGGAAAGATTCCTAGCTTATTTAGATTATCATACCAAGCAGACTTCATCATTACTCTTATAAAAAAGATGGAGAGATTCCTAGCTTAATTAGAGTAGTCGTTGATGAAAAACTTGATAGGAAGAAGAGTAGAGTTTTCAAACAGAAGAAAAGTAGGATAAGATTAACTTTCTATTTTTCTCTCAAAAGACTCTTTACAATTTCACAAACTCTATATTATTTCATGAACCAATATATAGGGTTTATATAGTCCCCAAAGATACATCACATTAATTATATTCAGAATGAATCATTCTTTCAATAAACCTCTTCAAGAACCAATGGTCATTTTGACTTGTCCTTCTATCTATTTTTCTTCTTAATGGAATGAATCTCCTTCTTGATGCAATGAATCTTTCTTTTGAATAAATTAGTCTCCTTTTGATATTGGAACAAGTTTATTTTCAATATTATCTCCCCTTAAACTTGTTCCAACTGACATGTCAAGTTTCGTTTGAAGTTGTTGAAATATTTCAAATTTGAAAGGTTTTGTAAGTATGTCAGCCACTTGTTCGCTTATCTTGACATGATGTAGCTCCACTTCTTTATTTTTAATGTGATCTCTTATAAAATAAAATCTTGTGTCAATATGCTTCAATCTTTCATAGTATAGACTGGATTCTTGGCTAAAGCAATAGCTGATTTGTTATCAACATAAATCTTGGTTGACTTCTCTTGTGAGATATGAAGTTCTCGGAGTAATCTTCTTAGCCAGATTACATGACAAACACAAGAAGACGCTGCTATATATTTTGCTTCACAACTTGATAGAGCAACGATCTATTGCTTTTTTGAAGACCAAGTAAATGTAGTTTCACTAAAATAAAATACAAATCCAGTTGTACTTTTCTGATCATTGTAGCTTCCGGCCCAATCACTATCACTATATCCAATAAGCTCCAACCTTTTAAATGATGAATAAAACATCCCATACTTAATTATTTCTTTAACATATTGTAAAATTCTTTTGGCGATATTTAAATGAGATGTCTTAGGAGTTTCCATATATCTACTTATTAAACTAACTCCAAATAATATGTCAAGTCGAGTGCATGTTAAATGCCTTAAACATCCAACTAAACTTTTGTAATAAGTTGGATTAATATATTTACCTTCACCTTCCTTAGTCAACTTGGTGCCATATTCAATAGGTGTATCTGTAGAGAGACAATCTTCCATAGAAAACTTCTTTAGAACCTCCTTTGCATAATTTTCTTGTGAGATAAAAATTCCTCCATTGTCTTATATAACTTCGATATCAAGAAAATAAGTCATTAGGCCCAAGTCGGTCATCTCAAATTCCTTCTTCATAGAGTGCTTAAAATCTTCAATCATGGAGCTACTATTACTTATATTTATTAAATCATCTACGTATAGGCATACAAATAAGATATCTCCATCAGAATTAGATTTTGTATAGAGAGCATGCTTATGTGGGCATTTAGAAAAATCATTTTGAATAAAATAAGCATCTATCCGAGAATTCCATGCTCGTGGGGCTTGTTTAAGCCCATAAAGAGCTCTCTTTAACTTGTATACTTTGTCTTCTTGCTCATGAATAATAAAATCAGGGGGTTATTGAATATATACCTCTTCTTTAAGAACTCCATTAAGAAATGCTGATTTGACATCCATTTGTAAAATTTTCTATTTCATTTGAGCTACTAGGGAGATAAGTAATCTTACTGTTTCCAGTCGAGCAACTGGTGTAAATACTTCTCCATAGTCGATCCCATATTGTTGTTTGTATCCCTTTGTAACCAATCGTGCTTTGTATTTCTCTATGTCCCCTTATGTATTTCTTTTTGTTTTGAAGATCCACTTAACACCGATCGCTTGGTGGTCTTTTGGAAGTGTAGTAAGCTCCCATGTAACATTTTTGTTAATTGCACGAATCTCTTCATTCATTGTTTGTCGTCATTTTTCTTCATTACAAACTTCTTCGAAGGTTAATAGATCATATCCTGCAAAAAGGCAAAATAAAGAAAGTTCATCATTGTTAGTATCAATCATTCAAGTCACATCATAGAGCTCCTGAATCGATCTTGTCCTTCTTATAATCGGACTTTTTGAATCATGTGACCTAGTTGATTTAGGTGATGATTCCGGTAAAGCCTCTTCAGTGTTTGCTTGTATTATATCATCTTCTTCTAAAGCTATGGCTTTCTCATGCTGCTCATCACTTTTTTAGTTCCAAATTTATTATTCATCAAACTCAACATTTCTTAACATCACAACTTTATTTGTGATAGGATTATAGAGTTTGTAACCACTAGAATTTTCAACATAAGCTAACAAAATACATTTCTGACCTTTATCCTCTAGTTTTGTTCTCTTTTCCTCTGATATCTTAGCAAATACAATACTTCCAAAAATTCTCAAATGATCGACTCTTGGTTTCTGTAAGCTCCATGTTTCTTCTGGTGTAACATTTCCAATTCGCTTTATTGGAAACTTGTTAAGCAAATAAACTACACTAGCAACAACATCTCCCCAAAATTCTTTAGGAATTCTTCTTTCCTTTAACATGCATCGGACCATATTAAGTATAGTCTTATTTTTTCTTTCTGAGACACCATTTTGTTGAGGTGTGTATGGCTTAGTGAATTGATGTAAAATCCTATTGTTTTTACAAAAGCTTTCAAATTCATTTGATGTATATTCACCACCTCTATTTGTTCTTAAACATTTAATCCTACAACCGCTTTATCTTTCAACCAACTCCTTAAATTCTTTAAATTTACTGAAAACTTCTTTTTTTTTTTTTAATATGTAAACCTAAGTTTTGCTACTATGATCATTAGTAAATAAAAGAAAATACCTGCTTCCTCCAAGTGATACTGGATTGATATGGCCACAAACATTTGAGTGTACTAAATCAAGCCGATGTCATGCTCTTTTTGTCCTTCTGACTTTGAAAGACTTTCTTTCTTGCTTACCCATAACATATACTTTATATAATTTTGATGGGCGATCAATTCTTAGCATTCCTGTCATCATATTATACTTCTCTAGAAGTTTCAAAGCCTTAAAATTTAAATGAGCATATCTAAGATGCCATAGTGTAGAAATATCCTCAATATCAGTCTTAAACAATTTAATCGATCAAAAATACATAAATGCAAAGGAAATATTCTGTTCTTTGCTATTTTCATATGTGATATTAATATTCTATTTTTGTCATGAATTGAAAGAGCTATATCTTTCATCTTAATATTATAACCTTTTTCAAGTAATTGTCCCAAACTTAAAATATTATTTTCCATATCAGGAATATAATAAACATCTGAAATGCATAACTCTTTGCCATTATTTAGTTCAAGGAGAATTTTACCTTTGCCTCTTACTGGTCTTTGAGATATATTAATATTTCCAGAATAACTTGTATCTATTTCTGAAAATAAATCTTTAATACCACACATGTGATTTGAAGCTCTAGTATCTAAATACCATGTCATAAATTGATCTTCTTTCAATTTATCATATGTCAGCAGCAAAAATTGATTTTCATTCTTTTCTTTCTTAACAAAATTTGCCTTATCACTTTGATTGTTAGGATTATAATAACATTCAAAGGAGTAATGCACATACCTTTTGTAAATATAGCATTGTATTTCAGATCTTTTAAAATTTCTACCATGTCCACGGCCTCGGCCACGTCCTCAACTATAACCTTGGCGTCTTTGGCTAGAATTTTCTCCACCACCTTCATTGTTTGGAGATTCCTGATTGGTCTAATTTCTGCCTCCTCTTCCTCTTTGTCCACGACCTTTTCCTCTTTGAAAATTTGATTCACCTCTATTTTCAAGAGTAAACTTGGTTTACAGTACTTGCTCCAAAGTTTTATTTTCTCCTCTTTTTGTAATCCTTTGTTCATGAACTTGAAGAGAACCCATAAGTTGTTCTAAAGATATTTTTTCAAATCTTTAGATTGTTCAATCGCAATAGTAATAAAATCAAAAATTGGATCTAAAGATCTCAGTATTTTTTCTATTACTCTTTAATCACTTATTTGTTCACCATTTCGTCTCATTTGATGAACAATAGAAATGACATTTGAGAAGTAATCAGAAATAGTTTCAGAAGTACCTTGTTGTAATTTTTTAAAGTCGACTCGTAAAATTTGTAAACAAAGTTTCTTTACCTTATCAACACCACCAAATGCTTTTTGAAGTATTTCCTAAGCCTCCTTTGAAGTATTTGCTGGAGCGATGATCTCGAACTTTGTATCGTTAAGTCCTTGGTAGATTGTGAACAAAGCCTTTTTCTCCTTCTTTCTTCTATCTTTAAGTTGTTTTTTTGCTTCTGCATTCGTTGCTCCTTCTGCTGGACTTGGCTCAACAAATACATCTTCTACAAACTCTCATACATCTTGGGAGGTTAGAAGAACCTTCATTTGGATGCACCATATATCATAATTTTTTTTTGTCAATCTAGGGATCTGAATTTAGACGGTATTTGGGGAAGAGGCCATTGCTTAACCTATGCTATGATACCAAATGTTAAAAAACTTGATAAGAAGAAGGGATAGAGTTTTCAAACAGAGAAAAAGTAGGACAAGATTAACTTTTTATTTTTCTCTCAAAAGACTCTTTACAATTTCACAAACTCTATGTTATTTCATGAACCAACATATGGGGTTTATATAGTCCCCAAAGATACATCACATTAATTGTATTCAGAATGAATCATTCTTTCAAGAAATCACTTCAAGAACCAATAGTCATTTTGACTTGTCTTTCCATCTATTTTTCTTCTTGATGGAATGAATCTCCCTCTTGATGCAATGGATATTTCTCTTGAATAAATTAGTCTCTTTATGATATTGAAATAAGTTTTTCTTCAACGGTCATAGTAAGTAGACTTTCAAATCAGAATATAGAGATGGATTTTTTAGGAGGTTGGATCTAGAGATAAGGGAGGAAGCTGGGGGTCAAGGAAAGATCGATTGATAAGTGCAATCTGATAGAATAGAGTAAACTCACTCACTCTCCGCCTACAACCATGTAAACTCACTCTTTAATCATATGAAGAACGTAAACATACTTCTGAATCAACTCCATAATCAAGCAAACAAACTCCTGAATCAAGTCCATAATCAAGGAAACTCACTCAATCATATGAAGAACATAAACACACTTCTGGTCTTGTCTGTTTTTCTCTTGTCTGTCTTTCTTGATAGTAGTTGTGCCTATAAGGTTTTAGCTTCCTCTAAGGCCCGACTGCTCTACTTTCATAGTTAGGTTGGCGCGGTAAGCCTATAAGTTTCTAGTAGGAGTGCTCTGTCTGATAGTAGCAGGTCGTGCAACAGAGACAATTCATATTCTAATGAAAAGCGATCCATCTCTGCCCGAGGGAATTAGAATAGCTCGAAGCAGACCAGTCTTTCCTTCTTACAAAAGTAGGTATAAGTGCCAGCTAAGCCAATAAAGGGGTAACCCGTGTCATAAGTTTCGTTCTCGCCAGTGCATGCCCCTCTCTATATAAAAGACAGATCTAGATTTCCAGTCCGGGATCACCCTCCTTTTGAGACCCACTCCAGACATATAGGTAATTCCTTTCTTTATTGAGGACAAACTATTCTACTCTTTTTTTATATAAGCCCGGGATAGGATCTACTTATTTCTCTTTATACTCTTATTTGACAACTATCAATGATCGAGAGAGCAGACTGGCATCTTCGCGGCCCTCTCCTTTCTTATAACCTAGTAGCTTTGTTCTTCAACCTCTCAAACTAAGTACTGATCCAAAAACCACTTATTAGAGTTTATTCGAGTTATGACAATTCCAGTTTTCTCCTACTTCCCTATATGCTTCTTCCAATTTTCTAGTAATTGTTTGTCATATGTGCATGGAGATTTCCTTCTTCCAGTTAACCATGTAGCTATAGGTGTCAAAAAGCCCGATTCGCCCGACCTAGACAAAGAAAGAAGCGCTTGGATTAAGGAACCCTGCTTATTAAGTGAGTTCCAGAAGATAGAGGCAGCAAGACCCGGATAAAGAGGAAAAGGCAGCCAGAGGATAGGGATAAGTGCTTTGTAACCATGATCGTGATAAAGATATATCCATCTATCTCTCTGTGTACCCAGCAAAGGAAAGAGAAGAAAGGGAAAGGCCACAGGTCATAGATCTTCATGTTCATCTTTCTACAAGTGTCTTTGTAGTCGAGTCAGGTTCAGTTCAAGCCCAATCCTAGAGCCATGATGGTTTAGATCCCTTCTTTCCCACATTCTACTCTTTTCTTATCAACCAATCCCATGAGCAAAAAATAAGCGAGCAGGAGTTTTTGTGAGATTCGAGTCACAGCGGATCAGAATGATAGGGCCGAGGTTAGTGATAAAGTAAAAATATAATCGTGAAAGCTTATTTTGATTTGTACAATATAAGTTGTATTTATACAGGTTAGGAGGGAGGATTTCTCTCAACAACTAGGGAGGATTTCCTCATACAGTTTGAGGAAATCTTATCTGCTATCACGCCCCCACGAGATGGTGCTCCTAACAAAGATACCAATCTTGGATCGATGTAATGAAAATAGTTTACGAGCAAGAGGTTTTGTGAGTAAGTCTGCTAGTTGATCAGCCGTATGTACGTGAGAGATAAGTAGTTGATGTCTAATAACTTGATCTCGCACGAAGTGAAAGTCAATGGTGATGTGTTTCATGCGTGAGTGGAATACTGGATTAGCACATAAGTAGGTAGCTCCAATATTATCACAATATATTGTAGGAGGAAGGGTAGAGTTGACGTTGAGTTCCTTAACGAAATTGAGTTCAATAGTAGCTGTAGCAATGGCACGGTATTCAGCTTCAGTCGTAGATCGTGTAATTGTCTTTTGCTTCTTAGAACTCCAACTGATAGGATTAGCTCCAAGGAAAACAATATATCCTGATGTAGAAGTTCTATCATCAAAGTTCTCTGCCCAATCGGCATCAACAAAGGCATGGAGATTAAGTGGGGTGTGTTTGCGGAGAAAGAGGCCATGATGAAGAGTTCCTTTAAAATACCGCAAAATTCATTTGACAGTAGCCCAATGCATAGTAGATGGTTGGTGCATGAATTGGGACAATTTATTAACGACAAATGAGATATCTGGATGGGTGAGAGCCAAGTACTTATCGGTATTGAGTAGTGTCCGAAGCAAGGCTTCCATCACATAATTTGAGTGATTCACTAGTAGAGAGAGGAGTTGTAACTTCTTTGGCGTCATACATATTTGTTTTGGACAATAGGTCTTAAATATACTTTCTTTGTGATAGGAGAAGACCTGAAGATGTAAATGTTGCTTCAACTCCTAGAAAGTAACTTAAGGGTCTAAGATCTTTGAGGGAGAATCGATCAGCTAATTGTTTTAGGAATGTTTGAATCTCCAAGGGATCATTTCCTGTAACAATAATATCGTCCACATATACAAGAAGATATATTGTGTGTCTATTTTGTTGTCGTAAGAATAACGAGGTATCAGACTTAGAGTTGATGAAACCAGTTGATGTCAGAAATGAGCCAAGTTTAGTATACCAGGCTCTTGGAGCTTGACGAAGTCCATAAATAGCTTTTTGTAGTTTACACACATGTCTTAGATACTGATGATGAATGAAGCCAAAGGGTTGCTGCATATAGACGTTTTCAGTTAGAGTCCCCTGTAGAAAGGCATTGTTAACGTCTAGTTGTCATAACTACCAGCCTTTTGAGATGGTCAAACTTAGAATAAGTCGAATTGTTGTGGGTTTAACAACAGGACTGAAAGTCTTTGTGAAGTCAACTCTAGGTCGTTGATGAAATCCTTTGGCTACTAGACGTGCTTTATATCTAGCAACGGATTCGTCTGGGTTCCGCTTAATTCAAAAGACCCATTTATACCCGATGATGTTTTGTATAGGATAAGGGGGTACAAGGGTCCATGTGGAGTTATGGAGGAGGGTATCATATTCTTCACACATGGCTTTACGCTAGTGTGGAGATTTTTGAGCTTGAGTAATTGTGGTAGGTTCATTGATCTCAGAAGAGAATTTTGTGGTAACATGTAGATCGAGGACTTGACGTGGTTTGAATATACCACTCTTGGAGCATGTTGTCATTGAATGTTTAGGAGCTATAGCTTGTGTTGTTGGTATAGGTAGTGGAGAGGCATTGACATGGGTTGGAGCAAGCTGAGGTACTTCAGTGTCATTGTGTTCAGAAGAGGGTAAAGAATGTTATGTTTCCGAGGGCATTACGTCAGTAGTAGGAGAAGCTTGTGAAGAAGGGAGATGAGAAGAAATAGAGAGAGTGAGGAGTTATTGAACCGGGAGAATAAGAGAGTGCGGATCCTGAGAAAAGGGACTGGATGGTGTCATAGGAGGTTCGTGTGATGGGATCGGAGGGATACTCCGGTGATGTATGTTTGTCGGAATAGCTTGCACGGTAGGATATTTGTGAAAAGGAAAAGTAGACTCCACAAAATTAACGTGACATAATATAAAGACTCTTTAAGTTTGGGGTTCGTAACATCTAAAAGCATTATATTCCAGAGAATATCCTATAAAGGTACAAGGCTTGGATCGGGATGTTAGTTTGTGTGAGGTATAAGGTCGTAGCCATGGATAACATAAACAATCAAAGACTTTGAGTTTCTGAAGATTTAGAGGCTTGTTAAAAAGTTTTACAAATGGTGACTAGTATTGTAAGACTGGAGTGAACATACGATTAATTAGATAAACTACAGTTTGAAAAGCTGCTAACCAAAAAGTTGGGGGCATGGATGCTTGATGTAGAAGTGAGAGACCAGTTTCAACTATATGCCGATGTTTGCATTCAACAGAACCAACTAATTAGGGAGTATGTGGGGGTGACTTGAGGTGTTGTATACCACAAGCTGAGAGACAAGATGTGAGGGCTTAATATTTGCCTCCGCCATCAGAGTAAACCATTTTGATTGAAAACTGAAAGAAATTCTCGACCAACTTCCGAAAGTTGGTAAAGATTATTGAAACATCAGATTTGTGGTAGAAAGGATATAACCATGTGTACTTGGTGAAATAGTCGACAAAAATTACATAAAATCTTAACTTATCAAAAAAAGGGGTTGGGGTAGGGCCCCAAACATCTGTATAAATAATTTCAAACGGTTTAGAGCAAGATATGGAGGATGTTCCAAAAGGTAATTTATGACTTTTATTACTAAGACAAGCATCACAATGCATGTTAATGCTAGTGGTTTTAAAAGTAGGAAGAGAATAACGAGAAAGTAATTTATGCTAGATAAAGAAGGAGGGGTGACCAAGACGATGATGCCACACATCAAATGGAGTTGCAACTGAAGAGTGAGCAGTAGGCTAGGTAAGTTGCGAAGCTGGCCACTCATAAATGTTGTCTTTATTCTGGCCTTGGACTAAGGATGCCCCCGTGCTCAAATCCTTGACAAGAAAAGAGTCAGAAAAGAATTCAATGGAGGTATTATTTTGTTTATAGAATTGAGAAATAGAAATGAGATTTCATGAAATGTGAGGTGCACACAAGACATCATCGAGTGTAAATATTGTTGTAAGTGAATTAAGCGTTGTGGAACCAATATGAGTAATGGGAACTCTTTTATCGTCACCAATGATGATATCTTCATTGCTATCATAGTTGTTGTAAATGGACAAGTTTTGAAGATCAGAGGTGATGTGATGAGAGGCTCCAGAATCCATAAGCCAATTAGATTGGCTAGTAGTCGAAGTAGTCATGAGATTCGCTTGAGGCCACCATGATGGACCAGGGAGTCTGGGTCGAGACCGGTATACTTTTGCAGAATGTCCGACTTTATCACATAGTTGGTAGATAACTCATTGTTGGCTGATGCAATCAGGACGCTAGGGCTGTTGAGTGTTGAAGTTGACATCTTGAAAACAATGATGTGGATGAGAGGGGGTTTGCTTGGGACCCATAGGGTCAGGAGGTAACTAAGCCAGACTTTTGTTGACTTGCGTATTATACTGACTGCTCTTACTTTTGAATTTTTGATTGACCTGAGCTGTGATAGTTGGTTCGGGCGACTTGTTATGGCACTTCAAATACATCTCATAGTCAGTCAATTTATCATATGTTGGAAAATCCACAAGGGGGAGCGACATCACATGTGCAGTAGAAGAACAAAAAATAAAACACCCCAGATTTCCCGTAGAAAGCTTCCGTCATCGTGCGAAGATCGGTGCGTCAAAACAAATCCGTGAAAACTGCATATGTTAAAAGAAGATACCTAGGGAGATCGTATATCCCTGAATTCCTGCAGATCTATGGGAGAGGATGAAGGAGGTCAAGTGTCCTCCACTCTAGTAATATCCACACGGCAGGGATTGCGACGATATACCTCTCTCTCTAGGGAGAGGCGAATAGGAGGTGGCTACCAAAAACCCTCAGCCTATAGAGCTTTGGTTCCCTCCTATTTATAGAGGCCCCTTGAAAACCCTAATGGATCTTTTGCCCTATTGGGTATTGGATCTCCATCCAATTACCCAAGCCTCTTAGATTAGTGGGTTTCTACCCAATAATCTCTTATTAGCAACTATTGGATCTCATCTCAGGATCCAATAATTCAGGAGCTTAATGGATATCCAATAAGATAGGAGGTTTAGCGGATATCTCATATCCGAACCTCTACTCGTCGCAACACCTACCATATGTGTGTGACCCTCTAGGCCCAATATCGAGCTGGCCATGAGTCATACTTGTCAGAACTCCTTCTGACTTAGTGAATTATTATCTCTATAATAATTCACCCAACTCATCGAATGCGGACGTACCAGTCCACTACGCCGCAGCCCCCAGACGATACAGGGGAATCTAATCCTTTGGACCTTTCTGTCCTCAATTACCATGCATCTATAATCTCTCATCCATCTAATATCCCAGAGACCCTATACCGGGCATGGTGCTGTCAGGCCCATACGGTCTCTCCTCGAGTCTTGCTCTTGTCGGATTCTCCCGGAGAACTCTTTCTCTCTCAATCCGAATAACCGTGGCCAAGGATTTGTCCGAGCAAGAACACATGAGATATTCCTCTCATGATACCGAAGCGGATAATCCTCTATTGACACTCAATAGCCCTCGTAAGGTTGGCTACCACTCCTAATGATCGGCTGTACTAGATATGGAACTTTCTAAACCTATAAGTCTGGTATCAAAGAGTGGAGTACTCATACAGGACATCTTTGGTGTCTCAAGTCTAAGGACCATATACACTACTGGGACTATGAAATCGCTGTCTGATGTGAGGTATCAATAACCATCTAGCATTCCGTAGGTGGATCAATCAGTGAACTCATTCTCCAATGAGCACCTGCACTGTACCCTTAGTGTCTCCACACGAGTAGCTATGAGACCAGCTACCTCTATCATATGAATGGGTATACAGCACACCAGTCTATCCGGTTATCTCGATGTCCTTCTCGAGTAACCTATGACCAGGATAATTTAGGGTCTGTGTTTAAAGGCGAATCGGTCTCATTATCGTAATCTTATCATGATCCAATTCCCATTGCACAGATCTAAGGATATGACAATATACATCTAGATAATATGAGATAATGCCAATAATCATAAGCAAAGAGATTGACGCAACATGTTACAGGTGCAATCACTCATATGATTGGCTTGTAGGGCACCTATAACTAGCAATCTCCCACTTGACCTAAAGCCAATCATTAATATGTCTGATCCCCATGAGACCTCTGTGATGCTCAAAGACAATCTGAGTCAATGACTTTGTCAATGGATCTGCAATGTTATCTTCGGATGGAACTCTTTCCATTACTATATCTTTTCGGGCCACGATTTCTCTAATTAGCTAGAACCTCCTCAAACCACTTCTAATGAGACACAGGTTCCGTTATTTGAATAATCACTCCATGGTTGTCGCAACATAAGGGAATCATATCCTCGCTACTAGACATGAGTCCTAGGTCTGTGATGAACCTCTTCATCCAGACTCCCTCCTTTGCTACCTCTATCAAAGCAATGTATTCCGCCTCTGTGGTTGAGGCAGCAGTAGTGTCTTGCTTGGAACTCTTCCAGCATACTGCTTCTCCATTCAGGGTGAACACATACCCTGAATTAGACTTACTATCATCGATATCGAACTGGAAGCTCAAGTCTGTGTAGCCCTCAACTTTGAGGCTACTACCTCCATATACTAGTAAAAGATCCTTAGTCCTTCTCAAGTACTTAAGGATACATTTTACTACTTTCCAGTGCTCCAAGCCTAGATCTACCTGATATCTGCTCATGATACTTAGAGCATGCGCTATATCAGGCCTGGTACATAGCATAGCATACATGATAGATCCTATCGCTAATGTATATGGCATCATATCCATGTGTGCCCTTTCTTCAGGAGTCTTTGGGGACATACTCCTAGAAAGTGATATTCCATGTCTTATTGGTATGAGACATCTCTTGGAATTTTTCATGCCAAACCATTCGACAATGGTGTCTATGTACCTAGACTGGGACAAGCCAAGCATCCTCTTGGATCTATCTCTATAGATTTGTATCCCCAATATGCAGGATGCTTCCCCTAAGTCCTTCTTGGAGAAGTACCTAGATAACCAAGTCTTTACTGTGGAGAGCATTCCTATATCATTCCCAATGATCAGGATGTCATCCACACATAATACCAAAAAGGCGATAGTGCTCCCACTTAATTTCCTGTACACACAAAGCTCTTCTTCGTTCTTAACGAAGTTATAAGATCTTATCACCTCATCAAATCTTATGTTCCAACTTTGGGAAGCTTGCTTCAATCCATAAATAGACTAAAGCAACTTGCACACCTTATCTGGGTTATCCCTGGACACGAATCCCTTAGGCTGTATCATATACACCTCCTCCTCGAGGTTGCCATTGAGGAATGCAGTTTTCACGTCCATCTGCTAGATCTCATAATCATAGTACTACAATAGCCAATGGAATTCGAATGGATTTTAGCATGGCTACAGGTGAGAAAGCTTCGTCAACTACTCCAATCTTCCTTTATAGGTCTCCACCTTTCCATCTACTCCAATCTTCTTTTTGAAGATCCACTTGTAACTAATGGGTACAATACCCTCAGGTGCCTTAACTAGGTTTCAAACCTTGTTGGAGTACATGGAGTCCATTTTTGAATTCATGGCTTCTTGCCATTTACCGAAGTCTATGCTCATAATAGCCTCTTCGTAAGTCTGAGGATCAATATCCTCTCCTCTGATATGTCCCACATATCTCTCAGGAGGATGAAATACTCTATCAGACTTACGTAAAGATGAAACTTGTGTGTTAGGTAACTGAACAGATTCTGGAATGATGCTTGAGCTAGGTTCTCCAACCTCGCTCAACTCTATCATGCTCCCACTGTCTTTACCAAGAATGTGTTCCTTCTCAAGGAACACTGCTCTCTTGGCTATAAAGACCTTTTGGTCCTCAAGGTGATAGAAATAATACCCATAAGTTTCCTTAGGGTATCCCACGAACTTGCACCGTTCTATCCTAGATTCCAACTTGTCAGGGTTATGTCTCTTAACGTGGGCAGGGTAGTCCCAAATCTTAACAATCTTAAGATCATGCATCTTCCCATTGTTGGGAAATCCATCAAGGGGGGAGCAACATCACATGCGCAGCGGAAGAACAGAAAACAAAATACCCTAGATTTCCCGTAGAAGGTCTCCGTCGTCGTGTGAAGATCAGTGCGTCAAAAGCAAATCCACGAAAACTACACATGTAAAAGAAGATACCTAGGGAGATCGTATATCCCTGAATTCCTGCAGATCTGTGGGAGAGGATGAAGGAAGTCAAGTGTCCTCCTCTCTAGCGGTATCCACACAGCAGGGATTGCGACGATGCTCCTCTCTCTCTGGGGGGAGGAGAACAGGAGGTGGCTACCAAAAGAAACCCTCAGCCTATAGAGCTTTGGTCCCCTCCTATTTATAAAGGCCCCCCCTTGAAGAACCCTAATGGATCTTTTGCCCTATTGGGTATTGGATCTCCATCCAATTACCTAAGCCTCTTGGATTAGTGGGCCTCTACCCAATAATCTCTTATTAGCAATTATTGGATCTCATCTCAGGATCCAATAATTCAGGGGCTTAATGGATATCCAATAAGATAGGGGGTTCAACGGATATCTCATATCCGAACCTCTACTCGTCGCAACACCTACCATGTGTGTGTGACCCTCTAGGCCTAATATCGAGCTGGCCGTGAGTTATACTTGTTAGAACTCCTTCTGACATAGTGAATTATTATCTCTATAATAATTCACCCAACTCATCGACCGTGGTCGTACCAAGGCACTACGCCGCGATCCCCAAACGATACAGGGGAATCCAATCCTTTGGACCTATTTGTCCTCAGTTACCATGTATCTATAGTCTCTCATCTATCTAATATCCCAAAGACCCTATACCAGGTATAGTGCTGTCAGGCCCATACGGTCTCTCCTCGAGTTTTGCTCTTGTCGGATTCTCCCGGAGAACTCTTTCTCTCTCAATCCGAATAACCTTGGCCAAGGATTTGTTCGAGCAAGAACACATGAGATATTCCTCTCATGATACTGAGAGCCAATGATCCTCTATTAACACTCAATAGCCCTCGTAAGATTAGCACCACTCCCAATGACCGGCTATACTAGATATGGAGCTTTCCAAACTTATAAGTCTGGTATCAAAGAGTGGAGTACTCATATAGGACATCCTTGGTGTCTCAAGTCTAAGGACCAGATACACTACTGGGACTACAGAATCGCTGTCTGACATGAGGTATCAATAACCATCAAACATTCCATAGGCAGATCAATCAGTGAACTTATTCTCCAATGAGTACCTACACTGTACCCTTAGTGTCCCCACACGAGTAGCTATAAGACCAGCTACCTCCATCATATGAATGAGTATACAGCACACCAGTCTATCCGGTTATCTCGATGTCCTTCTTGAGTAACCTATGACCAGGATAATTTAGGGTCTGTGTTTAAAGGTGAATCGATCTCATTATCGTGATCTCATCACGATTTGATTCCCATTACACAGATCCAGGGACATCAAAATATACATCTAGATAATGTGAGATAATGCCAATAATCATAAGCAAAGAGATTGACGCAACATGTTACAAGTGCTATCACTCATGTGATTGGCTTGTAGGGCACCTATAACCAACAATTTCCCACTTGACCTAAAGTCAATCACTAACATGTCTGATCCCCATCAGACCTCTATGACGCTCAAAGATAATCTGAGTCAATGGCTTTGTTAGTGGATCTGCAATGTTATCTTTGGATGGAACTCTTTCCATTACTACATCTCTTCAAGCCAAGATATCTCTAATAAGTTGGAACCTCCTCAGAACACTTCTGATGAGACCCGGGTTCCCTTATTTGAGTAATCGTCCCGTATTTATCGCAATATAAAGGAATCAGCTCCTCGCTGCTTGGAATGACTCTTAGATCTGTGATGAACATCTTCATCCAGACTCCCTCCTTTGCTGCCTCTACCGCAGCAATGTATTCCGCCTCTGTGGTCGAGTCAGCAATAGTGTCTTGCTTGGAACTCTTCCAGCATACTGCTCCTCCATTCAGGGTGAACAAATACCCTGAATTAGACTTGCTATCATCGACATCGGACTGGAAGCTTGAGTCCGAGTAGCCCTCAACCTTGAGGCTACTACCTCCATATACCAATAAAGGATCCTTAGTCCTTCTTAAGTACTTAAGGATACTTTTTACTGCTTTCCAGTGCTCCAAGCCTGGATCTGCCTGATATCTGCTCGTGACACTTAGAGCATGCGCTATATCAGGCCTGGTACAAAGCATAGCATACATGATAGATCCTATCGCTGATGCATATGACATCATATCCATGTGTGCCATTTCTTCAGGAGTCTTTAGGAACATACTCTTAGAAAGTGATATTCCATGTCTCATTGGTATGAAATATCTCTTAGAATTTTTTATGTCAAACCTTTTGACAATGGTGTCTATGTACCTAGACTGGGACAAGCCAAGCATCCTCTTGGATCTATCTCTATAGATCTGTATCCCCAATATGTAGGATGCTTCCCCTAAGTCCTTCTTGGAGAAGTACCTAGATAACCAAGTCTTTACTGTGGAGAGCATTCCTACATCATTCCCAATGATCAGGATGTCATCCACATGTAATACCAAAAAGGTGATAGTGCTCCCACTTAATTTCCTGTATACACAAGGTTTATCTTCGTTTTTAACGAAGTCATAAGATCTGATCGCCTCATCAAATCTTATGTTCTAACTTCGGGAAGCTTGCTTCAATCCATAAATGGACCTAAGCAACTTGCACACCTTATCTGGGTTATCCTTGGACACGAATCCCTCAGGCTATATCATATACACCTCCTCATCGAGGTTACCATTGAGGAATGCAGTTTTGACATCCATCTGCCAGATCTCATAATCATAGTGTGCTTGCAATAGCCAATAGAATTCAAATGGATTTTAGCATGGCTACAGGTGAGAAAGTTTCGTCATAGTCAACACCTTGCCTTTGATGATACCCCTTAGCCACTAACTGTGTTTTATAGGTCTCTACCTGTCTATCTACTCCAATCTTCTTTTTGAAGGTCCACTTGCAACCAATCGGTATAATACCCTCGGGAAAGAATAGGAAAGAAAGGATCCATTTCTCTTTTGAAGTGGGGACAGTAGAAATCTTATCCATATCTAAAAAGCCATCATTGCCTATAGACGCACCTACTAAAGGAAGGCGCGATACGTAAGTATTAGGGCTCGGCTCCCCCTAGCACATTTGATGATTCTCTTAAGTCGATCGCCATTTGTACCTGCTTTTCCTCTTGCTTTGATTACTATTCATATAAACCTATATGTTGAGATCTAGAATAGTACTAAGAGGGGAGGGGGGAGGGATGAATTAGTGCAACAGTTAAGAACGATAAATTTTAAAAAATTAAAAAAACTTCGTTTGAGAAGAATCACGTTTCGATGAAAACTGATTTCGATTAAAATATATCAAAAATGTGTTTAGCTTGAAAGCATTAGAGAAGAAGGAGGGCAGTGAACAAGTAAAGAAAATAGGTTTACAGAAAGATAAAGAGCAATAAGGTAAATGCAAATTGATTTTTATAGTGGTTCAGTTATCCGACCTACGTCCACTCTCGATTCCTCTTCTCTTAAGGCCACCGGCTTTCCACTAGCTGTCTTCCTTCCAATGGGCGAAGATAAAACTCCCCTTTACAAACTCTATTTACAAAGTTTCTCTCAATACCTCTCTTAATAATACTTCTAAACTTTCGAAGAAGGGATTTCTACTGCAAATGATAGAGTTTTTCCTTTGTTTTCTTGCACACTTCTTGATGTCCCAAGTAAGAATATCTGGGGTATTTATAGACCCTAAGAGAATTCAAATTTAAAGCCTAAATTTGAATCACCCTATATTTCTGAGGTACCTGTGGTACCATCGCTTGTCACTAGCGGTACCACCGCCAGCCTGACTCTTACACTAGGCGGTACCACCACTCAGTCTGGTGGTACTACCGCTTGACACATTGACATGGTCAGTGTACTAGGCGGTACCATCGCCTAGACCACTTGGGAGACTGAACCTAGACGGTACCACCGCCCCAGTCTAGCGGTGCTACCGCCAGACAGGGTTCAGCAACCCTGTTTGGGTTTTGAGTCCAGCTCAAACTTATTCGGGCATGGGTCCAATTGGCCCCTAACTAGGTTAGCTCAATTATAACATAATTAGTTCTTAATCCTACTTCGATCTAGATAATTATTATAATGCTTAATCGAAATATTGCCCGACACGTCATTGTCACATCAGCGCTTCGTCCATTTCTTCGACGCATCGTCCTTTCTTGTGGCCTATTGCCCAATCAGCAGTTGACACCTACAACCCTGATCTTCTTAGCGCAACTCTGCTCTTCTTAGCCCGATGTCCGATTTCTTTATCTAAAGCCTTCTGCCGATCGTCGACCGGACCTTCGGCTCGACGTCCAATCTCCTAACGTGTTTTCCTCTAGCGCAACATCGATTCTTCTTACGTCAATTGTCTAATCCTGATCAAGAGTAGACCTGCGCGACTTAAAACATAATTAGATAAATAAAACACGATCAATTAGTTTTATCATCAAATTTTGAGATTCACCACTATATTCCCAACAACCTTTTGACCTTGTAAGTAAATTCCCCTTAACCCCGCCTTAGCAGAATAGGGAAAAAATCCCCAGATTATTTATTGGTTATAACAAAGGGGAACTGCGGGGTGTTAGAGATCTCTTATAAGCAAGGCGGGCACCTATTTCCGGGGAAGAACATCTCTCATCTCTCGTCTTATGGAAATCCAGAATGAAGCTAAAGAATAGATAGTAGATAAAGCCCCATTTCTCCTTTTTATAAGCTACCCTGCTGGCTCTTACTTTCTTTCCACTTCTTTTCTTCCTCTATGAATATAAGAAATCCTAACTCGTCCTCAATGGACTTTCATCGTCGACTTTGACTTCTAGGCAGCCTGCGTTCGTGTCATCTATCTTGTTATAGAACTAGAGCCTCTAGTATAGAGTGAGGAGAGCAAGCAAAGTGCATCTTTAAGTATTACTAACCCTTTATTCTGCCATTAGCTCTGCTTGGTCTGAAGTCTATCTCAGTACAAGATCGAGCAACGAATAAAGAAAGGAAAAAAGCCCTAACCATCTGGTCGAAGCGAGTTGGTGCGCTCTTTCTGTAAACAGCAGCTCTCACTCTTCACTTCAGCAGAAGGTAATCCCGAAGGTCATAGGGAAATAGGCGTTTATTGTCGAATTCTGCCAGTAAGCATGATGAGTAAGCAGTTATAACAGCCCTTCTTTCTATCCTTCCAAGTTGGTTTCGTCCCTATCCTTTGATTTCTGGATACCAAAGAAAGGGGTTCATATAAATGGGGCATTGCCAAGCACGATGACTATAAAAACAAGAAAACAGCTTGTTCACACGCACTTAATTTCTTATCAGTCAGTCCTCATTCTAAACAACTATAGAACTATGTTTCAATAATGTGATAGAAGCTTTTGTAAATCAAACACTAGGCAGCTCATTCTTCGCAGCCCTCAACAACTATTTGCTAAGCCCTTTGCCCAGGGTAAAAGAATGAATAGCTAAGAGAATAATAAGAAATCCCTGTAAGCCGTCTTCGTTGCCTTAAGACCAAAGGAAGCCCTATGATTTTCCATCATCCCCTCTTGGCAAAGGAGTCAAACTGGAGTTAGGAGTCAAACTGGAAAAGAGAGTGTATTGGAGGAGACTCTTTACAAACTTCGAGGCGACTCTTTACTTACTTAATATGCCCTACCCCTGACTTCCCTGGTGATTTAGACCAACATCGACCTAGAATAAAAAGAATAATGTCCTACAGCAAGCAAATAATCCATGCTTTCTTTCGCATAGGACTCTATTTCTTGAACGAACCTAGGGCACTCTAAACATGTTTACTTGATCTCTTATTTATTTGCTTCCAGGGTAGAAAAAACACGATCGCCGGAGAGAAAAAGAACTCCGTCTTCTTGACTAAAGGATAGACGTAGTGGAGTAAGAGAATGAGCAGAGCTTTAGAAGCGATAGGTTAGGAGGAAGGGAATGAAACTCACCCGATAGGTTATGGGCGATGTAATTGAGCTCGACCGAAGGTATTGTATTTGGAATGTAGTTCGTAGGTCAGGTGGCAGTAAGGATGGAATGCTGCTATACCTGCAGGGCCCCTTTACAGTACGTACTTTCTTTACTAAAGGCAATTTATTCAATCAAGGTGACAGGATTCGAACCGGCCCTCTGTACCCAAAACAGATGCGCTGACCAGACTGCGCTACACCTCGTTGAAACCCCCCACCCAGAGCATATAGCCAGCCTGATCGATTAAGATGACGCACCCGGACTTTCTCTTAGACTTCTTAGAGCGAGATAGTAAGTGAGTCGCTTTCTTGCTCTCGCTTTGAACATGATCCTTGACTTTATAGGTAGCTTGAGCATTAAGACAATATCGATGAATCACAAAGATCAAAGAGAAGTGGAGCCCATAGCAGAGGATATATATAGGTAAAGTTGCTCTAAACTCCCCGTAGCAGAGGATATATATAGTTCTGATGTTGGCCGTGCCTTGAAGAAAGAGAAAGGTGCTTCAAGCGAACTTTATTAAGGCTTTCAACATTATGGAAAGAGTAATTCATTCCTCAGGCAAAAGAAAGTACAGAGCAATTAGGCTCCGGGAAGGTTCACAAACTCAAATGAGAAACAATTCTTTCGGGAGTACTGAAGCTTCAATTCCAGACAGTGATGAGTAAGGGGGGAGGCAGAGATTCAATTGCTTGCTGTGGACTATTTCAAAAGGTAAGAATTGTAATGGTAGTGGTCGAGTTCATATTGACTAGATCACAAGTCTCGAGAGCCTTTCCTTTAGTGCTTTTTGAATCTGGGGCATAGAGTGCAAAAAGACCACCTACTTCTAGATCCTAATTAATCAATCAATATTGATTTCTCTATTGAATCTTCTTAAAGGTAAAAGAGGCTTAAGCGAGAACCGCCTGTGAACCTTAGTCTGAGTAATGAATGAGAAGCCTATCTATTTGAATGTGGCCCGAAAGCTCATCTTTTCATTTAACCATCTATCTCTCTTACACGGATGATTTATTACTCTTCGTTGATGGTTCACAGCATAATGCCAGAGTGTTGGTTTGGCAAATCCCATAATCCCACATCTGAATTTTCTATTCTGTTATCTTCTATTGATGTTATAAATAAGGGCCTAGACTTTGAAACTAAAAGCAGCACAAGCACCATAATAATAGTCGTTTTGGATTTAATTTTCATTAAGTCCATATTAAGTCAAATATTTTGAACTTTTCTTGTTTAGTAGTTTCAGGTACTTTATGGCCTAGGAATATTTTTCCTAAGGTATTTGTAATTGTCCCTTTTATAGTAAGAGTTTTGCTTTTCCTTCGTTCGTGGACGTAGGTCAATTGATCGAACCACGTAAATTCGATGTCCTTATCTTTTTATTCCTTTCTGTTTTATTGTCTTTGTTGGATTATCAAAATTACCCTTTGGTAAATTTCCTGGGGCCAGCTCTAACAAACTGGTATCAGAGCTTGGTTTTGGGATCGTTTGGCAACAACGACAATAACAAAGATTATTGTCAAGAAATTCGACAAAAATGTCAACTTTGACATGTGGCAGCTTAAGATGGAGGTCATTCTGGTTCAAGACGGAGTTGATTTGGCACTACAAGGAGTTGAGAAAGTTTTAAATGGTATGTTAGAGGAAGATTTTGTGGGTATTGATAAGAAGGCCCGATCTAGCATTATTCTAAATCTCTCTGACGAGGTTTTACAAGAGATAGCTACGGAGACTACGGCTAAGAGCATGTGGGACAAGCTTAAAGTCTTGTATATGAAGAGGACAATGGAGAACCATCTCTATTTAAAGCAGAGTTTATATATGTTTCGGATGATTGAAGGTATATCTATACTCTCACATCTTGATAAATTTGATTCCTTAGTTATAAATTTGGAGAATATAGATGCAAAAATTAATGATGAGGATAAGGCCTTGTTACTTTTGTGTTCTCTCCCCCCAATCCTTTAAGTATTTCCGTGATACTATGATTTATGGAAAAGAAATAATTTAGTATTAGAAAATTAAATCTACATTAAAATCTAAGGAGCAGATAGACAGGGATATCACTGGGGAAAGTAATGGAAATCAGGCTAAGGGTTTGGTTGTCAGGGGTAGAACTGATAAAAGAGAATTTAACAGTAGTAGATCTAAATCTAGATCTAAATCCATACATAGAAATTTGGAGTGCAGATATTATAATAAAATAGGGCATATTAAGGCTGATTGCTTTAAATTGAAAAATAAATTAAAGCAAAAGGGAAAAATTGTTGAGAAAATTACTGAGTCCGCTGAAGCTAGTGTTGTAGTTGATGAGAATTTTGGAAATATTTTCTTTGCTACTAATGATAGGACAAGGTCTAAAAATGAATGGATTTTAGATTCAGGTTGTTCTTATCACATGTGTCTCAATAGGGATTTGATTTTCACATATAAATCTTGTAATGGTGGAATTATTTTGATAGGCAATAATGTCGCATGTGATGTTATTGGTAAAGGTACAATCCAAATTAAAATACATGATGGTATTGTGAGGACGCTCACTAATGTTAGACATGTTCCTGATTTAAAAAAGAATCTCATCTTTTTAGGCACCCTAGAGGCGCTTGGGTGTAAATACGCAACTGAAGGTGGAGTTATGAAAGTTTCTAGAAGTGCCCTTATTGTTATGAAAGCTTGTAGGTCTGGTAGCTTGTATATTTTGTAGGGAACTACTGTCACAGGCTCAGTTGCAGTCTCGTTATCATCATTGTCTGATTCTGACATCATAAAATTATGACATATGCGTTTGGGTCATATGAGCAAAAAAGGTTTGAGCATATTGAGCAAAAGATGTCTTCTTTGTGAACAGAGTACTAGGTCACTAGATTTTTTGTGAACATTGCATTTTTGGAAAGCAGAAAAGAGTCAGCTTCAATTCTCCAGTAGTTCATAAAATGAAAGGTACTCTTGACTATATTCATTCAGACCTTTGGGGTCCAGCTCGTGTTTAGTCAAAGGGTGGTGCCAGGTATATATTAACTTTCATTGACGATTATTCCAAGCAAGTTTGGGTTTATTTTCTGAAGCATAAAAATGATATTTTTCTAACCTTTAAACAATAGAAGGCTTTGATTGAAAAGCAAACAGGTAAACAGATTAAGCGGCTTCGAACATATAATGACATGGAATTTTATGAAGGTGACTTTGATGAATTTTGTAAAAATGAAGGAATTGTTCGGCATCGCACTGTTAGGATGACACCTCAGCAAAATGGTGTGGCCGAACGTATGAACAGAACACTCTTAGAAAGAGCAAGGTGTATGATCTCAAATGCAAGGTTGACAAAGGACTTTTGGGCAGAGGCGATTAATATGGCCTGTTACGTTGTCAACCGCGCTCCTTCTGCAGCACTTAATTTTAAAACTCTGGAGGAGGTTTGGTCAGGTACTCCTGCTGATTGCTTTGATTTTAAAATTTTTGGGTGTCCAGCATACATGCATGTAAATGAAGAAAAATTAGAGCCTTGAGCTAAAAAGTACATTTTTCTTGAATATACTTCTGGGGTGAAAAGATACAGATTATGGTGTCCTGATCCTAAATCCCCAAAATTTGTAATCAGTAGAGATGTTACTTTTGATTAATTGTCTATGTTATCTTCCAAAGAGGAATCTACTAGTTGTATAAATGATAGTGCACAAAAATAGATGGTGCTTGAGATTGGTAGTTCTGATACTTTTCAATTGAACTCTTCTACTCAGAGAATGTCAGTAGATGGTCCCGAGCCTACTGATAAAGATGTTCCAGAGGAAGAGCAATATTTCATAGCCAAGGATAGATCACGGAGAAATATTCGACCACTACAAAGATATACAAATTTAGTTGTATATGCTTTGTCTGTTGTAGAAGAAATAGGTGGAGTCGGTGAGCCTACTACCTACTCAGATGTAGTTTCTTGTGATGATTCCACTAAGTGATTGATTACAATGCTTACGAAGTCTCTTCCAGTTTACAAGTTCAAGCAATGCTTGGACTTGGTTGTATTTATTGTTGGTGATTGCCCGCTGGGGCTTTTGTGAAGAAGATGGAGCAAGTTCTGCTAAATTGTCAATGTTGGGATATGCCAAGGTGGAGATTTGTTGGTTTGGCAAGTCTCATAGTCCCACATCTGAATTTTCTATTCTGCTATCTCCTATTGGTGCTATAAATAAGGGCCTAGATTTTAAAGCTAGAAGCACCACAAGCACCACAAGAAAAGTCGTTTTGGATTTAATTTTCATTAAATCCATATTAAGTCAAATATTTTTGATTTTTCTTGTTTAGTAGTTTCAGGTGCTTTATGGTCTAGGAATATTTTTCCTAAAGCATTTGTAATTGTCCCTTTTATAGTAAGAGTTTTGCTCCTCCTTTGTTCATGGATGTAGGTCAATTGATCGAATCATGTAAATTGGATGTTCCTATCTTTTTATTCCTTTTTGCTTTATTATCTTTGTTGGGTTATCAAAATTACTCTTTGGTAAATTTTCTGGGGCAAGCTCTAACATACAGTAATTGCTGGTGTGCTGCATCATCTTTTTTCATTCACTGGACTGGTCGGCAACAAAGAGAAGAGCTCTCCAATCAGCTCAGGTACTAGACTCGTTATGCAAAAGAGCTCAGGTCTTGGCTTCAAGGAGGCGAGGTTACCCAGCGATAGGTCTACCTCTGATCTCAAGCGATAGGTCTACCTCTGATCTCATGCAGACTGAGATAGAGAGATTGCTGCCCTGATTCAGTGTACATAAGGTTAGCTAGATGGACAGAGCCTTTCCTTTATTACGCAGGGAGGATGAATTGAGAAACTCGACGCTCTCCTAATATTATTAAGCTGATACCATGCGCCACTGTTCAGAGATGAAAGAAACTGGTTTCTAAGGTAAGGTCCTGAACTAAGCATAATAATTTGGATTGTAGGCTGGTAAGATATTAGCCGGGCGGGCAGCAGACTGATGGAATATTTGCGCAGGTAAAGCTGGCTTATGGAAATGCTAAAGCTATTCTGGCTTATGGAATGCAGGAATCCCTTTCTATCTGGGAAGAAAGACTTTATTAGGCTTCGTTACCTGAGGAGTAAGGCCATATGGACAGTTCACACCCCTTAAGATTGCTCATGGGCGAGGCTTAAGTGCGGGAGTAAGAAAAAGCTTCCTTCAGATTTCAATTGTGGGGGACAGAGAAAGAACTCTGGTACGCGCCTTGGCTTCCCGACTAGCCCTTGAGATTAATGAGTACATTCGCTATGATTCGGCCAGTGAAAGGTGGATCTCATTGCATTTACTACTATTGATATTGAACCTAGATTTATGGTTGAAATGACAGGACTTGAAATATAAGAAAAGTAAACGTCAGTAACAACTAAATTGGCTAACTCCCAATTCTCATATAATATAACAGATCAACTAGTGCTATCAGACATTTTGAATTCAGTAAACTATTCACAAGATTTTACCCTTGATCTATCTGTATATAGCTAATAAATCCTATTACTTCTGTTCTGGCCCCGGGGGCTTTCCACACTTTTGGAAAAACCCTAGCTAGTTAGCGGTCCAATGAATAAGACTCTTTCAACCTAAAAGTAGATCTACAAATTACTTTCTTGCTCTGATTAGGCTTACACAAATACAGAATGATTTTAGAGTTAAACCATCCTATTATAATAAGATTCTCCCATCTCAACCTTAGTTAGAATTCTCCTTAAGCTTTTGACAAATCGATTTTCTCTTATTTTGTTACTAGCGTATAGATAAGTAGAGTGGCATAAGGGGGGCGACTCGCATATAGATAGGTATAGTGGCGGGGCAGGGTCTATGTTTCACTCCCTGGTGGTGCTGATGTCGAAAATGGGTATTCAATTTACTAAACAAACAAGCTTCCGCTTTACCTACTTACTTCATTTTAGGTCTAAGGGCGAACATATGTCTATGAAAGCGACGAGAGAGGTCCATCTAGCGTTGACAGCCACTCTTTCGGCTAAGGTCAATTAAGGTAAATATACTATGTACAAAAAGAATTGCCTGTAAGCCTATTGATCTTGCCGTAATAATCTTTCTATTCATTTCAATGGTAAGGAAGATGTCGTCGGCATCAATCGGACCAATGATCAAGCATCGGATGTGGAAAGTAGCCTATGCGCCTTTCTCCTTAATCCAATTCAAACTTCACTTTACATAGATGTCGTGCGAAGCCTAGAAAGACCATCTCAGATAAGACGAAGCCATTAATTATAAGGATGAAAGAGCATATGCAATGATACAAAATGGTTCCGTGGTTAGTTATAGGTGCCCTACAAGCCATCACATGAGTGATGACATCTGTAACACGTTACGTCAATCTCTTTGTTTATGATTATTAATATTTTCTCATATTATCTGGATGTATATTATGATTTCTTTAGATCTGTGCAATGAGAATCAGATTGTAATAAGATCACGAAAATAAGACCGATTCACCTTTAAACACAGACCTTAAATAATCCTAGTCATAGGTTACTCGAGAAGGATATTGAGATAACCAGATAGATTAGTGTGCTGTATACCCGTCCATATGATAGAGGTGGCTGGTCTCATAACTGCTCGTGTGGAGACACTAAGGATACAGTATAGTTGCTCATTAGAGAATGAATTTACTAATTGATCCGCTTACGGAATATTGGATAGTTATTGATACCTCACGTTAGATAGCGATTTCATAGTCCCAATAGTTTATCTGGTCCTTAGACTTGAGACACAAAGATGTCCTATATGAGTACTCCACTCTTTGATACCAGACTTATAGGTTTGAAAGTTTCAGATCTAGTACAACCGATTATTAGGAGTGACAACTAACCTTACGAGAGCAATTGAGTGTCAATAAAAGATCATCCACTCTTAGTATCATGAGAGGAATATCCTATATGTTCTTGCTCAGGTAAATCCCTCGCTAGGGTCATTCAGATTGAGAGAGAAAGAGTTCTCCGGGAGAATCTGATTAGAGGAAGACTCGATTAGAAATCGTATGAGCATGATAGTACCATGCCTAATATATAGTTTCTAGGATATTAAATGGATGAGAGACTATAGGTACATGGTAACTGAGGGAAAATAGGTCTAAAAGAGTGGATTCCCTTGTATTGTCTATGTTAAATTTCAGATTTTGATGATGAAACTAATTGATTATATTTTATAATCTAACTACGTTTTGAGTGACGCAGGTCTACTATCGATCAGGATTAGATAGTTGACGCTAGAGGAATTGACATTGCGCCGAAAGTGATCACGTCAGGATATTGGATGTCGAGCCAGAGGTTCGATCGACAATCGGCAGGAGGCTTCGGACGTCGGGCATCGGGCCAAGAAGAGTAGAGTTGCGCCAAGGATATCGGGGTTGCGGAGGTCAATCGCTGATTGGGCAACAAGCCGCAAGAGAGGACGATGCACCAAAGAATCGGACGAAGTGCCGACCAATAACATGCCGGGCAACTGAATGCCAATTTGCATTGTAATAACTGTCTAGATCGAAGTAGAGTTTTTGTTTATGTGTGTGCAGGATTAACTACGATGACGATGAAGACGTAAAGCGAAACAAAGTGCCGGAAGATAAGTGTGACGGATCGTTGGGAGTTCGAGAGCTCGATGGAAGTCCGAAGATTCGTTGGGAGTGCTGTCAGAACTGGCCGAGAATAAGTAGGGAGCTTGCCGAAGGGTTTTTGGAAGTTCACCGGAAGGCTCGTCGGAAGTTTACGGAGCTTGCCAAGAAAGATCGGAGCTTGCCAATGAAGCTCGTTGGAACTCACCAAGATCATCGTGAAGTCCTGGAGCTTGCCGGGAGTCTGTAGAATAGTTTCCGAGGGTTCATCGGAAGACCGTCGGAAGTTCGTCGGAAACTCGTCGGAAGAAGTCGTGACTTATCGGACTTTGTAATAGCTTAGGAAATATCTTTAAATTCATAGTTAGTATATTAATTCAGGTTAGGATTAGGTATTAATCCTATAACCCAAGTAGGGGCCAATTGGGCCTTGATTTAGACTAGTTTCGGCCGAGTTTTAGACCCAAACCAGTGAGCTGAAATAGGCTTGGCGGTGGCACCGCCCAACACCCGAGAGCACTGGCAGTGGCATCACTGGTTGGGCGATGGCACCGCCCAGTATCGCCAAAATACCAAAAACCAAGGTGATTCAAATTTGGGCTTTAAGTTTGGGCTCCAAATTTGAATCCTCTTGAGGCCTATAAATACCCCTCTCATTCATGGATGAAAGGATGTCTAGAATTGAGATAAAAAGAGGAAAAACTTTATTGAAAGTGTGTTAAAATCTTCCCTCTAAGTTTCAAGTGTGTTCTAGTCCAAGAGAGGAGTGAGAGGCCTTGTAAGGGTTACCTCCTAAGTCCGTCAAAAGGAGAGAGCTGTAAGAGGTTCATCCTCACCCGTTGGAAGGAGGATAGCTAGTAGAAAGCCGATGACCTCAAGCGAAGAGGAATCGGGAGTGAATGTAGGTCGGATGATCGAACCACTATAAAAATGGTTTGCATTTATGTTCATGCATTTATCTTTCTGCAAATATTTACTTTGCTAAGTTCACTACCCTCATCTTCTTATGTACGCTTTCAACGCAATTGAAACTGTTTTAATTGAAACGTTATTCTTTTCGTACGAAGTTTTCGAAACTTGTTTAAAATCATCGAAGTTTATCATATTTATCCGCTGCACTAATTCACCCCCCCCCCCTTTCTTAGTGCCGCTCGATCCCTAACAATTGGTATCAGAGCCACGTTATTTCTCATTCAGATTTACACCCATAAGAAATGACTCTTCATGGCTTTCAAGAGGGCTTTTCGGTTGTTCGTCCATCGTTTTTTAATGGGTCAGACTACAGCTATTGGAAAGCTCGAATGAGAGTTTTTTTGCTTTCAATGGATTTGGATTTGTGGAATATTGTTGAAAATCATTTTCAACTTCCCTTTAAACCGACGAACGAATGGTTGGACTTGGAGAAGAAATCTTTTTCTTTAAATGCAAAGGCTATGAATGCCTTATTTTGTGCTTTGGACAAGAATGAGTTCAATCGGATTTCTATGTATAAAACGGTTTTTGAAATTTGGTGAACACTTGAAATCACACACGAGGGAACTAGTAGAGTCAAAGACTCGAAAGTAAACCTCTTATTGCATGATTTTGAGATTTTTTGAATGAAACCAAGCGAAACTATTGGTGACATATACACCCATTTCACGAATGTTGTCAATAGTCTAAAAGCTCTTGGTAAATATTTTTCAAACTTTGAACTCACTAACAAGATCTTAAGATCCCTTCAAAAAAGATGGGATCCTAAAGTAACCGCAATACAAGAGGCTAAAGATTTAAATAATTTACCTATTGAAGAACTAATTGGCTCACTAATGACATATGAAATGAGCCTCCTAGAACTTTTTAAACATGATGAATATGTGAACCACCTTCTAAAGAACAAGAAGGATTTAGAACTCTGAACTATGAAATGTCACTTGACTGATGACTCAAGTGATGAGAACAATGAAGAGGACATTGAACTTTTAATGAATCTTAATAAATTCATTAAATAAAAATCTAAAACTAAAAATGAACTTGAATGAAAGAAGAGGCCACCAAAGAAGAAGAAGAAGGATCGTCAAAAAGAATCAAGTAAAGAAGAAACGAATTGGGCTTTGACGGTTTTCGACAATGAGGTAAGTAACTCACCTAGAATGTTCTTACGTTATTTTGAGATTACATGATCCGTTCATGAGTTGCTTAATATAGTTGGTAGGAATTTTATTTTATGTTTTTTTCTTTCTAGCATGTTTGAAAATTAAAAATTAAAATGATACTTGCATGATTTGTGATAATGCTTAGGATTAATCCATGCATGTGTATCTTGATGTTTTATATTGCTTTTCGTTTCTAAACATGATGCTTGATGATTTTATAATATGCATTAGTTTTTGAAATAATGTTGATTTGACTCTATGTTTTGGATTAACATGTTTTTGGTCTAATTGTTTTCATGACAAATTAAGATGACATTTTGAGATGATGAAATTGCATGTATACTTTCCGTATCGGTTTTCGATCTTAAAGATGAGACATATCTATGTATGAATTTCTTGAAAGTCTTTTAATAATAGATGTGTGTGTCTTGCTTATAATTTGAAAACTTCCATCTTGGATTAATAGGTCTTAATCATTTTTATGATAAAATTTATAAAATAATTTTAGTAAAAATTTGAGCACCGATCATCTTGTTATAACTAATTAAAGAAAGAATTAAAATGATTTTTATGATGTTTTCATTTTTAAATATGAAGCATGACATTTTCATATGAAAATTTTGAATATTCTTATGAAAGATCAAATCACTTAAATTGAAACTCATAAAGATGAGAAAATACACTATCATGATATTTGATGCATTTGATCTTGATGACTTTAATAATAAAACTTGTATTTTGAATTTATATGATGATGGCTTTCATGAAAATATTTGAACATACCTTATGAAATCATCATTGACAATGATAAAATGAAAATGTTAAAAGGTTATTATCATACTTAATGACTTTATGATATCATATCTTGATAATGAAACTCATGTGTTATTTTTAAAAATGATACTCATTTTTTAAAACATGAGCACACTCATATGAAACAAACAAATTAAAATAAAATACATTATGTGTGATGAATGACTCTTGCATTTTGAACCTTTGTGTTTTTGGTCTTAATCATTTTATGATAAATTATTTATATGACATGTTATTTTTTTTTTTTAAGAATCTTGATGATGGTTTTTGCCTTTATGTCTTAAACTTTCATGATTGTCTCAATTTGACATTAAAAGACAAAGGCATGCTTATATGAAATAAATCATAAAAAAAAATGCATGATCTTGAAAATTCTTTTATCTCTAAAGTTTTTGGTTTTGATGAATCCATGTGAATCTCTTGAATCGAATCTTTTGAAAATGCCATATACTTAATGTGATTTAACTTAATGATCATTATGACAAAATTTACCTTTCCATCTTGAATGTTGACATTTTATTTTAGGGCAAAGACATGCTTATAAGAAGCAAATCACATGAATAGAAATTTATAAAAATGAAATGCAATCCTCTATCTCAATCTTATCGATTTTTTCTATAAGAATTTCAATAAATATATGCTTATCATGTATGAATTTATTGAATATAATTTTGAGGATGATTTCAGATTTGACAAATGCTTGATTTATATTTACTACATAAGATATATTTTAAATATGAATCATGCTTGATAATTTGTGTTATGAGATTTAGCCTTTATGTCTTGAACGTTTATACTTGTTTCTATTCAACATAAAAGAAGACAAAGGCATGTTTATATGAAATCAATGCAAATCATAAAGAAGCGAAGTGTATGATTTTTGAAATTTTTGATTTTTCATGAAAGACAAGTGATAAATTCATTTATGATATTTTGTAAATCACTTGAATTTTGAATGAGATTTTGATGATATGGTAATAACTTTGTTCATGTTATGAATATTAAAAATGATAATTTGATTATGAGCCTTGATTTGTCAAATTGAACTTGAATGAATTTTCTTTTAGTGACTCTTGAATCTTTTGAAATTATGACTTGTTAAGATGTATTTAATGCTTGAATCAAGCTCTAAAAGATTTTTTTTGCTATAAAGAAATTTTATTGAATTCATGACCTTATATGAATCTCTTGAGAGTAATTTTGATGATTTATATGAGTCTTATAAATCATGATTTTAATTTCTTGGAACTATATATTTGAGATTTTTTTTACAAATTATCATCGTAATGATTTGAAAACTCTTATATACAAGTCAAGATTTTCTTCATGATAAATATATATAATTCTTGTTTATTCATGAATTGATCCTTCATAACATAACTTCCTTATGTGATGATTGAAAATTTGATGAAAAAGAAATGTGCTTAATGATTAAATCATTGATTTATTCTTTTATCATGGCTTAAAAATGAATGAAAAGAAAATATGTTAGCACTTGTAATCATGACTTGATCCTTGATATTGATATGTTTCTATATATCATGATTCTTGGTTGTATGACATTTATCTTAAATTGAAAATTGATACATTTATTTTGATCTTGCTAAAAAGAAAGTAATGAATCATGAATGATATCTCTTAGTTTTAATTCTTGTTGAATTTATATATTAATATCCTTCATGATATGATTTCTTGTCTTGTATGCATCTTGTGATGATTGATATATTGATTGATGCAAATTTATAATTGTTCATTGGTTTCTCCCTTTCTTTCAATAATGATAAAAGGGGGAGTTAAATTGCTAGCTTGTGCATCAAAAGAGAAAAATTTGCTAGCTTAATCATTGAGAAGCAAAACGTTGCTATCTCAAGAGAGACAAATATCTTGCTTAACTTCACTTTTTCAACAAAATTGCTTGCATCTTTGTTACAAATTATTGTTGAATCTCATACAAGATTATTTGAAGTATTAATCGTTCCTTTCTTTTTGACATTGATAAAGGGAGAGAAGGCTTTTGCTAGCTTGCATATTACAAATGAATGCAAAAGTCCTAGCATGCAAAGAAAGCAAAACTTGCAAGCTTGCTCTTCTCAGAAAAGAAGAAAGAAATTATAAAATTGCATGCATATCACAAAGGAAGTCAAGAAAATGTACATCTTTGAATATAATTTATTTGCACTTCTCAAATAAACATAGAAAAACTAGCTATCATCACAACAAGTGCTATCTTGCCTATCATAAGAAACTTACTATGCTTAAATGTTGTATGATGTGATAAATAGCTAGTGTGTTATAAAATTTGCATATCTTTTCAACTAGCTATGATACAACTTCTCCTTTTTGTTGATGACATAGGGGGAGAAGTAGATTGATGACTTCATGCATTGAATTGAATATTTTATATATTTATATGATAGTTTTGTTGTTTTCTCATAATATGTGATGAATGTTGCTTGGACTTGGGATAATCCAAGTATTCTATCAATGGCATATTGATAGGGGGAGTTTGGTTAAACTTCAGAGAGTTATGGTTAACTCCGTTAGTCATTAATTAGTTGTCATCATAAAAAAGGGGGAGATTGTTGAATCTCAGATTTTGATGATGAAACTAATTGATTGTATTTTATGATCAAACTAAGTTTTGAGTGACGTAGGTCTACTATCGATCAGGATTAGACAGTTGACGCTGGAGGAATTGATGTTGCACCGGAAGTGATCACGTCAGGATATTGATGTCGAGCCAGAGGTTCGATCGACAATTGGCAAGAGGCTTCGGACATCGAGCATTGGGCCAAGAAGAGCGGAGTTGCGCCAAGGATATCGGGGTTGCGGAGGTCAACCATCGATTGGGCAACAAGCGGCAAGAGAGGACGATGCGCCGAAAAATCGGACGAAGCGCTGACCAATGACGTGCTGGGCAACTGAATGTCAATTCGCATTGTAATAACAGTCTAGATCGAAGTAGAGTTTTTATTTGTGTGTGTGCAGGATTAACTACGATGACAATGAAGACATAAAGCAAAACAAAATGCCAAAAGAAAAGTATGATGGATCATTGGGAGTTCGAGAGTTCGACGGAAGTCCGAAGATTCGTTGGGAGTGCTGTCGGAACTGGCCGAGAACGAGTAGGGAGCTTGCTGAAGGATTTTCGAAAGTTCACCGAAAGGTTCGTCGGAAGTTCATGGAGCTTGCCAAGAAAGATTGGAGCTTGCCAATGAAGCTCGTTGGAACTCGCCAAGATCATCGTGAAGTCTGGGAGCTTGTCGGGAGTCCGTAGAATAGTTTCCGAGGGTTCGTCGGAAGACCACCGGAAGTTCGTCGGAAAAAGTCGTGACTTGTCAGACTTTGTAATAGCTTAGGAAATATCATTAAATTCATAGTTAGCACGTTAATTTGGGTTAAGATTAGGTGTTAATCCTATAACCCAAGTAGGGGCCAATTGGGCCTTGATTTGGATCGGTTTGGGCTGAGTTTTAGGCCCAAACCAGTGAGCCGAAATAAGCTGGGTGGTGGCACCGCCCAGAGGCCGAGAGCTGGGTGGTGGCACCACCCAGTACCGCTAGAATACCGAAAACCAAGGTGATTCAAATTTGGGCTCCAAGTTTGGACTCCAAATTTGAATCCTCTTGAGGCCTATAAATACCCTCTCATTCATGGATGAAGGGATGTCTAGAACTGAGATAAAAAGAGGAAAAACTCTATTGAAAGTGTGTCAAAATCTTCTCTCTAAGTTTCAAGTGTGTTCTAGTCTAAGAGAGGGGTGAGAGGCCTTATAAGGGTTACCTCCTAAGCCCGTCAAAAGGAGAGAGCTGTAAGGGAGTTCATCCTCGTCCGTTGGAAGGAGGATAGCTAGTGGAAAGCCGGTGGCCTCAAGCGAAGAGGAATCGGGAGTGGATGTAGGTTGAATGACCAAACCACTATAAAATTGGTTTACGTTTATGTTCATGCATTTATCTTTCTACAAACCTTTACTTTGCTAAGTTCACTGTCCTCATCTTTTTACGTACACTTTCAACGCAATCGAAACAGTTTTAATCGAAACGTTATTCTTTTCGTACGAAGTTTTCGAAACTTATTTAAAATCATCGAAGTTTATCATATTTATCCGCTGCACTAATTAACCCCCCCCCCTTATAGTGCCGCTTGATCCCTAACTGTCTAGGGACTGTGGCATAGTAGCATAGTACGTCTGCAGTCGATGAGTCGAGTGAATTATTATGGAGATAATAATTCACTGAGTCAGAAGGAGTTCTGATAGGTATAATTTATGGCCAGCTCGATATTGGGCCTAGAGGGTCACACACATATGGTAGGTGTTGTGACGAGTAGAGGTTCAGATATGAGATATCTGTTGGAGCCCCTATCTTATTGGATATCCAATAAACCTCTATATTATTGGATCCCATGAATGAGATCCAATAAGTGCTAGATTATTGGGTAGAGACCCATTAATCTAAGAGAGTTAGGTAATTGAATGGAGATCCAATGCCCAATAGGGCAGTAGGATCCATTAGGGTTTACAAGGGGCCTCAATAAATATGAGGGAACCAAAGGTCCATAGGCTGGGGTCTTCTTAGTAGTCACCTTTTATTCTCCTCTCTCAAAGAGGAGCATCATCGCAATCCATGTCATATGGATACCGCTAGAGAGGAGGATGCTTGACCTCCTTCATCCTCCCCATAGATTTACAGGAACTCAAGGATATATGATCTGCCTATGTACTATCTTTTCATATACACAGTTTTCAGATTCGGGGATTTGTTTTTGATGCACCGATCTTCGCATGATGACCAAAACTTTTACAGAAATCTAGGGTGTTTTGTTTTCTATTCTTCTGCTACGTATGAGATGTCATCCCCTAGATTTTCCAACAATGGTATCCGATGTAGGTTTTTCATGCAAAGATCAAATTTTAACTATGTGTATTATATTTTGGATGCCCTTTTAATACCAAAATTGTTGACACAAAAGACGAGAGAGGGTAGCAACTGTTGCTGCCTTCGCAGTTTAGCCAAGGCTGCTTGTAGCCATGGCCGTGTGCGCAAGGGGCTGTCAGCGAGTGGCGGGCGACGGCCATCTGCCCACAGCGGTAGCATTGCCTGCATGCGCGAAGGGTCCCACGTGAAAGGCCGTAGCGGGCGGCCAGCCTATGCGCGGGCATTGCACCCGTTGTAGTGTCACGAACTTAGCTGGTTTTGCCTAAGCCGTGTGGCATAATTGCATGTCAGTCTACAAAGGTCAGCCTTCCCGAAATCTCCTACGATCCCTTAGGACCTGCAAAAGAGAAGACGAGACAAAGAAAGAGCTTCATACGAGATCCACAAGTAACCCTTTCAACAAACACTTTATAGCCAATGCAAATTACAATCATGGATATTACAAGCTTAGAACGGTTGCATAACAAAAGTATAAAATGTTGGGAAATCCATTAAGGGAGCGACATCTCATGCGTAGCAGAAGAACAAAAACAAAACAAAACCCCAGATTTCTCGCAGAAATTTCTATCATCGTGCGAAGATCGGTGCGTCAAAAACAAATCCGCAAAACTACACATGTAAAAGAAGATACTTAGGGAGATCGTATATACCTGAATTCCTATAGATCTGTGGGAGAGGATGAAGGAGGTCAAGCGTCCTCCTCTCTAGCAGTATCCACACGGCAGGAACTGTGACGATGCACCTCTCTCTCTCTTGGGAGAGGAGAACAGGAGGTGGCTACCAAAAGAAACCCTCAGCCTATAGAGCTTTGGTTCCCTCCTATTTATAGAGGCCCCATGAAAATCCTAATGGATCTTTTGCCCTATTGGGTATTGGATCTCTATCCAATTACCCAAGCCTCTTGGATTAGTGGGTCTCTACCCAATAATCTCTTATTAGCAATTATTGGATCTCATCTTAGGATCCAATAATTCAGGGGCTTATTGGATATCCAATAAGATAGGAGGTTCAGTGGATATCTCATATCCGAACCTCTACTCATCGCAACACCTACCATATGTGTGTGACCCTCTAGGCCCAATATCGAGCTAGCCGTGAGTCATACTTGTCAGAACTCCTTCTGACTTAGTGAATTATTATCTCTATAATAATTCACCTAATTCATCGACTATGGACGTACCAGGCCACTACGTCGTGGCCCCCAGACGATACAGGGGAATCTAATCCTTTGAACCTATCTGTCCTCAGTTACTATGTATCTATAGTCCCTCATCCATCCAATATTCTAGAGACCTTATACCGGGTATGGTACTGTTAGGCCCATACGGTCTCTCCTCGAGTCCTGCTCTTGTCGGATTCTCTTGGAGAACTCTTTCTCTCTCAATCCGAATAACCTTGGCCAAGGATTTGTTCGAGCAAGAACACATGGGATATTCGGCTCATGATACCGAGAGCAGATGATCCTCTATTGACACTCAATAGCCCTCGTAAGGTTGGCTACCACTCCCAATAATCGGTTGTACTAGATTTGGAACTTTCTAAACCTATAAGTCCGGTATCAAAGAGTGGAGTACTCATACAGGACATCCTTGGTGTCTCAAGTCTAAGGACCAGATACACTACTGGGACTACGAAATTGCTGTCTGACGTGAGGTATCAATAACCATCTAGCATTATGTAGGCGGATCAATCAATAAACTCATTCCACAATGAGCACCTGCATTGTACCCTTAGTGTCCCCACACGAGTAGCTATGAGACCAGCTACCTCCATCATATGGATGGGTATATAGCACACCAGTCTATTTGGTTATCTCGATGTCCTTCTCGAGTAACCTATGATCAGGATAATTCAGGGTCTATGTTTAAAGGTGAATCGGTCTCATTATCATAATCTCATCACGATCCGATTCTCATTGCACAGATCCAGCGACATCACAATATATGCAATACACAAGATAAAGTGATAAAATGCTTAATAATAAGCAAAGAGAAAAAGTGCATATCAAGTCACAAGTGCCATCACCCATGTGATTGGCTTACAGGGCACATATGTCTAGCAATCTCCGACTTGAACTAAAGCCAATCACCAACATGTCTAATCCCCATTAGACCTTTTTGATGCTCAAAGACAATCTGAGTCAATGGCTTTGTTAGTGGATCTACAATGTTATCTTTAGATGAAACTCTTTCTATTACTACATCTCTTCGGGCCATGATCTCTCTAATAAGTTGGAATCTCCTCAGAACACTATTGATGAGACCCGGATTCCCTTATTTGAGTAATCATCCCGTATTTATCGCAATATAAATGAATCAGCTCCTCGCTGCTCGGAATGACTCCTAGATCTGTGATGAACTTCTTCATCCAGACTTCCTCCTTTGTTGCCTCTATCGCAGTAATGTATTCCGCCTCTATGGTTGAGTCAGCAGTAGTGTCTTACTTGGAACTCTTCTAGCATACTGCTCCTCCATTCAGGGGGAACACATACCATGAATTAGACTTACTATCATCGACATCGGACTGGAAGCTCGAGTCTATGTAGCCCTCAACCCTGAGGCTACTACCTCCATATACTAGTAAAAGATCCTTAGTCATTCTCAAGTACTTAAGGATACTTTCTACTGCTTTCCAGTGCTCCAAGCCTGGATCTGCCTGATATTTACTCGTGACATTCAGAGCATGCGCTATATTAGGCCTGGTATATAACATAGCATACATGATAGATCCTATCGCTGATGCATATGGCATCATATCCATGTGTGCCCTTTCTTCTGGAGTCTTTGGGGACATACTCCTAGAAAGTGATATTCCATGTCTCATTGGTATGAGACCTCTCTTGAAATTTTCCATGCCAAACCTTTTGACAATGGTGCCTATGTACTTAGACTGGGACAAGCCAAGCATCCTCTTAGATCTATCTCTATAGATCCGTATCCCCAATATGCAGGATACTTTCCCTAAGTTCTTCATGGAGAAGTGCCTAGATAACCAAATCTTTACTATGGAGAGCATTCCTACATCATTCCCAATGATCAGGATGTCATCCACATATAATACCAAAAAGGTGATAGTGCTCTCACTTACTTTCTTGTACACACAAGGCTCATCTTCGTTCTTAACGAAGTCATAAGATTTGATTGCCTCATCAAATCTTATGTTCCAACTTTGGGAAGCTTGCTTCAATCCATAAATGGACCTAAGCAACCTGCACACCTTATCTGGGTTATCCCTGAACACGAATCCCTCAGGCTATATCATATACACCTCCTCCTCGAGGTTACCATTGAGGAATACGATTTTGACGTCCATCTGCCAGATCTCATAAACATAGTGTGCTGCAATAGCCAATATAATTCGAATGGATTTTAGCATGGCTACAAGTGAGAAAGGTTCGTCATAGTCAACACCTTGCCTTTGACGATACCCCTTAGCCACTAGCCTTGCTTTATAAGTCTCTACTTTTCCATCTACTCCAATCTTCTTTTTAAAGATCCACTTGCAACCAATGGGTACATTACCCTCAGATGCATTAACTAGGTTCCAAATCTTGTTGGAGTACATGGAATCAATTTTTGAATTCATGGCTTCTTACCATTTCCCGGAGTCTATATTAATAATAGCCTCCTCATAGGTCTAAGGATCAATATCCTCAACATCATCTCTTCTGATATGTCTCACATATCTCTCAGGAGGATGGGATACTCTATCGGACCTATGTAAAGTTAAAACTTATGTGCTAGGTATCTGAACAGATTCTGGAATGGTGCTTGAACTAGGTTCTCCAACCTCGCTCAACTCTATCATGCTCCCACTGTCTCCACCAAGAATGTGTTCCTTCTCAAGGAACACTGCTCTCTTAGCTACAAAAACCTTTTGGTCCTTAGAGTGATAGAAATAATACCCACAAGTTTCCTTGGGGTATCCCACGAACTTGTACCGTTCCATTCTGGATTCCAACTTGTTAGGGTTGTGTCTCTTAACATAGGCAGGGCAGCCCCAAATCTTAACAATCTTAAAATTAGGCATCTTCCCATTCCATATCCCATATGGAGTAGACATCACTAACTTGGTTGGAATTCTGTTCAGAAGGTAAGCTACGATCTCTAGGGTATATCCCCAAAATGAGATGGGCAAGTCGGCGAAACACATCATGGAACATACCATGTCTAATAGTGTGTGATTTCTCCTTTCTGATACACCATTAAGCTGTGGTGTATAAGGAGATGTCCATTGGGATAAGATCCCATAGTCTTTGAGGAACTGGGTGAACTCTGTTCTCAAGTACTCACCTCCTCGATCTGATCGAAGGGTTATAATAATCTTTCCTGTTTGGTTCTCTACTTCATTTTTATATTCCCTGAATTTCTCAAAAGTTTCAGACTTATACTTCATTAAGTACACATGTCCGTATCTTGAGAAATCATCAGTGAAAGTAATGAAGTAGAAGTAACCACCTATGGCATGAGTCGACATGCGACCGCATACATCACTATGTATGAGTTCTAGTAACTCAGTGGCTCTTTCTCCAGTTCCATGAAATGGAGAGTTGATCTTTCCCCGAAGGCAAGGTTCACATGTCGCATATTACTCATAGTCAAATGGATCTAGATATCCATCTTTTAGCAACTTTTGAATCCTTCCCTCGTGGATGTGACCTAGCCTATAATGCCAAAGATATGCATTGTTCACCTCTTCTCGTTTCCTCTTAGACTTATTTACACTCATGATATGTGGAGTTGTATCTAGCATAAATAAACCATTATGTAATGTTCCTCTCGTAATGATCTGATCATCTAATATTATTGAACAACCATTATTCTCAAAAACTAATTTATATCCCTTAACTATCAAACATGAAATGGAAATAATGTTTTTGATAATAGAAGGAACATAATAGCATGCATCTAATGCAATAATAGCTTCACTAAGTAGATGTAAAGTGACCTTGCCAATAGCCACTGCAGTAACCTTTGCTCCATTGCCCATCTTAAGATCCATCTTGCCTCTGTTCAATCTCTTAGGTCCTGCCAGAACCTACAACGAATTACAGATATGATAAGCACTCCTAGTATCTAATACCCTTGTGTTATCATAAGATTATGACAAATGGAGACTGATCATGAATGTACCTGAAGCTTATGCAAGCTTTTGTTTCGCCCTCTCTGCAAGGTACTCTTTGCAGTTCCTCTTCCAGTGCCCATCTTTGCCGTAGTGGAAGCACTGGCCTTTGTCCTTTATTGGGTCTTTCTTGGCTACCTTTGCCGTACCCATTTTGCCCTTGCCCTTGCCCTTCTTAAGGGTTTTCTCAGCCTTTCTTTTCTTTCTGGTCTCACCAGTGTAGAGAACCGGCTTCTCTTTCTTGATTGTGCTCTTTGCTTCTCTCAACATATTAAGGAGCTCTTGGAGGGTCACCTCAAGTTTGTTCATATTAAAATTCATTATGAACTGAGAAAAGGAATTTGGTAGGGACTGAAGCACAAGATCCACACACAGGTTATCCTCTAGGATCATTCCTAGACCTGTGAGTTTCTCAATCCACTCAATCATCTTAAGAACATGGTTCTGAACCGGTGTTCCCTCAGTCATCCTAGCACGGAAAATACTCTTTGATATCTCATATCGCTGAGTTCTTCCCTATTCCTTAAATAGTTTGTGAAGATGCCGGAGTATAGAATTAGTATCCATATTTTCATGCTGTCTCTGTAACTCAGTAGTTATAGAGGCCAACATATAACACTGAGCAAGAGTGGAATCATCTAAGTACTTCACATAATGAGCGATCTCATCCTCGCTTGCCCCTTCGTCGGGCATAGGGATCATTGTATCAAGGACATACGTGATTTTCTCCGCCGTAAGAACGATTCTCAGATTACGAAGCCAATCCATATAATTTGGACAAGTGAGGCAGTTGGCATCAAGTATGCCATGTGAAGGATTTGAAAGCAACATTTTTATGAAATAAAAGATGTAGTAGAAATAAATAACATGCTGACTTTGCAGAAATTTAAACAATTGAGATAAGGACCTCTATCTTAATGTATTCCCACTAATTTTTTCACGAGACACACAACACCCTCCGATATATGAATCAGAGACCCCCGACGGATCTCTAGTGGGGATCAGGATCCAATTAAGGTCTTAATGTAATCTCGAGGGACTCGACCAATCATGTTAAGCCCGTAAAGGTGGGCAACTCTTGCCAATCACAACTCCTTGTGATTCCCGTCCTGTTCGGCCTTCGAACCACCATGGCCTCGAGAGACTCGACCAACCATGATGTTCGGTTAATTCATCACTATCGTTACAAGATGAGTCTGATTCGGTGATATACTTTCGAGGGACTCGACCAAGCATACCATGTCCTCAGGTCACCGGTGACATCTCTATGTCATAGATAAGATAGCGAGATGCGATATAGGTGAGTCTCGAGGGACTCGACCAGCTCAACCTATACCGGGAATCGGTTCCTACTTATAACGATGGAAGGCCACGTGGGTCAATCTAATTGTCTCACATTTATCGACTTAATATTATTAATGAAGAGGATTTTTGATTTGGTCTCATAACATAATGTGTCACACACATACGTATTTAATATATATATCTACATCGTATGCAAATATATATATACATATCTAGTAGGTGTATATCTAATCACACATCACATGAGCAATCACACTAGATGATCATGGACCACATTCTAATGTGATTCGGCCCGAGCTAGTGGGCCCAATCACTCACATCAAGATCTATTTGTACTTCGGTGCATCTCTATGCCTTGTGATCGTCCATCTCGCTTCGTCGAATCTGTCGATATCTCAACCCATCTCCATGCGTCGGATTGTCCGTCTCAGCCTCGTGAGTCACGCTACCGCTGCACCTCCTCATGTAATTACAACATAATTATAGGCACATAGGTCCGACTAATAATAATCATATGTACACACATAATATCATAGGTCCATGATCATCTGTCCACATCATACATCACATGTATATGTTATTTTATAGGACTACCAGATAAAAAAAATAATAGTTAATTAAACTATTTAATTAACATATTTATTTTTTTTCTAAAATCATGGACATAAAGGAAAATTTTGAATTCCCAAGGGTATTTTGGTAATTCAACCAAAAGGATATTTTGGTAATTCTATCAAAAGGGACAGAATCTGAAATTTTTAAAATTCTGAGGGTTAAAACCATCTTTTACCCAAAAATCCTAATCCCACACCCTTAGTGCACCTGTGGCCGCCGCCACCTTGTCGGCGGCGCCACTTGCGCACGAGGAGGTCGTCGGTGCCTCTACGCGTGAGCGCAGCACCCACTGGCGCCCCTGCGCATTCGGGCGCTTCTGCCCGCGGTCGCAGCGCCCGCAGGCGGCGCCGACTCCTACGGGTAGGCCGCCAACGCAGGCAGCCAGCAGGTGCTGCCTGTTGGCGGCCCATAGCTTGCCGGCTAGTTGCCACCTACACGCAGATTGCCGACCACCGACTTCTACCTGTGCAGGCAGCAAGGCTGCAAGCAGTCTTACAGTTGCTGCATGAGCGGGTAACAACAGTTGCTGCCCTTTATCGCACTTCGTGCCAATAATTTTAACGTCAAAAGCAGATCTAAAACACAACACACGCAGTTTACGATCCAATCTTCGCACGAACAACCTAGCTCTGATTCCACTGTTGGGAAATCCATCAGGGGAGCGATATCTCATGCGTAGCAGAAGAACAAAAAAAAATAAAAAACCCCAGATTTCCCATAGAAAGTTTCCGTCGTCATGCGAAGATCGGTGCGTCAAAAACAAATCCACAATACTGCACGTGTAAAAGAAGATACCTAGGGAGATTGTATATCCCTGAATTCCTACAGATCTGTGGGAGAGGATGAAGGAGGTCAAGCGTCCTCCTCTCTAGCGGTATCCACATGGCAAGAACTACGACGATGCATCTCTCTCTCTGGGGAGAGGAGAATAGGTGGTGGCTACCAAAAGAAACCCTTAGCCTATAGAGTTTTGGTTCCCTCCTATTTATAGAGGCCCCCTAAAAACCCTAATGGATCTTTTGCCCTATTGGGTATTGGATCTCCATCCAATTACCCAAGTCTCTTGGAATAGTGGGTCTCTACCCAATAATCTCTTATTAGTAATTATTGGATCTCATCTCAGGATCCAATAATTTAGGAGCTTAATGGATATCCAATAAAATAGGGGGTTTAGCGGATATCTCATATTCGAACCTCTACTCGTCGCAACACCTACTATATGTGTGTGATCCTCTAGGCCCAATATCGAGCTGGCCGTGAGTCATACTTATCAAAACTCCTTCTGACTTAGTGAATTATTATCTTTATAATAATTCACCTAACTCATCGACTACGAACGTACCAGGCCACTACGCCGCGGCCCCTAGACAAGACAGGGGAATCTAATCCTTTTGACCTATCTGTCCTCAGTTGCCATGTATCTATAATCCCTCATATATCTAATATCCTAGAGACTCTATACCGGGCATGGTGCTATCAGGCCCATACGATCTCTCCTTGAGTCTTGCTCTGGTCGGATACTACCGGAGAATTCTTTCTCTCTCAATCCGAATAACCTTGGCCAAGGATTTATTCAAGCAAGAACACATGGGATATTCCTCTCATGATACCGAGAGCGGATGATCCTCTATTGACACTCAATAGCCCTCGTAAGGTTGGCTACCACTCCGAATAACCGGTTGTACTAGATCTGGAACTTTCCAAACCTATAAGTTCGGTATCAAAGAGTGGAGTACTCATACAGGACATCCTTGGTGTCTCAAGTCTAAGGACCAAATACATTACTGGGACTACGGAATCGCTGTCTGACGTGAGGTATCAATAACCATCCAGCATTCCATAGGCGAATCAATCAGTGAACTCATTCCCTAATATGCACTTGCACTGTACTCTTAGTGTCCCCACATGAGTAGCTATGAGACCAGCTACCTCCATCATATGGACGGGTATACAACACACTAGTCTATCCGGTTATCTCGATGTCCTTCTTAAGTAACCTATGACCAGGGTAATTTAGGATCTATGTTTAAAGGTGAATCGGTATCATTATCATGATCTCATCATGATCCGATTCCCATTGCACAGATCCAAGGACATCACAGTATATGCAACACGCAAGATAAAGTGATAAAACGCCTAATAATAAGCAAAGAGATAAAGTGCATATAAGTGCCATCACTCATGTAATTGAAATATAGGGCATATATGATTAGCAATCTCCCACTTAACCTAAAGCCAATCACCAATATGTCTGATCCCCGTCAAACCCCTGTGATGCTCAAAGACAATCTGAGTAAATGGCTTTGTTAATGGATCTACAATGTTATCTTTGGATGGAATTTTTTTCACTACTATATCTCTTCGGGCCACGATCTCTCTAATAAGTTGGAACCTCCTCAGAACACTTCTGATGAGACCTGGTTTCCCTTATTTGAGTAATCGCCCCGTAGTTATCGCCATATAAGGGAATCAGCTCTTCGCTGCTCGAAATGACTCCCAAATATGTGATGAACTTCTTCATCCAAACTCCCTCCTTTACTGCCTCTATCGTAGTAATGTATTCCACCTTTATGGTCAAGTCAATAGTAGTGTCTTGCTTGGAACTCTTCCAACATACTGCTCCTCCATTCAGGGTGAACACATACCCTGAATTAGACTTGCTATCATCGACATCGAACTAGAAGCTCGAGTCCGTGTAGTCCTCAACCCTAAGACTACTACCTCCATATACCAATAAAAGATCCTTAATCCTTCTCAAGTACTTAAGGATACATTTTACTACTTTCCAGTGCTCCAAGCCTAGATCTGCCTGATATCTACTCGTGACACTCAGATCATGCACTATATCAGGCCTGGTACATAGCATAGCATACATAATAGATCCTATCGCTGATGCATATGGCATCATATCTATTTGTGCCCTTTCTTCAGGAGTCTTTGGGGACATACTCGTAGAAAGTGATATTCCATGTCTCATTAGTATGAGACCTCTCTTAGAATTTTTCATGCTAAACCTTTTGACAATGGTGTCTATGTACCTGGATTGGGATAAGCCAAGCAACCTCTTGGATCTATTTCTATGGATCCATATCCCCAATATGCAGGATACTTCCCCTAAGTCCTTTATAGAGAAGTGTATAGATAGTCAAGTTTTTACTATAAAGAGCATTCCTACATCATTCCCAATGATCAAGATGTCATCCACATATAATACCAAAAAGGTGATAGTGCTCCCACTTACTTTCCTGTACACACAAGGCTCATCTTCGTTCTTAACGAAGTCATAAGATCTGATCACCTCATCAAATCTTATGTTCCAACTTCGGGAAGCTTGCTTCAATCCATAAATGGACCTAAGCAACCTGCACACCTTATCTGGGTTATCCCTGGACACGAATCCCTCAGGCTGTATCATATACTCTTCCTCCTCGAGGTTACCATTAAGGAATGCGGTTTTAACATCCATTTGCCAGATCTCATAAACATAGTGTGGTGCAATAGCCAATAGAATTCGAATAGATTTTAGCATGACTACATGTGAGAAAGTTTCGTCAGAATTAACACCTTGCCTTTGACGATACCCCTTAGCCACTAGCCTTGCTTTATAGGTCTCTACCTTTCCATCTACTTCAATCTTCTTTTTGAAGATCCACTTAAAGCCAATGGGTACAATACCCTTGGGTGCATTAACTAGGTTCCAAACCTTGTTGGAGTACATGAAATCCATTTCTGATTTCATGGCTTCTTACCATTTCCCGGAGTCTATGCTTATAATAGCCTCCTCATAGGTCTGAGGATTAATATCCTCAACATCCTCTCCTCTGATGTCCCACATATCTCTCAGGAGGATGGGATACTCTATTGGACCTACGTAAAGTTGGAACTTGTGTTTTAGGTATCTGAACAGATTCTGGAATGGTGCTTGAGCTAGGTTCTCCAACCTCGCTTAACTCTATCATGCTCCCACTGTCTCCACCAAGAATGTGTTCCTTCTCAAGGAATACTGCTCTCTTGGCTACAAAAACCTTTTGGTCCTTAGGGTGATAGAAATAATACCCATAAGTTTCCTTAGGGTATCCCACAAACTTTCACCGTTTCGTTCTGGATTCCAACTTGTCAGGGTTATGTCTCTTATCGTGGGCAGGGCAGCCCCAAATCTTAACAATCTTAAGATCAGACATCTTCCCATTCCATATCTCATATGGAGTAGACATCGCTGACTTGGTTGAAATTCTGTTCAGAAGGTAACCTGCGATCTCTAGGGCATATCCCCAGAATGAGATGGGTAGGTCGGCGAAATACATTATGGAATGCACCATGTCTAACAATGTGCGATTCCTCCTTTCTGATACACCATTAAGCTATGGTGGATAAGGAGGTGTCCATTGGGATAAGATCCCATAGCCTTTGAGGAACTGGGTGAACTCTGTTCTCAAGTACTCACCTCCTCGATATGATCGAAGAGTTTTAATACTCTTTCTTGTTTGGTTCTCCACTTCATTTTTATATGCCCTAAATTTCTTAAAAGCTTCAGACTTATACTTCATCAAGTACACATGTTCGTATCTTGAGAAATCATCAGTAAAAGTAATGAAGTAGGAGTAACCACCTATGGCACGAGTTGACATGGGACCGCATACATCACTATGTATGAGTTCTAGTAACTCAGTGGCTCTCTCTCCAGTTCCACTAAATGGAAAGTTGGTCATCTTTCCCTGAAGGCAAGGTTCACATGTCGCATATGACTCATAGTCAAATGGATCTAGATATCTATCTTTTAGCAACTTTTGAATCCTTCCCTCGTGGATGTAACCTAGCATACAATGCCAAAGATATGCATTGTTCACCTCTTCTCGTTTCCTCTTAAACTCACTTACACTCATGATATGTGGAGCTGTATTTAGCATAAATAAACCATTATGCAATGTTCCTCTCGTAATGATATGATCATCTAATATTATTGAACAACCATTATTCTCAAAAATTAATTTATATCCGCTAACTGTCAAACATGAAATGGAAATAATGTTTTTGATAATAGAAGGAACATAATAGCATGCATCTAATGCAATAATAGCTCCACCAAGCAAATGTAAGGTGACATTGCCAATAGCCACTATAGCAACCTTTGCTTCATTGCCTATCTTAAGGTCCATCTCACCTTTGTTCAATCTCCTAGGTCCTGTCAGAACCTGCAACGAATTACAGATATGACAAGCACTCCCGGTATCCAATACCCATATGTTATCATAAGATTCTAACAAATGGAGATTGATCATGAATGTACCTGAAGCTTCTGTAAGCTTCTGTTTCCCCCTCTCTGCAAGGTACTCTTTGTAGTTCCTCTTCCAGTGCCTATCTTTGCCGCAGTGGAAGCACTGGCCTTTGTCCTTTGTTGGGTCTTTCTTGGCAACCTTTGTCTTACCCATTTTGCCCTTGCACTTGCCCTTCTTAAGGGTCATGTCAACCGATTTTGAAACCGGTTTAAAATCGTACAGCGGATTAGTGCAGCGGATTAAAATCGTACAGGGGGGGGGGTGAATTAGTGCAGCGGATTAAAATCATACTTTTGAAACCGATTTTGCAAAAACACAAGTTCGTAGGAAGATTTCGATTTGGCGAAAGAGAACTTGAAAGTAATTGCTTACGTAAAGGAAATAACTATGAACTAAACAACTTGCAGCCAAGTAATGAAATGATTCAAGAATATAGACACTCACACATTTATGGACACAATGATGTATAGTGGTTCGGTCAAATGACCTACATCCACTCTTGAAGCCTTTACGATGAGGCTCCGCTCTTCCACTAGCAAATCCTTTGAAGGGGAAGGACCAAATACCCCTTTTACAACCCTTTACAAGAAGTTCATTCTTGTACAAGATTTCTCAAGAAGAAGAAGAAGGTGAACACTTAGCAAGAACAAGACTTTTCAAGACTTTTCAAAAGCTCAAGACTAAGATTCTAACTCACAAAAGGGTGCCCTTTCAGCTGAGAAAGGGGGGGGTATTTATAGATCCAAAGTGGATTCAAAATGGGCTCCAAATTTGAAATCAAATTTGAGTGAGTCGGTGCCACACCACCGTGTCGCCTGCTGATCGACGTGATGTAGTACCATCGCCCCAGGCAGGTGGTGCTACCGCTCCAGTCTGGTGATTGGGGCGGTGCCACCGCCCCAGGCTGGGCGGTTCAACCGCTTGGCCCATTCAGCTAAGCCGAATGGGCCCTGTTTAAGCCCCAACTTGGCCCAGTAGAGGCCCGGTTGGTGCCCACTGAATTTAGGCAGGATTTTCTTTTCCTAAATCCTTGCTCTACTCATGTGCAAACTACGAACTTAAAAACATAACTCAACATGATTTGATCCGACACTCTTCAAGTCAACTTCCGGCGAGCTTTACGGCGAGATTCCGGTAGGCTTCCGATGCTTCCCTCGGATTGCTTCCAGTGCACTCCCAGCATACTCCGGATTGTATGGCGAGCTCAACGAGTCTTCGGCTAGCTTCCGAATCTTCCCGGTGAGTTCCACGAACCTTCGACGATCTTTGAGATGAACTTCCGAAAACTTCGGCAAGTCCCTGATTCGATCTTGGATAGTTCCGGCAACACTTCCGAAAATCTTTCGGACTTCCGATGAACTCTTGAACCCTCGACGGACTTGACCTTGGTAAATCACTTTATGTTTTCTTCCCATCGTAGTTATTCCTGCACACTTATCTCGACAAAGTAGATTAGAACAAATATTTCACCAATTGACTTCATCATCAAAATCCGAGATTCAACAATCTCCCCCTTTTTGATGATGACAATCAATTGGTGATGGAGTTACTCTTAACTCCCCCTATCTATATGCCATAAAAAAAATTGCTTGAATTCAATTTTTGAATTTAACTTCATGATGTACTTAATGATGACAAAGTCGATGTTGGACATTAAGATGTCAAATAGGTATCAAAGATATCAATGAAGTATACATAATTAAAAACATGATATCAAGAACCTAAGTAAGCATTTTAACTTGCAATAACTTGTAAAGTATGGAAAATGCATATAATTGTCAACATATGGCAATACACATATTATTTCTCCCCCTTTGTCATCAACAAAAAGGAAACGAGGGATTCATATGTAACAATAAAGGATGGCCGAAAAATATCACAAATGTGAAAAAAGAAATCAATCAGAAAGCCGAAAATCATTTCACAGTGGCCAAGAAGAAGTAATGAAGATAATACAACATATATGTCTAACTGCATAGATGTAAAAATTACACACAAGTTTACAACGTTCAAAAAGAAAATACAGCAAGCTACTCCTCAAGAGGAATGCCAAGATGCCTATACATGTGATCTATCTTTTGGTTCATCTTCCGCATTTCCTTCAAAATTTTAATTTGCTATAATTTTACTTCATTTAACTCTCTCATGATCGGACCGTCAGAAGATGGAGCAGAAACTGGCACTAATGTAGCTGCAACAAAAGGATCAAGAGGAGGAGATTCATTTCCCCTAAGGATTGGTGTTTCAGGATAGTCTACTGGTGGGGGAGGTATATCACTTCTCCTAGGTTGTCTAACCCCTATTCCATGCTCGAATGTACACCTAAGTCGCATAAGTAGTTTAACGTCAATGATATTAAATCTGTCCACTTGTATTGCTTCTTCATTTGGTGGAATGCAAATATTATGGGCATGCAATAGTTTAGTTATTAAACCTCCATATGGTAACATTGATCCTTTAGAAAGGACCTCTATCATGTGCTGTCGGATTAGGTATCCAAAACAAAAATGTTGTCTGGTCATGATCCAATATAAGGTACCTAACTCAGTGAAACTGATCTCATCATGATGAAACTGTTTAGGAATGACAATGCTTACAAATGTGATGCAAAATTTTAGAGTTAAAAGGTAGTAAATGTTCACAACTCTTGGGGATTATACCTAAATTTGGGTTTGCAAACACGGTTTCTAAAGCTTCAGAGTGGGTGGCACCAATTGTGTCCATATCCCATTTTCCTCTAAAATAACACCCTAACTCTTTCTCAACAATTCCAATTAATGAGCATATAGTATTATCACATATTTGGATCTCATTACCTAGAAGATAAGTTGACAAGCCATCATCATTCACAGTTAAATTAGCATAGAATAATTTAACTAAGCGTGGATAAACAAGTTCAACAATTTACAAAATGGGTAAGGCCTCTAAGTCTGCAAACCACATGATAGGTTCTAGGCTCTCTAATTGATTCAAATCAACATATTTTCCTTTATGAATGGGTCTAGAACCAAGTTCAGAAAATCTAAGGGAAGCTTCTTGTGAATTAAACAAGGATTGGTCAAATGAATCTACCTCTATCTTTTTCTTTTATCTCTTGATGTTCTTTTAGGAGCCATTTCTATCTAGGATTGATCAATAATCAATTGAAGAAAGGAATTAAACTAGACAAGAAAAGGAAAGAGAAATAATTGGTTTTACCTTAGATTGTTCCTTTGAGATGCAGGGAGCTTGAATCAAAGTAAGATCTCCTTCTTAGGCTTCTAGAGGGAAGAAATGATGCTTGGGAGGGTTTAGAGGAGTGTAGAGAGGTAAGGAAGAGACTCTTAGGTAGGGGGGCGGTTCACGGAGTGATAACTCACCCCTTATAAAGGGGTGTTCGAAAGGCATTCCACCGCTTGGGGCTGAATACGGTGCCACCGCCAGATCTGGCTACTCACGAGCACAAAAATCTGCATTTCATTAATTTTTTTTTATTTAAAAAAAATTGGTCTTAGAGATGGGATGAAGTCAAAAAGAATTTGATGAAAATAAATCCAAGAAGAAAAATCAAAATGTATGGAATCAAATCGATGAAAACCATAATTTCAAGGAAAGATATCATCAAATAGAGCTTACTAATTTGGACAGTTTAACATGCCTAATTCCCTTCTAATAAAATCAAATTATTCCTCATTTAAAGGTTTCGTAAAAATGTCCGCTAATTGATGATTTGTATCAACAAATTCAAGGGTGACATCTCTACTACTTACATGATCACGTATAAAATGATGCCTAATGTCAATGTGCTTAGTTCGAGAGTGTTGAATCGGATTTTTAGTTAGACAAATAGCACTCGTGTTATCACATTTTATAGGAATGTTTTTTAAGTAGATTTCATAGTCTTCTAGTGTATGTTTCATCCAAATAACCTGTGCACAGCATGCACTTGCAGCTATATATTTAGCTTCTGCCGTAGATAGTGCAACCGAATTTTGTTTCTTGGAAGTCCAAGAAACAAGTGCATGTCCTAGAAATTGGCATGTTCCGGATATGCTTTTTCTATCTATTTTACATCCACCAAAATCCGCATCTGCATAAGCTTTCAAATCAAAGTTATCAGATTTTGGATACCATAATCCAAGATTAGGGGTCCCTTTAAGATATTTAAGAATCCTCTTAATAGCTTTCAAGTGAGATAGCTTAGGATTAGCTTGGAATCTTGCACATAGCCCTACACTGAACATGATGTTAGGTCTGGTTGCAGTGAGATAAAGCAGGCTACCTATCATGCCCATATAAGTTTTTTGATCAAAACTTTCTCCATTTTCATCCATATCTAATTTAGCGGAGGTGCTCATATGAGTGCTAATATCTTTTGATCCATCCATGTTAAATCGTTTTAATAATTCCAATGTGTATTTTGATTGATTTAGAAATATACCATCACTTAGTTGCTTGATTTGTAGTCCTAAAAAGAAATTTAGTACTTCCATTAGGCTCATCTCAAATTCATCACTCATATCCTTAGCAAATAATTCACATAGTGATTTATTACAAGACCTAAAAATAATATCATCAACATAAATTTGAACAATAAGAAAATTATTTTCAAAATGTTTAATAAACAATGTAGTATCAACCTTGCCTTTAGTAAAATCATTTGAAATTAAAAAAGAACTAAGCCTCTCAAACTAAGCCCTAGGGGCTTGTTTTAGACTATATAGAGCCTTAGTTAGCTTAAACACGTGGTTAGGAAATAGAGAGTTTTCAAATCTGGGTGGTTGTTCGACATACACTTCTTCAGAAATAAAACCATTTAAGAATGCACTTTTGACATCCATTTGAAATAATTTAAAATCTTTACTACTAGCATAGGCAAGGAGCATCTTAATGGCTTCCAATCTTGCCACTGGAGTGAAGGTCTCTTCGTAATCGATACCTTCTTCTTGGTTGAAACCTTTGGCCACTAGTCTAGCCTTGTTTCTAACCACGATACCGTATTCATCTTGCTTGTTTCTAAAGACCCACTTAGTACCAATGACTAAGTGGTCATTAGGTCTAGGAACAAGCTTCCATACCTCATTCCTCTCAAATTGATTCAATTTTTCTTGCATTGTGATAACCCAAGAATCATCTTTCAGGGCATCAACAATGCATTTTGGTTCAACTTGAGAAAGAAAAGCAACATGGGCACAAAAATCTTTGAAAGAAGAGTGAGTTTGAACCACTTTCGATGCATCTCCTATAATTAACTCCTTGGGAGGAGCATCTACATACTTCCATTCCTTGGGTAAGGAAGTTTGGGAAGAAGATGCATCCAAGTTGTCATTTTGAGGAGAGGGTTCATTCAAATTCAAATTATCAAGACCAAAATCATCATCAAAATCTTTCTTCTTAAATTCGGAAATTTTATTAAAAACCACATGAATAGATTCTTCTATAAGTAAGGTTCTTTTGTTGAAAACACGAAAAGCCTTAGAAACCGAAGAATAACCAAGAAATATGCCTTCATTGGATTTTGCATCGAATTTTCCTAAGGCATCCTTTTCATTTAAAATAAAGCATTTACAACCAAAAACTTTAAAATAAGAAACATTGGGTTTTTTTATCATTTCATAATTCATATGGAGTTTTAGATAGGGATGGTCTCACTAGAACTCTATTCATAATATAGCAAGCCGTATTCACGGCTTCGGCCCAAAAGTATTTTGATAAATTATATTCATTTAACATGGTTCTAGCCATTTCTTGCAAACTTCTATTTTTCCTTTCCACTACTCCATTTTGTTATGGATTTCTTGGAGTAGAGAAGTTATGATTGTATCCATTTATTTCATAAAAATTTTGGAAGTTATGATTTTGAAATTCACCTCCATAATCACTTCGAATTGATGAAATCATAAAACCTTTTTCATTTTGAGTGAGTTTACAAAATTTAGAGAAACATTTGAAACAATCACTTTTATGAGCCAAGAAATAGGTCTAAGTGTATCTACTATAGTCATCCACAATTACAAAGGCATATTTGCTACCTCCTAGGCTTGTTATGTCAATTGGTCCAAATAAGTCCAAATGGATCAATTGCAATCGTCTAGTGGTGCTAATTTGATTTTTTGATTTGAAACTAGTCTTTATTTATTTTCCTAGTTGACATGCATCACATACTTTATCCTTAATAAATTTCATGTTTGGGATACCTCTTACTAATTCTCTAGATGAAATCTTAGAGATTAGTTTCATGCTTGCATGGCCTAATCTCCTATGCCAAAGCCAAGCATCATCATTCAAAACCGAAAAGCACATTTCATTACTTAATTTATCAATATTTATGGTGTAAACATTGTTTTGTTTTAAAGCAATCATGGATATGTTGTTGTTGGGTTTTTCAATAATACAAACATTAGATTCAAATCTAACATAACCTTTATCACATAATTGACTAATACTTAAAAGATTATGTTTTAAATCATCAACTAGTAACACATCATCAATTGAAAAACTCGATTTGTTACCTATGGTTCCCTTGCCAATGATTTTACCCTTGTTGTCTCCGAAGGTGACATATCCTTCTTCTTTGCTAGTGAGCATAGAGAAATGAGATGGATCTCCGGTCATGTGTCTTGAGCATCCACTATCAAGATACCATTTCTTGCTCCTAGCTTGTGAGTTTGTCTACAAAAGAGGATGGATTTTAGGTACCCATTTGATTTTGGGTGCCTTACAAATTGATCTACTTACTTTGTAATTTATCATTGAATTGTTTATGGTTCCTTTAGGAACCCATATCAATTTTTGTGGATTAATTTTCTTGAATGGACATTTGTAAGCAACATGTCCCGTTTTGCCACAAAAATTACATTTCAAATGGGGTGATACATGTAATGTAGGCCCTTTAACGAAGGTGGTGGGATTTTGGTGAGAACCTCCCATAAATCCGATTCCACTTCTATTTCCGACGTGACCTTTGTTAGCAAGAATCGTGTCCAAGCCCTTGCTACCGACCTTAAACTTGTTTAGGGTCTCTTTGAGTAGCAAGTTCTCCCTCTTTGTTGCATCTAAGTCTTCACATTTAGAGCATGGGGGTAGAGAAGGGTTTTAAAGACTATTGAACTTACTTTGTAATAAAGCATGCTCTTTCTTAAGCAAATTGAACTTCTTACTAATAGTTCTACATTCATCAAATAACTCATGAAAAGCCATAGAAAGTTCATCAAAAGATAATTCTTCATTAAGTAACTCACTAACCTCTTCTCCTAATGCCATTAGTGCGAAGTTTGCCTCCTCTTTGTTGCTAGCTTCTTCAACCTCGGAGTCACTTAAATCATCCCACGTGGCCTTCAAGGCTTTTTTCTTCTTGAATTGCTTCTTCTTGGCTTGAGGGCATTCATTCTTGAAGTGTCCCAGCTTCTTGCATTCGTAGCAAATAACATGGTCCTTTTTGTGTTCAAATTTGCTTTTTGTGTCATTTTTAAATTTATTTTTTCTTATAAATTTCTTAAACTTTCGAGTTAGAAGTGCAATGTCATTATCACTGTCCTCATCACTTGATGTTCCTTTCAAGTGGTCTTCTTGTGTTCTAAGTGTCATATCCTTCTTGTTCTTTGGAAGGGGGTTCTCAAGCTCTTCATGAGCATGGCACGTCATCTCGTAGGTCATTAGAAATCCAATAAGTTCTTTAAACGAAAATACTTTAAGATCCTTAGCCTCTTGAATGACCGTGACCTTTGGATCCCAACTCTTTGGAAGGGATCTTAAAATTTTAGTAACCAATTCAAAATTAGAAAAACCTTTACCAAGAGCTTTAAGTCCATTGATGACATCCGTAAAGCGGGTGTACATGTCTCCAATGGACTCATTTGGTTTCATCGGAAAAAGTTCATAGGAATGCACAAGAATGTTGATTTTGGACTCTTTCACTCGGCTAGTGCCTTCATGAGTGATTTCAAGAGTGCGCCAAATATCAAATGCCGATTCACAAATAGAAACCCGATTAAACTCATTCTTATCAAGCGCACAAAATAAGGCATTCATAGCCTTTGCATTGAGAGCAAAAATCTTTCTCTCCGACTCATTCCACTCACTCATCGGAAGAGAAGATTTTGCAAAGTCATTTTCAATAATGTTCCAAAGTTCGAAGTCCATGGAAATGAGAAAAATCCTCATATGAGTCTTCCAATACGTATAATCCGACCCATTAAACATAGGCGGACGAGTAATGGAGTGACCCTCTTGCATACCGGAGTAGGCCATCTCTCTTGGGTTTTAAACCAATATGAGAGCAAACCTTGCTCTGATACCAATTGAAAGGATCTAAAAGGCACTAAGAGGGTGGGTGAATTAGTGCAGCGGATTAAAATCATACTTTTGAAACCGATTTTGCAAAAACACAAGTTCGTAGGAAGATTTCGATTTGACGAAAGAGAACTTGAAAGTAATTGCTTACGTAAAGGAAATAACTATGAACTAAACAACTTGCAGCCAAGTAATGAAATGATTCAAGAATGTAAACACTCATTCATTTATGGACACAATGATGTATAGTGGTTCGGTCAAATGACCTACATCCACTCTTGAAGCCTTTACGATGAGGCTCCGCTCTTTCACTAGCAAATCCTTTGAAGGGGAAGGACTAAATACCCCTTTTACAACCCTTTACAAGAAGTTCACACTTATACAAGATTTCTCAAGAAGAAGAAGAAGGTGAACACTTAGCAAGAACAAGACTTTTCAAAAGCTCAAGACTAAGATTCTAACTCTCAAAAGGGTGCCCTTTCAGCTGAGAAAGGGGAGGTATTTATAGATCCAAAGTGGATTCAAAATTGGGCTCCAAATTTGAAATCAAATTTGGAGTTCCCAGGTTCTGGTGGTCAGAGGCGGTGCCACCGCCTGTGTTAGTCTATTGACTGACATACAGGGGTGGTACCACCGCCCCAAGCAGGCGGTGCTACCGCTCGATCAGGATGGGGCGGTGCCACTCAGCCAGCGTTCCACCGCCTGTCAGGTATGTGGGTGGTGCTACGCTCGGATAAGCGGTTCCACCGCTCGTCAGCGTGTGCGGTGTGGCTCACGCTGCAGGCGGTGCCACCGCCCGGTAGGCGGTTTATCACCGCCCATTCCCAAAGCCGAATGGGCCTGCTTTAAGCTCCTACTTGGCCCAGTAGAGGCTCGGTTGGCCCCCACTGAATTTAGGCAGGATTTTCTTTTCCTAAATCCTTGCTCTACTCATATGCAAACTACGAACTTAAAAACATAACTCAACGTGATTTGATCCGATACTTTTCAAGTCAACTTCCGGCGAGCTTTACGGCGAGATTCCGGCAGGCTTCCGATGCTTCCCTCGGATTACTTCCAGTGGACTCCCAGCATACTCCGGATTGTATGGCGAGCTCAATGAGTCTTCGGCTAGCTTCCGAATCTTCCCGGTATGTTCCGTGAACCTTCGACGATCTTTGAGATGAACTTCTGAAAACTTCGGCAAGTCCCTGATTCGATCTTGGATGGTTCCGGCAACACTTCCGAAAATCTCTCGGACTTCTGATAAACTCTTGAACCCCCGACGGACTTGACCTCAGTAAATCACTTTATGTTTTCTTCCTATCGTAGTTATTCCTGAACACTTATCTCGACAAAGTAGATTAGAACAAATATTTCACCAATTGACTTCATCATCAAAATCCGAGATTCAACAAACCTTTCTTTTCTTTCTGGTCTCACCAGTGTAGAGAACCGGCTTCTCTTTCTTGATGGTGCTCTCTGCTTCTCTCAACATATTGAGGAGCTCTAGGAGGTTCACCTCAAGTTTGTTCATATTAAAATTCATTATGAACTGAGAAAAGGAACCTGGTAGGGACTGAAGCACAAGATCCACACACAGGTTATCCTCTAGGACCATTCCTAGACCTGTGAGTTTCTCGATCCACTCAATTATCTTAAGGACATAGTTCTGAACCGGTGTCCCCTCAGTCATCCTAGCACAGAAAATACTCTTTGATATCTCATATCGCTGAGTTCTTCCCTGTTCCTCAAACAGTTTGCGGAGTTGCAGGAGTATGGAATTAGCATCCATATTTTCATGCTGTCTCTGTAACTCAGTAGCCATAGAGGCCAACATATAACACTGAGCAAGAGTGGAATCATCTAAGTACTTCATATAACGAGCGATCTCATCCTCGCTTGCCCCTTCGTCGGGCGTAGGGATCACTGTATCAAGGACATATACAATTTTCTCTATCATGAGAACGATTCTCAGATTGCGAAGCCAATCCATATAAATTGGACAAGTGAGGCGGTTGGCATCAAGTATGCCACGTAAAGGATTTGAAAGCGACATTTTTCTGAAATAAAAGATGTAGCAGAAATAAATAACATGCAGACTTTACAGAAATTTAAACAATTAAAATAAGGACTTCTATCTTAATGTACTCTCACTAATTTTTCTCGAGATACACAACACCCTCCGGTATGTGAATCGGAGACCCCCAGCGGATCTCTAGTGGGGATCGGGATCCAATCGGCGTCTTAACATAACCTCGAGGGACTCGACCAATCACGTTAAGCCCATAAAGGTAGGCAACTCTTGCCAATTATAACTCCTTGTGATTCCTGTCCTGTTCGACCTCCGAACCACCATTGCCTCGAGGGACTCGACCAACCATGCTGTTCAATTAGGTCATCACCATCGTTATAAGATGAGTCTGATTCAGTGATATACTCTCGAGGGACTTGACCAAGCATATCATGTCCTCAGGTCACCGGTGACATCTCTATGTCGTAGATAAGATAGCGAGATGCGATATAGGTGAGTCTGGAGGGACTCGACCAACTCAACCTACACCGGGAATCGGTTCCTAGCTATAACGATGGAAGGCTACGTGGGTCAATCTAATTACCTCACGTTTACCGACTTAATATTACCGACTTAATTTTTGATTTGGTCTCCTAACATAATGTGTTACACACATACGTATTTAATATATATATCTACATCGCATACAAATATATATATACATATCTAGTAGGTGTATATCTAATCACACATCACATGAGCAATCACACCAGATGATCATGAACCACATCCTAATGTGATCAGGCCTGAGCCAGTGGGCCCAATCCCTCACATCAAGATCTATGTGTGCTTTGGCGTATCTCTATATCCTGTGATCGTCCATCTCGCTTCGTCGAATCCGTCGGCATCTCAATGCATCTCCATGCGTCGGATCGTCCGTCTCGGCCTTGTGAGTCACGCTACCGCTGTGCCTCCTTATGTAATTACAACATAATTATAGGCACGTAGGCCCGACAATAAATGAGAAAAGAATAGAGGCTCACAGGCCCCAATAATAATAATCACATGTACACACATCACATCACAGGTCCATAATCATCTATCTACATCATACATCACATGTATATGTTATTTTGTAGGACTACTAGATAAAAAAATAATAGTTAATTAAATTATTTAATTAACATATTTAATTTTCTGAAATTAGGGACATAAAGGGAATTTTCGAATGCCTAGGGGTATTTTGGTAATTCGGCCAAAAGGGTATTTTGGTAATTTTGTGAAAGGGGATAGAATCTAGAATTTCTAAAATTCTGAGAGGTGTTTTGGTAATTCTATCAAAAGGGGTAGAATGAAATTTTTGAAATTTCGAGGGGCAAAATTATCTTTTGTCCTAAAACCCTAACTTCTCACCCTTACTACGCCTGTGGCCACCCCTTGCCCGCGAGGAGGGCAGCGGCGCCGTCGTCGCCCGCGGGCATGGGCACAGCATCGGCACCTCTGCGGTGCTGGCCCGTGGGTGCCCAACGCCGGTGCCTCTGCGGCGCTAGCCCACGAGCGCGAGCGCCCAGCGCCGGCGCCTCTGCACGCGGGCGCAACTCCCCTGGGGGCGGGCTGCAGGCTGTTGGCATAGGCAACCTGCCTGCGGCCAATAGCCCACCAGTAGGCAACTGCTGCTTATGCAGGCAGCATGGCTACACGCAACCTTGCGGCCGCTGCACGAGCACAGTAAGGGTAGCAACAGTTGCTGCCCTTCTGGGCCCTTTTGCACCAATGATTTTGGCGTCAAAAGTAGATCCAAAACACAACATACGTAGTTTAAGATCTGATCTTCGCACGAACAACCTGGCACTGATACCACTGTTGAGAAATCCTTCAGGGGAGCGACATCACATGCGCAGCGGAAGAGCAGAAAACAAAACCCCATATTTTCTGTAGAAAGTTTCCGTCGTCGTGAAAAGATCGATGCATCAAAAACAAATCCGTAAAACTACACGTGTAAAAGAAGATACCTTGGGAGATCGTATATCCCTGAATTCCTGCAGATCTGTGGGAGATGATGAAAGAGGTCAAGCGTCCTCCTCTCTAGCGGTATCCACACGACAGGGATTGTGACAATGCACCTCTCTCTCTAGGGAGAGGAGAACAGGAGGTGGCTACCAAAAGAAACCCTCAGCCTATAGAGATTTGGTTCCCTCCTATTTATAGAGGCCCCCTAAAAACCCTAATGGATCTTTTGCCCTATTGGGTATTGGATCTTCATCCAATTACCCAAGCCTCTTGGATTAGTGGGTCTCTATCCAATAATCTCTTATTAGCTATTATTGGATCTCATCTCAGAATCCAATAATTTAGGGGCTTAATGAATATCCAATAAGATAGGGGGTTCAGCGAATATCTTATATCCGAACCTCTACTCGTCGCAACACCTACCATATGTGTGTAACCCTCTAGGCCCAATATCGAGCTGGCCGTGAGTCATACTTATCAGAACTCCTTCTTACTTAGTGAATTATTATCTCTATAATAATTCACCCAAATCATCGACTGCGGACGTACCAGGCCACTACGCCGCGGCCCCTAGATGATATAGGGGAATCCAATCCTTTGGACCTATCTGTCCTCAGTTACCATGTATCTATAGTCCCTCGTACATCCAATATCCTAGAGACCCTATACCGGGCATGGTGCTGTCAGGCCCATACGGTCTCTCCTCGAGTCTTGCTCGTATCAGATTCTCTTAGAGAACCCTTTCTCTCTCAATCCAAATAACCTTGGCCAAGGATTTGTTCGAGCACGAACATATGGGATATTCCTCTCATGATACCGAGAGTGGATGATCCTCTATTGACACTTAATAGCCCTCGTAAGGTTGGCTACCACTTCTAATAACCGGCTGTACTAGATCTGGAGCTTTCCAAACCTATAAGTCTGGTATCAAAGAGTGGAGTACTCATATAGGACATCCTTAGTGTCTCAAGTCTAAGGACCAGATACACTACTGGGACTATGAAATCACTGTCTGATGTGAGGTATTAATAACCATCCATCATTCCGTAAGCGGATCAATCAGTGAACTCATTGTCCAATGAGCACCTGCATTGTACCCTTAGTGTCCCCATATGAGTAGCTATGAAACCAGCTACCTCCATCATATGGACGGGTATGCAGCACACTAGTCTATTCGATTATCTTGATATCCTTCTCAAGTAACCTATAACCAGGATAATTCAGGGTCTGTGTTTAAAGGTGAATCAATCTCATTATCATGATCTCATTATGATCTGATTCCCATTGCACAGATCCAAGGACATCACAGTATATGCAACACGCAAGATAAAGTGATAAAATACCTAATAATAAGCAAAGAGATAAAGTGCATATAAGTGTCATCACTCATGTGATTGGCTTGCAGGGCACATATGACTAGTATATGTGTGACACATTATATTAGGAGACCAAATCAAAAATCTCCTTTCTCAATAATATTAAGTCGGTAAATGTGAGGCAATTAGATTGACCCATATGGCCTTCCATCGTTATAGGTAAGAACCGATTTTTGATGTAAGTTGAGTTGGTCAAGTCCCTCGAGACTCACCTATATCATGATTCACTATCTTATCTATAACATAGAGATGTCACCGGTGACCTGAGGACATGGTATGCTTGGTCGAGTCTCTCGAGAGTATATCATCGAATCAGACTCATCTTGTAACAATGGTGATGACTTATCCGAACATCATGGTTGGTCAAATCCCTTGAGGCCATGGTGGTTCGAAGTCGAAACAGGAAGGAAATCACAAGGAGTTGTGATCGGTAAGAGTTGCCTACCTTTTGGGCTTAGTGTGATTGATCAAGTCCCTCGAGGTTATACTAAGATGCTGATTGGATCTCGATCCCCACTAGAAGTCTGCCGGAGGCTTTCGTTTCACGTGCTGAGGGTGTCACATGACTTGCTAGAAAAATAGTAGGAGTACATTAAGATAAAAGTCTATATCTTGATTATTTATATTTCTATAAATTCTGTATGCTCTTTATTTATGCTATATCTTTATTTTTTTAAAAAGATATCGCTATTAGACTCTCTATGTAGCATACTTGATGCCAATCGCCATATTGGTCTAAATTATATGGATTGGCTCCGCAAGTTGAGAATCGTTCTCATGATGGAGAAAATCGCATATGTCCTTGAAATCGTGATACCTATGCCTAAGGAAAGGGGAAGTGAGGATGAGATCGCTCGCTACATGAAGTATGCAGATGACTCCACTCTTGGTTAGTATTACATGTTGGGCTCCATGACTCCTAAGTTATAGAAATAATATAAAAGGATGGATGGCCGATCCATACTCCTGCATCTTCGTAAATTATTTAAGGAACAGGGAAGAACTTGACGATATGAGATATTGAAGAGTCTTTTCTATGCTAGGATGACTGCGAGGACACTGGTTTAGAACCATATCCTTAAGATGATTGAGTGGATAGAGACACTCATAAGTCTACGAAGTCCCTTGAGAAGGACAAAGGGCAAGGGCAGATCAGGTAAAGCAAAGGTTAATAAGAAGACCTAGAAGAAGACAAAAGCTAGTGCTTCCACTATAGCAAAGATGACCATTAGAAGAGGAACTACAAAGAGTATATTGTAGAGAAGGCAAAACAAAAGCTTAGAGAAGCTTCAGATATGCATTCATGATTAGTCTCTATCTGTCAAACTCATATGATAACACAGGTATTAGATACCGATAGCGTTTATTATATCTGTAATTCGTTGTAGGTTCTGGTAAGACCTAGGAGATTGATGAGAGGCAAGATGGATCTCAAGATGGGCAATGAAGCAAGAGTTGCTACTATTGCTATTAGTGAAGTCATCCTACATTTGCTTGGTAGAGCTATTATTACATTAGATGCATGCTATTTTGTTCCCTTTATTATCAAAAACCTTATTTTCATTTTATGTTTGACATTGAATGGTTACAAAGTAATTTTTGAGAATAATAATCATTCAACTACTGAGGATGATAAGATCATTACGAGAGGAAGATTGCATAATGGTTTGATTATGCTAGAAACTACTCAATATATCATGAGTGTGAGTGAGTCCAAATGGAAACGAGATGTGGTGAACAGTGCATACCTATAGCATTATAGGCTAGGTCATATCCATGAGGGAATGATTCAAAAGTTGCTGACAGATGGATACCTAGATCTATTTGACTATAAGTCATATGCGACTTGCGAACCTTGCTTTCATGGAAAGATGACCAACTTTCTATTTAGTGGAACTGGAGAGAGAGCTACTAAGTTGTTAGTACTCATACATAGTGATGTATATGTTCCCATGTCAACTCAGGCCATCAATGGTTATTTCTACTTCATTATTTTCACTGACGATTTCTCTAGGTACGGACATGTGTACTTGATAAAGTATAAGTCTGAAGCCTTCGAGAAATTCAAGGAATATAAGAATAAAGTAGAGGTTCAGACTGGAAAGAGTATCAAGACTCTTCAATCAGATTAAGGAGGTGAGTATTTGAGTACAGAGTTCACCCAGTTCTTCAAGGACTAGGGGATTCTATCCCAATGGATACCTCCTTATACACCCTAGATCAATGATGTATCCGAAAGAAGGAATCACACACTGTCAGACATGGTGCAGTCCATGATGAGTTTCGTCCACCTACTTGTCTCATTCTAGGGATATGCCCTAGAGTCCGCAGCTTACCTTCTGAATAGAGTTTCAACTAAATCGATAGTATCTACACCATATGAGATATGGAAAGGAAAGCCCAATCTTAAGGTTATTAAGATTTGAGGCTACCCTTCCCACGTTAAGAGACACAAGCCTGACAAGTTGGAATCTAGAATGAAACGGTGCAAGTTCGTGGGATACCCCAAGGAAACTTGTGGGTATTATTTCTATTACTCCATCTTTATAGCTAAGAGAGTAGTGTTCCTTAAGAAGGAATATATTCTTGGTGGAGATAGTGGGAGCATGATAGAGTTGAGCGAGGTTGGAGAACTTAACTCAAGCATCATTCCATAGTTAGAATCTATTCAGGTACCTAGCACATAAGTTCTAACTTTACGTAGGTGCGATAGAGTATCCCATCCTCCTAAGAGTATGTGGGACATATCAAAGGAGTGGATGTTGAGGATTTTGATCCTCAGACCTACGAGGAGTCTATTATGAGTATAGACTCTAGGAAGTGGCAAGAAGCCATGAATTCAAAGATGGATTCCATGTACTCCAACTAGGTTTAGAACCTAGTTGATGCACCTGAGAGTATCGTACCCATTGGCTGTAAGTGGATTTTTAAGAAGAAGATCGGAGTAGATGGAAAGGTAGAGACCTATAAAGCAAGGCTAGTGGCTAAGGGGTATCATCAAAGGCAAGGTGTTGACTATGACGAAACTTTCTCACCCATAGCCATGCTAAAATTTATCCAAATTCTATTGGCTATTATAGCACACCTTGATTATGAGATCTGGTAGATAGATATGAAAATTATGTTCCTCAACGACAACCTTGAGGAGAAGGTGTATATGATATAGTATGAGGAATTTGTATCTAAGGATAGTCTAGATAAGGTGTACATATTACTTCGGTCCATCTACGGACTAAAGCAAGCTTCCCAAAGTTGGAACATAAGATTTGATGAGGTGATCAAATCTTATGACTTCATTAAGAATGAAGATGAGCCTTGTATGTACAGGAGGGTAAGTGGGAGCGTTATCACTTTTTTGGTGTTGTATGTGGATTACATCCTAATCATTGAGAATGATGTAGAAATCTTCTCCACAATAAAAGTTTGGCCATCTAGACACTTCTCCATGAAGGACTTAGGGGAAGCATCCTACTTATTGGGGATTCAAATCTATAGAGATAGATCCAAGTAGATACGTAGCTTGTCCCAGTCCAGGTACATAGATACCATTATCAAAAGGTTTGTCATGAAAAATTCCAAGAGAGGTCTCATACCGATGAGACATAGGCTATCACTTTCTAAGAGTATATCCCCAAAGGCTCTCAGAAAGGACACACATAGATAGAATATCTTATGCCTTAGCGATAGGGTCTATTATGTATGATATGCTATACACTAGGCCTGATATAGCGCATGCTCTAAGTGTCACGAGCATGTATCAAGCAAATCTAGGCTTGGAGTACTAGAAAACAGTAAAGTGTATCCTTAAGTACTTGAGAATGACTAAGGATCTTTTACTGGTATATGAAGAAAGTAGCCTCAGGGTTGAGGACTACATGGACTTAAGCGTTCAGTCCGATTTCGATGATGGTGTCACGCCCCACTGAATTTATCAAATTCAGGAGGTGTGACCCTATCTTAGAAATCCATAACATTAAAATTTTAAGAACAATTCAATCCAGGATCCATTCTAACAATTTGAGGATACTAAGAACCATTCAAGTCAATATTTAAACCCTTAAATTCACAATTCGTAAACCTGTACAGTTTCATAAATCATACTCCACTTCATTCATTGATTCATAAAGTCTAAAATTAACTCAACTAAACAACATCCACATCATAAATTCACAAGTGTGGGAAATCCATACAATCTCAAAACCAACCTTTACCACTAGTTCATATCGTTATACAAATTAAACTTAACATTCCAAATCCTAACAAAGAGGTTCTTTAACATTTACAAAACACACAAGTTCAGATTTATCATAAACATTTCCTTAAGCACAAAATATTCTTATACACACAAAATATTCATGTACAACAAAACTTATCAACCACTAAAGCTCAAGCCAAAATCTTCTAGCATTCCTTCCTCAACCTAATTTAAACATTCCAGAGACTGATAAGCTAGCCTTAAAAAAAAGTTATAGCAATCGGAGTGAGCATAAGAGAGCTCAGCAAGTAACTAACATATCCATGTCATATGAAATGTTTCGGAGCGAATCAAGAATAGATGAAACATTTCTGAATATAACAAATAGCATATGAAATAGTTTCAAAACATATTTCAAAGGATAATAATGGCATATGAGATATCTCAGAGCATATCAGAAGAACAAATTAGAAATATAAGCTCAAATGTCATATCTGACGTTCATTCATTTCATTCTCATCTAAAGCGTACATATAAACACATAAGCAATACTGTAGATATCATATCAAAAACACAGAGGGTGCAGTGGGATCTCAAACAGAATCTCCCACGTCTGAGAGTGTCATACATCCATGTCTGGATGAAGCCAGAGGGGGCTGGCAGAGCATCGCAGACTCTAAGCATACACCCTTTACCATTTCTGGCAAAGGTCCAAATAATCCTTTTTTCATTTCTGGAAAAGGTCCAAATTATCCCACAAGATACCATAGTACAAAAGGATAGTAAGAACAATAACATTAGCACATATCGGAAGCACATGCGGAACAACAAAAATATGCATGTGCCTTTACGAAACAAGATAATGCCAACCTGAACATTACAAAATAGATTTCAGGTATATAAACAATTTCAGGATGAACAATACAAGAATTTCAAAGGATCAATATAAAGCTCAATTGAAGAAGAATTTAGCTGAAGTTAGATTTCTAATAGGATGAAACTTGAATAGGCAAAACTCAACTAAATTTTAGGTCTGACAAAAATTTAGTGGTACATTTCCTAAATTTTTTGAGTAACCAAATATACTCAAATTCACTCATAATAGGTGTCATTGGAAATTTGTATCAAACTATTTTCAGATAAACTCAGATTTGTAAATTTTTGAGTTCCTAATAGGAAGTTACAACAAATAGAGTAAAGACAGGTCAGAATTGATCATTTCTGTTTTGTAGGATTGGTATAATCAATTTAAACAGATGTTTTAGAGGGAAAACATACTTCAAAATTTCCAAATTATGTGTCAAAAGAAAGATACACGAATCTAGTTTCCAAATAATAAAATTTTGCATAATTCAGAATTTTCATCAGAGTTATGAGCCATTTAGTAACAGAAAGTTAGGAGCTATAGTATCTGTTTCACTGAATACATGAGGTTTATTCATTTATAAGTTTGGGAAGGCAAACTAACTCCGAATCTCCCAATTTTTTCATCAAATGAAATCTCTGTAAGTCTGCTTTCGTGTAAATAGGATTTTCCTAAATCCGAATTTGGTGTAAAAAGTTATGGGTATTAGAGTACTAAAAGGTCAAAATCCGAAAAATTCCAGATTCAATATTTGATGTATAAATGGCATAGATATCTTACATGAAGCCACAGTCTTCTAAATTTCTCAGAATCAAGATGAAAATAGGAATCAAAATTTATCTCTAGGATGGGGTTAGAATACTTGCCTTACAATAGTTTGATTCCCAACTATGGAGAGTTGATGCAAAACCTTGAGCTAAGACAAAAGTTCCTCTTCTCCTTTAATTCTTTCTTCTTCAATTCCTTCTCCTTCTCCTCTAAGTTGGCAGGAAGTTTTCTCTTCTAATCACTAAGGTTTGGCTCATGCAAAGATTTGCAAGATGGCAAGCATGCATGAGGGAAGCTTAGGTGTCATTCTTAGAATAAACACAAGTGGCTCATTCTTAGGTTAACTAATGCCACATGTCCTCTATTTTTATTTTATTTATTTTCTTTCTTTCTTTCTTGAACTGAATATAAATCTTTCATAAATCCTATTTAAGTATTAGTATTCACATTTTGGTCCCTAGCACTAAACTTTCAATATAAACATATTTAGTGCTAAAGAATTGTTAAACATTTCTCATATTTACAAATAGGTCCTTAGAATTTTACAAACAAGTCCTCATATGTTATAAATAGGATTGAAGATTTATTTGGGCTCATCTACAGAATTTAAGATGGGTAGTAATATTATAATTAAACTCTTATATAAAATTTAGAAATGAGAAAAAAAATACGAGGGATGTTATACTCTCCCCCCCTTAAAATAAAAATTTAGTCCTCTAAATTTATCATACCTCTATCGATGATAGGATGAGGGTAAACTTTCTTTTTTCTTTAATGGGCAGTCTTTTATCTTATGATCCAACTTCCCACAAATGAAACAGGCTCCAATCACCCAAAAACATTTGCTTGTTTCATGATTTGACCCACATCTTGTACATGTTTGAGTCCTTTGTGGTAGCTTTTTCTCCTTAAATTCAGATGTCTTTATCCTCTTGTTGCTTCTTTCTGGTTCACTTTTTTTTTTGTTTTCGCTAATAAACTTATCCTTGTCATTCCTGCTCTTGATTTCTTGGATCTCTTCCAAGTCTTTTTCGATTATTAAAGCTCTTTCTACCACATCAGCATATGCTTAAAGTTTTAAGGCTGATATCTGGCTTCTTATTGCTAGCCTTAGACCCCTTTCAAATCGCTTTGCCTTTTTTGATTCATCATCAATCATATGTGGGGCAAATCTAGAGAGTTCGGTGAATTTTGATTCATATTTCGCTACCGTCAAATTTCCTTGGATGAGATTCAGGAACTCCAATTCTTTCTGCTCTCTAATACAATCTGGAAAATATTTATCGTAGAACTTTTCTGTAAATACCTTCCAAGTGATTGACTCATGTCTAATTTCAGAAATTCTCTTCATTGTTCTCCACCAGTGCTCAACCTCTCCTTCTAGCATGAAGGTGGCAAGAGAAACCTTCTTATTATCAGGGCAATTTAAAACATCAAATATTTTTTCTATCCGCATCATCCATTGTTCTGCCATCATTAGATCAGGCTCACCACTAAAACTAGGAGGACTGAGCTTCTTAAACTGTTCAATTCCCAACCCAGTCGGGTTTGAAGTCCCCGCTTCATCATTTCTTCCTTGTTGGACTTGTTGTTGCATCACTTGTGTCATAGCCTCTAGAGTTTTCATAATTCCACTCAATTGATTAGAAGTAGATGCAATAGGAGAACTAGATGACCTCGTCATTCTTACTTCCTAAAAACAACAAAAGGAAGCTTTTGATCAGTCTCTAAATAGAAATCACTAAACCTCAAAATTTATTATTCATCTAGCATATCAAAATTTTTAGAAATCCTCAAATAAGGCTATGATACCACTTCTGTCACACCCCACTGAATTTATCACATTCAGGAGGTGTGACCCTGTCTTAAAAATCTATAACATTAAAATTTTAAGAACAATTCAATCCAGGATCCATTCTAACAATTTGAGGATACTAAGAACCATTCAAGTCAATATTTAAACCCTTAAATTCACAATTCGTAAACCTGTACAGTTTCATAAATCATACTCCACTTCATTCATTGATTCATAAAGTCTAAAATTAACTCAACTAAACAACATCCACATCATAAATTCACAAGTGTGGGAAATCCATACAATCTCAAAACCAACCTTTACCACTAGTTCATATTGTTATACAAATTAAACTTAACATTCCAAATCCTAACAGAGAGGTTCTTTAACATTTACAAAACACACAAGTTCAGATTTATCATAGACATTTCCTTAAGCACAAAATATTCTTGTACACACAAAATATTCTTGTACAACAAAACTTATCAACCACTAAAGCTCAAGCCAAAATCTTCTAGCATTCCTTCCTCAACCCAATTTAAACATTCCAGAGACTGATAAGCTAGCCTTAAAAAAAAGTTATAGCAATCAGAGTGAGCATAACAGAGCTCAGCAAGTGACTAACATATCCATGTCATATGAAATGTTTCGGAGCGAATCAAGAATAGAAGAAACATTTCTGAATATAACAAATAGTATATGAAATAGTTTCAAAACATATTTCAAAGAATAACAATGGCATATGAGATATCTCAGAGCATATCAGAAGAATAAATCATAAACATAAGCTCAAATGTCATATCTGACGTTCATTCATTTCATTCTCATCCAAAGCGTACATATAAACACATAAGCAAGGCTTTGGATATCATATCAAAAACACAGAGGGTGCAGTGGGATCTCAAACAGAATCTCCCACATCTTGGAGCATCATACATCCACATCTGGATGAAGCCAGAGGGGGCTGGCGGAGCATCGCGGGCTCTAAGCATACACCCTTTACCATTTCTGGCAAAGGTCCAAATAATCCCTTTTTCATTTCTGGCAAAGGTCCAAATAATCCATTTACCATTTCTGGCAAAGGTTCAAATTATCCCACAAGACACCATAGTACAAAAGGATAGTATGAACAATAACATTAGCACATATAAGAAGCACATGTGGAACAACAAAAATATGCGTGTGCCTTTACGAAACAAGATAATGCCAACCTAAACATTACAGAATAGATTTTAGGTATACAAACAATTTCAAGATGAACAATACAAGAATTTCAAAGGATCAATATAAAGCTCAATTGAAGAAGAATTTAGCTGAAGTTAGATTTCCAATAGGATGAAACTTGAATAGGCAAAACTCAACTAAATTTCAGGTCTGACAAAAATTTAGTGGTACATTTCCTGAATTGTTTGAGTGACCAAATATACTCCAATTCGCTCATAATAGATGTAATTAGAAATCTGTATCAAACTACTTTCAGATAAACTTAGATTTGTAAATTTTTGAGTTCTTAACAGGACGTTACAACAAATAGAGTAAAGACAGGTCAGAATTGATCATTTCTGTTTTGCAGAATTAGTAGAATCAATTTAAACAGATGTTTCAGAGGGCAAACATACTTCAAAATTTCCAAATTAGGTGTCAAAAGAAAGATACACGAATATAGTTTCCAAGAAATAAAAGTTTGCATAATTCAGAATTTTCATCAGAGAGTTATGAGCCATTTAGTAACACAAAGTTAGGAGCTGTAGTATCTGTTTCACCGAATATATAAGGTCTATTCATTCATATGTTTGGGCAGGAAAAGTAACTCCGAATCTTCCAATTTTTATATCAAATGAAATCTCTATAAGTCTACCTTCGTATGAAAGAGGATTTTCCTAAATCAGAATTTGGTATAAAAAGTTATGGCTACAAGAGTACTGAAAGGTCAAAATTTGAAAAATTCCAGATTCAACATTTGATGTATAAATGGCATAGATATCTTACATGAAGCCACGGTCTTCTAATTTTCTCAGAATCAAGATGAAAATAGGAATCAAAATTTATCTCTAGGATGGGGTTAGAACACTTGCCTTACAATAGTTTGATTCCCAACTATGGAGAGTTGATGCAAAACCTTGAGCTAAGACAAAAGTCCCTCTTCTCCTTCAATTCTTTCTTCTTCAATTCCTTCTCCTTCTCCTCTACATTGGTAGGAAGTTTTCTCCTCTAATCACTAAGGTTTGGCTCATGCAAAAATTTGCAAGATGACAAGCATGCATGAGGGAAGCTTAGGTGTCATTCTTAGAATAAACACAAGTGGCTCATTCTTAGGTTAACTAATGCCACATGTCCTCTATTTTTATTTTATTTATTTTCTTTCTTTCTTTCTTAAACTGTATATAAATCTTTCATAAATCCTATCTAAGTATTAGTATTAACATTTTGGTCCCTAGCACTAAACTTTTAATATAAACATATTTAGTGCTAAAGAATTGTTAAACATTTCTCATATTTACAAATAGGTCCTTAGAATTTTACAAACAAGTCCTCATCTGTTATAAATAGGATTTAAGATTTATTTGGGCTCATCTACAGAATTTAAGATGGGTAGTAATATTATAATTAAACTCTTATACAAAATTTAGAAACGAGAAAAAAAATATAAGGGATGTTACAGATGGCAAGTCTAATTCAGGGTATGTATTCACCCTGAATGGAGGAGCAGTATACTGGAAGAGTTCCAAGCAAGATACTACTACTGACTCGACCATAGAGGCGGAGTACATTGCTGCAGTAGAGGTAGTAAAGGAGGGAGTCTAGATGAAGTAGTTCATCTTATATTTGGGAGTCGTGTTAAGTAGCGAGGTGCTAATTCCCTTATATTACAACAACTACGAGGTGATTACTCAAATAAGGGAACCCAGGTCTCATCAAAAGTGTTCTGAGGAGGTTCTAGTTTATTAGAGAAATCGTGGCCCGAAGAGATATAGCAATGAAAAGTGTTCTATCCAAAGATAACATCGTAAATCCACTAACGAAGCCATTGTCTCAGATTATCTTTGAGCATCACAAAGGTGTGATAGGAATTAGACACGTAGGTGATTGGCTTTAGGTCAAGTGGGAGATTGCTAGTTATAGGTGCCCTACAAGCCAATCACATGAGTGATGACACCTGAATCTCTTTGCTTATAATTATTGGTATTTTCTCATATTATCTGGATGTATATTGTGATGTCCTTGGATCTGTGCAATGGGAATCAGATCATGATGAGATCACGATAATGAGATCAATTCACCTTTAAGCACAGACCATAAATAATCCCGATCATAAGTTACTCGAGAGGGACATCGAGATAACCAGATATACTAGTGTGCTGTATACCTGCCCATATGATGGAGATGGTTGGTCTCATAGCTACTCATGTGGCGACACTAAGGATACAGTACAAGTGCTCATTAGAGAATGAGTTCACTGATTGATCCACTTACGGAATGTTGGTTAGTTATTGATACCTCATGTCAGATAGTTATTTCATAGTCCTAGTAGTATATCTGATCCTTAGACTTGAGACACCAAGGATATCCTGTATAAGTACTTCACTCTTTCATACCGGACTTATAGGTTTTGAAGTTCCAGATCTAGTATAACCGATTATTGGGAGTGGCAGCTAACCTTACGAGGGCAATTGAGTGTCAATAAATGATCATCCACTCTTGGTATTATAAGAGGAATATCCCATGAGTTCTTGCTCAGGCAAATCCCTGGCCAGGGTCATTCAGATTGAGAGAGAAAGAGTTATCCGGGAGAATCCAATTAGAGTGAGACTCGATTGAAAACCATATGGGCCTGATAGTACCATGCCCAATATATAGTTTCTGGGATATTAGATAGATGAGGGACTATAGGTATATGGTAATTGAGGGCAGATAGGTCCAAAAGATTAGATTCCCTTGTATTGTCTAGGGACTGTGGCATAGTGGCCTAGTACGTCCGTAGTCGATGAGTCGAGTGAATTATTATAGAGATAATAATTCACTAAGTCAGAAGAAGTTCTAATAGGTATGACTCACGGCCAGCTCGATATTGGGCCTAGAGAGTCACACACATATGATAGGTGTTGCGACGAGTAGAGATTCGGATATGAGATATCCACCGAAGCCTATATTTTATTGGATATCTAATAAACCCCTATATTATTGGATCCTATGAATGAGATCTAATAAGAGCTAAATTATTGGGTAGAGACCCATTAATCTATGAGGATTGGGTAATTAGATGAAGATCCAATACCCAATAGGGTAGGATCCATTAGGGTTTACAGGGGTCTCTATAAATAGGAGGGAATCAAAAGTCCATAGGTTGGGGTCTTCTTGGTAGCCAACTTCTATTCTCCTCTCCCCAGAGAGGAGCATTGTCACAGTCCCTGTCATGTGGATACCGCTAGAGAGGAGGATGTTTGACCTCTTTCATCCTCCCCACGGATCTGTAAGAACTGAGGGATATAAGATCTCCCTAGGTACTATCTTTTCATATATGCAGTTTTCGGATTCGTGGATTTATTTTTGACGCATCGATTTTCGCACGATGACGGAACCTTTTACAGAAATTTAGGGTGTTTTGTTTTCTGTTCTTCTGCTGCGCATGAGATGTTGTCCCCTGGATTTCCCAACAGTAGACTCGTTAGTAGGCTTTGGGGCGCACCTATTACCTACAGAAAGGCTATTACATCAGTACAACAAGAACGCTATTACATCAGTACAAGACCGGCTTATGTGGCTATTTGACGAATTCCAAATAGATTCCATTTGAGCCTTTCATCACGGATGTAGCAACTGGAGCGGTTAGAGTGTTTCTTTTGCCTGATTTCTTGTTTCATTTTTTTCCTAGTAGCTTGGCCCGGGCATTTTGCTTTTTTCTCGATCAACTATCTGTATTGAATGAAGAAATCCAGATATAATAAGATATATGAAATTGGAAATCAAGATCTAGATGGACCCCTATTGATCAAGTAGTGGGCTTTGATGGGGAATAAAAAGAGACAACAAATAAGGAATAACTTTTGTATATGAACAAATACTAGAAGGCCGTAACACATAGCAGAATTAAACAAAAATCACAATCAAATAAAACACCAAGATTTACGTGGAAAACCCCTTCAACGTGAAGGGTAAAAACCACGGGGCAAATCAGAGAAAATCCACTATAGAAATAATGAATGTACAATTCTCGAACCTTTTGCCCAAAACCCAAGCAATAATCACAAGAGAATAATTGGGATACAAGGATCACGTCATTGTGCACAATATCTAAAACCTCCTCGAGCAATCACAGAAAAATTCACTATAGATCTGATCTAACCTGAGATGAGAAACTGTTTGGATGAGTGAGAACAATTTCTGTGTTTTCCTTGTCTTCTTCCCTTTCTTTTTCTTTTGTTTTTCTGCCCTTTTCTCCTCTCTTTGAATCCCTAATGCTACTGCGAAGTTTCTGCCCTTTGTTGCGATCTTAATCTCTATTTTCGCAGCCACCATTAGCCCCTATTTATATTAGAGTTTAGGTTAAGTTAGGGTTTAAGGAGAAAAGATGGGCTTTGGGCTAATAAAGCCCATATGGGCTGAATTTGGGCTCTCAACCCAACAACCTCCCCCTTCAGCCCATAAGGGAGGTTGTCCTATGACTCCTCAGTGTAAATCCATGCCGACCAACTATCGACACATCTCCTGTCTCTCTTTTGGTAAGATCTTTGTCAACATGTCTGCTCCATTATCATCTATATGAATTTTCTGAAGTTGCAACTGCTTCTCTTCAAGTACATTTCGAATCTAGTGATATCTGACATCTATATGCTTTGACTTGAATGAAAAGTTGGGTTCTTACATAAATGGATGGCACTCTGGCTGTCACAATACACCACATAGTTTTCCTATTTCAACCCCAATTCTTGTAAGAATTCTTTCATCCATAACATTTCTTTGCAAACCTCTGTAACAACAATATATTCTGCCTTTGTGGTGGAGAGAGCAATACATCTTTATAATTTGGATTGCCATGACACAGCTCCCCCTGCAAAAGTAAGTACAAAACTTAATGTGGATTTCCTTATATCAATATCTTTGGCCATATCTGCATCTGTGTAACCCGTTAGCACAGGTGGTCCACCTCCAAAGTTTAAACAAACCTTAGAGCTTCCTCTAAGAGATCTTAAGATCCACTTCACTACTGCCCAGTGCTCTTTGTCTGGATTTGTAAGAAATCTGCTAGTAACACCCATTGTATATGCGATGTCCGTCCTCGTATATACCATTGCATGCATTAAACTTCTAACTACTAAAGCATAGGGAACCTTCTACATTTTCTCCTTCTCCTCATCACTTGACGGACTCTAGTCTGAGCACAACTTGAAGTGACCTGAAAGAGGAGAACCAACTGGCTTTGCATTGCTCATACTGAACCTTTCTAATACCTTCTCGATATACTTCTCCTGTGACAACCAAATCTTCTTATTTTTCCTGTCATAAGAAATCTGCATGCCTAGTATTTGCTTTGCTGGCCCCATGTCCTTCATTGCAAAGGATTCACTCAATTCCTTCTTCAACCTATCAATTGTACACATATCTTTCCCAAGGATAAGCATATCATTAACATAAAATAAGAGAATAATAAAATCCTCACCAAACCATTTGATGTACACACAATGATCTGAAGCCGTTCTTTTGTATCCATTTTCAATCATAAATGAATCAAACTTTCAGTACCACTGTCTTGGAGCTTGCTTCAATCTATACAAACTCTTTCTTAACTTGCAGACAAAATTTTCTTTACCTTTGACTTTGAAACCTTCTGGTTGCTCCATATAAATTTCTTCCTCTAAATCACCATGAAGGAAAGCTGTCTTCACATCTAACTGCTCCACCTCCAAGTCCTGGCTAGCAGCAATACCTAGAGCAACACGAATAGAAGATATTTTAATAACAGGAGAAAAAATCTCTTCAAAGTCAATACCTTTCTTTTGACCAAAGCCTTTCATAATTAATCTGGTTTTGTACTTTGGTTGAGAACAATATTCTTGAGTCTTTAACCTAAAAACCCACTTGTTCTTCAAGGACTTCTTTCCCTATGGAAGTTTCACCAAATCATATGTATGATTCTTCTATAGAGCATCCATCTCTTCCTGCATAGCAACTAGCCACATTTTTTTCTGCTCACTTTCAACTGCTTCCTGGTAACTCTTTGGTTCACCTGCATCGGTAAGCATCACATACTCATATGCAGAGTATCTTCTGGAAGGCTAATGTTGTCTAGAAGATCTTCTCAATTGAGGTTCTGCGGGAAGCTGCTCCTCAACTTCTTCTTGCTCAACATGTCCTACAGGTAGATTAACATCTAGTTCTGCACCATCTTCCTATACATCTCCCCCATTACCCTGATATACTTAAGGAATAACTGGGTCACAATCTGCTAATCCTTCTACAGAAGTCTTGGCTGGTGCCTCCTTCTTCAAATCCTCAAGGGTTTGATCCTCAAAGAAGACCACATCTCTACTTATAAACACCTTCTGCTTTTCTAGATCCCAAAGCCTGTAACCAAATTGATCATTTGAGTAGCCAAGAAAAATATATTCTTTTGTCTTACCATCCAGCTTGGACCTTTCATTGACTAGAACATATACAAATGCACAACAACCAAACACTCTCAAATATCTATAGGAAACATCTTTTCCTGACCATACATGCTCTACAACATCAGCATCTAGGGCTGTACAGGGAGATAAGTTGATCACATCAACTGTAGTCCTCAAAGCATCATCCCAAAACCTTTTGGGTAGCTTTGCTTGTGAAAGCATACATCTGATCTTTTCCACGATGGTGCGGTTCATCCTCTCTGCAATTGCATTATGCTGAGGTGTACCAAGAACTGTCATCTCATGTTGAATGCCATATGACCTGCAATAATCATCAAACAATCCTGTATACTCACCACCATTATTTGATCTTATGCATTTCAATTATCTTTATGTCTCCCATTCAACTCTGGCATAAAACTCTTTGAAGACACCAATAACCTAATCCTTGGTCTTTAAAGCATAGGCCCAAACTTTCCTGGAAAAGTTATCTATAAAAGTAACAAAGTAAAGTGCACCACTAATGTCAAGAATATTAGTAGAACCACTAGGAGTTTTTGTCCTCAAAGGACCACATACATCTGTATAAACACGGTCCAAGGCATGCATTTTTCTAGATAAAGCAGGACTAGCAAATGAAACTCTGTGTTGTTTACCAGCTAAACAATCAATACAAGGGTTCAAACATATACCTCTGAGGTTAGGCAATACCTCTCTCTTGGAAAGAGCTTGCAGTCCCTTCTCGCTCATGTGTCCCAATCGCTTATGCCACAACTCCATGCTGAAGTCTTTATCTGTAGCATTCAGTTGTTCACCACAAGCTTTAGCCTGCAACCTGTATAAGGTATGACATTTCTTTCCACTAGCTATAACAAGAGAACCCTTACTGAGTTTACATTACAATCTGTGAAACCTGCTATCATAGTCTTCATCATCTAATCTTCCAACTGAGATTAAATTCAGCCTCAAGTCAACCATATGTCTCACATCCTTAAACACCAACTTGCATCCAAGATTGGTCTTTATGTGGATGTCACTCATGCCAATGATGTTTGCTGTGCCATGGTTGCCTATCTTGACAACACCAAAATTTCCAGACCTGTAGGTAGCAAAGAACTCCCTCCGTGGTGTAGCATGATAAGAAGCTCCTGTGTCAATTATCCACTCGAGATCCTGACACACACAAGAAAAAATATCATTAGAAGGGGACAAAATCAAATAATCACCAACCTGCACTATAGTTGTGGTATTCTCTTTTGACTCTGTAAACTTCACTTCTTTTCCCTTTTTCTGGCTCTTCTTAGGTTGCTTACATTTATTCTTATAATGTCCTTTCTCACCATAGTTATAGCAAACAATATCTTTCCTTGATCTTGACTTGCTTTTAACTATGGGTGAACTACTTCTATCTTTAGACCTTGACCTTCCTCTGTTCTCCGAGATAAGTGCCTGTGAATCAATCTGAGATACTGCTAAGTTCTTTCTTCTCAACTCCTCATTCAACAAACTGCTTGTTACTTGACTCATGGTAACAATACCATCTGGTGCAGAATTACTAAGGGAAACCACCAGTGTCTCCCAACTTTCTAGCAATGAACTAAGAAATAACAATACCTGCAACTCATCATCAAGAGACATTTTCATAGAAGATAACTGGTTAGTAATACTCTGTATTTCATTCAAATGCTCAGCAATAGAAGCACCCTCTTTATATTTCAGGTTCACAAGTTTTATGATCCAAAAAGCTTTGTTGCCAGTTATTTTTCTTTCATAGAGACCTTCCAACTTTTTCCAAAGAGAATATGTAGAACTTTCAGTAGAAACATAGTAAAAGACACTATCATCGAGCCACTATCGAATAAACCCAATCGTTTTTGATCTAATCTCTTCCACTCATCATCTGTCATAGTTATGGGTTTTTCACTATCCTCTTGCAAAGGTCCATACAAATCTTTGCAATAAAAGAGATCTTCCATTCTTGGTTTCCATATCATCCAATTGTTTCCGTTCAAACTAATCATACGAGAAACACTACCAGCCTCCATGTTCAAATACAAAAATTAAATCACCAAACCTTGCTCTGATACCAGTTGATGGGGAATAAAAAGAGACAACAAATAAGGAATAACTTTTGTATATGAACAAATATTAGCAGGCCGTAACACACAGTGAAATTAAACAAAAATCATAATCAAATAGAACACCAAGATTTATGTGGAAAACTCATTCAACGTGAAGGGTAAAAACCATGGGAAAAATCAAAGAAAATCCATTATAGAAATAATAAATGTACAATTCTTGAATCTCTTGCCCAAAATCCAAGCAACAATCACAAGAAAATAATTGGGATACAAGGATCACGTCACTATGCACAATATCCAAAACCTCCTCAAGCAATAGAAAAATTTACTGTAAATATGATCTAACCTGAGATGAGAAACTATTTGGTTGAGTGAGAACAATTTCTATGTTTTCCTTGTCTTCTTCCCTTTCTTTTTCTCTTGTTTTTCTGCCCTTTTCTCATCTCTTTGAATCCCTAATGTTGCTGTGAAGTTTCTGCCCTTTGCTGTAATCTTAATCTCTATTTTCGCAGCCACCATTAGCCCCTATTTATATTAGAGTTTAGGTTAAGTTAGGGTTTAAGGAGAAAAGATGGGCTATGGGCTGATAAAGCTCACATGGGCTGAATTTGGGCTCTTAGCCCAACAGGCTCCCGGTCTAGATAATGGAATTGAAAGGGTTCGGATGGGATTTCGATCAAGTGATAGTGCTTCTACTTTTGTCTCATAGCACGATGGTTGTCTACTGGGGGGTTGCTGGCACCTTCGAGTTCTACTGCTCCGAAAACATACTACGGTTTCTTTTTGAATACCTAGCGCTCATACATAAGCAGCCGAGTACCTTACTCCCTTTTACAAGGAAAGAGCCGAGTTCCCGAGTCAAGAAAGCCATCCTTGCCTTTTCTTCATAGGAGAAACCCTCTTTCTTTACGTATGGCAGTGTCATTTTCATTTCAAAGTATGCAATGCACATGTTCAAATTGGACTAATACGAGATAGGACCTGGCCCTTCAAAAGGATTCTAACGGAATCAAATCAACTTTTCGATAACGCGTAGTGGGGACAGTGAGTCTTGAAAGCAGTGGGAGTTAGGCCCCTTCTCACTACCTTCTATTTGAATGAGATATCGATAAATTAATTCCACTCGGTTTTCTTTGGCTGAAGTATAGAGGGAGGGAACATAGGCTATTGATAAGTCTTCAAGTAAGAGTCTCCCGCTCGTCTTAGCTATAGCTCTCTTATTCTGCTAAGGCTTATCCGTAGCTTCTTTGCTTTGAACCAATCCCATAGAACTCATTCATTCTTTTTATTCAAGCTTGCCCGCTCTTTTTTCAACTGCTACTGGAAACTATCAAAGATACAGACAGTCTTCATGGCCGGATTGCTTAAATGGAGTTTTGAGGGGTGTGCCATTCAAGGTAAGCAAGAAAAGAAAGACAGAAATAAAGGGATGGGGCGCTTACTAAGGCAGCTTCCTCTTTGCCCATAGGGTGTTCTAAAGGTGACTTGCTTCCTTCTTCGGTAGGATGCTCATCCCGCTTTGGGTCTCGGTTTTTGAGAATTCTGATGATTCTTATTTGCGCTTTGTCCCCTTTCCTAGCGTTGTTCTTCGTTTAGATAGATATCCTCCTCTTTCCTATATCCTTCCTAGATAGATAAGATATCCTCCTCTTTCCTATATCCTTCCTAGATTCCCTTTCTTTAAAACTCCAATAAGAACTCCTATAATCTCTCATAAGCATCAATCAGCATTCATTTCTGTAACTTGAAAGAAAGAATGGAACTTACAACCTAAAAGAATAAATAATTTAATAAAAAATTGAATCTGTGCTTGATTACAAGACAAGATCTTCTAGACCATGCTACTTATATGATTATTTGTTGCAGCTACCCTTATGGTCAAAACTATACAAAATAACTTAAGAGGGAAAGTTCTATTTTTTAACCAGAAATTAATTCTTTTTGAAGCTACCCATATGGCAAAACCTAGCAAAATGGAGTTACCGAGGGAAATGACCATTTTAAGGCCCAATTTCATGACTTTTTGAAGCTCCCTATATATGTCAAAAGTATCAAAATGCACTTATATAGAGGGCGAGGGAAATGACCCAAAACTAGATCCTTTTTAATGCTTTTTGAAGCTACCCCCCATATGTAAAAACGGATCAAAAAAGAAATGGCCCTCCATAAGTATTGTTTTCGGGACCAATTTAGACGGTTTTTCGAAGCTCCATATATGTGAAAAGTATGCAAAATGGAGTTTAGAACTTGATTGCACCTGTTTCTTACTTGTGATCTATAGTCAACTCCCTTATCTTTCTGCTTTCTTCTCCTGCTTATTCCATTTCTTGTGCTTCTGCACTAAAATCAATTCCTTCTTATGTATGCGGATGATCTTGATATCTTATTCTGACTTTGTCTACTTTCCTCACACTGCTTCTATTTACGACAAAACTCAAACGGAGACTCACCAAACATAAAGATACTCGCCTACTAACCTCTGTTGTGTAAGACCTAATTCCGCTAAGAGGTAAATAACTGGTTTCTAAACTAAACTAAGGGGTTATAACTGGTTTCTCAACGTAGCTGTAGCGGTCAAGAACTGTAACTAACTTTAATCTGGAACTATAATGAACACAAGACTTGATTCTTCAATTCCCACTTTGGAGAGCAAGCACTAGGTCGGTTAGTGACCTATTCTAGCTCAAGACCGGGCCTGGCTAAGTCCTCTATTTCTTTCTTAACTTCGAGAGTTCAATTCACATTTTTGCCTTATACTTGACTTAAACGAGATATGATAAGGTGCTGTTGGGTGTAGAACTCAGTCATATTCCTACGAATAAGGATTCTAATAAAGGTCCCCAGATATGAAATCGAAGCAGGGAGTTCAGGAAGCTATACCTAGAGTAGGAGATCAAAAGCCGAAGAAAATGAATACGCATGTAATGCTTAAGCAGTGCGAGTGAAGTTGTAGAGAGAGAATAAGCAGTTCGCTTGTCATCTGCAGAATGGACTGAATGAGAGGGTTAACAAGCTATTTCTTTACTCCATTTTCTACCTGATGCTCGATATGTATTATTTGAATTATTTTATTACTATGGCACTAGACTCAAAATAAGGGTTTCCAGCGCTACGCGATATTTTCTATTTGGCTGATGGCCCAATTCAGCCCATATGGATTTTATCAACTCACAGCTCACCTTTTATTTTCGAAACCCTATCTTAACCTAAATCCTAGATTTAAATAGGGACTAATGGTGGCTACAAAAATTAGAGATCAAAACTGTAACAAAAGGGTAGTGATTTTTGCAACAGCAGATTGATTCAGAAAGAGAAGAAAAGGGCAAAAAACAAGAGAAAATGAAAGGGAAAAAGATAAGGAACACACAGACACTATTCTCATTCATCCAAACAGTTTTCTCATCTTAGGATAGATCAGATCTATAGTGAATTTTTACTGTGATTGCTTAGGGAGGTTTTGGATATTATGCACAGTGACATGATCCTTGTATCCCAGTTATTCTTTTGTGATTATTGCTTGGATTTTGAGCAAGAGACTTTAGGAATTGTACGTTCATTATTTCTATAGTGGATTTTCTCTAGTTTGCCCCGTGATTTTTTATCCTTCATATTGAAGGGGTTTTTCACGTAAATCTTGGTGTTCTATTTGATTCTAATTTTCGTTTAATTCCGTTGTGTGTTACGGCCTGCTAGAATTTGTTCATATACAAAAGTTCTTCCTTATTTATTGTCATTTTATCCCATCAACTGATATCAAAGCAAGGTTTTAATGATTTAATTCTTGTATTTGAACATAGAGGCCAGTAGTGTTTCTCGTATGATTAGTTTAAATGGAAACAATTGGATGATATGGAAACCAAGAATGAAAGATCTCTTGTATTGCAAAGATTTGTATGGACCTTTGCAAGGGGATAGTGAAAAACCCATAACTATGACAGATGATGAGTAGAAGAGGTTAAATCGAAAAACGGTTGGGTTTATTCGATAATGGCTTGATGATAGTATCTTTTATCATATTTCTATTGAAAGTTCTGCATATTCTCTTTGGAAAAAGTTGGAAGGTCTTTATGAAAGAAAAACAGTTAGCAATAAAGCTTTTTTTTATCAAAAAACTTGTAAACCTGAAATATAAAGAGGGTGCTTCTATTGCTGAGCATTTGAATGAAATGCAGAGTATTACTAACCAGTTATCTTCCATGAAAATATCTCTTGATGATGAGTTGCAGGCATTATTACTTCTCAGTTCATTGCTAGAAGTTGGGAGACACTAGTGGTTTCCCTCAGTAATTCTGCACCAGATGGTATTGTCACCATGAGTCAAGTAACGAGCAGTTTATTGAATGAGGAGTTGAGAAGAAAGAACTCAGTAGCATCTCAGATTGATTCACACGCACTTATCTCAGAGAACAAAGGAAGGTCAAAGTCTAAAGATAGAAGCAGTTCACGTATGGGTAGAAGCAAGTCAAGATCAAAGAAAGATATTGTTTGTTATAACTTTGGTGAGAAAGGACATTATAAGAATCAATGTAAGCAACCTAAGAAGAGCAAGAAAAAAGAAAAAGAAGTGGAGTCTACAGAGTCAAAAGAGAATACCACAACTACAGTGGAGGGTGGTGATTATTTGATTTTGTCCCCTTCTGATGATATTTTTTCTTGTGTGTCAGGATCTCGAGTGGATAATTAACACAGGAGCTTCTTGTCATGCTACACTACAGAGGGAGTTCTTTGCTACCAACAAGTTTAAAAATTTTAGTGTTGTCAAGATGGGCAACTATGGCACGGCGGACATCATTGGCATGGGTGACATCCATATAAAGACTAACCTTGGATGTAAGTTGGTGCTTAAGGATGTGAGGCATGTTGTTGACTTGAGACTGAATTTAATCTTAGTTGGAAGACTAGATGATGAAAATTATGATAGTAGGTTTCACAGAGGGCAATGGAAACTCAGTAAGGGTTCTCTTGTTATAGCTAATGGAAAAAAATTTCACACTTTGTACAGGTTGTAGGCCAAAGCTTGTGGTGAGTAGCTAAATACTACAAAGAAAGACTTTAGCATGGAGTTGTAGCATAAGTGATTGGGACACATGAACGAGAAGGGTTTGCATGCTCTTTCCAAGAGAGAGGTATTACTAAACCTTAGAGGTACACGTTTGAACCCTTGTATTGATTATTTGGCTAGTAAATAATATAGAGTTTCATTTGCTAGTCTTGCTTTGTCTAAAAAATGCATGCCTTGGACCGTGTTTATACAGATGTATGTGGTCCTTTGAGGATAAAAACTCTTAGTTGTTCTATTAATGTTCCTGGCATCAGTGGTGCACTTTATTTTGTCACTTTTATAGGTGACTTTTCTAAGAAAGTTTAGGCCTATGCCTTGAAGATCAAGGATCAGGTTATTAATGTCTTCAAAGAGTTTCATGTCAGAGTTGAAAGGGAGACAGAAAGACAACTGAAATACATAAGATCAGATAATGGTGGTGAGTATACAGGATTATTTAATGATTATTGCAGGTCACATGACATCCAACATGAGATGACAGTTCCTGGTACACCTCAGCATAATGCAATTACAAAGAGGATGAACCACACTATCATGGAAAAGATCAGATGTATGCTTTCACAGGCAAAGCTACCCAAAAGGTTTTGGGATGAGGCTTTGAGGATTGCAATTGATGTGATCAACTTATCTCCCTGTACAGCCCTAGATGTTGATGTTACAAAGCATGTATGGTTAGGGAAAGATGTTTCCTATAGACATTTGAGAGTGTTTGGTTGTCGTGCATTTGCACATGTTCCAGACAATGAAAGGTCCAAGCTGGATGGTAAGACAAAAGAATGTATTTTTCTTGGCTACTCACATGATCAATTTGGTTACAGGCTTTGAGATCCAGAAAGTAGAAGATATTTAAAAGCAATTATGTGGTCTTCTTTAAGGATCAAACCCTTGAGGATTTGAAGAATGAGGCACCAGCCAAGACTTCTGTAGAAGGATTAGCAGATTGTGACCCAATTATTCCTCTAGTATATTAGAGTGATGGGGGAGATGTACAGGAAGATGGTATAGAACCATATGTTAATCTACCTGGACGACATGTTGAGTAAGAAGAATTTGAGGAGCAGCTTCCCGCAGAACCTCAGTTGAGAAGATCTTCTAGATAACGTCGGTCTTCCAGAAGATACTTTGTAGACAAGTATGTGATGCTTACTGATGCAGGTGAACCAGAGAGTTACTAGGAAGTAGTTAAAAATGAGTAGAAAAAGAAGTGGCTAATTGCTATGCAGGAAGAGATAGATGCTCTACAAAAGAAATGAAGGCCTTGAAGAACAAGTGGATTTTCAAGTTGAAGACTCAAGAATATTATTCTCAATCAAAGTACAAAGCCAGATTGGTTGTGAAAGGTTTTAGTTAAAAGAAACGTATTGATTTTGAAGAGATTTTTTCTCCTATTGTTAAAATGTCTTCTATTTGTGTTGCTCTAGGTATTGCTGCTAGCTAAGACTTAGAGGTGGAGTAGTTAGATGTGAAGACAGCTTTCATTCATGGTAATTTGGAGAACGAAATTTATATGGAGCAACCAGAAGGTTTCAAAGTCAAAAGTAAAGAAAATTTTGTCTACAAGTTAAGAAAGAGTTTGTATGGGTTGAAGCAAGCTCCAAGACAATGGTATAAAAAATTTGATTCATTTATGATTGAAAGTGGATATAAAAGAACGGCTTCAGATCATTGTGTGTACATCAAACGGTTTGATAAGGATTTTATTATTCTCTTACTTTATGTTGATGATATGCTTATCCTTGGAAAAGATATGTATACAATTGACAGGTTGAAGAAGAAACTGAGTCAGTCCTTTGCAATGAAGGACATGGGGCTAGCAAAGCAAATACTGGGCAATTAGATTTCATTTGATAGGAAAAATAAGAAGATTTAGATGTCACAGGAGAAATACATTGAGAAGGTATTAGAAAGGTTCAGCATGAGCAATGCAAAGCTACTTGGTTCTCCTCTTTCAGGTCATTTCAAGTTGTGCTCAAAGCAAAGTCCGTTAAGTGAAGAGGAGAAGGAGAAAATGCAAAAGGTTCCTTATGCTTCAGTAGTTGGAAGTCTAATATATGCAATGGTATGAACGAGGCCGGACATCACATATGAAGTGGGTGTTACTAGCAAATTTCTTGTAAATCCAAGCAAAGAGCATTGGGCAGTAGTGAAGCGGATCTTGAGATATCTCAAAGGAAGCTCTAATGTTTGTTAAGCTTTGGAGGAGGACCACCTGTGCTAATGGGTTACACATATACAGATATGGCTAAAGATATTGATATGAGGAAATCCACATTAGGTTTTGTACTTACTTTTGTAGGGGGAGCTGTGTCATGGCAATCTAGATTGCAAAGGTTTATTGCTCTCTCCACCGCAAAGGTAGAATATATTACTGCTATAAAGGTTTGCAAAGAAATATTATGGATGAAAGAATTCTTACAAGAATTGGGGCTGAAACAGAAAAACTATGTGATGTATTGTGATAGCCAGAGTGCCATCTATTTATATAAGAACCCAACTTTTCATTTCAAGTAAAAGCATACAGATGTCAGATGCCACTAGATTCAAAATATACTTGAAGAGAAGCAGTTGCAATTTCAGAAAATTCATACAAATAATAATGAAGCAGACATGTTGACAAAGACCTTACCAAAAGAGAGGCAAGAGATGTGCCAACAGTTAGTCAGTATGGATTTACACTGAGGAGCAAAAGGGACAACCTCTCTTATGGGCTGAAGGAGGAGGTTGTTGGGTTGATGGTCCAATTCAGCCCATATGGGCTTTATCAGCCCACAGCCCACCTTTTGCTTCATAAACCCTATCTTAACCTAAACCCTAGATTTAAATAGGGGCTAATGGTGGCTGTGAAAATTAGAGATCAAAACTGTAGCAAAAGGGCAGCGATTTTTGTAGCAGTAGGTTGATTTATAAAGAGGAGAAAAAGGCAGAAAAACAAGAGAAAAAGAAAGGGAAGAAAATAAGGAACACATAGAGATTGTTCTCATTCATCCAAACAGTTTTCTCATCTCAAGTTAGATCAGATCTATAGTGAATTTTTACTATGATTGCTTGAGGAGGTTTTGGATATTATGCACAGTGACGTGATCCTCGTATCTTAGTTATTCTCTTATGATTGTTGCTTGGGTTTTGGACAAGAGACTCTAAGAATTGTACATTGATTATTTTTATAGTGGATTTTCTCTGATTTGTCCAGTGATTTTTTACCCTTCACGTTGAAGGAGTTTTCTACATAAATCTTAGTGTTCTATTTGATTCTGATTTTCTTTTAATTCTGCTGTGTGTTACGGCCTGCTAGTATTTGTTCATATACAAAAGTTCTTCCTTGTTTGTTGTCCTTTTATCCCATCATCCTCTAGCTTTAGTTGAGTTAGCGATAGTATTGTTTCTTTCTGTTGCTTGTGTTGTCGTAGAAGGTGCTTCAATCCTAATTGCCTAGGACACTTTATAGCCTTGCGCTAACAAAATCATAGAGTTAGGTTTTAAGGAATGATATAATCAGAAGCGAAGGGAGTTTAGTATCGTAAAGAAACAGGTCATGAGGCAGGATAAGAAGCCTAAACCTCTTTCTCAGGTAGGGCAGGATCTTATGTCGAAGATGGAAAGTAAAGTTCTGGTATTGAAGAAGAATCAAATGAGGGAGCCGAGTATAGATCTTTTTGGTAATCAGACAGAGTAAGAGATATAGATTCACTTCAATACAAGGTCGAGTGTGAGTTAAGTCTACGAGTGAAGTCTACTCAATTGGGTTGGGCGCTTGTCAGTAGCAATAGGTGCTGTAGTCGACTCTTTCATTTTTATAACACAAACCCAATCAATACTCCATCTCTTATAGTGCACTGTGTTTAGGAAAACAATTTCAATCTTTAACGGATGCTCTATAACTTTAATGGATGCTCTATAAAAGAGGAATTTCTATCTCGGTTCAAATTGTCTGTTCGAAAGTAATCTACAAGATAATATGCAGTGCTAGAGAAGTTGAGTTCTCTCATTTAAGTTTACCGTGCATAAGCGGTCGGGGCCGACTACACTCCTAAAAGAAAGTAAAAGATTCTATTAATTATGAAGTAGTCTATTAATAAAGTTTTGAAGCTAACTCTTTAGTGACTTACCCATTTATTTATCAAATGAAACAAGAACTCCATCACAAGGAGCGGAAGCGGGCCACAGTTCCAGTGAGAGTTTTCTCCCAATATCATATATATATATATATATATATAGAGAAAGATGAGACTCCAGATCAGAAGCTAAAGATCATGTCCACTAAGCGGAACAGGTTTCAACGTCCACCCACGGAACGATTAAAGAAAGAATCCTTTATTGGCTTTGAAGCTCTTTTAACTGTTAGTTCAAGTGGAGTGATAAAGTCTGCAACAAGCGGGTCTTCGAGTTCCTTGTCTCCAAGATCGGGTACAGGCTAAGAAGTTTCAGGAGTTGATTCAATTACTGAGTATGGTTCTTTCTAGTGTAGGTTGAGGAAGAAGAAAGCACGCGTTAAGGAAAGAGAGGAATCCGTTTCCGTTCTAAGATCTGAAGCAGTGTGGTATCAAGGTGTTGCATCTATTTACGGTGTTAGTTTGAAAGCATCTCATTCCTCGGCGGCAGAAGCAGTCAAATCATTTATGGAATCTTTGTCTCCGGGTGGGGGGAGTGATGTTAGCGAACAACTTTCCTTTCCAGGAATTGGAACTTCTAATCCTTATTAAGGGCGTATTATCAATCTTCTTATGAAGCTTATGATCCTTGTTCGAACCCGGATTCTGATCCTTACTTAAAGTGATAATGTAGGCCTCCCCGAGTTGCTTTAAGAATGGCATGAATGGAATCAATCTCGCGTTTAAGTCAAAGAAGCCCTTGTGCGCTGTTCCCTTGCTTTCGCCCTTTCTTTCCTTTAATCATGAATGCCGGCATCTGCACCCTTATCGTTAGCGCAACAGGCAAAGATGACTCCTAATAACTCCATCCAATAAGTGTTATCGGTGCGAGTGCGGTTAAGACGAAAGGAATAGTAATACAATGAAGTGGATCTCAGTAATCAATTGGTATCGAACAAGCTTTACGAGAAAAGTGAAAAGTATAGCGAGCGAGACAAAGTAGAAAGCATCAAGTATAGTGTTTGTTTTGAAGCAGGGGGTATCTAAGTAAGGTATCGTCTATTTCCATTTATACCCCGGGGACAGTGCTTTTACAAATGGCTTTTCATTGAAGCAAGACAGTGTTTTTACTTGACTCACCTCCTCGCACTGTATAAGATTGATGTCGGCTAAGTCACCCGCTCAAGTAAGGGCAGTGCTGTGTCGATACTCAATTCTATATTAGTATAGCAATCAACAAGTTAGGCTTTCTAACAAGGAAGGGTCTTCTTCTTAAGTACAAAGTTTGAACGGCCCGCTCACTAAGGGGAGATCCATTGGCGCAAGAAGGATTCCGGATCTGATGGACTGGGCCCGGGTTGAAGCTTACGTTACGGAGTTTCTAAATTCCTATATAATCAATTCCTAGATAAGATGTCTTATATGCGTCAGAGAAGAAAGAGATGGATGACAGAAATTCATGTATGTTTGACTCTTTGACTTGACTCGGTGCAAGAAATATGACAATTACAGTTTTCCTCTTAGCAAGCAGGAATTCAATCAGTGTTAAGTGCTCGTGCATGATTAAGTTGGGTTCGATAAACAGGTCAGATTCAAAAGATGGATTTCATCGAGTAATCGGGTAATCAGAAATAGATTGAAGCTGGGTCATTCCAGATGTGATGAAACAAGAGCAAGGGTTGCAAGTTATCAGGTATAGCAACGGCGTTAGGCAGCTTCTTTAACAAGTCAATTTTCTGGCTTACGGGTCAGTTACATTGAAATTCCTGCGAGTGACTGTTGCGCTAAGGGAGTTTCTAGGTTACGGTCAATTCTTAAGATATATTGAGATAACAATTCCAGAAGGATATTCCTATATCGCATAAGGAGATCCCAATGCCATTCTGACTGTTGGAGTTCAATTATGACTTTCTAGTTTCAAATAGAGATGTATAATCTGACTTCAATCTATACCTAATAGCAGCTTACTTTCGCTTTGTGTTTGTGAGACCTCCAGCGGCAATGGGAATTCTTCACTGCACCTCCAGTATCTTCATCAGCAGTTCGAGCTCTCGACGAAGAAGCTTGAGAAAGGTGTTCCGTTCGAGTATCATATTATTCATATAAAGAAGCAATGCTACTTAGGTCTACGAAAGAATCATCAAATTCAAGTAAGTCAGCAGCACCAAGAGAATCATACTTTTCTAGTTTTGTCAACGAGATCATCAGAAGGTTCAGTGGCTTAAGTGAAATCTCATTCTTCAAGTTAGGTTATTGGGGAAGAATCAACAAGTCAAGTTTTAGGCTAACGGTTAGTTCTTCAGCACCCCGAATGCACATTCATGAAAAGATAATATATAGCAATAGCACTTCCTCTTAACTCAACAAGCCATTTCGCGTCGTGTGTTAGCGAGTTATTTAAGTGTGGGTAAGGCGGGAAGGAATCAACGTGTATTAATTACTCTCACGGTGCCATTCCTGTTTTCAAGGGTTAGAGGGGCTCCATATTCTTGTTCCTAAAGATTCTCTTTCTACAGAATCTGCTTTTGACTCTGATTCATCATCACCTGATCCAGCTCTTTCTGTATCTTTTGAATTAGCAATTTGCTTTCTTAGTGGAACAGAGGTTAAACGACCAGAAATAGGGGTTTCTCTTAAGCCAACACCGGGTGGAGTAGTTCAACTAATCAATAATGAACACCTCTTGTTGGTAACTCAACTGATTGTCCCGCTGCTTAGCCTTGTTCAAAAGAATGTCCTGTGTGAGAGGGTGAAGCCGAACAAACAATGTCTTTACTTTATACTATCATTCGTGATCGAGAGAGATTAGAAGTTTCAAAGAATTCCGCGCTAAGTCAATCAGTAGAAAGGAGGTCATCTGCAAGCGGGTAATCTTCACGGAAAACTAAATCATTGAATCTAGCTAAGAGCATAGTAACGTATAGCATTTTCTACCAGGACATAGGTGAAAGCTCTTCTTCCCTAATTACCTGCTTCTATAGATAGTTAGAAAGTGAAGCTCGAACGACCTTAAACAAAAGGGTATCTGTGACCGGGCAAAAGAACAAGCGCAAGTCCCGTTTTTTGATGCTCGCGAAGCGGGTGCGAGTTTTGTTCATAAAGCCTAAGAACGTTATAGCTAAGTGCATAGGATGGATTTAAGATAACCTGCTTTACCTGTGTTACCAGCTTTACCTGCTTACAGCCTATTCTTTTTTCCTTTACTTGTTCACTCGCAAACACGTTAGCACCCACCAACCAACGGCTTTTGCCAATAAGGAATTGGATCTAGATAGCATAGTTATATGGGAATGTTGCTTTAAGAATGAATTTGTAGCACGCACGAAGTTGTAAGAAAGTACGCGGGCGGTGCTGGTGTCTAAGGCTTATTCTCTGTAACTTGTGGAGTATAGATACAGGTAGGTTATAACTATTATTCATTATAGATACAGGTAGGTCATATTATTCATTTATATACATGCGCTCTAAAGATCAAATTCCTTATTTGTTGCTTCTGCACTCGCAAGTAAAAGTCCTGGTTTCGGGAGTGAAAGGGACTGTTCAACACCTTTACTTGCATTCTATGTACCATGTACTCAATATCAAATCAATAAGAACAAGCTGCAGCGCTATAACAAGCTTAGGCGCCAACGGGAAGGGTAAGAGAAGATACTGGATAAGAAGAAATAGAATCAGCTGTGCGAGCGAGTGTTTCAGTTTCATCCCGAGTTTATTATGTCTTTGTTGTTGGTTCAGAATCATAAAGTGGCACCTCGTAGACAAAGACTTAAAAAGAAAGACACTATATTGAAGTCCACTCGATAAGGTAATAATCAAGGTTAGGGGGGAAAGCTGTAGATAAGGTAATTCCTTTTTTGTCCGCGGGTAAACTAATCTTCATGGGTGGGTGTCGTAGAGAGAAGTGAACATTGTTAAAACTGATTTGTGATAATGAAAGATATTTTGATATTGCTAAATATAGAATACAAAGTTATTTATATACATAGGAGTAGAGGATTTTCCTCAACTGTCCATCGAGATTTTTTCGTACAGTTGAGGAAATCCTATCTGTTATCATGCCGCTGCAAGATTATGCTCCTGTCAAGGACACCGATCTTGGACCCGATGCAATGAAAATAATTTGCAGACGAGAGGCTTCGTGAGTGAGTATGCGAGTTGATTAGTTGTATACACGTGAAAAACACGTAGTTGGTGTCTAACAACTTGGTCGTAGACGAAGTGGAAGTCAATGGCAATGTGTTTCATGCGCGAGTGAAATACTGGATTGGCACATAGGTAGGTAGCCCCAACATTATCACAGTATATTATAGGAGGAAAGGTAGAGTTGACGTTGAGTTCCTTGAGCAGATTTGTGATCCAATTTAGTTCAGCAGTAGCTGTGGCGATGGCACGGTATTCAGCTTCAGTTGTGGATCGTGCAACTATCTTCTGTTTCTTAGAACTCCAACTGATTGGATTAGCTCCAAGGAAAATAATATACCTAGACATGGACATTCTATCATCAAAGTTTCCTACCCAATCAGCATCAGCAAAGGCATGAAGATGAAGCAGTGCGTTTTTTATTGAGAAAGAGGTCATGATTAAGAGTCCCTTTAAGATATCGTAAAATTCGTTTGATCGCAGGCCAATGCATACTAGATGGCCAATGCATGAATTGTGATAATTTTTATTGCAAATGTGATATTTGGACGAGTGAGAGCCAAGTATTGTAACGAGCCCAGTACTTGTCGATATTGAGTAGAGTCCGTAGCAGGGCTTCCATCACATAATCTAAGTGATTCACTAGTGAAGAGAGGAGTTGTAACCTCTTTTGCATCATGCATATTTATTTTTGATAATAAATCTTGAATATACTTTCTTTGGGATAGGAGGAGACCTAAAGATGTGAATGTTGCTTCCACTCCTAGAAAGTAGCTCAAGGTGTCTAGATCTTTGAGAAAGAATCGAATGACCAATTGCTTTAAGAATACCTAGATCGCCAAAGGATCGTTGCCTGTGACAATAATATTATCTACATATACTAGAAGATATATTGTGTTCTCATTTTGCTGTCGTAGGAATAACGAAGTATCAGATTTGGAGTTGATGAAACCCGTTGACGTTAAGTTCATTATACCAAGCTCTTGGAGCTTGACGAAGTCCATAAATAGCTTTTTGTAGTTTGTAGACATGCCTTAGATATTACGGATGAATGAAGCTAGGAGGTTGCTGCATGAAAACATCTTCAGTTAGAGTTCGCTGTAAAAAGGCATTGTTAACATCTAGTTGTCGTATGTGCCAGCCTTTTGAGACGGCTAAGCTCAAGATAAGCTGGATTGTTGTGGGTTTAACAATTGGACTAAATGTCTCTGTGAAGTCAACACCAGGTCGTTGATGAAATCCTTTGGCGACTAGACGTACTTTATATCTAGCAATAGATCCATCCGGATTTTACTTAATTCGAAAGAGCCATTTACACCCGATAATGTTTCGTGTGTTATGAGAGGGCACTAGAATCCATGTAGAGTTATGAAGAAGAGTATTATATTCTTCACACATAGCTTTACACTAGTGAGGAGATTTTTGAACTTGAGTAATTGTTGTGGGTTCACTGGCCTCACAGGAAGAGTTAGTTATAGCATGCAAATCAATGACTTAATAGGGTTTAAAGATACTATTTTTGGAGTGTGTTGTCATTGGATGGCTAGGGACTACAGAAATGGGAGGTTGGGTTGTTGGTATAGTCGGTGGTGGGTCACCAAGATCAATCAAACCAGTCTCCGATACTTCAATATCACAAGGCAAGGTAGCTAAGGGCATTGCTTCATTAGTAGAGGAAACTGTTAAAGAAGGGATTGGAGAAATAACGGGGTGAGTGAGGAGTTGTTGAATAGGAGGAGTGTACTGACCATGAGGGTAAGGATTAGATGGTGTTATGGGAGATTCGTGTGATGGAATCGAGGAGATACTCCATTAATTATGTTTATCGAAGTAGCTTACATGGTAGGGGATGCATGATTTTGAGAAGGAAAAAAAATTTCACAAAAATAACGTGACATGATATAAATACTTTTTGAGTTTGTAGATCATAATACTAAAAAGCATTATATTCAAGAGAGTATCATATAAAAATGCAAGGCTTAGATCATAGTGTTAGCTTATGTGAGGCATAAGGACGTAGCCGTAGATAACATAGACAACCAAAGACTTTGAGTTTATAAATGTTTAGAAGCTTATGGAATAGTTTTTCAAATGGTGACTTATATTATAGGACTGGAGTGAGCATGTGATTAATGAGACAGACAACAGTTTGAATATCTGCTGACCAAAAAGTTGGTGGCATTGATGCCTGATGCAGAAGTGTGAGACCAATTTCAACTATATGTTAATGCTTACATTCAGCAGAACCAACTAATGGAGGACTGAAAGAAATTCTCGACCAACTTTCTAAAGTTGGTAAAGATTATGGAAACTTCAAATTTATGGCGGAGAGGGTAGAACCATATGTACTTAGTGAAATAGTCAACAAAAATGACATAAAATCAAAATTTGTCAGAAGAAAGAGTTGGGGCAGGACCCCAAACATCAATATAAATAATTTCAAATGGTTTAGAACAAGATATAGAGGATGTTCCAAAAGGTAGTCTATGACTTTTATTACTACGACAAGCATCACAATAAGTTAAAATGCTGTCAGTAGTAAAGCTAGGAAGTGAATAATGAAAAAATAATTTTTGTTAGATAAAGGACGAGGGATGACCAAGACGTCGATGCTATATATCAACTAGAGCTACAACTGAAGAGTGAACATTGGGCTGGTTTACTTACGATGCTGATGGTCATTCATAAATATTATTTTTGTTCTGGCCTTGGACTAAAGATGCCCCCGTGCTTAAATCCTTGACAAGAAAGGAGTTAAGAAAAAAATGAATTGAGGTATTGTTCTGTTTGCGGAATTGAGAGACAGAAATGAGGTTTCATTTAATATGAGGTACACACAAAACATCATCAAGTGTGAAGGTTTATAGTAAATGAATTAAGTTTTGTGGAACTAGTATAAGTGATAGGAATTCCTTTACCATCACCGATGATGATGTCTTCATTTCTACCATAGTTATTGTAAATAGACAAGTTCTAAAGATTAGAGGTGATATGATGTGATGTGCCAGAGTCCACAATCCAATTAGGTTGCCAAGTAGTCAGAGTAGTCATGAGGTTTACCTAAGGCCACTGTAATGGAGCAGGGAGTCAAGGTCGAGACAGATAGATTTTCGCAGAGTGTCCGACTTTGTCACACAACTGATAGATAATTCTGTGATGGCTACTGAGGTTAGGACGCCAGGGCTGATGAGTATAGAAGTTGCCACCTTGATTGTGAGGATTAAAGTGTGGATAATGTGGATGAGAGGGGTTTGGTGTGAGACCCTTAGGGTTATGAGGCAACTTAGCCAAACCTTTATTAATGTGCTTATTGTACTGGTTGCCCTTCCTCTTGGATTTTTGATTGACTTGAGCTGTAATAGTTGGTTCGAGCAACCTATCATTGCACTTCAAATATGTCTCATAGTTAGTCAGCTTGTCATAGAGTTCTTCAAATGATATTAATGAGTCGCGTGCCCGAATTGCGACTGCCAGTTCTTTGTACTCATCTCCTAGGCCATTAAAGGTGTAGACTAGGACTTCTTCTTCACTAAGGGAATGACCTATCAAAGCCAAGTCATCGATGATAACTTTGATATTTTGTAAATAATCAGTAATAGTACTACCCTCTTATTTTGCAATCATCATATTGGATAAAAGTCCGAGCATGCGAGTATGTGAGCGATTTGCCAAGGTGGTTTGTAACTTGGACCATGCTTCTGCTGTAATCATATATGAAGATATTAGTGGGGCGACGGACCCAGTGACTGAGGCTTGAATGGCTTGAAGGATGAGGTGATCTTTATGTAACCATAGTTTGTGGGCTGGATTTGGTACTGGACTTGGTTCTTCTGAGATATTGATCACTGTAGGTGGACAATGGATAGAGTCGTCGATGTAACCTAGTAGGTCCTATCCAAATAGAAGATTAAAAAATTATGCACGCCAAGGTGCGTAGTTCCCGCCTTTGGATAGTTTAAAAGGAATGAGTACTGCAGCATTGATGGTGATAAGGCCTGTAGGTTGAGAAGTACTATGGTTCCCTGTAGGGACAATGACTGGAGTCTTAGAGATAGACGGTGAAGACATTTGAGGATATATTATTGTCGAAGAGGAAGGCAGTAGTGGGAAGATAGCGACGCTTAGGCAGGTTGCTGCTTTGTGATAGGTGGAAGCAATGGGCGACAGTGGTGAAGTCCACTGAGGATTGCTATTGCCATGGGTAGCCGGACAGTGCGGATGTGATGGTGTCAATCAGCTGTGAAATCTGCTGGATGTAGGCTGCAATGATGTGGAGGAAGAAGTGGTAGACGACACCACCTAGTTGTCACAAAGGAAGCGGAAGACTACAGGTAGGGGTGTCAATTCCTATAGCAGCGACACCTCGATGATGCAGCCTATTGCATTTGGTGCTTTGGTGCGAGCTATAGCATCGACACCTTGATGTACTTTGGTGCGAGCTGAAAGTGTAGCATGTTGCTTCACTTCGTGGAGGAGGTCGACAATAAGGCATTGATGGCTGTCACTGTGGCTTGCAACTTTAAAATAATTGCTGCTGGAGGAAGCGAAGCCACAAGGGATCCCCAAATAGAATCGACAAGTGAGCTTGAGACCTGAGCCTTGATCGATCGATTGGTCGGTCGACGGGAAGAAAGCGATGGCAGAGGAGAGAGGGTTCTCAGTGGAGGGAGGAAGGGCAGGGTCAACGCACTTGAGCTTGTCGCGCAGGAATAAGGTGGGGGCGCTTGCGTTGGTTGTGGGAAGCACTCTGTTTCACTGCAGAGGAAGCAGCGACAGCTACAACGATAGAGAACAAGGCTGCGACTGTAGAGGGCAAGGGCTACGGCTGTGACCCAAGGGGAGGCAACGAGGGGGGAGAGTGCCGAGGCTGGAAGGAGATGCTGTTTGCGGCTGGGAGGACACCAACGAAGTCGGCAGTGACATTCGTGGCTGATAAGGATTGCAGTGGCAGTAGTAGTTAGGGCAACTACAGAGTGGAGTGGTGGTTGCGGCGATGGTAATAGAGAGTGCTCGCTACAAGGGCTTGGTGGCTAGCAGCGGTGGTTGCACGGCTGGAGCAACAACGGTGGTGGTGCGGTGATGATGGTGTGGCTGCGGTGGCCCCGCCGAAGGTTCACTGCGATCGCTAGCGACCACGCGACTGCAGTGAAACGGGCGTGATCGAGGGGTCCACTGGCTGGAGTAGCGGCAAGGAAGCTTCCGCCCGTGGAAGTAGAGGAAGCAGAGGGCGGAGGGGAAGATTTCGCCCGTGCAAGCCGAGGAAGCGGGGGAGGGGGGAGATTAGGTGCAAGAGATGACCTAATCGATGGATTCCTTGGCCAGAAAGAGGAAAGATGAAGCCAAGGGAGACTTGTGAGTTTTGTTGTGACGCCGCGGCGTTGGCAGCAATGCAGGTGAGAAGAACGCAGTGAGAAGAGTACTTGCTCGTTCGGCTCATTTAAAGTCCGCTAGTGAGGAAGATCGGCGAGGCAAAGGGCAGCCACTGAAGTAGAGAGCGGCTATCGACAGAGTTCCATGAGATCCAGAGGTAGGAAATGCCGCCGAAGAAGGAGCAGAACATCGATCGTAGTGGAGGAAAGAAAGACTTATCAAATGCTGCACCTTTCGCTGAACTTGGAAGATGACAGGCCTCGGTGAGGATCAGTTGCTATCGTCAGACAGCGAGAAAGAGAGCTTGCTCTTAGGCAAGTAGCTCTGATACCATGTTAAAACTGAGTTGTGATAATGAAAGATACTTTGATATTGCTGAATACAGAATACAAAGTTATTTATATACATAGGAGGAGAGGATTTTCCTCAACTGTCCACCAAGATTTCCTCGTGCAGTTGAGGAAATCCTATTTGTTATCAAACATGATTGACTTTAATCATTTATTGAATCATAGGATTGATATGCGTTAACTGCACTAACTATAGTTGTTGACGGTAAGGGAAGTGCCCATTACAAGGTTTCAGAATCAAGGAAGTAGAGAGTATTAGCCCCGCAAAAATAAGAATCCTTCCCAGCGCTGAGGATTGCCCGAAGAAGTAAGCTTACGCGAGTTATGGTATAGACAAAAGTAAATACACTGCTTAGCTTGTTCTTAACCAACCCAGAAGGGCTCTTTCTCGGTGGTATTGTTGCAGGGTGCAAGGAATGAATAAAGTACTAAGTGAGAGAATCAGTAGTTGTTGGGAAAAACCTGTTAATGTGGAATAATTCTTTTCCCTCTTTGTGTATCAAAATGGGTTCCTCATCAAAAATACCAACTTGATATAATAAGCAAATATTAACCAGAACAATATAAATAACAGAACAACTGATCAAACACAAGTGAGACTGAATTTTTAACGTGGAAAACCTTATGTGGGAAAAACCACGGGACTGTAGTCCACTTCAAACTTCCACTATCACCAATAATGATAATAGGTTTACAATATGTCTTCTCTAAAATAATAAGAGGATTATAATAACATCAAGATCAGATATCTTGGCTCAACAATAGTGCATCATCATCGTATAGATGGATCTCGTCTAAGAAAAGCTTTAGATCTCACCAAAATAGGTATATCAGGAAAGCACCTTAGAAAGGATAAACCACAGATCGATACCGTTAGGATTGTAGAGTTTACTGCAAGGATTCTCCACATCAAATCTGGGCCAAAACCGACGAAGTTTGGCCATCGACCGTCAAGCAGAAAACTCAGAATCCTAGTTTTCTTCTTTCCTCTTTATCTCTCTCTTTCCTTTCTCTCACTGCCCCGTCGCACGCTGCACGCTGCTTCGCTGCTGTTCTGTTTCCTCAACTGCACTCCTTTCAAAAAGAAACCCTTGGCCTCTATTTAATTAACTGATTTGGGCTCAGGCCCAATTATCTGGTCCAAGCCCACCTATGAGCTAGACTCAACAATTCTCCCCCTCCAGCTCATATGGTGGGTTGTACTAATCCCGCTCTTCGTCTACAAGCTTCAAGCTTCTCCTTAGGCAAAGACTTTGCCAAGTTATAGGTGTGATTCTCAAGCAAGGATCTCATCTCTTCTTGCATGGCTTTAACCCACTCATTCTTGTGCTCATGTAGAATAGCTTCCTAGTAAGTTTCTGGCTCTCCCCCATCAGTAAGCATAACATACTCATGTGGAGAATATTTTGTAGATGGTTGTCGCTCTCTTGTGGATCTTCTCAATGGAATCTCAACTGGTGGTGGAGGTGATTGCTCAGTTGGTTCAACTTCATCAACTGTAGGAGTATCATCACTAACATTCTCACCACATTCTTCTTCATCATCTCCCCCATGATCATCATGAACTATAGGTGGAGGAACTGAACCTAAACTCTAAGGAATATAAACAGAGGTTTCTGGCCTCTCAACATTATCACAATCATCAAATAATTGGTCTTCAAGAAACACAACATCCCTGCTTCTAACAATCTTCTTTCTTGTTCACTGGATCCCATAATCTATATTCAAACTCTTCATGACCATATCCCAAGAAAATACATGCCTTTGCCTTATTATCAAGCTTGGATCTCTCATCTTTAGGAATATGTACAAATGCTTTGCACCCAAAGACTCTCAAATGATCATAAGATATATCTTTCTCTTTTCATACTCTCTCTGGAACATCACCTTGCAGAGGAACTGATGGAGAAAGATTTATCAGGTCAACTGTAGTTCTCATAGTCTGCCCCCAAAATGACTTAGGTAACTTGGCATGGGAAAGCATACACCTAATCATTTCTTCAATGGTTATGTTCATCCTTTCTGCCACACCGTTTTACTGAGGAGTTTTTGGAACTGTTTTCTCAAGCCTGATGCCATGAAACCTGCAATAATTCTCAAAAGGACCCTTGTACTCACCATCATTATCTGCTCGAACACTCTTTAACTTTCTTCCAGTTTCTCTTTCAACACTAACATGAAATTCTTTGAAGACATTGAGTACTTGGTCTTTAGATTTCAAAGCAAAAGCCCAAACTTTTCTAGAATGATCATCAATAAAAGTAACAAAATAAAGAGCACCTCCAAGAGTTCTAGTTTGCATAGTACAGACATCAGTATGAACTAAATTAATAATATTTGATCTTCTAGATGGCGGATAAGTATGAAATGCAACTCTATGTGTTTTTCCAACTAAACAATGATCACAAGATTTAAGAGATGTACCTTACAACTTTGGTAAGAACTGTTTTCTAGCAAGAGTTTGAAGTCCCTTCTCGCTGATATGACCAAGCCTCTTATGCCAAAGATCTATGCTTTCACTCTTTTGAATTGCATTAATCTCTCCTTTGTGTAGCTTAGCTTCCATAATATAAAAAGAGTTTAACTTCTTTTCTCTCGCCACAACTAGAGAACCTTTAGTGAGCTTCCATTTGCTTTCACCAAAATAATGTGTAAATCCCTCATCATCAAGTCTGCTTATAGATATCAAATTCAGACGAATATCTGAAACATGTCTAACATATTTGAGTATCAATTTGCTCCAAGTATTGGTCTCTAAGCAAATATCTCCAATACCCATAATCTTGGATGTACAATCGTTTCCCATTCTAACATTGCCAAAATCACTAGTAGTGTAGGATCTGAATAAATCATTATGAGAAGTAACATGGAATGAAGCACCAGAGTCAATTACCCAGTTGTTGTCCTGAGCTGCAAGACTAACACATCCATCATCACAAACAGTAATGATATCACCTTCAGCAGCAACTGCATTGGTCTCCTCTTCATTTTTCTTCCTTTCATTCTGTTCTCGCTTCTAAAATCTACACTCTTTCTTCATATGACCTGGCCTATTATAGTGGAAACACCTGATATCTCTTCTAGACTTGGATCTTCCTCTGTAACCATGTGGATTTCTATTGTGACTTCTTCCACGTCTTTCCTACTTTTCAGTAACAAGTGCACCAGAAGAAGATTCTCCCTGTTCTTTCCTTTTGGCATCTTCATTCAGTAAACTATCTTTAACAATGTCTTTAGTTAGAGTCCCCTTTGGCGTGGAGTTACAAATTGTCACCACATACGTTTCCCAACTTTTTGGTAAAGAGCTGAGAAGTAGCAATCCCTGCATTTCATGATCTATATTCATTTTCATAGCAACCAACTAGTTTGCAAGACTCTGAAATAGGCTTATGTGCTTAACAATGTTGTCACCATCTTTATACTTCAAATTAACAAGCCTTCTAAGGAGAGAAATTCTATTTTCCACTATCTTTTTCGCAAATAGATTTTCTAGCCTTTGCCAAATAATATCAGCTCTAGTTTCATCAGAAATATGCTCATGCAGATTTATATCCATCCATCTTCTAATATAAGCAATAGCTTTCTTATGTTGGACATCTCATTCCTCCTTTTCCATAGTAGAGGGTTTTTTTTTTAACTTTGATGGGCTTATATAAATCTTTGCAATAGAGTAATTCTTCCATCATACGCCTCCAAGTAGAATAATTTGATGAGTTCAATTTAATCATACCATCTGATTCTTCCATTTCAATCACACAAGAAAAAAACTAGTAGAAAATAACAACCTGCTACTTGATACCACTTGTTGGGAAAAACCTGTTAATGCGGAATAATTCTTTTCCCTCTTTGTGTATCAAAATGAGTTCCTCATCAAAAATATCAACTTGATATAATAAGCAAATATTAACCAGAATAATATAAATAACAGAACAACTGATCAAACATAAGTGAGACTGAATTTTTAACGTGAAAAACCCAATGTGGGAAAAACCACGGGACCGTAGTCCACTTCAAACTTTCACTATCACCAATAATGATAACAGGTTTACAATATGTCTTTTCTAAAATAATAAGAGGATCATAATAACATCAAGATTAGATATCTTGACTCAATAATATTACATCATCGATAGATCTCATCTAAGAAAAACTTTAGATCTCACCAAAATAGATATATCAGGAAAGCACCTTAGAAAGGATAAACCATAGATCGGTACCATTAGGATTGTAGAGTTTACTGTAAGAATTCTCCACGTCAAATCTGGGCTAAAACCGACAAAGTTTGGCTACCGATCATTAAGCAGAAAACTCAGAATTCTAGTTTTCTTCTTTTCTTTTTCTCTCTCTTTTCTCTTACTGTACTGCTGCCACGTTGCACGTTGCTTCACTATTGTTCTGTTTCTGCGACTGCACTCCTTTCAAAAAGAAACTATTAATTTTTATTTAATTAATTGATTTGAACTCAGATCTAATTATTTGATCCAAGCCCACCTACTAAACTAAACTATAGTTAAATTTTCTTCATCCAAATCTCAGTTCTCTAATAGGGGTTCGGGGAGTCGGACAACCTCTATATTGAGTGGAACAGTAGTTGCTTGTAAGGCAGCGGTTAACTTGGCTCTTTAGTTCAAACGGAGTGGTAGTTTTTGCTCATATCTATATCTATATCTGGTGCTCTAAAGTAGATGCTTCTATCTATATAGGATGATTAAGGTCTAGCGCCAATAACAGAAAGAGTACTTGTGAAAGATGATAACGATGGTTATTACTAGATCTTGTTCTGTCTCGTTAATAATGTAATAACAAATAATAACGATATATATATATATAGCTTGTTTATAGACCTACACCTCACAATAAATCATTCTTGAACTTTCCCGTTAGCCTTGTAAACAAAGAATTCTTTAACTATCCCGACTGATTGACTTAGCGCTTCCATCAGAGGTGAACATAAGCCAACTCCCTCTATATACGCCAAATACTTGAACAACTGAAAGAGACTCTAGAGCAGATGCACTTGGCGTAGAGAGTCTTGATAAGGTTATTCCGTAATTACTGGCTTTGATGCCCTACCCTAAGTCAATGAGTGGAATTCGATTGAACACTAGCAGTTCATCATAAGTAAAAGAATGAAACCACTACTAAAGCAGAAGGGGTGTTATAGAAGAAGTCAGTAACTACTTGAATAAGTGGAAGAAAGAGAGGAAGCTACAGAATAGACTGTTCGAGCAGTATAGAATCAAGACCTTAAAGAGTAGGGCTAGGGCGAGTCGGGCCAGTCAACCTTTAATTGACACAACGCTAAGGCACAAGGGAACAATAAGCTCCAAAACAGCTTCAAATGGAATTCTTTTAGGCTTATGGTATCTGTGAAAAACCCCTTTTATGGTTGTTTAAGCCAGGGAAATTCCACTCTAGTATATGCTTGGCACGTTCTTTCAATTTGAACTTATTCCTCTCTTGTCGACTTATCTGCTTGGTTTGTTGACTTTGGATTAACTGTAAATTAAGTATTGACTCCCATCTCATTCGAAAGAATTATTCCTGCTAGTATTGTTTTGGGTATGAGTATTGTCTAGGTTTGGGCAAGAACCTATCTATACCGACGCTACTCATCTCGCTGGCAACTATAACCATCCTTTGGTTGCTCTCACCTAATCTAATATCAAGTCCAGATCCAAGTCTAGTTAGCACCCCAATAGACTCAGTTGTATCTGTTGGTTTGGCAAGTCTCACATCGCGACAATCAAGCTTGTTATTTCCTATTGCAACTATAAATAAGGGCTTAGGTTTTAAATCCAAGAAAAATACTTAGTTAAAATATTTTAGGCTTTTTCTTGTTTAGTAGTTTTAGGTGTTTTTTGGTCTAGGAACACTTTCCTAAGGCATTTGTAATTATCCTTTTTATAGTAGAGTTTTGCTCCTCCGCCCGTGGACGTAGGTTAATTGATCGAACCACGTAAATTTTGTGTCCTTATCTCTTTTATTTTTCTGCTTTATTATAGTCTTTATTGGGTTGCCAAATTACCCATTGGTTAATTTCCTGGAATCTCTTCTAACAAACTGGTATCAGAGCCAGGTTTCTTTGAAGGTTCCGGGATCTTTGGCAACGATGATAATAATAAAGCTCGTTGTCGAGAAATTCGACAAAAATGTCAACTTCGGCATATGGCAACTTAAGATGGAGGTCATTCTGATTCAAGACGGAGTTGATTTGGCTTTATAGGGAGCTGAGAAAATTTTAGATGATACGTCAAATGAAGATTTTGCGGGTATGGATAAGAAGGTTTGATCAAGCATTATTTTAAATCTCTTTGACGAGGTTTTACGGGAGGCAGAAACAGAGACTACGACTAAGAGCATGTGGGACAAGCTTAAAACCTTATATATGAAGAGGACAATGGAGAATCATCTCTACTTGAAGCAGAGTTTGTATATATTTCGAATGACTAAAGATACATCTATACTCTCACATCTTGAAAATTTTGATTCCTTAGTTATGGATTTGAAAAATATAGATACAAAAATTAATGACGAGGATAAGACCCTGTTACTTTTGTTTTCTCTTCTCTAATCCTTTAAGTATTTTCATGATACTATGATTTATGGAAAAGAAATAATTTCGTATCAGGAAATTAAATCTGCATTAAAATCTAAGGAGCAACTGGGGAAAGTAGTGGGAATTAGGCTGAGGGTTTGGTTGTTAGGGGTAGAATGGATAAAAGAAAATTTGACAGTAGTAGATCTAAATCTAGATCTAAATCCAGACATAGAAATTTGGAGTGCAGATATTGTCATAAAATGATGCACATTAAGGCTAATTACTTTAAATTAAAAAATAAATTAAAGAAAAATGAAAAACTTATTGAGAAAACTACTGAGTCCGCTGAAGCTAATGTTGTAGCTGATGAGAATGTTGAAAATATTTTCTTTACTACTGATGACAAGACAAGGTCTAAAAATGAATGGATTGTAGATTCGGGTTATTCTTATCACATGTGTCCCAATAGCGATTTGTTTTCAATATATGAATCTTATAATGGTAGAATTGTTTTGATGGACAATAACGCCGTGTGTGATGTTGTTGGTAAAGATCAATAACCTATCAATTGACTTCATTATCAAAATTCGAGATTCAACAATCTCTCCCTTTTTGATGATGACAATTAATTGATGACAGAGTTAATCTTAACTCCCTCTATCTATATGTCATATTATGAGAGAAAAATACTTGAATTCAATCTCTTTAAATTCAAGTCGAAACCGATAAGTTTCATCCGTTGAACTTATCATTATGCTTAACAAGCATGACCTTTCATTCATAAATATGAAACTTCATATTTTTCATATTTTGAAAATATTGTTAAGGTATAACACTCAATTTCAAGTCAAATGATGATAGACATTTATCACTTCGATAAATGATACCAATTATAATTTGAAATATAACAAAGATCAAACAATATCAATATAAAAAGCACAAATGCAAGGCATGAAATCATTTTTCCGATACATCATCAAATGATATGATATCTTATCATATCAATGAAAGATACTAAATTTTAAATATGATATGATAATAATCTTTCAAAAATTTACATGTTAAGCATGTATGAACCATTTGCAATACATGTGATACATTGCGATACGCTACAAATTTTATTGTGATGCTTTTAAAGATAGAAACTAATTTTCGATTACAAAGCATGGCAAAAACAATTATATTGCAATATAAGACATCAAGTCATGGATTTATTTGCCATATTCTTCTCTATGCATGTAAGGCATTAAGTCATCAATTTATTTTACCATTTTCTTCTCCCCCTTTGTTATCAACAAAAAGGAGGTGAATTGTGATTAAAAAAAAATGGTAAAGGCAATCATTATAAGGTATCGTGATGCTAGTCATTTATCAACCATATCAAAATTGTAAAGGTAGTCATCGAACGTATATGATACATAAGAATGAGGCTTAAATTTGCTCAGAAAGTAAGTTGAATATCATGTAAAGTATGTCATCTGAGATGGATAAACCCAAAAAGTGATTTGATGATTCTTATTTATGTTTATGAAATCCGAAAAATGATCTTTTATCATTTATCAAGTCATAAAAGATTCATGAAAGAGGTCCAAGATGCAATTTTATAAAATTGTAAAGTGGAAGGATAGATTATTGAAGCTATTTATCAAACATTTAAATTCGTGAGAGAGAGAGAGAGAGATAACAAATTTATGAAAAAGTTTAACTTGGCATTTATGAAGTGGAGCACATCAACATCAAAAGTTTCATAGAAAAAGATTCAACTCGGTATTCTTATAAGAATCCATGAGGTGGAAGATAAACAATAAAAGCTCAAGACTTAGAGATGAGCACAAGAGTTAAAAATAAAGTCCGAAGAGAGTATAACAAACACTTAAGAGCTTAATCTTTATGCAAAATTCATGACATTAATCTATGCATATTTCAAGTTTCAAATGATATGAAAATCATAAAAACTATTTAGTCATCCCAATAGAGAGAGGGAGTATAAAATCGATTTCACTACATCATAGAAGGGGATGATATTACTTAAGGTTCATCAACGAAGAAGGAGGAGAATCAAAATATTACGATCGAAGGATAAAAATGAGAGCTCTATTCAAAATATGATATTATAAAAATGTCATCCAAAATCTGAAAATAATAATAAGTTGAGATTATGAAAACCAAAGTTGAAAAATTTTGAAAAAGGAACATACAACATTCATGTATTAGGACAATTTAGCATACCTAATTCTTTTCTAATGAAGTCAAATTGTTCATTTAGGGGTTTTGTAAAGATGTATGCTAATTGATGTTTTGTATCAATAAATTCTAGAATAATATCATTATTATTGACATGATCTCATATAAAGTGATGCTTAATGTCAATATGCTTAGTTCTAGAGTGTTGAATGAAACTTTTGGTTAGGCAAATAACACTTGTGTTATTACATTTTATGGAAATATTCTTTAAATGAATTCCATAGTCTTCTAAAGTATTTTTCATTCAAACAACTTGTGCACAACATGCACTTGCGGCTATGTATTCAGCTTCAGCCGTAGATAGTGCAACTAAGTTTTGTTTCTTAAAAGTCTAAGAAACAAGTGCATGTTCTAAACCTTGGCATGTTCTGGATGTGTTTTTTCTATCTATTCTACATCTGCCAAAATCTACATCCGCATAGGCTTTTAAATCAAAGTCATCAGATTTTAGATACCATAATCCTAGGTTAGGAGTTCCTTTAAGATATCTAAGGATTCTTTTAACGACTTTAAGATGAGATAACTTAGGGTTAACTTGAAATCTTATACAAAGTCCTACATTAAACATGATATCCGGTCTAGTTGTAGTGAGGTAAAATAAGCTACCTATCATTCTCCTAAATGTTTTTTGATCAAAATTTTCTCCACTTTCATCCAAGTCTAACTTAGTGGAAGAACTCATAGGAGTATTTATGGCTTTTGAACCATCCATGTTAAATCATTTTAATAATTTTAATACATATTTAGTTTGATTAAAAAATATACCATCACTAAGTTATTCAATTTGTAATTCTAAAAAAAAGGTTAATTCACCCATTAGACTTATTTTAAATTCATGACTCATACACTTGATAAATGATTCACATAGTTATTCATTAGTAGAATCAAAGATAATATCATCAACATAAATTTGAATAATAAGAAAATTATTTTTAAAATATTTAATAAACAATGTAGTATCGACATTGCCTTTAGTAAAATTATTTAAAATTAGAAATGAACTAAGTCTCTCATACCAAGCCCTTGGGGCTTGTTTTAACCCATAAAGAGCCTTGATCAATTTAAACACATGATTAGAAAAAAGAAAGTTTTCAAAATCGGGTGATTGTTCAACAAACACTTCTTTGGAAATAACACCATTTAAGAAAGTACTTTTGACATCCATTTGAAATAACTTAAAATTATTACTACTAACATAGGCAAGGACATCATAATGGTTTCTAATCTTGCCACAAGAGCGAAGGTCTCTTCGTAATCGATACCTTTTTCTTTGTTGAAACCTTTGGCCACTAATCTAACATTGTTTCTAACCATGATACCAAATTCATCTTGTTTGTTTATAAATACCCATTTAGTACCTATAACTGAATGGTCACTTGGTCTAGGAATAAGTTTCTACACCTCATTCCTCTCAAATTGGTTTAATTCCTCTTGCATTGCGATAACCCAAGAATCATATTTTAAGACTTCGTCAATGCACTTAGGTTTAATTTGAGAAAGGAAAGCGGCATTGGCACAAAAATTCTTAAAAGAGGAATGAGTTTGAACCCCTTTTGATGTGTCTCCTATAATTAGCTCATTTGGATGGGCATCTACATACTTTCATTCCTTAAGTAAGGAAATTTGGGAAGAAGATGCATCCAAGTTGCTATTTTGAGGAGAGGGTTTATTCAAATTCAAACCATCAAAACCAAGATCATCATCAAAATTATTTTTCTTAAATTTGAAAACTTCATTAAAAACTATATGAATAAATTCTTCTACAACCAAGGTTCTTTTGTTAAAAAATATGAAAAGCTTTTGAAACAGAAGAGTAACCAAGAAAGATGCCTTCATCGGATTTAGTATCAAATTTTTCTAAGACATTCTTTTCATTCAAGATAAAACATTTGCAATTGAAAACTTTAAAATAAGAAACATTTGGTTTTTTGTTATTCCACAATTCATAAGGAGTTTTAGATAGAGATGGTCTTATTAGAACCCTATTCATGATATAGCAAGCTGTATTGATGGCTTTGGCTCAAAAATATTTGGGTAAACTATGTTTATTTAACATAATTTTTATCATTTCTTATAAATTTTTATTATTTCTTTCTACTACTCCATTCTGTTGAGGATTCCTCGGAGTAGAGAAGTTATGGTTATATCCATTAGATTCACAAAAATTTTGAAAGTCACGGTTTTGGAATTCACCATCATGATTACTCTGAATTGATGAAATCATGAAACCTTTTTTATTTTGAGCAAGTCTACAAAATTTAGAGAAACATTTAAAGCAATCACTTTTGTGAGCCAAGAAATAGGTCCAAGTGAATCTACTATAATCATCTATAATTACAAATGCATATTTGCTATCTCCTAGGCTCGTTATATCAATTGGTCCAAATAAATCCATATAGATCAATTGTAATAGTCTAGAGGTACTTATTTGATTATTTGGTTTGAAGCTAGTTTTTATTTGTTTTCCTAGTTGACAAGCATCACATACTTTATCTATAATGAACTTAACATTGTGAATGCCCCTTACAAGTTCTTTCATATGATTTAAGAGATTAGTTTCATGCTAGCATGACGTAATCTCCTATGCCAAAGCCAAGCATCATCATTCAAAATCGAAAAACACATTTCATTACTAAGATCATCAGTGTTTATAGTGTAGACATTATTTTATTTTTGTTCAATCATAAATGTATTATTGTGTGGTTTTTCAATAATGCAAGCATCATATTTAAATTTCATAATATATCTCTTATCATATAATTAACTAATGCTCAAAAGATTATACTTTAAACCATCTACCAATAACACATTTTCAATTGAAAAACTTGATTTGTTACATATAGTTCCCTTGTCAATGATTTGTTACCTATAGCTTAGAGAATTAAGATGGATCTCCGGTCATGTACCTTGAGCATCCACTATCAAGGTACCAACTCTTGCTTTTAGCTTGTGTGGGTGAATAAGTTTACAAAAGAGAATAGTTTTTAGGTACCCATTTGAACTTAGATGCCTCAAATATTGATCTACTAAATTTGTCATTGTTCATTGAGTTCCTTATCGTTCCTTTAGATACCTATATTAACCTATGTGGGCTAAGTTTCTTATACGGACATTTGTAAACAACATATTTGGATTTACAACAAAAATTGCATTTCAAATGAGATGATACATGTAGTGTGGGTCCTTTAATGAAGGTGGTTGGAGTTCAGTGAGATCCACTCACAAATCTAATTTCACTTCTTTTTCCGACGTGACCCTTGTTTATAAGGATCATGTCCAAGCCCTTGCTACCAACCTTAAACTTGTTTAGGGTCTCTTTAAGTAACAAGTTCTCATTTTTTATTACCTCTAAGTATTCATACTTAGAGCATGGGGGTAAAGAGGGAGTATCGAATTCAAGACTTTCAAGTTTATCTAGGAAGATAGCATGCTCCTTTTTCAATAAATTAAACTTTTTACCAATAGCTCTATACTCATCAAATAATTCATAAAAAATAATTAAAAGTTCATCTAAAGATAAATCTTCATTAAATAACTCACTTACCTCATCTCCTAAAGTCATCAATGTAAAGTTGGCTTCCTCTTTATTGCTTGCTTCTCATCTTCGGAGCCACTTGAGTCACCACATGTCACTTTTAGAGCTTTCTTCCTCTTTGGTTGCTTCTTCTTAGCTTGGGAGCATTCACTTTTGAAGTGTCACGACTTCTTGCATTCATAACATATAACTTGATCCTTTTTGGGTTCAAGTTTATTTTTAATATTATTTTTAAATTTATTTATTCTTATAAATTTTTTGAATTTCTGAGTTAAGAATGCAAGTTCATCATCAAGGTTCTCATCACTTGAAGATTTCTTTAAGTGGTCTTCTTATGTTCTTAATGCCATATCCTTCCTATTCTTTAGAAGAGGGTACTCTAGCTCATCATGAGTATGACATGTCATTTCGTATGTTATTAAAGACCTAATAAGTTTTTTAAGAGAAAATTTTTTAAGGACCTTGGCTTCTTGAATGACCGTAACTTTTGGATCCCAACTCTTTGGAAGGGATCTTAAAATTTTTATTATAAGTTCAAATTAAAAAAACTTTGTAAATGCTTTGAGTCCATTGACGATATCCATAAAATGAGTATACATGTCTCCGATGGACTCACTTGGTTCATTCGAAATAATTCATAAGAATGGACCAAAAGGTTGATTTTGGACTCTTTCACTTGGCTAGTGCCTTCATGAGTGATTTCAAGAGTGTGCCAAATATCAAAAGCTGATTCATAAATCGAAACATGATTAAACTTATTTTTATCAAGTGCGCAAAATAAGTCATTTATAACCTTTGTACTAAGAGCAAAAACCTTCTTTTTTGATTTAGTCCATTCATTCATCGGAAGAGAAGATTTTTAAAATTCATTTTCAACGATATTTCAAAGTTCAAAGTCCATAGAAATAAGAAAAATCTTCATAGGAGTCTTCCAATAGGTGTAATCAGACTCATTAAATATAGGCAAACGTGTAATTGAATGACCTTCTTGCTTGCCAAAATAAGCTATCTCTCTTGGGTTTTAAACCAAATGAGAATGACCAAGCTTTGATACCAATTGTTAGGATTTGAGCGGCACTAAGAGGGGGGATGAATTAGTACAGCGGATAAAACCCGTAAATTTGAAACGATTTCGGAAAGAGTTATTCGTACAAAAATTTCAATTCGACAAATGAGATTTAAGCAAAGTGATTCGAGAGAATGCGATTGAGAGTAGATAGAAGAAGATCAAAAGATTTGTAGCTAAGTAAAGAATAATATGTAGCAATTAAAACTTACACATTCAGAGTAGTACACAGCGATGTATAGTGGTTCGGTCAAATGACCTATGTCCACTTCTAAAACCTCATCCGATGAGGTTCCCAACTTCCACTATCAAATCTTCTTAAAGGGAAAGGATTAAGCACCGCTCTTACAAATTTTTTACAAGTGGTTCACACTCTTATAGAATTTTAACAAAGTAAAAAATGTGAGAGGTGAACACTCAAGCTATCGAACATGATTTTGCTATAGCTTAGACTCAGTTTTTATCACTTCTCAATGTGCTTAGCCAGCTGAGAAGATAGAGTTATTTATAGACTCAATTGGCTTCAGAAATGAAGCAAAAAAGAGTCACATCCTAGATTTTTGGATACTGGTGATACCATCACTAGTTGACCCTGCTCTGTTAGTGTACTGGGAGGTACCATCGCCCAGTCTGGCGATACTATTGCCTGATAGGGTCCTCGGTCTTTATGGATTGACGGTACCACCACCTATCAGGCGGTACTACCGTTGACAAGCAATAACTGTCAACGGTACTACCGCTGATAGGCAATAACTATTAGCGATACCACCGCCCAAACCACATGGGAATTAGTTCTTGGGGCGGTGCCACCGCCAAACATGGTCCAGCACCGCTGAATGAGCCTTGAATCCGGCTCAATTCAATCCAAATAAGGCCTAGTTGACCCCTACTAGGGTTAATTAGGATTATCACTTAATTCTAATCCTAATTATATGCTAACTACGAAATTGAAATATATTCTTAAGTAAATTTTAAACCGACAACATCGAGTTTTCTTCCGACGAACTTCTGGCGGGCTTCTAACATACCCTTGGATTTTTTTTGATGGACTCCCAACAAGCTCCCGGACTTTATGGTCAGTTTCTCGAATCTTTGGCAAGCTTCTAAACCTTCTCGGTGAGCTCCGCGAACCTCTGATGATCTTTCTGGCGAACTTTTGAAACCTTTGGCAAGTCCCCGATTTATTCTCGGCTAGTTCCAACAATACTTCCGACGATCCTTCGGACTTCCGACGAACTTTTGAACTCCCAACATACTTGATTCCGGCAATTCGCTTTATGTCTTTATTACTATCATAGTTAATCCTTACATTTACCTCAATAATATAGATTAAATCAATAACCTATCAATTGATATTTGAGATTCAAACACATCCATCATCATGATCTCTATGTTGCTTATTTTGAAAAAGTTTAGTAGCTTATAGGTTCGGGTGTTATAGCCAACATAAAAGTCACATAAAGTGTTAATGATAAAATAAAAAGAATTACAAAAACAAATCATCATTGTGAAAAAAGGTTGCCATTTCATTATTATGAATATAAGTAAATATCTGTGTGATTGATGAGATTCTATTGGGATTAATAGCAAGAAGACGTCTTATTCTCCCCTTTGTTCAGCATTAATAATATGTAAATCAAATGTTCACCTGTTTAAGAGGAACAAAATTTCGTGAACAAAGTCGCTTAATACTTGATTCCATATTAATAGTATTACATCAATCAAATTTTTATGAATCACAAAATAATCTTTACATATTAATTTACATAATAATTTACACCAACTTGAACAGCACAAAATCAATGCATATTATTTTGTTATCAACATAGAAAATGATAACAAAATTTACTTCACAGAATAATCCGAAAGAGTTTTTGAAAAACTAAGTGTCAACACGATGCCTAATTATAGGAATATATCAAAGTGCATAAACCTCATTCAGTACAAGTAGGCAATGCCACTGCACCAACTATATAGTTTGAGATCTACCTTACCAAGTTTTACAATGATAGCTAATTTGGATACGAAAGAACAAGTACAAAGGCTTTTAAATCAGAAACTCTACTGTAATATTAATTAGTTTGGTACCTTTTTTTATCCTTTATTGATTTAACAAAGAGATCCATTAAAATCTAAAGATACACGAGCGATATATAACATTAAGTCCTAATTTACTAAGACTCAACTGAATCCCTAATTATAATTTATATCCTAATTTAACAAGTAGTTTGAATCCTCTAAAAACTAAAAAAATACTGATCAACCCTCATAAAAACTTGAAGTATTTTAATTATAGCATGTCTAAAATTCTTGATTAGAACTTTCAGCATAATCACACAGGCTACATGTTATCAAACAGAGACTCTGTGCTACACCATAAAAGAAACTAAATTGAATCTAATTAAGAAATCTAACAAAAATTAGGTATGAAATAAAAACAAAAAGTTATACAAATGGAATCCGGAATTGCGTGTTGGACACTATCGTACGATAAAAATCTCCCTCTCGTGTAGGATGACACCGAAAAAAAATATACTAAAAGAAATGTTCGTAAAATCCCCTCACGCACGCACAGATATGGTTCATAAAATCTCTTTCAACTTGAGAAATAAGAAAAGACCTAAGTGAGTGAGAATTTTGACTCAAACGACCACGTATGAATTAACTCATAAAAAAATGAAATCGTCAAAACATTAAATGAGATCAAATAAATTTATTTGCTTAAAACCCAATCGGAATGATGAAAAATAAAAAGAAGAAAAGAAGGGACGCGAGAGAGAGAGAGAGAGAGAGAGAGAAGGAAGGAAAATGAAGTGATCTTTCATACAGAGAAGGAAAATGAAGTGACCTTTCATCATCACCATTTTGTTTGCTAACCCAGGAAAACTTTGGTGTTTAGGTTTAGAGTTTGTGTTAACACACTGTTTTCGGGAGACGTTAGCAGAACGACGTTATGGATTCTGCAGCCACCTCAGACAACTCTTCTTTAGGCTGTCACTTGGTCGGTGCGAGAGAGCAGCTTCTTGTCGCAGAATAATTGGAGAGAACGGAGGCAATGGATCTTCCCTATCCTTCAGGCTTTTGCTAGCATGCATTTATTTGGCACCACCGGGTAGGTAACCTCCTCCTCACGCTGTCACCACCCCCAACAACATTAATCTCACGTTCCTAAGGGGATTAAAGTTTACTTACGACTGTTAGATTTTTTAATTATGATGATGTTCGATATTCATGTATGATTATTCTGATTAGCATGACTCGTTTATACCTATATTCACATCTAACATGGTATTAGAATTATACAGATGAAGCTTGAGTCATGGTGTGAGTTTAGTAAAGTTAATATGCTTTTGGAATGAGCTACATGAGGTTAATAATTCATGTTATTTAGTTATGATTTGGCTAGATGAGAATGTATCACACCTTAATAATTGACGCTAACAGGAGGGTCATGTCATGATTTAAGATGTTGGTTTGATGACGATGCACCTAAGCTATTCTCGCTCAAGGATCAAATATCTTTTTTCTATATATTTTTTTATCTTAAACATTAGTTTAATCACATCGCTAATTTACCTAATCTATTAACTCGAGGATCATATCTTGATAAGCTTAGTTAACTGTGCTAATTCACATCATTTGAGTCAAGATATGATCCTCGAGAGAATAGATTAAGTGCATCGTCAATCTGCTTAAGGTGAATTAGCGAAGTTAGCTAGCTTATTGAGACAAGCAAAATGAAACTCATAATCTAGGTTAAACCATTATTTAATTAATTTAAAAAATATATTACAATCTAATGATAAACAGGAATGAGGTGATCGAAGATAAAAATAGATTTTTTTACATCCCAAGTGTTGTTCTGACGGTAGTGTAGTCTAGTGTAGTGTATACGGCTCGCTCCTTAATTCAATCTATTATTCTTCTTACATGTATTTGACTCATCGAAGATAATAGTTAATTTAATTGGAAAAGATTTTATGAGATCATTATAAAATTTTAGGGTCAATTATCGTTTGTAATAAAAAAATTAAAAAGAAAGATGATCACCCCCATGCATTACTAATCAATGAATATTTTATTCTCTTCAGCTGTTAATGAAAGCTTTGCGGCGGTGTTGTTAACATAATAAGCCTTCTGTCTTAAGGCAACATCATGAATAGAATCCACCTAATGCTCTGTATAAAGTCTGCATATCCTCTTCATCAACCAGTAAGCTCTCCAACTTACTACAGGGAGGCGGAGAGGTGGTGGCGGTGGCGGTGGCGGTGACGATGATGAGGAGGGAAGAGGATAGAGGAGAGGAGTGGGAGGCGGAGGATATCGACTACGTGTTCAAGATCGTCGTGATCGGCGACTCGGCGGTGGGGAAGACGCAGTTGCTTGGCCGCTTCACCAAGGACGAGTTCTTCCTCGACTCCAAGTCCACCATCGGCGTCGAGTTCCAAACTCGAACCCTCGTCCTCAACCGCAAGCGCTGACCATGTCCAAATTTAGTTTTTGAGTTAGAATTGTCCCTAATAGTCTTTTTCTTTCGGGTCTATGAGAAAACAATTTGTACCAAATATTTGAGTGAGTATTATTCACCAAGAGAATGACCATGTTGAATCTTTGTTTTTGAATCAGAATTTACCTCTCCCCACTCTAATTATCTTTTTCTTTGTGGTCTATAAGAAAACAACTTGTCCCAAATATTTGAGCTAGTATTTTTTATTCACTAAGCAAATGACCCTGTTGAATCTTTGTTTTTGAATAAGAATTTACCTCTCCCCATGATCTTTTTCTTTGGGGTCTACAAGAAAACAATTTGTACCAAATGTTTGAGTGAGTATTATTCACCAAGAGAATGACCATGTTGAATCTTTGTTTTCGAATCAGAATATACCTCTCCCCACTCTAATGATTTTTTTCTTTGGGGTCTATAAGAAAATTATTAGGATCAAAAATGACATTAAGAGGGTGAGAGGTGAATTAGTGCAGCAGTAAATATTACGTCAATTTCACGATTTCGAAAAACTCATTCGATGAAAAGAATCGTTTTGTATGATGAAAGCCATTTCGGTGAAATCATATCAGAAAAGCTCTAACTTAAAACATTTGCAGGTGATGAGGAAGTAGAGCAACAAGTAAAGTGGTTTGCAAATGAATGAAAAGCATAAAATAATTGCAAGCCAGTTTATAGTGATTCGGTCATCCGACCTACGACCACTCCTGATTTTTCCTTCGTCGAGATCATCAGCTTTTACTATCAGTCTTCTTTCAATCGGGTGAAGACTAACTGCCCTTACAGCTCACTTCTCTTTTTCACGGGTTTAGGAGAAAACTCTTACACCCCCACACATACTCTTTTCTTAGACTAGACCAACACTTAAGACTTAGAGGGAGGAATTTGATAAGATTACACTAGAGTTTTTTCTTTTTTCTTTCTTAGTTTGTGTGTCGTCTAACTAGGAATGAGAGAGGTATTTATAATCCTCAAGGTGATTCTTAGAGCCAAAATTTAAATCACCTCGATTTTCAGGGTGTTGGCGGTACCACCGCCTATGTTGGACGATACCATCGCTCTAGTTTGGCGGTACTACCGCCCAAACCACCTAGGGGACTAAACCCTGGGCGATTCCACCACCCCAGTCTCACGGTGCCATCACCAGATAGGGTTTAGTAACACTATTTCGGCCATGAGTCCGGCTCAAACCAGTTCAGGTATAGGCCAAATTAACCCCTAATTGAGTTGGCCCATTTCCAACCCAATTAGACCTAATTCTACTTCGATCTAGACAATTATTACAAAGTGAATCAATTTGTCCAGCATGTCATTGGTCCATTGGCATTTCATTCAATTCTTCGGCGCATTGTTCTCTCTTGTGGTCTGTTGCTTAATCGGCAGTTGTCCTCCGCAACTTTGCTCTTTTTGGCCTAATACCCGAATCCTTTATTCGAAGCCTTTTGCTGATACGTCAATCGATTCTTCACTCGATGTCCAATCTTCTGACATGTTTTCCTCCAACCCAATATCGATTTTTCCTACTTTAATTATTTAATCTTGATCGAAAGTAAACCTGCGTGACTCAAAACGTAGTTAGATAAAAAATATAATCAATTAGTTTCATTATCAAAATTCGAGATTTAACAAAAATAACTTGTACCAAATATTTAAGCTAGTATTTATTATTCACTAAGCAAATGATCATGTTGAATCTTTGTTTTTGAATCAGAATTTACCTCTCCCCACTCTATTGATCTTTTTCTTTGGGGTCTATAAGAAAACAATTTGTACCAAATATTTGAGTGAGTATTATTCGCCAAGAGAATGACCATGTTGAATCTTCCTTTTTGAATCAGAATTTACCACTCCCCGCTCTAATGATCTTTTTCTTTGGGGTCTATAAGAAAACAACTTGTACCAAATATTTGGGCTAGTATTTATTATTCACTAAGCAAATGACCATGTTGAATCTTAGTATTTGGAGTCACAAGTGACCTTCCCTGGCCCTTAGTTTTTTTTTCTTTTTTAGGACAATAAGAAAACAGAATTACCAAATATTTGAGTACATATTGTTTACCAAGAAAATGATCATGTTCAGTCTTAATTTTTTTGAGTCAGAATTGACCTCCCCTGACCCTAATGATTTTATTGGGTCTATAAGAAACCGATTTGTACTAAATGCTTGAGTGAGTATTATTTACTAAGTGAATGACCATGTTCAATCTTCTAGCAGCAGTTAATAGTACTGACCCACCCCAGTCCAACACAGACATGCTTCCATTATGAAGGGCAGCCCTCTCTAGCGTAGATGAACACTGCACATGCAGCATGAAGCTTAGCTGGTTCCCTATTGTTCTAATGCACTGAAATAAATTATGACCCATCTGGGCTTTAAATAAATACATATATTGTATATAAGAAGCTTAGGCAGTTCCCATGAATCATGTCAGAAATGTTCATCATACTACACTGAGAGGAGCAGGTGGGACTCATGTGAGCATGTAGGGTCATGAGCCAGTGTCTGTCATGAAGGTTTTTGATCCCTGTATTCCTTTCCTATCCATATATTTCCATGCTGTGAAACTGACTCATGACTTCTCTAGTGTTGATTATTTACTACCACCAGAAACTCTGATCTCTGTGTCCATCTGCCTACGATAACACTGAGACGCTCTCTAAGCTTTTGTATCATATGGCGCTGTGATCTTTCTTTCTTTTTTTTTTTTTGTTACTGTTCCCTTGTTTCCCAAAGTTTATGGTTGTCTTGCATAATTCTAACTTCTTAACAATCTTGATACAGACAGAATCCTTGTATGTGTGCTGTTGGGCTGACAATCCAAATTTAATCCATAGCTCATTCTTTTTTTCCTAAATTCTATCTTAACCTAAACACTAGTTTAAATAGGGGCTAATGGTGATTACAAAAATTAAAAGAGAATATTGCAGCAAAAGGCAAAAACTTTACAGCAACAAAGAGGATTGAAAGAGAGGAGAAAATGGCAGAAAAATAAGAGAAAAAGAAAGGAAAGAAGTTAAGGAAAACACATAAATTGTTCTCACTCATCCAAACAGTTTCTCATCTCAGGTTAGATCATATCTACAGTGAATTTTTCTGTGATTGCTTAAGGAGGTTTTGGATATTGTGTACAGTGATGTGATCCTTGTATCTCAGTTATTCTCTTATGATTGTTGCTTAGGTTTTGGGCAAGAGATTCGAGAATTATACATTCATTATTTCTATAGTGGATTTTCTCTGATTTGTCCCGTGATTTTTACCCTTCACGTTGAAGAGGTTTTTCACGTAAATCTTGATGTTCTATTTGATTGTGACTTCCGTTTAATTTCGTTGTGTGTTATGGCCTGCTAGTATTTATTCATATACAAAAGTTCTTCCTTGTTTGTTGCCTCTTTTTATTCCCCATCAACTGGTATCAGAGCAAGGATTTTGGTAATTTAATTTTTATATTTGAACATGGAGGCTGGTAGTATTTCTCGCATGATTAGTTTGAACGGAAACAATTGGATGATATGGAAATCAAGAATGGAAGATCTCTTGTATTGCAAACATTTTTATGGACCTTTGCAAGGGGATAGTGAAAAACCCATAACTATGACAGATGATGAGTGGAAGAGATTAGATCGAAAAATGGTTGGATTTATTTGACAGTGGCTTGATGATAGTGTCTTTCACTATGTTTCTACTGAAAGTTCTGCATATTCTTTTTGGAAAAAGTTGGAAGATCTCTATGAAAGAAAAACAGCTGGCAACAAAGCTTTTTTGATCAGAAAACTTGTGAACCTGAAATATAAAGAGGGTGCTTCTATTGCTGAGTATTTGAATAAAATATAGAATATTATTAACCAGTTATCTTCTATGAAAATGTCTCTTGATGATGAGTTGCAGGCATTGTTATTTCTCAGTTCATTGTCAGAAAGTTGGGAGACACTAGTGGTTTCCCTCACTAATTCTGCGCCAGATGGTATTGTTACCATGAGTCAAGTAACAAGCAGTTTGTTGAATAAGGAGTTGAGAAGAAAGAACTCAGCAGTATCTCAGATTGATTCACAGACACTTATCTCAGAGAACAGAGGAAGGTCAAGGTCTAAAGATAGAAGCAGTTCACGCATAGGTAGAAGCAAGTCAAGATCAAGGAAAGATATTGTTTGCTATAACTATGGTGAGAAAAGACATTATAAGAATCAATGTAAGCAACCTAAGAAGAGCAAGAAAAAGGGAAAAGAAGTTGAGTCTACAGAGTCAAAAGAGAATACCACAGTTACAATGCAGGTTGGTGATTATTTGATTTTGTCCCCTTCTGATCATATTTTTTCTTGTGCGTGTCAGAATCTCGTGTAGATAATTGACACAAGAGCTTCTTATCATGCTACACCACGGAGGGAGTTCTTTGCTACGTACAGGTCTGGAATTTTTGGTGTTGTCAAGATGGGGAACCACGGCACAACAGACATCATTGGCATGGGTGACATCCACATAAAGACCAACCTTGAATGCAAGTTGATGCTTAAGGATGTGAGGTATATGGTTGACTTGAGACTGAATTTAATCTCAGTTGGAAGACTAGATGATGAAGACTATGATAGCAGGTTTCACATAGGGCAATGGAAACTCAGTAAGGGTTGTTTTGTTATAGCTAGTGGAAAGAAATGTCATACTTTATACAGGTTGTAGGCCAAAGCTTGTGGTGAACAACTGAATGCTACAGAGAAAGACTTTAGCATAGAGCTGTGGCATAGGCGATTGGAACATATGAGCGAGAAGGGATTGCAAGCTCTTTCCAAAAGAGAGGTATTGCTTGACCTCAGAGGTATACGTCTGAACCCTTATATTGATTATTTAGCTGGTAAACAACATAGAGTTTCATTTACTAATCCTGGTTTGTCTAGAAAAATACATGCCTTGGACAGTGTTTATTCAGATGTATGTGGTCCTTTGAGGATAAAAACTCCTAGTGGTTCTACTAATGTTCATGGCATTAGTGGTGCACTTTATTTTGTTACTTTTATAGATGACTTTTCCAGGAAAGTTTGGGCCTATGCTTTGAAGACCAAGGATCAGGTTATTGGTGTCTTCAAAGAGTTTCATGCTAGAGTTGAAAGGGAGACAAAAAGATAATTGAAATGCATAAGATCAGATAATGGTGGTGAGTATACAGGATTGTTTGATGATTATTGCAAGTCACATGGCATTCAACATGAGATGACAATTCCTGGTACACCTCAGCATAATGCAATTACAGAGAGGATGAATCGCACTATCATGGAAAAGATCAGATGTATGCTTTCATAGGTAAAGCTACCCAAAAGGTTTTGGGATGAGGCTTTGAGGACTACAATTGATGTGATCAACTTATCTCCCTGTACAACACTAGATGCCGATGTTGCAGAGCATGTATGGTTAGGGAAAAATATTTCCTATAGGCATTTGAGAGTGTTTGATTGTCGTATATTTGCACATGTTCCAGACAATGAAAGGTCCAAGCTGAATGGTAAGACAAAAGAATGTATTTTTCTTGGCTACTCATATGATCAATTTGGTTGCAGGTTTTGGGATCCAGAAAAGCAGAAGGTGTTTAGAAGTAGAGATGTGGTCTTCTTTGAGGATCAAACCCTTGAGGATTTGAAGGAGGCACCAGCCAAGACTTCTGTAGAAGGATTAGCAGATTGTGACCCAGTTATTCCTTCAGTATATCAGGGTGATGGGGGAGATGTGCAGGAAAATGGTGTAGAACCAGATGTTAATCTACCTGCAGGACATGTTGAGCAAGAAGAAGTTGAGGAGCAGCTTCTCGTAGAATCTCAATTGAGAAGATCTTCTAGACAATGTCAGCCTTCCAGAAGATACTCTGCAGATGAGTATGTAATACTTACTGATGCAGGTGAACCAGAGAGTTGCCAGGAAGTAGTTGAAAGTGAGCAGAAAAAAATGTGGCTAGTTGCTATGCAGGAAGAGATGGATGCTCTACAGAAGAATCATACATATGATTTGGTGCAACTTCCACAGTTAGATATGAAGATAGCTTTCCTTCATGGTGATTTGGAGGAGGAAATCTATATGGAGCAACCAGAAGGTTTCAAAGTCAAAGGTAAAGAAAATTTTGTTTGCAAGTTAAGAAAGAGTTTGTATGGATTGAATCAAGCTCCAAGACAGTGGTATAGAAAGTTTGATTCATTTATAATTGAAAATGGATACAAAAGAACAGTTTCAGATCATTGTGTGTACATAAACGGTTTGGTGAGGATTTTATTATTCTCTTACTTTATGTTGATGATATGCTTATCCTTGGGAAAGATATGTATATAATTGATAGGTTGAAGAAGGAACTGAGTGAGTCCTTTGCAATGAAGGACATGGGGCTAACAAAGCAAATATTGGGCATGCAGATTTCTCGTGATAGGAAAAACAAGAAGATTTAGTTATCACAGGAAAAGTATATCGAGAAGGTATTAGAAATGTTCAGTATGTGTAATGCAAAGCCAGTTGGTTCTTCTCTTTCAGGTCATTTCAAGTTATGCTCAGAACAGAGTCCGTCAAGTGATAAGGAGAAGGAGAAAATGCAAAAGATTCCTTATGCTTCAGCAGTTGGAAGTTTAATGTATGCAATAGTATGTATGAGGTCGGACATCGCATATGCAGTGGGTGTTACTAGCAGATTTCTTACAAATCCAAGCAAAGAGCACTGGGCAGTAATGAAGTGGATCTTAAGGTATCTCAGAAGAAGCTCTAAGGTTTATTTAAACTTTGGAGGTGGACCACCTGTGCTAACGGGTTACACAGATGCAGATATGGCTAGAGATATTGATACAAGGAAATCTACATCAGGTTTTGTACTTACTTTTGTAGGGGGAGCTGTGTCATGACAATCCAGATTGCAAAGGTGTATTGCTCTCTCTACCACAGAGGTAGAATATATTGCTACTACAAAGGTTTGCAAAGAAATATTATGGATGAAAGAATTCTTACAAGAATTGGGATTAAAACAGAAAAACTATGTGGTGTATTGTGATAGCCAAAGTGCCATCCATTTATGTAAGAACCCAACTTTTCATTCCAAGTCAAAGCATATAGATGTCAGATATCACTGGATTCAAAATGTACTTGAAGAGAAGCAGTTGTAACTTCAGAAAATTCATACAGATGATAATGGAACAGACATGTTGACAAAGACCTTACTAAAAGAGAGGCAGGAGATGTGCCGACAGTTGGTCGACATGGATTTACATTGAGGAGTCATGGGACAACCTCCCTTATGGGCTGAAGGGAGAGGTTGTTGGGCTTACAACCCAAATTCAGCCCATATGGGTTTTATTAGCCCATAGCCCATCTCTTTCTTCCTAAATCCTATCTTAACCTAAACACTAGTTTAAATAGGGGCTAATGGTGGCTATGAAAATTAAAGGAGAATATCACAACAAAGGGCAGAAACTTCGCAGCAACAAAGAGGATTCAAAGAGAGGAGAAAATGGCAGAAAAATAAGAGAAAAGGAAAGGGAAGAAGTCAAGGAAAATATAGAAATTGTTCTCACTCATCCAAACAGTTTCTCATCTCAGGTTAGATCAGATCTACAGTGAATTTTTCTATGATTGCTTGAGGAGGTTTTGGATATTGTGCACAGTGACGTGATCCTTGTATCCCAGTTATTCTCTTGTGAATGTTGCTTGGGTTTTGGGCAAGAGATTCAAGAATTGTACATTCATTATTTCTATAGTGGATTTTCTCTGATTTGCCCCGTGGTTTTTACCCTTCACGTTGAAAGGGTTTTCTATGTAAATCTTGGTATTCTATTTAATTGTGACTTCCGTTTAATTCTGCTGTGTGTTATGACCTGCTAGTATTTGTTCATATACAAAAGTTCTTCCTTATTTGTTGCCTCTTTTTATTCCCCATTATGTGCATGATCAAGTCTTCTTGTGTAGGTACTAGGCCATCACCAGTGCTTCCTACAAAGGAGCTCTTGGAGTAATGTTAGTTTACGACATCATGAAACGACAGACATTCGACCATGTCGTGAGGTGGATAGATGAACTGTGAGCAAATGCCAACAACTCCATCGTCATCATGCTGATAGGCAACAAGTCAGACCTTGCTAAGAAAAAGGTCATCTCAACTGAAGATGCCATGGAGTTTGCAAAGGAACAAGGACTCTTCTTCTCGGAAGCATCAGCACTCAGCGAGGATAATGTGGAGACTATTTTCCTAAGGCTTGTGGAGGAGATATATGGAGTGATCTCTGATAATAGATAGGATTTCTTCAATTGCACAAGGAAATCTTGGTAGACAGTTGAGGAAAATCCTCTCCTTCTATGTATATAAATAACTCTGTATTCAATCATATAAAATGTACCTTTTATCATTACAACTTAGTTTTAACATGGTATCAGAGCTGCTTGCCTAAGAGCAAGCTCTCTTTCTCGTTGTCTAATGTCAGCAATTGACCCTCACCAAGGCTTACCACCTTCCAAGTTCGATGCAAGCGTTGGAGGTGAAGTAGCCTTGGCACTGTTGCACTCCACCTGGCCGGACCCATAGTCGCTAGTGGCGTAGGAGCCGCATTTGACCGTGTCGAACGAGCACCCTGTGCAAGCCCAGAAGTGGCCGAACTAGTCGAAAAGGACCAGCAGCTGCCATTGCCACTATCGCTACTTCTCCTTGGCTTTGCTACTGGCTTCTTTTCGGCCTCCGATAGATCTGTTTAACCAGATCCATCTCGCTGTCACTACTCTCAATCCGTGGCCCTCTTCTTTTTCCTCCTCCTACCAGATATCGACTGCAACTCCTCTCTGTAGTTGCCCTAACTACTGTTGCCACTACAATCCTTATCGGCCATGAACGTTGCTGTCGACTTCGCTGGTGTCCTCCCAGCCGCAGACAGCATCTCCTCCTAGCCATGCCACCATCGCCATCAGCTGTCGTAGTCGCCACATTCTTCGGTGTCACCAATGCCCCTCTCTGTGGTGTGACAGAGTAGAGTAGCCCCAGCGCCTTCCAACCTCGACACTCTCCCCCCCCCCCTTTACTGCCTCCCCTTGTGTCGCAGCCGCAGCCCTTGCCCTCTACAGTCGCAACCTTGTTCTCTACCGCTGCAGTCGTTGCTACTTCCTCAACCGCTCGTTGCCTTCCAACAGCCCCTGTTCTGTGATGAAATAGAGTGCTTCCCACAACTAACGCAAGTGCCCCCACCTTATTCTTGCGCGGTGAGCTTGAGCGCATCGACCTTGCCCTTCCCTCCCTCCGTCGAGAACCCTCTCTTATCTGTCGTCGCTTTCTTCCCAGCAGCAACTATGGCACTTTTTTGGCGAACGACAGCTATCTTTCCTATTGTCGCTCTATACTAGCATCTTTGCCCTCGTCCTCCCAAATCTCGACTGCGATCCCTTGTAGCTTCGCTTCCTCTAGCAACAACTATTCTAAAGTTACAAGCCATAGTAATAGCCATCAATGCCTTACTGTTGACCTCCTCTATGAAGCAAAGCAACAGGCTACACCCTCAGCTCGCACCAAAGTACATCAAGGTGTCGCTGCTACAACTTGCACCAAAGCACCAAAAGCAACAAGTTGCATCATCGAGGTGTCACTGCTATAGGAATTGACACCTCTACCTGCAGTCTTCCGCTTCGTCTGTGACAACCAGGTTGCTACTTGGTGTTGTCTACCACTTCTTCCTCCACATCATTACAGCCTACATCTAGCAGATTTCACAGTTGATTGATGCCATTGCATCCACACCGTCCGGTTGCCCACGACAATAGCAATCCTCGGAGGACTTCACCACCGTCGCCCATTGCTTCCACCTATCACAAAGCAGCAACCTACCTAAGCGTCGCTATCTTCCTATTACTTCCTTCCTCTTCGATAACAACATATCCACAAATGTCTTTATCGTCTACCTCTAACACTTTAGTCATTGTCCTTATAGAGAACCATAGAACTTCTCAACCTACAAACCTTATCACTATCAATGCTGCAGCACTCATTCCTTTCAAACTATCCAAAGGCAGGAACTACGCACCTTGGCATGCAGAATTTTTTAATCTTCTATTTGGATATGACCTACTAGGCTACATCGACGACTCTCTCCATTATCCACCTGCAGTGATCAACATCCCAGGAGAACCCAGTCCAGTACCAAATCCAGCCCACAAACTATGGTTACGTCAAGATCGCCTCATCCTTCAAGCCATTCAAGCCTTAGTCACTAGGTCCGTCATCCTACAAATATCTTCATATACGACTGCAGCAGAAGCATGGTTCAAGTTGCAAACCACCTTAGCAAATCGCTCACGTACTCGTATGCTCAGACTTTAATCCAATTTGATAAAAGCAAAACAAGAGGGAAGTACTATTGCTGATTATTTATAAAATATCAAAGTTATCATCGATGACTTGGCTTTGATAGGTCATTTCCTCAGTGAAGAAGAAGTCCTAGTCCACACCCTTAATGGCCTAGGAGACGAGTACAAAGAACTAGCAGCCGTAATTCGGGCACGCGACTCGCCAATATCATTTGAAGAACTCTATAACAAGCTAACTGACTACGAGACGTATTTGAAGCACGATGACAAGTTGCCCGGACCATCTATTATAGCTCAAGTCAGTCAAAAATCTAAGAGGAAGGGCAACTAGTACAATAAGCATATCAATAAAGGTTTGGCTAAGTTGCCTCATAACCCTAAGGGTCTCACACCAAACCCCCCTCATCCACATTATCCACACTTTAATCCTCACAATCAAGGTGGCAACTTCTATACTCATCAGCCATAGCATCCTGACCTCAGTAGCCATCACAAAATCATCTACCAGTTGTGTGATAAAGTTGGACACTCTATGAAGGTCTGTCGGTCTCGACCTTGACTCCATACTCCATCACAGTGGCCTTAGGTAAACCTCATGACTACTCTGACTATTGGCCAACCTAATTAGATTGTGGACTCTAGCGCATCACATCATATCACTTCTGATCTTCGGAACTTATCTATCCACAACAAGGATGGCGGAAATGAAGACATCATCATCGATGATGGTAAAGGAATTCCTATCACTCATACTGGTTCCACAAAGCTTAATTTACTTACCACAACCTTCACACTTGATGATGTTTTGTGTACACCTCATATTAAACGAAATCTCATTTCTATCTCTCAATTTTGCAAATAGAATAATACCTCAATTGAATTTTTTTCCTGACTCCTTTCTTGTCAAAGATTTATGCATGGGGGCATCCTTAGTCCAAGGCTAGAACAAAAACAATATTTATGAGTGGCCATCAACTTCGTAAGCAAACTAGCTCAATGTTCACTCTTTAGTAGTAGCTCCAATTGATGTATGGCATCGACATCTTGGTCATCCCTCGTCCTTTATCTAGCAAAAATTACTTTCTCGTTATTCACTTCCTACCTCTGCTACTAACAACATTTTAACTTATTGTGATGCTTGTCGTAGCAATAAAAGTCATAGACTACCTTTTGGAACATCCTCTATATCTTGTTTTAAACCATTTGAAATTATTTATACCGATGTTTGGGGTCCTATCCTAACTCTTTCTTTTTACAAGTTTCGATTTTATGTCATTTTTGTTGACTATTTCACTAAGTATACATGGTTCTATCCTCTCCATCATAAATATGAAGTTTCTATAATTTTACCAACTTTAGAAAGTTAATCGATAATTTCTTTCAGTCTTCCATTAAAACAGTTTACTCTGATGGCGAAGGCGAATATCAAGCCCTCATATCCTGTCTTACAACTTGTGGTATACAAGACCTTAAGTCATCTCCTCATACTCCCCAATTAGTTGGTTCTACTGAACGCAAGCATCAACATATAGTTGAAATTGGTCTCACACTTCTGTATCAGGCATCCATGCCACCAAATTTTTGGTCAGCAGCCTTTCAAACTATTGTTCATCTCATTAATCGCATGCTCACTCTAGTCCTACAATATAAGTCACTATTTGAGAAACTATTCCGTAAGCTTCCAAACATTCATAAACTCAGAATCTTTGGTTGTCTATGTTATCCATGGCTACGTCCTTATGCCTCATATAAGCTAACACCATGATCTAAACCTTATATTTTTATGGGATATTCTCTTGAATATAATGCCTTTCGGTGCTATGATCCACAAACTCAAAAAGTATTTATATCACGTCATGTTATTTTTGTTGAGTCTTCTTTTCCTTCTCAAAATCATGAGTATCCTATCATACAAGCTACTCCAATAAACATACATCATTGGAGTATCTCCTCAACTCCATCACATGAACCTCCCGCAACACCATCCAATCCTTACCCTCATGGTCAGTACACTTCTCCTGTTCAATAGCTCCTCACCCCCTTCGTTATTTCTCCAATCCCTCCTTCACCAGTTTTCCCTATTAATGAAACAATGCCCTCAGCTACCTCGCTATGAGATATTGAAGTACCGCAGACTGGTCCGATTAATCTCGATGACTCACCACCGACTATACCAACAACCTAACCTCCCACTTCTGTAGCTCCTAGCCATCCAATGATAACACGCTCCAAACATGGTATCTTTAAACCTCGTCAAGTCCTTGATCTCCATACTATAACAAACTCTTCCCTTGAGGACAATGAACCCACCACAATTACTCAAGCTCAAAAATCTTCTTACTGGCGTAAAGCTATGTGTGAAGAATATGATGCTCTTCTTCATAACTCTATTTGGACCCTAGTGCCCTTTCATAATACACAAAACATCATCGGGTGTAAATGGGTCTTTCAAATTAAGTGAAACCCGGATAGATCTATTGCTAAATATAAAGCACGTCTAGTCGTCAAAGGGTTTCATCAATGACTTGGTGTTGACTTCATAGAGACATTTTGTCCAGTTGTCAAACCCATAATAATCCGACTTATCTTGAGCTTAGCCATCTCAAAAGGCTAGCACATATGATAACTGGATGTTAACCATGCCTTTTTACAAGGGACTCTGACTTAAGATGTCTTCATGCAGTAACCTCCTGGCTTCGTTCATCCATAATATCCAAGACATATCTGCAAACTACAAAAAGCTATTTATGGATTTCATCAGGCTCTAAGGGCTTGGTATAATGAACTTGACACATTTTTAACATTGATGGGTTTCATCAACTCCAAGTCTGATACTTCATTATTCCTATGATAGCAAAATGAACACACATTATATCTTCTAGTGTATGTAGATGATATTATTATCACAAGCAATGATTCTTTGGCGATCTAGGCATTCTTAAAGCAATTGACCGTTCGATTCTCTCTCAAAGATCTAGGCACCTTGAGCTACTTTCTAGGAATGGAAGCAACATTCACATCTGTAGGTCTCCTCATATCCTAAAGAAAGTATATTTAAGACTTATTATCAAAAATAAACATGCAGGATGCAAAAGTGGTTACAACTCCTCTCTCCACTAGTGAATCACTTAGATTATATAATAGAAGCCCTGCTATGGACTCTACTCAATATCGACAAGTACTTGGCTCCTTACAGTACTTGGCTCTCACTCGTCCAGATATCTCATTTGTAGTCAATAAATTATTACAATTCATGCATCGACCATCTAATGCACATTGGTCTACGATCAAACGAATTTTGTGATATCTTAAAGGGACTCTCAATCATGGCTTCTTTCTTAGTAAACATGCTTCACTTCATCTTCATGCCTTTGTTGATACCGATTGGGCAGGAAACTTTGATGACAGAACGTCCACGTTTAGATATATTATCTTCCTTGGAGCTAATCTAATCAGTTGGAGTTCCAAGAAATAGAAGACAATTGCACGATCCACAACTGAAGCTGAATACCGTGTTATCGCTACAGCTACTATTGAACTAAATTGGATCACAAATCTGCTCAAGAAACTCAATATCAACTCTACCCTTCCTCCTACAATATACTGTGATAATGTTAGCGCTACCTACCTATGTGCCAATCTAGTATTTCACTCGCACATGAAACACATTGCCATTGACTTTCACTTCGTCCGAGATCAAGTTGTCAGACACCAATTACGTGTTTCTCACGTACATACGACTGATCAACTAGTAGACTCACTCACAAAGTCTCTCGCTCGTAAATTATTTTTATTGCATCAGTCGAATATCGGTATCCTTGACAGGAGCACAATCTTGCGGGGGCATGATAACAGATAGGATTTCCTCAACTACACGAGGAAATCTCGGTGGACAGTTGAGAGAAATCCTCTACTCCTATGTATATAAATAATTCGGTATTCAGCCATATCAATTGTATCTTTTATTATTACAAACTCAATTTTAATAATCTCGAGGAAGGCATTGGAGTGTGATGAAGCAGGAAGGAATGCTGCGAATGATGTCTTGACCTTAAAGGGACTACGTTGTAGATTCTTTCGGAAGTGTCGATGATGGAAACTAGTTGTATGAGAAAAGGAACACAGTGTGCTTGCTTGTGATTCTTCCACTACTTGGCTTCTCATGGCTTCTGTTTGCAAGGATTCATATGGCAAGGTCTTGAGAATAAAGTCATGGTTATGATTTGTAATCCAAGTGTTCGATGAAATGAATGTACAATTTACCTCACATTCTGTAGTGTATGAATCGTATGGCCGTCTGATTGAAGAAAGGTTTATTGCCTACAAACTTCCTTTCGCCACTTCAACGAAGCATTTCTTCAAACACGTTGTATATTATACAAGGTTCCTGTTTCCGCAACGTGTTTGAGGAAATGCTAGGCAAAAATGAACGCATACGGACGGTCCAATCCATGACGTCGCGTGGCCAATGAAAGTCCCCTCTTATCCTTCGCTCTCAGCGCACGGACGACACGCGTCATCGTAGCTATCCCTAGAGCACGTGCCTTAACACCCTCTCCCGTCTCTTATCGTGCCCACGAGCCCGAAGCCGTCCGCGCCACCTCCTTGCGATGGCCACCACCGCGACGCTCGGCCTCCTCAATCTCCTCCCAAATCCTTCCTCCGCTAGCAGTAAGCCATTCCTCAAACCGCAGCCGCGACGCCACCTCGGCCCCCTTCCTTCTGCCCCTGGCCCCAAACACCTGCTCCTGATCGCCCCACCCCTCCCTGCCACCGCCGCCGCCGCCGTCGCATTCTCCCTTCCTCTCTTCCTCAATCCTCAGGTGAGCTACGTCGTTTCCTCTCTATCCGTCCACTTTGATCTCGGCCTCAGCTGGAGCAGTGGTTCTGTTTGGTTCGAAGGATGCGCTCGCGGTGGGTGGGGAATTCGGGATCTTGGAAGGGCGGACCTTCGCGTTGGTTCACCCGGTGGTGATGGGCAGCCTCTTCGTGTACACGCTCTGGGCGGGATATTTGGGGTGGCAATGGCGGCGGGTCCGGACAATCCAGAACGAGATCAACGAGCTCAAGAAGCAGGTGGCGCCCGCTGCCCCCACGCCCGTCGCCACTGGGGCAGACGGCGGACCTCCGCCGCCACCGCCGACTCCGTCTCCGATCGAAGCAAAGATTCAGCAGCTCACCGAGGTACTTCTCGTTCCTCTTTCCCTAAATCTCGGTAGGTCTTTGTGCTAATGATCAGATTTTTAGTTGTGCTTGTGCGATATCAGGAGAGGAAGGCGTTGCTGAAGGGATCTTACAGGGAGCGGCACTTCAACGCCGGGTCCATACTGCTGGCGTTTGGGGTGTTGGAGGCGGTGGGTGGGTGCCTCAATACGTGGTTTCGGACCGGAAAGCTCTTCCCCGGCCCCCATTTGTTCGCTGGTGCTGGTATGTTACTCTTCTTCCTTACATTTCCTTGTATAGTTTCTTATGTCCAAACGAAACAATTCAGTGGATGAATGATGTAGACACTCATCTCACCAAGAACAGAGCTCATGATTAATTTCTCTTTTCAATGTTCAGAAAGTGACCAGTGTTAAGACTTCATCTATACCATAATTTGCAAGTTCATGATTTGTTATGGGATCTGAGATTGTCGTTGAAATTGAATGTCATTGTCGTATCGGTTTATCTATCCGCATTAAATTATCAGAAATGCTTTAGTTTAACAGGAAATCAATTAGGAAAGAATGGGAATAGCCACGTGTGACTGAAATTGTAGAGTAACCGATCGAATCATGATAACCAATTCAGATTGCTGATGCTATAAATCGAATGGAAATAGTTGGTGTTCTGTGAAAACTCGGTTTAAACAGCCCCAAAAAATTGGAGTTTGGAGTTTCGAGAATCTGACTGACCCGAATGTTCTCATCATATCAAACAAAATTGCATGATGTCTGACTGAGTTCTGCAATTCATAAGTGGATATTTCAGCTCAGAGATTTGGAGAGGTTTTACAGTTGTTGATCATGTAGCTTGTCATGTATCCATATTACATGTATTTTGATATTCACCTATGGACCTCTCAGATGCTTATCTGCATGCCAGTTTTTTTAGATGAGATGGACAAGTTTCAAATTTGTTTCAGATTGAAGAACAATTACAAGTTCAAGTTGTCCAACAATTAGGTGCAAAGCTGATAGTGTGTTATTCTTTGTGGCCCACCTTCGATTTTTTTCTTGTGGCCAATTTCACAGGGACACTGTTGTGTGAATCTCTCTATTAATTATCAAGTCGTGCAAGTTCTATTAATATTTTGGTTTTTGAAAACATTTATCTGCTCAGTGTTGCATTGTTGAATTTGATGATATAGGACAATAAAACATGATGCATTATTACAAGAAACTAAGCCTCTACAGTTCTGAAAGAAACATTGATTGAAGATCAATCTGATACTTTAGTTCATTACTGTTGTAATTCAATGAAAAATTGTGTATACGAGTTGGGATACTATGGTTGATCAAATTTAGGTCTGAATTCTTGCAAATAAAGCCTTGCTAATTTATGAAAAAAATTGTGATTGCCACCAGTTCAAGGATTGTATAAAATAAAAAACCCTTGGTGATTAGGAAAGAGATGCAGATATACCAATAGTAAGGAACATCTTTGCAGCATATTATTCTGGAGATTGAGTTCTCTGAATTTGATGGTAATTTAGGGTTCTGAAGAACAAAGCAAATGATTCGGAAGATGGTTATACCAAACTTTGTGGCCTGCCTTCAATCCATGGTTGGTCCAAATAGCTCATCTGCAATTTGGTCTTGGTATATCTATGTAAGCTTATAGTTTCAGTGTTCAAGTAATATCTGATTTGTATACCAGAGAACATGCAAACACTCAGATGCACATGAAAGTAGCACAGTGGAAAGTGTCATCAGGTTTCTTGATGTGAGGATCCACCAGCAGCTATCATAAGCACCAAACAGTTGGACTTTTTCTTAGTGAAATTTTGAGATGCTGATATATCTATGGAACATCTTTGGAATGTAAGGTTCTGAAGCTTGAGGTCTCTGAATTTGATTGTAATGTAGAGTCACAAAGAATGAGGTGAATGATTGGTAAGATGGCTACCTTTACTTCAATACAGGGGCCATCCAAATAGCTCACCTTTAATTTGCTTTTGTATAAACTAAGCATATGTATGTAAGTTCATAGTTTCACTTCATAAAAGTAAGCTCTGATTAGAGGCACTTACTTTTATTTTCATGCGAGAAATGGAGAAAAGGTGAGCAGATGAAAGGAATTCTCATTTTCCAACAAAATATGTTGTTTCCATTGTGATTAATTTAATGCAATGGTCTTATCCATAAATTCATTCTTTTCTACTTACCCCTTGTGGTTAGATATGATTTGTTGTTAAAGCAATACTGATAGGTTACAAGCACCATCATGTAACCAAGTTGCTCTCATGTATCTTGTGGTCTTTTGTGTTAGAACTGTTTGGAGATGTACATATTGAAAATAACTTGTTTCCAGTGCCAATTTTTGGATTCTGTGATTCGCGACACTACTTTTGACACAGTTGCTGTAGCTATCGATCAATGATATGAATTATGCTATTCTCATACCTTGATGACCATGGTTATCTTAACAATGTTGCATACATGTTGCAGGGATAACAGTGTTGTGGGCATTAGCTGCTGCACTTGTGCCGGCAATGCAGAAAGGAAATGAGACGGCCAGGAACCTCCACATTGCGCTGAATGGCTTAAATGTTCTACTGTTTGTATGGCAGATTCCAACTGGTATTGATATAGTCTTTAAAGTGTTCGAATTCACCAACTGGCCTTGAAGTAGTAGTTCATATCTCTGCTTTTACATTCTCCATTCTCCAATCTTGAGATTATCTTGTATCAAAACCATGAACTCTTCGTAACTATGAGGAAGGTTGAACTCTCCATAATCTTTTTACCTTTTTACTTTTTTACCTGTATATTTATCAAATGATATATATGTTGAAATCTGAGTTTTGACGATAAAATTAATTGATAAATTTAATAAATTAATATGTTTTTGAAATAAGTGGCATAGAAAATACTTCGATCATAAATTCGGATTATTGAAAGGCTAAATGTCTAGCAGGAGAGTTGGATGTTGTGTCAGAAGATTATCATGCTGAAAATAAGATATTAAGCTGGAGGATTAATCGACGTACTGAAGAACGGACTTCATGCTAAAGGTTCAGGTATCATGTTGGAAAAATCAAATATTGCATAAGAAGATCGGATGTTATGGAGAATTTGACATGTTGAAGAATTGGGTGATGTGTTGGATGTTCGAACAAAGTGTCAAAAGATTGGATAACATACCAAAAGAGTGGGTAATGTGCCAAAAGTTTCAAAGATGTGCTAGACTAGTTGATGAGTTAAGGTCTTGATTGAGGTAATTTTGGGTCAATTTGAGTTGATATTGAACTAAAACAAAGCTCATTTATCAAGAAAATCATTGGGCTTGAAATTGGATTGAATTTAAATTATTAGAAGGCAACACATATGGCCTAAACAACTTAAGTCAACATTGATACTATTTATAGCAATGATAGTAACACCAAAATCAAGTTTGCAACGTCATGTCAAAAATTACGATGATAGTACTACCAATTATAATATTGTGGTTTCATATAAAAAATTATGATGATAATATTATGTGAGTCTAGTATTGTAGCTTTGTGTCAAAATTTATGACAAAAGTATTATAGGAGTCTAGTATTGCAACTTCATTTTAAAGATTATAATGGTAGTATTATTCGAAGTTAATGATAGTATCATTTATATCTTGAAATATCAAAATTTTAAATTTTGGCTTCATTTTAGAAGTCTTTTAGGGTTATAAATATCCCATTTGGACTTAGTTAATACTGCATCCATTCTTGAGTCTATTATTATAGCTCTCTATTTGAGTATTATTTGAATCTTTTCCTTCATAAATTTTGTTGTAATATTCAATAACAAGAGATGAGATGCCTCTCACAGTAGTGAGTATAAAGGTACTTGTCTAAGCTTAGAAAAAAGAAAAGGTTGCAAAATATTGATCTTCATCTAATGGAATTAAGATTGATAGTAAAAGTTGATGGTCTCGTGGGAAGAGAAATCGAAAGTGGACATAGGTTAGGAAGTCCGAACCACTATAAATTAATTTGTATTTCTTCTTTTATTTGTGACTTTTGATCATGATTGCTTATTTATTATCACTCATCCTAGTAGTAATTCTTCTTGTACTTATAAATTTTGACTATAGTTACTTATTATCACTGCATTCAATTCTCGATTATTCTTTTTTCATCCTGATTTTTCTTGATTGAATTTTAAGGTTGGTTCAAATTTGGTATAGCGCTAAAATCAATTATTGATTTACTTGTAGCGGAGCGCAAAGCAGGATTAAGGCTTGGTTGGAGGTGCTGCTGTACAAATCAATAGAATTATATTGCAAAGCAATTGTAATATTGGGAATATCTCCTATGTATTTATGCTATAATAGCCCGATAATCACATCAAAAACTTGAGATGGTTTTGAATAGACCTATAAAGGATAGATAGTCTACTATCATGAACTTAGGCATAAGCATTTAGAACGATCTCTTCATAACTTTTTACCTATGCAATGATGAGATAATATACAAAATAATTTGATATCAAAATCAATTGTTCTTTTATTTGATTGATTGAAGTTCAGTTGAGCATGAAACGAGATTAATGCTTGATTGTAAGTGCCAATCTACAAATCAACA